>BSBM01000753.1:75610000-78487500 GCA_027924585.1 Larix kaempferi | reverse complement strand
TACCCTTGCACGTTGATAAGGGAGTTGGAGTGAAGATCATGAGCTTATTTGTGTGAAGAGTCAGGATAATGAATTCCTTTTCAATAAATTAATTCAAATTAGACCTATTAAGTTGCATATATAGTGTACTACACCACATCATATGTTTGTAGGAACTCTAGGTTTATAATTAAAGTGAGATGAGGTATTTAGTGTTCATTAATGCAAATTTTTGGCCCCATGAACCATGGATTTCTCATAGTCATACATGAGTGTTTAGCTTAATATATACATTTTAGAATATTAAAATTAAGATGATGATTAAAATCAACTTCATCATATATACTTAGTATTTTATGTTTTTCTTCATGTACATAAGTGATACATGTGTCATAAATTTGACTTACACATCACTGATTTGATCTACGCTTGTCACTCTTTCATTCATCATAAATAAAAATGTAGAATAAATATTGTTGTGAATGAAAAGCATATCATATAAGCTATTTGATTTAGGAAGTTAATTGTTTTAATATGTTTAATTAGGATTACTAGGAAGTGATCAAACTACATGGGGATGAGGGGGTAAGTGTTATTAAATAATCCCCAAATGGGGTGTTAGAATCAGTGAACACATGTGATGACACCTGCAAACACTAAGAAAGGGAACATAAAACACTAGGTGGTGGAAAGCAAGGTATGGATAGACATGCTAACATTAATGACCTCGATCATGTCATCAATGGCATATCTAAGGATATGACTCAATTGAGTATGAAGAATCTTGGTGTAATAATGTATATAGACTCTTTTCTAGGTTCATTATACATGTGGATAATGAATTTGGATTGCAGTGAAGGGATGAGCTAACCGTAATTCCTCTAACATAGAAGCACAAAATATAGATTCATTTTATGTTGATTAAGACACACACTTGTGAAATAAATATATGATCTCACCATGTGGAGGTTTTTTTGATTTTTTTATGTATTATTTTATTATTTGTAAATGTATTATATTCTCAAAGGATTGTTATAACAATCCTTTGAGAATATAATACATTTACAAATAAAAACATAATACATAAAAAAATAAAAATAAAAAACTTACCTTTGGACGTCCTGTGCCAAAGAATGAATACATTTCATCATTCTCCCAGCTCTGACAGTTGACTTCAGTTCAACCCATGATCATAGCAACCAGCTACCGGCCGTGATCTTGAGCAAAGCAATCTATCTGTGAGCAAAGCAACCTGATCAGAGGGGGGAGGTGAGATTGAGCTACATTTCATCTTGAACCCTCCTACACTTGACTTCCATTCAACCCGTGAGCAGAGAAACCTAGTCAGAGGGAGGAGCTGAGAGTGAGCTATGCTTTCGTTCAACTTGTGAGCAAAGTAACGTGGTGAGTAATGAGCCCAAAATTGTTTCTCATTGAAGCAAATATTTCTTCATTCAAGCAATTTAGGGTTTTTTAAATTTGTTTTCGTCTCCATGACCCTTCCTCTTTCCTCAAGCTTCGATGCCTGTTATGTTCATGGATGAGGAGTGTGTTTGTAGTTTTTTGTTTGGTTCCCTTCTGGGTTTCTGTAACTCCATTTCAAATTGGGGCAAGTCGTGGCAAGTGAGAAATTGTAATGGGTTTGACCCATAATGGGATTGTAATTCATATGAGTAGTTTGGTAGTTGTTTATGGCATGTTTAATGTAATGAATTATGCCCATTCTAGGCACTTATGACTTGGCTGTGGCCATGAATGGTTGTAACCCTGTTTGTAACTAATCTATGGTTTTGACTTACCTCTGTTTTGGTATTCGCTTACTATGTTGCTCTAAGTGATGGATTGGGTATTGTCTAAATTGTTTAAATGGCTGCAATCTGGAACATGTTGATATGCATATCTTTCATTTGGGTTCTGTGTATCAATTCGTAGATAATACGAATGCTCTACTTGTAATTCACCACCTGTAGGTGACAAAAATGACTCTGCGTGTAAATTGACGGTTTGGAAAATGAATTGGTGTTTCGCTGTGTGTAAATAATAACTATGTTTCTATTTAAATGAATTGGGTAGAGATCATCTTCTTGGCAGGTCAGCACTTCAATGACACTGGACATGCACCTAGATGCACACTCTAGATTTGAGATTCCCTCTCCTAGGAAAAACTGCCCAACTCATGCAATTAAAATGCACTAATCCTAACTCAAAATTAACTAAATTAAGGTCTTACTAAAACATATTGTCTTCTTATCCAAATCTGCTAAAAATAAAATTGTCCCTAAAATAGGAACTTCTGAAAAATAGAAAACACGTGATGAATAGAGTCTTTCAACATCTTCTACAACGCCTAGTGACAAAGGTCAATTTGGCATAAACTAGTCGTGCCAAAGATACTGCCAACAAAAGGCATTGTTTAACGACTAATGTCAATCCACTTGGAAATACCCTTACATTAAAACATCATATTGATTGATCAGATCTTTGTAGGGGTCCTTTTAGAGCTACAACTAGACATAAGGCATAGATGGAAAATAAATTTAAGAGGGATCTAGAATAGTTATTTTGTCCATATGGAAAATGTTAATACCTTGCGTCCCAGACTCCCAATCTGAAGTTTCTAAATTATGTTTTCGATTTTTCCTTCCCAATCTTCAAGAATCAATTTTCCTTTGGAATTGCTTTCTAGAATGGCCAAAAATCTACTTGGAAATGATGGATATCCCTGCCAGTTTGCATGGCACATGCTCTAGATGATACACGGTGCATATAAAAGGTAAGAATATACAGATGACATTACTTCCTGTTAAGAAAAGTTATATGGCATAATGTGAAGACAATAAAAGACGGTTTGATCGACGCTAGTAGTATTCACTGAAATTTGATGGTCTCACGTGATACACAATGGATTCATTCATGTGATCTGGCAGCTGCTGGGTGGTTGTGTTATTAAATTAAAAATATAATCTTGTTCTGCCTAAAATAGTAGTTTGTTAGTAGTGACCCATTTCAGTGGGGATCGTAATCAATGCAGCTAATATAATGGGGAAAACTTAGTTAGTTTAAACAAGCAAGTTTATTTTTGGTTAATTAGGTAGAAGCTGGGAGGTGGGGAGGTTTAGGTATCCGGAGAGACTACGTTGTATTAGCTTTCTAGAGTTAATAAAAGGAACAGAGTTATTTTTTAATTGTTGTCAATTGTAGCAGTTGCTGTGTATTGAGCCTCTTACATATATAGGCTCAACATTAACAACATCTTTTGATAGGTCATAAGATATTAAATATGTTGGAAGGAAATTTCAAGAAATTTCCTTGTTGCCTCTTTTATTTGATCAAGGAATGGTCCCAAAACCATTTTTTTGAGTCTGACCCACTCTATCACCAAGTTCGAATCACCAAATACGTGGACAACCTCATCAAACACCCATGCTTTGGAATAGTCTATATCCAACCTACATGTCTTCCTTGGATTTTTCTACTTGGGAAGATGTTATAGACCCTCATAAGAAAATCTAATTTTATAATATACCTCCAAGGGAGAGTAAAACATATTTTCAAAAAGAATATGGTTCATCACAATCCATAGTCCCCTATAGACTACTATAGGGTGTGATCTATGGTTTGAAACCAAATTGATCCTCCATCCATTTCATGAAACTCTAAATTAAGGTTAATGCATCCCAAGAACCAACAACAACATCCAAGGATAAGGTCTCTTTCCAGATTTTTTTGATAAAAGAACAGACCATAAGAAAGTACTAGAGGGATTTCTCTCTCAATCTACATAGGTGTAGAATCTTGGCCCAAACAAAGCTCCTTTTTGCAATATGTCCTAGCTAGGAGCTTTACTACTTTGAGCCAACTAGGGGAAAATACTATATTTCAAAGGGGCTTGTTGTTTCTAAATTGGTTTCACTGCCAACATTCCTCTTTGTCCTCTGTAAAAAACATCACGTTCTACCAATAACTTGTTGAATTATGCCAAGAAGAAGAACTTTTTACAGCTTTAGTAGCTAGTGAATCAGTACCAGATGATGGTAGAGGTATGAATGTATGCAACCAGTTAGAGGAGCGCCATAATGGATAAGGTCTCTTTCCAATTTTTTATTATAAAAGAACAGTCCATAAGAAAGTACTAGATGGATTTCTCTCTCGATCTACATAGGTGTAGAATATTGGTCCAAACAAAGCTCCTTTTTGCAATATTTCCTAGCTAGGAGCTTTATTACTTTAATCTAGCTAGGGGAAAAGACTAGCTTTCATAGGGGCTTGTTGTTTACAAATTAGTTTCCACCACCAACATTCCACTTCGTCCTCTGCAAAAAACATTACCTTATACCCATAACTTGTTGAACTAGGCTAAGAAGATGAACCTTTTACAACCTCAGTAACTAGTGACTTAGTACTAGATGATGATAGAGGTATGGATGGATGCAACTAGTTGGAGGAGCGCCATAATGGATAAGGTATCTTTCCATATTTTTTTTATAAAAGAATAGTCCATAAACAAGTACTAGAGCGATTTCTATCTTGAGTTCATCATAATCCCTAGTCCCCTAGGATGCATATCTTGAGTTGACACAACTTCCAGCTTTCCATCCTTGAGGTACCTATCAAATCTAGATGGGTCTCTGCTAATTTTCAATCTAAATGGGGGAATTCTATGAAGTCAACAATAGTTGCTATTTTTCAATCGTTTGGCTTCAAGGAGTGATAATCTATTCTTCTAAATTCCTATATTCACCATAGACATTATGGATGTCTCCTACAATGGTGGTAGCAATAATTGGCTTACCATCTCCATTCTTGATTTGGCTTGAGATGTGAAATGTTGCAATTCTACCACACAAATTAAAGGTAGGGTAAGTGACCAGGTTGGTGTGATTTAATAAAATTATAGAAAATTCCTTGGTACTGTATATATAGATTGATAGACTATAGGTAGGTGGTAGTGTATACCATCTAAAAGTCCCGCTTACTAAGTATTCTATAGATTTTTGGTAATTTTTGTATTATGTCACGCCTACAGCCATGCATGACACCATTTGAGCTATAGAATTTACAGGATTATTTATCAACGAAACGTGAATCAAACAAGACATGGTTGTCATGTAGGACTGGTTGTGATACCAAGGATACCAATGGTTTCCCTCCAAAAATACCAATGTTTCCATACTTGGGAAGTTATTCCAACTCAAAGAACCCAAAAACACTTAGTAGCCTAAGCATTGTACAATGCAAAAAAAGCGGGACTTGGTGAATCTACTCTACGCCTTTGCATCTAGTTTACTACTGCAATATTTTTCCTTTTTGGAATTTATATCTATTAGCTATAAGGTAGTGGTCACAAATTTTTATAATCTAAAGCGTAAGCCATAGAATCCAATTGGAAAAGGTTTCTTTCTATTTGAATCAGTAAATATTATTAAAAGAAAATAAAATATTAGCGGAACTTGTAGGTCACTTGAAAGTCAAACTTTCAGAGTGAGGTAACTTGGAGTCTCTCTACCTCTACAAAGTTGGAAACTTAGAGTTAGGTAAAATCATGCCTTGCCACTTTTCTCCAGGATGGGATATGCCATTTATTCTTTCGTCTCACTCATTTCCATAGGAAATTTCTTAAAATGCTTTCCAAATATGATAAATAGTTGTTTGGGCCCCTAGAATGGTACTTTGATATAGAGGAATCACCAGGAGAATTGATTGAATAAAAAATATTCTTCCTTCCAAAGAAATATATTATGGGCCCAATAGTTCGACTTATCAATAATCAAGGCCCAATATTTTTCCTTAACAATTATCTTCCATGACAGTGAAACCAAAGTATTTTGTAGGCAACTAAACTATTTTGGAATTTCAAGATGTTACCTGTTTTCCTTCGTGTCTACATTCAAAAATTGAAAATTTTACTTCCTTATTTATATATTGACCTTAAGCTTCTTCAAATGTGGAAATTATCTTGAAGATTCTCTTTGCTTCTCTTATGCATGCCTCCCCTTCCAATAGAGTATCATCCCTAAATTGCATATGGGTGCTTGGGTGAATGTTTGAAGCGACCTTAATACCTTTTACTAATTTGATTCTCTAATTGTTATAGTGGCTCTTCCTAGGCCCTCTACTAAGATAATGGACAAGAAAGGAAAAAGAGGACAACCCCATATTAACCCTTTGAAATAAGTAAAAATTTGGCAGGCCTCCATTTACAAGAGCTAGTAATGAAGTAGTTGAGAAGCACTCAAAGACTCAATCGATGCCTTTGTAATTGAATCCAAATTTGATCAAAAAATATTTTTGAAAGGCCTAATTGATTTTATCATATGTTTATGCAAGTTCTATCTTGAGCAAGATGCCCCTATCACTTCTTGTCTTAACTGAGTGAATAGATTCTTGTACTAGAATTAAGTTGTCCAAGATTTTCCTTCTAGCTACGTACCCCTCTTGTTCATCAGAGATCATAATTTATAATGGGGTTTCAATATTTTAGCAATGACTTTAGTATTAATTTTGTACCATGGTATTACACATAGAGATATGTTTCTAAGATGCAAAATCTACTACCACTTTTTTTATTTCGAATTGAGGTGAGGAAATTAGAATTCGTTGCTTTATGAATTTCTTAGTTCTTCTTATCTCTTCCACAACTTCCAACAAATCTTCCTTGACTATGCCCCACATCAAAATCCTACCTAGAATCTATTTATACCAGAGCCTTATTATTTTTTCATAGAAACGACCATTTCGTACAATTCTTCCTCCAAGATTGGGGCCATAAGTCTATCATTCATTTCCTTAGATATCAGTGTTGGAATAATAGCTAACAATAGATCACAAATTTCTCTAACAAAATTACCTAGGTTAGATAATATATTCTAAAAAAAAAAAAACATTTTTTATTTATCTAATCATGCTTCACCACAACTTGTTAAATTTTCAGCTCGTGATGACAGTGTACTACACTTAGACTTAAACCCTAATAGCTATAAATGAAAATATTTAACCTACTCTTACAATTGCCTAATCTGATCTATACTCAGGAATTGAAACACATTGCACTGAAAAGTATGAACAGAAAAATCTAAGTGGTAGTCAAACTTGCTATTTTTTTCTCATTAATTCCGGAAAACAAATATTCTATAGGAAACTTAGAAAACCACTTATCTCAAACCTAAAAAATGAATGAATGAATTGTGCACACCATTCTTTGTGCCAGTATCTAGTTTTAGTAAATATTTAGGATTGGGATAGTAATAGGAAATTGCACTATTAGGATTTATCAATGATGACATATGATTACATTTTTAAGGTGACAACCTAATGCTACTAACTATGGTATTCTATGTTTCTCAATATTTGTAAATATTAAATAGGAATTGGAACATAGAAAGTATTCTAAATGAATTAATTTATCTTTCACCTTATGTCTTTCAAAAGAAATAGGAGAAACATACTATGACACCTCTTACCTTTGAACCAATATAGAGGTCTTCCTTGATAAAATATACCATTACATTATATATTCATGAATGATAGTAATTTGACCATTGATATGAACCTAAATAAGGATATGGTCAGAATATATTTTAATAATATTACTAAGCATATCAAGCAATTATGTGTTGTGTAAGAGTTTACAAATGGTTTATGGGGATAGCCACTATAGGTTGTTTTTAGTGTGTCTTATTTTCTAAAGGTAACCATGGTTAAGCCTTTTTAGGATTTGTGTGAACATTATTGGTTACTAATGCCTTGCATATTATTTATGTAGTGTATACATTTGAACTTGTGTACACTTTCATCCACTGATGATGTAATATAGGGTGCATTATATCGTTTATCCCATTGACTTGCACATCTTCTTATTCATGGATTCACATCCAATGATGATGTAATATAGGGTGCATTATATTATTTATGTTTTTGATCCACACACTTTCCTAGTTGTAGATTCACCAAATGAGGCCGTGTAGAGTAATTTAGATACGCATTGTATAATATAAAGCGGGACATTGTGATATTGTACATGTTGCGCATACATATTCATATACACATGGATGCGCATACATATTGCTAACTCTTTTTCCTTAAATTACATATCAACCTCCATATACAAGAACATCAACCATGCCATATATGCATCAAGATCACAACAAAGTCATGCTCACAAAGCCAAGTGGACTAGATTTCACTCTAATTTCAACATTAAAACTCTTGTCATTTCTAAATTCTGATCATGAACTTCTATCATGATGACACTTATTGACTCAACATGTAGACTAAAAAACTCAATTGATACACCTACATAGACTCTACAATGAATGCCTGCAATTCTTGAGGTTTTCATCTTTTGGTGACTATGCACAATATCACAATGTCATGCTTATGCTTGCTAAGGTTTAAACAATGTCATGCATTTTACTCATTAGAAGTAGAAGAAAGTTATTGTTGGATTCATTTAATTTGAAAGAGTAGTTATAGTTTGAAAGAACTCTCTCCTTACCTTAGTTAGCATTCATTGAAAGGAAAGGTTTAATTGATTCATATGCATTTGCATGGTTTGAGTCAGTCATCACACCACAAGTTGCACTTCCATCACCCGACTGAGTAATATAACCATTAAAATTTAACTCGCTAACTCAACACACTTTAACCTCACTTGAGGATAAAAATAATTTGGTAGTTAGGTAGGACACCGGGGATAGGCATCCAAATAATTCCCCCTTGTCATTTTCATCTGAGACATAGTTGTTTCCCTCTAGGGTACTAAAATCCTCTAGTATTTATTGACACGGTCATCGACCAGTTTGTGGAGGGGCCTCCCATTTTTTTGGGGGTAAGCCGTGAGGATAGGTTCCAGATGGACTTTGTGGAATGCCACACTCCACTTAGCTCCTAAGGATATCTATCCATTCTCTTCCCTGTAATCTACTGTATATGTGATACAGGGGCTCAAAGAAAGAAGTGTCAGTTAACCTTCTCTGACATGTCATGAACGAGGGAGCCTAGTAACTTTTATTCTAGGGATCTTTTACACAAGATCCCTTTTGGTAGAGGGATATCCTTCCACTTCAGTCTCTCATTTCGCATTGTTCGACTTGGATTTCATCACCTTGTGAAGGATACGATTTGTCGAGGTCTCTAGCTCCTAGATAGGAAGTTTGCTTGCTATTTCACCTTTTTAGAGGGTCTTTTTCTTTTTAGTGTTTCTTGTTGGCATTATGGCCACTTTTGTTTGAGCTCGCTTACTGTGACACCGGTCCGAGTACAGTTTTTTGAGCTTGCTTTTTTGGCCTACGAGCCTTGTCTTTTCGTAGCTCCCCTTCTGCACGCTCGGTTGCTTTAGGGTTTTTGAGTTCTTACACAGTCAATTACCAATTATATGATGATGTGTGATGTCCTCTTCTCCAAGGTCTTCGAGATGGTTGAGTTAGATGGTCTTCTCAAGGGACTGGACACCCTTTGATGGAGCCACTAACGCTTGACCTTAGGAGTAGTCTAGAGGACCACGTGATCACATCATCCGTGTGGACTTTTCCTTTTAATGTGATGATGGACTTTCAAGTTATATGGAACACTGGTACATTTGAGAGAGAGATGATTGGTTGTACCCCACCTTGGTTTATTGACTTTTGGTCCTTTCATTTTGTTGATAATATTTTTGTGGTACCTTGCCTTTTACCTTTTGGGTCTTTTACTCATCTTGGGTTATCTTTTGATTTGTACCACCTTTTATGTTTTTGGTCTTATGGGTACTATGGTAGTTTGTCCACATTTGAGGTACACCCCCTTTGTCCAAATTGTTATTAGTCTTTATACCCACTTCATACCACCCTCTAGACCTTAGTTAGGAAGATTGGTTGCTATCATACCTTTTAGAGGTCCTATTTTAGTTACAAGGAGCTATTGCATATAAGAGGTAGTTACAAGGAGCTATTGCATATATTTGACATTATTTGACCTGCCATCTCTTTGGCATGTCAAATAACAGGTAGTTACAAGGAGATATTGCAATATATATTTGACCTTATTTGTACCTTCCCCACAATGGTTGATTTACTTTTGGTCCTTACACCCTGTTGTTTATTGGTCTTATGGTACCTTGTCCTTTCATTTTTTTGTTGTACCTTGCCTCTTACCTTTTGGTTCTTTTACTCATCTTGAGTTATCTTTTGATTTGTACCACCTTTTATGTTTTTGGTCTTATGGGTATAACTATGGTAGTTTGTCCACATTTGAGGTAGTACACCCCCTTAGTCCTAAGGGTTATGAGTCTTTATACTTACTGTTTTCTTTTTGACTTGTACCTTACTGGTTGGTATTTGTACCCTTTGTTTGGTCCTTGTACCTTACTAGAGGTCGTGAGTCTCTTTGGCCTCAGTATGTTGGATGCCATCTCATCTTTATTGTGATTGTACTAAGCCTTTTGAATGTCATTGAATTTCTTTGATTGACCGTACTATAGCCCAGTCATCTCTCTCTCTCTGGTTTGTACTAACCCTATAATAGGGTCACTTGGTTCCTAGAGTTGACTGGCCTCTAAGAGGCACAGTCATTTCTGAAAGTAACTCTTCTGATTATATTACAGGAAACATCTACACCCAAGTAATAAAATCTATGTTGGTAAGACTTAAGTAATCAAATTGTTGGTAATCAAATATGTGTTAGTAAATATTTTTAAGAGTGGTGGAACTCCTCGATTGAACTTGTGAGGAAAATTATTTTGGAGAATAAGTGTCCTGACTATGGGACAACAACAAATATCTATTCAATAACATAAGACATATTTTGGGCACTAGGTGGGAAAATAATTATAAACCTTCAATTACCAAGTACTATAGTGATGAGTGACTTAATTAAAACCATGCATATTCCATCATTTAATATGATATATTAGGACAAAGCCATCCTTGAGAGGTGGAGAATGGATTTGTAGAGTTTTCCACTAAACTTGAGAGATTTAGATGTTACAATACGATAGGGACATGGGACTAAGAAGGTATATGATTAATGTGCAACACATGGGGTAGCATACACTCTTTTACAATAAGTCATCACAAGGTTCCTTTCTTAGGTTAGATCATCCTTTTGTTACAAGAGGAATTGGTGCACATATGAGAATGTGAACACTTTGAAAAAAAACCGTCTTGAATATAAGGAAAGTTTGCAAGATGGAAGGATTGTTTTCATGTTATAATTATACCGTTGAACACATTTATGGGAAAGCAAATAGCATTCCTGACTTTTTAACAAGAGAATATTTGACACAGAAGTATGTTGTTAATTTTGAACAAGCGATCCTGAAGTAAGAAAGCCTAAAACAAATGATCTTGGAGAAAGTGAGCTCGAAGCAAGAGACCGTATTAGGTCAAACCAAAATCCAGTGGGCCCATAACCCACAAGTAAACATGGAAATATCTGCTTGGATCAAAGGAAAACATCATATCTATATTATTAATGATAATATGAGTTGGCTTGATTATATGAAAACATGGAAACCTAGGTGGGAGTTGAGATATGCTGAAGTATTAGATGCTAACTTATAGGGATCTGATGCTTTTATTAGACTAGTGCCAGAACTCAAGAGAATGCCTATGAGATCCAATATTGTACCAGAGATGATTTACAACAAATCCTTGAGAAAAGCAGTTGATGCAAGCAATTGGTTAACACACCTCTACCATGATCTTAACTTAATCATGACAGAGGTATCTACACATCACCCCAGGCTACAACTAGACCATAAATACTACTGTATTAACCGAATACGTTCTTTGAAAGCATGGCCACATCAAGATGCTACTCTCTGGTTTCCAAATACTACCCACACTTATGAAAATAATAAAAAATTATGGTGGGATTTCTTGAGAAAAGAAAATGCAGATAGAACATATTATACCATGCTAAAGTTTGGACATCAAAGTACACATATCCATGAGGATCCTCCATTCTACGGCCCTGATTGGATGAGAGACTGGTGGCAGTCATTTAGCATCAACCTGATAGCATTAGAACCAACTGTTATTTATAATCTAAAACAAGACGTTGGAGAATCTCTCGAACAAGTCAAAGATATTTTGCAAACAAAGATTACTGAGGATCAAATCCTTGAGTAGTACATTAAAAAAAAGAACAATGTCTTTTCAAAACCTACATAGAAGTCCACATGCATCAAAATAGACGCGTGGTCCCAAGGTCTCTTTATTTAAAGGCATGGGATACTCAATCCATTAACTTTGGAGAATTATATGGTCCCACGTACTCTGATTATTTGTAAATATCTAAAAATTATATGGCTATGAGTGGGGCCTATCCATTCAGATTGTCATAATAATATTCCATTCGGCTAAGAGAGTGGGCCTGTCCTCTCTAAGTTTTAGGTAGAGAACCATTTGAGGCATTCGAGTTTGGTCTCTCTCTGCTTTGTGTTTGAGTCTGAGAAAAGGTGTATGCTCTGCAACTAGCCTTTGTGGTATTAGATTGCAACCAAAACCTTGTCTCTCCTTAAGTCGAGCATCTATTAGGAAAAGCAATAATAGAAGTATGCTCTGTGGTTGGCCCTCGTGGTATCAAATCACACCAAAAACCTGATACTTCCTTAAGTATAAATCTTGAGTCCGTATATGTCCGAGGAAGTATGCTCTATTTGTATTTCAATTTAGATTTTGAATAAGATTATACAAGTTTCACAACATTCTATAAAATATTGTTTTTGAAGATTTGTGAACACTTATTAACCACCTCAAAGATATTAGTTTTGAAAGTCATAAAGACTTTTAGAAGTTTCCATAATGGTTAGTTATTTTTATTTTATATTATTATTGCTAAATATAAATATCGTACTAAATGTGAGTGTAATTCAATTACCGAGGTGATGGACCGAAACTGATGGGATGAGAGAGACTTTAGTGCCATGAGGACAAAGATAGTTAGATGGTGTGATATGGGACTCAAGACCCAAAGGAGCAATAAAATACAGCTCATAATCGCATGAATTTCTACTCCTAAGAAAGACAAAGTGATCGTCTTCCTCATCACTTGAATGCCTACATTTTGAGAAAGGGAATGCGGTACAAGCCACCTTATAAAAGGCACTACATGTCACCTTTTAAGAGGCACTATGCCTTGCGGTCCTATCTAAAAAAATTTCCCATGGTGAAGGTAGAACAAAACAGGTACTTTTCAGATCTTTCTTCCTCGAGCGAGGGGATTTTAGGAAGGCTAGAGGAAAGTGAGACATCTAGAAGGTCTACAAGAGTTTTATCAACTAGATGTCAAAAGACCAAAAGAAAATTCCATAAATGCATGGAATTTTTTCGTGCTCAAGGGGGGTCATGTTCCTATGATGATGAGACAATAGGCAACGTTGAGGTTCCCTTAAGGTACATACATTTAGTGAAACAATGGGTACCCAAGGATCTTCCTCAATCGAACACAGATTTTTGTGTGAATGAGAGGATATATCGAATTGCACCATCGTCATTACATGGGATGGTATAAAGGTCCGTTATGACACATGTACATAATTGATGGAGTATGTTGGACCCTGTTACAACTACAAAGATTGGATGCGCCTGGTCCAATATACACGAAGTATGCGTAGATATGGATTGTCAGCAAACTATTTACAGTTGAAAGACAAATATCAAAATAAAGGAGAAACGTTGTACATTGACGGAAGGCCAAAGGCCACAGGGAATATTTCGGGGTTTATAAACAATACACAACTAGGGTCTACAATTAAGCAACCAAACTGCGAATTTGAGGGGCATGAAGGAAATGGTGTTTTTGTATGTGTCATTAAATCAATATCTGTAGGGGAAGAGTTGCTTATTAACTACAATTTGAATCGAGTAGATACAAACACAGCTAATATGGGAGTGGTACATATAACAATTTACCCAACCTTTTATTAATGAATTTAACATCTTAAGGATTTTTCGTTAGTTTATTTTGTTTAAATTTTCCATATTTACTTCGCAGGCTAGTGATCGGGAAAAATTCCTTCCAGTAGATGGTCGGAGGAGTACATCTTCCTCGAGGGAGCAGGTATACATCTTTGTAATAGTAAAAATATAATAAGAAAAAAGTTTTTTTTTTGCTTTGTTTTTTCATTATTATATTGGTTTGGTTTATATAATGTTATCTATATTTGATGCAAAACGTTGATCGAGAAAACCACCCGAATGTTCATCTGACGATATCAGCCTTGGGGAAACAGGTAAACCTGATTGTAATTGTACAATTTAAATATGTCAAAATGTTTTCTCATTATATTAATGTTTCAATGAATATTTTGGTTTTGTTTAGGTAATTTTCTCTATGTTTTTGATGCAGGACGGTTCTGTAAGGGTCACAATAGATCATACCATACCTGCCTCGATGCAAAAGGTATACATCTTTGTAATAGTAACAAGATAATATGAAGAATAGTTTTTTTTTGCTGTGTTTTTTCATGAATAGTTTTAGATTCGTTTAGGTGATTTTCTCTATGTTTTTTATTTAGGGTTCTGTAAGGCGCAGCTCCCAGCTATTAGCAGATCGGGGCAAGTCCATAATTGTGGATCAAATGACACCATCGTCTAGGAATCAAGTAAACCTAGTTGTAATTTTAGGAATATATCATGATAGATATGTTTTGTTAATATAATTTTAGGAATCTATCATGATAGAACTCAATAGTGTTTTATATATTTTTGTTGCAGACCAGTGAATTGTTGTATGAAACAACATCGCAACAATATTCAATAGATCCTGAAGTGGTTGAGATCTTTACCGATCCCGACATAATTTGTGAAGCTACAAACCCGTTTAAGGTGATAGACAAAATCTTAAATAAATATAGTGCATAAATCGTTTCTCTAATATTCAAGGTTCCGCAGATAGACTAGATTAGAGCCAGGATTGAATTGTTGGAACAGAGATTTGAAGCCTTGTGAGTAAGTTGAGGAATCTTGAATCATAAAATAATTCATTTATAACTTTATAATTTTCACTTTTATATGATAGTACTGAACGTATAAAATGTGGTTTGTATTTACAAAATTATCTGAGACCACACAATAGTGGTCAAGGCGGTGTTGGCCCCAATGAGGCTCATGGAGAGACGTCGCATCATGAGAAAACGACTCCATGTGCATCGACTCATTCGCTATTGTTGTCGAATGAACATTCGGCAACACGTTCTGAAACACCATGGACCCCAGTTATGAGCACACCGGATGCTAGTGACCAACGCACACCAGATCATCCAGAAGAAGGGGTCGACACCGAGCCTCCTAGTAATATTGATATCGTCGACGCTGCATTTCCAGGATATTCCCGTGTCACTAGCACGGGAACAATCGAGGCAACATTTTTGGTGGACGAAGATCTTTTCTCAATAAATATAGAGAAGATCCCAGGTAATTAATATACATTGATCAAGTTAGTGTTTATAATTTCATTGTAATATACCGATAAAACATTTTTTTCAACTAATTATGATCATGGCATGATCGTTTTGCAGGAAATGATGTTTTTTATAAACAAATGAATGAATTGTCCTTGGATATCTTCGGTCCCACCATCTGAACAAGGTGGGATAGACAACCGAAATATTTAAAAGATGAGCTCATTAATCGGTTGGTTGGTCTATTCGGCGACAAGTCCTTCAATCAAGCTAAGGTCCTGAAAAAGGCTGGACAACATATGAAGATTGTCCGAGACCAATATAGGGTCCACCTAGAAAAAAATCATAGGTATGAGCACCCTCCAATGCTTCCAACAATGGAGTGGAAATCTCTAGTGGAATATGGAAAGGAGAGGGCTCAGAGAAAAGAAGAAAGATACCACTAGCCATAGGGAGGTATGCAATACTTTCCGCAATGTAATTCTAAACCTTATTATTATTGATTTCTATATCTAATTTGGAACATATAACATATTTCAACACTTGCATAGGCTGTCAGACACATCAAACGCCACAAAGGAAAGACTGGAAAAAATAGGTCAACACAAGCTTGGGCCTGGTGGTTATTCGAATTTGGCAGCACGAATTGTAAGTTTTGAAAAACCAATAATGCATACAAATAATAAATTGCAAATTATTTTTCATTTTATTGCACCAAAAAATGTTAATTAACGACGTTATGCAAATATGCAGGCCGACCAATTCAAAGAAGTGACCACTAAGGAAGACATGAAGCTTGGCTTCCAGCACGGCTTTGGAGTTGTTGTTGAACACTGAAAAAGCTTGTCTGGGAAAACACAGTCTTCTGGTACTAATCCATCCGATGCACAGGTATATATAATCTATATAGTTTAATGAAGATTTATTACTTGTGCAATCTATTTGTTATAAATAATTGACATAAAATATTGACTATGTTTTGACAGGAAAGCAATGATCCCCTTAATGTCAAGGAGGGACAACAACAAATCGAAGATCATGCTTCGAATCCTGGTAATGAATTTATTCATATGTTGCAATTTTATGTATAGCAATGCAGATGGTGAACATTAATTGTAGTTCACCATATTTCAATTGCAAAGCATGTAGAGGGTGAAACTGTACAGGTTGATCCTGGACAAGAACATGAACAACATGATGTGTCCACAGCAGGTAAAAAAACACCTTTGTAATGTTTTTTTGAAATGAAATACTTGTCATTACAATAGAAAAATATAACGATGTAACATTTTCACATTGTTGCAGCAAATTCGAACCCCTTGCTGCAAAATCCACGTCTGGATCAACACTCTAGGATGCAGACATCACGACAAGCACCTGATGACGAACCAAGAACTAGAGGAGAAAGTCCAGATCAAGATGGTCTTCTTAGATATTATGTAAAGAGAAGAAAAACTAAAAAGAAGTGATTGGAAAAACGTCGTCTAATTATTTTTGATAATAATATATCGTCCATGATTTTTGGCCTAATGAATGAATGAATGGTTTAATGGTTTAATGATTTAGTGTAGTAAACTGTTATCTTTATTGAATGTTAGATTTTATTGAATTAATGTGTTGACTGAATGAATGAATGGTTTACTGAATGTTATATTTTATTGAATGAATGTGTTGATTAAATGAAACAATGGTTTAATGAATGTTAGCCTTTATTGAATGAATGGTAGATGAAATTTCATGATGAAATATGCATGAATTTGCACGTAATGTTTTTTTCAAGTACATGCATTGGGTATGGGGAATTCAAAGTGATGTGACGGGGGGAGGGGCCATAAGAGCTTCCACCTTCACATGGTTGGCCCTATTCAGTAGAGAATATTAAATTATTATCGAAACAGAGAGTATCTCAATGAATGGCTACAATGTTGGCTTTCTACAACCCACTCGCGTGTCATCTAAAATTTGACAATTTCTTGGAGATTGTTGTGATGTTTGGTTGCTCCTCATAACCAATTTCGAGTTTCCACAACTTCAAAGGCTGAGTAAATGATGCACTGGAACCAATATCCTTAACCTTATCTTTAATTTCCTTGGAATTTCCCTGAGAATATTTGAATGAGATACTTTAAACTGAATTTCGATTATGGCAGATGACAGTCATTGTACAAGGTCGTCATTTCTCATGCAATGCAATTTTCTCCCCAATCAATAGCCCTTTATGCTTGTTGTTAATTTGTTGTTATTTATGAATAACAATCTTATGCTCTTTTAAATTTGTAGAGGCTACCCTAGAAGGAGATGATGTCAACCAAACTCAAACTGTCTCTCAAGAGAAGATGGTGAAAGAGGAAGACCACTCAGAGTCAAACATTCTTCAGTTGGATGTGGGTTTTATTACACCAGACAACAATGCCTTTGGTCATGCTTTCAGGTTTTGAAATCCTACCCATCCTTTCTCATTTACTTAGACTAGGTTTTACAGATCAGAGCATTTCACCAGCTAGAATGTTGCACAGCTACTGAAGTAAAAAATATAATGGTTTAACTTTAACAGAGATTATGAAAAGGAAAGCGCTAGATGGGTTAGTGTGGAAGAGTTTTACAGAATTAATCACATCAACCAGACTTATGAATTCGTAAGCTCTTCATTTCCCTTATATTAAGTATTCTTACATCATGTAAAAGAATAATATGCTTATAATGCATAACAAATCAAGTTGCACTACACTATGATTGTTGAAACGATGGCCTCTGCAGCATGAAAACATTCTCAAAGTTTCTTTATTTTGGATTCAATGGCAGGTTGGATATTGCGCAAAGTTCAGATTTGGTTATGATGGTCATGTATGGTTGTCAACTTGGGTGCTTATCTAGTTTGGTTATCCACTATGTTGTTTTCTTTTGTGTGTGGTTGCAGGTATCAAATAAGCGTGAACATTATGGTAAGCTTGACAAAGCTGTTATGAGCATCTGGGAATGCTTCTTCCAAGACTGGACTAGATTTGTTGCTAACCATTTGTCTAGTACAGTACTAAAGAGCCATATACATGAAATTTTTCAATGAATCCATGGTTCACCACCAGGTAAAGTGACCCTATTCAAACTTGGCATTTTAACTGAATTTCGATTCTGGCATTTTATATTGTTGGGTAATATTTCCTTGTGTTTCACTCATTTGGTTAAAGTGCCAGTATATTGGTTAATGAAGAATTTGGCCCAAAAGTAGAGCATTAGAAATAGAACCATTATTTTATTTTCATTAGATGATAGTGAGAAGAGTAATTTGCACAAAATCCTTTTAACCCATTTAGAAGACAAAGTTATATGCACAAGACTAAGAAAACATATCAAATATTTTTTCCATAAAGTACCATTGTTGGGTAAATGAGTAGGCTATAAATCCCTTGTTTATTTTTCATAAGTTATCATATATAGCATATCAATCATTGATTTTGAAGCAACTACTAAAACTTTGAAGAGAAAGCTTACCCAAAAGATAGTAAAGATGGAGAAGAACATTGAGACCTCAAAAAGATTATTGCACATCATGTTGGGTATGCTTATTAGACAATTATGGAAGTTTTTGTTTTTTTTAAATACAAACTCTCTGTTGGATATCCGACTCTAACATACACACAATCCGATGCCTTTGCCATACAACCGACGACGAAATTCGTCGGATATTTGACTTTTTCCTATGCAAGATCCGTCGGATATCTGACTTCTACTTACAAACAATCTGATGGATTTTCCACACCATCGATTTCTAAAGGCGTCGGATTGTGGTATTTTTTCTATGCCACAGCCATCGGATATCCGACGGCTACTTACAATCAATCTGATGCCTTTTCGATAGCGCCGACAGCTAAAGGCATCGAATATTGGACGCCTTTGCCATTTTTCTATGCCAAGTTCGTCGCAATGGTCTTCAAATATCTGACACCTTTGCCATACCACCGACGACTAAAGGTGTCATATATTGTACTAGAGGGGGTCAGAGATCCGAAGGCTATGGTATGGAGTGTTCATCGGATATTCGACCATAGGTGAAACAGGGGTCGTCGTATTTGGACGGGTATGGTGAAAGAGGGGTTGTTGGATATCCAACTGGGGAGGCTGTCGGATATCTGATGGGGAGTTTAAATGTCGTATTATAGTCGAAATGCCATCGACGTTTAAAAAATATGCATCTTGTCGGATGGTCGACAACAAGATTTCAAAAATTGGACATCTTTCCCATTGGATTTTGGGCTAAAAAATGCTAGTGTGTGTGTGTGTATTTGGTGCATCTAAAACTTCATAGTAGATATTGGTGAGCTTCTGCATCTTTTCCTTCAATACTTCACACTCTTTCACATCTAATACTCTCTCACACACACTCACTCTCTCTAAACCCCTAACCTCTCTCTCTCTCTCTCTCTATATATATATATATATATATATCCCTCTGCCAGCTTCCCTTAACCACCCACTCACTATATACCTCTTCCCCTTTCCCCCCTACCTTTAGCCACCCACTCACTCTCTCTCTCTCTCTCTCTCTTTCAATTTCTCACTTAGTCCTACCACTAACCATCACCCCTTGATCTCTCTCTCTCTCACTCTATATAAACCCATAACCCCTGATCTCTCTCTCTATCACTCTCTCTAAACCCCTAACCCCTAATCTCCCTCTCTATATCTCCTCTCCCAAACCCTCACTCTTCACCCTCATACCCCCACCCCCCCCTCTCTCTCTCTCTTTCTCCCCTACCACTAACATCTCTCATTCCCTCTCACTCTCTCTATATCCCTCTTCCCCTACTCCCCCATACCGTTAACCACCCACTCTCTCTCTCTCTCTCTAAACCACTTACCACCTATCTCTCTATATGTGTGTGTGTGTGCCTCTCCCTCTTTCTCAATCTCTCTCTTTCGCTCTTTCTATCTCCCTAACCCACAATCTACCTCTCTTTAGATATTTCTAAACCAACCCCCAATATATATCTCTCTCTATAAACCCCTAACCTTCAATATCTCTCTCTCTCAACCTCTTCAACACTTTACACCCTCTCTCTCTCTCTCTCTCTGCAAGGCATCCAAAACTTAATTAGATATTGGTCAGCTTCTGCATCTTTTCCTTCAATACTTCACACTCTTTCACATCCGATACTCTCTCTCTCTGACCCTAAACATGTAAACCCCGAGATCGCTCTCTCACAACCCCTAACTCACAATATCTCTCTCTCTCGCTCTCTCTCTCTCTATATATATATATATTTGGTGCATCTAAAACTTCATAGTAGATATTGGTCATCTTTCTGCATCTTTTCCTTCAATACTTCACACTCTTTCACGTCTAATACTCTCTCTCTCTCACTCACTCTATCTAAACTGATAACCCCCATTCTCTCTCTTTCTCTCTCTCTAAACCCCTAACCCCCAATCTCTCTCTCTCTCTCTAAACCCCTAACCCCCAATATATATATCTCTCTCTCTCAATCCCTAACCCCTAATCTCTCTCTTTCTTTATCTCTCTCTATAAACCCCTAACCCTCTCTCTCTTTCTCAATCTCTCTCTTTCTCAATCTTTCTCTCTCTCTATCTCCCTAACCCACAATCTCCCTCTCTCTAGATCTCTCTAAACCCCTAACCCCCCATCTCTCTCTCTCTCTCTCTCTCTCTCTCTCTCTCTCTCTCGGGAATCCAAAACTTAATAATAGATATTGGTCAACTTCTACATCTTTTCCTTCAAGAGTCAATACTTCACACTCTTTCACGTCATATACTCTCTCTCTCTCTCTCACTCTAAACCCGTAACCCCAATATCTCTCTATAACAACCTATAACCCACAATCTCTCTCTCCCTATATTCATGGCATCCAAAACTTCATAGTATATATTGGTCAGCTTCTGCATCTTTTCCTTCAAGACTTCACACTCTTTCACATCTGATACTCTCTCTCTCTCTCTAAATCCATAACCCAAATTCTATATCTCTCTCTCTAAACACCTAACCTCCAATCTCTCTCTTTCTCTCTCTAAACCCATAACCCCCAATATCTCTCTTTCTCTCTCTCTAAACCCCTAACCCTCTCTCTATGAACCCCTAATCTCTAGCTTTCTCTCTCTCTCTAAACCCATGACCCCCAATATCTCTCTCTCTCTCTCTAAACCCATAACCCCCAATATCTCTCTCTCTCTCTCTAAACCCATAACCCCCAATATCTCTCTCTCTAAATACCTAACACCCATTATATCTCTCTCTAAATTCCTAACCCCCAATCCTCTCTTTCTTTCTCTCTCTCTATAAACCCCTAACCCTCTCTCTCTTTCTCAATCTATCTCTTTATCAATATTTATCTCTATCTATCTCCCTAACCTATAATATCCCTGTTATCACTCCAGGAGTCCTTCTAGGCTGTAGGTCAAAGGAGCATGGTAACTTGCAACTTTTCTTAATGATTTGTGAAATGGATCGAGTTGGATTACTTAATGAAACTCACTCGCTCAAAACATGCCCAGGCATATTCAGATAGACGAGGCTTTTAACCACGTTGTTCAGAAAGTTTATAAAAGGTAGATGTAGGTAGAAATCCTATTATGCTAGCAAACTCATACAAAGCATATATGAATGGCTAGTCACAACAGATAAATGATACTTGACATTCAATTTATCAACACAAAGATAGGATGACAACTATCAAGCATATACAAATAGAACATACATGAAAAAAACACTTCACTGCAAGTACAGAAAGATAGAAAAGGAAAATTGAACATAAATGGCAAAAGAAACTCTTATAACCAAGATGCAATGAGAAGTCTGATAGTAATATTATAAAAAAGGTCTCCAAAGTCGAACCCTTTCTTTCCCTCAAGTTCTAGGATTTATAGCCTTTACAACATCTTACCCAGATCCTATGAAGCTGGGTCGAAATCACTAAAAACAAAAAATCAAAAACTGTTTTGAATAAACCAGGAAAAAATCCTCCTGAATTTGGCCAAACTGCTCAAAAAAGGGGCTCAGAGATGGATTCGATTCTCCCAATATGTGACACCTGTAGGAAAACTGAGAGAGTTTATTGCTCTCTGTCGTGTTAGGCACAAAAACCTCCTCTCGTTTCACAGAATGATTCTCCAGACGCTCAGAATCATCATTTGAAAATGATGACCTTTCACAGTAAAAACGCCATTAATTTCAGGAAATATCTTTGCCTCCACCTTGCTGGAACCTTTAAATCTGGAACATAACCTTGATCACGATGCCTTTAATTATTATATAACATTATAAACTACCCTTGAGGTTTTTGGATTAGTAAAAATCAGATCTGTGCAAAAATGGTAACATTTTGTCTAGTTTTTTAGCTTTCGGTAGCTAGGAAAGCCAAAGTCTGAATCTGTAAGCTACCGAAAGCTCTGTTTTTGGTAGCTAATGAACCACCTCCTTGCCCGCCTAATCCACCGAAACTGTTCCACGATACCTGACACGTGCCTTTCCTTTCGGTAGCTGAAGAGTTTTTTCTTCCATTCTGTAAGCTGCCGAAAGCTGGGTTTTCAGTAGCTAATGAACCATCGCCTGGTCCGCCTAAGCTACCGAAACCTGAATTTTCTTTTGAAGAAAAAATGATATCCAATGTTGTTGCAAACATTATTACATGCCTCAAAAAAATGAATAAATTAAAGACTTCCTATCACTAAATAAAATAGATTTGACAAATTTTATTGGGGAGATAACATTTAGCTCCTACTCAAGGATGGAATCCTCCCTGTGAGGCTCCAAGAACCACAGATACAATGCCTTTCCTGTAAAACAAAATTCAAACCTGTCCTCTAGTGTTCCATTGGGCTATGGAGTCATTTAAACTGCAATACTGACAGAAAATAAATGTTATTTACAATGGAAGGTTTTGAACTTGCAGTTCCATTGGGCATGGAGTTAGTAATACAACCACCCTCTGAACACCTTTCAAGAGCTATCTTTATTCACACAAGCTAACTGTTATTTCTGCTGTAAACTAGAAGGAAAGAAATGCTTGGGCAATGAGCTTATTTCCTACACTAGTCTACTCTAACCAGATCTGCAATCGGGTTAGGTAAATGCTGACTTCCATAACAGCCATTCCGGCAATTTAAAAACTGAAGAAATCTCATCTTTATCATTGATTAGCAGCTGATGTCTGAAATGTAACCGCAGTGATAAGAACTTATCCATGAAACCATACTTACCTATAAACAATGGCAAGCTGAGGAAATCTGAAATCTTCAAGTTTTATGAAATGTATAACTCCATGAATGCTGCCACTGGATCCTTAAAAGGAAAATCAGAAACATATTGGTCTTCTCGAAACAACTGCACATCTATGGCAACCTCTTGCTCAACCATGACAGTTCCTCTACTAGAAGACTGACCACCTTCATGTTCCCTTGAGCTCAGTTCTTGATTATTAATCATCACAACTTTCTCTTCAGAAAAGTGCTTAGAAGATAATGATAAAACAGTGTTAAAATCATATGAATAAGGATTAGTTAAAAACATATAATTGCCTATGCAATATTCTGTCATCATAGGCTCATCCTGATTAGCAAACTGATCATAACCTTCTGACTCATAACTGTTTCTAGAGCACTCAACAGATGTTGAAGGAATTGATTCACAATCTGAAATATATTTAGCTGCTTGCTGCTGCTCTGAAACTGCCTCATAGTCATTACCTTTCTGCTAAAAAATGACTACTTCTCTGCTAGAAGATTGATGCCCTTCTTGTGATTTTGAGAGCAACTTGTGATCATCAAAAATAGCAGTCTTTTCCTCTTCATACTGTTGTTCCATATATATTTCAAACTCACCATTTTCTTGTTCAAAATCTGAAATGTACTGACAGTTCCCTTGTTCATATGTATGTACATTTTCAAAGATCTCCCGATCATGGACCTTCCTGGAAGCACGTATATTCTCCTCTACTTCTTCTGCATCTTCAAACAGTTGTCTTAAGGATAATGATCTCCTTTCTCTGAGAAGAAGGACTAGATCTGAATGCTGAGCCATAACATAGTATACCATGGCAGCAGTCTCTGTAGGCCGGATCTCCAAAGGCATGTCATGATAAACACGGTAGAACCTTCTGTTGAAAACAGCCAAAGCTTCTTCCTCTTCTCTCTTCAGAGCATAAAATTCAGCGAGATACAAATCAAGAGATTTGTTCTCACCCCAATGCTTCAAAAAGGCATTAGATAACTCGATCCAAGAGCCAATAGAATCATCTCTCAGACCTTTAAACCATATACCATCATCTCTGACTAGAGTTTTGGAAAACAATCTCATGATCACATCATCATGAACAATCTCAAATCAATCAAGAAAGTTCTCAAAGGATTGCAAGTGCGTCTCAGCTGAAACTTGGTTCTCTCCAGAAAACCGGGGAAGATATTCAAAGAAGTCAAGTGGATAATGATGAAGAATATAGGGCATCCTCAAAGGCTTGAACATTCTTATTTTGACTTTAACTTGAAAAGCAGTGGGCTGATCATATATGGGATGAACATTAGAGTTAATAGCTTGATGACAGCATTCATTAGTAATTCCAAAAGGTATTGATTTCTGGATAGGTTTGGAATCAATTTCAATCTGCTCAAGTTTAAATGGCTGATAAGATTCAGAAGGAGTTTGAATACAGTGATCATCTTTATGAATAGGCTGAGGTAAAGCTACTAAATCGACATCTATAATACAAGCAGGCTGCAAATCTTCTTCTAAAGATGGAAATATGAAAGAGGGATGATGATTTTCTGAGTATACAAAACAAAAAATGATTCTCTTTACATGTGAAGAAAAAAGCAAGAAAGAGCTGATAAAGAAATACAACAATTCATGAAACAGACTAATGAACTGATACCTAGATTTGAAATTTAGCGTCTTCATCTTTTTGTTATCCAGATCCTCCCCAGTGGAGTCTTTAAACGTGGAGTCGCCAGATAGATGCTTACAACCAATATAATGCCCAGCCTTTGTCTATCATCAAAAGCTGAAACTATGTCGTCTCCCAGGGAAGCTTGCTTCGAACTCCTCTCTCCAGCAACGGTGCCAATTTGTTATCACTCCAGGAGTCCTTCTAGGCTGTAGGTCAAAGGAGCCTAGTAACTTGCAACTTTTCTTAATGATTTGTAAAATGGATTGAGTTTGATTACTTAATGAAACTCACTCGCTCAAAACATGACCAGGCATACTCAGATAGACGAGGCTTTTAACCACGCTGTTCAGAAAGTTTATAAAAGGTAGATGTAGGTAGAAATCCTATTATGCTAGTAGACTCATACAAAGCATATATGAATGGCTAATCACAACAGATAAATGATACTGACATTCAATTTATCAACACAAAGATAGGATGACAATTATCAAGCATAGACAAATAGAACATACATGAAAAAAACACTTCACTGCAAGTACATAAATATAGAATAGGAAAACTGAACATAAATGGAAAAAGAAACTCTTATAACCAATATGCAATGACAAGTCTGATAGTAATATTATAAAAAAGGTCTCCAAAGTCGAACCCTTTCTTGCCCTCAAGTTCTAGGATTTATATCCTTTACAACATCTTCCCCAGATCCTAAGAAGTTGGGTTGAAATCACTAAAAACAGAAAATCAAAAACTGTTTTGAATAAACCAGGAAAAAATACTCTTTAATTTGGCCAAACTGCTATAAAACGGGGGTCAGAGATGGATTCGATTCTCACAATATGTGACACCTATAGGAAAACTGAGAGAGGTTATTTTTCTCTATTGTGTTAGGCACAAAAATCTCCTCCCGTTTCGCAGAATGATTCTCCAGTCGCTCAGAATCATCATTTGAAAATGATGACCTTTCACAGTAAAAACGCCATTACTTTCAGTAAATATCCTTGCCTCCACCTTGATGGAACCTTTAAATCTGGAACATAACCTTGATCACGATGCCTTTAATTATTATATAACATTATAAACTTCCCTTGAGGTTTTTGGATCAGTAAAAATCAGATCTGTGCAAAAATGGTAACATTCTGTCTAGTTTTTAACTTTCGGTAGCTAGGAAAGCCAAAGTCTGAATCTGTAAGCTACCGAAAGCTCTGTTTTCGGTAGCTAATGAACAATCGCCTTATTCGCCTAATCCACTAAAACTGTTCCATGATACCTGACACATGCCTTTCCTTTCGGTAGCTGAATATTTTTGTCTTCCATTCTGTAAGCTGCCGAAAGCTGGGTTTTCGGTAGCTAGTGAACCATTGCCTGGTCCGCCTAAGCTACCGAAACCTGAATTTTCTTTTGAAGAAAAAATGATATCCAATGTTGTTGCAAACGTTATTACATGTCTCAAATGTTTATAAAAATGAAGAAATTAAAGACTTCCTATCACTACATAAAATAGATTTGACAAATTTTATTGGGGAGATAACAATCCCTCTCTCTAGATCTCTTTAAACCCCTAACCCCTAATCTCTCTCTCTCTAAACCCCTAACCCCTCATCTCTCTCTCTCTCTCTCTCTCTCTCTCTAAACCCCTTCAAGACTTCACACCCTTTCCAATATGATTTTCTCTCTCTCCCTAAACCCCTAACCCCCAATCTCTCTCTCTCTCAACCCCTAACCAAGTTCTATGCCAGCTTTTCATGCCCCTAATATTAGAATTAAGGCATGGTTAACGTCATGTTTTATCGTTTTTTGGGGATCACTTAAAAAATAAAGGTTGTATTTAATTTTACATGGATATCAAATTCCTGGAACGAGATCAGTAATAAATTATGAACTTAATGTTCATGCGGAAGGGCTTCAAATGTACAACCATTGTAATTACCTATCACTCTCTCTCTGTCTCTCTCCCTATACCCCTACCCCCCTTGATCTATCTCCCTAAAACCCTACCCCCCTTGATCTATCTCTCACAACCCCTAACCCCCAATCTCTCTCTCACACTCTAAACCACTAACCCACAATATCCCTCTCTCTCTCCCTCCAAACCCCTAACCCCCCCTCTCTCTCCCCCCCCTCTCTCTCTAAATATCTAACCCCAATCTATCTCTCTCCCTAAACCCCTAACCCACAATCTCCCTCTCTCTCTCACAACCCTGTTGATGCCTCGGATATCGTAGCATCAATCAGAAAGGGATTCTCCCCGAGAGACGGTCCCAATTAGACTATCTCCCGTTTGGTGTAGGGAATCCGTCCGGTTAACGGTTCCGGCTACCGTGGTTTTGGACTTTAAATCCGATTCTACCGGTTATGGCCCGATCCACCGTTCTTTTGGGTTTTATGTATTTTATATGAGATGCACATGCCTAAATTATACTTAATCTAAATGCAATTGGAACAGATCTAAATCTAGGAAACAGGAACACATCTACCTATCCCTGCAGGGGAACACGCTTAAGGGGAGAGCAATCAGCTGTAACAGATATCATAAGCAACGCACAGATAACTATTATTCCTCACGGTCAAAGCTACAGCAAGATGAGGATCTTGAGAAGATAGCTTCTCATTAAAAATGGAACGCATCTATTGCTCAGAAAATAAACAGAGAAAAGCTACAGGATGAGGAAACAGATCTACAATGAAACTTACAGAACGAATCTATTGCTTATGAACAGAAGAAATCAAAATTGTTTGATCTAAGTAATAAGAATAAAGAAACGGATCTAGATGCAACGATGCTGGAATTAAACTAAAAGATCCCTGCAAGGAGCAATTAAAAGCATGAACAATGAGCCATACGAATTATCCTGAAGAAAGAACAGTTAGCCATTCGTTCTAGAAGAAAAAATCTACAGCAATGGTAAAAGTATCAGCAGGTAGCTCCTGATTTAATATGGAACGCATTCATTGTCCATGAAATAGAGAGAACGCATGCATAGATAAGAGCAAAATCATTAATACAAAGAAATAATTCAGAAGTCAAGAATGATCTCACATTGCAGAATTGCAGTCATTAGAATAGTCCAACATAAAGCAACCCAACATTCCAAGCAAAACGTCCATCTCCCGTGGCTTCTATTAGAAAAATCCTATTTACAGACCCGATACAAGATAGCTCATATCATTTGCCCAAAATTTTCATTCCCTGCAAAAAGTCCTTTTCTAATCTTTCCTAGCTTCTATTTATAGTTACAAATTTGCCCTCTGGGCTGACACCTAGCATCCCCCACCTGTCATTTACAGGGATTTCTAATATAATCGATCACCAAAAAATGGTCACTTCATTTACAAAATATTTTGACAAAAAGAATAGGGACAGCTGTCCCACAGCTTACGCCTTACATATAACAGAAAATTTGCTAAACTCAAAGCGTTCCCTGCTGGGCACGTGTCTGGCTGAAAAGAGTGGCTCACTGAATTCAGCTTCTTCATTCCTGTGCGTGAGCTTCTCCTGGCAAAGGGTCGCCCAAGTTGATGGTCACTGATGCTGCCTGGGAAGAGGTCCTCGACTCCCCTGCTGATGCTGCTCCTAATTGGGAAGGGGGAATGGGACTGGCCAGAATTTCTGCCATTGTTGGGGAAGAGACTGCTGGGAGAGGGGCTGCCGGGTCTACTGATGCTTCTGCTGCTGCTGCAGCTTTCCTGACCTCCTCTTCTATGTAACTGTGCCACACACCTGTATCCCTTATGATTATGTTTGCTGCAGCAAGAAACAGGATTTTCTGAGAAGTTATATTCTTCCCGAGCTCTATTTTAATGCTTTGTACTTCTGCTTCAGCAACTTGATATGTTTCCTTCAGCAGATGGTTGTGAAGTGTTGATGAACCGATGTAATGTTGGAGATAATCTATGGCAAGGACATCAATGCTTTTCACATACTCCATCTGGACGCCTAGCTCTTCTTTCAGTTGAGATAACCGCTGCTCTTTTCCCGGGAAGTCTTCTAGGGTCTGAGGGAAACTTAATGAGCAGTTATCATGGACTCCTTTGAGCTTTTGGTACAGGTTGTTGATTCTATCTGTGGTCTTCTGCACACTGGCCATCAGCTTATTGGCACAGTTCCGGCCAAACTCCAACAAGGCTATATCTTCATTAAAATCTTCCACGGTCTTGAAAGGAAGATGCGGGGGGAAACCTCCTTTCCCTTCCCTCCATGCCATCTGACTTATGACATTTGCTTTGACACGGGTATTCTTAGCCTTGAGCCTGTGGGCTTCCGCATTCACCTCCTTTAGCCTAACCGTCATGGCCTTGAGTTTGCACACCTCATCAGTGATTAGCTCTTGAGAGCCATGCACTTGCTGTAGTATATTGCACGACAGCTCGTGGAAGGGGGACATGTCCAAGGTTCTGCTTTCCGCTTGCTCTAAACGCTCAGCTAATGCCTGCTTGTCTGTTTCTAGCTGGGAAGCCTTTTCTTCTGCTCCACTCTTCTCTGCTTCTGCAATCATTATTTGGAGTGCTAGCTGGTCCTTTTCCTCCTCCAGGTAGCTGTACTTGTTTGCCAACTCCTTGTGCTCAGCGTACAAGCAATTATACTTGTTCACTGCCAGGTCTCTTTGAGCTTGCTCATTAGCCACGTTTCGCTGCAGGGTACGTGCTCTTTTCTTTGTCAATATATTTTCTTTGACTATCACCCCTACATTGGCAAATGATGCTTGTGCTGTCGCTATAACTGCGGAGGCCATGGCAATGGGATCCGCATCTGTGTTCTGCATGACAGCGACCTCTCGGTGGGTAACTATGTCGTCATGGAAAGGACTTTTAATCCTTTCTTCTGATTGGAGGACCATTGTTTTTCTTTTCTTGTCATAGACAAACTCATTCCATTTGGACACCGTACGCTTCCCAGATGGAGTGTACGGTACAATTGGTCGGTTTATGATGTCTATGTCTTCTTCCATAGGTGGGGTCCGGACTTCCTGAGCGGGGTCTGTCCCTTCCCTTTGGGTACTAGAGCCACCTGCCTGAGAGGTGTCTATCTCCATGTCCTGCGCACCGGACCCACCTACCTGGGCATCTTCTCTTGCCTTCAATTCTTCCTCCGCTTTCTTCCTTGCTTCAGCTTGCTCAATTTCTGCTTCTTTTTGCTTTTGGGCTTCTTCAGCCTCCTTCCGCAGTCTCTCATTTTCAGCGTCCTGCTGCTTCCTTGCTTCCTCGACTTCCTTTTGTAACCTTGCCTCTTCTCTTAACCTGAGCTCTTCCTGAGCTCGGGCATCCTTGGCTTCTCTCTCCTTTTGCTGGATAGTCTTCTGGGCTTTGGTTGAGCTAGAGCTCGCTCCAGTACTTTGGTGACAGATCCGTAGCTCAGTCATATTGCTGATGCCTCTGAATGCTTCCTCCTCGGCATTGGGGTAGTGGGAGTATTCGAAGTTAGCATAGTTCCCCTTGCAATGCTCGACCACTTTACCCTTTCTGTCGTTCCTGTGGAAGATGACTTCACCGAAATGGAAGGCCTTCAATTCTTGAACAAATTCGTCGGCAGAGGCCACCCCTGAAAACTTGTAAGTACCTATGCAGAAAGGTAAGGGGGGAAAGGAAGCCTTGTGTAGCTTGTGGAGGAATGCTCCAATCCCATCCAAGAAGAGTTGTCTCACTGCTTCCTTGAGTACCACATAGTCTGTGGCATACTGCGGCAATATGTATGGGGGCTTAGTCCCTCCAAAAATTCTCAAGTAGGTGCCTTGTTCTGAAAAGTAGAAGTCCCCATAATCCTCGAGGACTTCCAAAGCGTTTTGTGACAGGCAACTTGGTTCTTCCTTGAATATTTTCTCGTATAGGGGCATGATGAAACCCTCACAGATGAGTTTGTAGCTGGGCTTGTAATTCTGAGCCCACAACATCTTGAATGCGATGTAGACCGGGGCTGTGGTCCTATCCCATGTACACCCCAATCCGGGGAACTCTATCTTGGCCAAGATACAGTCTATCAGGTACGAAGACATGAAGAATTCAGCCTTCTTCGAGGCCAGCCCGGGCTTAGCAGCACTTATCATTGAGGCCAGACTATCTGACAAGATAGTGGCCCAGTCAAAAACTGTCCCCTGAAATGCCACATAGTGAATGATAGGGACCCACTGAATCTTGTATACTGTGCCATCGGGCATGCCGAAGATTCTACACAGCATCAGGGCGATTAATCTATAAGGAGCTCTTAGATTCTGTACGTCATACTCCTCACTCCCTTTCTTCCTCAAATGTTTCCCTTGCACTAGTAGCTTCTTGGCCATCTCGACATTGTTCATCTGGCTTAACCACTCATCAGTCAGAGCTTGCTGGACACGGGGAAACCTGTAGGCTGCCGTCAGATATGCGGGTTGAAATGAGGCGATAGCCATGTTCCCGCTATCATTTATCACTCTTCCTTCAGCATCGGCATGTTGGAGTATCCATCCGATGACTTCAGCGCAGGGGAACAGCTCAGGGCGGGTAGCGGCCTTAGTTATGCCTGAGGCTCTGATATTTCGATAGATTGGTGCTTCCTCTAGCAGCATATCTAGGATTTCTTGGTCCCGGATCATTCTGTGGATGTCTCCCCATCTGATTTCCGGAGGGACACCTGTGGTGCACCTAGTGTCCTGGAGCGAGGTTTCAATCTTAGGAGGGACAGGTTTCTTTTCTGTCATCTTCGCCTTCTTCTTACTGGGTTTTGGCATCTTGAATTATCCCTGATAACATCCATATACAATTCATCATGAGTTTGAGCCACAGGTTGTATGGTTTCAGCAGAGAGCAACAATTGTTTTAATGAGATAAATCAATGAAGCATGTATTTAGGAAGTAAAACATTATTTCAATTATAAGACACACATTGAAACATTTGAAGCTCGTAAAAGATGAGTGTGGGATAAGCTATGTTGCGGACGCTATTGGTTTTATTGGACCGATAGGTGATTCGCGGAAGCAATCGGCCTCCGGTTCCGCCTCGCGGAAGGAGAAGTCCTTCGCTATGGCTGCGGTTGGAGAGGTCGAAGGCGGGGAAGAGGCGGGTTGACTCGGTGAGGGCTATGGATGCTATCGTCACGCGCGGCCACTTGCCGAGTCACTATGGGAGGCTTTGGTCTGAGCGAAGGTAACGGCGCCGGGGACAAACTGACGGGGAGAGCTAGGGCGGCTTCAAGTTTTGGCTCTCGTGGCTTAACCGCTTACGGGTTTCGGCTTCGCGTGTAGGGACTGGGGTTTATGGAAAAGGGCCCAGGGTTCACGGTCAGGGATATGGAAAGCCCACAGGGTTTCGATAACTTAACCCACGACGAGGGGCGCGGCCCGGGGTTTAAATTCAACATAAGGCATGGTTAACTGCCCGCACCCATCAACATAAGATATACGTTTTACGAAGGCCCACGACGATTATGTGAAACGAAAACTCCGTTCACTGTACCTGACGGGCAAAACATAGCCCTTGACGGGTGTTTTGCCCGTCACAATCCCACTAAAACCCAATAATTTCCCCAAAAGGACAGCTCAGTAGTGAAAAACAAGGTGAAGATCCTACCTGGCACCGTGGGGATTGCTTGAGCAAGGTGGCTGCGAGCACGGAGGCGCGAGGTGAGCTGGAGCGATTTGCACGGTATCACACGTCGCTGGCCGGTTCAAAACAATGGTGTATTGGTCGAGCCCCCCCACGGTATTTTATAAGGAATGGCACGTGTGAGCATTTAATTGGGTAGGTGGCGTGGTTAAAATGGGGTTTAAATTCGCCGCGCGTAACGGTCACGTCAAAGCACCTCGGTTTCCGTGCGACCGCCACTTGCGGGGCCAGTTCGTGAATTGCATCCGCCGTTGCGGAAGGATTCGATGAAAGCTTCCGACGTTTCGGGGCTTAAAGCGGAAAGGAAACGCGAAGCCTTCCGCGAGAGTCTGTCGCGTAGCGGACGGGTAACGCCAAAGCTTCCGCCCTTTCGGAACGGTATAGCGAATGCTCCCGGTATTTTCGGAAGACTTTTGCGAAAGCTTCCGTGAACCAAAACTTCAAAGTCTCGTTGATTTTCGGAAAGTTTTTTGGCTACGGCTCCCGCTAGTTTCGGAAAGCTTTTGGGAATGGCTTCCGCCGTTTCGGAAGCAAAACTTATATTTTCCGCAAATTCACCCGGGATCGTTTCGGAGTCCTTTTGCCGGTCGGGGTAAGCAATTGGCTTCCGCTGTTTCGGAAGGGTAGCCCGAAGGCTTCCGCTGTTTCGGAAGCAAAAGCTGAAGGCTTCCGCGACAGCTTCTCGAGAAACTTCTAAGTCTTTTCAAGGTTTCGGAAGGCGATCGTGGATTCTCCCCGCGGGTCTTATGGAGATGGCTTCCGCCGTTTCGGAAAGGTTTCATGAATTCCCCCGCCGTTGCGGGAGGATTTTATGAAAGCTTCCGCCGTTTCGGAAGGGTTCAACGAAAACTCCCGCCGTTTCGGAAGGGTTCAACGAAAACTCCCGTCGTTTCGGGAGAGATGCTCCAATCTCCCCGCCGTTGCGGAAGGTTGAAGCTAAAAATTCTTTAAGTCCTTTGTTCCCGCACCTTCTAATCAGAAGGAAATCTTAGTCCTTTTCGGGAGACTGAGGCGAATGAGTCCCGCTGTTTCGGGAGGAAAGCCGGAACCTTTCCGCGGTTGCGGAAGGATTCAACGAAAGGCTCCGCCGTTTCGGGAGCTAAGTCGTTTCGGAGCTGGAACCGTTCCGCAGAAGCAACGATTGAAAATTTTATAAGTCTTTTACTTCGGAAGAAAATGATGAATTCCTTGGTGTTATTTCGGCGAGTTTATCCGAAGGGCTTCCGCCGTTTCGGAAGGCAGAGCTGAATTGTTCCGCCGTTTCGGGAGAACAACTTGAATTTCTCCGTGGTTGCGGAAGGTTTGGGCGAAAGCTCCCGCCGTTTCGGGTGGTCTCACCCAATGGCTTCCGCTATTTTCGGCAAAGAAAACCTAAGTCTTCCTTTTGGGAAGGTTGGACGCTTGACTTCCGCGGCTTCGGGACTATGTCCGGATCACTCCAAAACGTTTGGGCAAAAAACTAAGTTATCTTTTGGCTCACTGGGGAGAACATGGTAGGATTGACGGCAAGCTGCTCAGCAAGGAAGCAAAATTTTATGCTGAAAACAGAGCGGGCGGCTGGGATGGCTTTTTCAAGAAAACTTTCTACAAAAAATACAGGAGGGGCCCCAACATGTAGAAAATTTTGGGGAGGGATGTTGCTGCAACAACAATGGCGAGTCGCTGGCGAACACAGATCTCTGAAAAAAAAAAAAAAAAACTCTACATAGTCCGGAACCCCATTAAAACCTCCGTCTCGGGTGCATTATTCAGCTGAGCATTTTAGACCCATGCGGGGAAACGAGCACTTTTTTCCTGCTAGCCTTTGGGGAAAGGGGAGCTTTGACCGAGGCATCTTCACCACTCTCAGAGGGCCAGCATATGAGATTCATTTTAGGAGGGTCATCCCTCAAATGGTCACTACTGCCAGACTCCACAGGATCTGCAACACTTTCTCATGGACATTATTGTTCTTGTTCCTCATTCCCATGCTGCTGGCACCTTTGGGATGCTTGTACTTTGGACAGCTTAGCTGTTTTGAGCCTTCCAGGGATATTTTCTTCCGGACAGATCTTTGATTTGGCCTCCTCAATCCATAATGTCCTTTTGTGTGAGTTAGAGGTTTTATTGATTTGATCAAACTTCACGGACGGAGAGGAGCCTAATTTGAGATGGGCCTTTTGGACAGCCTCCTTGATTTTACATGTCCCTTTTGCTTTTATCTCAGCCATGCTTTAATTGAGGCGAGAATCCCTGGAAAACAGACTCTTGGATGTAGGCCATTTTGGCTTTTAAATCAGCAGCATGGAGTCATTTCAATAACCCATGTCCTCGAGAGGTGTCACTTTCCATGGGTCCAACTTAGGTAACCTTTCTTGAGATGCCTATGAAGTGTGAGAGTGGGTGGAACCCAACGATAGTAATGAAGATGGCCATGGGTCTCTGCTATTGAACAGGGTTAATGTGACTAGCAGGGTAGGCTTCCCCCCTCTTGAATATTTCAGCGAGAGCACAGCAGACCGGGTTTACTGAGCAGGGTCCCAGACTCATGGGTTGCAAGTTTTCTTTGAGAGAGCTGCCTTCAGCGGGAGACCCAACAAAAAAGGGTGCTTCAGAAAACAAAAACCTATTGAAAAGATCAAATAACAAAACAAGAAACATCATGGCCGAAAAATAAAACAGCTAACAGCGAAAGCGAACAGACAACTTTATTTATGTACAGGAAGTCTCACGGAGACTCACGCGAAGTACTGTTTCAGGGCGAGGCCATTGAGTGGAAGGGCTACTTCCTCTCCCTCGAGATTTGTCAATTTATAAGTGGATGGGCCCAATTTTGCAGAAATTTGGTACGGGCCTACCCATAGATGTTGAAATTTCGTGTGCATTCCTTTGCCTTCGTGATTATGGTCCCATTTCAGGACTAAATCCCCAACTTCAAAGTCCCTCTTGCCGGATTTCCTCTTGTCGAACCATCTCTTAACTATGTCCTGGTGTTGATGAAATCGGTCTTTAGCTTTGTGTCGGGCTTCTTCCAGTCGAAGCAGGGTGTTTATCCTGGATTGTAAGGCTTGGCTACCAGAACCCCGAGAGGCTTGGGACAATTGCAAGGATGGCAGCAAGATGTTTGGGGGAAGTATGGCTTCCTTGCCATAGACAAGAGTGAAAGGGGAGACACCTAAAGCATTCTTCGGGGTTACCCTATCTGCCCATAAGGCATTTGGGAGAGCCACATGCCAACTTCTCTGGTTTTCTATCACCGTTTTCTTAAGGATTCGAATCAGATTCTTGTTTGAGGATTCAGCTAATCCGTTTCCCTGAGGGTAGTAATTGGCTGAATAATGCAACTTAATTCCCCATTCATAAACAAATTCATTTATCTTGCAAGATGAAAAATAAGTAGCATTATCTAAAACAAGGGAAATTGGAACCCCAAACCTGGTTATGATGTTCTCTTTCAAGAAGCTGATAACTGCATCTTCATTGATCTTGCGCAGCGGGATGGCTTCCGTCCATCTGGTGAAGTAGTCGGTAGCTGTCAGAATGTATCGGTGTTGCAAGGAAGAATTTGGATTTATTTCTCCGATAACATCTATGCCCCATTGCTCAAAAGGTTCAGAGATGATGACAGGCTGCAATGGGCCTGCGGCCTTAGGTAACTTCCCAGTGCTTCTTTGACATACATCACAGTTTCGTGCGTACGTGTGGGCATCTCGAAACAGAGTGGGCCAGTAATAACCAGCTCTCAGTATCTTGTGTGCTGTCGTCTCTCCTGAATAATGGCCACCTGCGGGGCCATCATGCAATTCTTTGACAACTTTGTTTGCATCCTCCTTTTCCAAACATCTAAGAAGGACTCCATCATAATTCTTTCTGAAGAGAATCCCATCAATGATCTGATAGGGTGCTGATTTCAAGCGGAGTGCCCTTCTTTGTTTAGAATTCCAGTGCTCGGGTAGATATCCCTGCTGTAAATAGTGCACTAGATCTCTATACCACGACTGGGGAGCTGTGAAGATATGGCATACCTCAACCGAATTGAGTTCGGCTTCGTTTTTCCAATGTTGTTCTTCATCAGTCGAGTTTCCCGCCAGTAACTTGCACAGACCTTGTCCTTTGATGATTGTAGCAGGTTTAAATTCCAAATCATACTCCTGCAGAGCTGTGACCCAGTTCCCTCTCCTCTCTCCCAATTCCTTTTGAACGAAAAGGGATCTAACAGCTGGATGGGGGACTATGACTTTAGTTCTGTTCTTCAAAATGTATGGCCTAAACTGCTTGACTGCTTTGAAGACTGCGTAGGCATGCTTGTCAACTACGGGGTAATTCAGCTCAGCCCCTTGCAGACCAGTGCTCATAAACGAAATTGGGTATTCGTCCCCCAACTCCACCTTTTGCGTGAGTACAGCTGCGAGAGAATCATCCGAAACGAAGGTATACAAGATGAAATCTTTATCAAAATCTGGGCTTCTTAAGGAAGGAGCTTTAGCTACAGCCGCCTTGATGTCTCTAAATGCGTCCTTTTCCAAATCTGTCCACTTGAATTGTGTGCTTTGTTTAACCATCTGCTGCAATGGCTTAACGATTTGTGCAAAATCCGGAACAAATCTGCGGACAAAATTGATGGTGCCCATAAAAGACTGCATAGATTTTTTGTTGTGGGGCATTGGGATTTTATTAATAGCTTGGACCCTTTCTTGGTCGATTGACACTCCCCCCTTGGAGATGACATGACCCAAGAGCTTACCTTCGGGTACAGCAAACACGCTCTTCTTGGGATTCAAGGAAATACCATACTTCCGGCAACGGTCGAAGATGTGCCTCAGATGAACAACATGGTCTTCCCTCTTCTTTGAAAAAACTGTCACATCGTCCAAGTATACAACAACGCATTGCCCACCTAATCCTCGGAAGGCAATGTCCATCGCCCTTTGGAATGTGGCTCCTGCATTTATTAGACCAAATGGCATCCTCCTGTAAGCGAAAGTTCCCCATTTAGTCCTGAAGGTAGTCTTGAGACGATCTTCTTCGGCTACTAACACTTGATTATAGCCAGAGAAACCATCGAGGAGAGAAAACAATTCAGATCCAGACACCATTTGTAGGATTTGCTCCATTGAAGGTACGGGGTAGTTGTCTTTATCCGAGGCTTTGTTTAAATTTCTGAAATCTACACATAGCCTAATCTCTCCTGATTTCTTCCTCACGGGAACCAAGTTTGCAACCCATTCGGAATGCCTAACTTTGAAGATTATCTTCGCGTCCAGGAGTTTCTTTAATTCTTTTTGGATCAGCGGTTCAAGAGTGGGATGCATCCTTCTTAACTGCTGCTGAAATGGTTTGACACCCGCTTTCATTGGTATAACATGCTGAATGATGCGGACGTCATATGTCTTCAGATCTTCATAGGTCCATGCAAACACATCCTTGTACTGTTTAAACAATTTAATGAACTTGTCTCTTTCTCCTGGTGAACAACATTTGCCAAGGTTGACAAATTTTGGTTCTGTCTCGGTACCCAAATTAACTAACTCATGTTGCATTGATGAGCTGTTAGTTTTGGTATTAGCTGGTCTTTTGAATTTATTTTGAAGATCGAAAAGCATTTCGAGGGACCTTACCCCTTTTGGCATGAAATTTCCCTTCTCCTCTTCCTTCTTCATCAAATCATCATCATGTTCTTCCTCGTCTATTGCAGCTCCTTGAAAACTGTCTTCATTTGTCAGGAAGCTGATAATCTGCTCATCATCATCGAAGATTCTGAAGTTTGTGATGTTATCGGGAATGGAAGGCCTGAAAATCAATTCAATCGAGCATTTATTATTTGTCGGCACCAATCTAGAAGCAGATGTTGCTAGCAAATCAGCAGCAGAATTTTGCAACCTAGGAATTGATTTTATATTGAAAGCGTCAAAATACATGATTAAATCCCATACCTCAGCCTGGTAACCTTTCAAGTGCGGTGAGAGGCAATGAATGGTGTTTCTTACCTGTCTGACTACTATCTCGGAGTCACCAAAAACCTTCAGGTACTTAACACTTAAGCCAATGGCCTTCTTTAAACCATGCACCAAAGCTTCATATTCAGCGGTATTATTAGTACAATCGAATTCTAATCTACAAGACAAAAAATACTTGTTCTTCTTTGGATCCATTAGAACACAACCGGCTCCGGATCCTTCCAGAGTTTTAGAACCATCAAAGTATAATGTCCAAAAGGTATCTTTAGATTCAACTAAGTTAGTTTCTTTGTGGTCTACGTCAGCAACTAAATTGACTATGTTACAATCAACCTCATCAGTCCGAGAAAAATGAAGGAGATCGGACTGTTTGTCTGATTCATGGCAAAAGGTTTCAGATTGATAGTTACCCGGATCTATTTCCAAGAAGTAATTTCCCAGGACCGAGGAAGAGAAAGCTACAGCCTCATTCTTTTCTTCTAGCTGGGTTACGTTTTGTTTCATATGAGGTTCCCTAAGAATTTTAATCTGATTCTGCCTGTTCTGATAAGGCAGCCATAGATGAGACCAATCGGTAGCAAAGTAGCCGCTCAACTTGGTAGACCAATCCCTACTTAGAATCAGCCCATAAGCTTCAGGAATATCGACCACCATTATGTCAATGAATTGGCAAACTCTAGGGTCGGCTGACAGTCTAATTAAAACATCTTTCATCTCCCCTATAACCTTGACAGCAGTCCTGTCTAATTGTATGATTTGAGCTGGAGATGGTACGGGCTGCCCATTAATTTTCTTACAAATTGAAAGTGGCATAACGTTTGAAGAAGCTCCAGAGTCTACCAGACAGTTATGAACATTGTGATTAAAAATTTTGAATGTCAGCAGAAATGGCAATGTTTGGGATTTGGATTTCCCACCGATGCTAGCTTCGTTAATTTCAGGATTGTCTTGAGAATCTGTTAATGTAGCGCTGGGTTTTGGTTGTAAAACATGAAGTAGTTTGTCTCGTTGATGGGGCAAGCTACACATGTCAAATATTGATACGTTCACTTTAACTTTCTTGATATCTTCGATAATATCATACCCTATTTCGGATTCATTCCCAATTCGAGTGGACTGATCTGTTTTGTTCAAGGTCTCCTTAGGCGGCTGAACTGTGTTATCAGCACTTGGCTGTTTGGCCGCTGTCTGGTTTACTTTGGGCTGTGGTGGGATGATTGGTATATGCCTCCTGGGCGGACCCTTCGTAATCTTAGGCTTATGGGAAGAGGTGGATGGGACAGGATCCACAATTGGGCCCTTGCTGCGAGTAGCAACATTTATGGTAGAGGGAGAGCTGTCTGCGTAATCTTCTTCTACTAATTCAGTCATAGGTACCCAATCCCACAATACCATAGTAGTGTCCGGGGTTGGTTCCTCTAACTCAGGGCCTGACTCTTCTGGAGGATCATCCGGGTCTGGGATCTGAGAGTCTAATATTTGGTTCATGACCAAGCTCATGGAATTGATCCATTGAGGGCAGCTCTTCTCCGAGTGTGGTTCTTGGTGAAAGGTGCAGAAATTCTCCATCCCAATCTCATTCAAATTTAGAACAGGGGCAGTGTTCATTGGTGGGTGAGACTGTTCCCCGTCTTCCCTTCTCTTATAGAATGGCTTGAAAGGTTTCCTAGATGTATTAGCAGCCTTGTCTTTCTCAAGATCTACGATTTTGTTAGATAACTTCTGCATCATCTTAACTACGTTTTCCATATCCGTAGATGGCTCTTCTTTGCCTCTCGTGAGGAGCAAAGGTTTCTTGCTAGCTGCTGGTTTTGTTTCCACATCTAAGGCATGTTTCGCTATGCTATCAGCCTCTTCCTCTACCTTTCGAGCTTCCTCAAAATTCTCTATTAGGGTCGTTTTCTTGGATCGTTTTACAAACATTGCGATTGGACCTTCAAGAGCTGTTGTGTAGTATTCAATCAAAGACTCTTCTGTGGGTTTGTTAGTTTCACTAAAGTTATTTAACAGCGTTGTGAATCTTTGATTAAAGTCTTGAACCTTTTCCTTCTTCTCCATTCTCATGGATAAGAGCTCTTTCATAAGCGTGGCTACAGTTTTTTGGTTCCCGTATTTCTTGAGGAAACACTTTTCGAAATCATCCCAACTAGAGATTGAGCTGGGTTGAAGGCTAAAGTACCAAGATGATACCTTAGGCTCGAATGTATACGGAAACAACCTGCAGACTACGTCTTCATGTTGTACATTTAAAAGGTTCAGAGCTAAGTAAAAACTCTTGAGGTGATCCTCCGCCGAAATGGCCTTCCCTGGATCGTACTTAGGCAAGACCTTTTCTGGGTTTTTAGGGAGATTATGGAATGGTCCAGCTAGGTTCAGCGCTCCCCTTGCTCTCCAGGCAGGTACAGCCATGTTTGGGTTTGGACGTGGAGACCCTGGTGGAGAATTGTAAGGTGAATTCTGCGGAGTACTTTTGGGAGTGGTAATTTGTTCGAGATTTTCTTGGCCTGTCTTGCTAAGAGTGCCGGAGATTTCTCCCAACGTCAGATTTACCAATTCTTCAAAACTCTGAACGAGGATTGAATCACGGGTGTATTGCGGCTCCTTTCTGGGTGTAATGTTCTTAGGGAGGAAGTTGACAGCATTTAACCCACCTAGCTGTCTAACGTAAGATCTAGTGTGTCTTCTCAAGTCCTCTATTTCTGCAAAAGGAACAGCGTATAAAGCTTCCTGAGGCTCAGGGTCAGAAATGAGGCGTTCTTGGTCTGTTAATCCAAGATCTGGGTTGTTTGAAAAGTTTTCTTCAAGCGGGTTTTCAGTGTTATCTATGACCGTGGACGATTTTCCTCTATCAGCCATGCACTTCAGGCCCTCCTTCTAGCGCCAAAAACTGTTGATGCCTCGGATATCGTAGCATCAATCAGAAAGGGATTCTCCCCGAGAGACGGTCCCAATTAGACTATCTCCCGTTTGGTGTAGGAAATCCGTCCGGTTAACGGTTCCGGCTACCGTGGTTTTGGACTTTAAATCCGATTCTACCGGTTATGGCCCGATCCACCGTTCTTTTGGGTTTTATGTATTTTATATGAGATGCACATGCCTAAATTATACTTAATCTAAATGCAATTGGAACAGATCTAAATCTAGGAAACAGGAACACATCTACCTATCCCTGTAGGGGAACACGCTTAAGGGGAGAGCAATCAGCTGTAACAGATATCATAAGCAACGCACAGATAACTATTATTCCTCACGGTCAAAGCTACAGCAAGATGAGGATCTTGAGAAGATAGCTTCTCATTAAAAATGGAACGCATCTATTGCTCAGAAAATAAACAGAGAAAAGCTACAGGATGAGGAAACAGATCTACAATGAAACTTACAGAACGAATCTATTGCTTATGAACAGAAGAAATCAAAATTGTTTGATCTAAGTAATAAGAATAAAGAAACGGATCTAGATGCAACGATGCTGGAATTAAACTAAAAGATCCCTACAAGGAGCAATTAAAAGCATGAACAATGAGCCATACGAATTATCCTGAAGAAAGAACAGTTAGCCATTCGTTCTAGAAGAAAAAATCTACAGCAATGGTAAAAGTATCAGCAGGTAGCTCCTGATTTAATATGGAACGCATTCATTGTCCATGAAATAGAGAGAACGCATGCATAGATAAGAGCAAAATCATTAATACAAAGAAATAATTCAGAAGTCAAGAATGATCTCACATTGCAGAATTGCAGTCATTAGAATAGTCCAACATAAAGCAACCCAACATTCCAAGCAAAACGTCCATCTCCCGTGGCTTCTATTAGAAAAATCCTATTTACAGACCCGATACAAGATAGCTCATATCATTTGCCCAAAATTTTCATTCCCTGCAAAAAGTCCTTTTCTAATCTTTCCTAGCTTCTATTTATAGTTACAAATTTGCCCTCTGGGCTGACACCTAGCATCCCCCACCTGTCATTTACAGGGATTTCTAATATAATCGATCACCAAAAAATGGTCACTTCATTTACAAAATATTTTGACAAAAAGAATAGGGACAGCTGTCCCACAGCTTACGCCTTACATATAACAGAAAATTTGCTAAACTCAAAGCGTTCCCTGCTGGGCACGTGTCTGGCTGAAAAGAGTGGCTCACTGAATTCAGCTTCTTCATTCCTGTGCGTGAGCTTCTCCTGGCAAAGGGTCGCCCAAGTTGATGGTCACTGATGCTGCCTGGGAAGAGGTCCTCGACTCCCCTGCTGATGCTGCTCCTAATTGGGAAGGGGGAATGGGACTGGCCAGAATTTCTGCCATTGTTGGGGAAGAGACTGCTGAGAGAGGGGCTGCCGGGTCTACTGATGCTTCTGCTGCTGCTGCAGCTTTCCTGACCTCCTCTTCTATGTAACTGTGCCACACACCTGTATCCCTTATGATTATGTTTGCTGCAGCAGGAAACAGGATTTTCTGAGAAGTTATATTCTTCCCGAGCTCTATTTTAATGCTTTGTACTTCTGCTTCAGCAACTTGATATGTTTCCTTCAGCAGATGGTTGTGAAGTGTTGATGAACCGATGTAATGTTGGAGATCATCTATGGCAAGGACATCAATGCTTTTCACATACTCCATCTGGACGCCTAGCTCTTCTTTCAGTTGAGATAACCGCTGCTCTTTTCCCGGGAAGTCTTCTAGGGTCTGAGGGAAACTTAATGAGCAGTTATCATGGACTCCTTTGAGCTTTTGGTACAGGTTGTTGATTCTATCTATGGTCTTCTGCACACTGGCCATCAGCTTATTGGCACAGTTCCGGCCAAACTCCAACAAGGCTATATCTTCATTAAAATCTTCCACGGTCTTGAAAGGAAGATGCGGGGGGAAACCTCCTTTCCCTTCCCTCCATGCCATCTGACTTATGACATTTGCTTTGACACGGGTATTCTTAGCCTTGAGCCTGTGGGCTTCCGCATTCACCTCCTTTAGCCTAACCGTCATGGCCTTGAGTTTGCACACCTCATCAGTGATTAGCTCTTGAGAGCCATGCACTTGCTGTAGTATATTGCACGACAGCTCGTGGAAGGGGGACATGTCCAAGGTTCTGCTTTCCGCTTGCTCTAAACGCTCAGCTAATGCCTGCTTGTCTGTTTCTAGCTGGGAAGCCTTTTCTTCTGCTCCACTCTTCTCTGCTTCTGCAATCATTATTTGGAGTGCTAGCTGGTCCTTTTCCTCCTCCAGGTAGCTGTACTTGTTTTCCAACTCCTTGTGCTCAGCGTACAAGCAATTATACTTGTTCACTGCCAGGTCTCTTTGAGCTTGCTCATTAGCCACGTTTCGCTGCAGGGTACGTGCTCTTTTCTTTGTCAATATATTTTCTTTGACTATCACCCCTACATTGGCAAATGATGCTTGTGCTGTCGCTATAACTGCGGAGGCCATGGCAATGGGATCCGCATCTGTGTTCTGCATGACAGCGACCTCTCGGTGGGTAACTATGTCGTCATGGAAAGGACTTTTAATCCTTTCTTCTGATTGGAGGACCATTGTTTTTCTTTTCTTGTCATAGACAAACTCATTCCATTTGGACACCGTACGCTTCCCAGATGGAGTGTACGGTACAATTGGTCGGTTTATGATGTCTATGTCTTCTTCCATAGGTGGGGTCCGGACTTCCTGAGCGGGGTCTGTCCCTTCCCTTTGGGTACTAGAGCCACCTGCCTGAGAGGTGTCTATCTCCATGTCCTGCGCACCGGACCCACCTACCTGGGCATCTTCTCTTGCCTTCAATTCTTCCTCCGCTTTCTTCCTTGCTTCAGCTTGCTCAATTTCTACTTCTTTCTGCTTTTGGGCTTCTTCAGCCTCCTTACGCAGTCTCTCATTTTCAGCGTCCTGCTGCTTCCTTGCTTCCTCGACTTCCTTTTGTAACCTTGCCTCTTCTCTTAACCTGAGCTCTTCCTGAGCTCGGGCATCCTTGGCTTCTCTCTCCTTTTGCTGGATAGTCTTCTGGGCTTTGGTTGAGCTAGAGCTCGCTCCAGTACTTTGGTGACAGATCCGTAGCTCAGTCATATTGCTGATGCCTCTGAATGCTTCCTCCTCGGCATTGGGGTAGTGGGAGTATTCGAAGTTAGCATAGTTCCCCTTGCAATGCTCGGCCACTTTACCCTTTCTGTCGTTCCTGTGGAAGATGACTTCACCGAAATGGAAGGCCTTCAATTCTTGAACAAATTCGTCGGCAGAGGCCACCCCTGAAAACTTGTAAGTACCTATGCAGAAAGGTAAGGGGGGAAAGGAAGCCTTGTGTAGCTTGTGGAGGAATGCTCCAATCCCATCCAAGAAGAGTTGTCTCACTGCTTCCTTGAGTACCACATAGTCTGTGGCATACTGCGGCAATATGTATGGGGGCTTAGTCCCTCCAAACATTCTCAAGTAGGTGCCTTGTTCTGAAAAGTAGAAGTCCCCATAATCCTCGAGGACTTCCAAAGCGTTTTGTGACAGGCAACTTGGTTCTTCCTTGAATATTTTCTCGTATAGGGGCATGATGAAACCCTCACAGATGAGTTTGTAGCTGGGCTTGTAATTCTGAGCCCACAACATCTTGAATGCGATGTAGACCGGGGCTGTGGTCCTATCCCATGTACACCCCAATCCGGGGAACTCTATCTTGGCCAAGATACAGTCTATCAGGTACGAAGACATGAAGAATTCAGCCTTCTTCGAGGCCAGCCCGGGCTTAGCAGCACTTATCATTGAGGCCAGACTATCTGACAAGATAGTGGCCCAGTCAAAAACTGTCCCCTGAAATGCCACATAGTGAATGATAGGGACCCACTGAATCTTGTATATTGTGCCATCGGGCATTCCGAAGATTCTACACAGCATCAGGGCGATTAATCTATAAGGAGCTCTTAGATTCTGTACGTCATACTCCTCACTCCCTTTCTTCCTCAAATGTTTCCCTTGCACTAGTAGCTTCTTGGCCATCTCGACATTGTTCATCTGGCTTAACCACTCATCAGTCAGAGCTTGCTGGACACGGGGAAACCTGTAGGCTGCCGTCAGATATGCGGGTTGAAATGAGGCGATAGCCATGTTCCCGCTATCATTTATCACTCTTCCTTCAGCATCGGCATGTTGGAGTATCCATCCGATGACTTCAGCGCAGGGGAACAGCTCAGGGCGGGTAGCGGCCTTAGTTATGCCTGAGGCTCTGATATTTCGATAGATTGGTGCTTCCTCTAGCAGCATATCTGGGATTTCTTGGTCCCGGATCATTCTGTCGATGTCTCCCCATCTGATTTCCGGAGGGACACCTGTGGTGCACCTAGTGTCCTGGAGCGAGGTTTCAATCTTAGGAGGGACAGGTTTCTTTTCTGTCATCTTCGCCTTCTTCTTACTGGGTTTTGGCATCTTGAATTATCCCTGATAACATCCATATACAATTCATCATGAGTTTGAGCCACAGGTTGTATGGTTTCAGCAGAGAGCAACAATTGTTTTAATGAGATAAATCAATGAAGCATGTATTTAGGAAGTATAACATTATTTCAATTATAAGACACACATTGAAACATTTGAAGCTCGTAAAAGATGAGTGTGGGATAAGCTATGTTGCGGACGCTATTGGTTTTATTGGACCGATAGGTGATTCGCGGAAGCAATCGGCCTCCGGTTCCGCCTCGCGGAAGGAGAAGTCCTTCGCTATGGCTGCGGTTGGAGAGGTCGAAGGCGGGGAAGAGGCGGGTTGACTCGGTGAGGGCTATGGATGCTATCGTCACGCGCGGCCACTTGCCGAGTCACTATGGGAGGCTTTGGTCTGAGCGAAGGTAACGGCGCCGGGGACAAACTGACGGGGAGAGCTAGGGCGGCTTCAAGTTTTGGCTCTCGTGGCTTAACCGCTTACGGGTTTCGGCTTCGCGTGTAGGGACTGGGGTTTATGGAAAAGGGCCCAGGGTTCACGGTCAGGGATATGGAAAGCCCACAGGGTTTCGATAACTTAACCCACGACGAGGGGCGCGGCCCGGGGTTTAAATTCAACATAAGGCATGGTTAACTGCCCGCACCCATCAACATAAGATATACGTTTTACGAAGGCCCACGACGATTATGTGAAACGAAAACTCCGTTCACTGTACCTGACGGGCAAAACATAGCCCTTGACGGGTGTTTTGCCCGTCACAATCCCACTAAAACCCAATAATTTCCCCAAAAGGACAGCTCAGTAGTGAAAAACAAGGTGAAGATCCTACCTGGCACCGTGGGGATTGCTTGAGCAAGGTGGCTGCGAGCACGGAGGCGCGAGGTGAGCTGGAGCGATTTGCACGGTATCACACGTCGCTGGCCGGTTCAAAACAATGGTGTATTGGTCGAGCCCCCCCACGGTATTTTATAAGGAATGGCACGTGTGAGCATTTAATTGGGTAGGTGGCGTGGTTAAAACGGGGTTTAAATTCGCCGCGCGTAACGGTCACGTCAAAGCACCTCGGTTTCCGTGCGACCGCCACTTGCGGGGCCAGTTCGTGAATTGCATCCGCCGTTGCGGAAGGATTCGATGAAAGCTTCCGACGTTTCGGGGCTTAAAGCGGAAAGGAAACGCGAAGCCTTCCGCGAGAGTCTGTCGCGTAGCGGACGGGTAACGCCAAAGCTTCCGCCCTTTCGGAACGGTATAGCGAATGCTCCCGGTATTTTCGGAAGACTTTTGCGAAAGCTTCCGTGAACCAAAACTTCAAAGTCTCGTTGATTTTCGGAAAGTTTTTTGGCTACGGCTCCCGCTAGTTTCGGAAAGCTTTTGGGAATGGCTTCCGCCGTTTCGGAAGCAAAACTTATATTTTCCGCAAATTCACCCGGGATCGTTTCGGAGTCCTTTTGCCGGTCGGGGTAAGCAATTGGCTTCCGCTGTTTCGGAAGGGTAGCCCGAAGGCTTCCGCTGTTTCGGAAGCAAAAGCTGAAGGCTTCCGCGACAGCTTCTCGAGAAACTTCTAAGTCTTTTCAAGGTTTCGGAAGGCGATCGTGGATTCTCCCCGCGGGTCTTATGGAGATGGCTTCCGCCGTTTCGGAAAGGTTTCATGAATTCCCCCGCCGTTGCGGGAGGATTTTATGAAAGCTTCCGCCGTTTCGGAAGGGTTCAACGAAAACTCCCGCCGTTTCGGAAGGGTTCAACGAAAACTCCCGTCGTTTCGGGAGAGATGCTCCAATCTCCCCGCCGTTGCGGAAGGTTGAAGCTAAAAATTCTTTAAGTCCTTTGTTCCCGCACCTTCTAATCAGAAGGAAATCTTAGTCCTTTTCGGGAGACTGAGGCGAATGAGTCCCGCTGTTTCGGGAGGAAAGCCGGAACCTTTCCGCGGTTGCGGAAGGATTCAACGAAAGGCTCCGCCGTTTCGGGAGCTAAGTCGTTTCGGAGCTGGAACCGTTCCGCAGAAGCAACGATTGAAAATTTTATAAGTCTTTTACTTCGGAAGAAAATGATGAATTCCTTGGTGTTATTTCGGCGAGTTTATCCGAAGGGCTTCCGCCGTTTCGGAAGGCAGAGCTGAATTGTTCCGCCGTTTCGGGAGAACAACTTGAATTTCTCCGTGGTTGCGGAAGGTTTGGGCGAAAGCTCCCGCCGTTTCGGGTGGTCTCACCCAATGGCTTCCGCTATTTTCGGCAAAGAAAACCTAAGTCTTCCTTTTGGGAAGGTTGGACGCTTGACTTCCGCGGCTTCGGGACTATGTCCGGATCACTCCAAAACGTTTGGGCAAAAAACTAAGTTATCTTTTGGCTCACTGGGGAGAACATGGTAGGATTGACGGCAAGCTGCTCAGCAAGGAAGCAAAATTTTATGCTGAAAACAGAGCGGGCGGCTGGGATGGCTTTTTCAAGAAAACTTTCTACAAAAAATACAGGAGGGGCCCCAACATGTAGAAAATTTTGGGGAGGGATGTTGCTGCAACAACAAACCCCTAACCCACAATCTCCCTCTCTCTCTCCCAACCCCTAACCCTCTCTCTCTCTACACCCATAACCCACAATATCCCCCTCTCTCTCTCCCTAAACCCATAACCCACAATATCCCCCCTCTATCTCTCTAAACATTAATTGAGTACTAATGTGTTATTAGAAATTAGTTTTAAAAAAAAGAGTTTACAGGAAATACAATGTAGTGAATGTTCACCCACAACATATTAATGCTTATAGGAACATGCGCTCATTAATAGCATGCATGCACTAATAGTGCGTGCATGTTAATAGCGCACACAAGCTCATATATGTAGTTAATAACAAAGGTTCACCACAATCGTATGCTAAACGTTGGTGGTGAATGTTTGCTAGTTAATGCACATAAGAGCATGCGTGTGTTAGTAATGTGGACGCACTATTAGTGTGTGCGCATTATTAATGCACACGCGCTCCTCTGTCTAAAAAAGAAAGGAAAACATTTCATGCGATTCATCTAATTCAATTTTAAGTTTTATGCGGTAAAATCTTCTAGATTGCGCGATTTTAGTTCTCTTCTTCTTACACTCACACATTTAACTTGCATTCTTTGGTAAATTGGAACCCTCTCAACCATGTTGGACACAACAGCTACACTTGACAATTCTCAGAGCTTAGTTTGGAACATTGGACCATTCTCATATAACTATTGGACACATTGGAGTTCATTTGTTTTTCAATGCAAGTAAGGAGATATTAAAGAAAGGTATGGTGACAAATTTTCTACATGAATTGTATGAGTTGTCTCCCCTTGTAATATCCAATGGTTGGACATGGTGTATTCATTCAAATTTAAAGATTATAAATTGTAAAAAGTTTATATATGTGCTCGATTTTTGTTCAAATTGACCTATATGTACATGAATGTTGCAATTCCAAATATCAAATCCATATAAGAGACGTCATATTTAAGAAAAATAATAGAGTAACAAGTGTGTAAAGAAATACATGATTTTGGTTAGAATGAAAAATATGCTATACAAGTTTTTCCACAAATATGTTAATATGTGGAAAAACATAAACTCTCTCATAATTTAGGAAATAAATTGGAGATGTCACAATCGTTATCAAGATAAGGGGATATATCACTTAGTAGTACCTCTTCCCCTTAAACATGGTATGTGGCCCAAAGGGATCACTACATACATTTCACCATACAACTATGAAGCTCAAAACCAATAGGCTTGACTTCCTGGAAAAATACAACATCTAGCATAACCTTGTGCAAAACTCCCCAAATAAACTACTTACATCTTGGGATTGTCATCTATCTCACATTCCAAGAAATATGACAAATATTCATTCAAGAAATAGACGGTTGAGCATAGTATTGAATTTACTACGTAATCCCACATTGTCAAATGAAGAGACACCCTTGACTAGGGAATATTCCACAACTTCATGGAATGTTTTTTCCTAAGGAGAAAGATGCACAACTCTAGTAGGCTTATCGAATGGGTTGGGAGTTGAGGGAACCTTCCTCTATTTGGACATTACTTGTCAAACTTGAGAAACATACATAACTTGGGCCTACTCATTGATACACATAGTAGAATCCATAATAATGATCTATCCTTTCTAGCCTTTGATAGGTCCAAACTGAGAATCCATCATTATTTGTGATCTAATAATCTACTAATTCTTATAAGTCTGAAACTTGAAACCCCACTACTAGAATCTAATACCAATATTTGTGATGGGAAAGATAAGATATCACCAACCTAGGCTTGTGTTTTGATTTCATTGGCCACTTGGATAGTACCAACTAATGACCCACTTATGTTAGATGAGGCAATTGATGTTGCAACAGCTATGCCCTGAGAAGTTGTAGCAACTATACCATGAGAAGCTACAAAACTTGTACTTTGATCATCTATGGGAGGTGGTTGTTGATGTGGGAAGTCACAAATGAAGTGGTCATATAATCTTGATAGGAAAAAGTAGTATTGTATAGATTTAGATAATGCACCTTCTACTAACAAACCCCATCCACTATAATAACATTAATGACAAGGGGAAGCTTGAAATAAACTACACCAACCATTTTGGATCAACAACTTGCTATTTAGAGAGCCTAAAGAAGGCATAAGAGTAGCTCATACTTGGTGTTTTCATATTTAGAGAGCCTAAAAACCCTAAAGAAGGCTCCAAAAGGTCCTTTTTCGTAAATTTAGTCTCCTCCCTCGAAAAAGTGTAAAACAATGGAAGAAGAACTCTCCTAGCGTATACCTTTTCCGTAAATTATCCACCAAGGCCCGGAAAAGGGATAATTCTATACCTGAGCATATGAGCCTTCAATTCTTTTAACGAGCTTGAAGAGGACAAGTTTGCTCGACGATCTTGTTTAGGTTTCAATAGTCCAAACAAGAGCTTAAAATGACTTAAATGATAGCTTCTAGGATCACGGCTCATGACCTACTAAAGACTAGAAACTCAACAACCACGTTAATAGTGACAAAAAAAAAGTCTTTAATGATATATAATTTTAACCATAAACTACTTGAAATGGTCTATCATCAATAAATTAAGTCTTAATAAATTGATACTATGAAAAACTAGTGAAAATTTGAGAGATATTAGTTGAAATTACCTTTAATGATTAAATATAACATTTTGATGAAATTTGAAACTATAGAGTTTTTACAACAGTGGGTAAAAATCAAATTCAAATTCATATATGTAATTTCAAATTGAAAACTCAAATATCACATTTGGAATTGTAGAAGAGGTTTTTTGAGCAAACCCTTGATCTTCAATCCTTCGTAGCGATTAACTCGGGCCACCATTCAACTTAATTCCTCCACCAAGTAAGTTATATTCATCCCTACTTGCATTTCCATACTTCATTTGTCAATTTTTATGCTCAAAATTGATTTTGGGGCCATGTTCAACTCATTGATTGCGTGTGCGCTACTCTACAAGAGACAAAGTAGGGCATACTGGAGGTATGCGCTACTATGCTCAAGCACAGTAGCGCCCATGAGTGACTGTGTGGCTATAGAGTAGCGCACACCCATGAACATGGTGAAAAAGTGTCGAGACTAAAAAATTTGATCTTTTTGTGGCAGGATGGTACTTGTTTGGAGGGAAAGAGAACATGAGGAGATGGATAGGGTGGCTATGCAAGACCTGAAAACTCTCCATGCACTTCGAAGGTGTGGTTTGTTGAAGTTTTATAGAACCATGAACATGAGGGCACTCAATCGATTGCTTCAAAGACTCGTTCAATATTGGGATGTAGATGCCAATGTATTTGATATCTGGGGACAAACCCTAGACCTTACTATTGAGGACATATACTTTATTACCGGTCTCTCTAGGAGGGGAGATGTGGTAAACTTGAAAGGATCTTCACGCAATATGGGTGCCATGTCGGTCCAAGAATATATAAATGCATACTGTGTGGTGGGAACTGAGAAATCAGGAAGTCAACTCCTAATTTCTAGTATTGATAGCCTCCCTTTGAAGGTTATTGTAAGTATGTTGAACCGAATGGGGGGAAGCGCCACACAACATTTAGCCTCAAGGAATTACATGCATATCGGTATCAGATGCTTGCAAGGTCATGTATACGATTGGTGCACTAGTCTACTAGCAAATATGAAGCTTCAACTCTCGGGTTGTAAGGCCGTGAGTATGAAGAACTTTAGATATGGCAGCATCCTTTGTACCTTCTTCTTCGAGAGGGTACCTGCTCTTAGCTTGGGCATGCCTCTACCTCCAGTCATTCCTCGTGAGACGAGATTGGGCCATTGGGGTGACATTTTTCTCTGCTAGGGTGGTGGTGAAAGCCACTTTTGCTATCATACTGATGATTTATGGGGATGGTGGGAGAGACAGGTGACAGCATTCGAGCAGTTTCCATATGCTGGTTTAGACTTCCGTCATGATCCAGAGCTGGTACTTCCTCCAGGTGATGCTTAGGGAGATGTAGGTATGTTTATGTTTTGAAAATTATTTAATTTTTTTAAATTTTCAAATTTTCAAGTATATGATTTTTATAATGAGTTTTGAAGTACTAAACAAGTGTCATATGCAGATATTGGACCGATTCGTCCCGAGGGACATTCTACTATTTTCGTAAGGCCAACAGATGTGGGTGCAGTTGATGCTATGCTAGGGACTATAGAGAGGAAGATGAGTCGGTTGAATCATGACATTCCCACATATCTCATTGAGCGGATGCCTCTTGATATGCAGGAGGATGTAGTTGGTGTGCCCCCAGCATGGATTAGGTTGCTGCGGAAAATAGCTAGGTTGGTCATATGTTACCGAGAGGTAGTAGATGACGATGAGGCCCCTCCTTCTCCATGGGAGATGGATATTTTATGTATATTTTTTAGGCCACCGAGCCCAACTTTGTATCTTATGACATGAATTGTGATAGACTTATGCTCCAAAACTCATATTATGTTTTTTGATACAGTATCGGTAATTTACATGTGGGTGTGTTTAACTTTATGTGTGAAATGCTATTTATAGAAATGTATGATACAAATGCCAATCTAAAACATAATTTGTAAATGAATCAGCTAATGCATTCAAATTTCTTGGAATGTGTTGATATATAATGGAATCGAACTGTCTTTCCAATAATCTAACTCGCAAAAACTGTCGTAGCAAAACAGGATCTCTAATCTGATAAACACCCGCTAACTGAAATACAACTAGTTGCCAATCAAGTCTTACCTCCAAATGTGAAATGCCATGAATAAGAGCATCTCGGAGAAGTTCTACAACCACACTGTACGCAACCACATTGTTCGTAGTGGGACCCAAACAAACCTCCCCTAAAGAGAATAGTTGGCCAGCTGGTGAGTAAATGATTCAAGCTGTTGAAGCCAACTGTCGGGTGTGGCGACTGGCACCATCAGCAAATCCTAAGAAATGTTCATTCGACATTTGATACATGAAATGAAGACGCACATAAGGTTAAATAACAAGCACAAGCAAAAACTAGCTCTACAAAATATACAACTATGTTACAAGAAAAAGCACAAATGCCTAAGCGTAGTACTTCTTCAGGTAGAGCCTGTTTCTAGGATCAGGCAGCTTATTACCCTCGTAGTCTGTTAGCTCGTAAGCACCTTTCTTCAGTACCTTAGAAATTATGTAGGGACCGAGCCACATGGACTTGAACTTGCTAGGTCCTAAAGGTTCCTTTTCCTAATCCCAAAGTAGAACAAGGTCTCCTTCGAGAAACACCCTAGGTCTAACAGACTTGTCATACTATCCTTTGACTCGTTTCTTATGAACTTCGTTTTCTGTGAGCGCGTCGCGGCGCTCCTCATCTAGATGCTCTGAATGCAACAAACATTCTTCCAGTGCTGAAGTATCTGGTAGGAGTTGGACAACCAACTTCAACGAAGGAATCTCGCATTCAATCAGAACAACTACTTCTATCCCATGCACAAGCTAGAAGGGAGACAACTCAGTAGCAGTCTTTACATTTGCTCAGTAAGCCCAAAGAGTAGGGTATAGCATGATGTGCTAGTTATTTCAACTGGCATTAACAGTTTTTTTGCAGAATTATCTTTAAAGTTTTGTTAACTGCTTCGACTTGTCCATTCGCCTGTGGATAATATGAAGACGAATGTTCTTACCAAAAACCTAACATCCTGTACAAATCGGTCATCATGCTCTTCTGAAAATGATTGTCGTGATCAGTCACAATTTCTTTGGGTATGCCGAACCTTGCAATAATCTAACTGAATACAAAATAAGCAGAAGTTTCTCCATCTGCCTTGACAGTAGGCATTGCCTCAGGGCACTTGGTGAAGTATTCGACGGCAACAATGATATAATGATGCCCTCCAGCCAAAACTGGATTGCAAGTCATATAATCAACCCCCCATTTTGTGAAGGGCCTGTAGTAATCACAGTATGAAGAGGAGCTAGATGTGCTCTCATTTTCCTGGTGAAAAACTAACACGGACAGCAGCATTTCACAACTTCCACACAATCTTTAAAGATTGTGGGCCAAAAATACCCTGCACATAGTATTTTCTGAGCTATTGCCAAACTAGAAAGATGACCCCCACAAGCTCCATTGTGAGCATCATTTAATATTGATTCTGCTTCTTCTAAAGTCAAACAACGTTGTAAGATGGAATCTATCCCACGTCTATACAAAGTATCAGAGATGATGAGATAGTTTTTCGCATGACTTTTTAGTTTGCGTCGTTATTCCCTAGAAAAAGTAGTAGGACACCTCAAAGTCCAGAGATATACTAAAATATCCCTGTACCATGGGTCAGAGGAGGCTATAAGGAAGATATGTTCATCCGGGAATGATGACTCTTCCTCAACATGCACTAAGTCACTCAGAAACTCTAAGATTAACTCAGCGAACACTAGTGATTTCTTCGACTTGGCCGATTGAAAAACCAAATCAAACTCTTGTAAGATTACAATCCACTTATTGTACTTCCCACCGATGATGCATCGAGTGAGAACATATTGGAAAGGATTGACCTCTGCTATCACAATAGTTGTTCGTAAAAGGATGTAGTGACGAAGCCTCTGCACCGCATAGACCGCAGCTAGTGCTAACTTCTCAACATGTGAATACTTGATCTTAGGAGCTATCAATGCGCTCGAGAGATAATAAACAACATGCTCTTGGAGCATGTCGTCCTCCTGAACTATTACTATGCCAATTGTGTAAACAGACACCGCCAGATATAAGAGAAAATCTTTTGCATAATCAAGCGGGCTTAACAAGGGGGCTGAAAGTAGTTCCTTTTTCAAGGCCTCAAACGATGCTTGAGCAGCCTCATCCCACAAGAAGTAGGTATCTTGTTTAAGCAATCTCATGAAACCTTTTGTGATTTTAGCATAGTTTATGATAAAGCGTCTCAAGAAGTTAGACATGCCTTGCAGACTTTGAAGTTGTCGCAAGGTGCGAGGAGGAGGCAGATTTACAATCGCCTCAACTTTTAACGGGTCGACCATTATGCCACAACTGGATACAATAAAACCCAGTAAACGTCTTGATTCGATGCAAAATACACAATTATTTGGATTCAATTGAATCTTATATTGTTTTCATATTTCAAACACAAGTCTCAAATGAGCTGGATGATCCCATCTCTTTCGAGATCGCGTCAGGAGGTCATCCAAGTAGGGTTCAACTATGTGCTTGATATCGTGAAAAGTGAAATTCATCGCTCGCTGGAAAGTAGCTCCAGCATTCTTTAAGCCAAACGACATCTTCCGATAAGAAAAGGTTCCCCACGGGAAAATAAAAGTTGTTTTGTGTTGATCTTTGGGTTTGATTTGAATTTGATTATATCCCGAAAATCCATCCATGAAAGAAAACATCTCGTGTCCCGCACATGCATCTATGATCTGGTAGATAAATGGTGTGGGATAGTTATCTTTCAGACAAGCTTTATTCAAGTCCTAGAAGTTGGTACAGACTCGGATGGTACCTTGCTTTTTATCAACCGGAACAGGATTGGAAACCCATTCTGTCATGTCAATCGGGTAGATAAATCCAGCTTTAATCAATTTTTCAACCTCCGCCTTAATGGCGGCTGCTTTTCAAGGATTCACAGGATGGAGCTTCTATCTCACAGGTTTTGCATTAGGGTATGTTGTGATGACATGCTCAACAACGGCTGGATAGATGGCTGGCATCTCCTCATAAGACCGGGCAAAAATGTCGCGAAATTCTTTATAAAGCTTGGTATACAAAGCGATCTCTTCTAGAGAACAGTCTGCTCCAATAAAAATGTTTTCCACGACCCCGAGTTTGGTGGAAATGTTAATCGAGATGGTTCTCGATATATCAGCCATATTCCCTTCAACGTAAATAGCTCTTGAAGTAGAAGGAAAAGAGGACAAATCAACAAATCCACCGGGTCTCATAGAGAATTCTCCTCTCTCTATCCTATCTAGATTTGGAAGCAGGTAAGACCTATGATGCATATGTTCCCATGGATGGTCCAGGCCCATCATGGCTTCCACAATGGCTTCATCAGAAGGTAAAACCGTGTCTAAACAGTCAAAAGAGTGGGTAGAATCCACTGACCATGCAAGAGCATAATCCATATCCGACTCAGCAAAGACTGGCAGAGTCACAACATGTTCCATTGCTGCATGTTGTGCTTCTATGTATGCTACTTTTGTAATGGTTAAAGGAACTGATGGTTCAGATACAGTAGGAATGATCCACGGATCAATCCTTAAACCAACCATGAAAGTTTTGGTAGATGTACCTACATCCGAATGCATGAAAAGAACGGGAGAGGGTAGGTCAAAAGTGCCTATTAATGACCCATAAAGCCCTGTTCCTAAACTCTTGCTTACTGGGGTAGATTGATCAACTAAAGGAATAGTGGAATCTGATGAAGTCTGATTGTTTTTTCGAGAGAACGAAAGTTGATCGACCGTGACGATCTTGCCTTCATGGGGGGACATAACAACTTGGAAAACTGTCGATGCAATGGCTCGCATGGCATATGTCCAGCTCCTGCCTATTAGCATATTGTAATCAAGCAGAGCGTCCAGAACTTCAATCTCTACAGCAACTGTCTTACCGACAAGTGTAATTTCAAATGATGGTAGAAATCCGTGTGGACGGAAAGTCCTGCCATCGAAGGCAGTAAGCAGTGTGTTAGAGGGGGCTAACTCAGGAGAACCCAAAGCTTTCCAACAAGAAATTGACATTATGCATGTAGATGCGCCCTCATCTACAACAACTCATCTCATGGTCATAGGACCATGAGCTACTTCTATCTGAAGGGCAATGTGGTACGACAACCGGTATTTGATATCAGTCATATCAAAACACGCAGTCATATTGGATGATTCGATACTTCCGATCGCTACCAGAAGTGCATTTTGTTGTAATGGATAACTTTGCAAGACTTCTAAGGTGGACATAGCACAAGGGGTATGGGCTAGATCTTCAACCGCATTGTAGTTGGTAGCAGCCCGAGCGTTGGGATTGTGCGAGGCCTGTTTCAAGACACCTTTCGGGATCTTGGGAAGTGGGTCCACAGGTATGTGGAGAGGAGTGGAAGATTCAGGAACATCTTTATCTTTGTTCTGTACATCTGGGGTATAATTTCTTGCTTGTGTTTGCAAAATTGCATCCACGCTAACCATATTAATGAAAGCTTGATCAACTGAAGCATGAGTAGTGCCCCCAGCATTGGGGGTGCCAGAAGCTGAACCCTGCCCCTTAGGAAATGGATCTTTAAGTATGGTGGGTTTCTTTTCTTGAAGCAGCTTCTGGGCTTCTTCAAGTAGAGGGCATTGATGAGTGAGGTGATCCTGCTTGCAAAGCTTACAAGGGAATTTAACCTTCTTTTTTCCTCTGTTACCCTCCTCGGTATTCTCTTTATTTTTGGGATTTTGCTAGTTCCCCTCTCCTTTCTTGCCCTTCTTTTTGTTGTTGGGCTGCCTAGGGCCCTTTTGATTGTTCTGAACCTGGTTTACAGATTCAGTAGTAGAAGGAGAGGTTGTGATGGAGGTCTCTTTTGCAGTTGATTGTTTGACGAATAAGGCATGAACCTGCTTAGTCAATGCGTCGAAAGCTGCAGAATCAACTGAACCCACTATGTCGTCAACATGTGGTCCAGGTTTAGGTCTGCCAAGATCAGTGCTTGATCATGGTGCATATGGTATAATCTCATAAAGTAGCCCAGACTGTGCGTAAACTAGGTCTAGCTGCTAGGTCCGTAAGATGGATTCTTCCTCTGAAGACACTCCAGAAGTAGCTACTTCCTTAGAAATATAAGGAAGGAGTGATTTCAGATACCACTCTAAAAGGAAGTCTGGAGGTATATTGGCTTTAATGAGCCTCTTCCATCTTCGCCACTCCTGAATGTGATCAGATAAGTGAGTGGCCTTATTCTGTCTAAATGTAGACAAAAGATCTGTCCCGACATCATACCGAACAGGAAGCTGGAAGTGGTTCAGAAAACTGTCGCAAGATCCTGAAAATTAAAGAATGTGGTTGCAGGTAACTCAATGTACCATTTGGCTGCAGCACCGGTTAAGGTTCTTTGAAAAAGTCTCAACCTAACGGAAACTTCGTTCAACGAGTTCGAAGAACACCATAAATGGAAAGTGGTAACATGATCACCAGGGTCGTCACCATTTTTTCCTTCGAATTTTGGAATGTCCGAAGGTAGCTTAGGAGGAACAGGTGGCCATGTCATGTTATGGTACATCGGATCATTCGTTAACTTGGAAAGATCTGGAAAATTCAGAGTTGCCAGAAATGGTAAACGAGGTCTATAGGATGCCATTTGATAAGCTGGGGTCATAAAGGGGGAACCACCCATATTTTGACCCATAAACTACTGGTTAGGGTTGCCCCCAGCCATTTGCTAGTAGGGGTTTCCCCAAGCCATCTGCTGGTAGGGGTTTCCTCCTGCCATCTGTTGTTGTGTGAAAGTGTTGTTGAAATTCCCCCATCCAAATGAAAGTGGGTTGGTACTCTATATGTTCGTCTACTGTGGCTGGGTGTTAGCCCCGCCATATTGTTGATTAAGGATGTTACCCCCCTCCTCCAAAAAACAAAGAAAAAGGGGTGTTTCCTGCAGGTACATTATTTTGATTCATGTTGTGACCTGCAAAGGTGTTAAAACCAGGGGTAGTCGAGGTGAACGGCGCAGTCATGGTACTCATGACAGGCATAGTTGTAGAGGCATTCAGCCCTACATTGGGTGTGGAAATCCAAGTACTAGGTATATGGTATGACTGTTGAGTCACAGGAGGTGGAACGACATTCACTGTATTACTGGGTCCAAAAGTAGGGGTAGAGGCAGATGTCAAAGCTGTTGAGCTTGGCATGCCTAACGTACCAGCATTAAATCTGAAGGACGGAGTTGAAACAGAAATTGTCTGAGTCGAACTCATTGTAACAGTGGAAGGTGGATTTACAGTATTTGTATTCATACCTATTGTGGGAGTCTGTGGAACTCCCAGTTCGCCTCCCGGGTAGTCATAATATGCCCAGGTGTGAACAAATATGCACTATAATAAGGTTGATGGAAACCAACAGGTACCAAAAGTGGATTGTTAAGTCCGGTCAGAGGAGGATTAAAAGGAGTATTAAACTCACCAGAAGTGAGATCCTCAATCTCATCTGTATTAAAAGCTTGCTGATCTAGAGTCCTAGGTTGTGGTTCACCAGGAACCTCTATTTCACCAGTAGTTTCAAAAAGACCACTGGAGTATGTCCTCTTTCGTTGTGGTGGCGGTAGTGGCTCCACTCTAAGTGGGAGAAGGTTTTGCAACCTTCAAGACCTACGAAGCTGTTGGTCTTCCACAATTATATATAAAAATAAAACTAAGTAGAAACCTAGTGGCCACTAAGACTAAGGGGAAAACATCATACCACTAAAAAATCCTAAGTATACAAACCAGGCAAACAAGATGCCTTCCGGAGAAGAGTCTGGGATGATGAGGGCCCATAATAGATCAAAGAAGGAAGAAGGACAGTTACCCGGGGTCCACAAGACAATGACTAAGGGTGCAAGCACTGGAATCACCCAACCGCCCTCCCAAAGAACTGCAAGGGATTTCCTCCCATGTCTGTCATAGGTACAGTAGATATAATCCTCTGCTATCACCTATGTATGATCCTATAGGTCTAATACTAAGGCTACCATAAGTACTAAATATCCTGGGGGGACAGTCGTTAGCCTGATCAAAATGCGTGGTCAAGGTAGCAAAGCCCGAAGTCCAGATGGACCCCCGTACGCGAATCGACCCTGGTTTATGGTTGAAGAGAAAGTGAGGGGATATCCTCAACAAATCCGATCTTCCACGGCCTCGTGCTTAGCTCTGGTTTCAGTAGAGTTTCCTAGGAATATTTGATACAGATGGGTTTACCTATATGAAAGTCGCACTACGATTTTTTAGCAATGAAACAAGCTTCGAGCAGTTTAAGGTGTTTTAAGCTCAAAACACTAGCCTAAGCTAGTTGGTGTCATGTATCCCTAGAAAGAAAATCATTTCTAATTGATTTTATTAAAGTTCTTTTTAAGGTTACTTTTTACTCAACGGGGTAGTGCATTGTGTGGTTTGGTTGCAACAGAAAGTAAAGTGCGAGAAATGAAACAACTTTCAACAACAAAAGGACTCTTTTTCTTTTTCGTTTATGCTCCTTCCAAAATGAAGACTAAGCAAGCCTAAACAAAGTTCTCTTTTTTCATTTTATTTTCAAATTCACAACAAAGTAAACTATGCTACTCTATAATGATTATAAGCCTTACTACTCTAAACCAACCAAACTCATTTTTCACTTTTTCATTATATGTAAAAGAAAAAGTACTCGAAAATGGAAGTAAGTAAGACCTATAAAAGATATGCGAGTAAGGAAAAATGACTCTAAAGCTCACAACAATCAAATCGATGACTTGATAAAGACTTGTCCTACGAAGTTTTTCAAAATGAAAAAGCTTCAAACTTGGAAACAAAGTGGAAAGAAAACAGGGATGAAAGAAACTTATAACCAGAAAGCAAACCTCTGCAGTTGCTCCAAAGCACCAAACCCTAAACAAAAGCACTAAGCCAAGTAGAAGGTAGGCAAGTGAACTAAAGGTGACCTTACTATCACAAAGAATCAAAAAGGAAACAAACTAAGATACTCCAACTTGCTTGAAACTGAAACTAACAACGAGATCAGGAAGTGTTGGGACTCAAAAAGTTTTTTGAAAGACACCCTAAAGACTCCAAAGATGGGTCAAACCCTAAATCGAAAGATAAGACACCAACAGAGCATACTAGTGTCGCAACAAACAACAAATGTTATGCACAAAGGTTTGTATACCTACAACACACTACTAGGGTATGGACGAGCAGTTATGTCTGTTAAAGAACAATGCACGATCTCCAAAAAAAACTCACAAATAAACAAGACACCTCAAAAGTACTCAAGCAAGCAAAAGATGACCTAAGGGACTTAGGAGAGGCTAACGGGACTCAATGAAAGATTACAAACCTCAAAGACCAATTAAGAAATCCAAGTACAAAACTCGAAACCAAACCAAACAGGCGGAAATCCAATCCCCACATCAAACAAAGAGTTACAAGAGTGTGCTCTACTGTGCAATAGGAAAACTAGCACATTCTGGAAGATGTGCCCTACTGTGCAGTAGGGAAAGTAGCGCACAAACTCAGGTATGCGCTATTGTATGTACAGAGGAGTAGTGCACAAGTCAGGAGAGGTTGAAATCAAGTTTTACAGAGGTGAAAAGGGCTGAGTTGGGCAAAGGAAAGCAAGTAGGGGTGACCTACAAGGCCTCTCAGAGGATCAAAGAGATCAGAAAGTACTGGAAAGAAAACAAAATGGGTTTCCTAGAGCAGAAAAACAATCAGTCACCAGTTTGTTGTTCAAGAATTCTACCTTATAGCGAGGAAAGGGACACTAACAACTTCTAGGGTGACAGGTAAACACATTGATCATATTACATAAGCATCTATAAAGGGAAAGAGATCAAGGATCTTGAAGACATACCTTATTAACGACATTCGATCCTAGCTTTGCTCAATCTTCAACTTGATCTTCCACTCAATAGACCTGCAATACAAAGATACCTTCCTCAACGTATCTTGACTGATATAACAATGATGAAATTGAAATACAATTTAAACATCAAGAACAATCAAGCTTTTAACCAAACAAACACACAATCCATTAGACATTTGATTGGGACAGGAAGGATGTTTCAACCTTTATTGTCAAAAGCAAATAATCAGTACAAATTATACCTGATCATTCAGAGTGCTTATGCAACCGAATTCTGGGCTCCTTCTCTTCTCTAACTTTGGAATTATTCCAGCATAACAACCCTTAAAGCAAGTTTATCCTCTTGTGAATGAGAATCTAAATGTGTCTAACCCCTCTCCTCAATCCAACTTATATTTATGGGACAAGGTAGGCAGTTTAGATCGAGAGGTGATTGAATTGGGAGGTTGGGGAAGTTGAAAAACAAACTTCAACTAATCCCAATTCGTCAAATTAATATATTTTTAATCACATTTCAAGATGTGCTCGAGTTTTTCACAGTGGAGTAGCACTCAATATGCAACTTCAGTGCTTTACAACCAGCGTTTGCATGCTTTTTGAAGATGTGCACTAGATTGCTGAAGTGGAGTAGGGCATACTAGGATGTGTGAGCTACTCTTATGCCTGTGGAGTAGGGCATGTGTGCTACTGTTATTCCTGTAGGGTAGCACACATGTCAAAATGTGAGGTTTTACAGGGTATTGTCAGCTTGTAGAGGGGTAGGTCAGGTCAAAGCATCATCTAAGGTCATCATGCTCTTCAATCCAAGTTTTCCTTTTGTGTGATCGACAGCTAAAGGTGATCACGGACGGAGAAGTGCATATTTGACCTATAACACATACTACAACACCTACACAATCGTTTCCTTATACACATACGCATAGTAGAATCTATCATAGTGATCTATCCTTGTTAGCCTTTGATAGGTCCAAACTCAAAATCCATGATTAATTTTTATCTAATAATCCACTAATTCTAAGAAGTATGTAAAGACACCCCACTATTAGAACCTAATACCAATATTTGTGATGGGAAAGATAAGATATGACCAACCTAGGCTTGTGTTTTGAGTTCCTTGGCCACTTGGCTAGTACCAACTAATGACCCACTTATACCCTAAGAAGTTGTAGCAACTGTACCATGAGAAGATACAAAACTTGTACTTTGAGAATCTATGGGAGGTGGTTGTTGATGTGGGAAGGCACAAATTAAGTGGTCATATAAGCTCGATAGGAAAAACAATTATTGTATATATTTAGATAATGCACCTTCTATTGAAAAACCCCATCCGTTAATAACTATAATTGGTGATTTTCCATATACCATACTATAACACCTACACAATCATTGTCTTATAATTGAAAAAGAAGAGAAAATATTTGAACCTAGTGTCTTGATTGAGCCTCCTTTGTTCTATTAGCAAACAAAACATTATTCCACTGAATTTTATCTAGTGAACCATTATGAATCATTATTCCACACAAATTTATCTAGTGATATAGTGCTCTGATCCAGGAGGATCTCCAATATCGATCAAAATTAAAGTCTTCAAAATATTCAAAAAGCTTATAGATGCGTAGAGATCGTTAGGATCTTTCCGACAATGTTCGTTTCGCATGAAATGACCTTTGGACATGAAAGTTATTGAGTTTGGAAATTTCGGCAAAAAGGTAAAATATGAAGTAAAAATGGCAAAACGGGGGCCATGTGGCAGACCCATAGGGTTCCACGTGGCATGTATAGTCAGCATAGGTGGTGACGTGGCATCACCACAAGGTGCCACGTGGTCAGAGTGGTTACATGGCATTGTTGAGGTGGACCAATCAATGACTTCCATGTGGTATCCCTGTTGGCAGACGGTTGATCACATTACCAAAAAATATGGCGGTAGAGGGGATCGAACCTGTGACCTCTACCTCCGCCAAAGCCTCTATACCGCTCGCCTAATCGTGATCCCCGCAAGATGTTTCTTAACCATATGGTTTAAAACTTGTATATAAAGTTTAAGGTTCATTTATTTCGGAAAAAGGAGCGGGATCGAGGGGGTATCCCTTGACCCCATGGCCAACACCGAGGACACATTATGTTATATGTTATACGGTGGAACAAAAACCAACAAAACTGTCATGGAAGCCAAGTCATATGCCAACCAAAAAACCACAGAACTGACGAAGCCACATCAAATGCCAAGTGCCAATGTATTGAAACCATATGCCATTGCATCAAACCAAACCAACAATACAAACAAGTTCACATTAAAGGGGAAGAGGCCCGTGGGTTTGACCCCGAGACCTATGCCCCCAAATCACATTGCTTTACCAAATCATGTGGGCCTTGATTTTTGGCACTCGAAAACCTATTTAAAACCCCTATATGATTTTTCTGGTCGGAAATTTTTTGTTCATTGAACTAATCTTGTATCTCATGTAGTTTAATCACGACTTTCGAATTCATATTCATGTCTCGTAATTCTTCATTGTCTTTTCGATAGCACTTTAACTTGGCTTCTAATTTCTCTATTTGTTGCTCTATTTGCAGTCGCAAACCAGATTCCATGATCTATGACTTCTTTGACGATAGATGGTCTTTTGACTTCTTTGGTGAAAAATGATCTTCTTTTGATTTTGAACTTTTCGGCGATAAATGTCCCTTCCTTTGACTTTGGATTTTTTTCTTCTATCCTCTTCTCTCTCTTTTTTTATAATAATTGTAATATTTACAATTATAAAATAATAATAATTTTTTGAAAGAGATTTTTTGTGTTTTTGAAGTAATAATATATAGTATTAATAATAATACTATTATTATATTTTTTGGGGGGGTCAAAGGGATTAAATAATAAATATTATTATTATTTATAAGGTTCGATAAAAATTTAATAAAACAATATTATATAATAATTATTATTATAATAATATTTTTTATTAAATTTGTTTTATGTTGTGTAGGGTTTAGTGGAGTTGTGGCAAGTGGAAACATGAGCAAGGAGAGATGGAAAGCATGGAAGCACAAGGGGAGGGAGTGCAGATAGTAGAAATGGCAGCTGCGGTGGGAGGGTGCAGGCAGAAGCAACGAGGGAATGGGGGAGAGGGGAAGCAATAAGGGACGGAGGTGGAGCAGGTGTGAAGGAGCTGACGCACAAGAGGATGGATAGATGGTAGGGAAGGCATGGGCGCAGCGGAGGAGGAAGTTGCAGTAATACAGGTTGGCGAGGAGGGTGATCCACAAGAAGGCATGTGATTAAAGGGGATGGTGGAAATGGTTGTGTGTGGAGGGAAAAGTGGTGCAGGGAGAGGAGTGGCGGTAGTGAGGGGGAGAGCGGAGGAGCTGGAGAGGCGCGGGTGCGGGGAGATATGTGGAGGATGTGGGGGGAATGCGCAGGGCTACGACGTGGTTTCGCAGCTTGGAGAGTGTGTGAAACACGTTGCAAGGAGGACGAGGAGTGTGTGCAGAGGGATGGGGTAGGTATAAGGTGGGAGAGGCGCAGGAGGGTGGTCGAGGGAGGCAAGCACAAGGATGGAGCACTTGTAGGGAGGGAGTTAGGGTTTGTTGTGGTCGCGAGGACTAGATGGAGGGGTGGCCAATTGGAAAAACGCGTGTGGTTTGGTGAATGAGGGTTGGAGTGGATGATGTGGAGATGAGAGTTGTCGGGTGGAACAAGAAGGAAACTAGGCGAAGTGAGGATGCGGTGGAGAGGCGCTGACTAGTAGGCAGTGGAAGCAACAGGATGAGGGAGTACAGAGAAGGACGATGGAAGGAAATGGAGAGATGGAAGGTAACGGATGAGGGGGGAGGTGAGAGTGCAAAAGTTGGTGGATCCCAAGAGGGATGAGGAGGGAGAGATGGGGATGTGTAGGACATTGAGGATGATGGAGTGTGTAACAGAGGAGACAACGGAAAGGGATGGCGTATGCAATGAGAAGGTGTGAGGGAATTATGGATGTGGAGGGTGAATGAAGAAGTGATTGGGGGGCTGAGAGGAAGAGTAGGAATATGGATTGAGTAGAGGTGAATGGACTACGACAAGAACACGAACTGGATGGATGCTTGGAGCGGTGTGTGGTGATGTTTTGAAAGAATGGCTAGAAGCCTCGATGAGGTTAAAAACCTCTATGTCAGAAAATATTTGGAGTGATGGCCAAGGGTCGGATCAGAATGCAGCTCTGATACCAAATGAAGCGAATAATAGTTCGTTCACACACAAATAATTCACCAAAAGACTTGGTAAATAAGATAGGCCATATTAATAATATATATTGATGATAGAATAAACAAAAGATGATAATAATATTACAACATAGCTCGCCTTTTATATGGCTTGATCATTCGTAGTGAAGGGTTATGTCCCTTCACATTAATAGTGAACTACTTATATAATTAACAACTTATTATGCCATTAATATTCATAGCAAAAATGGAGCCCAAGAAGGGTGAACTCCATTATCATCTGTTGTCTACAAATTTTTGTTTTGCATACTTATTTACTTGCTTATGTGAATGATTTAAGCATTTAAAATTTACCTTTTAAAATCCTTTTATGAGATTTTACATGCAAATTACACATGCAATTTATATGGTGAAAAAGATCCTAAATTTTTAAGATCAAGTCTGGTATCAGAGAATATTAACCATTGCATTGTGAGTTTGTGAATGTTAACAAGAGCAAGGCTTCAATGTGGCGAAGGAGAGCTTGAAGAATTTGATCCAAAGATTGGTTCAAGAAGAGGAAGAATGGCTTCAGAAAAAGGAGAAGATGGAACTTCTTCAATCCCATCTAAAGGAGACGTCCTTAAAGCTTTCATGAGAATGTAAACTATGGTGGAAGAGATTTATCAAGATCATAATAAGGGTGAACAATGTGGTTCATCTCATGCTAAAGGTAAAGACGAAGGAGGTGGTAAGGAACCTCCTAAAACTCCTCCATCTTCACCATCTTTTCTTGATGGATCTTTACATTCCTCACCTGAAAAACAAAAAAATAATTTTAATGTTCCACAATTAAAGCTTGATATTAAGTTTGACTTACCTATTTACAAGGGAGAGCTTAATGCTGAGAAATTGGATAATTGGACCTGTTATAGGTCAAATTTGCACTTCTCCGTCCGTGATCACATTGCCCTGTTGATCACACAAAAGGACACTATGGATGGAAGAGTTGGATTGAACTTGGGTGATTTACTGCTGAGATCACACCTCTTCAGCTGAAAATTATATTTATTCTGCATATTTCACAAAAGATGCGCTACTCTTATAATTAGCATCTAGTGTACTGAGCGTTAGTTCTACTAAAGCAGACTCACGCACTTATCTCAAAAGTGGTGTGTGCTAGTCTTGGATAGCACTAGCTGCGCCCTAAGCGCAAGTTGTCTAGTGTGATACCTGCGCATATATTAAGATGAAATGGAAAAATATATTAAGATTAGGAATTGGGATTAGTTGAGGTTGGTACTGTAACTCTCCCAACCTCCCAATTCAACTGCCTCACGAATCTAACTTCATGCCTTGGCCATAAATACAAGGGGAAGCCATGAGGAAGGGGCCAAGGAAGAAGAAGCTATTGTTATGCTGAAGGAATTTCTAAGTCATTATGAGGAGCAAGAGCCAAGAAATCGGTTGCAGAAGTGCTTGGAACATATCAGGTATAAACTGTATTTGGTTGTATTTCTTTGAAAATAAAGATCGAGATACCCTTCCCGTCCCAATGGAATGTATTTTCTATTGAATATCTTATTGTAATTAATGTTAGATTACTTTCAATTTCATTATATGTTTACAGTCAAGATACATTGAGGAAGGTTGATTTATTTTGCAGGTACATTACTATGTAGATTGGGCGAAAGCTAGGACCAACCGTCAGAAAAAGGTACTGATTTTCGAATCCTAATCTCAGTTTGCTTATAGTAATCAATGCAAGATATAATGTATCTATCTGTAACCCCATGTACATTGATAGCATCCTTTCCCCTGCTATAGGGTATATTCCTTAACAAAAAGACCCGTCGAATAGAATTTTATTGTAGGATTCAAAAGTTCACCGAAGATAGCATAAAAAATTAGTTGGCTTCTCTCCGACTTGGAGGAACCGCTCTCATATGGTGGGAGAGTAGAACTCAAAAGGATATGGCCTCAAAAGGAAACATTATCTCCTCTTGGCATGAATTCACTTCAGCATTAAAGAATCAATTCTATCCATTGGTCTACATGCAACAAGCCATGACGGATTGGAAGAATTTGAGACAAGGTAAGGGACAAAGTGTGCAGGAGTACACACAAGAATTATTTAAAAGAGATTTAATACTTGGTATACCTCTATACACTCAAGAAATTATTCTCAAGTTCATAGGTGGATTACATATTTATTTACATCATATGATACTTATGTTTATTCCAACTAACCTTGATGAGGTATGCGTTCAAGCGACTCATATGGAGTCCAAGGGGAAGAATACAAATGAAAACCTTTCAAACTTGATGGAAACAAATTCAAAGGTAAAGGGAAAGGTAAACATAGATCTACAGTGAAGAAAGAGGGAGATAAAACTACATGCTCACATTGCCAGAAAAAAGGTCATGATGCATCCAAATGTTGGAGGTTTCATCCAAAGCTTAATCCTGAGAAGTTTCGGAATAAGGAGGACAAGAAGACCACTACTACAGCCATCCAACATGATTTGGGATCTAACTCAGGGGATGAGACTAAGATTGTTGCTACGGGAATTCAAGGTAAAAATCCTTCTACTTCTAATTCAAAGCATGAATCTGTTGTTGATGAAAGAAAGAGGAGTTATTTCATATAAGAGTAATCTCTAAACACACAAAAATAGATACTCTTTTTTATAGTGGATCACAAGTCAATCTCATTTCAGAAGAGATAGTTAAAAAAATTCATTTGGAAACTAAGTTACAGTACCCTAAACCTTATCCTCTTGGATGGGTATGTGATAATGCACAACTGCAAGCTACAAAACAGTGTGGAATTAGGTTTGCTATTACTTCTGGATTTGTTGATGAAGTAGATCTGGATGTGGTTCTGTTGGATATTTGTGGTATTGTGTTGGGTAGTCCTTATCTTTATGATAGGAAGGTTATCTTTTATAGGGAAGATAACAGGTATCAGGTCACTAAATATGGTATTGAATATATTGTTCGTGCACATCACATGAAAACTAATACTTCATTAGTTTCTGCAAGTCAAATGAAGAGGCTGGTAAATGCTAGTAAGAATTTTTTTCTTATGATAGTTAAAGCAAAGGATGTTGGTCAAAGTGAATCTTTTAAAGGATGCGATCCAAGACTTAAAAATGACTTGACTAAAGTTTTAACTGATTATGATGTCTTGTTTCGAGAACTTAAGGGATTACCTCCAAAAAGAGAAATCCAACATGATATTATCTTATAGCAGGATGAACCACTTCCTAATATTGGCATGTACAGGTATTCAGTAATTGAAAATGCAAAGATAAAAAAGCAGGTTCAGAAATTGCTTGAAAGAGGGGACATTCGACCAAGCTCCTCTTTGTGTGGTTCACCGGTTGTTTTGGTGCCAAAGAAGGATGGCACATGGAATATGTGTGTTGATTACAGGGCACTAAACATAATCACAATTAAGAACATGTATCCTCTTCCCCGAATTGATGATCTTTTGGATCAACTAAAGAATGCGACTTATTTCACTAAGTTAGACTTACAAAGTGGCTATCCTAAAATTTGAATCCATGATAATGATATATGGAAGACTGCTTTCAAAACTAAACAGGGGTTGTATGAATGGATGGTAATTCCCTTTGGGCTTTGTAATGCACCTGCAACATTTATGAGGGTGATGAATGGTATTTTTAGGCCCTTTATTAATGACTTTGTCATAGTCTACTTAGATTATCTTTTTATTTTCAGTCGTACTTGGGAAGAACATGTCAAGCATGTGAAACAAGTTTTGGATGTACTTGTAAGGGGAAAATTGTACTTAAAGATGTCCAAATGTGAGTTTGGGAAGACATATTTGGTGTATCTAGGTTACATTGTAGGGGGTGGTGAACTTAGAATTGATCCCTCTAAAGTAGAGGTCATTGTGAATTGGCCCAAGACAAATAATGTAACCGATATAAGGAGCTTTTTGGGAGCAGCCCAATACTGGAGGAAGTTTATTGCAAAATTATCCTTCATAGCTTCTCCATTACATGCTTTGACATGTATGAAAAAAATATTTCAGTGGGAATTCAAAGCACAGAAATCCTTCGACACTCTGGAAGAAAAGATCGGTACAGCTCCAGTACTTGCATTGTTGGATCTACAACAGCCATTTGAGATAAATATCGATGCTAGTGGTTATGCCATGGGGGAAGTCTTAATGCAACTCAAAAAACCAATATGCTATCATTCTGAAACCTTTTCTAAAGCAATAATTAACTATCCTACCTACGATAAATAATTATATGCATTAGTACAAAGTGTGAATAAGTGGAAACATTACCTAATGGGTAAAGAAACAATTATACATATTGATCATCAACCACTACAGTATCTCCAATCTCAAACTAAGATACAACAATCAAGACATTGCAGGTGGATGGGTTTTCTACAACAATTTCATTTGATCATTAAGTATAATAAAGGTATTCAGAACAAAGTTGCAGATATGTTATCAAGACCTCCAACAAATGCTTCTATTGTTATTATTCAACAAAGACCTTTGGTACATTCAAGTTATGTTGAACAATATACTAAGGATGAAGGCTATAAGGAAGTATATGAATCACTAAGACATGGCTCCCAAAATGAATAATTGAATTATCATTTTCATGATAAGTTGTTGTATCATCTTGGGAAAATATGTATTCCACAAAGTGAAAGAATATATGTGATAAGAGAAGCTCACACTTCTCTCATTTCAGGGCACTTTGGTGTAGTTTGGCACAATTAAAAAAAAATTGTTATTGGCCTCGGATGAATAATATTGTGTCCAAGTATGTAAGAGGATGTGTTATGTGTGCAACAAGTAAGCCAAGTAACAGAAATTTAGGATTGTGCACTCCACTTCGTGTTGCTTCCCATCCATGGGAAAGTGTTTCAATGGACTTTGTAGGAGGGTTACCAATGTCTAGAAAGGGACATGATTACAATATGTTGTTGTGGATAGATTCGGTAAAATGTGCATTTTAATGCCTTGTAAAAAGCAAATCATAGCTGAGTTGACTACTCATTTGTTCTTCCAGCATGTATGGGTCCATTGTGAACTACGTACTTCTATTATATCTGATTGAGATTCCCGCTTCCTTGGGAAATTTTGGTCATATTTATGGGAATTTATGGACACAAATCTAAAGAAAAGCACAACATTTCATCCACAAACTAACGGACAAATTGAAGTGGTCAACCGAACAGTAGTGGTCACTATTTTTTACCATCGAATCTACTTTGAATGGCGTTAATTTCACTATTTTTGATGTATTAAGTTATTCTTTTATCCATTCAGCCCATCAAACAGACCAGGTATGCATGTATTCATTTATCATATAAATTTTGGTCAAATCTTGTTATATTACGATTTATTAATGATTAAAGTGACATTTCCAGTCATGCATGGCATCTAGTTTTGATCTACAGTTTGTGATTTTTCAAATGACCCTTCATTCAGACTGCGCTTTTATATTGCTTAAGCACAGCCGCGTTCAGCTAATTGTTCAGCCTTGCATTCAGCCCGCGAAATCCACGGTTGGTATGTTTCAGTCCATTAAAGAAAAGATCGGGCACGTGGAATCTGTTAGCTACGTAAAGGTGCTGGTTAATGAGCCGTTGTTCTGAAAGATTCGTCCCTATGACTGCCAAGCTCAACAACACACTCCACGTCCACGTCAACACTCCAACACATCGATTCTCCTGCGCATTCAACCTGGAATCACACTATTTGTTCACGCCGGTGTTCTAGAAGAAGTCCAGGTCGCTCACACTCAGCCTGCCAACACAACGCTCCACCACATCAATGCTCCAGCAGCCCGTTCATCTGTTCGCTTAGCTCGCCATCATATTACCTCTATTCCCACGTCCAAGGAAAACCAATGTTGCACCTGCCTCGTGAAGGAATCGACTCCGTTCAGCCTGGTGTATGCTCCCTATGCTATCACGCACCATTCAAAGCATCCAATTAGCCCTTAAATGCCTCTATTATTAGAGAGGTTGACTATGTCGACCCTCTCATCCATTTGTAAATTATAAATAGACGCTTGCATAGAGAAACAAAGTCAGTTGAGTTAGAAGTCAGAGAAGTTAGTCTGTAGACAGAGTTAGATATTTTCAAGAGCAGATAGCAGATAGTTTGTAATTTTCTTAAGATTAATGGAAGTTCCAGTTTGTTGATATTCTGAGTAGCTAAACTAGTTTCGTTTTCCATCTCTAATTGCTGGGAAGGGCCCCTCTTCAACCGAAGGTTCTGTCGTTGTTTTCTGTATTTCCTTTTCTGTAACTAGTTAGTTTATTTTCCTATATATGTAATTAATTCATTTTCTGTACATGATATTTCTTCCTTTGTAATTTATATTGTGTTGCTAACATAATTTGTGTTTACAAAATTAGCAAATGGTCGACCAACAACATAGTTTTGATAATTTAATTCCAGTCTTTTATAATTAGTTAGTTTGTTCCCTACAATTAAATAGAACTTAGTTAGCCTCTGTTTTAAGCTCTATTAATAAATAGAATTAGATTAGTTAGTTTCCCCTCTGTAGTTGTAGGTTAATTCTCTTCTTTCATCTTAATTTTGCTTTAGTATAGAATAGGTATAGTTTATCTCTTTAACCATGATTATAATAGGTTGCTTTCTATTATCTTAGCTTCTCAACAAGTCTTCTCACTAATTCTTTGCATTGTAGGTTCATCTTCATTCACCAGCTGAGGTCAAGATCATCAAAACTACCTCTTTCCTTAGTTTAAGTCATTTTTCCTCCATTTGGACTGTCATTCGGACTGGCATTCGGATCGTCGTTCGGACTTTTACTCTTTCTGCACTGTTTTATGCTAGTTTGAATTCAGTTTATTAGTTTTCTTTACTATAATATTTCCTGCTCTTAATTAGTATTCTTAACCATATTTAGGCCTTTGTTTTACATTCCCTAAAGTTTTAATTCAAGTCTTGTTATTATTCTTAGTTTGCTTTAATTGTATTTTAAATTATGTCTTTCGTATTTAGTTTACTAATATGTTGTTGTTTCAGAACTATCAGTCATATTCCTAGTCTAGTTTACTTCATGTTCTTAAGATTTAGTTAGAATAGAGTTAATAGTTCCATTTCTCAAGTATTCTAGTTTTGATCATTTCCTTCATTAAGATTTGGATCAGTTTCTTATTTCGATAAATAATGAAGATGTTCATGGAATAGGATTTGGATTCAGAAAAAAAATATCTTTATCAAGTTTTCTACTTGCTTCCAAATCAAGTTCAGAAGTAAATATCTTTATCAAGTTTTCTACTTGCTTCTAGTTTCCATTAGTTTTATATTATTATTCTGCTCATGGATAGTAGATAGATCAGAATGTTTAAAGTTAACTGTAATTTGTCTTTTTGTAGTTTACATCTCTTCATTGAAGTTAGATTAGATTTACTTTTGTTTAGTTTTGCTATTACATTTGAAGGCCATTACGATACATTCACTCCAGTTCCTGTTACATGGGAATAGATGTTTTTCTTGAATTAGTTGTTGAAATTATTTAAATAGTTTGTAATTTGCTTTGATTATCATAGCCTTCTAATTTATCATTAAATTAATCCATTTTATAGATAAGTCTCTAGTTTATTTTCAATTGTTCCTCTAATTTTTAGATTAGAATATGAAATTATATAGTTTCCATTTTCATAGTTCATAGTTTGCTTTTTCAATCAGTTTCCATTGTTCAATTATGAAGTAGAGTAGTATGATTTGATACTATTCTAGCTTATCTGTTTAACTAAGTTTGAATTCCTTTTACTGTTTTTCTAAAATTTGACTCAGTTTTTCATTTTGAAAGATCTTTCGATCTTTTCTTTATTAAATATTTTTAAGGTATGACAAGCCGAAATCTTAGGTGCCATTATACCTTAGCATATACTTTGCCTCAACTCTAAGATTACCAACCCCGGTCGATAATTAAATATTAGGTGTTTTCTTTGAGATAGTTCACACACCCAACATTTTGGCGCCATTGCCGGGGAGTTGTAGAAGATAGGTAGAATTCAATCATAGATAAGTTGAACTTTCTTTTTGAAATTTAGTTATATTCTTTTGAAAATAGGCTGGTGGCGGGTGAGCACTAAGATGAGAGGTAAGAACCTGCGCATCTGTGATAACAGGCATCCCCAAAACCCAGCAATAGTAGTTATGCAGTTAGAGTTTATTTCACTTATAATTTGTTTACATGAATAGGTCTAGAGATTCACAAGGTAGATTTATTAAAACTAGTTCTCTTACTAAAATCCCTACTAGAATTCCTACTAACCTATATGGGGGGCATGCCACCCCAACTACTAACTCAACATAAAGGTATCGGAAGACACCTAAAGGGAATAGTCCTACTTGGAAAACAAAGGATATCCTTTCTGGAAATCAATTAGGGGAAAATATAGGGACATCAGAACAGTCTGTTCATAAAGAAATTCCACTAGAAGAACCTCAAGCTCATATTGAGACTGAACTTAGACAGGAGGAAACTCAAAAGGATAAAACTTTAGGACCTCTTAACTCTCCATTAGTACAAAAACCCAAAGAAACTACTTTTTCAATAGTAGGTGGTCCAGACTTAGTAGATTTCGTCGATCCTACACAAGTAGACGCTCTTTTTGAAAGTTCTGTGAACATAGTTATCTCACAGATTGATACAACAACAATAGGACCTCCAAATCTGGATTCCCACATAGTTGGTAATTCTCCTCCTAACAAAAAGAATCCGCGTCCTGAAACATAACATTGGGACATCCTATATTCACCAAGGAGCCACCTAGATTTTCTCTCTTTGGCAATAATATCTTCATGGGGGATGAAAATGAAGATCATGTCCGACAAGATGAAGAAGATGGAGAAGTTAGAACTGAAGGTACCTTCGGGTTCCCTATCTTAGACATTGCACAAGATGTTACTATGAAAAACATCCCTCCCTCCTCACTACCAACCTTTTATGGGAAGAGTAGTGAGTATTCTGTCCTAGATGTAGAACTAAACATTCTCAATGAGAATGTCCATTAAATAATGTTTTAGTCTGTCACCTATGTATAGAAGAACATCCAACCAATGATTGTCCATCATTTCCTGGATTACAAGTTGTATACAAGAGTGGAAATTTTGGTGAAATACCTAGGAGGCCTTGGCAACCTAGAGATCAACCATCGTACCAAGACTCATCACAAATTCCACCTTATTACTATCCTTATCAACCTCCTCAACAATGCAATACTTCAGGTTGGTAGAATTGGCCACCACAGTACCATCCTCAGAATGCTCAACAACAGCAATGGCCACATGGATGGAGAGGGAAATATTATGCTCAAACACCTCCTCCTATGCCTAACTATCCTTACCCACCTAATATCCAACAACTTTCGCCTGGATTTTTACCTCCTTCACTACCCCCTATCCCGAATCAACCTCACCATTTCTAGAACATGAATCCCCCAAGACCCACAATATTACCTGCACAACCAATATTGAATCCTAACAACAAACCAACCCAAGCTCTTAACAGCATTGGGGTGTTACCTCTTCCATCATATGTCATTTCGACCGCGCCAATACATGAGATACAACTGTGGTTTACAAGAGTTTTGCAAGATAAGCCCAAGTCATCAGTTGTTATTCAAGAAGAGAATGAAGAAGACATACCTAGTGAAGTTTTGAATGATGTCATTCTTGAAGATGTGGTTATTTCTAAATCTTCAACACGCAACCATCCACTCAAAGAAGTAATTCCAAAGGAAAAATCACCTCCATATCCGGAGCATCTAGTAATAGAAAAACCTGTAACTTATCCAAAGTACGATATCATTAACGAATTAAAAAATATTTGCATTAAGATCCCTTTGTTACAAGCCATTAAGGATATCCCAATCTATAGTAAGGTAATAAAGGAACTCTGTATTAAGAGACCAGGGAGGAAACAAAAAGACCCTCCGACGATTCATGTAATTGGAGAAATTTCAGACTACATAGCAAACCAACCTAGAATACCAAAGTATTCAAACCCAGGAAACCCTGTGGTGACTGTTATCATCAATAACACTGCCATAGGGAACACCCTTATTGATCTAGGAGCTGCTATCAATTTGATGACTACCACAATCTTAGAAACTCTCAATTTAGGACCATTCCTCCGCCCTACCCCAATGATGCTAGAGTTAGAAGATTGTACTATGGTTCAACCTACTGGGATTTTAGATGACATCACTGTATCAGTAGCCTCATGGGAATATCCTGTGGACTTCATGGTCATTGAATCAAAAGACCCTTCCAAAGGTCACCCCATTATTTTGGGAAGACCTTGGTTGGCTACTGCCAATGCATTTATAGGATGTAGGGATGGAGAGATGATTATCTCTAATGGGTTATCTACAAGAAAACTAGCTTTATACCCACCAGCTCAGCCAATAGCTGAAAACCTCTTTTGGTTAGATTGTCCTTTTGGAGATGAGAAATTGGAAGATCTTTCCCTGGTTAGTGATTTTTCTCGGGAACTACAAGAGAAGAATACTGAGAATGTGTTGAACCAATTTACCTCTTCCACAACATGTGTAGATTTTCATCAATCTTTTTCCCAATTTGACCAGATATTTGGAGACAAATTCCAAGAAAACATGAGCCTCTCAACATTTACAAGTACACCCTGTGTCTTCATAATCGAAGAACACCTACGATCCTATACCATACCATATGAGGTTAGTACCGACAAATTTCTGCATATAAACGCAGGTTTAGATGAGAGTCAGCAAGAACAATTACTAAAATTTATCAAGAGTCAAACTAGAGTATTTGCAAGGGAGTATACTGATATGAAAGGTATACACCCAGACATCTGTATCCATCACATTTACACAGACTCGAACATACCTCCTGTTAGGAATCCCCAGAGAAGAATGAACCCAGCACTAAAGGATATAGTAAAGGATGAACTACAAAAACTCCTTAATGATGGATTCATTTACCCAATTTCCAACAGTAAATGGGTTTCTCCTTTGGTGGTAGTTCCAAAGAAATTCACAGGGAAATGACATATCTGTGTTGACTTTCGAGAACTGAACAAGGCCACTCTTAAGGACTACTTCCCTTTTCCTTTCATCGATCAGGTGTTAGACACCTTATTAAGGAAACAATATTTCTCATTCCTTGATGGGTATAGTGGATACAATCAAATATTGATAGCACCTGAGGATCAAGACAAGACAACCTTCACTTGTTCTTGGGGGATGTATGCCTAACGAGTGTTACCATTTGGCCTATGTAATGCACCTGCTACTTTCCAGTGTGCAGTTCTAGGAATCCTTGCTGACCTCATACACGACTGTGTAGAAGTTTATATGGATGATTTTACGGTTTATGGTAACACCTTTCAGGAAGCCCTTGATAACCTCGAAATAGTTCTTATTCGGTGCCAAGAAATGAACTTAGCTCTTAGTCATGAAAAATGTAAAATGCTACTGACTAAGGGCATAGTTTTGGGACATCATGTCTCTCTTCAAGGTATCAAGGTGGATCCCGCCAAGATCAAAATAATTGTTAATCTTCCTCCTCCAAAAACTCTAAAGGAAGTAAGAAGCTTTCTTGGCCATGCCAGCTATTATAGATGTTTCATTGAAAATTTCACTAAAATAGCCACACCTATGTTTAAACTACTCATGAAAGACACAGAATTTCAATGGACTGAACCAAGTCAACAAGCCCTCGAGACTTTGAAGGCCAAGCTATCAGTGGAACCAATACTTAGGGGCCCAAATTGGTCCCTTCCTTTCCATATATCCACTGATGCTTTTGACATAGCTATAGGGGCAATTTTAGGTCAAAAAGAGGGAAAGACATCACATGCCATCTACTTTGCTAGTAAAAATTTGACTCCTGCAGAATCGAAGTACACTGTTACTGAAAAAGAGTTTCTAGTAGTAGTCTACTCCATAAACAAGTTTCGGCATTATATCACAGGATATGATATTTTTACACACACTGACCACTCCGCCATTAGGTTTTTGATGAATAAACCTATCACCAATGACAGAGTGACTCGGTGGCTTCTTTTGTTACAAGAATTCAACATCACCATTGTTGATCATCCCGGTAAAGAGAATGTAGTAGCTGATTTTCTCTCTCGAATTCAAATTGACGATAATGCCAAACCTGTCGATGATAGCTTCCCAAATGAACATTTTTTCGCTATATCTGTCTGGACCCCATGGTTTGCAGACATAGCCAATTATTTAGCAACTGGAAAGCTACCTAACCATCTCTCCCCACCTGAGAAATGTAGGATCATAGTTCAAAGTTCCAATTATTCTTGGGTAGATAATGATCTCTTTTGCACTGGTCCTGACCTTATTATTAGACGATGCTTATGGGAGGATGAGATGGCAGAGATACTACATGCATGTCATGGTGGACCTTGTGGTGGGCATTTTTCTGAGAAGAGAACAACATACAAAGTATTGCACTCTGGGTACTATTGGCCAAGCATCTTCAAAGATGCTACCAAATATGTCAAGGGATGTGACAGTTGCCAAAGAATGGGTAGACCTACACCATCCGATGAGATGCCTTTACAACCCCAAGTTATGAGTGAGCCATTTGAAAAATGGGCTCTAGATTTCGTTGGAACAATTTCCCCTATGTATCGCAAGAAGAAGTACATCCTAGTCTGTACAGATTATGTCACCAAATGGGTAGAAGCCAAAGCTTTATTTCAAGCCATAGAGAAATCTGTGGTGGAATTCATTTATGAAGAAATATTTACCCGATTTGGTGTACCTAGGGAAATTGTAACAGACCAAGGGTCTCAGTTTACCTCCAATTTAATGAAAGAGCTTACTAATAAATATGGTATTAGACATTGTAAATCTTCACCATATCACCCACAAGAAAATGGTCAGGTAGAATCCACCAACAAAGTATTGGAAGCCATCCTGACTAAGACTATCCAGTTACACCACAAGGACTAGGAAGATAGGCTTCCTAAAGCTCTTTGGGATTATAGAATAACATGGAGAAACACTACTGGCCACACACCTTATGAACTTGTTTATGGTAAACAAGTTCTTCTACCCATTGAATTTCAAGTCAAAACCTTTCGTATGGCTGCACAATTAGGGATGAACTTAGAAGAAGCACAGAGACAACGAATCTTGCAGATAAATGAATTAGACGATATTAGGCAAGATTCTATTTAACGCACAATCTTAATACAAAACCAACGCAAAAAGTGGCATGATAGATACATTAAACAAAAACAATTCAAAACTAGAGATTGGGCACTACTTTTTTATTCTAGATACAAAAATTTTAAAGGTAAGTTAACTACTCAATGGATGGGTCCATATGAAATTGTCACAACCTTTGATAATGGATCCGTTAAAATTAAGACAATTGATGATTCGCAAATTTATTTTGTTGTAAATGGACATAGACTTGGACTTTATCATCAACCAATATCTGAACAAGATTTTGTGCAGAATGCCTTGCAACAAGAAGAAATGGAACTGGTAGAAGAGGAAGTCATTCCTACTCCTCCCAATCCTTGAATTATTTTGGGTTATCTTCTTTTGTATATATGTAAATATGTTTTTGATTTTCAATAATAATGAGTCATTTCTAACAACCGATTGTCTTTTTACAAGAAATCTATTATGATCAGTTTGTAAAATATTGTCAATAAAACAGGAAGACTCTTTTTCCTTTCGTTATTTTGTACATATGTTTTTGTTTTAAATAAATTTGAATCATCTGACAAGTAGTTTTGCAGCTTAATTACAAGAACCCCCATCTATGTAATCAGCTCATGTGATATTATGCAAAAAGGGAAGTGCTCTAGAAGAAATATTTATAGCTCTCCCTCTCTTTCAACTACTGCTAAATTTGAAAAAAAACAATTAATGAAAAGATAAAGCATTCTTGATATAATTTATAACCACTTTCTTTTATGATTCTGTATATGGTATTTGATTCAAACATGCACATTTCCGATTTATCATTAGAATAGTTGTTTAAAAGACCTACTTTAATTATTATGATCTCCACAAAAATCTATCTTACACCTATGGATTGCTAGTTCATCCTTGACTCATTATCAAAACTTGTTTCCAAAGCACCCTTAAAAGGTAGTCTAAAAATGGGTGATATTTTCTATTTTGTGGGGAACATTACTGACCTTTTATGAACAAGATAGATTGGGAAGTCAAAAGAACAGCTTTAGGTTATTATCTTTTGGCATGATCTGTAATTTAGGCCATTATAAATAAAGTTACTCATAAGGTTTGTGCTCAATTTTGAATTATGTGTTTAACAAGATTAGAACACTCTAGTGCCAACCGGCTTCCTTACAAAAAAAATTATATATATATATATATATATATATATATATATATATATCATTATACGAAGCAAACCCGCTGGGGGTACTGAACAGGCTTGCTGGCAACGGGTCCATGCTAAGTAAAATCTTAAACAAGAAAGCTCGGTAAATGCAAGTAAACCCGTCGGGGTACTAAACAGGCTCGCTGACAACGGGGATATGCTTGCATGGGTACCAAGATAAACCCGTCGGGGGTACTGAACAGGCCTGCTGGCAGCGGATCAATATCGGGTAAAAGAGGTTTGGTTAATGCATTGTTATTCACATAACTCATAAAAAACCTGAGTATACAAATACATGTTTAGGCCGATTATGTATACTATCATTAGATAATGGCTGTAAGTTGGACTTGAACCATGCCATCTAATTCAAACAATACCTAGGATATAACTATCCCATAAATGGGACCCATAATTATAGTAGATCTCACAAATTTTATGGTGAACCTTATCTATATTCTTTGGATGACAAGAGATCTTTACAATGAGTCATGGACGACTAGTTTTCCTATGGCATTTTTCGCATCTCTTACACTATTATTCTCCATATGGTCTTTTAAGCACGGATGTATTCTTTTTGATGAAGGTACATATCTGAATCATCTACATATGTTAGTTAATATTTCATTTCCTTATGAAAATTATCACAATATTTTAAAAAGCTATCTGTAAGACTTTCAATTGAAATTTTTTAATTTTAATCATTTTCTCTTTGTTGGCTTGAGGACATGCCATATTTTTGGTTGGGGGGGGGGGAGGATTAGAACTGGTCTTACTCTCTGAATATTTATGAAAATTTTATTTATCTCTGATACAATGACAGGTGTTTTCAGGTTAATGCAAAAGCAAAAGGAAATTGATCTAATAGAGAACAAAAAGAGGAATGCTACCAAAGATCCAAGTGCAAAGTTTACAGCATCTTTTGTGCACTAACAACTTCAGAAATTCTCTGCAAAATCAACTTTGGTATGCATAAAAAATAAGATCTTGTATAAACAAAATTCTGTATGAAGGATTGAATGACGAGTTGAATGCCAATCCAAATGAGGAAAATAAACAACGTTCTGAATGGAGTGCTGAATGAAACCATAGCCTATAACAGTTTTATTTAAATATGCCAAGATGTTCAAATTTGAATATTTTTGATAAGTTTTATTGGCTAATCATGACAAGTATCAATCAAATGTCGATTTCACACATGGCTTCATTCTCTTATCCATCTCGCCTCCATTAAACGAATGGATTATGCATCATTTTGAATCATTACATGACCACCATTTGGTCTTACTTATCCTGTTGTACGATCTGCCACCATATCAATCGAATCATGATCTCTCATGTGTAATCTATTTTAATTACGTGAATTACATTCAACCTATCCAAAACTCGGCTTTGGACATGGTTGAATATTCTTTAAACCACACGTATTCACTGATTTCATGCACCTCTACACTAGCACTTAACTTAAGAGCTTCGAATGACAAGTGCGATCTTTCCATGATATTTCAAGCATGCTAAGCCCTCGTCCACTGTCATTCAAACAATCAAACGGACCTTAGTTTAAACTAGTGATCACGTGAATTTCGCCTCAATCTGTTCAATCTCCATATGAGCCGCATCCTCTGCAAATACTGGCACCTCTCGTATCTATTTTTCATCCCCCATCCTCTGTCAACAATGCCAAGTCGCTATGAGCCTGGTAGCTACCAGGACCTCCTTTGCATTTCTGATTTTAAAGCCTGCCATGAAGTGTTTTTGCGAGCAGGTTGGGAACCATCTCTCCACCTTCTCCAAGGCCACGACCACGAGATTTCATTACTTTTCGCTAAAAGTTTTGATGGCAAAACGACCAAGGTTGGTCATCTTGTTTTCTTCGTGACAGAAGAGTCAATAGCATTAGCTACCAAGCTCCCGAGGGAAGGTTACCGATGGCATAAGCATCTTTTCCTTCCATGGAAGGATCATGAATTTTCCTTGAAGACCGATTTTTAACACATTGCTGGTACCCAAGGTTTTCACAGAGAATGGATCAAGCCGGAGTACTTATATCTCCTAACCGTTATCATCCACTTAATCACTTGTAAGGGTAAGTTCATTGTCTTTAAAGCTTGCCATTTTAGATTGTTAGCTCATTTTGTCAACAATCAGACCCTTAACTTCCCATTTTATTTCATGAAGAGTTTGGAGAATATGTCTAGCCAAGTCAGGAAAAATACAGTTAACCCTTTTGGTAGCCTGTATCACCATTTTCTTATTAAGCTTCTGATCATTCACCAGTTAGAAAAGAGGGGACAAAACTGGGATCATTTTGTTGTTCAGATATAGAACCCTCATTTATCTATTGTCAAACCTTCCTCTTCTCAAGAACTTCATCATACCAAAACAGAACCAAATGCTAAATGTGTACGGTTTGATGAAAATCCCTCAAGTGATGAGCACCTTTCCCAATCATCACCTTCTCCTAAACTTACTCTTGGTGACCCTACTTCGGAACCTCCACTCTTCTCAAAGCCCACTAAATCCATGAGAATGAATTATGACCAGTCCGTCAACCAGTCTGTCATTCAGACTATCATTTAGCCTTCATGTTCAAATGTCCAGTCGAACAATTATACCTTTGAATCACCCCTCCTCACACTAGCTAACGTATCCGCTCGTATGAGTGAAGTCTCTACTGCTGAAAGTCCTCCTGCACACAACCAAGATACAATTCTTGAAGGTCATACTGTTGAATGTGAAACATGTTCAAAAGAATTGAGTCCCCCAAAGAGCCCTAAAAATTATAAAGAAAAGCTCATTCTGACTCAGCTGGAGATGGATAAGTTGATCCAAGTAATAGCACGGTTGACAGACTAGAATCAAAGATATGTGGAAACAATTTATGAACTCCATGAAGAAAACAAGGAACTGCGTGTACAAGTAAAAGACATTGAATGTTTGGTTAATGCCAAAACAGCATCCCATACTGCCCTGAGGATGAGATATAATTACTTAACGGATCAATTCATGAAGCTCGAGGCCAAATCTATATCTTCATCATCCCGGTCGAAGGAAGCTGCTACTACAACTCAGTGTTGATGTATATGTAACTTCGGAATGTATTTCACATATATGTATATTGTATTCCTATAGAGATGTTATTATTCCTCTATATGGAAGTGTCGTCATTTATATTGTAAGTGTCGTAACTTATACTTGATGGGTTATTAGACAACCTTGTTGGGGTCGGCCCTGTATAAGTCATGTGGGTCAAAGGGTTATTATACCACCCTATTGGGGGTCGGCCATGTGGGTCAAAGGGTTATTAGACCACCCTAGTGGGGGGTCGGCCCAGTCAACATTATGTTAAGTGGTTAAGTTGAGGCCGACCTAGTTGAGTAAAGGTCAAGTCAAGTTAGTGTATAAATAGAGAGTGTGTCTCTCTCATTTTACACATTCTATTCTCTCACTCACACTTGGGAGAGTGGCGCACTTGTGGAGGAGGAGGCTTTGTTGCTAGGAGAAGACTATCTCTTGTATTCTGGTTATATCATTGCTCTATCTATCTCTGAGGAAGTTGTTGGGGTTTTTCACCTTTATGGTTTTCCCCAAGTAAACTCGGTGTCTCTTGTGTGCTTGCATTATTGTTTCCATGATTGATATGCTGTACATTTGCTGTACATGTTCTCTCAGTTAAGATCCTAGATCAGATTGAACTAAATTCTGAAAATTTAACACTCAGCCTTCTTTCTAATTTCTCTCTATTTTTGCTCAGTGGGATCTGGCATATCTCCGGTTTGGGGGAGTGTTGGTGTCCATTTTGTCGCTATTTTTTATCATCGAATCTACTCTGAATGGCGTTAATTTCACTATTTTTGATGTATTAAGTTATTCTTTTAGCCATTCAGCCCATCAAACAGACTAGGTATGCATGTATTTGTTTATCATATAAATTTTGGTCAAATCTTGTTATATTACGATTTATTAATGATTAAATGACCCTTCATTCAGACTGTGTGTTTATATTGCTTAAGCACAATCGCGTTTAGCTCATCGTTCAGCCTTGCATTCAGCCCGCAAAATCCATGGTTGGTATGTTTCGGGCCATTAAAGACAAGATCGGGCACATGGGTTCTGTTAGCCACGTAAAGGTGATGGTTAATGAGTCGTCGTTCTGGAAGATTCATCCCTATGACTGCCAAGCTCGACAGCACACTCCACATCCATGTCAACACTCCAACACGCCGATTCTCCTGCGCATTCAGATTGGAATCATGCTACTTGTTCACGTCGGTGTTCTGGAAGAAGTCCAAGTCTCTCATGCTCAGCTTGCCAACAAAACTCTCCACCACATCAATGCTCCAGCAGCCCATTCATCCATTCGCTTAGCTCACCAGTGTATTACCTCTCTGCCAACGTCCAAGGAAAACCAACGTTGCAGCTGCCTCGTGAAGGAATCGACTACGTTCATCCTGGTGTATGCTCCCTACGCTGTCACGCACCATTCAAAGTAGCCAGTTAGCCATTAAACGCCTCTATTATTAGATAGGTCGACGCTGTCGACCCTCTTATCCATTTGTAAATTATAAATAGACACTTGCATAGAGAAACTGAGTTAGTTGAGTTAGAATTCAAAGAAGTTAGTATGTAGACAGAGTTAGAGATTTTCAAGAGCTGATAGCAGACAGTTTGTAATTTTCTTAAGATTAATGGAAGTTCCAGTTTGTTGATATTTTGAGTAGCTAAACTAGTTCCGTTTTCCATCTCTGATTGCTAGGAAGGACCCCTCATCAACCGAAGGTTTTGTCTTTGTTTTTTGTATTTCCTTTTCTACAACTAGTTAGTTTATTTTCCTGTATATGTAATTAATTCGTTTTATGTACATGATATTTCTTCCTCTGTAATTTATATTGTGCTGCTAACATAATTTGTGTTTACAAAATTAGAAAATGATCGAACAACAGCATAGTTTTGATAGTTTAATTCCAGTCTTTTATAATTAGCTAGTTTGTTCTCTACAATTAAATAGAACTTAGTTAACCTCTGTTTTAAGCTCTGTTAATAAATAGAATTAGTTTAGTGAGCTTCCCCTCTGTAGCTGTAGGTTAATTGTCTTTGTTCATCTCAATTTTGCTTAGTATAGAATAGGAATAGTTTATCTCTCTAACCATGATTAGAATAGGTTGCTTTCTATTATCTTAGCTTCTCAACAAGTCTTCTCACTGATTCTTTGCATTGTAGGTTCATCTGCATTCCCCAGTGGACATCAAGATCATCAAAACTACCTCTTTCCTTAGTTTAAGTTGTTTTTCCTCCATTCGGACTGTCGTTCGACCTGGCATTTGGATCGTCGTTCGGACTTTTACTCTTTCTGCACTGTTTTATGCTAGTTTGAATTCAATTTATTAGTTTTCTTTACTGTAATCTTTCATGCTTTTAATTAGTATTCTTAACCATATTTAGGCCTTCTTTTACATTCCCTAAAGTTTTAATTCAAGTCTTGTTATTATTCTTAGTTTGCTTTAACTGTCTTTTAAATTATGTCTTTCGTATTTAGTTTACTAATATGTTGCTATTTCAGAACTTATCAGTCTTATTCCTAGTCTAGTTTACTTCATGTTCTTAAGATTTAGTTAGAATAGAGTTAATAGTTCCATTTCTCAAGTATTCTAGTTTTGATAATTTCATTTATTAAGATTAGGATCAGTTTCTTATTTCGATAAATAATGAAGATGTTCATGGATTAGGATTTGGATTCAAAAATCAATATCCTTATCAAGTTTTATACTTGCTTCTAGTTTCCATTAGTTTTATATTATTATTCTGCTCATGGATAGTAGATAGATCATAGTGTTTAAAGTTAACTGTAATTTGTCTTTTTGTAGTTTACATCTCTTCATTGAAGTTAGATTAGATTTACTTCTGTTTAGATTTGCTATTACATTTGAAAGCCATTACGATACATTCACTCCAGTTCCTGTTACATGGGAATATATGTTTTTCTTGAATTAGTTGTTGAAATTATTTAAATAGTTTGTAATTTTCTTTGATTATCATAGCCTTATAATTTATCATTAAATTAATCCATTTTATAGATAGGTCTCTAATTTATTTTCAATTGTTCTTCTAATTTTTAGATTAGAATATGAAATTGTATAGTTTCCATTTTCATAGTTCATAGTTTGCTTTTTCAATCAGTTTCCTTGTTCAATTATGAAGTAGAGTAGTATGATTTGATACTATTCTAGTTTATCTGTTTAACTAAGTTTGATTTAATTGCTTTTACTGTTTTTCTGAAGTTTGACTCGGTTTTTCATTTTGAAAGATCTTTCTATCTTTTCTTTATTAAATATTTTTAAGGTCTGACAAGCCGAAATCTTAGGTGCCATTCTACCTTAGCATATACTTTGCCTCAACTCTAAGATTACCAACCCGAGTCAATAATTAAATATTAGGTGTTTTCTTTGAGATAGCTCACACACCCAACAATGGGATCGAACCCACAACCTCTACCTCCACCAAATCCTCCAGACCACCCACCTAGCCGTGATCCCCACAAGGTGTTTCTTAACCATAAGGGTTAAACCTTTTATATAAATATTAAGGTTCATTTATTCGGAAAAGGGGGTGGGATCGAGGGCGTAGCCCTCGACCCCACGGTCAACACCGATGCCGTGTTATGTGATATGTTATACGGTGGAACAAAAACCAACGAAACCGTCATGGAATCCAAGTTGCATGCCAACCAACAAACTATAGAACTAACAGAGCCACATCAAATTCCAAGTGCCAACGTATTGAAACCATATGCCATCGCATCAAACCAAACCAAAAATACAAACAAGTTCATGCTAAAAGGGGAGAGGCACGTGGGTTTGACCCCGGGACCTCTTCCCCCAAATTACACCGCTTTACCATTGGTCCAAAGCCCATTTTTTGGAATGGATTTGGTGGTTTCAACTATTAGAAACCCATGTCAACCCTTATCTTTACTTTGTTAGTATATTGTTGTTGGACGCATATGCTTTGTAAGTCGTCCCGTAGTATTTGTTGATCCATCGTTTGTATTAGCCCATGGTATTGACCCACAGTATTGGATGGATATGCTTTGTAATTCGTCCCATAGTATTATATGTTCCATGGTATTGACCCATAGTATTGGGCATAGACTTAGTATATAAGTGTGCGTTGAGGCCAATGAAGGCACCGTGAAGTTATTTGTATTGAGCTTGCTCAAAGGAGGTTTCCTCCTCGAAGTGGCCCGCGATAAATAAAATATTACATGATCTAATGTATTGTGCATTTTATCAATTAATTGTCGTAGGTTCCTCACATCTGGTATCATAGCACTTTCTTGGGCTCGTTGGGTGGAATTTCTGCCAATTTTTTTTTGCATCTATTGCAAGTTTGGATCTGGGAATAATCCCTATTGGCTTAATTGTGGGAAGTACTTGGGAATAAGCCCTAAAACTCATTGTGAGGAGTACCACAGGAACCCCGAAGTAGCTATCCCATTGAGAAGACCTGCCAGCAAAAAGGGCAATGACCCCTACCTGATTGACTAGTTCCCACCCATGAGGTAAACCAAGAGCTGTCGTTTGTGGAAAAGCGGTTATCAATTTTACCTGAGCCGTGGAGTGAGGGGTACTACCCTAATACACAAGCCATCAGAAAGCATTGGTGGCCGAGTGAAACCCCTGAACTGTTAGGAAGCTGAGCATACCTGGGGTCCATATCTGTTTTCAGCTGAACTGTTTCCAATCACTTCCAGTCATTTTCAGATCCATTCTGAAAGTCATTCCAGATCCAGTCATTTTTTATCCATTCCAAGTCATTTCAGATCTCGCCGTTTCAGATCCATTCTTAAAGTCGTTTTTTATCTCCTTTGTTTTAACTTTGTTTCCCTTGAAGCTTTACTAACACCCCTGCAATCCCATTCTTCATATTTCATTCCTAAGGACCCTATCCCAAATTCCACTTCCCAAAGCCAGAAATCCCACATTTGTCTATTTTTAGGGTTTGCCATAACTTCTTCGATTTTCACCCAATCGCCTTCAAATTTTTCCACCGTGTTCATTCCCTATTTCTACTTCTTTGTCCCTGTCTAACAAATTTTCCCATTCTTTCTCCCTGCTTCTGAAATCCTCATTTTTTGCTTCCATGTCCATTCGAAAGTGTCCAAAACCTAGTCAAACCCCAACTACCCATCAGAGTTTTTCCCAAATCCAAATTTCCCTTTACTAAATAAGCTTATGTTTGTGTTTTTATACCCGTTCACACAAAAAAAAAACTCTTGGTTATGGTTGTCACCCGCGTAGGAGCACAAATCATGGAGTACAAACTTGCAGCCCTCAAAACCAAACTCCAAGATTTGGATGACAAATTTCTCAGCCTCCATCTTCAACATTCATCCATGAACTCTGGGTTCTCTTCTTCCATCAATTTTCGTGGGACGAAGCTTGATTTTCCTCGCTTCAATGGTAATGATCTGACTTGATGGATATACTGGGAAGAACAATATTTCAGTATGCATAATACTTTTGATGTCCAAAAAGTTTCATTTGCATCCTTTCATTTGGAACAGGAAGCCCTTCAATGGTATTGTTGGTACATCAAGGCTCATGACAAGCCCAAATGGACAGATTTTTGCCAACTCCTTTTGCAACGATTTGATCCTAGTGATTTTGATGACTTCACAGGAGCATTCACTAAACTTTGCCAAATTGGCACCGTGAGAGAGTATCAAATAGAATTTGAGAAACTAGCCAATCACACAGAAGGATTGTCTGATGAATTCTACAAGAGTTTTTTTATCAGTGGTCTTAAGGATGAAATCCACTCAGAGGTTAAAATGTTTTGTCCCAACACAATGATGGAATTCCTAGGGTTGGCTAAGTTGGAAGAGGACAAGATCACAGCCCAACAATGCTCCAAATCCACTTTTGTTCCATTCAGAAATATGGTTTCCCAATGACCTCCCATCACACCAACTCCTCACACCACTCCTATCAAGCATTTGTCTGAAGCAGAGATGAGGGCACGTAGAGAAAAATGGATTTGTTATAATTGTGATGAGAAATTGACTCGGGGGCATAGATGTGTTGAGCAACAACTCTATCTCTTGGCTGTGGATTCTCCACCTGCCTTTGAACTTGGTGCAGAAGCTCCAGATACACTAGATAATCAAGTCGACATTCAGCAGCCGCCTGTTGACCCTCCGTATTTGGATGACCACCTAGATATATCTCTCCATGCTTTAGCCGGAGTCACCACCCCAAAAACAATGCATGTCAGGAGTTACTTCAAGAAGACCCCTCTTACAATACTCATTGATTCTGGTAGCACTCATAACTTCATTGACCCTTGGATCGCCAAATAGGATTATTGTTTTGTCCATCCTTGCTCCAATTTTGAAGTCATGATTGCCAATGGGGGCACCTTACCTTGCAAGGGGAAGTGTCTCAATGTGCGTATCTCTATGGAAGATTATAATCTGCGCTCTGACATGTTTGCCTTGTCCTTAGGCGGATGTGATGTGGTTTTGGGCGCTCAATGGTTGCGCACACTTGGCCCCATCTTATGGGATTTTGCTAAACTTTGGATGCATTTTTTAGTCAATGGGAAACAACACACATTTACAGGCTTACAACCACGGTCTCTCTGCATCATCAGTTCACATCGCCTAGAAAAGATCCTTAAGAAGAATTCACATGGTGTCATCGCTCAGCTCCATTCCATTCAAATGCACCCATCAATGGTCTCCACTACTCCCTTGGATAGATATGTAGGTTTCTTTGTTGAACCAGTGGGCTTGCCGCCTTCAAGAGACCTTTCCGGTAAGAATTTAGCCGCATCTACATCTGAGAAGGAAATTATGTCTATTTTTCATGCAGTACAGAAGTGGCAACCATACCTATTAGGGAATTATTTTTGCATCAAGACTGATCATCAAAGTCTGAAAAATTTCCTGGAACAATGGGTCTCCTCCCCAGCACACCCGAAATGGGTTAGCCAAATCATGGTTTATGCCCATGAGATCACTTACAAGAAAGGTAAGGATGATCTGGTGGTGGATGCTCCTTCTCGCACATTTGATGACCCAATTTCTCTTTCAACTATTTCTATGCTTGTTGCAAATTGGTTACAAACTGTTCAACAAGGATATGTCTTCTATGAACTCCATGCTTCTCCATCGGTAGAGCACTCTGGGTTCCTCAAAACGTATGACTAGGAACATTGTAACTTCTTTTGGCAGGGACTAAAAATGACAATTCAGATGGTAGCTGAATGTGCTACTTTCCAGGTCAACAAGGGTGAAACGACACTCCTTCCAGGATTGCTCGAACCCTTTCCCATACCTACACAGATTTGGACAGTTATTTCTATGGATTTCCTTGAAGTGCTTAGGTGGTACAATACCACAACTAAAATGACACCATATGAATCAATCTTTGGACAAGAACCGCCATTTCTTCTTCCATACACCCTCAACATTTCCCTAGTTCAGGCAATTGACTCGGTTCTTCGAAACTGTGATCATATTCTTCTCATTTTACAGGACAATCTTTACATGGAAAGAATTTGAATGAAACAACAAGCCAATCAGCACCATTCTGAGTGCACTTTTCACGCAGGTGATATGGTTCCTCTTTGTCTACAGCCTTCCAATCAATCCTCCCTAAAACTCAACAGTCGTAAGATTCTCTCTCAATCTATCACATAGGTATTAATTCAGTGGCACGGAATGCAACCCGAGGATGCTATAGGGGAACCACTCCTTCAAATTCCGCATCAATTTCCACATCTAAATCTTTGAGGAAAAAAAAATTTCTAAGGGAGAGGGGATGTTAGGAACCCATGTCAACCCTTCTCTTTACTTTGTAAGTATATTATTGTTGGGTGCATATGCTTTGTAAGTCATCCCGTAGTATTTGTTGATCCATAGTTTGTATTATCCCATGGTATTGGCCCATAGTATTGGACACATATGATTTGTAAGTCGTCCCATAGTATTATATGTTCCATGGTATTGAACCATAGTATTGGGAATAGACTTAGTATATAAGTGTGTGTTGAGGCCAATGAAGGCACTGTGAAGTTATTTGTATTGGGCTTGCTCAAAGGAGGTTTCCCCCTTGAATTGGCCTGCAATCAATAAAATATTCTGTGATCTAATATATCATGCATTTTATCAATTAATTGTTGCAGGTTCCTCACATCAACTTAAGAGTTTGAAGTGGAGTTTTGGGGCCAAAAAGGGCATGTGGCCCTTGCTTTTTGGCGCACGGAAACCTATTTAAAACCCCTTTTGGAGCCACGAAAACCAGTGTTCGGTGCCCATTTTCTGCACAAATCTAGAGGCAGGAAAAAGGTTTAGTACATATAGGTTTGTACGATCCGTACAACGCAGAAGGAGTATGTTTCTCGATTTGCATGTCATAGGAGGCCTCGGCCAAACCAGGTCGAGTTTATACTCATTATTCTCAGAATTTCGATAGGAACACAATAGTGTAGTTTGTTTCTGAGTTTGACTGATAGAACTAGGTATTTCCAGAACTCATGCATGTAATATTTTGAAGACTTAATAAGATCGGTCTTCTCATTGGAAATGGCCCAGAGACGTAGCCCAAGAAGGGTGAACTCCGTTATCATATGTTGTCTACAAATTTCTGGTTTACATACTTATTTATTTGCTTATGTGATTGATTTAAGCATTTAAAAATTACCTTTTAAAATCCTTTTATGAGATTTTACATGCAAATTACACATGCAATTTATATGGTGAAAAATATCCTAAAGTTTTTAGATCATGCTCCTCCAAAGGTTTTAAGACCTTGTCAACATATCATACATGTTCTTCCCAAGATTTTTTATAGACAAGTATATCATCAAAAAATACTAACACAAATGGCATGATCACCAGAACTTTATAATGACCTTCTTGTGTTTTGAATATTTTTTTTAGAATGTCTTCTTTCATTCAATGTAGAGATTACAAGATCACTCCCATAAGCATTCAATGGATAATATGGAATGATACTCACAATCTTGTTGCAAATGTTATTTATTTTGCAGGGGCAATAAACTTGTTTTCTTAAAAACAAAATTGGATATGGGAAACAAATGAAATCGAACAAAAAAATTTAGAAGGAATGATCTATATCCTGAAAATATCCATGATATAAGAGAAAAACCAAGGTTGGGAATGGAAAGACATAGACATTCAATTGTCACTACCTCATATACTAGCACAATGAACGACACAATGACTTCTAGTTCAGCACGACAGGTGAAGTGGATGCATACAATGGATCCCACTCAAATTCCATCATCAAGTCATCCTCCAACCAATAATTCATCACCGAGAAATGATGAAGTGCTTCAAGACATTCAAATATTTGTATATTTTGATTATGTAGAACTGGATGTGTGTCTAATTGTGGATTTTCAATCTCCCCAAGAAGACCACACACATGTCAAACACACCCCTAATCCAGAACACCATTTGAAAGAAGTTCCACAACAAAGCGGTGGTGGGACTCCTACTTCTCCTATACCTACTTTACCTCGATTGTCCAATGCATGAAAAAGAAGAACTCTTAGATGTATTAATGTGGATGAAAGTGCCCTAACAAGCGTTGAATTTCAGTTACCTAAACGAACTATTGATTGGCAATGCAGGAAAATCATCAAATAATTTTTTCTAAGAGTGATGCATCAAAATGTCAATTATTCTTAGCTTTATTAAAATCGCATTGTTTAGTTGGCACTATTAGGAGAATTTTAGGCATAAAGTTAGTTATAAGTTCAGAGGCTAATAGCCATGTTGTTATAAATCTCCAAGCTACATTATATTTAATTGGAAAGATGTTTGGTACAAAAGATCTTAATGCGTCCCATCGTGTACTATCAGAATCAATTGTAAGAAAAAGCATGAGGCGTAATCGCCTTATATCACACACATCTCACCTCTTTAAAGTAGATAGAAATACTTTTCATAAGTATTATACTATTAGAGAAAGACTCGACACTCTAGGACAAAAATACTGTTGGGCATTCATTGGCAGGTTGCCTCGTTGAGACATGAAGCTAATTGTTGTAGTAAAAGGCCTAGTGCAAAATTTTTGGCATGATAACACTAGACCTTCATCCAATCAAAAAGATGTTTTGAAGTTCATAAAAGGTACTAATGAGCATGAAACCCACATCAAACACTTCCTTGACACAACACAAATAGAACTCTACGAGAGATTCAAGACTGAGCACACACAATTGAACCTGGGCCAACAGTCATTTGAAAAATGCAAGCCTCGGTATGTTAGGATTTGCACTGACCGCAAAACTTGTTGCTACAAATACCATGTAGAATTTGAATATTATTATGACACATTTAAACATATATTTCATGATTTGCACACTAACACTGTGCAGGAATGCTCTTTAATACTACCATCAAGTGTATCAAGAGATTTTATCCATAGCATAATGTGTCCAAGGGTTGAAGGTGAAAAATATTATGCAAAATCGTGTCTTTATGGGACATGTTCCAGGTGCAATGGATTTTCATTGTTGATACATTGCACTCATGTAAGTGAGTAGCACGAATTTAGGAACATGACAGTAGAAATGAAGAGGTTCAAATATGTAACATATCAAAAAGATATCATGAAAGAGAGCAAAAAGATCGCATTGGTCATGTCACAGGAACATGAATATTACATAGTTTCAAATTGTGCATTCAGTTTCTACATACATATATTTCAAAGGTCACGTTGTAATAATGTCCTTGTTTTCATGGCACCAGGTACGAATATGCGATTTCATGCAGGAATTTTACAAAAAACGAGCAGTATGTTCAACATGTGGATGTAGTGCGATGGCAGGATGAGAAATATAGAAGATGCAGGGATAGCTTCCCCATTGGAACCATATTGTCAGTTTTGGATTTTGTTAAGAACTACACTCTTCAACCGCAGAGTGATATTCAAATTCAATACTACCATTCGGACCAAGTTAGTATAATGGTACATATCACATACAGGCACACACCAAAGAGCAACAATGACTAGAGGATAATATTGGAGACAAACTTCTACATCAGTGATGACAGGGGCCATGACCTGCATTACTTACAACATTGCTTTCATATTTTCTATGATCAGTTAAAGGAGAGAGATATACATATGGATCAACATTGGATATGTTCATATGGTTATGCAATCTAGTTAAAAAATGCACATGTATTCCAATGGTTGAGTATTTTGCACAAGATTTATCGTGTGTCGCATATATGGAACTATTTTGAGACTGAGCACGGGAAGGGAGAGCACGATGGGGATGGATCATGTATCAAAACCATGCTACGAAGGGAGGAGATGAGGTGCATGATGAACCCTCATATCCGAGATGCATAATCCATAGTTCAATGGTGCTCTACAAAAATTTCAAATTGAAGCACAAAGCAGCAGACATCAATAGGTAGAGGACATGTGGTAAGAAATTTCTAGCAAGTGGTTGATATAGATCGATCGCATTCTTATAGTTGCATTATTGTATAAGCGACCCATGGATTTCATTTGGTTCGAAGGTTAAACAACCCCTTATTTAAAATATGGACGCAGAAACTTGCTTTCTTTTGTGGGCTATATAGCAATGGCGAGTGGGATGAGTGTGAATCAATGAACTGGGTTGATGAATGGGATCATGTATCACTTGCAGTATACCCACGTGCATTTGTTGAAATAATCCAGTTAGAGGAAGACCAGTCCTCTATTTAGAACGACTATGATCATATATATGATCTTGTACAACCAGGTAGATATTTCTGCAATCATACCTGTTGAATATTGTAACTTCTAAGAATATTATATTTGTACATTATTTATTCCGGAGATGTTTCATTCCTCCGAGGTAACCCTACTATGTATCTGGAGATGTTTATTCCTCCAGGGGTTGGTATTAACTAGGGTTATTAGACCCACCATGTGTGGGTCGGCCCTGTAGTTATATTTTAGGGGTTATTAGACTTCTCCAGGTGAGGTCGGCCCCAACAGTCTTTTAGTGAGTTGAGAGTCAAGTATAAATAGAGGAGGTGAACTCCTCATTAGATCATTCACTTACTTGTGGAAGAGTGCGCACTAGTTGAGGAGATCTGCTAAGGAGTCAAGGAGAAGGAACACATCTTTGTATTTTGGTTGATCATCTTATTGAGGAAAGCTTTACTGGGTTTTCTACCCCATGAGGGTTTCCCAGGATATATTGTGTGTTATCTTGTGATTATGCTTCTTTCAGTGCTCTTGCTTGGCTATTTGGTTTAAACTTAACATGGTATCAGAGCTAGACTGAATAGGACATCTTTCACAAGGTAAGATTATCTCTCTCTCTCCTTTTGGTGAAGTTAGGGTTTTCAGCCCAAAGTTGGTATTATTGATTTTTGGTTGCATGGCTAGAAAGCCCTCCTCAAGAGCTTTCTTTTAAGCCCTAGATCGAACTTTTTGGTTGGGTAGAACTCCGGGAATTGCAAACCCTAATTCTACCAAAAGTGCGATACGTCAGTTTTTGGTTTCAGAAAAAAAAAAGTTAGAATTTTTAAATTCTGATTGCATGGCTGAGTAGCCCTTCTCAAGAGAATTCTTTTGAGCTATAGATCGAACTTTTTGGTTGAGTAGAACTCCGGGAAAGTCAAACCCTAATTCTACCAAAAGTGCGATAAAATTCTGTTCCAGATTCCGGAAAAGTGAAAAACAACTTTTCAGGTAAGTCTGCTCTGTCTCTTGGACTCCCCCAAGAGAAGATGGCTCCAAACACTAAGCTTGAAGACAAGCTAGAAGGTATAGAAAATTTCCGGGCATGGAAATACAGAATTGGTCTCATTCTTGAAGAGAATGATCTTGCTCAGTATATCAAGGAAGAAGTTGCAGAACCAGAAGGAGATGAAGCCAAAGAAAAGCATAGGAAGGATTTGATTAGGGCAAAGAGAATCATAGCTGATTCCATTAAAGACCACTTGATTCCCCAAGTGGCCTCCAAGAAGACTCCAAAGGAAATGTATGATGCCCTAGGAAGAATGTATGAAGGAAAGAACATCAATAGGAAGATGAATCTAAGGACTCAATTGAAGAGTACCAAGATGCACAAAGGAGAATCCATTCAAGACTACTTCTCAAGGGTTTCACAAATCAAGGAACAACTAGATGCAATTGGTGATACTCTTGATGAGGATGAACTAGTGATGACTGCTCTTAATGGCCTCACTAGATCTTGGGAATCCTTCATACAAACCATGTGTGCTAGGAAAGAAAGCATGAAATTTGATATAGTATGGGAGGATTGTGTTCAAGAAGAAGCTAGGGTTTCCAACAGAGAAGCTCTTCTCAAAGAAGATGACCAAGCTTTGGCCACCCATACCAGAAGAAGAAGAACAGGTCATCTCAAGAAGGTTGACCACAAAGGATCTCAACACTTCTCTAAAAAGAGAAAATGACCATTTCCAGTAAGAGATTATTCCTCAGTCAAATGCTATAGCTGTGATAAGCTAGGTCACATCTCCAGATTTTGTCCCTCACAAAAGAAGAAGTTTGTCCACAAAAGACACCATGCTCATATGGCAGAAAATGATAGTGAAGAAGAAGAAGGGGAAGAAGATGAAGAAGAAGAGGAGGTAGAGGTAAAGCCTAAAAGGAAAAGAAACAAGGTGAAGAAAGAAGATCCAGAAGAATATGTTCTATTCTCTGCACTCTCTGGATCTGTATCTCCTGGAGAAGATACATGGCTCATTGACAGTGGTGCCTCCAAACACATGACAGGTCAAAGGAAGACCTTCTCAATTCTTGAAGAAAAGTCTTCCTCTCAAAAGGTATCTCTAGGAGATGACTACCAATATCCCATCAAAGGAATTGGTGAAGCTAGCTACAAGCTAGATTCGGGAACACCCTTGAAGATGAAAGACATCTTATATGTACCAGGTTTAAAGAAGAACCTTCTCTCTATTTCAGCACTAGATAAGAAAGGTTTTAGAGTAGCCTTCATAGATGGACAAGTACTCATGTGGTCAAAAGGAAAGACAATTAAAGATGCAGTTGTTATTGGTGAAGAAGAAGGAGGTCTCTATAAACTCAAGGGTCATCCAGAAGCTGCCCTTGCACATGAGGTCTCTAGCCCCAGTGAGCTATGGCATAGAAGATTAGCTCACATCAATTATAAAGCCTTACCCTATGTAAGCAAGGTAGTCATAGGATTACCAGAATTGAAGGCTGATCATGATGGCTCATGTAAAGGATGTAAGAAAGGGAAAAATATCAAGAACCCCTTTCCAAAGAGTGAAACTAAGACTAAGAACATTTTAGAACTTATACACTCAGATGTATGTGGACCTATGCCCACCACTTCCTTAAGTGGGTATGAATACTATCTTTCATTCATTGATGACTATTCAAGGAAAACTTGGATATACTTCCTGAAAGGTAAGAATAAAGTCTTTGGAAAATTCAAAGAGTTCAAGGCTCTAATAGAAAATCTATCAGACAAGAAAATCAAAACTCTCAGAACAGATAATGGCGGAGAATTCACTTCAAAGGATTTTGAGGACTTTTGCAAAGAAGCTGGAATTAGAAGGGAACTAACTACTCCATACAATCCCCAACAAAATGGGGTGGCTGAAAGGAAAAATAGAACAATCATGGAAGCTGTGAAGACCATGATACATGACCAAGATCTTCCCATGTACTTATGGGCTGAAGCAGCCAAAACAGCAGTTTATGTGCAAAATAGATTGTCTCACAGTGCTCTTGAATTCAAAACTCCAGAAGAAGTGTTTTCAGGTAAGAAGCCTGAGGTAAGTCATCTTAAAATATTTGGGTGTCCTATGTACATCCACATTCCAAAAGAAAAGAGAACCAAGTTGGATCCCTCAGGTAAGAAGGGAATGTTTGTTGGCTATTGTGAAACTTCCAAAGCCTTTAGAATCTACATACCAGGTTTCCATCATATAGAAATAAGTAGAGATGTAACCTTTGATGAGGAAACAGCTCTCAAGAAATCCAGAAAGTGTCAACTTGAAGAAGTTTATGAAGAAGATTCATCACCCAGGATCTCAGAGACTGTTCACATCCCTGAAGAAGTTACACCAGAGGATCATGACATGCTGGAACCACAAGAACCCCCTGTTGCAGAATTATCCAGGAAAAGAAGACCAGCATGGGCTAGAGATATTATTCAAGGAGCTGAAAGATATGGTGCTCCTGAAGGCTCCACTAGAGAAAGGAAGAAGCCAAAATTGGTATCCAACTACATGGCTTTAATGTGTGACCTTGTGGATCAACTACCTACTAGCTATGAAGAAGCAGCTCAAAAGAAAGAATGGGTAGAAGCAATGACTGAAGAATACCAGTCAATAATGAAAAATAATGTTTGGGATATTGTTCCCAAACCGAAAGATAAAAGTGTGGTTTCTTCCAAATGGATTTTCAAAATAAAACATGCCGCGGATGGAAGCATCGAAAAATACAAAGCAAGATTTGTAGCCAGAGGATTCTCTCAGAAGGAGGGAATTGACTATGAAGAAACATTTGCACCTGTTGCCAGGTATACTTCAATTAGAACTATCATGGCACTTGCATCCATGATGAAGTGGAAATTACACCAAATGGATGTTAAGACAGCTTTTCTGAATGGTGTAATTGAAGAAGAAGTATACATAGAGCAACCTCAAGGGTTTGAGGTTAATGATGGAAGAACTCATGTTTGCAAATTGAAGAAGGCATTATATGGGTTGAAACAAGCTCCAAGGGCTTGGTACGGAAGGATTGACAATTTCTTAACTAGCATGGGCTTTACTAAAAGTAAAGCTGACCCAAATCTTTATCTCAAGGTGATGGATGATGAACCAGTTATATTGTTGTTATATGTAGATGATCTTTTTCTAACTGGAGATGAGAAACAGATTATTGAAAGCAAGAAGAAGCTTTCTTCAGAATTCGAGATGAAAGATCTCGGATTGATGCACTACTTCTTAGGATTAGAAGTATGGCAAGAACCAAAAGGGATCTTTCTAAATCAAGGTAAGTACACTGTGGAGATTCTCAAAAGATTTGATATGTTGGAGTGTAAAGCCATGGCCACTCCCATGGACTCCAACTTAAAGTTATTAGTTAATGATTCATCAGAACTAGTGGACATAACTTTATATAGACAAATCATTGGATCATTGATGTACTTAACTAATACTAGGCCTGATATATGCTTTGCTGTAAATACCCTAAGTCAGTATCTAGTAGAACCTAGAAAGGTTCACTTAATAGCTGCAAAGCATGTAATGAGGTACCTAAAAGGTACATTAGATTTTGGCCTATTTTATGTTGGAAATCATGAACTCAGATTACATGGTTACTCAGATTCTGATTGGGTAGGAAGTGTCTCAGACAGAAAAAGTACCTCTGGTGGATGTTATGGTCTTGGATCTGCCATGATTTCCTGGTTCAGCAAGAAACAATCCAGTGTGGCTCTCAGTACTGCTGAAGCAGAATATATAGCTGCCTGCTCTGCTAGCTATGAAGCAGTATGGCTTCGGAAACTTTTATCTGGAGTGTTTGACTTAGAAATGGATCCCACTGTGATTATGTGTGATAATCAAAGCTGTATCAAGATGACTGAAAATCCTGTATTTCATGATAAGTCAAAACACATAGAGATCCGATACTTTTATATACGAGACATGGTGCAGAAAGGAGCTATCAAGCTGGAGTACATAAGCACTGAGGATCAAATTGCTGATATTCTGACTAAGCCTCTGTCTCGAGTAAAGTTTGAACACTTCCGAGACAAGCTTGGTGTAGTTCAGAAGAACCCTCCTCGAAAGGGGGAGTAGCTCAGTATCTGACAAAACAAGCCTATCTCATCAATGATGAGGTTACCTATTTTTTTCTGCTTTTATTCACCTAGAATGATTTAGATTTAGGACTCTTATATTCTTTGTTTTGATGATAGATGTATACATGCTTTTGATGATAGATGTATACATGATTTTGATGTTGTGGTTATACATGTTTTGATGATGATGATACATGTTGTGGTTATACATGTTTTGATGATGATGATACATGTTGTGGTTATACATGTTTTGATGATGATGATACATGTTGTGGTTATACATGTTTTGATGATGATGATACATGTTGTGGTTATACATGTTTTGATGATAAGGATACATGTTCTGTCTTGGTGAACATGTGAAGGGATTGGATCATCCCTGGACTTTCAGTCCTAAAGAGAGCCGTAGACGTGAGGTCTCCGAGAATGAAGTCCTTAGTGGACAGTTGAGGGGATTGGATCATCCCTGGACTTTCAGTCCTAAAGAGAGCCGTAGACGTGAGGTCTCCGAGAATGAAGTCCTTAGTGGACAGTTGAGGGGATTGGATCATCCCTGGACTTTCAGTCCTAAAGAGAGCCGTAGACGTGAGGTCTCCGAGAATGAAGTCCTTAGTGGACAGTTGAGGGGATTGGATCATCCCTGGACTTTCAGTCCTAAAGAGAGCCGTAGACGTGAGGTCTCCGAGAATGAAGTCCTTAGTGGACAGTTGAGGGGATTGGATCATTCCCGGACTTCAGTCCTAAAGAAGAGCCGTAGACATGAGGTCTCCGATAACTGAATGACAGGACTGAATCGTCCCTGAACCTCGGTTCAAAATGTACGTGATAAATCCTAGAATTACTCTAGGTTACATCCAGCATGAAACAGGGCTGGCTCTGTAGTTGTGATACATCCAGCATGAAACAGGGCTGGCTCTGTAGTTGTGATACATCCAGCATGAAACAGGGCTGGCTCTGTAGTTGTGATACATCCAGCATGAAACAGGGCTGGCTCTGTAGTTGTGATACATCCAGCATGAAACAGGGCTGGCTCTGTAGTTGTGATACATCCAGCATGAAACAGGGCTGGCTCTGTAGTTGTGATACATCCAGCATGAAACAGGTCTGGCTCTGTAGTTGTGATACATCCAGCATGAAACAGGGCTGGCTCTGTAGTTGTGATACATCCAGCATGAAACAGGGCTGGCTCTGTAGTTGTGATACATCCAGCATGAAACAGGGCTGGCTCTGTAGTTGTGATACATCCAGCATGAAACAGGGCTGGCTCTGTAGTTGTGATACATCCAGCATGAAACAGGGCTGGCTCTGTAGTTGTGATACATCCAGCATGAAACAGGGCTGGCTCTGTAGTTGTGATACATCCAGCATGAAACAGGGCTGGCTCTGTAGTTGTGATACATCCAGCATGAAACAGGGCTGGCTCTGTAGTTGTGATACATCCAGCATGAAACAGGGCTGGCTCTGTAGTTGTGATACATCCAGCATGAAACAGGGCTAGCTCTGTAGTTGTGATACATCTAGCATGAAACAGGGCTGGCTCTGTAGCTGTGATACATCCAGCATGAAACAGGGCTGGCTCTGTAGCTGTAATACATCCAGCATGAAACAGGGCTGGCTCTGTATTTATGATACATCCAGCATGAGACAGGGCTGGCTCTGTAGTTGTGATAAGGATTGATCATCCTGGAACTTGATCTGGATTGCATCATCCATGGACTCATGTCCTAAAGAGAGCAGGATTGATCATCCTGTAAATATGATCGTGTGATGACGATGCTACTGATCGTGTGATGACGATGCTGCTGATCGTGTGATGACGATGCTGCTGATCGTGTGATGACGATGCTGATGATCGTGTGATGACGATACTGCTGATCGTGTGATGACGATGCTGATGATCGTGTGATGACGATGCTGATGATCGTATGATGACGATGCTGATGATCGTGTGATGACGATACTGCTGATCGTGTGATGACGATGCTGATGATCGTGTGATGACGATGCTGATGATCGTATGATGACGATGTTGATGATCGTGTGATGATGATGCTGCTGATCGTGTGATGACGATGCTGATGATCGTATGATGACGATGCTGATGATCGTATGATGACGATGCTGATGATCGTGTGATGACGATGTTGATGATCGTGTGACGATGATGATGATGATCGTGTGATGACGATACTAATGATCATACGACGATGCTGATGACGATGTTGATGTTCCAGTAACTAGTCAATTTACTGATGATGATGAATTGAAGAAAGCTTCCGATGATATATAGATGATGTAGTAAATGACTCCTTGTTCCTACAGATGTTGTTATAATATCCTTCTCGTTAAGGGGGAGTGTTGAATATTGTAACTTCTAAGAATATTATATTTGTACATTATTTATTCCGGAGATGTTTCATTCCTCCGAGGTAACCCTACTATGTATCTGGAGATGTTTATTCCTCCAGGGGTTGGTATTAACTAGGGTTATTAGACCCACCATGTGTGGGTCGGCCCTGTAGTTATATTTTAGGGGTTATTAGACTTCTCCAGGTGAGGTCGGCCCCAACAGTCTTTTAGTGAGTTGAGAGTCAAGTATAAATAGAGGAGGTGAACTCCTCATTAGATCATTCACTTACTTGTGAAAGAGTGCGCACTAGTTGAGGAGATCTGCTAAGGAGTCAAGGAGAAGGAACACATCTTTGTATTTTGGTTGATCATCTTATTGAGGAAAGCTTTACTGGGTTTTCTACCCCATGAGGGTTTCCCAGGATATATTGTGTGTTATCTTGTGATTATGCTTCTTTCAGTGATCTTGCTTGGCTATTTGGTTTAAACTTAACAATACCTCAGTTCCCTTCTTGTTTTTTTATTTAATCATGTTATCAAACCCCTACATGTTTGAATTTCACCATAAAATGCATTTTTGTAGGACACATCTACGCATTTTTCGCCCCGAAAGACAATGCGTGGGGCACAAATTATTGGTTGGCACAATGCATCCAAGGGAAGCAAACCCTCCTTGCATCATCCACTAATAGTGAATCCATTCACTTTCAGATGAGCTCGATGGTTGTTCAGGGTGAATATCTTACAGTAGACGAAAATGCATGAGAGACCAATGGATATGTATACATGGATTACATACCAGGTTCATGGGTGTATCACTTTACGTAATTGATCGTTGGTAAAAACATCCAACTACAAACAATGTCAACAAAGATCTTGAACAAGCTATGCTACTTCCTACCTCATGTATAGCACGAGAGATTATTGGAGACAATAAAAAATAGAGAGGATCTAGAAGGCCTAATTCATTGAGGTAACTATTTCATGCTATGTACATAGTTTAGTCATGTAATTATTTATTCCACATTTATTCATGCATGTCTAATGTTGTTCATGTTAGATATTTTATTTCATGTTATGTTAGATAGTTTATGTCATGTTATATAGATCTTGTTATCTTAGATTGTTTATTTTTTAAGTTAATATTACCATACATTGATGTATTTTTTACACCATTATATGTTTTCACCATTACATGTTTTAAACCATGTTCATTTTCCAATCACCATCCTGCTTCATCAACAAAATTCCCATTTTCACCATTGATGTCACCACCATCCTCCTCATGTCCATGTTGTCACCATCGCCATCCTCATCATCTCCATTGTCACTAGTTTTCTACTGATATGCAGTCCTTTTAAAGGGCTTACAGTTCAGGAATCCTACTTTAATTATCGACTAGGGATCATACAAACTTAAGAGGTGCTACACACTGTATGTGCAACTACTGAGAGAATCTTGGCTATAGTTGTGGAAGTTGGAAATGTCTGATACAAGGAAATCATAGAAATGTGTTTAATAATAGAATCTAGTTGCTGAAGGAAATGATCTGACAATTTATGAAAGCACGGAAGTCTAATATATGAAAGCATAAATCTAATTTATGAAAGCAAAATTCTAATCTATGAAAGCATAAATCTAATTTATGAAAGCAGAATTCTAATCTATGAAAGAAGAGAAATATATTCTAAGAAATGATTTAAAAACTTAATCTAAGGTAAAGAAATATATTTATGTGAAAACTGAAATAATTTAATCAATGAAATCTTAAAAGAGATTAATCTAAACCAAGGTTGAAATGTCAGATATCATAAATTTAACTAAATTGTTCCAACGCATGAAAATGTAACTTTGTCTAAATTTTTCTTACGAAATGCACCTACAATACTACAGACACCATATAATGAAACTACAGACACCATTATATAGAGCTACGGATGAAAACAGGAAATCCTAGAAATATATCTTAAGCTACAAATAATACTTTAAGTGAATCGCAACTATCTACTCCATCAAAAATAATGAAATGCTTTTAATCCAATGATAGAGAAAAATAAAAAATCCTTATAAAAAATGATGAAGGGGCCCTGTGAGATTTTGTGAAATTCTCACAGAGATCTAGAGACAAAGATAAAATTCACACTAATTCTAACTGAGATCAAAAGAATTGAGCAGGAAAAATAGAGAGGGAAAAATTGTGTTACAACACAAGAGAATGAAGAACAATTATAAAAAATTTCATTACATTATTATTCAGTAAAATGTGTACATAAATAATACATATCCAAAGGAGAAATTTGTGAGCCTAAAGAGGCATTTGGAATCTGCACAATTGGTAGGATTAGTTTTCATTGGAACCATCTCCCAATAAGATCCAGTGGCCATCGATGATGAATGTCTAATCAAGTAAGGTGGACTGGCACATGAATGAGTCTTTGGGGATATAAATTAGGGGATGAGACTCCAAGGGGTCGAAATACTGACTTGTATTGGTCAAAATAGGCGCTCCTAAACTCAGTAGCAGTGAAACTAGGTGTAACAAACAATTAACTAGTCAATCAAGGGGACAAGGAACCCTAAATCATGGAACTGATTGTGCTAACTCCTAAAATCATGCGTGAGGGTGCCTTTGGACTTCAGTGATGTAACCAAGGTGCTCTGAGTGGATAATAGGGCTAATGATGACCAAATTTAAGCTCTAGGGGGGGTAAATTAAGGACTAGGTGCTAGGAGACTCAGCTACCAATGCATGGATGCATGGAGTGTTGCATGGAGTGCATGCATGCAAAATGCATGCAAAGCAGGAAAAACCAAGATGAGATGGTTATCCTTCATTCCAAAACCCCCCCTTAATCCTGACTATGTGAGGAAATATCAGAAATAGGGCTCTGGAAACTAAGACCAATGCTCACCCTTTACAAATTTATTAGTCCATTTAAGTGAGGAAATAGGAAAAACCCTATGGGAACAAAACCCCCCCTTAAGATGGACATAAAACAAACCAAAAAAATAATTGCTCCAAAATCAAGTAGGTGTGATGCTTGATCATATGTCTGGAGGTATCTTCCTCTTGGGAAGAAGTGGATCATGCTCCAAACACATGTGCTTGAATTCTTCTTCAGTGGATGCAAGTGAATCTAGAGGCTTTCTAAACTTGCTCTTCAGACAAAACATGGTGAGAACAAATCCAAAAATATGAATATCATCCTGGAACATGTAATTCGAACCAGCTGAGGTAGGAACAAATCCAAGAATGTGTAGATGGTTCTTTGATATCTCCTTTGAACCAGCAGGGGTGATATCAAAACCAAAATCACCAAAATATGCTTGAGACTTGAACACAAGCGAATGGTAGTGTCCTCCATCTTCGGTGAAACTCTGAGAACATGTGCCAATGATAAAATAGAATTTCATAAGAAGAATGTGACCAGGGAGGGCAAATGCATCGCCTCCAAACTCTTATTTAACCTCCAAAACATTCAGTAGATCATCATTATGCACACCATCAAACTCATGGGAAGTAGAGAATTTGAAACTCTCTTCAACATCTAGAGTAGTAACTGACCTATCTTGCTCAGAATTTGAAATAGAATATACTGAGAACATGAGTGAGGAATGGATAATATCTATAAAAGGATCAAATTCATTATTTGTATCACTTTCATCTGCATTAGCTACATGGGAAGGGGACAATTCGAAATTGTCTTCAACTTCTAGAGAAATAGAGGAAGGAATGTCTTCAACATGAAATTTTTGTGTTGAATCTACAGCAGCTTCTTCATCTTGAACAAATTCATCATGAGAGATGATTGAGGTTGAGACATAATTAGAGAGAACACTTAAGGAGGTATCATTGGGATTGTTCTCCAAATGATTTGCACCAATCTCTTCATTATGCTTTCCAAATGCTTTGTCTAGTTTGGCCCATAGATCACTTGGATATTCAACAGTTTCCATGAGGTAGCACATACTAAGAGACATATAAATACACATTTATCTAAAGGCTCTGTCACATTCATTTAGCTAATCATTCTCCTCTTCATAGGAAGAAAAATATATCATAACATCAATACACATATCAAAAACATGCCGTCTCTTTAGATATGCTATCATCTTTGGTTTCCACTCATCATAGTTGAATGGAGAGAGAGGAGGAATTGCTTTCAGATTCATGGAAGCTTGTAGAATACCTACACAAAAAAGATCTGAAAAACTCTTCCAGGAGATTGCTTTGTTCAACAAAGCTCTGATACCATGTGGGATTTTGTGAAATTCTCATAGAGATCTAGAGACAAAGATAAAATTCACACTAATTCTAACAAAGATCAAAAGAATTGAGCAGGAAAAATAGAGAAGGAAAAATTGTGTTACATTTTGTGAAATTCTCACAGAGATCTAGAGACAAAGATAAAATTCACACTAAGTCTAATAGAGATCAAAAGAATTGAGAAGTAAAAATTGTGTTACAACACAAGAGAAATTCAGTTAAATGTATACATAAATAATACATATCCAAAGGATAAATTCGTGAGCCTAAAGAGGCAGTTGGAATCCACACAAGTGGTAGACTTATTTTGCATTGGAACCATCTCCCAATAAGGTCCAGTGGCCACCGATGATGAATAGCTAGTCAACTGAGGTGGACTGGCGCATGACTGAGTCATTGGGGATATAAATTAGGGGATGAGAATCCAAGGGGGTGAAATATTTACTTGTAGTGGTCAAAATCGATGCTCCTACACTCAGTAGCAGTGAAAGTAGGTGTAACAGTCAGTTAACTAGCCAATCAGGGGGACAAGGCACCCTAAATCATGGAACTGATTGAGCTAACTCCTAAAATCATGCATGAGGGAGCCTTTGGATTTCAGTGATGTAACCAAGGCACTCTTAGTGGATAAGAGGGATAAGGATGAACAAAATTAATCTCTAGGGGGGCCTAAATTAAGGACTAGGTGCTAGGAGACTCAACTACCAATGCATGGATGCATGGAGTGTTGCATGGAATGCAGCATGCATGCAAAATGCTTGGAATGCATGCATTCATGCAAAGAATGAAAAAACAAGATGAGATGGTTAGAATATTCCAACAGGCCCACCTCAAAGAGTATTACAGGAGCCCACCTCAAAGAGTATTATAGGAGCTAATTAAACCATAAACTCACAAGTAATATGAAACGCAGATTCTTCATTAAGGAGGTTGAAACTCCATATCAACATAGTACAAAAATTTGAGTGTTTTGTAAAAGAAAATTTCTAAACATAAATGATAAAATACGAGGGAGACTCACTTTATGTGTGAGCCCCTATTTATTACATAGTTTCAACAAGTATCTAAAAATTTGTCTTCATTCGAAACCATGATATCAATCTATTCTAGATTTGTCCTTGGAAATTAGGAGAGACTGATAGAGTGATCTTGAGTTCTTATTTCACTACTTCATGAGGTTAAATGGAACTAACTTTGTTGAACTTGTGTGACTGGAGAAGGCTCAATCTTCTATCTTCATAATTGTATTTAAACCTGCACTTATTTGCACATCGAACTTATCCACTTGGTTAGATCATTAAAACATTTTAAGCACGGAAAATATTACTACATAACCATCATTATTTCATAATCAATTAAATCATATCCTAGTCTAGATAAAGGGTTGATATTGTGCTTAATTGCTATTCCATAATAGTAAAAAAGGGAAATTATGACTGCAATTGATACCTATTTTGTGGCCCCATCATCTCCCCCAAACTTGAATATGTTACACATCCTAGTGTAACCTATCTCCTTGGCCTGGTGGGATTCCCTGCTGTTCAACGAACTCTCTAATATCCATTGCAATGATCATTGGTTCCCCTGTCAACTAGTAGTAGCCCTTATTCTACTCTTCTTTGGCCCAAGCCCTCCTTTCTTCTTCTTCATCAATGCTTTCCTTGATTAACAAGGGAAGGAAAAATTGCGGGTTCATCTTCATTCCAATCCATTTGATTTTATTTTTCAGCATAGATTCTTTATACATTTGTGCCCTGAATAGAGAAACATCCAACCTATGGGGGGAATGTGACTCTCTCTTCTTCAAATCTCCTAAAATTATTTTCCATCTGTCCCTTATGGCTTCTTCTACATCCTCAAAGGTACTCTGAAAGGTTTTTTCAAATTTCTCAATAGCTTCCTATTGCTTCTCCTCGAGGATAGGAATTAAGTCATCATCAACTGTTATAATATCATGATCTTGGATCACTTTATCAAGATGAGGGGCTTCTTCTCTAACCCATAATGCATTCACCCATTCCTTTGATTGGTATAGCTAAACATCATGTGCTCTTTCTATTTCATGGTTCATCCAAGAATAGAGTGCTCTTAACTGAAAATCATCAATATATGGGTTTGGTGACCAGTCATATGAATGAGGCACAACCAAGTTATGGAGGGATAATTCGCATAGCTGGTATTTTTCAAGTTCTGTGTTGTCTAGTGAAGTGTCCACAAAATCTTTTGGGGTGGCTACTTCCAATGGAAAATTATTCTTTAACCTTTGTAACTGAAATTAGCACCACTTCTCTCTGCGATATATAGTATAAATCGTGGACGGGGGTGTGTAGCCAACGATTTCTTCATAAAGCTTAGTATTTTGGTCCAAGGTAGTTTCCAGCTTTAATATTTGTTGGTATTTATTTGCCATCCTTTCTTGATATTTCCCCAATTCTGCATGTAGTGCTTGGTTCTGTTGTTCCAAGTGCTTCTATTGGTAAGCATGCTTCATCTTTAAATTTTGAATTTTCTCATGGATGACTGGAGATTCTGTTTATGCCACAGCATTTACGCTTACCCTTGTGGTCACAGGGGAATGTGTTGCAAGATTCAATGCTGTCAATTCTTCCTTAACCCTTGACAACTCTGAAAATGCATCTGATAGACAGAATCATCGTTGATCAGTGTCTCTTCTCCATGTAATGTGTTTCCTTTTTGTGGCGTCTCCTCTTCTATCGAAAAAAAAAGGTTCTCCTTGTTCCATCTCAAATTCCTCTGAGTTTTGATAATCCAGGGGTGATTGCCTTAACTCTTCTTCATCTTTGTCCTTCTCTTATGTCTCATTTCCATTGTTGATTTTTTCTTCCTTCTCTTCTTTCTCTATTCCTTCTCTGATTTTTGCTTCCTTCTTCAACCTCCTGCTTTGTCATGTGAACTCGTATGCTATGGAGGACGACACTAGTGGCTTCTGAGAAGAGACTTATTTGGAGTGCTTTATTTTTACAAGGGTTTCATCCACGATTTTGGTGTCATCTATTTCCAACTCAATTTTCCTTTTAGCCCCTAAATTAGTGGCCACCTTCTTTTCTTTCTTCCCTGCAATGGGGGTTGAGGTCGAACCTAAGGTTCCCCTCATTATTTTCACTTTGCCAGTGGAGATATGTATGAATTATTCCCAATAAATTTCAGGGACTTGGACTGACAATTCCTCGCATATGATTAATTTAATCAGTCCATGATGTGTCAGGGAATCATCTTTCCATTGCACCACCTTCCAAATCATTTCCCACATAGACTGTAGTAGGTAAAAAGGAATGTTGATATTGTTGTTTGGTTTAATGTGCCCTCTATTCCTTAAGAGATCCAGTATTCGGAAGTGAAATGTGGGTATGTAACTGAGTCTCCCAGTACAAGTGATGTATTTCAAGATGACAGCTATGATATCATCCCAAGGTTTTGGCATAGTTTCCCTTTTTATCCCATTTTTATCTTCTACAAAGAAGGTATGCTATTATTTTTTGTTTCTTTCTCTATCATCCTTACCCCAATGTAAACCTTGAGGCATGCCTATGTATGGCACTATTCTTTCTTCATTTAGATGAATATGCATCCCCTTCATCCTCATCATGTACAACTCTTCTTTCAAATGTTTGATGTTTCTAGCAAATTCCAATGCCACATTCTAGTCATATCCCTTTAAACCGATGATGAAGGGCATCCAACTCACGGTGCGAAGGATGGTCAATACCTTCAGGATATCTTAAATGGGGGAATGATCCAGAGGCTCGCTTTTCTTAAAGTCGGAAGTCATTGTTTTAAAACTTAATTGAACTGATGAACAAGTTGAAATACTGAAATGAACTTACTTGTGTTGTTAATGTGTCAAGGACTAGATTTTGGTTTAAGTCCTCCCCGACTTCCTCTTCACCTTTTTATTCTCTGCTACGGTTTGTGTTTTTAAATGAATGCAGGTCAAATTCGTTCAAATGTTTTTGTTATGCCTTATTACTCCATTATTCTCCATGTTATGCAGCCAATTGAAATGCATATCGTGGGGAGATATGCAGCTCGTATTCAATAATGATTTTTCATGCACCTTCTTTGCCACCTTAGATCGTTATTTCGAATTTTAAATGCGCAATCATTACTTCACATGGAAAAACGGTCTTCTTATGAACTGTGCGCCACCTCCCTTCTAAAAATGAGTTGTCCTCAGCTCGGTAATGGGTAATTATGGTTTCTATAGGTAGGCTAGATTTTAGATATTTTAAAATAATGAGGTCAGTAGTTACCTTTTGTGGTTAGCATACCTGGAGTAGTGATGTGGAGATTGTTGATGTGGAAAAGAGTAGATTTGTGGTTCTGTAGTTATTGCAGCTTTGTCTGTAGTTGCTTTGTTCTTTTTTGTAGTGGAAGTTTATAGTGTGTAATTAATTACTTTGTTGGCTCGCTTGATAATGAATTTTTTGTTTGCTTGTTGGTTGCTCATTTATTGGTTCGCTTGAAATTTGTTGGTTGCTTTGTTTGTTGGCTCGATTGATATTTGTTGGTTTCTTTGTTTGTTGCATCGCTTGATATTTGTTGGTTGCTTTGTTTGATGGCTCACTTGATATTTGCTAGTTGTTTTGTTTGCTGGCTCACTTGATATTTGGTAGAAAGATCATTTTATTTTGTTGTTGTTTTTCCTTTTCTTTTTCTTGGCAAAGGTTTTAGCTAAATTGGGGGACCTCTTGGTCCTCAATAAGCATGAGATGCTTCTTATATAAATTTTGTGTGAATTTTTCTCTAGACAGTGGCTTCTTGTACATCTTGAGTCTATGTCCATTAAATAGCATTGGAAATTGACTGACATCTATTTTTTTTATTTTAACAACTCCATTGTTGTAAACGATGTCTATCTGGTATGGTCCTAGCCATTGGGTTGTTAATTTGTCTTTGAATTTCTGGAATATGGAGTCATATAATAATTCCCAATCTCCTTCTTGGAATTTATTTGTCCTTATGTTTTTTTCATGCCATTATTTCCTTTGTTGTTGTACTATCTAAGTGTGAGGTAAAGCTTGATGTCAGTGTTCATCTAGCTAGTTTAATTCCAGAATGCATTATTTTTTAATCTCATATAGTTCCATGCTTAGTTCAACGGTTTTCCTGAGTGCCTTGATCTCAAACGAAATGGGTAACATAACCTTTTTTCCATATACTAATTCATAGTGGGTAAATCTAGTGGTTGTCTTCCATGTTGTATTATAGGCCCAAGCTACTTCATTCAACCTATCTTCCGAATCTATTTTATGTAATTGTACTATCTTTGTTAGAATTTTCTCGAGCTCCTTGTTTGTGACTTCTACCTATCCATTGGCCTTTGAGTGGTAGAAATAATATTTCCTATGCTTTATCTTGTTTTTTATGAGTATTTATTCAATGAGGTTTGAAGTAAATTGTGTTCCTTGATCAGAAACTAGCTCCCTTGGGACTCCAAATCTGTTGAATATTTGTTCTGTGAAGAATTTTGCCACAGTATTTTCATTAGCAATAGTAAGAGCTCTAAATTATGCCCATTTGGTAAGGTAATCTATACATACTATGATGTAGTTATTTTGGATAGATGGTGGGTTAAATGTCCCTACAAAGTCAAATCCCCATTTATCAAATGGCTCCAATGATACTTGAGGATGGAGAGGCATTTCATCTTTCTGTGTAGTTTTACCCATCCTCTGGAAGTCATCACAATGTGATACATATTCTTGAGTGTATTTATGGAGTGTTGGCCAATAGTACCCTATTTGGAGTATCTTATAGGACGTTCTTTTTGCTACATAATGGCATGGCTCATTGTGAGTAGCATGAAGTATAGCATGTACTTCATCTTCTCTGATGCACCTTCTTAATAGCTGATTCGGTCCTTTCTTAAATAGAATCCCTCGTATCCAGTTGTAATCTGCACTCTGCCTTATTATTTTGCATTTATGCTTGTATTCATAATGTTGTGGGAATTTTCCAGATACTAGATAGTTGGAAATATCAGCAAACCATGGAATTTATACTGATATTGCAAATATGTGTTCATCCGGAAAGGAATCTTCTACCAATTCTTTGTCTTGTACGTGAGTTAGTCTTGATAGAAAATTTGCCACTGCATTGTGTTTTCCTGGTTTATCTAGAATTTTCAAATCAAATTCTTGTAAAAGAAGTTGCCATCTTATAAATCTAGCACATGTATGATATTTTTTCATTAGGTACCTTATTGTTGAGTGGTCAGTGTGCACAAAGACTGGATATCCTATTATGTAGTGCCTGGATTTATTGATAGCGTGTACAATAGAAAAGGATTCCTTCTCGGTGACTATGTAGTTGAGCTTTTCCCCTGCTAAATTCTTACTTACGTAGTAGATGGAATAGGGTTTATTTTCTTCTTCATGTCATAAAACTACCCACCCCAATAGCCATGTCAGAATCATCTAAGTGAATGTGAAAAGTTAGATTCTAGTTTGGTGCTTGGAGTACAGAAGCAATAGTATTTTTCTCCTTCAAATACTCAAATGTTGTCATGTAGTGATTAGTCCATTTGAAATTTGTATCCTTGGTCAATAGTGAAAACATGGGAGCTTCCAGTCTGTTGAACCCCTCTATGAACCTTTTGTAGTAGCATGTTTGGCCTAAGAAGTTCCATAAATCTCTTTGTTTGACTAGTGGGGGTAAAATTTTAATGATATCTACCTTGCCTTGATCAACTTCAATTCCCCTTTGTGATATAGGGTGCCCTAGAATGATGCCTTCCTCCATTATCATTCTACACTTATCATTACTTAGACAGAGGCTCATTTCTATGCATTTCTTTAAGACCGATTCTAAATGATCTAGTGCATATTGAAAATGTTGTCCATATGACGTGAAATCATCCATATATACCTCCATATGATGATTGATGAAATCTACAAATATACTTAGGATAGCCCTCTGAAAATTTGCAGGGGCATTGCAAAGTCCAAATGGTAGTACTCTCTATGCAAATGTGCCCCACGAGCAAGTAAATGTGGTTTTATCTTGATCAGCTGGGTGGATTTGTATCTGATTGTATCCACTAAAACCATCTAAAAACTAAAATAATTTGTTTCCAGCAAGAGTATCCAGTACCTAATCAATGAATGGTAGAGGAAAGTGATCTATTTTGGTTTGCTTATTAAGCTCTCTATAATCCACACATATTCTCCATTTCCCTCCTTTTTTTGGAACTATCACCAGAGGTGATACCCACTCACTGTATGAGATAGGGTATATGAAGCCTACATCAAGTAGTTTTTGCAATTCTTGTTTGACTATATCTTTTAATGCTAGGTTAATTCTTCTTTGGGGTTTCCTAATTGGGACATCACCTTCCTTGATATAAATATGATTCTTGCAAATGTCAGGATGTATCCCTTTCATGTTCATGTATGTCCAAGGAAAATCCTTATTATGATTTGTGAGTACCTTAATTAGGAGTTGTTCTTGATCTGGCCTCATATTTGCGTTGATGTTCACAGTTTTTCCAGGAATAATTTATACTACTTTTACTGTTGTGGGTTCTTGTTCCACGGAGAACACCCACTGCCACATTGTGTTGGGAGCCTTAGGTGGAGCCCCTATGATCTCCTCTTGTTCACCTGTTGCAAAAATTTATTCAAGTACATCATTGTTAGGATAAACATTCTGAATAAAATTAGATAAATAAGTATCCTCATCCTGAACTTGTAGTGTTAAAGCAGTTTTGATGCTGAGGACGGGGTGCACTACTTGATCATAAATGTCATCATAATCCTCCAACCCGATAGGATTTTTTGAATCAATAGAAATTTTTGTTGGGGGATAGATGGTGATCTTCTTTTTGGATTTTCCATTGGTTATGTTCATGTCTCCAGATCTACAGCCTATGTAGGCATCAGTCGTTCCTAGCCATGGACTTCCTAGGATCAGGGGGTATCCACTAAGTTTACTTTTGACCTCTATGACTATGAAGTCAGCAGGAGATTCACAAGATTCAATGTTGAGGATGATATCTTCCAGTATACCTTATGGTCAGATAGTGGAGGTGTCTGCTAACTATAATGCATTATTTGTTGGTCGTATAAAAGATTGTAGTTTCAGGGCCAACATTGTATCTTTTGTCATAACATTGATTGCGACTCCTAAATCAATGAGGCTGCTTGTGATAGGCATCTTTTTTATGCTCACGTTGACTATATTAGGGATTCCTGGGTCTAGGTACTTAGGGTTGACAAACCTTCCTAGCATGGGATTTGCCAGTTGTCCTACAACGTTAATGGTGGGAGGATCTCGCTTTCTTCATGTTGGTTTCTTTATACAATTTTATTTTATGAATTTGATGCAGATGGGGACATCCCTAATGACTTGTAGGGGAGGGATCTATATATTCAAGTGTTTAAGTTCGTTAAGTATGGCATTTTCTACTTCCTCTTGAATTTTTTGTTTTAGTCTGTTAGGAAAAGGAGGGTTTGGAAGACTTGGATAAGTAGGCCCTGGTGATTTTTCTTTATTTTCTTCCTCGGGAAGGTCCACAATTACAGGTTGTTGGTATGATGGGAATTTTTGTTCAATATTTGTTTGCGGTAGTGGGTATGGTATTACTTTTCCCGATATTAAGTTAACCTCATTTAAATTGAGTGTTTCCACAACATAAGTTGGGAACTGCATTACTTCATTATTGTAGACTTGTTGATTTGACCAATTGTTATTCAGGTTTGGAATGGACTGAGATGGAACTAGATATGGTCTTGGAGGTTGTTGGTTTTATGGTGGAGGCATTATGACAGCCTGTTGTGGTTGAGGCCTCTAATTCGAGGAAGACGAATACTAATTTCCATAGTTTATTTGTGGTTGTTGGAAAGGTGGAGGGTACTGTTGATAGGGATGATGGTACGGAGTTTGGATTTGCTTCCACTGAATCAGGCTTGTTTGCAAAGGCCATGAAGGTTTTTTTAATGGATTCCAATCTTGGTATGGATTTCCCTGATTGAAGTAGACCTAATTATTAGCTTGAAATGGTCTAGAGAAATCATTCCTACAGTTGGTTCACAAAACAGAGTTGTTCCACAGAACTTTATGATCTGGGGTCTTACATAAATACTTTAGATGAAGGAAGTATAGGACAGTTGTCTATTATGTGATTTTCAGTGCATAATCCACAGACTTCAATCAAATTTAGCGGGCATTCACCTTTCTCATGTTTTTTTCTACATTTTGGACAGAATACAGTTAGTGCTTGATTAATTTCATCTTGTTTTCTCTTGAGTTGTAACGCATCTAGTTGCATTGCCAATGACTGAAGAATGTTTGTTTTCATATCATCTAGGAGATTCCCTAAATTAGACTTAGTGAGGGTTGGTACTAGAAAGGATGTTCCTCCTATTGATGGGGTTATGCCTCTTACTCCAAACTTACCTTTTCTAGAACTCAAATAGTTTTTAAATATTTGTAGGATCTTATCAAAGTATTTATGAAAGATATCTCCATCACCAAATAGGTTTAGGATTTCCAGGTATTCTTCCCTGACTCCTATGAGGAGTGCTAACATCAACGACTCTTGATCCAGGGTACAATTAATGGCTCTTTTATAGCTGGTCTGGAATCGTTGTGTGTAATATTCCAAATATTCCTTTTCTCCTTGTTGCATCCTAAAAATTATGTCCCTGGTATCCTTGGCTTTACAATAATCCTTGCATTTATCCAAGAAATCATGTTTCATTTGATCCCATGAGAAAATGTTGTTTCCTTCCAAGCTCATGAATCATCTAAGCGCTAAATCCTTTAGTGTTGAAGGAAAGAGTCTTAGTTTTTAGGCATCTACTGTGTAGCCAAAGGATCTACAGATTACTTCAAATTTGAATAAAAAGGTGTCGGGGTCTTCTAAGGTCAATCCATGGAAATTTGGGAGATTAGCAGGATTGATATTTTTCATTCGAGCATCCCCTTGAGGTATGCTTATGGGAAATGTGAATAAATCCATGGCTTCCTCTTATTCATCATCCATGGTGGTGTTGGAACTAGAGCTAGCAAAGAAATTATCATGATCTAGATTGTAGCTGGAGTCAGCGTCAACACAAGGAAAAAGTTCAAAGTGGAAGGTTTCTGAGCTAGTTTCACTCATAGGGCAATTAGGCAGAAAGCATCCAAATGTGTCTCTACTCCACCTAGGAATTCATGGTAAACAAGATCTAAGTTTTTAATCTTCTTCTTGTCTGTTTTTTTCTTTTTAATATTTTCTAAGAATTGTTTTCTTCTCTTTTTTTTTCAATCTTCCCTTAGAGTTTCAGCACCTCCCTGGAAATGGCTCCAAAAAAGTGGTGTTCTACTGATATGCAGGCCTTTTTAAGGGCTTATGGTTTACCATTCCTACTATAATTATCGACCAGGGATTGTACAAACTTAAGAGTCACTATGCACTATATGTGCAACTTCTGAGAGAATACTGGATAAAGTTGTGGATGTTGGAAATGTCTGATACCAGGAAAGCATAGAAATTATTTGTTTTATGAAAGCATGGAAATGTGTTGAATAATAGCATCTAATTGTTGAAGGAAATGATATGACAATTTATGAAAGCATGGAAGTCTAATCTATGAAAGCATAAATATAATTTATGAAAGCAGAATTATCATGTATGAAAGCATAAATCTAATTTATGAAAGCAGAATTATAATCTATGAAAGCAGAGAAATCTATTCTAATAAATGCTTTAAAAACTTAATATAAGGTAAGGAAATCTATTTATGTGAAAGCTGAAATAATTTAATCAATGAAATCTTAAAAGAGATTAATCTAAACCAAGTTTGAAATGTGAGATATTATAAATTTAATTAAACTGTTCCAAAGCATGAAAATGTAACTCTGTCTAAATTATTCTTATGGAATGCACCTAAAAGACTACGAACTCCATATAATGAAACTACAGACACTATTATACAGAGCTACAGATGAAAATAGGAAATCCCATAAATATATCTTAAGCTACAAATAATACTTTAAGCAAATCACAACTATCTAATCAATCAAAAAATAACAAAATGCTTTTAATCCAATGATAGAGAAAATGCAAAACTCATGATCAACACAATGAGGGGGCCCACCTCAAAGCCTATTACAGGAGCTAATTAAACTATAAAATCACAAGTAATATGAAACACAGTTTATTCATTTTGCAGGTTGAGAATCCATATCAACATAGTACAAAAATTTGAGTGTTGTGTAAAATAAAATGTCTAAACATAAATGATAAAATCTAAGGGAGACTCACGCTATGCGTGAGCCCCTATTTATTACATAGTTTCAACAAGTATCTAAAAAAGTGTCTTCATTGGAAACCACGATATCAATCTAATCTATATTTTTCCATGGAAATTAGGAGAGACTGATAGAGTCATCTCGAGTTCTTCTTTCACTACTTCATGAGGTTAACTGGAACTGACTTTGTTGAGCTTGTGTGACTAGAGAAGGCACAATCTGCTATCTTAATATGTGTCTTTAAACATGTGTGTATTTGAACATGGCACTTATCCACTTGGTTAGCTCATTAAAACATGATAAGCACATAAAATATTACTACATAACCATCATTATTACATAATCAATTAAATCATATCCTAGCCTATAGAAAGGGGTGATCTTGTGCTTAATTGATATTCCATAATAGTAAAAAGGGGAACTTATGACTGCAATTGATACCTATTTTGTGGACCCATCAGTCACTATCGTGGCCATTGAATCCTATCCCCATTCACATTTCCACCATCAATCTCGCCACCATCCTCCTCATGCCCACGTTGTCACCACCGTCATCCCCATCACCACCATCAAACACACTTGAAGGCTCATACTTGAAGGGAATGATTCAATTTCATGTTCCTTTTCTTGTTTGAATTAAGCCCTAAGTATGCCTTCCAAGACTAAATTTAGCAAAACTAACCTCCCTCTCACTTAACAACCACCCATTGCACCAAAAACTGATTATTTTCTCCATATTATTAAAGAGCCACATACAATTTTTTGTTGTTGTAACCATTAGGGTTTAGTAAAGATCACAGGTAACCATTAGGGTTTAGGCCCTCATCAAAACCATTGTCCATGAGAGTATATATGTTATTGTTTACCATGATGCCAATTTCCCCAATGGTTATATTGTACACAACTAGTAAATATTATCTCATCCACCTCTATGAGAAGATCCCCCCTTTAAAAACATCCTCTATGAGAATTTAAATATGTATTCAAATGAGAAGAGGACATTTATCTGATCGTCAATTGATGGTGTCTAAAGAAATCATTGTTCCTTCTAGCTTATGTTCCATAGATTCAATTTGTAACCTATGCATACAAAAGGCTTTTATTATAAATGTCAAAAGTAAATAACAGAAACTCAATGAAAGTATAAACCATGAACTTTAAGCAAGATAACTAATCTATAACCAATAACATATTTATCTCAATATTCACTTGAGTAGGACACTTGGATTGAGTTTCTTATAGATATCATTTAAAATGTTTAGTATTTTAACAATTTCATTTTCCATAGTGCCATTTCTAGAAGTTGAACAAGAAAAATGCAAAGGGCTTCATGTATGGCCTGATATAAAGTCATCATGCCTAATTTAAAGTTCTATCTTCAAGTTTTTAAAGGCTGTGAAGGAAAACAATTATGCCTATTTAAAAGATCAAATAACATATTTACAAAGGTCATGACACTTGAGCCATCAGAGCTTGTTTTAAAATTTAAAAACCAGTTGACATATTTGAACTGGATCGATGGCAATTCATCATGGTTATTATATAATTAAGGATCCAACATCAATTTGTACGTGTTCTTCTCCTTAGTGATAGGATTCTTGTTCATTGTGGAAGGTGAGATAGCAGTTGAAGGTGCAAGGGATGGTGACATTAGGATAGTGACAATGCTCATCTAAAGAGGGTGTTGTAATAAAAGTATTATTTGAGGATGCAAAACTATGATTCTCCTCCTAAGGTGGGGGTAATGGTAATAAAATTATCACTACCTCGTCTAATTGGTTAACACTTGAATGTTTTAAGTTAGTCGTAGAATTGATGCCAAAATTAGAGTGTTAACTATCAAATTCCTATGATTTAACTCTTATCATGAGGTACAATTTTGTCTCGTCCATTGAAATCCTACACTTAATGGGTAGGAATTTATCTCTCATCCATTGAATAGCTATGATTCCATGTTTGTTTCCGCCATTTTTTTATTCTTTTATTTTTTTTGGTCTATGGTTCCTTCCTCTATGCTTTCCAACTTTTATTGCGTATATTCTTGACTTAAAACTTGTATATATATATATGAACAAATTAACAAAAAAATTCCCTACTTGATATAACAAAATCTTATATTCATTAAACTTCCCTCATTGTTTCTTTTAATGTCTCTTACTGATAGAAAACATAGATTCCAAAATCCTCGAAATGGACAAGCTGTAAGTGTGTTTGGGTAGGTTCGACGTGTGAACATTGGCCATGAGTTCACAATCAAGTCATTTCCAATGTTGACCCCCTTGTGCAGAAATTGTGCTCTCTCTTACAAAGAGAAAACCTAGATTCCACAATCACCGAAATGTACAGACTCTGTGCCATGGACCCAAGGGAGAGAGGAACCCCTAACATTATTCTTACATCTTGATTCCAATGGAGTCGGCGGTTCATCAATCTGAGCCATGCCCATCGTTCTATGGCCAGTTGTAACTTGCCTCCTGGAGGCTTTCAAGGAGACATGTCGAATCGGTCCCGGTGGCATAGGATTTGATCCAGGAAGCAGAATTGAGTTTCATGATATGTTGCAAGTTTGTTTGGGTGGGTTCAACATTTGAACATTGGCCATGATTTCACGTCAAGGAATTTCCAATGTTGACTCCCTTGTGCAAAAATTGCATTGTCTCTTACTGGGAGAAACCCTAGATTCCAAAATCACCAAAATGGACGGGATCTAGGCAATGGATACAAGGTAGAGAGGCACCCTTAGCATTATTTTGACATCTTGATTCCAAAAGAGTCTATAGTTCATTGATCCGAGCCATGGTCATCATTCTATGGCTAGTTGCAACTCACCTCCTGGAGGATTTCAGGGACACATGTTGAATCGGCCCCGGGGGCATAGGATTTGATCCAGGAATCAAATTTGAGTTTCATGATATTTTGCAAGTGTGTTTGGGTAGGTTCTACATGTGAAAATTGGCCATTATTTCATGGCTGAGTCATTTCCAATCTTGACCCCCATGTGCAGAAATTACATTGTCTCCTACTGAGAGAAAAACTAGATTCCAAAATCACTCAAATGGACAGGATCTAAGCCATGGACCCAAGAAAGAGAGGCACCCCTATCATTATTCCAACTTCTTGATTCCAACGGATTCGATGGTTCGTCGATCCAATCCACAGTCATCGTTTTGTGGCTAGTTGCAACTCGCCTCCTGGAGGCTTTCAGCGACACATGTTGAATTGGTCCCGAGGGCATAGGATTTGATACAGGCAAAAAAATTGATTTTCATGAGATGTTTCAAGTGTTTTTGTGAAGGTTTGACATGTGAACGTTGGCCATGAGTTCACGATCGAGGCATTCCCAATGTTGACCCCCTTGTGCAAAAATTGCATTGCCTCTTACTGAGAGAAAACCTAGATTCCAAAATCATCAAAATGGACGGGCTCTAAGACATGGATCCAGGGGAAAGAGGCACCCCCAGCATTATTCTGATGTATTTATTCCAACATAGTCAACGATTCGTCGATCCGATCCACGGTCATTGTTTTGTGGCCAGTTGCAACTCGCCTTCTCAAGGCTTTCAGGGACACACGTTGAATTGGTCCTAGGGCATAGGATTTTATCCGGGTAGCAAAATTGAGTTTCATGAGATGATGCAAGTGTTTTTGGAAGTTTGAATTTGTGAACATTGTCCATGGTTTCACGGTCTAGACATTTCCAATGTTGACCCCCTTGTGTTGAAATTGCATCTCTTACTAAGAGAAACCCTAGATTCCAAAATCACCAAAATGGGTAGGCTTTGGGCCATTGACCCAAGGGAGAGAGGCACCCTTATCATTATTCCAATGTCATAATTCCAACGGTGTTGATGGTTCATTGATCTGAGCCACGATCATCGTTCTATGGCCAGTTGCAACTCACCTCCTAGAGGCTTTCAGGGACACATGTTGAATTGATCATGGGGGCATAGGATTTTATCCAAGTAGCATAATTGAGTTTCGTTAGATGTTAAAAGTGTGTTTGGGAAGGTTCTACGTGTGAACATTGGCCATGATTTCACGATCGATTTATTTCCAATTTTGAACCCCTTGTGCATAAATTACAGTGTCTCTTACTAAGAGAAACCCTAGATTCCAAAATCACTGAAATGGACAGCCTTTGGGCCATGGACCCAAGGGAGAGAGGCACTCATAGAATTATTCTGATGTCCTAATTCCAAAGGAGTTGATGGTTCATCGATCCAAGCCATGGTCATTGTACTATGGCCAGTTGCAACTCGCCACCTAGAGGCTTTTAGGGACACAAGTTGAATCGGTCCCGGGGGCATATGACTTGATCCGAGTAGCAGAATTGGCTTTCGTGAGATGTTGAAAGTGTTTTTCAATAGGTTCAATGTGTGAACATTGGCCATGAGTTCATGGCTGATTCATTTCCAAAGTTGACCCCTTTTTGTATTAATTGCAATGTCTCTTAATAAGAGAAACCCTAGATTCCAAAATTGCATAAATGGACAGGCTTTGTGCCATGGACCCAAGGGATACAGGAACCCCTAGAATTATTTCAACATCCTAATTCAAACAGAGTTGATGGTTCATCAATCCGAGCCACAATCATCATTTTGTGGCTAGTTGCAACTTGCCTCCTAGAGGCTTTCAGGGACACATGTTGAATCGGTCCCGGGGGCATAGGATTTGATCCATGCAATAGAATTGAGTTTCATCATGAGATGTTTCAAGTGTGTTTTGGCAGGTTTGATGTGTGAACATTGGCCACGATTTCACAGTCGAGTCATTTCTAATGTTGACCCCCTTGTGCAAAAATTGCATTGTCTCTTACTGAGAGAAACCCTAGGTTCCAAAATATTTGAAATGGATAGGCTTTGGGCCATGGACCTAGGGGAGATAGGAACCCCTAGAATTATTATAACATCTTGATTCCAACGTATTTGGAAATTCATCGATCCGATCTACGGTCATCGTTCTATGGTCAGTTGTAACCCTCCTCCTAGAGGCTTTCAGAGACACATGTTGAATCGGTCCCAGGGACATAGGATTTGATTCGGACAGCAAAATTGAGTTACATGGCATGTTGCAAGTGTGTTTGGGAAGGTTTGATATGTGAATACTAGCCACGAGTTCACAATTGAGTCATTTCCAAAGTTGACTCTTTTTTGCATGAATTACAATGTCTCTTACTGAGAGAAACCCTAAACTAGGTTTCCAAGTTTCTAGGTTTCTAGATTAGGTTTCTAGGGTTATATTATTGTTTATAGGGCTAGATTAGGTTTCTAGGGTTTCTAGGGCTAGATTCTTTTTCCAGTGTTTCTAGGGCTATATTAGGAATAGGGAATTAAGAGAGAGTGATGATTACACCTGGTTGTTGTTGTTGAGGAGAATAAGAATGACAGAAAAGTGATTGTTGAGATGTACGAATAATTTCTCTATACCGGAATTTGGTGGAAAAAGAAAAATATTGGTATTTTTTTTTGCACGCCCAAGTAACAAGTTCCAAACCAATTTTGTGTAAATAATTGTTAGTTCCCTATTGATCATTAGAGTTGCGAAGGTAATTAGATTTTTTTAACCAAGGAAGTAACCCCTTTGTTGCTTTCTATTTACTTATGCAAAACTTGCATAAAGTGAGAGACTAGACAAACAACAAAAGAAAGATGTAATTGAGTATGATTTATGTACAATAAATTTCCAACTAATCATCGGTACAAACTAGCATTCACTTGAGGCGTGAGATGCAACTTAACCTTCCACTAAAAAGGGTTTAGCGCTATCACTTTATATTCATGTAAAGGGAAAGAAATAAAAACTAACCAACATGAAAAGGTAAATTCAACTAATCATTGACACACATTAGATGAAATCCACCCCACTCCAATCTAACTAAGAGCATTTTTGTTTTCATAATCAACATTACCATGGCAAGAAATTCTCTAGTATATTTCTATAAGATTTTTCACATCCACATATTTTTAGATAAAATGTTGTCCAAGTTGTTTCATGTTCACTCATTCCACTCTTAGATTATTCTAAATTAGAGAATGAATAGCTATAACATTTAAATTATATCCTACAAAATTCAAAAAGTCTTATGCATTCTCTCACTTTAGTGATGAAATTTGTTGTTTCATATAACCTTGTCCTCTTCAAAATCTCTTAAGTAACTATGTGATCTTTATTCATGTTTAGATATTGTAGATAGTGCCTTTAGCTTCTATGTGTAACCCCCGTTTATCTCTAGTCCTCAGTTTTCCATCAAATTTAGGTATTTAATCTATCTTAGTGGTTTGGTAGCATATTTTTGCATTAGTAAAACTGATATTAACACCTCAATTGTAACTTGGTGTATGACCTTAGATTCTACCAAAGAACCTTGGTGTTCTTTATGATGGACCAAATTACGGTAAAAATGGCAACCATGGTTTAACACTCATTTAGACAAGGTTAGGATACAAGGATTACAAAGCTCCCCTTACAACTCTATTATTTAGTTCATTTTAGTTTCCTATTGTGGCACCTACTAACACCAACCTTAACGCATACCTCTCTTGGGTTTGTTACTGGTGAAGCATAACAGAAATTGATGCACACCATGTACAACCAATTTGCACAAATTACATGTTGATCAATGTCTCTTTCTCTCCCATTAAGGTCAAACAAATACCTTTTTTTCTAGCAAACACTAGTGTATCCTTCTTATTGATATCTCCAAAAAAATCATCATTTTATTTTTGCATCCCTGCTAGTATCTAAGGATGCAATATTCAACCACATAGAGGGTCCTACAAGTAGGAGCATCTAAGTTCCATCCTATATTCACTAGTAGTGGAGTAGTGTTATCTATGTTCTCAACATCTAGATTTTTTTAAACTAAAAATTACATGACATTATGAGGCAATAAGGATGAAGATGTTCAACGCAAGATCTTTATGAACATTGAAGGTCCTTGATATTTTGTTTACAACAATGTGAGGGGAAAACTAGTTTTACTTGCCCCATAATGAAATTTTGATAAATCTAGGGAAGATTGTAGCAAATCCCAAGAACAAAGTACATGGTTAAAAATGCCACCATCTAATGGAACTATGGTAGATTTTAAATCTTCCAAGGGCTTATTATCAATAGAGGTATAGGGTTAGATTAGTGTTTCTAGGGATATATTACGTTTCTAGAGATTCTAGGGTTAGATTAGGTTTCTATATTTATAAATTTTGTTTCAAGGTTTCTATATTAGGGTTGCAGGCCTAGATTAGGTTTCTAAATTAGGTGTCCAGGGCTAGGTTGGGTTTCTAAGTTAGATTTCTAGGGCTAGATTAAGTTATAAAGGTATGAATGTTTGCTACTAGATTTTGATCAATGGTGACATTATATTTGAAGTCTTTAAGGTGACTCTAGGTGTTATGTAGGTCTTTAAGGTAGTATATGGTAGTGTATAGGCTAGATTATGGTTAAGGTAAAATAGGCTAGGTTATGGTAGTTTAAGTTTAGTGTAAGCAACTATTAGATTAGAGTGATTTAGGCCAAGGTATGGTTAGTTAAAGTAGTTTATGTGGTTAGTGTAGGCATGGTAGGGTACGTTAGATAGTGGATGGTGGAGGGTAGTGTAGGTTCTGGTATGGTAGGCTAAGCTATGGATGGATAAGCTAAATATGATCTAGGTTTGGGTAGTTTTGGTAGGGTAAGTTAGATAGTGAAGTGGTTTAGGCTAGAGGGTAAGGTTGATTTAAGTAGGTTCGTGGGCTTGGGAAAGGTAAGGATGGGTCAATGGTTTAGGTAAGAGTAGGCCCTGAACCATCAACTATCCTCTAAAGTGAATTTTTGGCCTGCAAGAGGGATACTTTGGGGTTGTGCACACAAGGCAAGAATTTCAAGGTCGTCATATGGTCCAACGATGAAAACAAATGTCCTAGTCCCTAAGATATCATAATTTTCAATCCTCACTCTTTTTAATAAGATGTTATGATGCTGATTGGAAGAAGGATAATAAATGCATGCATGCCATATATGGTGATCAAGCTATTTGATTGATTTTGTTTGGATAAGATTGTATTCATCATAACACACTCCCATTTTGAATGGAATATGTATGTGATCTAAAATATATTGCATGTAACATACATAATACATATAACATCGCATTCACCATGAACCATGAACCATGAACCAATCGCATTCACCATGAACCATGTAATAGTCATAATGTATAACATCAAATCCACATAAATAATGTAAAAATCCATAAACACTATGTCATATACACCAGTTGAAAGTCATAAATTTGTATTGGAAATATGTCGAAAATTACATTTTTATACAAAATGGAACATCATTCCCAATAATGGATGCTCATGCCCAAAAATGGAATAAGGGCAGCTCATGGCCTATACACAAATAAACATCTCTTGCCAAAAATGCCACATTGTGGCTAATGTGCATAGTGGGTGTCTCAATCACCCTAGCCATCATTGGCACCCCAATGCTCATCTCCAAAATCAATCTTCCTCCTCTTTGATCTACAGGAAGATTGAGCCCCTGCATCTGGGTGTGGAGTGTCTCTCTTGGCTCTGAAAGGGAAACAACAATATGTCAGTTTTCCCACAATTATATCTATTAGTACACTTAAAAAAATACAATTAGAATTCAAATCTTGAGTACTCACCTAAGATGAGACAACATGTTGTGATGGGGGTGTCCATATCCTCGATCCAAGTCTCTCAACAATGCCTCCCTACAACAATTAGAAAAATCATTAATACATAATACCAAAATGTATTATTTTATGAAATTCATTCATGCTTTATAATATTTTAATGAACTTATAAATATCACTGTGAATATCAGAGGCAATACAGGATATTTCCCTTCCTCGCTAGGAAGTGGAGCACTAGGCTGGACAACTTGCTCCAAGGAAATGGTGCTGGAGGGGGCTAATGTAGGTAGGGGGTGGGGTTTGATGTAGGTTAATGGGTGGGAGTAGATGTATGGGTAATGGATCGAGCTGATGTGGATGGAATCGATGTGGATGGAGCAGATGGAGCCAAATGTTGGACAGATGGGGGAAACATGTGAGGGGATGGGTGTGGGCAGTGATATAGACACAGTGGTTTTACAATGGGGGGAGAAACCTATGGGGGGATATGGGTATGCCGATCATAGGGTCAGAGTGCCCAATCACATGAATCAACATGAAATGTGGAAAAACTGAACTATGTGGAATATATGTAGGGGTTTTTGCATATGGTGATCGTATGGTAGGAGATGGAGCCTACATAAACATATGAAATACATTTAATTATAAGAAAAAACATGTAAATTAACCATACAAAAAAAATGAATTTCACCTCAAATATATAATTGATTTCACACAAGTTACCTACATGACAGGTGATCTGCTCAGCCTAGGTGGAGACATGTGCTCAATCTCTTCTGCATGCACCTGTGGAAACACAACAACATTAATATTTCTTTCCCATATCAAATATGACGATTGCAACTAAATCAATTTTTAAATCCTACAACCATACACTCTTTTAGATACCTATATGTGAGCTGCTACAATATTTTTCGATGTCGTCGTGGTGGAATCAAGGTTGGGAGCAGTAATATCCTCCAACCTTAATTATGTTGTTTCATCTCAAAACAATTGCACATGCCAAAAACATCAATTACACTAATCAATGTTCATCTAATGATTGTAAAATGTACAGTTAAAAATGTAATCGACCATTTACAATTCATGTACTAACCTCAGACATAAAAGTATCTCATGTAAGAACCTCCATAGGGCCATGGAATGTATGTCCATAGTGAGTGCATCGATGGGGTAATCCTCAGCTGTCAAAAGGATCATTTTCCCCACTAGCTGTCATGGATGGTCCATGACCAATGGGGCCTGAAGGACCATTGAAGGACCTACACCTAATGGTTCTTTGTGTTGCTCCGATGTGTCATGCCTATATGATGCCATGAATGTACTATGCTATAGTACACTATGAGTAAGTTGTGATATAGCAGTGGCAGTCTCAACTAGGTGATCTAGTAACTGAGGTGTCTTTGGGGGGAATTAGGCGTATGCCTAGGTGCAGGTGGCCCTCTCATTGGGTTACACTTGGCAGTGGGTCGATCCTGGGAATATCCAAGACCAACCGGCCCCTGAAACTCACTAATGTCAAAGTAGTTGACATGTAGACCCAACACGAACTCCACATATAGTTTTCAAAGAAAATAAAGTGGAACCTCCCTGTTGTTGCAAGGAGGTTTTTCGGAAACCATAAACCATCAACTCATCCAATTTTGTCTCCATGGCTCATATGTGCACCAATCCATGCAAAGGCACCTTTTGTGTGGATCAGGGGGTCGATTGGTCATGGGGTCAATGAAATAACTAACTAGAGTCTGTTTTGAGATATTCAAGTTTCTGATTTGGTCTCTACTGAGACCAATGGAATAATATGCTCTCATCCTAGCCCTATACTCAGTTATGCTCACTAATTGACAGTGAGCATTTTCAACTGAGGCAATGATGTTGTCAAGCGATATGGCTAAGGAGAGTCTTAATGGTTCCTTAGTGGTTCTAAGCTCTTGAACCAAGGTTCTTAACTAGTGTAAATGTTGGTTAATTTGGGATTTTGTGGTTGCGCTCTCCTCGGTGTTAATGTATACTTCATGGATTTGTGTAGTTGGGTTATCCTCTCGGATGTTTGTTTTGGGGTTTGGCTCTTGGTTTTTGGCCATTGTGATAGAGAAGAGATGAACTACAATTAAAAAAAATGAATTTGTTTCAATTTGGTTGAATTTTTTGGAATGTTTAGAATGTAATTTTTTTTAAATCATTGAAAAAACAAAAAAAATGCAAATCATAGATAAAAATCCTACCTAGATGATGATTTGGAGGTGTTGGTGGTGGATTCAGTGTGTGTGCACAGTAAGATGGCGGTTTTGGATGCTCAAACACCGGTGGAGTCTAGTAGAATGGGATACAAATGGGCCTCGACTCAATTTTAATATACAAAGCAGTGTGCATGTGCTTTTAACATGCATGCACTCAAAGTGTGTGCATGTTAAAAGCGTGCATCTGCTCCTAATGCGTGCGTGCTTCTAATGCCTATGTGGATGCCTAATTGGCAGTTCAGGATTCACCAAACCGGAGTGCAAACGTGGTCTTTGGAGTGCGGGCATGCTTCTATTTTTTTAGCGTGTGCGCACTCCTATTGCAACACTTTTGGGTATCATCTTCATACAAGTACCCATATATATATATGTATAACATTAAATTATTATAAAAGTAAAAAAACAAATTTGTTTTATTAACTTATTTTAGAAAAACAAATTTATTATTTAATTGCTTATGTGTTTTATTTAAAATGGTTTATAAAAAAGTTATTTTGGTTGGAATATGGCAAAGAAAAAGATCAAAAAGTGCATAGTTTTCGGTTGTTCCAAGAATTTTCAAAGTTTGGGTCATTTTAGATACTCAAAACGGCTGGTGGTGAAAAAACTATGCCCTAAAAACTTTAATTATATAAAACTATGTTGAACATAAAAAAATTTAACAAATTTATTATATATAGAATTTTCAAAATAAACATTTTGAATAATTTTTATACTATGCTTTGTATAACAAATGAAACTTTAATTTACATAATTATGGTCGTTATTTAATGCTCTTTAACATTTAAGGAAAATCACTCGAGCTATTTTTTTTACATAATAATAACATCTTCATAATAGAATAGTTTAGTTTTTATTTTCAATTAATATAGATGCATCTTAATTTAGAAATAAAATAATTAATTTTTAAAATATTGAGATTACGATTGATTGATAATTATTTATTTTATTATATAATTAGTATTATGATCACCTCTTTCTTTAATTTTATTATACATTATTGGGTCTTTGAACCCATAGAGATCAAATTTATGCAATAGAGAAATACAAGAATCATACTCGAGACACATAGATCCAATCACACAAGAGACAAAATGGTTTACATGGTAAAATGCTTAGCAGAGAAATATCCATGGGGTAATGAAATGGTATATTATTGTTCAATAACAAATATTACAATCACCCTTCTGGGATTACACTCGTCCGCCCTATCGAGGATGATTACTTTGCGCATTTTCCCTTAGGGAAAACTTTCCAAATGCCACTAAGAACTATGCAAATATATATATTTCCCTTGTTGAATAGCAATAATTGCAATGGTCTATCCCCATCATGATGCAATTTGAAAAGATTTCCCAACCCTCTCGAACCAGGGATAAAAACTCGTTGACTGCATCAATGTAGCATACGTGCGGACTCGAACATCTAAGGGAATCACAAGCATGTTATTGCCTCAAAATTCCATGGCCTAAATGGCCAAAGTCCCTCTAAAAATTTGATCATTAAAGGGAACCTCCATGTAGCTAGCTAGTAGGTTGAGGTCTTGTTCTTTATTAAGTCACAAGATCCACTCATGGTGGTGCATTTCCATCAATTCCTTTAAGTTTCATCCTTGCAACCATACTCCCCTGGAGCCCAAACACTTTGATTTCTTAGAAGGTGCTAGAGGAGTCCTTAGAGAAACATCCAATGATCCCTAATTGGAATCATTTATGGTTGCGACTAGGATTTTCTTTAAGTCCCCAACTTTTGTTCATTTATTTAGTCAATCAATTAATTTCGTTACAAGGGTTAGTGCATATTATCTCTTATGTTATAGCTATGGTGGTTAGGTCCAATAACAAATTGGAGTTAAGTCGAGTGGGAGGCTCGATCTCAAGTTTTACCTTGCCTATTTTCTATTACATCGAATGGCATAAGTTCTCATCTCAATCAGTATTTTGAACATAGCTAGTGTGTATTTTCTGGTAATTATTGTCCATTGACATCTCTTGGGTGGTACCTAAAACAATGTTCAGTTTTAATTATGTTTAAAAACTATTTTTAACTGTCAATGCCCAAACATAGAAACTATTTTATCATAGTGCAACTTTTATTGGTTGTCTTAGATCAAATCACCCTGGTAACTATCACATCCTCAAATTATCAAAGTTAGAGAAACAATAGTAAAATTCATAGTTATGAAAAAATAAAAATTTATGAATTAGTGGGCATACCATCTTCTTCAAGTTGCGCCTATTCTTAATTAGAAGGAGATGCTCTTTTCCATTTCATTCACTACTCTGATTAATCATTAAAAGGAAACAAAGGTTTTTTGTTGCATGCTCTTGGTTGGAGTTTCCTCTTCTTAGTCACTATAGCCAAGATTTGGTAGAGATATGTATAACATTGTCATATAATAAAAATATACATTATATTGAATAAGAAAACAAAATGTTGTGTTTCTAAATCTTCACTATGGATGCTACCTTCCCCATTTTCTCCCTAGCACATCTTATAGTTTTTTAAGGTACAAGCCAACATATTTTAAACATAAAAATGTTATTAAAAGAATGATATAATTCAAAGCACAAACCATCACTTACCTCCATATATGCACCTATGCACAACCTACATAACAAAAAAATGTTTGTATCATTACTCAACCACAAGAAATATCAAAACACCATGGCACCCATATACTAAAGAATCTAGGTGTAATTAGTTGGTTTAAAATAGTAACGGGTTCACCGCAAACTTTTTTTTAAATTGCTTGCTTTCATCACCCAAGTGGGACTCTTCTCACTATACATGGCATCCACCCCAAAATATCGAGAGAAGGTGGAGGCAATTGAGGTCCATTTCTGCCTTATCAATTTATGCTTGAATATGCGAGGACATGTTAGTTGTTATAACCACTCTGCCAATCTAAATGAATTCCAAGGTAGCACCTATTAAGCAAAGTATCATCAAGACATTTCCAGAGACAAAAAAAATCCTATACAAATTAACTATAAGGATGGTATACTTCCAAAAGAAAGGGTTGGGAAAAATTGACCATAGATGGTTGTGTCCTTGTTCTAGGCTACATTGGATTTCTTGCACGACCATGTTGCAAGTAATACTGACAACTTGGAGGAATTTCAAATGTGTAGCAAAACCAACAAACTAGTCTTAATAAAGGAAATATGGAATCTATGTAAAGCCCGTGGATTCATAGTCTTGCCTCCTGATTATTAGTGCAAAGTCTTTGGGATGGCAATTCATCATCATTGTTATGAATTAAACCACTGGTCGCATGGAATATTTGGGTGGGCATGTGATAGTTACTAGGGTGATTTGGTCTAAGACAACCAATAAAATTCACATTGTGATCAAACAATTTCTATGTTTGGGCATTACAAGAAAAATAGTTTTTGAACATAATTAACACTAAACATTGTTTTAGGTACCACCCAAGAGATTTTAATGGACAATAATTACCAAAAAATACACACTGACTATGTTCAAAAGACAGATTGAGCTGAGAACTTATGCCATTTGATGTAATAGAAAATAGGGGAGACGAAACTTAAGATCAAGCCCACAACTCGACTTAAATCCATTTTTTTAATAGAACTAACCACTGCAACTATAATAGGAGAGATAATATGCATTAACCATTGTAATTAAATTCATTGATTGACTAAATAAATGAACGAAAGTTGGGAGCTTGAAGACTATCAGATATTGTCCTAGGCTCAACCATAAATGATGTCGACCAAGGATCGTCGAATGTTTCTCTAAGGACTCCTCTAGTACCTTCTAAGAAATCAAAATGTTTGGGTTCCGAGGGAATTATGGTTGCAAGGCCGAAACTTAAAGGAATTGACATAAGGGCACCACCAGGAGTGGAGCCTACAGCTTAATTTTACTCAACACGGGAGAACTGGGTCTAGACATAGTAAGGATTGACAGATTGAGAGCTCTTTATTGATTCTATGGGTGGTGGTGCATGGCATTTGTTATTTGGTGAAGCGATTAGTCTAGTTAATTCGTGGTTAATTCCGATAACAAACGCGACCTCAACCTGCTAACTAGCTACGCAGAGGTTCCCCTTAATGGACAACTTCTTAGAGGGAATATGGCCATTTAGGCCATGGAATTTTGAGGCAATAATAGGTCTGTGAATCCCTTGGATGTTCTGGGACGCACACATGCTACATTGATGCAATCAAAGATTTTTTCTCCCTGCTTTGAGAGGGTTGGGAAATCTTCTCAAATTGCATCATGATGGGGATAGACCATGCAATTATTTCTCTTCAATGAGGGAATGATATATATTTGCATAACTCTTAGTGGAAACTAGAAATTTTTCCCCAAGGGCCAAATGGGCAAAGCGATCAACCCCATTGGGGTTAATGGGTGTAAGCCCATAAGGGTGATTGTAATCTCTATTATTGAACAATATTATTCTGTTTCATTACCTCATGGATGTTTCTCTCCTAAGGGTTTTACCACGTAATCATTGTGTCTCCCGTGTGATTGGATCTATGTGCCTCCTGTGTGATTCTTGTATTTCTCTACTACATAAATTTGATCTCTATGGGTTCATTCTTGTATTTCTCTACTACATAAATTTGATCTCTATGGGTGATCTCTATGGGTCCAGGGACTATAATAAGATTAAAGAAAGAGGTGATCATAATATTAATTATATAATAAAATAAATGCTTATCTATCAATCATAATCTCAATATTTTAAAAAATAAACTATAAATACTTATTTCTAAATTAAGATGCATCTATATTAATTGAAAATAAAAATTAAACTATTTTATTATAAAGATATTATTATTATGTAAAAAAATAGCTTAAATATTTTTCCTTAAATGTTAATAGCATTAAATAACAATCATAATTATGTAAATTAAAGTTTCATGTATTATATAAGATTCATTTATTATATAAAATTGGTATGAAAATTATTAGAATTTCAAAATTTTATATATAGTAAAATTGTAAAAAAATTTGACATTCTACATATTTCCACACAATTAAAATTTTCAGAGCAGAGTTCTTCTCCTCACCCCACGGTTTTGAAGATTTGAAAAACCCAAAACTTTGAAAATTCTTAAAATAACCTAAAACTATGCCCCTTTATTATTTTTCTTTACCATATTCCACCCAAAATAATTTTTTCTATACAGTATATAATGAACAAATACAAGATAAATTTGTTTTTGCAAAATAAGATAATAAAATAAATTTGTTTTTCTATCTTTATAATCATTTAATGTTATATATATATATATATAATTGCAAAGTTATTATTTTATTGATTAATTTTGCGATGTATCAACATAAATCTCTGTAACCTTTAACATAAATCTCTGTAACCTTTAAGAGCATTAAATAACAATCATAATTATGTAAATTAAAATTTCATTTATTATATAAGATATGTATAAAAAATATTTAAATAAATATTTTTCAAAATTCTATATATAGTAAATTTGTCAAAATTTTTGACCTTCTACATATTTCCATACCATTAAAATTTTCAGGTTATAGCACCCCATGGTTTTGAGGATTTAAAAAACCCAAAACTTTGAAATTTTTTAAAATAACCTAAAACTATGCCCCCTTTATTATTTTTCTTTAACATATTCCACTCAAAATAATTTTTTCTAAACTACTTTAAATAAAATATATAATGAACAAATACAAGATAAATTTTTTTTTCAAAAATAAGATTAAAAAATAAATTTGTTTTTCTACTTTATAATCATCTAATGTTATATATATATATATATATATATATATATATATATATATATAATTACAAAGCTATTATTTTATTCATTAATTTTAATTCTTAAATAATATTAATTAACATTTTTAACTTTAAAACATTAATTTATATAACAATTATAATTATGTAAAGCTTTATCCCTCTATATATATCACTTCATTTGAATGATTTTAAATGTTGAATAACATTTATAATAATTATTTTAAATGTTGAAGAGCATTATATAACTATCATAATTATGTAAACTAAATTTTCAACTATTATTATATAGTGAATTAATTCATGGGCAAGTAAATTTGGTTTCCTTAATTAAGTATTAAAAATTAAAAATAAACCGCCTTCCTTAAACTAAACTGTTTAAAGTAAAAAATAAACCATGTACTTTTAAAGTAAAAAATTTAAAAAAGCCAAGGTAGTTTTAAAATTGCATCGAAATCTTAAAAATAAAAAAAATAAAAATAAACCAGGGCAGCTTTAAAATTGCATCAAAATCCTTGGAAACAAAGTTTAAAAAAAAATCCAATGACTTGGCTTTTCAAGATTTTAGGACAATCTGGAATTTCAATTTCTACATCACAACCATAACATACACATGTTAAACTTAGTTGTGTTGAGCCTTTTACAATATTTAATAGGCATCAAATATGCTGAATCTGCGCCTGCTTATCTTCTCACATGTTGGAGTAACACAATGGTTAAACCAACAAGAAGGATCAAAAGAAACCCAACAGATCCACAGAATACATGCACCATGCACCAGTACAAAATAAGCACACAGAAAACAAAATCAAGCATTTTTACATTGACGGTTTGAAGTACAATATAAGCACACAGAAAAATCAAGCATTTTTCCTTTGACGGTTTGAAGTGTAGCAGCCTTTACACACAGCAAAATCAAGCGTTTCCATTGGCGTTTTGAAGTGTAGCAGACAAAAAAATAACGCCACAGCATACCAGACAAACAGATAAAATATCACTGGGACAGATACATAATTTGTACAACCAGCACTAATTAAATAGTGTCAGCACAACAGATTTAATGCCAAGGGAGAAATGGATCTGCTTATCAAAAGTCTGAACTCTTGAAGATCTACAAACCCATCTCCATTAACATCCACATTTCCAATCATGCTATGACAGTAACAAACATCCTTCCCCTCCATCAATCCCAATCTGCACAATACATCATTCAACTCTGCTGCACTGATAAACCCATCTCCATTCTGGTCGAACACAGCAAATGCAGCAGAGATGGCCATATCATCAATCTCGCAATCACCAGAACTTACAATTTCTTCATTCTCATCGTTTCCTAAAAATATTAATGTGCTATAAAAATCCCTAAACTCCATGGAAGTGAGAAACTCAAGCCCACCAGCAGAGGCTGATTTCACAGCTGATTCCAAGTCTTCCATGGGAATCTCCAGATTCAATCTTTCCAGAAATCTCATTATCTCATCAGTGCTAACCCTTCCATCACCATCCTCGTCCAGGATTCCAAAAATGCTTGCAACCCAATCATCACGCGTTGCAATGACTAATTTCTTCTTCTGATCTTCAAAGCTGAGATTGATCTCTTCCTTCTGCTCATGCTGTGAAGCCTCTGCACCAGTTTCATGGTGTTTTCTATCATCATCATCAACTAAAATTATAAGATTTGCAGGATCATGAATTGCTCTTTTGCTGGTACTTAACAGACACCCATAAAACCAGTTAATATCCAAACCCATGATAAAATTATCCAAGTCCATCTCTGAATCCTGATCCAGGATGGAAACCCTATTGGCCATCTTTTATAAAGAAATCCTTTAGTAGACTTTCTATGCAATATCTAGAAGCCCCCGTGTGTCTATCAAGAAAAAAGAAACTGTGAGAGATTAAGGTAAGAGATCAGGTATAAATAGCAACAGTCCTCAGGAAACTTGAAACCCTATTGGCCACCTTTTATACAGAAATCCCTTACCTTTGAAAACTTGTAAATGGCTTTCTATGCAATCTTTGCAGAGCGCTCAGAGAAACAAAAACTGTGAGAGAATCAAGTAAGAGACGTGGTATAAATAGCTACAGGCCTTCGGAAACTTTCTGCGAAAGATGATGAATGCAAAGGAAGCTTCCTTGTACTCATCGCCTAGTAACTCGCGTCTACTAAATACAAATGGAAGACGTGAGGAGGTGGTCTGGTTACATTAAGGTACGTCATGTTGCCGTTGTAAGAAAAAAATCGAAGGAATATGTCTTTTTTCAAACCAGGAACCTGCATGTGAGGTGTGAACTCTACTATTTCCATTTATAGATTTGACATATCATTGAATGTTTTAAATGTTTAATGAATAAGATTGTAATTTTTTTTGTGTTATACTATGGGAATCATCAATTAAGATGGGTTGGTACTCTCGTGACGACACGTATTTATGAGGTGACAGTTATTTATGAGGTGTCTTAAGATGGGTTGGTACTCTCGTGACACATATTTATGAGGTGGCAGTTATTCATGAGGTGTCTGCCCGTTACCATTATACTCTTAGGTGCATCTACGAAGCCAGGATTGGTACTTTGGTTAAGCTACCACTATACCCCTAGGTGCATCTATCCATCCGCTACCACTATACCCCTAGGTGCATCCATCGAGCCACCGACCTCCTTTACAAGGGTGTAGTCTAAATATTCTCCTATTGGAAATATTTCAAAAATCTTAAAATCGCATATATTAGCTATGAAAATTGCATAATTTGGGTGCCATGGGGTTATTTGAGGGTGGTAAATCTATTTATGGATTCAAAAATACAAATAATCGAGTAGAAAATTAGATTTTACCAACAAAAAAATTAAGGTATTGATCAAAACCAACATGTAGAATAAATAAACAATTTCTTTTTTTTTTCAGCCAAAAAATAAACAATTCCCCTTACAAGGCTCATCTACACCACGACTCTATTTAATTTTTTTATTAAGAAATATGGTTTATATCATTAATTAAGGAGTAGTTCATTGAAAGTAGTTGGGAAGAATGATTGTTACCCTCTCCACCTAGGTTCAATTTTTGTAAGTGACAAGATGCTCTTGTTAAATCCCTATATAATAATTGAGTAGATTATGTATCAAAAACTTAGAATAAATCATAAAGAAAAAACTTCAATATAATAATAAAAAAGTTTTTTTTAAATAAACAAAAATATATTATTAAGAAAGCTAGGAAAAAAATTAATTATATTAATTAAAAAAGATGTGTTTTTTATGTTATTAAGGGAGGGAAAAAAATAATTATGTTAATTTAAAAAAGGTTACGAAATCGTATTATAAAGGATTTCTTTTAAATTAATAATAATAAAATAATAAAAAGAATTTGGTTACATTTAAATTAATAATAAAAATATTTATAATATTAATAATAAAAAGAATTTGGTTACATTTAAATTAATAATAAAAATATTTATAATATGATGGTAAAAAATATTTTAAAAAATTGTTTTTTTATATTTAATTAAAATATAAAAAAAAGAATTGCTTTTTCTTAATAGGAAAATAGAACTTTTCAATAAAAACATAAAAACATATCCATACGGTTACAACAAAAGTCTTCAAAATGTGACCCTCAAGAAGTAACAATGCTACACAGACTAAGCTCTACAAGTTTACAACAAACTATGCTAAGAAACAATACAAAACAGAGAAAATAAATTACAATCTTTCCAAATAAGATTAGAATCTAATATGTTTGCAAAGTACCATGTAAGACAAGGGTATTGTCCTTGTATTCTTCAAAATATAAAGAGCCTTTTATTCCATTTATAGCCTTTTTAGAAAGGTCATCAGCAACATGATTTAATTCCTTGAATATATGTTGGATAAAGATTTCATTGAAATAGGAAATCATGGATGCTATCATCTAGCACCAATGTTCCAACAAGGTAACCTATAGTATTGAGATGCCATTTGCCTAATTCACAGTCACTTTAGAGTCACCAAAGAACCTGTAAGATAACAATACCAAGCTTAATAGAAAAATGTAATAAGCCCCGAAGAGCTAGCAATTATGCTCTAGTGTTGGTCCCCATACCACACTCCATCCAAAGTTTATAAGAATGTTTTGAATTTAATTTCAAGAACATCCCACCACCACATCTCCCCCATGTAGAAGCACCATCAAAATAACCCACTGCTTTGTCATCTATAGTTTAGCCACAATAAGTATTTTCTTTTTTTTGGGCTTGTTTTACCCTTTTGTGGGAGATAGTGACAATTTTGCATACAAATTTTTTTTTGTATAATAGTTGGTAGTTCTTAGGGTCACTAAAGAGATGATGTTGAAAGGAGATTTTTTATCTTGCTTCCCTATTACTTTGTAAGCTCATAAGAACAATTTATGAATGTGATTTCCATTCTCCTTGTATAGATGTTCAACATTCTTCTATTATATATGTTGAAATCAAATCTAATTTCCATTTATAGGGGTGGTTATAAGCCACCCGGTAATGCCACTTATAGGGTAGTTAATAACCACCTCGATAAGTCGATGTATGGGATGCCACTATGCATGGATTTAATGGAGTTTAGAAACTAGGCTTGTAAGGGATTTAAAGCATGTTTTCCACTACCAATGTAAGTTTCTATAAGGCTAGTTTTAAATTGTTTTCATATATAGAGAGTTAATAGCTTCCCTCATAAGTTTCTATAAGGGGGGGAGGGGAGCTTTCATGCCACCATGTAAGGGTTTTATGCTATCCATGTATTTCACTATGAAGGGGATTCCAAACCACCCCCATAAGTAGTTATGAGGGGGTTTCAAACCACCTCCATAAGTAGTAATGAGGTGGGGTTTATAACCGCCTCATAAGTAGCTATGAGAGGGGGTTTCAAACTGCCTCCATAAGTAGCTATGAGGGGGGTTTATAACCTCCTCCATAAGTAGCAATGAGGGGGGTTCCAAACCACCTCCATAAGTAGCTATTAGGGGTGGTTCAAACCACCACTTTACCTTGGTAATGAAGGGGTTCCAAACAATCCACGTAAGTTGATATGAGGGGGGTTTCAAATCATCCATGTACCTTTAAATGAAGGGGATTCCAAACCACCCATGTCCCTTTCTATGAGAGGGTTTCCTAACTGCCCTTGTACCTTGTTGTGAGGGGGTTCCAAACCACTCATGTACCTCAGTACGAGGGGGATTTTGAACCACCCCCATAAGTTGATATGAGGGGGGTTGTATCCCACCCCCATAGATTTCTATCAAGGAGGTTCCATATCGCCCCCATACATTTCTATGAAGGCGGTTTATGCACAACCGCCTCTAATAGTTATCTTTCTTATGAGGGTTGTTATTTTTAGTCACCTCTAATAGTCACCTTTCTAGAGATGGTTCACAACCGCCTCCAAAGAAACTTTTGGGGGTGGGTTAGAACCACCCCCAAAAGTAACTTTCGAGGTGGTTCAATTTTTTTTTAAACTGCCCCTAAAGACCTAAAATTTTAACATCGGTTTAAATTTGGGGGTGGTTTTCAAAACCACATCTAATCCCTACCTTTAGTGATGAAAAGAAACCACCCCTAAAGACCTAAAATGTAGTAGTGATATGTTTATCCCTTAACTATAGAGGTTTGGTAAGCTACTCTAAAAATCTTGCACTTAAGAGACTTTGTTGAAGTTCATAAGCCTTATATTATTATGCTACATGATACTTTGGGGGAAGGGAGGAAATTGTCTTTCAAGTTAGGGAATTTTCTCTCAGGATCAAGGAAAATTTTAAGGATGTATAATTTTCTGAAAGTGTAGAAACCTTGGCAATCTTGCTAATTTTTAAATTCACAACCTTAAAATGTTTGGCTATTTAAAAAAAAAAATTCAAATTTCTAAGGAATTTATATAGTTTTTGGATAATTTTGACGATTTTTAGAGTAGAAAAAAATTATCCCATGGAATTTAGGCGAATCATCTTTGGAAAGAAAGCAAATTGGCAAATCTTTTTTTGGAAACAAGGTTGAAAAATATCCCATGGAATAAATTTTTCACATAAAATTTTCCTTGCTCGGGATGGGATTTCTCCTTAATGGATGTTCACAGTCTTTCTGGAGGGTTAATTATGAGGTGGTATATAGGTTCTTTTTACAACAATAATTATTTGTTTGTGGTTCTTGGACTAGCTATTGTACATTATTCATAAGAGTTGGATAAGTAGATTATAGTGTTGAATCTATATGGGTCTTACGCTAAGAAAGTGGATTATAGGGAAAAGTTATTTAGGGTGGATCTTCCAAAACAAAATCTTCTAACTGTAGGAGGTGACTTAAATTTTTATTTGGGAGAGCATAAATTTGGGTTCAAGTTGCCCATTTTGATCCCTTAACATATTTTTTTATTCGAGGTTGGAGGATATTGGGATACTTGATGTAAAGCCTATTAAACTTTGGCCTACCTACAAGAATAAGTGGTTATGTTTTGATAGGATTGCAATGACATTTTACATGTTTCTAATCTTTGACGATGTATTTAATGATCATTTCATGATCAGTCAATGAGTGGGAACAGCGGGGGAATCACATCATTTTCCCATGTTTTTGGAAATGGCCAAGGTAGGGAATAAGCCTCCTATCCCCTTCAAATGAAAAGGCTTATTGGATTGAAAAAGACGACTATGTAGCATTGATAAAGGAGAACTAGTCTTCCTTTGATGAGACTAGAATTGAATTGGCCTCACTATAGTTTGAGGAAAATCTTAAAAATACAAAAGAAAAATTGTGTCTTGGACACATGACAAAAAAATTGAAGGATAATAAAGAGTTGTAATGTACCCATTAAACTTTGCTCATTGTCAAGGATGTGTCAAGGCTTTGGGGCACCTTAATTTAGCCTATGATTTTTTTACTTTTTGATACCAATCTTCACTTTTAATAGCTAACTATGTATAATAACAATGGAATCATGCTACAATGACCTTAACTATTTAACTACCGTGCCAAACATGATTTCTACCATGGATATATCCATAACTATGATGAATTAATTCCATACACATAAAATTGAGGAAACTAGAAAAGAATCAATTGCATAACAAACATGGAATAAATGGCATATTTCATTAAAAATAATTATAAGCATGACATTCAAAGAAACATTCAACACTTATCTTTGTGGAATAGTCCTCCAACTAGATGCAAATGAGGGATGTTCCTCCCAACCTTAGGAACTGTATCACACTAAATCTTCCTATGACAAAGGCCACCCCCGAACCGAGGCTATTATTCCATAAGGGATAAGTTCTTAGGCATTCAATCTACTTAGTCCACAACCTAGTACTCTTAGATGGCAAAACCCCCTCTTCAAGAATCCCAATCAACCAACACTCTTCCCCCTTGGCCTACACAACACTAGGAATGGGATCCCCTTCTTTACATGCAACCCCTTATCCTATCCCAATTCCCTTCCACTGTTCTAACACAAGTTGGCTAGGGAATATCAATACTAGGACTCTATGGATTCTCAGTTGTAGGGTAGGTTCCTCTTACAATGGCATGATAAACATCAACACCAAATTCCCCCTGGTAATTAAATTTTCATAAGTGAGTATGGAAATTTATGTTTCCTCTCCCTATAATGTACTAGACATTAGCGCCTAAGAATGATTGGAAAAATTATGAAGGAATGAATGGATCTCTAACTCAATTTCCCACGTTTGATATGCATGTTTTCAACTTTCCATGTGGTTCCTCAAGAGGAGTTCACTTTTCACAACTTGATTCCCAACTCAAAATAATCAAATAATGATTAAGTAAAAACCCCCATAAACATGGGTTTCGGGAATTTGGGTTAAATTCCTAACAAAGGTTGGAAAGTAAGGATAAGGGATTAGGTTAATACTAACTAGGTTCATCTCCCCTCAGACCCCTTTCACTTTCTCACTTGTGGAATCCTAGCCCCCCATCTCTTCTTTGTCCTTCTTCGTTTGTAGTTGTTAGCGATTTTTGTATTATCAATAAGTGTATATATTACTATATATTTGATCAACCTAGATGTTGAGTCTCAAAAATGCCATTTTTTTGCTATCCTTTTTGTCCAATATACCTCCCATTTTCTACCTTTTTATTTCCACGGTAATATTTGTTATGCTTTGAAAGGGCTACCTGTATAAAGTATTCTTTAGCTTACATGTCTTTATATTTTATTGGTTATTTGAGAAATTAATATAAAATTACATGTTTGTAACTACATTCCTGAAGTAATGTCGAAATGTTGTAGAACTTATCATCTGCAACCCTGCTGTAGAACCCATCATGTATAGGCCTGTTGTAGAACAAGTCATCTACAAGCCTACCGCAGATCCTAGTTAGTTATAATATTTTTTTTAATTCTAAGTTCGTGGTAGTTGCTACGTATTTAGAGCTGTGATACCAGGGATATGATTCACCTTTTTGGCATCTTATGGAAATGAAGTTGATTGACCATACATGTATTCAAGTACAATCTTCAAATAGGATGAGGATGTAACCAAATATTATACTAGCATTTTCCCCTTGAGGGGAAAAAGTGAATGCCGGTAGGAAAAAATGAAAGTTAGAAGGAATAAAAACATAGGATCAGGCAGTGAAGGATACCGGTAGAAAAAGAGCAAAGTTTGTAACAATGCTCAGATTACAAAGACATAGGCACTCAACCCACAACAAAAAATAATGTTAAGTTTAGCAACACACTGAGCCAACTACAATTGCTTATCCCACAATCTTTGTAGTAGTAATCTCAACACTATAGATTACTACTATATCTGGAATATATAAGCAATTTAAAGTAAATAATTCAGCAATAATATCAATGAAAACAATGATTATAATAGCTCCTAAACTACACAAACTACTTGTGAACAAAGATATACCTCTCTCAACAAAAATATACCTCTCTTTCTAGACATTCACAGGTTTGTTGACAATTATGTTGGTGCCCTGCTTTTCAAAATTGACACTTGCAAACAAACCACGATCTGTAACCGAGGTGCGGATCCTTTGAATATGTTACCTCTTTGCTCTTAACAAATCCTTCGGAAATCTACATGAGCACCAACTTCTCCACAACAATTTGGTCACAGTAAAGTAAATCGAATTCAACGCGTGAGAAAAACCCCTAAAAAATGCTAAAATGCTAAATACACCCCTAAATTTGTTGTTACTAACTTATAATAGTTTATATTTAAATATATATTAATTTTATATCTTTAAATTTAATAACATTGAATATATTAAATTTTAAATATAAATTTTAAATTTAATATAAATTTTAAATTTAATATAAATATTAATATTAATTTTAAATTTAATATAAATATTAATATTAATTTTAAATTTAATATAAATTAAAAAATATATAAATTATAATTATAATAATATTTTTTTAATTTAATTTTTTAAAATAAAACATAAATTTAAATTTAATATTTATAAATTTAATATAAATTTAAATTTTAAAAAAATATAAAAATAAGCAAACCAGAGTTAAAAATAGTAATATTTTGTGTTACCCTACTTGGAATATGTTATGATTATAGGAGCGATAAAATGATTATATGTTAAAAAATACAAATGAATAAGAATTATGGTATTATTCTATTTTAATAGTGTTATGATTTAATGAAATAAAAGGCATTTCTATTATTTCATGGTTATATTCAGGGAAAATTTTAAGGACCCATACTTATTTAAAAGTGTATAAACCTTGGTGAATCTTACCAATTCTTAAAATGTCAACTATAAAATATTTGGTGATATTTTTCTAAAATTATTTCAATTTCTAAGGATTTTATATAGTTTACATAATAATTTGGCTATTTTTAGAGTGAAAAAACTTTACCCCATCAAAATTGGGCGAAATGGGGCTTCGAAAAATGCAAATTGGCGAATATTTTTTTGGAAAAAAACATGGAAAAATAGCCCATGGGCTAAATTTCGCCCCTAAAATTATCCTTGGTTATATTAATTTTTAAATCTGGTAAGGATCATGAGAAGATTCCTTTTGCATTATCTCATTATCATTTAAAAACATTTAAAGAGAAAATCATCACAGACATTATCTTTGTAGAATAAAGGCATAATTTCTTAGAAAATCTTCATTTTTTTAAATGCTATGTAAACTCATTATTGAATGGCCAATTTAAAAAAACCAAAGTAATTTGAAAAACCATTGCCATACCAATAAACATTCCAAATTTAAGGATATCTTAAATCATTCACATAAATTATGAAATAGGATTCCTCTTGCATTATCTCATTATCACCTAATCACCTAAAAATATTTAAAGAGAAAATCATCAAACATTATATTTGTAGAATAAGTGCATAATTCCTCCCAACCTCCCAAGCTACAAATGGACTTAAAATTGGTATATATATATAAATAAAAACCAATAACACCAAAATATCATTTAAAAATTAAAATAATAATATTAATAATTAAACACATGCAATCTCAAAAACAATCGTAATCAAATTCCACATAACTCAATAATATGAATTCTTACACAAAATATCATTTAAAATTAAAAGAATAAAAATAAATAAATAATATCAAAATATGATAATATAAATTCTTACTTAAATATCATTTAAAATTAAATAAATAATAACATAGAAATCTAAAAAATAATCTTGATCAAATTCTACTTTCAATTCTATAATGTAATTTATCACTCAAATTATATTTTCAAGATTCACTTCCAATATCATAATGTGAATTCTTACTCAAATTTCAATTTCAAGTTCCACTTCCTATCCTATAATTGTGAATTCTTACTCAAATTTCACTTTCAAATTAGAATCATGAAATACTTTCAAAATAGAATCATGAAGTACAAAGATATTATTACTTATATTTTCAAGTTTCACTTCCAATCACATAAAATGAATTCTTACTCAAATTCCATTTTCAAGTTCCACTTCCAATTCTTATTTAAATTCCATTTTTAAGGTCCACTTCCAATTCTACAATGTGAATTCTTACTCAAATTTCACTTTCAAATTATAATTATAAAATACAAATATATTATTATTGTAATGTATGTGTTTAATTTCTCCACAACAATTTGGTCACAGTAAAGCAAATCGAATTCAATGCATGAAAAAAACCCCTAAAAGTGCTAAAATGCTTAATACACCCCAAATTTGTTGTTACTAACTTATAATAGTTTATATTTAAATATATATTAATTTTATATCTTTAAATTTAATTTAAATTTAATAACATTGAATATATTAAATTTTAAATATTAATTTTAAATTTAATATAAATTTTCAAAAAATATAAATTATAATTATAATAATTTTTTTAAATTAAAACATAAATTTAAATTTAATATTTATAAATTTAATATAAATTTAAATTTTAAAAAAAATATAAAAATAAGCCAACAAAAGTTAAAAATAGTAATATTTTGTGTTACCTTACTTTGAATATGTTATGATTATAAGAGCATTAAAATGATTATATGTTAAAAAATACAAATGAATCAGAATTATGGTATCATTCTACTTTAATAGTGTTATGATTTAATGAAATAAAAAGCCATTTCTATTATTTCATGGTTATATTAATTTTTAAATTTGGTAAGGATTATGAGAAGATTCCTCTTGCATTATCTCATTATCATTTAAAAATATTTAAAGAGAAAATCATCACAGACATTATCTTTGTAGAATAAAGGCATAATTTCCTAAACACTCTTCACTTTTTAAATTCTATGTAAACTCATTATTGAATGGCCAATTTAAAAAACCAAAGTAATTTGAAAAACCATTCCCATACCAATAAACATTCCAAATTTAAGGATATCTTAAATCATTCACATAAATTATGAAATAAGATTCCTCTTGCATTATCTCATTATCACCTAATCACCTAAAAATATTTAAAGAGAAAATCATCAAACATTATATTTGTAGAATAAGTACATAATTCCTCTCAACCACCCAAGCTACAAAAGGACTTAAAGTTAGTATATATATATAAATAAAAACCAACAACACCATAATATCATTTAAAAATTAAAACAATAATAATAATAATTAATCACATGCAATCTCAAAAAAAATCGTAATCATATTCCACATAACTCAATAATATAAATTCTTACACAAAATATCATTTAAAATTAAAAGAATGAAAATAAATAAATAATATCAAAATCTCATAATATAAATTTTTACTTAAATATCACTTAAAATTAAGTGAATAATAACATAGCAATCTCAAAAATAATCTTGATCAAATTCCACTTTCAATTCTATAATGTAATTTCTCACTCAAATTATATTTTCAAGATCCACTTCCAATATCATAATGTGAATTCTTACTCAAACTCCAATTTCAAGTTCCACTTCTTATCCTATAATTGTGAATTCTTACTTAAATTTCACTTTCAAATTAGAATCATAAAGTACAAAGATATTATTACTTATATTTTCAAGTTTCACTTCCAATCAGATAATATGAATTTTTATTCAAATTCCAATAAGATAATATGAATTCTTATTCAAATTCCATTTTCAAGTTCCACTTCCAATTCTTATTTAAATTCCATTTTCAAGTTCCACTTCCAATTCTATAATGTGAATTCTTACTCAAATTTCACTTTCAAATTATAATTATAAAATACAAATATATTATTATTGTAGTGTATGTGTTTATTTAAAAATCTTATTTATGTAAAAAAAATGACTAAATGTCTTTCTCCTTTACTAAAATAAAACTAATAAATTAATTTAATACTTAAATTATTTGGCCTTTTCCATTTAATTTACCAGGTGCCTTAATCCATTAAGGAAGCATGGAAGTAATTAAATATCTCTGCAAATGTACAACTAACTATGCCGTGTTGGTGCAACTAAATATTGTTAATTATCTGAGCTTTGTGCATACATATTCATGAGGTTAGATACACTTTCATAGTTGTTAGATTAGATGGAACAAAGCAACGCTCCAAACACAAATAACAATAATCCAAACACAAATGTGAAATGCGCTGAGAAAGCATGCTCATCCAGCTAAAACAAAACACGAACTGTGAATCTCTAAACAAAACGGTGAGGTGCCAAAATTGATTGAATGATCATAGGGCATTTGAGCGCTTTCTCTACAATCTTCGATTGATTAAATTGTTTTATTAAATGATGTACTTCACACACAGGCATGCTTGTGGGTTGGGCAGAGAGGGCATTAAATTTTCTGCCAAAATAAAGCATTTAAGCTTACATCAAAGAGTTAAATCAAAATAATTGCTTTAATTAGATATAAACATAAAATGGGATTCAATGAACATGGAGGATAGAACGAATGCTCCAAGAAGATTCTCAGGGTAACTGTAGCAGCTTAGCTATTTAAAAGCAAGGACTCTAGGCTTGAACCTAGGGGCATAGGGTCTTATGGTGAATTTACAGGGGAGGGGCTCACTCCCTCCTCCACGGCTTGATAAGGAGATGGTAGCCGAGATTTCGACGGTGCACTAGGAGGAAGCACAAACCAGGGAAGACAGGGGAAGAACCAAGGGCAAGATGGCGGCGTCTGATAGTGGGAAAGAGGGATTGGGGAATTGTATTCCCAAGTCATCCAGAACCCCTGCAATATTGGTGAACCCTAGCAAAGTAAAAGATCGAATTTAGTATATGATTGATCACGCGTTAATCATAAAATTAATGGGGATATGGCCCTCAGAGAAATCGTTAACATGGTGGATTAACTCAACATGGGAGCCGAAGGGGCATTTTGACCTCTTGCTGGGTTCGAAGGGTTTTTTTTACGGTAGTCTTTCTTAATATTGAAGATAAGGACAAAGTTTTTGAGGTTGGTCCTTATTTCTATTACTTAGCAAGCCTTTTTTTACGAATATGGAAGGACCACTTCAACCCGGAAAAGGAAGACCTGCTGATAGCCCCGATATGGATAAGACTATACTCTCTCCCAACTGAATACTGGGATCCTGATATACTAAAGGATATCGAAGGAGCTCTTGGGCACTTTGTAAAAATTTCTAACCAAACGAAGCAAGGGAGGTATGTTTCGTATGCCTGAATATGTGTTTATATGAATATCTCTAGAACTTTGCCTGAAGGAATCACTTTAAATTGGGAAGATTCATAATGGTTTCAAACCCTGGATTATGAACATATTGCATTTCGGTGTCGTCGATGCCATACCCATGGACACCTAGCTCGTTACTGCCATCTTAATCTCCCTGAGGAGATCCCGGGTAGCCAATTACAGGATAAGAGTGATGCTAAAGGCTTTACAAAGATCACCAGTCAAAGAAGAGGAGGAAGAAAACATAATGGGGTTGAGCTGAAGAAGAAAGAGTAGAGTTCTAATAGCTTTGCGGCTTTAGATCCAAATTTGGCTAACCCTATGATTCAAGACCAACCTACGGACAACCCTGTTACTGAGGTTGACAAGCCTATTGATCTAGCTGAGATCAACCACATAAGTAACAATGTGGAGAAGCCTACAGTCTTAGCAGAGATCAACCATAAGAGTAAAAACGAAAGTAAGAAGACTCCGGAGAATGATCAATTTGAGGAGGAGCGGGAGGAGATGGAACTGGGAGATCTTAATCTTGATAGTATGGAAGAAGCATGTAAAAACATTGAGGTCCACTCTATTCTGGATACTCAGCTGAAGCTTCTGAAAGATGCTATCCTTAAAACTAAACCAACCCCTAACCTAGGAATTGGACCTCTTAAACTAAAGGAAAGCAAGAGGAAATTTAAAGACGGAGGTCTGAAAAGAGGAAGAAGATCGAATAGGGAACAAATAGGTGAAATTGGAGCTCGATTGGTGGATTCAGGCCAATATCCGACGATCCAGGAAGCTCTTCTTTCTATGAGATACAGTGTTTGATGAAAATTCTTTCCTAGAACATTAGAGGGATTAATGGCCCTCGAAACAGAAAACTCTAAAACGAAAAATTATGAGAGAAAAAACTACTGTGGTTATGATACAAGAAACGAAGTGTTCCGGGGTTCAGTTGGATCTGAAGGGGAGAAGTATATGGAATAATTGTAAGTGTATGTCTCTGGATGTTGTTGGTCAGTCAGGAGGTGTGGTGATCTTATGGGATCCCCGACTGATTTCACTTACTAATTTTCTCTCCACTAAATTTAGTCTCTCTGCTTCTTTTCATCTTCTAGGTACATGTGTAAAAGGAATCATTACTAATGTGTATGGGCCGAGTAGCTACCCTAAAAAGCGTAATTTCATTAATAGTCTTTCTATGCTCAGAAATTTATTTAAAGATAAGCACTGGATTATGGGGGGAGATTTCAATCTAATCAGATCTTTGGCCGAGAAAAAAGGGGGAAGGAGAATCCTTATGCCAAATAATACTCTTTTTGATGAATTCATTGAGAACAGTAAATTGATTGATATGGCCATGGGGAGCAATGGGTTTACTTGGAATAATAGACAAGGCGGGGAGCATCTGGTGGCAGCAAGATTGGTTAGATTTCTTATGACGAAAAGTATTATGTTCTTAGGAGGTACTCTATCTTCCAGTCCTCTTGCGTCCTCTGGCTCAAACCACTGGCCAATCTCCCTTATCTGGAGTAATATTGGTAATAATATGAATAGGCCATTTTTATTTGAGAGCTTCTGGCTTCTCCATAAAGAATTTCATCACAAAGTGGAGGAATGGTGGAGAAGTATAGTTCCTCCTCAGGGGACTAAAATGTATTGTTTCCAGCAAAAGTTGAAAATGTTAAAACAAAGTATTAAAAAGTGGAACAAAGAGGTCTTTGGAAACATTTTTGCTGATATTGCAGAGCTTGAAAATAAGATGGCTTTGGTTCAAGAAAGTGTCATGAGGATTGGTTTGAAGGAGGAGCTGGCGGGGAAGGAAAAGAGCATATCCAGGCAATTATATCATAGGCATAAACAAGAGGAACTACTGTGGAAACAGAAGTCGAGAAACCAATGGCTTAAGGATGGGGACAAGAACACTAAGTTCTTTCATCGAGCAACCATACAACATAGACATCTAAACCAGATCAGTAAGCTTCGTACTAATGAGGGAGTGGCTGTGGATTCGCATGAGGATATTGAGAAGGAACTCATAACTCATTTTAAGGATGTTATGACAGAACCTCTGATTGATAGATCTGCTGCCTGCAGGGAGATTAAGAATATTATTCCCAGAATCACTACTCAGGAATAGAATGAAATGCTTACCCATCCTATCGAATTCCAGGAGGTTGAGGGCGCGATCAATTAAATGGAAGATAGTAAATCCCCTGGGCCTGATGGGTTTATGGCTAATTTTTTCCACCATTTTTGGGACTTGATCAAGTTCGAAGTGTGGCAGGTTGTGGAAGAATCGAGACAAATGAAAGGGGTTCTCCCTGCTTTAAACTCTACCTTCCTAACCCTGATCCCGAAAACTCCTGGGACCGAAAGAGCAGAGATGTTCCGACCCATTTCTTTATGTAATCTCATTTATAAGCTCATCACGAAAGTCTTGGATAACAGACTAAAACCTCTCCTCCCTTCGTTGATTTCTTTAGAAAAGACGGGATTTGTTGAAGGAAGACATATCTTGGATGGTATTATTCTTTCTCAGGAAGTCTTCATTCCCTTATGAACACCAAAAATCCCAGGATGCTTCAGAAGTTAGATCTCTCGAAAGCTTACAATAAACTCAATTGGAATTATATGAAAGAGATTATGGAATCCTTTGGATTCAGTGAGACTTGAATCAAATGGATTTCCAACCTAACGTCCTCTGCCTTCTTTTCTATTCTTATTAATGGGAATCCTTCAGAGATCTTTAAACCAAATCGGGGCATCCATCAAGGGGATCCTCTGTCACCCTTTCTCTTTGTGATTATGACTGAGGGTCTTGGCAGGCTCATTACTCATTTGGTTGAGCAGGAGAAAATAAAAGGTCTCACCTTTCCACCTTATGAAAAGGCTATCACTCATCAGCAGTTTGTTGATGATACTCTAATGATGGGGCACTCCTCCGCTCAGTAAGCCAGACAAATAGTGAAGGCTTTAAGCCTTTTCTTAAAAGCTTCTGGGCTCACTTTGAATATGGAGAAATCGTTGGTTTTTTTCTTCAATACTCCCCCTGCAACTCAAAGAAACATTGTTCGGATTCTAGGCTTCAAAAAGAGCTCCTTTCCAACCAAATATTTAGGTGCTTTGCTCTCTAGTAAAAATCTTAAGAAAGTTTCTTGGGAGGACTTGCTTAGTAAGATGCGGGAGAAACTCTCTAACTGGACCTTCCGGGCTCTTAACTTCCCGAGTACAGTGGTTTTGATTAAAAGTGTTTTGCAAACCTTTCCTTTGTACTTGTTTTCTGTTTTATCGACACCTAAATCAGTCATCAGGGAGATTCGAGATATCCAAAGATCCTTTCTGTGGGGAGGTAGCACTGAGCATCGAAAATGGCCACTAGTGGATTGGGAGACTTTATGCAAAACTAAATAGGAAGGGGGGCTTGGTCTTCATGACCCTGAAAAAATGAATCTTGTTTATGGAGCTAAGATCTGGTGGAGGTGTCTTAATCATACCAACGAGCAATGGGATGATTTTTGGGGGGAAAAGTATGCTCTTGAGATGGAAAGGCATGACTGGGTAAGGATGGAAGGTCCGGATCAGGGATCTCCGATTTGTAAAATGGTTAGGGACAGTCGTCATCTGATTAGGAAGCATTGTTTTTGGGAAGTCAGGCAAGGAGCTTCCACCAATTTTTGGCATGATGCTTGGAAGCAACAGTCGGCTCTATCAACTCTGATTGAGAACTTCTCTATTGATGCTCCAGTGTCAAACCATAATTGGAAAAATATTGTTCACTACTGGATGAAGGACCGTGATGACCAAGGGTTTCGGATGTGGAAACCTCTTAAATGGTGGATTGAAAACTGTGGAGAGGAGATTGGTAATCAAATCCATGACATCTTGCTTCAACATATGATAAAATATCAGTCAGGATTGGACCTTTTGCATTGGGTATACCGACCAAAGGGTATGTTTACCATTAAGGAAGCATATTACCTTCAAAGTGGGAATGACAATCCTACCCATGATAGAATGTGGAAAGGCCTGTGGGATAATAAGATGTGGCCAAAAATTACCCTATTCCTCTGGCTGTTGATGAAAAAAAAATTATGACTTGGATAATATTCGGAAACGAGGCTTTGAAGGACCTTCTTACTGCATTCTATGTCAAAAAAATGGGGAAATGATTGATCATCTTTTTGACGAGTGTGATTTTGTTTCTGAACTATGGGACAAGGGAGTTGTGATATTTTGAAGGTCAGATAGGATTTATATAGACCCTGTGGGAACGATAAAAGGTTGGAGAAGGGACCCCTTTCAGGGGAGAATTATTAACATAATCTGGGATCTTTTCCCGGGATTTCTTGTTTGGGAAGTTTGGAAAGAGCGAAACCGGCGTATTTTTACAGGGAAAATTCAACATTGTAAAGACATATGGAACCTGATTCAGCGTGGAATTATGGAGACTCTAAAATTAACGGCCTGGAATGAGAAGGATCTTAACTTACTGACAACTAAAGGTAGTATCCTCTCCCTTTGGGGAATTCGAACTTTACCGCAACATTTAGGCAGCATTCGGGCTCGACATCCATCTATGGTAAGTCCAGGGACCTGGTTACCTCCTTCTCCTGGATGGATTAAACTTAATTTTGATGGAGCTTCAAAAGGAAATCCTGGTTTAGCTGGTTATAGGGGTGTCATGAGGGATGAACATGGCAAGGTTCATTATAGTTACTATGGACACCTGGGTGTTGAAACTAATAATGTGGCAGAGTGCGAGGAAATGCTACAAGGGCTATGCCTGGCAGGTAGACATGGCATCAGATGTATCCAGGTGGAGGGGGACTCTAAAATTTTGATTCAAATAGCAGACAGATTTTTGAATGGTAGTCGAGCGGCTAAACTTGCTCCTACGTGGAGGCTAGCTTGGAGGCTGACATGTTTGGAAAGTCTCATCAACGAGATGCCCTCGATATCCTTTCATCACATTAAATGTAGTGCCAATCTCCTGGCTGGCATGCTCACCAACCAGGGTGCCATCTGTGGCAAGGAGGGATGGGACGGTGAGAGGCTCGACATAAGGATAGGCGCATGTCATAATGAATGCATGATTATTGAATAGAGTGACATCTATGGGACGAATGATGCCACCAAGAGGCATCTGGAGTAATGTGATGGGATGGTGGTTAGCAAGTGGGGCTTTCATAAATATGGATGGATCTGGAAACCTTAGGGGATTTATGGATGAAATCTCTTGGCCTGTCTGTTTAAGATTTTTCTGCATGTGGAACTCATGGTGAGCAGGGTACGCATGTGTGGGACGGAGGCTAGTTTCAGACCTCCCACACTTAGTAATATGATTATGGAGCAGGGTGACGTGATCGTGATCTCGAAGAAGGACGAGGGGAATTGTGAAAGAGATTTTACCATTATGAGGATTGTAATGTTGGGTAGTGGCGCTTAGCCCTTAAATTCTACCACCAGGGTCAGCTATCCCCATTGTTGTTATCATCTGGTGGAGCTCTACGTAGTGCTGAATTCTAGGTTGTTTTCCTGTTTGTCTGAGTGTATCATTTATGTTGTTAAGAATATGGCGCCGAGAGGTCATCCTGCTTGTAAGGGTCCTAATGGAAAGGGTGAGACGAGTAATCAAAACCAGGAGGGTTCTACTCAGAATAGGCCGAGTAGAGATCAGTGGAGAGCGGCCATGATTGCTATTTTCTTTCGTTGAATATTCCCTGAGCCTTTACAAAATGAGCTGGAGGAATTGGAAGGGAAGTTATGGCGAATGGTGGGTGAGCAAGATCTTCCTCTTGAATCATTGGCGATGGTGGATTGGGTCCAGGACCCTAGTAACACTCGTGGTCGTATGGCCCTTTATAATCGGGCAGTGGTAACACTCTGGGTTACCAAGACGATTATTTCCCAGACCTTGGATACTCGGGTGGACATTCTGGAAAGTTCAGAGAGGATGCAAAAATTAGGAGAACTCTGTAAAGAGCATGCAGATGAATCCAAGTGGATCCATATGAAGTTGGACGCCATTGCTGATGACCTGGGAATTGACTACCTTGCGAAGCCAAGGAAGAAGATGCAGCAGAGGGTGAGTGACATTTGTGGTAAAGCTGCTGCAGCGAACACTTCGACTGTGATTCACATTGAGGATGAGGCTGGACCGGCTAGTTGAGGGTTCTTTGTCTTTTGGGCCTTTTTGAGACCATCCAATCTTATTCAGGGACTATACCGAAGCTTGTTGCGGCCTTAAGCTAGTTATGGTTGTTTGTTTCTTTTCCTTTTGGATCTCTAGCTCTCGGCATTACGCTGTTGTATCGACTGTGGTCATATCTTTTTGTAATCTGGTCTGGGTATACGGGTACTCTTACTATGTTGGATTTGATGTTCTTTGGGGAAATAGTAGTCGATATACTGTTGGTCATTATTCTTAGCCTCTGTAACTCGGTTAGTTATGCTACTAATATGAATATTATCTGGTTATGGTTTGAAGATCTACAGTATTTTTGTAATCTCAGAAGTGGCTATTTAAGCACTATGATGGATGGTGAAAGAGGGATTGTAATTTTGAACTACCATTAATAGAAGGATGTTTTATTTGCTTAAAAAAAAAACTATTAACATCAAAGCACTACAATTGATAACTCAAATTAATTTCTTTTCTAAAATAAGAAAACAACTGTTATCAAATTAATTTCTTTTCTAAACTAAGAAAACAACTAGGGTCATTGTAATCCATTGATTTAGCTCATACTGTACATAGAGCACATCCATAATAATTGCAACACATGGGTAGCCATGCACCGAATCGAACCATTTGACGCTACTCAACAAACACATGTAGAGAAAATGGATGAAAATGAAAACAAACTCTTAGGAACCAAGAGAATCAATATTACAGCAACACATGGAGAAGAAAATGGATGAAAACAACCTCTAACTGGGAACCCTATGCATCAATATGTAGATTTATTTCTCAGAACCCTTGTCATCTTTGAGAGCCACGTGGACTGTGTGACTTAAAAGCATGGGAAAGCATGCATGCATGCATGAAAGAATGCAAAAAGGATGTGTGTATGTTTTCTGTTACAGCAATTTTTAGTTCTTACCGTCTAAAGAAATAAAATAGCATAGTGACAAAATTCGTTTTTTTGTGCTTCTGTAGTCGCCCTAATGCAAAGCTGAGTAGCATAGCCTATCCTGTGGAAATTCAATAGACTATACGCAAGCCAACACTAGGCTTCAACTTGTGCAATGCCTAGTTGTGGCTCAAAATAACTTTCAAGATAGCCATGCTCCCTCATATAAAGAAGTAACCATTATAAAAAAACTATTTCTGAGTGTTTATCCATATTGGTTCAAAGTTGGGCCACTGCTGAGGTAATAAACTATATTTTGTTGATGCTAGCTAATACCTCAGAGCTGATTTATTCCAAACCTATTTTCCATGTGAATATAAAATTCATGTCCATACTGAGTCCTGACTATTTTGGAACATAAAGCATTAAGACCTTTTCGGGCATCAATATTTAAGGTTATGTTATCTGGAGAAACCAAAGACCAGATATAAAAAGTTATTTATTATTTATAAGATAAATTTGCAGAACAATTACATAGTGTGAGTTACAACTTACCTTAGCAAAAAGTGTCGTAGAATCAATTCCACCTATATTAAGTAAATGCAGAGCAAAAGTGTCTTAGAATGAAGACACCTATCAATGTTAAAAGATAGATCCTACACCTGTCAGCCTGCACCTGTCAACGTTGCTAACATGCACAGAGTATTGCATGGCATCATAGTTAACGTTTAGAATGTGAGCACCTATCAATGTTAAACAATAGAGCCTACACCTGTCAGCCTGCACCTGTCAACATTGCTAACATGCACAAAGTATTGCACACACAATAAGATAATGGTTGTTTTCAGTTTTTGGTGTTTGGTAGTTGCAGATAAGAACGATGCTGACATTGATTCCTACAGAGATATGGGATTTTCATTGCTAGTCCGTATGGGACAGTTGTTGCTTCCATTGGCTACATTTTCCCCTACAGATTGCACAAAGTTCCCCTACATACTGCATAAAGTAGTAAGCAGTCTTGCTTTGAATTACAGGAAAATCAAGAAGCAATGGTGGGTGCTCTTGTGCATCGTTGCTGCACTGCACTACAACATAAGCTCTCTAGGAAACCCCAACATAACTGAAGTTAAATCAGAGATAGTTGAAGGCTACATCTCTATAAAGCTTCAAAAATTCTACCCTGAATGTGTTTTGTTTTTCTACCCTGAATGCAAAACTGACTAAGGAAAAAACAAAATGTAGGGAACACGAGTACAAAACGCCAAGAAATCGATAGCAGTCGTAAGCAAGAAGGGTTATTGTTTTGGGAATGAAAAAAGCCACTTCAGATCGTCGTAAGCAAGAAGCAATGGCGCGTGCTCTTGTTCATGCACAGTAAAAGCTCTTTGGCGAACCCCAATATAATCAAAGCTAAGTCAGAGACAGATAAATCTCTTTCTTGTTTTTATGTTGCAGGAATAAAAGATGATATTCTCATTGTTATTAGGCAACTTACTAATTTCCTCATTTCATTCTGAGACAAGGAAATGTGAGTTGATCTGCTGTCTCCCTCATCTAAGAGCCTGATTTGCGTTGTTGCAATTGAAATGATTATTCATCATCTACATTTACATTCAGAGTAATAGTTATTGCTTCTTCTCTTATCCTCTCTTATGCATTCCAATGTCTTTTTGCCCAGTAACAGCGGTTAAGGATTAATGATTTTGATTGGTCATTGTGCATTCATAATGGTCATATTCATACTTAGTTGCTGCTGCTTGATCGTTCTAGGTTCATACTTATATTCACAATGACATACAGAAGGGCAAGGCCGTCAACATGGCAATTTTTGGAGGGGATTTTTACGAAATCTGAATGGTTGTGGCTAGATTGGGGTATTTTTAAGAAATATCAATGCCCATGGACAAATTGTTCTCTGTAATTTGTTGGAGAGTATTCAATCTCCTCTGAAAATTGTTAAATGGGAGCTTGGATAGTTTGCCGCAAAATTTATAAATATATCGGCTGTCGGAGCTTGGCGGTTGAAGCTCGGAGCTTGGCGGTCGAAGCTCGGAGCTTGGCGACGGTCGGAGCATGGCGATGGATCGACGGTCGGAGTTTGGTGGTCGGAGCGTGGATCTTGGAGATCGCTAGTCGAAGCTCGGAGCTTGGCGCTCGGAGCTCGGAGCTTGGCACTCGGAGGTTGATGGTCGCAGCTCGGAGCTTGGAGGTCGGAGATCTTAGCGATGTTGTTGCAGTTCCGGTGAGACAGCAGGGGAGGAGAGAGGAGGCAGCAGGCGGTGGCAGAAACAGGAGGGAGAGAGCGGGAAAGAGCGGGAGAGGAGGGAGGAGGCAGCAGTCGTGATGCAAGTGAAGAAGGGAGGCGTTATGTGTGTATTAGAGGGCATGTCTAGGAGGAGGAGAAACGGGAGAGGAGGAAGGTGCAGGTGAATGCACAGAGAGTGCAGGCGGAGGAGGGGAGTGCCAGCGAGGGTGAGAAGGCGAGGGGATGGCGTGGCCCAGGGGCAGCTAGGGCGGAGGTGGGGAGTAGAGTGGCATAGGGGAAGGGTCTAGGAAGTGTGGAGCAGTGCAGGGCGGGGTGGCTGACAGCGAAGGAAGCGTGGGAGGTTGAGGAGTTCAGTGGCGGGAGGAGGCGGTGGCGGCGGCAGGAGGAGCTCCCGGCGGCTGGAGAAGCATGAGCGACTAGAGAAGCATGAGCATCCACGTGGCAGGATTCCATTCGCTCTATGAGTGAGGAATCTAGCCGACATGGAGCTCATGCTTCTCCATGGTGAAACACCTACGGCGTAATTAACATGTTCTTTGTTTATTTTTTTATGGTTGTTAATTATATTCTCTTGGAATAGTTGTTGGTTGGAACAAATTGTGTATTATTGAAATTATAAAAATAGAGGATTGTCGCTGTAAAAATGAGACTATGTTATGAGATATCACTCTATGATTGCCTAGTAAATAAAAGGCAAGAGTTTGTTTAAAAGCATGATTTTATGTGTGTGTCTTGCAAGCCAGTTTCTTAAACTTTTGAAGTCTTTCCCCAACACTGTGTTCCAATGAGTCAAGGCCCACTCCTAAGAGCAGTTGTTGATTCTTTACGTTTATGCAATTTGTAGGTGTTCTTTATCTTTTATTAATTATATGTATTGATTTCTGATTCTTTAAGTTTCTATAGTTCATAAGTGTGGCTTAGTTTTTGTTCATTATATGTATTTCTGATCCAAATTAGATTTATGTAATTCATAGATATTGGTGTGTATAAGCTGGTTGATTCATTGTTATTTTGATTTCTATTCAAATTATATTTAAGAGTTGTCCTTGTCAATTGAGTGATGAAATCTTGTGATTGCTTGAATTTTATCACACAATAACTCGCAAGAGAAAATCAAAACACGGATTGATAACTTAATGAAGAGTCTATTTAAACACTTTTAAAGAAGTAATTAAAAGGCCCAACATTTTGGCATTGTTGTTAGGGAGTTATCAAAGGTGTAAGAGTAGTCCTTGTATTGGTTTTAGATGACACATGGTATAGGAATCCACAGAGACGACTATCAACTAAATTATCTGAAGGATATCATACATAGTGTCTTTGCATTTTAGAATTAAACCATATTTTAGGATGAATGAACAGAAACAAAGATGCAAGAGGTGGATTTTGTGGTGCAGTAAGAGTTGCTCAAACTACTAATCATCCTGAATGAATATATACTCAAGGAGAAAGTCTAGGGGTTTATAATTATGATTGTAAGAAGACACCAATTGTAGAATCAACAACAAAACCCACTAGCTCTACCTCTATAGGGAAATTCACATTAGAAGAGATAGTTCATTGAATATATACTCAAGGAGAAAGTCTAGGGGTTTATAATTATGATTGTAAGAAGACACCAATTGTAGAATCAACAACAAAACCCACTAGCTCTACCTCTATAGGGAAATTCACATTAGAAGAGATAGTTCATTTTCCAGAAGCAAGTTCAGTAGAAAAAAACATTATGTAGGAAGTTCCTATAGCTACATGAGTTGTTTTTAAAATTGAAAGTTTTATATTTGCAATAGTTGAAACTACTACCAAACCAAGTCCTGTTACTGCTAATAATACAACTAAAATAAGCCTTGTTTATGTAGCAAAAGCATAACTTAAACGTTGGCTCACACTGAAGAACTAATTCATGGGAAACCTAACTGAATTCCAGGAAAATCTAGTTCAAGAACCAGACTTTTTAGAGGGGTCTATTTCTTCAAAATAATTTGTAGTACAAGGAAACATATCTCTCACCAATTCTTTGGAAAACATGTAGAGGAAGGAACCAGTTATAATGAAGGATAGATTGACACTTTTGAATTTCCTATCAAAGTTGACGAGGATATGACACAAATGAAAAATATTCCCCCTTCATCCTTACCAAACTTCAATGGTATGGTAAGTGAGGATCTGAATACCTTTTTATTTGAATTTGATGTTCTCTATCAAAGTTAATATTATAGTATAGATGCCCATAAATTGAAGTTATTTCCAACTACCATGAAGAATGAAGCACTTGTTGGTTTATGGGGTTGTGTGGGGATAGCATTCGTACATGGGAAGAAATGAAAAAGGCATTCTTGAAGAAGTATCGATACTATTGCAAAGCATGTGATATCTGTGAGGAGATTTTCAAAATGAATCAAAAGGAGGAATATAGCCTAGAATATTATGGGGAGAGGTTCCATTACAACCTTCAGTGATCCAACCAAATAAAATTGGATAAGGAGACTCTTAAGACTATTATGATGAGAGGAATCAAATACAAATCTTTAGATATTCTGAACTTTATGGGAGGTGGAGCCTTATTTCTCATGTTGAATATGATCAAATTTGTGATTTATGTTGGAAATACTCACAAGGAAATTCAAAAGGTGGGAGAGGCCCCAAAGACACTATTACACACATCCAAAGGAAACCACAGGAGGAGTCACTCAGGTCAAGATTGGTAATCTATTAGAAAATTTTAAAAATGATATTCTTAGTACTCTAATTTAAAGTTTGAAACTTTACAGGCTATAAAGAAGCAAGAGCACACTTAGCTAGCACTATAAATATTCTATCCCATGTGCCAAAAAAACATCCCTTGAAGGATTTTCCACTCAATAATGTTGAAACCTATAGTATTTGTGAATAGAGTCATTCTAGAAACAGTTGCCCCTCTTTTCCCATTTTGAAATCAGAGTACCAAGAATCTAATGGAGAGATAGAGCAAATTTTCTTTATTTCCCAAAAGAGGCCATGGAATCCATGACAACCAGGTATGGGTTAAGACCCTTCATATTTATTTAATACTTATTGGGCTAACCAACAAGTACAATATCCTCCCCATCAAATGCAGTATCTTTCTCCTTCCCAACCTTGGTATTCGCCCACAGCTTGGAAACCATGGACATCTCAACCAAACCCAGGATATCAATGGACAAAAGGATGGCGAGGACCTCCCTATGTAAATTAGGAACAATCAACCCCACAACAACAACAAATACTCCAGCAACAACAATTATAGATGCATGTGAACAACCCTCCTCCAAGGCCACAAATTCCTGCACAATTTGCTCCTAATCCCAACATTAAAGTAGCTCAACACACTCAAATTGTTGAGTTGCATTGATTCCCTACATAGTTTATCTCCTATGTGGAATGTTAGGATATCCACCTTTGATCAGGGAAGACACTCAATAATCAAACCTCCCTAATTATCACAAAACAAGAATATGAGGAAGTCCAAGAATCAACAACCAATCATTCTGATAACCATCATAGGGATCCTACTTTTCCCACACCTCATCAAATTCCTCCTAAAACTTTAGACCAACCTCAATCATTAAGGGTTTCCCAACTTCCCCCTTTCTGAAAAGGTTAAGACTAGAAAAACCCCTCACTTGACCCGAGTTTGGTCTATTAGGATAATTGTGGAATGTTTGTGTCAAAATTCCACTATTTCAAGCCATTAAGTATGTTCTAAGATATGTGAAAGCCATTAAATAATTGTGCCTCGAGAAACTGGTAGAAAATGTAAAGATCCCTGGGATATCTAGGTAATCAGTCAATTGGAAAACCTAATGCTTGGAAAAAAATTTACTACCAAATATTCAGATCTTGGAAGCCCAATAATAAATGTCCAAATCAGGAATGATCATGTTTTAAACACTTTGATAGATTCAAGGGATGCAATCAATGTTATGACAAAATAGACCATGGAGAATCTTGGACTGCTTGATCTTAGAGAAACTCCTATGGCCTTACAACTAGCAGATCAATCCACTATAAAACCTAAAAGAATTCTAGAGGATGTGATGATTTCGTAGATTCATGGGAATACCCTATTGATTTTATGGTTTTGTATCCAAAGAATAATTTGGGAGGCTACCCTCTAATCTTGGGCAGGCCATGGTTAGTCATTGTTGATGCTAATATCAATTGCATATCTAGAAACATGACTATATCCCATGGAAATGCTACTAAAAAAGGCACATTATACCCCATGCTAAGCCTTGCTCAGACCAAGAAATCCCCATGTGGGTGGAAGATGAGGGTGTGCAACATTTGCTGACACCTGACAAAGCATTTTGTTTCAAGGATGAGACAGAAGATGACATAATTAATATTTTATGAGTAACCCTTAGTCATCCTCCTAGCCAACTTTTCATTTGTTTGATTTTGTTATGAATTACTCTATTCATGAAATTTACTCATTGCCTCAATTATCCTTGCCATTGGATTCATTTTCACTCTTCCCTACAATATCACCAAATCTACTAGCATTCTAGTCAAGTTTAGCCATAGGAAAACCTTGAATATCAATTATGGATTGTCTGTTTTGCAAAAAGAATAGTTAATTAATCTTATGCAAGAGAAACATGAGGCCTTTGCATGGGAGTATATATATATTAAAGATGACTACAAACAGACATCCCCCACATCAAATGAATCTAGTCTTGCAAGTAATCGTAAAAGATGAACTACAAAATTTGCTTAACGTGAAATTTTTCTACCCTATTTCAGATAGCCAATGGATCTCACCTCTTGTAGTTGTACCAAATAAAAGTGGGAAGTGGTTCATTTGTGTGGATTACCATGAATTAAATAAAGCTACCCAAATTGACCACTTTCCCTTACCATTCATTGTTCAAGTCCTTGACATGTTAGTATAGAAAACATTCTTCTCTTTTCTTGATTGATTTAGAAAATATAATAAAATCCACATTGCTCTCAGGATCAAGACAAGACTACCTTCATTTGTCCATGGGGGGATTTTCAAACCAAGTTTTACCTTTTGGCCTCTGTAATGTATCTGCTACCTTTCAGCGGGCTATCCTAAGTATACTTTATAATCTAATCCATGATTGTGTTGAAGTATATATGGATGATATTACAATATATGGTAACACTTTTGACAAAGCCCTAGCCAATCTCAAAATGTTCTTAAACAATGCAAAGAAACACATATCTCCCTTAGCAATGAAAAATGCCACATGTTACTTAACAAGAGAATTGTATTCAGACATCATATCTCATCAACAGGTATCAAGGTCAATCAAGCAAAAATTGAGGTAATTCTAAATATACCCACACCAAAAACATAGAAAGATGTACGAAGTTTTCTAGGACATGTTGGTTATTATCATCATTTTGTTGAAAATGTTACTAAACTTGCATCTCCTTTATTTATATTGCTTTCTAAAATTGTAGGATTTATTTGGAATAATGAATGGAAATATTCCTTTGAAGCTTTGAAGAAACAATTGTCGGAAGTTGTAGTCTTAAGAGGACCAAATTGGTCCCTACCATATCATATCTCCATGGATGCCTCCAACATAGCCATTGGTGTAGTACTTGAACAACACGAAGAACAAAATCCATATGCTATTTATTTTATCAATAAGAACTTGGCCCATGTAGTGCTAAATTATATGATATTAGAAAAGGAATTTCTTGTTGTTGTGTATTACATAACAAAATTCTGGCATTATATAATTTGTTACCTATCTTTATACACACTGATCACTATGTTATATTCTTATTAATGAACAAACCTATTACTTCTGGAGAAGTAACTAGGTGGCTATTATTATTACAAGAATTTGATATTAATATTATTGATAAGCTTGGAAGGGAAAATGGTGTTGCAGATTTTCTTTCTAGACATACCAATGATGGTCACATTGTACATATTTTGATTATCTACTCACACTATGTAGTTTGAAAATATTACTAACTGTATTGTTGCAAGAGAGATTCCCACACGTCTCTCACCAAAAGGCCATCAACACATCATTAGAAAAAGTGTCAGGTACTCTTAGATGGAGGGATACCTATTTTACATAGGGTCATATCTCATAATCAAGTCCAACAATGTGTCGAGGAGGATGATATTTATGACATTCTGAGATATTTCCATGATGAGCCTTGTGGTGGACACTTTATGAACAAAAACAATACTCACAAAGTGTTGCATTTGGGTTATTTTTGGCCTGGTATTTTATGTGATGCCAAGAAGTACGTGAGGAGTTGTGATAGCTATAAGGATGGGTCAAAATCATAAATTTGATGAAATGTCATTGCAAAATCATCTTATCATTGTGCCTTTTGAGAAATGGGACTTGGATTTTGTTGGGCCCATCATTCCTCCATCTTATCAGAAAGTATATCATGGTCTGTATAAATTATGTCACCAAATGGGTGGAGGCTAAACCGCTTCCAGGGTCCACTGAACAAGTTGTCACGATGTTCCTCTATGAGTAAAATTTTTTCTAATTCAAATTACCATGTGAGATTGTCATTGATGGAGGAACACAATTTAATTCCAAGTTCATCCAATCCCTTACCAAATAGTATCACATCATGCACATGATAAATGTACCTTATAATCCGCAAGCTAATGGACAAGTAGACGCTACAAACAAGGTGTTCGAGCCCATTCTAACTAAGAACGTGCAAATACATCATCATGGTTGGGCTATCAGACTTCCAGAATTCCTCTAGGCTTATCGAACAACATAGTGGAATACTACAAGATTCACTCCTTGCTATCTCATTTGTGGTAAGAATGTTTTTTTTCTTATTGAATTTGAAGTCAAGACATTGGGGAATGCATTACAAGTGGGTTTAGATATTTTTGAAGCATAGTAACACCATCTATATCAAATTAATGAGCTTGATGAACTTCGTCAAGCTACGTTACACCAAACTTATGTTAATCAGTAGTAGCAGGAAAAATGGCATGATAGGTTTATCAAAAAGAAGACATTCTAAATTGGAGATTGATCTTGGCTATATGGTTCTTGATTGAAAGATTTTAAAGGGAAATTTTGTACAACTTGGTTGGGACCCTATGAAGTTGATGCCACATATGATAATGGTGTTGTCAAGTTGAGAACTATTGATGAGGCTCAGACTCATCTTCCTGCTAGTGGACACTGGTTATGAATATATCAAAATCCCTTGTCCAAAAAAGCATTTGTTCGAGAATTTGTTGAACAACCAAATTTTGAGGTTGTTAGTGCAATGGCCCAACCATTTATACTCGCAATGAAATTATTTGCTCGGTTTTTTATCATCAATATATTAAAAAGGAAAAATATAATAAACCTAGTTTTGGTTGCTATGGGACCTAGTGTTACTAGAAAACCAACTCTTAGCTAGTATCAATGGACATAAAAAAAAACAATCTATCTTTGAAACAGTTGTGGGGCACAATTAGACAAGTATCATTTGAAAACCAGCTTGTTGGAATAAGACACTTGTTTAAAAAAAGGAACATTGATGAAGATAGAATCTCCTGGAAGAAGTTCAAGAATTTTACTTCCAAAAGGAATACCTCTCATAGCACTATTTTGACAGAAAGATGGAATAGTTCTTCAAACTCAAATTGGGTAGCATGACCATGGAAGCCTATAAGAAAAGGTTCCTAAAGTTGATGAAGTATGTAGACTTTATGAAGGATGAGAAGGTGAAGATTCAGAGGTTCCTAAGTGGCCTACCAGACTTCTACAGAGACAAGATCCAGTATGATAGACCAAAGACTCTCAAGGAGGTTGTATGGAAGGAAAAACATATGTATGATCATAATAAGAACAAGGATCCATATCAAAAGAACTGGAAGGATATGAAGACAAACAAGCAAGATCAAAGGAGGAAATGATTTTAGCCTCCATCTTTCAGAAACGGTAATCATTCTGGCAAGGAAACCAATGCAAAAAAAAAAAAAAAGGTGAAGAGACTTCAAACAAAAGAAACAAGACCATTGATTGAATGTTGGCACTACAAGGGGAAACACTATGCCAGGTTCTGTCCACTGAAGGAGGGAACCATTCACCACATTTAAGAAGCTCAAACAGTTGGTGATATGGGTGGAAGCATTCCAAGAATTTATGCATCTTTGGATGGAATACTAGATGAGCATCAGTCCAGAACGATTGAGGTAGCAGGTAAGATTGTCACTATACCCATAACTATTTTAATTGATTCCAGGGCTATCCATAGTTATATTGCACCTAAAATGATTGAGAAATGTTATTTAAAGAAAACTAATCTTGAGATAGAAAGCCTAGTGCAGTTGGCTACGGGTACCAAGAGAAAAGTCACAAAGGCAATAAGGAAGTGTCCCTTGGACATGAATGGTCTAAAGACCCATGCATACTGTAACATCATACCCCTAGGATCATATGATATGTTGATTGGAATGGACTGATTGGATACACATTATGCCATACTTGATTATCACATTAATACCTTTACTTTCCTATATGAAGAGGGAAATCATATGACGGTAAGATATATACCGAGCCGATATATTTGAGACAGATCGTAGCTCTGTAGCTAAAGAAGTGTTTTAGGGAGGGATGTCAGTTATATGCAACTCATGTGGAAGAGCCAAAAGAAGGAAAAGAACCAAAATTACAAGATTACCCAGTGTTACAAGAATTTGAAGATTCATTTCAACAAATGCTAGGAGTTCCTTCTAAGAGAGACATTAATTTCTTGATTGATTTGGTTCCTGGAACAGTACCCTCATCTAAAGATCCTTATAGAATGAGTCCCCCAGAATTGCAAGAGTTACAGATATAGTTGGAAGAGTTACTACAAAAATGTTACATACGGCCTAATGTGTCCCATTGGGGAGCTCCAGTGTTGTTTGTGAAGAAGAAGGATGGGACTCTAAGACTCTGCATAGATTATTGGTAGTTGAACAAAGCAACAAGCAGAAATAAGTATCCCTTGGTAAGGATTGATGACTTATTTGACCAGTTGAGAGGAGACAAGGTATTTTCAAATATAGATATGAGATCAGGGTATCATCAAGTTAGAATCAAGGATGGAGACATCAGTAAGACAACATTCAGAACAAGGTATGGACATTATGAGTTTACAGTAGTACCCTTTAGATTGACCAATGCACCGGAAACATTCATGTGTATGATGAATGGAATTGACAGAAAGTACTTGGATAAGTTTGTGGTTGTATTCTTGGACGACATCCTCATTTATTCGAAGACAGAAGAAGAACATGAAGAACATTTAAGGTTGGTGATAAAAGTACGTTGAGAACATCAATTGTATTCCAAGCTAAGTAAGTGCTCCTTTTATCGGAGTAGAATTCAATACTTGGGGCACATCATATCAGAAGAAGGCGTCTATGGATCCTGAGAATATATGAGCTATTATGTAATGGTCAACACCAAGCAATGTGTTAGAAATAAGATCTTTTATGGGGTTAGCAGGGTACTACCGAAGATTTTTTGAAGGTTTCCCAAAGATAGCTCATCCCATTAAATCTTTGCAGAAGAAGGGTGTGAAGTTCAAATGGGATTCCAAATGTGAAGACAATTTTAAAAGACTCAAGGAGTTTCTTACCAGTGCACCAATTTTGAGGATTGCAGATATTGATGGAAGTTTTGTTGTATGTACTGATGAATGTAAGCAAGGCATTGGTGGAGTGTTGACTTAGGATGGTCATGTGATCAGTTATGAATCCAGAAAGTTGAAAGAACATGAACAGAACTATTCCACTCATGATCTAGAGCTTGCAGCCATCATCCATGCCATGAAGATGTGGAGGCACCATCCAATGGGTAATAAATTTGAGTTAAGGACCGATCATGATAGTTTGAAGTATTTATTTGAGAATCCTACTTTGAATGCAAGACACGGAAGATGGATGGAGTTACTATGTAAATATGATTTTGACATCAAGCATATCAAAGGAAAAAAGAACAAGGTAGCATATGCTTTCAGTAGGAAGATGCATGTAGAAGCTATCGGTACGGGTACATCATATCTGAAGGATAGGATCATTGAAGCATATGTTACTGATGAGCATTACCAGCATGTAAGAGAGGGATTGCAGTAGCATACGGTACCTCATAATTTTGATAAGTATAAGTTGGAAGAGAATGGAATTCTCAGGCAGAAAGACAGAGTTTATGTGCCAAATTCAAAAGAAATAAGGAAGATGATTCTAAAGGAGATGCATAATGTATCTTATTCTAGGCATTTGGGTTATCAAAAGATAGTAGCAACAGTGAGGAAACAATACTATTTTCCAGGTATGAAGAATGATGTGGCAGAATGCATAGCTAGATGCACGGAATGTTAGAAAGTTAAGGTATATCATTAACATCCAGTTGGGTTGTTACAACCTTTACCTATACCAGAATGGAAATGGGATGTGGTGATTATGGACTTCATCACGAAGTTTCCTAAAACAAGATCACAAAATGATTCCATTATGGTAGTAGTAGATAAGTTGACTAAAGCATCTCACTTCATCCCAATAAAAACAACTCATCTCATACAGTAGCCAACATTGCAAGCATATTTATGAGAGAGATTGCTAGACTACATGGAATCCCAAAAGCTATAGTATCAGACAGAGAATCAAAGTTTACTAGTAAATTTTGGAAAGGCTTGTTTCAAGGATTTGGTACGAAACTAAAAATGAGTACAACCTACCATCCGCAGACAGATGGTCAGACATAAAGAGTCAATCAGGTGCGTGAGGACAAGTTAAGAATGTATGTGATGAATCGACCATCTAAGTGGGACGATTACTTGCACTTAATGGAGTTTTCCTATAATAATGGATATCATGCCTCTTTGAAGATGAGTCCTTTCGAGGCATTGTATGGGAGAAAGTGAAACGCCCATATCAATTGGTACAATCCATGGACAGAATTGTCATTAGACCGGAACTATTGAAGGATATGGAAGATCAAATGGTCAAAATCACAATGAATTTGAAAGCAGCTCAAGATAGACAAAAAATTTATATGGATAAGAACAAAAATGAAAGGCAGTTTGCAGTAGGAGATCATGTATTCTTGAAATTCAAACCTAGAAAGAGTTCCTTGAACTTAGGAAATTGTTCCAAGCTAGTTGCTAGATACTGTGTCCCTTTTGGTATCCTAGCCAGAATAGGACTTGTTGCTTATGAGCTTGCACTATCAACCTATATCAAAGTGCATAATGTTTTTCATGCGTCCTTACTTACAAAGTATATACCTAATGATAGTCATGTCATAGATTGGAATGTGATACAGGTGATTTCTTTATTGTAGTTATATTTCTTATATCTTGTTGGAAAATGCATATTTGAAACTAATTATGTGATAGGTTAGAATGTGATGCAAGTGGTAAATTGATTACAATATATTTCATGTATCTTGTTAAAAGATGTATATATATATACTTGAGGACTAATCATGTGATCCAGTGATTGGATGTGACTTAGGTGGAAACAGAAGGGGATTTTCCAGTACAACCAATATGCATATTGAGCAACAAGGTAAAAATGCTTAGGAACTGAGAGATCGAGAAGGTCAAGGTCCAATGGACCCATTACAGACCTGGTGATGCTACTTGGGAGCTAGAAGATGTTGTGAGGGAAGCGTATCCTCACCTTTTTATTTAAATTGTGAATAAGTGTGCATAGAGGACGATGCATTGTTTTAAGGGGGAGGGGATGTAATACCCCAATGGTAAGCCCCAAACATATGCCACATCCCCTCCCGTGGATCCAATTCAAAGAAAGGAACATGACACCAAATTCTGAGGCTTTTACATAAACTCAACCCTATTCATTAGATTCATTCATTTATTATATAAAATATGTATAAAAAATATTTAAATAATTTTTTTTCAAAATTCTATATATAATAAATTTGTCAAAAAAATTTGACGACCTAGATATTTCCACACAATTACAATTAAAATTTACATGACATAATTCTTCTCCACACCTCCACGGTTATGAGAATTTAAAAAACCCAAAACTTTGAAATTTCTTAAAATAACCTAAAACTATGCCCCTTTATTATTTTCCTTTGCCATATTCCACCCAAAATATTTTTTTCTAAACTACTTTAAATAGAGTATATAATAAACAATTACAAGATAAATTTGTTTTTCCTAAATAAGATAATAAAATAAATTTGTTTTTCTACTTTTATAATCATCTAATGTTTTATATATATATATATATATATATATAAAGCTATTATTATTAAAAAATCATTTTATTGATTAATTTTAATTGTTAAATAATGTTATTATAATATTAAATAAAAAATTTAACTAAAAACCCATTAATATATATAACAATCATAATTATGTAAAGCTTTATGCTATATATATATATAATCATAATTAAGTAAAGCTTTATGCCACATATATATATATATATAATTAATTAAAAAATCACTTTATTTAAATTATTTTAAATGTTAAATAACATTTATAATAATTATTTTAAATGTTAACGAGCATTATATAACTATCATAAAGCTTCAACTCTTATTATATAGTGAATTAATTCGTGGGCAAGTAAATTTAGTTTCCTAAATTAAGAAGTAAAAATAAAAAATAAACTGCTTAAATAAACCACGCAGTTTTTATATATAAAAAAATTTAAAGATAGTTTTAAAATTGCATCAAAATCCTTATTAAAAAAAATAAACCAGAGCAGCTTCAAAATTGCATCAAAATCCTCGGAAACAAAGTTTCAAACAAAATCCAATGGCTTAACTTTTCAAGATTTTAGGGCCATTTGGATGTGATCGAATTTCAATTTCTACATCACAATCACAACATACACATGTTAAACTTAGTTGTGTTGAGCCTTTTACAATATTTAATAGGCATCAAATATGCTGAATCTGCGCCTGGTTATCTTCTCACATGTTGGAGTAACACAATGGTTAAACCAACAAGAAGGATCAAAAGAAACCCAACAGATCCACAGAATACATGCACCATGCACCAGTACAAAATAAGCACACAGAAAACAAAATCAAGCATTTTTACATTGACGGTTTGAAGTACAATATAAGCACACAGAAAAATCAAGCATTTTTCCTTTGACGGTTTGAAGTGTAGCAGCCTTTACACACAGCAAAATCAAGCGTTTCCATTGGCGTTTTGAAGTGTAGCAGACAAAAAAATAACGCCACAGCATACCAGACAAACAGATAAAATATCACTGGGACAGATACATAATTTGTACAACCAGCACTAATTAAATAGTGTCAGCACAACAGATTTAATGCCAAGGGAGAAATGGATCTGCTTATCAAAAGTCTGAACTCTTGAAGATCTACAAACCCATCTCCATTAACATCCACATTTCCAATCATGCTATGACAGTAACAAACATCCTTCCCCTCCATCAATCCCAATCTACACAATACATCATTCAACTCTGCTGCACTGATAAACCCGTCTCCATTCTGGTCGAACACAGCAAATGCAGCAGAGATGGCCATATCATCAATCTCGCAATCACCAGAACTTACAATTTCTTCATTCTCATTGTTTCCTAAAAATATTAATGTGCTATAAAAATCCCTAAACTCCATGGAAGTGAGAAACTCAAGCCCACCAGCAGAGGCTGATTTCACAGTTGATTCCAAGTCTTCCATGGGAATATCCAGATTCAATATTTCCAGAAATCTCATTATCTCATCAATGCTAACCCTTCCATCACCATCCTCGTCCAGGATTCCAAAAATGCTTGCAACCCAATCATCACGCGTTGCAATGACTAATTTCTTCTTCTGATCTTCAAAGCTGAGATTGATCTCTTCCTTATGCTCATGTTGTGAAGCCTCTGCACCAGTTTCATGGTGTTTTCTATCATCATCATCAACTAAAATTATAAGATTTGTAGGATCATGAATTGCTCTCTTGCTGGTACTGAACAGACACCCATAAAACCAGTTAATATCCAAACCCATGATAAAATTATCCAAGTCAATCTCTGAATCCTGATCCACGATGGAAACCCTATTGGCCATCTTTTATAAAGAAATCCTTTAGTAGACTTTCTATGCAATATCCAGAGGGCCCGTGTATCTATCAAGAAAAAAGAAACTGTGAGAGATTAAGGTAAGAGATCAGGTATAAATAGCAACAGTCCTAAGGAAATCTGAAACCATATTGGCCACCTTTTATACAGAAATCCCTTACCTTTGAAAACTTGTAAATGGCTTTCTATGCAATCTTTGCAGGGCGCTCAGAGAAACAAAAACTGTGAGACAATCAAGTAAGAGACGAGGTATAAATAGCTACAGGCCTTTGGAAACTTTCTGCGAAAGATGATTAATGCAAAGGAAGCTTCCTTATACTCATCGCCTGGTAACTCGCGTCTAATAAATACAAATGGAAGACGTGAGGAGGTGGTCTGGTTACATTAAGGTACGTCATGTTGCCGTTGTAAAAAAAAAATCCAATGTATATGTCTTTTTTCAAACCAGGAACCTGCATGGTAGGTGTGAACTCTTCCATTTTCATTTATAGATTTGACATATCATTGAAGGTTTTGAATGTTTAATACATAAGATTGTAATTTTTTTTGTTTTATATGAGGGGAATCGCCAATTAGGATGGGTTGGTATTTGTGTGATATTTACTTATGAGGTGGCAGTTACTCATGAGGTGTCTGTCAGCTATCATTATACTCTTAGGTGCATCCACGAAGTGAGGGTTGGTACTTTGGTTACGCTACCACTATACCCCTAGGTGCATCTGACCCCTCTGCTATCACTATACCTCTAGGTGCATCCACCAAGCCACGGACCTCTTTTACAAGAGTGTAGTCTAAATATTCTCCAATTGGAAATCTTTAAAAAATCTTAAAATCACATATATTAGCTATGAAAATTGCATAAATTGGGTGCCATGGGGATATTTGAGGGTGCTAAATCTATTTATGGATTCAAAAATACAAATTAATCAAGTAGAAATTTAGATTTTACCAAAAAAATATTAAGGTATTGATCAAATAAATAAACAATTCCTTTTTGTTTCAGCCAAAAAATAAACAATTCTCTTTACAAGGCTCATCTACACCAAGAAATATGATTTATATCATTAATTAAGGAGTAGTCCATTGGATGTAGTTTAGGTAGTTGGGAGGAATGATTGTTACCCTCTCCAGGCACAAGTTCAATTTTTATAAGTGACAAGATGCTTTTGTTGAATACCTATATAATGATTGAGTGGATTATCTATCAAAAACTTAGAATAAATCATAAAGAGAAAACTTCAATATAATAATAAAAAAAAAATTTAAATAAACAAAAATAATAATTATATTAATTAAAAAATATATGTGTGTTTTTTTTGGTATGTTATTAGAGGAAAAAAAATAATTATGTTAATTAAAAAAAGGTTATGAAACCGTATTATAAAGGATTTTTTTAAATCAATGATAATAAAATAATAAAAAGAATTTGGTCAAATCTAAATTAATAATAAAAAAATTTATAATATGATGGTAAAAAACATTTAAAAAAACTGTTTTTATATTTAATTAGAATAAAAATAATAATTGCTTTTACTTTTTTTTTTATAGGAAAAGAGAACTTTTCAATAAAACATAAAACCATATTCATATAGCTACAACAAAAGTCTTCAAAATGTGACCCTCAAGAAGTAACAATGCTACACAAACTAACCTCTACAGGTTTACAACAAGCTATGCTAAGAAACAATACAAAACAGAGAAAATAAATTACAATCTTTCTAAATAAGATTAGAATCTAATATGTTTGCAAAGTACCATGTGAGACAAGGGTATTGTTTATGATTTAAGGCCATCAAGGGTATATGTTGGATAAATATTTCATTGAAATAGGAAATCACGGATGCTATCATCTAGCACCAATGTTCCAATGAGGTAACCTGCAGTATTGAGATGTCATTTCCCAATTCACACTCACTTTAGAGTCACCAAAGAATCTATAAGATAACAATACCAAGCTTAATAGCAAACTGTAATAAGCCCCAAAGAGCTAGAAATTATGCTCTAGTGTTGGTCCCCATACCACACTCCATCCAAAGTTTATAAGAATGTTTTGAATTTAATTTCAAGAACATCCCACCACCACATCTCCCCTATGTAGAAGCACCATCAAAATAACCCACTGCTTTGTCATCTAATAGTTCAGGCACAGTAAGTATTTTCTGTTTTTGGGGCTTGTTTTACCCTTTTGTGGGAGATAGTGACAATTTTGTATACAAAAAAAATGTTTTTTTGTATAATAGTTGGTAGTTCTTATGGTCACTAAAGAGATGATGCTGAAAGGATATTTTTTATCTTGCTTCCCTATTACTTTGTAAGTTCATAAGAACAATTTATGAATGTGATTTCCATTCTCCTTGAATAGATGTTCAACAATCTTCTATTATATATGTTGAAATCAAATCTAATTTCCATTTACATGGGTGGTTATAAACCACCCGGTAATGTCACTTATAGGGTTGTTAATAACCACCTCGATAAGTGGATGTATGGGATGCCACTATGCATGGCTTTAATGGAGTTTAGAAACTAGCCTTGTAAGGGCTTTAAAGCATGTTTTCCACTACCAATGTAAGTTTCTATAAGGGCAGTTTTAAATTGTTTTCATATATAGAGAGTTTCTAGCTTCCCTCATAAGTTGCTATAATGGGGAAGGGGGGTCTTTCATGCCACCATGAAAGGGTTTTATGATATCCATGTATTTCACTATGAGGGGGATTCCAAACCACCCCCATAAGTAGTTATGAGGGGGGTTTCAAACCACATCCATAAGTAGCTATGAGGTGGGGTTTATAACCGCCTTCATAAGTAGCTATGAGGCGGGGTTTCAAACTGCCTCCATAAGTAGCTAAGAGGGGGGTTTATAACCTCCTCCATAAGCAACAATGATGGGGGTTTCAAACCAGCTCCATAAGTAGATATTAGGGGTGGTTCAAACCACCACTTTACCTTGGCAATGAAGGGGTTCCAAACAACCCCCGTATGTTGATATGAGGGGGGTTTCAAATCATCCATGCACCTTGAAATGAAGGGGGTTCCAAACCACCCATGTGCCTTGCTATGAGGGGGGTTCCCAACTTCCCTGGTATCTTGTTGTGAGGGTTCCAAACCACTCATGTACCTCAGTACGAGGGGGATTTTGAACCACCCCCATAAGTTGATATGATGGGGGTTGTATCCCACCCCCATAGATTTCTATCAGGGAGGTCCCGGATCACCCCCATACATTTCTATGAAGGCGGTTTATGCACATCCACCTCTAATAGTTATATTTCTTATGAGGGTTGTTATTCAAAGTCACCTTTCTGGAGACGGTTCGCAACCGCCTCCAAAGAAACTTTTGGGGGCGGGTCAGAACCACCCCCAAAAGTGACTTTCGAAGGTGGTTCAAATTTTGTTTTAAACCGCCCCTAAAGACCTAAAATTTTAACATCGGTTTATTTGGGGGTAGTTTTAAAAACCACATCTAATCCCTACCTTTAGTGATGAAAAACAACAACCCCTAAAGACCTCAAATGTAGTAGTGATATGCTTATCCCTTAACTATAGAGGTTTGGTTAGCTACTCTAAAAATATTGCTCTAAAGAGACTTGTTGAAGTTCATAAACCTGATATTATTATGCTACATGATACTTTGGGGGAAGGTAGGAAATTGTCTTTCAAGTTGGGGAATTTTCTCTTAGGATCGAGGAAAATTTTAAGGATCCATAATTTTCTCAAAGTGTAGAAACCTTGGCAAATATTACTAATTCTTAAATTCACAACCATAAAGTGTTTGGCTACTTTTAAAAAAATATATTCAAATTTCCTTTATATAGCTTTTGGATAATTTTGACGATTTTTAGAGTAAAAAAAATTATCCCATGGAATTTGGGCGAATCATATTTGGAAAAAAGGCAAATTGGAAAATCCTTTTTTGGAAAAGAAGGTTGAAAAATATCCCATGGGCTAAATTTTTTCCCTAAAATTTTCCTTGCTCGGGATGGGATTTCTCCTTCATGGATGTTCATGGTCTTTCTAGAGGGTTAATTATGGGGTGGTATATAGGTTCTTTTTACAACAATAATTCTTTGTTTGTGGTTCTAGGACTAGCTATTGTACATTATTCATAAGAGTTGGATAAGGAGATTATAGTGTTGACTCTATATGGGTCTTACACTAAGAAAGTGGCTTATAGGGAAAAGTTATTTAGGGTGGATCTTCCGAAACAAAATCTTCTAACTGTAGGAGGTAACTTAAATTTTTATTTGGGAGAGCATAAATTTGGGTTCAAGTTGCCCATTTTGATCCCTTAATAGGTTTTTTTATTCAAAGGTTGGAGGATATTGGGATACTTGATGTAAAACCTATTAAACTTTGGCCTACCTACAGGAATAAGTGGTTATGTTTTGATAGGATTGCAAAGAGACTTGACATGTTTCTAATCTTTGATGGTGTACTTAATGATCATTTCACGATCAGGAAATGAGTGGGCACAGGGGGAGAATCACATCATTTTCCCATGTTTTTAGAAATGGCCAAGGTAGGGAATAAGCCTCCTATCCCCTTCAAATACAACCCTTCTTGGATTGAAAAAGACAATTGTGTAGCATTGATAAAGGAGAACTAGTCTCCCTTTGATGAGACTAGAATTGAATTGGCCTCACTACAATTTGAGGAAAATCTTAAAAATACAAAAGAACAATTGTGTCTTGGAAACATGAGAAAAAAATTGAAGGATAATAAAGAGTTGTAATGTACCCATTAACCTTTGCTCATTTTCAAGGATGTGTCAAGGATATGGGGAACCTTAATTTAGCCTATGAGTTTTTTACTTTTTGATACCAATCTTCACTTTTAATAGCTAACGGTGTATAATAACAATGGAATCATGCTACAATGACCTTAAGTATTTAACTACCATGCTAAACATGAGTTCTACCATGGATATATCCATAACTATGATGAATTAATTCCATACACATAAAATTGAGGAAACTAGAAAATAATCAATTGCATAACAAAACATGGAATAAATGGCATATTTCATTAAAAATAATTACAAGCATGACATTCAAAGAAACATTCAACACTTATCTTTGCGGAATAGTCCTCCAACTGGATGCAAATGAGGGATGTTCCTCCCAACCTTAGGAATTGTATCACACTAAATATTCCTATGACAAAGGCCACCCCCGAGCCGAGGCTATTATTCCATAAGGGTGAAGTTATCAGGAATTCTACTTAGTCCACAACCTAGTACTCTTAGATGCCAAAACCCCCTCTTCAAGTATCCTAATAAACCAACACTCTTCCCCCTTGGCCTACACAACACTAAGAATCACTAGTACATATGCACATTTTTCCCACGGAAAATCATTGTTATTACAACACTTGTGTGTTTCTATAGTGACGAACATAACCCCTTTTTTCGTGGAAACATTTTTGTCACTGTAGCAACACTTTCCACTGTTCATCTCTATAGTGACACAAAAGATATGAAACGTTAATTGTTTAAAAAATCAAACCGTGTCGCTATAGCAACACTTTCCCGTCGCTATAGCAACACTTCCATCGTCGCTATAGCAACACTTTATTGTTGCTATAGAGACGGAGGCACATGTTTAAAAGACCCTTTTAATATGTTTATAGCTGCGATATGTTGTCGTTGTAGTGACGTGTTTTCGTCGCTAGAGCGACGCCTGACCATCATCACTATAGAAACACTTTGTTGTCGTTATAGTGACGAAGGCACATGTTTAAAAGACCCCTTTAATATGTTTATAGCAGTGATATGCCACCACTGTAGCGATGATCGATTGTGCAACTCTCTGACGGGCTTGCTATACTAGCGACGAAAATTTCCGTCGCTTGTATAGCAAGCCCATCGAAGAGTTGCACAATCATGCGTCGCTATAGAAACGAAACTTCATTTAACGTTCTGACAAACTTGCTATACTAGCGACAGAAATTTCATCGCTAGTATAGCAAGCCCGTCGAAGAGTTGCAAAATCGGTCGTCGTTAGAGCGACGGAGCTGTTTATTTTTAAAAAAATGATGTTGAAAGTCTTGTAAACCACATACTATAGCTCAATTACCTCCTCGTTAAATGTATAAAGATAAGGTGATTCTGTAAAAGTGAAATTTTAAGGTAGATGCCCCAAAAGAATATCCAACTTAACACATATTTGTGAATAGAAGAGTCAAGTTGTTAAAAATTAAAACTAAGATTGCATTACAAAGACTCTCCAGAAGTTGGCAAGGAATTGTTAGTTGATGACACAAATCAATTCTTGATAGTGACATGATAGAAATTTGAATTTATAAAACTTTTCAAAGTAGATGACCAAAGAAGCTTCATTCTAACATCTATCTGGTAGACTGGTACTAGTAAGCGCATCTGGAGAAGTTAGTCATCAACTTAGACTCAGCATGTGTAGTGCAGTCAAGGACTTGTGCACACTATCAATTACACCTTCAACTAGTATAATTGACAACTAGGATGAAGTGGGGGTGGTGGTATGTGTACCTGCATAGTAGTTGGAGAGAAATTACTCCACAATACAGTGAATTATTGTGATAGAATTTGACTAAAATAACATTACACCCATATAGTTGACATAGATATTGAGAATTTGACCCCTAATTACCCCAGTGTAGGAGAAGGATAATGATCACTTATTTTTCTGTAAAGAGATCAGGGACCAACTTAACATCCCAATCACCACCTAGATTGAAGAAATCACCCATAACTAGCCAATATTGACTCTAAATTTCACTTGCCAGCTTCCTAAAAAATCATGCTTCAACACCTTCAATTTTGTGCTAAACTCTCCAGGAATTAGATGTTGCATTTCTCTCAACATCTCTACTAGCACTTTCAAATTCTCTCCTTGGAAATTCTGCTTCATTTCATGCTATACAACCTCACGATGCTTCATCTTCTTCGCCATAACTCTTGAATGCGTCCTTGACTCATTAACCAACAATTAACGGAGAAGAATTCGTTTCATATTCCCCTACACCTAATAATTAAATATGACTAAATAAATATTTAGCCACAACACCTTAATAAAGTTCCTCATTAAACTACTAAGTTACAAAGCATTATCATTATTAAATGTCTAATTTATCAAACATGACAATTGCTTCTGTTAAATAGTACAAGACAAGTATGTTTTGATGAGCACCTACAGTTTTCCTTGGAAGATGTTATTCTTTCCCCAATCTACAAGTTCTAAATTAAACTTACATGGTGAAAGAAATCCAAGCCAAAAAAAAGGGAGCATCTTTTCTCCATTTCAAGCTTCCATAAGTACTTATAACTAACCTTTTCCCATTGCCACCCAAGTGACTTTTCATTTAAAACTATTAAATATAGCTTTGTGCAAAATTATCCTCAATGAACTTTTCAATTATGTGTACCTGCCATCCAAAAAACAAAGGAGCAAAATTAGTCATGGAATGCCATTTTGGGAGTGTAATTAAACCACCTCAATTGCATGGAATAAAAGAAAAAACAATGTAATGACATGCATGGCATGCCCAATGAACATAAAAGAAAGTATTCATGTAGAACTTATAGCCTATAGGACAACACCATGAATGCAATACATACAAGCCAATTAAGTGAAAGTTCAAATCTTGCTTGTGAATACAAAAAATAATTTTATTTTGAGAGTTACAAATACAACTCAATTAAACTTGAAAAAAAATTGAGAAAAGACAAATACATCAACAATTATAGAGAATAAACAAAACATGAGAATTGTGTTCAGTACATTGCCATCCTTGAAACCTTGACAATCCATTGAGGCGAATTTTTAGGGAACTTGTGCACAAACAAAATCATAAAAAAACCTCTCTACAATACAAACTTATGATCAAAACTTTGAAATTCAAAACATGTCAATCTAACATAAACTCTCTGAATGCAATAACAAACAGAAACACAATATACAAAATTAATGATACATGGGAAATTCCTTGAAATGTAAAACTATGAAAGTAACGATTAACTAGAGCTAAAAATCTCATTTAATAAAGCAAATAAAGGGTACTAGTCCAAATCCTCAAGTGGGTTGGAACCCACCTAGGGACGAGTGAATAGAATTTTCTTTCGATGTTTTGAGGTTTACCATTTCTCTTCATTGAAGGTGTTAATTAAATATATACCTGTCAATAATAACGTTTTAATTTTTTTATTTGGAAGTATAAAATGAACTAAATAGGGATCAAGGACAGCTAGCCGCATGTATTTATATTTATTTTTGCAAATATACTTGAGAAATAGCAGCATAGCGTGCAACTTATGTTCAGGGAATTTAAACAAACTCATGTATTGTCTAGCCAACAAGATAATTGAATATCAGCCAAATTAAATGACTACATGAATACAGGAATATTTGATGAAGGACAAGATGAGAATCTTGTGTTGAATGCAATGAAAATATGTGCTTAGCTTTGGTAGTTACTATTCAACTTCTAAGTATTGGAGATATCTTTGGTAAATGCGTTCCATATCAAGCAACATCTTTGGCTGGTTAATTAGAGAGACGTGAAGGTCATCACAAGCAACCATTACAGGGAAGTGCATTTGGTGACAGTTGCTCAGTCCCTCACTCTAGGATGAATCCAAGAGTGGCTGCCACCATAGTTTACACAAAATGATAATTTAGTGAAATAAAATGAGTCAAACATGGAACAATTGATGTTACATATACCCGGATGACTCTTTACGATTACAATAGCTGTATATTTTTGGATATGATGCCATATATGAACCCACCATAGTTTATTCCACCAAATGTCTCTTACAATCCATTTAGCTACCTGTATTGCCCCTTTCATTCTCATTTGTAACTTTAATTTTTCATAAGCCATAATGGTATTTCAATTCTAAAGGAAATTTTGTCTAGTTCTGACCCTCTTGCAATATTGTAGTAGGTCTACATGCATATGTCGCCTATTGCAGTGCTAATTTCATGAAGCTCACATAGATCTTTCACCAATCTTTGGCTTATTCTGACATTGAATTTATTCTCATCTGCAGTATTGCAGCAAAGATAAGAAGTGAAGTTTTGTCTCCATTCCAAACTATCAGGATGTTTTTCTATCTTGCATTTATAGCAGGTGGGGGTCTTGGAGGCCTGATTTCCTTATCTCGTCTGATTGTTGCACTCGGAAATGCTCCAAATGCAGATCTAGCTCCAGAGATCATCAAGGGGTTGGGTATTGACTTGGTTGCAGTTGCCTTGTTTGCATTTCTCTATACAAGAGAACTAAAGGCACATAATGTACAACTAGCAAAGCTATCAAGGGAAGAAACCCTTTCTAATATGAATTTAAAGGTGAATGGGAAGGAGGTTGTTCCTATTAGCGATTTAAGAGGATTCTCCTGTCTCATTATAGTTGATGGACCTTCTTCCTTCATTGAAGAGGCCTTTAGAATCAGTGATCCATTCACCAATGATTTATTAAACCGGGGAGTGAGGGTGGTCTATTTTTCCACTGATGGTTTGGTACCTAACTTATAGGCCTTAAATGCATATTCTAATTCAAATGACGAAAAAGATAATGAACAACTACGTTCTATTAGTAGAAGAAAAAGACTATGGTAGTTGACTGCCATCTATACTTCAGAATGGTCAAAGTAAGAAGATCCAATGAGTTAATATATAGGGATTGGTAATTCCACTTACTTTTCTTGTTGGTCTAACCAAAGCACGGGGGGTTCACTCAGTGAACTTGTTACATAGCACGATCGTTCGCATAATATTAAAGAATACCCCTATTTTCACTAAATATTGGAAAATGCATCCTAAAATTGTATTGTTGAACCCCCCTCCCAATATGCCTTTCTAATTAAGAAAACCCCTAGTTTCACCATATATTGTAGGTATCCATTTTTATCAACCCATTTTTAACACCCCCTTTATGTCATATTACCAAGTTGTAACAAATAGGATCCCTAACACATCTTAGTATAAGCAAACACGATGCTACATAAAATAATAGTATAATGCTAATAATGATCCCACTAGGATTCCAAGGGCGACTGATCAATTTGTAGCATTGGATAGCGGAACACCCAAAGAAATAGTACTTGCAAAAAAAATGCATTAAACACAACCTAGTCAAGAGATCAACATAACAAAGAATGTAAAAGACTGATAGTCCAATTGTTAGTGCAATTCTTAGAAAATATGAGAATTGAAAATGTTTCACACCACAACCTGCCAATCTACCAATTTTATATCATGTAAATACAAATATAGCCATAGAGAACTCATGTTTTCTATAATCTTAATAAATTAAACTCCATAAACATGCAAAATTGAAACCCTTTTGTGGAGGGACACCCCTACCTTCCTATCAAAACAAACATCATTGATGTTTGAACCCAAATGAACATAGACAAATTCCTTTTACTTTTCAATAACACCGTATGATCATGTGCATATCTTGGATTTGGGTCATTCACAATATCCAATGAATTGCCTCCAGTTACTCTACATTTATTCTTGCAATCACGGGAATTAACAACATTTAGTTACCTTTTCTTGGGTTATATTTAGTTTTTTTTATCTTTAAAGGATAGGGAAAAATCTCCATTGTTAGGTTTCAAGTATGCAATAGTTATAAAGATACACAAATGGTGAAACTTATATGATACCATTTCATGGTAATGATAACACATAGGGTATGTAAATAAGGATTCATATTTTCACCTATGTTCATGTTAATTCCAATACAATATTAAGACAAATGCCTTCCATATAAGAATTGAAATTACAATTATGAACATGTTGAGTATAACTCAGTCTAACAAATATTCCTAAGTGGCAATGTGAAAATATTAAAGAAGAATACAAAAGGTTGAAAAAAATAATTAGTTAAGAAACATTGATCTAACTTTTCTTGGTTCTAGTGAGCCAAGAAAGATTGGTCTCACTTTTCTTGGTTGTGGTGGAGCAAGGTTTAATTGAATCTCAATGCCCACCTAAACTCCAACCTAAAAAATGAAGATGTAAATCTTTTACCTGATGCCTACAAAAAATACAATACAATTGTTCAAGTCTAGAACTCCCATTTAACTATATCTCTTAACTTAAAGATGGAAAACAATATAACATCAATTCAAACCAAGCCTAAATAATCTATTAAATGAGGATTGCTGAAGGCCAATAATCCAAAGAGACTTCCATCGATATTATCATTGGTACACTATTATCAAATTTATGCAAACCTTAGGATCATAAGCAATATCAAATAAAAATGGAAGGTCCTTAAGTTTTAGGTGGTTATGAATTGAGCCCATGATTTGGATGTATGAATCAATCTGATGATTTGGAGGTTATTCCTCAGCACTCCCAAATAAAATAACCCCCAATATTTATATTACTATGTCAAATTAAAAACCCCCGTTGACCCCTTAATACGGGGCAATATATTTTTGAGGTTTTTAAGAGTATTCAACTCCCTAATATGAATGGACGTGATATGATATTGCCTCACTGGTGAACCCCCCGTGAACCAAAGTGATCTTCTTTCTCCATTTCTTTTTTTTTTGGCAGGTGGTCGAATCAACAAAATTCATTGGAAAATGTTGCAGAAAAGCAGCCTGTGTAAGTGTCCATTTAGAACTTCTAATTAAACATTTCTCCTAGGAAGATCCTACAAACTGTGGCATCTTCCTACTTATGAGTATTTTTCTAACAAGATGGAAACTTTGATCTTAAGATACATCTCTCTATCTGGATGGACGTGTCCGAGGGAGTGGAGTTGGCTACCCACCATGGAATGCATCTGTAGCCCAATTACCACCTTTAAAGGGAATTTGGTTAGGTGTGATTGATGGAATGGATGGAAGAGTTTAGAGAACTCTTTGTCATCTTCAGGGTAGATAAGATGAGCACAATGTTGCAATCATGAATAAGCTTTGAAAGGTAATGCAAATAGCATATTTCCTTAAAAATCAATACATGCATGCACCTTTAATGGAACCAGCATGACGAAATCTAGCTGGACCTTAACCCTCCATATGCGCAAGCAGATATGGGGGTTAACAGGTAGTCTTACCAACCCTGAACCCTGTCATCATTTTGTCTTAAGTGAGGTCCCCTATGAGATTTTTGAATGGCAATTTTTATCTATGTATCTTGCTCCAAATGATCATTGTCAAAGACTTTGATGGCATGGGTTACCAGAGTATTATTCCAAATTTTGGCCCTGGATAGTGGTGAAAACCCACATGTAAATATCTGTTAGTGTGAGTGTTTTTCTGTAAATTCAATAAGCCAAAGAGCCATCATTATTTCTCATGATGAGAACATCCAAAATGGAATGAAATTTTTTTCCTCAACCTACAATGTGATTTAATAGAGCTACTGTTAATGTGGTCTGAAAACCTATTTAAATTCTCCCTTCCATGTGGCCAGTTTGCATTGGTGTCATCTACAAATATTATCCACCATTTTGGTTGTAATGGAAAAGATTCAAGAGATTTTTCTTCTAAGTACTCCATATACATGTTGCCAACAACCGGGTAGAGACAGGTCCCCATTACAATTGATTCAACTTGTTTGTAGATATTTCCTCTAGAACTGAAATGTGTAGAATTTAGACACAAAATCACCAAGTTTGTTGTTTGATGTCTCATCAAAAGTGATATCTTTGATATAACCCTTATGGCTTCATCCATTGGAATTTTAGTAAAGAGAGAAACTATGTCAAAACTAACAAGAATATCCTACTCATCCACTTTAAGACTTTTCCACTTATTAACAAGATGAGTAGAATCCTTTATAAATGAATGTGCATGGCCCAGATGGATACCATTATGAATGAATTCTTTTGTTTGGATACCAACTAGAGATGGCCACAAGTTAGTATATCAAGCTCTGGATATGACACTACTTAAAAGAGGCCTTCCAGAAGAGTCATATATTCATTGAGGTAAGTGAAAGGTTAGGGTTTTGGGGGAAGGCCCCACCCTATCCTTGCACTTTTGGCCCTCTTTAAATTAAAAACATAATTTTTTTTATGGAGGATGCACCCTCAGAGTGCCCAAATGCACCCAAAATAGGGGTATGGGTACCCATTTTGGGCTGTCATCCCTACCTATCTGCTAAGAAGTAGCCAGTTTGGAAAGCAAGAACTTGATTCAGGTAGGGGAATGGAATGACATCCTGGTTTTTGAATATGGTACGGGAGATAGGAACCCACGACAAGTTCATGCACCCTTGCCCTGGGTTTGGGTACCTATGAAAGATAGCTATTATCACTTGTTCTTTCACATCCCATTGATCTATCTTTGTCACTAGTGGACCTTAGTATAATTGCATTTTATTTCTCACACCATATGGTTGTGAATTATGTAGCTGAATTTCTTATGTCTGTGTTCTTTGGCTATTTCTAGGAAGACTTTCATCTAAGTCAAATTTGAGGTTTCAGAATTGTACTCACCCAAGTACCATTAAACCATCTCAAAAAACCTAAGTTCGAAAGCCCTAATTACAAACTCTCAATAAAATTATCTTATAGCTCTGACTCAATTGGTTATAGATCATGGGCAACATTAAAAGCACCATAGCCTGAACTGATTTTATTCTTCTTCTAAGGCCTTTAACTACACTTAACATAGCAGCTAATAAAACATATATTTCAACTACATTTACCTATTTCCATGAAATAGAACTCTAGGAAACAATTGCGCCACAAAATAAAATTGAAAGAATCATTAGAAGACCTTATTTCAAACTGAAATGTAGAAAAAAGCTCACAAATGGGATCCTAGCATCAGAAGCAGATAATCCAAGAAATTTTCTCAAGGCTGCTTTATTTTCTGCTTTTCCATTTAGATCATTGGCACTGTACTGGAAATCCAAAAAAGGATCAGTTGATGGTTCCCATGCCTCTGTGTTAATCCCATTTAATATTCCAAAGATTTTTTCGAATGAGCAGCTACAGTCAAATGAAGTCCTCTGCCACCCTGCAGAAAAGAACCACCACATTAGTTAAAGCAATAGAAACACAAACTGTGACCAACTTTTAACAAACCATGCTTGTAGAAATAGTGCATTATAAAGAACTAACTTCAAAGGACCCAGAGGAGGTTATGTATGATTATTCTCAAGCCGGACAGAATTGTTTCATGAACAGGACAATCAACTAATGACATGTGAAAGTTCAACATTATTACACAATATGATATGGCTAAAGGAATGTGTGGAATCTTTGCAAATTTTCGAACTGAGCATAAATATTAGTTTTGAATTTAAAAATGAGAGATCAATTGTGCAATCATCAATATTTTTGCAAGAACTTCAGTGAAAACTCTCTCTCTAATTTATGTACATCATGTCGTAAAGCAATCAATCTTTCTAGGTAGAGTTTTTCTAGATAATTTGGGTGCATTTAATGAGGGACTGCTATATTAATCTACAAATTTGTACAGAAATTTTGGACATTGGTAGACAATTTAACAACTATGAATGACGACCTAAAAGTAAATGCCAAATTCACTCCAACCTTTCTCTACAATATAACCAGTTGTTTTCACATTAGAAGTGTTTAAATATGGCAACTCAAACTGATGTCAATAGTTCCAATCTAAATAAAATCATTATATCAAAAAATAAAGAAGTACATCCGAGCTAACTGTTCCATAAATCATTCCCCACCTGTAAAATCATAAACATGTCAAAAAGAATATATTGATGTCTACCTTCCATACCTCTGAAGCTCGAACCTCCTCTGCATATGTTGAAGCTCGAACTATGAGATATCCATTACTTTATGATGCAAAAGCTTAGAACATCAATTGATTATATCAAGTTTCATTTAAATGGCAATGCAATATGCTCTGCAACAATGCCAAGATGTGTTTAGAAAAACTAAATCCACTTTTTATGTGAAAACATGTAGCAACCCTTATCTCAAGCTAGGAACCTGCACCATTTATAAAGATGAATCCACTTTCCATCCTCTCAAGGTGTCCAAATGATGGGTACTAAGACATGTAACAGAAACTATGAAGTCTAGTGCATCACTGTGGATAATCTTATTCTATAGTTTTCTCAATTAGTGAGTTCTTGTTTTCCAGATGAATCGATAACACTACAACAACACTTTGTGACATGTGTGTTGCAATGTTTCCTTTCCATATTTAAGCCATGCCATTGTTCCAATTATGGTTTCTTGGTGAACATCAAGAGAGCACTTAATTAAAAGATGAGAATCTTGTGTTGAAAGCAATGAAAATCTATGCTTAGCTTTGGAAGTTACTATTCAGCTGCTAAGTATTGGAGATATATTTGGTAAATGCGTTCCATATTAAGCAACATCTTTGGTTGGTTAATTAGAGAGACGTGAAGGTCATCACAAGCAACCATTACAGGGACAATGCTTAAATTTGTTATTTAGAATTGGATTTGATCAAAGGAACAATGATTAAATTTGTTTTTTTGTTAAATTTCTTCTACCTAACATTATAGTCTATAGATTATATCTTTATGTAAATCCAAAGCCCAATATTGCAAACACTTGTTGGAAAAATGACACTTGACATCTTTACAATTGCACAAGGAAATCTACATTTGACTTAAGTAACAACCAGTTTAGCTCCCAATCATGTAGTGGTCTAGATGCACACCATAGGTTAAACATGAAAACTACTACAATTAGAAAGCAACATAATTTATTTCAGAATAGAGGTTCCAAGACAAGATCTTACCATAGTAAGTGCCAAACATTGAAACATCTCATTCCGCCCAATAATATCATTGCAGACAGTTTTGATAACCAATTGTAAGAAGTCATGATTCTCATTTAATAAGCATGAAGTCACAATGTATCCAACCTGTACAAATCCACATCCATTAAAGTCATGCATAGCTTGCAATGTACGAAGATGTTAGTTAATCATATACAAATAAACATATTAGCAATATAAGGAATTATAGAAGTTCAATAATTGCACTGCTATTTTGAGTTGCATTTGAAGATGGAAACTACAACATGCCCATTGACACCGAGAAGACAAACAAATTCATTATTGTGGACATGTCACATTATCATTTGCAATGCTGAAATGCCAAAGGAGAAAGAAAATTTATTCATATGTTGGGGAAGACCTCCCTTATCCTCAGACTTCAACCTCTTAGCGTTAGGTTAGTTGCATGAGACTCAACTAGAACAACATACATGTTAAAGGAGAGAACGTTGAACTGGAAAAGACCCTAAAATAGATCATCCAACCCTCACAAATAAAAAAACATTAGCAGCACAACAGTATGACCAACACACAATCAAAAACGACGTCAAAGTACTCCAAAAAAGTCATATAAGATAATGTTGTGGTGGATGGCACTTAAGGAGGTCTATTAAGGTCAACACAAGGGCAAACAATAATCCTAAGGGGTCACACTGGTCATCAACAAGCTGGACGTAAACAATTAAGGGTTGTATAGCTCAATGCCGCCATGCAAAGGTCAATCACCAGTCACCACAAGTATAAACATCACATACAAGTAAACATGCAAGTCAACGTATCATAATAAGGCAACACGACATCATACTAGGCTCATGCACATCAAGTCATTGTCAAGTTAGATTACCCATCCTTCTCAACTGTATGTGGTCATACGTCTCATGTGTCTCATGCAATGAGAGAAATCTCATAATCATCATCCCAGGATAAGGAAGATCATGTGGTCATCTCATCTTCCTCAGGTTAACTCAACAAGGGGTGGCCAGCCCCTTGACGATAACCATAGTCCTCGGAAGATGTCACACATATTCAAAAATAAGCTATGCAACAAAGTGAACAAACATTTCGCATATAAATTTCAAAAAGCACAAACATAGTTATATTAATTGTTCTAATAATCACAGTATTATCAAACATAGAGCTACATAAATCATTAAATTACTGAAAACAAAAACAGTAATAGCAGTAAACCAATTATAAACGATATGGTCATCTCATATTCCTCAGGTTAACTCAGGAAGGGGTGGCCAGTCCCTTGAGGATAACCATATTCATCTAAAGATGTCACACATATTCAGACATATGATATGAGCAATAACATATATATGTGAAACCTCAATTCTAAAATATCACCATGCACAGACTAGATCAAGAAACTTGTAACAAAACTGAAAATAGTTCATGCCTTCACACTGTCAAATACAAATCTTAAATGTTTACAACTACATTTTTTTATGTTTTGGTTTTTTTCTCAGAAATTCGAAGAGGGGGACTTCATCTTCGGTGTCTTGACCTGTTGTAGTTGTTGTGCCCTCTTTTTTCATTGATTGTGTGGATATGCACCCCCGTACCATACTTCCGGTACATGGATTAGCAAGGGGGTGGAGGTGGATGGACATGGGCATCATCTGCAAAAACCAAGACAGTTATATAGATATCAATGCAAATTTATTATTGAGATATGTATTTCATTATTTCCAATATCATTACAATGATCTTTACCTGCTGGCTGACTAGATGAGTCAACTGGAGTGTTCATTGGATCTTCCATTTGTTCCTCTCCCGGCTGAGCATGAGAAGGTACATGCTCTTCCATTCATAGAAAAATATTAATTAGTAAACGGCATCAATTATGTATTTAAAATCATATGAATACATCTGTTTTATAGCATACATACCTAAATGGCTAGGCAACTCCCCACCATCACGTGGTACCAGTTCGGTATCACTACCCTCGCTGCTTTTGTTGGTATCACCCTGGAAAAAAAAAAAGACATTCATTTTTCGATGTAATCATTCATGAATAGATTACGCAAGTACATTATAATGATGACCTTATTGATTTTATTTACCTCTACGTGAATCAATGGGTAAATTGGGGTTTGCCCCAAGCTTTTTCGATGTTCCAGCACATGCTAAAAACCGTACTTGAAGCCGAGCTTCAAGTCTTCATCAGTGGCTTCCTCTTGAAAATCATTTCCCTGCAATGAATAATGCCATGTAAAGTGCTTGTGATAAATCAATTAATTGTTCGCTAGAGTTAGAAAAATTAATTAATTGTTGGCTACAAATAATGATCGTTTGATTCTTACAATTCGTGCCCTTAGCTTTTGATATCCACCCTGGCCCAGTTTGTGCTGCCCATGTTTTTCCAATCTTTCCTTTGTTGCTTTAGATGTGTCGGAGAGCCTATGAAAGGTTGCAAATACGTTAGATATCGCAACTTAAATATATTTAAAAGTTCAAAAAAAAAACAAACATTGTTTATTGAAAATATGATATGTGCCATACCTTCTTGAACCGATTGGCCCGGTCTTTTCTTGTTTTCTCAATGCCTTCTCGTTTGCATCCTCGATGAGCGCCTTCCACTCCTTCTCTGGAACCATCGGAGGACGCTCATACTTGTGGTTAATTTTTAGATTGTTCCTATAATCTACCCTGACATATTTCAAATTTAACCCAGCTGTTGCAGTGACACCTATTTTGTTGAAGGTTTCACCAAACAAGCTGACCATGTGGTTCATCAAATCATATTTCAATTTGTCATTTTGGGCATTCCACCGTGTATGAATGGTGGGCCCAAAAATCTCCAACGCCTTATCATGCAGGTTCTTATAAAAAACATTATTTCCTACAAAAAACATATGATCATTAATTAAAACTAATTTGAGTTATGTGGCTTTGAATTACATGAAAAAAAAACACACAATAAATTAAATTATAACTGCAATCTTCGGTATCTTGATTGGAATACAGTCATCATTCACCAAGAAGCTAACGGGAAATGACCCCTTGCTAACCACACGTATTGCGCCAGGATAGAAACTATCACATTCGATGCCACCGTCCTCTCTAACATCCTGTGGAGTAGTGGTGGTTGAAGGGCCATGTTGACCTCCAACATCTATTGAGGGCGTGGCATCTAAAGTGCATTGTTGTATAGGAGAGGAAAATAGCCTCGTTGGTATGGTAGATCGATAATGTGTTGAACCATCGCTACTACCAATATCGGCCCCTACAACCTGTTCTTGATACACGGGTTTTGGCTCCAAAACATTATAAAGAATAAAACTTCAATTGATTAGAACATATCAAAAAAAGAGAACTAAAATAACATAAATGAATAGATGTAGTTCGTAAAAACTTTAAAATATGCCACTTACCCCGTATATTTTATATTACTCCTCAATTCATCAATTTGTGCTTGTATTTCTTCAATCATTGGATCAATTAAAATCAGATCAAGAAGGCCTTGATTGCACTTTTTCAAAGCCAGTTTCACAATATCCATTGGGTCGGTTGAATAATCTATCCCTTCCTCATTGACCACATCATCACCTTGATGTGGTGTGCTCTACGAACATCAATAAAAAAATCACGTAAAAAATATATAATGCATATACTAACAAAAAAAATACTATAATCATGTTTAGGTACTATTACGCTATCATTTACCTGATGCGACAACATTGGTGCCTTCCCATGGTCACCCTGCCACAGTACAATAAGCAAGACATATTCATATCGATAACTAAAAATTGAACCATGTATAAGAAACTTGATTAATATAAAAAAAAATTATTGTTACCATGACAGTCAACTTTACCTGTCCAGAAGCTATAGGTGTGCTCTTAGTATCGGCCCCCTACCACAATACAATAAGAATGATATCATATTGAAATATTGAACTCAATAGCAAAAAAAATGTCAAATGTTAACAAATGTAATATAATCATGAATTGTGGTTACTATTACATTGATGCTATTAGGTACTATTAAACTAACATTTACCTCATGCGTCACCATTGGTGACTTTCCATGGTTAGCTTGTGGCATATGGCCACGATCACCCTACCACAATATAAGAATTAAGACATATTAAAAATGAAAATTACATATATAGCAATGTCTCTTAAATGTGATTAATGAAAAGCATGACATATAATTAACCATGTGTATATTATAAAAAGCATGACATAAATAAACTTGATGCAAGAGAAAAATAACAAGTCATCGATCAAAGGTCGAGTTAAATGTTGTATAAGAAAATTACCCCCATAATAGAAACCCCTGCATCTATTTGATTCAAACCGTAATCAATCAACAAATCTTCACCTGCAACTATTGATTTTGTTGCACATACGATAACATGATTTCCTTCCCACCCCTAAAATAGGAAATTGGGTAGCTTATGTGTTGACCCTGGCCGTGTACTATTTATAAACCCTATGATATTTCCTGAAGCTTTTGGGCTTCCATCAATATACATAGTTGCTCCTTTGTTCAGACTGTTGTCCAGTAGTTGACAATAATTTCTTGCCACTCCGTATGTCCGCATACTTTGCATATATCGGACCAACAACAACCAGTCATTGTATTTGTAGCATGAACCGACATACTCCATCAATTCAGTTTTGAGTTCCATATGACACCTTTATGCCATCCATGGAAAATAGCCCCAGTCCATGTCACGGGGGGTTCACTCAGTGAACTTGTTACATAGCACGATCGTTCGCATAATATTAAAGAATACCCCTATTTTCACTAAATATTGGAAAATGCATCCTAAAATTGTATTGTTGAACCCCCCTCCCAATATGCCTTTCTAATTAAGAAAACCCCTAGTTTCACCATATATTGTAGGTATCCATTTTTATCAACCCATTTTTAACACCCCCTTTATGTCATATTACCAAGTTGTAACAAATAGGATCCCTAACACATCTTAGTATAAGCAAACACGATGCTACATAAAATAATAGTATAATGCTAATAATGATCCCACTAGGATTCCAAGGGCGACTGATCAATTTGTAGCATTGGATAGCGGAACACCCAAAGAAATAGTACTTGCAAAAAAAATGCATTAAACACAACCTAGTCAAGAGATCAACATAACAAAGAATGTAAAAGACTGATAGTCCAATTGTTAGTGCAATTCTTAGAAAATATGAGAATTGAAAATGTTTCACACCACAACCTGCCAATCTACCAATTTTATATCATGTAAATACAAATATAGCCATAGAGAACTCATGTTTTCTATAAGCTTAATAAATTAAACTCCATAAACATGCAAAATTGAAACCCTTTTGTGGAGGGACACCCCTACCTTCCTATCAAAACAAACATCATTGATGTTTGAACCCAAATGAACATAGACAAATTCCTTTTACTTTTCAATAACACCGTATGATCATGTGCATATCTTGGATTTGGGTCATTCACAATATCCAATGAATTGCCTCCAGTTACTCTACATTTATTCTTGCAATCACGGGAATTAACAACATTTAGTTACCTTTTCTTGGGTTATATTTAGTTTTTTTTATCTTTAAAGGATAGGGAAAAATCTCCATTGTTAGGTTTCAAGTATGCAATAGTTATAAAGATACACAAATGGTGAAACTTATATGATACCATTTCATGGTAATGATAACACATAGGGTATGTAAATAAGGATTCATATTTTCACCTATGTTCATGTTAATTCCAATACAATATTAAGACAAATGCCTTCCATATAAGAATTGAAATTACAATTATGAACATGTTGAGTATAACTCAGTCTAACAAATATTCCTAAGTGGCAATGTGAAAATATTAAAGAAGAATACAAAAGGTTGAAAAAAATAATTAGTTAAGAAACATTGATCTAACTTTTCTTGGTTCTAGTGAGCCAAGAAAGATTGGTCTCACTTTTCTTGGTTGTGGTGGAGCAAGGTTTAATTGAATCTCAATGCCCACCTAAACTCCAACCTAAAAAATGAAGATGTAAATCTTTTACCTGATGCCTACAAAAAATACAATACAATTGTTCAAGTCTAGAACTCCCATTTAACTATATCTCTTAACTTAAAGATGGAAAACAATATAACATCAATTCAAACCAAGCCTAAATAATCTATTAAATGAGGATTGCTGAAGGCCAATAATCCAAAGAGACTTCCATCGATATTATCATTGGTACACTATTATCAAATTTATGCAAACCTTAGGATCATAAGCAATATCAAATAAAAATGGAAGGTCCTTAAGTTTTAGGTGGTTATGAATTGAGCCCATGATTTGGATGTATGAATCAATCTGATGATTTGGAGGTTATTCCTCAGCACTCCCAAATAAAATAACCCCCAATATTTATATTACTATGTCAAATTAAAAACCCCCGTTGACCCCTTAATACGGGGCAATATATTTTTGAGGTTTTTAAGAGTATTCAACTCCCTAATATGAATGGACGTGATATGATATTGCCTCACTGGTGAACCCCCCGTGGTCCATGTAAAGAGGATCGAGCAATGCAATAAGTCCTCCCATTAAGGAAGAAATACCTGTCCACTTTGGGTAGCTCCTTGGGTTTCCATTGTTTGAAAAGATGTCTATACCTCAGGGGCAACTCAATGTCACCTATGCACTCGTTATCATAACCACATGATCCTCCTTCAGGAACAAAAATCTCCATGCATCTACAAAATTTTCTCCTTACCTTTTCACCTCTAGTTGATCTTGACCTATTAGATATGGTATTAGACATCTCGCTTTCAACCTCTTCTAGTCTATATTCCTCACTTGAGGAAGATAGATCTGAAAAGTACCTATTTGGTGGAACCTACAATCATTAAAATGAGACAACGACTTGTAGTTGAATTTTCAATACTGAAAACATCATTCATGGCTCATGGTTTCTAGAAAGCATGTTATAAAGAAAGATGATCCAAACTTGTATGATAGATATAGGACAAACTAAATTATTAAATTTTTTATCTTTGTCCCTTGTGGACATGTGGCATGATTCAGTTCCTCCAGGAAGATTCCCTCCTTCATCTAGTTATCAAATTAACCCCTCGAATCCACCTAGTTTCATCACATACCTATTGTTTTATGCAAATTCACTATGAATTATTACAATTATCCAGATTTGGTTTTGTGGATATTAATATAATCGGTATTTATTTTATAGAGATAATTATGTCATCAATTGCCTACATTGCGCAAACCCTAAATCAAATGCCTCTTCTTCAAACTCTAGGAATTTGGGCTCTGTTTCCAGCTCCAGCGAGCCTTGACAACTTTATACTTGTCATCGTTTTTTCTTTTGCTCCTAAATTTATTTATTGTGTACAATTGATTGGCTAGTTACGTATCCCCTCTATTGTTTTATGCTCTCTTCTTTTGATAGAACGGGATTATGTTAGGAACCCATATCTTTACTTTGTTAGTATGTTGTTGTTGGACGCATATGCTTTGTAAGTCGTCCCGTAGTATTTGTTGATCAATAGTTTGTGTTATTGTTGTTGGCGCATATGCTTTATAAGTCTCCCGTAGTATTGTTGATCCATAGTTTGTAACGGCCCATGGTTTCGACCCATAGTATTGGCGCCTAGAATTAGTATATAAGTGTGTGTTGAGACCTATGAAGGCACCGTGAAGTTATTTGTATTGAGCTTGCTCAAAGGAGGTTGCCCCCTCGAAGTGGCCTGTGATCAATACAAAAGTGATTCTGAGTTCTGTCATTTCTGCTATTTCGCGTATTCTTGTTAATTAATTGTTGCAGGTGCCTCACATCTGGTATCAGAGCACTTTCTTGGGCTCGCTGGGTGAAATTTCTGCCAAAATTGTTTTTTCACGTCTGTTGCAGGTTCGGATTTGGGAATAATCCCTATCCGCTTAACTGTGGGAAGTACTTGGGAATAAGCCCTAAAACTCATTGTGAGGAGTACCACAGGAACCCTGAAGTAGCTGGCCCATTGAGAGGACCTGCCGGCGAAAAGGGCAACGACCCCTACCTGATTGACTAGTTCCCACCCGTGAGGTAAACCAAGAGCTGTCGTTTGTGGCAAAGCGGTTATCAGTTTTACCTAAGCCGTGGAGTGAGGGGTACTGCCCCAATACGCAAGCCGTCAGACAGCATTGGTGGCCGAGTGAAAACCCTGAACTGTTAGGAAGCCACACATACCTGGGGTCCATATCTACTTTCAGCTGAACTATTGTCGATCACTGCTGCGCCGTTTCAGATTCATTTTGCAAACCGTTCCAGATCCAACCGTCGGCGTTGTTCCAAAATCCTTCGAACCGGAGATCCCATTCTGCAAGCAGAGCCATAGCCGCTCCAGTTTGTAAAAAAAAAAAAAAAAAAAAAAAAGCACCGAGCCGTAGCCGCTCCAGTCTGGAAAAAAAAAAAAAGTATAAAATTCCGTTTTTTCTCCATATCTCCCTTGTTTTACCTCTGTTTTCCTTGAAAATTTCAGGGAACCCCTGTCATTCCATTTTGCATATTTCATCCCTGAGGACCCTATCCTCAATTCCCTTTCCTACAGCCCGAAATCCCACATTTGTCTATTTTTAGGGTTTGCCATAACTTCCTCAGATTTCACCCAATCACCTTCAATTTTTACCACAAAGTTCCTTTCTGAATTCTGCTTCTTTGTTCCCCTCTGCCAAATTTTTCCATCCTTTCACCCCGCTGCTGAAATCCTCATTTTTGCTTCCCTGTCTATCCAACATTGTCCAAAAAATGAGTCAAACCCCAATTACCCTTCTGATTTTTTCCCAAATCCAAATTTTCCTTTACTGAAGTAGTTCCTGTTTTTATTTTCCTACCCAGTCAAAAAAAAAAAAAAAAAAATCCCTGGTTATGGTTGTCACCCGTGCAGGAGCAAAAACCATGGAGGAAGCCCTTGCAGCCATCCAAGCCAAACTCTAGGATCTGGATGAAAAATTTCTTGGTCTCCATCTTGAACATTCAGCTATGAACAACAAACGGCAGTCCGAGTCTTCAGTAGACAATGGGTTCTCTTCTTCCAGCAATTTCTGTGGTCCGAAGCTTGATTTTCCTCGCTTCAATGGTACCGATCCAACTGGATGGATCTATCGTGCAGAACAGTATTTCAGTCTGCATAATACTTTTGATGTCAACAAAGTTCCGTTGGCATCCTTTCATTTGGAACAGGAAGCTCTTCAATGGTACCGTTGGTACATCAAGGCTCATCCAGAGCCCAACTGGCCAGACTTTTGCCAGCTCCTTTTGCAACGATTTGGTCCTAGTGCTTTTGATGACTTCACAGGAGCCCTCACTAAACTTCGCCAAACTGGAACTGTGAGAGAGTATCAAACCGAATTTGAGAATCTAGCCAACCACACCGAAGGATTGTCTGATGAATTTTACCGGAGTTGTTTTATCAGTGGTCTAAAGGATGCCATCCGCTCTGAGGTCAAAATGTTCTGTCCCAACACAATGATGGAAGCACTCGGGTTGGCTAAATTGGCAGAAGACAAGATTGCAGCCCAACAACGCTCCAAGCTCACTTTTGTTCCCTTCCGAAATATGGGGTCTCAGCGACCTCCTATACCGCAGGCTCCTCGACAGACTCCTATCAAGCGTTTGTCTGAAACAGAGATGCAAGCACGCAGAGAAAAGGGTCTTTGCTATAATTGTGATGAGAAATTCACTCGGGGACATAGATGTGTTCAGCAAAATCTCTATCTCCTAGATGTGGAGTCTCCGCCTGCCTCTGAAATGGGTGACGAAGATCCAGAAACACTGGATGCTCCGGTCGACATTCAGGAACCGCCTATTGACCCTCCGTCTCAGGATGACCAGCCAGAGATATCTCTCCATGCTTTAGCTGGAATCACCACCCCCCAAACAATGCGGGTCAGGGGTTACTTCAAGAAGCTTCCTCTTACAATCCTCATTGATTCTGGTAGCACTCATAATTTCATTGACCCTCGGATCGCCAAACAAGCTGATTGTTTTATCCATCCTTGCTCCAACTTTGAAGTCATGGTTGCCAATGGGGGTACCTTACCTTGCAAAGGGAAGTGTCGAAATGTGCGTATCTCTATGGGAGATTATACCTTGCGCTCTGACATGTTTGCCTTGCCCTTAGGCGGATGTGATGTGGTTTTGGGCGCTCAATGGCTACGCACACTCGGCCCTATCTTATGGGATTTTGCCGAACTTTGGATGCAGTTTTCCCTCAATGGACACAAACACACATTGACAGGATTACAACCAGGTTCTCTCAGCATCATCAGTTCACATCGCATGGAAAAACTCCTCAAGAAGAATTCACATGGTGTCATCGCTCAGATCCATTCCATCCAGATGCAACCATCAGCGGTCTCCACTACTCCTTTGGATCTACAACAAATTCTGGATCGATATACAGGTGTCTTTGCTGAACCAGTGGGATTACCACCTTTGAGGCCAGAAGACCATCGTATTCAGCTCCTTCCTGGCAGCGCTCCTCCCAACATCAGGCCCTATCGCTACCCATTCCACCAAAAAACGGAGATTGAAATGCTCGTTCGGGACTTATTGAAGCAAGGTATTATTCGCCCAAGCACTAGTTCCTTTTCTTCTCCAGTTATTCTCGTCCGCAAAAAAGATGGGTCATGGCGCCTCTGCATTGACTTCCGAGCACTTAATCACCTCACCATCAAGGATAAGTTTCCAATTCCTGTTGTTGATGAACTTCTTGATGAGCTTCATGGGGCTCACTTTTTCTCCAAGTTGGATCTTCGTTCTGGGTATCATCAAATTTGGGTTCATGAGGATGATATTCCTAAAACAGCTTTCCGCACACATGATGGCCATTATGAGTTTTTGGTCTTGCCCTTTGGCCTCACTAATGCTCCTTCCACATTCCAGGCCTTAATGAATAAAATATTTCGACCCTACTTGCGGAAATTCATTCTGGTATTCTTTGATGATATCCTCATCTATAGTAAAACATGGGATGAACATCTCCAGCATCTGGATCTTGTCATGCAACTTTTCTCTGACCATCATCTCCATGCCAAGCAGTCTAAATATGTTTTTGGACAACAGGAAGTTGAGTATCTCGGGCACATTATCTTAGCACAAGGGGTTCGCGTGGATCCTGCCAAAATCGACGCAATGAACAATTGGCCACGTCCTCAGACACTCAAGAGCCTTCGTGGTTTTTTGGGGTTGACTGGATACTACCGCAAGTTTGTCAAGGATTATGGGAAGATTGCAGCTCCATTAACTGCTCTATTGAAAAAGGATGCTTTTACATGGACACCTGCTGCTCAGTGTGCATTTGACAAACTAAAACAAGCTATGTGTACTACACCTGTGCTAGCTATGCCCGATTTTTCCAAGCCCTTCACTATTGAGAGTGATGCTTGCAGCAATGGACTTGGTGTTGTTCTCCTTCAAGATGAACACCCCATTGCGTTCACCAGCAAAGCCCTTTCAGGTAATAATTTAGCTGCCTCTACCTATGAGAAGGAAATGATGGCTATTTTGCATGCAGTAAAGAAGTGGCGTCCATACCTATTAGGGAATCATTTCTGCATCAAGACTGATCACCAGAGTCTGAAATATTTCTTGGACCAGCGTGTCTCCTCCCCGGCACAACAGAAATGGGTTAGCAAACTCATGGGTTATGACTATGAGATCACTTACAAGAAGGGTAAAGACAATATTGTGGCAGATGCTCTTTCTCGCACATTTGGTGCCCAAGGTTCTCTTTCAGCTATTTCTATGCCTGTTCCAAATTGGTTGCAATCTGTTCAACCGAGTTATGTCAATGACTCTTCCTTATCTCAGATCATCCAACGCTTGACCAACAACCCTTCTGCTGTACCACATTACTCTTGGGATGGTGCTTCTCTGCGATACAAGGGTCGTCTGGTGCTTCCCCAGAGCACAGATCTTCAACAGGCTATCTTCTATGAACTCCATGCTTCTCCATCGGCTGGGCACTCTGGGTTCCTCAAAACATATGAACGAGCACAGCGTAACTTCTTTTGGCAGGGCATGAAAAGGACAATTCAACAAATGGTGGCCGAATGTGATACATGCCAGCGCAATAAGGGGGAAACAACACTTGTTCCAGGATTGTTTGAACCCTTTCCCATACCTACACGGATTTGGACAGATATTTCTATGGATTTCATTGAAGGGCTCCCTAAATCTGGAGGGAAGACAGTGATTCTCGTTGTGGTTGATCGCCTCTCCAAATATAGTCATTTTTGTGCTCTCAGTCATCCCTATATAGCCTCCTCAGTTGCTCAAATTTTTATGGACCAGATCTTTCATCTTCATGGCATCCCTTCTTCCATTGTCTCGGATCGTGATGCGACTTTCACTAGTCATTTTTGGACAGAACTATTTCACCACACTGGCACCAAACTGAAGATGAGTTCAGGGTATCACCCACAAACAGATGGTCAGACTGAAATTGTCAATAAATGCTTGGAAACTTATCTTCGTTGCTTCACCTCAGAACAACAACATCAGTGGGAAAAGTGGCTCCCTCTTGCTGAATGGTGGTACAATACCTCTTACCACACTGCCTCTAAAATGACCCCATATGAAGCAGTCTATGGTCAAGCACCTCCAACTCTTCTTCCATACACCCCCACCAGTTCACCAGTTCAGGAAGTTGACACGGTCCTTCGCAACCACGATCAGATTCTTCGCATTTTGCGGTACAATCTTCACATGGCAAGAAATCGCATGAAGCAACAAGCGGATCAGCACCGTTCAGAGCGCACTTTTCAAGTCGGCGATATGGTTTTTCTTCGTTTCCAGCCGTACAAACAATCCTCCTTGAAACTCAAAGGGCGTCATAAGCTTGCTCCAAAGTTCTATGGGCCATATCGGATTCTTCAGAAGATTGGGTCCGTTGCTTATAAATTGGAACTTCCTCCTTCTTCCCGCATTCATCCAGTCTTTCATGTCTCTTGTTTGAAGAAATTTCTTGGCACCAACATCAGCGGCCAAACGATTTTACCCGAACTGGATAATGAAGGATCCATCCTTTTGGAGCCAGAGGCCATCCTCAATCGGCGCACACGTCAGCTTCGCTCTCACTCTATCACAGAGGTCTTAATTCAGTGGCACGGCATGCAACCAGAGGATGCTACATGGGAACCACTCCTTCAGATTCAACAACAATTTCCACATCTGAAGCTTTGAGGACAAAGCTTTTTTTAAGGGGGAGGGGATGTTAGGAACCCATATCTTTACTTTGTTAGTATGTTGTTGTTGGACGCATATGCTTTGTAAGTCGTCCCGTAGTATTTGTTAATCAATAGTTTGTGTTATTGTTGTTGGCGCATATGCTTTGTAAGTCACCCGTAGTATTGTTGATCCATAGTTTGTAACGGCCCATGGTTTCGACCCATAGTATTGGCGCCTAGAATTAGTATATAAGTGTGTGTTGAGACCTATGAAGGCACCGTGAAGTTATTTGTATTGAGCTTGCTCAAAGGAGGTTGCCCCCTCGAATTGGCCTGTGATCAATACAAAAGTGATTATGAGTTCTGCCATTTCTGCTATTTCGCGTATTCTTGTTAATTAATTGTTGGAGGTGCCTCACAGATTAGGAGATGCTTTCACACCCCCACTCTCTTGTTTTTGTGCTAGATGTAATTTTTCAATCCCATCGACCTACTTTTGCAGCATTCATTGGACAATAATATAATTATCTTATCTTGTGTTGGGGGATGGGAATCATCTATGCCAAGAATGTCAAACATTGGCATACCATAATGGATATGTTTTCATTCACATTGTTGGTGTTATACTTCCTTGTTCTTTTCTCACCTCTACAATTCATCAACAAAAGTTGGAAGCCAAGCATCTCTAATAAATCCATTTGATCACTTAGATGCACAAGTTTTTAGGTTTTAACATTTCCCTCATTCCAGAAACCTTTTATTCTTATATAAATTAATAATATGAGTCTTATTTAATACATAGAAGTAGTTAGCGAAGATTCATACTCCTGAAATTTGTGCTCAACTATATAATAACCAAGAGTTTGAGCACAGTTGGTTATATTCATTCGTTCTTATCCAAATCCCTAATCCCTCACTTTCCTAACACTCTGAACAAGTTGCCATCTATAATATTGCACAGGTAAGCCTTCACATCACCTCACCAATCATTTACATTCAGTGAGAAACACTAGTTCATTCCCTTGATAATTTTGAGTTGCAAACAAAACGATTAGGGCTCAGATTGGTCACAGTTCATTCCCTTGATCATTTACATTCAGTGAGAAAATTGAATTTTGAGCAAAGTTGGTCACATTCATTGAGGTGGGTTACCCTAGATTGCTCCATCTAAAAACCCCAACCCTTATTTGTCAATTTTTATTGCCTGTTGCATATCTGAATCTTAAAAGTAGATCCATTCTTTTGGTATTCTGCAAGCCAATTAAATTCGAAATATCGTTGGGATTCGAACTCTAGTCCTCACCATATCATCTACATAGTTGAGTCTTTCTATTTTCGATATTTCTCAGGTTCGAAGGAGCAGAGGAAGACTCACTTGAAATTCCATAGGTCGGTTCGATATTTCTTCATTCTTATCCCACCATTAAAGTAAACTTATTTCTATATCATTGGATTTTTTCTTGGTTCTATAGGGATTTTAACAAAAGGAAGTTGAGGTTCTACATTTGGGTTTTCTTTTTTAGGGCTTTAATTGATTAGCGTTTTGATTATTTTCAAACCCTAGGCAATGTCACCAGCGTTTAAACATTCACAAATATAGATACTCTGGATGTTGATATTACCAAAAGTTGGGAGGAAAGGAGAAATAATGAACGAGGGCTCGCATCGCTTTCAGGAGTAACTTTTGATGCATAATTGCTAATCGTGGCGTTGAGTTTGTTCTTGCCAGAGAATGGATTAGAATCTACTTTTCATTTCTAGAGATGTTAAAAGATCACAAGGAGTGAATTCAAAGGGAAACTATGAATACATTTGGATGCATTGATAAAGCAACTTGGCCATAGGATGTGCTCGCTATGTTATTGAACAAATTGAAGATTCAAAACGCAAGAATTGTTTCCATGGCTCAGATGGCCTTGCCGAAGACATTGGTTGGCCCCTATTTGTTTCCATTCGTCTATTGGACGTGTCGGTCTCCTCTAGAATGTAATGGTTGTCTCCTCTGGGCGCACCGATCTCCTCTGCTCCTCACACGTTGTGCTCTTGATGCTCTCAGCTATCTCAATCAGTCTCCCTCTACCATGGCTCTTGGCAGCAATGAATGGATTAGGTAGGGAAAATCCAAGAAAATTGGGGGCGCCTATGAAACAAAGGATGTTAAATGATTATTGGTTGGTAGCTTACGAGGACATGGTGAAATTTAGTTCCCCGATGGTAGAGGTTATTTGTTACATAGACTTAGATTCTTCTAGTTTTGAAAAAAATTATTAGACCTTTGTGAGAACGATGAACCAATTTAGTGTTGTCATTTGTTAAAGGGAGGATTGTAGAGCTTAATTATTACATAGACTAAAATTTTCCTAGTCTTGGAACAAATAATGATATTTAAGCAATTGTTTTTCCAAGAAAAAAATTGTAATTTTATTTTTTTGAGCTTAAAATCACATTAGATAGATGCTTTAAAATAATTCAAGTAAACAAAACTTCCTTGACATGTCAAAACTAGGAGACAACAGAGTGCCATATATAATATCAAGTTTATCCTCATATCCCAAAAAATTATTGGCTACAGGATGCAACTATCTAACCACCATATATGTTGTATGTATTTATAACTACCCTATAGGTACCAGAAGGACTCTAATATACCATATTTAAAAGGAAAATGGAAGTATTTGAGATTGTCCCAAAAAGTAGCCATGATAATGAGCTTAAAAACTATAGAAAAGAAGCATGTTGAAATTTATATCTTGCACCATCCATTAACTTCATAAACCAATTCCTTGATGAAGGTGAAGAGCTTCCTTAGAGAAAGCATCTATTTCCTACTTTCTCTCTCAGAAAATGTGATTGAAAGATAAGTTATTGAAGTGTTTTCCATGTTAATTGTCTCATCCAATTGAGGTTGTAAATGGAAGTTCCTCATCATATATTCTCCCTTTTTCCATTTGATTATTGTTGTGGAATCACCAGTCCCCACTTTCAAACTAACATAGTGAGTCTCTAAGATATATAATATCCCTCCAACACCTCTTATTTTAGGTTCCATTTGGGAGGCTACATCAAAATAGGCCCAAACTCTAATTTTTTCAATAGTCTCTTCCTTGATTGCTCTCAAAGTTTTAACAGTTCTTTGATGCTTAAAATAACTTGTTATATTTGTTACTTGTACTACCACATCCAAAGGGTGTACCATTTTGTCCCCAAATATTAATGAATTTCTATCCAACCATATGCCCCATGCCATAATAAGTGTCAGAGCTCTTAGCTTTTTTGTCCATGCAAGTTCACTCCACTTCTTTAGTCCTTCTTCAATGGAATATCCAGTCCATATACCTTCCATACTAGTGATTCTTGTTACGTGGGACTAGACCAATCGAGCATATGTACAACTCATGATCAACTGAAAATTGGTCTCCTCTTGATTCTAACAAATACTACACCTCCCTAGACCTGAAAAATTCTTCTTTTGAAGAATGTCCCAAGTTGGGAATTTGCTATTAAGAAACATCCACATGAATAGTATGGATTTAGAAGGACATTTAAATTTTCATATCTCCTTCCATCACCATTTTGATTTTTCTAGGTCATCTTGCTCAATTAAAGTCTTATATCCAACCTTTGGTGTGTAAAACCCATTTGGATGTTTTGACCAAAGGAGATAGTCATCCTAATTCTTTCTTCTTATTATTCTTATCTAAATATTATCAAGATAAATATCCTATATTTCATTATCTTCATAATTGAACCCCAAATCCCTTCCAAACATCCAATCCTATTGCCAAATACTAGCATTGTTGTATTTAGTCACTTGTGATAGAGTGACAATTCCTCTAGCTCATAGATGTAAAAACATATGAATAGGTAGTCTAAATTTTACTTCACATCCAACCCATGGGGCCAAGCCCACCTAAAATTTGGAACCCTTTACTGTTTTCCAAATTAACCAATTTTCACCAAGGGAAAAGAAACAACCAAATCCTTCCAAATTGTAGATACACCGTGGAATTTTTTATGGGGCTTCTCAACCATTCATCCATCAAAACTTAGTGGATATATTTCCTATAGAGTCATATACCAAAGACCTTTTTTCAATCCTCCTCCATGCTCAATTTGTAGAAAGTGCTTTAGAGATGGAAGCATAGTGGAAGTTTCCTATATGCTCATGATTGAAGAGGGAAATATACTTTGGCAACAATTTCTTTCATTTGCATACGTAAATGATGTTATATTTTGGGGTTACTCCAAAACTATTCACCTTACTAGGAGGGAACTATGTCTCCTAGCCCCTTAGTGATGACTCATTGACATTTGGATAACTCAGTTTGGGTGGATTCTTGATATTGGTTAGAGTGTTAACATGATGTCATTACCTACGAGGTAGTTACCCTTATTGACATGTTGACTAATCCATTAGGTGCACACAATGGGGGAGTTGATCGTTTGGTCAATTGAGGTGTCTACATAGAAGGAGAAGCCTTGGGTACTTGGAGGAGGTATTTTGTCCCTTAGAGCTTCAAACCATGTGGTATATACCTTGGATTTTGGATACTTGATATGAGGATGATTATCCCTTGGATATAGGGACCATGTGATATATTATATCTTGGAGGTTGGATACTTGATATAAGGATGCTTGGATTGAAGAGCATACTTCATGGAGATTAGTGATGGACCTAAACACATATGTTGAGGAGAAGCAATTGAGCTTTGTGGCCACATTGGTACACATGATAGTAGAATTGGGCACATGTGAGGACATGTGGACATGGTTAGAGAAGTAAAATGTTACATGGGGACATCTGGATAGTGGATCATTGTAGGAGAGGGGGAATGGAACTAACATCTTGTTGGAGAGTGCACCATCTCCAAGGAGGGGTATTGAGGCCAAGATCATGATCACTTGGATGGAATTTCACTTTAGGGGTTGTATAAATCCTATTTTTACACAAGTACATCATTGTAATGTAGAGTGCTCCATGTGGGATTTCCATGTTGGGAGTAATCTCCTTAGGTCCATTGGAAATATCTTGAACTAATAATTCTAAAGCCAAAATACTTATCAAATTCTAAGATGTTTAGTATATGTTACACATTTTCCAACATTATAAGCATACAAATTGACATTGAATCCAACTACACACATAATAGTATGGTTTATTGCTAATAACAAGCACCTTAAGTAACCTTCCGAATAAAACAATTTTCTTATCATCACCTTTTACCTCTTATGTGGTAGTAAAACATTATAGGTTTAGGTCATAAATCCAATTTTAAGCTTTGGTTCTACTATATTAATTAAAATAGTTTATATTTTGTATTTTTTACTAATCAAATAGCAACTTTTTATTAATACAAAAAATATATATATATATTTTGTATTTTCAAACTAACCAAACTACCCACATGTGTTCATATAAATAATATTAACTTTTATTATTTAAAATAAAAAAACCTGATGTTGTCACGTTTTCCAAAGGGGTGGGGGGCCTGACAGGTCATCCCGAGCTCCGAGCTGGTGACTTCTCGTGGATCTCAAGCACCCAGATCCCCCACCACACCCTTTTGACTATGCGTCGAATAACATTAGAGAGGCTAATAAGTGCATTGATAAAATCATCTCTCTTTGAGGATGCTTCAGTTTAGAGTATTAGCACAGAAAAATTTAACGCTTGCTTTATTAATGTGGATTGATGCAAGAGGAAAATTATTGACATTCTTGGTTTCAAGGAAGAATACCTCCCTACCAGGTACCTTGGTTCCCCCCTAGAAGGTAACCAACATAGAAGGAGCGATTGAGGAAACATATTTGATAAAATCAATATCATATTGGTGCCCTAGACTAACAAGTATCACTCTTTGAAAGGTATAATACACTCTATACTCTCTACTATCCCTTGTACCAAAGCTCTAATCTAATGGCACCTACCTCAATGCTGATGGATAAGAAAGAATTCTCAATAAATTCTTATGTCAAGGGCCCTCAAATGAAATGAAATAAAACCTTATGAGTAGGAAGAAAGACACCATTCCTAAATGAGCAGGATGTGTGGGCCTTATAAGACCATAACTTGTTAATAAAGTGTTCAATGCAAAGGTTTGATGTAGATTTTTCAAACTAGTTACACCTTCAGAGTAATATTCTCAATAAAAATATCTGGGAAATAGAGACTATATCTCTTATAGGACATGTAAAAAAGCCTAGGGTATCTAGTATCTGGAACAGGATTATTAAATGCAAGGAAGTGACAAACATTTCTTTTGGCATATAAACAATGAAAACAATGCCAGATTTTGGAAAGATGCATGCACAGGCCATCAACCATTTACATATTTTCAGTCTCTGAAAAGAATCAAAGAGGATAGGGTAAGGAAAGGATGGTCCAAAATGAATGAATTCTCACTTCAAACTCATATGTCAATCTCAGGTGGAACCCTCATTGAAATGTGTGGAATGAACCTTTACTGTGGCCCACTGAAATGAAAGCAGAGGAATTTCACACCATCAAGTAAGAATTAAGGTTTAGATCAATGAGTTATGATGAGTAGGAAGACTGTCTCTACTGGAACTCAAATCAATGAAGAGTTATTTAGTAAAACATGGATATATCCAAACTATGAAGGAGGAAGAACAGTTATCAAAAGACCCTGCAACAAAGAAAATATGAATTCTAGAAATATTACCAAAAATTGCAGCTCTTATATGGATGGCAATGAAAGGTAAAATACTATCACATGTCATTTTAAAGTAGAGAGGAATTCTAGGACCCGCCAGATGTAATGGTTATTGTGAAATTGAAAAAGCCTTTGATCACATACTAATTACATGTCCATTATAGAATGAGTTATGGGAATCATGGATAAACAATTTGAAAAATATCTTCATGGAAATCAACACTACAAATGAAATCAACATGAATTCTTGGTTCCAGGAGTTTGACGAGGGACGTAATTGACCGAGATTTGAAACCTAGTTGTACTTAAAGAAAGGAATTATTGAAGATATTGAAGTATCCTCCAACACGCACATTGAGACGAGATGAAAGGCAACTTCTCTAGAAGTTTCGGTTTTCTTTGGTTTCTGAGAAAAAGGCTTTGACAAAGTTTCTTCGATGCATCGAATGGAGTGATGCTCAGGAAGCTAGGAAGGCAGTGGATTTGATGGGGAAGTGGGAACCTATTGACACTGCAGATGCATTGGATATCTTGTCTCCTGAATTTAAAAGCGAAGATTTACGTGCATATGTTGTAAATTTCCTCTAACGAGCAGAGGATGAAGAGTTGCAATGCTACTTGCTTCAACTTGTGCAGGCCCTCCGATTTGAGCGCAATGAGAAATCATAGCTTGCCCTTTTTCTTGTTCATTGTTCTGTGCATAATATGGATTTGGCTAGCTTCCTTCGTTGGTATGTCATGGTGGAGATCTATGATCCTAAATATGCACAAAGGTTCCTGTCTACCTATGGAAATTTAAAAGACTCAACAACCATTCGATTAAAGCGATTGACGGTGGCTATCGATTCAGAGTTTGGGAATTATCCCACATTGATAGAGAAGTTAATACATTTAGTGTTTATAAAGCCCAGCCTTATCAATTCTTATTGACGCATAGTGAAAAGGGTATGTGGAGTCTCTAGGTGATTGGACTCCACGAGAAGTCACCAGCCTGGAGCCTAGGACAACCTGTCAGGCCCCTACCCTTTTGGAAGAAATTTGTCAATGACCTCATCTTGGATTATTATTATTTTTTTAAAAACTATTGGAACGATGGTCATGTGGGTGATCGTGGGTTTAAAAGTTAGTTTTTTTAGTTGGAAAAGAGTTTCTTTAGCGGAAGCCTGAAAAGTTGGAAGAAATAATAAACTTAGCCATTCATTAGTTTGGTGAATTGACAAATATGGTGAAAAGCCCTAGATTTGGCTACAACACCAGAGTTATAATCAACGAGATTAATATTTAAACGAGAATGTGTTGAACTAATGATATTGTTGGAGAAATGCACAGAAGATCAATATAATGCAGGCTTCAAAGAAAGATGCCCACAGATAAATAAAGAAGCATGCCCATAGGTGAAGAAGAGTGGAGGAAGTCCGAGAAATCCTGGATATGAGAAGAACAAGAAGGTCTCTTTGAGTACCCTCGTGCTCAAATTTTACTATAATTAATCTCAAGTAAATGTTGTAAATTGGGGACAAAAATAAACTTATCTTACTTAGATTTCTAGTTAATAATGCAAAACCATTTGATTCACTAATTATTAGAGCCCCATCTTAACCCCATATTTGTAAAGTATGTCACCTAGTGAATTGAAAATTCCTAGTGTAGGAAATTTTCATGGTTGAATAGCTGAAAAGGAGAGAGAATAAAATAAATTTAATAAATAAATGTATGAATGGGGCTTAGGAAAACTTCAGTTAACTTGAAAATCAATAATTTATATTATTTTTGCAATTAATATTGTTCAATTCTATCTACCCTATACTAATAGGAAAATACACAAAGAAGGGAATCAATTGCATGCAATTGCAGCTCAACTTCATTCTAAGTCTATAACACTTCAAGACTTCAAAAGATATAAAGAAATAGGGGTAGAAGAACCATGGAATTTCCTAGTTAGAAAGCTTATGAAAAAATAATGGATTCTAAACAAAACCATATTTCCCCAAGGAACACAAAAATTTCTAGGGTTTGGTTTAGGATGTGAAGAACCTAAACAATCAAGTAAATGAACACACCACCTTCCTCTAAGAAATAAAATTAATATTATAATCCTTAACATATAGAGTTGAATACAAGGGTAAGAGGCCCTTCAAAGGAGAAAACCATATGCAAGGATAAACTCCTAAGTGTCATAAAGATAGCTATACTGGGAAAAATAAGAAAATCCTAAATTTTATTGGAATCACAAAGTTGGAGGATGAAGTTGAAGTATATCTAATGGATATATATAGGAATATGTTACATAGATTAATGTGTATATGTTATATAAATAATTTTCCTAGGTTCCAATTCACACAAACATGTTAAAAGGAACTTTATAATGTATATGATATGCATACTAATTAAGTTGTCACGTGACCATGTAAAAATTTCTAGTGGGATCTCAATTTGAAGAGATGTGGATACCGTCCCATAGTAAGAATACTGTCCCATTAGGTAAGATTATTTAGGCACTAATGGTCTCGTCGAATTACATTGTACATCTATATATTTATACAGGGTTTAAATAACAACTATCATAATATTCAATCTCTACTTCAATTCTTTATTTTTGCTTTTACAAAATTCAAGTATGACTCTTATATTTTTTGTTAAAATCTTTTTACATCCTTTTTCACATAGTACTTTGATTTTAGTTTTATAAAAAAAATATTATCATAAAAAATACTTTAAAATTATCAATTTTGTATTTGTAAATATAAATTAAAATTAAAATTAAAGTTGACCATGAAGGAAAACCAAATATGTTAACTTAAAACAAAACAAGCCCATGATCACTCCATATGACCATGGTGTCAACAGAATCCAACGATCGACTTAGAAAAAATAAATCTCAATATTCGTTGATGGGAAATGAAATCCAATTATTCCTTACCACAAACATAGCACAAGACTATGCCTTTCAAATGAGAAGTGCATTACTCTTAAATTGATTTTCCAAGGGATTGTGATTTGGACACATGCCAATAAGCAATTACACTTTTTGCATAGGCCATAGAAAGGGAATATTCACTCTAGGGATCTCATCTAGTCTTTGACAAAGTCTAATATACAGTTGGAGGCCCTAGATTTTATGGGGATAGTGACATCCATTTCGATGAATGATGCATGTTCGTTTAGTGGAGTGACAAATTACCTCTCTCTATCAAAGGCCATTGATGTTGAATCAAGATGGGATCAATAAGACTACATACGAGCATCCATGTTGCATACTTGCGAGCAAAACTTCAACCAAGGTAAATCTTATTTTCTTAAATCCATGAAACAAATGAAATCACGAGAAGAGATATTTGAATACTCATACTCATCAAACACTACAATTGATGAAAAGGGATAGTTTGTTGGAAAAAATAACCTTATTAGTTAAATAAAACTTGAAAGCATGGAGCAAGTTCATAGATTCACTTAGATGCTAAATAGTTTGGACCTACATAGAAAATAAGATGCTCCATTAATTAACCTCCTTCATTTTAAGTTCATTTTACTAACATTTGTCCTTAACAAGGATAACTCTTGATAAGTGTTGTACAATACTTGCAAGTGTTTTTTTGTGCCTTTCCAATGTGGTTTAAAGGCGTTACATAGCTTAGAGACCAAAAATATTAATTTTCTAGAGCAGTTACTATCCTTCGTCCTTATTGTTTAATAGCAATAATATTTAAAAGTAGAAAGCTTTCAAATAGTTTGAAAAATATTGTATGTTAGAGAGCATTGAGAGAAGTGGTACACGTACAATTCAAGAGTGGAATTAGAACATTAGTATGAGAAGAGATGAAGGAATCAATGATCTTTAAGTCTAGGGGATAAAATTTGAGCATCAAAATGCTTAATTGAAATAATTTATATTGGGTGGGAGGATAAGCCAAATGAATGACCATTAACCCTCAACCCTAAACTCATAACCTTTGTACCTCAATTATTTAATACTCAACAATTATCCTCAATTATTGCCCCTAAATCCTCTATGCTTAATTTATCTTCATGTCCGCGGGCTTCATCCTTCTGAGCACTCTTAATCCCTTGGTCACTCATGTGACCATCGTTTTAATTGAAAAATGTGTGTCGAATTGATCAACCTCATTTTAATGTTTCTAGATTTTTTTGTTAAGTAGATATTATCTATGTTAAGTCCACTTTGTTAAGAAATAGATCTCAAGACAGGATTTGGTATAAAAGGCTTTAAGCCAAATTCAACATATGTATTCATCAAATGATATCAATTTATAGTACATGGTCGATTAAAATAATATTAATTTATGATTCAATATTTGATTTTCAGAAACAAAACATACAAGATGGTTTAATATATAATTTTTAAAAACAAGACATACATTATGATTTACACAAAACATAGTGGATTTACAAAACATAGGTATGGTTTTTGATGCTCAAATTGTTAGTGTCAATCATGTTTGAGTCTGGAAACCCTCTCACACCATCAATGCATGTGTCTCATCTAAGCATGCCAAATCTCAGTCCAAGCAAGCACAAATTTAAAAAAAAATCAGCGTTAGCCCCGTGCAGTACACAATCAAGCACGCCATTTGGGTTAGCATGATAACTGTGCATTTCCTTACTGAGCTTCTCTTTGTTTCAAGAATAATTTAATATTCTTTACTGAACAGGGCCAACCACGTGAAGGTGGAAGCTCTTATGGCCCCTCCCCCCCCTCACATCACTCTCAATTCCCCATAACCCGACAAAATCTATGTAAAAAAAATGTGTTTTTCGCCATACTTAAGAAGCAATGTTTCTAATTACAACATATGACAACATACAGGAGAATGGAAAAAACACTAAGAAAATGATGATGGTAGTGGTGGTGATGAATATGATGATGATGAAGATGATGATGAAGACGATGAAGATGATGATGATGATGATGATGATGAAGATGATGATGGTGGTGGTAGTGGTAATGAAGATGATGATCATGACGAAGATGATGATGATGATGAAGATTGTGATGATGGTGATGACGATGATGATGATGAAGATGGTTTCAACATAACTAAATAGTCGTAAACATAATACATTATGCAAAAAGATGTTCTCACATACCTCCTAGATTCCAACATTGCTACAATGTCATTCGTATTCTTCTTCATCTAACTCAACATCTGTATCATCATTTGGTTTAGAATCACTATCATTGAAAAGATCGCTCATATCAGGATCATGATCAATCTCATTTTCAGTTAGATATTCATCATCAATGTCAATTTCATTGTCTACTACATCAGTTGGATGATCAACTTCTTGATTGGATTCTTCATCTGACACATCTACGTCGACGACCAACTGCTCTTGATCTGCATCACCTTCTTCTTCAACATTGTCTTCTTCCTCTGCGTTATACTTGACCGATCTTCCTCTTGGATCGTATCTAACAATGTATGACCAACCTGCTTTACCTGGAACCTCTGAGTTAAAGACCCGCTTACATTGACTTGGAAGAACATAAGGCTCTGTACCTGGTTCAATTTCCCTTGTATTAACCATGGTAAATCCATTGGCATGCTCACTAACAGTTCTTTCGGGATCACGTTCATTCATTCGTAGCCTGTACCATTTGACCTCAAACAGAACTAATTTAAAGGAATTAAAGTCACACTCAAGTATATCTTCCAAATAAACATAGTACTTATTTTCAGATACTTCTGGATGCCTGTCACTTCTAGAGGAAACATTAGTGACTTGAAAAACTACAGTTATCCCACAATCAAAGGTTTTCCTCTTGTCATCCAACTTTTTGATGCGAAATTTACGACCATTGCACCACATAGCATTGTGATGCATCAGCTGCATCATGCCGTCTCGGTAAATAAATATATAAGAAGACATAAACGAGAGAAATATTTTGATACAATGGGAAACAACGAAAAAAATGATCAAGGTAAATATACTTGCTCTTTTATCTTTTAAATCGCATGCTAAATCAATTTCCCTTTGCGTAAGTTCTTCGGGATATTCTTCTCGATGACGATGCACTATTTTAATCATTTTACTAACCCCTTCCCATGATAAGGTACCATAGTATTATGTACATCGTTCAACCCATTCCTCCATCCAATCAATATTTTTTGCAATGTATAAATGTATTGCATCCCACACGCGACCAACTATATGAAAAAATAACAATTAATAATTGTAAATTAGCTATCATTAAAGGCAATTAAGTTTACCTTCAAATACTGATGGAATAATAAAAATTACATAAATTGAAAAAATAATTGTATAATAAATTAAATGTACACCATTCAATTACCTTTCACTTTCCTCGTTCTACCTTTCCCCAACGGGACCTCCCCTTCAAATTTGTTGATGGAGTCGACATGCCAAATGCAAGGAAGATTGATATTTTTTGCTAAATTTGGAAGATACTGACTAATGTACACCATGGATTGATATAGCATATAGCCCTGCACCATAGAACCCTCGGGACGTGCTCTTTGTCTAACAAAATCCTTCATTGACTTCAAATTCCTTTCCACCATCCACATTGACCTTGAGTTTACAGGTCCACACAATTCAATCTCCTCAATGTTAGTTTTTCATCATTTAATTCAATAGATCTAGGATATTAACTGAAAGAACAACATGTACATCATATCAAGCATAAGAGACAAGAGACAAGAGACACAAAACATTTCACCGGGGAAAACCAAGAAGGTGAAAAACCCCGCAACTTCCTCAGAGATAGAATAAGCACCAATACAAGGATCACAATGATCAAACCCAAGAGATAGATATCTTCAACAGCATACTCCTCCTCCACTTGTGCGCACTCCTCCTCTCTCTCACTAATGCGAAGTGAGTGAAATGAGAGAATGTGTAAACTGAGAGAGACACACTCTCTATTTATACACTACTTCACTTGTCTTTTAACTTTAACTAGGTCGGCCCCAACTTAACCACTTAACATAATGTTGACTGGGCCGACCCCCACTAGGGTGGTATAATAACCCTTTAACCCACATGACTCATATAGGGTCGTCCCCATCAAGGTTGTCTAATAAGCCATCAAGTATAAGTTACGATACTTACAATATAACTTGCGACAGTTGCAAGTACAACTGACGACACTTCCAATCGGAGGAATAATACATCTCTGTTGGGGATACAATAAAGTATAAATGTAATACATACAATATACAAGTGAATATCTTCTGAAGTTACAAATACATCAACACTCCCTCTTAACTAGGAAGGTATTCTCTTGACACAAGTCATCAATACATATAGGCACAAGTCTTCAATTCTGGAGCTGGATCATGGAGCATCATCGTCACTACTGATGTACTTGTCATCTCAATCACTGGTGCTATCTCTCAAATCTTCTCAACATAGGAATTTCTACAGAGCCATCCCTTTTTCATGTTGGATGTAGGCCTAGCCTCATGTAGGTCCTCATCATTTGTGTGAACGGTATGATAGAGGTGGACTCTCAGGACTAATTATGTGCTGATGCAATACCTGACCAGAGTATCCCAGGAAAATTTATGTTCCTAAGCACGACCAGTAAGATCTCTCAGGACTGATTACATGCATGTCTTCACAATACCTTTAAAGAGCATCCCAAGAACATTTATGTGTCGCAGTACGACCGACAAGATCTCTAAAGGGCATCCCAGGACTTATTACAAGCACACAGCTCAACCTATCGAATCTCCAAGACTGATTACATGTGAAAAGGCAATACCTTTAAAGAGCATCCCAGGAACATTTATGTGACACAACACGACCAAAAAGATCTCTAAAGAGCATCCCAGGGATTATTACAAGCACACAGTTCAACCTGTCGGATCTCCAGGACTGATTACATGCCTCCCTAGAAAAACCTTGAAAGAGCATCCCAGGACTGATTACGAGCACACAGCTCAACCTATCGGATCTCCCAGGATATTTTACATGCTACTGCACAACCTGCCACATATCATCTCTGACCTCTAAGTATCATCCTGATACTCATGATCCAACTGATCATCATCGCACAGTGCATCAACCTAATCCACACCAACATCACATGATCATCACGATCATCGTCATAGCATCATCCTGATGCATATCATCCAGAGTATCATCCTAATACTCATCACACATGATCATCCTGATCATCGTCATAGCATCGTCCTGATGCACATCATCCTGATACTCATCACATATGATCATCGTCATAACATCATCCTGATGCACATCATCCAGAGCATCATCCTGATACTCATCACATATGATCATCTTGATCATCGTCATAACATCATCCTGATGCACATCATCCAGAGCATCATCCTAATACTCATCACACATGATCATCCTGATCATCGTCATAACATCATCCTGATGCACATCATCCAGAGAATCATCCTGATACTCATCACACGGCACTTACATCCACAACCATGGGAGGATCCTCCTACCACCATGCTTGGAATGGCTCCTGCAAATGTGTCCCATCACTTCTTCCTCGAAGTATATTCTATCTGAAGAGCACCAAGCCTCTCTCTGAATTACTCAAACTTCACTCTAGCTAGTGGTTTGGTCAACACATTTGCAACCTGCTCATCCGTCGCAACATACAGGAGCTTCACTGCTCCTCTCTACACCATATTCCTGATATAGTGATATTTGATCTCTATGTGCTTCAACCTGTCATGGAACACTGGGTTCTCTGACAACTTCACACAACTCTGGTTGTCACAATAGATACAGGTAGCATCCAATGGGAGATCAAATAACTCAGACAGTAGCTTCCTAAACCACACTACCTCAAAACTGGCTCAACAAGCTGTGACATACTCTGCTTCGGTTGTACTCAGTGCTCCGCAGGACTGCTTCCTACTAAACCAAGAGATCACACCTGATCCAATACTGAAGCAGCACCCCGAAGTGCTCTTCCTATCTGCAGCACTACCTGCCCAATCTGAATCAACATAACCTTCCAAGTTAAACCTTTGATTCGCCTCATACTTGAGCCCATAATCAATCGTACCCTTCAGGTACCTCAGAATATGCTTTACAATAATCAGGTGAACATGTCTAGGATCTGTCAAAAACTGGCTCAAGGTGTTCACTGCAAAGCAAATATATGGTCTCGTGTTCGTCAGGTACATCAAGGACCCAATCATCTGACGATACACCGTGACATCAATTGGCTTAGATGAAGCATCACACAATAACTTCCGATTCGATTCCATAGGTGTGGCCATGGCCTTGCAGTCCATCATCCTGAACCACTTCAAGATCTCTACTGCATACTTCTTTTGTCCAAGGAAGATTCCATCTGTACTCTGCCACACCTCCATACCTAGAATGTAATGCATCATGCCCAAGTCCTTCATCTCGAACTCGGCAGCAAGCTTCTTGTTGGAAATCAATCTATCCTCACCTATCGCAAACAGGTCATCCACATACAATAGGAGTATCACTGGATTTCCTTCTTCAACCTTGTAGTAAAGGTTGGAGTCCGCTTTACTCTTGGTAAAGCCTAAACTGGATAGAAAGATGTCTATCCTCCCATACCATATCCTAGGTTCTTGCTTCAAGCCATACAAGGCTTTCTTCACTTTGCACACATATAACTCCTTGTCATGTGTCTCAAAACCGAGTGGTTTCTCCACATACACTTCCTCTTCGACTACACCATTCAAGAAAGTTGTCTTGACATCCATCTGGTGTATCTTCCACTTCATCACTCGCCTTGTATTTCTCTATGCTACCATCTGCAGCATGCTTGATCTTATAGATCCACTTGGAAGTCACAACAGACTTCCCTTCAGGTCTTGGGACCACATACCAAACATCATTCTTCATGATCAACTGGTATTCCTCGACCATGGCATCCTTCCATTACTGTAACCCTGATCCTGGGAACTTTAGATTCTTCAATATCTTCAATAGATAGTTTTCTTGAATTTCATTGCTGGAACAAATGTTGTTGTCCTTATTTTGTAGGTGATTTTACATGATCTTTCCTACAAGTCAAATTCAATTGCATGATTAGAAACTTCTCATGGTTTTTCAAAAACAAATTCTTATGCATAAAGACATATGTCATGCAGTCATGCAATTATCTTAGCCAATGCTTCAATACAAAATTCATCCATATCCCGTATTCATACGGTAACTTTCTAGATGCCTTCCATCTCTACCAGAACATTGTTAAGAGTTTTCACTACTCCCAACATGTCAGCAAAGAGGTTTCATTCTAGATAAGTAGCAATGGAATTTTGTACAGTGCCATAAGCCACTTACCCATCACATGCATATTAGTAGTATACTGTTCATTAATGAAATTATTCTAATATGCATAATACACAACATAAGTCTAGGAACATAAGTATATACATGACTGGACAACATCATCATATATATAATAAATGACAATTCAAATACTTATCTTTGTTTAGTTGTAGGGTGGAATCCCTCTCAATCTTTGCTTCCTTGCAGGAACTACTGGAGTGTGCTCCCTCTTGATCTTTGCTTCCTTGCAAGAACAACTAGAGTGTGCTCCCTCTTGATCTTTGCTTCTTGGATTATCTATCCTTGAACTTATATCCATCCTGGACCACTATGCATGCTTAAGTGTGCACTAGTGTCATCATTGTCTCATCCTCAAGATCTCATACATAATCATACATTCATTAGTATAATCTCAATACTATCAAAACATTATGATTCTAAATAATCTTAAATATGTATGGTCATGATCATTTCATACATAGGTAATAAGCGTTAGTATTCAAGGTTTTAGGGAAAACTTCTTTTACTCATGCATGTTCTTATTTGACCATAGGACTCTTCTAATTAGTCATATCATCAATCAAAGTAAGAAACATAATATGCAGAAACTCTTGATTACTTAAACTTCTAACTTCAAGAATAATCATTAGCATTCATACAAAAGTATAAGATCCTAACACAAGGTAGGATTCTAACTTGATATAGGAAAAACATACCTAGTTATCATGTGTCTAACATACCCAAACAATGTCTTCTTGTTCTCTTCAATGACCTATGCTAGTAACCTGCATAATTCATAAGTTAACCATTGTAGAACCAAAATATACATACCTCGTAAGTAGAGCTTCTATAATGGCAATGGATGAGTCTTTGTCTTCATGTCACCATGGTCATATGTTCTTGATCTAGAACTTGACTGTCTTTGTTGATGTACCTTTCATGTTAGCAGACAACATCAACCTCATACAACATCATAGTGAATTAGTACAATCATAAGTGTCATAACCCTAATCAATGAATGTATTCCATCATTCACATGCATTCATACTTTTACTAGCGTGATAAGACAAGTCTAGCATTAATCAAGATTGTACTAACCTCAATAATATGAAGACAAACATTTCATAAACTTAATCATGAACACATTTCAAAACATACATGTATCTCCTCAAGTCATACATGTCGAGATTGATTGTAGTCTTCTTATGTAAGGCCTTAGCCTTATCTCCCTCTAGAACTGGAACTTCTTCACTTATGCAAGTGTCCAATTCATTCTCTTCTAGGATTAACCCAATCCATTTTGATTTGTTGAAACTGGATCTGGAGCTGGATTAGGGTATGTCAGAGAAACCCTAAAAATTTGAACTTTGAATTTCAAACTTCTGATTGGATGAAAAGATGTGCCTTGCTGAGCGGATCAAGCTGGTATACTTCAATTTTGAAATATCCAAAATTTGACCCCTCAAAATTGCCTTTGAAACTTCCGTATCTTCTAGACAGGATCCTGAACTAGGGTTTGATAAAGCCCGGTCTTCTGCCCATCCAAAAGGTTTGATCTTGTGTTCTAAACTTCGATTTTTCTGAGGAGCTTCCAGTCGTGGTCACAGATTTCAAAAATTCCAACTTTTGCAGAAGCCCTAATTTTCCACCTTTCCGATCAAAATCTTGAACTAGGGTTTGATCAAGCCCGGCCTTCTTCCCAACCAAAAAATTCAATCTTGGTCTCTAAATTTCGATTTTGATGAGGAGCATTCATCCATGGTCTCTGATCCAAAAATTCCAACTTTCTCTGAAGCCCTAAATTCCCACAGCAGTGACAAGCCAAGAATGGAGGTGCTCATAATCCAATTATGTTTTGACAGACATATGCACCTTATTGTTTCTGGTGCTTCTCTTAAAGTTCGGATCCACAGGGTCTGAAACTTCTATCTTTGGTATCCTAACCTATCATATTTCCAACCCCATAGATCTGACCTCAAATGGATTCTCTGAGAGAGATTTATTCCAAGTGTCGCAACGTGACCTGTTTATGGGATGAAACAGTATAATGAACTTGTACTGAGTGCCATGTGTCACTGGTTCAATTTCGGCCTCTTAAACTTTCACCTATGAAACTACAATCCGTTCTCTTACTGTCACTTTTTACAGAATTTCATTTGGAGCTTCCTATCCCAAGTTGTGACCTTTTTTCCTAGGTCACATGTTTATGACTGAGATCTAGAAGAGGGAGAAACCCTATATTGTACGGATCATAAAACATAAAGTACAGTGAATTACATGCTATGCTTCAGACACAAGGTACATGGGGATGTTACCTTTGACCTGTAAACGTTTCAGAACCTGAATCTTCTCCAAAATGGATTTATAGCGAACGTGCCACAATGACTGGTTTTTGCTATATCAAGCCCTAGCTTCCAATTTGTCGCAAGTGCAACGAGTCTCATAAATGCCATACCATGCCTTCCTTCAGGCTAGCTCTGATACCATGTTATTTTTTCATCATTTAATTCAATAGATCTAGGATCTTAACTAAAAGAACAACATGTACAACATATCAAGCATAAGAGACAAGAGACAAGAGACACAAAACATTTCACCGGAGAAAACCAAGAATGTGAAAAACCCCTCAACTTCCTCAGAGATAGAATAAGCACCAATACAAGGATCACAATGATCAAACCGAAGAGATAGATATCTTCAACAGCGTATTTCTCCTCCACTTGTGCGCACTCCTCCTCTCTCTCACTAATGCGAAGTGAGTGAAATGAGAGAATGTGTAAAATGAGAAAGACACACTCTCTATTTATACACTACTTCACTTGTCTTTTAACTTTAACTAGGTCGGCCCCAACTTAACCACTTAGCATAATGTTGACTGGGCCAACCCCCACTAGGGTGGTCTAATAACCCTTTAACCCACATGACTCATATAGGTCCGACCCCATCAAGGTGGTCTAATAAGCCATCAAGTATAAGTTACGACACTTGCAAGTACAACTGACGACACTTCCAATCGGAGGAATAATACATCTCCGTTGGGGATACAATAAAGTACAAATGTAATACATACAATATACAAGTGAATATCTTCCGAAGTTACAAATACATCAACACTCAACTTGGTGTATGAGATAGTGTTCTTGCGCTTTGAAAAATGCTAGAGGTAAATACTTCTGCATTTCACACATTAGACGAGGAATTTGTCTCTTCCAATACCTAATATCTTCTTTATGGATTTCTTTAGATGAAATCCACCTACAAAAGATGCAATAAAATAACAATGATCAACCAGATTGAGGTATATATAATGAAGTTTCAAGCTGTAAAACACAATATGTCAATAATCAATGTAACAAAAAGAACGAACATTTTTCATGCATATAAAATTGTTACTTACCTCATGTATTTACCAAGATCATATATAACTTGTTTTATGTTGTCATCAAAGCTATCTGGGAGAGCCAGAGGTAGAACGTACTGTAGAAAAAAGCAAATCATTATCTAATGTTTCCAAATAGGAGAGCACAATTACTAAAAAGATTTAGTTAATGGAAATTATATACGTAAATAATTACCGTAATGAATATATGCCAGTCATGAGTTTTAACATCGCCAAAATCACCTTTATTGGTTAAGATATTTTGTATGTTCGACGAAAACCCCATCGGAAACCTTATTTTTTGAATGACCTCTTTTATAGCATTGCTTTGTTGCTCCGTCAATAACCATGGAAAACTAATATTTCGGTACTCATTTCCGGCATTGGAATAATTACACTTTGAAATGCGTGATTGGCTTTTGCAATGTCACTACAAATTTTTCCAATTTTATCTTTGTCAGGCCTTCCATCTAATGTCCACCATATCATTTTAGTTACATTCTTCTCGATATGCATTGTATCGAACAAATGAGCTATTTGTAGGTGCTCGTAGTAAGGAAACCTACTGAATTGAATGGGATAACTCTTCATTCTTCGTGGAATCCCATTCATGCCTTAAATACATTCACTAAACATAAATGAAAACACATTTAAAAATATTTCATGACACCCATGGTAGAGAAAATTCAGTAAAAATATAAAAATCATAATATTACGTGAACATATTATATGCTACATATACAATTTGCATACCTCGACGATTTCTGTTATATTCCAACTTCCATAGGTGAGGTGTCATTCTTCGTGGTTTCTTTCCATTCTCTTCTTTACCATTGAATTTTGTTTTTTCGATAGTTCGGTACCTATGGTTCTTAGGGAGGAAGTGCCTGTACTCATCGAATACTTCATTTTCTAAACTTCTTGAACGACGAGATTTTATCCTAGGACCATATACTGGACATGCAAATTTTCCCTTTGTTTGAAGACCTACAAGATATATGTATTAATGTTATAGCATCAAAAGATTATTAATTTTAAAAAAATGCATGTTTTTTACCTTAAAAATTAACATATAATTTTAACGACGTGCAACATAAAGTTACATACCACAAAAATGTGTTAACCCGGGAGCGTCATGAATTGTCCATGCAAGTATTCCATGGAACTGAAATTCTTTCTAGCCTATTGGTCTGGAGATGTCATACATAGTGATTCCAGCCCATAACTTCAATAGCTCATCGATAAGAGGCTCAATATATACATTCATATCTTTAACTTGGTACTTACCTAATTGATCAATAAACATACAATATTGCTATTTAGTTATCCGTCCCAATATATAAAAGGTGTTATCATGCAGCAATTAAACAAATAACTTAATGAAATAATATAATTACTTTCAAAAAAATACCTGGAATAATCATTTCCAACATTGTGTGCTCTCTCTTAATCGTCATCCAAGGAGGTAGGTTATTGTTTATGATGAAAACAGGCCACACTGAGTAAGTAGAACGAAGCTCACTAAATGGATTGAAACCATCAGCTACCAATGAAAGTCTAACATTATGAGGTTCATCTTTAAAAATTGGCCATTTTTCTTCGATGTTCTTCAATACAGAACCATATGCAGGAATTCGAAGAACACCATCTTCACTTTTGTTCTTCGCATGGTAATCCATAAACTGTGCTATACTTTGGCACCTGAATAGTCGTTGGAAACGTGAAATTATGGGAATATAACGAAGAACTTTGCGAGGGACCTCTTTTGTTACTTGATCAGTTTGATATCTACTAATTTCACATTGTGGGAATTTGTTTTCTAATGCATACTGTCCATAATATATAATATGATCATTAGGACATGCATCAATAGATTGATACTCCACTCCAATTTCTTTCATAATCAAGAATACCTCTCGACTTGTGCGTGGTAAATTATTTGATGGTGGTAATAGAAATTCACCCAACAATCTGCAACATTGACAAAAAATGAAATGTAAACAATATACATCATAAATATTTCATATCCCTAATTTACGAATTATTTAACACTAAAAATAGAGGAAAATAGTCAACTTTACACACCTTAGGAGATGTGTGAAACAAGTGTTTGATGAACCATTCAAAACCTTCAATTTCACCAACAACAATATAGCAGATAGAATATTGGTTGTTGAGCCTTCATAAAGAGGTTTCTAGGACTTCTCGAGTAGAGGAACATCATGAATATCATGGAGGTTGTCCTCATCCAATGGAGAAAATGTGTCTTGGAGCAATCTATTTATCTCATCTTCACCATTAGTATCAATAATGTCATCTTCTTCCATAGGATCATTAAGAAATCGATCTTCAATAGCATGATATCCATGCTCGTCGTCTTGTAAAGTAGTATTTCTACTATTATGTGGAAAATAGCTCTCTAGCGGTCGACATCTTGGGGGCATTGTCTTTATATTTACAAACAATGCAATAACATTAGTGTATAATATACAACACATATATTTAAAATGAAAAAAAAAATTGTGAATACATTATTAGTACTATTACAAGAAGTACATTATGTAATGAATAACGTCTTACCAAGGGATGATATTCATACCCCCCTTCGGCATGCCCCTTCTCCTTACAATGTTTTTCAGTTTTTGTTCTTAAAAGTCTTCTAGTTTGCAAACCTATACAATCATTGCAAGGGAAATAACACTTTCCATCACCCTTCGCCTCCAATGCTGCCTTAATCTCAACATACCTCCTATTGTTTTCTTCCCAGGTATATTTATTTGACATTCTGATAGCCTATAAGAACAAAAAAAACTCATTAATCAATATATAATGTACTAAATTGAATAGAGTGTGTATATATATATATATATATATATATATTAAAGGAGACCGAAAATTAAAGGAGGTGCTTAGAGGATTACATAATCATGTCTAGAGGAATACCTAAGTAATTCCCTCAGATTACTACATGTTGTTCCAATAAGTATTGGCGTATGGTGGGTAATGGCTATTCACTCTACATAACATGAATTTATATATTGCCTTAAAAAAGGGGCTAAGGAATTGTGTTAATGATGTCACAAATAATTAGGAGTTTACATATTACTTCAATGCATGTGTTGGTATAATAATAGATATGGTGTTTCCTTATAAAGTAATGAATTGCTATCTAAATGTCCAAGCGGGTTAGTATGTTGGGTTGTAAGTGTATTTGTGAAAGGATTTGTTACACCATTTTGACAAGTGGCAATACCCATAGGAGAATGAGTGGTTAATTGGTTCCCTACATTGGTTTATAATTATTAATTGCAAGAAAGTCTACATTATGGTGCCAATGTATCTAATGTAGAAGAAATTGAAGGGTCGGTAATATTGTTCATGTTCGTTATAGTAGAGATTAAAAGGTTTCAACACATTGACATGATATTGTCAAATGTGATTATGAATATAGATGTAGAACCTCAAAGTTTGAAAGGATACACCATTGTGGTCTCATTGGTTATTTGTCAGGGGGCTAGTTAAATCTAATTAGATAATGTACTTGAAATCTACGATGATGGTCCTATTGATTACAATGACGATGATTTCATTATCAACATCATCATCATCGTCACTGATCCATTGAAACTTTATAGCAAGATCCATTGAAAATTAAGCCACTGAAACAACTCCTAGTTATATATTTTATGTAAACATCTCCTAGAGTGGACATAAAACATATAATTAGAGAGGGACACTTTGAACATAGAACCTTATGGTTTAATAATATTCGTAAAATTAACCAAATATAAACTACTAGTCACAAATATCAACTGAACAATCTAGAAATAGTTTTTTTTTAACATTTTAGGTAATGAATTCTTATTAGGGCAAGATTTAGACTTCTAGTTATAAAAAGGGAAATTGTGACCAACAAACATTGGATTCCACGATATCGAGGAAAAATTGGAGTTCCATTTTGAAGATTCAAAGTCAAATTAGGAAGTTTCATTTTTTCTTCCCAATAACCAACAATAGATATATCATACCCAATGCTAAGTTGTTTGCAAATGTTGATTTCACTAAAGGCATACTAGACAATATCTTGATTGAGGTATTTGGCAAGACCTGAAAGGAAAAACTTAACTATGAATAAATAACCTTGAAATGTAGAGGATGATTTGAGTATGGTGGCTTCTTACCCAACACAAGGAAGAGACATTGAAAATTCTTCGAAGAATACTTCTAGAAGAAAGGTAGGAAAGTGGAAAATAAATTCCACCTAGTGGAAGGGTGTTGAACACTAACACTTGAAGTGGAGTTATTTAGAGATGAAAAAATTGAAGAAGAAATAGAAACCCATGGAAAAAAAAAAACTGCAAAGGAATTGCTATCTTAGAGCAGGTTGTAGTATCTCCCCCACACAATATTCCTTCTAGGGAAGGACATCAAGGGACATGAATTCAAGTTAAGAAGCAAAAGGAAAATTTGGCATCACACCCAATGAAGAAATATTCACATTTGGATCAAAGAGTCTGAACCTTATTGAGGAAAGCAATAATGCAAACAATAAAGGAAAACTATCAAACAACTCTAAAATATATATTTTCAGCAAACAAATGACATTGATTTTTCAAGGAATTGAGATCACGTAAGGCATACTAAGATATTTGTATTTCTTATTTTTTCTAGTCGTTTATTTCTTATCAATCATAGTGGGAATGATAAATATGTAACTATTTCTTCTATTTTCATATAAAAAATGGATGTTATTATTGTTTTGAAAAAAATAGTAGATTTCCAAGGAAAAGCATAAATGAGCACTACAAAACAAAATGAACCTAAAAGAAGAAAGGAAATGATGGATCTAAAGGTGATAAGAAACAATTGTGGAGAAAACACAAAAGGATATCTAAATATTGTCATGGCTCGAGGAATATCTAAAGGTTGCCATACCTCAAAAGGAAAAGTAGTTGTTATGACCAATTAATGGAGAGACCTAACACCTCAATGCCAATTTGAATGGTGAAATGCTTGAGAAAAAAATTTGCAACTTTGGTCAAGACAAAACTAAAGAGCATTTTTTTATTTATGCATCAATGTAATGCCCTAACTATTTAAGGCAACATAACAAAATTTCAAAATAACAAATTCCAATGCATGCAAAAAAAACACTTTGTCATTTATGCATCAATGACATAAAGCCTTAACTATTTGAGACATATTTTGCTAAATCAATTAAGCACCAAATATATTGTAATTTGATCATTCATCTAGTTAAGTAAAGTCTTCAACTTCTACAAAGTAAAAGTTTGAAATTATTTTAATCTAGATATAAATTAGTCATATCAAGTATCTGCCTATTAACTTTGTATGTAATAATATTTGTTATATGACTCTTTGGAAAACGAAGGAGATCGAAAAAGAATAGTGCATTGCAATCAAACTAACTTGGAAAATAAAGGAGATCAAAAATTCAATGTGTCAAAACAATACCCGACTCTTGAAATCACAGAACGAAAAACTAGCAGAAAGATCGTTGCAGCTATAGCAAATGATTTGTGGAAATATGACTTCAGAATATGTATTTATAGATCAATGAGGGTCGCGATTCCAACGAAAATGCACAATAATCAAATTTCAAAACAAAAAAAAAGCCAATGACCGTTGAAAAGTTAAAAAAAAGAGTTATTTCCTCGACATGCGTCACTATAGCGACAAATACATGTATTTCACTATAGAGACAATCAATCGTCGCTCTAGCGATGTTATATAGTGCCCGTCACTATAGCGACGAACGTCGGGGGAAAAATCATTTTTTTCCAAATTGTTTAATTGTTTTGCCACAAAAAAATTGATTTTAACTTATTCGTGGCAAAGTGTCGTAGAAATTTTGAGCCATATGTAATAGTGAATGGGATCCCCTTCTTTACATGCAACCCCTTATGCTATCCCAATTCCCTTCCACTAATCCAACACAAGTTGGCTAGGGAATATCACTACTAGGAATCTAGGGATTCTCAGTTGTAGGGTAGGTTTGTCTTACAGTGGCACGATAAACATCAACACCAAATTCCCCCTGGCAATTAAATTTTCATAAGTGAGTATGGAAATTCATGTTTCCTCTCCCTATAATGTACTAGACATCGGTGCCTAAGAATGATTGGAAAAATGATGAAGGAATGAATGGATCTCTAACTCAATTTCCCACATTTGATATGCATGTTTCCAACTTTCCGTGTGGTTCCTCAAGAGGAGTCCAATTTTCACAACTTTATTCCCAACTTAGAATAATTAAATCATGATTAAGTAAATCAACCCCCATAAACATGGGTTTCGGGAATCTGGGTTAAATTCCTAACCAAGGTTGGATAGTAAGGATAAGGGATTAGGTTAATACTAACTAGGTTCATCTCCCCTCGAACCCCTTTCACTTTCCCACTTGTGGAATCATAGCCCCCCATCTCTTCTTCGTCCTTCTTCATTTGTAGTTGTTAGCGATTTTTGTATTATCACTAAGTGTACATCATTACTATATCTTTGATCATCCTATATGTTGAGTCTTAAAAATGCCATCTTTTTGCTACCCTTTTTGTCCAATATACCTCCCATTTTCTACCTTTTTTATTTCCACATTAATCTTTTTTTATGCTTTGAAAGGGCTACAAGCATAAATTATTCTTTAGCTTACATGTCTTTACATTTGATTGGTTATTTGTGGAATTAATATAAAATTACATGTTTGTAACTACATTCTTGAAGTAATGTAGAAATATTGTAGAACCTGTCATATACAGCCCTGCTGCAGAACCCATCATTTATAGACATGTTGTAGAACAAGTCATCTACAACCCTACCGCAGATCCTAGTCAGTTATAATACTTTTGTTGATTCTAAGTTCGTGGTTGTTGCTACGTATTTTGAGATGTAACCAAATAGTATATTAATTGTATATTGACCGTACATGTATTCGAGTACAATCTTCAAATAGGACGAGGATGTAACCAAATAATATATTAACATGTTGTTTGTTTATTTTTGTATGGTTGTTAATTATACGCTCTTGGAATAGTTGTTGGCTAGAACAAATTGCGAATCGATAAGATTCTCAAGCCTATTCTTAACACATTTTCTTAAAATGTGTATTATTGAAATTATAAACATAGAGGATTGTCACTGTAAAAAAATGAGACTATGTTATGAGATATCACTCTATGATTGCCTAGTAAATAAAAAGCAAGAGTTGGTTTAAAAGCATGATTTATGTGTGTGTCGTGCAAGCCCTTTCCATAGCAAATGATTTGTGGAAATACGACTTCAGAACATGTATTTATAGATCAATGAGGGTCGCGATTCTGATGAAAATGCACAACGATCAAATTTAAAAAAAAAACAAAAATCCAATGACTGTTGAAAAGTAAAAAAAAAGAGAGTTATTTCCTCGACGTGCGTCACTATAGCGACAAACACATGTATGTCGCTATAGAGACGATCAATCGTCGCTCTAGCGACGTTATATAGTGCCCGTCACTATAGCAACGGACGTCGAGGGAAAAATCATTTTTTTCCAAATTTTTAATTGTTTTGCCACAAAAATTTCGATTTTAACTTATTTGTGGCAAAGTGTCGTGGAAATTTCGAGCCATATGTAGTAGTGAATGGGATCCCCTTCTTTACATGCAACCCCTTATGCTATCCCAATTCCCTTCCACTAATCCAACACAAGTTGGCTAGGGAATATCACTACTAGGAATCTAGGGATTCTCAGTTGTAGGGTAGGTTCATCTTACAATGGCACGATAAACATCAACACCAAATTCCCCATGGCAATTAAATTTGCATAAGTGAGTATGGAAATTCATGTTTCCTCTCCCTATAATGTACTAGACATCGGTGCCTAAGGATGATTGGAAAAATGATGAAGCAATGAATGGATCTCTAACTCAATTTCCCACACTTTATATGCATGTTTCCAACTTTCCATGTGGTTCCTCAAGAGGAGTCCAATTTTCACAACTTTATTCCCAACTTAGAATAATTAAATAATGATTACGTAAATCAACCCCCATAAACATGGGTTTCGGGAATCTGGGTTAAATTCCTAATCAAGGTTGGAAAGTAAGGATAAGGGATTAGGTTAATACTAACTAGGTTCATCTCCCCTCGAACCCCTTTCACTTTCCCACTTGTGGAATCATAGCCCCCCATCTCTTCTTCGTCCTTCTTCATTTGTAGTTGTTAGCGATTTTTGTATTATCAATAAGTGTACATCATTACTCTATCTTTCATCATCCTATATGTTGAGTCTAAAAAATGCCATCTTTTTGCTACCCTTTTTGTCCAATATACCTCCCATTTTCTACCTTTTTTATTTCCACATTAATCTTTTTTTATGCTTTGAAAGGGCTACAAGCATAAAGTATTCTTTAGCTTACATGTCTTTACATTTTATTGGTTATTTGTGAAATTAATATAAAATTACATGTTTGTAACTACATCCTTGAAGTAATGTAGAAATATTGTAGAACCTGTCATATACAGCCCTGCTGCAGAACCCATAATTTATAGACATGTTGTAGAACAAGTCATCTACAAGCCTACCGCAGATCCTAGTCAATTATAATACTTTTGTTGATTCTAAGTTCGTGGTTGTTGCTAGTATTTTGAGATGTAACCAAATAATATATTAATTGTATGTTGACCGTACATGTATTTGAGTACAATCTTCAAATAGGACGAGGATGTAACCAAATAATATATTAACATGTTGTTTGTTTATTTTTGTATGGTTGTTAATTATACGCTCTTGGAATAGTTGTTGGTTGGAACAAATTGTGAATCGATAAGATTCTCAAGCCTATTCTTAACACATTGTCTTAAAATGTGTATTATTGAAATTATAAAAATAGAGGATTGTCACTGTAAAAAAATGAGACTATGTTATGAGATATCACTCTATGATTGCCTAGTAAATAAAAAGCAAGAGTTTGTTTAAAAGCATGATTTTATGTGTGTGTACTGCAAGCCAGTTTCTTAAACTTCTGAAGTCTTTCCACAGCACTGTGTTCCAATGAGGCAAGGCCCACTCCTAAGAGCAGGTGTTGATTCTTTACGTTTATGTAATTTGTAGGTGTTCTTTAACTTTTATTAATTATATGTATTGATTTCTGATTCTTTAAGTTTCAATAGTTCATAAGTGTGACTTAGTTTTTGTTCATTATATGTATTTCTGATCCAAATTAGATTTATGTAATTGGTAGATATTGGTGTGTATAAGTTGGTTGATTCATTGTTATTTTGATTTCTATTCAAATTATATTTAAGAGTTGTCCTTGTCAATTGAGTGATGAAATATTGTGACTACTTGAATTTTATAGTTCAACTAAGTACATAGCTTTCTATCGAATTCTTCCATGCAAATGATAACTAAAGCTTTGATTCTTAGTTGACCATATTCTTAGTTCTTGTTATTTTACTACAATGCACGATAGGAAAAATCATATCAAGTATGAACTTGTATCCTACATAGATATCACACAATAACTCACAAGAGAAAATCGAAACACGGATTGATAACTTAATGAAGAGTCTCTTTAACCACTTTTAAAAAAGTAATTAAAAGGCCCAACATTTTGGCATTGTTGTCAGGGAGTTATCAAAGGTGTAAGAGTAGTCCTTGTATTGGTTTTAGATGACACATGGTATAGGAATCCACGGAGATGACTATCAACTAAATTATTTGAAGGATATCATACATAGTGTCTTTTCATTTTAGAATTAAACCATATTTTAGGATGAATGAATAGAAACAAAGATCCAAGAGGTGGATTTTGTGGTACAGTAAGAGTTGCTCAAACCACTAATCATCCTGAATGAATATATACTCAAGGAGAAATTTCAGGGGTTTCTAATTATGATTGTAAGAAGACACCAATTGTAGAATCAACAACAAAACCCACTAGCTCTACCTCTGTAGGGAAATTCACATTAGAAGAGATAGTTCATTTTCCATAAGCAAGTTCAGTAGAAAAAAAAATCATGTTGGAAGTTCCTATAGCTACATGAGTTGTTTTTACAATTGAAAGTTTTATATTCGCAATAGTTGAAACTACTACCAAACCATGTCCTATTACTGCTAATAATACAATTAAAATAAGCCTTGTTTATGTCACATAAGCATAACTTAAACGTTGGCTCACACTGAAGAACTAATTCATGGGAAACCTAACACTGAATTCCAAGAAAATCTAGTTCAAGAACCAGACCATTTAGAGGGGTCTATTTCTTCAAAAGAATTTGTAGTACAAGGAAACATATCTCTCACCAATTCTTTGGAAAACATGTAGAGGAAGGTGTTGGTGCCTTAATTTTGTCACCATTTTGAGTCTATGATCATGCCATGGTTATACTATTTTTGTCGTTTTTAAAACATCAAGTTCATACTTTTCACCATTCAGACACTAATATCGACTCAGGTATCCATCTTTGAAATCCATGTAATTTTCCTATGGTTTTTCATTAATGATCATTTTATATGGAGAATTAACATCAAATTAACATTGTTAAATCCTTTGGGCATATAGTTTTGCTGCCACAGGCTATGGTTCTCATGCGGACGATCATTCAGAGTGTCATTCGCATACGGATGGTCATTCGACCCATCGTTTGCACCTGAAGATTCGTTTGTTTGCCTACCTGAACGCTTTAAAGAAACCAACGGGAACATGGGTTTTGTTTCCCATTTGGCACACATGGTTCACGAACTTCTGTTTGCAAAGATTCGATCCAGCCCTCGTCCAAGTATCCAGTGGTTCTGTTCCCCGAATATAGGAAACTGATGTGCATGATTTGGGGAAAACGCCTTGTTCAGATCATATCATCAATGGAGTTGTCTCCTAGACTTTAAGACGACCTATTATTAGAGGGGTCGACCACTGAAAGGGTCGACCCTCTCTCTGTTGTAAACACTTTATATAAAGATGCATTGGGTTGTGTAAAATGACATGCATATACTTTGTAATTTTTCTTCTGGTTAATATTAAGACTCTATTCAGTTCTATCATTTTAGTTTTCCATTTCATGGTTGGTGATTAAATAGCGTGAGGATCAACCACTGTCTCTTGAGAGAGCCCCTCAATGACAGCGGCTTCATTGTGTGTGTGTTTTGTTTTCTTTCTATCGTACAACTAAGTAATTATGTGTTCAACATTGTGTAATATTTCATGTGTTTAAATTTTTTTCTTGTAAGCATTGTTCAGTTGTTTGTATAAATGCAATCAAACTCTTTTTATTTGTAATCTGCACTTTTCCTGTTCATGCGACCTGTCATACGCACAAGCTTTCGAACTGTCAATACTTTTTTAGCATTTCATTTGTGTTATGTAGTTAGCTTGGGTTTGAGTTTGTATCTGACATTACATATTTTCATATCAAGATATAGATTGTTTATTTCTGTTGTAGTTCTTGTTAAATCTACTTGTGCTTCAATGTATTTATATACTGTGCAATAGAAGATAAAATAAATTGATTTTTGATTAAGCTTAGATAAGTAGTCTCTTTCAGATTTGAAATGCAGTAGTGTCTAATTTATTCATGTACTGTGATTATGAAATAATATAAGTTAGTTTAATTTAGATTTCCTTCTCAAATATAGAGTAGTTTTGTATTGTCTTTTGACATTTGATTAAAATGGCTTAGTTTACAAATCCGTTCATTGGAGAAGTAGAGTAGAAGTGTCTTGCTTTTCACTAGATATAGATTTGCTTGCAAGTTACGATTTGTTTCAAGTCATTGTAGGGAAAAGAGTAGTTTCAATTCAGTGTTGCATGTTTAATTCAAAAGTTTGCTTATAAGGTCTGATTTTAGAATAGTTTTGTCTTGATATTTTGTAGATAGGTCTAGTTACAAGCTGAAGCTTTTTAATAGAATAGAATCATAATTCTGTTAGCAGTATAAGCATGATTTTTCATAGTATTTCGCGTTCTGATTATGAAGTAGTTCAGTAGAAGCAGAATAACTTAGATTGTTTTCGATTTCTTATCAGTAGAGTTGGAATTGTTAAATAGTATTTCAGTTGGATTGATATCTTTTACAGCTCTGTTCATTTACAATTCCAGATAGTATAACTAGGTTTCCACTTTAGTAAATAGATGTCATTTTCTTAATGGATAAATGATAGATGCAGTGATAGTTCACAATGTTTAAGTTCTCTTGCAATTGGTTTATTTTCAGCTTTCACATCATTCTAGAAGTTAAGATAGATTTGCTCCCTTTATGCATCTATGTAGCATTTTCAAGTCACTTTGATAAAATTTCTCAAGAAGAGTGGAGTTAGATATTTTAGATAGATTTGCTTATGAATCATTTACGGTTTTGAAGCATTAGTTGTTAATTCATGCTTAATCTTTAGAGTAGCATTTCATTTTGCCTTCTTGAATTTGTAGTTAACTGTTGAATTGAATTTCATAGGTTAATTAGTTAGCATGCTTCCTCAAACTAGCATAGTTTCCTGCTTTTGAATAGTTAGTTTGCAATTGAATTTGTTTCGTAGTTAGATCTTTGATTCGGCATAGTAAAATAGCTTTTCAATTCCTAGAATAGATTAGAAATTGCTTAAGGTTTGAATGATTGTTTACAAAATAGTTTTGCTTCCGTAGTATAGTTTGTTTTCAATTGAGCATTGCTTTCTAGAATAGTGATTTCCTTTCCTTGCAATTTCAATTCTTGTTCTTATATTAGAATAGCATAGAGTTAGTTTTGAATTGATAGTTAGGTTAGCTTTACATTTGAAATCGCATTGCAGTTTTTTCAAGTTACTAGGTTAGGTCTGGATCAGTTTGATAGATCATAGTTTAAATACTCTTGTTTAAGTGACTCGGTTTTTCATTTTGAAAGTTGTTTTAAGTTGTACATCTCATTAACAAACATCCTAGTTTTTCTTCTTCCTTGGCATATATTTTTCCACAACTCTAAGTGTACAAACCCCGGTCGATAATTAAATATTGAAAATTTAGTAGACATAAATTATACCAACATTTTGGCGTCGTTGTCGGGGAGTTGTAGATAGGTAGAATTTCCATGTGAAACCTAGTGATAAGCTGGTGGTGGGAGTGTGGTAAGATGAAAGGTAAGAACCTATGCATTTGTTATAACAGGCATTCCCAAAACCCAGCAGTAGTAGTAATGCAATTAGGTTTTGCTTTAGTTTATATTTTCTTTCATGAATAGACCTAGAGATTCAAAGGTAGATACGTTAAAACTAGTTCCCAAAACCCAACCAAAATTCCTACTAAACTTTACAGGGGGCGTGCCACCCCGACCACTAACTCAGTGGAAAGGTATCGAAAAATACACAAAGGGGATAGTCCTACATGGAAGGCTAAAGAAATTCTTTTTGGAATCCATTCGGGGGGAGCTATAGAAACATCGGAGAAGTCAGTCTATAAAGAAACCCTGTCAGGAGATCCTCAGGACCACAGTGAGACTGAAGAAGTTCGAAAATATAGACCATCAGAACCCCTTAATCCTCCATTAGTTCCAAAAACCAACGACACAACCTTCACAATAGTAGGGGGTCCAAATTTTGTAGATCTTGTTGATCCTGAACTGGTAAACGCTCTCTTTGGAAACTCTGCAAATATAGTTGTTTCGCAAATCAAAACACCAACTGTAGAACCTACAATTCTTGTAGAACTTGACTCTCACGTGGCTGACAACTCTTCTCATCGGAGGAATATTTCCCCCGAAAAAGAGCGTTGGGACGCCTCACTGTCACCAAGAAAGGAACCATCTAGGTTTACTCTCTTTAGAAATCAAGTCTACATGGAGAGACGGGAGAAAATGTAGACAATGATGAAGTGAGACACAATGAAGAAGAGGAGGAAGTAGGAAATCTAACTGAACGTACTTTTGGATTTCCTATTTTAGATACTGCACAAAATGTGACCATGAAAAACATCCCTCCTTCCTCACTACCTACCTTTTTATGGGAAGAGTAGTGAGGACCCGAATACATTTTTATTCGAATTCGACATTTTGTGTAGGAGCTATAATTACTTGCAAGATGCCCAAAAGTTAAAACTTTTCCCTACCACATTGAAAGATTATGTTCTAACATGGTTTATGGGGTTAGGAGAATTCAGCATCAGAACTTGGGAAGATATGAAAACTACATTTCTGTGTAAATATCAAGATTTTTGAAAACCTGAAGACTCTCGAAATGACATCTTCAAGATACAACAACTTGAAGACAAGATCCTAGAGGATTATCTCGAAAGATTCAACTATGTATTACACAAATCAAAATAAAATGACCTTCGAGAAGATGCAGTAAGGACTGTCTTCCTTAAGGGAATTTCAGAAGACCTTTTAGAAAATCTTAACCTCATGGCATCTAGAGATGTATCTCATAAAAATTTCACAGAAATCTGTGAGATGTGTAGGAATTACTCTAGAAGTAGAGGAAAAATCGAGAAGAATTTTCGGGAATCTTATAATAGAAATCTATAAGGAAATACCTCTAGTTCTGGTGGAGTCACGAGGATAGAATTGGGAAACCTATTAGAAAACTTCAAGACGGATATTTTAGTAGCAATGGGTTCTAAACTAGATGCATTACAAGCTAGGAAGAGACAAGAGGAAGAGCGTGCAGAAATGAGCATTTTCTGTCCTAAATGCGGGACCAAACATCCCCAACGGGAATTCCCATTAAATAATGTTTAAGTATGTCACATTTGCACAGAGGATCATACAACTGAAAGTTGTCCATCGTTGCCTGGTTTACAAGACATCTATAAGAGAGGGAACGTTGGTGAGACTTCTAGGAGGCCTTAGAAACCTAGAGACCAGCCGTCATATCAGGATATATCACCACAACCTCCGCCCTATTATCACCATTACCAACCACCTCAACAATGGAACGCCTCGAATTGGAAAAAATGGCCACCTCAGTAACCTCCTCAAAATGCTCAACATCAGCAGTGGTTACAGGGATGGAGGGGACAAGAATATGCTCATTCACCACCTACTCCTGTGCCTAACTACCCTTACCCTCAACATCCACCCAATATCCAACAACTCTTTCTTGGGTATGTGCCTCCTCCATTACCCCTTATCACGCATCAACCCCACCATTTTCAAAACGTGAATCCCCCAAGACCTACACTATTACCTGCACAACTAATACCAAACCCTAACAATAAACCAACTCAAGCTCTCAATAGCATTGAGTTGCAACCTCTTCCATCTTATTTCATTTTGACTGCGCTAGTGCATGAAATTCAATTGCGATATGGAAGAGTTCTGAACGATCAACCCAAATCATCAATTGTCATTCGTGAAGAGAACGAAGAAGAAGAAATACCTACTGAAACCATGAATGATGCCATTCTCAAGGATGTGGTTATTCCAAAAGTTTCAATACATAAGCATCCTTAGAAAGAAGTAACTCGGGAAGAAAAAGTACTCCCATATATGAAGCGTCTAGCAATAGAGAAACCTGCAATTTATCCAAAGTATGATATTATCAATGAACTGAAAAATATTTGTATCAAAATTCCTTTATTACAAGTTATTAAAGACATACCAATTTATAGCAGAGTGATAAAGGAACTCTGCATCAAAAGACCAGGTAAGAAACAAAAAGAGCCTTTGACAATTCATGTCATAGGTGAAATGTCTGATTATATAACAGATCAACCTAAAATCACAAAATACACGAACCCAGGAAATCTTGTGGTAACTATTATTATCAACAACACTGCTATAGGAAACACTCTTATCGATCTAGGGGCTGCTATTAACATGATGACCACTACAGTTTTAGAAACACAACAGTTAGAACAGTTTCTTCGTCCTACCCCAACAATTCTGGAATTAGTAGACCGCACTATTGTACATCCTGTTGGAGTCCTAGATGATATTATTGTATCAGTGGCTTCATGGGAGTATCCCATGGACTTTATGGTCATACAATCAAAGGATCCTTTCAAAGGACACCCTATTATTTTGAGAAGGCCATGGATAGCCACTGCTAATGCATTTATAGGATGTAGGGACAGAGAGATGGCCATTTCTAATGGGATATCTACACGGAAACTTGCTCTATACCCACTAGCACAACCAGTGACTGAAAACTTATGGTGGTTGGACTGTCCTTTTGGGGATGAAAATTTGGAGAAACTTTCACTTCTTAGTGACTACTCCTGGGCACTTCAAGAACAAACTACTAAAAATGTGTTGAATTAATTTGTTTCCTCAACAACATGTATAGATTTTCCCCAGTCCTTTTCCCAATCTGATCAAATTTTTGGAGATGAATTTCAAGAGAATATGAGCCTATCCACATTTACAAATACACCTTGTGTATTTTCAATTGAAGAACATATAGGGTCCTATACCGTACCTTGCGGGGTCAGTCCTGAAATTTTTTTACATATAAATGCAGGCTTAAATGAAAATCAACAAGAGCAGTTAATAAAATTCTTAAAAGTCAAACCGGAGCGTTTGCATGGGAATACACCGATATGAAGGGTATACACCTGGATACTTGTGTTCACCATATTTACACAGATGCAAACATACCACCTGTAAGGAAGCCTCAGAGAAGTATGAATCCAACCTTGAAGGATATCATTAAAGAAGAATTACAACAACTCCTCAATGCTGGTTTCATCTACCCAATTTCTAACAGCAACTGGGTATCTCCTCTGGTGGTAGTTCCAAAGAAAGTTACAGGGAAATGGCATATCTGAGTTGACTTTCGAGAGTTAAATAAGGCCACTCTTAAGGATTATTTTCCTTTACCATTTATTGACCAGGTGTTAGATACCCTATCTGGGAAACAATACTTTTCTTTCCTCGATGGGTATAGTGGATATAACCAAATCTTGATAGAACCCGAGGACCAAGACAAGAACACCTTTACTTGTTCTTGGGGAACATATTCCTTTAGAGTTTTTCCATTTGGCCTATCTAATGCACATGCCACTTTCCAGCGTGCAGCCTTAGGAATCTTTGCTGACCTTATACATGACTGCGTAGAAGTATACATGGATGATTTCATAGTATACAGCAATACATTTCAATAATCCCTTGATAACCTTGAAAAATTTCTTATCCGATGCCAAGAAACAAGCTTAGCCCTTAGTCACGAAAAATGCAAGATGTTACTAACAGAGGGTATAGTTTTGGGACATCATGTCTCTTTTCAGGGAATCAAGGTGGATCCTGCCAAGATAGAAGTAATTGTCAATCTCCCCTCTCCAAAAACTCAGAAGGAGGTGAGGAGCTTTCTTGGCCATGCATGCTACTACCGGCGTTTTATTGAAAACTTTACCAAAATAGTTGCACCTATGTTCAAATTGCTTATGAAAGATACATATTTTCAGTGGACTGAACCTTGTCAGCGTGCTTTTGAGACCTTAAAAGCAAAGATATCAGTAGCACCAATACTTAGGGGTCCCAATTGGGCCCTTCCTTTTCACATATCCATTGATGCTTCTGACATGGCCATAGGAGGGGTCCTAGGTCAAAAGGAAGACCAAGCATCATATTCCATTTACTTTGTTAGCAAGAATTTGACTCCTGCCTTATCAAACTACACCATTACTGAGAAAGAATTTCTGGTAGTAGTCTATGCTATCAATAAATTTAGTCGCTACATCATAGACTACGAATTTTTTGTACACACGGACCACTCTGCCATTATATTTCTAATGAACAAACCAATCACCAATGGCAGGGTGACCCGGTGAATTCTTTTACTACAAGAGTTCAACAGCACTGTCGTCAATCGTCCCGGTCGGGAAAACTTGGTAGCATATTTTCTCTCTCGTATTCAACTTGACGATGGTGCTAGTCCTGTCTATGATAGATTTCCTGATGAGCATCTCTTCGTTGTATCTGTTCAAAACCCCTGGTTTGCAGACATAGCTAATTATTTAGCAATTGGGAAGTTAACAAACCATCTATCCCCACATGAGAAACGTCAAATCGTAGTCCAGAGTTCTAATTACTCTTGGGTTGACAATGACCTTTTTCGTACTGGCCCTGATCTTATTATTAGACAATGTGTGTGAGAGGATGAGATGGCAGAGATTCTCCATGCATGCCATGGTGGTCCATGTGGTGGGAATTTTTCCAAAAAAATGAACAGCATACAAAGTATTGCACTCCGGATATTACTGGCTAAGCATTTTCAAAGATAATACCAAGTATGTCAGAGCATGTGACAGTTGTCAAAGAATGGGTAGACCTACGTCATCTGATGAGATTCCCTTACAACCTCAGGTTATGATTGAGCCTTTTGAAAAGTGGGCTCTGGATTTCGTAGGGCCAATTTCCCCTATGTCTCGCAAAAAGTAGCATATCCTAGTTTGTACATATTACGTCACTAAATGGGTGGAAGCTAAAGCTTTATCCCGAGCCACAAAAAAATTTGTGGTGGAATTCATATATGAAGAGATATTGACCCGATTTGGTGTACCTAGGGAAATTGTCAATGATCAAGGATCTCAGTTTACCTCCAAGTTAATGAAGGAACTTACTGAAAAATATGGCATCAGACATTGTAAATCTTCGCCATATCACCCGCAAGCCAACGGTCAGGTAGAATCTACAAATAAGGTATTAGAGGCCATCCTGACCAAGACTATCTAGCTGCATCACAAAGACTGGGCAGATAGGCTTCCAGAGGCCTTGTGGGCTTATCGAATAACATGGAGGAATACTACTGGCCACACACCCTCTGAACTTGTTTATGGTAAACAAGTTATTCTACCCATTGAATTTCAAGTAAAAACTTTTCGAATGGCTTCACAATTAGGGATGGATTTAGAAGAAGCACAAAAACAACGAATTCTACAAATCAATGAATTAGACGAAATAAGACAAGATGCAATTCAACGAACAATTTTAGTACAGAATCAACATAAGAAGTGGCACGACAAATTTATCAAACAGAAACAGTTCAATACTGGAAACTGGGCACTATTATTTGATTCAAGGTACAAAAATTTTAAAGGGAAGCTTACCACCCATTGGATGGGTCCATACAAGATAGTCACAGCTTTTGACAATGGATCCGTAAAGATCAAAACAATTGATGATTCACGGGTTTCTTTTGTTGTAAATCGACATAGGTTGAAACTCTATCACAAGCCAAACTCTCAACAAGACTTTTTGTAGGGTGCCTCGCAACAAAAGGAGATGGAGTTGGTTGAAGGGGAAGACTCTTCTCCCTCTCCTAGTTCTTGATCAATTCTCATATCATTTTTCTTTGTATATATGTAAATATGTTTTTGCTTTGAATAAATATGAATCATTGTTGACAAGTGGTTTACAGTATGGTTACAAGAACTTTACTTCTATAGTCATCTCATAAAGATCATTACTTGAAAAAAAGGAAGTGCTCTAAAAACTCATAACATATCTCAATTCCTTCCCTCTTGATTATTTGTCTTAAGAAATGTAAAATTCATATTGGAAGAAAATTAAAATGTTCTTGGTATCATTTTTTCCACTTATCTGATGTGATTCTTGTGCTTTTATAACTCTTCTAATAATCCTTCTAGATATTTTATGTTAGTGATCCTATCTTTATAAAGAGGTTGATAACCAAAAGTTTTTCTCTATCTGAATCCCAGAGGCTCTCAATACATTTTGACCTTGTTGTTAAGTTAGTAAGTAGAGCAATCTTTCCTGAATCATAACAGGGGGGAACCTTGGGGATGTTATTTTTTAGAAACACCATTGTAATCTTTTGGAGAGGGAAACTTGGACTAGAGATATCTTCTTACTATTATCTTTTGGATCCATCCACTACACACTAATGAAATCAACCATATGTATCTTTGATTCGGAAGACTTCTTATTCACTTGGTCTAAAGCAGTTGTCCTCCAACCCATATATCATCCCATCCTGTAGCATGGTTTTCAGAGCTACTCCCCCATCCACTCACTCATAGGAAATTTATTGTTGAATATCTATAGAGGGTGGAAACACTGGGACACGAGCATTTGATGCAAAAAGGGTTCAAGAGGCTAACCCACTGGAGTACTGAATAGGCTCGCTGGAAGCGAGTACCGGCCTGTGGTATGACCAGGTAAACTCAACGGGGTATTGAACAGGCCCGACTGATAGAGGGGGATCTGCCTGGGGAGGACATCTTGTTTATCAAAAAAAATGTGTAAAGAAAAATATTTAAATGGTTATGTTATATGTTAAATTGTTGTAGGTCTAACCGAAGAGAAGTATGTATGGTTGAGTTAAGAAAATAAAATTCATCAATTGGCCAAGAGAGAATAGCCTCGAGATTTTCTTAATACCAGTTACCTAACCTCCATGGGATTAAAGATTTATTATCTTGCCAGGTGGGGCCATACACTTAAGATTTCCAGGGACTTGAATGTGAAATTCGGTAGGATTGCTCTATGTACTGTGATTCTTGGACTCTAGGGAAGTTTGACTGAGTTCCTATGAGCAACTTTGATAAGGAAATCTAATTAAGTTTGATATTCTCTTATTACCTATATAAGGATCACTGTAATTTTATCTGAAATTCTTTGATGGAGAGAGGCATATTTATTTTTTATAAACTGAAATATAAAGGATGACTGGTTTCCTCTAGGATTTTCGGACTATCTATACTGTCATCACTTATATGGTCTTCAGAGCACTGTTATTAATTGATGAAATTGCATGAATGGACTATTCTCATAACTAGTTAATATTTTTTTTCCTTACAATAATAACATCTTTTTAGAGTTGTCTGTGGACTGTTGTTAATTTGGAGTGTTAACATAAATGAATATAAATCAGTTTCAATTTATTTGATGGCCTGAGGACATGCCATATCTTTGGTTTGGGGGAGGATTCAGAATTATTTATATTTTATGTTTACTTGTGAAACAATTAAAAAGTTCATCTATTTCTATCCTAAGAAAAATCTTATGAAGTGATTTGTTGTCTCAGGAAGGACACGAGTAATAGATCAAATCATTAAAGACTATTTCTTATTCATGTTGAATAAAAATGAGAGCAGACTGAAGCAGTTCATCAACCAAGATGTTTCAAGAGGAAGTAGGTGTCTGATAACTCAACAATTCACATGCCTAACTACTGGATCATTCTCCAGCTTCAGCAAATCTTATGAATAATCAGAGGTCAGATATAGGAAGCGCATTCTGTTAAAAGTCAAATGGATTGTATCAAGTGTCGAATGAAGTGTCAAATGAAGTGATAAATGAAGGTCTAAATGAAGCTATAACCCTGTAACAGTACTGCTGAATATGCCAAGGTATACTGTTTTTTTTTAATTTTGACTATGAAATGATGAATCTAATTGTTAATCATATAGGAAATTATCAATATCATCTCTGCACCAGTGAATGGGATGCAATATTTTATATGATTATCATCCTCTGTTCATATCAACTTCACAAACAGTTGGCTAATCAGGATATTTTTGCATAGACATACTCTTCAGAATTCTTGCATAACTCTATTACTATTGGACATACAGTTCTATTTCTCATTCTATCTGTATCAATCTGTATGCAAGGAATTATTATTTTTGGAGCCAACTAAGGGTCATCATGATTTTAAATAGGCCTCATTTTATGATTTCATGATGGCGAAATTTCTTCTCTTCAACCTATCCAAAGTTTATAACTTTGGACATTGGTTGAAAATTTAACATGGTCATACGATTTCACCGACGCATCTATTCTCATGATGATCCACGATACACAATTAATGATGATATGATCATCCGAACATGCCGGATTCTAGTCTATGGTCATTGAGTCATTCATTTGAACCTCATTTTAAATCTAATTTATGCTTTGTCTTCATCCTCGTTCTATTTGGGGCGCATCCTCTATCTCACCAGCACTGCTCTCCTCCATTCTGATTTTATCCAACCACATCCCCCGTTCCACCTAACTTTGACAGTATGCCTACCCGCCACGAACCCAAAAATTACCAAGATCTACTTCAAATTCCTGAGTTTCGGGCATGCCGCGAACTATTCCTTCAGGCAGGTTGGGGCCCATTTCTTCACCTCTTCCAGGGCTACGACGACGCGATTTTGATGTTGTTTTCCAAAGGATTTGATGGCAAGATTTATAGGTTCGGTTCCCTCATATTTCCAGTGACCGAAGAGTCCATAGCTATGGATACGAAGCTCCCTTGGAAGGGCATTCAGTGGCATAAGCATCTTTTCCTACCACGGTCCACCTTCGATTTCTCCTTCAAGGTCGATTACTAGCACGTCGTGGGAACAAAAGGGTTCCATCGAGAATGGGTTAAGATAGAGTACTTGGACCCCTTAGCTGTTATCATCCACCTCGTCACCTGTGAGGGTAAGTTCACAATCTTCAAGGCTTGTCATCTCCAGTTGCTAGCTCATTTTGTCCTTAATCATACTATCAATTTTCCGTTTTATTTATTGCAAAGTCTCGAAAAAATGTCGAGCCAAGTTACAAAGAACACTTTCAATCCCTTTGGAAACCTGTATCATCATGCCCTCATCAAAATATTAATTATCCATCAACTGAAGGAAACAAGGAAGACTTGGGATAATTTTGTGTTTGAGGTTTTAAATCCACATCTGGTTAAGAATCCCACTTCCAAAATCGCTGCCTTTGCCTCTCGAAAACGCCTTCGTCCTCAACCTATTGATTTCGAACATGCTCAAAGTTCTTCCCAAGTGAAAAAAGATTCCAAATCCATGCAAGTTGATGAAGTCATCTTAGTCGAGAAGTAGCTTAGCCACTCTTCCTCCTCCTCTGAGCCTATCCATAAAGACTTGATGACTGAATCCCTGCTCTTTTCTCGGATACCCACCAAACGCAGGGGGACTAATCGTGTTCAACCCACCGTTCAGACAGCTCCTTTAGACAACCCTGTCACCCATCCAAATGAACCCACTCCTGACGCATCCACTCCTACATTGGTTGATGCTTCTACTAACCTGCCTGAAACTCATGTTCTTGAGCTCACTCCTACTCTCACTCCAGGCAAGGTTCATACCAAACCGACCACCTATGTTGCCTCTGAAACACCTTCAATTGGGTTAAGCTCTCATAAAAATATCGAGCACCCTACAGATCCCTCCACTCCAAGTCACCAAACTATGGATAATTTAACAAAATATGTGGTCTGATTGACAGGACAAAATCAGAAGTATGTTGCTCTGATCGTTAAGCTTCGTCAAGATAACATGGAATTGCGTCTTCAGATGCAAAATGTCAAGGATGCCAACAAATCCATCACTTCCTCTCATGACACTCTTCAAAATAATTTTCATACTTTGGAAGCCCAATTTAAGAAGTCCAAATCTAATTCTACTTCATCATCTTCGAAGTCGAAGGCAGCTGCTATCGCAGCTAAGCCTTCTTTCTGACTCTTTTCTTTTGCTCAGTGGGACCTGGCACATCCTCGGTTTGGGGGAGTGTTGGTGCCCTAATTTTGTCACCATTTTGAGTCTATGATTGTGCCATGGTTATGCTATTTTTTTGTTTTTAATACATCAAGTTCATATTTTGCACCATTGAGACACTAATATCAACTCAGGTATCCATCTTTGAAATCCCTGTAATTTTCCTATGGTTTTTCATTAATTATCATTTTATATGGCGAATTAACATCAAATTAACATTGTTAAATCCGTTGGGAATATAGTTTTGCTGCCACAGGATATGGTTCTCATGCGGATGATCATTCAGACTATCATTCGCATACGGATGGTCATTTGATCCATCATTCACACCTGAAGATTTGTTTGTTTGTCTACCTAGACGCATTAAAGACACCAATGGGAACATGGGTTTTGTTGCCCACCTGGCACACATGGTTTACGAACTTCTGTTTGCAAAGATTTGATCCAGCCCTCGTCCAAGTATCCAGCGGTTCTGTTGCCCGAATATAGGAAACTGATGTGCACGATTTGGGGAAAATGCCTTGTTCAGTTCATATCATTAATGGAGTTGTCTCCTGGACATTAAGATGACCTATTATTAGAGGGGTTGACCACTGAAAGGGTCGACCCTCTCTCTGTTGTAAACACTCTATATAAAGATGCATTGGGTTGTGTAAAATGACATGCATATACTTTTTAATTTTGCTTCTGGTTAATATTAAGACTCTATTCAATTCTATCATTTTTGTTTTCCATCTCATGGTTGGTAATTGAATACCGTGAGGATCAACCACTGTCTCTTGAGAGGGCCCCTCAACAACAGCGGCTTCATTGTGTGTGTGTTCAGCATTGTGTAATATTTCATGTGTTTAAATCGTTTTCTTGTATGCATTGTTCAGTTGTTTGTATAAATGCAATCTAGCTCTTTTTATTTGTAATCTGCACTTTTCCTGTTCATACGACATGTCATACGCACAAGCTTTCGAACTGTTAATCCGTTTTTAGCATTGCATTTGTGTTTTGTAGTTAGCTCGGGTTTGAGTTTGTATCCAGCATTTCATATTTTCATATCAAGATATAGGTTGTTTATTTCTGTTGTAGTTCCAGTTAAATCTACTTGTGCTTCAATGTATTTAGATACTGTGCAATAGAAGATAAAATAAATTGATTTTTGATTAAGCTTAGATAAGTAGTCTCTTTCATATTTGAATTGCAGTAGTGTCTAAGTTATTCGTGTACTGTGATTATGAAATAATATAAGTTAGTTTAATTTAGATTTCCTTCTCAAATATAGAGTAGTTTTGTATTGTCTTTTGACATTTGATTAAAATGGCTTAGTTTACAAATCAGTTCATTGGAGAAGTAGGGTAGAAGTGTCTTGCTTTTCACTAGATATAGATTTGCTTGCAAGTTAAGACTTGTTTCAAGTCATTGTAGAGAAAAGAGTAGTTTCAATTCAATGTTGCATGTTTAATTCAAAACTCTGCTTATAAGCTTTGAGTTAAGAATAGTTTTGTCTTAATATTTTGTAGATAGGTTCAGTTACAAGTTGAAGCTTTTTAATAGAATAGAATCAAAAGTTTGTTAGTAGTATAACCTTGATTTTTCATAGTATTTCATGTTCTGATTATGAAGTAGTTAAGTAGAAGCAGAATAACTCAGTGTTTTTTATTTCTTATCAGTAGAGTTGGAATTGTTAAATAGTATTTCATTTAGATTGATATATTTTACAACTCTGTTCATTTACAATTATAAATAGTATAACTAGGTTTTCACTTCAGCAAATAGATGTCATTTGCTTAATGGATGAGTGATAGATGCAGTGATAGTTCACAATGTTTAAGTTCTCTTGCAATTGGTTTATTTTCAGCTTTCACATCATTCTAGAACTTAAGATAGATTTGCTCCCTTTATGCATCTCTATAGCATTTTCAAGTCACTTTGATACAGTTTCTCTAGAATAGTGGAGTTAGATAGTTTAGATAGATTTTCTTACGAATCATTTACTGTTTTGAAGCATTAGTTGTTAATTCATGCTTAATCTTTAGAGTAGCATTTCATTTTGCCTTATTGAATTTGTAGTTAACTGCTGAATTTAATTTCATAGGTTAATTAGTTAGCACGCTTCCTCAAAGTAGCATAGTTTCCTGCTTTTGAATAGTTAGTTTGCAATTGAATTTGTTTCGTAGTTAGATCTTTGATTTCGCATAGTAAAATAGATTTTCAATTCCTAGAATAGATTAGAAATTGCTTAAGGTTTGAATGATTGTTTAGAAAATAGTTTTGCTTCCATAGTATAGTTTGTTTTCAATCGAGCATTGCTTTCTAGAATAGTGATTTCCTTTCCTTACAATTTCAATTCATGTTCTTAGATTAGAATAGAATAGAGTTAGTTTTGAATTGATAGTTAGGTTATCTTTACATTTGAAATCGCATTGCAGTCTTTTCAAGTTACTAGGTTAGGTCTAGATTAGTTTGATAGATCATAGTTTAAATACTCTTGTTTAAGTGACTCAGTTTTTCATTTTGAAATTTGTTTTAAGTTGTATATCTCATTAACAAACATCCTAGTTTTTCTTCTGCCTTGGCATATATTTTTGCCACAACTCTAAGTGTACAAACCCCAGTCAATAATTAAATATTGGAAATTTAGTAGACATAAATTATACCAACAGAAGGAAACAGTTATAATGAAGAATAGATTGACACTTTTGAATTTCCTATCAAATTTCATGAGGATATGGAACAAATGAATAATATTCCCCCTTCATCCTTACCAAACTTCAATGGGATGGTAAGTGAGGATATGAATACCTTTTTATTTGAATTTGATGTTCTCTATCAAATTTAAGATTATAATATAGATGCCCATAAATTGAATTTATTTCCAACTACCCTGAAGAATGAAGCACTTGTTGGTTTATGGGTTTGTGCGGGGATAACATTCATACATGGTAAGAAATGAAAAAGGCATTCTTGAAGAAGTATCGATACTATTGCAAATCATGTGATATCCGTGAGGAGATTTTTAAAATGACTCGAAAGGAGGAATATAGCCTAGAATATTATGGGGAGAGGTCCATTATAGCCTTCAGTGATCCAAACAAAGAAAAATGGATAAGGAGACTCTTAAGACTATTATGGTCATAGGAATCAACGAAAAAGGTTTGGATCTTCTGAAATTTATGGGAAGTGGAGATATTTCTCATGTTGAATATGATCAAATTTGTGATTTATGTTGGAAATACTCACGAGGAAATTCAAAACGTGCGAGAGGACCCAAAGACACTACTACACACATCACAAAGGAAACCACGGGAGGAGTCACTTAGGTCAAGATTGGTAATCTATTAGAAATTTTTAAAAATTATATTCTTAGTACTCTAAGTTCAAGTTTGAAACTTTACAGTCTATAAAGAATCATGATGACACTTAGCTAGCACTATAAATATTATATCCCATGTGCCAAAAAAACATCCCTTGAAGGATTGTCCACTCAATAATGTTGAAAAATACAGTATTTTTGAATAGAATCATTCTACCAGCAGTTGCCCCTCTTTTCCCATATTGAAAGCAAAGTACCAAGAATCTAATGGAGAGACAGAGCAAATTTTATTTATTTCCAAAACGAGGCCATGGCATCCATGACAACCAGGTATGGTTCATGACCCTTCCTATTTATTTAATACTTATTGGGCTAACCAACAAGTACAATGTCCTCCCCACCAAATGCAGTATCTTTCTCCTTCCCAACCTTGGTATCCGCCCACAACTTGGAAACCATGGACACCTCAACCAAACCCAGGCTATCAATGGAAAAAAGGATGGCGAGGACATCCCTATGTAAATTAGAAACAATCAACCCCACAACAACAATAAATACTCCATCAACAAAAATTATAGATTCCTGCGAACAACCCTTCTCCAAGGCCACAAATTCGTGCACAATCTGCTCCTAATCCCAACATTAAAGTAGCTCAACACACTTAAATTGTTGAGTTGTCTTGGTTCCCTACATATTTTATCTCCTATGTGGAATGTTAGGATATCCACCTTTGATCAGGGAAGACACTCAATAATCAGACCTCCCCAATTATTACAAAACAAGAATATGAGGAATTCCAAGAATCAACAGCAAATCATTCTGATAACCATCATAGGGATCCTACTTTTCCCACACTTCAGCAAATTCCTCCTTAAACTTTAGACCAACCTCAATCATTAAGACTAGAAAAACCCCTCACTTGGCCTAATTTTGGTCTATTAGGATAATTGTGGAATGTGTGTGCCAAAATTCCACTATTTCAAGCCATCAAATATGTTCTAATATATGTGAAAGCCATTAAATAACCGTGCCTCAAGAAACTAGTAGAAAATGAAAAGATCCCTAGGAAATCTAGGTAATCGATCAATTGGAAAACCTAATGCTTGGAAAAGTTTTTACTACCAAATATTCATATCTGGGCAGCCCAATAATAGATGTCCAAATCAACAACGATCATGTTTCAAACACTTCGATAGATTCAAGGGATGCAATCAATGTTATGACAAAAGAGACCATGGAGAAGCTTGGACTAATTGATCTTAGAGAAACTCCTATGGCCTTACAACTAACAAATCAATCCATTGTAAAACCTAAAAGAATTCTAGAGGATGTGATGATTTCGTAGATTCATGGGAATACCCTACTGGTTTTATGGTTTTGCATCCAAAGTCTAATTTGGGAGGTTACCCTCTATTCTTGGCCAGGCCATGGTTAGTCGTTGTTGATGCTAATCCCATGGCAATGCTACTAAAAAAGGCACCTTATACCCCTTGTTAAGTCTTGCTCAGACCAAGAAATCCCCATGTGGGTGGAAGATGAAGATAGTGGCAATGAGGGTGTGCAACATTTGCTTACACCTAACAAAGAATTTTGTTTCAAGGATGAGACAGAAGATGACATAATTAATATTTTACCAATAACCCTTATTCATCCTCCTAGCCAACTTTGCAATTCTTTGATTTTGTTATGAATTACTCTATTCATGAAATTTACTCATTGGCTCAATTATCCTTGCCATTGGATTCATTTTTCACTCTGCCCTCCAATATCACCAAATCTACTAGCATTCTAGTCAAGATTAGCCACGGGAAAACCTTGAATATCAATTATGGATTGTATGTTTTGCAAAAAGAATAGTTAATTAAGCTTATACAAGAGCAACATGAGGCCTTTGCATGGGAATATATATATATATATATGTGTGTGTGTGTGTGTGTGTGTGTGTGTGTGTGTGTGTGTGTGTGTGTGTGTGTGTGTGTGTGTGTATGTATGTATGTATGTATGTTAAAGATGACTGCAAACATACATCCCCAACGTCAAATAAATCTAGTCTTGCAATAAATCATAAAATATGAACTACAAAATTTGCTTAACGTGAAATTTTTCTACCCTATTTCAGATAGTCAATGGGTCTCACCTCTTGTAGTTGTACCAAATAAAAGTGGGAAGTGGTCCATTTGCGTGGATTGCCATGAATTAAATAAAGCTACCCAAATGGACCACTTTTCCTTACCATTCATTGTTCAAGTCCTTGACACATTAGTATAGAAAGAGTTCTTCTCTTTTCTTGATGAATTTAGCAAATATAATCAAATCCACGTTGCTCTCAAGGATCAGAACAATACTACCTTCATTTGTACCTGGGGGGCATTTGCATACCAAGTTTTACCTTTTGGCCTTTGTAATGTATATGCTACCTTTCAACGGGCCATCCTAGGTATATTTTCTAATCTAATCCATGATTGTGTTGAAGTATATATGGATGATATTACAGTATATGGTAACACTTTTGAAAAATCCCTGGCCAATCTCAAAATGTTCTTAAACAATGCAAAGGAACACATCTCTCCCTTAGCAAGGAAAAATGCCACATGTTACTTAACAAGAGAATTATGCTCAGACATCATATCTCATCAACAAGTATCAAGGTTAATCAAGCAAAATTTGAGGTAATTCTAAATATACCCACACCAAAAACATAGAAATATGTACGAATTTTTCTAGGACATGTTGGTTATTATCATCATTTTGTTGAAAATGTTACTAAACTTGCATCCCCTTTATTTATATTGCTTTCTAGAAATGCAGGATTTATTTGGAATAATGAATGGCAATCTTCCTTTGAAGCTTTGAAGAGACAATTGTCAGAAGTTGTAGTCTTAAGAGGACCAAATTGGTCCCTACCATATCATATCTCCATGGATGCCTCCAACATAGCCATTGGTGTAGTACTTGAACAACACGAAGAACAAAATCCATATGCTATTTATTTTATCAATAAGAACCTAGCCCATGCAGTGCTAAATTATATGATATTAGAAAAGGAATTTCTTGTTGTTGTTTATTTCATAACGAAATTCTGACATTATAATATAATTTGTTACCCTATCTTTATACACACTGATCACTATGTTATATGATTATTAATGAACAAACCTATTACTACTGGCAAAGTAACTGGGTGGCTATTATTATTACAAGAATTTGATATTAATATTATTGATAAGCTTGGAAGGGATAATGTTGTTGCAGATTTTCTTTCTAGACATACCAATGATGGTCACATTGTACTAGTTGAAGATGTATTTCCTAATGAACACATATTTGCATTATCTACTCACACTGTGTGGTTTGCATATATTACTAATTGTATTGTTGCAAGAGATATTCCAACACGTCTCTCACCAAAAGGCCATCAACACATCATTATAAAAAGTGTCAGGTACTGTTAGATGGGGGGATACCTATTTTACATATGGTCAGATCTCATAATCAAGTCCAACAATGTGTCGAGGAGGATGATACTTATGACATTATAAGATATTTTTATGATGAGCCTTGTGGTGGACACTTTACAAACAAAATTACTACCCACAAAGTGTTGCATATGGGTTATTTTTTGCCTGATATTTTATGCGATGCCAAGAAGTACGTGAGGAGTTGTGAAAGCTGTCAGGATGGGTCAAAATCATAAACTTGATGAAATGTCATTGCAAACTCATCTTATCATCATGCCTTTTGAGAAATGGGACTTGGATTTTTTGGGGCCCATCATTCATCCATATTACCAAAAAGTCTATCCTGGTCTATATAAATTATGTCACCAAATGGGTGGAGGATAAACCACTTCCAAGGGCCACTGAACAAGTTGTCACAATGTTCCTCTATGAGGAAACATTTTTCTAATTCAAATTACCATGTGAGATTGCCATTGATGGAGGAACACAATTTAATTCCAAGTTCATCCAATCCCTTACCAAAGAATAGCACATCATGCACATGATAAATGTACCTTATCATCCGCAAGCTAATGGACAAGTAGAAGCTACAAACAAGGTGCTTGAGTCCATTCTAACTAAGAATGTGCAAATACATCATCATGATTGGGCTATCAGACTTCCATAATCCCTCTAGGCTTATCAAACAACATGGTGGAATACTACAAGCTTCACTCCTTGCTATCTCATTTGTGGTAAGAATGTTGTTTTTCTTATTGAATTTGAAATCAAGACAGTGAGGAATGCATTACAAGTGGGTTTAGATATTTTTGAAGCATAGTAGCACCATCTAGATCAAATCAATGAGATTGATGACCTTCGTCAAGCTGCACTACACCAAACTTATGTTAATCGGCAGTAGTAGGAAAAATGGCACGATAGGTTTATCAAAAAGAAGAAATTCTAAACTGGAGATTGATCCTAGCTATATGGTTCTTGATTGAAAGATTTTAAAGGGAAATTTTGTACAAATTGGTTGGGACCCTATGAAGTTGATGCCATATATGATAATGGTGTTTTCAAGTTGAGAACTATTGATGAGGCTCAAAATAATCTTCTTGCTAGTGGACACTGGTTATGAATGTATCAAAATCCCTTGTCCAAAAAAGCATGTGTTCGAGAATTTGTTGAACAACCAGATTTTGAGGTTGTTAGTGCAATGGCTCAACCATTTATACCCGCAATGAAATTATTTGCTCGGTTTTTTATCATAAATAAATATTAAAAAAATAAAAAAGGAAAAATATAATAATATAATAATAAATAAATCTTGTACTGAAAACCCAGTTTTGGTTGTTATGGGACTTAGTGTTACTGGAAAACCAACTCCTAGCTAGTATTAATGGACATAAAAAAAAAAAAATCTCTTTGAAAACAGTTGTGGGGCACAGTTAGACAAGTATCATTTGAAAACCAACTTGTTGGAAGAAGACACTTGTTTACAAAAAAGAACATTAATGGAGATAGAATCTCCTAGAAGAAGTTCAAGAACTTTACTTCCAAAAGGAATATCTCTCATAACACGATTTTGACAGAAAGATGGAATAGTTATTCGAACTCAAATTGGGTAGCATGACCATGGAAGCCTAAGAGAAAAGGTTCCTAGAGCTGATGAAGTATGTAGACTTTGTGAAGGATGAGAAGGTGAAGATTCAGAGGTTCCTAAGTGGCCTACTAGACTTCTACAGGGAAAAGATCCAGTATGACAGGACAAAGACTCTCAAGGAGGTTGTATGGAAGCAAAAACATATGTATGATCATAATAAGAACAAGGATCCATATCAAAAGAACTAGAAGGATATGAAGACAAACACGCAAGATCAAAGGAGGAAATGATTTTAGCCTCCATCTTTCAGAAATGGTAATCAGTCCAGCGAGGAAACCAATGCAAAACAAATCCAAAGCTGAAGAGACTTCAAATAAAGGAACAAGACCATTGAGTGAATGTTAGCACTACAAGGGGAAACACTATGATAGGTTATGTCCATTGAAGGAGGGAACCATTCACAAAATTTAAGAAGCTCCAACATTTGGTGATATGGGTGGAAGCATTCCAAGAATTTATGCATCTTTGGATGGAATACTAGATGAGCATCAGTCCATAATGATTGAGGTAGCAGGTAAGATTGCCACTATACCCATAACTATTTTAATTGATTCCAAGGATATCCATAGTTATATTGCACCTAACATGATTGAGAAATGTTATTTAAAGAAAACTAAGCTTTAGATATAAATCCTAGTGTAGTTGGCTACGGGTACCAAGAGAAAAGTCATAGAGGCAGTAAGGAAGTGTCCCTTGGACATGAATGGTCTAACTACCCATGAAAAATGTAACATCATACCCCTAGGATCATATGATATGTTCATTGGCATGAACTGGTTGGATACACATCATGCCATACTTGATTGTCGCATTAAGACCTTTAGTTTCCTAGATGAAGAGGGAAATCGGATGACAATAAGACATATACTGAGCCGATATATTTGAGACAGATCATAGCTTTGCAGCTGAAGAAGTTTTTTAAGGAGGGATTCCAGTTATATGTAGCTCATGTCGAAGATCCAAAAGAAGGAAAAGAACCAGAATTACAAGATTACCCAGTGTTACAAGAATTTGAAGATTTACTTCAATAAATGCTAGGATTTCCTCGTAAGAGAGAAATTAATTTCTCGATTGATTTGGTTCCTGGAAAAGTACCCTCATCTAAATATCCTTATAGAATGAGTCCCCCCAGAATTGCAAGAGTTACATATGTAGTTGGAAGAGTTACTAAAGAAAGGTTACATACGGCCTAATGTGCCACATTGCGGAGCTCCAATGTTATTTGTGAAGAAGAAGGAGGGGAATCTAAGACTTTGCATAGATTACTGGTAGTTGAACAAAGAAACAATCACAAATAAGTATCCCTTGCCAAGGATTAATGACTTATTTGACCAGTTGAGAGGAGCCAAGGTATTTTCAAAGATAGATCTGAGATCAGGGTATCATCAAGTTAGAATCAAGGATAGAGACATTAGCAAGACAACATTCAGAACAAGGTATGGACATTATGATTTTACAGTAGTACCCTTCAGATTGACCAATGCACCGGAAACATTGATGTGTATGATGAATGGAATTGACAGAAAGTACTTAGATAATTTTGTGGTTGTATTCTTGGACAACGTCCTCATTTATTCGAAGATAGAAGAAGAACATGAAGAACATTTAAGGTTGGTGATGAAAGTACACTGAGAACATCAATTTCATTCCAAGCTAAGTAAGTGCTCCTTTTATCGGAGTAGAATTCAATACTTGGGGCACATATCATCAGAAGAAGCCCTCTCAGTGGATCCTGAGAATATAAGAGCTATTATGGAATGGTCAACACCAAGCAATGTGTCTAAAGTTAGATCTTTCATGGGGTTAGCAGGGTACTACCGAAGATTTATTGAAGGTTTCTCAAAGATAGCTCATCCCATTACATCTTTGTAGAAGAAGGGTGTGAAGTTCGAATGGGCTTCCAAATGTGAAGACAGTTTTCAAAGACTCAAGGAGTTGCTTACCAGTGCACCAATTTTGAGAATTGCAGATCTTGATGGAAGTTTTTTTGTATGTACTGATGAATGTAAGAAAGGAATTGGTGGATTGTTGACTCAGGATGGTCATGTGATCATCTATGAATCTAGAAAGTTGAAAGAACATGAACAGAACTATTCCACTCATGATATAGAGCTTGCATCCATCATGCATGCCTTGAAGATGTGGAGGCACTATCTGATGGGTAAGAAATTTGAGTTAAGGACCGATAATGATAGTTTGAAGTATTTATTTGAGCATCCTACTTTGAATTCAAGATAGAGAATATGGATGGACTTACTATGTAGATATTATTTTTACATCAAGCATATGAAAGGAAAAAAGAACAAGGTAGCATATTCTCTCAATAGGAAGATGCATGTGATGCATGTAGCAGCTATCAGTATGAGTACATTAGATCTGAAGGATAGGATCATTGAAGCATATGCTACTGATGACAATTACCATCATGTAAGAGAGGGATTGCAGTAGCATACGGCACCTCAGAATTTTGATAAGTATAATTTGGAAGAGAATGGAATTCTCAGGAAGAAAGACAGAGTTTATGTGTCAAATTCAAAAGAAATAAGGAAGATGATTCTAAAGGAGACGCATAATGGACCTTATGCTAGGCACTTGGGTTATCAAAAGATAGTATCAACAGTGAGGAAACAATACTATTGGCCAGGTATGAAGAATGATGTGGCAGAATGCATAGCTAGATGCACGGAATGTTACAAAGTTAAGGTAGATCATCGGCATCCAACTGGGTTGTTACAACCTTTACCTATACCGGAATGGAAATGGGATGTGGTGACTATGGAATTCATCACAAATTTTCCTAAAATAATATCACAGCATCATTCCATTATGGTAGTAGTAGATAAGCTGACTAAAGCATCTCACTTCATCCCAATAAAAACAACTCATACAATAGACAACATTGCAGACATATTTATGAGAGAGATTGCTAGACTAAATGGAGTCCCAAAAGCTATAGTATCAGACAGAGATTCAAAGTTTACTGGTAACTTTTGGAAAGGTTTGTTTCAAGGATTTGGTACGAATCTAAAAATGATTACAACCTACCATCCGCAGACAAATGGTCAGACAAAAAGAGTCAATTAGGTGCTTGAGGTCATGTTAAGAATGTATGTGATGAATCAACCATCCAAGTGGGAGGATTACTTGCACTTAATGGAGTTTTCCTATAATAATGGGTATCATGCCTCTTTGAAGATGAGTCCTTTTGAGGCATTGTATGGGAGAAAGTGAAACACCCATATCAATTGGTACAATCCAACAGACAGAATTGTCATTAGACTGGAACTATTGAAGGATATGGAAGATCAAATGGTCAAAATTGGAATGAATTTGAAAGCAACTCAAGATAAACTAAACATTTATGTGGATAAGAACATGAATGAAAGGCATTTTGCAGTAGGAGATCATGTATTCTTGAAATTCTAACCTATAAAGAGCTCCTTGAACTTAGGAAATTGTTCCAAGCTAGTTGCTAGATATCGTGTCCCTTTTGAGATCCTAGCCAGAATAGGACTCGTTGCTTATGAACTTGCACTACCAACCTATATCAAAGTGCATAATGTTTTTCATGCATCCTTACTTACAAAGTATATACCTAATGATAGTCATGTCATAGATTGGAATGTGATACAGGTGATTGCTTTATTGTAGTTATATTTCTTATATCTTTTTTGAAAATGCATATTTGAAACTAATTATGTGATAGGTTAGAATGTGATGCAAGTGGTAAATTGATGACAGTATATTTCATGTATCTTGTTAAAAGATGTATATATATACCTGAGGACTAATCATGTGATCCAGTGATTGGATGTGACTTAGGTGGAAACAGAAGGGGATTTTCCAATACAACCAATATGCATATTGAGAAACAAGGTAAAAATTCTTAGGAACTGAGAGATCAAGAAGGTCAAGGTCCAATGGACCCATTACGGACCTGATGATGCTACTTGGGAGCTAGAAGATGTTGTGAGGGAAGCGTATCCTCACCTTTTTATTTAAACTTTGAATAAGTGTGCATAGAGGATGATGCATTGTTTTAAGGGGGAGGGGATGTAATACCCCGATGGTAAGCCCCATACATATGTGACCTTGTCGTTTTTTTTTATGGTGGCATTAAGTGCATGGACCATGGACCATTAATATGATTATTATTTTTTTATCTCATTGCTATTTTATTATTATAATTACCTATAACTAAATAATGGTTCAACATGGAAAACAAACGTGGTTGGGGGGTCTTGGATTTCCACATGTGAATGGGTTGGGGTTAGGAGTTGTTGCTCATCCTAACAACACTCAATGTTTCCTAATTTTGATGTTAGTGGACCATGGTGGTCCTATTTTTTCCTGGTTATTGTTTTGCATGCACTATTGCACCCTCACTGGAGAGAATATTCCTTAACTAGATGTTGGTAGGGCCCACTGTCACATCACTCATGTCTTATGCACCTAATTGACCGTTTGTGTCAATCATGCACCTAATTCTTGTAACGCCACTCTAATTGGAGTGTCTTTTCAGTTAATTGGAATAATTTTGAGCCAAATTGAGTTGCATTCAATTAATTGGAGTAATATTGAGTTGTATTTAGTTAATTGGAGTAATTTTGAGTCAGTCTAGTTAATTGGAGTTGTCCTCAGTTAATTAGTTTCTAATGTCATTAGTCTTTAGTTAATGAGATGAATTCGAGTCATACTCAGTTAATTTGAGCATTTTTGGGTCAATTCGAATCATCTTGAGTGCATGGGATTAATTTATGGGTAAAATCGAGTCAGTTATGCGGGGGTTTGAGTCAGGGTTGAAAAAATCGAGTTAGCTAGTGACTGGGAGTGTTTTTTTCAATGGTTTAGAGTCAGTCTTAGTGGATTCGAGTTACTTTGTGGATAATTTGAATGGGTCATTCAATGGGTATTGAGAAGCCTCGGTGATTTGGAGGTCCTTCTCAATGGTCTGGAGTCCATCTCTAGGAGGCAATTCGAATTGGTATAGGGGGATTTGAATTGCTCCAGAGTGGATGCATTCTGTCATTGCGGAGTTTGTTGGTCAATGCAGGGGGTTTCTCTAACTAGATTGTGAATGCCAAAGGAGGATTTCGCATGGTATTGTGCACCCAATTGCACCAAGTTTATCTTTGTTGTGCAGGATTTATACCTTATAGTGAGGAGAGACACTACCAACTTGGGCGGGGTTGACAGGTAAATACATTCATTATATTGCATTTAGTTCCTACAAATGAAAGAGATCGAGATATCGAAAGATGTACCTTTAATCGACGGCTGGTCCTAGATTTCGCTTGGTCTTTCGCTTGATCTCTCGCTTGATGAACCTGCAACACAAAGGAAACCTTCCTCAGCGTATCTTGACTGCAATAACTATGATGAAAATTGAAAACAATTTAAACATAAACTACAATCAGATAACAAACCAAATGAACATACAATCCAATAGATATTCGATTTAGGACAGGAAGGGTATTTCAACCTTTATTGTCAAAGAAACATAAATCAATACAAATATACCTGACATGTCAAGATGCTTCTGCAACCAAGTCCTGGGCTCCTGCTCTTCACAATGACTTGGGAATTCCTCCAGCATAACAGCACTCAAAGCATTCTTTTCTAGGTCCCTCTCTCATGCATCCTCCTTGTATTTATGGGACAAGGTAGGCAGTTTGGATCGAGAGGTGGTTGGATTGGGAGGTTGGGGAAGTTGCAAACCAACTTCAACTAATCCCAATTCGTCAACTTAATATTTTTTTTATTTCATCTTAAGATGTGCGTGAGTTTCCTCAAGGCAGAATAGCGCACAGTATGCAACTTTAGTGTTTAACAAGAAGTGTTTGCAACTTTTCTGAGGTGTGCGCTTGTTTCCCTTTAGTAAAGTAGGGAATACTACCAAATGTGCATTGGTTTACTTCCTAAAGAGTATCGCACATGTCAAAACATCAGGTTAAACAAGTATTTTTTCAGCTGAAGAGGGTAGTTCCAGTCCATACATCATCTAAGTCAACCTAGCTCTTCAATCCATGGTGTCCTTTTGTGTGATCGATAGCATAATGTGACCACGGACGGAGAAGTACAGATTTGACCTATAACAAATTCCCCCTAATGTGTGAGGTCAGAGAGAAACGATGTTCGAAATAAATTATAATTCCAAGTCAAAGGAGGAGCAAGAAACCACAGAACCAAGTCACAAAAAACACCTGAAACAACGATCAAGGTCGTCGAGCAATTACAATCTTGACATCATATAGATGTGTAGCATGATACAACATGATCTCTGATACATAACTAGGAGATGCATATAGCATGGCCACTGAAATACAAGCGTGGATCCATGTCAAAATGAGAGATCATAGCCATAACAACAAACTAGATCTACGTCTCATGAAGAGCCAAAATGAGTGAGGCTCAGTCTTGCACAGCTTGGGTGATAACAAAAATAGGGTGATGCTATCAAAGTCCCAAGGTTTTCATCCAAAACAACCCAAGGTACAAACCCTAACCATGTGAATAAATGAGTTGAAGTCGAACATGGGGGGTATCGTTTGATTACCGGTCATTGATGTATACCGTTAATAAACACGAGGGCTTCCATCAATAATGATAATGGGCCCAAGGTACCTAGTATGATCCAACAAGTGTGAATAAGTGGACTTGAAGTCGAACACCTGAGGAACCTATCAAATAAGAGATATTTATGTATTCCCATTATTCAATAGCGAGGGAAACTACCACTGATGACTGCAATCCCCAAGGTACTAACAGAAACTCTAAACTTCATTCCCAAAGAAAAATGAGTTGAAGTCGATGGGAAGAATTCCGTTGGAAGGGAGGCCTTATTGCATCCTCCATCATCCAACATGAGGAACACTCAAAAGGTATGAGATGATGTGGAGTAGGACAAGTAACAAGATGAAACAAACTGACACCAGGATGGCCGACACATGAAGTCAAGGTAAATTGCAGAATGGCCGACACAGGCTATATCCTTGAACATTGAGCACGACACACAGTGACTTAGGCAGTTTTTTAACATAAAGGGGAAGTGATATAAGCCTGCAATGTAGGAGACATTGGCAGACCCTCCATATGATTGGAAGAATAGCCAATCAAGGGAGTAATAACTCATAGATCAGGTTCACCCTAAGGCCAAAAATTAGAACCCAACTGAAATGATAGACAAAAATAGGTGTTGTGTTCAAGGACATGACTGACTTAACTGCCTTTGAAACTAAAAATATGTGAGATACCCTTCTTATCCCTTATTCTTTTTGGTAAAAGAATGTCCTTCTTGTTGTTTTAATGAGTCCAAGAAAGAAAACTCAATAGATCCAACCATGTAAAAAATTTAACAAGCCCATGAGAGGAAGACTCGGGACCTTCTTCATTGTTTATAGAGTTCAAAGAAGAGATAGAAGAATACTCTATAATACTGATCTCTAGATTTTAATATCAAGCCGAGATCTGTTCTTGCTCACCGGTGTTTTCTTGTTTAAGGAGTCAGAAAAAATTAAATAATCCTCCATACACTTACTCGTGGATTTTAATATCGAGCCTGAGTAGGTTAATGCTCGCCGGTTTTTTCCTGTTTATAGAGTCTGAAAAACTTAAAAAATCCTCTATATACCCTCTCGTGGATTTCACATCGAGCACGAGTAGGTGAATGCTCGCGTGGTGTTTTCATGTTTCGAGAGCTTGAAAACCCTAAAGAAGGCTCCAAAAGGTCCTTTTTCATACAAATAGTCTCCTCCCCCGAAAAAGTTTAAAACAATGAGAGAATAATTCTTCTAGCCATGTATGACTAGAGTATACCTTTTTCGTAAATGATCCACAAACGTCCGGAAAAGGGGTAAACTTATACCTAAGTGGATGTCGCTTCAAAACCTTTAACGAGTCTGAAATGACAACTATACTCGGCAATCTTGTCATATTTAAAGAGTCTAACAAGAGCATGAAAGAACTCGTGAGCTCCTTACTATTTTTAACGAGCTCAAAGGAGATACAGAATAATGCTCATAACTTCCTTACTGTTTTTAACGAGCTCGAAGTGACGGTGGAAGAATGCTCGTAGCCTCCTTATTGTTTTTAACGAGCTCAAAGTGAAGGTGAAAGAATGCTCGTTTCCCCCTTACTGTTTTTAACGAGCTCGAAGTGAAGGTGGAAGAATGCTCGTTGCCCCCTTACTATTTTTAACGAGCTCGAAGAGAAGGTGGAAGAATGCTTCTTGGTGGATCAATGTCCAGACGAATGGCAAACTGCATTATAGACTCTAGGAAGACAGAAGGAAGTATATCATCTCAGATAGAACACATATCTAAACATTCAAATGGAGTCATCACCTGGTCAATTGCCGGTACCCAGTCCCGAGAAGGTAAGCATGAATTCAGAGGCTTCTTCTCAGTAGCAATTGGACTCAAGGAACAATATGCCACACAATTTGATTGTGACATGGTAGTGCCTATTGACAGGGGACATACTTGGTCTATAGTTGGGTAATAAGAGGGATCAACAAATGTAAGCTGATCGATAGTGACAATGCTTTCGTTGTGAGGAAAATGCATCACACGAAAGAGCATAGACACCACAACCTGCATAGCATATACGTAATCACGCCCGAGGATCATATCAAAATCCACAGGGTCCTTTAAAACCATAAAATCAACTAAGACTGTTTTTCCACCCAAAGTAACGGGTACTTGAGGGATGAATCCCACCAATTCACTAGGTCTTTTATCGAAAGTCAACGGCAAATTAACTGCTAGAACAAGGTTAGGAAAACCTAAATCTCTCCAAGCATAAGGGGATAAGATACTAACAGAGGCTCCTTCATCTACAATACATTAATGAACCGCATGGTTGCCGTTATCAACCTTTATCTGGAAAGGTGTAGAAGAAGGAAGGCGAGGCCCAGTTAGACTATTCCAATCAAAGGAAATGATCCGAGAGCTTGGTAGGGGTTCACTCGGCACATATGAAGTGCCCCCATTTTCAGAAACATCCGAACTGGTAATGCAAAAGACTCCAGGGACAGGTGCATCAGTCTCCAAAGGACTAATGGGATCGGTCAAAGATTGCATTGATTCGATCACTTCACTCTCTGAAGAAAGAGTGGGGTTGACCAAAGATTGCATTGGTTCAACCACTTCATCAACCAAAGCTTGATCAAGCTTTTGGGAATCTATAGGCAATTCAGGAGCAGAGGATCCTTCAGACATGGACCACACTCTCCGCACCTCTGGAATAGCAGGGTACAGGTGAGTAAGGTGATCTCCCTTATAAAGTTTAGAAGGGAACTTTGGCTTCCGTCCTATAAGCTTAGACTCCTTTAAAACAACAGTACTCTCAACATGACTAGCATTGGCTGACAGCTTGCCCCTAGCATAACTTGTAGTGGCTAGTTTCTCAGAAGCAGAAGACTTTTGAACGATGGACCACACTCTTTTCACTTCTGGAAGTACAGGGCACAAATAGGTCAGGTGGTCTCCCTCGCAAAACTTACAATGGAACGTAAGCTTCTGTTTATTAGTTTTGTCAACAATGTCAGCGTTCTCAGCATGACTTCCAGTGGTTGATTCAGTGTCTCCATTATGACTCACAGGAACTGGTGACTTGTCATTAATATGACCAGCGGTGATCAATGGCATGTCTTCAACATGATAAATAGTGGTTGAAGACATACTTTCAGTATGATCTGCAGTGACTGAAATTTTGCTCCCACCATGACCTCCAGAGGATGGGTAGGTTCCCCTAGCATGACCTCCAAAGGCTGGGTGGGTGCCCCCAGCATGACCTTCAAAGGTTGGTTGGCGAGGTTCAGTATGATTTCTAGTGACTGAGAGTTTTCCCCCAACATGACCTCCAGAGGTTGGGTAGGTTCCCCCAACATGACCTTCAGAGGATGGGTGGAGAGGTTCAGTATGATTTCCAGTGACTAAATGGGTTCTCCCAACATGACCACCAGAGGTTGGTTAGGTGCCCCCAGCATGACCTTTAGAGACTAGGTGATTTCCCCCTTGCTTTGGCATCCTCTTCCTATTCTTCCTCCGTCTATTCCTTTTAGACTGCTGGTTACTAGTATTACTACTTTCACCACATGAGGTAGAAGGAGGAGAAGAAGATGCTACTGGCGAAGCGGGCATAGGGTTCTGATGCTCTTGATGTGAGGTGCTTACTTGAGAAGCATTAGGAGCATGCAAGGCGTTCGAAGTGGAAAACAACCAAACTGGTAGCCCTATAGTGAATCCTGGAAGATTCAAAGTAGCCATTAAGGGAGTGCCAATGTTCCCAATGAATGGAAAAGCACAAGGATCCCCTTGAACAGGGTTCCCTTGATTGGTGCTCACCAGAATGCTATCCATAGTTTCTGACTCAACGGGCTAGAAATCTCTAAGGCCAACTAAAAACAAGCAGCATAAAGAGCACACCACTAAAAAGGTCCTAGGTAACCCAAACCAAGAAAACAGAGGCCTTCTGGAGGGAAGTCTGGGATGATTAGGGCCCAGAACTAACCAACGAAGGATGAAAAACAGTTACCCGGGGTCCACATACAGGTCCTCTAGGTGCAAGCATTTGAATCACCAAACTGCCTTCCCAAATTTCTGCAGAGGGTTTCCTCCCATGTCTGTCCTAGGTACAACAGAAATAGCCTTCTGTCGTCATCTGTGTAGAGCCCTAAAGTATGGATACTAAGGTTACCACCAATACGAAATAACATGGGGGGACAATCATCATCCTAGTCGAAACGCATGGGCAGGGTAGCAAAGCCCGAAATCCGAAAGGACCCCCGTACGTGAATCAACTCTAGTTTATGGTTGAGAAGAAAGTGAGGGGGCATCCTCAACAATTCCAATCGCCCACGGCCTTGTGCTTAACTCTGGTTTGAGTAGAGCATCCCAATACTATTTGATAGAGATGGATTTACCTAATAGATAGTCATACTACGATTGTTGAGTAATGAATCTAGTTTCAGATAGTTTAAGGTGATTTAAGTCTGAAACCATATCCTAAGCTAGTTGATGATGTGTATACCTAAAAAGAAAATGTTGCTAATAAATTTTATTAAAATTATTTTTAAGGGCTACTTGTTCCTCAAAGGTTGTAGTGAAGTGTGTGGCGTGGTTCATGACATAAAGTAAAGTGCGAAAAAATTAAGTATTATTTTTTTATTTTCTTTTAATATTTCAAAGCAAAGTATGCTACTTCAAAACAAAGATAGATCTTACTACTAAGCTACTTAAAACACTTTTTGTCTTTTCTGATAATTGTAAAAGAAAGAGAACTTGTAAAATAGCAAGTAAGACCTAAATGTAAAGTGTGAGTAAGACAAACACCTAAATGGATCAAAACAAATGAATCAAAAGATTCAAGGAAAACTTAACCTACCAAGTTTTTGCAAAAAGAAAAACTTTGGGCTTGGAAACAAAGCGCAAAAGAAACAAGGAAAAGAGACTCTCTTAGGTGGAAAGGTAGACCTAAAAGGCTGCTCCTAAGCATAAAAAACCCTAAGAAAACACTAAGCCAAGCAAAGGAGTAGGCAAGTGAACCAAACAGTGACCTTACCAAACACATAGACTCAAAAGAAGGCTAACTAGAAGGCTTCGACTTACTTGGACTGAACTAAAAAGACAATCAGGAAGTATCTAAACCAAGCAACCTTTCGAAAGCAACCCTAAGGACTCAAACTTGAGGTCAAACCCTAATGGAAAGGATAAGACAAAGTGAAAGTGTGTTGACGTTGCCACAAACAACAAACGTTGAAAATGCAGGTTTGTATGACTACAACAAGCAACTAGGGCCAAAGTGTGCAACTATGTCCAAAAGAGAATAGTGCACGAACTTCAAAAAGGGCTAGAAAGCAATGAAGACACTTTAAAAAGTACTCAAGCAAGCAAAGACAAACAAAAGGACTTCTAAGAGGCAAACGAGATTCAAAAGAGACATACAAGTCTCAGGGGTTAGTCAAGGACGCAAAGCAACAGGCTGGAAGAGAAACCAAGTACTGGAAATCAAACCCTAACAGTGAACTGAAAGTTACAGGAAAATGCACTATTGTGCAGTGCAGAAACCAGCACACACTAGGAAAAATGCACTACTGTTTAGTGTACAAACCAGCGCTCATCAGGTGGTATGCGCTACTGTTACTAGGGTAAACCAGCGCACATGTCTCAAAAGGACAGAAACAGGATTTGCAACAACAAACTGATATGAATCAAGCAAAAGGAACAGGTGACAAATACCTAAAAGACCTCTCAGAAAATAAAAAACTGGAAAAAAAGGACTAGAAGAAAACCTAACTAGGTCTCCTAGAGCTAGAAAAAACACAGTTACTCCCCAGCGGAGTCGCTAGTCTGTTCTGCAGGATTTATACCTTATAGTGAGGAGAGACACTACCAACTTGGGCGGGGTTGATAGGTAAATACATTCATTATATTGCATTTAGTTCCTACAAATGAAATATATCGAGACATCGAAAGATGTACCTTTTATCGACGACTGGTCCTAGCTTTCGCTTGATCTCTTGCTTGATGAACCTGCAACACAAAGGAAACCTTCCCCAGCGTATCTTGACTGCAATAACTATGATGAAAATTGAAAGCAATTTAAACATCAACTACAATCAGATAACAAACCAAATGAACATACAATCCAATAGATATTCGATTTGGGACAGGAAGGGTATTTCAACCTTTATTGTCAAAGAAACATAAATCAGTACAAATATACCTGACGTGTCAAGATGCTTCTGCAACTGAGTCCTGGGCTCCTGCTCTTCACAATGACTTAGGAATTCCTCCAGCGTAACAGCACTCAAAGCATTCTTTTCTAGGTCCCTCTCTCATGCATCCTCCTTGTATTTATGGGACAAGGTATGTAGTTTGGATCGAGAGGTGGTTGGATTGGGAGGTTGGGGAAGTTGCAAACCAACTTCAACTAATCCCAATTCGTCAACTTAATATGTTTTTTGATTTCATCTTAAGATGTGTGTGAGTTTCCTCAAGGCAGAGTAGCGCACAGTATGCAACTTTAGTGTTTAACAACAAGCGTTTGCAACTTTTTGGAGGTGTGCGCTAGTTTCCCTTGAGTAAAGCAGGGCATACTACCAGATGTGCGCTGGTTTACTTTCCAAAGAGTAGCGCACATGTCAAAAAATCAGGGTAAACAAGTAGTTTGTCAACTGAAGAGGGTAGTTCCAGTCCATACATCATCTAAGTCAACCTAGCTCTTCAATCCATGGTGTCCTTTTGTGTGATCGACAACATAATGTGATCACGGATGGAGAAGTGCAGATTTGACCTATAACAGTCTTGGAGGTGAATGGAGGTACTATGAGGAGAGTTTAGTGATACAATGGAGATACTGTTCTCCCTTCAATTAGAATGCCTAAGGAGGGGATTTGAATTGGTATCTACACCTAGAAGGTCAAGATTTGTTTTGCAAGGAGAAGAGATTAGTTTTACCGCAATTTTGTCTGGAAGGAGAGGGGGACAATCCTATGAAGAGACTATTTTGTTACGCTTTGTCTTGCATGAGAGGGGGACAATACTAAGCAAGAAATTCTTATTTGTTTTGCTTGGACTTGCAGGAGAGGGGGGGAATCTTGAGAAATATATCATGTGTGTTGTGCTTGCATTGCAGGAAAAGGGAACAATCTTGAGCAAGAGATCCTATTTGTTGTGTTTTGTCTTCTAGGAGAGGGGGGAAATCTTGTGCAAGAGATTTTAGTTGCTTCCATTGGTCTTCCATGAGAGGGGGGAAATATTGTGAAGGAGACCATATTGGAAACATATTGACTTCTAGGAGAGGGGGACAATCCTATGGAAGAGATCTTAGTGATCACATGGTGTATTGCAGGAGAAGGGAAATCATGTGTTGTATCCATCAGGTTGAAACCCGAGTTTTCTGTTATTCTTAGGGATTGAATTGGGAAGAGTTCCTTTTAGTGTGACATACAAGACCCCAACTCGGGGGTGACCTGCTCAAGAAGTTTGCTTGATAATGTCTAAGGATGGGAGGAAAGTTGTTTGTTTGATGCCAGTTGCGCCCTATAAAAAGATAAGTATTTATAGTCGATAAACCTCTTTATGTATGTAGTCTTACATGTGCCCATGGAGGCCGATATATCTTTGTCATTACATGCTTTTAATTTGTATTCATGTTCATGGTGATTGGCTAACTTGAATATTGATAAATTGACAGCTCATGGAGTAGGTATGTGGTTGTGTTAATATAGTTGTTAGAAGTTAGTTGGATTTTGATCATTATGATCATTAGGAGGTATGATTTTAGGGTAGTCCATATGGCCATGTATGGATGTTCCGGATCAGATCTTCCATGGGGGTTAATGGCCGTTATTTAATATGGTGAATTCTGATCAAAGTAGTGATATAATTTTGCTACTTGAGGTAGAATAGATTGTTGATTTACTTGTTGCTTTAGAAGTTATCTTCCTTATGAATTATGATCATTCAAGGATATGATATTTGGATAGTCCATATGGCTATGCATGGTTGTTATAGATCAAGTCTTATATGGAGTTTATGGCTGATAATTTTATGCATTAGATCTTATATACATTTGTGTATAATTATGCTTTAAAGAAAGATATAGATTTTGATTGGTTACTGTCGTAAATGGAGTTCCATGAATGTACGTAAATCTAATTTATTTATTTGGTTATATGGTTACAGGAGACTGCCCATAGGTTTGATGACATTTAGTAAACATGTGAATAAGTTCTAGTGTGAATGTATTCATGTGTCATTACACTGCGTTGCATGTAAAATGGGGAATTATTGCATTGGAAGGGTTGTCTTCCTTCTAGGTGGTTGATTGTTTAAATAGTTTTGATTTGATTGGCATGTTAGCCTAACCTTGTAGAGTATTATTATGTTGTGCATAGCTTAGAGTCATCCTTCCCGTTTGATAAGAGCCATGTACCTGACCTTGATGTGGTGTTCCAGGGTTGGGTATGTTATAAGCCATGTTATAATTATAGAGGTGGAGGATGAACTAATTTGGTCAAAGAACCCAAACAAAGGTGTATATTATCCTAATTTGGAATACAAGGTGTTATTTGAAGAAAGTATTAGGAAGGAACGTATCTAGTGGAGGAGGAAGATATGGAAGCTCAAATGCCCATTAAAAGATGGTATCTTTATGTGGTTGTCTCTCAATAACAAGGTACTTACTTGGGATAACTTACAAAAAAAAAAAAAAATGGTCCTAGATGGTGTTCACTATGCAAACAAATGATGAAAATACAAATCCCCTACTCATTTTTTATTCTTAAACTAAACAAGTTTGGAAGGAATTAGACACATTAACAAGTACACATGGATTTTGGAATGGTGTCTCAGTAGAAGAATGTCAAAACAATGGGATGGAAACTCTTTTGTGAATATGTATTGTGCACATCCACCCATTGTAGCTCAAAGAGTATGGTTACCTAGGAATTCAATTTTATTTGACGATCAAAAGATTCCTCCCTTTCCATCTACTATATAGTCAAAGAATATTCTCAATAGCTTTATTCAATGTAACCCAATAAAGAGTCCAAGAAATTGTTAGAGCATAATAGCCCTCTCCTTAGCTTCATTATCCTACCTACTAACTTAAAATACGATTTTATGATTCTAGTGGTCCAAATCTCATTCAATTTGGCTACCTAAGTCACCCTAGAGCTTACTCCTAAACTCTAAGGTTCCTAAAATAACTTAACTAGGATCAATTGATGTCTATTATGTGTTTTGGGGGCACATTCCTTGATTTGGGGGGCACATCTTGGAGAGTGTGCATAGCTAACTAAGGGTATTTGGCTCTAGTTAAGCCTAACTAGATTCTTATGCACTACATGTGCAATTCAAATTGTCTCCTAACCTAATTCGAATTGTCTTGTTATTTATTTCCTTTAACTTCATTCGTTGAAGCATACAAAATTCTCTCATGTTATTGACGTCTCCCTTTTGTGTAATGATTAATGTTTAGCACATTTGTTACATGAATTTGTTAGATTGTTGATCTAACAAATCATAACTATATTACTGAAAAATAGAGTATTATTTAGATGTCAACATGAAAATTCATTCATGTGCATATCCAGTTGAAACAAGTCCAACCAAAACCAACCTAATTTCATACTTAAGTATGATATGGACAAAATCAATTATACAAACCAGCTATACAAACCAAAAAGTTTAAAACACATCAACTATATTGATCTACAACTCACACTTATAGTCGTATATTTTGTACATTATGTACTATCCAACTGATAGACCAAAAAGTCTTCAAGTAAGCTAAACAAAAACAAGTCTCTAATGAACCATGTTGCTTCTCCAATTGGATCGTCTTCTTCAGAGAAAAACATGCAAAAAAAATTCAAAGGTGAGATCCACATAAGCTTACAAGAGCTGCCATAAATTCTTCAAGTATAGATTCAAAATCACCTTATATCACATAGTGGATCATGAAAGTATTCATTTGATGTTGAATTTAAGTTTTTCGAAATGTACCAATTACCTTCCTGCATGAGAGTACCATCTTTGTCCAGTTCATTCGCTTTTGAGTTGCATTCACGAAACACATGCTTTATGCTCATTGTTCCCATCATTTCTTTTAATCTTAAAACCTCTTACAAAAGAGGAGCCAACTGAATAATGTGAATTATATTTTTCCCATTTATCCACCTAAAAATGAGTTGTGAATCACCAAAAATATGAAGTTCCGATTTACATCATGCTCCACTACCAACCACAACAAAATTCTAAGAGCGGTAGCAGTGAACTCCACAAAATTATTCAATCCCTTCCTGAGACCAGCTTACAAAATAAACCAGTGTTGCCTAGAAATATAAAGTAACCCCCTTGCTCCACATCTCTGCACATCCCCCATGGAAGCACCATCAAAATAAGCCCAAGGAATAGTTTCATCAATATCTTCCTCAATCACCTAGCGAATCGTGATCTTATGTCTTCAAAGCATCTAGCATTCCTTGCTAGCCATATTCCCCGAGATACAATAAGAGGGAGAGATCTGTAATCTGTAAAAGAGCCTTTTAAGTTCCACATCTTAAGATGGTTTTCTATAGTACCCCCTTGCCATATATTTACCAGCTTTATACACTTCTCTATATCAGTCTAGACATCCTTTGTATAGGAACATTCAACTGCTATGTGAAGATTTGTTTCCTCTGCATTTTTGCATAAGTAACATCTACCAGGTCCCTCTCTATTTTTTCTTTGTAACACATCCCAAGTAAGAGCTTTATTAGAGAGGAGAAACCACATGAAAATATTTGATTTTAAAGGACAATTGTAACGCCAAACAGAACGCCACCACCACATAAGCTCATATCTCACCTTATCCTAGATCAAATACCTGTAACCAGATTTTGGAGTATAAACTCCCATAGGAGAATGCATCCAAACCATTGAATCATTGCAATCTTTGATCCTAACATTGTTGTTTTTTAAGTTAGAAATATATCCATTCCAAATTTCACTTTAATTTCCATGAAATCCCACTACATCTGCCTTAATCCATCCTTTTCCCCTAAATGAAGATGATCCATGATCTGCAATACTATTCAAAGAAAGATAACCTCTATTTCTAAGTATATCAATCATATGTGCTAGAAGAGTGTATCTATGATTACAGCCGACCCAAGGATCAACTCCCAAACGTACAGAAATCCCATTCCCTACCTTCCATGATAATCCTGATTCATTTATGTCAAAAGCACGTATGACCGCTTTCCAATAGATAGATACATTACAGAGAGATTTATTTGGTCTATGAATCCAATCTACGATAACAGAAGAATAAATATATTTCCGAACTACAACCTATACCCAAAAACAAGATCCGTTCTTGAAGCCCCGACCTCCATATTTCTTTGGTAGTGCCAAAGTCTACCATTTAATCCAGACCATTCCTTGATTTTCTAAACTAATAGACCATAAGAATCTATAACAAAATTTCCTCAAATTTTCAATTACACCTGATGGGATCCAGAAATTCATCCAAAAGACAGGAATCGATTCCATAACAACCTTTACCAATACCATTTCCCCCCTTTTGACAGCCATCTATGGCTCCAATTTGATATTCGTGATTCACTATTTGCAATCATCCAGTCCCAATTCTTAATTACATAAGACGATGGCTTTAATCTGAAACCCAAATACTTCAATCCTACATCAAATGGAGTAACTGTGTATGGAAGCAAAATTCTGATATTGGTCATCTCTTGTTCATCCATTCTAGACACCAACAATGAATATTTTCCTGTATTTACCTTCATGCCCGTCGACAAACAGAACACAGCTAGAATCTCATGTATTTTTTCCAAATCCTGGGATGAACCATCAGAAAAATTAAGTATATCATTAACAAACAATATATGTGTAAGACATATATTACCCCCAAAGATATACATTTTAAATCTCCAATTCGCCTTGCCTCTAGAAAAGCCCTGCCAAAACTCTCAGTAAAAATAAGAAATAAAAGCGGGGCTAGGGGGCATCCTTGCTTGATACCTCGACTAGGCCTGAAAAAAGCCGACACGGATCCATTTATTAAAATAGAGAAAGATACAGAAGTTAGGCACCCCAACACCCAAGATATAAAGAGTACTTCAAATCCCCTTTGAGAAAGCACAACCCTCAAATGCATCCAACTTACTCTATCATAGGCCTTTGACAGGTCTAAGTTTAACACAATTGCTTTTAGATTCTTACTCTTTATAATGTGTAAACCCTCCTGAGCTACACCAATAGCTTCATGGATATGCCTACCTGGAAGGAAACCAAACTGCTCACCAAATATATATTCATTCAAAACTCACTTTATCTTAGTAGAGATAACTTTAGATATAATCTTGTAAATACAACTACAAAGCGATATAGATCTAAATCCCTCAAAGCATGCCAGAGAATCAGATTTTGGAATTAGGGCTAAAAAAAGTTGTGTTAAAAAATTTTGGTAGTTTCCCACTAGATTTGAATTCTTCAATAACCTTAAGTAGATCTTGTGACATAACAACAAATAGTTCTAAGTAGAATTCAACCGGGAACCCATCTGGACTTGTGTCCTTTTAAACTATGACAAAGATATCTTTTAATTCATTCAAGGAAACTTTTTACATCAAACATACTATTATCTTCGTCATTCACATTAGAATGAAAAAAATGAGCTATCTTCACAATCTCGGCAAGGGGAACATTTCCTGCATCCCAAAATAGAGACTCAAAATGGTTTTACCTGCGTGCAATATATCATCACACCTTCAACTTCTTCTCCCGAGTCCGCTGAAAATTTCCAGATTGAAATTAACATATCCCCACTAGCACAGCTTCAATTCAGTAAAATTAAAGTTGAAAACCCATGTCTATGTCTAGCATGTCAGGTATGCATAAAACCCAAAGAAAGCAGGGCCATAACAGCATTGGCAATGGCAGTGACAGTGTCATTTACAAACCAGAAGAAGAAAATTGTACTACTGCTTGACCTAATGTTTCACCTCCAGCACAGAAAAGCTACCACTGATGCTCTTAAAATACAAGAAACCAATGCCAACGGTATTTGTTCTGAAAACCACTGGATAGGCTCCTCTACATATCAAAATCTCTTAAAGGAATGCATAAAAAGGGCGGCCTTGTTAGAGGGAAAATTGGTCCATGCCCACATGACTGAAATGGGTTTTATGTCAGATAGGCTGTTACTTAACACGCTCTTAGACATGTATGCCAAGTGCGGAAGTCTGCTTGATGCACGCAAAGTCTTTGATGAAATGCCTGATCCAAATGTGTTCTCGTGGACAATGATGATTGCAGCTTATACCAGGCATGGGTTTGCCGAAGAGGCATTGGAACTGTTTAGGCAATTGCGAGGAATTGGCATTCAATCTGACCAGTATGTTTTCACCACTGTTCTTCCAGCATGTGCCAAATTGGTTGATCTGGAAAAGGGAATGGAAATCCATGGAGAGGTAATCAGAAATGGGTTTCAGTATGATGTTTTTGTGGGGAATGCGCTTATAGATATGTACGCGAAATGTGGGTACACAGAGATGGCGCATAATGTATTTGACAAAATGCGCCAACGAGATGTTATTTCATGGAATACGATGATTGTTGCCTGTGCACAGAATGGAGAATTTGATGAGGCCTTCAAACTCTTTAAGAAAATGGTAATGTCAAGTGAGAAGCCGGATTCGATAACATTTGTCAGTTTGTTGTCGGCTTGTGTTGGCTTGGCTGCTCTGGAACAGGGGAAGGAGATCCATGAAGAGGTAATCAGGACTGGACTTCAATGTAATGTAGTCGTTGGGAGTGCCCTTGTAGACATGTACGCTAAATGTGGCAGAATAGACAATGCACACAGTATGTTTGACAAAATCCCTCAACGAGATTTAGTTTTATGGAATATAATGATTGCTGCATACTCCAGGAATGGGCTCTGTGATGAGGTATTGGGTTTATTTTATCAAATGCAACAAACAAGAATCCAACCCAATCAGTTCACATTTGCCAGTATTCTCCCAGCATGTGCCAAAGCAGCGGCTTTGGATCAGGGTCTGAAAATCCATGAAGAAATAATTAGAAGAGGATTTCAGTCTGATGTCGTTGTGGGAATCGCTCTCATAGACATGTATGTGAAATGTGCAAGCCTAGAGCAGGCACGTGATGTTTTTGAAACAATGCATCCGCAAGATGTGACATCATGGAATGCAATGATTGCAGGGTACACACAGAATGGACATTTTAATGAGGCCCTGAAGCTCTTTCAGAAAATGCAACTGGCCGGTGTAATACCAGACTCCATAACCTTTGCTAATCTTCTACCTGCGTGCGCTAGCTTGACAACTCTGCAACAGGGTATGGTGATCCATGGAGAAATAGTTAGAGGTGGATTCCAGTCTGATGTCTTTGTGGGGAGTGCCCTTGTAGATATGTACGCAAAATGTGGGAGCATAGAAAAGGCATGTGTCGTATTTGATGAGATGCCTCACCGAAATACAGTATCGTGGACAGTTATGATTGCGGTATATGCACAGAATGGGTTTGATGTGGAGGCTCTGAGGCTTTTTCGACATATGCAAGTAACTGGTGTGAAGTCAGACTCAAAGACATTTTCTAGTGTCCTCCCTGCTTGTGCTGGCATTGCAGCTTTAGAACAGGGTATGGAAATCCATGGAAAAATTATAAGAACCGGATTTCAGACTGATGTCTCGGTGGGGAGTGCCCTTGTAGACATGTATGCAAAATGTGGAAACATAGACAAGGCTCGTGCTTTATTTGACAGGATGACTTCACGAAATGCCATCTCCTGGACATCCATGATTGCAGCGTTTGCGATGCATGGTTTTGGTAGGGAAGCCCTCAAACTCTTTGAACAAATGCAACACTCTGGCATAAACCCAGACCATGTCACATTACTTTGCGTTTTGACTGCATGCTGCCATGCAGGTCTAATAGATGATGCAAGACAGGTGTGTTAAAAAGATTCCTGGATGCAGTTGGATTGAAGTCAACAAACAGATCCATGCTTTCATAGTAGGGAACAGGTCACATCTGCAAACACAGCAAATGTGTGCAGAGTGGGAGAGTTTGCCTAGGGAGATGAAATCTACAGGATATGTACCTGATACAATCGTGCTCAGTGATATGGAGGAAGAGTAGAAGGAACAATTGTTTTGCTGCCATTGTGAGAACCTGTCTGGGCACTATTCAGGTTAACAGGATCCTTTGAGTCTGCAGGAATTTCCAGTCTGCCACTGAGTTCAACACCAAGGCTCTGCTGATTACCATCATTTCATGGATGAATATTGCCATCTCCTGGACATCCATGATTGCAGCGTTTGCGATGCATGGTTTTGGTAGGGAAGCCCTCAAACTCTTTGAACAAATGCAACACTCTGGCATAAACCCAGACCATGTCACATTACTTTGCGTTTTGACTGCATGCTGCCATGCAGGTCTAATAGATGAGGGTCAGCATTACTTTGATTGTATGAGCAAATCTTATCATGTAACACCTACAATGGAGCACTATGGTTGCATGGTTGACCTTCTTGCTCGTGCTGGGCGCTTTGATGAGGCACAAGATTTTATCAACAGAATGCCAATGAAGCCTACTGCAACTGTGTGGAGGTGTTTGCTTTCTGCTTGTAGACTACATAACAACCTAGAGCTAGGAGAACTTGTGGCAGAACAGATTTTGGAGCTGAACCCCGAAAATTCTGCCCCTTATGTGCTGCTGTCCAACATCTATGCCGCATCTGGCAGGTGGAATGACATTGAAAAGGTTCGGAAAATGATGCAAGACAGGTGTGTTAAAAAGATTCCTGGATGCAGTTGGATTGAAGTCAACAAACAGATCCATGCTTTCATAGTAGGGAACAGGTCACATCTGCAAACACAGCAAATGTGTGCAGAGTGGGAGAGTTTGCCTAGGGAGATGAAATCTACAGGATATGTACCTGATACAATCGTGCTCAGTGATATGGAGGAAGAGTAGAAGGAACAATTGTTTTGCTGCCATTGTGAGAACCTGTCTGGGCACTATTCAGGTTAACAGGATCCTTTGAGTCTGCAGGAATTTCCAGTCTGCCACTGAGTTCAACACCAAGGCTCTGCTGATTACCATCATTTCATGGATGAATATTGTCGGGGACACGTACGTTAAAAAGATTCCCAGGTGCAGTTGGATTGAAATCAACAAACAGATCCACGTTAAAAAGATTCCCAGGTGCAGTTGGATTGAAATCAACAAACAGATCCACGTTAAAAAGATTCCCAGGTGCAGTTGGATTGAAATCAACAAACAGATCCATACTTTCATAGTAGGACAGGTCACATCTGCAAACACATAAAATGTACGCAGAGTTGGAGAGTTTGCATATGGAGATGAAGTCTACAGGATACATACCTGATACAGTTGTGCTTAATGATATGGAGGAAGAGTAGAAAGAGCATATTTTTGCTGCCATTGTGAGAAGCTGGTTGGGAACTTCGAGATAAACCTTTTGGGTTAACAAGATCCTTTGAGTCTGCAAGGACTGTCACTCTGCCACTAAGTTCAATGCCGAGGTTCTTGCTGGTTACCGTCATTTCATCATTTCAAGGATGAACAATGCTCTCGTGGAAACTAATTTTTTGAACAGAACGGGAGTGATTTATGTTCAGAGATAGATAAATACATGATCCTAGCCATAGCTATAGGTTAAAATATAAAAGTGGCCTAAAAAGGCGAGGAGGCTGCTAGCAGAAAGCGTAGCCAAACCTCTAACTAAATTCTTGAAGAGTCTAGACCACATATTTCCATTTAGTGCATGTCTATCTGAGGCAGTCATCTACAAAAAAGAAAGCGTCGCCATGAACCAAATTACTAAGATTACAAAAATTACAGCTAGCACTGCCCAAATCTGTCGATGTACTGGGGAAGCTGTTCTTAGTAACGTGATTGATAGAGGGAACTTGCCAGGGCCTTGCAAGCAGGTCATTTACAGGCTGCTGCTGCTGGTTTGATCCTCTGTAGTCTGGAGCTCTCTTTTTTCATTTGTGAACTGTCACAAAAGTTGTCAGTTGGCAGGTTGGGAAGGTCAGTGTCCTCAAACTGCCCGAGTCCATCAAATAAGCATCCAGTCTCCCTCTGTAAGCTATTTATGCAATCCTTATGTTTTGGGATGACTCCATGAACAGGTGTCTGTCACTTCTTTAATGAACACATTTTCTTTCTGTTAGTGATACTAAATTAAACAAGCTCTTGCTCTTCCAAGGGGAGTATCATTTCTGAAATTATTGCACCAGAAATCACTAGATCTACAGCCCAGTATGATAGAGATGTTGTCATGTACGTGGGTAATACTTACATCATCATATGTTGGCTTAAAAAAAATAGAAAACTTATAACAAATAACAATTAATACTGTAATACTATAATAGCAACACTATAATACTATATGTTAGCCAAATATATATTATAGATATTGTATTTACATAAAAATAATGTTGCAATATATATATAATTTTTTTAATCATTATGATAGATTTAGGGTAATCGTAGTCTCACTCAACTAGTTGCATGAGACTACTACTGAGTTGAGTGAGACTACAACTAGCATAAATCTATCATAATGATTAAAAAAATTACAACTCAAACGATTTGATCCCTTTCGATACATAATAAATCCAGGAATAACATGGATCGTAACACATGTCAATTACATGTAAAGTAGATATGTTGTTGGTGTGTAAAATCTTATGATTAACATATTTAATAAGATGGCCACAAGTATAAGTTGTCTTGAGATATATGATTTTCAAGGCAGGGGATTCACATCGTAAAGCGCTAGGTTTCTGCAAGGGTTGTTCTTGGTTTCTCTTTAATGGTATATCAGTCACAGCTAATTGTTTGAAGGTTTGATATGCGTTGATTGGACCAAAATAATTTGCATTATAGACTGTATGAAAAAACTGCATTGCATGATGGATTTTTATCATCAAATCCTTCTCTCCTACAGAGGAGTATTTGATTATGCTATTTAGTGAATTATTCTAATGAATAGGGCCTATAGAATCCTATTTTATGGTGGAAGGAATTGTTTTGGTACACTCCAACTTGTTTAAGAACAGTTGGCTTAATTAATAATAATCATTTTGGTTCAGAGAATGAAATCTGGCTCTGTTATGCAAATGTGTACTTAAATTAATTTAGTTAGTTAATATCAAAATTTTACCTTTTGGAGAAATAGAAGGAAACCACATTTTTTCACCAAGTAGCAAGGTACTCTACAGCCTAGTATGAGGGAGATGTTGTCACATAGCGTAACATAATGTAATGTTACAAAAATAAAAAGTAATTAAAAAAATTCATGTCGACTAATAAAATATAAAAAATAAAACCAGAATAGATCTATCTTAAAACCAGATTTATCAAGCATCGAGAGGGATCCACTATCTTGAATTGGATCCCTCAGTTGTATACAGTATACAACTTTGATGCCATGCATCATATAATGACAGATTTCTAGAACTTTTATGGAAGGACCCAATTCATAACTGCTGTTAATTTTCCAATAGCAAAAAGTGCTTGCTCTATACACCCTTGATAAGATGGTTAATTAGCAATAACTACAATTTCACAAGAAGTCTCCCATAAGATGGCCAGATCCACAGGAAGCGTCGCATTCTAAATAGAAGGATTTCAATGGTTCTATTGGGAGAAAACTTGTCTTTCCAAACTTATTAAGTTGTGCTTTTTAATACAAAGCCTTCCCAGCATTCCTCAGACATGACTGATTTGAACTGCCATGCATGTTATAATCCATTAGTAAGCCCATAATTTCAATTCAAATGAGAACATTCTATCTAACCCGTTATGCTTTTCTTTTGATAACCCAGTTTATGATTTTCTCTTGATAACCTAGTTCAGTTTACTTTCTTAACATTCAACTTTAAAGAAAAATTGAATGTAATACCACAATTTTGGTCCTAAATGGCTATGCAAAATGTATGCAATGTTTTATTGGGATAACCATGTTCTTTATAAAGGCCTATTGATTATGATTGCTTCATGGATCCATGATATCATGTATGAAGTGATTAAAGATAAGTTGTTCATGTTTTTATTAATATCAATAAAACACACAATACTTTGGGAGAAATAATGAGTATTGTGAGAAATAATGAGGTCACTGGGTGAAGGGCAGTTGAGGTTAAGATGGATTTACATTGGTTCATTTATATCAAGACTTCATCTTTCCTTTCAATTTAGTTTATTAGTATTTCGTTATATAACACATCTTGCTCATACTAAGCTATAGAATGCTTCATGGATCCATGATATCACGTATGAAGTGATTAAAGATAAGTTGTTCAAGTTTTTATTAATATCAATAAAACACACAATACTTTGGGAGAAATAATGAGGAGTATTGTGAGAAATAATGAGGTCACTAGTTGAGGTTAAGTTGGATTTACATTGGTCCATTTATATCAAGACCTCATCTTTCCTTTCAATTTAGTTTATTAGTATTTTGTTATATAACACATCTTGCTCATACTAAGCTATAGAATGCACCTCGTTGCCCTCGGTGCAATCATTGTGTTGTGAGCTCTTACAATTGGAGAGCAGGCATGGTTTAAACCTTGTTGCAGGTTGCTAGATCCTATCTATTGTTGAGGGATGAATAGTGAGGAGTAGAAATAGGGGACCTTATTGGCATGGTAAGCACGGTGTTGATCTCTATGGAGTAGTACATTACTACATTTGGGTTCACTTTACGACATTAAACTAGTGTTTTGTTGAAATCACATGGTTTTGTTTTTTTAAGATATTGAAAATTAAGTTGACTAAATTTCATCAATATTTCAACTATTGGTTGTCATTTTATTGACATTACATCTATCATCAGTATGCATTAGTGCAAAAAAAATGATTTCATGTTATGAATAAAATTTCCCTTAACGTTGATCTCAAGGTATGTAGGGAAATGACACATTAGAAATGCAATGTCAGCACAAACCACAATCATGTATGCCATATCAACATCAACATGTCAACATAAGCACATTAGCAATGCCACATCAATATCACCATGTCAACAATGCCACACCAATTGTTGCATCAAAATATTGACTTAGGGGGGTATAGTCAATGTCAAGAATTTTGGCTTATATGATGTGGAAATGATGTTATGAATGTTGATTTATCAATGTCACTAACATCGATAAATCAATGTTATAGGTAAGTGTTTTACTATGCAATTCCCCTTTTGTAGTCTTGCATTTTAGCATCTCTAAATGACATGTGCTAGCCATCCAAAGATTGTTTCCAGTGATCTCGAGTTCAAGCTTGACAATTATGACAATTTATGGTACTACATTTCCCTTGGGTAGCAAGATGGCAAGCTCGTATTCCACTATTAACAAATTCCTATCAAAGGTTGGTGTTGAGCCTTGGTTTCACATGTTTACAATGGTTATGTAGCCTATTATTCCTTCATTTATTCATTCTCTTTGCTCATTTGACACTTATGTTACCATATATCATCACACATTTTTCACTTTCATGCTATGCAAGCTTCATGAGACATGTGAGGACTGATAGGGTTAATTCCCATGTTTTGATGATTACTTGGAATGGATATTGTGGTTTCCTAACTCGCTTCCAAATGTTGTTGCAGATTTCTTGTAGCAAACCCTTGTTAGAGGCGGTTTTTCCATGTCATTTGCGAGCAGATAAAGATGAATTTAAAAATCCAAGACATGGGTTTTGTGCATAATATGCCCTTTTAGGTGACTTGCGAGCAAAATCCTCGAAAAACACAAAACAAGGGATGTATGGGTGTGATTTCAAAACGGATTTATTATGTCATTGCGAGAATTTCGATAGCAATGAGAATTCCAGTAGCGTGTCCACACTTCGACTAGTTGAAGTTCTTATGGACGAATTAGGGAATGTGGTTTTCTTGGGAATGATGTTGTTATGCTCTTCAAACAACCTTAAACTAAATCCAAGATCTCACGGTTGTGAGATCCACATGTTTAGGATCCAAGATTTGATGGTTGTGATATCCACATATTTAGGGATTGATCTCATCTTGTTGTAACCTTTTTCTTTTTAAGTTGTGTATAGATATGGGGAGATATCAATATTGTAGGGAGTGTGTTGATCATTACGAAAGGGATTAGACAGGAGAATGGTTGTAAGAAAGAATTATTGTTGTCGATATCTCAATTTTCATTCTTGCATAGAGGAGAATGTTGATGGGTTAATGGTATTATGTTCTTGTATTTTGTTCAACCTTCATTTTTCTAATGATGAATACAATCGCTATTGTTGTTTGATGATGTTGTGATTGTGATTTAATCAATGTAGTTTTCTCTTCAATGCATCCCCAACCTAGTGAGCACCCTCGCTTAGGAATGCATTGTATTGTTATTTAATTAGTTTAGTTATGCATTTGCAGGTTTAGTGTTGTCATATTTAACTTGTAGATTTGATTGTTCTATCATTTCCATAGATTAATTTATTGTTTTCAATTGCTTTCTCAAGTTTGTAATTCATTTATGCTTTACTGCTCATTTATTTCTGCTCTTTAATTTTTGTCAAGTGTGCTAATGGAATTGCTTGTGTGGAGTATGCTCTTGGAAATTTTAGGAAGTTGTTAACCCTAAGATCTTAAAAGAGTTTCAAAGTCACAAGACTCAAATCTATGACTATGATATTTTTGGATTTGGATTTGTATCGCAAGATTTATTTGATTTGGTTTTATGCTTAGTAAAGCTATGTAAATTGTTAAGTCTCGACTCCTGGAAATAATTTATTGAGCGAATTGGATATTGAATTTTGTAGAAGTGGCTAGATGCCTAATCCTGCACATATAGTGGTAATATCTCGCAAGCTTACGAGATCCTAGATTGATAATTTAATGATCAACAATTTAAGCAATTAAATTTCTCAACAATTGGTCAACGAGGTGGAAGAGGTCTTGACCTTCTCAAGATCTCTTCCACCTTTGCCACCAACATTTTCTAGACAATCTTTCATACTGAACTATGATCTTGCTTTTCGTACAGCACAAGGGAAACACAGTACCACAAATTGTCACAATGGTCAAACTTGAACTCGAGGCCACTAGCAACACTATCCACATGGTCAAGATGTGGTATTTGGAGATGCTTAAATGCAAGAGCACTATGAAACACATGATTTAATAGTAAAACACATGTAGTGAATGAATTAATGGGTTGTGGACTAATACATTCCTTCATTTCCACCAACTCTTGTGGTATTATTGTTCTCTCAAAAACCTTATCATAAAGCATATAAAGCAAGGTGGCTCCACCAACATTTACTAAAAATATTGATCACACAATAAAAGATAGTTGGAACTAAATATTACAAAATCCCCACAATTGTACCCAATAGATGAGTGTAAAGAGATAGAAAGTTGACATGTAGAAATAATTGTACAAAGCAAAGGAACCCTTGTTTGAGGGAGAGACATCAATGGGAAAGAGGTCAAAGAATAGTTGTTAAGTGTGAAAAAGTATTGCAACTTGGATGACTTTTGAAACCAAAGGGGAATCTACAATTTAATTAGAAAAGCATCCCTATGGTGTGACAATAAAACTAAGTTAAAGAAGATTCATGGAAAGGATTCATCCTAGAGAAAGTTCATGAGATACTTTAGGCACAAGCACTTGCCTAAACACTATTATAGGCATATATTTTTTACATTTCACGACTATAGGGATTGAAGATGGTTGATGAATATGAGAAAGAGTTCCTAGAGTCGATAAAGTAAATTCCTATAATCAAGGTGACAAACTCAAGATGAAACAAGTTATTAGTGGTCTTAATCTTGCCTCCAAGAACCAAGTGAACATCATGGGCTTGAATACCTTGGTTGAGGCAGTAAAAAGGGGAAAGAATTCAGGATAAATCCTGAGTTCAACAAGACTTTCCAAGAAGTTGAAGGATAATTTCAAAGATAAAGGTGACAAGCAATAAAATAGTTATAATCCTTCATATTTTCATTATGGCCAAGATGTATATTGTTCTCATGTCAAGGACACAACAATTTACACATACCAAAAGCAAGTCAAGAATGTGATGTGTTTCAAATGCAAGGAAAAAGGGCAATATGCTCGAGGTTGTCCGAGGAGGAAAGGTGGAGTTAGAAATATTCACAAGGTACAAGATGAAGAAATTATGGGAGACTTATCCAATGCATTCAAAGTTTATGTAGCATTAGAACACCTTTAAGCTACCAATGTATGCTACAATGATTGATGTGCGATATAATATCATCTTTTACATTTTGTTTATGTTAATAGATCAAATGAAGAGTCATAGTTTAGTTCCACCGAATGCACTCACTAAAGGTCATCTAAGAGTACACAAACTAAAGATACCACAGACAATATAAGTACCTAGAAAGATATTAAAACTAATTAGAGTTATAGTTCTAAATTGTGTAGTGAAACTAAATGGACTCCCCACTCATGTAGACTTGTATGGTTTATCTTTAGGAGTGCATGATGTCCTAATTAGAGTAGATTGGATATCATCGCACCATATAGAGAGTGGTTAAGTAATGTACTTCAATAGTAGCTCTAACATGAGAATCACCATTATGATGTGCCTCAAATTTACCATGGCTTTATAGCCCTCCTTGGTAACAATTTTCAATTCTTACTCTATGAGTGCTTCACCATATTCTTGTAACTCTTGATTATATAATGGAAAACATTAACACAATTAGTAGTGGCATGGAGTAAAGTAATATATGAACAATTCATAAATGAAATAATATATTGTTGACTTACATATCTTGGTTTGGCCTTTAATGCACCCTCCTTCCTTAATATTGTGGTATCTAAAAATACTAAATTGTGCTTTTTTGGCCTTATTTGTGTTCTTTAAGATGTCAAAAAGTTCATAGAATCATTTATAAAATTATAGAACAATTCAAATGCAATAGTTTTAAACAAAATAAGTTTCGGGGCTTTAATTATTACCTAGCATTTCTTAGCCTTTTTCTTGTTTGCTTGAGTCGTTGTTTCTTTACATAAGATTTTAGAGAATCACACTCTTGTTCCAAGATTAATGCAAGATGATCATATTGAGGGGTTTTGGCTAATTTTCTATGAGGTGTCTCATACCTCTTGCATATTCTTTCTGACAATTAATCAACCACCCTTTCATTGAATATTGATCCATAATGTTCCATTGTGTACTTCATAACTTCGTTTCTCAACTTTTTCTTATCTTCATATCTATGTCGAACTTGATAGTTTGTCTAAAAAGATTATATGCCTTCTCATACAAATTAACTCCCAAACTTAAATGAATTGTAGGTTCAGGAAATCGGATGGGATAGCAACAAATTCAATTGTTGACTTTGTTGTTGCTTCGTCTAATTACTTGAACCTACAATTGGGTTAAGGATGGCCCAAATTGACATAAACTCTATTACTCCTTTCCCAAATACTTCATATATACACTTAGGTGTAGAATAAGAACAATGTAAAAAACTAATCATATAACAAGTAATTAATTTGTTACTTACTAGGAAGTTATCTTTCCTTCAATGAAACTCCATCAATGTCATGTCAATATTTATCTATATGGGCATTTGTCTTTGTATAAACAATTACGAATATAATACATGAGCAAGCAATATGAAGGGTGGGATTATGATTTGCATGTTCACATGGATGGTGTGGTGTGTCAAGAGATGGAGCAGGGTTGTGTACTAGTTTGTCATGAGATGGAGGGAGGTTGTGTGGTGTCCATGTTGAGATAGAGATTGAGTATCCAACATGAGTTGTGGTGATGGTGCAAGAGATGGCATTGTGGTGACATTATCAACTACTAGTTGGAGAGGACTAGGACCGATATTGATACGTTGACTTAAATTTTTTTGTAACAAAGAGGACATTGTTATATTTTTTGAAACATAGATTGATAATAATGAATTTAGTAATTAAAAAACAATTTAGTGCATCAAATTTAACCACATACAATATAGAATTCCATTTGTCGGAAGGGGTTGTGATTTTCATGTTCACGTGAATGGTGTGGTGTGTCAAGAGATGGAGCATGGTTGTGTACAAGCTTGGCATGAGATGGAGGGAGGTTGTGTGGTGTTCCATGTTGGGATGGAGATTGAGTATGCAACATGAGTTGTGGTGATGGTACAAGAGATGGCACTGTGGTGACATAATCAACTACTAGTTGGCGGGGACTAAGACAAATATTAAGAAGTTGGTTCAAAATTTTCTACAACAAAGAAGACATTATTATATTTTTTAAAACTAGATTGAAAATAATGAATTTAATAACCACAAAACAATTAAGTGTTTCAAATTTAACTACATACACTTTCATTGGTCTAAAACATATCAACATATTCCTAATGTTTTCAAAAACATACATTAAACCTAATGTATTATAGATATTTGGAATCCTTTGTAGTTCATCTTTGTAATTCATGCCTTATTCTATAAGAAGATCAAAAATATCTTTGAAATCCTTTGTTGTTCATGCCTTATTCTCTAAGAAGATCAAAAATATCTTGAGTACATCATGTCAAAAATATCTTCAGTACATCATGTGGAGGGTGCTTACCCTAGTGACAAGCAACATGTAGGATTAATTAGTGATTATTCAAAATGATATGGATATTTATTTAATATAATGTGTGTGCCCATATCCCGAGGACTATGTGTGTCGTGGTTTGCCAATGACTTTTGATATAATATTCCTTCATGCATGTTTTTTCATCCATTTAGGAAAATCACCATAAAATAAATAATTGTAAATGTACATTAATGAAGATAAAGTTCAATTCAAAGGATGTAGTTAGGGATGCATAGCATATTTAAAAGTGTGTGGAGTCTATTAGAAAAACAAATAAATACAATATACATTGATTTGCAACTTGACACTTTCCATGATTTATTTCAACCTTCTTTTCGATAACTTATACATTATATTCTACTAAGTTTTCTAAAAACTAAATGATTGTTGTCTTGAAGTAAAACCCACATTGTATATAGGGGATAAGTTGTTTAATAATAGTTTTGCATCATTTTTATCTACATTTTCTTGATTGCAACTTTGGAGAGTACATTTTTTATTCAAAAATAGTCTAATTAATATAATTTAGCATAAGTCATATCAACGCATAACATCTTCAAACTATGCATCAACCAATGGTGTTGCCTTTGTTCTTCCCCATTCACACTTGGAGAATAGGCACTAACATGTGTGAGTTGAGTTGTCTAATAGGTCACCTCATTGGAATCACATTGTCAAATAGAGAAGCTCCACATTTATGATAGCATCTCCCACACTACAGGTGTTATTGACATGATTTATTTGGTTAGTGTGGGCATTGTTTTCGACATGCACGTGAACCCACCTTTAATTTATGTAACTACATCTTAAATGACTTCAAGTGATGCACCCATATTGTATTCTCCTATTCTTGAAGTAAAGATATATGTATAAATGCATGAATTATCTGATTATATTATTAAAAGGTGAAAGTAGAGTGCTAGCCTAATGTAATTTATTCTTGTTAATAAGATGCTTCTTTTGCTCAGCCAAAGAGGAATGGCTAGGACTTAGCACAGCCTAGGTTTCAACAATTTTTGCTCATTTTGGTAATCCTTTTTTGTATAATTCTATGTAATCAGTTTGTTAAGGTTTACTCCAGCTCTATGCTGGATAATTTCAGGAAGACTAAGCTCAGAGCCTGTAAAGCAACACAGATAGACAATATAGGGAAAGTAGGTTCTGGTTTTTTTGCACTATTAGAACTCCTTCTGAAAGTTTGTAATGAATAGTTGTGCACAGCTTTATAAATATAATCCTTTACTCTGTTACTGTTAAAAAAAAAAAAAAAAAGATCCCGAGGCATTAGGCGCAAGCAAATCATACCATCTCATGTTTAGATGAATGTTATGTTTGTATGAGAATTCATTCATTGAGCTATGGAAAATGATTCTATGAGCATGTTATACTAAAGATTTTTTTTACTTATGCTCCTCCACTTTGAATGTAATGATTCATTTTGTGTTTATGATTGCATGTAAGAGAAAAATCAAGTTAATAATAATAATGTAATGTTATTAAAATAGTTAATGTTTTCGAGAACAAATAATGAGCAATCACAAAAGAGCTAATCTATAGTGGTAGTTGTTCTCCTACTAACATAATGATTGATTGGTTGTGGGTTACTCTCTTCATCTATGCGGCTTATTTCTTGTTGAGTGTGTTTGTGAACAAAAAAGTGGTATATTTCATAAATAACATCTTGGAAGTGTTTTTACAACTATAAAATCTCATATTCCCCTCAACATGATATCCCACATTCATTGTAAGGACTCGTATGCACCAACATATAAACCCCAATAATATACATGAATTCTTATGATAATAGAGGTGCACAAATGGTGGTGTAACTCCTATTATTGTAAGTTGATTAATTGATGAATATAGACATCTATTATCTATTGTTATAGTTGATACATGTTCATTTTCATAGTTAATGTTATTTATATTTAGTATCTTCATTTTCATAGTTAATGTTATTTATATTAAATATCATTTTTATATAATATTGATCATCAATGTTCGATTTCAGTAGGTTTAATGGTGAAGAATAGATGTTTCCTTCTTGAAAATCACAAGTTCAAGTTTATAAGAGAGCAGTATGTCTCCTAAGGAAAATGCCACACACACGATATTACCATATAAATTAGATAAATCTAAAATTGTAAAATGAGATTTAAAATTAATAATAAGATATTTAGATTCTTGTACACACAATAAATGATTAATTACATATTATAATTAAAATTGGTTGGCCTTTGTAAATATTGTGGACAAACTATTTTTTATCATTTTTAAAGATTTTAATCTACTTATAACATGTCATAGAATTTGATTATAAGATTGATAATTAATTTTTAAAATTGAATAATTATTAAACAATGGTATAAATAATTTAATAAGTAAATATAAATAATTATATACTATTTTGTTTATACATAGATAATTAATATTATAACTTGCTAATTGTAGGTTTTTATTTTTCAAACATTGTAAATATGATTTCACTTTGTAATTAAAAATCCTTCCTTTCTTTGTTAATAACCTCAAAATTTCCTTTCTTTATTAACCACCTTAAAATTTTATTAATATAAGTATTAGCTTATTATTCTCCGTAAAATAATGAATATTGAAAACATTTCAATCAAGTTAAAAATAGAACCATTGGTAGTCATCTAACCTTAAGAAACTAAAGGTAGTATTTTGTAAGCATTGCCTAACTGACAAGGGAGTGTGTATTATAGTATCTCCTAAAAGTCATTTCACATAAAGAGATTGATTTAGACCCAAATAGGATGCCCTCATAGTGGACCAACTCTACTAAGGATTAAAAAATGGATTATAAGAAATCCAATATATAATATTCTACCAAAAGTAATCTCTTAGCAAAATACCATGACAAACACATAAAAAGTGCTAAGGATATTGGATAATTAAGTAATCTCTTAGCGAAATACCATAACAAACACATAGAAAGTGCTAAGGATATTGGATAATAAGGATAGCAAAGAAAGGATATTTTTTATGAACATATAGGTTTACATTGACATTGTTAAATTTAATTATGGATTAATTATAATTTATTTATCAAACACATATGATTGAATTATATATTTTTTATTTTATTTTATTGACCAATTGTAATTGTGTTTTTAGAGAGAGAATGTATGTAGACAATTATCTTTTTGGAATCTAAACTATGGTTCATTGTGTCCATGTTTTTTCCTTACTACATTATTTTATGTGAAGATATGATTTTTGTGGTTACTTCTATATATGGATCATAAATGTTCACAAGATTACATTTTTCTGCTTTTCCTCTGTGATATATTTCGACTTTGTTGAATGGTTTGAAGTTAGTGGAAGCTTTGGTAAAACCAACTATATAATTGCCTCTAATTCGATTGAAGGATTGTTTCCATTTTTTAGTTAGAGTTGTCTAATTTGTTCATCTTCACCCCCTTGAGGATTTGTCACTCAAAATAAATTGGTTATGAGGAGTTGGATAAGTTTGGCATGAACAAATCCATCTCAATGCCATCTGCCTCACATGGAGGGGTTGTGGGGCCTTTTTCCATGTTTCGAGCTTTGAGTGTTCCATGTCCTCTTTTAGAGTTTCCTTGTGAGGATACATCTAAAAGTGATTCCCACCTTTTGCTTTGGTGTTTTGCAATTTTTCTTAAGAGACCTTAGCCTTTGGGAAAGAATCCTTCAGATAGTTTGTCTTTTAACAAACTATGTGCCTAAAATTCATGTTTTCATAATCTAATCCCTAAATCCAATGAGATTCATTTGACTTCATTTGAATCTAAAATTACCTTATTCAATAATATTCCTTTCCTAGGTGTAATGACTCATGAGTGGGATCTTCAAATCTTCTAGGAAAAGAAGAAAATCCAAAGAACATGGTGTTAAGTCAATCTTAACTAAGTCCAAGATTTCAAAGAATATTACCTTGAAGAGAGGCTAGAAGAAAATGAACTTATATAAGGGAAGTCTTGCACTTTAGAGTGTATAGGGGCAAAGGTTCTAATACTTGCTCCTTCATAAGAACTAACTTTAAAAAGACAAAGCTTCACAACACCACCTTATCAAACTTATCAAAGCATGACCATGAGATGGCACATGGAGTGAAATAAGAGTAAACTCTTTAGGGTAACCTCAAGAGCACTATTTAAATCTCAAGTCCATTAAGTATGAATCTCCCAAGCCAACCCCCAAAACAAAATTGCAAAAGTTAAGATCCTTGCACAAGGAACTTTTTTGTTACTCGAGCATAATATATTCAATTGTTTAAGGTTCTAAAGTTCTACATTTACTATTGTACTTAATAAAATCGTACGAATATTAGAAATATGTATTTTTACAACGATTCAATAAAATTATGGTTCAAGGGATGCATGGACATACTTCTAGTTGTTTTCATGTTTCAGATCATAACATGTGCAAGTACTTTGGTAAGTGTTTCTATGTTATTTCACAATGTTTTAATGTGAGAGGGATCTCAACATAGTATGTGCAAGTGAAATACAAAGTTGGAGGTAACAAATTAAAGATTGGAATCTAGGATTCACTAAACATGGACTTTGAATGATACTATCCCCAAGTGTTAAATTTTGGTTAGGGTTAGGGTTAGATGCAGAAGAATGAAAAGTCAATGTACTTTAATGCAAAATTACATTTAATAAACAAGTACTGAAACTAAACAGTACAACAATAACTTCAACAAAACATATTTTCAGAGCTTTCAACTTTTCATCTTTAACACTACCAATTTGGTCACCTTGTTAAAGTAATCTTCAGTAACATGTAATCAACAATATAAAAATAACTAACTTGTTTAATTAACAATAAAAGAGACAAATGGGGATACTTACCTGGGTGTGGAACCCTTCTTGTTATATACTCAGAAAATTTTCTTTCAGAAAAGACTGTGCCTCTCAGAGGCCAGTCAACACTAGGAACCAGTTGACCCTGCTAGAGGGTAAGTACAAACCAGAGAGAGAGAGATGATTGGAATGAGATACAACCAAACATGAATACTCAATTACAGTTAGAAAACATAGTAAAAATCACAAACAAATCCCAACATGAGAACTGTCCAATAGATGCAAACACAAAAGGTCTAAACCATGGGTGATGACCTCAACACACAGGATTAGTATCAAAACCAGAATAATCTTCAATGCAAAAACCAAACCAATAAAACAAGTCTCAGCAGTAAAGTAGGTATGAAATCAAACAATTAACAACATATCTTAACACATGTGACTAGAACCATAAGGGCCAATACCTCTGTAAAAAATCCCCACAATAATTATGCTACACACTACACAGCAGGCCAAGTTCCCAGGCCTCACGGCCTCCACAGAAGAACAGGGTCTGGCCCTAATCCTTACGGCCTCCACAAGAGCAGTCAGGGTCAAACCCTAGGCCTCATGGCCTCCTCAAAACAGTAGGTAGCAAGCAGAAACAGGACTCACAAATGGTCACGGATGAGCTTCTACAGTCATGGATATCTCAGCAAGAAAAACACAGAACAAATCGGATCCCTTAAAGGCAGCTCATTGTAGAGAACAAGTCTCACACAACTTCAAATTGGCAGATCGGATATCTCAGCAAATAGATTAGGTCAAAAATAGCAACTCGGGATCTCATACAAGCAGATCGAAATAGGTCTGAGCATAAAGACCCTCGCTGAGATAGATCAAGGCTTCCAGGGTTCACTGCTAGTGCATAAATGACAGATCGGATCCTTCTAGCAGCAACCCGAGTCTCAAACAAGGCTGAACAGGTAGACCGAGTTTCCACAGGGTTAAGGTTAAGGCGGCAGCAACAATGATATATTCACATCAACCCTTGAATCAATAAAGCAACCATATATGAGAATGAAGGCTTCAACAGTTAGGCGACCTCAATAAGCAACAATAAGACTCCTCCTACCCTTGACGTCAAGCAGCAGAGCTGAGATAGGTAAAGGATTGTCAAATTGCCAAAATAGAAACAAAGGACCTCAATAAATAGGATATTAGGATCTTCTAGAGAGGTCATAAAAACAATCCTTTACATAAGTTAGGGTTACATTAAATTAGGGTAGTACCAACAAAATCTAAAATATAAATAAAGTGACTTGGGTGGGTACCAACATTTAAGGTCAAAATAATAAAGTCACATTTAATAACATAAAACATAAGTAGGGTGACATTAGGTGGGTGCTAGGGTCATTTAATTAGTTAGGTGAAGGTACAAGGACCAACATATGACCCAACATAAGATAATTGTGGCTACATGACCCATAACCCCTAGGGCCAAGGGTATACCACAAAGTGGACAAGCAACCATAGTACCCATAGGACCAAAGAAAACAAGAAGGTACAAATCAAAACAACTCAAAGAGGGTAGATGACCCTACTAACCATAAGACCAAAAATCAACCAGGTGTAAAGACCAAAAGTAAATCAATCAAGGTGGGAAAGTTACAACCAATCATCTCTCTCTCAAATGTACAAATGTTCCAATAACATGAAAGTTCATCGTCATTGTATAAGGAAGGGTCCACACTGGATGATGTGATCATGTGGTCCTCTAGACTGCTCCTCAGGTAAAATGCTAGTGGCTCTATCAAGGGGTGATCATTCCCTTGAGAATACCGTCTAGCTCAACCATCTCGAATACCTAGGAGTAGAGGACATAACACATCATCATCTTGATCTATTAACCAAGATCCACCTGGTTAACTAACCAGGTGTGTCATTGCAGGAACTACTTGGTCCTCGTGACCAAGAATCTGCCCTGTCCCAGACCAGGAGGTCTCTATCTCAACCTGCAGGACCTGCTTGGTCCTCGTGACCAAGAAACTGTCTGGTCCCAAAATAGAATACCCTATAGACAAATAGGGGCCCTAGCCACATACTAGGGAGTTTTCCATGGCATCAACCTGCTTGGTCCCCGACCAAGAACCCCAGGAGACAGCTGGGGGCCCTAGGGTACTATTATCACATCCATAGTAGTTGGGATACCATGATTGCAAAGCATGTTCCTGTATCTTTTTGAGTCAGTCCTTTACACATTTTTTATGATATCAGCCTATGATGAGCATAATTTTGATGATCACTCACATATATCCAGTGGATCCATATTTTGCATAGTTACAGTCTCATGCCAAGACTGAGATAGTCATTCCTCTATCATCCAGAGCCGATTGATGGCAGTGCCCATGTTATATTTAGATTCAATGATTCAGTATGGATCAGGTAGTTCAGATCAAGGACTCAGGTACATGATCCAGCAGGTATATTTTGGTACATTTGGGTTGTTGATGTGCTCTTCCTCTTATCTAGGTAGTTTATGACTGGGTATATTGTGATGGTTGTTGACTCTATATTATTCGTTGCTTACTTGTTGTTTAGATTAAAAGTGGTTGGTTACTATTAACAAGAGGTTCTTGAATATACTCGTTGGTCATGCCCTTACTCATGAAGTATTGACTTGTTCATTCCCTTATTTTAGGTCCTTTTCTATCCATGGCACCATTAGTCATTTTCTACGTCCATATGTTATCTTCCAATTTTGGTTTTATCCCAAATCACACCTTAGCTAGTGATATTGAGGACTCCCCCCACCTAGACCCTTGTGTTGGATAGACTCCCGGTTTGCATTGTGTCTCGGCTCTGGAGTGTGTGATTTTAGTCACAATGGTTGTTCTCCTCTAGCCCTCGAAACCAAGTATTCCTACAAATAGTGTTGCTAAACACTAGAGCATTGGATCTTAAATGCTATATCTAAGGGATGCATAGTTGGCAGAAACAGTGTTGCTAAACACTAACCATGCATATCTATATTAGCTAGTTAGTGGCCAAGGGACGCGCACTCACCCTTTGTATGGTGTAAGGTCGTTTACCCCTACAAGGAAACAAGGTGGTGTTGTTGCTGCAATCTGATACCCAAAAATTTTAAATTTGTAGGGCCCCTCCTTTATGTCTTAGATTTTTTTATTTTTTTTGCTTCTTAGAACTTTTTCCTGTTGGCACTTAGATTCTTTCTTTAAAAAAAAAATCTTGAAGTACAAGCTCGAACTTTTCCTCCAAAATGGTCGCAGTATTTTGGTTAAATTTCGTCGATCGTTTCGCAACTTTTTAGTCACTTTAGCCGACATTTCACGGCTTTTCATCTTTTCGGTGCCGATCGGTCGTAGGTTTTTCGATTATTTTTGTCGACCGTTTCACAGCTTGTCAGCCACTTCCACCGACCGTTTCACAGTTTTTTTATTAGTTTTTCGCCGACCCCTTTTTGCAGCGTTCTGACATTTCAGCGCCGACCGATCGAAATTTTTTGACCCATTTATTGCCAACCGTTTCACTGCTTTTAGTTATCTTTCCCCAAGTGTTGTTTATTGTTTGACTGACCGGTCGCGGTGGTCTTCGCCGATGCTCCGCGAGTTTCTTTTACAAAAAGTGGCAGATTCACCAAAAGCGGTCGCAAAGTTTGTTTATTTTCCTCCAACGCTTTTTCAGTCCTTGATGTTTGCATGCTGAAAGCATCGCTGAGAGTTGGTTGAGGAAACATCGATCGTTTGGCCTCGATCCACTTTGTCAGGGCGCTCAAGTCACTTCCGTTGTAGTTTGTTTCGTTTATCAATTCTCGCCGATCGTTTCGAGGCCTTTGAAAGAAATCCGCCGATCATTTCAGGGCCTTTGAAAGAAATCCGCCGACCATTTCGCGATGACGAAGGGAATCCCGCCGAAACGGTCGTGTAATTTTTGTCCCTCAAATCAATAAAAGGGCATAGCATTGAATGATCCCACCAACCACCCTGTTCACATTAATGGAAAGTTTTCTATGTAGAGAAAACATAAATCGTTTTTTATTATTGTTTGCAAAGAAAACAAAAACACCGTTGGAAGTGTCTTAAGCCACCACCAGTCACAGGGTGACGAGTAGCTCACCACCATGCTCACATACTCGCCCAGCCACTCCATCATTGACAGGTAAGCTTTCTGATCACTTTCCATTTATTTTTGGTTACTTGGCGTGTTGGTTTTAACACTTTTTTGGCCTTTTTAGTTGTTTGTGGGGTTTTAGGGGTAGGGTTTTTTTTTAAGTTTGAGCTTAGTGCCATTATCTACAATTGTCTTTTGAAATCTACGGTGCTCTCGCTCAGGGTTACAACCTTTGAGCCCTGTCTCCTGTTAGAGCCCGCATGCTTTCGCCCTACTATTTACAGTCACAATCAAAGCATGCAAGCACACCCGTACCGTTTTGAAGCACTTTCTAAGGACCCTTATACATAGTCCGCACTCTGACTCGCGTGTCCACTATAGGCCTTGACGATCGCCCTAACTCACACGTCTCAATCAACCTAGCATCGGGATAAGGCACCTATCCTACAAACTCTCACGCAGGATTCACAACCATTATGACTACTATCATGGATTCTACTTCTACTTCTACTTTTACATCTAACTTTCGGTCAAACCCTTCCAACTGAGGACCCTGTGGCGTTTCCCTTTTGGTCGCAGCCGACGACCCTTAAGTTTTTATGAGTTTCTAGGAACCCAACACTTACGCGGAAGACCGTTTTGGTCTTAGCTCAATTTTGTCCATCTTTCTCCTTTACAAGAATTCTATGGTTGAACCTCATGTCTCTGATGGCTCATGCGGCCTCCCATTCTGTCATAGTCTTCGGAGTATCTGCACCCATCATGTTGTTTTGAGCCAAGAAGGAATTATCTTTTCCAGCGGGGTTTCAACGCAGAAGTCACTTTTACTTAAAAGATGTGCTAAAATCATTTTGTTTTTCACATTCACGCACATGCACAGAACTCATTTAGCTCTTTATGTCAGCATGAAAATCAGAATTTGCTTAGCTATTTTTAGTTCCTGTAGTTGCATTGTTTGCATTGTTTTCTTAAAGGCTCAATTTTGTCATAAATAGCTTTGCATCCTGAACCTCATCAAGGCCAACGAGCACTCACAGCATTGTTTTAAACATGCTCGTTAATTGTACCATATATGATAAACTATGTAAATATTTTTCCTCATTGGCTCTCCCTATGTCCCAACATACTTGATATGCATAGATGTTCCGCCAGGAGAGAATCCAAGCTGGTGGAATCAAAATTTGACGTCGAAATATTGCTAGAAAACTTGCTTGAAACAATGTTCGGAGATACCAAAGCGGTGACAGGAGCCACCCCAGAATTTCAATGGGGTGAACTATACAGGGCCATCAGAGATACAAATTTCCTTGACGCAACTATCGAATAATTAATGGTTTACTAAAATATCAAGAGGTCTGGCCTTCATAAGGAAGCCACACGCCCAGAGTTGTTCCCGTGCTCGGAATCCACTGGGTGGATCTTGCCCCAGGTGGATACTAACACCATAATCATCTCAAATTTTAGTGGGATGGGGCTCGCATCCTTCCAAGCAAACCATATCCCTGCAGCATACAAGCTGCTCTCCCATAAAGTCATGATGAATTTTGATTGGGTGAAAGGAGTCAACATGGATCATTTAGACTTCGCCAAAATGATGACGATCTCTGAAAGACAATTCAGATTGAGGACCAGTGCAGAGTAAGAGAGTCAGCACTTGAGGACCTCATATAGGATCATAGCCCTGATGTTGAGTTGAGTTTTTGGCTTGGAAAATGGGAACATATATAAACTCAACTGGGTGGCAGTGATGTACCACATTGCCACACACAGTACAATGTTCAACTGGGAAGATATCATCTCTAACAGTATGTCATCACATATAGTTGCAACACAAGGAGGATTAACACAGAAGAAATCCGATTTCTTTATGGCTTCTTATCTGGTGGATTGCTTATTAATCAAACACTCTTTCCCTAATTTGGGATGCGTATGGAACCATAAGGAATCTCCCCTCCATGTGGCCTATCAGATAACCTGGGCCCATAAGTACATGAGCCACTACACCCGGATTTGTGAAAGGTTTATCATGCCATTATATCAGTTAATCTTCAAAGAGGAACCAAATTGTATGTCAAAGAATGCCATGTCAGTCATCGAGGAACATAGAGATTATTACTTCTCCGCCGAAGGGACATATATCAGAATGTATGGAGGAACTCAACCCCCTTCTATGTTGCCTCGGTATGCCACTGATTATTTCGTACATAAAGAGGTCATGAGACAACTCTTCATCAATGGGGTTAGTAAGGTTCTTCATGACAAGAAGAACGTTGCCTATCCACAGATTCCCTTTACTATTGGGGCATACAAGCTTTACAAGGAAAAAGAAGGTGAAGTTTTTGCTAAATATTTAGAGGTCTTTCATTTTGGAACAAAGAGTTTCAGAAGATTGTTAGTTTTTCAAAATTTACTTCAATCTGATCTAGGATCTTAACTGAGAGAACAACATGTACAACATATCTATAGCATATCAATCATGGAAACAATAATGCAAGCACACAAGAGACACAGAGTTTACTTGGGGAAAACCATAAATGTGAAAAACCCCAATAACTTCCTCAGAGATAGATAGAGAAATGATACAACCCAAGCATAAGAGATAGACATCTCCTAGCAGCAGCTTCTCCCCCTCCACAAGTGCACCACTCTCCAAAGAGTGTGAGAGAGAGAATAGAATGATGAAATAGAGTGCCTCCTGCACTCTATTTATACTTGACTTGACTTGCCTAATAACCTTTACTAGGTCGGCCTTAACTTAACCACATAACATAATGCTGACTGGGCCGACACCCAATAGGGTGGTCTAATAACCCTTTGAACCACATGGCTGACCCCCAATAGGGTGGTCTAATAACCCTTCGACCCACATGACTTATACAGGGCCGACCCCAACAAGGTGGTCTAATAACCCATCAAGTATAAGTTACGACACTTCCGTATAGATGAATAATAACATCTCTATAGGAATACAAACACTTACGTATAGAGGAATAATACATCTCTATAGGAGTACAATAAATATATATATGAAATACATTCCAAAGTTACATATACATCAACACTCCCTCTTAACTAGGAAGGTATTTCTTGACACAGATCATCTAGCACAAGTCTTCTTCTCTGGATCATCGTCATTGATGCATCATCCTCGAATCATCGTCATCGTCACTGATGTTTCTATCTCAATCAATCTATGAATCTACTCGTCATAGGAATTTCTACAGAGCCAGTCCTTTTTCATACTGGATGTAGGCCCACCACCTGCAGGTCTTCATCATTACTGACCATACTGTGGAATACTCAGGACTTATTACATGCGTCATAAAACCTCGAAAGAGCATCCCAGGCTATTACGAGCACACAGCTCTACCTGTCGGATCTCCCAGGGCTAGTATTATATGTGACTATAACAAAACCTTAAAAGAGTCTCTTGACTAGAAAGAACCCTAAAGAGCATCTGAGGCCTTTTTCATCGTGTCCAGATCTCCAGGAATTATTACATGTGACCCCCACCACAAAACCTTAAAAGAGTGTCTTGCTAAGCAAGAACCCTAAAGAGCATCTGAGGCCTTTTTCATCATATCCAGATCTCCAGGACTTATTACATGTGGTCATGGAAAAACCTCGAAAGAGCATCCCAGGATTGATTACGAGCACACAGCTCAACCTATCAGATCTCCCAGGGCTAGGATTACATGCCATGGGACAAAACCTCGAAAGAGCATTTGCCAAATCTCCCAGGGAGCTATTATATGCCAGCGGAAAAATCTAGCAAGAGAATCTGCAAACCTCCCAGGGCTAGGATTATATTTCCTCCAAAGCAAAACCTCGAAAGAGCATTTCTCAGATATCCCAGGGCCAGTATTACATGCCATAGGAAAAACCTCGAAAGACTATCTGCAAACCTCCCAGGGCTAGGATTATATTCTTTATCTGCACAACCTGTTCCACGGCCACAGAGTATCAACCTGATACTCACCATACATCATCTTGATCATCATCACTGCATCGTCTTGGTGCATGTCATCTGGAGCAACATCCTGAAGCTCGTCATCCATGATCATCCTGATCATACAATGCATCCACCTAATGCATACATAGTATCTGCCTGATACATATCAACATACATGATCTACCTGATCACACAATGTATCCACCTGATACATCTACAGATACATGCACATGATCCAACTAATCATACCCAGCATCCAACATGATGCGTACATACATATACATATAAATGATCCAAGTGATCATATACAGCATCCAACATGATGCGTACATACATATACATATAAATGATCCAACTGATCATATCCAGCATCCAACATGATGCGTACATACATATAAATGATCCAACTGATCATATCCAGCATCCAACATGATGCATATACAGAGCAGTAACTAGAGCATCATCCTGATGCTCATCATCCAGCGCTTACATCCATAGACATGGAAGGATCCTCCTCTCACCATGCTTGGAATGGCTTCAGCAAATGTGTCCATCACTTCTAACTCGAAGTGTCATCAATCTGAAGAACACTAAGCCTCTCTCTGAAGTACTCGAACTTCACTCTGGATAGTGGTTTCATCAGTACATCTGCAATCTACTCATCTGTTGCAACATACAAGAGCTTCACTGCTCCTCGCTACACCATATCCCTGATATAGTGATATTTGATCTCAATGTGCTTCGACCTGTCGTGGAACACCGGGTTCTCAGACAGCTTCACACAACTCTGGTTATCACAAAAGATACCAGTAGCCTCTAGCGAGAGATCAAATAACTCAGACAGTAGCTTCCGGAGCCATACTACCTCGCAACTAGCTAAACAAGCTGCAACATACTCTGCTTCGACTATACTTAGTGCTACGCAGGACTTCTTCCTGCTAAACCAAGAGATCACACCTGATCCCATACTGAAGCAGCACCCAAAAGTGCTCTTCCTATCTGTAGCACTACCTACCCAATCCGAATCAACATAAACCTGTAGGTTAAACTTTTGATTCGCTTCATACTTGAGCCCATAATCAAATGTACCCTTCAGGTACCTCAAAATATGCTTTACAGCAACCAGGTGAACACTCCTCGGATCCGTTAGGAACTAGCTCAATGTGTTCACCGCAAAGAAAATATCTGGTCTCGTGTTCATCAGGTACATCAAGGACCCAATCATCTGACGATACACAGTGACATCAACCGGATCAGATGAAGCATCACACAGAAGCTTCAGGTTCGATGCCATAGGTGTGGCCATGTCCTTGCAGTCCATCATCCCGAACCTCTTTAGGATCTCTACTACATAATTTCCTTGTCCAAGGAAGATCCCATCTGCACTCTGCCACACCTCCATGCTTAGAAAATAGTGCATCATCCCCAAGTCCTTCATCTCAAACTCAGCAACAAGCTTTCTCTTGGTATCAGCAATCAAACTATCATTACCTGTAACAAACAGGTCATCCACATACAGGAGTAGTATCACTGGATTTCCTTCCTCAACCTTGTAGTAAAGGTTGGAATCTGCTTTACTCTTGGTAAAGCCCAAACTGGATAGAATGTTGTCCATCCTACCATACCGTACTGCACATATATGACTTCCCGTCATGTGTCTCAAAACCAAGTGGCTGCTCCGCATACACTTCCTCTTCGACTACACCATTCAAGAAAGCTATCTTGACATCCATCTGGTGTATATTCCATTTCATCACTGCAGCCAGAGAAAGTATTGATCTGATGGAAGTGTGCCTGGCTATAGGTGTAGAAGTCTCTTCATACTCAATCCCTTTTTCTGGGAGAATCCACGAGCTGCAAACCTCGTTTTGTATTTCTCCATGCTACCATCTGCAGCATGCTTGATATTATAGATCCATTTGGAAGTCACAGTAGACTTCCCTTCAGGTCTTGGGACTGCATCCCAAACATCATTCTTCATGATCGACTGATCATGGCATTCTTCCATTACTTCATCCCAGATCCTGGGAACTTCAATATCTTGAATAGATATCATTGTTGCTGGAACAAATGTTGTAGTCCTTATTTTGTAGGTGAAGGTATATGATCTTTCCTACAAAACAAGTTAAATTGCATGATTAGAAACATCTCATATTTTTCAGAAAAAATTCTTACACATAAAGAAATATGCCATACAGTCATGCAATTATTTTAGCCAATGCTTCAATACAACATTCATCCATATCCTGTAACTTTCTAGATGCCTTCCAATCTCTACCAGAACATTGTTAAGAGTTTGCACTACTCCCAACATGTCAGCAAAGAGGTTTCATTCTAGATAAGTAGAAATGGAATGTTGTACAGTTCCATAGGCCACTTACCCATCACATGCATATTAGTAGTATATTGTTCATTGATGCAATTATTCTAATATGCATAATACACAACCTAAGTCTAGGAACATAAGCATATACATCATTGAACAACATTATTTAAACAAACAAATATGTAAGAAATGACAATTCAAATACTTATCTTTGTTTGGTTGTTGGGTGGACTCTCTCTGAATCTTTGCAACTCCATTCTGATGTGGATTGTGAGAAGTGGTCGACTCCCTCTAAATATCTGCATCCTTGCAGAAACTACTGGAGTGTGCTCCCTCTTGATCTTTGCTTCCTGGATTACCTGTCCTTGAACTTATATCCATCCTCGATCACTATGCATGCTTACAAGTATCATTATTGTGATATCCTCGAGATCTCATACATAATCATACATTTATTAGTATATTCTCAATACTATCAAAACAAAATAATCTTAAGCATGTATAGTCATGATCATTTCAAACAGAAATAATAAGCATTAGTATTCAATGACTCTTATGGTCAGTCATATCATAAATTAAAGTAAGAAACATAATATGCCTAAACCCGTGATTACTCAAACCTATACTTTCATGACTCTTCTGGTTAGTCATATCATCAATTAAGGTAAAAAACATAATATGCATACACCCATGATTATTCAAACCTATGAATAATCATTATCAATCATGCCATGTATACTTATATAAGAGATCCTATCACAAGGTAGGATTCTAACTTGATATAGGAAAAACATACCTGGATTAGTATGTTAGCTATTTATGTCTAACATACCCACATGATGTCTTCTTGTTCTCTTTAATGACTTGTGCTAGTAACCTGCATATCTCATAAGTTAACCATTATAGAACCAAGTTATACATACCTCATAAATAGATCTTCGATGTGATCCATGAAAATGGATGAATCTTTGTCTTCATGTCACCATGATCATATGTTCTTGAACTAGAACATGATTTGTCTTTCTTGGTGTACCTTTCATGTTAGCGGACAACATAAACCTCATACAACACCATAATGCATTAGTACAATCATAAGTGTCAACACCCTAATCAATGAATATCTTCTATCATGCATTCATAATTTTATTAAGGTGATACGACAAGTCTAAATTTAATCAATATTGTACTAACCGTAATAATATGAAGACAAACATACCATAAACTTAATCATGAACAAATCTCGAAACATACCTGGATAAGTCATACCTGTCGATATTGCTTGTAATCTTCTTACGTAAGGCCTTAGCCTCATCTCCCTCTGAAACAGGAACTTCTTCACTTATGCAAGTGACCAATCCATTCTCTTCTAGGATTAACCCAATCCACTTGATTTGCAGAAACTGGATTTGGAGCTGGATTAGGGTTTGTCAAGAAAACCCTAAAAATTCAAATTTTGAATTTCAAACTTCTGAAAGGATATAAAGATGCGCCTTGATGAGTTGATCAAGTCGGTATACTCAGAATTTGAAAACTGCAAAGTTTCACCCCTCAAATTTGCCTTTGAAACTTCTGGATTCACTAGACATGACCCCGAACTAGGGTTTGATAAATCCCACCCTTCTGCCCAATCAAAAGGTTTGATCCAAATCTCTAAGCTTCTGTTTTTCTGAGAAGCTTCTAGCCGTGGTCACAGATTTCAAAAATTCCCATTTTTCCATAAGCCCTAATTTTCCACTTTTCCGATCAAAGTCCCGAACTAGGGTTTGATCAAGCCCGGCCTTCTGCCCAACCAAAAAATTTGATCTTGGTCTCTAAATTTCAATTTTGATGAGTATCATTCAGCCGTGGTCTCCGATTACAAAAATTCCAACTTTTTCCGAAACCCTAATTCCTGGAGCCATGAATGAAGGTGCTCAAAATCCAATTCCGTTTTGACAGAAATATGCACCTGATTGTTTCTGATGTAAATCCGAAATTGCGAATCTACAGGGTCTGAAACGTTTTTCTGTGGTAGCTCGACCTGTCATATTTCCAACCCCATAGGTCTGACCTCAATTGGATTCTCTGAGAGAGATTTATGCCAAGCGTCGCAATGTGACCTGTTTATGGGATAAAACAAGAGAGCAAACTTGTACGGCGTTCCACGTGTCACTGGTTCAGTTTCGGACTCTGAAAACATTCCTGAGAAATTACAGTCCGTGCTCTACCTGTCTCTTTTTACTAAATTTCATTTGGATCTTCCTAGCCCAAGTTATGACCTTTTTTCCTAGGTCACTTGTTTATGACTCAGATCTAGAAGAGGCAGAAACCCTAGATTGTACATATCATAAAACACAAAGTAAAAATAATTAGAAGTTTTCCTTTGGACACAAGGTACATGGGGATCTAATTTTTCACCTGTAAAAGTTTCAGATCCGAACAATTTTCCAAAATGGATTTATAGGGAAATTGCTACGATGACTGGTTTTTTCTATATCAAGCCCTAGCATCGTAAGTGCAACAAGTGTCATACATGCCATACCATGCCTTCTTTCAGGCTAGCTCTAATACCATGTTAGTTTTTTAGAATTTAATTCAATCTGATCTAGGATATTAACTGAGAGAACAACATGTACAGGATATCTACAGCATATAAATCATGGACACAATAATGCAAGCACACAAGAGACACAGAGTTTACTTGGGGAAAACCATGAAGGTGAAAAACCCCAATAACTTCCTCAGAGATAGATAGAGAAATCATACAACCCAAGCATAAGAGATAGACATCTCCTGGAAGCAGCTTCTCCTCCTCCACAAGTTCGCCACTCTCCAAAGAGTGTGAGAGAGAGAATGGAATGATGAAATAGAGTGCCTCCCGCACTCTATTTATACTTGACTTGACTTGCCTAATAACCTTTACTAGGTCGGCCTTAACTTAACCACATAACATAATGCTGACTAGGCCGACACCAAATAGGGTGGTCTAATAACCCTTTGACCCACATGGCCGACCCCCAATAGGGTGGTCTAATAACCCTTCGACCCACATGACTTATACAGGGCCGACCCCAACAAGGTGGTCTAATAACCCATCAAGTATAAGTTACGACACTTACGTATAGAGGAATAATAACATCTCTATAGGAATACAAACACTTCCGTGTAGAGGAATAATACATCTCTATAGGAGTACAATATATATATATATATACATAAAATACATTCTGAAGTTACATATACATCAACAAAGACATGATAGCGAAGGTAAGGTTGTCGCCCATTGTGCTTCCTGTAAGATCACCTTTGATTATGCACATATTTTTGACAAAGATGGAGAATTCTTTCGGAGCATGAAGAACATGACCGAATTGGGAAAGCACTATCGTCCCAAAAGTGGAGCTGGTTCCAATTCTAAGCCTAACGCTTCCAAGGAAGCTAAGATAAATCAAAAAGAGGAAGCAGAGAAGCAACATCAGGATGCAGTGTCTATACAATTAGCAGAAGCTGAAAAGAAGCTAAAAGAAGAGACTGACACGATCTGGAAGGAACAAGATGAAAATATCCAAAAGGAAGAAGAAGATAGGATTTATAAAGAAGAAACTGAAAGACTCCAAAGGGAGGAGGCTGAAAAGATCCAAAGGGAAGAGGCCGCAAGGGTACAAGAAATGAAAGAAAGAACAGAAAAGGAAGTGGCTAAACAGCAGGAGAAAAAAGAGGAAGAAGAAAATTCCAAGGAAGCTATGGAACAAGGAAGCCCAAGCACGGAAGATATGGACATATAGACCTACCAAATGTGATCACCAAAGGACACTCCCCACTTCCGGATCTCACTCTCACCCCATTTACCTCGTCAAAGCGGCACATGGTGGCGAGATTGGATACAATCTTTTTTTACTCTAAAAGGAATACCATCATGAAGAGGTCAGAAAAGAGAATGAAATGTCCAACCTATGAATATGTTGTTACAGTAACAAAAAGCGCAATCTTCGAGGGTACTCAAAGAGACCCTAGACTCGTGGCATCAGTCAACATAGCTACAGCACAAGCAAGTGTAGACAATGTGGACAAGCTGATGAGTGACATAGAAAGGAAGAAGGAGAAGCTCTTCAAAGTAAAAGATAATTTGATGAAGGAGCGGGAATAGGGATTGGAGCTGAAAAGAAAACCTAGCGTCCTCCTATTTGAAAAAGAAAGGATAGCAGAAGAATTCCAAAATCTTGAAGCTGAAAAAGATGCACTGACTGTGCAGTTGGTAATTACAGAGGGCGAGAAAAGGGACTTGGAAACTCGCATCAAGGAGTCAGAGAAAAATGAGGCAGACAATAGGAAATAGGTTGGGAACATTAAGGTTCAGTTTGAAAGGTTGATAGAGCAAAAAGAGTTTCTGATATAGCAACTTAAAATTGCAGACGATAAGAAGCAAGACTTGACTTCTTTTAATGAGAAATCCTGTGGAATTCAGAATAAGATATATCATTTACAAGAGCTCATCACCGAGGAAGTATGTAAGATGAAAATAATGATATCGAGGATGAGAGAGATTGATGCTGAAACTCTGGCAGTTAGACAAAAATTAGTGCGCGCCATGGCTGAAATTAGGAAGCAAATAACATGGAGAGAAGGAAAATCAGAATTTCCTGAGCACTTGCCTCATAAAACCACTGCGGATTCAACTCTGGATTCAGGATTACTTGAATTCTGCAGAAAATCTGGTCTACGGATTAATAACAAGATTCCGAAGACAATCGAGAAATGTACAGGATTTTATCAGAAAATCCGTGAAATTCATGAAAAATGTCAGTTGGTTTTACCTCCAACCATGGAAGAATTTCCCGAAAGAGACCAGCGCTTATCAGAATTGCAAAGCACACCGAGTGATGATTTGAGTTACATTAAGAAGCTGGAGGCGCTAACGGGAGAGGACTTGCATAATTTCATCGGACAAGCTTCCATTCATGCTTACTTTTTGGAAGAGAGTTACAAAGCAGCAGTTGAAGGAGTAAAGAGTATCGAGGAAGAATTATATAATCATGAGATCTCTTTAAAAATGATGGAGCCTGTCCAAAGTAATATTGTTTTAGAGGAAATTGACATATGGGATAAATATATTTATGAGTTGGAAAAGACAGCTGGAAATTAATATTTGTAATTCTTTTGTATAAACACTAGAAGACAAAATTTTGGGAATCCCTAGGGTTAGGGTATGTGAAGAGACACTAAAGACAAATTTTGTAAAGATATAAATAGGGGAAGACAATAGAGAGTAAAGGACTTTTGGTAGGTAAAATAGAGCTGGACTTTTTTGTATGAGAACTATTTTTCTGGTTAATAAAGAAGGATCTGTTTCCTGGGAAATACACCACGAAGATTTTGCTTACAATATGTGGAATTTCATGTGGAACTAATTCTTCGTACATTCATATTGCATACTATGAGATCGTTCTAACTGTCTTGAATTAATTCATGGTTGTGAATAATTTTATTTCCTGTGTAAATGTTGATGTGCTTATTGAGTAATATAATGCTTTAATTATATCAGGGTTATCTTTGGTATCTTTTCTTTCTGTTGTAAATGTGCTTATTATGTTGAAACAACTATCTGTGAGGATTTTATGTGCATTTCCAAATTATTACTCTTAATTCATATTTTCTCCCTGCAGGGATAATTTAGGTAGTTTTAATTAGATCAGATAGATTAAATAGACTACATGCATTTAACTAGGGCACTTTCATCTCATCTTTAAATTAAAAACACATAAACGATGGACCGGGCCACAACCGGTAAAACCAAACGTCAAATCAAACACGATAGACGGGCCTTAACCGGACGGATTCCCCACACCAAACGGTGAATGATCTAATTGGGCTTGCTTACCGGGGAGAATCCCTAACTGCTGGTGCTGCGAATTTCGGGGCATCAACATTTTTTGGCGCTAGAAGGAGGACCGCCATTGCATGGTTGACATAGGAGACCCATTTGTTAGAATAAATTCCTCTGAAGACCCACTTGAAACAACTATACCAGAAGACTTTGTTCTTGAACCTAAAGATCAAGAAAATCCTAATTCTAGAAGTGAACATCAAGAATCCCTATACGCTGTCCCTTTTGAAGAAGTAAATCATTTCCGTAGGCATACGCATTCTTATGTGAGGAAACTTGGAGGATTGAACGTGATTCCCATATTTCCCAGAAGGCGACTTCCCAAGAAAGAAATCCAATGTACCAGAGATTCGGTGCTTGTAGAAAATTTGGAAGAATTGTTGGATTTATCTCTGCAAGAATATCACTGAACCTCTTAATCAGTTGAGATCGGAATCTCCTCCAACTCAAGAAATTCCTCATACCCCACCACATTCTCCGCTACATTCACCACCTCGTTCATCGCCACGAATTATGGTTGTGCCTACGTGGAGAGCCATAGGGCCACTCAAACTGGCTGCTCCTTTACATGATCTGCCCAAACATCCAGAAAGGGTGCTACCTAAATATGATCCTAGAAAAGGAATTTATGTTGAGGATCACCTTAACAGTTTCTATTTGTCTCTGAATCTCCTAAACATAGAACATGAGGATGTAGTTTGCAGACTGTTTCCCTACACATTCGAACCTAAGTCATCTTCTTGGTATTTTAGTTTGCAGGCTAATTCAATAGCAGATTGGGATGGTTTCGAGAAATTTTTTTTAAGTAAATTTGGAAATCAAAAGACTGTTTCCACGCTCATGAAGGAACTGTTATCTATGAGGATGGAAAAGAAAGAAAAGGTACAGGAGTTTAATCAGATATTTACTACCTTGTTGAATAATTTTAGTGCTGCAACAAAACCCGCCAAGGAATCCTTGGTAGAATATTATACTACAACACTGGATCCACCTATAGCTATGTTTGTTAAAAGAGCAGTTAAGGATACATTAATAGAAAACTATGAAGAAGCCAAGAAAGTAGAAGCTGAGTCAGATAGTATCGCTAAACACTCACTTGATTTGGAAGTAAAATCAACAACCAGTAAGAAACCTCTATTTTTATCTAGGCCTAAGGAGGAATCATCAACCAAATTAGAAACTGTGGTCAAGATGATGCATAAACTGTCCAATAAAATTATAGATTTGGAAAAGGATAAGGTAGCTAGTACATCTAGAAAACCATTCAAACCCTTCTACAAGAAAAGGGAAGAAAGTGGGCAACTTCTTCCTCCTGTAAACAACTCTGTTGTGTTGAATCTAAACGAAGTGGGCATGGAACATTTCTACACCTTTCATCAAGAACAACATTCTGAAAAAAGCTGCCCGCAGTGGACAAATTCGATGAGTTTGGTCATGAATCAATTGTTAGATGCACAAATAACAGACCAAGCAGGCCCCCAAGAAGATCATACATTCGAGCAGGAAGATTCCACTCCGGACACCACGATGGTATTATGGGATTGGGCACCCACACCGGGATTGACTAAAGACGATCATGCTGAAGAAATCCAAGTTTCATCAGTAAATATCACTACTAGGAGTAAAGCGTCAGTTGTTGATCAAAGCCCAGCTGTTCCTAAATAAAATATTGCAAAAGAAATGCCAAAAAAGAACATAAGTGTTACTCAACCACAACCTAAGCTAAATCCAATGGTGGTAAAAGAAGCAAGCCCAGGAATTAATAAACAGGCAAAGATCACAGTGAGAAAAACAGGGAATGATGGGAAAAGCCCAGAAGAATATAACATGGGGTATGACATTGTTGAAGATATCAAGAAGACTAAGGAAAATATTTCTTTATTTGAATTATGTAATCTTCCCCAGCAGAGAAAGAAATTGTTAGAATCTTTTGACCCACAATCAAACAATAACATAGAAAACATTGAATCTGACACTCAGATAAACGAAGCTAGTATTGGTGGGAAATCAAAATCTCAGACCCTGCCTTTATTATTAACCTTCGAAATTTTTAATCATAACGTGCACAATTGCTTGGTATATTCTGGGGCTTCCTCAAATGTTATGCCACTATCAATCTGCAAGAAAATTAATGGACGACCAATACCATCTCCTTCTCAGATCATACAGTTAGATAGGCTTGTTGTTAAAGTCATTGGAGAAATGAAAAATGTACTTATTAGGCTATCTATTGATCCAAGAGTGTGTCAATTCATAGATATCACGGTGGTAGATATACCTGAAGCTTATGGTTTAATATTCAACAGGGACTAGTCTACGAAACTGAACGGTTATTTTGCAACAGACTGGTCTCACTTGTGGTTGCCATACCAAAATAGACAGAATCAAATCAAAATACTAAGAGAGCCTCATATGAAACAAAATGTGGCTCAGTTGGAAGAAAAGAATGAACCTCTAAATTTTTCGTCTTCGGTATTGGGGAATTATTTTTTAGAAATTGAACTAGGAAATTATCAATCAGAAGATGTTAGCCATGACTCAAACAAGCAGTCCGATCTCCTTCAATTTTCACGGACTGATGATATTGACTGTAACATAGTAGAATTAGTTACTGACTTAGGTGACAATGCTAACTTAGTTAAAACATAAAATAAATGTTGGGTTTTATACCTCGATGGTGCTAAAACATAAGAAGGATCTAGAGATGGTTGTGTTATGATTGATCCTGAAGGAAACAAACATTTTCTATCTTGTAGGCTAGAGTTTGAATGCACGAATAACACACCAGAGTATGAAGCTCTAGTTCAAGGTTTAAAGAAGGCTATTAGTTTGAATATCAAATATTTAAAATTCTTCGGTGATTCTGAAATAGTTGTCAGACAAGTGAGAAATACAATTCATTGTCTATCACCACACTTAAAAGGATATCAATCTGAAGTATGGAATTTAATTTCACATTTCGATGCTTTCAATATAAATGATGTTCCTAGATTACAGAATGTTGCAACTGATTTATTAGCTACTTCTGCCTCCAGATTAGTACCAACGAATAACAAATGCTCTATTGAATTTATTTTCAGGCCATCCATACCTAATAACATTACAAATTTAAGAGTGTTTGATGATGACGACCAGATTAACAGTTTCTTAACAAACGAAGACACCTTCCAAGAATCTATAATCGATGAGGATAAACACAATTTGGATTTGAAGAACAAGGATGCGACTAAATGGAACTTTATGCCGAAAGGGGTAAGTACTCTTGAAGGACTGTTTGATCTACAGAACAAATTCAGGAGACCAGCCAATGTCAATACTAATAGATCCTCGATGCAACATGAATTGGTAAACACGGGTACAGAAGTTGAGCCCAAATTTGTTAATCTGGGTAAATGTTTTTCACCAGGCGAGAGGTGTAAGTTCATCCAACTTTTCCAGCAATACAAAGATGTTTTTTCATGGACTTATGAATATTTGAAGACGTATGACACGCGTATCATACAACATGTCATACCCATGAAGCCAAGCGTGAAACCATTTCAGCAACAGTTACGAAGGATGCATCCAACACTCGAACCATTAATACAGAAAGAGTTAAAAAAATTGTTGGATGCCAAGATCATCTGTAAATTTTGACATTCCGAGTGGGTGGCTAATTTAGTCCCCATGTAGAAGAAGTTAGGAGAAATAAGGTTGTGTGTAGAATTTCGGAATTTGAACAGAGTATCTGATAAAGACAACTACCCTGTGCCACCAATGGAGCAGATTTTACAAATGGTATCAGGATCAGAGCTATTCTCCCTGCTAGATGGATTTTTTGGATACAATCAGGCATTAGTAGCGAAAGAAGATCGACTTAAGACCACTTTCCGTACAAAATGGGGAATGTTTGCATATCGAAGAATGCCATTTGGCCTAATAAATGTTGGAGCTACAGTTTAGAGGGCCATGGACATTGCATTCCGAGGTTTGGTTGGCCACTATGTGGTCATTTATTTAGATGATGTGACTATTTTTTCCAAGAAAAGGGAAGACCATGATTTCCACCTAAAGCATATTTTTTACCATTGCAGGAAATATGCTATATCTCTAAACCCCAAGAAGAGTGTTTTCATTGTTCTTGAAGGTAAACTTCTAGGTCACATCATCTCAAACAAGGGAATCGCAATAGACCAAGAGAGGGTGCAAGCTATAAGCCAGATTCCCATGCCCCATAACAAAAAATCTATGCAATCATTTATGGGCACAATGAATTTTATTCGAAGGTTTGTGCCTAATTTCGCTCAGATTGTTAAACCTTTGCAGCAAATGGTGAAGCAGAGTGTGCAATTTAAATGGAATGACATAGAGAAGATTGTGTTTAAGGACATTAAAACTGCCATATCCAACGCCCCTTCTTTAAGGAGTCCATATTTTGAGAAAGATATTATCATGTACACCTTCGCTTCGGATAACTCTCTCGTAGCAATGCTCACTCAAAGAGGAGAATCAGGAGATGAATATCCAATATATTTCATGAGCAGTGGTTTGCAGGGGGCTGAACTGAATTACCCGGCCATAGATAATCAATCATATGCAGTGTTTAAAGCGGTAAAACAGTTCAGGCTGTATATCTTAAAAAACAGGACGACATTCATAGTACCTCACCCCGTTGTCAGATCTTTGTTTGTACAAAAGGAATTGGGTGAAAGAAGAGGAAATTGGGTAACTGCTCTTCAAGAATATCATCTGGAATTTAAGCCAACTACCATCATTTAAGTACAAGGCCTGTGTAAATTGATCATTGAAAACCCAGCCAATGAAAATCAGGAATGGGAAAACAAAGCTGAATTGAATCTAGCTAAGGTATGCCCTATCTTCACTGCTCCAGAGTCTTGGTATAGAGATTTGGTGTACTATCTACAACAAGGATATCTACCAGAACATTGGATTTCTAAGCAGATAAGGGCACTCCGATTAAAATCAGTAGCTTATCAGATAATTGATGGAGTACTCTTCAGAAAGAATTATGATGGGATATTTCTCAGATGTTTTGAGAAAGAGGACGATGATAAGGTGGTTAAAGAATTACATGATGGTCCTGCTGGGGGACATTATTATGGAGATACCATGTCTCATAAAATACTCATAGTTGGATACTATTGGCCCACTCTCTTCAAATATGCTCATGCTTATGCCAGAAAATGCGATGTATGTCAAAGGAGTGCTGGTAGATTTCCAAAAGCAGCAAGTCCCTTGCAACCAGTTATTATATCTGAACCATTCGAGCAGTGGGGTATAGATGTTATTGTAAAAACTAATCCAAACTCTTCATTACAGCATCGGTCTATCCTCATGGCTACTGATTATTTCACACGGTGGACAGAAGCTACCCCTTTGCGTAAAGTCAACGAAGACGCAGTCATCAGATTCTTGCAAGAAAATATCATAACCAGGTTTAGGGTTCCAATTTCGTTAGTTTTTTATAATGCAACTTACTTCTCATTTGTAAAATTAACTACATTTTCTTATGAAAGAGTAATTAAATTGCATTACTCAGCAAATTATTATCCCCAAGGAAATGGACTGGTTGAATCTACAAATAAAAATCTCATAGGAATCCTTAAGAAAACTGTTATTGAGAGTCAAAGGAAATGGCATACAGCTCTTCCAAATTCTTTATAGGCAGATAGAGTTACTCCAAAGAATTCCTTAGGAATCTCACCTTATATGCTATTTTATGGGAAAGAAGCTATACTCCCACCTAATATACTACTCCCATCCTTACAACTAGCCCAAGCCTCTTGAGGTTCCAGTAGTCAAGTCCTACAGTCCCGAATCAATACCCTGCTAAAACTTGAAGAGTCACGTCAAAAGGCCAAAGATAGGTTCCACCAACACCAAGATATTGTCAAGAGGTGGTTTTATAAATAGAAATATGGCAAAAGAAGCTTTGAGGTAGGTGACTTAGTTCTCAAATGGGATCACCCACATGACGATAAGGGGAAGCATACAAAATTTAAACAACTATGGCTTGGCCCTTACCAAATTTTCGAAAATCTTGGCTCGTCGTCATACAAACTTAAATATTTACAAGGGGAGGAAGAAAATCTCCATATCAACGGCCTTGCTCCGAAGCCGTATTACACTTAGGTTTAGAAGCACTTTGTACATAAATAAACTTTGTTTTGATTTATTTTTAGTTTGTTGTTTTCTGTTTTGAGTAGTCTGTTTTCTTTTCTTTTCGTTAGATTAATTTTTTTACTTATTGTTAGTTTTCTTTATTTATTTTTAAATAAATCCCAGCTCAACTTCTTGGTTTATGGAAAGATAGGGCTCTGAGCAATCTCAAAGGCATTTACTGAAAGGGAAAAATCTACTTGACATTGTCTTTTGCTGATTAGTTTTAGAAAGGGAGGATCCTCTTCAGTTTCATATTTGGGTCTTGATAATCCCTGTTAAATAACTGAGACTTATGATTTTTGTATTACTACCTTGGGGCTCCATTCACTCTCACGATAATGACTGTCTCAGGTAGTTCACTCTGATGGACCCACAGAAAGGAAGCAGGTCTCACAGATGTATGGTATTTAAAATGATCCCATGCTTCAAATCAAAATACAAAAGAGCTTGTATCAAAGAGTCTATTTTCCATAAAATCTCACCTCCATTAAAGCATGGTTGAGAAAGAAAATACATCCAATCAAGAAAGCTGCTCTAATGGTTAGCCCAGTAAGGTTCTTCTCCGTCCGTGAGCATGACAATAAAATAAATATCTTGCTCACACAAAAGGATATTATGGATGGAAGAACCTAAGTCAAATGTTGAAGATTGAAGAAAGCTATCATGGAAGACTCAGACGACAAAATTCGTCAATAAAGAAAGCATCTAAAAGAGATGCTGACAGCATGGGAATGAGGAACAAATGAAAACATCTGTGGGATTTTTTTACGATCCTGTGGATTCATTTTTAGCGGGCATCCAAAAGATGGATTTAAAATGAACTCCACATTTTGGCCTCAGGAGAGTGGTTAAGAAGTTTGATTCAAGGTTACCCCTATTTCCCAATGACCAATGTGATCAAACTGGTAACTCCCCTATATCAAATCTGGTTGTAAAAACATTATGTTACATATGGGGCCAATGATGTGTAAGTGTTCTGAACTTGAAAAGAGATTATTCAGAGATCTGTGTCCACCAACAAATCACCAATTGTTGCTACTACAACCTAATCCCCAAAAAATTTCAATTTGTAGGGCCCCTCCTTTATGTCTTAGATTCTTTTATTTTTTTTTGCTTCTTAGAACTTTTTCCTGTTGGCACTTAGATTTTTTCTTTAAACAACAAATCTTGAAGTACAAGCCCTTTTTGCATAAGTACAAGCTCGAGCTTTTGCTTTGAAACGGTCGCAGTATTTTGATTAAATTTCGTCGACCGTTTCGCAGCTTTTTTAGTCACTTTCGCTGACGTTTCACGGCTTTTCATCTTTTGGGCGCCGATCGGTCACAAGTTTTTCGATTATTTTTGCCGACCGTTTCGCATCTTTTCAGCCATTTGCGCCGACCGTTTCGCAGGTTTTTGATTAGTTTTTCGCCGACCCCTTTTTGCAGTGTTCTGGCATTTCGACGCCGACCAATCGCACCTTTTTGACCCATTTCTTGCCGACCATTTCGCTGCTTTTATTTATCTTTCGCCGACGGTTTATCCAAGCATTGTTTATTGTTTGGCCGACCGGTCGCGGTCCTCTTCGCCGATGCTCCGCGAGTTTCTTCGCCGAAAAGTGGTAGATTCACCAAAAGCGGTTGCAGAGTTTGTTTATTTGCCACCGACGGTTTCACAGTCCTTGATGTTTCCATGACGAAAGCCTCGTTGAGAGTTGGTTGAGGAAGCATCATTCATTTCACCCCGATCCACTTTGTCGCCGGGGTTGTTGTTGTGCTCAAGTCCCTTCCGTCGCAGTTTGTTTTGTTTAGCAATTCTCGTCAATTGTTTCGGGGCCTTTGAAAGAAATCTGTCGACCATTTCGCAGCAACTAAGGGAAGCCCACCGAAACGATCGGGTAATTTTTGGCCCGCAAATCAATAAAAGGACACAGCATTGAATGATCCCACCAACCACCCTGCTTGCATTAATGGCAAGTTTTCTATATATAGAAAACAGAAATTATTTTTTATTATTGTTTGCAAAGAAAAGGAAAACACCATTGGAAGTGTCTTAAGCCACCACCGGTCACAGGGTGACGAGTAGCTCACCTCCAGGCTCACATACTCGCCCAGCCACTCTGTCGTTGACAGGTAGGCTTTTTGAGAACTTTCCATTTATTTTTGGTTACTTGGGGTGTTGGTTTTAACATTTTTTGGTCCTTTTTAGCTATTTGAGGGGTTTGGGGGGTATGGTTTTTTTTTAAGTTTTAGCTTAGTGCCATTATATTCAAATGTCTTCTGAAATCCATGGTGCTCCCACTCAAGGTTACCCACGATTAACATTTGATCTCGGTAGCCCGTTAGAGCCCGCATGTTTTCGCCCTATTATTTACAGTCATAGTCAAAGCATGAACGCACACCCCTACCATTTTGAAGCACTTTATAATGACCCTTATACATAGTCCTCACTTTGACTCGCGTTTCCACTATAGGCCTTGACGATTTCCCTAACTCACACAACTCAATCAACCTAGCATCGGGATAAGGCACCTATCTCACGAACTCTCAAGCAAGCTCAACAACCATTATGACTACTATCCTGGATTCTACTTCTACTTTTACTTCTAACTGTCGGTCAAACCCTTCCAATTGAGCACCCTGTGGCGTTTCCTTTCTAGTCACATCCGACGACCCTTAAGTTTTTCTGAGTTTCTAGGAACCCAACACTTACGCGGAAGATTGTTTTGGTCTTAGATCAGTTTTGTCCATCTTCTGCCTTTACAAGCATTCTGTGGCTGAACCTCATGTCTCTGAAAACTCATGCGGCCTGCCGTTCTGTCATAGTATTTGGAGTATCTGCACCCGTCATGTTGTTTTGAGCCGAGAAGGAATTATCTTTTCTAGCAAGGTTTCAACGTAGAAGTCACCTTTAGTTAAAAGATGTGCTAAAATCAAAAAAAAAATTCACATTCACGCACATGCACGAAACTTATTTAGCTCTTTACGTCAACATGAAAATCAGAATTTGCTTAGTTGTGTGTACTTCCTATAGCTTCAGTGTTTGCATTGTTTGCTTAAAGGATCAATTTTGTCGTAAATAGTTTTTCATCCTCAACCTCATCAAGGCCAACGAGCACTCACAACACTGTTTTAGTCATGCTCATTAATTGTACCATGGATGATAAATTATGTAAATATTTTTCCTCATTGGCTCTCCCTGTGTTCCAACAGACTTGATATCCATAGACGTTCTGCCAAGAGAAAAGCCAAGTTGGTGGAATTAGACTCTAACGTCGAAATATTGCTAGACACCTCGCTTGAAACAATGTTCGTAGATACCAAAGCGGTGACAGGAGCCACCCCGGAATTTCAATGGGGTGAACTATACAGGGCCATCATAGATACAAATTTCCTTGACGCGACTATCGAAGAATTAATGGTTTACCAAAATATCAAGAGGTCTGGCCTTCATAAGGCAGCCACACGCCCAGATTTGTTCCTGTGCTTGGAATTCATTGGGTGGATCTTGCCCTAGGTAGATACTAACACCAGAATCATCTCAGATGTCAATGGGATGGGGCTCGCATCCTTCCAACCAAACCATATCGTTGCAGCATACAAGCTGTCCGTCCCTAAATTCATGATGAATGATGCTTGGGTGAAAGGAGTTAACATGGATCATTTAGACTTCGCCAAAAGGATGACGATCTCTGAAAGACAATTGAGATTGAGGACCAGTGGAGAGTACGAGAGTCAGAACTTGAGGACCCCATACAGGATCATAGCCATGATGTTGAGCCGAGTTTTTGGGTTGCAAAATGGGAACATATATAAACTCAGTTGGGTGCTGGTGATGTACCACATTGCCACTCACGGTACAATGTTCAACTGGGAAGATATCATCTCTAATAGTATGTCATCACATATAGCTGCAACACAAGGAGGATTAACACAAAAGAAAGTTGATTTCTTTATGGCCTCTTATCTGGTGGATTGCTTATTAACAAAGAGGAACCAAATTGTATGTTAGAGAATGCCATGTCAGTCATCGAGGAACACGGAGATTATTACTTCTCCACCGAAGGGACATCTATCAGAATGTATGGAGGAACTCAACCCCCTTATTTGTTGCCTCGGTATGCCACTGATTATGTCCTACATAAAGAGGTCGTGAGACAACTCTTCATCAATAGGGTTAGTAAGGTTCTTCATGACGAGAAGAAGGTTGCCTATCCACAGATGCCCTTTACTATTGGGGCATACAAGCTTCACAAGGAAAAAGAAGGTTAATTTTTTGCTAAAGATTTAGAGGTCTTTCATTTTGGAACGAAGAGTTTCAGAAGACATGATAGCGAAGGTAAGGTTGCCACCCATTGTGCTTCCTACAAGATCACCTTTGATTATGCACATATTTTTGACAAAGATAAATAATTCTTCCGGAGCGCGAAGAACATAACCGAATTGGGCAAGCGCTATCGTCCCAAAAGCGGAGCTAGTTCCAGTTCTAAGGCTAATGCTGCCAAGGAAGCTGAGATAAAGAAAAAAGAGGAAGCAGAAAAGCAACGTCAGGATGCAGTGTCTATACAGTTAGCAGAAGCTAAAAAGAAGATAAAACAAGAGACTGACAAGATTCGAAAGGAACAAGCTGAAAAGAACCAAAAGGAAGAATTAGATAGGCTTCAAAAAGAAGAAACTGAAAGACTCTGAAGGGAGAAGGATGAAAAGATCCAAAGGGAAGAGGCCGAAAGGGTACAAGAAAGTAAAGAAAGAGCAGAAAAGGAAGCGGTTGAACAGTAGAGGCAAAAAGAGGAAGAAAAAAAGTCCAAGGAAGTTGTGGAACAAGGAAGCCGGAGCATGCAAGATATGGACATAGACCTATAAAAGATGATCAACAGAGGACACTCCCCACTTCCGGAGCTTGCTCTCACCCCGTTTACCCTGTCAAAGCGGCACACGGTGACAAGATTGGATACAATATTTTTTTACTCTAAAAGGAAGACTATCATGAAGAGGTCAGAAAAGAGAATGAAATGTCCAACCTACGAAGATGTAGTTACAGTAACAGAAAGCGCAATATTCGAGGGTACTCAAAGAGACCCTAGGCTCGTGGCATCAATCAACATAGCTGCAGCACAAGCAAGTGCAGACAATGTGGACAAGTTGATGAGTGACATAAAAAGGAAGAAGGATAAGCTCTTCAAAGTAAAAGATAATTTGATGAAGGAGTGGGAACAGGGATTGGAGCTAAAAAGAAAACATGACGTCCTCCTGTCTGAAAAAGAAAGGATAGCGGAAGAATACCAAAATCTTGAAGCTGAAAAGGATGCATTGACTGTGTCATTGGTAACTACAGAGGGAAAGAAAAGGGACTTGGAAACGCGCATCAAGGAGTCGAAGAAAAGAGAGGAAGACAACAGGAAACAGGTTGGGAACTTTAAGGTTCAGTTTGAAAGGTTGATAGAGTAAAAAGAGTTTATGATAGAGCAACTTAAAATTGCAGACAATAAGAAGCAAGACTTGGCTCCTTTTCATGTCCAAGCTTGTGGAATTCAGATAAGATATATCATTTACAAGAGCTCATCACCGAGGAAGTCTATAAGATGAAAATAATGATATCGAGGATGAGAGAGATTGATGTTGAAACTCTAGAAATTAGACATAAATTAGTGCACGCCATGGATGAAATTAGGAAGCAAATAACATGGAGAGAAGGAAAATCAGAATTTCCTAAGCACTTGCCTCATAAAACCACCACGGATTCAACTCTGGATTCAGGATTATTTGAATTCTACAGAAAATTTGGTCTGCGGATTAATTACAGGATTCCGAAGACCATCGAGAAATGTACAGGATTTTATCAGAAAATCCATGAAATTCATGAAAAATGTCATCTGGTTTTACCTCCAACCATGGAAGAATTTCCCGAAAGAGACTAGCGCTTATCAGAATTGCAAATCACACTGAGTGATGATTTGAGTTACATTAAGAAGCTAGAGGCGCTAACGGGAGAAGACTGCATAATTTCATCGGACAAGCTTCCATTCACGCTTACTTTTTTAGAGAGAGTTACAAAGCAGCAGCTGAAGGAGTTAAGAGTATCGAGGAAGAATTATATAATCATGAGATCTCTTTAAAAATGATGGAGCCTGTCCAAAGTAATATTGTTTTAGAGGAAATTGACTTATGGGCTAAATATATTTCTGAGTTGGAAAAGATAGCTGGAAAATAATATTTGTAATTCTTTTGTATAAACACTAGAAGACAAAATTTTGGGAATCCCTAGGGTTAGGGTATGTGAAGAGACACTAAAGACAAATTTTGTAAAGATATAAATAGGGGAAGAGAATAGAGAGTAAAGGACTTTTGGTAGGTACAATAGAGCTGGACTTTTTTGTATGAGAACTATTTTTCTAGTTAATAAAGAAGGATTTGTTGCCTAGGGAAAGCTAGCAAAGAGATTTTGCTTGGAATATGTGGAATGTCATGTGGAACTAATTCTTCGTACATTCATATTGCATACTGTGAGATCGTTTTAACTGTCTTGAATTACTTCATGGTTGTGAATGATTTTATTTCCTATGTAAATGTTTATGTGCATATTGAATAATAGAATGTGTTAATTATATCAGAGTTATCTTTCGTATCTTTTCTTTCTGCTGTAAATGTGCTTATTATGTTGAAACAACTATCTTTGAGGATTTTATGTGCATTTCCAGTTTATTACTCTTAATTCATATTTTCTCCCTACAGGGATAGTTTAGATAGTTTAATTAGATCAGATAGATTAAATAGACTACATGCATTTAGCTATGGCACTTGCATCTCATCTTTAAATAAAAAACACATAAACGGTGGACCGAGCCGCAACCAGTAAAACCAAACTTCAAATCACACACGGTAACCGAACGGATTCCCAACACCAAACGGTGAGATCTAATTGGGCTTGCTTACCGGGGAGAATCCCTAATTGTTGGTGCTGCGAATTTCGAGGCATCAACAGGTGGTCACTCCATCACACCTATAGATGGTGGTGGGAAATGGAGGTCATACCGAGTCATTACCTGAGGCCCGCCAGGCTATTCAAGGAACCTACTCTTAAAGGCTAACTAGTGAAAATATATAAAATGAAATAAATGTGAAAGTTGACCAATAATAAATTGCTAAAAGGTTGTTTGTCTAGAGCCTATCGCATCACTCTACCCATTTGTGAGACACCACCATTCCTCGTGTTATCTTCTATCCAGTATATGTCTAGTTGGTCTCCATGGTTCCTTTATCCGAGAGATTGCCATGTTGAGGTTGTTGAGTCCTTCCCCTAGCCTATCCTTTTTTTTTTCCACCATCACCCATGGTTAGCAAATTGTTCAAGTCAGTAAACGAGTATACACTTGAAAATCATGTTTTTAGTAGCTAATTACTTTGATATAGGCTTATCTTATTTATATTATTTATATGCTTACTCCAATTAAACACCATTCTATGCTTTGGTCTAGCTACTGATAAAATTGAAGGAGCATATCATAACCATTTGTACTTGCGGCAGCAGTTACTTATGGTCTGGATCATTATTTTGATCATTGTTGACCCAGTCAACCCAGTTTGACTAAGTCAACCGGAGAGTCCAGGATGAGTTTGGGAAAACAATGTTCATTAGACGAAATTTGAGATCTAAAATGAGCCTCCTAAGGAAAATAATAAAATAATATCTAAAATAATGAAATAATAGTTAAAATAATAAAATAATATTTACTAATTTTAGAGGAAGAAAGAAAAAAAACTACCTTTTTTGTTCGTATTTTGAACATATCCCCATGTTATTTTACCCAAATTTCGAGCGGGAACACTCATTGGATGCAGAATTTTAATTCCGCATCCAACGAGTACCCACACTGCATAATTTTGACGGACCCCACTGCCCCAAAAACAAGAAATACCTAAAAAAACATGATGATGACGTTTTTTCAGTTATTTCTTGTTTTTGGGGCAACAGGGTCCGTCAAAAGTATGCAGTGTGGGTACTCGTTGGATGCGGAAATTAATTCTGCATCCAACGAGTACTCTCTCTCTAAATTTGAGTAAAAACACAATGAGATATGTTGATAATAAGAACAAAAAAAGTACTTTTTTAATGACAAATATCTCAAGTCAACCATTATGGTTGACTCATTTTATTGAAATTCTATTGGTTCTTGAATTCCAACTCATCAAGAAATTATGGTTGCCTCGTTTTCTTATATGATGGCTCATTTTCTTATAAGGCCCATTTTAAACCCCAAATTTCCTCTAATCGACGAAATGCATTATGCATGGCCCATATGTGTCCATTAGATGGTTCCATGCCTCAGACACCAGTTTCAGATGACAGTTTGATGGATTTTTATGATTATTATTATTTATAGACCATTATTTTTTATTATTCCGGGCATGGATGAGCTTATAGAGGTATCCTTTGATGGTCACATAGTGTATGAGTACTAATTCCTAGTGGATTTGAGCATTTTGAGCTTATTAGTGCACTCAGTTATCAGTTCCGGTCACTTATAGGTGATGATATGGTCAGATTGCCACTTTTCACTAGTTTTCCATACATAAATGGCATGTCCAACACTTGCATTGAGCTAGCACATTCTCCTAGATTGCTATAGAGATAGATAAGGATCCATCTAGTTGTTATTACAATTTTACTCAATCCCCATACATTTTGGTACAGTCAGATTTGTGTCTGGGACACTTGGCAGTGAGTTACAAGCATTTTTGTACTTCTAAAGGTGGTTTTCTGGAAGAGAAATGGCTCATTGAGGAAATCGATTTGGCTTAGTGGGTCAAGGAAATGGCATGATATTGGTCCAGGATACTTTGATGATGATTTCTACATGTTACACCAAAATTTTGTCACCCTTGTGCATTGTGTCATCATCATGACCTAGTGTCATCACCATGACCGTTGCAAGTGTCGTCATTATGACCAAGTGTCATCATCATGAACGTTGTGATAGTGTCGTGATCTTGACCATTGTGTAAACTCTTTTCTCTAACCCCTAAAATCATTCTGGGCTAAAACACATCCAACTGAGAGATTTCCCTTCCTATTTGACCTTTTTGAGTAGGTTGTCGCACTTTATCTTCCTAAAGGGTGAGACAGACCCCCTCCGTCGCAGTTCTTGGTCAGCTAGAGTGAGACACTGTCGCACTTTGTCCTTCTATAGGGTGATACATCCCCCTCTATCTCTCTATGTCCTCTACCAGGGTGTGACGAAGTTGGTTAAAGCTTCTTTTGGGGAGTCTCGAGGTCTCTCTAGAAGTTTGTTGAGGTGGAAGCCTATCCCTAGGCTCTAGGTGAGGTGGCATTTCAGTTCCTAACCTAATGGGAATATCCCTTAACAATCTCCCCCTAATACTCAACCTACCCTATCTCTTTAGCCCTATATAAACACCCACTCTCTCCATGGGAAGGGAGGAAGGTCTATGGTATCCTTATGCTGGTAGAATCCATATTGGTGATTGAGAAGCTTGTACCACCTTGGATGCTTGGCTTGGACATGTTGGATCGAGGATGCGACATTGACGCTTTGGTTGTAGCTTCATCCTTTCTATGTCTTCCCACCTTTTAAAACAATTAATATAATCTCTTTCCATGAATGTTGTCTCATTGATGATGTTTAGAACTTTCTTCCTCAAGTGTTAGTTTAGATCAGTTATTGTTTAGATATATTCTACTGCTTGTATTGTTTCCATATTGCCTTGACAGGTCTTGCAGCTGGAGATCTGACGACCGCGAGATTTGGAGCAACAACAAGGAGAAGGATCCGCGATCTGAAAGGTACGAAATCTAAGTACTCGATCTGTAATTGATCTAGGGAAGTAGATCCATATTCTGTCCTATTTGTTCTAGTCTTACATTAAGCTAGGGAGATAAATCCTAGAGTCCGCTCTTGGTAGATTGTCTGTCAAACACTACACCTTTTAGCACTTGTTCCGGCATCAGTGAGGTCCACACGTCCTAGTATTGGTCATTTTGGATATTTTATTGTGTCTTTAAGGGGGGAACGATTTGGTCATATGGTCACTTTATGATGTTATATTGTCATATTATTTGTTATTGTGCCATGGGGCCATGCTAGTGAAGGATATGTTACACCTCCTAGCCCCACCATGTGCTTATGTCATGTGGTGCGTCCCCCTTGGACATTTTAGTGAGTGTGCCCCCGTCTATTTGTGAGTTGATCCATGTATTGTATTTCCGGCTCATCTTAGCCATTGATTATTATTGTTATATATTTTGATCTCCACCACTCATTTTAAAAAGTGGTTAGAATTTTGATCTCTCTCATTCCTATTAAAGGAAGAGACCCCCCTCATTGTAAACGGGACTTTTGGCTATTGGATTTTGGAATACAAAGAAATATACTGTAGAATTCTTGTGATCTTGGGTTTAATGCTTGGCTATGGTGATTGAAACTACTTTTCCATTGCAATGAAGGATCTTGGTAGCTATCTTGCATATTTTGTTCCACAAATTTTGATTTGCAGGTGAAGGAGGCGACTTGTGAGAGGGGAGCATTGGTTGAGAAGGCCCACCCTGCTACTTTCTATCAAATCTTGGTTTACACAGGGAGTGATTTTGTCTTTGTACCAATTATTCTATATCTTCTACTTCTATCTTGCATCTACCTTCATCTTTATTTTTTGATTGAAATTTTGTTCCTTGGTTTTGCAGAGAGAGGAGGACGCACTTGTGGATCTGGGCAATTCATTGGAGCAAGAGAAGTGGCAAAGCCTTCATTTGATCTTTGCGGGAGTAATCCTTGTCATACCGGAATTCATATTCATCATCCAGGTACGCTCACAAGGTACGTATTTGTCTCCTTAGCTTACCCATCTGTCAATTTTATTCAAACCCTAACTAGCAAAATCTTATAAAAATTCCCTAGCTCTTTCAACTTGGAATTTGGGCGAACGATTTCTGGGTTTTTCACTTAAGGCCTAGCCCCAAGTGGGTTCTCAAGGGAGTCACCCTTGGTAGACTCCATCTACCCTAACCCTTGTGCATTGATCTGTACCTATTGCGCCCTCCTTGATTTTTCCCCTCTTTCTGGTTGTTTGAGTCTCATTCTTGGATGGTGAGCTAAAACTATGTCAAATCTATCATCAAGCCTTGTTAGGAAGCCCCTATCCCTTCAGATCTACTCCTTGGGACCACTTTCCATTTTTTAAGTACATGTTTCCCAAGGCAGCTAGTTTTGATAATTTACCCTAGCATCATTTTCCTAGATTCATCTTTAATCTCAATTTACTGTAATTGATCTAATTAACGCTTATGACTCATATTCCCTAAGCATCTACAGTAACTCATTTCCTTAAATCTAGGGATCATCACTTTTCATCATTGAATATCTTGATCTAGTGTTTGGTTTGGATCTCTCTCTCTGAGAGTAGATCAAGGTCTCCCCCTTTTTTATCTAGGGATTGGATAGAAAAAAGAGAAGAGTGCCTCGATTGGCGTGACAACCAATCCATCTTGGGAATCGAGGCCCTCTTGGGTCACCTCTTTAGTTTCCTAGTACCTCTATTGTCTTGGATAGGATTACCTTTAGGGGAAACTACAAGTTCTGTGATAACATTTTTGGTGTCGTTGTCGGGGAGGTAGAGGCTTACCTCAGGTATCTGCAAGTGTCCGTGCAATAATCACATATCTTATTGCATTCGGTTTTTATTTCTGAATGGTTACTATTTACATCTTTATATCATACATAGCCATCTCATTTGCAACATACCCTTTAAGCTGGAAAACATTTTATGTTTAGAAACATTATGATAACTTTTATTATAAAGTTTGTATTGGATAGGTGTCCAAGGATAACTGTAATTTGCACAATATATTATTATTTAATAAATAAAATAGGAGACAAACACCTAAGAGGACTGTTGAAAGAGTGATTACTGATCCACTAGGTGGAATGGAATCTGTGGTAGAAGACAATGGACAAGTGGCAGCATCATGATGCAACTAACTAGCTGTTGGTATGGGAAAACTCCCTTAAAATGTGGTCATAGTGCCCTGAAAGATGGGACTGGAGCTTGAGGCTCATTTATTCTAAACTGACCACTAAAAGACCTAGGCAGTCTATATAATAGCCATCAAATATTGAATTGAGGTTCAATCACTTTTCCTGACGAGGAAACTTACCTTGGGGTTGTTGTGTTTGCACCCAAGAGATTTGATGAGGGGATATGTTGTTGTTGATCATGTTGTGAGTCTACCAAACTCTTATTGAGTTCAGGAGTTTGATGCTGAGTGGAGAAGGAATTTTGTTTTCAGGAGGTTGATACCGAGTGGAGAAGGTATTTTTGAGTGCCTTGCTTCTACATAGATTCCACCCACTTACTGGATCAGTAAGCAGGCTCGGGGGTTCATTAGAAGTCAGCAGTTGAGCTGCTTCTTCTGAAGCAGGTTGGGAGGAACAGGCCTCCTTGGGTGTTTTTCATCCCTATCATATTTTACAGGTTCTATTGTCTTATCTACTTTTATTTTTAAAGTTCTGTCATCTATTTAAACTTTTACTGTTAAGTTCTTTAGTTCAGTTTTCTTGAATAAATTATTAATTTTGTATCATTTGAATGATTGAATAAAATGATCTCTGCATTTTTCCCCATGCAAAAGGAACAGCATCGTACTCAAGTACAGAGATAGATTAAAATAAATAGGTATGATCGACAAGATAGCCAAGTGATAGAAAGAATGAAAATGATGTGTTTCTTTAAATTATTGTTTATTGTTAATTTTCTAAGTTTACCTATATCAATGTTTTGTTAGTATTTTCTGATTTAGACAAGTATTTCCAGAATTTACAGTAGTGTTTCTCTATTTGTTTGAATAGAAGTTTGTTTAGAAATACATAAATTTCCTCCTGAAAGTTTAAATGAAAATAATTTCTACTCCCTACAGTTATAGGGTAGAATCCATCAGGTAGCTTAGTTATATCAATTTCTATTAATAATAATGCATAGAATAAATACACATATTTTCACCATAAACAGTTTGCATTTCTAAGCTTTTATATTTCCCTGCTAGAGTAGGTAATCGAATTTGTTATCAGCATATTCTTTAACAGTAAACAAACCAAACACTCGTACAGTAATCATTTCTGTAAATTTCAATAGTTAAATTCCACAGATTCATTTCTAGGGTTTAGATAATACTTTCATTGTAATTAAATTGAAATAGAAATAACAGACATTAAACCTTTTTACCAAGACCAAATGCTTATATCATAAACAAGCTTGTAGATTGTTTAAGTTAAGATTGAATAATCAGAACGACTGTAGAAGACTTCAAATAAAATAATGAACACACGTTATTTGCCGAGACTTAACTAAAGCATTGTTAAGCTTTATGTTCCAAAACAAGGACTAAACCCTAACACTAGAAATTACTTTCCTATTTCTCCTTATGACGCAGCAACAGTTTCATAAACCAAAAACGAAGCACATACAGGCTGTAAGCCTTAACAACAATTTCATTTATCCATTATCCTATAAAACAAACAGTTGTATTATCGTTGCACCAAAACATCCACTCATCGATCGGTAACCAAGATAAACACAATGGTCGTTTAAAACATTACTTATTTCCCATATCTTTGACGAGTTACAACTCGTGTATACAGACCCAATACAAATCAATAAAAAGACACGATTACAGTAATATAAATTCTAAATATTTCATTTGAATTTCCTTGAAGGAGTTCAAAAACTTAACCTACAGGATTACAAAATAAACAAGATTTCACACAGGTCATAAGCCTACACCATCTAGCTGGTAGTGACAGACACATCGTGTTATAGATTTAAAATAATTACATTCTATCTAGCCATTTACAAAGAAAACGATAGCCATAGTATTGAAACATCAAATATTGCTTCATTAAATTCTGAGGGCGAACCCTGTCTTAACACTATTACATTCCAAACCAGAACCAACAGTTGCCTCATGGGTCGAAGGATATCCCCCCATACGTTCAGCAAGATTCATAAAACCCTAAGAGTTTTTCATTACACGATACACAGAACTGTCAAAAAGACGGCCATCATCTTCTATACAGAGTTTCCAAGGAAACCACCGAAGGCTTACCAGTTGGTATAGCTGAAACCCAACTTCCAATGCCCAAAATGTTGAAGCCATTATACATTGTACCTGTGAGAGTTTTGCAACCGTGGTTAAAAATAATATTGAGAAGGAAGGGTCACCATATTGAAAATAGACTAACTATTGATATCATCGTATGCTTATAACAGAGATAAAAACTAAACACATTACCTCTTTTCGAAAGCCATAGTAGCATTCAATGCCAAGACTGGTGTAATAGCGACGAAGCCCCACCTCGCCGAGAGTTGAATTAACAGGAGTCCATCGAAACCATTAACTCTCAACAGTACCAAAACCTGGAAAAAACCATAGAGATAGGTTGGTTGTTGCCCAACCGAAATCTTACAACTCTCAACAGTCTAACGATCAAACGTTGATAAGTTACAAGTTCAACTGGAAGCTCAAAAAAGAACTACTGTACAAGAAACTGAGAGCTCGGCTCTATAAATTCCAGAGATTCGATACGAGACTCAAGAGCTACAACCCACAGGCGGTTCAAACCTTGCTACAAACCCTCGGCCAGTGCAGAGCCACTACCATCAAACAACAACGACACAATAAACACAATATTCCAAACCAAGTAGGGTTTAACCACTACATCGAAACCCTCACAAGATCGACAGTGAAGATCTTAGGCAGAGTTTACAAAACATACAACCAGTCAGTCATATTAAATGAGCCATCATTACTAAAACCACGGAGGAGCCAACTCTACAGCAAATTCCCTCATGTCAGGTTACAACTCAGCACTCTAATGTTATTTTTGGAAACTAGCATGTGAACCAAGTCTACCGTATTATCCATGATGGATTTCCATTATTTTGTAAGCTGTGTGCATTTAATACCGAAGATTACGATCTTACTTGCCAACCGGTAACGTGGATATCCACCATATAACAATTAATACACCTTGCATCGCTTGGGTAAAGTCGACATAGTATAAACCTGTCAAGACTCTAAGTTAGCAACTAAATTTATCAAGGTTTGCATATAACATATTATAGTATAGTTTGTATATATATATTCAACCATTGCACGATATTACAAGGTTTGTATGCGTTTAAGCATCACCTTGTATGTATTTTTCTTACATACCATATATTGCAATGAAGTTCTCACATATCGCCAAGTATTACAAAGTAACATCTAACCTATAGGTGTGTACATAGTTCCATATAAGGTACACATAAATAATAAGGTCGTACTTAACTCATATCATGCACATAATTATCCAAGAAGATGTTGTGTATAGAATAAAATAGGATCTCTCAGATGCACATATGCCCTATAGCTGCATAGAAACCATATTGTGCATATAGTGTAGTACAAACACATAGGTGTCGCTTAGGGTATCACGTTAATTACAACTCACATTACACCAATGCGATAGTTGTTAGAATGGTAATAAAACACGTTTACAACGGTGAAATAATAACCATACAAACAATAGTAAGACAGACCTTAAAGTTATGCATGGTGTAAGAGGAAACATTTCAGAATGATACCATCATCACATATTGTAGAGTCTAAACTATTTAACAAACAGTTGAACATGAAATTGCACGATTCATCATTGAGATAGAAAGTAAACAGTTACATACAGAAAACATGACGGAGACCAAATAAATCTGAGTACAATACTGTGATGTAGACATTGTAGTTCTTTTTGATAACTGTGGATTTCCCTTTCACAACTCTTATCTCTTACCTGTCAATCTGTCACAAGTACGAGTTCATATATTTTAGCACGAATGCTAAGTAAGCCTCGGGGCGTCCAAAGAACCCCTTCATCAACCAAACAAAAGTACTTTAGTTAAACAATTATTTCAACATCTATAAGCAACAGTAGAAGTGATATGTAACAGCATAGTTAATTATAGATTATATTTCATGCATTGTTATAATTCCGCATTATCAGATAACGTTTATTGTCACATAGAAAAGTTTTTAATTTTTGTGATTTTTGGGATGTTATATCATTTCACTCATCTCTCCCCACTATTATACGATATATATTTTGGTAGACGAGATTTATAGTTTACCTGGTGACTTCTAAATGTGACTCCGCTGAGGAACGACCTCATAAACATCCTTACGATCTCAGAAGTCGAGTCAATTCGAATCAATTAGAAGGAACCCCGCTTAAATATCATCGAAGAGATCCCAAAGCTCAATCCTCTAATTTCTTTCGAAAAATCGTGAATTCTTCTGATTCTCCAAATCGTATTTTAGGATCTCCTTAAACTAATCAAGCTCCTCCTACCTCTCCATCTCATCAAATAAATCCAATGGCTGGAACTAATCAAACTCCTCCGGGTAACAATACACCTTCAGTTGTTCGTAGATTTGGAAATAAAGCTAAATCTTCACCTTTCAACTTTTCCCAAATTCCTAGTTCACCTAATGACATGCCCGATAAGTATTTTGAAAAGATTCCTAGCTTTAGTGGAAGTTGTGAAACTTCCATTGAAGATCATATCAAGGTTGTCTGGGCTCAAATGGAACCTATGGGGCTGAAGAAGTAGATGTCTATATGAGAGGTCTCTTCACATCCCTAGAGGGTGATGCCCACAAGTGGTTTGACTGCTTACCAGCATCATCGGTCACGGGATATGATGCTTTCGTTGAAAATTTAAAGCATGAGTGGTCTTTCAAGTTGGATGGACGTTTTCTTTTGAACCAAATTTTTGAAATTAAGAAGGAAAAAATGAGTCAGTCCATGAATTAAACCTCCATTTTGATAAGATAGTGGCTAAAATATCTGATGACATTAGGCCTAAAGAACAAGTAGTGTTGATTCATTATCTCAATTCTTTTGAAGGTTACCTTGGCTATCATCTCAAATACAAGAACTCGAAAGACCTCAAAGAATCCTAGGAAAATGCTAGAAGGGATGAATCCAATGCTACCTCTATGGGGAAGCAAAACGTTTTCGATTCTATTAGTGCTTTGTCCTCTAGATATGATCCCAAATCTAGTAAGGGAAAAGAACCAGTTAAAGATCCCAACGATATGATGGAGAACATGCAAGAAATGATTAAACACTTTAACTCTCCTAACTATGGATTTGGTTAAGAATAAAGAATCGGAGAGATACATGAAACCTTATGGCCCAAAATGTTATTGGAACCCTCAAAAGAGGCCTGCTAATGATGATAATAGAAGAACCCCCATGGGCCAAACGTCACCTGAAACACCTGGAATTAACTGGTCAAAATAACAAAGAGAGGATGATCATGAGTACCTCACTCATAGTGAGGATACCCAAATTTCCCCTAGGAACATTAATTGGGTCGAAAATCTTGAATTTGACCAGCACTTTGGACGTATACTGATAGATGAGGAAGAAGAGAATGAAGAAATTCCTAGTCTTAGTATTCTCACGTTTTCCACAGAACAACGTAAAAGCAGTGCCCAAGCTCCTATTAGGATTTATCAGAGAAGAAGGGATGGCCAAAATACACCTCCTTTCATTGAGAAGAAAAGTAGTGAACAACCTAACCCAGTGAGTCAACCAGCCTTCCCTGATTATGAATTAAACATCAATATTGAGAAAGAGTTGGACAAGGTTATGCATAATATTCCACTCAATGAATTAATGAAGATCCCATCTATTAAAGAACAAGTGGTATCATTTTTCGAGAGTATCCATGAGACTACCACTAGGCATAGTGAGGATAAACATATTTCAAACTTGATACCTAGTTCCATGGTTGAAGATGGGGAAGATCCTCCCATCAACATCCAGACAACTTTATACAAGAGAATAATGGTGGTCACCAACCCTTTTATCTTACACTCCACATAGGTGATCTTCTTCTTCACAATTGTATGTTGGATTCTGGTGCTTCTATGAATGTCATGGTTTTACAAGTTCTGGAATCCATGGGATTAAATATTACTAGGCTATATGGGAACGCGTGTGGAATAGTCTCAAGACCAGTACAAGTATTTGGTCCAAGAACTTGAGAGATGACTTATTTTCATGACCTGATATATCCATGCTTATGGACATAGTATTCACAGATCTACCACCTGTCTACGAAATGCTTATATGTAGGAAGTGGTCTACTGGATTAGGAGGTCATCTTAAGATGGACTTATCGTACGCTACTATTCCTAACTCTGATGGTGCATGAGTTAGGATTTATCGGGAACCATTCTATGATGGGAATCTTGAGAGTTTTGAGGACGGTATCAGGAAGACTTATGGTCACGGAGAGATTTTTCCTGAGGGTATTTTATGGTCATGGGTAGCCCTAGTGAGGATCTTAGTAATGGAAGAGAAGAGATGTGGAGGTCCTTTAGGGATGTTGACTCCTCTGAGGAAGAAAATGATAGAAGTAAATTTGTTAGAGAGATAAACCTTGAAATGCATCATGGCGAAGTGTCTGAAGAAATTCAAACCTTGAATCAACCTGGTGATGTGCAGCCACATAATGTTCAAACTAATCCCATCACTGAAGTAGATGATTCTAAGAACATTTTAGAGCAGATAAGACGGGGTGAGCATGTGCCTAGAATAGTTAGGGAGTTCCTTGTGTTGTTTGATCATAGTATTGAAAGAGAAATACAAGGGCATGATCACATTCTTCCATGGACAAACCACAACGAAAGAACACACGCTTCTCCTATATGGGGAAGTGATGATGAGTTGAATGAATCCCACTATTATGATGTTCCTGATCATTTATATTATATGTCTTTGGAATATGGTGTATTAAGGAAAGTTAGTGACAACTCTATGAGTTGGCAAGAGCATGCCCTAGTACATGATGACCTTGAAGAAGAAGTTTCATTGAATAACCTTACAATCTTTCAGGAAACTCCCCTTGTCACCTGTTGGCTTGGTTTTGCAACCAAGCTTTGTGCAATGGGAACCTATCAACAATGTGATAGCAGTTTCAATATTGAAAGCAAAAACGATTATAAATTGAATCTAAATCTAAACTAACATGTGCGTATAACAAATAAAAAAAAAATTAAAACGATTTAAGAACAAGAAATAAAAGAATAGATGTTTTGTATTAAGATACCTCAAATGGTGAGGATTTGTGTTGAGCAACTCCCAAGGTGAGTAGCTCCAAGCTCCAAAGGTCTCTTCTCCAAGATGTTGAAAATGGCCAAAAGTCTCATGAGAGATTTTGACAGCGTGAGGATAGGATGATGGATGGATGGAAAGTGAGGAGCCCCTACCACCTTTTTATAGTTTTTGGTGGTGGGGAATACCATTATGGTTTTGAGGAAACCAATGGTATTGACCAACATGGTTTGGGTCCCTTTTCCCTTCTTTTTCCTTTTTTGAATATTTTTAATATTTTTATTCCCTTTTTAATATTTTTGGGAATTATGGACCCTTTTTTAGGGTTTTTTATGCTTTTTGAGGAAAAATATTCATTTTGAGGGGAAAAATGGGTGTATTATGGTCTTTTGGTGACCTTTTGATGGCTTTAGAGGCTCAAATGGTGGAAAAGTGGACAAATGGGTCATGTGAATAAGGAAATGAGCTAGTGAGCACTTTTTGGGTGTTAACATCACCACTACAACCAATGAATGTGAACTGTTGTTGAGATATCCGTTACTGAGGGATGTCCCTAGTTTCTTATTGCCCCCTGACTTACCTAACAATGAAGAAAGTGTGCACTTAAATTATTCATCTCACAATCCTACTCCTTCGCCAACTTTCTTAGAATCAAAATCCCCAAGTTTTCGAGACATGACCTTGAATCATCCAACACCATCCACGATTTATCCTTCAAATCTAGAAAGCATGGTTGTTCCAATACCATTTGGATAAGTTAGTAGGAGGATGAAGATCATAATATACCATCTCCCTTGGAAGAGGAGGATGAAGAAGTTGTCATAGATTTTTGGACTGTGGGAGAAACTCCCAAGTATATTATTCACCCACAGAATGAAGAACTGAAAGAAGAACATGAAAGGAGAAGAGTGATTCAAGAAGTTCTTATTGGTAGTGTAGCCATTCCTTTAGATGGTGGTCCTCCTAGATTTGATGCAGTTCCTCCTCGAATGATCTCAATAATTTTTAACCCTCAACTGCAATATCGTGTTGATGTTCATCTTGTCCCGATCCGTAACATTGAATTAATCCCTGAATCTTTGAATAGCCGTATATTTTCTAGTGGTGATAGGGTCATAGTGCCTAACCACATATTTTACACAAGATCTAGGGGATCAGATGATATTTGGGTTGAACCATTCACGATAGAGCGTTGTCTGGGAAACATATGTTTCGTCACCACTCGGAGTGGAGAGCAGATTTTGCTACCTATTAATCAAAGAGAGTTGAGGGATTACATCCCTAACTTGACTTGACTTTCACTTCACTTGCATGTTTAGTTTAGAGTAGGTAGGTCTCTGAATAATCTCCTTGAGTAGTAGTTAGTATTTTCTACAATTGAGTCTGGGATCTTGCTTTTCTTTTCTTTTCCATTGAGTCTATCCCGTGTTGTCTTTCTGTTTTCCTAAGCTTTCTTTATTCCTTGCATCAAAATAAAACATGTTAGTTGTTAGATCGGCATTTCACTTTCATGCATCCTCTTTCAGCATTTAATAATGTAACAGAATTTGATTTTCTGTCTTGGATTGGAATTTTATTTCAGTTCCAGTATTTTATTTGTATACCATATGTTGCTCGGGTAGTGTCTGCTCCCATGTACACAGGAACAGGTACCTTTTGAGGATGAAGCATATCAATCGGGTGCAGGATTGATGATTGATGCAGTGAGTGTTGGGGACTAGAGATTTCTGAGGCTCCCAAGCACTCTCACCCTTAGATCACTTGTCCCAAGTGGAGTCAAATGTTATCACATCCATAGTAGCCTGGCTACCATGATTGCAGATCATGTTCCTGTATATTTTTTAGCCATTCCTTTACACATTTTTTTATGAGATCAGCCTATAATGAGGAGCATTTTGATGATCACTCACATATATTCATTGGATCTAGATTTTGCACAGCTACAGTCTCATGCCAGGACTGAGCCCCATAACCCGAGGTCGGTGATTGAGATAGCCATTCCTATATCATCCAGAGCAGATTGATGACAGTGCCCATGTTATATTCAGATGCACTGCTTCAGTATGGATCTAGTAGTTTAGATCAAGGATTCAAATACATGATCCAGCAGGTATATTTTGGTACATGTGGGTTTTTTATGTGCTCTTCCTCTTATCTAGGTAGTTTATGACTAGGTATATTATGATGGTTGTTGGCTCTATCTTATATGCTACTTACTTGTTGTTTAGATTAAAAGTGGTTGGTTACAATTAAGAAGAGGTTCTTGAATATACTCGTTGATCATACCGTTACTCCATGAATTACTGACTTGTTCATTCCCTTATTTTAGGGCCTTTGCTATCTTTGGCACCATTAGTCATTTTCTCAATCCATCTATATCTTCCAGTTTTGGTTTTATCCTGACTCACACCTTAGCTAGTGATATTGAGGACTTCCCCCACCTAGACCTCTATGTTGGATAGATTCCCAATTTGCATTGTGTCTCGGCTCTGGAGTGTGTGATTTTAGTCACAGTGGTTGTTCTCCTCTAGCCCTAGAAACAAAGTACTCCTACAAACAATGTTGTTAAACACTAGAGCATCGGATCTTAAATGTTATATGTAAGGGATGCTTAGTCAGCAGAAACAATGTTGCTAAACACTAGCCATGCATATCTATATTAGTTAGTCAGTGGCCAAGGGACGCCCACTCACCCTTTGTATGGTGTAAGGTCGTTTACCCCTACAGGGAAACATGGTGGTCACTCCATCGCACCTATGGACGGTGGTGGGAAATGTAGGTCATACCAAGTCATTATATGAGGCCCCTAGGCTATTCAGGGCACCTAATCTTGGAGGTTGGCTAGTGAAAATCTATAAAATGAAATAAATGTGAAATCTAACAAATAATAAATTGCTAAAACGTTGTTTGTCTAGAGTCTATTGGAAGCATTCCCATCACTCTACTCATTTCTGAGACACCACCATTCCTCGTGTTATCTTCTATCCAGTATATGTCTAGGTGGTCTCCCTGGTTCCTTCATCCGAGAGATTACAGTGTTGAGGTTGTTGATTCCTTCCCCTATCCTAGCCTTTGTTTTTCCACCGTCACCCATGGTTAGCAAATTGTCCAAGTCAGTAAACGAGTATACATTTCAAAATAATGTTTTTAGTAGCTTCTTACTTTGATCTAGGCTTATATTATTTATATTATTTACATGCTTACGCCAGTTAAACATCATTCTATGCTTTGGTCTAGCCACTAATATAATTGAAGGAGCATATCATAACCATTTGTACTTGCAGCAGTAGTTATTCATGGTCTGGATTATTATTTTGGTCTTTCTTGACCTGGTCAACCCAGTTTGACCAAGTCAACCGCAGAGTCCAGGATGGGTTTGGGAAGGCATTGTTCGAGATGCATTATTCATGGCCCATATGTGTCCATTAGTTGGTTCCATGGCTCAGACAACAATTTCAGATGATGGTTTGATGGATTTTTATGATTATTATTATTTACAGACCATTATTTTTTATTATTCCGGGCATGGATGAGCTTACAGAGGTATCCTTTGATGGTCACATAGTGTATGAGTACTCATTCCTAGTGGATTTGAGCATTATGAGCTCATTGGTGCACATTAGGCCTAAAGAACAAGCAGTGTTGATTCATTACCTAAATTCATTTGAAGGTTACCTTGGCTATCATCCCAAAGACAAGAACCCGAAATACCTCAAAGAAGCACAGGAAAATGCTAGAAGGGTTGAAGCCAATGCTGCCTCTATGGGGAAGCAAAAAAAAATTCGATTCTATTAGTGCTTTGTCCTCTATATATGAGCCCAAATCTAGAAAGGGAAAAAAACTAGTTAAATATCCCAACGATATGATGGAGAACATGACAGAAATGATGAAACACTTAACTCTCCTAACTAGGGATTTGGATAAGAATAAAGAATCGTAGATATATAGGCAACCTTATGGCCCAAAAGCTTATTGGAACCATCAAAAGAGGCCTGCTAATGATGATAACAAAAGAACCCTCGTGGGCCAAATGTCACCTGAAACACCTAGAATTAACTGGTCAGGAGAACAAAGAGAGGATGATCCTAAGTACCTCACTCATAGTGAGGATACCCAAGATTCTCTTAAGAACATTAACTAGGTCGAAAATCTTGAATTTAACCAGGAATTTGGACGTATACTGATAGATGAGGAAGAAGAGAATGAAGAAATTCCTAGTCTTAGTATTCTCGTGTTTTCCACAAAACAACCTAAAAGCAGTGGCCAAGCTCCTATTAGGATTTATCAGAGAATAAGGGATGGCCAAAATCCACCTCCTTTCATTTAAAATAAAAGTAGTGATCAACCTAGCCGAGTGAGTGAGCCAACCTCTATTCTCCCTGATTATGACTTAAACATCAATATTGAGACAGAGTTGGACAAAGTTATGCATAATATGCCACTCATTGAATTAATGAAGATCCCATTTATTAAAGAACAAGTGGTAGAATGTTTCAAGAGTATCCCTGAGACTACCACTAGGCATGGTGAGGATCAACCTCTTTCAAACTTGACACCTAGTGCCATGGTTGAAGATGAGGAAGATCCTCCCATCAACATCCAGACAGCTTTATACGAGAGAAAGAATGGTGGTCACTAACCCTTTTATCTTACACTCCACATAGGTGATCTTCTTATTCACAATTGTATCTTGGATTCTTGTGCTTCTATGAATGTCATGCCTTTACAAGTTATGGAAGCCATGGGATTAAATATTACTAGGACATACGGGAATGTGTGTGGAATAGACTCAAGACCAGTACAAGTATTTGGTCTAATCAAGAACTTGAGAGCTGACTTATTTCCATGCCCTGATATATCCATGCTTATGGACATAGTAGTCATAGATCTACCACCTGTCTACGAAATGATTCTATGTAGGAAGTGGTTTGTTGTATTAGGAGGTCATTTTCAGATGGACTTATCGTACGCTACTATTCCTAACTTTGATGGTACGTTAGTTAGGATTTATCGGGAACCATTCTATGATGGGCATCTTGAGAGTTTTGAGGACGGTACAGGAGCCCTTATGGTCAGCGAGAGCTTTTGCCTAAGGGTATTTTTATGGTCATGGGTATCCCTGGTGAAGATCTTAGTACTAGAAGAGAAGAGATGTGGAGGTCCTTTAGGGATGTTGAATCCTCTTAGGAATAAAATGATAGAACTAAATTTGCTAGAGAGGTAAACCTTGAAATGCATCGTGGTGATGTGTCTGGAGAAATTCAAACCTTGAATCAACCTGGTGATGTGGAGCCACATAATGTTCAACCTAATCCCATCAGTGAAGTAGATGATTTTGAGAAAAATTTAGAACAGATAAGACGGGGTGATCATGTGCCTAGAACAGTTAGGGAATTCCTTGCGTTGGTTGATCATAATATTGAAAGAGAAAGACAAGGGCTTGATCACATTATTCTATGGACAAACCACAACGAAAGAACTCATCCTTCTCCTGTATGGGGAAGTGATGATAAGCCAAATGAATCCCACTATTTTGATGTTGTTGATCATTTATCTCATATGTCTTTGGAATATAGTGTATTAAGGAAAGTCAGTGACAACTCTATGAGTTGGCAAGATCATTCCTTGGTACATGATGTCCTAGAAGAAGAATTTTCATTGAATAACCTTGCAATCTTTTAGGAAACTCCCCTTGTCACCACTACAACCAATGAAAGTGAGTTGTCATTGAGATATCTTTTACTGAGGGATGTCCCTAGTTTCTTATTTCCCCCTTAGTTACCTGGAAATGAAGGAAGTATGCACTTAAATTATCCATCTCACAATCCTACTCCTTCCCCAACGTTTTTAGAATTAGAAGCTCCGAATTTTCGAGACATTACCTTAATTCATCCAACACCATCCACGATTCATCCTTCAAATATCGAATGCATGGTTGTTCCAATCCCATTTGGAGAAGGTATTAGTAAAAGCAACGAAGATCATAATTGGTAGTGTAGCCATTCCTTTAGATGGTGGTCATCCTAGATTTGATGCAGTTCCTCCTTGAAGGAGCTCTAGAATTGTTACCCCTCAACCGCAATATCGTGTTGATGTTCATCTTGTCCCGATCCGTAACATTGAAGTAATCCCTGAATCTATGAATCGCCAAATATTTTCTAGTGGTGATAGGGTCATAGTGACTAACCACATATTTGACACAAGATCCAAGGGATCAGAGGATATTTGGGTTGGACCATTCACGCTATAGCGTTGTTTGGGCAACATGTGTTTCCTCGCCACTAGGAATGGACAGCAGATTTTGCTACCTGTTACCGGGCAAACTAGCAGGGCTAGTGCCTGGTAAGAAAATATGAGAAATGTGACCCAATGTCACCTCGATCACAATTATAAATTCTACGGAGCGTCGGAACCTCCAAGAGGAAGGACCCTTTCGATATCCTGTAGGTTACTGATGTAACAAAGACTATATTCTCTATGCAATAGTTAGCTTAACCAGTTCCGTTATGGAGTCGGTATATTCAAAATGTTTTGTGATGTATTAATAAAGTGATGTGAGTGACCAGCACATAGACAATCAACAATGTTTGACATAAGAGATAGATCATTCATAAATAACACAACCATCCAAGTAGTAAATCCAATCTACTAACACCATCAGCGTAAAAAAGATCATCACCCAACAATCGTTATGCAAGTATGTATTATTAACAAAGGTGATCAATGACAGATTTTCAAATAAGTACGATATATCCTATCCCAAAATATTCAATGAAAGAATAAGGCAAACAACTCCTAATATGCAAATATTGTGTTTTATGGCAGCTAGGTACCAATATCATTTATATCAGACTTTAGAAGCAAACTCAAATCGTGAGAAGCAATAAAGAAACACATGTTTATAAATATCAGAAATGTTTCAGCAAAGGTATTAGAAACACATGAATATGTTCCAATGATTACCAAGTAAATCCCATGTTAATAACTTTCAGCACAACATATATCATTCATTCAAGCGGTTGTATGTAAAATGCAGTTACATTATGTCTTATTACGTGCATATAGATGAAAACCAAAACAAGAATGAAAATAACCACAAGTTCACTGTATGTATAATCAATCTCAGACCTCTGCACATGTAAATTTCAGACCTCTTTTATAGCAAAAATTGGACGTTCATAAGCACAAGTTACTACATGGAACATATGAAGATTCAACCCTATCAACATCACCAAATTAGCACCGAGTTTTGGACACCTTTTATTGCATGTGCAGCTGTAAAATACTTAGGTTTTCTCCCACACTTGTTACCAGAAAATTAGCGCTGAGATGACACTCCAAAATGTAGGTTTCGGACTTCAGTAATACATAAAATTTAGACCCCCGTTGAGCAGATTTTTAACCAAGAATTAGTACATGAAAAGTATAGAAAATTATAATCTTAAATCCCCAATTCTATATTAATTTTTCTGACCCCTTTTTACTGTATGTAGACACAAGAATTAGGGCAGTGATGGCTTGCAAAGGAGGAGCGAGGAAGGAGGATATGGGAAAATAAGTAGGAGAGGGAAGCCAGGTGAGGAGAGAGGGTAGAGGGAGGCCGTTAGGGCACTTTAGGTCTGCAGCTAGGTTTAGGCAGCAGTAAATTAGGGATTTTTAGGATTTTTAAAATTTAATTTTATGAAAAATAAAAGTAAAAATGACCTAAAAAACAAAAAAAAAAACTAAAATGTAATATAACATAATATGTACAAAATTACAAAAATTAGGGTTTTTTTAGGATTTTTGAGTTCTTTTAAAATTTAAGGGTTCCTACAATTTTTCCCTAGGGTTTCTAGGGACAAAAAGGGCAGGCCGAATTTATAGGAGGAAGGGACAAAATTTTAAAGATGCAAAAAATTGCAAAAAAATAATTTTTTTAATTTTTAGGGTTTTTGTCATAAAATTGCATACCTAATTATAACCCTAATTCTACCATGAAAATGCAGATTTACACATGAAAATGCAAAATTAACCTAACAATAATATTTACAAAAATACAAACTAAGGTTTAATGTAGAGAAAAATGACAAACTTGGGGTTTTAAGGTTTTACCCTAACCCTAGGGCATCAAGGAGGATGGCCCTCCTCTTGAGATGGTACTTTCCAAGTTTGGAAAACTAGGGTTTTCTTCAACAACCACAAAAGTTGGTTGAAGAGGCCCTAGTTAAGACAAACCTTAGAGACCTAAAGCTCAAGCTTTACAATGCTAGGGTAACTAAAGGCTGAAAATGACTTAGCTAAGACAAAATGCAGCATTAATGGCTACCATTCAAACTTAGACAAGCACACATCCAACATTCAACAAAGAAATATCAAGAGAAGAAACTTAGATACATCCTTGTGCATGTGTTAATCAAACAACTCCTAGCATCACCTTAACAAATAGCAAGAGCAAAGTTACTTCAAAGATTTGTCCCCAAACTAGCAAGTAATCCATCCGCAAGAGGTGTGTATCACTCCATGAACCCAAGTAGAGTAAAAATCAGAAATAAAAGTTTTATGCCATAAGTTGTTGTGTTAAAATGAAGTGAGGAGAAGTGTATTTACACTTTTCTCACACTCACTTTACAAAAATAAAAAAAATATCTAGGCCGACATGTCTTTTTAAAATGTCAATTTAAAATTATAAATGTCAACTTAAAATTAAAACAATAAAAATATAAAATAATCAGATCTATGGGTAATTTGGGGCATTTTCCCCAGAATTTACCTACACGTGACTAAAATAGCTAAAAATGAGCATATCAGTTTGTTCTAAAGGCCAAACCGCAGAGGGGAGGGTCGTCATGCCCCATCTAACCCCAACAGTAGTGAAAATCCCTCAACGCCCTCCCCCTAATCAAGCACTACAGCCTGGCCTAGAGGGTGGTGTCATAATCAAGAGGAGCCCAAGGAGAGAGGGTGTTGGTGAGATGGAGGACCAGGAGGGTGTGAGAGGTGACCTGGAGGAGAGGCATATGCCTCAGTACTGAAAAACTTTCACCAGAATGATAAATCAAGGTCGGGGTCATGTGACCCAATGATCCACCCCTGGAAGCCCCGGACACCAACCTTAGGGCTTCAAGCCTTTCATGAGGCAGTCAACAATGTCACTAAGCCATAATACTTCCAAAGGAGAAACCAGAGGGTCTGGCCATAACCCCTACTCAGATAAAGCTGGCTAAATACCCCTCCTAGTCAGAAAAAATGACCCCCTCTCCCTGGGGACCTTTGTAGGTGTGTTGGTATTGGTACCACGTAACACTACCTATCAATCAAAGAGAGTTGAGGGATTACATCCCTAACTTGAATTGACTTTGACTTCACTTGCATGTTTAATTTAGAGTAGGTAGGTCTATGAATAAGCTCACTTGAGCAGTAGTTAGTATTTTCTGCCATTGATTCTGACCTCTTGATTTTCTTTTCTTTGCCATTGAGTCTGGCCCTTGTACGTTTGTCTTTCTGTTTTCATAAGTTTTATTTATTCCCTGCATCAAAATAAAACATGTTAGTTGTTAGATCAACATTTTACTTTCATGCATCCTCTTTCAGCATTTAACAATGTAACCGAATTTGATTTTTTGTCTGCATCCTCTTTTAGCATGTATGCATCCTCTTTCAGCGTATTTCAGTTCCAGTATTTTATTTGTATACCATACATGTTGCTCAGGTAGTGTCGGATTTCATATGCGCAAGAACATGTACATTTTGAGGATGAAGCATATCAATCGGGTGCGGGATTGATTATTGATGTTGTGATGGTTGGGGACCAAAGATTTATGAGGTTCTCAAGCACTCTCTCCCTTAGAGCACTTGTCCCCGCTGGAATCAGATGTTATCACATCCATAATAATTGGGCTACCATGACTGCAAATCATGTTCCTATATATTTTTTATCTAGTCATTTACATAGTTTTTATGAGATCGACCTATGATGAGAAGCATTTTGATGATCACTCACATATATTCAGTGGATCTAGAGTTTGCACAGTTACAGTGTCATGCCAGAACTGAGCCCCGTGACCCCATGTCGATGACTGAGATAGCCATTCCTCTATCATCCAAAGCATATTGATAACAGTGCCCATGTTATATTCAAATGCAATGCTTCAATATGGATCTCGTAGTTCATATCAGGGACTCAGGTACATGATCCAGCAGGTATATTTTAGTACATGTGGGTTGTTGATGTGTTCTTCCTCTTATCTAGGTATTTTATGACTGGTATATTGTTATGGTTGTTGGCTCTATTGTATTTGTTGCTTACTTGTTGTTTAGATTAAAAGTGGTTCGTTACTATTAACAGGTGGTTCTTGAATATACTCGTTGGCCATACCCTTACTCCATGAAGTATTGACGTGTTCATTCCCTTATATTAGGGCCTTTTTCTATCCATGGCGCCATTAGTCATTTTCTTCGTACATTCGTTATCTTCTAGTTTTGGTTTTATCCCGACTCACAGCTTAGCCAGTGATCTTGAGGAATTCCCCCACCTAGACCTTTGTGTTGGATAGATTCTCAGTTTGCATTGTGTCTCGGCTCTGGAGTGTGTGATTTTAGTTACAGCGGTTGTTCTCATCTAGCCCTCGAAACCAAGTATTCCTACAAAGACTGTTGCTAAACACTAGAGCATCGGATCTTAAATGCTATATCTAAGGGATGCTTAGTCATCAGAAACAGTGTTGCTAAACACTAACCATGCATATCTATATTAGCTAGTTTGTGTCCAAGAAACGCACACTCACCCTTTGTATGGTGTAAGGTCGTTTACCCGTACAGGGAAACCGTGTGGTCACTCCATCGCCCCTATGGAAGGTGGCAGGCAATGGAGGTCATGCCGAGTCATTATCTGAGGCCTACCAGGCTATTCATGGCACCTGCTCTTGGAGGCTGGCTAGTGAAAATCTATAAAATGAAATAAATGTGAAAGCTGACAAATAATAAATTGCTAAAAAGTTGTTTGTCTAGAGTCTATTGGAAGCATTCTTGTAACTCTACCGGTTTGTGAGACACCACCATCCCTCGTGTTATCTTCTATCCAGTATATGTCTAGGTGGTCTCCTTGGTTCCTTCATTCGAGAGATTTCAGTGTTAAGGTTGTTGAGTCCTTCCCCTAACCTAGCCTTTGTTTTTCCACCTTCACCCATGGTTAGCAAATTGTTCAAGTCAGTAAACGGGTATACACTTGAAAATCTTGTTTTTAGTAGCTAGTTACATTGATCTAGGCTTACCTTATTTATATTATTTACATGCTTACGCCAGCTAAACATCATTTTATGCTTTGGTATAGCTACTGATATAATTGAAGGAGCATATCATAACCATTTGTACTTGCAGCAACAGTTATTCATGGTCTGGATCATTATTTTGATCATTCTTGACCTCGTCAACCTAGTTTGACCAAGTCAACCACGGCATCCAGGATGAGTTTGGGAAGACATTGTTCGAGATGCATTATTCATGGCCCATATGTGTCCATTAGATGGTTCCATGCCTCAGACTACAGTTTCAGATGATGGTTTGATGGATTTTTATGATTATTATTTTTATGGACCATTATTTTTTATTATTTCAAGCATGGTTGAGCTTATAGAGGTATCCTTTGATGGTCACATAATATATGAGTACTCATTCCTAGTGTTTTTTAGAATTCTAAGCTCATTGGTGCACTCAGTTATCAGTTTCGGGCATTTACAAGTGATGATATGGTCAAATTACCACTTTTCTCTAGTTTGCCATGCAGAAATGGCATGTCCAACACTTGCATTGAGCTAGCACATTCTCCTAGGGTGCTACATAGGGATATATGGGTCCAACGAGTCGTTATTACCATTTTAACCCATCCTCGGGCATTTTGGTACAGTCAGATTTGTTTCTGGGACACTTGGCAATGAGTTATAGGCATTTTTGTGCTTTTAGAGATGGTTTTCCGATAGAGAAATGGCTCATTGAGGATACTTTGAAGATGATGTATAAACCTTCTAGCACTTGTTCCAACATGAGTGGGGTCCACACATCCCAATATTCATCATTTTGGATATTTTATTGTGTATTTGATGGGGGCACGATTTGGTCATGTAGTCACATTATGATGTTATATTGTCATATTATTTGTTATTGTGCCATGGGGATTGTGCCATGGGGCCATGCTAGTGAAGGATATGTTACACCTCCTAGCCCCACCATGTGCTTATGTCATGTGTATAGTCACTTATCATGTGGTGTGTTCCCCTTGGATGTTTTAGTGAGTGTGCCCCCCTCTATTTGAGAGTTGATCCATGTATTGTATTTCTGACTCATCTTAGTCGTTGATTATTGTTGTTATATATTTTGATCTCCACCACTCATTTAAAAAAGTGGTTAGGATTTTAGTCTTTCTTATTCCTATTTAAGGAAGAGACTCCCCTCGTTGTAAACAAGACTTTTGGCTCTTGGATTTTGGAATACAAATAAATATCTTAGAGAATTCTTGTGATCTTGGGTTGAATGCTTCACTATGGTGATTGAAACTACTTTTCCATTGCACTGAAAGATCTTGGTAGCTATCTTGCATATTTTGTTCCACAAGTTTCGATTTGCAAGTGAAGGAAGCGACTTGGGAGAGGGGTGCATTGTTTGGGGAGACCACCCTGCTACTTTCTATCAGATCTTGGTTTACACGGGGAGTGATTTTGTCTTTGTACCAATTATTGTCTATCTTTTACTTCTAGCTTGCATCTACCATCATCTTTGTTTGCTGATTGAACTTTTGTTCATTGGTTTTGCAAAGAGAGGAGGACGCACTTATGGATCTGGGCAATTCGTTGGAGCAAGAGAAGTGACCAAGCCTTCATTTGATCTTTGCGGGAGTAATCCTCGTCATACTGGCATTCATCTTCATCATCCGGGTACGTTCACAAGGTACGTATTTGGCTCCTTAGCTTACCCATTTGTCAATTTTATTCAAACCCTAACTAGCAAAATCTTATAAAAATTCCCTAGCTCTTTCAACTTGGAATTTGGGCAAATGATTTCTGGGTTTTTCACTTAAGGCCTAGCCCCAAGTGGGTCCTCAAGGGCATCACCCTTGGAAGACTGCATCTACCCTAATCCCTAGGCACTGATCTTTAGCTATTGCGCCTTCCTTGATTTTGCCCCTCTTTTTGGTTGTTTGAGTCTCATTCTTAGCTTGTGAGCTAAAACTCTATCAAATCTATCATCAAGCCTTGATAGGAAGCCCCTATCCTTTCAAATCTACTCCTTGGGACCACTTTCCATCTTTTAAATACATGTTTCCCAAGGCAGTTGGTTTTGATCATCTTTACCCTAATATATTTTTCCTAGATTCATCCTTAATCTCAAGTTACTGTAATTGATCTAATTAACGCTTATAACTCATATTCCCTAAGCCTCTACAATAACTCATTTCGTTAAAACTAGGGGTCATCACTTTTCATCATTTAATATCTTGATCTACTGTTTGGTTTGGATCTCTCTCTCTAAGAGTAGATCAAGGTCTCCCCCTTTGTTATCTGGGGCTTGGATAGCAAAAAGCAAAGAGTGCCTCAATTGGCGTGACAACCAATCCATCTTGGGAATCGAGGCCCTCTTGGGTCACCTCTTTAGTTTCCTAGCACCTTTCCCGTCCTGGATAGGATCACCTTTAGAGACAACTACAAGTTGTGTGATAACAGGTACCTTCTAGGGTCTTATTCTTTACTCTACCTGGTTAACTTAACCAGGAACCCTAGTTAACTGACTAGGGTACCATCCTCTCTAAGAATGGGCCTTGCAACTACACTAACTTTAACATCAAGGACATAAGTGTTCAAGGGGAAAAATCGTCATTACAGATAGTATTCAATTTTATTTTATTTCATGTTTAGAAAACTTGTAATCATTGTTGACCATTATCCCTCTTTTCATTAAAAAACTCACAATTACAAACATAAACAATACCAGAGTGCACCCACAACTTCAAATATATGCAGCTCACAAAAACTAGGTTGGTACAACTACCACTCCTTTGCACGTTTAAACCTTCTCACATTTTATTAAAATTCTCATTAAAGATAAACAACATTGTGACTTTAAACTTGCAAGTTGAAAGCCAAATCCAAGTTGTAAACAACGCTAATAGAATTTATAAACAAAATTAATTTATAGCTTAGAAGCTAGTTGTGGGTTTTTAGGGTAAATTTTGTTAATCTCAAGTTGAAAGGAGTGTCTTAGAATTAAGATGAACTGTTTTCTCCGAACATAAGATAACGCATTTACCAATATTAATAATACTATCCAAATTTCTAAATTTAACCTTAAAATGCATACATAAAAAATTTAAGTGTAATAATGGCATTATTAAAATTAACTGTTTTCTCCAAACATAAGACAACGCATTTACCAATATTAATAATATTATCCAAATTTCTAAATTTAACTTTAAAATGCATACATACAAAAATTAAGTGTAATAATGACATTGTTTTATTTCACATTCCCTGAAAATCTTTAAAATTCATTCACTCTTTATTTATATTTATATAGAAAAGAAACAGAATTATATTAGTTAACTACAAGATTTAGATTCCTTGGCCATACCAAGCCGATGGGAAATGGACCTACTAATGCGAGCAAAATAAATTATTAAGCATTTTGATACAACAAATGCTTTAGAAGGTTTCTTATAGCTTGAAAGTGGGCATATTTCTCTTATAAAAGAACCAAAAGGTAACTGAAGTCCTGTGATAGCCGAGCGATTGCAGCTACAAAGACTTTTTGCGTGAAATTCATTGCTTGAGAAGATTTAGCTGATATTTGCCACCCTTGTGCCTTATGCTTTGCCATTTTTTCCCTAACTTGGACCGCATATAAGTGATGCAACTAACACAGGTCTCATACTCCCGACGCAGCAGATAATTTTGCAAACCACAAGAATTATTTAGAAATACTGAGTCAGTTCAGTGCACTGATATTGCCTATGTTGAAAATCCAATCATACCAAGAAACAAAGGCCGATTGTTTGTAGAATTATATTTTGGTTTTTTTAAATAAATGAGGTCTGTGTATATAATTTCATAAGATGTTCCTTGCTACCTGTAATGCCAACATTCTCACACAAATTTTGATAAATGTAATCAAGATTTTCGCTGTCTCAATGTTTCCCATTTTTTTTAGTTTTTCAAATCCAAGTTTATGCTTGTCTATATTTTCCATGATATTTCAGGTAAGTTTATGTTTGAACCCTCAGTGATGTATTCTTCAAACCAATATTTACAACATTGATATATATAGATTTTGATAATTTATTTCTTGCATTCTGACGTGAATTCCAAGAGATTTTATTTATGTTATAGTTGTTTGGACTATGCGAAGTAAATACCAAGAAAAAAATTAGTTGTTGAACCAATCAAATGTCACTCCGTACATCTAGCATACATGGGAGGGGCACACTAAAATAGGTTGCACATAGATTGCAGTCACATGTATGTAGCTTCTAAGGCAAAGAACTAGATCTTGTCACATGCTCTTGAACAAGAAAGTTTTGCCTTTCGTTATGTTAGATAGCCTGGTGTAGAAGTGTTAATGGAGCTTCACTGGTTTTCACTGTCATCTATTCACTTGGTGGAAGAAAAGGCTTCCACCAACCATACTCGTATTTTTTGTATGGTGCCGTCCACTTTTCAGGCTTTCCAAAATTAATCTCCACAGGATTTGATGACAGTGCTTCCTCAAGTGTCTCAGCTTCAAACTCTCGTTGTAGAACACGATCCAGCCTCAACTTCATGAACCTGAATAAACCAACTATTAGAGATGTTTTGAGTAAATATATAGATGACCAATGCTGAGTGTATCGACAGAACAACATCTCATGATCAACTTGTATTTTCACATATAATGCTGTCACTGCATGCAACAGTCACAACGACTTAAAAAGGAACTATTTGACGAGTTTACTTTCGCCCTTTGGAAAGGTAAGACACTCTTCATTTTCATCAAACAAATAACCCGACCCAAGAAATATGCATACACAGAACTAGAACATTTTATGTTCGCCTTCACCCTTTTGAAAAACAAAAATGGTAAGATTCATCTTCAACAGCAATAACAAAAGAGACTTCATTCAATTCCAATAATGGCCAAAAAATAAAAGCAAGATGCAAGAAGTGATATCGAACAAATATCTGCTCTGTAATGTCCCCCATTATGTTTAAGCAGCACACCCAAAATAAATTGCTAGAGGTTCTATGTTTCTTTGCTTGTTATCAATACACCCATAAGGTGGTTGAACGGGGAGGATACAAAGACACATGAGATAAATATTTTTGAGGAGATGGATAGTATAGCAGATGCTTTGGAAGAAAAAAAATGCCCAAAATCAAACTGAAACTTGTTTTAGGCAAGCAATACAACGAAGAATTTGTCAGAGGCACATAAATAGCAAGCATACAATTAGAGTTAGTACAAAGTGATTAGAGTGGTCCTACGGAAACCTTGGCATAGGGAGATGGAAATTATTTTATGATATTGTTGATGATTTCTCCAAGTAGATTTGGGCGTACTTCCTAAAGGATATTTTTCAATTTTCAAAGTTGGTATTTTTGGAAACTTAGTATTTTTTTAAACTAATTAGGCTTTTAAATACCTTATGGAGGAGAGCACGTTTACAACCTTTTGATCATGATCAAAGTATATTTTTGGAAAGTGCTATACGTGGATCAGTTCACGTGGTCAATGGTGATGGAGAGAAAAACCTAAAAATTTGATGTAATTTCTGCAAAATGCAAAATTAGATCAAAATTAGGGTTTCCATTGTATCTAAAAATACCAGCAGATACACTGAGTTGTACATGGAGCAGTGGATTGTTTACCTGCATATGTAAGTTATTATGACCTAATAGAGCAAGTGAATCAATCCATGAGAATATATTTTTGGCAAAGGGAATCTTACATTGTCTATTTTGAGCCAAGATGAGGTTGCCCCACTTGTAGCCTATTCACAACAGCAGCATGTTGTATACTTGGCTGAAGGGCAGCATTCCACTTAGAAGTTAGAAGTCTTATCTTCCAAAAAAGAATGTTTTTTGAAGGTTTTATTTCGAGCAGGTTTCATATATTTTGAGCCAAAGGAGTGATCTATCATAAAGTTTATCTAGTTCTCCCTATCCATTATGCAATCAGTACATTCTTGGTAGGAAGAGGGCACCCCATTGAGGATATTCTAGGCAATGTTTAGCAACTATTCCTGGCAACTAGTGCACCCTCCTTAGAGAAGATGAATGGCATGCATTCTAATGCTCTTGCCTTCTATTTCTATCCTAAATAATGCACCCCACTTGAGGAGATTGCTATTGGTAGGTTTCATCCATTATGCTCAGTATATCCTTTCTTTATTTGGCAGTGAACTAGTGCACCCTCTTTCTTGAGTTCTCATACAATAGTACAATGTTTTTTTGGGAGACTATTTTTCTATTTTACGTGCCGTATTGCAAACCAGTATAGATCCATCTTAACTCCAGATCTACCAAGCACCGAAAGGGATCAAATCCCTTGATGTGCAAAAGTTTTCTCGAATTTTGCACTTTAAAAAAGGTTTTCAACTCAAGGGATTTGGTCACTCTCACCCCTTGATAGATCCAGAGTTGAGATGGATCTATGTTGGTTTATTTTGTTGTAATGATCTTTTTTTGTTTTTCATTTTTACCGAGGTCCATTTTTTTAAATTTAATTTATTTACACTTACAATTGTAACATATCAATATAGATGCACTTAATTATTCTATGGGACATATGGTTGTGGATGCACCTAATTACTATCTTGCAATGCTAGTGCTGTACAAAATAACAAAAAAAAAACAACAAATAGAAATAACAAAGAAAAGTACCAATGAAATCCAAACATTATTATTTTTAGCATTATTATTATTAGTATTATTATTATTTTTTGTTTTGTAAAATATCATATTGACCCAACATATGGGCACAGATGTTACAATCTCTTTGATATTGGTGTAAAATTTAATATGGATGTATTTTGTAATTGTACTTCTGTTTATCCAATTTAATAAATCTCTTTTTAATTTTAATTGTGAAACTACATTATATATATATATATATAATTGAGCCAACATGTGTTACAAACGTGGCACATCTCACTCACTTGGGCTATAGAAAGCACCTCTCCATGTAACAACAAGAAGGCACGCCAATTGGAGGTTTTAATTTCTATTTTGAGAGCAAATTCATGAAATTGACTTTTCTAAAGTTGGGTGAGGCTCTCTTCTAGACTAATCTGCTTTTAGAGTTTCTATTCTTAGCCACTTCCTTTGAAATTTGACACTTCCATTCTCATTCTATAAGAGATGGAAAGTTGATTGAGACAAGTTGACTGGTAATTTTTTAGTCCATTCATTCTTCCAACTTCATACTTCTTCTCTAAGTCCTTTCATGTCAAATTAGTGAGAAACACTTGAGAATTACTAGTTCATCCCCATGAGTGCTTATGGAGTGAATCTTACATCTTTAAAACTTTGTATATACAATTCTACAACTCTAGAATAAAGGTGAAACTCTTGGCGGCCAATTATTTATTGTGCATAAGTTTGATAATTCAATGTAGAATTTTCTAGATTAGTGAGCTTTGAGTAACACTTGCCTCACTAGTTTTCTTATATGATCTTTCCATGCCCCATTGGATTTGAAGTACAGGTTGAATGAAGTCATGAACAATTATATCCGTTGATTTTAAGTATTGTACTTGCAGATCTGAAACTCTTTGTCACGTACCTGAAGTGTATTATTGCAGATTTACTAAAGGTGAAGGCTAATTTGATATTTGGACAAGTAGATATGAAATGTACTTGCTGTTCTCAAGTATTTAATAACAAAAATCTGAACTGTTTTGGAGATTTCAACAAGTATATCTTGCAGATTTGACATATTTTGCAAGCCAAATTTGAATCATTTCTGCTTTAGATCATTGAAGATTCCACATGAGACTAGCAAGAACTAGCCCAGAGCAAAAGGGATTGTGTGAGGTGACATTGGCACTTTCCCTAGATGTGCATTCGATCCCTTCTGGCTTTGATTGTTAATAGGCAAGTAATAACCAAACATGGAGTTGAGCCCATCTCAATTATCCTAGCACATTTGGCAACAAATAGTCAAATTTTGAGATATAGAATGGCTATTGAGGTATGGTCCATACTGGAAACTCATGTTAAATTCGTTGCCAGCATAGACTAAGCCCTATACTATACATGTAATTTTGAAGAATGGGCAAGGGCACCATGGGATTGCCTGTCATCATGTCTTTACAAGCATTTAGATAAGCACATGTTATCATTGATCCCACGTGCCTCTAATGTGTCATGTTAATGAAATGGCACCCTCAAAAGTTAATGTTCTATGTCCATCTTCAAACTTGTGATCTTCTACATATCGTTGTGTTTATTACAGGCTAGAGAAGGGGAAAATAAGAGAAACCAACAACATTATCATTCAAATTTGTCAGTACCAATATCTTGATCCATGGCATTCCAAAAAGGAATAATACACCTATATCATCCAAAACAGTAGACAATAACAGTTCAACTATATTTATTGTTGAGTATATTAAAATATTTATACTTTAGGTGAATCAATTTTAGGTCGAACCTGAGAGAGACTGATTGGACACCCTCTGATTCTGAAACCTAATCCAGATCTTCCATCCTAAAAATTAGAGTTGTTGGGACAATGCACATCGAGAAGGGAGCAGGACTTACTGTCAAAGTATGCTGAAAACAGAAGGCATCTGCATTGCAACAATAGAGGCCAATCCTATTCAACGAAATTGGTGGATTAGATTTTGATGTCAGAACAAAATTGTACAGGCATCAAGATTCAAAATAAGTAATCAATTGCAAGGCAAGCCTTATGCATCTCATAACCTCACAAATAGATCAGACCTAATTCTTATAATCATGGTCAGATCTAGCCTGTTCAACTGATCTGGCAGCTGGCTCAGCAAGACAACCCACAATTTTCTGAGCAAATCGAGTGTTTAGATGGTAGTGTCAGAAAGGGCCACATAAACAACACAGGATAAACACACATATTTGACTCATGAACATAGGTAATCAATGGTATACGCAAGAAAACCAAGACTGTCAATTTGGGAAGATTTTATTCTTTTTCTTTTTGGTTTAGCTTCTGGGAAGAAGGCAATGATTAACTAGTTGACATTGTGAATGTTTCAAGAGAATGACAGCAGATGACAATTTCATGAGAATGAACCCGACATTCAAACCGCAAGGATTACAATATTCAAATACGTCTCAGTTAAATTGGGATTTTGGGATTATATCAATATGGGAGGACATGGAGGTCAAGGAAGAAATGCAAGATTATTCTGAAGATCCCTACAAGAGCTAGCAGATTTTTGTGTATTCAGGTCCAAAGGGGTCAAGTTTTTGTCAATGGAGACAAGAAATTGGGCTCCACAGGGAACACCTTTGGTTCTGGCAAAAACCTTTGAAGACTTTGCAAAAGTGGGTAAAATGAGACTATTGTCAGTCTGTGCAGGCCCTGTCAGAGATCCTAAAATTGTTAGGACTGACAGCAGTCCACCTTGAGAGGAATCAGCAGAGGGATTGAATGGAGGATTATCAAAGGGATAGGCCATAATGGATCGGTTATTAAGCTTCAGGATACAGGCCAGATCACACAAGGCAAGGATTTTGGAAAGGATAACCAGGGTCGAGTTATCGCTAAGCCTTTGTTTCAGCCCTCAGACAATCTGGAAACCCTGCCAATCGCAGAGGAGACCTTGTGGGACTCAGGATTCATTAGCAAAGATTTGGACCTGGAAGCACCACAGTGAAAAGAGGGCAGTTAGGCTCAATCAGAGCAAATCTGAAATTCCAAAGATGAAAAGGGCAAGGAAAGTGGTGAAGGAGAAAAATTTGAGTGTTAGAATACAGTGCTAGGAGAGGATTTGAAGGTGGACCAAATGCTGGAGTATTCAGGGAAAGCTCTCATTGGCAAATTTCAAGGTCGTCAAATCTCAGAGCATTCCTTAAATGACAAGATTCAGAATGTATGGGCCCTAATCTTAGGGTGTGGCCCTATTTTCCATCTCTTAACCAGAGGATGGATTGGATTATTGTTCAATTTTGAGGAAGACTCAAAGAAAATTTTAGGGGGGAAATGCAGCAGAAGCTTAAATTGATTTAAAGATTTCAATATAATATTCCAAAGAAATATAAATAATAAATATATAAAATGATGAATGACTTCACAAATGTGGTAACCATTCATGTAAAGTTATGACTTCACAAATGCACCTTTTAATAATACACTGGAGTCCTAAGCCTATATATATATGTGTGTGTGTGTGTGTGTGTGATTTTATAGCCAATGGTATTGGGGAATTGCCTTTTTGTCTCTGAAACCCTGGACCATTTGCTTCAATCCTTGGACAGAAGTTTCCAAGAGAATTCCAATCTGTGTCAAGCTTCCCAGTTTGCCTATTGAGCTATGGTCTAAAACAATCTCAAAGGAGATAGGAGATGACTTGGGTAAAACACTAGACATAGGCGTCTCCCTCAAATCCAATGCTTATGGGACTGTGGCCTGGCTATTGGTTGAGGCAGATAGAAGTAAAGGCCTTTTGGATAGTATAGAAATTGTTGTAGAGAATGCAGTTCATACTCCAATTCTGGATTACATCAAAATTCCGTTTAGGTGTGCCTGCTGCAATGTTTATGGCCACATATCAGAGGATTGCACACAATCTTTTTCAAGAGAAATTTGGAGGAAAAATCCATTGTGAAAAGAGCTAGAGAGGAAGGTCATTAGAGAAAAGAGATGCCTGAGGGGGTTTTGTAATTGTTGGAACCAATGTTTCTTATGTACCTTGTCGGATTGAAGGGAGTCGACCATTGAAGGGAGCCGACTGCCGACTAAAGTTTGTCCACTTTGGATTTCAAATCCACCTTTTATGGACAATTATAACTGATGTGATCCAGTTTTTGTTAGTTTGTGACCCTACCCAAACCTATTTATAGATGATCCTTCTTGGATCGTTCTATCTCTGGATCGTGGAGATCATTGTGCTCTTTGGAGCCTGCTCACTATGCTTAAGTGATGTAATGTGTCTTTAGACATCACCATTGCTCTCTCGGAATCTCTGTTCTCTTCTGCTGGTTATATACCTGTCCCAACATGGTATCAAAGCTGGTTGGTTTGTGATCAAGGGTATTGTAGAGTGACCGAGTTCCATTAGATGCTTGTGGTTTGATAAGCTGCATTTTTTGGGTCAAGGAAAATGGTGAATCGCTAAATTTGGCCATCGTACCCTAATTTTGGCGTGATCTGAATTCTTTGGGTATTTTAGGTTCAACGCGTTACTATTGACATATCTAGAGTGCTCATTGATCTGGGTGTCTATGGGCATGAAGATGCAACCGTCGAGTGGATTATTGTTGGAGACATGTGTGGAGGACCTGCGAATGGTAAAGTGTACTCTACGTACGTTTCGGACCTCAGAGCTGGGTCCATCTTCAGGAGTGAGAGTGTCTCATCATTCTCTTGAGAACAATGGATTATTGTTCTCAAGAGAATGATGAACTATGGTGTTCCCTAGATGATGAGATCTGGAAATGTCTTGAGTGTTATTTTGCTAGACTTATGATGCCCTAGCTTGTTTGGCGGAGCATTATTATTTGATTGGGTGTGTTTATTAGTTACCCTGATTAGGATGCTCGACTTCTGAGGCATATCGACTTGTGGTCGACTTGTATTAGTCGACAGAGTATCGACCGGCAACAGTTTGTTCAACTGGAGATGATCTCGTATATGATCGACTGGCTACCTCGAGGCGTGACCGACCAGAGATTCAACGCATTGGTATAGCTTGTATTTCCCTAGAAAATTCTTTTTGGCCAACTTCTAGAACCATTGATTGGAAGGTTCAACCAGATAGTGAGAAAACTAGATGGACGACTTGCATCTCGGAGCTGTCAACTTGATGAATTTGTAAAGGATGTCAACTGAGCATCGACTAGATTTTGTTTGATCAACTAGCACTTGGCTTGTCCATCGACTGATTTCCTTTAGGTGATTGACTTATTGAGCCATTGACTACAAGTCTATTTGGAATTTGGCCAACTAAGGATTGAATGAGAAAATATTTACATTTTCTGTGTATTGGACCTTACAGATATTGATTGAATAAGACTTGGAGGCAGCCCTTGTGTTGAGTTGTTTACTTATCATTGAGATTGTTTGCTTGGTAGAATCTGAGGTCGACTGGCTACTGGCATATGCTCGACTTGGTATAAGTTGACTAGTACAAATTGAGACAGTCATGCTTCGATTGTGCATTGAAAACCTATTGAAGATGGGTATGTTTGATGAAGATAAAGCCTTGGCTTTATGAAAATTGCAGGAGATTCGTGACAAGAAGGATATTGCCTTGCAGGAATCCCATGATCGATTCAACAGGGAGTTGTTGCCTTGTTGGATACAGAGAGTGAAGGATTGACGAATCAATTGAAGACTGCTCATTTCTTGCTTGAAGATAAAGTTTCTCTTTTCCAAACTATTGTTTTACAGAGAATGAATGAGAAATCCTGGTAATTGTTGCCCTGGAGAACATGGAAAATATTTTCCAAAATCTCGTGGATAGTTACGATGGTACCAGCACCAACGTACATGCAGAGGTGCCCCAGGGAGAGGTCTTTTTTCTGACCAAGAGGGGTGTTTAACCAGCTTATTCTGAGGTGGGGTTATGGCCAGACCCTCTGGTTTCTCCTCTGGAAGTACTATGTCTTAATGGCATCGCTGACTGCCTCATAAAAGGGTTTAAAACCCTGAGGTTGGTGTCCAGAGCTTCCAAGGGTGGGTCACTGGATCACATGACCCTGACCTTGTTTTATCACTCCAGCGGAAGGTTCTTCAGCACTGAGGCATATATTCATCCTTCAAAGCACCTTTAGCACCCTCTTGGCCCTCCAGTCCAGTAGTGCCCTCTCTCTGGGGCCTCCTTCAGAGGATGACGTCATCCTCCTTGGCAGATTGTTTGCTTTGCTAAAAGCGGGGGGTGTTGAGGGATTTTCATCACTGATGGGGTTAGTTAGAGAATGACGACCCCCCCTACGCAATCTGGCCTTCAGTTTCGTAAAATTTGGCCCTGTTCATCCATTTTACTCATGTTTGGGTCAAATCTGGGGAAAAATACCCAATTTACCCACTTTTATCATTATTTTATATTATTTTTGTTTTAATTTTAAATTGACATTTTTAATATTAAATTGACCTTATTTTATGTAAAAGTGAGTGTGAGATCATATAAATACAATCTCCTCACTTCATTTTTATCCATCAACTTTTGGGATAAGATCATTATGTCTGCTATTTGCCCTAACTAGGGCTCTTTGAAAGGATGTACTCCTTGATGAAAGTTATTTTGCAAGTTTGAAGCATTTCTTGGAAGTTTTACTATTGTTCATGTCATTGCTAAGGTGAGGTTGGAGTTGTTTGCTTAACACATGCACTTGTAGGTATCTATACTTTTGGTTTGATGTCTCTTAGTCAATTAGTATGAAAGTGATGCTTGTTTGGGTTGAATGGAGGCCATTGTTGCTTCATTTTGTCTTGATTAGCATTTCATTTTTATCATTGATCACCCTTGCATTCAAGCTTGAGCTTTAGGTCTTCAAGTTTTGCTAGGCTAGGTCTCCTCAACGAATCCTAGAGATTGTTGAAGTTCGCCCTAGTTGCCAAGCTTGCCAAGTACCATCTCAAGGAGGGTATCCCCTCTCATTGATGCCCTAGGGTTTGGTAGCTAGCTTTCTTTTTAAACCCTAGTTGTTTATCTACTTCTCAACCTAATTTTCTAAGTTTGTATTTTTGTAAATATTATTGTTAGGTTAAATTTGCATTTTCATGGTAGAATTAGGGTTAGAATTAGGTCTGCAATTTTATGATAAAAACCCTAAAAATTAAAAATTATTTTTTTTGCATTTTTTGTCTCCCTAAAATTTCAGATCTTTCTCCTATAATTTCGACCTGCCCTATTTGTCCCTAAAAACCCTAGGGCAAAATTTGAGGAGCCCTAAAAATCCCAAAATTATCAAAAACTCTCTACAAAACCCTAATTTCTGAATTTTATATCTTTTGTACATATTATGTTAGATTAGCTTTATTTTTTTATTTTCTAAGTTAGTTGTTATTTAAAAAAAACCCTAAATCTTAGTGTTAAATTATTTTCAAACCTTAATTTCTGTGTAAAAAAAAACCTAACTGCAGAAACTTTTCTACTCCCAGCAACCTACCCTTCCGCTTCTAGTTTACCTAGCCTTCCCTCGCTGCCCCTTATACTCCACCTCTTCCTCCATTTCCTTTTCCTTCGCTGCCCTATACCCTTGCTCCTCCCTTCTTCCTATCCGCAATCCCTTCCTCCATCTCCTTCCTTTCTTCACCCAACACAAGTCTACAATAATTGCAGACCCTGTGTGTCTCCTTGCTTGTCTTCATCTACAGCACAAACAGTAAAAGTTAAACCTAAAAACTTAATGCAGAAAGTCAATATTTTGATTGTAATCTCCATTGTAATTTTATGGTTGGATTTATACTTTAAGGAAGACTAATTTCAGTTTATTATCAGGTCTGATCTTTGCTTTCTGAGACTGTCTTACAGTGATAATACAAGTCTGAAAACTCACTTTTATTGCATATATGTTCATATGGTTGATGTAAGGCATTGTGGTGGATGTTACATTGCATAAAACTTATTTTATATATCTATCTTGAGAGCTGGTTATAATATACTAACTCTGGTATGACAGCCATCACACTTGCATTGTTTACCAAACTTGTCTACTTCTGTTGATGATACATACATATGTGATGATTGTTGGTGAATGATCGCTTGGATGTTAATAGTATAAGTGGATTGAATCATAACCCTTGGATTCGTTTGCACCTTAGTTGGTTTGTTACTTATGAATATTGGCTCTTTGGCATATACATTGACATTAACACATTTTCCCTAGAGTTCTATGATCGCCTTATGTTGGGATATTGAATCTTCTACATTGAACTTGCTCTCGGTTAATAATAATTTAATTTTAAACAACTTTGCCATTTTTTTATTACATATTAGTTTTTTCTATATAAATCTGAAGTGTATCTCTGCTATACTGTAGATCTGGAAAATACATCAAGTGATACATCCTTGACTTGGATACGTTGTTAGTTGTATGGTTTACACTTACAACTGGTTATACTGTGTTTATGACACATGTTTGCATGCCAAATTCATATATCTAACTAATTAACAAAGCTGATATCCTATGACTGTCTTGAATGATAATCTTTCTACCTACTTCTGCTGATATAAATATTACATACATAAATCTGGAAACAACATGCATGCTAATTGACTCTTTTAATGGTGAAGAAATTCAATTGCACTACTTTACATGTTATTTACCCTCATGTCATAATCTGACTATTGTGGTTGCACACCAATCTAAAGATTACATCTGCAAAAATTGGAATGCCTTGGGTTTCCTAAATGCCTGAATATTAATATGATGTTGGTCAATGCAAGTTATTGATAATATCCTCTTACATGGTAGATAATCGATTGCTAATCTTATACTGAAATCTGATGACATACAATTGCCTTATTCACATTTTGAAGGATAGTATTTGCATCATTTACTTCTGCTATAATTGCAATCATCTACATGACATTGACAATTACAACTTAATGCATATTTGGTTATTGGTTGTGGTTTATTGGCAATATAGTCTTTTGATCCAATATTGATTATTGTAATACATGAGCACATGTTTATACTTTTCATTGAATGATCTAAGTGGATTGTTGATTTCGATCATATCTTCTACACTCACTGGCGTTGATCATAACATTATTGACTCCATTTAGGCACTGGTCTAACTAACAAATTGTCCATAGAACATAGTCTTTTGGTTGTACTGGTGTCTTACAGGATTCGATAAGGATACTTCTCCTTGGAGGTTTCGACTTCCGAAGAAGTTAGAACAGTGACCGAGGTGACATTGGGTCACTGATCTATTTTTCCTTACTGGGAATTAGCCCTGCTAATTTGCCCGGTAATATGGATGAATTTGAAGATAAGATTGATCTCATTGATGATCTGAAGATTGAGGTTAAGGTTGTTTCTCATGCCAAAAATGTTGCCTTGATGGAGAAAATTTGTAGACTAGAGGAAGATACTACCCAGCTAGCTAATGAGGCTGCCCATTTGCACACCTCTGTCAATGAACTTCGTGAAGAAGCTGCTCCTCTTCAAGAAGATAATAATTGATTGTTTGATGAATATAAAGCTTCAAAAGAAGATTATGATGCTTTGTTGTCGCAACTGACAGAAAAAGATGAGACTTTTAAGGATTTGCAGGAGTGCAATCAGAGTCTTGAATTGCAAATCAATCGACTGCAGGAAGCTGAGAAGAAGCCTGTTGATGTTGTTGAGCTGTCATGCTCACCTATTTCTTCTTCTACATTTGATAATCTTGCTTGTAGCCCAGTTGTTTGTAAACAAACTAACTGTAAGAAAGATGTTGATGTTGTTGTTATTTCATCTCATGATTTGTTGACTACTGATGCTGTTTCTCCTAGTTTTGAGAAATACACTACAAGTATAGGGTCCCGACTGCTGAGCAAAGTGTCTGAAGACAGTGATGGAATAGATCTATTTTGTTATTTTGTGGTTTTATATGATGTAAAAGCCCGAAACTGTAAAAGGACTGTTAACATATCTGTTTGATGGTATATAACAGCTTTACGCAAGGACTTTTGGATTGAAGGGACCTAGTTTTTACTGGAACCAGTTCTGTTTTCAAAATACTGTAGCACCTAAGAAATGCAATTTCCATTCTCACTTTGAAGAGAAATAGCAATTTTTTTCTTGAAAAAAATGTCTCAGTTCAATTTCTGTTGTTGAAAGTATTTGCTGCTTTGAATTTAATCTCCTCTTTAGGTCAGTAACTCGGTCTGTTATTTGTTGTTTAAGAAACCAATTAAACATATTCTGCCACAATTGCTACCAAATAAAGGAATTGATGACGCATTAACACTCTACATATCAGATTGATCATTTGGAGTTTCAAATTGCCATTTTTATTAAATTATGAGGCAGTTTATGTGTCCCAGTTCATAGGCTGCTCCTCTATATATCCCTTCAATTGATTTGTTCCGAGATGGAACTGCTTGTGGACCTGCGGGAGTCCTTTTTTGTAAATAGTGCTCCTGTTAGTAGTTACAATTTAATTTTAACTTCCGGATATCAACTGCATGAGCACAATGCACAGATAAACTCTGTATCATTTAATCTATTTTCATGTTATTAAATGATGTCCCGAGTTTTGGAAGTAGACACTGGTCAAGTGATCTCAAAATCCAATGCCAGCGCCAAACCCCTCCCATGATCCAGCAACAATGACAAAATAAACAACAGGAAAATCAAAGACCAGGAAAACCCACGCATGCAACAAACTATGATAAAACGACTTTATTTTCAGAAAACTTACTTGATCCAGGTGCCATTAGTAGATACAAGAGCCACAGCAGGTCGCCCAAGCCGCTTGGTCACATCAGGGAACTTGTCCAGGAACTTTGGCTCAATCACAAGCCAAAAGTCCACTTCCTTGTCACGCTCCCCATAGTATCTCAGCCTCTCACACATGAGCTCCTTGAAATGCTCCTCTTCATCCAGCATAAACTTGGCATTGGCAACCAGATAGTGGTACTTGGTCTTCCTCTGTGTGATACACAAAAATGCTCCGAACCCTCAGTTTAGAATTTTCAGGGTTCAGGCTTTATGATATTCAACCCTCACTAAAAAAGTGAATTACTGGCAGTGAAAACAAACAACAGGTGAACACTTGTTCACCTCTTCAGTGATGCAAATACACACAAAAGCTTTAAACCCTGAAATTATGGTTTCCCAATTATGGGTTTTGTGGCATTAATATGCCCCCCCAACCAGAAAAAATCCATTATTTATTTATTTAATAATTGAGTAAAAAATTAAAAATAAATATTAACATGGGACTGCTTGGGCTTCTTCTGTGTGGTATCCATGAATAATACATAAATCCTTCCATACCTAAGATCAGGGTTTTAGGTTTTAGGTTTTAGGAGACATAGCCCCTTCAAAAAATTTCAATAATTCAGCATAACAAAAAGCATTGGGACTCACATTTTGATCTGTTTCGGTAGAAGGCAACTGTGCTTCTTTTGTGACTGCTTGAATGGGTGCTATGGACCTGGCACTGATTTTGCCGGAAGAGCGGATTAAGGCACCGCTCTTCTCATGAGCTTTGCATGAAGAAGGTAATGAAGTCCGTCCAATGCAGAATCTGGTAGTTGTGGATTCTCTGAGTAATGGGGATCTGTGAATGGCCCCATGGCCTGTCAAAGTGACCGTGGTTGTTGTTGCTGCTACTACCATTGCCCTTACCCTTAACTGATCAATTCAATTCGATTCAATTATAGTTGGTCCATTCAGGCGGATAGGAGTGGAATTGAACTGGGGTTGTTCTGACTTTAGCTCTGTGGTGTGTGACACCTTATCCGAATTCGTATCCCTGATATACCCAAAAGAAAATCATAATTCAATCCTTCAATTTTCTGTCACCCAATCTTTTAGTAAAACAACGGACCAATAATCGTGAGGCGAAGAGGCATGCGGATAAGAGTGTAATTGAAATAGGATAGAAGGTTATTCAAACATATAACTAGGTATAATAAAATGTAATTTAAATTCAAATCTTTTTGTTTGTACTCATATATATAAAATGAGTGAAATTAGTAGCAAAGTCGTTTATATTTGTCTTGCTGTTTATATTTGTCTCTTAAAAATTATTTAATGTAATAGTTTAAATATGTTTTAATTTAATAGTTTTACATAGTTTATAACTAAAAGGTAAAATAAATAGTAAACATTTAAATCTTGTAATAATGTATTATTTCTGCATAGCTTAAAAGTTGAAGTAGAGAAACTAATCAACCTACACTTTTAAATACAAGTTATTTAAAAATATAATTTAAAAATACAAGTTATTTAAAAATATAGTTTAAGATAAGTGCTTTATTATTAGAATATTTTAAAAAATTATAATCAATAAAAGTTAAAAAAAATGGAAGGTGGAGCCTATAGATGTCACTGGGAAATGGACAGAGGATAGAAGAATATGAAAGATGCATATAAAAAGTTGGTTCATGTTCCATCAAATTTTAAAATGATCTATATGCTTAGTTCAAATTTAGAAATGATTTAAATGAAAAAGAAATTAATAAACCTCATGTTTTAAGGTTAGACATAATCTGTATAATTTAGTTTAGAAAAAAAAAACATATTGGAAAGTCCTTGTTTAGTTCAAAAAAAAGAAATTAATAAGTCTCATGTTCCAAGGTTAGACAAGATTTGTATGATTTAGTTTAGAAAAAAATACATATTGGAAAGTTAATAGCAATTTTTTTAATAGGTGAAAGAAATAATATAAATACTCACACTTTATAATGTAAATAATATAAATATTCATTCACCAACACTCTATCAATGCAACTTCCATATGAAGTACAACAAAAGGCAATACCAATATTGGGTGATAGAAAAATTATCTTTAACTTTCATAAGAAGTACAACAAAAAAGCAATAAACCTTAAGTAATAGACTAATTAATTATCTTACTTTCAAATAAAGTATAACAATGGCAATACCAACCAGTGATAGAAAAATTATCTTTAAATAATAGAGTAATATAAGATCATAATATATATATATATATATATTTCTCTGGAAAAAAAAAAAATATATATATATATATATAATTCTCACATCCTTAATCCTTATGTATATGTTTTAAAGCGACAAATTTTATGGTTTTCTAATTATTTATCTTCATGTAAAAATATCTTTAAAATTCATATTAAAATATTTGTAAAAATGAAAATGGATATCCTTTTTCAATTTAATAAATGTATTATAAATGAAAAATTTTAAGTAAATTTATTGTATAGTTATTTTTATATTTACTAATTTATTTTTTAATTAAATATTTATTTATTAGTCCCTGCTTCGCAGGGATTATAGCAATCGGTTGGTCCACTCTTCTTTTGACTTTATTTTGTTTTTATATTTTAAACTTAATGTGAACCAAAATTATAAAAAAAAATTGGTATTAAAGTGATTTTTTTTTAAATTAAAATATTTTTAAATTTTTTCCAAATTATATTAGCTATTTTTGCCATTGGTGCCGTACATAGAATTGACTAATTTTCCCTGGTGTGCAAATTAATTAACTAGATATAAAAATAATAAAAATTAGAAAACAAAAACAAAAACAAAAACTTGCCAAGTAGAAACAAACCATAAATGAAATGTTATATCAACCAAGTGCTATTTAATGTCATAGAAAATCACATCTAGGTGATATGACTAACACATTAATGATGCCATTTGTCTACGAGCATGAGAGTGAGACTCTAGATGTCCTATTAATCGTGGCATTTGATTCTAGCTGTCCTAGTAAATCTTCCCAAACCAAGCCACGAGGCTTTTAAAAGATTGTACTAGGCTTTAAAAATAAAAAATAAAAATATAAAGAGAGTGTTATAAAAAGCATGTTGTAACATTTATGACATCAGCTCCATAAAAGCTCCATGCTACAACTAGATCCATGCTAAAACTGATTTTATTTATTAGATCTCATCATACTTTGTCAGGTGTACGATGAGATGTTCAAGCAAATCTGTAGTGTTTCGCATGAAATTTTGCTAGGCAATCTGCATTTTAAGTAGTCTTCATTGCAACATGTAGGCGTAAAGTAAGGTTGCCAAACCCATCCAGCTCAAAATTGCTCACATAGACACACAGAATAGTAATTCAAAAAAGATGAAAGTAGGTAGGTATTTTTCGATACCAATATGCTATTTTTATTATTGTGACAACTAAAAAGGGAAAAACATAGATTTCTCCGTAAATTTTCAAAATGGTTTATAAATTTTATTCAACCTATAAGCCTCCAAGAACACTAAAACAATGAGTGTGGCCCTCCAACAAAGAAATACAAATTGGAGATTAAAATTTATTGAAATGAAAAATTGACCATCGAATTCAACTCATAACTCAAGATGAAGAGAGATTCAGACCTCTAAGTTCAGTTGGCCATAGCTATTGTTCATAGAATAAAAAATAATAATAAAAACAGTGAAATTTGTACCTAAAGTACACACATATGCAATCCCTAATAAATAGAGTAGTATTCGAAATATTATGTGAGCAAGCAAGCTCCAATTAAACAAATGAGAAAAATTGTAAGTTGTAACCATTTTTTAATATTGGAAATCCAATTACCTATTAGTAACTCCCTATTTGGAGCAGAATAGGACTACATAATAGCAGGTTACCTCGAACCACCACATATTCCAAACTAGAAAAACAATTCATAAACAAATGTCAAATGCAACAGAAGATGGGTAGTTTACCCAAACCATTGATTAATCCAAGGTGCATTAACTATTTTGGACATATTTGAACATCAAATAGCAACGGCATACCCCAGGAAAGTCTTGGAGCGAGTCACATCGCATTCATAACTTGTACACAGATACAAGCCAAGTCCTAGCCCGTAATTTACAATTGTTAGTCCACAATGCCATTGTTGTTATCCCCATTCTCGTCTCCATTACTCACAGAGTCAATGATATGCAGCTCAGAGACCTAACGAATAGAGAGAGAGAGGGTGACGCCCTTAGGAGGTGACCTGCTATTCTCGGGTTGTTAGGCCACCCTGCCGGAGTTAAAAAAAGATACCATTGTTTCATACTTGTGGATCTCCATGGAAATTCCCCCACGGAGCTAGTGAGCACAGGGAAGAATAGCACAAGCCGTGGGAGGAGGGCCGACCAAGGCCATAGTTTCCAACTAGGAGGAGTGATCCGAATTTTAGGGGGCATATGGTCTAAATTCGGATGTATAAGCCATAAAAGTATTAAATTGAGAGGCCATCCTCTCTCATCCATGGTATTTGGAAGCACATGGTTTTGGCCCATGGTATGGTCTCAAGACACATTGTAATAATGCTATATAAAGGCCTAGCAAACCTTCTCATAATAACAAGTTACTCATTTGGTTTCTCTCCTATTTTCTATTGTTCATTGTGAGATTAATTAGATCTGAGTGACTTATTGGTAATTAGTTTAAGAGTTGGGGCTCCTCTTTGAGCCTCACCTCCCATTCACTTCATATGTTTTTGTTCATGCTTATTCTTATGCAATATTAGGGTTTTCATGTGAATTTTATGACAGATTTGCATGCTTAATCTCCTCCTCTCTCGGCATTCAAGCATTCCGGTTCCCAGCTCCCAAGATCCGGATCAGTGGTATCAGAGCGGGTACGCTCTCCATCGAGACAAGATTTTGAAGCATTATGCGGGTTCAACAGAGGTTCCACAACCTCTACAACAACCCATGCTTCTCTACAAACCCTTGGCATCTCTATACTCAACACTCTCACATTCAGCAAACTTTGAACATGTGTCATGGGCTTCATAGGACGTTTTAGAGGCTCTACCATAGCTCATCCGAAAGGTATTGCCATCAGCTCAAATGGGTATTTCACGAAATTTCCTTTCGTTTCCCGGTTTGTGAGATATGCTTGTTTGAAGTAGCAAGTGTTTGTGCGCAATGCAGCCGGACGTACAACAACTTTAAACAAGTGCTATAGACTCTACAGAATGTCTCAAAAACTCTTCCATAGCTCATTGAAAATCTCTTTCTGTCATCTAAAATGGATATTTCATGGAATTTCATTTCGTTTTTCAGTTTGTGAGATATGTTTGTTTGAAGTAGTACATATTTGTACACAATGCGACCGTACATACAACAACTTTAAACAAGTGCTACAGACTCCAAAAAAATGTCTTTGAGGCTCTAGCATAGCTCATTGGAAAGCTCTTTCCGTCAGCTAAAATGGGTATCTTGTGGTTTTCCATTTGGTTTTCTGGTTTGAGAGATATCATCGACTGAAGCAACATATGTCTGAAAAATAGTATGCGCGCATCTCTTAAACTTCAACAAACATTTTTTCAATCTCTGGGCCACCCCAGAGAAAGTATGTTATATGGATGGAAAGGTCTCTTCGAGATCTCAAATGGGTCTTCAATAGAATTCAATTTCAGTACATGCATCAGAAGCTATGAATGGATTTGCAGCAAGACATCAATTGCACCAGAGATCATGAATTTTCGATTTTTTTAAAAATTTTAATGTAATCACGGTTATGGGTCAACCACACAAAACCCAAAACCCATGGTTATGGGTTAACCACACAAAACCCATAGTTATGTATTGTAATCATGGTTGTGGGTCAACCACACAAAACCCATGGTTATGGGTTAACCACACAAAACCCTTCTCTTCAGTGGAAACAAGCTTGTCATTGCCACCATGGTTATGGGTCAACCACATAAAACCCACGGTTATGGATCAACCACACAAAACCCATGGTTTTGAGTCAACCACACAAAACTCTTCTCTCCATTGGAATCAAGCTTGTCATTGCCATCATGGTTATGGGTCACCCTTGAAAAACCCATGGTTATGGGTCAACCTCGCAAAACCCATGGTTATGGGTCAACCACACAAAACCCTTCTCTTCATTGGTAACTAGCACATTGTAATCATGGGTCTCTTTTTAGCATGAAATGATGGGGACCATCATTTTCTAAGGGGGGAGGAATGATCCGAATTTTAGGGGGCATATGGTCTAAATTTGGATGTATAAGCCATAAAAGTATTAAATTGAGAGGCCACCCTCTCTCATCCATGGTATTTGGTAGCACATAGTTTTGGCCCATGGTATGGTCTCAAGACACATTGTAATAATGCTATATAAAGGCCTAGCAAGCCTTCTCATAATAACAAGTTACTCATTTGGTTTCTCTCCTATTTTTTATTGTTCATTGTGAGATTAATTAGATTTGAGTGACTTATTGGTAATTAGTTTAAGAGGTGGGGCTCCTCTTTGAGCCTCACCTCCCATTCACTTCATATGTTTTTGTTCATGCTTATTCTTATGCAATATTAGGGTTTTCATGTGAATTTTATGACAGATTTGCATGCTTAATCTCCTCCTCTCTCGGCATTCAAGCATTCCGGTTCTCAGCTCCCAAGATCCGGATCAAGGAGAGCAGATGGAAGGGGGTTAAACAAACCAATAAAAGAGAAAGAAAAAAAAAGTATTTACAGTAATGGTGAAAAAAAACCCGTATCTGTATTCTAATCACTAATATAGGTTATGTTACCTCTGGAAGTTATACCTAATTCTAGCATTTAAACAATAAAAATATTTGCAGTCCATAAGAATCTTTAAATGTCTGCCATTAAACAATAGTGTGTTAACTCATTCAGTCGCATGTTGTAAATGGATATATGCATATCCTGAATTCCACACTGTGTTGCATACGAGCCGTGGAGGTAAGGCACCACATGTGGGAAAGCTGTCTAGAGGGAGCTACAGAAAGAGAATTGACGCGCAGTATGTGCCCACGCTAGGGCACGGGAAGATAAAAGGGAGGGAGGGGTGCGAGCTAGAGGCCATCACTGTCAAATAGTTTTTTTGTGAGGTTTAAAAATAAAAATAAAAATAAAACACAGAGAGTAAAACCTAATGAGAACCCTAGCAGAAATGCCCATAGTTATCAATGACAGATAATTATGGAGTCACCAACCATAATAATCGACTATAGTAACTTGGGACTGAAATATTGCTGTATTAATGGAGGAAATGACTTACTCTTGGCATTATTAAAGTCTGGGCAGAGCTCAATTCTTCCCAGCAGTTGAGCGCAATGTTAGCAATGGCAAGTAATCTAGATTGGAACCTGAGGGATAAGGGAGAGAGGGCAACGCTCTTAGGAGGCGACCTCCTTGCCTTGGGTGACTGTACACTGCAAATGCCCACGTCGTGGGCCTATGAGCCCGCGGTCATACAAAGCATTACTAGTCGAGCTGAACCTGTGGCAAAAACCATTAAGGTTGAACCCTCAGACCAGATTGCAGAAACAAAAAAATTGGAGTGACATGTTTTCTATAGTTTTGTAGCTCGTGGAGGACTGCTGCGTGACCTTCATGCAAGGTAGCGTTCATGCAGCTATCCGCGTGGCATTCATGCAAGGTTGTGTTCATAAAAGTGTCCGCTATATATCTCGACCAATGTGGATGAATGTTGAATATAAGTGTCCGCTATATATTCTTACAAGAGTCAGATAATCAGAGGAAATGACTTACAAGTGTCCGCTATATATTCATATGACTGAAATATTGGTATATTAAGGTAATCAAGAATATCAATGTATCAATATAATGAATGTAAACTCTTCTGAGCCTAAAAATATATAATAGTTATGCCTTAAAACCATATATAAAACAACTTTTTAATATTAATACGTAATATTAATTCATACGTATGAATTCAAATATGAATAAACCATATTTAAAACAACCTTTTAACTAACATTAATTCATGCGGATGAATTACATTAATTCATGCATATGAATTACACAACCTGAAGATCCTTGACTCATGAGGATATTTTTTAGTCATTTTTAATTTGTACACATGAATGAGAACTAAAATATGGATGATTTATCCTAACAAAGGTTAGGAAGCTAAGAAGTTTACTATTTATTTTTTTATATAGTTGTTTAGTTATTTTTATCTATTTTTATTTTTGAAGATGGATGTTTATCTAGGAATCTCAAAAATCTAGGAAATTTTCAGATTATTTGTTAAGGATACAAATTATATTGCACGAACCGAGTTGGTGTAGTTAAGCAAACAACCTACCCTTTAACAAACTGAGTAGAACCATTGAAAAGAATCGTGGAAATTTGTCTTTAAGGATTCATCCTTCCAAACTACATATTACATTTTCGTTTTTAATAAGATATTTTTGTTATCTTATTACAATTTTTCTTTTAACTCGAGGGATGATATTTCAAATGGTGGATATCGAATATGAAATTCGTACTTCAATTTTTATTTTCAAGTTTGAATGAGTTCAAAGTAACTTACATAATGTGATTAGCTTTGACATTACGACAAAACAAGTTTGATCTATAAATTAAATAAATTAATAAGTTTGATCTATAAATTAAATAAATTAGTGGATATTAATTGAATCACTCTCAACCACACTTAATGTACAGAATTAAATGGGTACTTAAACTTTGTTAATGCCAAACATAAATGATCAGAGAGTGTACACATAGTATAAGTCCTTGTAGATTTAAAATGTGAAAAATGATTGGAAAGACATTTTCATATATTGCCAAAATGTGAGGAGAACAGATAATCGATCCGGAGAACATTGAAATTGGGGGAGAACTCCAAATCTCTATTTCTCACGAGGGAGAACTTTGTTATTCTATTTCTCGGGAGGGAGAACTTTGTCATGGTTATAATTTCTAATTTTTAATTAATTTATTTTAAAATGAATAAATTAAATTAATTATTTAATTTTTGGTTTATTGGGATTGTCTATAAGTGATCACCGACCACAAATTAAATAGTTATAGTAATAATCAACATCATATATATAATATTGAAGTAAAAAGTTTCACATTTTTATTGCCACACGTCAACATCATATATATATATGTAATAGAGAAAGAAAATGAGAAACAATGATAAACAAGAGCCACGTGGTGGCAATGTCCTCGATATTGCCATCAGCTTTGTGGCTAGTTATGAGGAATTTTTGGAATTGTTTTAATATCTTATTAATAGGGATATTAATATTTGTTTAACCCAAGATTTCTCATTATCTGCCCAGGTCATCAATCAATAATCAAATGCCAATGGTATCAATTCCTCCAATTATGATGCCCCTTGAGCTTTGCAAATTGGACACTGATTCTTCTGAAGCTCATCTCTTTCTTTATACTCTTCTTGCATATAATCTCCACTCAATGAAATTAAGAATACATTTCAATCTACCTCAGTCTCATATAATCCTAAGAAATAGATCAATAGACTTTATACAATCTAATATACCTGACAAACATTGCATTTCACTTCACTTTCTTGAGAAGTTGAAGTAGCAGTTTGCTACATCTAAGGTATACTAAAATCTCGTCAAACACTTGGAAGTAGCCTCCTTGGTAAGTCTTGTATTAACACTACCAATCCGCTCCTCCAAAGCTCTCGTTAAACACTTGGAAGCAGCCTCCTTGGTAAGTCTTGTATTAACACTACCAATCCGCTCCTCCAAAGCCAATAGTTCCTGAATGAGAAAAGAAAATCTTGAAGCTAGCTATAATTTAAAATAAGAAAGTACATGTATAATATATTTCATTATCGTCATGTATAATATATTTCATTATCGTCATGTATAAAATAGTTATGTTATGGACAATTTTCTATGACTTTGTTTTTGGTATATCAGAAGCTAGCTATAATTTAAAATAAGAAAGTACATGTATAATATATTTTATTATTGTCATGTATAAAATAATTATGTTATGGACAATTTTATGAACTTAATTTTGTGGACATAACACCATTTATAAAGAAATATTAGAAGATACCTAACTATTTTTAAATTGTTATTTTTATATTTAACAATAATTTTATTCATCATGATATTGAAAAAAAACTATTTTTCAAATAATTTAGATATGTTTTCAATTATCAATATAATATAATATTTTCATTGTTATATCATAAAATAATTATTATTTGTTTATATGAAGTAGTAGGAATGGTGCTGAAGGGGATTTTTTTGGGGAGGAGGAAAGACTCAAATGCGATGATGGATCTGTGAATATATATGAATTTTAAGATTATTAGCTATCTTGACATTCGGTTTTTAGAAGATACTCTATTGGATATGTTTAAGTTATTTTTTGATATGTCTCCCTGAGACTAATAGCCATGTACTATTTGATTCTTAATGAATAACAATAATATGATTTTTTCTAATTGAAAAAAATAAATAAAAATTAGCTATCTTATTTGATATTATGAACAATATCAGCTAATATCTTACCTGTTGCTATATTAAGTAATGGCTGTGAAGTATAACATGGTTTCTTCTAATTTCATCATTTATATTACTGGTGGCTTCAGCACCAACACCAACACTAACACTAACCCCAACCCCAACCCTTGAACTTTGAAGTCGCAGCCCCCAACCCATGAACTTTGAAGTCGCAGCCTACTAGGCCTGGCACAGATAGCTAACAGGGGCTTCCAAAAGCGTCGCAGCTACATGTAGAGGATTCGTTTGTCCGTGCCTGCGGCGACAAGCTTCTGCTATGGCATGATTTAAGATGATCGCCGCCTCCGGGGTCAGCGTCTGCTACACTGTGTTTAGCCATGTTCGCATTATTGCAAAACTTTCTTGATAAGGAAATCAATCTTCGGAAACTGTCTCTAAATTCTTAACCTTCTTAACTGAGCAAAATAAATTCTCTATGAAAGATTTCAAATTCAATCATATACTCTTTGATTTCTAACATTCCCCATAATGTTTAATTAAATTTAACTCGAGCTGCCTTTGACCCTCCCGCTGGCATTTTCATCGTTTCCCATATATATCTTTTTCGTTTTGATGATGCTTCCCATGCCGTCTAGAGTCTAACATGCTCCAAAAACATCTCTATGTACGAAACTGAACGCTGAAAAATGACAACAATAACACTCCTTTAATCCCAAAATATCCTCCTTCACAGACATATTACGGAGATCTGAAGAGAACAAAGAAACTAGACATCATCATCTCTCCAATTTTCCATTCTTCCAAGTCACAGCTACAAAGAAATGAACATGCAGAAAGAGAAATAACAATTTTAAATCTCTGATGAACAGAGAGAAGCCCCCTCCCTCTCGACAGTCGATTTGATGGTCTTTAAATAAGAAGTCGGGCCTGCTGTTTGAAATCGAATGAACTCCTCATCTTCATTTTTCATGATCTTTGGCTCGAAAATCTCTGCCAAATCCTCTGCTGCTTATACATCTGTTTTGAGAGATTATCTTTTCTTTTTTAATTCAGAACTGCATTCCCTCCTTGAGATTTGCAGAAAAAATTGATTTTTCTGGTATAACCGTCTTTGAATAACTTCATTGATCTGGAGCTCTCTCGTCTAGCTGGCACCAAATCGGCATAAAATCCTGGGAACTGTACTCTGGATCAACAATCTTCTGCGTTGTTGTTTCATAATTGTACTGCGCTGTCCTCCGTAAAATAGTTGCACCATTCTTCATCTACATTCACAACTGCAAATAAAAGATAAATCGATTTACTATGATCAAAGAATTATCTATGAAGAAAATATATCCAAAAATAAATGGAAAGTAGTTTTTCGGAATGGTGTAATAACATGAAGGTAAAAAGAACTTCCTTTTCAATTGACTTATCTTCCAGTTGCTCCGTCACCACTGATCTTGAATTACTCCTTTCGACTCTCGAACCCATAGCACAATTTCATGGAATTGGAATTCTCCAAGTACGGATATAAGATAAAATCATTGGATTAATATTTTTTATCAACTTTTAAAAAAATATTAATAATAATTATAAAGTTGGAAACTCCTTTATTTAAAATATAAAACTTTAAAAAATATTAATAATAATTATAAAGTTGGAAACTCCTTTATTTAAAATATAAAACTTTAAAAAATATTAATAATAATTATAAAGTTGGAAACTCCTTTATTTAAAATATAAAACTTACATATATTCAAAAGCCAGAGATCATAATACGTGCATCCACTATAGCTTAAGATTGTTAGAGTCTGATAGAGCTCCAAAAAATGTCTCCCACTGTGGCAAATCGCAAAGCTCACAGTGCCAGATCAATAGCTTCTTCTTCCTAGTATTTCCAGTGTTATGTTCATTCAAGTGCGGAATTTATCTCTAACAAAACTTCTTGGTGTAAATACATCCCCTTTTATTTATCCTTTCCTGTCAAAACCTCAATCACTTGAGCTTTTCTTTTCCATAAATAACTAAATTCAGCTAATCTCTTCTTATAAACCAACTTCCTCCTGTTTAGCTTCCTCTCTATTTTTGAAGTACTTAAAGACTCCTTTCATTTCAACACTTCACTTCCCAGGGTTACTGTTAGATAATTACATAGATCTTAAATCATAAAGATCTTAAATCATAGAACTTACTGCTATTACAGTCTGGTAGGCTCCGTTGGTCTGGGAGGATGTTAAAATACACATTTTAAAATTTGAAATAAACATTTGTGCATAAGGTACAACAACTACATACCTGTGAGTGGGGATCACTTTCATGTAAGTGGAAATGGCTTTGTTTTAGACTCAAGCACTATATTTTAGTCTCCACAAGTTTAACGAGCCTCTGCTAATTTCTCTGGACGACCATCAACTTCAGCCTACAATTGTTCATTTCTCAAGTATCCACGGTTGATTTTCTCCAGACTCTAATTTTTTTTCAAACATGGATGGTCTAATGGAACCCTCTCTCAATTCCAATGGAACACAAGTTGAAGGTCACATCAATTGAAGGAAAAGAATTCGAGAATGCAACTAAGTACCGACATCTTGTAGGAATCCTTATCTATCTTACCACCACCAGACCAGATATTTCATATGTTGTTGTCATTTTTTCAAGGTTCATGGACAAACCTTGTGAAGGACACTGGTTTGCTGCAAAAAGTGTTCTAAGATATTTGAAAGGGACTCAAGACTTGGGCTTAAGTACAACTCTAAGGTGGATGAATTCAAACTTATAGGGTACTTTGATTAAGACTTCAATGGTGACAAAGAAACAAGAGTGTCTACTTATGGATACACAATAAGTCTTGGATCAGCAGTTGTCTCCTAGATATCACGTAAACAATCAGTTCCAGCAGATTTGACAACCGAAACAAAATATTTGGCTACTGCAGAGACAATGAAAGAGATTATGTGGCTCAGGAATATACTTGAAGATTTGTAGGAGAAGCAAGAGAATTCCACTCCATTATTGATGAACAACACTTCTGCAATCAAATTGGCCAAGAATCCTAGATTCCATGATTGAACCAAGCACATCAACACAAAGTGCCATTTGATCCAACATCATGTAGAGGCCAAGACAATCCATTTACGACATTGTTCCACAAATGAGCAAATTGTAGACATCTTCAGCAAAGCGCTTGTACAAGAAAAGTTTGAAAAGTTTAGAACCATGCTCAAACTTACAAACACCCTTTTGGATTAAGGGGGGGAATGTTCGAAACATAATCCTTTAGGATTATTGATTTCAAGACATAATTGTAAATATTTAGAGAATATGAAGAGTCTGTAGGAACCTAGATAGTTGTTGGAAGATGGAAACCAACAACCATCTAAATATGTATAAATAAATGTCTTCACTGCATTGAATATCAAGAATTCGAGAGCTATTAACCTGACAACTTTTATAAAATAAGTGGGGAGCATTTTTACAATATGGTTACTTTATAACTTAAAGTTACATGAACTTTTACAAAAAGTAACAAAAAGAAGGACTTGAACCCAAGACCTCTAAATTTTTATAGTAACTTTTAACCATGTGAGCTAAGCAAAAGATTTAGTAGTATTATGGAGGAGAATGGAGGAATTGTTGTTGAGAGAGTGTGCCTACCCAAAAAAATCGTGCTTTTTGGCCTGCAAGACACTTTAAATAAACACCCAAAAATATAGAATTCTAAAATTAAAATGTCTCATATTTGGGGTTTGTCCTTGGTTATACTTCCCAGAATGCAAGTTTTCTCACTGTTTCTAGTTTACCGAGTTTGCACAAAGCGCACAACAAAGAGCATACATAGTAAAGAAAACCCTTTCCACTCTATTTGATTTGTTGAGTACGCACAAAGCGCATGAAAAAGAGCATTGCAGATTGAAAAGGTAGTAGACTCGAAATAAAATAAAAAACCAAGTAGAAATATGAAAGAAGATGAGAAAAAAATTTAAAATGCGTAGCTATAAACAATATACCTTTGGATCTAGTCAAATGGTCATATCTTGGGAAAACAAAAAACTTTTTCAGTGAAAAAAAACATGTTTCCAATTGGAAATGACACTATAGATGCAATGGAACACCTCTCAAGGCCCAAAAATGCACAAAATATAAAAAATATAGATCCCTTTTATGGCCGCGACAACACCCGTTCAAGATCTAGTTCACCAACGAAAGTGGAACTTCATGAGAGCTTTGATACCATGTTCGACTAACACATGAAACTTCCAAAAGATCGAACACCTTGAGCGGTCTCTCACACAAACAGATCAACACACCAATTTTTTCACATGGTTAAACCCTCAAAGAGGGAAACACTCCATGACCCTACCAAATAACTACGTGAGGCAATATTATTTTGAAAAACAAAGAGTGTTACAAAAGAAATCACAATCGATCAACTAGAAAATGACCCTCCATTCTCTTGAAATAGAGATCATGGACCAATTGGGTGTTAAGCCACAGATCAATGGTCGTTAATATTGAGGAGAATATGAACCGTCAGGTCACTCTATGGTAAGAACATATCGTGACCGTCAAATTACATATGTACAAATGCATACTAAAACATACTAAAGAAACACCCTTTACCTAACCGATATATAATAACAAGTTGATCTTAACTAATCCTAAGTGTCTAAATATCCTAACATTTTCAAGCCAAAATCATATTGACAACCCCACAATGAGAAGATAGCTCCAACCAGTCACAAGAATCACTACCTTGAGGTTGGTTGTGATAACTAGTTAAGGAACCAATGATCTCCTTACAAAGGAAGACCTTAATATTTTGGGTGGAAAGAGGATCCAATAGTTAAGAGTTTGATGAATAGTGGCACACAAAATTCCGTTGAATACTCAGTTAGGAACACTAAGACATTTAGTTTGCACAAGGTGAACTTGATGATAGAATAAAGTGTTGAGCGAAGGTAAGAAAACCTTGGTATGTGACAACCAAAGAGAAAACTATGCAGGCCTTGGGAATGCTTGGGAAAGAAGAATATTAAGTAGACCAAGAGGTGGACATACTATTATCTAAAGGCGAAGGAAATATTATATCAAACATTCCTTGTTATTGTACATGAGTGAACAGTATGGTTTGAGAATACAAGAACCACTTCAGGAAGACATTCAGTTTGTGACATTTAGGGGAGGTGGCATCGACTTCCACTTGCCTCCATTTCCTAACTAAGATTAAGGGAGGAAACTAGCCTTGCCCAAAGTAAGGCAGCTGGGCTAAGGCATCAAGAAAACAATGTCTAGTTTGGGAGACAGAGTTCATCAATCACTTACCCTTGAATACCAGACAAAAAAAAATTGAATTTGAGAGTGAGTAGTAAGATCACCCTAATAAAAATTGACAATGGGTTGAAGGCTTGGGCAAGTTGTAGTGACAATTCAATGAAGGGGAAGTGAAAGTCTAGTGACCAAAGCATGATGGAATCCAATCCAAAGCCCTTAGTTTGGCTACACAAACAAATGCAATTTCATGGGGAAGACACATAGTTGAATTAGCTACTCGACTTGTCTATTATGAAACCCAATAGTGGATACGCATGGTAGTTCAATTAGAGGTAGAAGGTAGTGATGTTTCTATGGTGGCATTGCAGATGGGTTGTAGAATTAGCCTAGTAGGACAAGATACGTTAAACAACCATTGATGAAGGATACCAAACAATTCTTCAAGATTTGTCAAGGAAAACAACACATTTAGTGTGGGAGAATGTAATGTTCCTACCTTAATGAAGGCACCAAACACCCTCGTGCATGAGTCACTTTAGTGGATTGGACTTGGCATGATAGTCAACAACCAAAGGTTGGCACAAATAGACAACACCAATTTGAGTTCATCGTAGAGTGAAGAAGCATGCATGATGTGGGTTGTCCCTGACACTTTATCAAGAGCATGCACTCTACCCAATTGGAATTAGGAGGCATGATCGAGGGAGGTCAACAATGGTACTTGGTAGACACATTGGAGAAATAACTAAAGATTACAACATTTGAATTAGTTGAAGTGTTGAACAATCAAAATGTTAGGGTGCACGAAGGCACCGTTTCCCACTATTCATAGGCATGTGCAAAAAATAGAGAAACAATGTGATTGCACTAGACAAGCATGCTTGGATAGTTGAAATCATAGATGTAACGTCCCCTTTATCCAATACAACCAATGGGAGGGGACATTAACTAAATACGGGCTTCAAAGTTTCGCTTCATGGCCATATTATGAATTCATAATGATTAAATACGTGTGTATATATGTAAATAAAAAAACACAGTGGAAATAACTCAATCCACACACACAACATACAATTACAAGCATAATTATCACATGCATAAAATAAAATCATTACACATAAAAAAAGAGAATACTTATCTTTAACAAAGAAGATCCAAGCAACTGGCTGTGAAGAGCAATTTTCCACCCAACCGTAGGCACTCTATCTAGCATATACTATTTTTGCTAAGAGGCCACCCCCAAGATGGGCTATGAGGCCACCATGACGAAGGAAGCACCTACAAGCGTCTCTCTCTCTTCCCACAACTCGTTCTTCTCTTTGTGCTTAGCCAAAATCTCATCCCAATCTCTACAGGGATCTCACTAAGCCATCATAGCCATGTCACTCTTTCCAACTGCCCCACACAACAAAATAAATGTATTTCCCTTCACTGATCCATAGTTCCCTAAGGAAATCCAACCCTTACAATGCCTACAGTGTGTGCAATAAGAGTCCAACATGCTATATGCTATTTGAGAACCTCCTGCAACATTAATTCATGGCTTCTCAAGCATCTATGAGTATAAAAACACAATTGTTAAGGGTTCCTAGATTTCCCAACCTCTATGCTCACCTACAACCATCTAATTTCCCTTCAAATATGTATCTCTATCTCTAAATTTGAATTTCTAGGTTATACACAGTTTGGTAATAGTCATGAACAACCATAGGAAGCTCTATGTAGAGTAGAAAACTACATGAGAGAATGATAGAATGAGTATTGACTCCAAGGGATATGGGATGATGATGAAAAGAAAACTAACATATCTTATGAACATAGAAGAAAAGGACTTCTGATAGTTGACAAAACTGTGACCACCCACATGCTTCAATAACTGCACGAAGTGATTTTTCCTACCAACCTCACACATGTCTTCAATGATTGGGTTTAATAGTCAAGAGAAGGTAATTGGCTCATTTAAGGCACATGCCAACAATTATATGAGTTCTAAGGTTGACACTTGGTAGAAAAGGATGTAGTTTCCAATAGAACCCCTTTCCTCTTTCCCTCTGGTGGAATCATGGCCCCTCTAGTGCTCTTTACACAACCATATTGGACCATTTTATTTCTTCAACATAATATTTACATATATTTCAAATTGACATGACAAGCCAACCATACGGTCCAAATAAAAAAAATATACATCATACATGCCTAGCTATTCACTAGTTGGGCCTTGGCCTTGGGATCCGCACCAGGAATCCATACTAGCATATTTACGTCATTTACATAATTTTTATTAAATACATTCCAAGTCAAAATTAGGGGTATTACAATCCCACCCCTTGGAATAATACTGTCCTCGGTGTTTGCTTAAAATAAAAACAAAAAAGGGTATGCCTTTTTCATGGCATCCTCCAACTTCCACGTAGCCTCATCGAGACTGAAGTGCTTCCATTTCACCTTTATCTATCGGATGGCTCGGTTCCAAATAAATGTTACCTTCCTATCTAGGATTCATAGTGGCTCGATTTGGAACTCTCCCTCGGGTTCCTCCTGAATCACATGCCAATCAATCACATGGTTAGGATCATGTACATGTTTCTTAAGCAAAGAAACATGAAAAACATTATGATATCAAGTGTTAGTAAACAATGAAATTATATATGCAACTGGCCCTACCCTTTCAAGCACTTCAAATGGCCTGCAATATCTTAGGGACAACTTGGCACAACTTCCAAGCTTCCAGGAACTCTTCCTTGGTCTCACTCTAAGGTAAACATTATCCCCAACATTGAATTCCCTATGCATTCTATTTTTATCTGCATAAATTTTCTATCTATCTTGGGATGCCTTCAGATTCTATCTAATCTTTGCAACCTCATGTTCCATTTCCTTAAGCAATTCTGGCTCAAGTAAAAATTTTTCCATTGGATTATCCAAAGTCATTGTTGTCTTTCACTTTCTGCCATATAAAGATTCAAATGTTTTGCCATATAAAGATTCAAATGGACTCATGAACAATGAAGCTTGCTGCCCATTGTTATATGTAAACTCTAGCAAGTGTAGATAATCTTCCCACTTGGATGGTTTGTCCATCACATACATGTGAAGCATGTCTTCAAGAACCTGATTTACTATTTCTTTTTGTCCATATGTTTGTGGATGGTAGGCAGTGCCAAATTTTAATTGTGTACCCAAATCTACAAAAAGAATAAAAATTTGAAGTAAATTTAGTATACCTGTCTGAAATTATTGTCCTAGGCAACACATGCAATCTAAAAAATTCCTTCATAAAATTCTTTGCAATGCCATTTGTTTTATATGTGGATTTAACTGAAATAAAATGTGCTTCCTTAGACAATTTATCCACCACAACCATGATGGAATCATGCTATCTCACAGTCATTGGAAAACCCGTAATAAAATCCATGGAAATTACTTCACATTTCCATTCCAGAATTTGTAAAGGATGCAACAAACCTGCTGGGTGTTGATGCTCAACTTTCACTTACTGACATTTCATACACTTAGAGATATACTCAGCAATATCATTTTTCATCCCTAGCCAAAAATATTGTTTCTTGCCTATAGAAATTGTTTTCTACTATCCTGAGTGACCAAAGTATGACATTTTATGGATGTCATCCATAACAATTCTCCTCAACTTTGCCACATTTGGAATATAAATTCTGTTTTTATATGTAAGAAGTCCATCCTCTTCTAAATGATACCCTTCAAACCTCTTTTCAAAATTTTGATACTGTAATCTATCTTTTATTTGCACATACATTTCATCTTCAACAAGATAATTAAAAATCTATTGCCTTAAATCTGATTGGCAAGTATTGATAGCTGCTACATGCATTTCATGCATCTTTCTGCTGAGTGCATTAGCCACTTTATTTTCTTTTCCTTTTATGTGTTTGATTTCAAAATCAAACTCACATAAAAATTCCAACCATCTGGCTTGTCTGAGATTTAATGTTGGTTGCTTAAATAAATATTTCAGACCACAATGGTCTGTCCTCAGCTCAAATTTTATGCCCATTAAATAATGTCTCCACATCTTTAAAGCGTGCACTATGGTTGCAAGTTCTAGATCATGGGAAACATAATTCTTTTCATTCTTTTTCAATTTTCTAAATTCAAAACACACCACATGATTGTAGTGCATAAGAATTCCTCCAAGTCCCTATTTACATGCATCTTTGCACAACACGCAATCTTTTTTTGGGTCTGCAATTTTTAGAATTGGAGCACTTGTGAGAAGCTTCTTTAACTGCTGGAAGCTTTCTTCACATTTCTATGTCCACTCAAATTTTATTCCCTTCTTTTTCAAAGAAGTAATGGGGTGTGCTACCTTGGAGAATCCCTCGATGAACCTTTTGTAATAACCAACAAGACCCATTAAATTTCTCACATCTGTTACATTCTTTGGAGTTGGCCAATTCATAATGGCTTCAATATTTTCTGGATTCACTGATATTCCTTCCACCCTTAGGCTCCTCATGGTTTCTGTAATGTCCTGGGGAGTCACTTGGTTTCTCCTACCATTGGATTTCTTCTCTGCATTCTCAACACGTATGTTCTCTCCCATTGCATCTGTATCAGCTTCATAAGGATCCTGTGCATCATCCACGACGATGATTCTCTTGGCCCAATCAAGGCCAAGGGTTTCCAAACTGAACTATACTAATATTGAACCTTGATTGTCTCTGATATAATCCTGAATCTACAAGAGTGCTCATACAAACACATTTGTTAGGTTTATTATATTCTCATAAAATCAAAATTCAACTCTTCATGTATTCCGGAAAATACTCATTGACATTTTTTGTCAAATTATGGTTACATGCACTTTTTTGATCATGTTATAGAAACATAGGAATCACCAATTTAGAATTTGAATCTATACAATTGTTCCCATATGGATAAGCTTTCCAACGACTATAAGTATGCGCAATTTTGATTCTTGAGCAAAATGTTATAGCCTTCAAAAATTGTCAAATTTGCCTAATTTGACACTGTTCCTGTAGCTGCACTTATTTTGAAAGACCATCTTCTGAGACTTGTATTACAACTTAAATCATAGAACTTACTGCTATTACAATCTGGTAGGCTCCGCTGGTCTGGGAGGATGTTAAAATACACATTTTAAAATTTGAAATAAACATTTGTGCATAAGGTACAACAACTACATACCTGTGCGTGGGGATCACTTTCATGTAAGTGGAAATGGCTTTGTTTTAGACACAAGCACTATATTTTAGTCTCCACAAGTTTAATGAGCATCTGCTAATTTCTCTGGACGACCATCAACTTCAACCTACAATTGTTCATTTCTCAAGTATCCACGGTTGATTTTCTCCAGACTCTAATTTTTTTTCAAACATGGATGGTCTAAGCTTATTGCAAAACTTCCTTCCTCTTTAAGCAAAACAGCCTCTGACTAGTTGGTATTTTAGCTAATATGGGCAACTAACCTCTGATCTGACCCCCAGACTTTTCGCCATCAAGACTAAAATTACCTAGACTCAAATGACGTTGAGACCAACTAAACTAAGAGGTCAACAACTAGTGCTGAAACTGGAACAACTATTACTACTAGAATAACTACTGGAAGAACGACTGGAAGAACTAATATAAAAAGTAGATACTACTGGTTTAGCTAGATGAAGAGAAACTGGTGGGAATCATATCCATAATAAGTCTAATAATAAAGGGTTCCTCTCGCATAATAAGATGAGGCACGGAGTGAAGAAACAATGATTTTTTCTCTCCATAATCTAATAAAAAGGTTTAAGAGATCTAACTAATAAGCTAGTGTCTCCTGAGCTCTGGTGAAGAACAGGTTGTGTCATGTTCTATTAAACAATATCTGGTACTAGGCCCAACCAAAGACCTGTTGGTCTTGGGCCTATCGTGGGCAAACCAAAGAAAGTGTGGTTGGAAATAAGATAGATTCACTGACAACTGGCTCTGATCGACCAACTATTGGCTATGACCCTTGTCTATGATCGGTCAATGTGACCTTCTGGACCTCCTGTAAATGACTACCGCTCTTTTGATAAAGAAGTCTAAATTCCTGCTCAGACTGAGACCGCTATTTTTACAAAAAAAACTCTCTGAAACAACCATTTGGACAGAGAGGACTCCAAATTCCTCCCACTAGTTTCAGTTGTTCCAGATCGAGAGCCAGCTTAAGATCCTTAAGTTTCAAAGCCTCTCTGCACTAATCATCTACGTCCAAATTGTAGGTACAATAATAGGGGAAACAAAGATAGTCGGGAATTGATCGAGCGAGCGAATAAAAGAAAACGAAAATAAAAGTGTTCGGGGTAAATCATTCACGTTTTGGGAACAATTACGCTATGTATTAATTTAAGTCACCTGTTGCATAACCAAGCATTTTTATATGAGCAGAGATGGAGGGGCCTTAAAATCCTCTGCGGAGTAATTTGTCCGAGGTCAGTGTTTTTATCTTGGCTAACAACCGGATAAAAGATAAGATTTAAGGCCACACGGGATTCCAGATTTGTGATCAAATCCTAGGTTTCTCCAGTTCATGGTGTTTTGCCTCCCTTGTACATGCTTCTTTGACTGTGTCCGCTATTTTCACAAAAAACGTCTTCAAAAATCCCATTTGCAAAAAAAGAACTCCAAATTCCTCTACTGCGACAGATACAGTAATTAATAATGCAAAAACTAAATGGTTGAGCAACAGTATGTTATCGTAGTATGGGATGCTGGCCATTTTCCTTCTTGTAGCAAGGCCCGTAAATTTTGATGCAAAAATTCTTCATATCTCTCTTGAAAATACTGAAACAAGAATATGCCCATTATGTAGAATGCATTCCAGTTAGAGTGTAATCTATATCTTTCACTTAAAGCTTTTAATATGGCACCTATGCAAAGCAAAAAAATTATTGTAGGTGCTTTGAGCACAATATCTGTTCAAAAAGTCAAATTTCCAAAATGGGAATGCCCTCCTGACTTATAACGGAGTAAAAAAGAAGTTAGTCTATGCAGAAATCACACCTGAAATCAAAATTATGGACAAAACATGTTCTTTTGGCAGAATCAATAGCAATGGCAGTTGCTTTGCTGCAAGGAATGGTCAAATCTATGTTCATGCAATGCTAGATCCTCAGTCCCCAAGAGCATGGAAGTGTATGGCTTGTGACTCAACTGTTCCCCTTGAAATTCGAAACCCATTCCGATCGAGGAGCCAAATGCCGACAGGGCCATAATACCATGAGTTGAAGGTGGGGCTTGTGGGTGTTGCTGCAATTTTAAAGGATTTGAAGAAACAAAATTACGCATGCAGCGTGGCACTTGCCAGTTGCCACGCTCTCAGTGCATCAACGACAATGACAGGCTCTTAATGCATCGACTTCAATTTTAAAGGATTCGAAGAAACATAATTATCTATGCAGCGTGGCACTTGCTAGGCTCTCAGTGCATCGACTGCAATGCCAGACTCTCAGTGCATCCTGCAATTCCAGGCTCTCAGTGCATCCTGCAATTCCAGGCCCTCAGTGCATCCACTGCAACTAACGTCAACCCGCAGTTTTCAATTTTAAAGGATTCGAAGAAACATAATTACCCATGTAGCGTGGCACTTGCCAGGCTCTCAGTGCGCTCTCAGTGCATCAACTGCAATGCTAGGCTCTCAGTGCATCCATTGCAACTAATGTCAGCCCACAGCCCCCTCCTGGGCACCAAAAAACGAGGATGACGTTAGGTCATGCAACCAATCAAATTTTTTAAAAAATATTTTTAAAATTCAAATTTATAAAAAAATATTTCAACTTTTATTGAAACTATAGGTATTAGAAAAAAATTTATAGGCTTTTACTAGATTAATAGGTATTCATCGATCTATATATGATCCCCTTCAGGGACATAATAATATAAATGAAGTTCATGTTGCATATTAATATGGTGGTAACAAGAAAGTAAGTATCAAATTGTGTGCCAAAAACATACATACTACATAGGCAATCTCATCCATATGAATGCATAAATTCAGGAATGACAAATATTTAAGATTACAAAATTAACATAAATTCTTCAAGAAAAAATAGAATAAAGCATAGTAACATTGTTCTTATTAACTCCATTTAATATTTAACCTTTGGTTATGTACTAAATCTTTAAATGTCTGCCATTAAACAATAATGTGTTAACTCATTCAGTCGCATGTTGTAAATGGATATATGCATATCAATCTAGCTTGCATTTTTAGGTTTCAACAAAATAAATAAGCATTGATTTAACTTCTAGACAACTTGAATTGGGAAATGTTTTAAAGTGTTGAAAGCTTTGTGTGTGTGTGCATGTTATCCTGCTATCTTTTTTACCATTACTTTGTTCAATGCCTCCACAGAGTAAAAGCACTTGTCAAAATTGCAATTCAGACATCGAAGTGTGGAATTTTCAAGTATGTCCTAGAACTACTTGTTGAAACTTTAAGTATACATGATTTTGTTTTTTCATACACATCCTAATGAAAAGACAATGAAATTAAGAAACTACCCTTCCTTTCACTACCCAGTGATTTTGATTTATCTTCCACAGATTAAGGCTCAACTACTGTCATTGTCAATATTCGGATAAAATGTGGCCAATTCATCTGCAATTTTACATGCGTGTACTGTCACTATCAAAGAGTCATCACTTCAATGAATCCTTGAAGCTCCCTCACATGCACCTGAAGGTTCCTTCCTTGCCCCTGCCCTTACCCATGACCATGTTGTCCCTCATCTTAGCCTCTTACTTCCTCATGGTCTTGGGTTGTCATCATCAACCCACTAAGCATCAAGATGGCACATGATCTTATCATAGGGACCATGAAATTTGTGGTCTTTCTCTTCAGGAGAGTGAAAGAGAAAAAAATGCATGAATTTTCATGTGACATTGAAGAGTATCACTTTAGGAGCAAGGTGAGGTTTATGTGACGTGTTGGACTGAATTTGATGGCCTTGGGATCAGGTTACCAACTGGCTAATTACCAGGATTTGATTGAAGGTGTCGATGCTCAACATGCATTCTACCACATGTGGCAGTAAGGGATATTGATATATTGCCATTTGGTAACTTGGTAACCTGCAGTGCCTCCTTCAAGAGATTTTGATTGTTTGACGATTGTAGTGTTTTGATTAAAGTGTTTTGATGAAGTCTTAACTTTATTTTGTGATCCCCCAAGTTTAGCATTTATGTGGCAGCAATCCCATTAATTTCACATTCTTTCAATTAATTTATTTACCATCCCATTCATTTGATCTTTCTTTTAGCATTTGGATCTAGTTATCTCTTATGACTTTTATATTCTTTGTTAATAAGAAATAACTTGTTTGCCCTATGCTTTTATCACATAGTTGCGACGCTGTGGAGGTTCCTTTTAGCATTTGGATAGTTATGTCTTATGACTTCTATAATCTTTCATAATACCAAATAACTTGTTTTCCCTATACATTTATCACAGAGAGATTGCAAGGAGGTACACTATGACGCTGTGGAGGTGACAAGATTGATTTTCAGGCTCTGGCTCCCATTTCTAAATCCCTCGGTCTCGCCTATGATTTATCCAATCAATTTTTTTTGTGGAAAACACTACCACGGGATGGCTTTAAATTACTATCTTGATGCCGAAACACAGATCTTACCCTTGGTATGCCAGGTCATTCAAACATAAGTGGCATCACTGTTTTAATGCAAGACGTCAACGACCTGCAAGTAATAAAAAATGGGAAATGGGTTGTTGTAAAGCAAGGCCATTTTGGATTCTTTCAATATGGAATATATTTAGACAATAATGGGGAATGGAATTTGTTTCCATCATTCTCATTATGGCCATATGCTTGAATGGCCAATAGTCTTCCCCTTTTCCACTATGTATATGAAGCGCACATTTCTTTACGTTGAAAGCAATGTCCTTTAAAAGCTTTTCATTAAATTTAGGTAGATATTTTTGCGAACCTTTTACACTTGTTGTAAGCTGTTTTCTTAAGGCTTTTTTACTTAGGTTTTACGTATATTTATGTGAAATTTGTTTATTTTGTAAAGTTAGTCATATATTTTCATATATAGTATAAGTCTAAGGCCTTCTTACTTATGTTTTACCCATGTTTATGTGAAATTTGTTTATTTTGTGAAGTTAGTCATATATTTTTTTATATATAGTATAAATCTAATGCGCAAGATATGTATTTAAAGTTGTTTTTGTATTTTCAAATATAAAATACAATTTAAATTAAATGGATATAATAGGTAGATTTTTAATTAAAAAATTTTGATTTTTTTTATTATAAAATTTAATGTTGCTTATTTTAAAAAATCTTTATATTATAACTTGAGGTTTTATTGGCATTGTATGTTGATGGTTCTTCATTTGTGTTTGTGTTCTAAGCTTGCTTGTTTATTCATTACATTTGTTTAATCTAAATATGTTTTTAAAATTTTATTTAATACTTTGTGGAATAGTCTATTTTTACTCTCAAACTATACTATATAGTTAGAAATTAACAATTTCAATTGACTTCTTTAGTATTTATTGTAAAGGATTTAGGGTTCCAATGACATTTAGATATCGAGAAGAAATTGTGTCTAGCTTCTTCTACTATTTCATATTATTTTTTTATTTTATTTTGATATATTCTTATTATTTAAAATTTTTAAAAATATATCAAATTCTTTGACTTAATCTAAAGCAGGGACTCACTGCTTTGAAGCTATTTCACTTGTTAATTAATATTGAAATTTATATGTAATATAAAATTTGAAATTTATATGTAATATCAAATTTGAAATTTATATGTAATATAAAATTTAAAAGTAAAATGTGAATTGCTTATGTTAATTTACATAACTTACATTGGTTCTTGTGTTATACGACGACCCTCGTGTTGTGTCATGTAAATGGGTAGGGAGTAGCATTGTGGAAACTTACCAAAAATACCATTTTGTAATGATGATGCGGACAAGCTTTGACACAAACACTATTGATGAAAATCTATATATCCTCAACTACTGTCGATAGGTAAAATAATATTATTTTTAAAATTATAATATATTTACAATTAACTCTCAAATGAGATAAAAATAGTCTTTTCATAGTTTGTGTCTAATGGCAAAATAGTAATAAAATATCTTAAAATTATAAAAAATATTTTTAATTTTCAAATAATTAATTTAATATAAATATTTCTAAAAATTATTGAAAAACTTTAGAAAATATTTTAGTCACAAACAAAAGAAATTAAAATTCAACTGAGTTTGAATGCAAAGCGATTACTATATAATTGCCTTCGGCAGGTATAATAAAATGTAATTATAATTCAAATATTTTCGTTTCTATGTTTATGTCGATAAAGGTTTTCTCTAAGTTTTGGTGCCTCAATATTGCTGAAGTATTTATCGTCTAATGAACATTGACATGGTTATTTACCCCTTTGTCAAATCAAGTGTTAAAATATTTATCGTCTAATGAACATTGACATGGTTGTTTACCCCTTTGTCAAATTAACTGATGTCAACATATCCTTAGCATTGTAGCTTCGTTAGTCTTTTCTTTTAAAAAAAAAAAACTTTATATTTATGAGGGTGAATCAAAGAAATTTACAATATATCCTATCCTATGGATAGTTGAACGATCATTCAATTTTGACTATCATTTCAAAAACTTCTAACATAACCAATTATAACTATAATTCTGGTTTCTACCTAAATTTCCAGAATTCACAATAAATCTATGATATGTACTATCCACTGTTCCAAAAACATTGATAGTTCCCAAAATAAACAAAAACATAGTGTTCAGAAAGAGTTGACATTAATTAATAAATACACAAAAATTCACACTCCAGAGGCCTTTGCTCATAAAAGTGTGTAACCTGTAATGTACCCTCCGCAAGAATAAGTCCTTTCTTTGATAAACTGTCAGCCCTGTGATTAAAGGATCGTGAGACATGCTTGATATTGATATTATCATGTTGAACTAGAAGTTGTCTAACTTTCCTTTTCCAATGTTCAAGGGAGGCCACATTAAGTGCACTCAATTCCAGCGCCCATCCAATGATAGCCGAAGAGTCTCCAAAAATCTGAACATTAGTGATATTCAGTGAGCTGATGAAGTATAGAAGACATCAAATTTCCAAGAGTTTTTCTCTTGTGTTACTGCCCAATCCACATCCCAAAGATAACTCAAAATGTTCGGTGTTGGAAATAATTAAGATACATCCAACCCTACAACTGCCTTTCTGTTCTACACCATCAAAAAAACCATAGGACCAGACTCAGCAAATATTGGACCATAAAGGGGCTTATCCTTATAAGTAGTCTTTGTTTTAATGGCACCCGAGAGTATTTGTACAATATAATGTAGTGCGTTGTCAAAATTATAGACAAAGCCATCAAACAAAATATGATTCCTCAGTTTCCAAATACCCCAAATGAAATATATGGGGAAGGATATAGAGTCTCACCGCCCATGATACCACCTGTGCAAAACATCTGCAATTGACCCTTGACTCCAGCAGAAATCAACACCCCAAAATTCAGATCCAGTACAGCACAATTGAAGTGTAATCGGGCATGATGTGAATAAGTGTTCAACAGAATTGGCATCCTGTAGACACAGTGAACAAACATTGGGTCCAAATCCCTCCCTTCTGTTATAATTATCAGCAGTTAAGATCCTATTTTTTAGAGTGAGCCATATAAAACAATTGATTTTTAAAGGTACATTCCAGTGCCAAATACAACGATACCACCACAAAATCGGTCCAATCTGTTGTTGATGTGCAATATCAAGATATGCCCTGCTTGTTTCAATCTCCCCACAATCTTCCCACCAAAACCATTAGATAATATCATCCTGGTTTGTAATACCAATACCAGCATGTGATAGCGTAACAACAAAGGCATCCCAATCTTGTCCAGCATCACCCGTAAGTCCAATATCTAACGCAAAACTCCAATATGAAGTGGTGACAACACCCAAAGGGTTTTGAGCATGGTTCAGGTAATAAAGACCCTTGTGATGTAATAAATCAATAGTCACTGGAGATAGAAGCCTATCACATCCAATCACGGGTTCCACCCCCAGTCGAACCTGGAAACTGTTACCCACCCACCAGCCCATATGTGCATAAAGAAAGGGGAAAGCCGCAACCAAACCACACCAAATATTAGAATCACCCACCGTTCTCTTGTGTTGGATTCTAATCCACTCAATAACTATCAGATCTTTCAGATATTTGTCTCTCAGAATCAAGCCCCACAAACAGGGGTGTGTAAGAGCTCTCCACAAGCTTTTAAGATGTAAAGCCCTCTAAATCCATAAAATGTTGCATAAGCCCCATCTGCCAACCTCTTTTGGCATAGCAATTAGGTGCCCAACAATCAAATGAGGGCCCATTTTCTCCTGACGATCAGACCAAAGAGAAATGTAAGAAATCCTCCTAATTTGGTGTAATATAGCAACAGGAACCTTGGAAAGAGTGAGCTAGTAGATAGGAAGGTTAGCCAGTACTGAATTCAGTAAAATAAGTCCGCCTCCCAATGATAAGTAGTGATAATACCAGCCAGTGATCTTCATTTCAAACTTTGTGATAAGCCATTTCCAACCCAGTAAAGTATAAGCATTGGGCTTAAGTAAATACCCCAGGTATTTTATACCACCTTCCAGAGCTTTGACATCGAAAGGAAAAATGCTACCAATGAGATCACAGGTCACAGAACTCAAATTAAGGTGATAGATACAGGATTTAGGAACACTAATGACCATCCCTGTAGCATTGCAGAAGAGGTCAAGTGTATACTTATAATGTACCCACTCATCATAATTATCAATACCAAACATTAAAACATCATCCACAAACAGGAGATGTGTAATGCAATGGTGCTTCGAGACTTTGATACCTGTAATCTTGCCAAAATCTTTAGCATGGTTCAAATTTCTACTCAGACCCTCAATCACTAGAAGAAAGAGCAGGGGAGTGAGGGGGAAACCCTGTCGTAATCCGCGAGAACCCTTAAAAAAAGAAGTCGGTCTACCGTTGACAAGCACAACAAAATTTGCAGATGAGATGCAACCAAGGATCCAATTCATTATCAATAAATCCAATCCAACATTCAGTAATAGGAGCCTAAGGAAGGCCCAATCAATTCATAGGCCTTACCAAATCCAGCTTGAGGACAATCGAGGATGCAAGACTAGCTTTTGCAGAGTGTAATGTCTCCTGGGTAGTACCTATGGCATCAAATATCAAATGCTGATGTAGAAAACCAAACTGTTCGGAAGAGATGCCCCGAGATAAACTTGCCTTAATGCGATCCACAATCACTTCAGTGATTAATTTGTAAAGTAAGTTGCATAGTGATATAGGTCTATAATCCCGGAAGGAATACAGTTCAGAAATCTTTGAAATCAATGTAATAAAAGTGGCATTCAGTCCCCCACTGATCTTCCCCGTGAATCAAGCCTCCTCCACCAATCGAACCATATCGACACCAAGCAAGTCAAAGAATTGTAGGTAGAATTCCACCAACCAACCATCTGGCCCCGGACTTTTGTCCTTTGCCATATTCTTAAGAATGCCTTCAATTTTTGCCAGAGTAACTAGTCTACCAATCATAGCATTGTCCTCAGCCGAGAAAAAACAAGGCATGCACTGGATAACCTCCATTTGAGCATGAAGATTGGATATGCCGGACTTGGTGAACAATTTCTTACAGTGATTCATAGCATCTAGTTCAATCAAATTTTGAGAAGTAACTTTAGCACCATCACAATCCTCAATGTCCCAAATCGTATTGGACTTCCTTATCAAATTGGAAAACTTATGAAAAAAACTAGTGTTTTGATCACCCAGTGTGATCCAAAGATCACGACTCTTCAATCTCCAAATCTCTTCCTTAGTACACAGAATTTTAGCATTATCAACTTCCAATGACTTCAAAATCCTTCCCTACGGATCTGACTGAAAACAAAAGTATGGATTCGAATGATAATCCACAATGCATCCCTCAATCTATTCAAGTCTTGTTGAGTGGGCCTTCTTCCATGAATTAATCCAAGGGATAACAATAGATTTTAGATATTTGAGAAAAGCAGGAAGGTCAACCATCGCCTGACCAGAAGGGTTGGAATAAAAGGAGTCCCAATGTTCATGAACCAGTGAGGTAAAGGGAAGTTCTTCAGACCAAACGTGGCAATATTTGAAAGGGTACTTGTACAGTGGAGGACCACTTTGAATAGGTAGCAAAATTAGAGTGTGGTTTGAAATAGAGACCGGTACAGTACTGGAAGAACATATATCCATCGATCCAAAGAGAGAGCTACTAACCATAAAACGATCCAAACGTTTTACGACTGAAGCATCCCCTAGCTTACCATTTTTCCAAGTTGGAAGCAAGGGCATAGGCACAACATCAATGAGTTCATGCACATTAAAGAAATTTTGAAACCAGGAATGAAGAGGATCACCCCTTGCCTTATGACCCCAAATCTCCCCAGAGTGCAAAGTCAGGTTCAGATCACCTGCAATAATGAAAGATTATATATCCAAGATCCCAGAAGCCTCCAAAGCATTCCAGTAAATATGACACTCCAAGTATGGCGCATAGTAGTTAAAAATTTGAATAGGCACAATAAGGTCCCTGTGCCTCCTCAACAAAATAATACCTCCACAAACACAATAGCAACTCAGGGATAGTGTACAGGGATTCTAGGCCGCAAGGAGACCTCATGAGAGACCATCCGAGTCAATAGAACAACACTCCCACTCCGGGAGAAGACTCCACATAAATCTGCGATCTTTAGAACCCAATGACATGGTCTCTTGAAGAATAATAACATAAGGAGAAGTAGTAGTAATCAATCTGCGCAGGGCTAATGCTTTTGGGGCACCCCCGACCCCTCTAAGATTCAAGGATAACAACAACATTAAGAAACCTTGGGTAGCGTCGGCGTTGCTCTAAGAGGCCCGAAGGTATCAGACAGAGTCTGGGAGTCATCCACAAAGTCCACTAACGGAGGAACCCCACAATCACTAGCAAAATATAAACTTGCTCCACTGCACCGAGCCAAGTCTTTGTGACGACGACCCACATTCTTTTTATGAATCATCACATTAGGATTACCAATGACAGTAGAAGGGGAAGAGGCAATTTTACCACAAAAGGATGGGATTGGATTCTTCAGTAAACCATCATTCAAAGAGAAGACCTGTAAATGTTTAGGATTCGGCCCCAATGAGTCCAAAATCACCCGTTCATCCCTCAATATTTGTGAATCTGGAGATGCATCACAAATATCTGTAGTGGCTTCACAAAGGCCAATCTCAGGTAAAACCGCCTCAGGTATAATCTCACTCTCCAGGGTACAATCCCTAATGCCACCAGAATTAATCTTATCTAGATAAACTTTCGAAAGGGAAGCAAAGAAGGTAGGAAAAAACGATGCAGGCATGCCCGAAAAAGAAGCATTTAAGTTGAGTTCTCCAACAGAGGTAGGAGAAGAACCTGAAGCTGGAACTAACGTCGTATATTGAAGGGAGACCCCATTCGTTGTGACATGTGGATGGTATAAGTCCAAAGAGGCCGCGAAGGACCTTTAACCTTAAGATGTCTAGTCACCCCACAGTTGTGGCACCGGAATGGAAGCTGCCAGTAATCCAAAGGCTAATGGAAAACCTTTTCACCCCATTTAACAGTAATGACCTCCGGCAGTCCAATAGAAGAATCCATCTCCACAAGTAACCATGAAATCCTTTTGTCCTCATGGAAAAGAGATTTTGCATCAAAGTAAATAAAACGCCCAATACAATTAGCCAGTTCAATAACGATATCCCTAGACCAAAGTTCTAGCGGGAAACCCTTCAGGAGAACCCAAATATGAGTTTGATTAACCACCTCCATATTAGGGTTAAAATATGAATGCTAGCGCTCAAGGTAGAGAGACCCTCTCCCAAAAACCCAAGTTCTGCCCAGAATCAAAGTGGCATGGCCATCATCCAGGAAATGGAAAACCACCAATTTGTTGACTAAGATGTGTACTCATGGGAAGTAGGTGAGCAAAGGTTTCCAAAATTCCGTAACCCATGCCAGGATCTTAGTGCGGTTTACCTCAGAGTAACACACCTTACCCGCCAGTGCCCTAGCCGAGAGACTCAGGACACGACCCATCTGGACGTCATGACCAACCGTCATTTCAGGGACCTCCTCCCTTAACCTGTAACCCTTCTGAGCATGATGGAGTCGAGCCTATAGACCCTTACTACGAAAAGACCCCCCCACTCCGCTGCAATTTATCAGGTTCAAAATAATCACTGTAGCCAAAATCGGCTTCTGATGGAGATAGTTCATCACCAGTCGAGGAAAAAAGTGGATCATCACCCATATATGATGCCAAAGGATAATGGTCAGGTATGGACCCCAACATACCAGAATCCCTAGGGATCCCTACCTTGGGTTCCACCCGCAACATATGTCGCCAATCGTGATTGTCAAAGAAGGGAACAGTGCAATAAACTAATTAGAACCCGAGACAGCACCATGGAAACGGGGATGGGAGTCAATAGAGTCAGACAACCAAAAGAACTTGACCAAAAGTCACGGGTAAAATTTCCATGAACGGTAAAAATCAAAACCCACTAGTAAAACTCAGAAAAAAACCTCACCACCAAGAACACCAAACCCAACAGACAGCCATGATACCCTCGTATACCCTTGCCAAGAAACCTACAGACAGCCATGAACCCTCGAAATTCCTCCAAACCCTTCCCCTCTCGCAGCTCCTCCAAAATCCAACCCCTCGAACCAAACTTGTATCATGAGAGAAATGTAACTTACAAAGCCATTGGTGTTCCTAGCTTAGCTTCGTTAGTCTAGATTTAATGGGAGAAAGTGTTTGTGATTTATGTTGCTCATATCCTAAATCAAACGTTCAAAGAACATTGTCATCATTATTTACCCTTTGTCAAATCCAACACTACCTTGGATTTTAACCTATGTCAAATCCAACACGGCCATGGCTTATTCAATTTGATGGGAGAAATTGTTGTGCTTTTTATTGTTCATATCCCAAATTGAATGTGACCATTTGAATCCATGTGTAACATACCTACCCTTGGGCGGGCACCGAGCATCCTCATGCAAAATTCACTCCATTGGATTGAACTTGGTGTGGTAGTCGACAGCCGAAGGTTGGCACAAACAAATGACACCTACACAAGTTCCTAGCAGAGTGACGAGGCATGCACGATACAGGTAATCTCTAATGATAATTCGGCGAGAACATGTGCCATCCCCTATCGACATTAGGAGGCATGATGGGTAGAGTTCAACAATGGGAGTTAGCAAATACATCGGAGCAAGAATTAAATAGTACAACATTTGACCAAGTTGAAGTGTTGAACGGCCAGAGCGCCAAGGCGCATGAAGGAACCATGCTCGATCATCACAACCATACACGACATACCATAGCAATAATGCAACAGAGCTAAACATGCACACTTAGATAATCAAAATCACGGCAAAGGTTTTGACATAGAAGCGGTTGAACAATCAACAAAGGTTGCAAAAATTACAAGAGTTGCGACCAAGAAGACAGACTAAGTTAGCACTTGCAAAAGAAGTTATAACCATTGGCACAGTCAACTAGATTGTGCATGATAGTTGTGTCCAATTTCCAACCGAAAGGACCTCATTGGTTAGGTTGTTGCAAAGAGGAGTCTACATTTCCTTGGGTAAAGGAATGGGGGCATCCACTTAAAGGAGTTGGTTAGAAGGCTTCGACAAGTATAAAACATAAGCAATCAAGAGGCAAAGGTAATGAATGGAAGGAATGAAGTGCAAAGAGTTCTTCATCAAGTGAATGAGAGGACAAGTCCAACAGAAAGCTAAGGGTTGGACGATGGCGGACTAAGGCTAAGGGTTGAAGCTCTGATGTTGAGAGAGTTGCTACAACAGTCGAAGTTGTTGAAGAACAAGATCTACAGGTGACAAACTCATGGGAAAAGGTAGAGTTTGTAGGTAGGCAAGGTAAATCCATGGCTTATACTTGTTCGTTGTACTATAAATGAATCGTGGCAGTGTGTCGGGTCTACCTTTGTACTAAAGTCATGGCAATGTGTCAAACTTCCCCCTTTGTATTGTATTCACATACCTTAATAATAAAGCTTGAAGGTACATGGCTTGGGTGTTGGAACCTATGGTGTGTTGTTATGCTTGGCTTGGTTTCATTTATGTTAATTGTTAATATGGATAAGTATAAAAAGGCATAAGTAACATCACTAACCAGTTTTAAGTCCACAGTTGGGCATGGGAAAATTGTTAGGAAACTCTAAGTGGTGTCAATTGCAAGTCTAACCATTAATAGTCTAGAGTGGAGATATGGGCTATCTCTAGATGAAGAGGCATAGTCCACTAACAGGTAGTCGTGGATGACCAAGTCCCCATGACGAAAGTCAAGTGACGTCACATGATTGTTGGGGGATCGAAGGAAAATTCAAGCACCATGAGAGTGTGCTCCCTAGGGTTGTGACAATTGGTATCAGAGCCAAAGAAGTGATCCATGCAACATTGGTATTCACAATCATCATTGATATACCAATTGATATAAGAGACTAAGATCGTGTGTTCTTCACCAAGTTTCAAGAAATCAAGTTGGTTTCAAACCTCGGCATTGTGTCATGATGTAGATCGCAAGCAATTGTGAATTTTGGTGGGTTCTAAACTAGATTGGGTGGATATTCTCCACGACTCAACAAGATAGTGTGTTTTGGCAATGAGTCTGGCAGGTGGAAGAAGAAGCTAAAGTGATAGATCGAAGACTAAATGGCACTGGATATAACAAGAACCATTGACGAATCGATCTTCATGAAGAGGGAAGAAATTTGATTTGGATAGTGCAATTGGAACATGTGAGATAGGTCACTAGGAAAAATGAGTAAGTACGAGAAATCTCCCATGGCCCCTTCAAATGTCGATATTGTCTCACAACATGAAGAAAGCGACAGTGGGAAGGCCTCCAAGATCACCGAGACCAAGGCAACCATTTCTTAGATTGAAAGGATTGGTTGAAAAACTTCAAGAGACCTTGAACGGACAATAAGATGCCACTAGGTCTTTATAGACAAGAGTGAAGAACACTATGTAGTTTTACAATGAGGTAGTGGTACTAAGTTGAGACATGGTAGCCTTGGCCAAAGAGATTAATGAGAGGTTGATGGTGATGGAATCTTTGGTATGATCTATGGCAATAAAGGTGCAAGACCATGATGACACCATCAACGTGTTTAAGTGAGTTGTTTCCCATGGAAGCAATTCGGCAAGCTCGGTAAGATAAAGGAGATTGCCTTATGATGGCACTCACGAGATCAAGATAAAGGAGCTTGAACCTTATGATGGTACTCACGATGAGAAGGTATTGGGTAACTTTTCTTGGGCCATGGAGAAATACCTTGAACAATTTAAAAGAGATCAAGGTAAACAAAACAAACATGTTCTTGAAGTGTTCCATGAAGCTATAGTGGAGGACCGAGCAGAATATTTGGCAGTAGGTCATAGTGTTGTGAAGATAGACAATTGGGCCTAGATAAAGAATGCCTTGTAGGCATAGTGTGGGCATGGAAATAAAACTTGGATTACACAAAATAACTTAATGTCTTTAAGGCATTTAGGCAATATTCAAGAGTAAATTAAGGTGTTTTTTGGTCTCATGCTAGAAATCAAGGAGATTATTGACAAGGATTGGTTGTTTCATTTCGTGAAGGGTCTATAGCCCTAGGTGTAAAGTGAGTTGCGACACCAAAACACAAAAACCTTGTTGCAACCATCACCACAATAGACAAGTTGCTCGACTTCATGACCAAGACATGACAAACTCATGAGATGGACGAAGGCACTACAATGGAGAAGCAATCTGGTAAGGCCAAGAAAAACAACAAAGGTAAATCATCTACGAAGCTTGGTGATGAAATTCCAAGCAATCAAATGCACCCAAGGAAAAACAAAAAGGTAATCCTATCCTTTATTGGATTTGTGTTAAGGATCGTCACATAAGGGATTGTCCATTGAAGTAGTAGAAGTTGAACATTCTTGAACAACAACCATGTCAACCTTCGGTGGAAGTCTTGTAAGTCTTGAATGTTGTAGTCGAAGATAAGCATATGACAAATCAGGAGGATTGTTTGATGAAGCTTTGTTGCATTCAGGAAAAAGTGAATGGGAAAATAGTCTTGACCTTGGTGGATAGTGGAACCACACATACTTTTGTGAAGGAGGAGGTTGTCAGAAGACTTGGGTTACAGGTCGAACTAAGAGAAAATTCCATCAAAGTAGTCAACTCAGAGGTCAAGAGAGTGGCTGGCACAACCAACAAAGTTACTATGAATATTGGTGACTAGAGTGCAGTTGTAAACTTCATTGTGATACCCATGGAAAATTTTGACATGGTTCTATGGCAAGAGTTCTTGGGGATGTCACATGCAACACTAGTTCCACACTTAAATAGTCTGGTAGTCTTTTATGTTTGACTAACACAGGATACTTCCAAAATATCAAACACCTTGGGTAGTCGCTCACACAAACAAATTACATATCAACACACCGATGTTTTACGTGGTTTAAACCCTCAAAGAGGTAAACACTCCACGACCCCAACCAAATAGCTGCTCAAGAGAATATTATTATGCAAAAGAAAGAATGTTACAAATGAGCTTCTCATAATCGATCAATTGGAAAATGACCCCCATGCTATTTAAATAGAGATCATGGACCAATTGGGTGTTAAGCCACAGATCAATGGTTGTTAAGATCAAGGAGAATATGAACCGTCAGATCACTCTATGTCAAGAACATATCGTGACTATCAGATTACATATGTACAAATGCATACTAATGAAACACACTTTACGTAATGGATATATTATAACAAGTTGACATTAACTAACTCCTAAGTGTCTAAATATCCAAACACCTCCTCTTAAGAACAGCTTGGGATATGATTGAAGGATCTGCAAAAGTGACACTATAAGATAAGGAAGGAGGCATTATAGACTATCCCCCCTTAATGAAAAATTCATAAACTCCTAACATAGATCGAATTTTGGAGAACTTCGCTTCTGTAAGAGACTTTGAGAAAATGTCTGCAACTTGATCATCTGTAGAGCAAAAGAACACTTTGGGAATAAAATCGTGAACAAGCTTTCTGATGAAGTGCATCTATAGCTCAATGTGTTTTTCGCACTGATGTTGAACTAGATATTTGGCAATCTTGATGGAACTTTTATTGTCACACCAAAGGGCACTCAGATGCTGTTGCTCAAATCCAAACTCTAAAAGGATATGTCGAAGCCAAAAAGATTCCTAATTGGCGTTAACCACGGCTTGATACTCTGCTTCTGCTAAATAAAGAGCAAGATATTTTTGATTCTTACAAGCCCAAGTGATAGGTTCAGAACCAATACTGAAATCATATCCTCCAGTAGACTTCTAATCATAAGGATTTCCAACCCAATCTGAATCAGTGAAACCAACCAACAAAGGAGTTCCCCTTAACCTGTAATGAATCCCAAACTGAATTGTACCCTAAATATATCGAAGTATCATTTTTGCTACTTTCCAATGGCTTTCATGGGGATTTTTCATATAGCGGGCAACAAGACCAACGACAAAGGAAAGTTCAAGACAAGTATGAGTCAAGTATAAGAGACTACCAAAAAGCTGACGATACAAGGTGGAATCTACTTTAGGTGAAGTGCAAATGGAAGAAAATTTGACTCCAAACTGGAAGGAAGATGGGGTTTGTTTACAATATTCCATGTAAAAGCGACAAAGAAGGCCACAAGAGTACTGATACTGAGAAAGAAATATTCCTTCTTTGGTTTGTAGGACTTGGAGGCCAAGAAAATAATGCAAATTTCCTAAGTCTTTTATTTCAAATTTCTTCTTAATGTTGGATCTCACATGGGTTAAAGGTTTATGGCTGCTACCAGTAAGAATAAGGTCATCCACATAAAGAACAAGGATGATGATATGGTTTCCTACTTACTTGGTATAGACATTGGGATCAAATGGCATCTAGAAAACCAGTGTCAAGGAGAAAGTTATCCATTTTGGCATACTAGGGTCGAGGAACTTGCTTAAGGCCATATAAAGATTTCTTGAGGCGACACAAAAGGTTGGAGTCATTATGAACATAGCCAGGAGGTTGTTCCATTTAAATTTATTCCTACAAATCCCTATGCAAGAAGGTGGACTTGACATTTATTTGATGGTCCTCCCATTTATGTAAGGTTGCAAAGGCAAGAACAAGGCGAATGGAATTTATTTTGGCGACAGGGGAAAATGTTTCATTGTAGTCAATTCCTTCAACTTGGAAAAATCCTTCAATAACTAACCTTTCCTTTAGTCTTTCAACACTTCCATCTGATGCATACTTAGTTCTATAGACCCATTTACATCTTACAAGTTTTTTCCTTTAGGAAGAGGTACAAGGTCCCAAGTATCGTTTTCTATTAAGGAACGATATTCTTCATCCATAGCTTCATCCCAATCTAGATTCCTTGAAGCTACTACAAATGCCTTTGGATCATGATTCTCTAAAACTTGAGCTAAAAGACAAGTGGCTCATTGGAACTGAGAATGTGTTAAGCTCTAGTCTTTAGGATCGTCGACAAGATCACCAGCTTCTTCGCATGTTGAACGAGCCCATCGAGGAAGCTATTGTACTAGTGCAACTGGAGGAAAATGAGAAGGTGGAGGTGGATTTTCATTCTTGTTGTCATCATCAGAAGCTGGAGTAGGAAAACTGTCAACGAAGTTGGGAGTAGATTATGGCACAAGTGCCAAAGATGGCTGATAGGGAAAAAATGTCATAGATGTCGAACTAGGTTCGTAGGCCGAGAGATTTTCATCAAATTTAATGTCTCTTCTAATAATTATATCATGAAAATGTGGTTGAAGAATTCTATAACCTTTTACATCTTCAGAGTATCCAACAAATATGCATTTTTCACTTTTAGGCTACAATGCTTTCTATTTTTCATTAGGAATATGAGCACATGCTTCACTACCAAACACACAGAAGTGACTTACATATGGTTTAATTTTACTCCATGCTTCTTCAAGTGTGATACCTTGTAAAGCTTTAGTGGGAGTGCGATTAATTATGTAATTTGCACAATTTATGGCTTCGACCCAATATTGAAGACTTAATCCCTTAGCTTGGAGGACACAATTAACCATTTATTTTAAGGTGCAATTCTTTCATTCAGTTACACCACTTTATTATGGTGTATATGGAACAATGTGTTGTTGTTGAATGCCATGTTCAATGCAGGAAGTAGTGAACTTGTTGTTAACATATTCTCCCCCATTATCAGATCTTAACTTAAGAATTTGATTACCAAATTGTTTCTCAACAAGGGCCTTGTAGTTCAAGAACTTGTCAAATACTTCACTCTTAAGTTTTAAAAAATAAACTCAAGTGTGCCTGGAGTAATCATCAGTGAAAGTTAAGAAATATTTGAAACCAAAAAATGAAGTAGATGGAATAGGACCACACAAGTTACTATGCACAAGCTGCAGGGGAGTTGAGGCATGCCAAGAGGTACGTTTGTCAAAACTATCCCAATGATGTTTTTTGAGTACACAACTAGAACAAACACCATGCTTGCAAAATACCATCGGAAGACCTATCATCGTATTTTCTTTACATAGTTGTTGTGATGAGCAATCATTTAAGTGCCCAAATCATCCATGCCAAAGTTTGCTCAAGTCATTACTTTGAGCAACAAAAACTAAGGGAAAAGGTGATGACCCAAAGTAGTTAAATTTGTACAACATGGTAATATCATAAAAAATTCTAGTGGTAAGGACATGCCTAGGATCTTTGAAATCCTTGATTACAACTTGGCGAGGTGTAAACATTACAATCTTACCTTCACTAGAATGAGTGATTTGATAGACTGACAACAAATTGCAGAAAATTCTTGGAACACATAGTACATCATTAAATTGGCCATCATCTACCTGAACAGTTCCAGATCCTACAACACTAAGAGAGCTATCATCACCAACAAATATTTGTTTGGTGTTACATTCGTTCATAGTAGAAAATATGGCTTTATCCTTAGCTATATGTTAAGATGCTCCAAAATCAATGAGCCACTCATTCGAAGAAGAAACAGAAGATGCATTAAATGAAAAATCATAAGCACAAAATGCATGTCCTTGAGATGTATATTTTGGAGACGGATCAAGGTTGATGTTGTTCTTTTTCTTTGATGCTTCTAAGGCTTTTATGTTCTTGAAACATTTAGATTCATCATGATTATATTTTCCGCAAAATTTGCAATGACGCTCAGTCTTCTTATCTTTTGATTTGGTTCCTTTGTCATTTTTGGAAGGATGAGTTGGTTGAGAGGGTTTGGGACCCTTGTTTTGCTTATTATTGCAAGGATGTTGCTTATTATTATGCCACTAAGGATTTGCTAGATGTATTTGCATTACTAATTATTTCAAGATGTATCAACTTATCTTGCTCTCTAATCGAGGAATCACAAAAAGTTTAAAGAGTGGGATTTTTATAGTGAAGCCCCAAAGATTATTCCATGGAGTAAATGGTAGATACAAAAACAAAATAGACAGGTCCAAGCTTGGAAAGAATATGAAAAATACATTGCTCATCTTTCTTTTGTATGTTGCATTCATCAAGTAAGAGTCTAAGGGTCCTTTACTTAAACAAATAGTCTTGTATGCAAGAGAAATCTCTTGGATTTAAGGTAATCAACTCATTTTCAAGATGATGACCTTGAATTTCATTGTGTTTACCAAACATAGTTTCCAAATTTTCCCAAGATGTTTCTGGATCATCAATTCCTTAAAGGTGGAATCGTAAGTCATTAAAAATGGACATTCCAATTAACCCACGAGCCTCATCACATTTATTGGCCCATTTTATTTTCTTATTATCATCATCAGGTTCATTTTATTTCCCCAAGGTAATCCTATAAAGTCCCTCTGCTTCGTAGGACATCCTCCATATGGGATTTCCATGATAAGTAGTTGGAACTAGTAAGCATAATATCACATGGAGCAATCATATTGTAATATGCAATTTGTAAAATAAAAAACTAATGGCATGGATGCAAATATCTCAAAAAAATAAGTGGTTTAAAAAAATCGATACTGACTTTATGCCTTTTTTAAGAAAGGTGTAAAAGGGAACCAAGGGGCCATGTGGTAGGCAAATGTTGATCCACGTGGTAAAGAGAAAACAATGTAGTAAAGAACCGTGCCCCCTCTAACTTTTCCCATAAGTTCACTTTTACAAATAAGTTACTTCAAAAGAAGTGACCCACTTTTATAAAACAAGTGGGAAGCACTTTTTACAATATGGTTATTTGATAACTTAAAGTTACATGAAATTTTATAAAAAAGTAACAAAAAGAAGGACTTGAACTGAAGACTTCTAACTTTTTAAAGTAAATTTTAACCAAGTGAGCTAAGAAACAAATTTAGTAGTATTATGGAGGTGTTATTGTTGAGAGAACGTGCCTATCCCAAAAAACCTTTTTTTTTGGCCTGCAAGACACTTTAAATAACCACCCAAAAAGAAAAAAGAAATTTTGAGACTAAAATGTCTAAGCTTTGGGGTTTATCCTTGGTTAGCCTTCCTAGAATGCAAATTTTCTCACTGTTTTTGGCACAAAGCACACACAAAGAGCATACGTAGTAAACAAAACCCTTTCCACTCTATTTGATTTGTCGAGTATGCACAGAGCTCAAGACAAAGAGCATTATAAATTGAAAAAGTAGCAAACCAGAAATAAAATAAAAAAACCAAGTAGAAATCTAAAAGAATATGATAAAACAAATTAAAAATGGGTAGCTATAAACAATATACCTCTGGATCTGATAAAATAGTCCTATCTTGGGCAAACAAAAACCATTTTCAGTGAAACAAAAGGTGTTTCCAATTGGAAATGACACTAATCCTTTGGGATTATTGGAAATGAAATCTTTTGGGATTATTGGTTTCAAGATATAGTTGTAAATATTGTAATTATTTAGAGAATCTGAAGAGTCCGTAGGATTCCAAATAGTCGTTGGGAGATGGAAACCAACAACCATACAAATATGTATAAATAAATATAAATGTCTTCAATGCATTGAATATCAAGAAATTCAGGAGTTATTAACCTGTGAGTGGTATCTGTGGTATCAGAGACCAAGATATCCATTAATTCCTGTCGCTTAAACACGCATGCCTGCAATTCTGCCTTCCATTCTCCTACAGATTCTCTGCTATGATCAAACATTTTAGTATCTGTTCTCCTCAGTTCTTCCCTCTACGCCCTCCTGCGTCCTCCCGAGCTTTGTTGGTTTCTCAACTGTTGCACGAAAATTTTCCTGCAAAGAGTGAAGAGCCTGGAGCTATGTGTTTTCTCGTAACTCTCCAAAACCCTAATTTCTTAGTATTGTTGCGTGCATGCGTTGTATTGTGGTGCTCGTGAAAGTTTAATATTTTTTGCATTGAATAGACTCTCCCACGGTGTATACTATCACGCTGATGGAAACCCTAGACTTCATGACTGTTACATGGAATACTGTACAGAGCACCAGTTGACTGGCATGTTTTTGTTAAAGGTGAATCCTATACCCTCTCCCACGATGGCTACTTCTTCTAGTTTCTGAGTGCATGGAGCTGTCTGTAATCTTTTTTTGCATTGAATAGACTCTCCCACGGTTTATACTATCACGCTGATGGAAACCCTAGACTTCATGACTGTTACATGGAATACTGTACAGAGCACCAGTTGACTGGCATGTTTTTGTTAAAGGTGAATCCTACACCCTCTCCCACGATGGCTACTTCTTCTAGTTTGTGAGTGCATGGAGCTGTCTGTAATCTTTTTTTGCATTGAATAGACTCTCCCACGGTGTATACTATCACGCTGATGGAAACCCTAGACTTCATGACTGTTACATGGAATACTGTAGAGAGCACCAGTTGACTGGCATGTTTTTGTTAAAGGTGAATCCTATACCCTCTCCCACGATGGCTACTTCTTCTAGTTTCTGAGTGCATGGAGCTGTCTGTAATCTTCTCATAGCTGCATTGGTGAACTGGAGAGATGCATGCGTTGATGACCTTCACGTTGAGAAATGCAACCTCCTCCTTTTGAGAGCTGCGACCACGCTTGGAAGCTACAACCACCTCCATTTGAGAGCTGAGACCACACTTGAAGTGTTTCGACCTCCATTTGGCTACTGCAATCTCTTTCAACGGAACTGCAACTTTTTATTACGTGGAGCATGTTGGAGAACATTGAACTGAGGAAGATTGTGAAGCAACGTTGGTGTTGATAGTGCAACTGCTGCTATTCTATACCGTGAACCATCTATCTTGGTGCATGTGGGATCTCCTACATGTGAATATTGCTCCTCTATTGCGTGGGCTCTTCACTTTAGTTTTGAGACTGGTATTAATATTGAATTTTGGAAGAATGTCGTAGGTTGTTGTAGTATTTTTTGTTGTACCTTATTTTTATAGCGTGAACTCTCTCTTGAAAATGCAAAACTCCAATTTTTGTAAGTGTGTGGATTTGTAGAGTGCCATATCTCTATACATTTTATGCTACTCCGTTGAAGGTTGGACTGTCAGAGTGTGAGGGTACACCAAACCCTAGTATAATTTGTTGTTGATAGAATAGAGTTCTATTTAGGAAAATACATCAGAATTTTGCATAAGTTGTTCGTAGACTATCGAGATCATAAATATTGTAGAAGACCACTTTGAAGAAATTGTACTATTTTTCTTTCTACAACAACTTTACATAAGTTGTAAATAAGGTGGCAGAGACTTAGACCTACACCTTTCATTTGCTTCCCAAAGCAAATTTTATTTGCAGGTGACAGAGGTAACAAGCTGCAGAAGATGCATTCATTGGTATCCATTATTTGAATAGTCCTCACAAGCAAGGACAACTATCTTGATTGGTCGAGGAAGATCAAAGCCACTTTCGTTTACAATGATATGTGGAAGGGGATTTGCGAATGCACCGCCATTAAAGCTGATGCGGGACTGACCTTGAAAACTAACCCAAAGCCACCAACATCAGAGAAAGAACGAGCGATATGGGAGACCAAATACAACAAAGACCTGGCGTTGATCTCTGCAACAGTATGTGAAGAGGTGAGTCAACACATACTGCTTGCAACATCGTGCTTTGAAGCCTTGAAAATATTGCAAGATTTGTATGACTCACATTCTAAAATGGAGGTGATTCAGCTAATGTTGAAACTGTTCAGTTTAGAAGTAAAGAATAATGACCCCATGCTGGTTGCATTTGAGATCAAAGCAATCATGCATAAGATTCAAGCCTCTAGAATGAAAATAGACCTTCTTCTTGCAGCATTTGTCAAGTCTCTCTATCCTACACATTCAAACTATTTGGATTCACTTCAAGCTAGTGACAAGTTCAAGGACTTCACCTTCAACACCTTGGTGGAGAAGATTGAAGACATAGAGAAAGCCTTTGGAAAGAAGACCGGTGAGCCTACTAGAGAGACTATTTTCTGTTGATTTTTCTGAGCAGCATCGAGTGCCATTCTCTGGGAGAATGGAGGCACCTGGTCAGTTACTAGGATATTGACCCAGTCTGGGACTGGGAGCTCAGCCTGGGGCTGAGAGCCATTCTCTGGGAGAATGGAGGCACCTGGTCAGTTACCAGGATATTGACCCAGTCTGGGACTGGGAGCTCAGCTTGGGGCTAAGAGCCATTCTCTGGGAGAATGGAGGCACCTGGTCAGTTACCAGGATATTGACCCAGTCTGGGACTGGGAACTCAGCCTGGGGCTGAGTGCCATTCTCTGGGAGAATGGAGGCACCTGGTCAGTTACCAGGATTTCACTGTAAGCCCCAGACTGGGTCTGGGCAAGTGGTGTACTTCTCCACTTGGACTTGTTGACCACAGATGGGTGAAGTAAAGAAATTAAATATCTTCCTATGATGATGTACTTGGAGTGGACATGAAGACCTTGAAGGACACCTGGATGATTTATAGAACCCAAGCACCACTTGGTTTGGTCCGTAAACCCACCAGCTAAAGAAGAAGGGAAAATGAATATGTATTTATTTATGTATTTTTTGGGTCAACTCATTATTGGTGGAAAGTCAAATTAAAAGATGAATGATGAAAAGAATTTTATATATGTTATATATATATTTATTAAAGGTCGGCCTCAATGGTTAAATAAAATATTCAATGGCAAATATGCAAGTCGGCCTCACTGATTTATGGGCTGAAATATACAAGTCGGCCCCATTATATTTTATGTATTCCACTATATATACAAAAGGAAAACACATCACCCAATCATCAATTCGCATAAGTTAAGAGAGCAGCTCGTGGATTTTAAAGTGAGACAGTTCGGTGGTGTTAGAAAACAGCTCTGCAGATGTGAGGATAGCTCCATAACAGATCGGTGGTCATTGCTGGGTTATTGCTGAGTTCTCTTCATTGTTTGTTGGGTTATAAATTTCTGGTTATTATTATCAGTGTGCATACCTGAGCCTGCTGTGCATTCAGAAGTGCTGGCTATCTCCATGTTATTGCTGGTCATCTCCACGATTTACTGGGTTATATTTCTTCTACTGCTGGCTACTACCTGAGCCCTGTCAAGGGTGTTTCTACTGCTGATTACTGTTGATACTCGGGCCCTGTCAAGGGTGGTTTCTTACTGCTGATACTGCTGTTACTGTTGGGTTCATGTTAGCTGAGTTTTCAGGCAGCCATTACAGTCTCTGAAAAGGGCCACTACAGACATCAATGAACAGTACAGGATTGGTTATACAAAGATTGCTTCAGCTACAGTAGTTCAACAGGGTTCTTCTTGGTTATTGTAACAATTCTAAATTGTTGAAAAGGCTTATTTAGCCTGTTGTTAAACTCAAACATCTCATATTTAAGGAAGATATTTTGCTGGGGTTTTTATACCTTAAAAGGTTTTCCCCAGGGTAAACAGTTGTGTTTTTGTGGTTGCATTTTGTCCTATTTTATTTAGTTATCTCTGCACTTTTGTTATTTACAGTCTGTTACTGCTATCAGTTGTGAATTTTCAACATGGTATCAGAGCTCTGCTTGTAAAACACACAGTATTTGGGAAACTGACTATGTCTTACATAGACCTTGGGACAGTACAGACAGATAAGAGATGGCTGCTTCTACCTCTTTCAGACCAGAGGACAGGCTTGAAGGCTCAGCAAACTTTAATTCATGGAAAGCAAGGATTATGGCCACCTTGGAAGAAAATGACCTTGATGAATTGGTCATCAATGTTATAGAAGAACCCACGTCAAACACAAGAAGGGCAGCATTCAAAAAGAAGCAAGCCAAGGCTAGGAGGATTATCTATGACTCAGTTAAGGAAAATATAATGCCTGCCATAACACCACTAAAGACAGCCAAGGAGTGTTTTGACACTTTGACAAATTTGTACGAGAAGAAAGCACCCAGTCAAAAGAGAGTCTTGAAAAATAGACTTCGTACATTGAAGATGGAAAAGGATGAAGGAGTGGCCTCCTTCTTCACAAAGATTGCTCAAGAGATCAACTTTCTGCTATTGGGGTTACAGTAGATGATGATGATCTTGTACAAACAATTTTTGATGGTCTTCCAAGTTCTTGGGAAACCTTCTTAGCTTCTGTTAGTGGGCGTGAGACTCAGCCAGATTTTGAGAGACTTTGGCATGACTGTTTAGAAGAAGAAGGCAGAGTACAAAGCAGAACTAAGGGTCCTAAAGAAGGGAACCTTGCACTAGCAGCTAAAACTAAGAAGCAATTCAAGAAGCCTTTCCATCCCAGGAAGAAAGAGAACAAGCCACAAGGTAGGCAATTTGATATGTCACAAGTTAAATGTTTTCATTGTTTCAAGATGGGACATTATGCTAGGGACTGTAGGCTGCCAAAGAGAAGGCCCAAAAGAAAATTTGAAGCATCTACAGCTGAAGAAGAAGAACCAAAGAAGAAGAAAAATGCAAGGTCTTCCAAGCAAGAAGATTCAAGGAAAGAATACTATTTGATTTCTGCCCTAGCAGGGTCCATCACCAACAACTCAAATTCTTGGTTGGTGGATAGTGGAGCCTCAAGACATATGACAGGTTCCCGTGAAGCTCTTACAAGCTACAGAAAGAAGAAGTTTGACACTCAAGTAGAACTTAGAGATGACTCCACCTACAAAATAGAGGGAGTGGGCCCAGTCTCATTTCAACTTGATTCAGGGACCATGTTGCACATTGAAGACATACTATATGTTCCAGGTTTGAAGAAAAATCTCCTTTCTGTTGCTGGCTTAGAAGACAAAGGCTACAGAGTTATATTCATGGACAAAAAGGTTTTGCTTTGGTCAAAGAATGAAAGGTTAAGTGTAGCAGAATTGATTGGGGTTCGAGAGGGAGGCCTTTACAAGGCCTCTGGGCATTCTACTCAAGCATTGGTTCACAACACCATCAACCCTTGTGAACTTTGGCATCGCAGGTTTGGGCACCTTCACTATGCAGCTCTCCCTGGTCTTCAAAAGATGGTTACAGGTATGCCTGAGTTTTCTAATGAACATAGTGGTATTTGCAAAGGTTGTGCCCTTGGTAAAAATACCAAGAAATCTTTTTCCAAAAGTCACAGCAGATCAAAAGGTATTTTGGATTTGATTCACTCTGACATTTGTGGACCTATGTCTTCACCCTCCTTAAGTGGTTGCTTATACTATATATTGTTCATTGATGATTACTCTCGCAAATCTTGGATTTACTTTCTAAAGGCTAAGAGTGAAACTTTTGATAAGTTCAAGGAGTTCAAGGCACTCATTGAAAATCAGACAGGAAGACACATTCGCATCTTGAGGTCAGATAATGGAGGTGAGTTTGAATCAAATGATTTTGATGATTTTTGCCAAAAAGCAGGGATCAAGAGGGAGTTAACTGTACCTTACAACCCCCAACAGAATGGGGTGGCAGAAAGGAAGAACAGAACAGTTTGTGAGGCTACTAAAGCCATGTTATGTGATCTAGATCTTCCCTTGTCTCTATGGGCTGAGGCTACTAGTACAGCTGTCTATATTCAAAACAGAAGTCCTCATGCCATTTTGGGAGAAAAGACTCCAGAAGAAGTCTTTACAGGAAAGAAACCTGCAGTTGACCACATGAGGATCTTTGGCACTCCTGTCTACATCCATGTGCCAAAGGAAAAGAGATTAAAGCTGGAGCCTTCCGGAAAGAAAGGCACATTTGTTGGGTACAGTGAAAATTCAAAAGCCTACCGTATCTATGTTCCTGGTCAAAGGTACATTGAAATCAGGAGAGATGTGATATTTCATGAGGAAGCTGTTTTCCGCCACTCCAAAGAGCTTCCAAAAGATCCAGAAGGATCTCTTTCGGACATTCCATATTCTCCTCATTCAGAGAATCAGAGGGAGGAAGAAGATGAACCTCATGCTTACTCAGAACCAGGAAGACCAACTGAACTACTTGAAGCTCCTACATCCAAGAGAAGACCTACTTGGGCAAGAGAAATATTGCAAGAAGCAGAGAAGCATAAAGCTCCATCTGGGACATTCAGAGAAAGCAAGAAGCCCCAGAAATACTCAAGTCTTATGAGTAAGCTCATTGATGCAGAACCTTCTACATTCAAAGAAGCAGAGTCTTATCAGGTATGGATTGATGCCATGACAGAAGAATATAATTCCATTATGAAAAATGATGTGTGGGAAAGTGTTCCTCAACCAAAAGGGAAGTCTGTGGTAACTTCCAAATGGCTTTATAAATTCAAGCATGCTGCTGATGGCAGCATTGAGAAATATAAAGCAAGATTTGTGGCACGAGGTTTCTCACAAAAGGAAGGCATAGACTATGATGAAACATTTTCCCCTGTTGCCAGGTATACCACCATCAGAACTATTATCTCCTTCGCTGCTGTCTTTGGATGGAAACTCCATCAAATGGATGTAAAGACAACCTTTCTTAATGGAGAAGTTGAAGAAGAGGTCTACATTGAGCAACCTGAAGGTTTTGTGACACATGAAATGCAGTCTCATGTGTGCAAGCTAAAGAAAGCTTTGTATGGACTCAAACAGGCCCCAAGGGTCTGGTATGCTAGGATTGATGGTTACCTTCACAGTTTGGGATTCTCCAAGAGCATTGCTGATCCCAACCTATACTTTAAGGTTGTTCAGAACCATGTCTTGATCCTAGTTCTATATGTGGATGATTTGTTCCTCACTGGAGAGGAGCAATTGATAGCTCAGTGCAAGAGGGAGCTTACTTCTGAATTTGAAATGAAAGATCTGGGACTCATGCACTATTTCCTTGGTTTAGAGGTTTGGCAAAAGCCAGATGAGATCTTTCTGTCTCAAGGAAAGTATACAGTTGATATCTTGCAGAGGTTTGGGATGCATGACTGCAAACCCATGAGTGTACCTATGACATCAAATCTGAAGAAGTTATGTGACTCAGCTACTTCTTCACAGGCAGTGGATCCTACTCAGTATCGACAACTTATTGGATGTTTGTTGTATCTAGTGCATACGAGACCAGATATCTGTTATACTGTGAATGCATTGAGTCAGTTCATGTCCGAGCCAAAGCACATACACTGGATAGCTTCCAAACATGTGCTCAGATATTTGTGAGGTACTATTACATATGGGCTCAGATATACCTCCAACAGTGGGGTAATGCTACTTGGATATGCTGACTCCAATTGGGCTGGCAGTGCTGTGGACCGAAAAAGCACATCAGGGTATTGTTTCAGTTTGGGATCAGCCATGATCTCATGGTCCAGCAGAAAATAGGGTTCCATAGCTCAGAGCACAGCTGAAGCTGAGTATATTGCTGCCAGTGATGCCTGTAGAGAAGCAGTTTGGCTTAGAAAGCTTCTCTCTGACCTGTTTGGTGGAAAGCTTGAACCAACTGTTATCCATTGCGATAATCAGAGTTGCATTAAGCTTTCAGAGGACCCTGTATTTCACAACATGTCAAAACACATTGAGATGAAGTACCACTTCATTAGAGATATGGTACAGCGAGGTGCCATGAAGCTCCAGTACATTCGTACAGACGAGCAGATTGCTGACATATTGACCAAGCCCCTGTCGTTGACAAAGCTTGTGCACTTTCGAGACAAGCTTGGTATTGCAGATAATGACCCTCTCGCTGAGAGGGAGTGTTGATTTTTCTGAGCAGCATTGAGTGCCATTCTCTGGGAGAATGGAGGCACCTGGTCAGTTACCAGGATATTGACCCAGTCTGGGACTGGGAGCTCAGCCTGGGGCTGAGAGCCATTCTCTGGGAGAATGGAGGCACCTGGTCAGTTACCAGGATATTGACCCAGTCTGGGACTGGGAGCTCAGCCTGGGGTTGAGAGCCATTCTCTGGGAGAATGGAGGAACCTGGTCAGTTACCAAGATATTGACCCAGTTTGGGACTGGGAACTCAGCCCGGGGTTGAGTGCCATTCTCTGGGAGAATGGAGGCACCTGTTCAGTTACCAGGATTTCACTGCAAGCCCCAGACTGGGTCTGGGCAAGTGGTGTACTTCTCCACTTGGACTTGTTGACCACAGATGGGTGAAGTAAAGAAATTAAATATCTTCCTATGATGATGTACTTGGAGTGGACATGAAGACCCTGAAGGACACCTGGATGATTTATAGAACCCAAGCACCACTTGGTTTGGTCTGTAAACCCACCAGCTAAAGAAGAAGGGAAAATGAATATGTATTTATTTCTGTATTTTTTGGGTCAACTCATTATTGGTGGAAAGTCAAATTAAAAGATGAATGATGAAAAGAATTTTATATATGTTATATATATATTTATTAAAGGTCGGCCTCAATGGTTAAATAAAATATTCAATGGCAAATATGCAAGTCGGCCTCACTGATTTATGGGCTGAAATATACAAGTCGGCCCCATTATATTTTGTGTATTCCACTATATATACAAAAGGAAAACACATCACCCAATCATCAATTCGCATAAGTTAAGAGAGCAGCTCGTGGATTTTAAAGTGAGATAGTTCGGTGGTGTTAGAAAACAGCTCTGCAGATGTGAGGACATCTCCATAACAGATTGGTGGTCATTGCTGGGTTATTGCTGAGTTCTCTTCATTGTTTGTTGGGTTATAAATTTATGGTTATTATTATCAGTGTGCATACCCGAGCCTGCTGTGCATTCAGAAGTGCTGGCTATCTCCATGTTATTGCTGGTCATCTCCACGATTTACTGGGTTATATTTCTTCTACTGCTGGCTGCTACCTGAGCCCTGTCAAGGGTGTTTCTACTGCTGATTACTGTTGATACTCGGGCCCTGTCAAGGGTGGTTTCTTACTGCTGATACTGCTGGGTTCATGTTAGCTGAGATTTCAGGAAGCCATTACAGTCTCTGAAAAGGGCCACTACAGACATCAGTGAATAGTACAGGATTGGTTATACAAAGATTGCTTCAACTACAGCAGTTCAACAGGGTTCTTCTTGGTTATTGTAACAATTCTAAATTGTTGAAAAGGCTTATTTAGCCTGCTGTTAAACTCAGACATCTCATATTTAAGGAAGATATTTTGCTGGGGTTTTTATACCTTAAAAGGTTTTCCCCAGGGTAAACAGTTGTGTTTTTGTGGTTGCATTTTGTCCTATTTTATTTAGCTATCTCTGCACTTTTGTTATTTACAGTTTGTTACTGCTATCAATTGTGAATTTTCAACATTTTCCTTACTTGGAAAGAAAAGAACTAAACCAAATACCCCTCCAAGGGAAAAAGCGACAAAAGAGGACGAGGAAGAAGAAACTTTTGAGGCAGAGGGGGAAGAAATAACTCAAGCCAAAGATCAGACCTGAAGTGTACGTGGCATGGGAAGATTAGACATGAATAAGATCGGTGTTGGTCCTCTTGGAACTCCATCAAAGGAAGACATGACCAGAACAAAGAAGACATAAATAAAATCCAAGAGGCTGGTAAAGCCCCCGATTCTGCCCATTGTATTGTTGCACATTGTAATCTTGGAATAAATGAAATAACATCTTTTTATATGAAGATTGTTGGTTGCTTGATATTTGTGCAACATCCCACATGACCTTTAGGTAAGATTGCTTTAAATAATTGAATGAAAATGTAAATGGCATAGTGTATTTTGTAGACAAATCTAGCCACAAACTAAAGGGAATTGGCTCTATCAGGCTCAAGCTTCCTGGATTCCTTGACTTTGTGTTGAAAAATGTTTTCTATCTTCCAGAGTTGCGGAGAATCCTGTTGTCCTTAGTACAGATTCGACAGCAAGGCCATTCCATCCACATGTTTGATGCAATCGTAGAGATAAGGAAGTCCTCTGAAAATCAGGTTGTCATGACTGGATATGAAGATGGGAAGTTTCTAAAATCGAAGGGATCTTCTACAAGAGCAAAAAAAAATCCTGCATATCTCAATATGAAGAAGTTAATATGTCATCCAATCTTTTATTGCATGCTAGATTTGGCCATCTGAACTATAACAATCTTCTCTTATTGAGAAAGAATGGTGTATTTGGTTTTCCCACCATTCCTAAGCAAAAGAACAAATGTGATGCACGCATAATATGAAAACAAAGTAAGCAACCATTCCTAGATTCAAAATTCAGAGCATGTAGAAAGTTAGAGCTAGTTCGCTCTAACTTATGTGGCCCCATGCTTATTCCTTCTTCCAATGGCAATAGGTATCTCATGGCATTCATTAATTACTACACCTGAATGTGTTGGGTATACTTGTTAAAGACAAAATTTGAAGCATTTCAAACATTCAAGAACTTTCATGCATGGATAGAAAATCAAGCACAATCTTATATTGGCACACTTCGTACTGATAATGGAAAAGAATATATGTCTAATGATTTTGAGGCATATATTCGTTAACATGGGATTGCACATCAAAATTCACTCCCTTGTAATCCTCAACAAAACGGTGTGGCAGAAAGAATGAATAGGACCATAATGAATATGGTACGCTCAATGTGTTTTTCAAGAATGTAAAACTGATGTTTTGGGGTGATACAGTGGTGTGTGCATCCTATTTGAGAAATAGAAGTACATCTCATGCTCTTGAAGATAATGCTCCACATGAAATGTGGTATGGCCACCTCCCTTTGGTGAGTCATCTTTGGGTTTTTGGTTCCACCTACTATGCCTTGATACCAAAGGAGCAAAGAGACAAGCTTGGTGCTCGAAGTAGAAGATGCATTTTCTTGGGGTACCCAAAAACCTCCAAGGCATATCATCTTTATGACGAGGTAAACAAGAAGTTTGTTGTTTCCAAAGATGTCATTTTTCTTGAAACTTATAAAAATGACCAGTCTATTGAAAGACAACTTGATCATCTAGAGAAATTTTCCCATCTAAAGACATATTATGAAGTTGATAATGAAATTCCAAATCTTAAAGGGGGGTCCCTATCTTGGATCAATCTTTGTAATTTCCTTTTGAATCACCAACACCCCCTCATGAAGAAGAAGTTCCATCCACTTCACCTGACAAGAGATTCAACTGGATGATGCAATTGAGAGGATTGGAAGATTGAATCTTGAAGAAAATGAAGCATCACCAACTGATCAACCTGGACCATCACAGAAAGTTCCTAAATGGGCCATAAAGACACTTGAAAGTGTCCATCCAGATGAAGTTGGAAACATGGGAACAAGAAGATAAACTAGGAAAGAAGATGGAGGAGAAGAAGATAACTCAGGTGATGACATGGATGTCTCATTTAATTGTTAATTGAATTTATATGCTAACTTTGAACCAAATTCCTTTGAAGAGGTTGCTACTCATTATGAGTGGAAGGAAGCCATGCAGAATGAGTATGATGCACTCATGAAGAATGGAAAATGGAAGCTAGTTGACCCTCTAGTTAGAACCAAACCAATTGGCTGCAAATGGGTATACATGAACAAATACAAATCAGATGGCTCACTTGACAAGCACAAAGTGATGCTTGTGGTGAAAGGCTATGCATAGAAAGAAGGAATTGATAGAAAGAAGGAATTGACTATGAAGAGACATTATCCCCCATGGAAAAATGGGCTACCATCCACACCTTATTATCTTTGGCTGCACAAAATGGGTAGAAATTCCACCAGATGGATGTAAAAACAACTTTCCTGAATTGAGAATTGAAAGAAAATGTCTTCATGTCTCAGCTAGAATGCTTTGTTGTGAAGGGATAAGAACACAAGGTATGCAAACTCGTCAAGTCCTTGTATGGCATGAAACAAGCTCTTGAGCATGGTATAAAAAGTTAGTTGAGCATATTCTAAAGTTAAATTTCAAACACTATAATCTTGATGATGCAACATTGTTTGTAAAGAAAGTTGGAATATCCGTTGTGTTTCTTGTAGTGTATGTAGATGAACTTTTTATGACAAGGAACAATGAAAGTTATATTGAATCCTTAAAGAAAGATTTGAAGAAGGGATTTGAAATGACAGATATGGTACACCTTCACTACTACTTGGGAATTGAAGTCACTCAATATCCTAAGTACATATTCATCTCCCAGGAGAAGTATGTTGGAGAACTATTGAACAGATTTTACATGAGAAAATGCAACCCTCTCTCAATTCCAATGGAACACAAGTTGAAGCTCACATCAATTGAAGGAAAAGAATTCGGGAATGCAACTAAGTACCGACATCTTGTAGGAATCCTTGTCTATCTTACCACCACCAGACCATATATTTCATATGTTGGCATTCTTTCAAGGTTCATGGACAAACCTTGTGAAGGACACTGGTTTGCTGCAAAAAGTGTTCTAAGATATTTGAAAGGGACTCAAGACTTGGACTTAAGTACAACTCTAAGGTGGATGAATTCAAACTTATAGGGTACTTTGATTAAGACTTCAATGGTGACAAAGAAACAAGAGTGTCTACTTATGGATACACAATAAGTCTTGGATCAACAGTTGTCTCCTAGATATCACGCAAACAATCAGTTCCAGCAGATTCGACAACCGAAACAAAATATTTGGCTACTGCAGAGGCAATGAAAGAGATTATGTGGCTCAGGAAAAGTTTGAAAAGTTTAGAACCATGCTCAAACTTACAAACACCCTTTTGGATTAAGGGGGGGAATGTTGGAAACATAATCCTTTAGGATTATTGATTTCAAGACATAATTGTAAATATTGTAAATATTTAGAGAATATGAAGAGTCCGTAGGAACCTAGATAGTTATTGGAAGATGGAAACCAACAACCATCTAAATATGTATAAATAAATGTCTTCACTGCATTGAATATCAAGAATTCGAGAGCTATTAACCTGACAACTTTTATAAAATAAGTGGGGAGCATTTTTACAATATGGTTACTTTATAACTTAAAGTTACATGAACTTTTACAAAAAGTAACAAAAAGAAGGACTTGAACCCAAGACCTCTAAATTTTTATAGTAACTTTTAACCATGTGAGCTAAGCAAAAGATTTAGTAGTATTATGGAGGAGAATGGAGGAATTGTTGTTGAGAGAGTGTGCCTACCCCAAAAAATCGTGCTTTTTGGCCCGCAAGACACTTTAAATAAACACCCAAAAAAATAGAATTCTAAAATTAAAATGTCTCATATTTGGGGTTTTTCCTTGGTTATACTTCCCAGAATGCAAGTTTTCTCACTGTTTCTAGTTTACCGAGTTTGCACAAAGCGCACAACAAAGAGCATACATAGTAAAGAAAACCCTTTCCACTCTATTTGATTTGTTGAGTATGCACAAAGCGCATGAAAAAGAGCATTGCAGATTGAAAAGTTAGTAGACTTGAAATAAAATAAAAAACCAAGTAGAAATATGAAAGAAGATGAGAAAAAAATTTAAAATGTGTAGCTATAAACAATATACCTTTGGATCTAGTCAAATGGTCATATCTTGGGCAAACAAAAACCTTTTTCAGTGAAAAAAAATGTGTTTCCAATTGGAGATGACACTATAGATGCAATGGAACACCTCTCAAGGCCCAAAAATGCACAAAATATAAAAAATATAGATCCCTTTTATGGCCTCGACAACACCCGTTCAAGATCTAGTTCACCAACGAAAGTGGAACTTCATGAGAGCTTTGATACCATGTTCGACTAACACCTGAAACTTCCAAAAGATCGAACACCTTGAGCGGTCTCTCACACAAACAGATCAACACACCAATTTTTTCACATGGTTAAACCCTCAAAGAGGGAAACACTCCATGACCCTACCAAATAACTACGTGAGGCAATATTATTTTGAAAAACAAAGAGTGTTACAAAAGAACTTCTCACAATCGATCAACTAGAAAATGACCCTCCATTCTTTTGAAATAGAGATCATGGACCAATTGGGTGCTAAGCCACAGATCAATGGTCGTTAATATTGAGGAGAATATGAATTGTTAGGTCACTCTATGGTAAGAACATATTGTGACCGTCAAATTACATATGTACAAATGCATACTAAAACATACTAAAGAAACACCCTTTACCTAACCGATATATAATAACAAGTTGATCTTAACTAATCCTAAGTGTCTAAATATCCTAACATTTTCAAGCCAAAATCATATTGTCATCCCCACAATGAGAAGATAGCTCCAACTAGTCACAAGAATCACTACCTTGAGGTTGGTTGTGATAACTAGTCAAGGAATCAATGACCTCCTTACAAAGGAAGACTTAAATATTTTGGGTGGAAAGAGGATCCAATAGTTAAGAGTTTGATGAATAGTGGCACACAAAATTCCGTTGAATACTCAGTTAGGAACACTAAGACATTTAGTTTGCACAAGGTGAACTTGATGATAGAATAAGGTGTTGAGCGAAGGTAAGAAAACCTTGGTATGTGACAACCAAGGAGAAAACTATGCAGACCTTGGCAATGCTTGGGAAAGAAGAATATTAAGTAGACCAAGAGGTGGACATACTATTATCTAAAGGTGAAGGAAATATTAGATCAAACATTCCTTGTTATTCTACATGAGTGAAGAGTATGATTTGAGAATACAAGAACCACTTCAAGAAGACATTCAGTTTGTGACATTTAGGGGAGGTGGCATCAACTTCCACTTGCCTCCATTTCCTAACTAAGATTAAGGGAGGAAACTAGCCCTGCCCAAAGTAAGGTAGCAGGGCTAAGGCATCAAGAAAACAATGTCTAGTTTGGGAGATAGAGTTCATCAATCACTTATCCTTAAATACCAGACAATAAAAAATTGAATTTGAGAGTGAGTAGTAAGATCACCCTAATAAAAATTGACAATGGGTTGAAGGCTTGGGCAAGTTGTAGTGACAATTCAACGAAGGGGAAGTGAAAGTCTAGTGACCAAAGCATGATGGAATCCACTCCAAAGCCCTTAGTTTGGCTACACAGACAAATGCAATTTCATGGAGAAGACACAAAGTTGAATTATCTACTCGACTTGTTTATTATGAAACCCAATAGTGGGTACGCATGGTAGTTCAGTTAGAGGTAGAAGGTAGTGATGGTTCTATGGTGGCATTGCGGATGGGTTGTAGAATTAGCCTAGTAGGACAAGATACGTTAAACAACCATTGATGAAGGATACCAAACAATTCTTCAAGATTTGTCAAGGAAAACAACACATTTAGTGTGGGAGAATGTAATGTTCCTACCTTCATGAAGGCACCAAACACCCTCGTGCATGAGTCACTTTAGTGGATTGGACTTGGCATGATAGTCAACAACCAAAGGTTGGCACAAATAGACAACACCAATTTGAGTTCATCATAGAGTGAAGAAGCATGCATGATGTGGGTTGTCCCTGACACTTTATCAAGAGCATGCACTCTACCCAATTAGAATTAGGAGGCATGATCGAGGGAGGTCAACAATGGTACTTGGTAGAAACATTGGAGAAATAACTAAAGATTACAACATTTGAATTAGTTGAAGTGTTGAACAATCAAAATGTTAGGGTGCACGAAGGCACCATTTCCCACTATTCATAGGCATGCGCAAAAAATAGAGAAACAATGTGATTGCACTAGACAAGCATGCTTGGATAGTTGAAATCATAGATGTAACGTCCCCTTTATCTAATACAACCAATGGGAGGGGGCATTAACTAAATACGGGCTTCTAAATTTCACTTCATGGCCATATTATGAATTCATAATGATTAAATACGTGTGTATATATGTAAATAAAAAAACACAGTGGAAATAACTCAATCCACACACACAACATACAATTACAAGCATAATTATCACATACATAAAATAAAATCATTACACATAAAAAAAGAGAATACTTATCTTTAACAAAGAAGAGCCAAGCAACTGGCTGTGAAGAGCAATTTTCCACCCAACCGTAGGCACTCTATCTAGCATATACTATTTTTGCTAAGAGGCCACCCCCAAGCTGGGCTATGAGGCCACCACGATGAAGGAAGCACCTACAAGCTTCTCTCTCTCTTCCCACAACTCGTTCTTCTCTTTGTGCTTAGCCAAAATCTCATCCCAATCTCTACAAGGATCTCAGTAAGCCATCATAGCCATGTCACTCTTTCCAACTGCCCCACACAACAAAATAAATGTATTTCCCTTCACTGATCCATAGTTCCCTAAGGAAATCCAACCCTTACAATGCTTACAGTGTGTGCAATAAGAGTCCAACCTGCTGTATGCTATTTGAGAACCTCCTGCAACATTAATTCATGGCTTCTCAAGCATCTATGAGTATAAAAACACAATTGTTAAGGGTTCCTAGATTTTCCAACCTCTATGCTCACCTACAACCATCTAATTTCCCTTCAAATATGTATCTCTATCTCTAAATTTGAATTTATGGGTTATACACAGTTTGGTAATAGTCACGAACAACCATAGGAAGCTCTATGTAGAGTAGAAAACTACATGAGAGAATGGTAGAATGAGTATTGAATCCAAGGGATATGGGATGATGATGAAAAGAAAACTAACATGTCTTATGAACATAGAAGAAAAGGACTTCTGATAGTTGACAAAACTGTCACCACCCACATGCTTCAATAACTGCACGAAGTGATTTTTCCTACCAACCTCACACATGTCTTCAATGATTGGGTTTAATAGTCAAGAGAAGGTAACTGGCTCATTTAAGGCACATGACAACAATTATATGAGTTCTAAGATTGGCACTTGGTAGAAAAGGATTTAGTTTCCCATAGACCCCCTTTCCTCTTTCCCTTTGGTGGAATCATGGCCCCTCTAGTGCTCTTTACACAACCATATTGGACCATTTTATTTCTTCAACATAATATTTACATATATTTCAAATTGACATGACAAGCCAACCATATGGTGCAAATAAAAAAATATATACATCATACATGCCTAGCTATTCACTAGTTGGGCCTTGGCCTTGGGATCCGCACCAGGAATCCATACTAGCATATTTACGTCATTTACATAATTTTGATTAAATACATTCCAAGTCAAAATTGGGGGTATTACAATCCCACCCCTTGGAATAATATTGTCCTCGGTGTTTGATTAAAATAAAAACAAAAAAGGGTACGCCTTTTTCATGGCATCCTCCAACTTCCACGTAGCCTCATCGAGACTGAAGTGCTTCCATTTCACCTTTATCTATCGGATGGCTTGGTTCCAAATAAATGTTACCTTCCTATCTAGGATTCATAGTGTCTCGATTTAGAACTCTCCCTCAGGTTCCTCCTGAATCACATGCCAATCAATCACATGGTTAGGATCATGTACATGTTTCTTAAGCAAAGAAACATGAAAAAAATTATGATATCAAGTGTTAGCAAACAATGAAATTATATATGCAACTGGCCCTATCCTTTCAAGCACTTCAAATGGCCTGCAATATCTTAGGGACAACTTGGCACAACTTCCAAGCTTCCAGGAACTCTTCCTTGGTCTCACTCTAAGGTAAACATTATCCTCAACATTGAATTCCCTATGCATTCTATTTTTATCTGCATAATTTTTCTATCTATCTTGGGATGCCTTCAGATTCTATCTAATCTTTGCAACCTCATGTTCCATTTCTTTAAGCAATTCTGGATCAAGTAAAATTTTGTCCACTGGATTATCCAAAGTCATTGGTGTCTTTCACTTTCTGCCATATAAAGATTCAAATGGACTCATGACCAATGAAGCTTGCTTCCCATTGTTATATGTAAAATCTAGCAAGTGTAGATAATATTCCCACTTGGATGGTTTGTCCATCACATACATGTGAAGCATGTCTTCAAGAACCTGATTTATTCTTTCTTTCTGTCCATATGTTTGTGGATGGTAGGTAGTGCCAAATTTTAATTGTGTACCCAAATCTACAAAAAAAATAAAAATTTGAAGTAAATTTAGTACACCTGTCTGAAATTATTGCCCTAGGCAACACATGCAATCTAAAAAATTCCTTCATAAAATTCTTTGCAATGCCATTTGTTTTATATGTGGATTTAACTGAGATAAAATGTGCTTCCTTAGACAATTTATCCACCACAACCATGATGGAATCATGCTATCTCACAGTCATTGGAAAACCTGTAATAAAATCCATGGAAATTACTTCACATTTCCATTCTAGAATTTGTAAAGGATGCAACAAACCTGTTGGGTGTTGATGCTCAACTTTCACTTACTGACATTTGATACACTTAGAGATATACTCAACAATATCATTTTTCATCCCTAGCCAAAAATATTGTTTCTTGCATATAGCAATTGTTTTCTACTATCCTGAGTGACCAAAGTATGACATTTTATGGATGTCATCCATAACAATTCTCCTCAACTTTGCCACATTTGGAATATAAATTCTGTTTTTATATGTAAGAAGTCCATCCTCTTCTAAATGATACCCTTCAAACCTCTTTTCAAAATTTTGATACTGTAATTTATCTTTTATTTGCACATACATTTCATCTTCAACAAGATAATTAAAAATCTATTGCCTTAAATTTGATTGGCAAGTATTGATAGCTGCTACATGCATTTCATGCATCTTTCTGCTGAGTGCATTATCCACTTTATTTTCTTTTCCTTTTATGTGTTTGGTTTCAAAATCAAACTCACATAAAAATTCCAGCCATCTGGCTTGTCTGACATTTAATGTTGGTTGCTTAAATAAATATTTCAGACCACAATGGTCTGTCCTTAGCTCAAATTTTATGCCCATTAAATAATGTCTCCACATCTTTAAAGCGTGCACTATGGTTGCAAGTTCTAGATCATGGGAAACATAATTCTTTTCATTCTTTTTCAATTTTCTAGACTCAAAACACACCACATGATTGTAGTGCATAAGAATTCCTCCAAGTCCCTATTTACATGCATCTTTGCACAACACGAAATCTTTTTTTGGGTGTGCAATTTTTAGAATTGGAGCACTTGTGAGAAGCTTCTTTAACTGCTGGAAGCTTTCTTCACATTTCTATGTCCACTCAAATTTTATTCTCTTCTTTTGCAAAGAAGTAATGGGGTGTGCTACCTTGGAGAATCCCTCGATGAACCTTTTGTAATAACCAGCAAGACCCATTAAATTTTTCACATCTGTTACATTCTTTGGAGTTGGCCAATTCATAATGGCTTCAATATTTTTTGGATTCACTGATATTCCTTCCACCCTTAGGCTCCTCATGGTTTCTGTAATGTCCTGGGGAGTCACTTGGTTTCTCCTACCATTGGATTTCTTCTCTGCATTCTCAACACGTATGTTCTCTACCATTGCATCTGTATCAGCTTCATAAGGATCCTGTGCATCATCCATGCCGATGATTCTCTTGGCCCAATCAAGGCCAAGGGTTTCCAAACTGAACTATACTGATATTGAACCTTAATTGTCTCTGATATAATCCTGAATCTACAAGAGTGTTCATACAAACACATTTGTTAGGTTTATTATATTCTTATAAAATCAAAATTCAACTCTTCATGTATTCTGGAAAATACTCATTGACATTTTTTGTCAAATTATGGTTACATGCACTTTTCTGATCATGTTATAGAAACATAGGAATCACCAATTTAGAACTTGAATCTATACAATTGTTCCCTGTAATGTACCCACCTGCTGACCCACTAAGAGAGGGAAAATGATAACCATATGTGGGGCTTTCTCATTCTATCAGCCCATTCATTAGAATGATATGAGTAAAGCATTTGTGTGCAGATGTAAAACTAGCTAAGCATGCACAACGAAATTTAACTTATCCACACACATTACTCATACATACAACATATCAACAGTCATCAAATTAATACATGACAGAAGTAAATACATAGATAGAAAAAAAAAACACTTATCTCCATTTTGCAATTGTCCCAAACAACTAGCTATGTTGCTGCAACGTTCCACCCAACCATAGGCCAGTTGTGTTCATCAATCTCTCAACACAACTGTCACCCCCGAGCTGGGCATGATTCCTTCAAGGAAAATGGGACATTCACTCTCTCACAACCAATTAATCATTCCATCTGAGCCAAGCCAATCCATAGCTGGGTTTATCAGGCTACTATTGAACCCTGGATGACTTCACTCAAGCTCAAGCCCAAGCCATGGATACCCATACCCATACCCAACATACTCTTCTCTCACATAGTAAGCACAAACAAGGGGCAGGGATACACATTTTAAACAGTGGGATTTACAAATAAGATGGCCATGGGTTTTCCCAAAAACGTTCCCAACAAAAAACGGATTGTGGGATGGGGAAAAAAACCACAGGGGGGAAAAACGATTTCTTCCCCAAATATCTCAGCCTTCAACAACCCAAAACGGTCTCTATTGAACCCCCATTCGATTTCCCCTTCTTCCCCACTGGTATACAACACAAAAACACCCTTCTCTACTGGGAGAATGAAGAAAAACGTTGCAAACATGCCTGGAAAATGCCCAGGTAGCTCTAAACTCGTGAGGGAGAAAGAATGATGGTTGCAAAATGGCTTAGAGAGCAATTTCGTGGCTCTTTTCTTGCCCAAGGAGACAAACACGATTTTCCATGAAGGGTGGCTTGCCCATACTCGAATTTGGACAGCCATACCTCCCATTCCCCAAGGCATTAACTACCTCAACCAACTCTTGGGAGAAATCAATGATTGGGTACAAAAGTCAACATGGGTAGTTGAGGGTTTGATGGGTTCTCTCATTGACACTTGGCTTGACCTGATTGGCCCAAGGGTTTAAATGTTTTCCCTCCCAAATTCTTGTGAAATCATGCCCCCATCTCTTTGTTGCATTGCATAGCTAGTTGTGGGTATTTTTATTAAAATGCATATTACATGATATTTTAATTTCCAATGTGCATGGCTAGCACGCAAATCATATGCATCACTAAATCAATGGCGAAGCCTTGGCCTTGATCTCCTCACCATGATTTCATAGCAATAATACATCATTTATAATGTTAATGCCATGGGGTCAAACTGGGGACATTACATTCCCCTCTCCTTGGAATAACACCGTCCTCGGTGTTCCAACACTTCGGACTATATCCCCACTTTACACATGATTCAAAATTCACAAAATGTGATAGGTCTGTCATGTGTTTCATCCCTTTACTTTGAGCTTTCGGGACCAATTCCGTTGGCTTCCACAATCGTTCCTGCTGGCTTGATCGACTATCTCTACAGGTGGGCATTGCCCTACAACGATCCCTTTATTTTATTTACCTTCCAGCTGTTCTACAAGTCTGGAATTCCATGGATGCCATCTTTCTTGTTGTCCCGGCAACTATCTGAGGAATATTTCCATCCCAAAACAAATAGTCTCTGGTTTGCTGCCATGATCACGGTGCACATATGGCTCTCTCTTTTCTCACCAACAACACTTGGCTAGTAATAGCTGTAATCAATGGCTTTCAATTTCTCACCCGTGAGACTCATCATGGCAATTCCTATTAGGACAAGCATAACACAATGTTAAAATTAGTCAATTATTTTCCCAATTGACATGGAACATCCATGCTTTACTCATGAGACTTTCACACATTTCACGCTTTCCCAATAAAACATGAACTCATTCATGTTCATCCTTTCACCGGAAAATGACCATTTCAGCATTCACAATTAATTTCAAGCAATTAAACACAAATTGTTTTCATTTATGACATGCACTCAACAGTCTTTTGTTTCTGAGATGCATCAGTCAAAAAGGAAAGAGAAGAGTAAGAGTTTCCCCCTCTTAGTCTTGTTCCAATCCGGAGCCACACCATCACTTGTGGTTCTATGCTCCTTAGCCTCTTTCACTTCAATGTGAATGCTTGGCGTGCCATTTCTTGGCTATGACATTCTAGTGTCCAAGGTATGTCCAATGCTTTTCAACTAGGGAGCCCTTCCCTGTTGTTGCTTACAAAACCTTTGGCTGCTAGGACCCACACAGTTCCACTAGCACCATCTTTCATTACTGCTCATACTGAGCTCTTTAGGACAGTCATATGTCCGCATGCATCCTTCATATGCTCTCATAATCCTTGCTTCCAGCAATACCTACACTCAAACATTGAATTAATTCACATGTTTAGTGTATTTTCATAGGGTCCACGTCAGACAAGAGTTTGAGAAATCATAATCAAATCATTTACACACGTATATTCATAAGCAAGAAGTTGCAAGATAACCAAATACTTATCTGTATTGGATGTCTTCACTTTACTCCACAGGATTCTTCTTTGCTTTCCAAGCATTGGATTTCTCGTGGATACAACAATGAATGTTGGGCCAGCACACAGGCTACTCCACAACCATTTGAATAGGCAATGCCAGGCCAGTACGCTGACTGGTTTTATCAATTGTTTAAGGGAATGTTTGGCCAGCACGCTGGCTGCTCCATAATATCAAGTGGTTAATGTTCCCACCAACTATTCCCTGAATTTACCCATAATTTTATAGCGCCCAACCAGTTACTCTCTGGCTTTACCAAGAATTTATAGCTCTCAACTAGTTACTCTCTGGCTTTACCAAGCATTTATAGCTCTCAACCAGTTACTCTCTGGCTTTGCCAAGCATTTATATCTCTTTCAGGGTCCTTGCTTCCTGTAATGGCCAAGGTTTCCAATAAAGAAACAACAGTGCATTAGCTTGGTTGTCATAAGACTTATACCTGAAGTCTTCATTATTCTAAACAAGAAATAAATGAAAATGAATACTTATTTGTATTGTGCATTTTCCTCGCTACTCCACAGGTTTCCTTCTCTGCCTTACAAGCCTTGGATCACCTGTGGGGTGGATGCTTGGCCAGTAGCCGATCGAGTTTATCAAGCATACAATAACCATTTCCAAGCCAGTCCTCCGACTGGGTTTGTCAGGAAATAACACCCTTCACCAATACCTCCACAACATGCAAATAACCAATGCCAAGCAAGTACACCGACTGAGTTTGTCAGGCATTAATTTAACAACATGCCAAGCCAGTACACCGACTGGGTTTATTAGGCATCCAACAACCTTTCGCCACAACAACCAAATAACCAATGCCAAGCCAGTACACTGACTGGGTTTATCAGGCATACAACAACCATTTCCAAGCCAGTACATTGACTGGGCTTATTAGGAAATATGAACAACATAACATGATTACGTGGCTCCTTCTCTTATGCAACCCGTGGTTCCCTCCAAGAACTCCATAGGTGACTCACTTGACTGTAGGCTAGCATGGCCCCACAATACCCACTCACACTACACAAGGATGATACCCCTTTTCTGCAACATAGCTCCTTGGGCCTATCCATCTCTTCTAGTGTCCTTTAGTGTGAGCGTAGAAAGGTTACCATTGCCCATACAGTCCTCTTGAGCACCTTTTATTCACTTTTCCTTTTACATGCAACACCAAATTGCATCTTTGTAAGTTGATAGCACAAGAAGGATAAGCAGACTCATCAGTATTGCTGCTCTAAAATTGTAACCATATTTCATATCATTCACTATCAAGTATTGAAACACTAGGAATGTGTCCATTCCCTTAGGGTGTAGTCAATATTGAAACCCTAACATAACCCATCACCCGAAAGGTATGCATCGCTTTCCGATGTGAGCCATGTAGGCCTTAGTCATACTCAAGCAGACTGGAATGATAATGAAATAATAAAACATGCTCTGCATATTAAATCTAATAACCAGACATGTATATCCTTAGTTAGGGTTACCGAATACTCCTTCGTTTCACAAATGTATATTTTCTTCATTTGCGAAGAATGGGGGCTCCCTTCTCTGAGTTAATAGTCCTTCAGTTTGCCACCCCAATCTTTTCACCTGCCATAACCCACACACACCTTCTTGGCATAATTTACTGTCTCACTCACATGCTTTACCAACATGCAGTTTGGCTGAGACATTATCAACATTTACAATGGCGTTTCACCCGAAACCCATTTCCCAAGCATGGGATTCCTCATCTAGTTTGGCTTTTGCAGGTCGTCACACATGGTCATCCTGCAATGTGTCATCCTGGAACACTTTGTCAAATAGCCAAACAGTCAGCAACATTTAGCAATAATCTTCAAATATGATTGTTCCATAACCAATCAATAGCATTAATAATTAAATTCAATATGAATTTACAATTATGTCTCCTACAGAAATTGATTTGCTTAGCAATGAGTCTCTCCTCATATTGTTTGGCTCTTATAAGTGGTATCACTCTGCCCATTATGGTTTCACCCTTGCTACCATACATGAACATCCACCTATAACATGTCCTCCTAACACAATTCTATATAAGCCAAACAGTCATTAGCAATTATAAGCAAATTCTCAAATCTGAAATTTGTAAATCTGTTTTCCTACAGAAATTAGATTTGCAACTATGAGACTATTCTCATAAACTTAAACCAGACCATTTTCATATTTGTTTCATGCATAAATTTACAACCATGAGAACCTTCTCATAACCTTTGGCTTATGCACATGGTAGATCTCGGTCTTTACTATGGACTTATCCTCATTGCCATACGCAAGGCTTTTCTACTTGGAAGCTAAAACTTCAATCAGCCAAACACGTTGTGAGTATCTATGCACATAATCATTCATTGCCATAACAGTCACTGAAGTGATCTCAAAATTATAATACTCAATAATTCAAACACCTTCAGCTGTTTAACATTTGAAATGCAATGAAATATATATACATTTCTATATATGCATCATTATCACAATAAAATTGCAAGACATAGTCACACTATCCACACAATTTAAATAACTGTAAATACTCATTACTTCATACTCCATGCAGCTCTGTCCTTCCAACAGACTGCTCTGGTAGCCCATCACATGTCCACCTTCTTCATGCAGTCCTTATCCTACATTCATAGCAGCTTATGGAATGGTCTCAGGATCAGCAATAGTCCACCATTTCATCTATTATCTAACTGCATTGAAACATATATATGTCATACCCATGCATTCACACAATGCATTTCAACATGTGTACTTACACATGCATGCATGTTTACAACATTTACCGAATATTTCAATGCACATCTCTTCAATGCCATCTTGCATGATGAGTCCTGAATACTATGCATTCAAACATACTATGGCCTAACCATGTTAGGTCCATAAGTCCTCAGTTGCTTTGGTTGTTAAACTCACAACCAATATTCACCAATGGCATGATATGAATTCATATGAATGCATTAAGGTTTCTAGAAACTATAGGGTGTAAGGCTCCCTGCCTTCACCTACCCGCACCTCACCATACTTGGTGGGTTGGCAATCATAGTCAGGCACTCAATGCAAACCAAATCACCTTAGTTTAAGCTTAGTTGAAGAGACTCACCACATCCTCTTTCAACATTCATGCAATTAAGCACCGTTAACCCTTACCTGCATGGCTGTTATTAATATCGCTTGATGTTACCTGATGAGTCGGCCTCTTACCAAGGCTACTCAGTCCTTTTGCCAGCATCATGATCATGGATTTGTTGCACCATCCTCTCTTCATGAGTTTGTATGCAACAATCATCATCCACATCCTTTAGCCATGCTTCGGTTGTCTCTGGTCCTACAACCAATACGTACACAACTTAATTATTAGCAACCACCATCATTTGATCTTAAGTGGCTCATTGCACATGTAAATCCTCACTTTTTACCAATATGCAATATCATATACATGCAAAAACATTTTCACATGCACTTGTGCAATATGCCATCTATCTATCCCTTTTGCATTTCCGTTATTCCTATGCCATAACTGTAAAATACAAAAACAATAGCAATAGCGGAGTTAAGAAATTATCCCTTTTCAAGCATGACATGGGGTCCCTTCTCCACGTCATAGCTGATCCTTTTCTTGGTTTCCCTATCAAGTACACAAGGAATCATTAGCTATGATCTTCTCACGAATTAGCAATTCAGTATATACAAACGTATATAACATTCATTATGCCATTCTTATGCTATAAACAAATATAGTTTAAGGTGAGGAATTTCCCCTTTCATCCTCCATAAGGGGTATTACAACCCATTACTCTTATTGAGGATTCCACAACCTTCTATGAAATTCTTGCTCTTCATCCCAAGAATGCATTTCACACTTTCAACGACTGTCTTTCGGGGAACGACGGGGGTCAAGGGGGCTTGCTCCCTTGTGGCTTCCCTACGCCACTGCAGGGCGGGTCGAGGGCAGCGCCCTCATTTTTTTTTGTAAATCTTTCCATTTCGCGCAATCTGGCGCATAAGTTCCATGGCAATTTCAACTTTCGGTGCCTGAAAAATCTCCCTGGAAAATGGCTGAAATTCCCTTGTTTCGGAGCGCAACTCAGTGAGTTCTTCCGGCCTATTTCGGGCCAACTTGTGGAGTTCTTCCGTAGTTTCGGAAGAGAATTCCTTCTGCAGTTTCGGAAGAGAATTCCTTCTGCAATTTCGGGGCGGTTTGCCAAATGCTTCCACAATTTCAAAACGATTCGTCGAAGTCTTCCGTAGTTGCGGGACGATTCGCCGAACTCTTCCGCAATTGCGGGACGATTGGCCGAACTATTCCATAATTGCGAGATGATTCGCCGAAGTCTTCCACAGTTGCGGGATGATTCGCCGAACTCTTCCACAATTTCAGAACGATTCGCCGAACTCTTCTGCAATTGCGGGATGATTCGCGAAACTCTTCCGCAATTTCGGAACAAATTGCGGAATCCTTCCGCAGTTTTGGAAGAGAATTCCTTCCGAAAATTTTCTTTCGATGCCGAACACTTAGAAAAATTTTCCGCTATTTCGGAGTAGTTCACCGAATTCTTCCACGTTGCGGAACAACTCGCGGAATCCTTTCGTAGTTTCGGGCCAGCTTGCCGAGTTCTTCCGCCGTTTCGGAAGAGAATTCCTTCCGCAATTTCGGAAGAGAATTCCTTCCGCAGTTTCGGGGCGACTTCCCGAATTCTTCCGCATTACGGAACAACTCGCGGAATCCTTCCGCAGTTTCGGAAGAGAATTCCTTCCGCAATTTCGGAAGAGAATTCCTTCCGCAATTTCGGAAGAGAATTTCTTCCGCATTTTCTGGAAGAACTCATAGAAACTTAGAAAAATTTTGAAAATTTGAAAAATTTTGAAGTTTTTCTTAACTATCAGTGCTGAGCAGGAAGCATACTTACCTCTGCAACTATGATAGGTAGCCCCATAAAGGCCCAATGCTGCAACCAGCGGCTTTGATACCAAAATGTAATGTACCCACCTGCTGACCCACTAAGAGAGGGAAAATGATAACCATATGTGGGGCTTTCTCATTCTATCAGCCCATTCATTAGAATGATATGAGTAAAGCATTTGTGTGCAGATGTAAAAATAGCTAAGCATGTACAACAGAATTTAACTTATCCACACACATTACTCATACATACAACATATCAACAGTCATCAAATTAATACATGACATAAGTAAATACATAGATAGAAAAAAAAACACTTATCTCCATTTTGCAATTGTCCCAAACAACTAGCTATGTTGCTGCAACGTTCCACCCAACCATAGGCCAGTTGTGTTCATCAATCTCTCAACACAAATACCACCCCCGAGCTGGGCATGATTCCTTCAAGGAAAAGGGGACATTCACTCTCTCACAACCAATTAATCATTCCATCTGAGCCAAGCCAATTCATAGCTGGGTTTATCAGGCTACTATTGAACCTTGGATGATTTCACTCAAGCTCAAGCCCAAGCCATGGATACCCATACCCATACCCAACATACTCTTCTCTCACACAGTAATCACAAACATGGGGCAGGGATACACATTTTAAACAGTGGGATTTACAAATAAGATGGCCATGGGTTTTCCCAAAAACGTTCCCAACCAAAAATGGATTGTGAGATGGGGCAAACAACCATAGGGGGGAAAAACGATTTCTTCCCCAAATATCTCAGCCTTCAACAGCCCAAAACAGTCTCTATTGAACTCCCATTCGATTTCCCCTTCTTCCCCACTGGTATACAACACAAAACGCCCTTCTCTACTAGGAGAATGAAGAAAAACGTTGCAAACATGCCTGGAAAACGCCCAAGTAGCTCTAAACTCGTGAAGGAGAAAGAATGATGGTTGCATAATGGCTTAAAGAGCAATTTCGTGGCTCTTTTCTTTCCCAAGGAGACAAACACGATTTTCCATGAAGGGTGGCTTGCCCATACCCGAATTTGGATAGCCATACCTCCCATTCCCCAAGGCATTAACTACCTCAACCAACTCTTGGGAGAAATCAATGATTGGGTACAAAAGTCAACATGGGTAGTTGAGGGTTTGATGGGTTCTCTCATTGACACTTTGCTTGACCTGCTTGGCTCAAGCGTTTGAATGTTTTCCCTCCCAATTCCTTGTGAAATCATGCCCCCATCTCTTTGTTGCATTGCATAGTTAGTTGTGGGTATCTCTATTAAAATGCATATTACATGATATTTGAATTTCCAATGTGCATGGCTAGCATGCAAATCATATGCATCACTAAATCGATGGCGGGGCCTTGGCCTTGAGCTCCTCACCATGATTTCATAACAATAATACATCATTTATAATGTTAATTCCATGGGGTCAAACTGGGGACATTACATTCCCATATGGATAAGCTTTCCAATGACTATAAGTATGTGCAATTTTGATTCTTGAGCAAAATGTTATAGCCTTCAAAAATTGTCAAATTTGCCTAATTTGACACTGTTCCTGTAGCTGCACTTATTTTGAAAGACCATCTTCTGAGACTTGTAGAAGAAAATCTGTAAGAAATTATATATTTTTTTAATATCGGGCATTGGTATCTCATATAATTATGAGCACACAAACACCTTCATCATTCAAATTTGACGCTCCCATCAAATTTTACAAAATTCTGCATTTCTTAGACTTAGAATTTTTACTGAAAATTGTTATCTCCCAAACTAAGTATTTCTAGAAAATTTTCTTATAAGCAAAGTTGTTTGGCTCGAGAATACTTATCTTTAACAAAGAATATCCAAGCAATTGGCCATGTAAGACCAATTTTACACCCAACCGTAGTCACTCTATCCAACATATAATGTTTGTATTGAGAGGCCACCAGGGCAAAGGAAACACCTACAAGCGTCTCTCTTTGCCCACAACGCATTTTGCTCTCTATGCTTAGCCAAAATCTCATCCAGAGCTCTACAGGGATCTCACTAAGCTATCACAGCCATGTCACTCCTTCCAGCTTCCCCACACAACACAAGGAAGGAATTTCCCTTCATTGATCCATAGTTACCTCAAGAAATCCAACCCTTACAGTGCTTACAAGTGTGTGTAGTAAGAGTCCAACCTGCTGTATGCTATTGGATGACCTCCTGCAACATTAATACATGGCTTCTCAAGCATATGTGAGTAGTAAAACACAATGGGTTAAGGGTTCCTAGCTTTCCCAACCTCTATTCTCACCTACAACCATCCAATTTCCCTTCAAATCTACAACTCTGTTCCAAATTCAAATTTTTGGGTTATACACAATCTGGTAACAGTCATGGACATACATAGAAAGCTCTACATAGAGTAGAAAACTGCATGAGAGAATGATAGAATGAGTGTTGACTCCAAAGGATGCGATATGATGGTGAAAAGACAATTAACATTGCTTCTGGCCATAGACTAAAAAGGACTTCTGACAGTTGACAAAACTGTCACCACCCCCATGCTTCAATAACTGCATGAAGTGAATTTTCCCACCAACCTCACACATGCATTCAATGATTGGGTTTAATAATCAAGAGAAGGTAATTGGCTCATTTAAAGTAGATGGTAGAAATTATATGAGTTCTAAGGTTGACACTTGGCAGCAAAGGATTTAGTTTCCCATAGACCCCCTTTCCTCATCCCCTCTGGTGGAATTATAGCCCCTCTAGTGCTCTTTACACAACCAGCTTGGACCATTTTATTATTTATCCAACATAATATTTACATATATTTCGAATTGGAATGATAAGCCAACCATACAGTCCAAACAAAAATATATATACATCATACATGCCTAGCTATTCACTAGTCAGGCCTTGGCCTTGAGCTTCACACTAGAAATCCATACTAGCATATTTATATCATTTACATAATTTTGATTAAATACATTCCAATTCAAAATTGGGGGTATTACAATAGCAAAGCTTTCCACAAAGAAGTGGTTGAACAGTCAGCAAAGGTTGGCATGAAGTACATCTTGGGATATTTAGAAACTTAAGAGTTAATTAATATCAACTTAATTTAATGTGTCTTTGGGTAAAATGTGTTTCTTAAGTATGCATTAATATGCATTTGTACTTATGTAATCCGATAGTCACAATATGTTCTAGACATAGAGTGATCTGATGGTTCATCTTCATCTTGATCTTATCTGCTATTGGTCCATGGCTTAACACCCGATTAATTCATGACCTCTATTTAAAGATCATGGAGGGTCATTTGCTTGATAATCGATTGTGAGAAACTCATATGTAAATTATTTTTTGTTTTGGAACAATGTATTGCTTCAATTAACTATTTGGCTCAGGCCACAAACTATTTCCCTCTCTAAGGGTTTTAACCACGTAAAACATCGATGTGGTGTTTTGTGATCTGTTTGTGTGACCAGGCTTAAGAAGTTCAACCTATGTGGAACTACCCTATTTTAGTTGCATATGGTATCAGAGTGATTATGGAGATCCACTTTCATTGTCGAGCAAGATCTTAAACCATTATGGTTGCATGCATCAAAGGATTTCCAAAATCTAACATTTCTATGCATTTATGGGTTGAGATAAGTGTTCTATTACATCCATAGTGCTTCTTTAGTTGGAATCACTTTTTGTTTCACTCGTAAAGTTTTCTGTTTGCCCAATATAAAGTCATTTTACCAGATATAGAGGTATACTGTTTACATTTACGATTTTTTTAAAAATCTTTCTCATATTATTCATACTTTAGCTTGCTTTTCTATTTATTCTTAGTTTGTTACCTTTTTGGATAGCGTATGCTTTTTATGATGTGCTCCATGTGAACTCGACAAATAAGAAACATAACAAAAAAGGTTTTCTTGACTTCATATGATTTTTGTCATGTGCCATGTGCGAACTCAATAAATCAAATACAATGAAAATACTTGCATTTTTTAGGTAAACTAACCAAGGTCTAACCCCACATTTGAGAAATTTTAGTTTCAGAAGGCCCAACAACAACAACTCCCCACTTTCTCTTTCATAATTTTACTAAATATTTTTTTAACTCACTTGGTTGAAAGTTACTTTAATAAGTAAAGGTCTTAAGTTCAAGTCTTTCTTTTAGTTACTTTTTGAAAAAGTTCATGTCATTTAAAGTTATAAAGTAACTTAATTATGAAAGTGTTTCTCAATGTTTTATAAAAGTGGGTCACTTATTTTAAAAAGTAACTTATTTGTTAAAGTGAGATTATAGGAAAAGTTAGTAAAGGGGGGATTATTTATTGCATTGATCACCCATCACCACATGGTTCAAGCTCTACTTGCTACGTGGATCCTTGGTTCATTATCTGCCTTGTTTTTAAAAAAGGGCATAACTTTGACATCTAGAGTTTGTTTTCAGTGTCGTTTTTTTAACTATCTATTTTTCAATATCTTTACATCTAGACCATTAGTTTATTATTTTGAAGCATATTACCTACATATTATAATATGGTCATTCCAAGTGATATTTTTCTTACCAGTAACAACTACTTCTCATGGAGAGCCCATATGAAGGATGTCCTACAAAGTAGGGGACTTTACAACAATACCCGGAGAAAAAAAAAATGCCCCCACTAATGTCTATAAGAAGGTAAAATGGGATAATAAAAAATACAAATCCCATGGATTAATTAGGATGACCATCTCTAAGCACTTAGGAATATTCCGCCATTAAGGGATTAACACACCAAATGCTGCTTGGGAAAAGTTGGAAACCATATTTGGTAAATGAAATGAGATTCGAGGTCACTAGCTTGAAAATCAATTGGTTTCTTTAAATCTAAGTGATTTCTCTTTCGTTCAGACTATCTATCTCAATTCAAAACCCTTAGACTCTTAATTGAAGAATGCAAGAGAGCTAAGCCAAAAAAGCAGTATATTTATGCAATTCTTGCTAAGCTTGGTCCTACTTATTTTGCTTTTGTATCTAGTTTTTACTCCATCAAAAAGGATATATGGGCTACTTATAAAGAACCCTCTCTTAAAGTATTTTGTGATGCTTTAGCTAGAGAGAAAGATAATCTTTTGCATCTCGGAGTGATGAGTACTGCAGGTACATCTAATAAAGCTTTAGTTGCACAAAAAAAGGATAAATACAAGCATCTAAAGAAGCAAAACAAGGATCCCAAACCCTCTTAGTAAGTTCCTACACCCAGTGGTTATAAATACACTACATCAAAAGGTAAGAAGATTGGACAAAAATGCAATTTTTGTGGGAAACATGGTCATGTGGAATCTATGTGTTTCAAGAAGATGGAAGCCTTGGAAATAATAATGATGAAGCATAATGTCAATATTGAATCTTCTTCTAACTCTTCTTCTCATGGACATGCACTTTCTGGTTTTGGTTTTTCCTTTAATGTTGCTTCTTCTTCTAATAAGTAGCTCATTGATTATGGAGTATCTTATCTTATGGCTAAGGATACAACCACTTTTTCTGCTCTAAATGAATGTAACACCAAACAAATATTTCTCTGTGATGATAGATCTCTTAGTGTTGTAGGATCTTGAACAATTCAGCTAGATAATGGCCATTTCAAAGATGTATTATGTGTTCCAAGTATTTCCTACAATTTGTTGTCAATCTATTAAAATACTCATTAAGGTGAAGGTGAGACTGTAGAGTTTACACCTTACCAATTTGTAATCAAGGATTTCAAAGATCCTACGCATGTCCTAGAAACCAAAATTGTTGATATTACCAAGTTGTACATATTTAACAACTTTGGGTCATCACCTTTTTCCTTAGTTTTTATTTCTCATAACAACGACTTGAGAAAACTTTGCAATGAATGATTTGGTCATTTAAAGTTTTGTTCATTGCAATAATTATGTAATCTGAAAATGGTGACTAGTCTTCCACTCATTTTTTGCAGAGATGGTGTTTGTCCTAGGTGTATTCTCAACAAACTCATTAAGGTTGTTTTGACAAATGTTCCTTTTGGCATGCCTCTTCCCCATTCCAACTTGTTCATAGTAATTTATGTGGTTTACTTCCTTATGCTTATTTCCCTTGCTTCAAGTACTTCTTAACTTTCATTGATAACTTCTCGATATGCTCTTGGGTTTAAGAGTAAACTTTTGACATGTTTTTGGCCTACAAGTCCTTGTAGAAAAACAATATGGACATCAAATACACAAGTTAAGAATATATTATGGATGCAAATATGTAAACAATAAAGTTACAAATTACTGCACTACAGAGGGCATTCAAATGCAACATATTGTTCCACACACACCACAACAAAATGGTGTTGCTGAGAGAAACATTCACACATTAAAAGAAATGACAAATTGTATGATCCAATCTAAGGAATTAAGTCCTCCTTTTTGGGTAGAAGCCATTGATTGTCCTAATTAGATAGTCAATTGCACTCCCACAAAGGATTTAAAAGATATAACACCAAAAGAAGCATGTATTAAAATTAAACCCGAGGTAAGCCACTTTCATGGCTTGGTAGTGAAGCATGGGCTCACATTCTTGATGAAAAATGGCAATCATTATAGCCTAAGAGTGAGAAGTTCATATTTGTTAGATATTATAAGGATGCAAAATGTTTTAGAATTCTTCAACCTAAATCCATTGACATTATTATTCGAAGAGATGTTAAATTCGATGAAAGTCATTTGGCTTTCAATCCATTTTTGGCAATAGTGCCACCTTCTATTCCCAACTTCTCTGGTAGTGATCCTACTCTAGTTTCTTCTTAGATGATGACATGAGGATGAAAAACCACTTTCGTCTGCTCAAGTTATTTTGGTTGGGTCCATTAAACATGAATCTGGACCAACACCACTGCTTGTTAGATGGGTCTGTTCAACACGAGAAGTATCTAGTGATCTTGTCGGTGATCCTATAAATAAATGCAAAAACATTTGCAGTTCTAGTGATCCTCTTCTCTATTGGCTCAAGTTTCAAAGACTCATGATCCTAAGACATTTGTTGAATCTTCTGGCCATCTAGGGCGGGACACAACTATGAATGAATAATATCGTTCCTTAATGGAAAACAATAATTGGGACCTTGTACCTCATGGACCTCCCAAGTTGAAGGATTGGACTATATTGAAACTTTTGCCTCTGTTGCCAAAATGAACTCTATCTTCCTTGTTGTTACCCTTGCCACTTCATATAAATGGGAGGTCCATCAAACAGATGTCAAATCCACCTTATTGCATGGGGATTTGCAAGAATAAATTTACATGGTACAACCTCCCAACTAAGTTCAAAATGAATCCAACCTTGTTTTTTTCCTTAAGAAATCTCTCCATGGCCTTAATCAAGCTCCTCAGGTTTTTTATGCCAAAATGGATAAATTTCTCCTTGACACCAGTTTTTTTAGATGTCATTTTGACCCCAATGTTTATACCAAGAAAGTAGGAAACCATCTCATAATCCATGTTCTTTATGTTGATGACCCTATTCTTAGTTGTAGTAACCCTAAACTTTTAAACCATGTGAAATCTAGCCTTGAGAAGAAATTTGAAATGACTGAATTATGACATTTACATTATTTTTTTGGTCTCCAAGTCTTGCAAACCCAAGGAGAATTTTTATTTCTCAGTCTAAGTGTGCTTGTGGCCTTCTTCATCGATTTCACATGGAATATTGTAAACCATCTCTGTTGATTCCATAATATAGGTATCAAATACACTCCATTGTGCCATGGAAGAGCAAAGAAACAACCAAAAAAACATTCCTTTCTGTAGGATAGAATGAAATTTGATTGATTATAGAACAATGTGATTTAGTAGTTATCCTTTTCTATGTTTATGCATATTTTAATCAACTAATCAAGTGAGTGAGACTATATGTGGACAAGCGCAGGTAAATATGAAAGGATGGAAAGACCCAAGCTCCAGTCAAAGTTAAAGAGAGACACGAAGTTCCTGTTTTCCCTAATTTATGGGAAAGAATCCAATGGATTGAGGTCGTGATTTCCAATGCTGAAACTAGGGTTAAAACATTGTAATAAGTAGAGGCACCTAGGTAGCAGGGGGCCTAACACATTTTTGAAGACTATTCTATGTTTTCCAATTTTGATATACAATACCTAATCTTTACGACTGTTATGGATTCTTTGGCATTTTAATGAAGGACAAACGTTATTTACCACCTGTGAGTTCATAATTTTTAATTAGATCCTGTGATACGCATTCAGGAGGCCCCCCTCATTGCGTAGATCAGGAGTTCTGTGCTTTATTTCTATATTAGTTTATGCATCTTGTTGTTTATTTCTAAAATGTATATGCGTGGATTATTTGAGACACTTATTTGATACCAAAGTTAAGTTCTGCGCACAACGTTCTTTCATCTATAGTCCCGCAACATAGTATCTGTAGTTCCAATACATAGAGTTTGTAGTCTAGGAGCTATGATCCACAAAGGAAGTTTTCAGATCTACATTATTATTTCCCGCACAATATTCCTTGATTAGATCAGATTCACGCTCCTACTTAGATGTCCGTGGATTTCAATTAAATAGATTCATGCTTTCTTAGATTAGATTCATCTTTTCAATTAAATAGATTGATGCTTTCTTATGTCAGATTCATGCTTTCATTTTCAAATTAAATAGATTCATGCTTTCTTAGGTCAGATTCATGTTTTGGATTTCATAAGTTAGATGAATGATTTTAAATAATAGATTCATGATTTCAATAGGTTCATATCTACTTTCTATTTCAATAGATCCTTAGATGTTTTTCTCCCTTCATATTAGATTTATATCTCTTAACCATTTTTCCTAGAAAATGAACACCCAATGATAAAGATTCTCTAAATAGTGCACATACAGTGTCGAGTGCCTATGAAGTTTTTGCGTTCCCTGGTCGATATTTAAAGTGAGGTTCTTGAACTAATACCTGTAAAAGGGTGCGCATTTCTGAACGCCACCACTTTTTGGCACCGTTGTTGGGGAGGTGCTTAAACTATAGGAGACAACTTGAAGAAAAAAAATTCGAAAAAAATAAAAAAATACCATGAATGCCTTGGCGAAGGAGAGAGGAATTTAGGCGTTTTCTTCCTAACCGCCCTATGAGCAATACCAATTCTGAACACCTTCAATTCGAATTTCTCAATAGTGACGAAGAAGCTGATCCCAACTATAACCCATACTTTGATAACTTCTTTGCTAGCTCTAGTTCCGACACTGCCACGGCAGATGACGATGAATAACATAGAGAACTGTTTACCTTCCCCATAAGCGTACCCCTTGGAGATGTTAGAATGAAAAATATCAATATCACTAATCTCCCAAAATTTCATGGCTTAACCTCAGAAGACCCTGACACTTTCTTGTTTTAATTTGAAGTAATCTACAGGTCCTTTGGTTATACCATTGATGCACAAAAATTAAGACTTTTTCCTTCCACACTAAAAGAGTTATTGCTCAAATGGTTTATGAGCCTAGAAGGAAACAATATTTTCTCTTGGGATCAAATGAAACAAGCCTTTTTGGAAAAATATAGGGATTACTATAAAGCCAAAGATACTAGGGATGAGATTTTTAGAATGCAACAGGGAGAAAAAAATATTTGGAAGATTATCCACAACGATTCCAACTTAGCTATAAGAGAGTCATTCATTATACCTTGGATCAAGAATCGTTGAAACTAGTACTTCTTAGGGGAATCAAGGAAGAATACCTAGAAGTCCTAAATTTGGTAAGCGATGGGGATATCTTTCAGAAAACCTATTACCAAATTTTCCAAATCTTTAAAAATTATTCAAGATCCAGAAAAGGAAAAAAAGGAACACGAGACATACACCCATTATCAAGGGGATCATCCTTTCCAAGCCCAAACCTTACAAAATCTGACTTGGGGAATCTCCTAGACGATATGAAGACAGACACCCTTCAATCGCTAGCTATGCAATTGGATTTACTTCAACTAAAAATGAAACATGATGAAATAAATCAGGCACTAGTTGTATTCTGTCCAAGATGTAGAAAAAACCATGAGAAAGGTCAATGCCCATTAAATACAATAGAATTCTACGGACTCTGTACTAAACATCATACCATAGAAAAATTCCCTTTACTTCCATCATGCAAAGTAACCATACAAGATCCTAACTCATAAAATTCTGTAGAACAACTTTGTTTTGTTATCCAATGAAGAAATAATTTTGCTCGACCCTTCCAATCCAATAATCAAGCCTACTTTAATCAAGGGAATACTCAGCAGAATTGGAATCCTTCATCACAAATTTCATGGCCTCCATAAGCAGGGCCAAGTAAATGGTAGCAAAATCAAACTCCCTACCATAAACCATACTTCACCCACCCTTACCAGCCATACCCCCCACCTTTTCTAGAACCACAAATGAACTATGGGAATTAGTATCCATCTCCCACAAATTGGACAACACCACTACCACAACCGGTTATAATTCCGCCACCTCCACAAAACCAACAACCCCCTAGACCACCTACAATCCCAGCTCAACTAGTCCCAACCCCAAATAACAATAGACCAGGTCAACAACCCTACAACAACGAGGTGATGCAATTTCCAGCTTATGTCGTAGACACGCTAGATTTAAATGAGATTGGTATGAGATCTTGCAAGACACTACTTGGTTCCCACCATCAAAATAATCAAGAACCAACATATCCAGAACATTAACAGCCTTTAACTGTAGGTTCCTAGGAGGAAGAAGATCAACCAAAACTACCGGAATGTAATCCTCCCGATCCTCCATTTCCTGAAAAGCTAAAACAAAACAACAAAGCAGAAGCATAAAATGCCATAATCAATGAATTAAAACACTCAAACATTCAAATTCCCCTCTTACAAGCAATCATAGATGTTCCAATCTGTCACAAATTCATAAAAGAAAACTGTTTGAGGAAACCTGGAAGAAGGAAATGGGATCTCCCAACCATAAATGTTGTAGGCCAACTAGCATACCTCATGTTAGGAATATCTGTCAACCCAAAATACCTCGATCCAGACATCCCTATAGTCAATGTAACTACAATAAATGTTATGACAAAGGATACTATGTTAGCTCTAAACCTCCAATCCTTTATAAGACCAACAAGCACGGTGTTACAATTAGCTGACACCTCCACTATCAGGCTAGAAGGTATCTTAGAAGATATAATTAATAACATTGAATCATGGGAATATCCAATAGACTTCATAGTCATAGAAGTCAAAAGAAAACTAATTGGGTACCCAATCATCCTAGGGAGGTTGTGGCTAGAAACAATAGACGCCTATATAGGCTGTCGATCTAGGGATATGACAATTACTAGTGGACAAGCTAGGGAGAAAATCACCATATACCCTCCAACCAAACGATCTACATATGCAGAACACCCTAATTGGATGGATGATTATGATGACATAGATGATCAGAATATGTAGCCAGTCCTCAGGATTAAAACTTCTCTAACCCTAAAAGCTAAGGATGAAGATACTTATTTAACTAATTTTATTCAAAATGTTTATCCTAATCATAATATGCTTGAAGAAATTTTTTCAATAGGGCAACAACAAGGAATACTAAACACTCCTATCAACACAGACATAATGTGGCAGCAAGTATTCTCCGTTGAAGAATATCCCCCAGAGGTAAAAGTTGTGGAAATCCTGCCTAGAAAGGCTGTCAATATTGATGCACATCTGGAACCAGAATAAGAACAACAATTAATAAAAGTACTCACATAAAACAACAGGGCTTTCGCTGGGATATTTGCAAGCATTATATTTATATCAAAGAAGGTGTTGTCCCAATAAGACATCCCCAAAGAAGAATGAAACCAACATTAAAATATATAGTTAATCTAGAATTGTAAAAACTACTGGATGCAGGCTTCATTTACCTTATCTCAGACAGTGAATGGGTCTCACCCTTGGTGATAGTTCTGAATAAGGTAGGGAAGTGGAGAATATGTGTGGATTATAGAGAGATTAATAAAGCAACCAAAAGAGATCACTTTCCTCTACCATTCATTGATAAGCTGTTGGATACTCTGGCTGGAAACAAGTTTTTTTTCATTTTTGGATGGTTTCAGTGGATATAATCAAATACAAATCCACCCCGCTGAACAAATATAAAACAACATTTACCTGCCCATGGGGCACATATGCATATAGAGTACTACCTTTCGGACTGTGTAATGCCCCATCAACCTTTCAAAGAGCTATCTTGAGCATATTTTCTGATTTTATCAACGACCAGATGGAAGTCTACATGGGCGATTTCACACCATATGGACAAAGTTTTCATGAATCACTACAACATCTAGAAGCAATCCTAAGCAAATGCATTGAAATGATTCTGTGTCTCAGCAATGATAAATGTCATATGCTAATACAAAAGGGCATAGTTATGGGCCACCACATATCCCAAAGAGGTATTGAAGTAGATCAAGCGAAAGTCACTATTATTAAAAATATACCCCCACCTGTCAAACAGAGAGATGTGCACAGCTTCCTTGGGAAAACAGGCTACTACAAAATATTAATAGAGGGATTCAGTAAAATTGTTGCCCCTATGTTTTCCCTCTTAACAAAAGACACAAATTCATCTGGACTGAACGTTGCATGAACGCATTTGATCACCTTAAGGAGAAAACCACAACTGCCCCAGTCCTCCAAGGGCCAAACTGGACGTTACCATTTCACATCCACTCAGATGCCTCTGAAAAATCTACAGGGGAGGTCCTTGGACAAGAACAAGAAAGGAAACCATTCACAATCTATTACATCAGCAAAAACTTGGCAGGGGCAGAACTCAACTACACAGTCACCGAAAAGGAATTTTTGGCCATTGTACACGCTAAACAAGTTTCAGCACTACATAACAGCGTACCCGGTCTTTGTACACACATATCATTTAGAAATCATGTACCTCATGAATAAACCTAATACAAGTGCTAGAATTATTAGATGGTTGCTTCTTCTACAATAATTCGACTTGACAATCCTTGACAAACCAAGAAAACATAATGTGGTAGAAGAATTTCTATCAAGGCTAACCCATGTACAAGACAATGAATTAGTAAAAGATCATTTCCTTGATGAACACCTCTTCGCAATATCGGCAAAAACCCCATGGTTTGCTGATATAGCTAACTACCTAGTATCTTCCAAATTTCCACAGCATTATAGCTACATAGAAAGGTGTAAGATAATAAGGCAAAGTGCAACCTATACTTGGGTACAGGGAATGCTCTTTAAAAAGGGACAAGACCAAATATTGGGAAGGTGCAATCGAGAATATGAATTCCATGACATACTCCATGCTACTCACAATGAACCTTGTGGAGGCCATTATGCAGCAAAAAGGACAACTTATAAAATATTACAAACATGATACTACTGGCCAGCACTACACAAGGACTCTCAATAATATGTTTCACATTATGATGACTGTCAAAGAATGGGAAAACCCACACTAAGAGAAGAGATGCCTCTACATCCTCAAGTTTAATTAGAACCATTTGAGAAATGGGGATTTGACTTCATCGGTCCATTTAACCCACATTCAAATTAGAAAAAATTACATTTTAGTATGCACAAACTATCTTACTAAGTGGGATGAAGTTACATCACTCATAACAACTAATGAAACTAGTGTAGCAAAGTTCTTCACAGAACAAATCTTCCACATATTTGGAGTTCCCATAGAATTAGTTTCTGATCAAGGGAAACAATTTACATCAAACCTCATTGAGGAGATACTCAGAAGGAACAAGATAAAGTATCGAAGATCCTCCTCCTACCACCCACAAGCCAATGGACAAGTTGAGGTCACAAATAGGGAACTTGAAAGGATTCTAACAAAAACAATTCAATTACATAAAAGAGATTGTATAGACAGGTTGAATGAAGCAGATTGGGATTACAACACAACATGGAAAACAACATCTGGTTTTACCCGCTATGAACTTGTGTATGGGAAAAAGGTGATGCTCCCTATTGAATTTGAAATCAAAACAATGAGAATAGCAACCCATTTAGACATGCAACTTTCAACAATTTAGAAAGAGCGTATTCTCCAATTGAACCAGCTGGATGAGCACCAACAACAAGCTCCATCCCACACCGAAATCATCCAGCAACAAAGAAAGCAATGGAACGATAAGAATATAAAATAAAATAAATTCAGAGAGGGGGATTGAGCATTATTATATGATTCTAGATTTAAGAAATTCAAAGGAAAACTCACAACACGGTGGTTAGGACCATACATCATATATATAATCTACAACAATGGAGGTGTCAGAATCAAGACCATAAACGAGACCGAATTTCCAATGTTGGTCAATGGACACAAACTCAAATTGTACAAGAAACCACATTCCAAAGAGGAATTCACACAAACAATTTATAAGAAATATCTAATGCTAATTGAGGACATACACGTCCTCCACTTAAACTAAATATATATATATATATATATAAATAAAAATGAAAAAAATGAAAAGAGAAAAAAAAAGGGAAAAAAGATAAGCTATCAACCAAAGCAATAACAAATAGCTATCAAGCGAGCCAACAATCCTACTAATCAAGCCGACCAACAACCAAATATCAACCGAAGCAGTAATCACATATCAAGCGAGGCAACAACCCATTATCAAGCGAGCCAATGCAAGTGAAACAAACCAACCTACACAACTACAAAACTGAGAAACAAAACTACAGACAAAGAAAAAATCAACTACGAAACTGCACAACACAACGAAAATATCCACGTCAGCAGTTAACGTACGCTATACACAAAATTGTAACCTCTGACTCCCTTGTTTCCATTTTTAGTCAAATCAATTTCTACCTACAAAAGGAATAATTACAAAGCTGAGGGAAGCTCTCTTTAGAAAATATGGCGACACACGGTTTAAAGTAACACCATTGGGCCACGCTAGGTAATTATTACTGACCCAAATCAGGAAATGACGATCTTACGAATGTCCATATTCCACCAAGATCTTGATATCAAGCAACAATATGGCAAGAAATGATGGAGAGATAAGGCGGATATAGCAAGGTATGATGAAGGAACAAGTAGGAAATAACAAGGAATGATGGGGAAGTAAGACGAGGGAGAACAAGAATGAATTAAATGAGTTTGAATGGCATATATGAAAACCTTCAGACCTCGAGTATAGAAAATATAGCAAGAAGAACACAGAATTCGGTTAGGAAGTCGGCTCTCGACCCAGAACAAAGCAAGTAAGTTCATCTGGTCCTGCACCCTGAATTGTATACTGCTCACCCATTCAGTAATTTTAGAGACAATGAATGCGAGGTTTAAAAACAATGAGCCGGATGATCATTCCCCCATCTATGATTAGCCGGAGTGTTAAATTTGAGCATTAATTCACAATACTCTAGGATCTTTACTGAGAGAATAACATGTACAGTATATCAATGCATAACAATCATAACAAGCATGTCAATCATCACGAGAAGCAAAAACATGAGAGACAAGAGACACAGAGTTTCCGTGGGGAAAACCCTAAGGTGAAAAACCCCACAACTTCCTTAGAGATAGAAAGAGCAATGGCTCAACCAAAGTACAACCAAAATACACAGAGATAGTATCCTAGTAGCAGATGATCCTCCTCCTCACATGAGTGCCACTTTCCGAGTGAAGGAAGAATGAGTTTTCTGAGTGATCCAAATAGAGATCTCCCGATCTCTATTTATACTTGTCCTATTTGCCTAGTGACCTTATGGGGCCGACTTGTCTAGCTAGGTACATCAACAATATATTACATAATTTAGGGCCAACCCCACACATGGTGGTCTAATAACCCATCGACAAGTTCACACACTTGCGACACTTGTTAGTACACATGACAACACTTCCGTATAGAGGAATGACACATATCTATAGGAGTACAATAATATATAAATGAAATACATGGATGAAATACATTCTGAAGTTACATATACATCAACACGGAGGTGCTCACCATCATCCGCATTGTGGGTTGGATGTCGTTCATTACTGGTTTAAAAGGGCATGATGTAGATGTATCCTCAAATTTGCCAGAAATTTGAAACATCTGAAAGAAGAAGAGTATGTGACTAGGGTAAAGGGGTTACGCATTCGACTAAATGAAGAAATGATAGCGGTATATACTAGCATGCCTCAGGGGTTACACTGGGGGAAAGATGACAGAGAATCCAACATTAAGGAAAAACAAAATTTCTTTGCATAAGGTGAGCATTATGAGGAAGACAAGAATGGCGTCAAAAGTGAAACCATGCCAAATCCTTGGGATGAATTCGCCTCTGTCGTCCTCAAATACATTGCTTGCACTGGGAGACTTAGCTACATAACGACATTTCATATTAGGATACTAGATCTCCCGAGGAACATGGAGCATATAAAACCAAACAATAATATCAACATTCCTTTTTACCTGTTATAGTCCATATGGGAAATGAGCAAGAAGGTGACACAAGGGAAAGAGGATGCACTATCTCATCATGGGTTAATCAAACTAATTGTGTGTGAAGAGTTGACAACACAGGTCCCCAAACTTTATTGGGAGGAATTCATCCATATCTCTACTGAGGATGTACAGAGAATGAGGGGCACCCCAAATTTGGTAACAACTCCCATGTCAGAGCAAAAAGGAAAGAAGATAACCACTTAGTCAGGGGCCAAGAGAAAAATCGACATAGACATTGACGACAATGAGGTCATAGCCAAAACCATGGTAAGATAAAACATTCCAGGGATGCCTCTGGTCAGAAACCAACAACATCATTTGCTAGAGCACATGAATTTAGGCGGCAGAGCAGAAGGATTAAGTAGGAGTCAAAAGCCAGGGAAGAAGGGGAATGGAAAAAGAAAGAAGAATATGAAGATGAAGCAAGCCTGATACCCCTGGACCAGCAAGACTTCAAGAATGGTGGGACATAACAAGGGGATCCTTTTACACCAATGGGAGAAGACACAACACTCAAGGACTGTACAACATCCAAAGAAGAGACATACACTAAAGAGGATGGCCGTCTAGCTGAGGCATTGTCCGAACTATCAAGATTTAGAGAAGAGTTGGAAGCACTGAATATTGAGGCATGACTCCATAAGAACTAGGCTGTGTCATCGGCATCACCCCCAATCATGCATGAGAAAATTCAAATCTTGAAAATGCAGCATGATGGCCAATTGAAGAAAATGGAACAATAAAAATAGACATTGTAGGAAGAATTGAGCAAAGATCGGGAGAGGTTGGCACAAAAATACTAGTAGATCTTACAATTGGAAACTACCCTAGTCACTACTGCCAAATTGTATGAAGAGATTATCGAGTACAGGAATCCATCCTGAATCTATACAATATATCTCATAAAGAAATAGTGTTGTTTTCAGTTGCATAAAATGAAACATAACTTACACCTGGAAGTAGCCACCCCGAAACAGTTTGTGGATACTTCTGAGGAGAGCACATAACTAGAAAAGGATCAACTATGTGAATTTTTTCTCCACAACCTAGTCATACCAAATTCACCAAACTGGTCACGAAACCCATATGTGGGCGACTTTCAGCTCAGGTCGTTGTGTTCATGGATGAACCATGAGATGGAGAGATCACAAGACGCTCACCTCTACCAAACAAAGGAATGGGAAAACACACTATTGATAAGAGCCGAGACCACGCACCCAGAGAAGGTGATCTAGGATCATTGTTCCATAACCACTGATGAGGACCTGATTCCCATCCTTGAAGAAAAGCAACACGAATCCATAGAGAAATTTGACAAAACCACACAGAGCACACTCGGGTAGGTACAAGAGGTCATAAAAGATCGATGGAAAAGATTTTTAGGACACCTGAAAAAGCATGAACCACATTCCCCCTGCAGATTGGAAGTCGCGCTAATCAAGGCAAATATGTACAAGGAATATTTGATGAATAAAAACTCAGATGGATTGGAATGAAGCTGAGTCCCCCATTATTTCTCCCCCTAATAATTAAATAGAACATCGATGAGGAAGAAGAAAGGAGGGATTGGGCCAAGGAAGAACAGATTCAGGGATACTACCGTCAGGCAAGAACTCCTAGGGTTGTTGCTTGGGACATCAGAGAAGCCATCAAACAAAAGGATGAGTTACACAAGGATGAGTAACATCTTCAAGTTCGGGGGATATTATGAGTCCATAATATAGGTATCAAATACACTCCATTGTGCCATGGCAGAGCAAAGAAACAACCATAAAAACATTCCTTTTTGTAGGATAGAATGCAATTTGATTGATTATAGAACAATGTGATAGTCAAGCAACTCTCCTAGATGTAAAACAACTAAAATACCCAACTCCCTCTTTGCCAAGAGAGTGATATAAGGAAAAAAAGCTTTTATACCATGTGGAAATTTCAAAAATCCATTGCTTGATGGGAATTCAAAATTTTCACCTCAAACTGGAGGTTCCTCGAATTTCTTTGTTGTGTGTGTGTATAATTTTAGATTCAACCGCAAGGTTTAAATTTCAAGGTTGTGTGTGTGTGTGTGTGTGATGAACCTAGTGCCCTCACAATGCCAATTGGGTTGTGAAACATCCATAATTTTACTTTGAAACACCCATGTTATCCAAATTCGGTTTTCTATGGGTTAAATTGAGGTTTACAGTGGAATTATGAATGTAATTGAGCATTGTGGTAATTTAATTTTGTATTGAAAAATAATGCTAGTCTAATTGTTATCAATGCAATTCCTAAAATGATTGTAATTCCATGGAATTAAGTAAAACATTCAACATAAATTACATTAAGCATAATTCAATAATTTTCCACAACAAATTCCATACAAAAATGAATACTTATATGGAAAAGTGAACTAACTATCTGCAAACCAAGGACGTTCCAGCTAGTCGTAGGCTCTGTCAAGCCATATCTTACTTTGATAGGCCAACCCCGAGATGGGACTATCAATCCACAAGAAGGTGTTGGTTTCTCTGACTACAACTATCCCTCAGCCAAGGAATGGGGATACCTTCTCTAAGTTAACAACACCTCAGGCTCCCTCCTCTAAGCTAACAGTACCTCAGGTTTGTTACCCCTAATTCCTTTTGAGGGCCGAGGGAGTTTCGTTGTTCTCCATCAGATTCTTCGTGTGCATCAGGGTGAGGGTGGTACGAAATGGTACCAAATGGTAGTTATTATACCCTTATTTGCCACCTTAGGTTCATTGGAGATCCCACTTTATTTCCTATATGATACACTTACCTTTATACCTTTCTCTATATTCATTTTTCCCACTTTTTTTCCATCATCGCCCACTGTGTGCTTCTAGGGGGGTGATGGTCAGTATGCCATCCCTCCCTGTACACTTGCATGGGAGTGACACCATCACTCCCTACATGCCTTGAGGGGGGTGATGGTCCACTTATCCTTGTGTTTTGGGAATTATCTTGATTGGATCATGTGCATGAACTGGATCTAATTCATCTAGCATGGAAACTCACACACCAGGTCGATCCCATCCATCACTTGGAGTCTAGATTCATCCTCCATTCACCTATATATTGAGGTCATTTTATGAGAAAGGGGAGACTCTTGTTATGCATTGTTATGCTGGTGAAATCACTTTGATTCCCTCAACCATTGTGATCAGCCTATTGTCTACAGTCTAGGAAGGTCTTGGATCAAGAACATTGGAAGATATTTGCATCTTCAACACAAGGTAATATATGATGTATGTCTGTTGTTATCATTTAATATAGACATGCGATTCTTCCCCCATATTATTATGTTGTTAATGGATGTATATGGTTCTTTGTTATATATCTACATTATTCATAACACATACATATTGGATCTATTATTTATTGTGTGATACAAATTAGATCTACTTTATGCTAGCTTAGATCTATGGTTATATATTCATTCTTATGCATCTTTTATATGTCAATAATTTTTTTGAGAAAGGTTTGGATGTATCTTTGTGTATAGGTTGTTTGGATAAGTGGAGCTAGATCTAGGGTAAGGATTATTAGGTCTACAATAGCTAAGGATTGTCTACATCAAAGGATCCTTCTTATCTAAGGTATGTCACCTTCCTTTCTCTCTTCTTACATGGTTGCATGGAAATGGATGTGTATATCTAGTGTCTATATAGTTATATCTAGTGGGAATATTACATTGGTATACCCTACGGTCTGTATTGAACCAAGGGAAAGGGTTCAAGAGGGTGCTCACCTGTCCGCAGGAGAAAACTATACAACAGAACTGGTGACTCCACTAGGGAAAGATTGGTTATACTTTCCCTAGTTTTTTTTACTTTCAATTCATTGAATTCTTGATTCTTTCGCTTTATTGGGTTTTGATTTGATTACAAAGTTCATGTTGCATAAGTATTGGGCCTATTCCACCTCTAGGACTACTCAGATTTGAGCATTAACTCAAAAAATTTCCCCTTTTGCTGCTCCATCGCCCCCTCTCCTTGAGGATCAGGGTGAGGCCATCCCTCCATACATGCTTATAGGGGGGCGATGCTCCCTTGACCATCCCTCCTCTCTAGTCTCTAACAGAGCGATGGTGCCCTAATTTAGCTTGTTTGAAGGGTTTGGGTTTGTTTTTTCTCATATCTCTATCTGGTTGGTTCTCATAACTATGTCTTGAGTCTCATACACTATGTGCAACCCTCAAATAGTATTCTTTTGAAGTCTTTGAGTGATTGTGATTGCTTTCAATCCTTCTTCTTTGAGTGTGTTTGATAGCCCTTGAATTAGTGCTTGGGTCTCTAATTTGATCCCTCTATTATGGTGGTGATCTTGGAAGACTATTTTAGCCTCTGTTGATGTTCCTAAAACTCTGTTTAAGTCAGTACTATAGCAAGGGTATCTTTTCGGTCATTCTTTGTCACACATTGTATGCCAAACATTGGGATGCTGCAATGAGTTTTAATGGTCTCTAGTTGTCCTATTGATCACTATTTTTTATTTTTCTTTTTGAATAATTGAAGCTTCTTGTTGCATGCATACTCTTGTTGCAATTTTGTTTCATAGTTATAAACAAAAGGGAAAAAACAAAGGATTTTACATTTGCATGTACATAGCTTCTTTTTTAGTGTGCTTGTTTTCGATTTGATTGCATAGAAGGAACATTCATGATTGGATTTGCTTTTGCATGTCTGCACATTCTTGTTGGATCTTTTGGATTGATTGAAAAGGAAAATGAATCTCTTCTTTCCAATAGATAGAAGTTCATTGAATGAAAAAGAAGTGCATTATTATTCTTGCATTTTTTGCTATCTTTTTGGTCTAGAGTCTTTCACATCACCAAGTCTCAACCATATACCTGCTTGAGTAATCAACAACCATAAAAGAAAGTGCTTAATTAAAATATATTAAAATTTTCTTTTTGGTCGAGCAAACCAACATTAGCTTAGGGTGTAGGGCCTTGTAATAGGATTGGAGAGGACACTCTCCAAGGCCATATAAAGAAACTAGAGTCATTAAAGAGTGGAAATCCATTAGTAGCAAAAGACGCTTGCTAGGAAATCTCATCTAACACATGATTCAATCACGAGGTCAAGCTAGGTGCATTTGAGAGATATCCCCTCTTGGTGTGCTTAATGGGTTCTTACGTGTATTGGGGATTGGTCAGTTGGTAGTCCTTGGGGTGACACCTCTTGGACATGATTCAATTCTTCAACATATGTCGCATGTTTTCTACCCACACATTTGAACTTAACTTATGACTATTTCACCTGGTCATCCTTTTGTGAAGTGATAGCCTTAGTTTCTTTTCCTAGGTATCTACATAGGTGACTGCAAGTGGGAAGTGCTTGTGGTACCCAAGATAGATGATATATCATCTGATTTATCTACCTTGGGGGGTTCCCCACGGGTTCTTGGACCTTGGATTCGAGGGAGTAGGAGGAGTTATCATAATTGTCTCTCACCTCTTTGCTAGTGGATTGAGACCCACCTTCAAAAGAGTCCTTTGAGACAATTGGTTTTCCTGTTGATAGCCTAGATTTTGCTAGGGGCATGCTATGTGTTCTCTTGTATTTGGCCTTAGGATTTTTATTTTGGTAAATTTCAATTATTCACCATGGCCAATCTATCGATTCGTCAATCTTGATGCATTAGAGGCCTCTCTCTTGTTGAGGAGGAACCTCCATCTGTTTGAAGGCAGGTCACCTCTCTAGAAGGTGTAAGAGACACTATAAATTATGAAAGCGATTATGTTCATACCACCCAATTTTACATTGAATTTGTGGCCGAGGGTGTTGTTCCACACTTTAAACCACCTTTGACCCATCCTTTCAGCCCTGTACTTGAGAAAATTAGACCTTTACCTGGTGATCCCTTTTCACTGTTCAATCAAATGATGTCATGGACCACATTATCTTCAGGTATGGAACAACCCACCACATCTTCACTTGGTAGTGGGGGAGGAACTTTGGTTAATTCTCCACAACCATCCATTAGTGGGGTAAATGCTCCATCTACTACACCCAACATACCTACTTTTTCATTTTGGGGAACATAGGCCATACCTATTATATCACGCATTGGTCAATCTAGTACTCCACCATCTAGTGGATCATCAGCTCAAGTATCCTCAACTTTTCCTTTTGGGGGGGGGGGGATTTTCTACGTTTACTACCAACGGTAGTTCCCAAACCAACGTTGGCGTGTCTAGAGGAATCCCTATCATTCCAAATGTTGGATTTCCTTTTGGGTGGAACCCATCTATGGAGGAAAGCGACCCGCCTCCCTCTCTAGGGGGGGAACCTTTATAAAGTATCCAACCCATGGGGGAGTAAAATGTTCCTAGTAACACTCCCTTTACTGGAAGCACACCTATGTCTAGTGTTTTACCCTTCCAAATAAGTGGTAATGTTTCTGGTAGTTTCCCATCCACTATGGGGACTAATGCTCCTAGTGGATTCCCTTTTCCTGGGGAAAACACCTATGTTGGAGGAGTTCCCTATCATAGCGGTAGTAATTCGCCTTAGGGTACTTATGGGAACAATCCCTTCAGTGGTGGAAATCAACCTTATGGGGGTATTCACTTCACTGGGGGAAATCCTCCTTATGGGGGGAAACAATTTCTTGGGGGAAATCCTCCTTATGGGGGGAAACAATTTCTTGGGGGAAATCATGCTTTCCCAAGTTTGTATGCTTCTGGAAGCTAATATATGGGGGGACCTTAATGTCCAATGGGTCTCAACACCCAATTAACTTTGACACAAAATCCATTTTCCAACACGCAACTACCCTTTTTAGCTACTTTGAATTTTCTGTATTTATCGAGGTTAACCAATGACCCCATTCGTCACAACCCCTTATGGCCACCTATTCCACACAAGATCACTACATACATACCCAAATTTGATGGTAAGGCGGGAGAAGACCCATCCACTCATGTTGTCGCTTATCATTTGTGGTGTGTCTCCAACTCCATGTTGGATGACAATGTTAAGTTACGTCTTTTCCCTTGGACCCTAACCGAGAGTGCATCCAAATGGTACATTGAATTGTCAACCGCATCCTATTCTAGCTTCAATGCATTAGCAATGGAATTTCTAACCCACTTCCAATTACCTATCCGATATGAAACATGAACGGATATTTTGACATATTTGTGTCAAAACACTGCCACCCATATTTCTGACAATATTCATGAATGGAGATGAACGCGGAGGCTTGTAAAAGCCGCCATTCCTGATCAATTATTAAAGAGACTAGTTTACAAATTCATTGTTACCTCCCATTACTCATGATGTTGCTATGGATGGGGCCATAACCGAAGAGCAATCTATCCATTGTGCACAACATTTGGATTTGGTATATTCACAATCAGGTACTTTATACGACATTATCCCGCATGCTCCTTAACCATCAACTGATCCGTCTCTACCTACACCTGTACTACATGTCGATGGTGTGGTTGGTTCCGTCTTTGACATTTTAGTGAACTGGTTAAGTGGGAAACTTAACCAACTTTCCATTTCCAATCTACCCACTTCAACTACATCTACTACCAAACCACCTAATGTTCCAACTCAAACCTTCGAGGTCAACACAGTACAATCACAACCGCAGAAATCTCAACAGTCTGGAGGCAAAAAGAAGAAAAATAGGGCTAAAAACCTTGTGAATGAGTCTGGAAGTCAACAAGCACCACCCCCTAATGATGGGGGAAGCAAGAATGAAAGGAAACTAAAATTCCTGTGAAATATTTATGGGGGTGATCATATGACTCACCTATGTCCATGCTTAAAAGAGGTCAATGAGTTCATTGCTCATAAATACTCTACCCCACCTCCTGTCATGTTAACTCATCCTTTCCATCAACAACAACACCAATAGATGGTTGATACAAATCCTCCACCTTTGTAAGGGGGTAATGGAGGTCATCCTACCCAAGGGGATGGACCGTTGAATGTATTCTTTTTAGAGGAACCAATCACCCTTACCACTCGGAACTGCACTTATGAGAAACCTGAGACCCGTTCTCTACTGAAAAGGAATCAGCTTCTCCATCCCAACCAAATGGCCCTCTTCAAATAGATAAACCTGCTCTTAACATAGTCATTCTCCCTCCTAAGGGCGTACTTCATCGAGAAACACATAATCCCAATGCTCGAGCTGCTCAACATTATAGTATTGTTGAGGATTTAGCTCAATCCCCTTGTGCCATGTCTACTCTTGAAGTGTTGCAAAATTGTCCTACACAATATAAATTATTGTTGTCATCCATTGGATGGGTTGACCCCATAGAATCCAATTTAGTTGTTTTTGACATGGAACATAGCCAACGAAGACTCTCCCACCAGATTGCATTTCATATACAAGTAGTTGTACATGGGAAAAATATATTTTGCACTGTTATTGATGAAGGAGCCTCAACTTGTGTTATGTCCATTTCATGCTGGCATGTGATAGGATCTCCTGATCTTTTCTAATCCTCTACTTCTTTGAAATCCTTTGATGGTCTTACTTTTATACCACATGGAATCATTCATGCCTTGCCTATCAAAATAGGGGGTAAAACTGCTACGGTAGATTTTGAAGTCGTCGATGCACCTCTTGACTATAATTTGTTAATGGGGCATAGTTAGTTTTATGCCATGAATACAATAGTCTCATAGGTCTTTTGACTTCTTTGCTTCCCCCATCAAGAGAAGATCATCACTATAGATCAACTTGCTTACTACACACCTGAATTATGACTCGATCCTAGTGTTAATGTTCCCTTCATAGGCGATTCCATGAAGACTTATGAAAATGTGGGTATTAGTTTGTTTAAAGATTCCTCATTCATGGGTACTTTTCCTTTTCCAGCACCTAAACCCTCAAAACAAGAATATACCATTTGTATGATATCTTCCATCTTTAACCATGTTCTTGGTTCATTTGATCCTTGGGTAATACCCAATGTTACAAAAGTTAGATTCAATGGGAGATTCTATGCCTCTGTTAGCAGTCGAAACTACTTACCAAGTTAGTTAGTCCAATCCCGTTGACCCACATTGTGATCATCACACAGTTGTTGATCTCGATCCTTATGTTGTGCCTTCTTAGGACAACTCCCCATCTCCTTCACATGACTTTCTAATGGATGGTTTACCATCTAATGAATCAATCATGGAAGTCATGGCTTCATGCGACAAGCCTTGGGAGGATATGCATCATTGTGCCTCTTTCCTTCCAAATTTAGAAAAGATGGAGGAAATTCTCCAATATCCTGATCCTCACCCATTTGTTGATATTTATGTTGATTTAGATCCACGCTGAGTTTTGATCTTGATATTGATCCTGATCCTCACCTAGTTGTTGACCTTGATCCCTTACCCACATGGGACTATTCTTCACCAATTTTGCATGAATTTTCTGATTATGTCTTACCTTTGAATGAGATCCTTATGGAAATCATGGCTACTCATGAAAATCCTTAGGAGGAGGAGTACCATAGTGCATCTCTTCTTCCCAATCAGGAAAAAGTGAGAAACATTATGCACACCCTCGTTGCAACTACCCAAACCTTATGGCACCGTCCCTACAAAGTTAAACGTGTGCTACATCAGGGGGCACATGAGTTAATCAATTAAAATGGTGACCCTTGTGGGCCCCTATCGAGTATTCTTCTATCCCTTTTTTAGGCTCATTAAAACTGAATGAAAAAGGCCCCATATGGAGCATTTTCTCTCTCTCTCTCTCTTCTTTGATCTCCTTAAAAAATAAATATGGATTCGAGTTGACTTGTACTGGCTCATTAAAATTACAAGTATGAGGTGCATACTGAGCATATTTCTCTCTCTTCTTTAAGATCCTTAAAAAATAAATATGGATCCGAGTTCACTTGTCAAGGCTCATTAAAATTTTATGGAAAAGGTACCCTTATGAGCATTCTTCCATCTCTCCTTCGAGCTCATTAAAAACAGAAAGGAGGTCACGAGATTAATTTTCTGGGCTCATTAAATATTCACGGAAAAGGTATCTATGGAGTCTTCTTTAAGCTCTTTTTTGACTCCTTAAAATTGAAAAGATTCTCGATCAAGCTTGTTCCTTTCACACTCATTAAAGGATTTGAAAGAACATCCATTCAGTATAATTTTAACCCTTTTCCGGGCCAAATGGATTAATTATGAAAAAGGAATACTCTAATCAACTTTGGCTAGAAGAGTTCTTCATCGTATTATTTTATGTTTTTTCGGACAGTGGGACTGACTCTACAAAAAAACGCACCTTATAGTCTTATTTAAGTATTTTAGACTCTCTAAATAGGAAAACATCAGCCATGCATTGACTACCCCGGACTCGACAAAAATCCACGGGATGGTATCTTATCGAGCATTATTCTATATTTTCTTCAATCTCGTTAAAAAATGAATAAGGATTCGAGTTTACTTCTTTGGGCTCGATAAAATTTTATGAAGAAGACACTATCGAGCATTATTCTATCTTTTCTTCAAGCTCAGTAAAAAATGAAGAAGGATTTGAGTTTACATCTTCGGGCTTGTGAAACTTTTACAAAGAATATATTATCGAGCATACTTCTATCTCTTATTCAAGCTCGTTAAAATATGAAAAAGGTAAGTCAAAAAGAGAAATGGGAAGGGGGGAGAAATTTATTGTCTATCTCATACAAGTGCCAACATGTTGTACCTCACCCTTGAACATGGCACATGTTTGTGTTTTTGTCTTACAGTTGGGTTATAGCCTTGCTTCAGAACCATACCATTTTCCCAAGTCATAGTACTTCTTTGATTGGTTACTCTTCCAATCACTATGGAGGGTGCATCAATGCCTCATGTGTCATTGCACTACAGTCTATATGGTGTTCTTGAGTCTTTGATTCCTAGTCACATAGTTGTCGTTCTATATGTTGAAGGGAATGTCAACTTGAGTCGGCCATTCTGCAGTCATCTTGACCTTTTGTTTTGGCCATCTCTGTGTTAGTTTGTCATACTTGGTTATCATACATATTTATCAAATCTCTCGATGTCTATTTCATGTCGATTGATGGGGTATACATTAAGGCCCTCCTTCTACAGATTCCTTCCTATCAACACCAACTCCCTATATAGGAAGTGGACCTAGAAACATTAGTACCCTAGACCTTACAGTCATCAGTGGCGGGATTCCTTGCATTTGAGAAGGGGTAAACATCATTGAATCCTAATCGAGCGATTTTATAGGTGTTCGACATCATATAATCTATTCACACTTGTTAGAATGTACTAGGTGTATTGGGATCCATTATCATCATTGGTGGACTCCCTCGCCTTTGTTAACAGTAAACATCATTGATCGGTAATCAGACGGATTCTCACATGTTCGACATCAACACATCTATTCACATGTTGTAGAATCACACCATCGGGGTTTGAGATGAAGACCTTGGGTTAGGGGTTGCATCACTCACCCTTGTTTCCCCTCCCAAGTTGCATTGGAGTTATATCACCAATCCAGATAGTGTATGACGACCATCTCTGCACACTCATTGGTGCTATCTTTCCTCCTGACATGTATATTGTATATTGTGACATAGATCCACACTGTATTGGTCACTGGCTATGTTATTTTTCATGACATGGTTCCACACTTGTATCTCTTGTGGCCATGATATCATACTTCATTTATGGATCTGCAGTATACTCTTGGAAGCCATGCTTTTTCCTACTTTTACCAAGCATGGGTATGCCCAAATCGGGAATGATATGTATATACTTGGTTGATGTTTTGTAGTTTCTCTCCAGTTTCTTGTATCCATGACCTTTACCTTGAATTGTTTTTATAAAGTGTTTTGGCCATCATATTCTCTTCTGAACTCACAATCTAGGGGGCATCTGTTATGCCCTTATTTTCTGCCTTAGGTTCATTGGAGATCCCAGTTGATTGCTTAGATGAGACACTTACCTTTATACCTTTCTCTATCCTCATTTTTCCCACTTTTTGTCCACCATGTCCCTCTATGTGCTTCTAGGGGGGAGATGATTAGTCGACCATCCCTCCCTGTACACTTGCAGGGGAGTGACACCATCACTCCCTACATGCCTTGAAGGGGGATGTGGTCCACTTATCCTTGAGTTTTGGGCATTATATTGATTGGATCATGTGCATGACTTGGCTCCAATTCATCTAGCATGGAAACTCACACACCAGATCGATTCCATCCATCACTTGGAGTCTAGATTCACCCTCCATTCACCCTCCATTTACCTATATATTGAGGCCATTTTATGAGAAATGGGAGACTCTTGTTATGCATTGTTATAATGGTGAAATCACTTTGATTCCCTCAACCATTGTGATAATCCTATTATCTGCAGTCTACGAAGGTCTTGGATCAAGAACATTGGAAGAGATTTGCATCTTCAACACAAGGTAATATATGATGTATGCCTCTTGTTATCATTTAATATAGACATGTGATTCTTCCCCCCTATTATCATGTTGTTAATGGATCTATATTGTTCTTTTCTATAGATCTACATTATGCATAACACATACATATTGGATTTGTTATTTCTTGTGTGATACATATTAGATCTAGTTTATGCTAGCTTAGATCTATGGTTATATATTCATTCTTATGCATCTTTTATATGTCAAGAGGTTTTTTGAGAAATGTTTGGATGTCTCTTTGTGTGTAGGTTTATTGGCTAAGTGGAGATGGAGCTAGGGTAAGGATTATCAGGTCTGCAACAACTAAGGATTGTCTACATCAAAGGATCCTTCTTATCTAAGGTATTCCACCTTCCTTTCTCTCTTCTTACATGGTTGCATGGAAATGTATGTGTAGATCTAGTGGGAAGATTATTACATTGGTCTACCCTACGGTCTATCTTGAACCAAGTGTTGTGAGGAAAATGCACCTATAGTTCAGGGGAGAAACTACCAACTTACAGGTATGAAAGATAGACCTACAAATGTTCTGGAAGTGCAACTAGTAAGCAAAGATATTTAAGGTTAAAAAGGTGAGTACCTTATTAAGAAGGTTGATCCAAGCTTTCCCTTCATTGCTCTTCAATGCTATCCAGTATCGCACTGCCCACACCTGCAAAACAACTTGATACCTTTTTCAAATACATTTGACTACATATATAAGATTGATATTCAAGACAGAAGAAAACATCAAACTACGAGCAAACTGTAATCAAATCCAAAACACACATGAAATAGGTCTTATTTGGAAAGGGAAGAAAGTCTGATCTTTATTGATGAATGAAAGCAAGTACATAAAGTTATACCTTCTTCCAAGCTTGGCACTTCACGAAACCTAGATTCAAGGTCTCTTGCTTCTGTTCTCCAAGGATCCCAGCCTCTAATAAGCTGTGCTAGGGTTTATAAAAAAATGAGGCACAAGAGAGGGGGATGAGGGTCTCCATTCCTCCATCATGACAATGTTAAATACTTGGTCCTCTCACATGGCCCTTCTAGCCTCCTTATATAGTCAATGAAGGATAGGAAAAGAAGTTATAACCGATCAGGAAGTTCCCAAACCAACTTAACTTACCCAAATTTTGAGATTTTGACTAGTACAGGAATGTGCCCTACTCTGCAGTATAAAAACTAGCGCATTTATGGAGGTGGGTGCTACTTTAATTAAGCAAAGTAGGGCATATGCGCTACTATCATGCTTATGTACCAGCGCCCATGTGGAAAAATGGCCAAAAACAGGGTTTTTTTGCTCATTTTCAGAAGATGGTTTGGTTTGGAAAAATGTTCCTAAGGGTTGTAACCATCAAATGGGTCAAGAGGGAGGTAATTTCAACCATTTTTAGTTTCCCAAATGACCCCTCAATCCACAAGTGTCCTGTTGTGTGACTAAACTTGATCTCAAGAAGTGTCGTCATGCAACCAAGGGAAGTAAGTGTCGTCATGGACGGAGAGGTGTCATTTTAAGCTATAACAGATGCCCCCTAATGTATGAGGTCAGAGGGAGTGAGGGAAACGATGGCCGAAATAGATTATAAATAAAAAAGAGTTGAAACATGGAGGAACCGGAGAAACCAAGAACCATAGGCTCAAATGAAGTACCTGAAAGCAAAGGCAATGTCAGACAAACTTATCCTTGGGGTAACTGTCCATGTTCAAATAGTGGAACATGACCTCCAAGAGGATACAATAATGATCCAAATACTAATGCATATATCATGGCCACTAAAATACAAGCGTGGATCCATGAGGAACATAAGTGTAAACATAGCCACATAAATACAAGGTGGATCTATGTCAAAACTGGAGAACATAGCCATAGAGAACAAGTTGGATCTATGTCTCATCAAGAGCCAAAAAGAGTGTGGCTCGGTCTTGCGCAACTAGGGTGATAACATAGATAAGGTGATGCTATCGAGGATCCCAAGGTCTTCATCCAAAAACAACCCAAGGTACAAACCTATCCATGCGAATAAATGAGTTGATGTCGAACATGGGAGGTATCGTTTGATTACCGCTCATTGATGTATACCATTAACAAACGCGAGGGTGTCCACCGATAATAAAAATGGAACCCAAGGTACCTAGTACATTCAAGCAAGTGCGAATAAATGGTCTTGCCGTCGAACACTTGAAGAATCCATCGGATAGGAGACATTGATGTATTCCCATCTATCCAATAGCGAGGGAAACTGCCACTAATGACTGCAATCCCCAAGGTACTAACTGAAACTCTAAAATTCATTCCCAGAGCACAATGAGTTGAAGTCGATGGGAAGAAGTCCGTTGGAAGGGAGGCCTTAATGCATCCTCCATCATCCAACACGAGGGACACTCAATAGGTATGAGCTGATTTGGAGTAGGAATGAACACATGATGAAACATACTGACACCAAGGAATGGCCGATGCATAAGGTCAAGGCAACTGCAGAATGGCCGACACAGGTTATATCCTTGAATAGGGAGCACGACACAAGAGTGACTTAGGCAGCTTTTAACACAAAGAGACCACGATACAAATCTGCAATGTAGGAGACATTAACAGATTCTCCATATGATTGGAAGACTAACCAAATGGAGGAGTAAGAACTCTGAGATCAGGTTTATCCTAAGGCCAACACTAGAACCCAACTTGTTTGATAGACTCAAAACAGGTGCTTTGTTCAAGGAGGTAGTTGACTTGCTGCCATCATATTGAAAGATATTTTAACATTCTTCCCTTCCCTTTCCTTTTTCATTTTTTAATGAGCTTGACAAAGAACTAAAGCATGCTCGATGGTATTTTCATATTTAAGGAGTCTGAAAAACCTAGAAGAAAACTCCATACACCTATCTGTGGATTTTATATCGAGCCCGGATTGGTTTGTGCTCGGCGGTGTTTTCTTGCTTATAGAGTTGAAAAACTTAAACAGTCCTCTATCAACCATCTCGTGGATTTCACATCGATCCCGAGTAGGTGAATGCTCGCTTGGTGTTTTCACATTTTGAGAGTCTGAAAACCCTAAAGACGACTCCAAAGGTCCTTCTTTGTAAAGTTAGTCTCCTTCCCCAAAAAAGTGTAAAATAATGGAAGAAGAACTCTTCTAGCGCATCAAAGAGTATACCTAGAGTATACCTTTTCCGTAAATTATCCACCAAGGCCCGGAAAAGGGATAATTCTATACCTAAGTGGATGTCAGTTCAGTTATTTTAAAGAGCTCGAAAAGACAACTATGCTCAGCGAAATTTTCCTATTTAAGGAGTCTGAAAAGGGCTTAAAATAACTCCATAGGGATCTTTTCCGTAAAGGTTTAACAAGCCCAAAAAAGTAAACTCGTGACTTCCTTACTGTTTTTAATGAGCTCGAAGTGAAGATGAAAGAAATGCTCGTAACCTACTTACTGTTTTTAACAAGCTCGAAGTGAAAGTGGAAGAATGCTCGAAATGGGAGGAGACGAGTGTCAGGGACATGCAAAACTAGCTCAAAGCGCATGGAACAAAGCTATGCCTAATGCAAGGAACATGAGCAAGATAAGGACACTCAGGGTGTGTCTCCTCCAGGTAAAAGGTGTCAAATTGTGAAGGCAAAATGATACAGGGCTTAGCATAAATGAGATTAGAGATAGAGGCTTATATAACGAGTTAAAAGCGTGGAAGCCGGCATTAGGCTCATTAGCGCAAGCAGGATCATAACAGATGCATATGCAACTTAAACACAAAGATGGGAGCCTTATCAGGGATGGCCAAAAATATATGAGGAAGAAAGATATGAGGCTTCTTCTCAAAGTCATGGTAAATCTAAAAAGGCTCCCGAGCCTATGAGAAAAAATCGGCATGGGCACCAAAATGGCATAAAGGTGCTGACTAGGGTGACCCATGTTAGGTAGGCTCTCCTGTTGGACTGGTGCAAAATGCATAAAGAGATTGCTAACACACCAATATCCAACAGGTTCGACCCTATGGCGAATTCAGATGGAAAAAGGTTCAAATGCAATATAACAGTGGGGAAGCCTAAACCTATATGCAAGGTTCTGAATTTACCTGACATGGTTGCACAAGGTGTCAAAAAGGACCAGTAAGCAAGTATAAATCCAGCTAAGAATCTTGTCTCCAAGAAACATTAGTACCAAGATCATATCTAAAACATATGTAAAGAAAAACTTGATACAAGTCATTGTGGTAGAAATACTTTCAACTTCACTATCATCAACAGCATGCATAAACAAGGCATATTTTTCAAATGAAGAATCTATGGTACCCAAGCCCGAGGACTTACAACCAACAAGATCAAATTTAGGATGAAGATCAAAGTTGAAGGACATGATGGAATTTGCAGAAACAAATTCATCATCACGGAAGTTGAAAATTCTAGAAGCAGAATCAAACTCAGCAGGAACACCGATTTGTGGATCTATAGGAGAGCTCAAAGACTCAATAGTAGGAAGATCAGACTTTAAGGTCAAACTGGGGCTGGACATTACTACGGCTGGATCAACATCCAAATGAATGGCAGATTGTATTATGGACTCTAGGAAAACTTCATCAGAAGAAAGTATATCATCCCAGATAGAACACATATCTAAACATTCAGATGGAGGTGTCACTTGGTCAAAAGCTGGGACTAAGTCCTGAGAAGGTAAGTATGAACTTAGAGACTTCTTCTCAGTAGCAGTTGAACTGAAGGAACAATATGCCACATAAGTCCCATGTGACATAGTAGTGCCTAATGACAAGGGATTTGATTGGTCTACAGTTGGGTAATAAGGAGGATCAACGAATGTAAGTTGGTCGATAGTGATGATGCTTTCGTTATGAGGAAAATGCATCACACGAAAGAGCGTAGACACCACAACATGCATAACATAAACATAATCATGCCCGAGGATCATATCAAAGTCCACAGGGTCCTTTAAGACCATAAAATCAACTAAGACTGTTTTTCCACCGAAATAACAGGTACCTGACGGAGGAATCTGATCGGTTCACTAGGTGTTCTATCAAAGGTCAACGGCCAATTAACAGCTGGAATAACATTAGGGAAACCCAAATCTCTCCAAGCATAAGCGGATAAGATACTAACAAAAGCTCCTTCATCTACAATGCATCGATCAACCGTATGGTTCCCGATATCAACCTTTATCTGGAAAGGTGTTGAAGAAGGAAGACAAGGCTCGGCTAGACTATTCCAATCAAAGGAAACGATCCTAGGGCTTGGTAGGGGTTCACATGGCACAGATGAAGTACCCCCTTTTTCAAGAACATCCAAACTGGTAATGCAGAATACTTCTGCAGTAGGTGCATCAATCTTTGCAGGACTGATGGCATCGGTCGAAGATTGCATCGATTCGATCACTTCACTCTCCGAAGGAAGAGTGGGGTTGACCAAAGATTGCATTGGTTCAACCATTTTATCAACCAAAGGTTGATCTGACTGTAGGAATCTATAGACAACTCAGGAACAGAGGTTCCTTCATACATGGACCACACTCTTCGTGCTTCTGGAATGGCAGGGCATCAGTGAGTAAGGTGATATCCCTTACAAAGTTTACAATGGAACTTTGGTTTCCGTCCTATAAGTCTAGACTCCTTTACAAGATCGGTACTCTCAGCATGACTAGCATTGGCTGACAGCTTTCCCCCAGCATGACTTAAAATGGCTGGTTTCTTAGAAGCAGAAGACTTTTGAACTAAGGACCACACATTTTGCACTTCTGGAAGTACAAGGCACAAGTAAGTAAGGTGGTCTCCCTCACAAATCTTGCAAGGGAACTTACACTTCTATTTATTGGGTTTGTCGACAATGTCAAATCCCTCAGCATGACTTGCAGTGGCTGATCTGATGTCTCCAGTATGACTCACAGGAACTGGTGACTTGTCATTAATATGACTAGTAGTGATCAATGACATGTCCCCAACATGACTGACAGTGGTTGAAGACAAACTTTCAGTGTGATTTTCAGTGACTAAAAGTTTTCTTCTAGCATGACCTCTAGAGGCTAGGTAGGTGCCCCCTGCATGATTTGCAGAGGCAGGGTGCTTGCCCCCGGCATGACTTGCAGTGGCTGGGTTGCTGCCCCCTTATTTTGGCATCTTCTTCCTATTCTTCCCCCATTTATTCCTTTTAGACTGTTGGTTACTAGTATTGATACTTTCGCCACATGAGGTAGAAGGAGGAGGAGAAGATGTTATTGGCAAAGAAGGCACAGGGTTTTGATGCTCTTGATTTGAGGTGCTTACAAAAGAAGCGTCAGGAGCATGTAAGGAATTCGAAGTGGAAAACAACCAAACTGGTAGCCCTATAGTGAATCCAGGAAGATTCAGAGTATCCATTAAGGGAGTACCAATGTTTCCAATGAATGGAACAACACAAGGATCCCCAGGAACAGGGGTACCTTGATTGGCACTCACCAGAACGCTAGACATAGTTTCCTGCTCAAATGAGCAAGAAGTTCTCTAAGGAAAATTAAGACAAGTAGCACAAAGAGCACACCATTAAAAAAGGTCCTAGGTAAATCAAACTAGGCAAACAGATGCCTTCTGTAGAAGAGTTTGGGATGATGAGGGCCCAGAACAGATCAACGAAGGATGAAGAACAGTTACTCGGGGTCCACAATACAATGACTAAGGGTGCAAGCGCTCGAATCACCCAACCGCCCTCCCAAAGACTTGCAAGGGATTTCCTCCCACGTCTGTCCTAGGTACAATAGATATAACCCTCCACCGTCACCTGTGTATGATCCTATGGTCAGATACTAAGGATACCACCACACCGAAAACTCCTAGGGGAACAGTCTCTGGTCGAATCAGAAGGCGTGGGCAGGGTAGCTGATCCCAAAACTAAAAAGAGTCCCCAAACGCGATCCAATCCTGGTATATGCTCGAAACAGAAAGTAGGAGGTGTATTCCCAACAATCTGATCTCACAAGACCTACAGCATAGATCCTAGGCAAGCTTTGAATGAGGTGGGTTTACCTGTGATAGTCGAACTACGATTTTTGCGTAATGTGTGATCTTGGGTGGTTTAAGGTGTTTTAAACCCAAGATCCTAACCAAAACTAGATGGTGAAAAGTGTAACCTAGAAAAGAAAATGTTACTAGTACATTTTATTAGGGTTCATTTTAAAGGTTACTTGCTTACTCAAAAAGGTAGTGGGTGTGTGAGAGTGGTTATAACAGAGATAGAGTACTGAAAATGAAATATTTACCACTAAACAAATCTTTTCTTTTCAATGCAAGTCTTAAAGATACGATCTAGAATGCATGTGCAAATGCAATTTTTAGTCTTTTCGAATGCAAAAAAGATAAAAACAATGTCTAAATGTACAATATTAAACTCAAAACCTAAGAATGCAGCTACTCAACAAATCAGTATGCAAAAGAAAACTTCTTATTTTTGATGCAAAGCACTCTTAAATCCTTTAATCCACTTGCAAGGTACTCTACTCAAAAAATAAATCAAATTTTTTATGCTTTTCAAAGGTAAGAAACAAAACTGAAATTGAAACTAACCTACTATCAAAGTAAAAGCAAAGAACTTTCAGATTTCCTTATTGAAACAGTAAAAGCTACCAATACGACTTTCAGATTCTTATTGATGTAAGCATGCCAACCATTGGGAAAAGAGTATGAAAACTACTTTTAGACCCTAAAAAAGCAAATGACCTACAAAGAAGTACGGTTTGGTAAAGTCAGGTCTACACATAAACAGTGCAATCAAGGTCCTAAACAACAGCAAAGACACTTGAGCTTTCACTACAAAAAGAAAACTAAAAGCATAATGGAGGATAAGAAACCAATCTAAAGAGAAATTTTACTCAAATAGACACAAACAGGGTCAAGTAGACTCAATAGGTTTTAATCCAGTGGAAATGGAGCAAGCAGGTTCAGTCAGACTCAAATTAGGGTACAAAACACCAAACTGGTCCACAACCCCCCAACTTGGGTCAACAAGCCCCAAAACTTTCCAAACAAGCCCAAATTGATCAAAAGAGGTCCAAATCATGAACATAGGATCAATACAAGGATAGGATACCAATTACAGTAGTTTAACTTAGACCTAGGGTCATCAGGGACCCCAAAATTGCAGCCACAACCCCCAAATTTGGGTCCACAACCCAAAAAGTGTGTGCTACTATGTATGAGGCATACCAATGCCCATAACAGAGGAATGCGCTACTGTGCAGAGGAAAACTAGTGCATGGGCGCTACTGTGCTTCACAACAGTAGCGCATAGGTGCGAAAAGTTGAAAAAATGGGGTTAAAACCCCCCAACTTGGGTCCACCAGGGTCTGAAAGGGCTAGGAAGGGTCTGTAAGAGCCAAGGAGGGTCAAACAAAGCCTAATAACTGATTCTAATCAAGAAATTGAACAAATACCTTCAAACAAAACTAAATAAATGACCTTGTATACCCCTAAGTAGTTAGGCTTTCCCCAGCAGAGTCGCCATTCTGTTGTGAGGAAAATGCACCTATAGTTCAGGGGAGAAACTACCAACTTACAGGTATGAAAGATAGACCTACAAATGTTCTGCAAGTGCAACTAGTAAGAAAAGATATTTAAGGTTAGAAAGGTGAGTACCTTATTAAGAAGGTTGATCCAAGCTTTCCCTTCCTTGCTCTTCAATGCTATCCAGTATCGCAATGCCCACACCTGCAAAACAACTTGATACCTTTCTCAAATACATTTGACTACATATATAAGATTGATATTCATGACAGAAGAAAACATCAAACTAAAAGCAAACTGTAATCAAATCCAAAACACACATGAAATAGGTCATATTTGGAAAGGGAAGAAATTCTGATCTTTATTGATGAATGAAAGCAAGTACATAAAGTTATACCTTCTTTCAAGCTTGGCACTTCACGAAACCTAGATTCAAGGTCTCCTGCTTCTGTTCTCCAAGGATCCCAGCCTCTAATCAGCTGTGCTAGGGTTTATAAAAAACTGAGGCGCAAGAGAGGGGGATGAGGGTCTCCATTCCTCCAGCATAACAATGTTAAAGACTTGGTCCTCTCACATGGCCCTTCTACCCTCCTTATATAGTCAATGAAGGAGAGCAAAAGAAGTTATAACTGATCAGGAAGTTCCCAAACCAACTTAACTTACCCAAATTTCAATATTTTGACTAGTACAAGAATGTGCCCTACTCTGCAGTAGACAAACTAGAGCATTTATGGAGGTGGGCGCTACTTTAATGAAGCAAAGTAGGGCATATGCGCTACTATCATGCTTATGTACCAGCGCCCATGTGGAAAAATGGCCAAAAGCAGGGTTTTCTGCTCATTTTTAGGAGATGGTTTGGTCTAGAAAAATGTTCCTAAGGGTTGTAACCATCAAATGGGTCAGAAGTGAGGTAATTTCAACAATTTTTAGTGTCCCAAATGACCCCTCAATCCACAAGTGTCCTGTTGTGTGAATAAACTTGATCTCAAGAACTATCGTCATGCGACCAAGGGAAGCAAGTGTTGTCACGGATGGAGAGATGTCATTTTAAGCTATAAAACCAAGGGAAAGGGTTCAAGAGGGTGCTCACCTATCCGCAGGAGAAAAATATACAACAGTAGTACGGGTAACATGGTTCTCACATAGATATTTCAGGTCTAGAAACTAGTAGGGCTGTTTTTGACATCCATGGATGATGGAATAATGGGCTTGCTCTCACTATTTATATGCATGGTTGAGACTAGCCAAGTGGCACCAAGGTTGATGGAAACTAGCCACTTGGCATCCATGCGGTTGGACACTTTTCCCCCTTTTCTAAGGATATTTGGACAAGTGGCATAACTGGAATTGGACATATTCCCCCTCTCCAATCACAAGCTTAGGATGATCACTCTCCCCCTTGTGGAAGGATATCCCCCCATCTCTTCTTTGTCCTTCTTAGTCTATAGTAGTCGTGTGTTTTATATAAAATGTACATAATTACATCGTTATAGTTTGTCTTCTATCCATATCATTCATATTTACATAATTAAATTATGGGGTCAAAAATGGGGTGTTACATTCCCCTATCCCTTAATTTATGCACCATCCTCAGTGCATCTTCAATGCTATATATATAATGACATAATTAAACATGTCTCAAAACATGTACAATATATCGCTGCACAACCTCCTTTATTATACAAGTGGCTTTCTCAACCATATTTTTCATAGTGCTCTTGGTCTTGAAATCTGATATATTTATTGGCCATCTCATCCACAATGCACCAACATTTATCCTCCACTTCCTTAATTTTCTTTCCAGACTCAACACATCTACATGTACCTATGTCATTCATGAACAAAAATTATGCATGTTATAATTATTCTCATGAAATAGTCATAATGTCTGTAACAGTTTTCCAATTCCAAAATATAAGAACACATATACATTTCATCAAATAAGTAGGAAATATCTATCCAATACTTATCTACATGCACATTTCTTTCTTTTCACAAGGTTTCCATAGGAAATATTTAGCTCATTGCTCTTATTGACACACAAGGAATGGGGCTCCCTTCTCTGAGTTAATAGTACCTTGGGATTCCTTATATGAGTTAACAATACCTCAGGTGTGTTACCTTGATTCCCTTTGAGTGCACAACACAAGGAATGAGGTTCCATTCTCTGACTTAATAGTACCACAGGATCCTTTCTTTGAGCTAACAGTACCTCGGGTTTGATACCCCAATTCCCTTCTGGTGCTTCAACACAGGCTAGCTAGGGAATCTTCATGCTATGATTTTAATGTATTGAATCACTCCCAACAAATTCATTAGAGTTCGCTCTTCTTTGCAATTATTCACCCTCCAGGATGAGGCATCCCCTTCTCTGAGTCAACAGTCCCTCTCAGGAGATCCATCATTTACCAAGGGCTTTCTTGCACAAGAAAAGTACAACTTTAGGGTTTTAGTGTCTTTGCAGTATCCTTTTTCCCAATATTTCCAGCTTACAATTTCCACCATGGGCTCATAATAAGTATACTTACCATCCACCTATGTCATAAACAAAAAAAATAAATGTATTAAGAATCATACTTTTATATATCAAGTAGTATTGGAAATCATTATCTTCACAATTAAATTTCCCAATAAGAATCTTGAGTTCCACACATAATACTTAGATTTCAAATGGAAAGATCAATAATCCATGTCTTCATTTTGGATCGCTCTTACTGCCATATCTAAGACATCTTCTTCTTTTTCACAACTATGTTCTTTCGACAGAGTATTCTTGTAGTCCATCCAATGTGACTACTTTTCATGCATTTCTTTCACTGTATCCACAACAATTCCAATTCAATGCATTGTTGTTTTAGCTCTTCCAAGCCATAACTCATGGTCTCCCTGCAATGTATCCTCAAATATCCATCTTTTAATTAACTATGAGGTCACTCTCATAGTGTTTTGTCCTTAACATATGATAGTGCTCAGTTTTTTTTTTCAATATGTTATTATGCTCGTTGTTATGTCCAAAAAAACTCTACTTGGAATTTGTTCATATACTCATTTATTTTTGACATTCATAATAACCCGTTAAATAATATTAGAATTATAATATCAACCATTCAATCATTTTCAAATGCTAACATGTTAAATGCAACAAAACACCATTCTTCACATATGTCTTGTCAACACATCAAGCATTTCATAATGCAATCAACACATGTGCCAACAAGCACATGTGACATACCTTAGATAAGAATATAGTGTTTAGGAACCAACATGAGTGGAGACACCGATCTCCTTTCCTTTCCCCACCCAACTATCCTGAGATGTAGATAGTACAGATTCCTTACTTTAGGTCTGTGCGCACGAAGATTTGCACTCTGCTTTACTGACTGCGCGCTCTTCCACTAGTTCAAATATGATCATTGTTTCTCTTACATTGTATTCTGCAACAATTCCACACTACAACTTAGATTCTGTGCACATATATATCCACATGCTTCTTGTGCCTTTTCACAAATGCTCATATACGCGTGTCCACTCCTTGTGTTTTTGTGTTTTTTGTTACCTTGCACACTTCATCAAACTATGTTTCTTTTGATTCCCCTATGCACTTCATCTGACTGAAGCTATCCAATTCAGAATATTACTCCATGCGTTCTCCCAAAATTACTTTTCATTCATCAACATCACTCTTATTATACTCAACTTGTTCAAACAATGTGTCCACAAGTTGGGGCTTCTCTAAATGATAACACCCCTTCTTCCTTTCTTTTTGGACAAGCTTACCCAAGCATCTACCATTTATATTAACCCACGCAAATGGGGTACCATACCTTAGTGGATCTTGCGCACACTAGATCATTGGATTACTAGGACTTGCACACTGGAATACCATGACTAGGTGGGATAAAGGACTTGAGCACATAGTTTTATGTACTTCTTCAAATTGGCACATAGACACCAAGTTCTCTTTGACATGAGCTTTGACATCAATGATAACCAAAGTACAAAAATACCCCCCTTTGGTATTGATGTGAACACCTTATGAAGCTATGCTCCTACTGATAATGAATTCCTATGTTTTGCTTCCACACAATACAATGATCCCCCTGTGTTCATGCCAATTTGATCCTTTCTCTGATGTGAAACCTTCGACCAAGATTTCTCTATTGTTTTTCATCTCTTCGTGCTTCCTATGCAATTCTCTTTCATCGATACATGATTCATAGTATCTCTCCCCCTTTGACATCGATGGAAAATGGATGCTTCCTGTGCATAATTGTAAGTTCTCTTATGAACTTACATTTCGACTTTGTGATGTATTTCATGCCAACCTTTTCTAACTTGTCACATCACTATTTGTTTCAATTACTCCCCCTGGTTTCGTGCTTTCATTTCCCTTTTGTTGCTTCTGCTGCGCTGTGCTGAGTTCTCTTACAACATGTACATATATCGCTGTCTTTGTAGCCATCTCAATCACAATTACTATAGATATGCTCCCCTTGTGCGGTTGCATGTTATTCTTCTGCCTTGTGTTTAACTTCTAGTATCAATGCTTCATTATAGAATTGTATTCTTGTGTTGACTACTTCTATACTGCATGATTCCTTGTCTACTTGTCTTTGCGGACAATGCTTTATTGTAGCCTCCTGGTTTCATGCTTCCCATTTCTTTAATTTGACTGCACCATATTTATTTCATAGCACCAATTTTTTCTAGTTGTTTCCCTTATGGTCTCACTATCATTTTTATGTGAATTGCACTTTTCGCTGACGTAATGAATTGTGATTGTCAACTTTTTCAATACATCATGTGACACAAGTTTACACACTTCAGTTTTTAAGTGGGTAGAAAAATCATCATCAACTCATTCATATGGATCAATCAAGTGAAATCCTTCTTATTCACCAAATGATTGCATTTTATCCAAATCACGTGCCACTTTGATTAATACAATTCAGTTCGCATGACATTATGCGTCACGTGCTACATTAATTCGGGATGTGGTGTAGTTCGAATTTCAAAATTCGCACATTGTGAGTTTTGAATTGAGTTGACATTCATGTCATCCATCATCCTTTGTGTGTACTCTTTGCATTTAATCCTGGCCTCCATCTTGTTAAGGCTTCATTCCTTCACTGTCTTTTCGAATCCTCGATGGCATTCAGTCGTGATTAAGTCGAATTGTAGCTTGCCTTATTTATAATATGAATATGATTTTGTCATTCATATTGGTTCATTGATACTTCTCTTGTCGCGCTCATATTTAATCTCTAATTCTGAACGTTGTGACTTCGTCTGCAATGTCTAGCCAATTTCAGAGATACAACAGTTCACTAGGAAGTCTCCATTTACTAGTTTAGTTGCAACATGATGATTTTGTAAAGCTGAATATAGAGATGGGAATGTGACAATCCCAAATTAAGGATTCATATTTTATGAAGTGGTATACACAGTCTCAGATTAATCAAGGCAACTCAGAGGAGATATTGGTTTTGAAAAGATGAATTGAATGCTTGGAGTGAAATCAGAAGCAAATTCTCACATTATTGAATTTAGTAATGCGGATCAGTCTTCTTCAACCATGCATTTCTGCTAATTTCTGCAAGCTCCTGAATTCATCGAGTGACCTTCACCGGACCTTGAGCTTTGTTTATTTTTGCAACCATGCAACCATGTCATGGAGCTAGACCTCGAGCTATGGCTTTGATTTTGAACTTGTAACTGCCATATATGCTCAAGATATAACGACACATTTTCTATATGATACCTTTTGTAATGACACTATTTTTATATAATATAAATCAGTTTGCATGACATTCACATGATTTTCTCTTTTCTGTGACATGAATATACATTCAAATGTACTTCGGTTTCATCCTGGCAGTGCAACAATTTTGTCTTTATGCACAGTTGTTAGTCATTATTTTTGTCATATTTTCTTTTGACATCAACGAAAATTCTTGTATCCTCCTCATGGTTTTGAACTAGAACTCTTATTGCGACGGTTATGTTGATACTGAAAACAATCTATGTCACTTGAGACTAATACACCATAACACTTTCATATATGAACATGATCATGTGACCTTTGGATACACAGTTCTAGTTTCCTTGAATTCGCATAGCCTTTTGAATTCAAGGGTTTTATTTGCACACTTTGAGATTCATTAGAATAAGCAACAATTCTCTACTTCTAGAAGAGTGTTCTCATTGTTATCATCAATTGCACAAGTCTGTGAACATTTCTTTGACCATTTTTTTGTGCACATGGGTTTTTGTTGGTATTCTACAAACCTATTCTTACTTTTTGCAATATGTGCTCTATTCCTGTCTGAATGTTTTGTTGATCTTTGGAAATTTTGAGCTTTATGCCCAAATCCATCACAAGCATAACATCTTATAGTATAACAATACTTCGTAGTGTGACCATAATAATTGCATCTTAAGCATATTTGTCAATTAAGCCTTCTTTTATAACAAGGAACATTGTAATCATTATCATACCTGAGTTTATTTTTCTTAGATGACCCAACTTGTTGATTCACAATTGGGACATGCTTGATGTCGCATACATTTTCTATCTTATTGTATCCAAGACCAGACTTGTCTTCTGGTGACCTTTGGCTATTCAGTATCTCATCCAAAATTAATGATCTATTCTTAAATTTATCTTCCACATTCATGTCAGAAGGATTTTATTCATCATGTGGATCTATGCAATCTTGAGTTTTATTCTTAAGCCCATTTATTTCAAAGGGAAACTTCCTTGGACTCTTCATACGTTGTTCTTCTTTTCTTGATTTAACTAGTTGTGTTGTCAACAACTCATTTTCCTGTCTTTTTTTTTCTAGTGATGCTTGCAGCAACAAATTCCTTTCTTCAAGCTTCTTAATTGCATTCTATGTGCATGCTAGTTGTTTCTTAAGTTCTATGTTCTCATTTTCTTCCTCTTCAAGTGCTTTGTTTGTAAATGCTTCTTCAGTTCTTTTGGACTCAATTTCTCTTTTAGATTTTAGTAACCAATCCTTTTGTAGGTCCAAAGACTCTTGAGATTTCTACAGACTATACTTCAAAGACTGATTTTCTTTTCATACTTTCCTTAATTCATCCATAGTGCTGATCAGTTCACCTTCCCAGTCAAATTCTGCAATTTCTTCATTCTCAAAATCAATAATTTCTTCTTTTCTCTCAAACTCTATCTGACAATGAATCATTTAAGGAAGATTCTAGGAATCAACGCAGGACATTGAAGGTGAAAAGAAAATCCCATTGTAGAAATATTTACAAAGAGTTTCTATAGTAGGATCTGCTTGTCTTTCACAAGACTTATTCAAGACTGCCTCCTTGTTGTATGTTTTCTTGTTGATAGAAGAGAAACAATTATCCTTCTCCTATGGGCCCTTATATTCAATATCTTCTACCATTTCCATAAAGAGTACCTCTCTTGAATTGTCATCACCATCATATTAATCAGATGAGTTGTTGTTCTCTTTTGAATACAAACTCTTCTTCTTTTCATGTTCAGCCTCAGATTGTTGGTGTGTCTTTCTTCTTTCTCTATAGTTAAGATCCTCTTCACTGTCACTATTCTTGGTTTCCTTATATAGACACTTAGAGGCAATGTGACCTACTCTAGCACATTCAAAACATTTAAGAGGTAACTTACCTTTGTACTTTCCATGATGTCTTTTGATATTCTTTGAAAAAATTGCTTCTTTATCATCTGATGCATCAAAGAGACTTTTGCTGGACTATTCCTTACTTACTCTTGTCTTCTTGGAGGCCTTGAGATATGCTTCTTTTCTTGTAGGGTTTTCCTTTTCAGTCCTCATTTCATATGCTGTAAGAATTCCATGAAGCTCATCCATATTTAATTTGTCCAAATCACTTATGTCCTCCATAACTGATACCTTAGGATCAAATCTTGTTGGTAGGGACCTTAGTACCTTTTGCACAACTGCTTCCTCAGTGATTTGTACTCCAAGTCCTCTGATTGCATTGAAAATCTCATCAACTTGAAGGAGAAAGGTTGCAATGTTTTCTTCTTCCTTCATTTTGAGGGTTTCAAACTGTTCTGAGAAAGTTTGCAGTTTTGATTTCTTAACTTTATCATCTCCTTCATATATGTTCTTGAGTTTGTCCCATACCTCTTTGGAAGATGTACATTGCATAACCTTGGTGAATTTTGAATATGTTAATCCACATAGTATTGCATTTATGGCCCTTGCATTTCATTCATACTGCCTCTTGTCAGCTGCATCAACAGGAGGAATGTTGGGAACTTTGTAACCACTTATGATTGATTGCCACACATTAGCTCCAAGTAATTGTAAATACACTTCCATCCTTATGCTCCAAAAGATGTAATTAGACCCATCAAATATTAGTGCTCTATTTGTGGAAATTCCCTCCTGCCTCTCCATCTCTATGCAATGATCTCTTATCTTCAAGTTGTTAAAATTGTTACTGAAGCAACCTGCTCTGATACCAATTATTGGAATTATTAATGATACTAAGAGTGGGGGGGAATCAGTATCATGCACATATTTACAAATTAATCACTTTTAAAACATGCACCAACTGAGATTTAACACCACATCAATAAAAAAAAACTCTGCGCAAATATTTGAAGATTTTTTTTGTATATATGTACAAAATATGAATTTTTAGAGAAATATGGGAGACACCGATCTCCACTTATGTGAGAACCAGCTCACTTAGACACCCCTCTAATTGGGAAATTAATCCCACTGGAAAGCACCAACTTGCAGACTGCAGGCTTCAACTTGTGAGGACACCAATCCTCTGCGCAAGCACCAACTTATAGAACCAGGCTCCGACCAGTGAGGACGCCAATCCTCTGTGAAAGCACCAACTTGCAGCGTTCATGAACCAAATGGAGTGGATACACATAACACTCAAGTTGGTGCCTGAATTTAGGTCTGCGCACATAAATATTTGCACTCTGCTTTAGTGACTGCACGCTCTTCCACTGGTTCAACCCTTATCACTATTTCCCTTACATTGTATTTTGCAATAGTTCCACTCTACAACTTATATTTTGCGCAAAAATATATCCACATGGTTCTTGCACCTTTTCACAAATGATTAGATCTGTGTGTCTTCTCTTTGTGTTTCTACATTTCTTATTCCTCACGCACTTCATCAAATTATTTTTCTTCTGATTCCCCCGAGTACTTCATCTGACAGAAGCTTTCCAGCTCAAAATATTACTCCATTCGTTCTCCCAAGCTTACTTTTCATTCATCAACATCACTCTTATTTATACTGAACTTGTTCAAACAATGTGTCCACAAGTTGGGGCTTCTCTAAACGGTAACACCCCTTCTTCCTTTCTTTTCAGACAAGCTTACACAAGCATCTGCCACTTGTCTTAACCCACGCAAATGGGGTACCATGCCTTAGTGGAACTTGCGCACACTAGAATACCATGACTAGGTGGGATAAAGGGCTTGCATACATATTTTTATGTACTTCTTCAAACTGGCACATAGACACTAAGTCCTCTTTGACATCAAATACAACCAAAATTCAACGGCATATTCAACCAGGTTCTCAACCCTTCCTAGTTATAGAACACATCAAAAACCATACTTAGTTATCATGTTATACTCATGGCCTATATCAACATATCACTTTTAGCCCATATGCAATTTCACATACATGCATTTCAAGCATATTCTCATGCACTCTATTATATATTATTTCTCAATATGCGTACTAGTGCATATGCTTTCTTGTTATTCTACACTCTTGCATTCTTATACCATAAGGATATCTACACATAACTACTTTCTTAACAATGAGAAGCATAAGCAATGTAAAAGAGAAGAGTCAAGGAATTTCTTCCTTCCCATTCCTCTTCATAGCTTGGAATTCCACAGTTTAATTGATATCTTCCATGGCCTTTCTGCCAATTACATAAAAGATCATTAGCTGCAATATTCTCACCCAAGTAGCAATACTTAATTCATACATAGGTTATACTTGCTACTTCAATAATATACAATTCTATTTTAGAAACAAAATAGGGTTTTAGGGTGAGGAAATATCCCTTGTTTGTCTGTTTCTCTTGTTGGCCACATGCACTGGATTTTCTTCTACAACCCATTCTTAGCATGCTTGTATAGTCTTGGAGGCTTTGGTCACTTTTGCATTGTACTCATTTCCGAGGTCTATTGATCTAGTTCTCTTGAGCAATCTTATCTAATCCCAACTTGACATCTTATCTAGAGATGCCTCTAACCTTATCCAATTCTTTTTTTTATACCTCTGCTAGCCTTTCTAATATTGCACCAAATAGAAACTACCTCAACCAAGAGATCCACGCCTCTTCTCTTCAATTTATTCCCTGCAATTAATATTGCACAAGCTGTCTAAAATCAATGCACTATATTCATTCTTTTACAATGTTATATAATTCCTTAACCACTTGAAATAATCCATCCTTTACACATGATATACAATAGTTTTCATTCCTATTTATTCCTTATTTGTAGCATTTACAACACACTACAATGGTGTGATTCATCTCACTTCAACTTCATCAACCAAGAGCTTGTATGTCTCTTCTTGCAATACCCTTTTACACATTTTGAATATGACAAATGCATGGCATGCACGTTTACTAGGCATTGCATTCGTCCATTGCACCTTCTCCTAACCATGCCAATTTCGTCATGAATGTAACCACAGTCATCCAAACTCAATTTACATATGGCATGTTTATATACAACCATAGAACTCTTTTCTTAGGCATAAGAAGCTTTGGAAATAATCCACATTTCTATTTAACAAACAATTGAACCATACTTGGCTCATTCCATGGTTCCTTGCATATAATTTACCTCTATGTATAACATCAACAAATAATTCAACTTTAGAAGATATGTATGAAGAGGAAACCACTTCTGAATACTTCCATTGTCTCCTCTGCATCTTTGTATTTCCATACTCAGACTTCTCATAATCTCCACACTTCCAATGGATTTACATTTTTCTCTATATTCATTTGTTTATATTTCTGCATTTCCCACACTGATATCTTGTCCTTGGATGTCTTCTTTAGGACTGTATAAAAGCTCCCCTTCTTGCCTTTTACTCTTCTGTATTTTTCTGGAAACCTATCCTATAATTGTACCAAACTGTAACTTGAAATCTTGTATTCCATTACATATAGTAGGAATAATTTAATTCTAAAAATTCAATAAAATTGTCCATATATTTTAAGTTCTGAAAAAACACCATCTAACAGTTTTGTCAAATAGGGTCTACAGGTCCATTTCTTCTCATTTCCTGAAAAGATATGTATTGATTTTTTTTTTACAAGAACGATTAAGAGTTTTTATATATAAAAAGAGAGATAAAACATAGCTACATAGCATTGGATCAGGTCTGCTCCCCGACAGAGAGGAACTAACCAATCTCTACATTCATCTTTGACAGGACTATAACTATCTTGACAAAGTTCTAGCCTATGACAGCTATATAATCGAACAAACTACCCTAGAAGCTTTAAACATAAACAGTACATTGAGGAACCATCTTCATGCTGTCATTCAAGTCTTCTTCTGCTTGATACAAGGCCCCAAAATTTGCTACATAGATTTTTATTGAAACAAAAATGAAAGAGTTCCATGTCATCCTAAACAAAACCAAAAAAAGTCCCAAAAACCTGAGGAGTCACCCAAGCTGCAGGCTAAAACTAACAACGAAAATCTGGCTTATGTTCCTCTCCCATTGTGCTGCCGTGTTCTTTCTGCATCTCCTGCTTTAGGTCTCTAAGCTGAGCTCGCATCCCGTCGATATTTCCCTCCACAGTTCTAGCTCTGCAGTGAACTGCCTTGATTTGGGCATCCAAGTTGACTGAGCAAGGGCATGCATTGTCCAGGACTTCAACGAGGCTGTCCACTTTCTTGTTGAGCTTGCTTTATTCTCTTGAACCTATTTATTTGTTTCCTGTGCCACGGTAAACATATGCTACAGTGCCTTCTTGAACTCATAATTTTCGCCTCTCAGCAAATGAACTTGAGATTCCAGCTCATGAAAATATTCCTTGACATTCTTGGGAATGCTGTTAGAATCCTGCGTTGAACCAGAACCACCACTGGATACCATTATAGGGGAAGAATTTGAGTCATAATCCTGAGCAAAGTGATGGCTTTCATCCTGCATACTGTGTTGTAATGGAGCCGTGCCACCCTGAATCCTGTGCAAAGTGGGAAATTTCTTCCTAAAATCCAGAATTGTTGAGCCTCCTATGCGAGGGATGGTCTTTCTGCAGAGGAGGCAATTGGCTGTTAATCCAGGGTCGGCCATCTTCACGGGCTTCGAAGGCATACAAGAATGCTTCCATCCTTCACACCACATCGCATTTAAACACCACTCTACTCGAATACCTGCTGCAGTTAATACGTGCATGACGACCATGTGGAATCCATGTGCCTCCAGCGTGCGGCCATCCCCCTTCCCAAGGCACGATTTTGGGTCAAGAACTTTAGAGAAGTTTTCTTCATTGAGTAGGAGAGAATTTTTGAAAAAATGGATGAACCTGGAGGGAGTATTTACAAAACTCCAACCCAAATGTGAATTTTTCTCATTAGAATTAGGCATAAGGGTTCTTTCTAGGTGGTAAGACATGGAGAATTTAGGGAATCCAGACCTTGTCATTCACTTTTTGATTGCTAACCAGAACTCCACAATCAAGCTTGACACCATTGCTCGCCATTTTATCTGCCTCCTGATTGTTGGCTCTCAAAATGTGTAGAAAGTTTATGGTTTTGAACTCGTTGACTAAACACTTTAGGAGACAATGGATTTTAGAAGCAGGGTTCTTACGATTTGTGATTAGATTCTAAGCATCTCTTATAACCAGCATTGAGTATCCGAACACAATTAGGTCTGTGAGGCCCTCATCCCTTGCAATATTCAAACCTTTTATCAGATATAACCATTCTGCACTATTATTTGTCCTTCTTCTGATTCCCCAAGCATAGTCTTTCATCTTATTTCCTTCAGAGTCGAATAAGACTCCACCCGCACCTGCCAACCCTGGGTTACCTTTCGAGGCACTGTCAAAGAACAGAGTATTGCACCCAATGTTGCTCTTCCAACTCTGAAAATCCTCAACATTCTTCCTGATGTGCCAATTCTGGGTTATAGGTCTTTTAGATGGAGGGGCCAAGAAAAGGGAGGGATTTGGAACTAAGAAATCGGAGGTCCAGATTTTTTCTTCTGCGGTCAAAGGCTTCTTGTAGATATTCTTCATGCCTTTCACCAGTAAGGCTTCCACCCATAGGGCCTTGGCTGAGCCGAGAACTCTTCCTGGGGTGGAACGAATTTCTTCAAAAAATTCCTTGTTCCTGGATACCTAGATCTTCCAGCAAATAAAATTTGGGAAAGTTTCCCATGCTCTTTTGAAGTCAGGTTTGTTATATAGGGATCCAATGTAGTAGTCCTTCCAGCAGGAAAATAGGTCGTTCCAGTTTGTTGGCAATGTCACCTCAAAATTTAATTCAATATAAGCTCTGTGCCAAACTTCCTGTGCAAATTTGCATTCAAGGAACAAGTGGTCTATTGTTTCGATTGAGGCTTTATAGAGAATGCACCTCGCAGGCCCTTCTATCCCTCTTTTTATGAGATTATCCGTAGTGAGAATTTTTCGGTGGGAAAGTGTCCAAGTGAAAGAGTTAATTTTAGGAAGAAAATCTTTGCCCCACACTTTAATCCATTTTTTGTTCTTACTTCTACTAGAAATATCCATCAACCGATAACCTTCCTTGACTGAATACTCTCCCGACTTGCTCCATCCTATTCTGTCATTCATATGCTGATGGACTGGAGATGCTCCATGAAGGAGAGGTCGAACAACGTGGAGATGTTGGCATGTTCCATCCAAGTCTTTAAATCAACAAAATTCGGGAGAAAATTAGCAGGAGAGCTCGAATCCAGTCCTAAACTATCAAGCCAAAGGTTGATCTTCTTTCCACTGCCCGGGATCCAATAAATATTCTTTTGTATGATAAACATCGCCTTCTTACAAAGGTTCTAGATGGGGGTGCCTTTTTTAGTTTGATCAATATTCTCCACACACCTTTTTCTGTCCCCATTCATATATTTATTTCTTAGGATCTCTTTCCACCAAGCTTTTTTTCTTGAGACAACTCTCCAGATAATTTTATCACCTAAGGCAAGGTTCATAATCGATGGGTCTTTTATCCTAGTGCCTCTATAGTTTTTAGGCCTACAGACTTTCTCCCAATTCATCAAGTGAAACTTCTTTGTACCATTATATTTCCCCCCTTGCCACAAAAATCTTCTGATTTCTTTCGCGACATTCTGGATTACGCTCTTTGGGGATAAATAAATCGAGCTAACATAGAGTGGATATGTAGAGAGAACCAAGTTTATCAAGACCAATTTGCCGGCCAGGTTTAGCCACCTAGTACCCCATGAGGAAATTTTAGCTTTAATTTTATCTATCAGATTTTGCCAATCCACAACTTTTTTCTTCCCTTTGAATATTGGAATTCCCAAATAGGTGAAAGAGTTCCAAGAGGGGTAGTCGTCAAAGCCAAGAATCCGAGCTATTCTGGCTAAATTTCCTGTAGAAAAATTCCAGCTATAGATTTTGGATTTTAACGAGTTGATTTTTCCTTCTGAGGCTTTGAGAAAGGTGGGCAGGGCACCTTTGAATCTCTCAGCAATGATTGGAGAGGCTCCCCCAAGCACAATGGTGTCATCTGCGAATTGGGCGTGGTTGACTACTTTGACACCTCTTGCGATCCTCAAGCCTTTTAGCTCACCCAACCCTTGCAAGAGTTGAAGATTACGGCTCAGTGTTTCTGCCACCAAAAGATAGAGAAAGGGAGACATGGGACATCCTTGACGTAAACCTCTAGTGGCTTGGAAGAAGTTTGTGGGATTGCCATTTATAAGAGGGGCTATCCAAGGGCTTCTTATGAAAGCTTTCACCCATCTGATGAATCTTTTGGAGAATCCAAATTTGCTCATTACTTCAAACAAAAAGAAGTGGTTAACTCTGTCGAATGCATTTGCCATATCCAACTTTATTGCCATTCTCTGTTGTTTTATTTCCATGCTAGAGTTTATAGCCTCCTGAACGATGATGATATTGTCTAAAATTTGTCTTCCTGCAATGAATCCACCTTGGGAATCTGATATGAGCCTGCCCATTAGATTTTTCATTCTAGTGGCAATGATTTTCGATAAAATCTTATAGGAAGTGTTGCAAAGTGAGATAGGCCGAAATCTATCAATCGAATTTGGGTTTCTCTATTTTGGAATGAGTGCCAGAAAGGAGGAATTGGTGGCTCCAACGATTTTATCTTTCTTTCTAGTCCAATTCAGCATTCTCTTCAAGTCTTCTTTTATGATATCCCAAGATGCTTTGTAAAAATTTATGGTAAAACCATCTGGCCTAGGGGCTTTGTCTAGGTGGAGGGACCAGATTGCATATCTAATTTCAAATTCTAGAATTGGTTTGTCAAGCTTACGGTTATCTATTTCAGAGATGAGTAAGGGAATACCTGAGAGCAGATCGGCTTGAGCTACCGGGCCAGCCTCATCATTACCTCTGTAGATCTCTCGAAAATGCTCCAAATCATGTGTCTTCAGCTCCTCCCGCCCAACGAACCGGTTCCCATTGATGCCTTTCAGTTCTTTGATGCTGTTGTGACCGAGTCGAGATTTTGTTTGCTTGTGGAAGTAATCCGTATTGCTGTCCCCTCCTTTTAGCCATGTCTATCTGGACTTTATTCTCCATTCCTCTTCCTCAATCCTAGTAGCATTTAGAATCCTTAAATTCAGGTCCTTTTCATTGTTTAGAGTGGAGATAGTAATCTCATCGTTCTCCATATTGTGGTGTAGGGAGGCCAGCTCGGATTTAAGCTTACACTTGAGAGATCCTAGATTTTTATACTTGAATTTAACCCATACTTTTAGAGCAGCTACCGTACAGCTCGGAGTTTACATTCCCAAATGTAGCTAGGTGATCCATAGAAGCTGAAGCTCCACACATTTTGAATTAAGTCCAAGAGATTCCCATCGTGAAGCCATAATGGGTTAAAGCAAAATGGAATGGGCCCAAGTTTTTCCGGGTCAGAGAGGGTTAGGCAAATAGGTTTGTGATCGGAAGCAGTAGAGGGAAGGGCATAAGTAGCAAGAACAAGGTCTTTCAAGAGGAAGGAGGAACTTACCTGGAATCTATCCAATCTTGCTGCTATATGTCCAATACCAACTCTTCTATTACTCCAGGTGAATTTTCCTTTTTTCATATCTATGTCCAGCATATCCAGATCAAGGATTAAGTCCTCCAACCTTACCCCGTAAGGATCCCTGACCCTCAAACCACCATGTTTTTCCTGCTGATTTTTGGTAGTATTGAAATCCCCCGCAATGATTACATCTTTACCTTGAAGGTTATCTTTTAATTTTGACAGATCCTCCCAAAAAGTATCTTTGTCCCTGTAATGTGTTGGGCCATAAACATTACAGATATAGGTTGAATGCTGACTGTTTTTTTCATGAATTTCGAGGAGAATCCAATGTTGGCTTTCTTTAGAATATTTTATTAGGATATTGCTACAGAGAAATGTAGCAATGCCTCCAGACGCTCCCTTAGAGCTTTGGGATTTTCCGTGACAGTCCTTCCAGAATAGGCGTGAAAGTGCCAAAGCCTCCACGTCTTGCATTTTTGTCTCCTGGATTAGCGACAAGTCTGGTTTTTCTGATCTTATCATTTCTCTCAAAGATTCTACTTTGCTAGACCCCCCAGACCCCTGCAATTCCAGGAGACAAATTTCATCATTTCTAGTAGCTTGAGACCCTGCTCGAGGTCTGCCCTCTGGTTTTGCTCCTCCATGATTTTTGGTGTTTTGAATAAGTTTTGTTTCTTCTATACTTTTTTGTCTATCCAATTCTAACTCCCTTTCTGCTTCCTTCTCACGATTATATATTTGATATTTCCTCCCTCTTGTGTTTGGAATCAAAACAACATCATGTGGATCCAGTGATTCCTGGGACAACGAGTGTTCAGGGGAGAATAGCTGCAGCACAACATTGCTTTGCTTTACCTTGTCCGCCGAAGAGCCTCCTAGGGTTGTAGTTTCCTCCATGACCTCATCTGTCATTTCATTTCGGGGGGAAGGAGTGGGAGATTCGATGGAAATGTGAGTTTCATCCACTTCTGGTTCTATCTCTAAGTTAAGCTGGGATGGTATTTCCCCTTCCTCCAAAGGCAGGCTTTGAAATTGATTACTAGTTGTAGCTTCTAACCGTTCTTGCACCTTTTCTTTGTTTTTTGTTATTTGAGGTCCATTTGCTGAGGGAGTTGACTACGTAGCTTTCCTCCCCTCTTTGCTTTCTTCCATCCTTCCTCAAGTTTTTGCTCATGGGTTTCTTGGACTGTTTTCGGACAATTTTTAACGAAGTGACCATACTCGTGAAATTTCTTACACTTGAAGGGTAGCTGCTCATAATCAACTTTCTGCATATGCTCCCATCCGTCCATTTGCAAATTCACCACCTCTGGCAAACCATTTTCCAAGACGACTTCCACACAAATTCGAGCATAGGAGAACAACGGTCTTTTGGGCTCTGCTTTGTCAATGTAAGTTCCAAGGGCATTGCCAATTTCCTGAAGGGTTTCATCATTCCAACAATGAAGTCGAAGATGGGGGAGGCGAACCCATACTGGGACTGTTGAGGGAACATCTCTTTCTGGGTCGAAAGATAAGCTCCAGCGGTTTAAGTAGAGGCCACGAGAGCCCAAGAAATACAGACCGCTTCTAAAGATGAGGTTTCTATCTGCTTTATGTTCAAACAAGAATGTAAAGAAACCCTTACCACAAAAACAATGTTGCAAACCCCTGGTGATCAAGGGCATCCAATTCTTATTTATCCAGGCATCCATGGTTTTGGGAGAGGGCCAAATCCCTATGAATTGCCCAATTAAACCTCTTGCACTCAGGGCTAAGGCTTTCAATATTGAAGTTGCAGACATGATTTGGATTTGAGGAGCAGCCGTTCTTTTAACAAAGGCTTCGCTAGAGATTGAGGAGGAAGACAACGACGATGGAGTTGATGCTACCAAAGCACAGAAGGCGTCATCAAGGAGGTGCCGACGATCCTCCAAGTTCGACTCCAAGGGAGTATCCATCGAGGTGCCCACAGGGGAGCCAAGGGGAGCCCAAGATCCCGTGGCCAGGCTGCCACAAGATTGCACCAGAACCAGAGTAGGCTCATGCGACGGAGAGAACCCTAGCTCTCATCGACCAACAAAATTCTTTATATGCATTACTAATTATATATTTCTATTTCATATTTATTCTCCTTATAATAAGATTTCCAATGAGATCTCATATTGACATTTATGAATTTAGGATGGAATTTACATCCCTCCAAAATCAACAATTTTTCCCTATTTTACACTATTTCTGTAGCTGCAATTATTCTGAAGGACCAAGTTCTGGGATCTATAGAAGAAAATCGGTAAGGAACTAGATTTTTTTTTATATTGGGCATTGATATCCCATATCATATTGATTACCCATATACTTTCATCATTCTATTTTGATGCTCCCATCAAATTTTATAAAATTCTAGAATCAACGACTTTAATTTTTTCACTTTTTCCAGACTTAGAATTTTCTCTGAAAACTGTTATCTCCCAAACTAAGCATTTTCGGAAAATTTTCCTCTAAGAAAATTTCTTCATATTGATTAGTAGAACAAATGTTGAAATCAATAAATTTTCTGGTTATGAGTTCTGGGGCCACTTTTGCCTCCAAGTTTTCAAAAATCGCACTTTTGCGCACCCAAATAGTGGATTTTGGCCTTCTTTCATCTTCTGGCTTCACATATTTTTGAATTTGGATTCAAGTCTCTAGAGTTGTCTGTGTGCCCGGATTATGACTGCACCATAACAATTTGGGGTCAATCAAGGCCCCATCCATCCTCAGGATATGCATGTTCAAAACCCATTAAACTAAAATTTATTCAAAATTAACGTAGAATGGCTTTATGATCCTCACTGACAATCCTAGAGCCTCCATAAATAGCATCGAAATGGCGCAAGTCTCATTGAATTCTGAGTTAATTTTCTCCTGTTATGGCCAAAATAATTTTTTGGCTCCACACTTGTTTTTAATAACTTTTCTAATTTTTGTTGATGTGGCATTATGTTGATGCGGTAGGGTGATGACATGCCATCATATATATCTGCTTATGTGTCATACCATCACCTGTGTCATCCTATGATATGACCAAGTCACCTTCATCATACTACCACTTTCGGACACAAGTGGTTTCATGCTCTATGTAACAATGGTTTCCTAAAACAATTTTTCCGGGCCTGAATGTGTGAGAGGGGGACACGTCAAAAGGGAGGTTTCCATTTCTAGCTTGTAGTAGTTAATTTACACTTAGTGCAAGTTCACAATCCTGAAAGAATGATGGTTTTCTATCAAATCTACACAATCTCCCAAGTCTGACATGACTGACAAGGGTCCCATCATCATGACATCACCCCACATCATATCTTTGCACATCACATCAAACACCCAACCAAAAGTGGTTTTAGGCTCCTTGGCAAAGTGGTTTTCTAAAACTTCTTTTGCAATACTAAAAGCATGAGGGGCTGACACGTTGACAGGGTGGTTTTTCCTTTAGGCTCGTGATATTTAAATTAAAATTCACACATGATCATGAGCCTGGAGCAATGTGAACCGTTGATCTACACCATTTCCCAATGGTCAGATATCCCGTGCCTTTGGAACCCATCACATATGGAAACCCTTGCACATGGATATGATGTGGCTGGTCCACATCACACCCTTTTCTTACATGGATCCTCCATGTTCTTCCTCCTGCCCACATGGAACTTCCATGTCATCCTCCCATGTGGCACAGGAGGGGTCCATATAAAAATTCTCAAATTTTTGACAATTGGCTCTTGGATAGTACACTTGTCATATTCTTATAACCAGGTGGCCAACTTGAAATGACACCTAGTAATTTCTAATACTGTAGAAGCATTCTATAAACAAACAAAATTGTACATTCTATCTCTTTCCTCTTACTAGTAGATTGTGTAAACTTGAATCTTAAATTCCCGATTTTCAATTTATCACAGACTCCCCTGCTAGTTCTGAAAACCAAATCTGAGCACCTCAAGGTAAGAATTTCTTTAAGAAATTATCAAATAAATTTTCTATAAACTGTAACTTCAGCCAAATTTTGTTAAAACTCATGAATTTTCCACAATATTTCTTTTTGAATTCGACCAACCATGTAAACACCCATTCCATGATTCAATTCCATCTTTCAATTGGACAAAACTATTTTTCCCAAATTATTTTCCTGGTGCATTTTATCAAACACTTCATGTGTAACCTGCAATTCTACATGTAGAATTCAAATTTCGGCCCATGCAGTCCCAATGTTGCAACCTCGCTCTGATACCAAACTGTCATGAACCCAGTGTCCTCACAATGCTAATTGGTCCATGAAACATCCATAATTTTACTTTGAAACACCCATGTTATCCAAATTTGGTTTTCTACGGGTTAAATGGATGTTTACAGTGGAATTATGAATGCAATTGAGCACTATGGTAATTTAAATATGTATGAAAACTAATGAAAATATAATTGTTATGAATGCAATTCCTAAAATGACAGTAATTCCATGCAATTAAGTAAAACATTCCATAGAAATTACATTAAGCACAATTCAATAATTTTCCACAACAAAATCCATAGACAAATGAATATTTATCTTGAAAAGTTAACTGACTATCTGTAGACCAAGGACGTTCCACCCAGCCGTAGGTTTTGTCAAGCCATATCTTACTTTGAAAAGCCACCCCTAAGCTGGGACTATCAATCCACAATAAAGTGTTGGTTTCTCTGACTACAACTATCACTTAGCCAAGGAATGGAGCTCCCTTCTCTGAGTTAACAGTACCTCGGGCTCCCTTCTCTGAGCTAACAGTACCTCGATTTTGTTATCCCTAATTCCTTTTAAGTGATATAGGGAGTTCTGTTGTTCTCCATCTGGTTCTCGTGTGCGTAAGGGTGAGGGTGGTACATAATGGTATCGAATGGTAGTATGGGTAACAGGGTTCTCACGTAGATAGTTCATGTCTGGAAGCTAGAAGGGCTCTTTCTGACATCCATGAATGAAAGAATGGGATAGATTTCACTATTTATATGCATGGTTGATACTAGCCAAGTGGCACCTACAAGGTTGATGGAAACTAGCCACTTGGCATCCATGCGGTTGGACAATTTACCCCCTTTTCTAAGGAAAGTTGGACAAGTGGCATACTTGGAATTAGACATATTTTCTCCCTCCAATCCCACGATTAGGATGATCACTCTCCCTCTTGTGGAAGGATATATTCCCATCTCTTCTTCATCTTTCTTGGTCTGCAATAGTCGTGTGTTTTATATAAAATGTACATAATTACATCGTTCTAGTTTGGCTTCTAGCCATATCATCCATATTTACATAATTACATTTCGGGGTAAAAAATGGGGTGTTACAATCTATATATATATAGTTGAGTTTTGGGGAAATACCCAAGCTATTTTATATTATAACATTTAGATAGGACCGCTAGTGATGAGGTAGACGGACACAAGATAAGTCATGGAGAAGTGAAGGTTATATTTAGGAGACAAGTCTAAAAATATTTGGAGATATTATTGTACATATGCGATAGCACAATGAAAATGTGGTTTATTTGTTTAGAGAATATATATATATATATATATATATATATATATATATATATATATATATATATATCCAACCAAATACACAACACAACCCAAGAAAATAAACATTGAACAATTGTATTTCAAGGGAACAATGCTTCGATTCTTTAGGGCATTTGTCTAGCCAAATACACAAGACAGTGATAGAAAATAGACACTGAACAATTATATTTCAAGGGAACAATGCTTCGATCCCTTAGGGCACACATCCCAACATATAATATATTTGAAAATGATTTATTACAAGAGATTTATCACAACCATAAATCTACCCACTTAGCTTCTATATGTTAGTCAAATTACAAAACAAAATCCCCTCACTATTATGTTGTAATGACCCTTGTTAGGAATTTTATTAAAATGACCAATTTTTCACTTTTTTTTCCCTAGTTCGACCTTTGACTAGTTTTGAGCTCTAGGTCTCCAAATTGCTCCAATTGCTCCCAAATCTTCTGAGAAGGTATATGGATGATGTTATAACATAAATATGTGTTTCAGGGATGCTTTTGGACCTTTAAAATACTTCTGCAAATCCTCTTTCGATTCTAGCCAATGTAGGGAACTTTACTAGTAATTTCCCTTATGACCATCAAATGACTTATTCAAACTCTCTTAAGATTCTGGATGAAGTATGCAATTTTACTAGTAATTTGGGGTTCAAATCCCCCTGGGGTAAGTACTGAAAATGACTTCCCAAATGCCTCCAAACCCACTCAAAATTCTGAACATAGGTAGGGGATGTATAAAGTACATTATTTAGGTCTCATTTGCACCATTAATCAGTTATTAAATATTTTCTAACCTTCTCCCAAACAACAACAAAAATCACTAGTTCGACCCTTGGGGAAATGGCACCAAATCTTCTCCAAATGTAAATAAACTGAGTAAAATGACTTCAATTGTTTGAGTATTGAACATGAAACTTGTATAATACATCAATAAACCATAAGTATTTTACTTATCCATTCGAATCCATCAACATTACATTGGTTCACAACAAGGTAGTGGGGAAATGGCACTGTTCTTTCATTAAAAATGAGATTTATACATTTCTACTTGGAATTTCAACCTAAAACTTTCTGGAGATGAAGAAAATATTATTTAATTCATATTACAAAATAAATAGGGCATTAGAAGCTCCCCCAAAGAGTACAATATCTCACCAAAAATGCCCTCCCTCAAAGAGCAAGAATATGCCTTCAAAACTGGAAATGGTTGAGAGAATGTGATGCACTAGAAGAAACCATGATCTGACCTATATATTACACCTACAACAAATGAATCCATTAAATCTCCAAGTGAAAGGTCTGAATGGCCTTTCCAATTACCAACTTGGATGGGAATCTTTTACCCTCGAAATTGGCTAAGGCAAGAAACTAGTCATCCACTAGCTCTCCCTCTTCACAAATGCAATTGCAAATTTCTCAAATGATCAAAATATGGTTTCATTATTTGTTATTGAAATTTATAAACTTCTAATTTCCTCTATGGGTCGAATTCCTTCCAAGAGACTCATGCCAACTCAAGTTGGGAAGAGATTCCAAAGAGCACCACTTGTACAACAATTCCTAGTCTTCCACTTCCACCAAATCACATGTGGAAGCATCTTAGCTACGCTAAATCCCTGGAGAGCCCTCTTGGAGGATATTTTTAGCCCTAACATGTAATATATGTCATATGTCATCCTTCAGGTATGATTTGTGTCATAGGTGTCATAGCATCTTCATCATTATCATCATAGAGCTAGGGAATCTAGCCCAAGTGTCTCACTAGCTCCAAATTGCCTTTTCCTCTTCCATGGGAGTTACTCTTCCTCTACATTTCAACCTTGGATGATTCATTCAATGAATAATACCTTTTGAACTCCCCCAAGTATGTTACCATTCACCTTGAATTCGAATTGGTGAGATAATGATGCCAAGTGTAGTGGGGAAATCTAACCATATGTGGGTCCCTCTTCCTCCATGTGTCTTCATGCTCAAATGCAACTTTGATTTTCACTTGTATATATTTATTTAGATCCTTTATTAAATATTTATTCCATTCTAATGTTCAAACATCATTTATTATTCCCCTTATTCCAACTCCCAAAGCTTCCACCCCAAACCTAAGAAACTAGTAATTTTCCTCGGCAATTATTTGACCCTTAACATCAATTTGACAAACTCTAATGAATATTTCAAATGTGCTTAGGCCATTGTGACCCAATGCAAATTTGGGACATGACAAATCCTCCCTTCCCAATATTTCTTGTCCTCAAGCAATTTCAAGCATGGGTGTTAAAGAACCTACTTTCTGTATAATTCTTTGAAGTTGCCATTGAATTGCCCAACCTTGAGTCTTTGAGATTCCATGAAGATTTTCGAGATTGCACTACTCTGATAAAAATCACTTTATTAAGTGGTAAATCCATCTCCCATACTTCTTGTTTCCCCAAAAAATTTGAAACCAATGAGACAAAAATTATTCCAGGGTCCCATTGCTTGTACTGCACCCCAACAATTAGGAGTGCTCTCCCATTGTTAGATCTGTGTATGTATTATGTTTTAATTGAATTTTCTTTAACTAAAACATTTTATCGATTTCTGCAAATGATTTACAGTGAATCTTAATCTAAAATTTTCAATTGACATATCAGTTACAAGTTAATATTGAATAAGCTCAAACACTTAATATTGCATTCAGTTAATTTTAATTGATTGGTTGTAATTTAAGAAAATAAGGAATTTATCTTCTTCACATTTCTATTAAGTGGATGAACATACCTATTCATTTCACATCAAGTTAATCTGCAATACAAACAAGACACCTTTCAGAGTAGGTCTAACTTAGTTTAGATTTCCCTTTCTAGGTAGATTTGTTTCCTAACTGAACACACTTTGTTTTCCTTTTTGGAAGACAGATCCTTTTAGGATCAAAACCATAAGTGCCAGCGGAGGCCTTTGTATCTGTGGGAGATCACCATCCCAAACAACTCGAGGATAGGGTAATACTTGCATAGGATTATCTGAAGCCTTTGGCTGGGTTTTCTTCCTCTGTTGTGAGCCTTGGAACCCATTCCAACACTTTGCACACCCTGCACACCCTATGAGACTCAACAAATGGCACTAGAAGGAGGGCCAGTAGTAAACAATTCCTAAACAGAATACTCAGAAACCTCCTCCAGCAAGAACATCATTGGTTGTCACTCGTATCCAATCACAGGCATCTACATCTGAACAACCAACTGCAATTCCTGGTACACCTCCAGCTCACTAGGAAAATAGAAGGGATATCCTTATCATATCACCTACTAGAGGGCCCCTTTCACTTGAACAAATATTGAAAAGTTCTAATGATAGTGTTGCTAGAGTACAACAAAGAATCATTGATCTACAAAGTAGGGGAATAGCAACAATTCAGCAGAACACCATCCCGCAGACTGGTAAGCAAGAAGGTCATCAGACAGCAGACCAGAGTGCTGAGAATCAACATACACCTAATCATCCAAGATCCCCTGAGTACAACCTTGACTCACTCTTTCAAGAAGTACCACAAGACCAACCTAACGCTGCAACTGGTAGACCTCCACCATCTCCCCCTTCATCATCATCCTCCTCATCTAAAAGTGAACACTCTTCTAGTTCTTCATCTGAAGAAGAGGAAGAACAACCAATGGCTGATGAAGGCCAGAACAGACCTTGGCTTGACCAAGATGTTGTGTTTATACTTGGGGATCAACATAGGCTGCCTAAAAATCCCAAGAAGTGGCTTCCTAAGTTCAATCCAGACAATAAATCACCTGCATTAGATCACATCAAAACTTTTGTGCAAGCCATTAGGCTTAGGAGTGTTGTCCATGAAGATGTGGTTTGCAGATTATTCCCTTATACATTCGAAGGAAAGGCATCCACATGGTATTTTGCCTTAGAATCCAGATCCATAACTTCTTGGGATGAGTTTGAAAAATTGTTTATCCAGAAGTTTGGGGATGACAAAACCCCACAAGATCTAGTCTTGGAATTGTCTTCCATGAATATGAGAGGTAAAGAAAGGGTCAAATACTACAATCAAAGATTTTATTATCTCAAAAATAGGATCCCTGCCATTGTTCTTCCTGCAGAAGAACTTTTAGATGCCTATTATGAAAAAGGCCTATCTGTGCCTATTGCAATGTGGGTAAAGCGAGCACATAAAGATAACCTGTTTGAGGCTTATGGTGAAGCCATTCAGGTTGAAAAGGATATATATTGCCTAAAAGATAATCTTGATGCTCTAGAAGAACAACCTTCCTCATCTAGAAAGAAAACTGATAATGCTCCCAAACCCACTACTCAAAACAAAGATGCTTTTGAAATGATTGATATCAAGAAGTTTCTCCATAAAATGTCAAATTAGATGGTTGATTTAAAAAAGAATAACAATGAAAATCAAAATAATAACGGAGGTTTTGCAAGGTCACCTTTCAGGAGACCTTATCAACCTCCCTAAAATCCACCACCTCCTAATTCCAATGAAGGGCTAAAATATGAAGAAATTTATTCTATCTTCAAAGCTTTGGCCACAGAATCACAAAATGTCCCCAAACCCTCTGATGATCAAACAAACCAATATCCACATTTACCAGAATAAGAAGATGAAGAAGAGGATCCACAGATCAATACTGTAAGCTATTTTTCTGAATTCCCAATGAATGAAGAAGAAGAAGAACCTGAGACAGTGTTCAATGTCCAACATCCTTACAAAAGTATATCAAGAGGACAACCCTCTTAGGAACCTTCATCTTCAACAATAGTTCCCAACAAAAGTAAAACTGTTCCTCAAAAGGATACAATTATTCCTGAAATGGAGTATAGTTTGGATGAAGATTTGAAATGAGTTAAAGCGAATATTTCTTTGTTTGAACTTCTGAAAATCCCTTCTATGAGGGATTCTCTACGTAAAAGCATGATAATCAAACAACCAAGGGAATCACAAAACAATAACTTAGACTCTTTTACCAAACCAGATGATCAGAAATCTATAAGCAAGAGGACACCTCCTTTCTTGCTGACCTTTGAAATCTTCAACATAAATGTACACAATTGTATGATAGATTCAGGTGCTTCTTCCAATGTGATGCCCCTATTTGTTTGCGGGAAATTAAATGCAACTTGGGAACCCCGTCCTACTCAGATTGCCCATCTTGACAGATTTGAGGTAAGATTAGTGGGTAGATTAAGAAATGCATTGTTGACATTATCTGCTGATCCTCGGATCCACCAAACCATAGATATTGTTGTAGCTGACATCCCTGAAGCCTATGGAATGTGGCTAAGAAGAGATTGGTCAGAGAATCTCAAGGGATACTTTTCTACTGATTGGTCTCAGATGTGGCTACCCTATAATGGACAACCAAACATGATTAAGATCAGTAGGGAACCATTTATGAAGCAAACAGTCACTGACCTTAATGATTCAAGTGAACCTGCTTGTTATTTCAGTTCACATATTGAGCATTTCACATTTGACACTTTCTTTGGGGATTTTCCAGCTGATTCTTCACCAAATGAAAATGTACAGAAGGAATCATAGATTACCAATGTTACTTCTGTACCATTCTCTGGAACTATTGTACATAATGTGTATAATGTTAATACAAATTTTAGGATAGATCCTATTGCATGGACTTTATTCTTTGATGGCTTTAGATCTAAAGATGGAGCTAGTGTAGGTTGTGTCCTTATTGATCCAAAAGGGACTAAAACCATGATTGCTTGTAGACTTGAATTTGAATGTACCAATAATGTAGCTGAATATGAGGCCCTGGTGCAGGGACTCAAGAAGGCTATTGATTTGGGTGCATAAGTAATAGAATGTTTTGGAGATTCTGCAATCATAGTTAAACAGGTGAGAAATAAGATACATTGTTTGTATTATCAAAATATGGTTAGAGATCTCACAAACTCTTTCGCTGCATTCAACATCAAGTCAGTCCTCATGTCACAAAACTTTGATGCTGACCTCTTGGAAAAATACCGCATCTAGGCTGATTTCACCCGAAGGCTTGTCACCTGAAACCTTTTCAATAGAGCTTATATACAGGCCTTCCATCCTTGATAATGTAACAAAATGGAAATTGTTTGATGATGACCAACAGATACAAGAATTTCTCATAGCCCAGGATACCTTTCAAGACATGGAAATAGATGAGGCTGAGCATGAGAAATCCCTATCTGATCCCTCCAACATTATCCCAAAATCGGTGATAAACCCAGAGAAGTTTTATGACTTGCAAGATAAGTTTAAACATAAGACCAACTGCAAAACCCACAGTTCTTCTTTGAACTATGAGCCAATCAACTTTGGTACTGAACATAATCCCCAATTCATCAACCTTGGGGTTGACTGCTCCGTTGATGAAAGAAGAGCTTTCATCAGATTGTGTAAAGAGTACAAATATGTTTTTGCATGGACCTATGATGAACTAAAGACCTTTGAAACTAGCATTATGCATCATAACATACCGATGAAGCCATAAGTGAACCCTTACCAACAGAAACTAAGGAAGATGCATCCTAGTTTGGAACCCTCTGTAAAGAAAGAACTTGAGAAGTTGCTGACAGCTAGAATCATAAACCATGTCAAACACACAAAATGGATATCTAATTTAGTACCTGTTCGGAAAAAGAATGGGGAAATCGTACTTTGTGTCGATTTCAAAAATTCGAACAGAGCTCCCGAAAAGGATAACTACCCTGTTCCTCCTATGGAGCAGATTTTACAAAAGGTAGCTGGGTTAGAGATGTTCTCTCTCCTGGATGGTTTTTCAGGTTACAACCAAGTTATGGTTGCCCCTGATGGCCAACTGAAAACAACCTTCAGAACCCCCTAGGGTACCTTCGCCTATAGGAGAATGCCTTTCGAAATGATAAATGCAGGAGCCACATTCCAGAGAGCTATGGATATAGATTTAATAGGTTTGATGCATAATTCTGTCATAGTATACTTAGATGATATCACTATCTATTCGAAAAAACGACATGAACATTTATCTGCTTCAAAATAGGTTTTTGAACGCTGCAGAAAATATGGAATTTCGCTGAACCCCAAGAAGTCCATATTTGTAGTAACAGAAGGTAAGCTTCTGGGTTTCATCATTTCTAAGGAAGGTATGATTATTGAATGAATGCACTAAAGCTATTTCAAAGATTGGTTTTCCTGGTTCACGCAAACCCATGCAATCATTCCTCGGTAAGATCAATTTTGTACGTAGGTTTGTTGCAAATTTTGCACAAATTGTTAAGCCATTGCAGCAGTTAGTGAAAAAAGATGTACATTTTAGCTGGTCTCAGGAACAAAAAGATGCATTTATTGAAATTCGAAGGGCCATTACAGAAGCCCTTGCTTTGATGTCCCTAGATTTCAACAAGGATTTTATTCTATATACTTTCGCTACTGATTTTTCTTATGCAGTTGTCTTGATGCAGAAGCATGATAATGATGCCGAGATTCCAATTTCGTTCATGAGCTCAAAGTTTAAGGTAGTAGAACTTAAATACTCCCAAATTAACAAGCAGGATTATGTGGTGATCCAGATGGATATCGTTGGCCACCCACCTATTCCACTGGCTCAAAATAGTTTCCCATTTTGCCAATTTTCTAGTAATTTTTCTACGGTTTTTCGGGTCCTAAACTTCCGGGGCCATTTGAGGCCCTAAACGACCTTTTTTGGTGATTTGTGGGGCGAAATGGTTTCCAATGGCATGCATTTGGCCCCATTTGAAAGTTTTAAATCTCAAATAGACCTTTCCAACAGGCTACCGAGCGCCCCAAACGAAGATCGTATGCAAAAGTTATGACCCCGGGAAGTTGACTGTTCAACTAACCACCTTGGGGCCGCAAACTTTATGACGGTTCATCTTCTAGGGTTACGTTTTTTGGATGTTTGGGATTCTTTCCCTCATGCTTATGATAAATAGGCCCTTTCGGCCTCTCTTTGTAATCATCTTGGCACAAATGAGCATAGTGGCCACATCTCTTCTCAGAGATAGCTACCACCATTCTAGCTATTGTATTTTACAGTCTATTCTATTTCCGCTATTTAATAGAATATGTCTTTACTGTATTGTTGTGTTCCCTGCAATATATCTCTGTATTTGATTCTGTATATGCTCTTTTATTTCATTCCCACATAAATCCAGATCATGTATTCTACAAGTCTGTAAAACATTATAGACTGTACTTATTGAAGTCTCGAATGAAGGTTATCATGCCTTATACTGCCATTAGAAATGTGTTGGTCCAGAAAGAACTTGGCGAGAAAAGAGCCCATTGGATGACAACTTTGCAGGAGTATGACCTAGAAATCAGGCCAGCGAAGATTGTAAAAGGACAAGGTTTTTGCCTGCTTACTGCTCATTCAAACTATCCTGTTCCGTAGGAGACTGAATGGGAGTGGGAGGAAAATGTTCCTACAGGTTCTATTAATGCCATAGATACTCCAACATTGGAATGGTACGATCATATCAAGGTTTTTCTAAACCATGGGTTTTCTCTTGAAACCCTTGACTTCAAAAAACGAAGAGCTTTAAGATTAAAGGTTGCTCCTTATCAATTTGTTAATGGAGTTTTGTTTAGGAAAAATTATGATGTAGTTTTCCTTAGATGCTTCGAGAAAAATGAAACTGATGACATTCTTTTACAATTTGATGCAAGACCTGCTGGAGGTAATTTTTCAGGTGAAACCACAACACAAAAGATTCTTAGAGCTGGATATTATTGGCCTACACTATTTAAAGATTCCTATGCTCATGTTAGAAGGTGTGAACCATGTCAGAAGTGTGCAGGGAAATTCAAAAAACCTGCTTTTCTTCTGCAACCAGTAACAGTTCAATTCCCATTTCAACAATGGGGATTGGATTTTGTTGGACCAATTAATCCTGTTTCCTCCCTACAACATAGGTATATCATGATAGCAATTGACTACTTTACCAGATGGGTAGAAGCAGCCCCTCTTAGGTAGTGTAACACAAACCAAGTAATTTCCTTCCTTGACAGCCATATAGTTACAAGGTTTGGTGCTCCTGAGTATCTTGTCTTTGAAAATGCATCCTACTTTTCCTCAATTGATCTCACACAGTATGCCCTTGAAAAAGGGATCAAACTAAAATTTTCTGCCAATTATTATCCACAGGGTAATGGGCTTGCTGAATCTTCTAACAAGAACCTGCTAAATATTTTGAAGAAGACAGTAGCCTCTCATCACAAAGATTGGCACACACATCTTTGCAATGCTCTTTGGGCATACTGAGTTACCCCAAAGGAAGCTATTGGAAACTCTCCCTATTTTCTAGTCTATGGCAAGGAAGCCATCCTACCATCTAACCTTACCATTCCCTCATTACAACTAGCCCAATCCATTCAAGAAGATGATTCCTCTCCTTTTCAATAGAGAATTGATACCTTGCTTAAGTTGGAGGAAGACAGGGAAAAGGCTAAGAACAAACCATATCAACATCAACAAATGGTTAAAAGATGGTTCGATGAGAAATCCTCCTCTCACAGGGAATTTTCAGTAGGAGATTTGGTATTGAGATGGGATAAACAACATAAGGACAAAAATGAATACACCAAATTTCAACGCCTTTGGCTAGGACCTTTTATTGTTATAGAAAACATTGGTCCTAGTACTGTTCGGTTGTAGACACTGGAGGGAGTCATTGACACTTATCAAGTGAATGTTTCTCTGCTCAAGAAGTATTTTGCCTATGCTTTTGTACATAAGTCTTGTGTGTTTTTTTTCTTTTGCTTTGATTGCTTTTCCCTTTTATATTATTTTTTGTGTTTGAATAACTCCCATACACATTTGGCAATGGTTGTTCGATCAGTTTGTCTCAAGATTGACACAATCTGAAAGTTCTTAAATTGCATGATTAGTTTTATCTTTCCCCGGCCTATGACAAAACTTGCTTTGTACAAGAGTTACAATCAATAACTGCAGAGCCTTGATTGATACCTTCCCACCTTGATCTATCTTTACACATGTTTTATTTGTTTAATTGAGGTATGGGGAATGACTGGTGTTTCTTATCTTATGTCTCATTGGTGAAGTAGCATATCATAATAACTTGGTTAGCTTTATCTGCTCTGGATCCTATTACAGTCACTTTGATAATAATTTTATTAATAATAGTAGATTGCAAGATGGGGGGTCTTATCATAACATAGCTCATTAGTTTCATAGGTGCTTAGTGGAATGACATCTTCACATCAAGCCACCAAACTTGGGAGATGAATTTCATTTTCTGCTAAAAGGTTGAAGATCCTATCACAGGTCGGTCCATTCATAATCTGCAAAGCACTGGTGAGTAACACTACTATTATATGGTCACCAAGCCATGGTAGTGTCTTGTAATTTACACTCTAATAGATCTTTTTCTTTTCTTTTATAAGACACTTGTTGTATATGAGGACAGGGGGGTCTTATCACAAGCCATCCTTGCCATGATCATGGGTTTGATTTTGGACTGAAGTTATCATTATGTGGTCACCAAGCCATGATAGTTGCTTTCAGTTTCACAGCTGGAAGACAAGGAGTTTCCTTACCGAGCTAGCTTGTTCAGTTTCCAGATCATGTCTGTGAATGGCACTGCTAACATCTGATTACCAAGTCAGGGCAGTGGTCTTATATCAACAAGGTTTTATGTACAGTTTTCTATTTTGTTTCAAAAGAAAAGAGAAATGTAAAAAAAAAGATTAAAAAAAAAGGGAAAAGAGAGGATATAAAACATGTATATATTGCCAAAAGAACTATTGTATATAAATAAAGCAATTAATAAATCAAGGTGGTCTATAATCTGGATATCTAGAGCAGTTTTAAGTTTTCCCCCAGGTTCAACTCAAGTTGGCTTCTCATGATTGCATGATGGTAATAAGCTCTTGTTATTTCTTACATCTCCTTATCAGATTTGCATCATTTTAATGATTAAGAGATGGGAATATATCAGTCATATGCTGAACTTTGTTTGTTGTTTGTATTTCTTTATGAACATGTTCTAAAATTTTAGGTTGGAATATTTGGTAAATTGACATGTTTTATTGGACTAAGGTTTTATTTACAGAGATAACTGGTTCGTCCCAGCCAGTTTCCATTTGTTGTAGGTACAAAAGATCCCATGTTCTAATGGAACATGGGAGCCCCAATTTTTTTCTAATGCAAAGGTAATGCTTTAAATTTCTCTGTCATAATGGAATTTTATCATCTTTATTAGGATTTCATACCTTTGCATCGTTTTGATTGAAATTAGAGTTTTCCCTTTGATTTTTTTTGGTTTTTTGACTGATTTTCTGAAGTTGCGAGAAGCCTTGAATTCTTCCAAAAGGTCATTTTTCATCCCGCAATCTCACAATTGCGAATTACGGGGGGCCTTGTTTTCTTTTTCAAAATTTCGTCATCCCGCAACCCGCAACCCACAAATGCGGATTGCAGGAAGACTGTGTAAATATTTCATTGAACTTTTCATTCCACAACCCACAACCCGCAATTGCGGATTGCGGAAAGCATTTTGAATAAAAATGCATGGTGTGTTTCCGCAACCCGCAATTGTAGATTGCGGAAATTTTATTTCATATTAAAGGTTGTTTACGTTCCCACATCCCACAACCCGCAATTGCGGATTGCGGGAAGCTATTAAATAAATTTTTTGAACTCTGTAATCCCACAACCTGCAACTTGCAGATTGCGGAATTATCTTTTCATTCAATAAGCATGGTTTTGATCTCGTAGCTGCGGATTGTGGATTGCGGGGACGATGTACATACCTGTGAAACCAAGCCCCACAATTTATTTTCCGCAATCTTAATAACTAATCTCAACCGTTAATTGGTTTAGATCCGACAGATTAGATTTTACCCGTTCGATTGATTAAATAGGTCATTCTTCTTATTTTTCTTTATCATTTTTGAATTCGGAAAATTACCCTGTTGCTTGAATTTTACTGTGAGTTTTTACCAACGGTCCTTTTCTCGCCATTTTCAGCTGAAGCAGGTTGGTTTTATCTGTTTTGTTTCTTCATTTATTTACAGTTTTAATCATTTTTTATTGTTTTTGATTGTCGCCCCTTCATTCATCAGAATTTCTTCAATCTACAAACATGTCGCATAACACAGGTTCTAAGACTACCCTGAAATACCAATTGAACAAGGACCCAAATTTTGGCATCTTCTCAGACACCAATGGCAAAATCATTGAAACCTACCAGGTGGCCTGGTCTAAAATCTTTTCCATATTCGACAATGATGACCTATTCGACATTGAGAATGACCGTCAGGCCTATGATAAGATTAGGAACTCCCAGCTTCATGCAATTGCTACTAGACATGCCATATTGCCTTATACTAATGCAGTGAAGTGGATAGTACAACATGCTAACCCTAAAGATCGCTCATTCAATGATAGCGCGGGCTCCTAGTTAACCACATTTTGTCCTGAGGTATTTATCAGGGCATTTGCCCTTAGGCCACCTATGCAGATCCTCAATGCCGCATTCCTAGAGTCTGCAAACACCAAGTTTAACTTCAATGAGATGATCATTTTTGGGGTAGAAATCGATAGAAGAAGACTGGAGATGCTCTGTTTTGTGTTGAGCTTGTAATTTCTTACAGACTTTCATTAATACAATAAATTTATTCTCTTGCATCATCTTTTGTTCATCGATCAAGTTTATTTGATAAATATTTATTTATATTTCAGACTGTTATCTATGTTGTTTAATTCATTTGCAACTAATATTTGATACAGGGATCTATGATTTGGGTTTCTTCTTTTGTTAGATCTGTGTATGTATTATGTTTTAATTGAATTTTCTTCAACTAAAACATTTTATCGGTTTCTGCAAATGATTTACAGTGAATCTTAATCTATGTTAATTTTTCAATTGACATATCAGTTATAGGTTAATGTTGAATAAGCTCAAACACTTAATATTGCATTCAGTTAATTTTAATTGATTGGTTGTAATTTACGCAAATAAGGAATTTAGCTTCTTCACATTTCTGTTAAGTGGATGAACATACTTATTCATTTCACATCAAGTTAATCTGCAATACAAACAAGACACCTTTCTGAGTAGGTCTAACTTAGTTTAGATTTCCCTTTCTAGGTAGATTTGTTTCCTAACTGAACACACTTTGTTTTCCTTTTTGGAAGAGAGATCCTTTTAGGATCAAAACCATAAGTGCCAGCGGAGGCCTTTGTATCCATGGGAGATCACCATCCCAAACAGCTTGAGTATAGGGTAATACTTGCGTAGGATTATCTGAAGCCTTTGGCTGGGTTTTCTTCCTTTGTTGTGAGCCTTGGAACCCATTCCAGCACTTTGCACACCCTGCACACCCCAGGCCTCAACCGTTCCTAACTATTTGAGAATTTAGAGAAGAGTCCTAGATCTATATCATGTAATTTTGTCTTTATTAGTAAAGAAATTGAAAAGATTTTATCTCAATGGTTCTTTTTTTGTTTTGTTTTGTTATAGAAGTAGTTATAAAAGCATGTTTATGAAAAGTAAAGGCTACCTTACAGAAGCCTAGGATGATTCTACGCAAGTTAGAAAGGATTAACAATATTGTATTTCTTGTGAAAAATACATGTTAGGAAACATTTTTATAGGTAAAGCGATGTATATTTTAATTTCACAGACACACACACACATTCTTAATGCTACTCATACAATCTTACAATTAAGAAAATGTTAATAACTATTTAGGAGTAAAAACAATGTCCATAAACGCATGTCATTTACTTGTATTCACCATAACGACTCCACACTTAAAAATAACTTGAATCATTAAGCACACAAAAAGAGAAAGAAACCCAATGGAAAAAGGGATATTTATCATTCAACTTTGAATAATGTGATAAGGATTTTATATAGTTGAGTGGGCTTAATGGTTAAGAACACGTCTTTCCTCCTAGAAGGTCATAGCTTCAAATATTGAGGGGTGTGGGTTATGAACACCTTCATAGACTTTAACAATCATATTGCTACACAAAGGGGGTCCATTTTCCCAGAAACAAGAAAGTCACGTACACCAATTTGATGTCTAAATAAACCATGACTTAAAACAATGCTTCTTAACAAAACTTAATTTATTTGATCAAATAATTCATAGTTCTTAATTACTTATTTACTTTACATTTTCCATTTTCCTTTTATTGCAAACTAAATTTTTTGGATCCCCTATGAATCACTAAAACATATAGAAGAAATTCAAATTCTTATTGTTTAGTAGATAATATTGTCTATATTATTTATTTAAAATTTCTTATATTTTAAAAAAATTCACATATTTTTGTTTTTGTAAATAAGAGCAAGAACCTTGTATTACTGGTAAAAAGCAAAGGAACAACATACGAGGGTGGTCCTACTTGCAAGCAGGAAACTAGGCCCACCTCTGGAGAGTGTTTGAGCTATTCAAAATCATCCTCAACCTACATCACGAGGAAACCAACCTTAAGAAGAGGGTTTGAGTTGACTAAATGTCTAAAGAGTCTAAATTTGTAATGCATATGATAATAACAAAACAGTGTTGATAACCATAAGATGGCCAAGATCCCTTGCTTCTACAAATATCAAAATGAGACTGTAAAACTATTACTAACATATCAAAATAAAAAAGAAACTTGTGATGGATCCGTGAGGGTTGGTCTAGTGAGATGGAGTTTGATCTGTTGGGTCATCGTCATTTGTTTCAATGATTTGGGGAGAATCCGGTGTTTGTACCTCTGGAAGTGCCTTAAAAACCAACTCTAGGCCTTGTCTTTGACGAATAATATCAATCTTTGTGACGATGAATTTGAATTTGATCCTCATCTGCTTTGGAGGTTCCATGGATTCCTTGAGTGCCTCTATATCTTCCCTTATGGTTTGCATATCCTTGCTTCTATCCATTAGCATATGCCCCATCAAGCATTTGTTGACCTAGTACAAGACACACAAGCAATTGTATGGTTCCATCCTTGATCGGGTGGCACTTGGTTCCATTACTTAATCCGCCAACATGTTGAATTCGACCCCCTCCTAAAAGATACCATGCTCATGCCATATTTCCTGCTTTGGCCTTTCCAATTCTTGCTTAATGTATTCCAGAATGAATTCCTTATAATATTTGGCATCCTGCATAGCCCTCTATTGGTCTTGATTTGAGACCAAGGGAACTACAAGGTATTTTCCTTTCTCCCTCTAACTGCTTGTAGATCAATCAACACCCTCTGAGCTAGAATTCTTCATGTTCTTCTCCATTGTCACTGTTGAAACCAAAGGATGCTTAGCCAAGCAAACTTCCTTCATCAGGATCTGCGTACAAGCTCCTATTGAGTGACCTATATATGGAATTACTCCCTCTGTAATTAACATTTGAGGAATTGGTTTGACGCTCAGGACTAGGAGGCACCTACAAGGTTGATGGAAACTAGCCACTTGGCATCCATGCGGTTGGACAATTTACCCCCTTTTCTAAGGAAAGTTGGACAAGTGGCATACTTGGAATTGGACATATTTTCTCCCTCCAATCCCACGATTAGGATGATCACTCTCCCTCTTGTGGAAGGATATATGCCCATCTCTTCTTCATCTTTCTTGGTCTGCAATAGTCGTGTGTTTTATATAAAATGTACATAATTACATCGTTCTAGTTTGGCTTCTAGCCATATCATCCATATTTACATAATTACATTTCGGGGTAAAAAATGGGGTGTTACAATCTATATATATATAGTTGAGTTTTGGGGAAATACCCAAGCTATTTTATATTATAACATTTAGATAGGACCGCTAGTGATGAGGTAGACGGACACAAGATAAGTCATGGATAAGTGAAGGTTATATTTAGGAGACAAGTCTAAAAATATTTGGAGATATTATTGTACATATGCGATAGCACAATGAAAATGTGGTTTATTTGTTTAGAGAATATATATATATATATATATATATATCCAACCAAATACACAAGACAACCCAAGAAAATAAACATTGAAAAATTGTATTTCAAGGGAACAATGCTTCGATTCTTTAGGGCATTTGTCTAGCCAAATACACAAGACAGTGATAGAAAATAGACACTGAACAATTATATTTCAAGGGAACAATGCTTCGATCCCTTAGGGAACACATCCCAACATATAATATATTTGAAAATGATTTATTACAAGAGATTTATCACAACCATAAATCTACCCACTTAGCTTCTATATGTTAGTCAAATTACAAAACAAAATCCCCTCACTATTATGTTGTAATGACCCTTGTTAGGAATTTTATTAAAATGACCAATTTTTCACTTTTTTTTCCCTAGTTCGACCTTTGACTAGTTTTGAGCTCTAGGTCTCCAAATTGCTCCAATTGCTCCCAAATCTTCTGAGAAGGTATATGGATGATGTTATAACATAAATATGTGTTTCAGGGATGCTTTTGGACCTTTAAAATACTTCTGCAAATCCTCTTTCGATTCTAGCCAATGTAGGGAACTTTACTAGTAATTTCCCTTATGACCATCAAATGACTTATTCAAACTCTCTTAAGATTCTGGATGAAGTATGCAATTTTACTAGTAATTTGGGGTTCAAATCCCCCTGGGGTAAGTACTGAAAATGACTTCCCAAATGCCTCCAAACCCACTCAAAATTCTGAACATAGGTAGGGGATGTATAAAGTACATTATTTAGGTCTCATTTGCACCATTAATCAGTTATTAAATATTTTCTAACCTTCTCCCAAACAACAACAAAAATCACTAGTTCGACCCTTGGGGAAATGGCACCAAATCTTCTCCAAATGTAAATAAACTGAGTAAAATGACTTCAATTGTTTGAGTATTGAACATGAAACTTGTATAATACATCAATAAACCATAAGTATTTTACTTATCCATTCGAATCCATCAACATTACATTGGTTCACAACAAGGTAGTGGGGAAATGGCACTGTTCTTTCATTAAAAATGAGATTTATACATTTCTACTTGGAATTTCAACCTGAAACTTTCTGGAGATGAAGAAAATATTATTTAATTCATATTACAAAATAAATAGGGCATTATAATCTCCCCCAAAGAGTACAATATCTCACCAAAAATGCCCTCCCTCAAAGAGCAAGAATATGCCTTCAAAACTGGAAATGGTTGAGAGAATGTGATGCACTAGAAGAAACCATGATCTGACCTATATATTACACCTACAACAAATGAATCCATTAAATCTCCAAGTGAAAGGTCTGAATGGCCTTTCCAATTACCAACTTGGATGGGAATCTTTTACCCTCGAAATTGGCTAAGGCAAGAAACTAGTCATCCACTAGCTCTCCCTCTTCACAAATGCAATTGCAAATTTCTCAAATGATCAAAATATGGTTTCATTATTTGTTATTGAAATTTATAAACTTCTAATTTCCTCTATGGGTCGAATTCCTTCCAAGAGACTCATGCCAACTCAAGTTGGGAAGAGATTCCAAAGAGCACCACTTGTACAACAATTCCTAGTCTTCCACTTCCACCAAATCACATGTGGAAGCATCTTAGCTATGCTAAATCCCTCGAGAGCCCTCTTGGAGGATATTTTTAGCCCTGACATGTCATATATGTCATATGTCATCCTTCAGGTATGATTTGTGTCATAGGTGTCATAGCATCTTCATCATTATCGTCATAGAGCTAGGGAATCTAGCCCAAGTGTCTCACTAGCTCCAAATTGCCTTTTCCTCTTCCATGGGAGTTACTCTTCCTCTACATTTCGACCTTGGATGAGTCATTCAATGAATAATACCTTTTGAACTCCCCCAAGTATGTTACCATTCACCTTGAATTCGAATTGGTGAGATAATGATGCCAAGTGTAGTGGGGAAATCTAACCATATGTGGGTCCCTCTTCCTCCATGTGTCTTCATGCTCAAATGCAACTTTGATTTTCACTTGTATATATTTATTTAGATCCTTTATTAAATATTTATTCCATTCTAATGTTCAAACATCATTTATTATTCCCCTTATTCCAACTCCCAAAGCTTCCACCCCAAACCTAGGAAACTAGTAATTTTCCTCCTTGGCAATTATTTGACCCTTAACATCAATTTGACAAACTCTAATGAATATTTCAAATGTGCTTAGGCCATTGTGACCCAATGCAAATTTGGGACATGACAAATCCTCCCTTCCCAATATTTCTTGTCCTCAAGCAATTTCAAGCATGGGTGTTAAAGAACCTACTTTCTGTATAATTCTTTGAAGTTGCCATTGAATTGCCCAACCTTGAGTCTTTGAGATTCCATGAAGATTTTCGAGATTGCACTACTCTGATAAAAATCACTTTATTAAGTGGTAAATCCATCTCCCATACTTCTTGTTTCCCCAAAAAATTTGAAACCAATGAGACAAAAATTATTCCAGGGTCCCATTGCTTGTACTGCACCCCAACAATTAGGAGTGCTCTCCCATTGTTAGATCTGTGTATGTATTATGTTTTAATTGAATTTTCTTTAACTAAAACATTTTATCGATTTCTGCAAATGATTTACAGTGAATCTTAATCTAAAATTTTCAATTGACATATCAGTTACAAGTTAATATTGAATAAGCTCAAACACTTAATATTGCATTCAGTTAATTTTAATTGATTGGTTGTAATTTAAGAAAATAAGGAATTTATCTTCTTCACATTTCTATTAAGTGGATGAACATACCTATTCATTTCACATCAAGTTAATCTGCAATACAAACAAGACACCTTTCAGAGTAGGTCTAACTTAGTTTAGATTTCCCTTTCTAGGTAGATTTGTTTCCTAACTGAACACACTTTGTTTTCCTTTTTGGAAGACAGATCCTTTTAGGATCAAAACCATAAGTGCCAGCGGAGGCCTTTGTATCTGTGGGAGATCACCATCCCAAACAACTCGAGGATAGGGTAATACTTGCATAGGATTATCTGAAGCCTTTGGCTGGGTTTTCTTCCTCTGTTGTGAGCCTTGGAACCCATTCCAACACTTTGCACACCCTGCACACCCTATGAGACTCAACAAATGGCACTAGAAGGAGGGCCAGTAGTAAACAATTCCTAAACAGAATACTTAGAAACCTCCTCCAGCAAGAACATCATTGGTTGTCACTCGTATCCAATCACAGGCATCTACATCTGAACAACCAACTGCAATTCCTGGTACACCTCCAACTCACTAGGAAAATAGAAGGGATATCCTTATCATATCACCTACTAGAGGGCCCCTTTCACTTGAACAAATATTGAAAAGTTCTAATGATAGTGTTGCTAGAGTACAACAAAGAATCATTGATCTACAAAGTAGGGGAATAGCAACAATTCAGCAGAACACCATCCCGCAGACTGGTAAGCAAGAAGGTCATCAGACAGCAGACCAGAGTGCCGAGAATCAACATACACCTAATCATCCAAGATCCCCTGAGTACAACCTTGACTCACTCTTTCAAGAAGTACCACAAGACCAACCTAACGCTGCAACTGGTAGACCTCCACCATCTCCCCCTTCATCATCATCCTCCTCATCTAAAAGTGAACACTCTTCTAGTTCTTCATCTGAAGAAGAGGAAGAACAACCAATGGCTGATGAAGGCCAGAACAGACCTTGACTTGACCAAGATGTTGTGTTTATACTTGGGGATCAACATAGGCTGCCTAAAAATCCCAAGAAGTGGCTTCCTAAGTTCAATCCAGACAATAAATCACCTGCATTAGATCACATCAAAACTTTTGTGCAAGCCATTAGGCTTAGGAGTGTTGTCCATGAAGATGTGGTTTGCAGATTATTCCCTTATACATTCGAAGGAAAGGCATCCACATGGTATTTTGCCTTAGAATCCAGATCCATAACTTCTTGGGATGAGTTTGAAAAATTGTTTATCCAGAAGTTTGGGGATGACAAAACCCCACAAGATCTAGTCTTGGAATTGTATTCCATGAATATGAGAGGTAAAGAAAGGGTCAAATACTACAATCAAAGATTTTATTATCTCAAAAATAGGATCCCTGCCATTGTTCTTCCTGCAGAAGAACTTTTAGATGCCTATTATGAAAAAGGCCAATCTGTTCCTATTGCAATGTGGGTCAAGCGAGCACATAAAGATAACCTGTTTGAGGCTTATGGTGAAGCCATTCAGGTTGAAAAGGATATATATTGCCTAAAAGATAATCTTGATGCTCTAGAAGAACAACCTTCCTCATCTAGAAAGAAAACTGATAATGCTCCCAAACCCACTACTCAAAACAAAGATGCTTTTGAAATGATTGATATCAAGAAGTTTCTCCATAAAATGTCAAATTAGATGGTTGATTTAAAAAAGAATAACAATGAAAATCAAAATAATAACGGAGGTTTTGCAAGGTCACCTTTCAGGAGACCTTATCAACCTCCCTAAAATCCACCACCTCCTAATTCCAATGAAGGGCTAAAATATGAAGAAATTTATTCTATCTTCAAAGCTTTGGCCACAGAATCACAAAATGTCCCCAAACCCTCTGATGATCAAACAAACCAATATCCACATTTACCAGAATAAGAAGATGAAGAAGAGGATCCACAGATCAATACTGTAAGCTATTTTTCTGAATTCCCAATGAATGAAGAAGAAGAAGAACCTGAGACAGTGTTCAATGTCCAACATCCTTACAAAAGTATATCAAGAGGACAACCCTCTTAGGAACCTTCATCTTCAACAATAGTTCCCAACAAAAGTAAAACTGTTCCTCAAAAGGATACAATTATTCCTGAAATGGAGTATAGTTTGGATGAAGATTTGAAATGAGTTAAAGCGAATATTTCTTTGTTTGAACTTCTGAAAACCCCTTCTATGAGGGATTCTCTATGTAAAAGCATGATAATCAAACAACCAAGGGAATCACAAAACAATAACTTAGACTCTTTTACCAAACCAGATGATCAGAAATCTATAAGCAAGAGGACACCTCCTTTCTTGCTGACCTTTGAAATCTTCAACATAAATGTACACAATTGTATGATAGATTCAGGTGCTTCTTCCAATGTGATGCCCCTATTTGTTTGCGGGAAATTAAATGCAACTTGGGAACCCCGTCCTACTCAGATTGCCCATCTTGACAGATTTGAGGTAAGATTAGTGGGTAGATTAAGAAATGCATTGTTGACATTATCTGCTGATCCTCGGATCCACCAAACCATAGATATTGTTGTAGCTGACATCCCTGAAGCCTATGGAATGTGGCTAAGAAGAGATTGGTCAGAGAATCTCAAGGGATACTTTTCTACTGATTGGTCTCAGATGTGGCTACCCTATAATGGACAACCAAACATGATTAAGATCAGTAGGGAACCATTTATGAAGCAAACAGTCACTGACCTTAATGATTCAAGTGAACCTGCTTGTTATTTCAGTTCACATATTGAGCATTTCACATTTGACACTTTCTTTGGGGATTTTCCAGCTGATTCTTCACCAAATGAAAATGTACAGAAGGAATCATAGATTACCAATGTTACTTCTGTACCATTCTCTGGAACTATTGTACATAATGTATATAATGTTAATACAAATTTTAGGATAGATCCTATTGCATGGACTTTATTCTTTGATGGCTTTAGATCTAAAGATGGAGCTAGTGTAGGTTGTGTCCTTATTGATCCAAAAGGGACTAAAACCATGATTGCTTGTAGACTTGAATTTGAATGTACCAATAATGTAGCTGAATATGAGGCCCTGGTGCAGGGACTCAAGAAGGCTATTGATTTGGGTGCATAAGTAATAGAATGTTTTGGAGATTCTGCAATCATAGTTAAACAGGTGAGAAATAAGATACATTGTTTGTCTCCATGTTTAACTAATTATCAAAATATGGTTAGAGATCTCACAAACTCTTTCGCTGCATTCAACATCAAGTCAGTCCTCATGTCACAAAACTTTGATGCTGACCTCTTGGAAAAATACCGCATCTAGGCTGATTTCACCCGAAGGCTTGTCACCTGAAACCTTTTCAATAGAGCTTATATACAGGCCTTCCATCCTTGATAATGTAACAAAATGGAAATTGTTTGATGATGACCAACAGATACAAGAATTTCTCATAGCCCAGGATACCTTTCAAGACATGGAAATAGATGAGGCTGAGCATGAGAAATCCCTATCTGATCCCTCCAACATTATCCCAAAATCGGTGATAAACCCAGAGAAGTTTTATGACTTGCAAGATAAGTTTAAACATAAGACCAACTGCAAAACCCACAGTTCTTCTTTGAACTATGAGCCAATCAACTTTGGTACTGAACATAATCCCCAATTCATCAACCTTGGGGTTGACTGCTCCGTTGATGAAAGAAGAGCTTTCATCAGATTGTGTAAAGAGTACAAATATGCTTTTGCATGGACCTATGATGAACTAAAGACCTTTGAAACTAGCATTATGCATCATAACATACCGATGAAGCCATAAGTGAACCCTTACCAACAGAAACTAAGGAAGATGCATCCTAGTTTGGAACCCTCTGTAAAGAAAGAACTTGAGAAGTTGCTGACAGCTAGAATCATAAACCATGTCAAACACACAAAATGGATATCTAATTTAGTACCTGTTCGGAAAAAGAATGGGGAAATCGTACTTTGTGTCGATTTCAAAAATTCGAACAGAGCTCCCGAAAAGGATAACTACCCTGTTCCTCCTATGGAGCAGATTTTACAAAAGGTAGCTGGGTTAGAGATGTTCTCTCTCCTGGATGGTTTTTCAGGTTACAACCAAGTTATGGTTGCCCCTGATGGCCAACTGAAAACAACCTTCAGAACCCCCTAGGGTACCTTCGCCTATAGGAGAATGCCTTTCGAAATGATAAATGCAGGAGCCACATTCCAGAGAGCTATGGATATAGATTTAATAGGTTTGATGCATAATTCTGTCATAGTATACTTAGATGATATCACTATCTATTCGAAAAAACGACATGAACATTTATCTGCTTCAAAATAGGTTTTTGAACGCTGCAGAAAATATGGAATTTCGCTGAACCCCAAGAAGTCCATATTTGCAGTAACAGAAGGTAAGCTTCTGGGTTTCATCATTTCTAAGGAAGGTATGATTATTGAATGAATGCACTAAAGCTATTTCAAAGATTGGTTTTCCTGGTTCACGCAAAGCCATGCAATCATTCCTCGGTAAGATCAATTTTGTACGTAGGTTTGTTGCAAATTTTGCACAAATTGTTAAGCCATTGCAGCAGTTAGTGAAAAAAGATGTACATTTTAGCTGGTCTCAGGAACAAAAAGATGCATTTATTGAAATTCGAAGGGCCATTACAGAAGCCCTTGCTTTGATGTCCCTAGATTTCAACAAGGATTTTATTCTATATACTTTCGCTACTGATTTTTCTTATGCAGTTGTCTTGATGCAGAAGCATGATAATGATGCCGAGATTCCAATTTCGTTCATGAGCTCAAAGTTTAAGGTAGTAGAACTTAAATACTCCCAAATTAACAAGCAGGATTATGTAGTGATCCAGATGGATATCGTTGGCCACCCACCTATTCCACTGGCTCAAAATAGTTTCCCATTTTGCCAATTTTCTAGTAATTTTTCTACGGTTTTTCGGGTCCTAAACTTTCGGGGCCATTTGAGGCCCTAAACGACCTTTTTTGGTGATTTGTGGGGCGAAATGGTTGCCAATGGCATGCATTTGGCCCCATTTGAAAGTTTTAAATCTCAAATAGACCTTTCCAACAGGCTACCGAGCGCCCCAAACGAAGATCGTATGCAAAAGTTATGACCCCGGGAAGTTGACTGTTCAACTAACCACCTTGGGGACGCAAACTTTATGACGGTTCATCTTCTAGGGTTAGGTTTTTTGGATGTTTGGGATTCTTTCCCTCATGCTTATGATAAATAGGCCCTTTCGGCCTCTCTTTGTAATCATCTTGGCACAAATGAGCATAGTGGCCACATCTCTTCTCAGAGATAGCTACCACCATTCTAGCTATTGTATTTTACAGTCTATTCTATTTCCGCTATTTAATAGAATATGTCTTTACTGTATTGTTGTGTTCCCTGCAATATATCTCTGTATTTGATTCTGTATATGCTCTTTTATTTCATTCCCACATAAATCCAGATCATGTATTCTACAAGTCTGTAAAACATTACAGACTGTACTTATTGAAGTCTCGAAAGAAGGTTATGCCTTATACTGCCATTAGAAATGTGTTGGTCCAGAAAGAACTTGGCGAGAAAAGAGCCCATTGGATGACAACTTTGCAGGAGTATGACCTAGAAATCAGGCCAGCGAAGATTGTAAAAGGACAAGGTTTTTGCCTGCTTACTGCTCATTCAAACTATCCTGTTCCGCAGGAGACTGAATGGGAGTGGGAGGAAAATGTTCCTACAGGTTCTATTAATGCCATAGATACTCCAACATTGGAATGGTACGATCATATCAAGGTTTTTCTAAACCATGGGTTTTCTCTTGAAACCCTTGACTTCAAAAAACGAAGAGCTTTAAGATTAAAGGTTGCTCCTTATCAATTTGTTAATGGAGTTTTGTTTAGGAAAAATTATGATGTAGTTTTCCTTAGATGCTTCGAGAAAAATGAAACTGATGACATTCTTTTACAATTTGATGCAAGACCTGCTGTAGGTAATTTTTCAGGTGAAACCACAACACAAAAGATTCTTAGAGCTGGATATTATTGGCCTACACTATTTAAAGATTCCTATGCTCATGTTAGAAGGTGTGAACCATGTCAGAAGTGTGCAGGGAAATTCAATAAACCTGCTTTTCTTCTGCAACCAGTAATAGTTCAATTCCCATTTCAACAATGGGGATTGGATTTTGTTGGACCAATTAATCCTGTTTCCTCCCTACAACATAGGTATATCCTGATAGCAATTGACTACTTTACCAGATGGGTAGAAGCAGCCCCTCTTAGGTAGTGTAACACAAACCAAGTAATTTCCTTCCTTGACAGCCATATAGTTACAAGGTTTGGTGCTCCTGAGTATCTTGTCTTTGAAAATGCATCCTACTTTTCCTCAATTGATCTCACACAGTATGCCCTTGAAAAAGGGATCAAACTAAAATTTTCTGCCAATTATTATCCACAGGGTAATGGGCTTGCTGAATCTTCTAACAAGAACCTGCTAAATATTTTGAAGAAGACAGTAGCCTCTCATCACAAAGATTGGCACACACATCTTTGCAATGCTCTTTGGGCATACTGAGTTACCCCAAAGGAATCTATTGGAAACTCTCCCTATTTTCTAGTCTATGGCAAGGAAGCCATCCTACCATCTAACCTTACCATTCCCTCATTACAACTAGCCCAATCCATTCAAGAAGATGATTCCTCTCCTTTTCAATAGAGAATTGATACCTTGCTTAAGTTGGAGGAAGACAGGGAAAAGGCTAAGAACAAACCATATCAACATCAACAAATGGTTAAAAGATGGTTCGATGAGAAATCCTCCTCTCACAGGGAATTTTCAGTAGGAGATTTGGTATTGAGATGGGATAAACAACATAAGGACAAAAATGAATACACCAAATTTCAACGCCTTTGGCTAGGACCTTTTATTGTTATAGAAAACATTGGTCCTAGTACTGTTCGGTTGTAGACACTGGAGGGAGTCATTGACACTTATCAAGTGAATGTTTCTCTGCTCAAGAAGTATTTTGCCTATGCTTTTGTACATAAGTCTTGTGTGTTTTTTTTCTTTTGCTTTGATTGCTTTTCCCTTTTATATTATTTTTTGTGTTTGAATAACTCCCATACACATTTGGCAATGGTTGTTCGATCAGTTTGTCTCAAGATTGACACAATCTGAAAGTTCTTAAATTGCATGATTAGTTTTATCTTTCCCCGGCCTATGACAGAACTTGCTTTGTACAAGAGTTACAATCAATAACTGCAGAGCCTTGATTGATACCTTCCCACCTTGATCTATCTTTACACATGTTTTATTTGTTTAATTGAGGTATGGGGAATGACTGGTGTTTCTTATCTTATGTCTCATTGGTGAAGTAGCATATCATAATAACTTGGTTAGCTTTATCTGCTCTGGATCCTATTACAGTCACTTTGATAATAATTTTATTAATAATAGTAGATTGCAAGATGGGGGGTCTTATCATAACATAGCTCATTAGTTTCATAGGTGCTTAGTGGAATGACATCTTCACATCAAGCCACCAAACTTGGGAGATGAATTTCATTTTCTGCTAAAAGGTTGAAGATCCTATCACAGGTCGGTCCATTCATAATCTGCAAAGCACTGGTGAGTAACACTACTATTATATGGTCACCAAGCCATGGTAGTGTCTTGTAATTTACACTCTAATAGATCTTTTTCTTTTCTTTTATAAGACACTTGTTGTATATGAGGACAGGGGGGTCTTATCACAAGCCATCCTTGCCATGATCATGGGTTTGATTTTGGACTGAAGTTATCATTATGTGGTCACCAAGCCATGATAGTTGCTTTCAGTTTCACAGCTGGAAGACAAGGAGTTTCCTTACCGAGCTAGCTTGTTCAGTTTCCAGATCAGGTCTGTGAATGGCACTGCTAACATCTGATTACCAAGTCAGGGCAGTGGTCTTATATCAACAAGGTTTTATGTACAGTTTTCTATTTTGTTTCAAAAGAAAAGAGAAATGTAAAAAAAAAGATTAAAAAAAAAGGGAAAAGAGAGGATATAAAACATGTATATATTGCCAAAAGAACTATTGTATATAAATAAAGCAATTAATAAATCAAGGTGGTCTATAATCTGGATATCTAGAGCAGTTTTAAGTTTTCCCCCAGGTTCAACTCAAGTTGGCTTCTCATGATTGCATGATGGTAATAAGCTCTTGTTATTTCTTACATCTCCTTATCAGATTTGCATCATTTTAATGATTAAGAGATGGGAATATATCAGTCATATGCTGAACTTTGTTTGTTGTTTGTATTTCTTTATGAACATGTTCTAAAATTTCAGGTTGGAATATTTGGTAAATTGACATGTTTTATTGGACTAAGGTTTTATTTACAGAGATAACTGGTTCGTCCCAGCCAGTTTCCATTTGTTGTAGGTACAAAAGATCCCATGTTCTAATGGAACATGGGAGCCCCAATTTTTTTCTAATGCAAAGGTAATGCTTTAAATTCCTCTGTCATAATGGAATTTTATCATCTTTATTAGGATTTCATACCTTTGCATCGTTTTGATTGAAATTAGAGTTTTCCCTTTGATTTTTTTTGGTTTTTTGACTGATTTTCTGAAGTTGCGAGAAGCCTTGAATTCTTCCAAAAGGTCATTTTTCATCCCGCAATCTCACAATTGCGAATTACGGGGGGCCTTGTTTTCTTTTTCAAAATTTCGTCATCCCGCAACCCGCAACCCACAAATGCGGATTGCAGGAAGACTGTGTAAATATTTCATTGAACTTTTCATTCCACAACCCACAACCCGCAATTGCGGATTGCGGAAAGCAATTTGAATAAAAATGCATGGTGTGTTTCCGCAACCCGCAATTGTAGATTGCGGAAATTTTATTTCATATTAAAGGTTGTTTACGTTCCCACATCCCACAACCCGCAATTGCGGATTGCAGGAAGCTATTAAATAAATTTTTTGAACTCTGTAATCCCACAACCTGCAACTTGCAGATTGCGGAATTATCTTTTCATTCAATAAGCATGGTTTTGATCCCGTAGCTGCGGATTGTGGATTGCGGGGACGATGTACATACCTGTGAAACCAAGCCCCACAATTTATTTTCCGCAATCTTAATAATTAATCTCAACCGTTAATTGGTTTAGATCCGACGGATTAGATTTTACCCGTTCGATTGATTAAATAGGTCATTCTTCTTATTTTTCTTTATCATTTTTGAATTCGGAAAATTACCCTGTTGCTTGAATTTTATTGTGAGTTTTTACCAATGGTCCTTTTCTCGCCATTTTCAGCTGAAGCAGGTTGGTTTTATCTGTTTTGTTTCTTCATTTATTTACAGTTATAATCATTTTTTATTGTTTTTGATTGTCGCCCCTTCATTCATCAGAATTTCTTCAATCTACAAACATGTCGCATAACACAGGTTCTAAGACTGCCCTGAAATACCAATTGAACAAGGACCCAAATTTTGGCATCTTCTCAGACACCAATGGCAAAATCATTGAAACCTACCAGGTGGCCTGGTCTAAAATCTTTTCCATATTCGACAATGATGACCTATTCGACATTGAGAATGACCGTCAGGCCTATGATAAGATTAGGAACTCCCAGCTTCATGCAATTGCTACTAGACATGCCATATTGCCTTATACTAATGCAGTGAAGTGGATAGTACAACATGCTAACCCTAAAGATCGCTCATTCAATGATAGCGCGGGCTCCTAGTTAACCACATTTTGTCCTGAGGTATTTATCAGGGCATTTGCCCTTAGGCCACCTATGCAGATCCTCAATGCCGCATTCCTAGAGTCTGCAAACACCAAGTTTAACTTCAATGAGATGATCATTTTTGGGGTAGAAATCGATAGAAGAAGACTGGAGATGCTCTGTTTTGTGTTGAGCTTGTAATTTCTTACAGACTTTCATTAATACAATAAATTTATTCTCTTGCATCATCTTTTGTTCATCGATCAAGTTTATTTGATAAATATTTATTTATATTTCAGACTGTTATCTATGTTGTTTAATTCATTTGCAACTAATATTTGATACAGGGATCTATGATTTGGGTTTCTTCTTTTGTTAGATCTGTGTATGTATTATGTTTTAATTGAATTTTCTTCAACTAAAACATTTTATCGGTTTCTGCAAATGATTTACAGTGAATCTTAATCTATGTTAATTTTTCAATTGACATATCAGTTATAGGTTAATGTTGAATAAGCTCAAACACTTAATATTGCATTCAGTTAATTTTAATTGATTGGTTGTAATTTACGCAAATAAGGAATTTAGCTTCTTCACATTTCTGTTAAGTGGATGAACATACTTATTCATTTCACATCAAGTTAATCTGCAATACAAACAAGACACCTTTCTGAGTAGGTCTAACTTAGTTTAGATTTCCCTTTCTAGGTAGATTTGTTTCCTAACTGAACACACTTTGTTTTCCTTTTTGGAAGAGAGATCCTTTTAGGATCAAAACCATAAGTGCCAGCGGAGGCCTTTGTATCCATGGGAGATCACCATCCCAAACAGCTTGAGTATAGGGTAATACTTGCGTAGGATTATCTGAAGCCTTTGGCTGGGTTTTCTTCCTTTGTTGTGAGCCTTGGAACCCATTCCAGCACTTTGCACACCCTGCACACCCCAGGCCTCAACCGTTCCTAACTATTTGAGAATTTAGAGAAGAGTCCTAGATCTATATCATGTAATTTTGTCTTTATTAGTAAAGAAATTGAAAAGATTTTATCTCAATGGTTCTTTTTTTGTTTTGTTTTGTTATAGAAGTAGTTATAAAAGCATGTTTATGAAAAGTAAAGGCTACCTTACAGAAGCCTAGGATGATTCTACGCAAGTTAGAAAGGATTAACAATATTGTATTTCTTGTGAAAAATACATGTTAGGAAACATTTTTATAGGTAAAGCGATGTATATTTTAATTTCACAGACACACACACACATTCTTAATGCTACTCATACAATCTTACAATTAAGAAAATGTTAATAACTATTTAGGAGTAAAAACAATGTCCATAAACGCATGTCATTTACTTGTATTCACCATAACGACTCCACACTTAAAAATAACTTGAATCATTAAGCACACAAAAAGAGAAAGAAACCCAATGGAAAAAGGGATATTTATCATTCAACTTTGAATAATGTGATAAGGATTTTATATAGTTGAGTGGGCTTAATGGTTAAGAACATGTCTTTCCTCCTAGAAGGTCATAGCTTCAAATATTGAGGGGTGTGGGTTATGAACACCTTCATAGACTTTAACAATCATATTGCTACACAAAGGGGGTCCATTTTCCCAGAAACAAGAAAGTCACGTACACCAATTTGATGTCTAAATAAACCATGACTTAAAACAATGCTTCTTAACAAAACTTAATTTATTTGATCAAATAATTCATAGTTCTTAATTACTTATTTACTTTACATTTTCCATTTTCCTTTTATTGCAAACTAAATTTTTTGGATCCCCTATGAATCACTAAAACATATAGAAGAAATTCAAATTCTTATTGTTTAGTAGATAATATTGTCTATATTATTTATTTAAAATTTCTTATATTTTAAAAAAATTCACATATTTTTGTTTTTGTAAATAAGAGCAAGAACCTTGTATTACTGGTAAAAAGCAAAGGAACAACATACGAGGGTGGTCCTACTTGCAAGCAGGAAACTAGGCCCACCTCTGGAGAGTGTTTGAGCTATTCAAAATCATCCTCAACCTACATCACGAGGAAACCAACCTTAAGAAGAGGGTTTGAGTTGACTAAATGTCTAAAGAGTCTAAATTTGTAATGCATATGATAATAACAAAACAGTGTTGATAACCATAAGATGGCCAAGATCCCTTGCTTCTACAAATATCAAACTGAGACTGTAAAACTATTACTAACATATCAAAATAAAAAAGAAACTTGTGATGGATCCGTGAGGGTTGGTCTAGTGAGATGGAGTTTGATCTGCTGGGTCATCGTCATTTGTTTCAATGATTTGGGGAGAATCCGGTGTTTGTACCTCTGGAAGTGCCTTAAAAACCAACTCTAGGCCTTGTCTTTGACGAATAATATCAATCTTTGTGACGATGAATTTGAATTTGATCCTCATCTGCTTTGGAGGTTCCATGGATTCCTTGAGTGCCTCTATATCTTCCCTTATGGTTTGCATATCCTTGCTTCTATCCATTAGCATATGCCCCATCAAGCATTTGTTGACCTAGTACAAGACACACAAGCAATTGTATGGTTCCATCCTTGATCGGGTGGCACTTGGTTCCATTACTTAATCCGCCAACATGTTGAATTCGACCCCCTCCTAAAAGATACCATGCTCATGCCATATTTCCTGCTTTGGCCTTTCCAATTCTTGCTTAATGTATTCCAGAATGAATTCCTTATAATATTTGGCATCCTGCATAGCCCTCTATTGGTCTTGATTTGAGACCAAGGGAACTACAAGGTATTTTCCTTTCTCCCTCTAACTGATTGTAGATCAATCAACACCCTCTGAGCTAGAATTCTTCATGTTCTTCTCCATTGTCACTGTTGAAACCAAAGGATGCTTAGCCAAGCAAACTTCCTTCATCAGGATCTGCGTACAAGCTCCTATTGAGTGACCTATATATGGAATTACTCCCTCTGTAATTAACATTTGAGGAATTGGTTTGACGCTCAGGACTAGGAGACACGTCATTCGCTCAACCTCCCACTTCTGGGTAGAATGACTATTCATCGTGCCGATGTAATTGCATATCTTCAACATCTTATGAACTCGACATGATAAGTTAATTCCAGTTGTAACCCTGGATGAGGTTTTATTAATCATTACTTCCATTATCATATGGATGTACACCTAGAAGGGTTTGGGATGCCACTTGTCTCAGATTCACATCATTCTCCAATGCATGTCGAGGCAATGCATCCTATCTATCATCCCTCCTTAGTCATCATGGTCAATCTCATATGTTGGAGATGTCCTCCATAGAAATATGTTGACAATCCTGAGTGAAGGTCTCATTGGGAATCATGTTCCTTGGATTATAAATGATCATGTTTGTAGTATAACCCCATTGGTTAGGAAGTATTCCACCTTGTTTGCAGTATGCTTGACATGTTGGAGAATTAGAACATGGATTTTCGAAAGTTTTGGTGCTAGAGAGAGAAGGCCATCCTACAAAATCCAATTCTTGAATATCTTTTTGACTGAAGTACCATTTTGAAGTTTGGTCATGATCCTTATTAGAATCTGAGAGTCCCCTTCGATAATGACCTTTTGGAATCTATGTCTTTTTGCTATAGTTAGTCCATGAAGAAGTGCCCATAACTCTGCTGCATTATTGTTATTGATGCCTAGGTATCCTACATAGACCCATTGAATTATGCATGCTTTGTCTCTGAATAGCCCCCCATAACCTTCTTGGCCGAGGTTACCCTTGGAGGTGCCATCGAAACTTAATTTCAAGAATCCATAAGAAGGTAGGGACCAAGTTGTAGGGATAGTGACTTGAGGTTTCTTCGGAGTGTGGATAATGTTTAGAGATTGAATTTGGAGTTGCCATGCTTTGAATATAGATTTTTCCTAGATATTGAATTGCTTATCTTGAGCATCCCAATGTTGGATATAGATAGATTTTTGTATGTGGATGTAACATCCCGAATTTTCATAAAAATTTGAAAACTTTTGAAAACGGCATTAACTAAGATAAATATAGTTGCGGAAAATAATAAATGTTCGTTTACAATAGTAATGATTAAAAAGTCGTTTAGTACTAAACACAATTTAATTTCTGATTTAGCAATATTTTGATAGTGACTACTTAACACACTTTTGACAAACATGTAAATTGTAATAAATGCACTGACAGGTTAGAAATATGACGCGACACTTTTCTTTTAAGATGAGACTGACAGTTTGCTTTCTTGATGCCAAGGGTGTCTTACGAGGTACCCTAGAGTTTACTTAGCTTCAACGTTAAGGCATTTGAAATGTTTCTATGTGCAGACCACAGGTAAGAAGTTCAATGACTGCATAGTTTAAGAGTACGTGTGTTATTCAATTCAATGTCGAAATGATAAATATTGTGAATTATTTTGGGAAAACAAAGTATCTACAAGTATGAAATGTTTAGTGTTGCTTACTGGTTTTTCAACACTGTATTACCATTCATCAATGTTGAAAACAATGACATCTAGAACGTTTACGTGCTGTTAAGTTTGTTGTTGTAACCATCGATGTCGTTGTAGTTTGTCTTTTAGTCGTCGTCATAAAGTAATTAATACTTTCATATTACCAATGCAGTAATTGTACTGCTAAATCATTAAATGTTTGTATGATGGATTTATGGTAAGAAGTACATAGCATTAATCATATTTTTTTTGACGCTGAAACAAAAGACTTGGATTAGTTGAAACATCGAAATGTAACTTCTATATTCTAATACTTGCAATAGTAAATATTTGTGAAGAGTTATAAACAAATAACTAAATTACAATGCTAACATTATAATTCTTATGTATTGACTACCCCATGCTATAAAATTACAATGTTTAACTATATGCAATACTTATAAGCCTTAAGGATTATATATATAATAACGTTCACTATATAAACTTGCATATAAATGAACACTATGTTAATATCATGACTATGAACATAACTAACAACTACTATGTAAACATAATACTAACATTATAATCTACGAATATAACTTGGAAACTATATAAATTTTATTAAGACATAACACAATGTATTAAGTCGTGAATCAGGAGCTTGGAAAAACTATATCGTTGATGTATATATATGGTACTAACATATATTAAATATCGAATGGACAGGTTGACAGGCCTTTAAAGCTTGGCATGTGCTTCGAGCTGGCGTGGAGATAGTGTATCGATCCTGTGATAATTGCCGTCCCAACTCCATGGTGACGAGGACTGATAGTACTTCCACGTGATACCAAACAATGAAAATGGTGACTGCAAAGGGACACTATGTAATGTTTCCATGTTTAACTTCTCCGTGTTGGCTGTTGATCAATCCCCCAAGTGCAAAGGTGGCAATGCCATGCTTTTGCTAATGAATGAAACATTAAATGTAGTTGTTGTTCGTCCCAATGCAACCTTGCTGGCACTCTTATGATCGTCGATTGTGATGAGTCTGGGTCGTTGGATGCAACCTTAGCTTTTCTTCATCGTGTCGGTTGATGAAGAGTTAATGTCTTTCTTTTGATCACTATTGTTTCGGGCAGCAAGGTTGATAGGTTGCTGAATGTTAGGGTTTAGACGAGATGTAGAGAGGATTCGACCTCGTGACTTGTAGGGTTAGATGTTGATAGTTTCAGGTTTTAGTCTTGTTGTTATGGCGTTGTAAAAGAATATACTATCCAACGAGTTTTTGTGTTAAAATATCGAGTTAGTGAATTGTAGTTTTGCTTCTAAGTTTTTGTGGAAGAGAAACACTCGTACAAAAGAAGAAGGGTATTCTGTTCTCGGTCCAAGTTGGAGCTCATCGCTTGCTGAGGAATGTAAAGAACTTGGTCTCTGTTGAAGAAGGTAAACCTTTCAAAAACAACTTAGAGATGTTGAATTTGAACCATGTATTCTTTACTGTTCAAATGTCTAACTCTCGAAAAACAAAATGTTTGTGACAGGTACAGGTTTCGAAGAAATACTTGGGCCAAGGTTTGGAAATGGTTTGTGAGCCATTCCTGGTAAGCTCCGGTGGTCTGAAACCCTTCGTAGCTGCCCATTTGGACTTGGTTGATAATGAATCAACACAGTTAGTCAAAATGTTCACCATGCTCTCGGCAATGTCTAGTAGTCGGGTTTTGTTGAAAACTTTGGTAGTGAAGTGAAAACTTTGTACAAGGAAAATGACCCTCGTAGTTTAAATGTTACTCGGCCTATTTCTTTGGATGCTTAGTTCGTCAATGTTAAGAGTTTCAAAACTCATTTTAAAATATTAAGGACGAGGATAAGCCCTGCGTGGTTTTTCGTTTTAAAAAAAAAATATTGAAGTTTCGTTCTGAGAAACGTTGGTTTCTCTTTCGTGAAGTTGGAACTTGTAATGGTTTTAAAAACATGATCTACGACATGTTTTGGTTAAGTTTTAATGAATAAGAAAGTGGAGCCGAGGCTCGTTTAACTCTGTATGCTATGTTTTTAATCTTGGCAATGGAAAGTATTGTTTTATGCTATCGTTTGAGTTCTATGTAAACGATGGAGTCTGTTGAGCATGTAGAACTATATGCAAAATCCTTAGTTGAAAGTCTCACTGTGTATGGAAAATGATAGAGTAGTTTTCTTTTCACTATAAAAGAAATGCAATGGGGCTACACCCAAACTGTAATTTTTCCTCGATTTGCAAAGAGATGTTTTTTTTTTGTAATTGAAACTCCAGAAAGACCTTAAAGCAACAACTAGGTTTTTATTCTGTAGTTTGATGATGAATGTGTAGACCGTGTTTGTTAACTATTGGAAAACGATGTTAAGGGTTTGAAATACTATATAGGGTTTTGAATGAATGATACGAAACCCAGTTTTGAATAATACATACAGTTTGTAATGTAATTGGAAAATATGATAATTGTAAACAAAATAGGGTTTACATTTCTTTTGTTTACAGTTCTGATAATACTGAAATAATTATAAAAATATCCTAACAGGAAAATTGTAAAGAAAAACACAGTGTGTGTGTGAAATATGAAGACTGTGTATTGACTGTGATTTGTAGCTTATGTCCATCATTAGCAATTCTATTTATTAGCAGCAATACTATTTATTTGCAGTTATGATGTATGGAAATTTGAATTACATTTATTTCCTATGTAAATAATAGAGACAAGAAAAACACAATGTATTTGTACAGAGAATAAACAATATTTGTTTTTCATGAAAAAATGAGATATTCTATAATATTTTAGATACTATACAATAATTTCTATTATTGTTAAATATAGGGTAGAAAATGAAAAATATATAAATTACTGTACTTATCTATCGAATCAATGGCAGTTTGCCTATCTTTTCATCTATACTTAATTTGCTTCTCTACACTAGAGTACAATGCAAATAACAGCATGTGGAAAAATGTAGAGATTGGATTATCAATTCAATTTATCATTAAACTTAACATTCAGACTTAAACCAAATCAGAGATCAATTCTTCTTCAAAATAGAGTTTACTAATCTTTACTAAACATAACTACTAAGCTGAAACAAATTAGGAAACAGTAGAACCTGAATTAATTCTGTAGGGAAACAAACAGCCCAAAAAGACTGTTCCACCCAACCAATTCTTGAAGATAGCCAAGTACTTGCCTTAGGACCCCCTATCCTGTTCACTGAACCACCAAGAGGAAGAAATTTAGGAATTCAGGATCTCCATTTGCAATAGCAATAATTGTCAAATCTTCAAGAACTAGCAGTCCAAAGGACCTGCACTTGCACCTCTAGTTCTCTTTTTCAAAATAGTTTGCAGACTTATGATTGCACTCACAACTAGCCTCCCTATTCGAATCTCTTAGTGATCACCTGATGCACATGAGAAATATTTCTGCAGAAAATATTGTGTAAGAGCTGCCTGCTCAATTCGAATTTGCCTTATGTAGGCTGCCTAGGCCTTTTCAGTTGATAATTGGTCATTAAATGCGCTACCTTCCCACTCCCACCACCTGGGGGATAATGCCACATTATTAGGGGTAGTTGTCCCATAACCCATAGCTAGTGGTGAAGTGAAATTGCTACCATATGTCCCATACTTTCCAACAACTTCCATTCCTCCTAGTGGGTCAGTGAACACTCATTTAATAGCTCCCTTGGGTGTTTGTCTCCTACTTTAATTTATTAAATAATAATAATTCAGTAATTACATTCATCCTTGACCAGACTTGGTCATAATGACAAAACTTTGTAATTAAATTTAACATAAGTATTTTGGTAATTAAAATAATAATTTCAAAAATTGGGTAGGTGACAGTGGATCTTAAGTTTCTGCCAGACTGCTTCAAGGGTATGATATTCCTCTCTGAAGACACAGTTGTTATGCTCTTTCAATGATTTCTACATAAGGAAGACTGGGAAGAGATGCCATATGCGATTCCGAATTGGATTTGCAAAGGGGAATTCTATCCAATTGATAAGAATACCCACGATATTGGATTTATCTCAATCTGAAGTTCTGAAGAGAGTGGCTCCTTGGTCCTGTATCTTTGAAGTGAAAGAGAATGAGTTAAATAGGTTCTCAATTGTTTCTGAATTATTTCTACAAAGGTAGCACATTGATGGCCCTATAAAACCTCTTTTGATGAGATTGTCCCATGTGAGCGTCTTATTGTGGACTAGAATCCTTAAGAATGTGGATATTTGTTTCCATAATTTCGTGGTCCATATGTGCGACCATATTGGATCCCTTTGGAGATATTGATGACCAATAGCTATAACATAACCTTCTTTGATAGTAAAACTTCCTTGAGATTTGTGACCACATCGCAAATGATCTTGAGCTTTGGACTTTCTGATTCTTCTGGTCTTGTTCATTGAATTCCTTCGAGAGAGGAGGCCATTTTCCTAGAGGAATCCAACTACGCCATTTCAAATCTGCAAATTTATTGTCACAGAATTGCTGGACCATAAAGAGATTTTGACTAGCCAAAGTTGTTTGGTAATTCTTGTCCATGCATTGAGAGATGATCTTCGTATGCTACTGCCATGAATCCTCCCAGAAGAGTTCAGTGGCCCCATTTTTCACTTCCTAGAAGCTGTGCTCATGGATGAGTTTCTAATTTGTCCAGGTGAGGTTCCAAACTATGGAACCCTCAACAGGTTCATTCTTTCTTACAAGCTCATGTTGGGAAGTTCCTATGGGGTATTTGGCCTACCAAAGTAACCCCCGTGGTTCTTGATTATGGGTTATCCATATCCACAATAATTTATAATCGGGGAAAACAATAGTTATCTACAAATCATGTAAACCCATTCCTCCTGCTAGCTTTGGTTTTCAAACTTCCTCCTAATGAACAATATCCCATTTCCTTTTAGTGTAATCACCTCCCCATAAGAAGTTGCACTGGAGATTTCTAAATTTTTAGCACAATCTTGGGTAGTGTAAGGACCAATAATAGGTAGAGGGGCATGGACTGAAGCGCCTATTTAACAAGGACAAGTTTGCTTGCTAGATTGAGGGAATAGAATGTCCAACTAGAAAGCCTCTTTATTAGGTGTGCTAAGAGATCCTCCCAATGGGATTATCGAAACAACTTCTCCATGAGGGGGGAACCTAGGTATTTGGAAGGAAGGGAGCTACTATGAAAACAAAGAAGACGAGTAATGCAGTGTTGGAAAAAAACAGAGGTGTTGAAGAAGAAGAACTAAGATTTATCTAGATTAATTGAGGTTCTTGAAGCAACCATGAAACAATATATGATATGTTTGAAGATAGAGGCTTCCCAAAGAGAAAGATGACCCATAAGCATAGTATCATCTACAAATTGTTGATGAGAGCATGTTGGGGATTGCGGATGTAGATGAAGACATTTAAGATGGGCAATGCTTACTTCAACTTTAAAGTTGTGACCCAATCCTTCTGCCACAAGGATGAATAGAAAAGGGAAAAGAGGGTATCCTTAACGGATGCCCCTCGAGGGCTAAAGGGGGTTGAGGGAAAACCGTTGAACAAAAGGGAGAAGAAAGTTGACGAGGTTAAAGACATGATCCATGCAATACAAGAAGGGAAAAATCCAAAGTCCTGGGGGGTTTGGGCAATGTAGTTCTAGTTGAGTTTGTCAAAGGCCTTGGACATGTCAATCTTGATGATCATGCTTGGTTTCTTATTTAATTTAAGGGAGTGTATAAGTTCATGGACCATTATTATGTCGTCAAGAATTTAACGTCCTTCAACATAACCAGACTGCTTTGGAGATATGAGGGTAGGAAGGAGAGGCTTCAACCAATTAGCAATGACTTTGGTTATGATTTTAAGGATGACATTACAGAGGGAAATGGGGTGGAAATTGTCAGGAGAGGAGGGGTTTCATCCCTTAGGGATGAGGGTTATAAATTTCACATTGAAATATGTGAGGAGTCCCTCATATTAATGAGAGTCTTCCACTATGGCCCAAACTTCGTCTTTTATGATATCCCAACAAGCATGAGAAAAATCAGTTGTAAAAATTTCAAGGCCAAGAGACTTACCTGCTAGCATATTTTTGATAGCTCGCTTAGATTCCTCTAGGGTAACGAGACACATTAGGCTCTCATTTTTCTTTGTTGCGACAAGGTAAGGAATATGTCGAGTAAAGTTTTCAATGGTTGCTGAGCGATCATGTACTGGTTCTGTGAGAATATTGTGGAAGTAGGAGACCAACTCTGCTGATATTTGTGATTGTTTTTTAGGTTTATTTCCTTTCCTGTCAGTGATAGTAACAATTTTTTTATGATGTTGGTGCTGGAGTATCGATCTATGAAAAACATTGCATTATTTTCTCCTTCTTTGAGCCAATGTATGTGTGATTTTTGGTGCCATATGGTTCTTCTCGTTTCAACCTTTCTTCCAGTTGTTGATATAACATATCCTCTTGATGGGTAAGCTCCTCAGTTCGACCAAAATGATTGATGTCATGTTGCAAGGAAGCCATCTAGGATTCACGATTCTTCTTGGCTTCTAAAATGTTTCCAAAGACAATCTTGTTCCAATGTTTGATCTTTTTCTTGATATTTTTTAGTTTTTGTTGAAAGCAGTACATTAAGGATCCCTATTGGGATTGAAGCTTCTTTCCACCAACATTGGATGTTCTCTTTGAAGTCTGGATGATCCAACCAAAATTTCTCAAATCTAAATGGGTGATTGGTAGATGATCCTCCCGACTTCCACTATAGAAAAATCAACCAATGACATGATCCATTAGCTGGAAGAATGACGGTGGTCCAATCAAGACCTCTTGTGGGAAAGTATTCAATGAGTAGAAAGTGGTCAATTCTAGATGTTATCTATTGATCCCCTCGTTTATTATTCTAGGTGTAAAGACCATTTGAGGTGTTCAAATATAACAGTTGGGAGTCTTTGATAAATTCCATGAAGGCTTGACTGTATCTGTCTAGCTGACGGTGTCCCCCATTATTTTCTATTAGAGAGGTGATTATATTGAAATCCCCTCCAATCATCCATGTGTTGTCTTGGTACAGATTCTTGTTCCATTATAGATGGCTTAAAAAACTAAGATTTGGTTTCACAATTTGTGATCCATATACATCTGTGATGAACCCTTTTACCTCAATACCAATACTGTGATAGTTTGTTGAGAGAGTTCGTTGCTGCCAAAAAGTCATCCAGAACAATATCATTTGGATTACATAAGATGGAAATCCCACCCGAGGCTCCTAATGTGTCTACAACTACAAAACGAGCCCCTCTAGATTTTCCTGGCAATATCAATCATGGTCTACGTAGTACAATTTGTTTCTTGCAATAAGATTATATTTGGTTTCTCCATAACAATTTTGTTTTTCACGACTCTTTGTTTGGTTGGGCCATTGAGCCCCTGTATATTCCATGTATATTCTATTATAAGACTTCCATTTAGAATATTTGTGGAGGGTAGAAAATAATTCATTCACCTAAACATACTGACTTGAATCAATCATGAGGGCACTGACTTCGTCTATGCGTTACCTATTGGTTTTATGTCCTCTTTTTTGTCTTTTTATAGAGGCCACTTTAGATCCTTTTGAGGATTGGATTTGATTCCCAATGTTTTGTCCCTACCATAATATTTGACCCCTTTTACTTAATTTTCCCTTGATTTAATAACGCTTCTTTAAAAAGTTCCAACTAAGGTTTTGGGATAGGAGCTTTTTGTTTGCATGCTTCTTCTATACCCTAGAGGTCTAAATCGCCCAATTACATGTTATCTTCCTCATCAAAAGCATCTGTCGTTTGAGAATCAAGCAGTTGAGGGTTACTAGGTCCTGAGTGATCCCTTCGAGTAGTGGTGGGAGAAATATATTTACTTTGTGGGTTTTCTTACTCAACATTGCTAAGGTTTTCAGCAAGAATATTGTATTGATTGGATGTCGAGACAATAGTTGTGGTTGCTTGATGAGGTACTTTTCTATTGTGGCATTGATGGTTTGTGACCTTCACAAAATCCTCTACATCTTTATCCTTAGAATATTTAGGGTCTGGGAATGTTTTGTTTAGGGGGCAATCATGAAAAAGGTGACCATGCTCATGGAATTTTCTACAGTGAATGGGGATGTGCTCATAGTCAAGGGTTTGAAGCCATTCATAGTCTTTGTAATCTAGGTAGATTGCCTTAGGAAGGACTTGTGAAACATTCATATAAACACATATGCATGCAAAGGAAGTAAATCGATCAGCCTTAACGATAGTTTCCAAGGTTTTTACGGGTGTTACCAATACCTTCTAGGGTTTGGGGTTCCCAATATTCATGCGAAAGGGAGTAAAGGCAGATCCAAACAAGGACCGAGGTGAAGTCTTCCTTGTCAGGACTAAATTGCTCCACCCAAAATCTCATGTATAACCCTACGGAATTGAAGACCATCAAAGGCCATTATTATGTCTTCCAAGTTTATAAAGATAATCGTGACAAAACCGTTCGAACCCAATTTGAGATCATATTGCCCTTTTGGTTGCCATTTGTGGTTGATCCGCCAGACTAGGGATTTTTCCAATGCCCATAAGCCCAATGAATTTGCGAATAATGGTGTGATATTGCATGTATTGAATGTTCTGATGGATATTGGTTGAGGCTACTTCGTACCATGGATTTTTTGTCATTTGGGAATGCATTTACCTGAACTATGCATTGTCGTGTTATGCTAGTTGCCTAAGATCGAGGGTGGTTACTCATTGTTTCCAACTCCTCCCTTTCCATTGTCATTGCCAAAGGCAGAACCTTTGTTTTTTTGTTGCTCTATAGTTGAGCCCTCGTATATTCCAAATTGGGGGGGGGGGGGGGTAGGGCGTTGCGTTTCCCCCCCATCGAAGCCATCGAGAGGGAAAATGTGGCCATTGCAGAGGGAAGGGATCTACGATCCAATGTGCTATAGGTTTGATAAAAGCCCTAGGATAGGAATGAAATCGCCAAGATGGCATGACACTTACGTTGCAAAAAACTAAAAATAAAAATCACATATTTTTAAAGTAAATTTAAACATTTTATTTGATTTCAAATGAAGTTGTCACACAATTCTAAATATTTTATTTGATTTAAAATGAAGTTGTCACACAGTAGCAAGAACATCAACTAATTAGCAAGGAAGAACCCCTAGTCTTGGATTCCTCCAATGGGGCTCCCAATCCAAATCAAGAGGAAGTCAATAATCCACATTTGAATGAAGAACCCTTTATGCATTTGGAATAGGCTCCTCCAAATCCAGAGGATGTTAGAGACCCCCCCCTTAAAGAAGAATATGTTGTCTCCACGGAGGTTTAACAACCTAGTCCATAGCCTTCACAAAGCTAGGTTAAACATAGAATGACCATATCCATATAAGAAGGAAGCTTGGACTACAATAGTGAAGAAAAAGAAATACACTCTAGCCATGTAGCCAATGGTAACAAGAAGTAGATCTCACAATCTAATTTAGTCATGTTTTGTTTCTCTATTCTATTATGAAAGCAAATTGTTAGAATCTACTTCTATCATCAGGAAACTGAGAGGATAAAAAATTGTAGTAGGAATAGTTGGTTAATCTCCTCTTGAGATTTTGATAAGAGGAGAATCACCTTGCAAATCAAGTTTAGAGGTTCTAAATTTTGTAATTTGAAGTTCTTTGGTTATACCGCAACACTTTTTAATACTACCTTTACCCATTTTTATAAAAAAAAATTAAATTAAAACATTATTAAACCATACTTAAAATAAATTTGATAAAAAGAAAGAGAACATGTAAATTATCAAAGCAAGTTTTTTAATTTTCTTTTCTCTATGAAAATGAATCACTAAAAAACTCTCAAGCACTTTTCCTCCTCAAGGATAGTACTTAATGCCAATTGAAAAGCATAGACTTAGGTACATGCTCAATAGAAATTGAACCAAAAACCTAGACAACATGTGGGATTACCAACAACAACGTGATAACAATGATGCTAACCATTTGGGTTAAACCTTGGGGTTAAAACTCTCCTTAAAGTTAATATCTTTATTAAAATAGTATTTGATTTTTTTAAATTAAAGTATAATATAAATTATATTGAAAATTTTAACAAATAACATATTTATACATTTATAAGATGTTTTGTTTTTCAGAACATTCATTGGACATTGTGATGTTCGTTCTCCATTTTTCATTGTTAGGTTATTTAATTAAATCTGAACCCACCTTGCTTTGTCCATCCTCCAAGCGTCCTCGGTTGTGGCTTTGTCCTATTCTCTTACAGAGAAGAATAGGAGAATGTGTAAGGAATTGATGTCACAATTGTCCCCCTCTCCATACATTGAAATGACAAGTTTACAATGTTTGTCCTCGTTATTATTGTTTTTTTCCGAAAATTATTGTTATGTGTCACAAATGGTTGGACATTAATTTTTCCCCCCATTTTTATGAATGGACTGTGATGTGGTATGTTTATGTGTTCGTTATATATATATATATATAATTATGGTTTATCTTAAAAGAATCATTTTATATAAAAAAGAGATTTTAATGGTAGTTTAGAAATAAATATAAGATTATTTAATTTAACACATTAGCCATGGTTTGGTATTTATTATGCTTTCTCCATTAGTGTCATAACCATGGTTTGATACTTAGTAATAACTAGTGTTGTTGTCATGTTCAATAAAGACACACTAAACATTAAGTAAAATGAAAGGAAATATTTTTTTCCAAAATATAGTTGTAAATATCCAAAATAATGTGTTAACATTTTCATTTATATCAAAATCAACATTGTTGATCATTTTTGCAATGTACCTGGTTAGTTATCTTTAACTTATAATTATTATAATTGTTATCTATGTAAAATCTACAATACAATTTTACTATTTATAACATTATCTATATTCATAAATTTCAATCGAAATCAGTAGTCTCATTTCAAAAACCTAATACCAATATTGTCCACACAACCTTCATGGAATAATACAGATCCTTATTATCCATGTCTATTTTAAATTTGTAACATCAAATGTCATAGTTACTTTTGATTTTGGTTTTTTAATGAGATTGACACATTTCTACCACGCATTTTCTACATTGTTGTTTATGCTTTGCAAGATGAACTATCTAAAGTTTAAGTGTATAAAGTTTATGATGTAAAAAACCACACAACTTATAATGAAGGCTCAACCACATACTTAGTTCGGTTGTTTGTAAGTGATGGGAGTAGTATCATAGTTTATCCCCTCTCTTTGTGTCATCAAAATGACAAAATTATTGTGATTTACAATAAAAAAATTGACGAGACAAATAATGAGCGCATCCTCGAGGACCATGAAGACACCCCACTCGATATTTCCACAATAACTTAATTTTTGGACTCAATGTTATAGGTGTTCAATGGTTGGAATTTTGTTTTTCTCACTTTTAATGAATGTTGTAGGTTTGTGTGGCACTTTTCATACGATTTAGTGAGTGATTTTAATATTTTTTTTTTATTTATAAGTAAAAGAATTATATTAATTAAAGTTAATATGAGTGGTTGTGTGATAGAATGTTATTTTTATCATCTAAATTTTATTTTAAAAGCATTTTATAAATAAATATTAATTATTATAATAATGATTTAAACTATATACTTGTATAATATATATTTTTTATTAGAAGGTTGGAGGTTCAATATGAGGGATACTAGGGTTGGAGTCAATGTTGGAGTATATGTGATTGTCGTGGTCATTTTTTCGACGTTTTGAGTCATCTATCTGCAATTTTGCGGCTCTTCATTTGTAGGTAGAAGGAACAAAACATCGAAAAAATGACCATGACAATCACAGATACTCCAACATTGACTCCAACTTCTTATTGTGAATTCTTAGCTACCAATACTAGGGTTTCTGCGTAAGGAGGGTAGAGGTGGGGACATAGGGTTTAGTTTTTCTACAACCAGCATAGATTCATCTTAACTTTGGCCTACCAAGGGTCGAGAGGGATCAAATCCTTTGAGGTGCAAACCCTTTTTACAATGCTAAACTTGAGTAATGGTTGCACCTCAAGAGATTCGATCCATCTCTACGCTTGGTAGAGCCAGAGTTTAGATGGATTTATGATGGTATGTGTGTGTATATATATATATATATATATATATATATATATGGAATTTCACAAAGGATAAAGAGGTAGAGGCTTGGAAGCATGGAAAATTTGAACCATATTCTTTATTCAAGGAATTATAAATTTGTTTGAGGGCATGATACACCTCCAAGTATAGTTTCTTGTACAAATTATTTCAATGAGTTTTGTTTTGGACTGAAATAGATTTTTAAATTACTTAAGGGTACACTTTATGCGATACATTACAGTCAAAAGAAAAACTTATGAAAAATCTCCATTACAAAGTCCACCAATCCATTGGATTGGTGCAATCCATATAAGGATGACCACTTTTATTTTAAGATTATATTACTTTATTAATATATAGATAAGTAAAGTGTTTTATTGTGGATTGTATGTCCATTACCAAATGATAAAATGCATGTGTGTGCGCATTCATTTATATGTACATATAAATTAAAATAAATAAGAAATGTCCATGCATAAATTTGTGTATGTAAATTTAATTGTTATAAAATCAAATATGATAATTTAACAAAAAAATATTTAATTGCAACGAACACACATAATTGTTTCGAAGTAGTAAGTTTTAAATAAAGATATATAAATAGGTGATAATTCATTTGTTGGATTCATGTGATGTATTTATTAAAGTTTGATTTTGATTATATATAGAGAGAGAGATAGAGAAGAATACATGAAATTTCTTAGGTTTAAAATGAAAGGAATTTTAAATTGAAAATTGATATACATTTATATAAATGTGTTTTGCAATTTAGTTAATTTAAATTTGGATCCAACATGTTCTTGGTTTTGTAATTTTTCTTTTTAATATTTTTTTGGAGCCAACATGTGGCAGACGTGACACGTCTCACTCACTTGGGTTGTAGAAAGGGCCTCTCAACCCAATAATCATGAGTTTCTTTTTGTGATTGGTGGATTTCTTTGATGAGGAGGGATCAAAAGGATCTGCTCCTTCACTTTTGTTACGAGGTGAGCAGGTTTTCGGTCTTAGTTATCTAGGTTTCTAGGTTCTTTGGGGTGCCCTAACATCACTCTTGGCACAGAGGTGAATCCAGATGAAGTGGGTCCTTTAGATATTGTCTTGAGTTAGAGTCCTTGTGTCATTGTAGTCCTTCCTTTTAGTGACGTGGTGCGCATGGGATTCATCAAGTGCTATTAGTTGATACAAAGTCTCCAAGAGGTGAAGCATGTACAAGGAATGTTTTAACGTATAGGTCTCCTAAGGTGGATGGGAGCAAGGGTTTGTTATTCTCTACACTAGATGAGAACTTGGAGCATCCTGGTGGTTTTGTGGGCAATCGAGTGGATTTATGTGACTTTTCTTTTTATTGTTTGTGTATCAAATAGGTCTCCCCGAAAAAGAAACAGAAGGTTTTTGGTCCCGTGGTGGAGGCCTATCATTGGTGGTAGGTGTTAGTATGAGTGTGATGGACATTGTTGATCTTGAGGCTTGTTCCTTGGTAGGAAAGTTCTTTGGTTGTAAAATCAAACCGTCGTCCCTCTTGGCTTGGGTTTTTTGAGCAATGGGATTCAGGTTTGGGATACCGTGTGATAATTCACTCTCTTGCTTGGGGGTGGTTTGGATTTGTTGTTGGAGAGAAGTTGGACCTACAAATTATTCTACAAAGGTGATTGTATTTGGAGAAAGAATATCCTCATCCTTAAAAGGTGGCACCCTCTTTTCAACACGAGGGAGGAATTGTTGAATTGTACTCCTATTTGGGTCAAGCTCTTGAGTTTGCCCCTCAAATTCTATTTAGAAGGTGGTTCAGAAGAAATTGGGAACACTATTGGTAATTTGATCGCCTACGATGCCTCCACATTCACAAGTCCAGAATGAACAATGGCCATAATATTAGTTGAGATTGATATCAAATAGGGTATATTTGAAACCATTTAGTTGATTGTGGGTGAGCGGTCATTTACTCAGATGCTTGATTATCTAAACATGCCCTTCCATTGTGTCAGGTGTTATAAAATTTGGCATGTGGAATCAGACTATATGCATAAATTTCAGTGACAACATTGGAATCATAAGAGGAAGGCAGAGCAGCTAGATGTTGTTTTGAAGTCAGGGCCACAACATTCTCCCCCTAGTACTGAGTGTGTTGAAGTCCAAACAATGCTCCTGAGCAATCCGATTGTGACTTGTGTCTCCAGTGAATAGGTTTCCTAGGTTGGTGGTCGGGTATATTTCCATCCCCTTGATTTCAGGGTCTGAGTATCAAGGTGGAAATCTAAGATTTTTCGAGAGGTATTTGGAGGCATAGGTCTATAGCTAGTATTTGGAAACATCTGATCTATTTTCAAGGTAGTTGGACATTATTGAACAAATCTGGAAGGTAGAGAGCTCCTCATTCAGTGCTAGGGGTAAGTCTCAACAAGCCTCTTTGGCACACTTTTATCCTCCTTTAATTGATCTTGTTACTAGTGTGGTGGATGAGTATGTGCTTGTTGTTATTTCCCCCTCATCTTATTATAAATGATTTAAGGAATTTAATGGTCCTAAAAAGGTCCAAATGGAATATGATCTAGGTGTGGGTTTGTTGGGAAATCTGTCCCTTTCACTCAATTTGGGGACCATTTGATAACTTTGTTGGCTAGTCTTTCATCTCGAGGTAGAGGGGGGAGGCTTATTTTTATGGAGATTGGTGTGGATGAAGGAAATTCAGGGTAACCTAACAAATACAATATGAGTTGGGTTCTAGAATAAGAGTTTCAAAACCTGGTGAAGGCTAGTTAGACCCACATTCAGAGGCAAAGTGGTGACAATGCTTGTGCTCAGTTTGTGAGGACGCTCCACTCCCTCAAGGTGAAAGTTGTGTAGTGGAGACATGATCGTCATTTCAAATGGGATGTGCTACTTAATTAAGTTGAGTAGGAGATCGAGGCATTCACTACCTCCTTTTTGGACAATCTATTATATGAGAGGGATAAGGTGAGATTAACCGGGATCGAACAACAATGAGATAAATACTATGATACCAAGAGATCGAGTGAATACTTAAGAGCCATGCACTCTGGTTAGAAGTGGGTGACATGAATACCAAAAAATTTCAAAGGTTTTCCAAGCAACGATGCAATTCAAATATGATATGGGAGTTGTTGAATGGTAAGGGGTAGACTCTTCATGGCTTTCAAAATCTATCCCATTTGGGGGTGTAGGATTTCCCTAATATTTTTGGGTAGTCGGGGCATCTTGACATTGAAAAGGTTTTGCACCTAATTGGTACATTCCCTTGTTTAGTGGAAGATGATGACAATGTGGATATTTTTAGACTGATGGGGAAAGAGGAATTGAGTAAATCCCTAAGATCCTTCTAGAAGGATAAGATTCCTAGACCACATGATTGGACAATGAAATTCTTTGAGGATTTTTTTTATCTTTTGGGGGATGATCATATACAGGTGGTGGAGGAAGTTCGTTTGAAAGGTATCATACCCCAGAGTATTAACTCCATGTTTCTTTCTCTCATTCCCAAAGTGGATCACCTCCCAGAGACCTTTGATGACTTTTGACCAATCTCGATTTGAAATTTCATTTATAATATTATCTCGAAGAGCATTTTGGTGAGAATCAAGCCATTACTGTTGAGAGTTATCTCATATGAACAATTTGGTTTCCTTAATGGAAGATCGATACATGAGGTGATTGGTTTTTTTCAAGAGGTCCTACATACTATAAAGACCCTTAAAGTCATGGTGGTGGTCATCAAGATAGACCTTTCAAAGGCCTATGAACCAGTCTCTTAGTGCTATATGCAACTTACGTTACTTCATGTGGGATTTAGTTTTTATTTGGTGCATTGGATTATGGGATGTGTCATGACATCCTCTTTTTATATCCTTATAAATAGGTCGATATCTGCGTTTTTTAATCCATCTCCGGGACTAAGACAAGGTTTCCCTCTATCCTCATATATGTTCTTATTGATTGTGTAAGCATTAATACGAGGGATTCATGTTGCTCGAGGTCACCACCATATTAAAGGAGTCACTTTTGGCAATCATGTGACACTAACACCTCTGTTGTTTGTGGATGAAATATTACTTTTCTATTTACTATTAGAGGGGGAAGAAAAATAGTATCGAGATCTCTGCAATATCTTTTGTCAAGCCACAAGTATGTTGATTTACATTGATTATTTAGCTTTGTATAGCACTGATGTTTCTAATTATAGAAGGAATTTTCAGTATGGTTTGTTTTTGTTTAATTTTTTTTAGATGGAGTCTAAGATAAATTATCTTGGGTACATGTCCATTGGATGTAGCTTAGGTGGTTGGTAGCACTGATTGATAACCTCCCCACCTGGGTTCAAATCCTTGTAAGTGACATATGATGCTCTAGTTGTTGAGCCCCTAATATTCCGACTATGTTCAGACTCCCCACATGCCTCATGGTATAACAGGAAAGTACCGTGGATGTAGTATCCTCTTGAAATATAGAGGTGTGAACCACATGGAATTTTTTTTTTTATCTTGGGTACATACCCAAGCCCAATAACTATGGATGAGCAGATTGGAACTGGCTCATTGGAAAAGTTGAAAAAAGGGTCTCAAGTTGGTGCAATCAGTGGACTTCTAGAGAGGGGTGGCTAATGCTAGTGAAATATGTATTAGAAGTTATTCTAGTCTATTGGAATACAATGGTAGTGATTCCTCAAGGTACACTTGATCGGATCCGTCAGATTTGTTTCAATTTTATCTGGAAGGGTTGTTGTGATTATTATGGGCCTCATTTAGTAAAGTGGAAATCCATTACGACTCCCAAATTGTGTGGGTGGGGGATCAAGAATATATTCAATTTAAACTAAGAGTTGGCGGGAAATTCATTATGAAACTTTCTTACCTGTGATAATCTATGGGGTCATATAATTGAGGCCAAAAACATCAGGTTGGGGACTGTTATGGAGTGGATCAAGAAGTGCAATAATCTAATCCACTTGGTTTCAAATCAATGGAAGGCCCTCTCTTTCGTATTCTTGGTTATTGAAATTTTTTTGGTATGGAGGGTAGGTTCTAGCCATCAGATCATAATGGGGGTGGATTCTATCATGGGACGTGGACATGAGATGTGGTTGCTAGGTTATCTAGTTCATCATTTTTAGGAAAGGGTTCAATGTACACTCAACCTATTTGTGAACCAGGACATAACAAATATGTTGAGACAAGGGTGGCTCTCATTGCCGGAGCCTAGATTTTTTAGACAATGGGATGAATGCTGGGAAAATTATGTAAGGGAGATTTGAAGGGCTTATATTTGGATTTCAGGGGAGGAGGATGAACTAGCTTGGGTCTATCATAAATTAGGTGGGTGATACACTGCTTAGTTGGGTTACTTAGAAATAATGGAGGATCATCATCAAGGATCCTCCAAAAAGTACTTTGTTCTTCTGGATGGTTTCAAACAAGTAAACACTCACTTGGGATTGTCTATACTGAAGGAACAATTATGGAATTGGTATTTGTATGCTATGTAGAATGGATGCATAGATGAATGACCACCTCTTTCTTACTTGTTCCTATACAAAACATGTTTGGCATGAGATAGAGTAGACTTTGAAATTTTAGAGGAATTGGAACAAGGACTTGGTAGTGGCCTCTTTCAATTTTTTCTCTAGGGGAATTGGATTTTTTTCAAGATCTACCATTATTGGTTTGTTGGGGTTTGTGGATTTCCCGAAATTTGACCATCTTTAAGGAGAAAGTGCTCCTGACTTTCATAATCTCTACCCATATTCTTTCACTCCTAAGTTACTATACACGGTCTCTCACAATTAGGTCTATCAGAGTGATTGAACCACTGTCTATAAATAAGTCTCGTCCCTAGGGGTTTTGGCTACGTCTTGTTTTTAGTTGATAACTATTTTTATATAGGAAAAGCAACCGTAGGTATGGGCTCAAATAATTTGGTTGATTCACAACTTTATTTTATCTCCTTCAATTACCATTGGATATCTAGGTGTTCCAGTTACAAGTTTATGGTGACTCCTTATTAATCATCAGGTGGATGAAGGATGAGATATGATTATAGGATGATAGGTTGAGTAATCTAGCTAGGCACTTAATTGTCATTAGGAAGCAATTTCAGATCATTTTATTTTCCCACATCTACTATGAACATAATGTGCATGTTGATGCCTTATTCAAACATGTGGTCACCATGGATTTGAGTCGATTTTTTTAAGATGAATTGAGGAACGACACTTTGGTGTCTTATAGGATTTGATTTTCCATAAACTTTTATTCTAATTTGTAAAATGGTTTGAGATTTTTCTATATTATGTTGGTTTTGATCATGAGGGGGACTTGGTCAGAGCTCTCCCTAATTTGCAAATTTTTAGTAGGTAGTCCTCTTCTTATTGGGCCTTTTTTACCCCAAACAAGGAAGTTGTGAATTCTCTCTTTAGAGCATCCTGAAGTAGTACTTGGCACCTAAGGGTTATATTTTCTTTTCAACTCGAATGGAAAATATATTTTTTTCTTAGAAAGAAAAAATAATTTTTTTACTGTCCATTTATTCTTATAATTAAGAAAATGTTGATAATTATCAAGAATTAGAAACTTCAAGAATGAGAAATTTTGTTTATTTATATGTTTTAGTTATTTATATTTTTTTTAAAGTAAAAACCACCATTTTTATTTAAAAATTGAATGGAAATTATTCATAATTATTATAACAATTTTACATATAAAATTTGACCTTAGAGTATGGGTTTAAATTGTTTTTTATTATGTAAGAATGTGTAACAGGTTAACAACCCAAGACTGAAAGGCATTTGGTAGAGTGGAAGTCTAACCCCTTATGGACCACCAACAAGTTATTTCAATTGACTTTTAAAAAACCAAGATTTATCAATAAACTTTGAATAATATAAATATAAATGATTAAAGCTATCCTTATTAATATTAGATTTTTTATAATTAAAAATGATTGGTTTTCAAAATCAAACTATAATTTAAATTATATTTTAATAAATACAATTTTTTATTAATAATAATATTTGATTTTTGAAGATAATAATCTCGATACAAGTTGAACAGAAGATTGGAAATCTCTACAACTTTTAGCTCAAGCAAAATAATCAGGAAATGAGGTTTCAACTAACAATCCATCCTCATTGTGGCAGCAGGGAAAGGGAATGTTTCACCCTCTTTCAAGGAGATTCTATCCCGATCTAGCACACAGAAATATCCACAGCCGCAACAATACTCGACGAAGCAAGGAAAATGAAGGGTGGATCTAGAAGGCTTACCCTCACCTAATGAGAAACGTGCAGAAGTAGGAATGGGAGAGGCAGGGAAAACCCAACCGAGGTACCAAAAAAATCAGAAAACCGAGCAAACCAAATGCCATTGGAGAAACATGAAGGAAGGGTAGGTGCATCCTAGTTTCAGATAAACCCCCAGGCATGAACTAACCTCTCTGAAAATGGTTGAATACATTCAATGTATGCAAGGAAATGTGGTCCTTGGAAAATTTATTGGCATATGGCCCTCGGAGAAATATATCAACAACTGGATTAAAAAAAATGGAAACTGAAAGGCCAAATAGACCTTAATTTAGGATCCAAAGGTTTTTTCACTGTCATATTCACAAGTCTAGAAGATAAGGATTGATTTTTCAAAAACAAAACTTACTTATTTAAGTTAGTTGACCTCTATCTTAGTTTCTGGATCAATAAATTTAGCCCAGCAAAAGAAGATTTCTCAGTTGCCTTGGTTGGGATTCATCTTTACTCCTTACCTAATGAGTGTTGGGGAGAAGAAACCCTTGAAGGGATTGGAAACACTTTGGGTAACTTCATCAAAACCTATGAACTTACTAAGAAAGGTAGATACACTTCCTATTCCTGGATCTGTGTGTATTTGGACATAGACGGAGTCCTCTCAAACTCCATTTGCCTAATCTATCAGGACAATGACTAGATCCAACCTCTACATTATGAACATGTCCAATTTCGTTGTAGGAAGTTTCACGAGCATGATCATCTCTTTAGGGATTTCCCTCTAAATAAAATAAACCCTCAAGATCATACTGCTACTCAAACAGATAAAGAGGGATACATCCAAGTCACCACAAGATACAGACAAGGAAGAAGAAATTCTTGTCAAGCAAAAGCAACAAAATTTCAAACACCAATTGCTTTAAGATTATAAATAATCATGAAACCCCAGGGGATATGAATGAATTCATTCCAATGATCGAACTCACATTCTCAACCTTGAATTAGTGGCAAACAAATGAAAGTAGGAATGAACTCATGTTCTAGACACAACACCCCAACAATATCCATAAGACATGGATGAAGCAGAACTCATAGAATCAAAAGAAGGACAAGATAATGATATTAAATATATATAACTTCAAAGTATATTGGACACCTATGACCACCAGGGGGTCCATTCAATACCAAACCATCAAATGCAAAAAATTCAGGATACCCTTCATAGATCTCGCTCAAAATCTTTAAAATCAAAGCAAAGAAAGATCCAGTCTCTTCCTCGATTGGGGTCCGCACCAACAACTCCAAATAATTTTTAATGCCACATAGATATGATAAACACAAAGGAATAAGAAGCAATAGACAAATCCTAAAAGAACTAGGAGAGCAACTTATTGATTCTGGTCAATATGCTCCAATGGAAAACAGGTTTGTTACCTCTCCCCCAACCCATTTCCAATGAAAATTATCTCATGGGGCATTATAGGCCTTAATAGAAAGAGTAACCAAAAGGACGTAAAATATAAAATTAGTAAAAAATAGCCTACTATAATGATGCTACAAGAAATCAAATGCTCAATAATAATGCTCTATTATAGCTCTAACTGTTGGACAAGCTCTCAATCAATTGCAAAGGACAACAGGGGAATGGCAGGTGGAATGGCCATGATATGGAATCCACAAACAATCCAATTACATGACTTATGATCTAATATCATTCAATCTATGCAAAATTTCACCTCATAGGCACAAAGGAAACAGGCTATGTCACTAATGTATATGGTCCGACTATAATAAAAAATAAACCCAATTTCATTTAATCCTTACAAAACCTACAGGACATTGTTGGGGAACAACAATGGATTCTAGGATGGAATTTCAACCTCATTATATCCCTTATTGAGAAACAATGTCACATTCAGAAGCTAGATACCTCTAGTTCCTTGTTCAAAGATGTCATCACATCCCTTAACTTAGTGGATATAGAAACAATGAATGGTATTTGAAATTGGAACAACAAGAGAGGAAGCACATAGGAAGTAGCCTCTCGTCTCGACAGATTTCTTATTTTTTCCAACTTGTTAAACAAAAACCTCAAAATAGAAGCCAACATCCTTCCTTGTGTGGGATCATATCACTAGCCAATAAGCATCACCATCCCAATGGACGATTGTCCCAAAAACTGCCCCTTTTGATTTGAAATTTTTTGGCTCACTCACCCCACCTTTCACAACCTGATATCCAAATGGAGGACTGATATTGAGATCACTAAATGTTCAAAAATATATAAACTGCAACAAAAGATCAAGCAAATCAAGACCATTCTCAAACATTGGAACAAAGAATTATTTGGAAACATCTTTGAAAAAAAAAAGAAGCAAACTTTAAGAGCACATGGAAAGGATACAACAACAAATTATACTTGAAGGTAGAACCAATCAGCTCCAAGAATATGAACTTCAAGTTCAAACGAAATTGGACAACCAAGCGAATCAGGAGGAAACACTTTGGCATAAGAAATCCAGAATACAATAGTTGAAAGAAGGGGACAGGAATTCAAATTTCTTCAATAACTCAATGATCCAACATCCTGACTCCAACAAAATTACTTCCATCCAAACTAGTACAAATGATACTGTAAGAAAACCCAATGAGATGGCGATAGAAATGATCAACTATTATCATGAATTACTATCAAATCCCCCAATAGATTAAACACCTCCCATTCGAAGGATAACCTAAAATATACCAACTATAGTTACTGCAAATCAAAATGATAGTTTTATGAGGAAAAATCACCATGGAGGAGTTTGATATAGCGACAATTGGTATGGCTACAAGGAAATTTTTGGGTCTTGATGGCTTCACTACAAATTTCCTTCATGCATGTTGAAATATCATCAAGACTAACCTCCTAGATGTTGTAGAAGAATATCAAGTAACCGGAATATTTTTTCTATCCTTCAACTCTACATTCATCTCTCTTATTTTGAAAGAAGAACAAGCACTCGATCCTAGAAAATTTATACCAATCGCTCCCTACAATTTCGTCTATAAAATCATCACAAAAGTGATAGCAAATCGGCTTAAACCACTTCTTCCCTCATTGATTTCAGAGGAGAAATCGATATATGTGGTGCGATGACAAATCACAAAAGGAATCAACATGGCTCGTGAGCTCATTCACTTTCTCAAAACTTCCAAAACTCTAGGTATGCTCATCAAACTTGATATGTCAAAATCCTTTGATAAATTAAGTTGGAATTATATTAGAGTCATGTTGTTAGCCTTTGGATTCTTCGAATAATGGACCAATCAAATTCTCTCATTAACCTCTTCGGTATTCTTCTATATCCTTCTCAATGGATCTCCTACGCATACATTTGCATCTTCTTGAGGCATCCTTTAGGGAGACCCCCTAGCTTCTTTCTTGTTCATTCTAATGGATGAAGGCTTAGGACGATCCATTAAAGATACAATTTTGGATGGAAACATCAAAGGAATTTGATCCCATGGTGATGAACTTATTGCCTCCCACCAACATTTTGTAGGTAACACCCTGCTTATGGGACTCCCAACAATCCATGAAGCCACAACCCTTCAACAAATATTGGGCACCTTCAAGGAAGCCTCTGGTACCACTCTTAATCAAGAGAAATATCAGTTCTTGTTCCTCAATGTTTCTCTCGCGGTTCAAACAAAAATTACTAGACTTCTTGGTTTTGAAATAATTTCACTCTCATCCAAATACCTAGGATCTCCAATTTTTTATGGATCCTGCAACAATCATTCCCGAGAATAACTTATTTCTAAATTAGACAAGAGACTAACTAATTGGTCCTTTAGAATTGTTAATCTAGTTGGAAGAATGACCCTAATCAAATCAATTTTACAATCAATGCTCGCTTACCTTTTTTCTATTATGGTTGTGTGAAATTCTATGTCACAGTAGATCTAAAGAGCTTAGGATACCTCACAAAGAAAGAATGAGCAAAAAATTTGAAGAAGGGTGGAAACTATGGTAAAAAAGAGCAGAAGAATATAATGCAGCAAAACTCAGATAGGAGCAGAATAATATCACACTACACAATTATCAGTATAATGAAAAATGATAATACAATGGAGAGAATTCGAATCATGCAGGAGAATTCAAACCTCAGTTGGTCTAGCATAGGTATTATCACCAATGGAGTGCTCTAGAAGACTCAAAGTCAACTAAACTGAACCTAAACTCAACTAACTGAAGTCACAATCAGTTAACTGACTAAGGAGGGTGCAATAGTGAGTCTATCATTCTTACCATTCAGAAAAGGGCACATGAGGCCACAATCAGTGGCATCCGGAGCTCTAACCCCCCACAAGAGTCAAATAACTCAAGTGGACTGCACTGAAACACTCAGTAGGTTCCTATAAAATAGGGAACTGACTGAAGTGGTCCTAAAATGATGCATGCAGGGATCAGAAGGTGGTAGATGGATCTTGGATGACATCTACACACCATTAGGGGGAAAATGACATCATCAACAACTAGGAAAAATAAATAATTCTAGGTAGGGCAAGGATGGAGTTTTCAAATATCCTAACACCCCCCCTTAATTCATACTTTTGCATCATGGGCCCTGGTTACTAAGACCAAAGGTCACCCATACAATCAAATAAATGATAAAAAATAAAGAACAGTCCATGAACCAAGGAAATGGGGAAAACCTTTTGGTAACCACCCCCCCTCAAATTGGACTAAAACACACCAAAATATTAATTGCTCCAAACTCAAGTAGGTGTGATGCTTGATCATATGTCTAGAGGTATCTTCCTCTTGGGAAGAAGTGGATCATGCTCCAAAAACATGTTCTTGTATTCTCCTTCAGTGGATGCAAGCAAATATGGAGGTTTTTGAACTTGCTCTTCAGACCGAACATGGTGAGAACAAATCCAAAAATATGAAGATCATCCTAGAACTTGTGATTCAAACCAGCTGAGGTAGGATCAACTCCAGGAATGTGTAGATAATTATTTGATATCTCCTTTGAACCAACATAGGTGAGATCATAACCTAATGAACTATGACATGATGGTGGTGGCTTGGACTTCAAATAATCTCCAAGAATTGATAAATGGTTTTATTATGAACTCCTTTGAACCAATAGGGATGAGATCAAAACCAAAATCACCAAAATATGTCTGAGACTTGAACCCAAGCGAATGGTAGTGTCCTCGATCTTCATAGAAACTCTGAGAGCATGTGCCAATGATCAAATAAAATTTCATATGAAGCATGTGATCAAGGAGGCGATTGTATCACCTCCAAACTCTGATTTAACCTCCAAATCATTCAGTAGATCATCATTATGCACACCAACAAACTCATGTGAAAGAGAGGATTTAAGAACCTCTTCAAATTCTAGAGTATGAACTGGCTTATCTTGCTTAGAATTCGAAATAGAATACATTGAGAACATGAGTGTTGAATCTGCAGCTTCTTCTTCATCTTGAACAACTTCATCATCTGATATGATTGAGGCCGAGACATAATTAGAGAGAAAACTTAAGTAGATACCACTGGGCTTGTTCTCCAAATAATTTGCACCAATCTCTTCATTCTGCTTTCAAATGCTTTGTCCAGTTGGGCCCATAGATCACTTGGATTTTCAGCAATTTCCTTGAGGTAGCGCATACTAGGAGACATAGCAATACACATTGCTCCAAAGGCTCTATCACAGTCATTTAGCCAATCATTCTCTTCTTCATAGGAAGCAAAATATCTCATAACACCAATACACATGTCAAAAAGACCTTGTCTCTTCAGATATTCTATCATCTTTGGTTTCCACTCATCATAGTTTTTTTTTTTTGTAAGCTGCATGAAAAGATTATATTATAGTACAAAAAAGATTACAATCATTAGGAGAAGCCGAATATAGCGTTTTGACCCTGTTCAAGGTGCCAATATTACAAAAAAATGCAGTGAAACTAGACTTATAAAGGTAAGCTAGATATCTACCGAACAAGAAAGACAGTATGAAACTGTAACTCTGTACAAGCCAGAGTAAACAAAAAAATGGAATAGCAAAACTAGGTGTGTAGTGCTTGTGACAGAGCATTTCAGGAGCTGGCTTCTACGCCTTTAGAGTCGTGGATGTCCTCAGAGATGGGACAGGGGCCAAAGAATTCATCCTTCCACTGCTGCTCTGGGAGCTTGATGGGCAAAGGTTCTACTTTGCACAGGAGAATGGATTTTGCTTCGTCTTTCCGGAGGCGCTTGTGCTAGGTGATGGTGATTGTAGAAGGAACCGGAAAAGAAGTCCCAGGAGGGGAAGCACCTTGCACAATTATGGCAGCCGGAGAATCAGGACCAGAGTTGTGTCCAGGAGCAAGAGCAGGAGCGGCGCCCTTGGAGGCAGAGAGGCCTAAGGAATTATGAAGAGAACTATCGACCGCCTACTCCACCATATGAGGCGCCATGCCTTTGTTGAAACTAGTCGTTCCATCATCGGTACCAGCCACAAGACCTTCAGGAACAACTCCCATGGGCAGAGATGGATGTGGGAATAAAGAGTACCTGTGTCCCATGAGACAAGCTTCTAAATTAACAAGGATGCCATCCATATGAGCCATATTGGACCTGGTGTCCATTATGGTCATTTTGGAAACATTCCAATTAGTGAGCATTTCTTCTACCAGAGTGCTAAGCAAATTATTGAGCAACCAGTAATGATTCACCTGAGTACTAGGGCTACCAAAGGTGAGGATTTCTGCAACACTCCTGGATTCCCGATCTTCCACTAGACAACGAATCGGCATAAACACATTGTCTTTGTAACCAATGTTAGCAGGAATTTCCTTCTCCGCAGACGTCGTTTTACTAGTGCCCTGACTGGAACCATGCCGGGAGGTGCCTCTGGTGCGCTTCATGATTGATTCGGACAACGAAGGGGCCGAACTCTCTGTTGTGGATGCCGACAAAGAGTATCGGAGACGCGTAATGACCGCTGGTGTGTGAGCTTGGATCTTCATAACCCAGAAGGAGCCGTGGAGAGGGTAGGAGGTCAAACGAGAGAGAGTTAATGTGAGTTGAGACCAGCTTGGGTGAGAGGACATAGGAGAATGAACTTGCATTAATGCTGCCCCCTAGGCCATGTGGGCGATGGGATCAGTCGTGTGCAAGGAGGCCAGCTGGGTAATGGTCTTGTCCACCATTAATGCGAAGTCTAGGAGCTAGTGCAGGGAGGAGCAGACGTGTCTCCTCTTGCAGTCTTGTTGGCGGTGGCACCCAGATCCGAGAATCCACTCATCATAGTTAAATGGAGAGAGAGGAGGAATTTCTTTCAGAGTCATGGAAGCTATTGTAGAATACCTACAAAAAAATGGAAAATATCTGCTACTGCTACTGCAACATAACTTCTACAACTGCAGAAAAATGTTGCAACTGCTATTGCACTCAAAAAATTCGAATAACCTGTAAAAAACTCTCAATAATGGAGGTAGACTACTACTGAGCATTGATTTAGGACAGTAGGAAATTTTATCTGAATCCTTCACACCTGGATAGACCTCATTGGATTTCTCCACTGAATTCAATGCAATGGCGGCAGGATTTGTTGTGGAAATCCAGAGGATTCTGGTGCACTACCGAAAGCAGCTGCTCAACCTATTCACTCAAATGGATCTGATACCATGTGAAATTCTATGTCACAACAGATCTAAAGAGATGAGGATACATTGCAAAGAAAGAATGAGCAGAAAATTTGAAGAAGAGTGAAAACTACAGTAAAAAAGAGAAGAATAATAATAATGCAACAGAACTAAGATAGGAGCAGAATAATATCACACTACTCAATTATCAGTATAATGAACAATGATAATACAATCGAGAGAATTTGAATCATGCAGGAGAATTCAAACCTCAGTTGGTCTAGCATGGGGATTATCACCACTGGACTGCTCCGGAAGACTCAAAGTCAACTAAACTGAACCTAAACTTAGCTAACTGAAGTCACAATCAGTTAACTGACTAAGGAGGATGAAATAGTGATTCTGTCATGCATGCTAGTCAGAAAAGGGCGTATGAGGCCACAATCAGTGGCATCCAGAGCTCTAACCCCCACAAGATTCAGATAACTCAGGTGGAATGCACTGGAACACTTAGTAGGTTCCTATAAAATAGGGAACTCACTGAAGTGGTCCTAAGATGATGCATGCAGGGCTCAGAAGGTGGTAGATGGATACTAGATGACATTTGCACACCACTAGGGGAAAAATGACATCATCAAAAACTAGGAAAAATAAATAATTCTAGTTAGGAAAGGATGGAGTATTGAAATATCCCAATAGGTTGAGCCTAAGAAAGTCCTCAAATCCATACAATCTCTAGAACACGCCTTCTTATGGGGTGGCACTAGCACCAAACAAAAATGGGCTACAATAGCTCGAAAATAACTCTTCAAACCCAAACGTAGTGGAAGCATGGAACTGAGGGATCCTGAACTTGAAAACAATACTCTGGGATCCAAATTTTGGTGGAGATGGATTCAGAACCCAAATACCCCCTAGTGTAAACTCTAGAAGTGGAAATATGCTCCCTAACTTTACCTCCAACACCTTATTCGTCTTACAGGGGATTGAAAAGGATCCATGATATGGAATATAGCTTGACAAATCAAGAGTTAGTACAAAACCACAATTTCTAGGAGGTTCATAATGGTTTTTTTACAATATTATGGAAAGATGCATGGCACCAACTTCCTAAGCTATAATATAACCCAAATTGGAAGCATCTCGAAAATGAACTACACCAACATAACAAAATATGGGTCTATCAATACTAGAATCTAGAGGCAACTAGAGGAAAGTGGCACCTATGGATAGACATGAACAACTAGGCAGGTCATTCTAACTCTCCCCTCTTTGATTCATTCTAGGAGGAACTGCAGAAAAGGAGCATCCCCTTCTCGAGAGACTTGGACAAACATCGATGGGGACATAGACACATGGGTACTTTCTCAGTTAAAGAAGCTTACTATACCCTTACTCACGCCCATTAGAATGATCAATTGGGACTATGGGATCAAATTTGGAAAATGAAACTATGACCCAAGGTAGGCACCTTCCTATGGTTATTGGTTTGATAAAGGACCTTAACTTGGGACAAGCTACATACTTTTTTATTCTTATATATAAAAATATGTATCCCAAACCTATTAAGTGTTCCTTATTGGACATGACAAAAAAACATTATATATATATATATATATATATATATATATATATATATATATATATATATATATATATATATACGAACTATAAGCAAAAACAAATACAAATGGACAATGCAATATTGTGAATGCTTTCAATAACTAACACTCTTAATGTAGATCAGGGAGACTATAAACCAAAATGAGATCTTGTTATCTATGTATAATATTATTGAACTAAGCAATATAGTGAATGTTTTCAATAACTTAACACTCTTAATGTAGACCAGGAAGACTATAAACCAAAATGAGATCTTGTGATCTATATGTAATATTATTGAACTACTTGAAAGGATTGTTTGTGTTTTAAATATCATGTATTTCTTACTTGTTCAATTAAAAATTAAAAAACTAAAATTTAATATATTGTGATCTAAACTAATATTTTAATATGATTAATCAACTTAAATGTGTTGAAATATTGTAACTTCAAAGAATATTATATTTGTATATTATTTATTCCGGAGATGTTCCATACCTCCGATGTGATTATACTATAAATCCGGAGATGTTTATTCCTCCGAGTTGGGTGTGGTAACTAGGGTTATTAGACCCACCATGTGGGGGTCGGCCCAGTCAGTTATAATGGGGTATTTAACCTAATGGTTAAATACGAGCCTACATGTACTTGTGTAAAATACATATCAGAGTAGTGTATAAATAGAGGAGGTGTGTTCCTCATTTGATACACTCACACACTTGAGGATAGCGCACTTGTGGAGGAGAGGTCTGCTATTGTGGAGGAGGAGATCATGTCTCAGGGTTTCATCTTTGTATATTGCTGGTCATCTATATTGAGGAAGCTTTGCTGGGTTTTCTACCCCATGAGGGTTTCCCAGGATAAATCTCTGTCTCTTGTGTTTATGCTGTGCTTGTTGTTTCTTCAGTGATCCTGTATATGCTATTATTGTGAAATGGAATGTAATGCTGCTATTTTCTGTCTTAGAATATTGAATTTTAACATGGTATCAGAGCTAACCTGAAGGAAGACAAGGTATGGCACTAAAGACACTTGCTTTACTTACGACAATTTGAAGGTTAGGGTTTTACATAGCAAAAACCAGTCATCGTAGCACTTTCGCTATAAATCCGTTTTGGCGAAGTTTTCGGATCTGAAATTGTTACAGGACGAAGATTAAATCTCCAAATACCTTGTGTCCAAAGGACAACCTCTAATTCGTTGTACTTTGTGATTTATGATCTGTACAATATAGGGTTTCGGCCTCTTCCAGATCTGAGTCAAAATCAGGTGACCTTGGGAAAAAGGTCATATATTGGGCTAGGAAGCTCCAAATGAAATTTCGTAAAAAGTGACAGGTAGTACACAGTCTGTAATATCTAAAAAAACGTTTTCAGAGGCCGAAGTTGAATCAGTGACACGTGGCACTCCGTACAAGTTATCCCTCCTGTATTATCCCATAAACAGGTCATGTTGCGACACTTGGCATAACTCTCTCTCAGAGAGTCCAATTAAGGTCAGACCTGTCAGGATGGAAAGATAACAGGCCGAGCTACCTCAAAAACGTTTTTCAGAGGCCGAAGTTCAAACAGTGACACGTGGTACACCGTACAAATTCGCTCTTCTGTTTTATCCCAAAACAGGTCACGTTGCGACATTTGACATAACTCTCTCTCAGAGAATCCAATTGAGGTCAGACCTGTCAGGATGGAAATATAACAGGTCAGGCTATCTCAGAAAACTTTTTCAGACCCTGTGGATTGAAAAGTTTGGAGTTACACCAGAAACAATCAGGTACATATTTCTATCAAAACATAATTATTTTTGAATACCTTCATTCATGGCTTCCGGAATTTAGGGCTTTGAAGAAAGTTGGAATTTTTGTAAACGGAGACCACGGCTGAATGCTACTCATCAAAATAGAAATTTAGAGACCAAGATCAGATTTTTTGGTTGGGCAGAAGGCCAGGCTTGATCAAACCCTAGTTCGGGACTTTGATCAGAAAAGTGGAAAATTAGGGCTTCTGTAAAAATGGGAATTTTTGAAATCTGTGACCATGGCTGGAAGCTCCTCAGAAAAATAGAAGCTTAGAGCTTTGGATCAAACATTTTGATTGGGCAGAAGAGTGGGATTCACCAAACCCCAGTTCAGGGTCACGTCCATTGAATCCGGAAGTTTCAAAGGCAAAATTGAGGAGTGAAACTTTGCAGTTTTCAAATTCTGAATATATCAGTTTGATCAGCTCATCAAGGCGCATATTTCTATCCTTTCGGAAGTTTGAAATTCAAAGTTTGAATTTTTGGGGTTTCTCTGACAAACCCATATCCAGCTCCAGGTCCAGTTCTTGCAAATCAAGTGGATAGGGTTAATCCTAGAAGAAGATGGATTGGTCACCTGCATAAGTGAAGGAGTTACTGTTTCAGAGGGAGATGAGGCTAAGGCTTTACATAAGGAGATTACAAGCGATCTCGACGGGTATGACTCATCGAGGTATGTTTTGAGATTTGTTCATGATTAAGTTTATGTTATGTTTGTCTTCATGTTATTACGGTTAGTACAATCTTGATTTTAGATTTGTTGTATCACCTTAACAAAATTATGAATGCATGATAGAAGATATTCATTGGTTAGGGTGTTGACACTTATGATTGTACTAATGCATTATGATGTTGTGTGAGGTTGATGTTGTCTACTAACAAGATACAGGTACATCACAAAAGACAAATCAGGCTCCATGACCATGAAAACATGAAGACAAAGACTCATCCATAATCTTTGTTCTACTTACGAGGTATGTATGACTTTGTTATATTATGCTTAACCTATGAGACATGCAGGTTCTAGCTCAGGATCTCTAAATCGTTGAAGAGATTGTTTAGGTATGTTGTACATAACCAAGTAGGTATACTAATCCAGGTATGTTTCCCATGAATCTTACCTTGTGTTAGGATCCCTTATATAAGTATACTTGGAATGATTGGTTATGCTTATTCATAAAGTTAGTAATCAAGGGATTATGCATATTATATCTTTTATCTTGATTGATGATAGGCATGAGTAAAAGAAGACTTCCCTGAAATCTTGAATACTAATGTTTATTAACTATAATCATGACTATACATTTTCAAGATTATTTAGTACTATAATGTTTTGATAGCATTTAGAATATACTAATGAGTGTATGTTTGTGTATGAGATCATGAGGATGACTCTTGAGCATGCACAGTGGTACAGAATGAATAGAAGTTCAAAAGACATACAGAAGATCAAGCGAGAGGCAGCCACACAAACATAAAAGATAAGTATTTGAGTTGTTATTTGAAATAGTAATGATATTGCCTGTAATAGGTTGTATGCATATTTGTATTCCTATAATATATCATGCTGAGTGTAAATATTCATAGAACATTGAACAGTATACTACTAATATACATATGATTGGTAAGTTGGACAAACATTCCATTGTTGCTTGTCTAGAATGAAACCTCTTTGCTGACATGCTGAGAGTTGTGCACACTCTCGATAGTATGTTCTGGTAGAGATGGAAGGCATCTAGATAGCCATTGTATGCATACAGGATATGGGAAAGTGTTGTGCCAAAGTATTGGTCAAAATAGTTGCATCACTATGTAAATGATATCTGTATGCATAATAGGTTATCATGTCAATATGATTTGATGATTACGAAGTATTACTAATCATGTACTTAATTTTGATTTGTAGGAAAGGTCATGAATAATGATGGACACCGTACAAGTGGTGGATGTTCAAACAAGAAGATTTACAAATCAAACAAAATATAGAAGGCTTAGAAGGAATATTTCTCAACCAGGGAAAGTATGATGAGAAATATGACTTGAGGTGTTGGAATGGCCACTCTTATGGATTCCAACTTGAAGCTGTTAGGGGATAACTCATCAGAGTTAGTGGATATAACTCTGTACAGTCAAATTATTGGGTCATTGATGTTTCTAACATATACTAGATTAGATATATGCTTTGTTGTGAATACCTTGAGTCAGTATCTAGTGGAAACTAGATGTTTTCACCTGATAGTTGCAAAGCATGTGATGAGGCACCTAAAGGATACGATAGACTTTGATCTGTGCTATCTTGGAGATCATGACTTCAGATGGCTACTCAGATGCTGATTGGGCAGAAAGTGTATCAGACAAGAAGAACACATCAAGAGGATGTTATTGTCTAGGATTAGCCATGATCTCGTGGTTTAGCTGGAAGCAGTCTAGTGTGGCTCTCAGCACAAGCAGAATATATGGCTGTTTGCTCTGCTAGTTGTGAAGAAGTTTGGCTTCAGGATTGTTTGACTTAGAGATAGAACCAACTGTGATCCTATGTGACAAATAGAGTTGTATCAAGATGACATAGAATCCAGTGTTCCATGATAAGTCAAAGATCATAGGGATCTAACAAGATATGACACAGAAAGGAACTATAAAGTTTGAATTCGTAACAGGTTACCGATGTACTAACCAAACCTCTACCTCGAGTGAAGAAGTTACCAACATACTAACCAAGCCTCTGTCTCGAGTGAAATTTGAATACTTTCGAGACAAGCTTGGTGTAGCTCAAAAGGACCCTCCTCGAAAGGGGGAGTAGTATAGTCACTGATGATGAGATTGTCTCATCGAACAACAAGGTCGATGATGAGGTAACCTGTTCTCTACACCTAGATACTTAGAAATATTTAGATTTAGGACTCGTATACTTAGAATACTTAGTTTTACTTATACATGCTTTTGATGTTATATGTATTAGTAAGAATACATGCTTTTGATGATAGATGTATTGATGAGAATACATGTGGGGATTGGATCATCCCTGGACTTTCAGTCCTAAAGAGAGCCGTAGACGTGAGGTCTCCGAGAATGAAGTCCTTAGTGGACAGTTGAGGGGATTGGATCATCCCTGGACTTTCAGTCCTAAAGAGAGCCGTAGACATGAGGTCTCCGAGAATGAAGTCCTTAGTGGACAGTTGAGGGGATTGGATCATCCCTGGACTTTCAGTCCTAAAGAGAGCCGTAGACGTGAGGTCTCCGAGAATGAAGTCCTTAGTGGACAGTTGAGGGGATTGGATCATCCCTGGACTTTCAGTCCTAAAGAGAGCCGTAGACGTGAGGTCTCCGAGAATGAAGTCCTTAGTGGACAGTTGAGGGGATTGGATCATCCCTGGACTTTCAGTCCTAAAGAGAGCCGTAGACGTATGGTCTCCGAAAAGTGGGGATTGTATCATCCCCGGACTTAGGTCCCTGAATTGATCCGTAGACGTGAGGTCTCCGAGAAGTGGGGATTGTATCATCCCCGGACTTAGGTCCCTGAATTGATCCGTAGACGTGAGGTCTCCGAGAAGTGGGGATTGTATCATCCCCGGACTTAGGTCCCTGAATTGATTCGTAGACGTGAGGTCTCCGAGAAGTGGGGATTGTATCATCCCCGGACTGCGGTCCCTGAATTGATCCGTAGACGTATGGTCTCCGAGAAGTGGGGATTGTATCATCCCCGGACTTAGGTCCCTGAATTGATCCGTAGACGTGAGGTCTCCGAGAAGTGGGGATTGTATCATCCCCAGACTTAGGTCCCTGAATTGATCCGTAGACGTGAGGTCTCCGAGAAGTGGGGATTGTATCATCCCCGGACTTAGGTCCCTGAATTGATCCATAGACGTGAGGTCTCCGAGAAGTGGGGATTGTATCATCCCCGGACTTAGGTCCCTGAATTGATCCGTAGACGTGAGGTCTCCGAGAAGTGGGGATTGTATCATCCCCGGACTGCGGTCCCTGAATTGATCCATAGACGTATGGTCTCCGAGAAGTGGGGATTGTATCATCCCCGGACTTCGGTCCCTGAATTGATCCGTAGACGTATGGTCTCCGAGAAAGTGATTTTTGATGTGGTTACTTGTATCGGTAGGATACTTGTATTGATGATGTGGTTACTTGTATCGGTAGGATACTTGTATTGATGATGTGGTTACTTGTATCGGTAGGATACTTGTATTGATGATGTGGTTACTTGTATCGGTAGGATACTTGTATTGATGATGTGGTTACTTGTATCGGTAGGATACTAGTATTGATGACGTGGTTACTTGTATCGGTATGGATACTTGTATTGATGATGTGGTTACTTGTATCGGTAGGATACATGTATTGATGACATGATTACTTGTATCAGTATGGATACTTGTATTGATGATATGTATACTTGTATTGGCATGAATACTTGTACTAATGATGTGGATACTTGTATTGTTATGGATACCTGTGTTGATGACGATGCTGACGATCGTGTGATGACGATACTGATGATCGTGTGATGACGATGCTGATGATCGTGTGATGACGATGCTGATGATCGTGAGATGACGATGCTGATGATCGTATGATGACGATGCTGATGATCGTGTGATGACGATGCTGATGATCGTGAGATGACGATGCTGATGATCGTGTGATGACGATGCTGATGATCGTGAGATGATGATGCTGATGATCGTGTGATGACGATGCTGATGATCGTGTGATGACAATGCTGATGATCGTGAGATGACGATACTGATGATCGTGAGGATCCAGATGTTGATGTTGTTGTAGTTGTTCGAGTGCTGCAGAAGATAAAGACTCAGTACTGAAGATTTTGATGTTCCAGTATTGAAGATGTTGCAGTAACTGCTTGAGTTACTGATGATGTTGAGAAAGCTTCCAATGATTTATAGATGTATCATGTATGATGTTGATGACTCCTTGCTCGTGCAGATACTGTTATAATATCCTTCTCGTTAAGGGGGAGTGTTGAAATATTATAACTTCAAAGAATATTATATTTGTATATTATTTATTCCGGAGATGTTCCATACCTCCGATGTGATTATACTATAAATCCGGAGATGTTTATTCCTCCAAGTTGGGTGTGGTAACTAGGGTTATTAGACCCACCATGTGGGGGTCGGCCCAGTCAGTTATAATGGGGTATTTAACCTAATGGTTAAATACGAGCCTACATGTACTTGTGTAAAATACATATCAGAGTAGTGTATAAATAGAGGAGGTGTGTTCCTCATTTGATACACTCACACACTTGAGGATAGCGCACTTGTGGAGGAGAGGTCTGCTATTGTGGAGGAGGAGATCATGTCTCAGGGTTTCATCTTTGTATATTGCTGGTCATCTATATTGAGGAAGCTTTGCTGGGTTTTCTACCCCATGAGGGTTTCCCAGGATAAATCTCTGTCTCTTGTGTTTATGCTGTGCTTGTTGTTTCTTCAGTGATCCTGTATATGCTATTATTGTGAAATGGAATGTAATGCTGCTATTTTATGTCTTAGAATATTGAATTTTAACAAAATGCAACATTGAAAATTGTTGTAGATAAAAATTAAAATGGCATAAACAACTATATTGTGAATAATTTAGTAGTAGATACAAATTAAGTATTACCAATTGTATAGTTGTTAGTTGATATCATAAAAATCATGTAATTAGTTATTATTAAAAAAACATATTTACGCTATAAGCGTTTCTCAATGAGAAACTATCTATGGACACTTTTGTTGGTTTTACCTTTAATTTCACAAATATACTTTAGAATCTAAGTTTACAAATATTCGAGTGCATATAAAAGAAAAATAATACCAAATTTATATTTACATAATGAAATCAAATAGGAAGATGTGTTGAAATAAAATGAATTCAATGTTACACCTTTAATCATTTTTTTTAATTTTTATTTTCCTCAAAATATTGTTTTCCTTTTTATTTGTTTTTTTTAAATTCAATTATTTATAAATATTAATAGTAAATTAAATTGTTTTGTCAGGTTGTGGTTAAGCTTTTGACCTAGCCACTTGTGCTTCCTTTTCATGGTGCCTCAGCCTCCTATGGATGGTGTCTCCTCTCCTTGTCGACTTTCCCTTCCCTATTTCCTGTTAGATTTTTCTCTTTGCAACTCTCAATCCTCTCTCATGGCATCAACCATGATTGTTGCAAGTAGTTATGCACCCCTTTCTTTTCCCGATCTAGTTCTTCCTCGCTTGGTGCCCAATCTCTTTCCAATGCTGACAATGTTGGGTTTTTTTGTGACACTGTAAAGACTAGTGGTAGCTCACCCCCCCTGAATCATTTCATGGTTCATGAGGCTCTAGCTCTTTTATTATCATTGATTTTGATGTCGAAGACAAAGCTCTCTTCTACATATGTCATGGTCTTGTGTCTCATTTCAATGGTTTGTGGCCTCATTTAGTTGACCTACATAATGGATATCCATATATTAGAAGCCCCTTATAAGAGAAGAAGCACATGTCTATCCATGTGTAAGGGGATTTTTTACTGTAGAGTTTGATCTTGCAGAAGACAAGAACTTTGTTTTTAACCTAGGGCCTTGGTTTTAGGATAGTTATGGTTTATGTATGAAACCATGGACCGTTATTTTGATCCTTTCATAGAATCTCTTCCTTCGGAACCTATGTAGGTTAAGCTTCTAAATCTTCCCTTGCATTTCTAGGGATTCTTTTGTATTTGAGCCATAAAGCCCTTGGAAAGTTATGTTTATGTAGTCAAATTTATGTTTATGTAGTCCTGAAACATCATATCGCAACACCACAACACATGCATGTATCTATGTGGAAATGTATTTCAATAGGGTTTTTGGTGGAATTAAATTTTGTTGGCCCAAACTTCTCCTAAACACAAAATCTTGATTAATAGTAAGTCATTTTATATTGTAGATCTTGTTATGAAACAAGGCATAATGCAATATTTTGATTAAAATCTTATAAAAATAGAGGCTCTAAGAAGTCCCATAACAAACCCACATGGTTGGATGGTGCAAAGGAGGAACATCGGCTAATCAACAAGGAAGAACCCTTAGTCTTGGATTCCCCACAAAGGGGCTCCCGATCCACTTCAAGAGGAAGTTGGTAAGCCCCTTCTGAATGAAGACCCTTTCTGCATAGGGAAGAGGCTCCTCCAAATCCAAACGATGTTAGAGATATACCCCCATTAAAGAAGAATATGTTTTATTAATGAATTTTTTAAAACCCAATCCACATACTTCGTTGAGCTAGGTGAATCAAGTTGAGGAAGATAACTAGTGTTAAGCCTAGAACCACCATACCCAAATAACAAGGAAGCTTGGACTACAATAGTAAAGAAAAAGTAATATACTCCAACCAATGGTGACAAGAAGTAGATCTCACAATCCAATTTGGTCATGTTTGGTTTCTCTATTCTATTGTGCAAGCAATATGTTAGAACCTACTCCTATTCTCAAGAAAATTAGAGGATGTAGAAGTGTAGTAGTAAGAGTTGGTTAATCTCCTCCTGAGATTGCAATAGGAGGGGAATCTCCTTGCAAATCAAGTTTAGAGGTTGTAAATTTTGTGAATTGAAGTTGTTATGTTAGACCACAACACTTTTTAATATGTCCTTTACCTATTTCTGCCAAAAAAATATTAAATTAAACCATTCTTAAACTCTACTTAGTTAGTTTACAAAGTCATGCAATAAAATAAAGCTGTAAATTTGTTTAAAAGAAGGAGAAAGTACAAATTATCAAAGCAAGTTTTCTTGATTCTTTTTTTTTCTCTCTTTGAAAATAAATCACTAGGAAACGTTAGGGCACTTTTCTTCGCAACATAGACTTAGTATACCTGCCTCATTGGAATTTAATTAAAACATGCACAATGCATAGGTTTATCGACGACAACCCGATAGCAATGATAATAACCATTTGACCTAAACATGGGGACTAAAACTCTCATATGACCTAAAGTGAGTGACATAGATTTAGTATACCTACCCCAAGGAATCGAACCGAAAATGTGCACCAAGAATGAGAGTACAGTCGATAACATGGTAACAATGACACTAACCAGGTTGACCTATGATTTATTGGTATATGTGGCTTGCGGGTTGTTGCATATACTCTTGGGAGGTTGTTAAATTCCCATAGTTTAAAAAAACAATGACGCTAACCATTTGATCTAAACCTCGAAGCTAAAACTCTCCGGTTAATATTTTTATTAGTAATACTATTTTATTCTTGAAAAGTTGAATATATATATTATATTTCTTTGACCCTAGAGGAAACATAGTGGATTCTTTTTCTTGGAGTCTAGGTAAGGCATATAGTAATCAGGCGGAGCTTCTGGCCCTTTGGCAAGGTACGAATATGTTGATCAAGAAAGGAATCTTAGAAGTCCTCATCCTCAAAGACTCAAAGCTTGTAATCAAGGCTTTCAATCATAACCATCCTCTGCAAAACTCCTCCTTGGTTGGGATCCAATTTAGAGTTTCGGAAAATCTGGAGAGAATTCCCAAGGTTAGTTTTTTCATATCCTCGGGGCCCATAATTGCTTTGGATAATAAAGACCTAGAGGAATAGAAGGATGTTACACAAATCACAATGGTGTCGAGCATTATGAAACAATCCCATAGTTGGAGGAAGGTTCATATCCTAAGTCGGGAACAAGACCTTAGAATGGTGAACAAACTAAGGTTCACGTAGTTTCGTTCCATAGTGGCTACCACTAAGGCCAATGCATGGAGGAGACACGTGCTCAATCCTAGAATTCTTGAAATTTGTATAGATGGAGCATCATATTTCTATAAGGGAGATAGCCTTCTCATCATTTTTCGCACAAGGCATAGTTAATATTATAAGGTCATGACAGGATGGAAAGTCTTCCAATTATTGAGACGCTCTCCTTCCACACATGATGAAGCCTCCAGATTCATGTAGGGACTGCTAGAGAACTGGAATTTCCTATGAAATAGGGTACGAAGGATTAAATGTCAGATGTGTAGTAATTACTTGGGGTGGTTATGGCCAGAGAAAGGTTGTCGACTAGCAAATAAGCCGTATTTTATTCCACCTAATATATTGCCAAATCTAGGGCACAAAGAAGATGTCCAAGGAAAACCTTCGTAGAAGTAATCCTGAATTTAAAAGCTCTTTGTGTTGGCCCTCCAAGGTGACGGTGGATACCAAGGAAATCCCATGTTCAATGACCAGAATGGATAGGGATGGTGGGGTTGGTGAGGACTTCTGTTGCATTGGACATGCGATTCATCGGATAATTCAGGGCTTGCGTAAGCTCAAACACCGGTTCCGTTGGATGGAAAGAGACCTCAAGGACAGGGAGCGTCGGTGGGAGGATGAAGAGGAGAAGCATTGATACAATGAGAGGAGGGAATTACAGCTTCAACTGGACATGTTAAAGGATCAATGTGATAGGCATGAACACCAAGCTAAGCCAATGAAGGTTTAGATTGCAATCCTGGAACAAAATGTAGAAGCATTACAACAACAACGGAGAGAAAGAAACTCAACCGAGGGTTCCTCTTTCATTCCACAACAGATAAAAGTCGAAGACTAGGTTCCATAGGATTTCCATTTCTAGGGTGGTTATGTATTGTTATTTTTTATAATTTTTTTAGGTCGGTTTGTTAGACAATATAAATATAAGTTGTATAAGATAGATGTTAGAAGGAAGAATGGGAATTTTAGGTTTTGAATGTTTGGCTCATATGGTTACTAGATTTTTTGGCCTCGGGATTTGTTTTGGAAAATATTGATCTAATTTTGAGGTGTTATCCTCACTTTTTAATATAAAACTTCCTATCCATTTTGGTAATATAAATATATATAAATTAACAAATAACATATTTATATATTTAGAAGGTGTTTTGTTTATGAGACCCATTCATTAGACATTGTCAATAAGTGGTTTTGATTATCACCCATACTTGGTAGGTGGCATAACATGTGGAGAGGAAAGGATTAAATTTATAGTTATTTAATTAAATGCCAACCAACCTTGCTTTGTCCATACTCCAAGCGTTCTTAGTTATGGCTTTGTCCTATTCTCTTGTCTTGAGAGAACAAAGAATGTGTAAGGAAGTGATGTCACAATTGTCCCCCTCCCCATTGAAATGTCAAGTTTAGCATTTCAATGTTTGTTATGTGTGCTAAATGGTTGGACTTTTATTTTTTGGAGTAATCTAATTTCTAGACGATTTGCAGTTTCTCTGGCAGTTTTTGTCAGAATCTGGCGATGGAGAAATTGTTGGAATCACAATTTCAGTTGTTGGGATAGCAATTTTGATTACAGGAATGGATTCAACATCCTTAATTGCCCTTGGGGCACCCCGATTGTGCAATTCCAACAGAAAAAACTTGTCATTTCAACAATTTTAGTCGAAATTTGACCGAAAAAATCATCGGATTCTGGGTGCAAGTAGTCTAGAGTTTAGCTCACACCCTATTTTTCCCACCATTATTATGAATGTAATGTGGTTATTGTTATGTGTTCTAAATGACTGTACTTTTATTTTTCCGTAATTATTATGGACTTAGTGTGATGTTGTATGTTTATTGTATCGAGAGTAGCGAGATGCTCTACATTCCAGTATGGGGGAGATGTTGTCATGTAATGTAGTGTTATGTTATGTTATGTTATTGAAAATAAAAAGTAATTAAATAAAACTCATGTTGGCTTATAAAATAAAAAATTAAAACGAAATAAAAAGTAATTAGAAAAATCTATGTCTACTCAAAATAAAAAATTAAAACCAAATAAAAAGTAATTAAAAAAATCCATATCCATTCATAAAATAAAAAAAATTGAAACCAACATAGATTCATCTTAAACGTGGATTTATAAAAAAAAATGGATCTCTCTCGGTGCTTGATAGATCCGGGTTTAAAATAGATCTATGCTAGTGTAGTGATTTTGATATTTTGGTAGGAGATCTTGATAGAGGATTTTCATAGTGTTTATAACTATTGTTTCCAAAAAGATATATAAATAATGGGATAATGTATTATTCTGCTTTATATTAATATTTAAAAAAAAAAATTTATGAGGTTTTATGATAGTTTACAAGTAAATATATTATTTAATTTAACACATTTTTGTGTATTAAACAAAATTTTGTATATATATATTTTTATGTTGTTATCATGCATTATTTATTGGTGTTACAACTATGATTTGATACCTAGTAATAGCTAGAGTTATCGTGTTTAATAAATACACACTAAAAATTGGGTAAAATGAAAGTTTTTTTTTTCAAAATATCGTTGAAAATATCAAAGATAATGTGTTAACATCTTTATTTATATGAGTATCAACATTGTTGACTATTAATGCAACATACTTTATTAATTATCTTTAACTTATAATTATTATCTCTATAAATATCTAAAATAAAATTTTACTACGATAACATCCCTATCCATATTAAAATTTCAATCTAAATCAATACTCTACTCATCTTCATAGACATGCTAATCCTACCAGCATTGTCCACAAAACCCTCATTGATAAGTACAAGTCCACATTACCTTTTTCCATACAACCCTCATTATCATTGTCTATTGTATTCTAAATGGGTAGCATCAAATGTCATAAATGTCATTGATGCTTTTGTTTTGTTTTTGCTTTTTTAATGAGATTGATAGATTTATGCCACACATCTTCCACTTTATTAAAACTAGCTACCCAAAGTTCAAAGTGCATAAAGTTTACTATGTCAAGGAGATATGGAGTGGCAGTGTGGGATAGGGAGAGTGACCTTCCAACTAAAGTGGGTAAGGTCACCTACAACTATGCCCTATACCCGGACGAGATCATCGAAGAAAATACATAAAGGATCTTTCAAGAGTTTGGAAGTGGAGTGATCTTTCAAGTCTATGTAAAACATATAATGTTTATACTTATCCATTCACCATTGTGAATGAATGTTTTTTTAAATAGTATTAGACTTTTTCTTTTTCATTACATCTCACATAAATTTACATAAAATTTGACGATGAGTTGCCTATAACCCCTTGCCTTGTCTTAACAAGCTCTAGGTTTGTCCTTTTCAAAAAACCAAAAGCACTTCTTGGCCTTTAAACTTAAAAAAGAAATGGGGAACAAACTCTGCTATGAACAAACATGTGGCCTCTACCATGGAAGAGTGAACAAACATGTGGCCTCTACCATGGAAGAGTGTTATATAAGAAGAACATGACCCATAAGATGAGTGTTATATAAGAAGAACATGACCCATTGCTTATAGAGGAATTACAATAAAACTTGAAGTAGGATAAAAATGGGACAATACACTATAAGGAAAACACTAATGGGTAAAGGAAACACCCCTCTTTTTTTAGTAAAATAGTAAATATTTTTAGTTAAAACCAACAATTAAAGTTTGCATGGATTTGTTTGGTCAATGTGCTTAGATCATATAAACACGCTAGTGCACTTTAATATTACATGTATTAATGTGCAACAATTCCACAAACATTGTCGTAATGTGCTTAGATCATATAGACACACCAGTGCACTTTAATATTACATGTATTAGTGTGCAACAATTCCACAAACATTGGTGTAATGTGCTTAGATCATATAGACACACCAATGCATTTTAATATTACATGTACTAGTGTGCAACAATTCCACAAACATTGGTGTAGGTCAAACTATTTTATAAAAAAATTTCACCACTTTTTTCAAAAAACTTTTTTGGTGCTCCTATTCTATTGGTCTATACCAATGTGTACCCATACCTCGATAGGGTAAAAAATAAAATTGATGGGTCATTTTTTTTAAATGTTCAGTTTTCTTATAGACATAAACACATCGATGTGTAACCATTTCATGCACATCAAGGTAGGTTAAAACATTTTTTTAAATATAGACCATTTTTTCAAACAAAAAAAAACCTGAATTGAAGAAGTGATAGAGGAGGGTGAAAAAATATTTTTCTTTTCTTTTCTTTTATCAAAGGTGACAACACCTATCATAACTTAGTTGTTAGACTGGCAATGAAGACAACCATCATTAGTTAATATTCGGGGATGTGGGTTGACTCATCGTCATTATTCAAGGAAAATCACGCCACCCAAAATAATCAATTGGTGGTGCGTAAGGGGGATTCAGACTTCTACTCCTGCTAGATCCCCCCGGGTCTTGGGTCATTAACATGTTTCCTTACGTCTGAGGAAAATAAACTCTTAGCCAATCATAAGCGGTTTTAGGTCTTTACTCTAAGACCTATAAGGGTGGTTTCAACCCCCTATAATATCCCCTATCATCCATCATCGCTAAGGCTAGTCAGTGGTCATGTGGTATCAAGTATCCACCAAAATTTAACTCCATACATAAAGCTAGAATACTATACCTCGTCACACACACACGCACACACACACACACACTCACACACACACACTCACACACACACACAACCTATTTTTCCAATATACTATAAATCTACCCAATCTATTATAAATCTAAATTTACAAATCACCATTGACATAAAATAAAAAAATTAATACCAATAATGATCATTATTAAAAATTTAAAACTTTTTCCACCAATATGCCAAAGATGTTCTTTCAATGAGGTCAGGTTTTTGGACACTGTAGCCAGATTCACCATCCCTTAGTCGAATATAAATCTTCCTTGTATAATTTGCCACATATTCTCCACTTCCCGTTGGAAAAAACCACCATCGACATACCTTGAACTCTTCTACCTTGATACCACTCAACAAAGCCACCATTTTTTGTGGTGTTGAGTTTCCCTCTGCTCCGTTGTTCATGAGGCGTTTTTCTATGAATATTCGTATATAGACACTATTTCAAGATTCGTCCTCCTTCCTTCCACTAGAAAACCATCAGGTGTTTACGTGTTGTTTAAGTTTCTTCCCATCACATCATTGATTGTTATTTATGTGTTGTGTTTATGAAGTTTCCATAGGTTGCGTTCTACATTTAAAAAGTTGCAAAGACACCAAAAGAACATGCACGAATAAAGTTGGCATCCTTTCATTACCAAATGTAGCAAATTGGATTAAATTTTACCAATTCCTTTGTATTAAGCCCTTTTTGAAGAAAAAACATGCATACTACAAAATGAACATCTACTAATAACCCAAGCATACATAAATGTTTGAACTCAACACAATATTTAGGCATTCTCATACTCGATACTTTGTTGATACATCTGGAAACTTGCACCTGCATCAAATAAATTGAGACAATTCTATATGTTATGCTTTGTTTGGCTCATTCGAGCTACAAACTTGATGTTTAAAAGTATTTTAGAAATAATTTATTTTTTGCATAAGCGTTGGTCATCCCGAACTGGGATTTTCTAGGGAATTTTGTTGAAAATAAGTTAAAAATTCATCTTACCTCATTTTTAGAGAATAGACACATAAGATGAGGTAAGAAGGATATCGTCAAGCTAGTGGGGCAGTGGCAACCAAATATCTTGTCCTTAGTCCCTTATGGTATCCTTGGACTTGGATCAGGCAAAGATATTTTGTGTTTTAATTGACAATTCGAGGAAACAACTCACTCACTGGGATACTTATTGAAAATATTGAAGACTTGTTGAAATCACAATTCCAGTTGTTGGGATAACAATTTTGATTGCAGGAATGGATTCAACATCCTCAATTACCCTTGGGGAACCCCAATTGTGCAATTCTAGTAGCAAAAACCTGCCATTTCAACAATTTTAGCCAAAAAACTTGTCGGATTCTGGGTGCAAATAGTCTAGAGTTTAGCTCACGCCTTATTTTTCCCACCATTATTATGAATGTAATGTGGTTATTGTTATGTGTGCTAAATGGTTGTACTTTTATTTTTTCGTCATTATTATGGACTTAGTGTGATGTTGTTTATTGTATCGAGAGTAGCGAGATGCTCTACAATCCAGTATGGGGGAGATGTTGTCATGTAATGTAGTATTATGTTATGTTATTGAAAATAAAAAGTAATTAAATAAAACTCATGTTGGCTTATAAAATAAAAAATTAAAACGAAATAAAAAATAATTAGAAAAATCTATGTCTACTCAAAATAAAAAATTAAAACCAAATAAAAAGTAATTCAAAAAAAAAATCCATATCCATTCATAAAATAAAAAAATTAAAACCAACATAAATGCATCTTAAACCCGGATTTAAAAAAAAATTGGATCTCTCTTGGTGCTTGATAAATCCGGGTTTAAAATGGATCTATGCTAGTGTAGTGATTTTGATATTTTGTTAGGAGATCTTGATAGAAGATTTTCATAGTGTTTGTAGCTGTTATTTCCAAAAAAATTATATATATAATGGGATAATGTATGATTCCGCTTTATATCAATATTTAAAAAAAACATTTTATAAGGAAGTTTTATGATAGTTTACAAGTACAGATATTATTTAATTTAACACATTTTTGTGTATTAAACAAAATTTTGTATATATATATTTTTATGTTGTTATCATGCATTATTGATTGGTGTTACAACTATGATTTGATACATAGTAATAGCTAGAGTTATCATGTTCAATGAATATACACTAAAAATTGAGTAAAATGAATTTTTTTTTTCAAAATATAATTACAAATATCTAACATAATGTATTAACATCTTCATTTATATGAATATCAACATTGTTAACTATTAGTGTGACATACTTTGTTAATTATTTATCTATATAAATATCTAAAATAAAATTTTACTACACTAACATCCCTATCCATATTAAAATTTCAATCTAAATCAATACTCTACTCTTTCATCTTCATAGACATGCTAATCCTACCAACATTGTCCACAAAACCCTCATTGATAAGTACAAGCCCACGTTACCATTTTCTATACAACCCTCATTGAGAAGTACAGGCCCTCATTATCATTGTCTATTGGATTCTAAATGGGTAGCATCAAATGTCATTGCTGCTTTTGTTTCGATTTTTCTTTTTTAATGAGATTGATAGATTTATGCCACACATCTTATACATTATTCAAACTAGCTACCTAAAGTTCAAAGTGCATAAAGTTTACTATGTCAAGGAGATATGGAGTGGCAGTGTTGGATAGGGAGCGTGACCTTTCCAACTAACATTGAGAAGTACAGGCCCTCATTATCATTGTCTATTGTATTCTAAATGGGTAGCATCAAATGTCATTGCTGCTTTTGTTTCGATTTTGCTTTTTTAATGAGATTGATAGATTTATGCCACATATCTTCCACATTATTCAAACTAGCTACCTAAAGTTCAAAGTGCATAAAGTTTACTATGTCAAGGAGATATGGAGTGGCAGTGTTGGATAGGGAGCGTGACCTTTCCAACTAAAGTGGGTAGGATCTTTAAAGATAATGAAAAAAAATTCTTTAGATAGAGAAAAGATCTTTCAAGATAATGGAAAAATAAATAGAACATGTGTATGGGTTCATAGTATCAAGAGTTTAGAAGTGGAGTGAGTTGCAAGTCTATGTAAAACATATAATGTTTATACTTATCCATTCACTGTTGTGAATGAATGGCTGTTTTTTAAAATAGTATGAGATTTGTTCTTTTTAGCCCCTGCCAAGGCAGGGATATACTTTTTGTTGGAAAGTCAAAAGCCTTTGACTTGCATCAATTTGTAATTTTTTTGCAATTCATAATGTTATTTTCATAATGTTTCAATAAAAAAGTATTAATTTGATTTTTTACAAAATAAAAATTATTTATTTTAATTTCTAAAAAATGAAATTCTGATTTTTTGATTGGTGAAGGACATGTCTAAAAAGACATAAATCCCTACAGGAGATGGCTTTGTTTTCTGAATTTAAAATTAAAAAATTACAGAATTTTACACTTGTCCTAGAATTTAAATAGAAATTTTAATAATAATAATTTTATATCAATTATTATTACACAATTTTTTGTTTTGGTTAATTTATTTACAATGTAATAAAAATAAAACTAATAAAAAAAACTTTGGTTAAATCGATTTCCTGCGTTGGTTTTTGGATCGCATACCTGCTGGTAGTGTGGGCATTCTCCTCAAACCTGCTCATGGTGGCCGCGTGTCTGGGCATTATGCTGGACATTAAGTTTGAAGGCATGTAGTACTGATTTTTTTTCTGTGCCCTAGCTAGGTTATACGTGGGAAGTGTACTGTGTGAGAGCTGTATTGAAGCGATGAGCTCTCATGTTCTAACCGTGACCTGTAAGATGACTCCCTTCTACTATGATGTTCGGGAGTTGTAATGAGGGTTTTCCGGCGAATTAAGTTTTCGTGCATTTGGCTAATTATTGAAGTAGAGATGGCGTTTAAAGCGAGTTTCTGCTATGTGTGCTGGAGAGTTTGTTATTTAAAGGGGACTGGTAGTTATCTTGTTGTTCTTCTTTGTTGGTTTTGTTGTCGGTTGCCTGGTGTGAATGGTGGTTTGCAGGGACGAGTTTCTGTAGGAGAAGCTGAAATTTGTTGCGATTTGGGCAAATACGTTGTTCAGCGTTGTTCCAGCAATGGTGAGGCATTGTCCAGGTATGCGCATGTTCAATTGCTTGAGGCTTAAAATTCCTGACCTTTGGCAAATTCGTTTCTTGTATTCACGCCCAGAAACCCTTGCGTCTGTTACATGTGGCTGAATTTTTGCTGTTGCAGGCTTCGGAAAAGCTCAAGCGTACTCAGAATTCGTTTTTATTACTAGGGCATTGCTTAAGCTTGGTGGTAGATGCTGTCAAATCGACTTAAAAATCCGTATCTTCAGCAAATTCGTTTATATTCTGTTCGCACTTCCTGTATTCACGCCCAACAACCTTGGCTTGACTTCTATTGTGCCTGGTCTGAGGTGGATTGTTAAAAAATAGATGGCCTATATTTCCACCGGTCGCAGAAACCCTTGCCTCTGCCGCATGTGGCTAGATTTTCCCAGAATTGGCTTTTATTACTACTGTGGCTTACTTTTTTTAGAAACTGGTCTTTCGAGCTGAAGTTTAGCCATGTTTTTTAGTCTGTTACACAGGGAGTGAGAGAGAAGTAACATTTTCTTTCCCATTACCTTTTTTTTTTTTTTGCCTCTTTGTTAGATGTAATAAGTCGGTGTCAATACCTATATCTCATTTTGATTTAGGTATATTCTGTCTAAAATGTCATTGCCTGAACCATTTCCTAAGACATATTCTTTTCCCATTGCCTTGTTTGTTTTTATGGGCCTCTTTGTTAGAATCTGTATGTAGACATACTTTATTTCTATCATAAGTCGGTGTCAATACCTATATCTCATTTTGATTTAGGTATATTCTGTCTAAAATGTCGTTGCCTGGACCATTTCCTAAGACATGGACCCAAATGCTTTGCAGAATGAAACAATTGTTTCTGTCATAAGTCGGTGTCAATACCTATATCTCATGTCAATTTAGGTATATTTTGTCTAAAATGTCATTTCCTGAACTGTTTCCTAAGACATATTCTCATTCTCTTGCCTTAGGATTTAGTCATCAACGATCAACAATTATAATTTTTGGCTTTCATTACTACTGTGGCTTACTATTTTTAGAAACTGGTCTTTCGAGCTGAGGTTTAGCCATGTTTTTTAGTCTGTTATGCAGGGAGTGAGAGAGGAGTAACATTTTCTTTTCCATTGCCTTCTTTTTTTTTATTTGCCTCTTTGTTAGACTCTGTATGTAGACATACTTTGTTCTCTGCATTGTAATAAGTTTCGATTTAGGTATATTCTATCTAAAATCTCATTGCCTGAACCATTTCCTAAGACATATTCTTTTCCCATTGCCTTGTTTGTTTTTATGGGCCTCTTTGTTAGAGTTTGTATGTAGGCATACTTTGTTTCTGTCATAAGTCAGTGTCAATACCTATATCTCATTTTGATTTAGGTATATTTTGTCTAAAATGTCATTGCTTGAACCATTTCCTAAGACATGGACCCAAATGCTCTACAGAATGAAATGATTGTTTCTGTCATAAGCCGGTGTTAATACCTATATCTCATGTCAATTTAGGTATATTTTGTCTAAAATGTCATTGCCTGAACTGTTTCCTAAGACATATTCTCATTCTCTTGCCTTTGGATTTATTAGTCATCAACGATCAACAATTATAATTTTTGCTCCATCTAGAATGTGTGTGACTTTATAATATAGTTACATGGAAGTATTTGAATCCAGAGGGATGGAAGTTTTTCTTTGAGCTTGTCCTTGCTTGAATCATTTTTCCCATTGCCTTGTTTGTTTTTATGGGCCTCTTTGTTAGAGTCTATATGTAGACATACTTTGTTCTCTGCATTGTAATCAATTTGCATGAACCCAAATGATCTACAGAATGAAACGATTGTTTCTGTCATAAGTCGGTGTCAATACCTATATCTCATGTCAATTTAGGTATATTCTCTCTAAAATGTCATTGCCTGAACTATTTCCTAAGACATATTCTCATTCTCTTGCCTTAGGATTTATTAGTCATCAACGATCAACAATTATAATTTTTGCTGCATCTAGAATGTGTGTGCCTGAATTGTTTCCTAAGACATATTCTCATTCTCTTGCCTTAGGATTTATTAGTCATCAACGATCAACAATTATAATTTTTGCTCCATCTAGAATGTGCGTGACTTTATAATATAGTTGCATGGAAGTATTTGAATCCAGAGGGATGGAATTTTTTGTTTGAGCTTGTTGGATTTGTTTACTAATAGGCTAAGTAGCCAAGCCATGGAATTCAGAAAGTTGAAACTGGCTCTATACACAATACAACACAAAACTCTTTTTATTGGTACATTCAGTTGGTAGGTCATCATTTGTTTGGTATTCTTCTAGAGACAACATATGGTGAGCATGTGAGCATACATGGCTACACCCCAAACATTTGATAAATTCAGGAGATTGACGTAAATAAGTGTCTATGACAGATTTATATTGACAGGAAATGTTGTCTATTGCAAAAAAAACATTGTAGCTGATTTAATGGTGCAAAAATGCTTGTAGTGTTGGATAAGTGAATTAAATCATTTCAATTTTCAAGTTAGGTATATTCTGTCTAAAATGTCATTGCCTGAACTATTTGCTAAGACATATTCCCATTCTCTTTCCTTAGGATTTATTAGTCATCAACAATCAACAATTATAATTTTTGCTCCATCTAGAATGTGTGGGACTTTATAATATAGTTGCATGGAAGTATTTGAATCTAGAGGGATGGAAGTTTTTGTTTGAGCTTGCTGGATTTGTTTACTAATAGGCTAAGTAGCCGAGCCATGGAATATGCAATACAACACAAAACTCTTTTTATTGATACATTCGGCTGGTAGGCAATCATTTGTTTGTTATTCTTCTAGAGACAACATATGGTGAGCATGTGATCATACATGGTTACACCCAAAAAATTTGATAAATTCAAAAGATTGATGTAAATAAGTGTCTATGACAGATTTGATAGGAAATGTTGTCTATTGCAAAAAAAACATTGTAGTTGATTTAATGGTGCAGAAATGCTTGTAGTGTTGGATAAGTTAATTAAATCATTTCAATTTTCAATTTAGGTATATTCTGTCTAAAATGTATTTTTTAGTTTATTAAAAATCAAATCAATATTTATATCTTGAACAGTTCAATGCAATATTGTTTCTGGAATTAGATTTCAATGCTCTTTGATTAAAGTCTATTGTTCTTCTCTATGTAATGCATCATTTTCCAATGTTCTATGTTTGTCCATAGGTTCTTGTATTGTATATTCTGCTTTTACTAAAGTTGCAGTGGGTTTTTCCTTCTTTCTATTGATACTTGTTGTCATATAGGACTTGAATTGATGTTCATATCAAGGAACATGGAAAAAAGAGAAATTGACGCTGGAAACATTGGAGCAATTGCTGCTAGTAGTTGTCCCGTTGACCTTCATACTGTGTTACAAGCAAATGGGTTGTCTCGCCTTGACAACTTTGTTTATGTTGTTGGTGATTGTCTTTTTTACTCTTTCCATATTCTCTTAAACTATAAGTGCACATCACTTGAGTTACACGAGGGGACAATTGCGTTCTTTCGGGAATGCTTGGTAGCAAAGGATCTAGATGCAATATCATCTTACAAGAATGACTTTAACACATTTTCTTTGATGGAAATGCACAACGTCGATGATCAGATGATTTATCTATATCGGATGTCAAGATCCGCATTGTTGTCTTTACCAGGAGAATAACGAGGCCTATGGGGTGACATATTTTGCATAAAATGGCTTTCAAAGTGGCTTGCAATACCAATACGTGTGTGGTCAAAGACACAAAAGATGTGTTATCTGTATTTCAATTCAAGTTTTGACAAAGATACTTTTGACATATTGTTCCATGATGAGAATCCACTCAATGGCCATTTTGAACCTTTGGTACGAAAGAAATATCTTCGTCAATGCTATTCTAAGTCGTCACATTCAAACTTTGGATCACTGCAACAAGTGGAACACTCATTAACTGGATGTCCATTGCCTCCTTCTAAAATCATGGGTGTAGAAGACATGCCAAGGTCTTTATGCAAATTGAAAAAATCCATTAGATCTAATGTTGTTGTGCACGATGATGCATTGGTAAAAGACTCAAAGCTGTCCAAAAAGAGATTGCGTGAATTGGATCTTGGCTTTGTTAAAGAAAACAAGAGCATATTGCTATCAGAGATGGACATGCCAAACAAGAAATTGCGAAACATGGAGAATGAAAATGCAAAAGAAGTTCATGGTCAATAGTCCACTCTGACAAATATTGCTTCTAGCCAATGTAATGACATAAGAATGGTCGACAAACGCCTCCCTCTTTGTCAAATCAAGAGATTGATTAGATCCAAGGGTTGCATGCAAATTGTGACTAGAAAACTGGCACATGTTTACGCAAAAAAAGGATGAATAAAGCAAAATGCGCAATTGAGAAATCTAGCAATTTGTTGAAGGTCCATTTTGAGAAAAGATCTTTGAAGCAATCAAAGAAAAGAAGAAATTGTAAGAAAGAGAAAAATGAATCTACATTTTGTTCTCTTGCTAAGAAAGAATACCTTCGTCAAATTCAAGACACACCGATTTATGATTGTGCAATATGCAATCGTACTTGGTTTAGAAAAGATGTAGTTCAACAAACTTTGTCTCAAATAAATGAATTTGTGGTTGAGACAAATGAAATCAATAAAGAATTTTGGACTGAAAACACTAGTCATATTGATTGGGTTTGCAAGAGCTGTGAGAGAGCACTTTCTCTCGTCCAGGTTCCAAAATTTGCAGTCCCAGAATGCATTAGGAGAAATAGACAAATACGCACGGTGCAAAAGTTGCAATAACTTGAAGAAAGGCTTGTAGCATTGAGAATCCCTTTTTTGCAAATTAGAGAGCTTGGGCATAAGTACAAGAAACCACAGTTAGGCTTGACAGGAGGTGTCATCAATGTTCCAACTGACACATCGCGTGTGCAACATGCTTTCCCATGTGACACCAAATAAACTGACACAATAGCAGTGGAAATAAAGAAACATTTACAATACAAGAGTGCATATGCTATTGGCCGAGTGCGTGTCCATGTTGTGATGAAGGCGATGAAGTGTTTTTGCGACACTCCACTTTATAGAATGGAGAAAGCTATAATGAATGATGCCTGGCAAGAGAAGTTCCTCCAAGAGACACTTGCATCGACAAGTGATAGCGATCTTGAAAATACTAGTAATGATGATGAAATTGAAGAGGAGCCTATAACAAAAACACTTTTGCATGGTTTCACTGATTCCTATAGTATTTATGATCTCGATCGTTATCAGATAAACATTGCTCCAGGTGAGGGCTACTTTCCATTGGGCATTTTCAAAGACAAATATTATGAAGAAATGAGATTCCCCGTGCTTTTCTATGGACAAAAAAGACCTGATGATATCACCCAGAACTTCAGTTATCAAAATAATTGTCAATGGGAGATTCTATACAAGGACCATGAATTTGCTTATCATACAACAAATCTTTTCTACAAAGGAGTACGCATTATTCTGAACCAGGTTCTCCGTTGCATGTGGATAAGAATATGGAAGGTACAATTAAAGGGAAGAAAATTGCTAGCAAGAGATGTGAAAAAAAAAACCAATTTGGATCGAATAATAAAATCCAACATTGGCTACATGGATTTGCAAAGAATTCGAACATCACCAGACTATCATCAACATCTACGGAAAAACTTATATGCAATGATACGTCAGTTGGGCCCACCAACTTTCTTTGTGACATTTAGTAGTGCAGAACATCGTTGGGAACCATTGGTAAAAGCATTCAAACAAATTAGACAGTTGAATACTATGTCTTGTGTTGACAAGATAAATGGTGATGACATTGCATGCTTGGTTAGAAATGACCTAGTAACTTGTGTTCGCTATTACAAAAATAGAATGAACACTTTGCGCCATCTTATTGCAATGATCACAAATACTATGGTGAGATTGCAGACCACTTTTTCATGACAGAATTCCAGAATAGAGGAAGCCAACATGATCACGGCTTGCTATGGATTAAGGATGCACCAATATATGGAAAAAATGGCAATTCTGAAATAGAGAATTTTGTGGACAAGTACATTTCTTCTGATTCCACAATGCTTACAGAAGAATTAAAAAAAAATCATAGAAACCATCACACGACGGCTTGCAGGAAACGAAGGAATGCACAATGTCGATTCAACTTCCCAATTCCGCCAATGAGAAGAACAACAATCCTTGAACCAATGAAAGCTGAAAATGAGGCTATCAAAGAAGATGCAAAACGCATATTTGACACTTTGCAATCTATTGTATATGATGACACATTCACATTTGATGCTTTCTTGGATAACTTGCAATTGACAGAAGACTCGTACATTCATGCAATTCAGTGTAGTCTCACTAGAACAATGCTTTTGTTGCAAAGGAGACCATCAGACATTTGGACAAATAGCTTTGCTAGACATGTTCCAATAGTATGGGAAGCAAATACAGATTTCCAATTTGTTCTTGATGCATATGCTGTAGCAACATATTGTAGTTCTTACATGACAAAGCTAGATAAAACAATAACTTCTACATTTAAGCATATACGAAATGAACAACAGAGGAGAGATGCAAATGTCTGTGAAACAATTGGTAGGCTTGGAAAAGCTTTGTTGAATTTGCAACAAATGTCTACACAACAAGCTGTTTACATTGTGCTTTCCCTGCCATTGAACACTTCATCTAGGAAGTGTGTCTTTATAAACACTTCTCCAAAAGAACATAGAGCTTTAATATTAAAAAGACTGAAACAATTGCAACAAGAAACTGATGACTCGGAAGACATATTTTGTGCTTCAATAATTGATCACTATTTGCAGTATCCAGAGTCAATTGAAGACATTTCCTTGGCAGAATTTGCTTCTAGCTATACAAAAAAGGGAAAGAAACGAAGGAAATCTGCCAAAGCATGTGTCATACGAAGTGTGCGATACAATGAGAATAGAGATGCCGAGAACTTCTACAGGGAGCAACTTATGCTATATGTACCTTATCGAACTGATGAAAGTACTTTGATGCAAGAATTTGAAAATTGGAAAGATGCCTACTTAGGAATGCAAGCAACAATACGCCAAAATGGACGAGAGTTCACATACAAAATGAATTTAGCATGGGGGAACCTTGATGATGCCACAAGTAAACTGGAAAATCGTGAAGAACAACTATTTAATGTGCATGTCGTTGAAGAACAAGAAAGGTTGGACAAAACAAATTCACATTCTAAAGACACATGTTATGAGCAATATGACATAGCTTCTGATGTTTCTCATTTTCAAAATACAAAAAGGATACAAAGCTCAATGGATAGACCTTATCAAATTGTTAAGCAACCAAATATTTTGAATAATGTGGAGTTCAATAACATGAGAAGACAGTTAAACATAGAACAAGCAAGAATAGTGCGTGATATCTTGACTAAAAAAAAGAACAACCTAGGTGAACCATTGTATCTCTTCCTCACTGGAGGTGCTAGAACTGGAAAAAAATTTGTTGCAAGGGCTATCTTTCCAATCACTTGTTCGCTTGTACACCAACATTGAAGAATATGACCCTACAGAACTTAAAGGAATAATTGGCTCTTAAACAGGCAAAGTAGCTTTCAATGCAGGCGGTGTGACTTTGCATTTTGCCTTTTCCATGCCATTCAACAAATCAGAGTACATTCCTTTAAGTAGTGAGAAACTTGATACTTTCGCAAAGCACTATCGTGGATTGCATGTACTTCTCATTGATGAAGCATCTCTTATAGGTGCAACATTATTATATCAACTTGACAAACGGCTACGACAAATAAAGCATACTCCTGTTTCATACTTTGGAGGCATTGACATTATTTTTGTGGGTGATATTTATCAAGCACAACCAATCAAAGACTCTTGGATTTTTGAGGAGCCTATCATCAACAAGGAAAGAGTGCCATACAATTTTTGGCAAGAAAAAGTCAAATGCTATGAGTTACACACAACAATGCGTCAAATAGATACAACCTTTGTTGCAATCTTGAATAGAATGAGAACAAATGAACAATCTCATGAAGACATAGAATATATCAACTCTCATTGTTGGCGAGATCCACCAATAGATCCTTTACTTCCATATATGTTCTACAAGAATACACAAGTTCATTTTCATAATGAAAAAATGCTCGAACTAGTACATGAAGATCTCATAACTCTTGAAGCCATTGATCAACATGAAAACGATCAAATGGGATTTAGACATTATGACAACACTATTACTTTGCCTATGAAAATCTTGATCAAGTGAAATGTGTTAGTTGAGCTCTATGCTGGAAACTATAACATAGAGGATGGGCTTGTAAATGGTGCAGATTGTATACTAAAGGCATATGCACAAAAATCAAAAGAGCTAGATGTAGTTTGGATAGAATTTGCAGATTGGAACATTGGGGGTTTGCAAAGGAGAAAATTCCATGAACTTTATTCTAAAGACATTTCAACAAATTGGACACCAATATTGCGTGTTGCAAAACCACTGCCAAATAGCAAAAGACAATCTAGACTAATTGTCAGAAAGAAATTTCCAATAAAAATGGCATGTGCTAGAACAATACATAGAGCTCAGGGTCTTACATTAGATAGACTTGCATTTGACCCAACTAGAATAGCAACACATGGACTAGTATACACAACACTATCACGTGTGAGAACAATTGATTCACTGTTTCTTGTCAATAGACTAGAGGAAAAGAATTTCCATGTTACAAAGAAAGTGACAAATGAAATGACACGTTTATTGGGTAGCGCCACATGGAAACTAGATCATTTTGACTAGTTCCCATCAAGTGCATCTACATTGTCAATTGCAACTTTGAACACACGTAGCTTGCAAGCACATGTTTACGACATTGTGCAAGATAAAGATCTCGTGGGAAATATGGTGATTTGCTTTCAAGAAACACGAACAAACACTCCACCAGCAAATAATGGATTTGTTCATTTCCATCTCAACTCTGCATACTTTTTCCATGGTGTCCTATCATGCATACAAAAGGAAATTGATGTCATAAGCACTAAATCATTTGGCAACCAGAAAGTGGAAGTTGTCATGTCAGATTCTATGCTCTTCAACCAATTTGTCTAATCAATGTATATGCTGCTCCATTTGCATGTGTCTCAAAAGTCATTGAGATGATTGTATTAGCAAAGAGTCAATCTATACATAAGGAAAGTGTTATTATAATCATCAGTGAATTCAACATTGACATTAATGTGAACAACCATAGAAGCAGACAACTGTTGCAGTACATGCAGTCAGAAGAGCTACACGAGATTACACATTGTCACAGACCAAAGACAAAAACTGTCATTGACCATATTTGGACAAATTTTCCTCCTATGCATTCTAGCATAAGTACACCTGATGCATATTGGACTGATCATGATGCAGTCTATGCACTTTTACAATTTTGCTAGACCTTTGTTTAATATGCATATATCTGTTTTTTGACATCGTATATTATTCATAGTACTATATGTTCGGATATCCACATCATCTTTTTCAGGATCTTGCATGCAATTAGGGTTTGCATGCAAAATCTAGGGTTTGCATGCACCTGCATGCACTTGCATGCATCCTAGTCACCAGTTTGATGCCTCCAGCACCTTATCCACCTTATTCTAGCACTCGGGAGCCACTTACTACAGAGTTTTAGCCCTCCTAGACTGAAAGGCGCCCACTTCTCACCTACTGCCAGAGAAGGGCGCACTTGTTCACCTACCACTGCAGTTCCACTTCAGTTACATTCAGTTAGCTCCGATTCTCTCTGATTTGAGGCTAGTTTCACTCCCGACTGACTGTTTCACTTTCGTTGGACCTCCAGTTTGACTAGATGACTTGTTCTGACTTCAGTTAGTCTCCCATGCGCCCCCCACTGAGCCTCCTTCCCTTAATAAGTGCTACACACTTCAGTTACACATGACACACTCAGTTAGAATCAGATTGACACCTGGATGACTGGTTCTTGTGCATTGATGACCACCACCGATTGATGATGAGGACTCCTAGTTGGAGTCAAGCTACTCCATTCAGTGATTCGAATGGCCTACTTAGTCAATTCGAATTGCTCATTGACAGAGATTGTATTGTATTGTAATTCATTCACCCTTATTGGGATATTGAGCACTGCTGCATGTTTTGCACAGTTTTGCACCATATTTTCTATGTTCATCTGTTGTGATTGATTTACTTGTTCATTAGATCTGCTGTGACTAATTTTACATGGTATCAGAGCCATTACAGGGACAAGATCTCTTTTCTACAGGTGTTTGTACAAGAAGATTTGACTGAATTGCTCAAATTGCAAAAAGTTTTGGCATGAGATATCTCAAGGGCATTTGCTCCTGTGCATGCAAAGCTTAAAAATACTTCCAATACCACTCCAGAAGCTTGAGTTTCCACATAATTCCTGGATCTGATACATTGGACCCATTCAACATTGTTTGATCTCCAATCCCAGGTGTGATGCAACTCTAAAAGGGTGGATTGTTCGACCTTACGGTTCTTGGTTTGATTGTGATTTGCAGGTTATCAAGCTCCTCTTTTGCATTCGCTACACTGTGCATGCAAACTCCTCTTTTGCATTCGCTACACTCTGCATGCAAGCTCATCTACATCAGTTTGACTCGCTCCTAGCAATGGAATACTCTTCTTCAAATCCTATCCTCACCCCATTCAATTATTTTGATTGGAAAGATGATATGGAGATCATATTACGTTCAAAAGGTTACTAACGAGTCACTGTTGGTCTTGAATTGGAGCCAAGCAATCTATCAGATAGAACCAAACACTACAACAAGCTTGATGAAGCTTATGGTCTTCTTTGTATCTCCATCTCCAAATATCTTCACTTCCATCTCAGCGGATTGAAGACTCCAAAAGCTATATGGGAGCAACTTGAAACACTATTTGGCAAGCAGGATGAGCTTAGGGCTTTTCAATTAGAGAATGAATTGATTGCCCTTAGTCCTGAGAATTTCGAGACCATCAATGAATTCTTCACAAAATTCAAGAACTTAAACTTGCAATTGAAGAACAGTGGAGTTATCAAAGACGATAAAAAATTGATCCTCTCCATTCTAAGCAAGCTTGGGAAAGATTATTCGGTATTTGTCTCTACTTTCAATTCCGGTCAGCTAACTACCCCGAATTGGAAGATGCCTACCTTGAATGCCTTCATTGAGTCCGTCACAAAAGAGCATGACAAGTTGATTCAAATGGGGTCCATAAGCTCCAAAGATTCAGCCCTATATGTTCAAGGACCCAAGATCTCGAATGGTAAAGGAAAGCAAAAGAAGGAGAAGCCCAAATTCGAGCCTGACAAGCAAAAAGACAAAGGCAAGCAAACGGATGCACCATCCAGTTCGAAATCCAAGCAAAAGGGCAAAGAAGGTAACCAAAAATCTAAATGTACTTATTGTAATCGTGGCTTTCATCCCAAAAGTTCATGTATGAAGAAGACTATAGATCAAATGGCCCTCCTTTTGGAAAAGAACAACATAACCCTTCCTGACGGTGCAAGGAAGAAGGATAGGAATGATGATCATGAAAGAGGACAAGCACTCATGGCAATGGTTTCGAAGCCCACTACTCTCTTGATAGATTCGGGTGCATCAAATCATATGGCTGCAAATATTGATTCTTTTTCCTCATTCGATCCAAACAGCTCCATCCCCATACATTTGGGAGATGACTCAAAAATTTCTTCAAAGGGCAAAGGTACGATTCATGTAGAACATGGAAGCTTTCAAAATGTTCTCTATGTGCCTTCCTTGGCTTCAAATCTCCTTTGTGTGTATCAAATGACACACACTGGTGAACCAAAGCAAGTAACATTCATCCCTAATACAGTTGAAATTTCTGATATCAAAAGTGGAAGACTAGTTGCAGTCGGAAAGGCAAATCACACTGCAAAATGCTATGAGTTTTCACACTTTATTCCGCTTGCAAAGCCCACTGCTCTTCGCACACATGGTAATGAGGTTAGTAGGCTTTGGCATGAAAGATTTGGACATCTTAATTATAAGTATTTGCTGCTGTTATCAAACAAATCCATGGTAGATGGGCTTCCACAACTCCGTTCCTCGAAGGGAATATGCACTGGTTGCATCATTGGGAAGCACCCCGAGCACAAATTCGACCGCGGCAAAGCTAGCAGAGCTTCTACTATTTTGGGATTGATCCATTCTAATATCAGTGGTCCGCTGCCCCATATGTCATTAAATGGTTCAAGGTATGTTTTGACATTTATTGATGATTTTTCCCGCTTTACATGGGTATTCTTTCTCAAAAACAAGTCAGAAGTGCTTGGAAAATTCAAGGATTTTAAGGCTTCTGTTGAGACCACCACTGAGAGCAAGATCAAAGCTCTTATATCTGATAATGGTGGGGAATATATCAAGTCCGAGTTGCTGCAACTTTGTGCCCAAAGAGGAATTAAGATCCAACATACAGTTCCCTACACACCCCAGCAGAACGGTGTAGCGGAAAGGAAAAATCGGTCACTGAAAGAGATGGCTACATGCATGATTGAATAGAAAGGTTTGGCTGCAAATCTTTGGGCTGAAGCAATCAATGTTGCTGCAAACATACAGAACCGTGTTCCACATTCATCTGTGAAAGGTATGACTCCTTTCGAAGCATTCTTTGGTCACAAACCGGATGTGTCAAATTTGAGAGTTTTTGGCTCTACTACATGGGCTAGAATTCCTTCTGAGAAGAGACGAGCTTTGGATCCACAAAGTATCGAGTGCATATTGATAGGATATGGGGAAGAATCAAAATCATATAAACTCATGGATATCAGATCTAAAAAGATATTCATTGAGCGCAGTGTGCAATTTGAAGAACCGCCTCAAGAATTGCAACTAGTCGAGGAGAAGACTGCCGATTCACCGCCTTCACCAGAAGAAGATCCGAGCAGCGATAATGAAGGTATGAGTTCTGATATTTCTGATATTGTAGCAGCATATGATGATCATGACATATCAGGTTCGGAATCCGACCATTATGATCCTCCTCAGTTACCAAAGTGGGCCCAAAACACTCTACATTCTACTGGTTCGAATCTTGGAAATCCTGCTGATCCGAGACGAACAAGAGGAGACTTTCAAAGAGCAGGTATGGCTCTTTCTATTGCTGATCCATTTCTTCCTGAGATTTTTTATTTGATGGCTGGTTCAGATCCTACATCATACTATTCTTCTCATCGAGATCCAATATGGAAAAGTGCCATGGATGAAGAGTACAGTTCTCTTCAAAAGAACAACACATGGGAGCTAGTTTCTCTTCCACCTGGAAGAAAATTAGTGAAGTGTAAATGGGTCTACCATACTAAAGTTGCTGCTGATGGCACTATCAGCAAATATAAAGCAATTTTGGTGGCAAAAGGTTTCTCCCAAGTCCAAGGAGTGGACTACACTGAGACCTTTGCACCGGTTGCAAAGATGGATTCCATCCGCCTTGTTTTAGCTATTGCCGCATCCAAGCACTGGGAAGTGCACCACATGGATGTGAAGAGTGCATTTTTACATGGAGACCTTGCTGAAGAGGTCTATATGCAGCAGCCAGAGGGTTATACATCAGATCCATCATTGGTTTGTAGATTGAAGAAATCTTTGTACGGGTTAAAACAGGCCCCAAGAGCTTGGTACGTAAAGATGGACTCCTTCCTTCTTTCTCAGAATTTCCAAAGGTGCAAATCTGATCCGAATGTGTATCTTCAGCGAGTTAAAGGTAATTTGTTGGTTATTGTACTTTATGTTGATGATCTTCTCATTACTGGTAGCACACTTACTTCAATAAACAAGCTAAAATCTGCCTTAAATCTAGCTTTTGACATGAGCGATTTGGGCTTGCTGAGTCATTTTTTGGGCTTGGAGATAGCTCAAAATTTTGATGGGATCACTATATCTCAGCAAAAATATGCTTCCGACCTGTTATTGAAGTTTAATATGGCTGAATGTAAGGCAGCCCCATTCCCATTCCTCTCAGGAATCAGTCTTGAGGAGGGAGATTCCACACCGCTTGCAGATTGCAGTATGTATTGACAGTTGATTGGTTCACTACTTTATTTGACACATTCACTGCCTGATATCTCATATGCCGTGAGTGCCGTGTCAAGATATATGCAGCAGCCACATGAGCTTCATTGGCGAGCCGCCAAGCGGATCTTGCAGTATGTGCAAGGTACGAGACAGTTTGGCATACATTATGCTGCAGATTCTGAGCTAGATTTCATTGGTTTTACTGATCAGATTGGGCAGGTGATAGCACTGATCGGAAGTCCACTTCCAGTTATGTTTTCATGATTGGTCATGGTGCTATTTGATGGTCCATCAAAAAGCAAGCAGCCATTGCACTTTCTTCAGCAGAGGCAGAGTATCGAGGGGCAGTCAATGCCTGCATTCAGGCAATTTGGTTGCAGGGTATTCTTTTCGAGTTTGGTTTTGGTGGCACTACTTCGACTGTCCTATTTTGTGACAATCAAAGTGCTATCAAGATCTCCACAGATCCAGTTCAGCGAGAGAGGACCAAACACATTGAGATTCATATGCATTACATTCGACATTTGGTGCATGACCACACCATCATTCTGCAATATTTCCCTACTGATGAGCAAATTGCAGACATCTTCACCAAGAGCTTCACTGAGAAGAAGTTCGCTTACCTCCGTTCACTGTTGGGGGTGAGTTCCATCATGTTGGAGACATATTGATTCATTATTATGCTTTAGCTTGAGGGGGGGCTTTCTTCCCACTGGGTTTTCCCTCTTTCCTCACTTAGTTTATTTTCAGCATTTTTTGGATTATTGTATCGGGGTGACCTTTGGTCTTAGTTACCAGTGCCCCACATTATTTTTTGCACATCATAGTCTAGATTGAGGGGGGGTGTTCGGATATCCACATCATCTTTTTTAGGATCTTGCATGCAATTAGGGTTTGCATGCAAAATCTAGGGTTTGCATGCACTTGCATGCATCCCAGTCACCAGTTTGATGCCTCCAGCACCTTATCCACCTTATTCTAGCACCCAGGAGCCACTTACTATAGAGTTTTAGCCCTCCTAGGCTGAAAGGCGCCCACTTCTCATCTACTGCCAGAGAAGGGCGCACTTGTTCACCTACCACTGCAGTTCCACTTCAGTTACATTCAGTTAGCTCCGATTCTCTCTGATTTGAGGCTAGTTTCACTCCCGACTAACTGTTTCACTTCCGTTGGACCTCCAGTTTGACTAGATGACTTGTTCTGACTTCAGTTAGTCTCCCATGCGCCCCCCACTGAGCCTCCTTCCCTTAATCAGTGCTACACACTTCAGTTACACATGACACACTCAGTTAGACTCAGATTGACACCTGGATGACTGGTTCTTGTGCATTGATGACCACCACCGATTGGTGATGAGGACTCCTAGTTGGAGTCAAGCTACTCCATTCAGTGATTCGAATGGCCTACTTAGTCAATTCGAATTTCTCATTGACAGAGATTGTATTGTATTGTAATTCATTCACCCTTATTGGGATATTGAGCACTGCTGCATGTTTTGCACAGTTTTGCACCATATTTTCTATGTTCATCTGTTGTGATTGATTTACTTGTTCATTAGATCTGCTGTGACTAATTTTACACTATACAAGAAATAAGATGGCATAATACATTTGAGAATCTGATTAGCATTTTCCACATGGGGCTATTCAAATTATTTGATCACTGCTGGCATCCCTCTTTTAAACTGGTGTGTTGTACTGTCAATACTATTGTGCAAATGATGCAGCTACTTGAAAACATACTTTTGTTGTTCTATTGCAAAGGGTAGCCTACATAGTTTTTTTCCCATGTTTAGTAATCATTGTTACATTATTCAGCAGATGGGTTTAATTTTAAATGAGATGCAAGGATCAAAGGCAATTTTTCTTTCAAGTGCTGCTACTAATGCTAACATTGAAACTAAACAAATAGAGTGTTGTGCTTTTGCCCAAAAATGATTAGCTTTAATCATTTTTTTTCTTGAACATTTTTAAGTGTTGCCATTGATATTTCAGAATGCTTTTGCTATTTGTATATATGCTCTCTTAACGAAATTCTGTTTGCTTACAACAAACAATGCAAATTATGTTTTTGCTGTTGGTGAAGCTACTAGCTTCCATCTGGACAGTGAAAACACACCTAAACAAATAAGGTATTGTGCTTTTATGCAACAATGTTACCTTCAATAAACTGTTCAATTATTTTTTTTAACATTTTTATGCATCTTACAGATTCCTTCTGTCATTCAGCATACAGATATGTTATAGTTAGATTGATCCGGATTTTATGAGCAGAACGAAATGAATACAGATTATTATCAGATGCTTAACACAAAATAACAGAGATACAGTAAAACTGGTTTTCTATTCAATAAGGAAATAAGCTAGAACTGTAAAATGCAGCGAAAAACAAGCTTGCTGGAATGGTGGCGGCTTATCTCTGAGAAGAGATGTGACGGCTGCTCTCATTTCGCAAGAAGATGGTTACAATGAGGCTCTCAAGGCCTTTTACAATAAACAGGAATGTCAAAAACCCTAGACATCCAAAAACCTAACCCTAGGAGATGAAGCGCCAAAAGTCACATGGGCCCCGTTTGGGTAAGTTAGTACATCAACTTCCCGGGGTCGTAACTTTTGCATACGATCTCCGTTTGGGGCGCTCGGTAGCCCGTTGGAAAGGTCTATCCGAGATTTACAACTTTCGACTGGGGCCAAATGTATGTCGGGGGAAACCATTTGGCCCCACAAATTGCCAAAAAAGGTCGTTTAGGGCCTCAAAATGGCCCCGGAAGTTCAGGACCCGAAAAACTGCTAAAAATAGTACAATACCAAAATTGCCATAAAACTGTTTTGAGCCAGTTGGAAAGGTGGGTGGCCACCAATATCCACCTGGATCAATCCTCCCTCCTTAGGAAGCAATGGTCTCCATTGCGTTGAGTTCCCCCATCAGATGAGGAAATTTCTGTTGAATTTGGCCTTGGGTGAGCCACTTGCCTTGGTGCAGGAGCTGCCCTGCTTTGACAACTCAATAAAGTTGGATCCTTTGATGTCGAGTGCCCTTGATCTGTGTGTCTGCAATATGATCACTGGATGCTTGTTGTAGGCAGTCAGGGTTGAGCTCTGTTGGTGTCAACTTCTCTGCTATCTCTGAGGTGTCTAATAGTGGTGGGAAATATGGCCGAAGGAGAGCCACGTTGAAGACTGGATGCAGACCCAGGAAGGGGGGAATGTTGAGCTCAAAAGCATTGTCACCCACCACCTTAGTGATGGTGTACGACCCATAACGGAGTGGGCGAAGCTTTCGATGGGGCCCTGTAAGGCGTTCTTTCTGCAAATGCAACCAAACTTTGTCGCCCACCTGAAACTTATGTGGCACCCGATGTTGATCATGGCGCTGCTTGTACTTGGCATTAGACTTCTGTAGAATATCCTGGACCTGTTGGTGGATATGCTGGATCCGTTCAATGAACCGGGTGGCTTTATCAGCTTCTGGGGACAAGTCGACCGAGGTGGTCGCAAGGGGAAGTGCAACATCCATGGGGCCCAATGGTTGGAATCCCAACCCCACCTGAAAGGGGCTGTGGCCAGTTGAGCTATGCAAGGCTCGGTTGTAGCTATGTTGGACATAGGGGAGACTCTCATCCCATGTGCGGGGGTGTGTTGAATTGTACATGCGCAGGATATGTACGACCATCCGGTTGACGACCTCCGTTTGTCCATCGGTCTGGGGGTGGAAGGCAGTGGATTTGGTGAGCTTGGTATCCAGCAGTGACCAGAGGCTTGACCAGAATGAGCTGAGGAACCGACTGTCACAGTCTGAGATAATGGTTTGTGGGATCCCAAAATGTACCCAGACTCGTTCAAAGAAGAGCTTGGCAGTGGCTTCTGCTGTGATGTTCTTCTTGCAAGCGGCTAGAATCGCCATCTTGGAAAAGCGATCAACAACCATGAAAACACAGTCGTTTCCCCTCTTGGTGGACGGGAGGCCCGACATGTAGTCCATTGAGATGGATTCCCACGACCTGTCAGGAGTAGGCAGAGGGGTGTATAGGCCCTGTTTCTTAGTGGTCGGTTTGGCAATAGCGCAAGCGGTGCAGGACCTGATATACTTGCCGACATCCTGTCGAAGTTTCGGCCAGTAGAAATGTTTCTGCAACACTGCCACTGTCTTTTCGACGCCAAAGTGTCCTGCCACCCGACTATAGTGAGCTTCCCAAATCAGCTTCGCACGCTCGCTTGATGGAACGCAGAGATGGCCCATATGACACAACAACCCGTCCTGAAGATGGAAATTAGCAACCACTGAGTTGGTGCCCAACATTTGATAGGTGGCGGAGAAGTCAGGGTCTGTCTTATAGAGGTGAGGCCATCCGGAGGTCTCGTGGCCACAAGAGTCTATCACCGTGGTAAGTGCCGCGACTGGAGGTCGACTGAGGCAGTCAGCAACTCTGTTGGTACTCCCTGTTTTATATTTGATGTTGAGGTGGAACTGCTGTAAATATGTTGACCACTTCTGATGGCGGTCATTCTGCAACTTTCCTTGGGTCTGCATGAACTGTAGTGGCTTGTGATCAGTGTGGATGACTGTCTCCTTCCCAAGAATGTAATGTCTCCACTGGCGGCAGGCTTGTACAATGGAGTACATTTCTTTGTCATAGGTAGGGTACTTGCGAACAGCATCCGATAGTGTCTCACTGTGATATGCCACGGGGTGGCCGTGCTGAGTGAGAATGGCACCCACAGCATAATCTGAAGCATCTGTCTCGATCTCAAAGGGATGTTGTAGGTTCGGTAATGAGAGTACCGGCGATGAGCACAAACGCTTCTTCAAGTCATCGAAGGCTTGTTGTTGGGACAGGCGCCACACAAATTTTTCCTTACCACCACCCCTGGTCACTTGGCTGAGGGCCCATGCGATATGAGAGAATCCCAGCACGAACCGGCGATAGAAATTGGCGAGGCCCAAGAAGCTCCGAAGTTCAGTGAGTGTGGTTGGGGCTGGCCAGTCACGGATGACCTGGATCTTGGCTGGATCCACATGCACACCATGTCGATCAACGATGTAGCCTAAGTAATGGACCCTGTCCATGCCGAAGGAGCATTTTTCCAAGTTTGCATATAGTTTGTGCTTCCGCAGGGTGTGCAGAACCTGCTGAATATGGTGCAAGTGTTCCTCCCAAGTCTTGCTGTAGATGAGGATGTCATCCAGATACACCACTACAAAATTGTTGGTGAAAGGTCGTAGGATATCGTCCATCATCCTCATAAAAGTTGCTGGAGCATTTGTCAAACCAAAAGGCACGACCAGCCATTCAAAAAGACCTTCTTTTGACTTGAAGGCAGTCTTCCATACATCTGTCTGTTCTATTGGGACCTGGTGGTAGCCCGACTTCAGATCAATCTTACTGAAGTATTTGGCCCCCGTGAGCTGATCAAGGAGGTCATCGATTCGGGGAATCGGGTACCGGTTACGGACTGTGATTTTATTCAGGGCCCGGTAATCAATGCAGAGTCGCCAGGTCCCATCTTTCTTCTGCACCATCACGATTGGGATCCCACAAGGTGATGAACTGGGATGGATGTGCCCCTTGTGGAGCAATTCTTGGATCTGCCTCTTGATCTCCTCGTTTTCCAACAGAGAGCGGCGATAGACTGGCCCATTGGGTAGCGGTGCGCCTGGGGTCAGATCGATGGGATGCTTGACCTGGCAGTGCAGAGGTACCCCGGTCGGAGAGGAGAAGATATCTGAGTATCCTTCCACCACCTTATCCACTTGCTTCTGTTGTGTGGATAGATCGGTCGTGGAGGCCCGGGATGTGGCTACGATCTTTCTTTCACTCTGAGAGCGAATCACGAAGAAGACAAATTTCCCGGTCTGAGAGATGACCTTCCTGCATTGCTTGGCAGAGATCAAGGAAATAGCACTAGGAGGGACTGCCTCGGGTATCCTGTACAATTTCCTGTTCAAAGAAATAATAACACTACGAGGCCTAGACTCATATACAGCATGACGTTTCCATAAATAAGGTTGGCCCAAAAGAACATCTGAAACTTCGAGAGGAGCAACATCACACAATACCTCATCCTTGAAGGGCTTGATGCCGTATGGCAGTCGGCACTGTTGGCTGACGCGAAGATCGCTTCCTTTGCGGAGCCATCCAATGGTGTAGGGTTGTGGGTGCGGCATTGTCGGTAGGGACAGGCGCTTGACGACCTCTGCTGAGATGAGATTCTTCTGGCTACCGCTATCGACGATGAAATGCAGCGGGGTGCCTTTTACCCACATCTGTGAATGGAAGAGGCGTTCTCCTTCTTCTGGCTCGTCTGGTTCATCAGGTTGGAGCTTGGTGGTGGAAACGGTGGCACTGGGTTCCGCGTCAATGATCCGTCTTCCCCTTTCTGGTTCGGACTCAGAGTCAGAACCCGCATCTGATTCAGATGCTTTCAATTCAGCCACCAGCGACTGCTTTGAGCGGCAATCAGCAGTGTTATGCCAAGGGCTCTTATGGAAGTCGCACCACTTCCCGGTATCTTTCTTTGTTTTTCCGGTGTCCTTCTTTGCTTGCGGCTTGGACTGGTTGTCCTGATGCTGTCCATCTTTGCTCTGTCCTTTATTCTGTGGGTTGGGGCTGCCCTTTCCTGTCTTTTGCTGTGAAGGGTTCCCAGGCCCAAATTGCCGTGTCTTTTGTTTGAGCTTCTGCTCGATTTTGACAGCATATCGGTAGGCCGCGCCCAAGGAAGAGATGTCCAGAAATTCCATTTCGGTCTGGATGTATCTATGCAAACCACCGCGATACTTGAGCACCAGATGTTGCTCTGAATATTTGATACCCAGCTTGGTGCGCAAGGTATGGAAGATATTTGTGAACTCTGGAACTGTTTGGTCTCTTTCTTGTCGCAGTGTGGTCCATTTGGTATACAAATCGTCATAACTTCCAACAGGGTAGTATTGTTCCTTAATAGCATCCCTGAAGGATTCCCAGGTGGCCGTGACTGAAAATAATGAGCCTTCTTCTGTGTCCTTTTGCTCGCAGAATGTTTCCCACCAATCTTTGACATGGGGAACGGCTTTGAGGAGCGCAAAAGTAATCTTTTCTTTATTCGAAAAGTTATGGACAGAAAAATACCCTTCTAGTAGATTTAACCACTTATCTATAGCATCTGCGTCTATCTGTCCTTCAAATATAGGAATATCAAAGTTGATTTGTACCTTGAAGGGGGCAGCGCCTCCGCTCGAGGAAGATGCGTCGCTTGTTGGTAGTCGCCGAAGGATTTGCGCGAAATTATCCATCATCTCGTTCCTCTGCTGCGTGAGGGCTTCCTCGAGCAACATTTTGATAGGATCTCCTGTCCCATCATCTTTCTTTTCTCCTGCCATGAGAGGTCGCTTGGGCGTGCGAGAGCTTTTGTCCTCAAGAGAAACAAGCTCGAGACCCAATTCTTTGTACCCTGACCTCGTTGGGGACATGCATTAAGACGACAAGGAGCAGACCGCTCTGATACCACTGATCCGGATTTTATGAGCAGAACGAAATGAATACAGATTATTATCAGATGCTTAACACAAAATAACAGAGATACAGTAAAACTGGTTTTCTATTCAATAAGGAAATAAGCTAGAACTGTAAAATGCAGCGGAAAACAAGCTTGCTGGAATGGTGGCGGCTTATCTCTGAGAAGAGATGTGACGGCTGCTCTCATTTCGCAAGAAGATGGTTACAATGAGGCTCTCAAGGCCTTTTACAATAAACAGGAATGTCAAAAACCCTAGACATCCAAAAACCTAACCCTAGGAGATGAAGCGCCAAAAGTCATGTGGGCCCCGTTTGGGTAAGTTAGTACATCAACTTCCCGGGGTCGTAACTTTTGCATACGATCTCCGTTTGGGGCGCTCGGTAGCCCGTTGGAAAGTTCTATCCGAGATTTACAACTTTCGACTGGGGCCAAATGTATGTCGGGGCAACCATTTGGCCCCACAAATTGCCAAAAAAGGTCGTTTAGGGCCTCAAAATGGCCCCGGAAGTTTAGGACCCGAAAAACTGCTAAAAATAGTACAATACCAAAATTGCCATAAAACTGTTTTGAGCCAGTTGGAAAGGTGGGTGGCCACCAATATCCACCTGGATCATAGATTCTTTATTGACTTGAAACCAATAGTGCACAATCTGTTCCAACATCTACTGGACATGCTGAATTGCATGAAGAAAACCAGGATACACTTCAACAAACAGACTATTATGTTTTTTCACCAAAAAGACTAGCTTCAGCCAATTGTTCTCACAAACTTTTTCAAACATTTTGATTTTCCTATATGCTGTGTCAACAAAATTACTTTTTGCATATGGGAAGATTACTACACATTCTGTTTATGCTGGAAATGTTAAGTTGCATGTTGATAGTCAAAATAGAGACAACTTGCACTACTTAGCTTTTTAATACAATCATATTTTAGACTGCTTTTTCCATTTTCTATATGTCTTGTTTAACCAAATCCTTGTTGCTTGTGACCAACAGTGCAAATTCTGTTTTTGCTAGCGCTAAAGTTCTTGATTTACATGGAAACAGTGAAAATATAGCTCAACAAATTCAGTAGTGTGCTTTTCTAAGCAAGCTTGAGTTGAATCAATTGTTCTATTGACTTTAGTTAACCATTCCATGAACATTTCACAGTGCTTTTTCCATCCACTATATACAATATATATGTTATATTCAGACTCTTTTTTGTGGAATTTCTAAAGATTTTGATTTCACTATTTTGCATGTATATGCTCTCTTAACGAAATTCTCTTTGCTTGCAATGAACAGTGCAAATTCTGTTTTTGTTGTTGCTGAAGCTGCTAGCTTCCATCTGGATGGTGAAAGTACACCTAGACAAATAAGGTATTGTGCTTTTATGCAACAATGTTACCTTCAATGAACAGTTCCATTATTTTATTTAAACATTTTATTGCATATTACAGATTGCTTCTATCATTCACCATATAGATATGTTATAGTTAGATTCTTTATTGACTTCAAACCAATACTGCACAATCTGTTCCAACTTCTGCTAGACATTCTGAATTGCATTACTTATGTTTTAAATACAATCATATTTCAGATTGCTTTTTCCATTTTCTATATGTCTTGTTTAACCAAATCCTTGTTGCTTGCGACCAACAGTGCAAATTCTGCTTTTGCTAACACTGAAGCTCGTGATTTACATCGAAACAGTGAAAATACAGCTCAACAAATTCGGTAGTGTGCTTTCTCCAGGAATATTGAGTTGAATCAACTGTTCTATTGACTTTAGTTAAACATTCTAGGAACATTTCACAGTGCTTTTTCCATCCACGATATATAATATATATGTTATATTCATATTCTTGCTGATGGAATTTTTAAAGATTTTGACTTTCCTATTTCACATGTTAACAAACTTCTTTTTTCCTTTTGCAGATACTGAGTTGCATACTGATAGTCAAGATAGGGAGAAGCGGGACTGTTCTTTCTAATATAACTATTTGAAACATGCTTCAAGATCTGAATTATGCAATGTCTACTTTGCATCCCATTTCTTCTAGTTTTCTTATTTCTTTCACATTTGATCTTCGTAGTCTTAAGCCTACTGCATAGCCACGATGTTCAGTAATTGACTTCTCACAACAAAGTTACACAAATGTGTTTGAGGGGGACATCTTGTCTGTGTACGGGCTAGGCTGTAGCAAGGATCCACATTCACCTTGCAAAGCACAGTTGATACATGCTGATTTGGTTGACAAAGATGGTCAGCTAACCATCACCGTGAATATTGGTAACAATCTCATACCAGTGTATCGGCCTCAGTTTCAAGTTGGCTCAAGTGTTCGAATAATAGACTTTCTGCTCAAACGAAAAACAACATATGAGAGAGGAGACTCATAATATTGTTTGCAAATGACTCCAAATACCAGTGTTGAGATCATAGCTACAATTTGCAAAGAAAGAAGCCTAGCGCCAAATGTCAATATTCAGGGTTTGGTGGAATCAAAAAATGCTTATACTATCAGCAGTGTTGCTGCAATTGTCACAAGATGTGAAGAAATTAGAAAGCAGTTCCTCTTATACATAAAGGATGGAGAAGCAATAGACAACACTGCAATAGTAAGCATTGTCTGTTTTGCCTGTCTGTGTTGTTCTTTCATTATTTTGAAAGAACTCAGTGCCTGATACATATCTATTCACCATTCTTACTGTAGCTACAGCTAAATGAAGGCTTCAAAAATTGTTTTTGGGAAACACAAGCAAAACTAGCTATTAAATGCATTCCAATGCTATTGTTCAAGAACATTGTTCGACATGGACCTAGGGGATCACGCACTCTACGTTCTGGAATGTCAACTTACATTGAGGTGCTAAACGATGAATGTGCAAAAGAACAGTTATAGCTTCTTGTGCGCCTAAACATCTAGGTATGTATCCATATATTCTAACAATCAATGAACTACTTCTTGAAAACAATATCCTGCTCTCACTGGGTCAGTGATAGCCTCACATTGCAATAGGAAATTACAATAACATATTTCATGTTGCAAGTTCAAGGTGTTTTGAGAGCAAAGAATACATATGCACCACCTTTTGCACCTTTCTGTAGCAACTGTCACCAGCAGGTGATAGGAACATGCCTTGATCACAATGGTTTGTGCTTTTGTGCAAATTGCCAAGCAAATTTAGCATTCAAATATGAGCATTGTTTGTAGTGTATCCTTCAAAAAGATAGCATAGAGGTTGACTGTGTTTTGAGAAAACCACTACTTGAGCAGAATTTCCCAGCACTTTCTGGAATTAGTTATCAGGAATACAGAGCAGACATTTCATTGACTTTACGATTGCTATGTACATTTGAAATAAAGGGATATTTATCAAAGACTATGGACAACATACTGACAGAAATTCGACTGTAGGACTAGGATGGACACTGGAGAAATTTAGCAGAATGCACTAAGAAATATGTCCAGTTTTTTGCTCTCTAAATAAAAGCCAAATTCGATTGTCGCTGAAGTGTTTTTTGTTTTTTTTGTGTGCCTATCAGCTGAACTTATTTGAAAATGCATGTGCACTTAGCTGATGGTAACTGTATCTATTTTTGTGTCTTCGTATATACGAATACCTTGCAGTACATAAAGCAAGATGCATAGCAAAGAAACGGATATTTCCTAGCAGTACTTTACAGGATTCTCCAAGAAATCTAGTTGCAGCAGTTGTTTGACTATTCAGAGTTGCATACACAATGCTAGGAAATGCTAAGTGCATTTTGATCTATATGCAATCAACAAATAGCATCATCATAGCTGATTGACTCTTACAACTCAAAGAAATATGGCTGCAACTATTTTTTGGCTATACAGAGTTGCATACACAATGCTAAGAAATTTCAATTGCATTTTGATCTATATGCAATTAGCAAATAGTATCACTGTCAAGTTGTTTTTTGGGTGCAGCTACTGAGCAATTTCTTTTGCAATTAAGTATCATAGCTGATTGACTGTTACAAAATGTGTTAGGTCTTTCTGCAAATATGTATATGTATCTGGATACAACTTACGATATAAATATATATCCAATTTGCAAATGATATTGCTATTGACTGTCGTGTTTATTTTTTGGAAAAAAAATTGCTTGCACCTTTAACATCAGCTTCCTATTTCTTTCAACATCAAAGATTTATGTTTTTTTACTAATGAACATAGTATCATGTGCACATACAAACAACCAACCTTACATTGTTTTCACTACAGATATTGTTTTTTGTTCTCGAAGGCTAGATAACTAATTTGAAACAACATTGTTTGCTGCTTACACTAAATTGCAAAGAAAAAACCTTATAATTTACTTGGCCACTTAGCTTCATGCTTATTCAAGCTTCTTTTGTGATAATATATAATTCAAACTTTCTAGATCTCTATCCTAATAATGAAACGTTGTCTGAGCAAAACACTTTTTAAACTTTTCTTAAACATGCATAAAAGCCAGCTTCTCCACATCATAGATTGATAGTACATTGTCCTTATTAGTTAACTTCAAGCTTTCAAAGAAATATGGCCATTAATTTTGCATGGGTGATGCAGTTTTGTAATTCTTCTTTGCATTTTTAAAGTGATCTGTTTATAGAGCTTGCATTGGTTCATTTGAAATTTTGAGAAGTTAATAAATTTACAATTTAGATTTAATTTCGGAGTGTACCTATGCTTAGACTTCACATCCAGCTATAAAGCGATGTGAGATCTATGGACACAAGCACAAGCTTGAACATCGTCACCTTTCCTGTTATGTTGAAAGGAATTATCTATTTCATATGTCCATTGGAACTAGTCCCTTTTCAGATCCAAGAGACTTCCAAATGCAATGTGCCAACAAATAATTCCTTCAATACCAAGTACAACAAGTTCACTCTTTGCAAACCCACAATTTTATTTTCTTCAAATAAACAAATGACACAAGAGTTCCAAAGCAATTTCCAAATAATGCAGTGCTTGACCAAAATGAAATTTCCCAAATAATGCTTGAAATTTAATTCATTGTATTGTAGAATTGCTTACTGTATTGGTTAGACCAAAATATTTCATGCAAAAATTAGAAGAATCCAATCCAATCTTGTAAACACTTTTTTCCCATATAATTTTTCTAGTAATCCATTTATACACGAGATGTGGAATCTATTTTTATCAGTTCTCTTGTTGAATTCCTTGCAGTCATCTTGCATAAGAAAAGAACTGTTGGTCATCTTTACAAACAAGACACATGAAACTAAAATGGGATTTTTTTAAGAACTATATGACTTGTATCGATTATTTATTGTATTGTTATTTTTCTCATGTCTTTAAATAACTTTGGATACATGGATAAACATTGACAACAATGGACCTTTTCTCGAATTCAATGATGTGTCATTGGCTGCTAGCATCCCATGAAGTAGATCTTGTAAGACATGAAAACAAAATGTTTTTTAAATGAATTTGTTTGTGGAAATAAACTATTTTTTCACCGAGTTTCGTCCCTTTAATTGTTGTAAATTGTTTCGATAGGTAGGGAATTCAAATGAATGATTAGACATCGATCTCCAATGTTATTTTCACAACATTGATAACCAGTTACAGTCAAAATGCTTCATTGATGGGAAATTTAACTACACATATTTGTAACCACAAGGCTCAAATTATGATTGTCAATTGTGCCGAGTCGATAGACCCCAAAAACCTACATCCATCCTTCTTCAAAGATCAAAAAGCATTTCAATTGGGCCCCAGTTTGCATGGAAATGCATTTTTCATTGAAAGACTAGTTGTTCAACTTCACTTTCTTCTCTGTATAAAATCTAATATTGTATCAATATCAATATAAATTTGGATCTTTCCAAACTGAATCTTTAATTCCTAGAAAAATGTACTCAAACTTATGACCATAAGTCCTTTTCAAGGTGTGTGCTTTATCAACCTACTCAAGACCTATATTAAATTCAACTATAAAGCGATGTGAAGTCTATGAGTACAAGTATAAACTTGAACATTATCAACTTAGTCATGACAAAGTTTGATGAATATCCGACTTTGGTGGCCATTTAGAGCCTCATTGTTTATGTATTATGTCTCAGAAGTTTAATTTTATGTATATTAAATCTTCAACTTCTATCTTGATGCATTTCACTTATTTACACTCTTACATGCAATATAAATTAAGGAACTTAAAAATCTGGTCTCTAATTGTTTCCATTTTTGCATCTACATTGATGTGTGTATATATGATATTAAAATTTAATTTTTTATTTTTTATTTTTTATTTTTCTATTTGAACCAGTGTTAGCTTCTGCTCTAATTAGAGTCCAAGTCTGATAACTTTGCATGGCAATAAATCGGTTTTTATAAAATCTAAGAACATAAACTTCAAACAAAAATAAAGAACGTATACTTGACCATCAGTCAAGAAACTTGGAAACAATTTCATTGTTTTTCACATACTTTAATGCAAATAATTGAAATCAACGTTAAACTTCCGAAAAAGCAAGACCTTTCAGTGAACTAGTGGCGAAAATATTGAGACTTTTTGTCTGCAATCGCGCAGAAAGTTAGATACCTGTTGCTGAGACTATCGAACGTTTTGACTGAATTTTCCGCAACGGCGGGGAAACATCCACACATCTGCCGCAAAGACTATTTTGTGCAACTTAAGATTTTCTTTGGTTTACTTTTTTCCTTACTCATTTTTCTAAGCCGCACCGCGGAAGTTCTAAAGCAATCGTTCCGAGACAGTGGAAGAAATGATCAAATCCGTCGTTGCAAAACTCTCCTTAAACTCCCGAAAAAGAAAAACCTTGTAGTGAACTAACGGCGGAAATCTTGAGACTTTTTATCCGCAATCGCGGAGGTAGTAATATAAGTGCTTCTGAGAATGCGGAACTTTTTCAGTAAATTTCTCCGCAACAGCAGGGAAACATCCACAGGTCTGCCGCAAATTGTGCAAACTCTCCCGTGCCCAAAGAGTTAAGAATTTTTCCTTGAAGCATCGGAGAAATTGGCCAAATTTTTCCACAATAGCGGAAGAATTTCGCTAATTGTTCCGCAACAGCAGATGAACTTAACTCACCACACAGCGGAGAAACTTACGAAATTTCCTCCGCAAATTTCCTCTGAGTTAATACAATATACCTGCAAGTGCATCTAGAAGTGTAGATTTCCCAGATCCCGAAGGACCCATTAGAACCATTAGGTTTCCAGGCTCTGCATATCCTGTCAAGCCGTGAAGTACAGTCTGAGTTTCACCATTGCTAATAGAAACAATGACACAGAGCTCTTTCCATGTAAGCCACGCCGACACATTTCCAATGTTATTTGTGTCTGTCGTTTCCTTCCACAACGTTTTGCTGAGTGGACTCAGACCCCCAGCAATGTGGGGGGCTCTGTTTATGCGACCTTTAATCGCCACAACTCTGTGACCATTGCCAGTATCCACCATTTTGGACAAAACAGGCAGACTTTCAGATCCTCTATCACAACAAAACTTATGTTTTAGACCTGAAAGAAAAACCTCGTGATTCCCCAAATAAAGAATGTCGTTAACAACTTATAACCCCAAGGCACACATTTCACATCAGTGGAAAAGAGACATAGTGATGTAAGAAAAAACAGGGAATATAGAGAAGAGCAAGAAGTGTATGAGAAGAAACTGATTACTAGAGTAGGTGAGGTAGCTCAAAGGAATGAATTAGGCAACTCAAAGGATAAGGTGGCATTCAGCTTTTATGACTGTACTATTATTTAGACATTGTTCCAACCGTATTGAATGGAACCCCTCTCTACTTTTAAATTGACAAGGAAGGCTGGCCCTATGACTACTGTTGCAATGCAAGGAAAACCCACCACCCAATTTAATTCATGGGAAAAACCCACCAGCCAATTCAGTTCATGGGAGAAGGCAGTCATGTATTGTTTTTTGCCTTCACTGCCTCACCTGCTACACATTTTTTACACCAATATCCATTATAATACCAATAATTTTTTCTCACGATCTATAAAGTATCTACGATCTTAAGGTCATAAACTACAGGAAAGCTGCAAACAACTGTCAATTTTTAAGTCTCTTTCCGGCCATATAAATCCATCTAACCCGAATAGGAATTAATGAAACAGATGGGAATCCATGAAGAATTAATAGTAGACCTATGAAAACCTTGCCAACCACTCCAAGCGCGTCCATGTTTCGAAATTACATCACCTTTCCACATAATCCTAAAATCTGCCTCTGGTCGCTCCGATTAAGAATTATTCTTTTCCTAGGATTTTCGGGTATTCTCACTTCATTCCTACTGAGACTATCCATTAAATTAGCAGCTATACAATTGCCAAAAGTGTTCAAATCTGCATGAATCACCACTATAATTAGGCCTAATTTTCTTAATAAAAAGCCAATTAATCGACTTTAGCTACCGAAATTTTGGTGGTCCTTAACGTGACACGAGTCAGAGTAATCGACTTTAGTTATCAAAATTATTTTGTCTTCACGTGACACGAAATAAATAATAATAATAATAAATAAATAACTTACAAGAAAATTCGTCAAATTTAACGTTATTTTTAAAAGTTTTATTCATTGTACACCAACTAAATGTTAAAATAATCAACTAAAATTTCAAAGTAATGCATGGCAATAACTTTGTTTTCATAAAATCTGAGAACATAAACTTCAAAAAAAAATAAGGAACATATACTTGACAATCAGTCAACAAACTTGGCAAAAACTTCACTGTTATTCACATACTTTAATGCAAATAATTGAAATCAACGTTAAACTTCGAAAAAAGCGAGACCTTTCAGTGAACTAGAGGCGAAAATCTTGAGACTTTTTGTCTGCAATTGGGCAGAAAGTTAGATAGTTGTTGTCGAGACTATCGAATGTTTTGACTGAAATTTTCCGCAACGGCAGGGAGACATCCGCACATCTGCCGCAAAGACTATTTTGTGCAACTTAAGCTTTTCTTCGATTTATTCTTTTCCTTACTCATTTTTCTAAGCCGCACCGAGGAAGTTCTGAAGCAATCTTTCCGAAACAGCGGAAGAAATGATCAAATCCGTTGCCGCAAAACTCACCTTAAACTTCTGAAAAAGCAAAACCTTGTAGTGAACTGACAGCGGAAATCTTTAGACTTTTTGTCCGCAATCGCGGAGGAAGTAAGATAAGTGCTTCTGAGAATGCGGAACATTTTAACTAAATTTCTCCACAACAGCGGGGTGACATCCGCAGGTCTGCCGCAAATTGTGCAAAATCTCCCATGCGCAAAGAGTTAAGAATTTTTCCCCGAAGCATCGGAGAAAGTTAGTTACCTGCTGCCGAGACTATCGAACGTTTTGATTGAAATTTTCCGCAACAACGGGGAAACATTTGCAAATCTGCCGCAAAGACTATTTTGTGCAACTTAAGCTTTTATTCTGTTTACTTTTTGCCTTAATAATTTTTCTAAGCCGCATCGCAGAATTTCTGAAGCAATCTTTTCGAAACAGTGGAAGAAATGATCAAATCCGTCACCACAAAAGTCTCTGCAACAGCAGGGAAACATCCGCAGGTCTGCCGCAAATTGTGCAAACTCTCCTGTGCTCAAAGAGTTAAGAATTTTTCCCCGAAACAATCGGAGAAATTGGCCAAAGTTTTCCGCAATAGCGGAAGAATTTTGCTAAAGGTTCCGCAACGGTGGATGGACTTAACTCACCACACAGCGGAGAAACTTACGAAATTTCATCCACAAATGCATACAGGCCTACTTAAATCCTTCCGATACGCATTTCCATGCTTTTCAAATGGATAAACTTAGATAACTTCTCTGAATTAACGGAGCATTGTTTACAATAAATACTTGAGAAAGACAACATAGCGGTTGATTGTGTTTTGAGAAGATCACTACTTGAGGAGACTTTCCCAGCACTTGACCTTGTTCTCCTGTTTTCGACGGTCGCATTTAATACAAAAAGTTTTGATTTGAATTTGTACGTATGCCTTCATTAGTGTTGTTTTAATTTCGTGCCTACCCTATTAATTGTTCGCGTGTGTGAAATCCTTTATATGGGGTATGAACCCCGTTAGAGTTTTGACAATTTCTATTCACTGGAAGGCTTGCTCCATTTCCAACGAGTTTCGATGCACTTGCTCCAACATTACCAGCTCCGTTGCAGCAATTGCTAGTTCCGTTCTAACAGGTTAGTACATCACAGAGCCTCGTACGCTCAATCTTTACAAGTTGTATATCTCAATCCTTTGATGTGCGTGGCTTACAAGTTTCAGAGGTTTGCATCTTAATAGGTTTATATGCATTTTTATAGCTACATATGTAATCTTGAATATAAAAACTCTGATACTATTTATAAAAGGATAAAATATCTTAGAAAATTGACAGTTCTACGGTAAAACAAGGTTACATATGTCATGTAATAAGCATACCTCCGAGTCAATGTTGTGCAACATGGTTGTAGTTGAGACAAACGGATACTACCTGGAGCCCTTTGTTGTTCAGGACCTCAACTTATACGCAGGAGAAACTTATTTAGTGCTGATAAAACAAAATCAAAACGCTTCCAGAAAAAACTGGGCAAGCTCATCACTCCAAGAGACCAACTAGACATGCCATCTTAAGATATCTTCCAAATTCTCATTCCATGTTGTGTCCCTCCATGTCTCTGAAAGGCCCACTTTAGAATGATACTACTTCCACCAAAAATCAGGCCAGGCCAGAGTAGGGTACCTGATCCCTCATCCCCTCAGACCAGCGCTTCTGAACATAGGACAAAATGAATGCTTACATCAGTTGGGAAATTAAAAATTAGCTGTATTTTGTGAAATAGATTCACCCAGTAGTGGGTTGTAATGCCCCTTATTAGGAATTTTATTAAAATTGCAATTTTCCACTTTTTTTCCCTAGTTCGACCTTTGACTAGTTTTGATCTCTAGGTCCCAAATTTGCCCCAAATGATCCCAAATATTTTGAGAAGGTGTATGAATGATATTAAAACATAAATAGGTGTTTCAGGTATTCCTTTAGACCTTTAAAATACTTCTGCAAATCCTCTTTCAATTTTGATCAATGTAGGTAACTTTACTAGTGATTTTCCTTTGACTAGTATTGGTCTCTAGGTCTCAAATTGACTCCAAATGCCTTCAAATCTTCAAGTAATGTGTATGAATGATATTATAACTTGAATATGATGTTTATGGATGAAATATGTGCACCAAAATACCTCTTCAAACTCTCTTAATATTCTGGACCAATTATGCAATTTTACTAGTAATTTGGGGTTCAAATCCCCCTGGGGTAAGTACTGAAAATGGCTTCCCAAATGCCTCCAAACCCACTCAAATTTATGAAAAGAGGTATGTAATGTGTTAAGTATTTTATTAAAGTATCATATGCACCATTAATGTATTATTACAACTGTTCTCAACCTCTCCCATTCAACTGCAAAAATCCCCAATTCGACCCTTGGGGAAATGGCACTATGTCACCTCCCAATACAACTAAACTGAGTAAAAATGCTTCAAATGCTCAAGTACAGTACATGAAACTTGTATAAGACATCCATGTCAGTATATTTATTATAAATATATCAGAGAATCATCCATTCATTCGAAATCATCATCAATACATTGGCTCACAACAAGGTAGTCGGGAAATGGCATTGTTCTTCCATTAAAAATGAGATTTATACATTTCTACTTGGAATTTCGATCTGAAACTTTTTGGAGATGAAGAAAAGAGTATTTAATTCATATTACAAAATAAATGGGGCATTAAAAGATTCCCAAAAGAGTACAATAGCTCACCAAAAACGCCCTCCCTCAAGGATCAAGAATATGCCATCAAAACTGGAAATGGTTGAAGGAGTGAGCTGCAATAGAAGAAACCATGAGCTGCCCTATAGATTACACCTGCAAATAAAGACTCCATTAAAGCTCCAAATGAAATTTCTGAATGGTCTTTCCAATTACCAACTTGGATGGGAATCTTTCACCCTCGAAATTGGCTAAGGCAAGAAACTAGTCATCCACTAGCTCTCCCTCTTCACAAATGCAATTGCAAATTCTACAAATGATCAAAATCCATTCTCATACTTCATTTCTACATTTTATAACCAACATTATCCTTCTAATTGTCGAAATCCTCTCAATAGATTCAATAGATTTCCATTTAGGAAATATTCCACATTTTCCACTTGTCTCCTAGTTCCAACCTTCCATCTTCTCCCAAATTTGATTTTGAGTCTCTTTGGCTTCTCCAACTCCCAAATTCGCCTTCCTTGAGCCTATTTTTGGGGCTGACATGTCATAGTGGTCATATGTCAGAGGTCAGGTCTGCAGTTTGTCATAGTTGTCATAGATGCTCCATCATTGGTGTCATAGGGGCTAGGGAATCTAGCCCAAGTGTCCACAAACTTCCACTTTGACTCTTTATCTTCCATGGAGGTTACCAATCCTTCCCAATTTGACCTAAGATGCTCAATGACATGTGTTATGACTTACCAACTCACCCAATAGTGTTCACATTCCCATTAATTTGAATTTGCAAAAGAGAGATACCATGTATTATGAAAAATCAAGCTAGTGTGGGTCCCACATCCTCCATATGTCTCCAAAACCATTTGTCACCTAGGATTTCTCTTGAATTTCTTTATTCACTCTATTTATTAAATACTTGAACCCTTCTAATGTCTAAACATCATTTATTATCCCCCTTATTCCAAATCACAAAGCTTCCACCCCAAACCTAGGAAACTAGTAATTTTCCTCCTTGGCAATTATTTGACCCTTAACATCAATTTTACAAACTCTAATGAATATGGCTAATGTGATTAGGCCATTGTGACCCAATTCCAAATTTGGGACATGACATGGGTTCTACGTGCTTGTCCTCTCATACAAAAGGCATCGCGAATTTATTTTGGGGAGTGAGTCCTCTAATAAAGGGGAAAATGGCAATAATACTACATAAATCTAAATATCTTCATAAAATTCTTATGGGCAGAGGTATTGAATCAATTTGTTGTGTGCTCTGCTAGAGGGAATGGTCGTCTAACTCCCCATGAAAGGAGGTATATTTTAATTCTGTGTTTATTTTAAACTTGTTGTTCTTACCAATCGAATCCATCATCTCAATGGAACCATCATATTCAATTTTCAGTGCGGATAGCTTCTCAGAAGAATTGTTGTAAATTTGATTTTGGAGCCTCTACGTTCTTGCTGAAACCGAACTATCAAATCTGTCAATGCCCTAACGACTTTAATATCAAAAAAATTGTCACACATTTCTCAGAAAAAGTTATCAGGTAGTGAGTTCCATTGATTTTAAAACTGTGAGGACAAAGTTAAAAAAAAATTGGTCATTTTGGTTTTATAAACTCGCCAAAGTTTTCTGCAATAGCGGAAGAATGTGGGCAAGGATTCCGCAACCGCGGATAGAATCTAAATTCTTTCTCTATGGCCCACTTCTTTTTTAAATATTGGAACTCACCATACACGGGAAGAACTTACCAAATGCCCTCCGCACTTCCGAACGGACTTGTCTAAATCCTTCCGATACGCGTTTCCATGCTTTTCAAATGGATAAACTCAGATAACTTCTCTGAATTAGAGAGCCATCTCAGTGATCTCTTCCGGAATAGCAGAGCACTTCACCTTGTTTTCCCCTTTTTGACCATCACATTTAATACGAAAAGTTACGCAGCAATGCATAGAGATGTAATTACCGTCGCCCAGTAAGATCTTCTGAAACTACAATGGATACTTATGTCATAGTTTCTGTCATTTAAATTTTTAGATTTTCCATTGTGGTCGATAATTAACACTTTGTTTGACCTGGGTTTAGTTGGAGTATAATTAACACTTTGTTCAACCATTTGTTTTTGTTGTTTCTACAAGTGATTGAAATCACCCAAAAAGTATTTAAATGTAGGACAAAGCATCAGAGACAGGGTCCTGAATTACTCCAGCAATGCATATGCTAAAGGTTTTTGATACTCACCTATTATCTGTTAAGCTTTCCTGTTAACATTTAGAAATTCTGCATTGATAGCTAGGAATTTGGCTATTCCCGTCATGAATAATCCTATTCCCATGTCTCTTGTAGTCCTTCTAGGTCTACCTATATGTAAATGACATGAATTGGAGAGACAAGAAGATTTATGTGCATGAACTTATGGAATGCAATGAGAATCTAGATCCATCTTCATTGGCATTAGCTTCTGAAACTACAAGGGATGCTTCTGTCATTCATCCAAAGTTCATGGATGTACGTCATCCACTCCAATATCAAATTTGAAACCCATCTCCGTAGTTTCCTTCCATGAAATATTGACATTAGTTTGGTCAAAGCTTGTGAAGCCCATCACTTCAATTCTTCCATTATTCCAACGCTTTGTACAGGATGCAAATACAGAGTATGAACATATGTACTGTCAATGTCCCTCCTTGTGAAATTATGAGCAACAATAGAAAACTGCAAAGGGATGCTACTCTGTCTAGATTGAGCTGTAGAAGAAGGTATGCGACCCTAGAGTAGCAATTTTGAGCTTCCAATTCCTTTTCTAGCTACCTGCAGTGAGAATTGGGGAGCTAAGTATGAATATATATTTGGGGCTATAATATTCTCAACTAGTTCGGCAGCAATGGTGTGTGTGTTTAGCGATCTTTAGGTATATTCTGTCTAAGTTGTCATTGCCTCATCTAATTGCTAAGATATATTTCCATTCTCTTGCTTTAGGATTTATTAGTCATCAACGATCAACAATTATAACTTTTCCTCCATCTAGAACATGTGGGACTTTATAATATAGTCGCATGAAACTTTATGGTGACCATGTGAGCATACATGAAGATTGATGTAAATAGGTGTCTATGACAGATTTATATTGATAGGAAACGCTGTGTATTGCAAAAAAAACATTGTAGCTGCGAGTTGCAGCACTAAAACCTTGATAATCAACACATTTAATACTGCAGAAATGCTAGGAGTGTTGGATAAGTGAATTGAATCATTGATTCATATTGGTTAATGGGCAGGTGCCGATATGTCTAGGGTTTATGTCCTCATAGGAATACATTGAGGCAAATTAATGGATTTTTACTATTTCCCTACCTTTCTTTGGGACAAGATGCTCAAAAGTGCACTAGTCATTGGTGCTACAATGAGGGCAATTGTCGAACCTTTAAATTTGAAGTCTATGATTATGTTTCACAAATGGGCCTTAAAACTATTATCTTAAAACTATTTCCCATAATGGGCCTTTGATAATCGTTTCTTACTCAGTAAGTTAAGTTTTAAGATAGTGTAAGTGTCGGAGCCTGGAAATAAATGTCAATTGGATAACTTGTTCATCTGTTTTCTGCCATTGGCAATATTACTTTTTTTCCTTGGTTTTGCTTTATAACAAGTTGCTATCATGTCAAACTCATGCCATAAACATGACTCTGTTAGTTTCAGGAATCCATTGCTTATTCTGAAAATCACATGATTATTAAAAGACGTATGAAATGAAGGTCTGAAAGATTGTTCATTGAAAAAAGCATAACCATTTGAAATTCATAAAAGTTTTCCATTAGCATTTGAATATTACCACCATGAATAACATTCTAGTTTTGATTACTGATATTGTTTCATATGTTCTTTTCCATGAACTAACTACTGTATACCAATTACTGAACAGGAGATTCAAAATGCCTAAGGGTGTTAAAAGAAAGGCAAAGACAACTAATAACAACACAAGAATGGAAACTAGATTCCAAGATACAACATGCACCACAGGCATACCTCCAGAAATAAAACAGGGAGACGTTTACCGCATGGTGAGAGATCAGGATTTCCCTTAGGTCCTTATTGAAAAAGAATGCCTATAGTAGAACATTAGGAATTCCTGTATATCCAAAGCATCTACACGTCCAGAGCTCTTCCCATGTGCAGAAGTAATTGGATGGATTTTGCAGCATGCAAATGCTGAGACTAGAGTTCTAACAGACAGCAAAGGAATAACATTTGCTTCATTCCACCCATCTTATATCTCAACAGCTTACAAGTTGCCTAAGCCTCAGCAACAGCTTGATGATGCATGGCTAGAAGCAGTCAAGATGGACAACGTAGAGATGGCTAGGAGGCAGCTGATCGCAGGCAAACGGATCAGGAAAAAGGATAGTGAAGAGTATGAGGTTCAGAACCTGAGACCCCCTTTCAGACTAATCACTCTCATGCTAAGCAGAATCTTCGGAAGGCCTGATGGCACAATGTTTATGCTCCAATGGATACCTATCATACACTATGTGGCATTCAAAGGGACAATATTCAACTGGGCTAATATCCTCTCAGATAGCCTGGCATCAGCCATAATCATTGCACAAGAAGGATTAGTAGAAAGAAAGGCAAAGTATTATATGGCATCTTACTTGATAGATTACATTGTGGAAAAATGCCCCTTTCCTAGGCTGGGATGCATAGGGAACTCACTTGACAACTCAGTGTTCATCACCTACAAAAATTTTTGGGCTCAACATTACAAAAGGCATTACAAACTCATTTGTGAAGAATTCATCATGCCTTTATATGAGTTAATGTTCAACAAAGAACCCAACTGCCTATCTGAGAATGCTATGCAAGTTTTAGAGAAATGTGGTGATTTTTATTTTTTGCTAGAAGGTACCTATATAAGAATGTATGGAGGTTCCAAAACCCCGTATATCCTACCTAGGTATTCTACAAATTATATAGTCCATAAAGAAATGGTGAGACAAGTATTCATTGATGGAATTGGTAATGCTTTGTACAAGGCAAAGAAGGCCTCCTTCCCGCCTTTACCATTTTATGTTGGTGCTTACATATTTTCAAAAATTACAACAGCAGAAGAATTTGTTGTTGAACTCAAAAGCTTCCATTTTGGGGAAAGAATTTTCCACAGAAATGATCGACAAGGTAAAGTTGCAGAGCATTGCAAGGAAATTGGTACCCCCTTTGAATACGGTCACTTTTATGATAGAGAAGAGGAACCATATAGAGGAATTAGCAATTTGTTTGGGCTCCAAACTTGTCAACTTGGTAAAGGAGGAGCTGCCTCGAGCTCTAATGTTATTGCAAAACTAGATTAGCGGCAAGAAAAGAGTACCTTGAAAACTGTTGAGTCTCTCTCTAAAGAAGAACAAAGGTCCAAAGAGAAAGCTAAAAAAATTCAAGAGGAAGCGGAAAAGAACATCAAAGCAAAAGAAGATAAACTTTTGGAAGAAAAGACCTTAAAAGACCAAGCACATGAAGCTGAAGCTATCAAGGTTCAAGAAGTAGAAAAAACCAGATTGGCAAGAATCGCCAAGTAGGAAGAAGAGGAGAAACTAAGAAGAGAGCAAGAGGAAGAAGCACTAAGAAAAACAGAAGAAGAAAAAAAGCAAGAAAAGCATACTAGTCCTCAAAGCCCAAATATTCAAGACCTTGATATCAATGTCTCCATTGAGGAGCTTCCACTGGTGGCCTTCACACCATCCAGGGGCAGTACGGTATCTACATGGGATAGATTTTCCTTTTGTGAAAATCCTCACAGCAGATCTAAGAGATGATGTGTACCTCACAATAGTGATTATGATTAAGCAAGAAAATAGAAGAAGACTTAACAATACAGTATAATGAGCAACAGAATAATATGGTACAGTAGAACTCAGATAGAAGCAATAATACTTCACACACACTAGTTAGTTAATCACAATATGGACAAATAAATAGTACAATGGTAGAGAGGATTCAAATGCCTAAGGTGGCAATTCGAATTAGCCTCTCAGAGTGATCATAAGATCAATAGAGTGTCATCGAGCACAACTAGGTGTCCTCATGATCATCGGAGCACAACTGGAAGTCTTCATCATCATCAGTGGAGTAATCAATGCTCAAGTAACTATCAACCATCAATCAAACTAACTCTGGTAGGTGTAACTGAGTGTAACTGACTGTAACTGACTGTAACTGACTGTAACTGAGTGTAACTGAGTATAACCTGAAGACAACTGGACTAGTAGGTGAAGAAGGGTGAGTTTCTCCCTAAAATCAAGGAAGAAGGGCGCATTAAGAAACTGGAGGGATAAAACTGAATAGTGAGAAGCTCCTGGGGGCTGGCTAACTGAGGGATAGGTGCTGGACTGATGACTGGGATGCATGCAAACGCTAAAGGTGCATGCATGACTGAAAATGTAAATGATCAAAATACTGGTAGGACTAGGATGGAGGATAGGAATATCCTAACACCCCCCCTTAATCCATCCTGGGCCCTGGTAACTAAGACAAAAGGTCACCCAATACAATGAATAATAACAATCAATAAACCAAGGAAGTGGGAAAATTTCATGGGAAACATACCCCCTCCTCAAAAATAAGACTGTAAGGCACACATAAAAATAAATGCTCCAAACTCAAGCAGGTGTGATGCTTGGTCATATGTCTGGAGGTATCTTCTTCTTGGGAAGAAGTGGATCATGCTCAAAAGGCATGTGCTTGTACTTGCTCTTTAGATCGAATGTGATGAGAACAAATCCAACAGTATTAGAATGATACTTGAACCTGTGATTCGAATTAGCTAAGGTAGGATCAAATTTTTGAATGTGCATATAGTCCTTTGTCTTCTCCTTCGAACCACCATGGGTGAGATTATGCCAAAAAGAACTATTACATGTTTGTTTGAAATCAAAATCAGATTTAAGACTTAAAAAACAGTTTCTTGAGATCTCCTTTGAACCAGCAGGGGTGAAATCAAAACTATCATATGCATGAGAAATTTTCCCAAGCAGTAATTGCTTAGAACCCAAATTAGATACAAGACTTGAATCATGGTTTCTTGAGATCTCCTTTGAACCATGAGAGGTGAGATCAAAACCAGTAGATGCGAAATTATCCCAAGCGAATGGCCATGGCCATATTATTCAATGACCTTCTGAAAGCATGAATTTATGATCATATAGTAGTATAAAAGAGGAGATAGCTGGAGAGGAGCGAATGCATTACCTTCAGTAGCTATTTTGACCTCTGAAATAATCATGTGATCGTGATGCAAACCAACAGACTCTGGTGCAAGAGAGGATTTAGGACCTTCTGCAATATCTAGAGTGTGAGCTGGCACAGAAAGAGAAGAAAGTTTGAGCATGAGTGGAGAATCTACAAGTTCTTTGTCAACAACTTCAATATGAGATGATACTGGTGCATGATCTGAGAGACCATCAAGGGGAGCGAATGGAACACTTTGCTTGCTTTTGAATGGATTTTGACCAATCCCTTCATTCTTTCTGCCAAATTTTTCATCTAGGTGAGCCCATAGATCTTTTGGAGTCCATAACTCTCTTGGAGTTTCAAAACCATCACGGTATTCGAAAAGAAATCTCTGATATTTTGGCAAAGAAAGCATCATTGTTCCAAAGGCCATGTCACCTTTATTCAACCAATCAATATTCTCTTCAGAGGATTCAAACTCTCTTTCAAAATAACAATCAAAGAGATCATGGCTCTTCAAATATGCTATCATTTTTTGTTTCCATTCATCATAGTTGAATGGAGAAAGAAGAGGGATTTCTTCTGAATTCATGGGAGCTGTAGAGGACCTGCAAAAAAAATATAGAATAACTGTAACTGCTACTACTGCAAAAATGCAGAAACTGCTGCACTCGAAATCTTGGTAATAACCTGCAAAAAACTCTCAAGAATGGAGATAAACAATACTCTCAACATGCTCTAATACCATGTGAAAATCCTCACAGCAGATCTAAGAGAAGATGTGTACCTCACAAGAGTAATTATGATTAAGCGGGAAAATAGAAGAAGAGTGAACAATATAGTATAATGAGCAACAGAATAATATGGTACAGTAGAACTCAAATAGAAGCAATAATACTTCACACACACTAGTTAATTAATCACAATATGGACAAATAAATAGTACAATGGTAGAGAGGATTCGAATGCCTAAGGTGGCAATTCGAATCAGCCTCTCAGAGTGATCATAAGATCAATAGAGTGTCATCGGAGCACAACTAGGTGTCCTCATGATCATCGGAGCGCAACTGGAAGTCTTCATCATCATCAATGGAGTCATCAATGCTCAAGTAATTGTCAACCATTAGTCAAACTAACTTTGGTAGGTGTAACTCAGTGTAACTCAATGTAACTAAGTGTAACTGACTGTAACTGAGTGTAACTAAGTATAAATTGAAGACAACTAGACTGATAGGTGAAGAAGGGTGAGTTTCTCCCTAAAATCAAGGAAGAAGGGTGCATTAAGCAACTGGAGGGCTAAAAATGAATAGTGAGAAGATCCTGGGGGCTGGCTAACTGAGGGCTAGGTGCTGGACTGATGACTAGGATGCATGCAAACCCTAGAATGCATGCAAACCCTAAAGGTGCATGCATGACTGAAAATGTAAATGATCAAAATACTGGTAGGACTAGGATGGAGGATAGGAATATCCTAACACCTTTAACAAGAAAAGGAAATCTATCATCAAAGAAACAATTACTAGTGTCAAAAGGACTTTTAAACCTGATATAGTCACCAGGCATGAAACCACCATCATGCAGGGGACTCAGAACGATCCTGAGCTCATGGCATCAATCTCTGTAGCATCTGTTATGGAAACAGCAGATAATGTAAATATTTTGGGAGACGAATTGAAACAGGAGAAAGAGAAAACTCGGCAATTACAGGAGGCTTTGGTTAAAGAAAAGAATTACACAAATTTGATAATTGAGAAAAATGATGCTCTCATGACTCAGAAAGAGAGCTTAAATATAGAACTTCAACAACTGGAGGCTGATAGGAGAGCCCTAGCAATGCAAGCAAGAGCACTAGAAATAGTGAAAGGAGAACTTGAGGATAAAAACTTAAAGCTAGAAGAAGGAAGAGAATCGCTGGAACTACAATTGCAACAAGCTACCAGTAAAGTAGCAGATATGCATCCCTTTCATGAGCAAGCTTGTGAGTTAACAAGAGCAATCTACAGTGTACAACAACTTATAACAGAAGAGATTTTCAAGCTTAAGACAATCAGGGATAAAATTGTAGAGATTGCCAGAGAAGCCACCAGACGTACGAGAAAGTACGTGCGAATTATTGATGATATCTAGAAACAGATGCAGTGGAGAGAAGGGAAGTTTGGTTTCCCAGCAAATCTTTCGTTTAAATCCATATCTGGCTTCAATTCAGATATATGCCTTTTAGGTTTTTGCAAAGAATATGGAATAAAGTTGAGCGATATGTCTGTCGCTACCATTGAACAATGCAACAACTTGTACCTTCGGATGCAGATGACCCAGGAAAAATGCTTAATGAAGATGCCACAGACTATAGAGGACTTTCCAGAGAGCTCACTATGTTTAGCTGAGCTAAAGGACGAGTTAGATGCAGAAATAGAGTACATCAGGAAAGTGGATACATTGACCGCTGAAGATCTCGACCACTGGATTGGTCAGGCCACTGTTCACAAATACATCTTAGAAGAAAGTCTCCGGGTCTCTAAGATAGAACTTTTGAATATGGAAGAAGATCTCACCAAGCATGAAGTCTCACTAAAGACAATGCTTCCTCTTTCCGCCAACAATTCCATTAAGGAAACTATTGCTTGGGAAAACTACATAGAGAAGGCAAGCAGGGCATCAACATCGAACCAAATTCCAGCCTCAGAAAATGCTCCAGCAGTTGCAGTAACTCAAGTCTTAGTGGAAACACACACGGCTTCAAAAACACCTAAATTAACACATGCGCCAGCCACAGGATAACTCACATTTGCTCACATCCGTTCATTAAAGTCAGCATGTGTCCTTGATTTTGTTTCATGTATACTATTAAGACATTAAAAAGGCATTTGGATTTTAACTCCCGTTCCTTTTTTGTAAACTTGATTTGGATATTTACCCCTTTTATAAAATTAGCGCTACAAGACAAATTAAAAGAATCTAAACCGTTAGGATATGGGTAGCAGCTCTTGCATCATTTTGTAAATCTATATATAGCTAACTAGAACTAGAAAGAACGGACTTTTGACAAGTGGAAGAATTTCTTTTGATGTATGAGAACTACTTCAGCTACAGTGATGAATAAACGATTTTGGCCTGTGAACTGATGAATGTTTGTCAAACTATTTCAACAATTTTCATCTGCATGCACTAAGATCTTTCCTGACGTATGTGAATTACTTCAATGTCGTGAATGATTTCATGTCCTTTGCAAAACTCTTGTATCTTATGAGTAATCGAATACTGTTTCTAAAATCAGAATTATCTTTGATATCACTTACATTCAACTGAAAATGCATTTGTTGATTTCATGCGCATCTCATGGGAAGAACTTTTGTCCAAACTTGGAAAAAAAATGTCAACTTGCACCTTCTGAGCTCTTAACTTAGTTGATTGCTTGACCCTTATCATATTTCATTAGTATACTTAGGGCTCTATGCCTTCTTATTATATTATTTATTCTAACTAACCCCCAACCACCAACTAGACCATATTTCATTATTAAAAGCCACATACAATAGTATGCCTTCTTATTATATTATTTCTTCTAACTAACCCCCAACCACCAACTAGACCATATTCCATTTTGGGTACTCATTACACCATTCATTCCCCTTAGGCACCTTCCTACGTATCCCATATTTCAATTACAATTGAATAAAGTCGTCTTGAAACAATTTCATTGTGTCATTCACTACCATGCTCAGTTCATCAACATTACCTAAAGTACCATTTGGCAAGGGCTTCGCTGCACCGCAGCTATTTCCCTTGTTTCATTACATCTCACATAAATTTACATAAAATTTGACGATGAGTTTTAGGTGAGGACTCTTAGCCTATAACCCTTGCCTTGTCTTAACAAGCTATAGGCTTGTCCTTTTCAAAAAACCAAAATCACTTCTTAGCCTTTAAACTTAAAAAATAAATGGGTAATGAACTCTACTAAGAACAAACCTATGGCCTCTACAATCCAAGAGTGTTATATAAGAAGAATAGGACCCATTGCTTATAGAGAAATTACAATAAAACTTGAAGAAGAAAGGATAAAAATGGAACTATATACTATAAGGATAAAAATGGAACTATATACTATAAGGAAAACACTAATTGATAAAAATGGAACTATATACTATAAGGAAAACACTAATTGGTAAAAGTTCCTTATAACACTAATTGGTAAAAGTTTTTTGTGGAAACATTCCTCGTTTTTAGTAAATATTTTTTTAGTAAAAACCAACAATTAAAGATTTGCATGGATTTTTTTGGTCAATGCACTTAGATTATATAGATACACCAATGCACATTAATATTACATGTACTAGTGTGAAACAAGTCCACAGACATTGGTGTAGGTCAAAATATTCTATAAAAAATTTCATAGTTTTTAAAAAAAAAACCTTTTTAGTGCTCCTATTCTATTAATTTACACCAATGTGTACCCATACCTCGATAGGGTAACAAATAAAATTAATGGTTCATTTTTTTTAAATGTTAAGTGTGTTTATAGACATAAACATATCAATGTGTAACCATTTCATTCACATCAAGGTAGGTTAAAACAATTTTTTAAATATATATCATTTTTTCAAAAAAAATAAAATTGAATTGGAGAAGTGATAGAGGAGGGTGAAAAAATATTTTTCTTTTATTTTCTGTTATCAAAGGTGGCAAAACCTATCATAACTTAGTTGTTAGACTAGCAATGAAGACAACCATCATTAGCTAATATTCAAGGATGTGGGTTGACTCATTGTCATTATTCAAGAAAAACCACGCCACCTAAAATAATCTACTAGTGGTGTGTAAGGGGTCAAACTTCTACTCCTACAAGATGCCTCCGGGTCTTGGGTCATTAACATGTTTCCTTACGTTCGAGGAAAATGAACTCTTAGCAAATCATAAGCAGTTTTATGTCTTTACTCTAAGACCTATAAGAGTGGTTTCAACCCCCTATAGTATCTTCTATTCTCCATCATCACTAAGGCTAGTCAGCGGTCATGTGGTATTAAGTATCCACCAAAATTTAAATCCATACATAATACTAGAATACTATACCTCGCCATAGTTTTACCTCATGTCCAAGAGATTAAATGTCCAATTATAATAACATGTAATTACCTAATTTTAATACACACACACACGGATATATGTGTGTGTGTGTGTGTGTTATTTACCTATTTCCCCAATATATATTTAAATCCAAACATAAAGCTAGAATACTATACCTCGCCCCCGGGGTGTAGACCAGTTGGCAACCGTGCGCTTGTTAAGGCGTACGGGTTGTTAAGCATGTCGTTGGTTCAAACCTCGTTGCAGCATTGAGGGTGCACTGTGGGGCAGGCATACTCTCCTAAGGGTATAGTGGTAGCGAGATTGGAACACTAGACCCCGTGTCATGCGAGTACCAGCCCAACTCCAATTGTCAATTCCCCTAGATCAAAAAAAAAAAAAAATACTATACCTCATTGTAGTTTTACGTCATGTCCAAGAGATTAAATGTCCAATTATAATAACATGTAATTACCTAATTTTAACACACACAACCTATTTTCCCAATCTACTATAAATCTACCAAATCTATTATAAATCTAAATTGACAAATCACCATTGACATAAAATAAAAAATTTATACCAATAATGATCATTATTAAAAATTTAAAACTTTTTCCACCAATATGCTAAAGACATTCTTTCAATGAGGTCAGGTTTTTGGACACTGTAGCCAAATTCACCATCCCTTAGTCGAATAGAAATCTTCCACGCAGAATTTGCCACATCTTCTCCACTTCCCACTGGAAAAAACCACCATCGACATACCCTGAACTCTTCTTCCTCGATACCGCTCAACAAAGCCACCATTTTTTGCGGTGTTGAGTTTCCCTCCGCTCTGTTGTTCATGAGGCGTTTTTCTATGAATATTTGTCTATAGACACTATTTCAAGATTCGTCCTCCTTCCTTCCACTAGAAAACCATCAGGTGTTTACGTGTTGATTAAGTTTTCGCCCATCACATCATTGATTGTTATTTATGTGGCGTGTTTATGAAGTTTCCATAGATTGTGTTCTACATTTAAAAAGCTACAAATACACCAAAACAACATGCACAAATAAAGTTGGCATCCTTTCATTACCAAATGTAGCAAATTGGATTAAATTTGACCAATTCCTTTGTATTAAGCCCTTTTTGAAGAAAAACATGTAGACTACGAAATGAGCATCTGCTAATAACCTAAGCATACATAAAAATTTTACCTCAACACTTAGTTGCAATATTTAGGCATTTTCATACTCAATACTTTGTTAATGCATCTGGAAACTTACACATGCATCAAATAAATTGAGACAATTCTATCTGTTGTGTTTTGTTTGGCTCATTCGAGCTACAAACTTGATGTTTAAAAGTATTTTAGAAATAATTTAGTTTTTTCATAAGCTTTGGTCGTCCTTGACTGGGATTTTCTAGGGCATTTGGTTGAAAAGAAGTTAAAAATTCATCTTACCTCATTCTCAGAGAATAGACACACAAGATGAGTTAAGAAGGAGATCATCAAACTAGTGTGGCAGTGGCAACCAAATATATTGTCCTATGTCCCTTATGGTAGCCTTAAGCTTGGATCGGGTATAGATCTTTTGTATTTCAATTGACAATTCCTAGAAACAACACATTCATTAGGATACTTATTAAAAAGATTGAAGACTTCATATCATGCATATTTCTTCAATCTAACAACAATCCATAGAAACACATATTGAGATCTACTTAAGAAGATTCTACATATGTTTTTTTTGTTGCAATTTCCCTCAAAGTGCCTTGTTAGGATGCAATGGTCCCTGGATCCCAATCAATGCCAAAGGATAAGTGGAGTTAATTATCCTCAACATGAGAAAGGATAAAAAGATAAAATTAAAAATTTATAAAGAAATATTTAGTGTTAGTGAATAGACTTGAATATCCCATTAAATAATATATTTTTTAGCTTTATATAACAATTTACTTATTAAAGAGATCTTATGTGATCATGATGGTCATAAAACTACAACAATTCATAAAAAGTCTGAATAATGATTTCTTTCGAGGCATATGAGTCATTGAGGAACATGCATGAGGGTCTCTACAACATGATGAACTAGAAGAGGATTGTCATGGTCATACTACCCATCCATGACAACTAACAAATCAAGAACATCTTATCATCTATGGATAAGGATCTAGGATTATGTTACGAGTATATGAATAAGTGGACTTATAATTGCCAAAGGACGTGCATTGACTACGTAACATCTCATATATCAAGATGCAACAATTATACTATCCATTTTACAACTCAATAACATATCTCAACAATAACAACCAACTCTTGCTACAAGCTATTCCTTCCTTTACACATGATATATTGATGGACATGTGAATATTCTTTTACACAAGGCCATGTGTTGTGATGAGATAGTACAATGCTTCATTTAAATTACTAATAATTTATGCAGATGAGTTCCATTGTAACAAATAATTTTAAGAAAGACAACACTATTTACAAAACACCTTTGACATAATAATGTCATGAATAAATTCTTGTATAGGGTGTAAGGGAAGTGTATTAAGGGAAGGTAGGATGCTTGTTCCTTCAAGACATAAGTGGCAATATAGAGGCATTGTGATGGAGTGTGTGATGGAGGAGGAAAGGACAAGGGAGTTTGCCTTAGCTTACCCCCTACATCTGTCGAATGGTCTACCATTTAATCCACTACTTGTAGTAATAATGGTTTTGAATGGATAGAAGAATGATTACTCTGAACAGTGTGTTTTAGACATGAACATGGAGAGAGCATATGTAAATTTTTCCTAATAAAGGTATGTCTTTGATTTCCATGGTTTTTGTTTCATGTTTGTTCCTTTTATTACTCTCAGTATCACCAAGAGCTCATTTGGTTTACTTTGGGGCGATATTGAGCTTGATATTACTAGAACCCCTTCGAGAGCCCTATTCTGATGTAGTTAAGGATATACTTGTGAGAGAGGTAAGGTAGGGGGTTCATTCATAGTGAAAAAGGATAATAAAAAAATTCAAGGTTTACAGTGAATGGGGGAAGGTCATGGTTTTGTTTGTAGAAGGATGCCAACTTTGTTTACCTTAGATTGAAGGATTCAACTCTAAGATAGGTTTTGAAAGAATTTGGAGAGGGATCCAAGGTCTAATATAGTCAGTCCTTTGATCAAAGTCTTATGGGGAAACATAATCAATTACCAAACATGAATGGCCAACAAGTTAAAAGGAAGTCGACAATGGGGAGGATCAAAACAAAGCTAGTCAGACAATGCGGGCCTTGATGATGTAATAATCCTTGCAAAGAAAATTCCTCCAACAAGCCAAAAGTAGAAATGGAGGCTAGGGAAGCTATTTCGAGTATCGCAAAAGATTCTCACCTAACATTAAGGTATATGTAGAATTAATTGAGAATAAAGTAAGGGAGAGGTGGAGCGATACCTCATTTGAGGACATAGATGTTGCACTCATGGAATGGATACTAGACATACATTTCTCTCGTAGTTGGGGCATAATGTATTTCAAGTGAATTGACCTTTACTAGCACTCCAAATCCATCATTGCTCAAGTAATTCAAGCCCAATGAATGAAGTAGAAAGTCATTCTTAATAAACTGGATTTCCTAGATATCTATTTTACTGCACTCTTTTTCACTTCATCACATCTACTTTACTTTCTAGTTTTTTTTTTTTTTTCGACATTCATTTGCACCTTCTAGAGCAACTACTAATTTACTTATGTTCTTCACAACAACTCCACATATAAAATAAACATGAAAAATGTGATTCACACATGTAAAATAAAAATAGAAAATGTGATTAATACAAAGCCAATATGATGGAAAATGTGTTTCATATAAATTCTTTGTCATGCTAATACGAAAACTAATTTTTTATTCCCGGTTAATGGAATATTGTTTACTTAAGTTTTTTAATAATTTATTAAATTTTAGAAGAGGTTGTTACACATCTTTGATTTTAACTTTAATTTATTTTTTATTTTTTATTTTACAATTTGATATAACTCATTGTTTATAGATAATCTAATTTTATTTATTTGTATTTTATATTTTACTATTTGATATAACTCACTCATTGTTTGTAGATATAAGAAGATATGGATGATTTTCAAAGAAGTTATTTATTTTTAAATATATTTTAATTTAGATTATTTGTAAATTCTCTTAATTATATAAGAAACTTTCAATTTTAATATATTTATCAAACACTTTACCTAAAGCATAAAAATAGAAAACAATCTTATAGTTTAATAAGCAAAGTAAGAAGATGTGTAAAATAAAATGAATTCAAGGTTGCATTTTCATTTTTATTTTTTTACAATATATTTTTTAATTTAATTATTTATAAATAGTAATATTAAATGAAACAAAATAATTGAGTGAAAATGAAGTTGTAAGTTTGGTTATAAGGAGAGTATAAATTATCAAAGCACGAAGGATGGAGACACCCTGTAACAGCCTTAGAAAGTTCACAAAAACTTGGGGTTTCCTCTTACTCCTGATGGAAGCTCGTCGGTTGGATTGACAACTAGTTGCGGATGCGTGGATGGGAACATCACCCATCGAGAAGCTTCGAGATGGTTGAGTCGTGTGGATGGGTGGTTAGCTTTCCAATAAGTGGCTAAATGTGCCCGCACCTATAGGCTCTTTTAGCAAGGAAGTGTTGTGAGGAGTGGGCAAGGAGCCCGTGTCATAGAGGTTGGAAGTCGGAACGTGTTAGAATCCTGGATAGTGTGGGGGATGGAACCCACACTTAGATGGATTTTGGTGGCAAGCGGATTCCATGCGGAAGAAATCTTACAGGTACACAAGTTGGTTTCCTTGTGTGCGGAAGCTTGGTGGGCGGACACACTAGTATAAATAAAGCAAGCCACTTGACACTTAGAGATTTTGGCAAGAGGCACTTGGAAGGATCTGCACTATCTTTGGATGATTCCTGTGGGAGGCACTCTCCCTTTGCGAGGTGCTCCACGGAGAGAGAATTTATAGGGAAAAGGAGCGTGCAGGAGCATGGAGCTCCCAAAGTCCGCTAAGGATTCTGAAGTGCATTGGGGCTTCCGAAGTGTGCTAGCCACAAGCTTCCGAAGTGCATTGTGCAAAGCTTCCGAAGTGCACTGGACATGAGCTCTTGAAGTGCGTTGCGTAGAGCTTCCAGAGTGTGTTGGGCACGAGCTCCCAAAGTGTGAGTTGGGAAAACAAACTTCCAAGTGGAGTTGGTAAGAGAGCTCCCAAGTTGTGCGGCATTGCAAACTTAGTGTGGAAGGCTCCTAGGGCATGTTGGACCACAACAAGATCCCATTTTGGTTGGAGGAGCTTCCAAGTGATGTTGGTCGTTGTGGATGGTATTTTCTTCGTGCAAAAGACTAGCCTTGCGGAAAATGTAGTGGATGTGGATGTGAGCAGTGGCTTGTGGGATTCTGCAGAGAAGCACACTCCGCAGGAAGGTGTGCAGATTGGCACATGAGCTTGGATGAAGAGGTGCACACGATTCTAGGTAAGGTGACAAACTCTTGGAGCAAACAAAGAGAGACGCATCTAATAGACTGTGGTGGCATGGTTTGGCATACCTAGTGAGGCATGCAGTCATGTGACGACCTTCCGAGAGAGGTGATTGTCATGTCCCAAATATGGCATTGGGTCACAATGGCCTAATCACATTGGCCCTATTCATTAGAGTTTGTCAAATTGATGCTAAAGGTCAAATAATTGCCAAGGAGGAAAATTACTAGTTTCCTAGGTTTGGGGTGGAAGCTTTGGGATTTGGAATAATGGGGATAATAAATGATGTTTGAGTATTATAATGGCATAAATATTTAATAAAGGAGCTAAATAAATATATACAAGTGAAATTCAAAGTGGCATTTGATCATGAAGACACATGGAGGAAGTGGGACCCACATATGGTTAGATTTCCCCACTACACTTAGCATCATTCTCTCACCAATTCGAATTCAAGGTGAATGGTAACATACTTGGGGGAGTCCAAAAGGTATTATTCATGGAATGATTCATCCAAGGTCTAAATATAGAGGAAGAGTAACTCCCATGGAAGAGGAAGAGGCAATTTGGAGCTAGTGAGACACTTGGGCTAGATTCCCTAGCTCTATGACAACAATGATGAAGATGCTATGACACCTATGACACAAATTAGACTTGAAGGCTGACATATGAAATATATGACATGTCAGGGCTAAAAATAGACTCTAAGAGGGCGCTCAAGGGTGTTAGGGCAGCTAAGATGCTTCCACATGTGATTTGGTGGAAGTGGGAGACTAGGAATTGTTGTACAAGTGGCGTTCTTTGGAATCTCTTCCAAACTTGAGTTGGCATGAGTCTCTTGGAAGGAATTCGACCCATGGAGGACATTAGAAATTTATAAATGTCAATAACAAAGAAGGAACACATCTTTTGATCATTTGTAGAATTTGCAATTACATTTGTGAAGAGGGAGAGCTAGTGGATGACTAGTTTCTTGCCTTAGCCAATTTCAAGGGTGAAAGATTCCCATCCAAGTTGGTAATGGGAAAGGCCATTCAGAACTTTCATTTGGATCTTTAATGGAGTCTTTATTTGCAGGTGTAAGATACAGGGCAGCTCATGGTTTCTTCTATTGCATCTCACTCCTTCAACCATTTCCAGTTTTGATGGCATATTCTTGATCCTTGAGGGATGGCGTTTTTGGTGAGCTATTGTACTCTTTGGGGAAGCTTTTAATGCCCCATTTATTTTTTAATATGAATTAAATACTCTGTTCTTCATTTCCACAAATTTTCAGGTCAAAATTCTGAGTAGAAATGTATAAATCTCAATTTTAATGAAAGAACAGTGTCATTTCCCCACTACATTGTTGTGAATCAATGTAATGCTGATGATTTCAAATGAATGGATGCTTATCTGATATATTTGTGATCAATATACTGCCATGGATGTATTATACAAGTTTAATGTACTGTACTTGAGCATTTGAAGCATTTTTACTCAGTTTAGTTGTATTGGGAGGTGAAATAGTGCCATTTCCCCAAGGGTCGAATTGGGGATTTTTGCAGTTGAATGGGAGAGGGTGAGAACAGTTGTAATAATCTATTAATGGTGCATATGAGACTTTAATAACATACTTAGCACATTACATACCTCTGTTCATAAATTTGAGTGGGTTTGGAGGCATTTGGGAAGCCATTTTCAGTACTTACCCCAGGGGGATTTGAACCCCAAATTACTAGTAAAATTGTATAATTGGTCCAGAATCTTAAGAGAGTTTGCAGAGGTATTTTGGTGGACATATTTCATACATAAACATCATATTCAAGTTCTAATATCATTCATACACCTTACTTGAATATTTGAAGGCATTTGGAGTCAATTTGAGACCTAGAGACCAATACTGGTCAAAGGAAAATCACTAGTAAAGTTACCTACATTGATCAGAATTGAAAGAGGATTTGCAGAAGTATTTTAAAGGTCCAAAGGCATCCTTGAAACACATATTTATGTTTTAATATCATTCATATACCTTCTCAGAAGATTTGGGATCATTTGGGGCAAATTTGGGACCTAGAGATCAAAACTAGTCAAAGGTCGAACTAGGGAAAAAAAAGTGGAAAATTGCAATTTTAATAAAATTCCTAATAAGGGACATTACAGTGGTATTAGAGCATGGTCCTTGCACCTGTGGATTAGGTACATACATTCAAGAATAATTGGCAGCCATGTCTTACTATTATGATGAACCCTATGAGTACAATTCTTATGAGGAATATGCATATGCTTATGAGCAATATGAAGTAGAATGTGAATGGTACGAGGAAGAGGTGCCATCATGCAACACTTATTACAATTTCAAGACAAATGAAGATTATTCTTATGAATTTAGATCTGATGAATATGAGTGTGTCACACCAACCAAGGATAATTCTATGAGCGAGTTCCAAAGATGGAGAGAAAAATATAAAACCTTGCCCCAACAATATCAAAAATATCAAGAATATCTTGCTTCGAGCAAAAATACACAAAATGCCCTGTCTTTTGAGTACTATGCTGAACATGTTTTTGAAAATAGGCCCAAAAATGAAGATGTGGAGTTAGTGAAGAAAGGTTTATGCCCTTCTTGTAAAAACCCTTGGAGCGAGTATCATATATGTGTGCATGAAATGATGTCCTCCTTGAGGAGAGATTTTGAGATTTATTCAAGAAGAGATTCCAAATATACTGATCCTAAGGAAAACAAGGGGAAAAATGCATAAGCTTGCTTTAAGGAGCAAAAGGAATAGACATCACAAGAGCATGAAGAAGATTCTATTGAAAATATGGAAGATCATTTCGAGACACCTTCTAGCTTAGACATGAACCAAAGAGCATCTACTGATGGATGCTTAAACTATGAAGGAGTACCTACTGATGGGTGCTCACACCTCTATGTTGGTGACATAGAGATCACTTTTGAAAGTGTTTCTACAAGTACAAGTTTCATTAAGCATGATAATGAAGACCTTGTAGCAGTTGAAGAAGAACCAAGATCAACTTCCCCATCACCACTTGAGCTTCATGAAGTTGGTCCAAGAAAAAATGAAGAAGATGAGGAGGTTCATTTGCAAGAGCCTCATTTTATTGAAGGGTCCTTAAAGATGAATGAAAAGAAGATCCAAGAGTCCCTTAGCATTCTCCATGACATTCAAGCATTGGTGTCAAATTCTTGTTGGAGAGCTACTTCATTGGAGGAAACATCCTTCCTTGAAGACATGGAGAAGATTCAAAGAGCAACGTGCCACATCAAAGGTAATTTCATGTCTTTGCTTTTTGATAGAAACCATTTGTTTGAGCTTAATGAATTGTTACATGATGCATACTTGAAGAATAATGAGGATAATCATAAGCTCACAATTCAAAATGAGCAACTTCTTGAAAAGTTGCAAGATACTTGTTTTTCCTCCTATGTTTCAGATTGTCAAATGGTAGATTGTTTGGAGGATTCTCATGACATGGTGGATCATGAGAAATGTGAAAATTTGAATGTTCTTGATGTGTTTGAAGATGAACTTGAAGAGATCCAAACACTTGATGTGGTGGAAGAGGAATTTGAATTGTCTCTTGATGAAGGTTATGCAATTTTTAAAGAAGAGCATGATTCCTCTACATTGGAACCAATTTATGACAAAGGTTTCCCACTTTTGAAGGAGCTGCATGATACTACCCACATGGATCCTTCCCATGATGAAACTTCTGCACTTTTTGATCATTTGGGTGAGTTAGTCCATTCTCCTACATCCTACAATTCCATGTTTTGCAGTATTAGTCTCAATGAAGTATGGGTGAAAGGGTTCTTTTTGATGGTGCCACATGAGGAGTATGGAACTCCTAGATTTACCTTTTATGATGACATGGTTGGAGCACATTCTTATTCACATTTGCAGCAACATTATTTGTCACTTTATGATGATGCAAATCTACATGGATGCACCTATGATATGCATTTGAGTCACTTGAAGACTCATGGTTTTTCTTGCTCAACATTTGATTCATTTGATGTTGGAGAAACTTCATCCAACACTTGGGAGAATAGATTTATGATTGGAGAAAACTTTTGTTGGAAACCACATACTTTGTTATATTTTTATGATTCTCACATTCATGGATGTATAGGTGAGACTTCTTTGAGTCATTTGAAGTCTCCTTGTTTTTTCTGCTCATTATTTGGTTCAGATTTCAGTGGAGATTCTTCATTCACTTCTTGGATGAAAGAATACATAGTTGAATATTTTGATGCATATCACAGCCTTTTGGAGTAGCATTATAGGACATGGGATTCTAACCTATGTCATTGGAGCAGATTTGATTGGTCACTTGAAGCTTGTATGCACTTGGAAAATTGTGGTCTACTTGCTTGGAGGTACAAGCACTTTCATGATTCTTTGATGAAGCACCTCCTTGATGTACATTTTCATTATGTAGTTATGTACTTTGATGATATATATTTTGTACTCATGATGTTTGGAAGAATGCATACAAGAAAATGGGATCCAGGAATCATCTTATCTGATGGTATGGGTTGGAGAGCACTCTTCATTGTTGGGGTGCAATACAAGCAATGGGACCCTGGAATAATTTTTATCTCATTGGTTTCAATTTTTTGGGGGAAACAAGAAGTATGGGAGATGGATTTCCCACTTAATAAAGTGATTTTTATCAGAGTAGTGCAGCAACAAGCATGGTGGTTCCTCTCTAAAATCTTCATGGAAACTCAAAGACTCAAGGTTTGGCAATTTAATGGCAACTTCAAAGAATTATACAGAAAGCAGGTTCTTCAACACCCATGTTTAAAATTGCTTGAGGACAAGCAATATTGGGAAGGGAGGATTTGTCATGTCCCAAATATGGCATTGGGTCACAATGGCCTAATCACATTGGCCCTATTCATTAGAGTTTGTCAAATTGATGCTAAAGGTCAAATAATTGCTAAGGAGGAAAATTACTAGTTTCCTAGGTTTGGGGTGGAAGCTTTGGGATTTGGAATAATGGGGATAATAAATGATGTTTGAACATTAGAATGGAATAAATATTTAATAAAGGAGCTAAATAAATATATACAATTGAAATTCAAAGTGGCATTTGATCATGAAGACACATGGAGGAAGTGGGACCCACATATGGCTAGATTTCCCCACTACACTTGGCATCATTCTCTCACCAATTCGAATTCAAGGTGAATGGTAACATACTTGGGGGAGTCCAAAAGGTATTATTCATAGCATGATTCATCCAAGGTCGAAATATAGAGGAAGAGTAACTCCCATGGAAGAGGAAGAGGCAATTTGGAGCTAGTGAGACACTTGGGCTAGATTCCCTAGCTCTATGACAAAAATGATGAAGATGCTATGACACCTATGACACAAATCAGACCTGAAGGCTAACATATGACATATATGACATGTCAGGGCTAAAAATAGACTCTAAGAGGGTGCTCAAGGGTGTTAGGGCAGCTAAGATGCTTCCACATGTGATTTGGTGGAAGTGGGAGACTAGGAATTGTTGTACAAGTGGCGTTCTTTGGAATCTCATCCCAACTTGAGTTGGCATGAGCCTCTTGGAAGGAATTCAACCCATGGAGGACATTAGAACTTTATAAATGTCAATAACAAAGAAGGAAAGCAGCTTTTGATCATTTGTAGAATTTGCAATTGCATTTGTGAAGAGGGAGAGCTAGTGGATGACTAGTTTCTTGCCTTAGCCAATTTCGAGGGTGAAAGATTCCTATCCAAGTTGGTAATGGGAAAGGCCATTCAGACCTTTCATTTGGAGCTTTAATGGAGTCTTTATTTGCAGGTGTAAGATACAGGGCAGCTCATGGTTTCTTCTATTGAAGCTCACTCCTTCAACCATTTCCAGTTTTGATGGCATATTCTTGATCCTTGAAGGAGGGCATTTTTGGTGAGATATTGTACTCTTTGGGGAAGCTTTTAATGCCCCATTTATTTTTCAATATGAATTAAATACTCTTTTCTTCATCTCCAGAAATTTTCAGGTCAAAATTCCAAGTAGAAATGTATAAATCTCAATTTTAATGAAAGAACAGTGTCATTTCCCCACTACATTGTTGTGAATCAATATAATGTTGATGATTTCAAATGAATGGATGATCCTCTGATATATTTGTGATCAATATACTTCCATGGATGTATTCTACAAGTTTCATGTACTGTACTTGAGCATTTGAAGCATTTTTACTCAGTTTAGTTGTATTGGGAGGTGAAATAGTGCCATTTCCCCAAGGGTCGAATTGGGGATTTTTGCAGTTGAATGGGAGAGGGTGAGAACAGTTGTAATAATACATTAATGGTGCATATGAGACTTTAATAACATAATTAACACATTACATACCTCTGTTCATAAATTTGAGTGGGTTTTGAGGCATTTGGGAGGCCATTTTCAGTACTTACCCTAGGGGGATTTGAACCCCAAATTACTAGTAAAATTGTATAATTGGTCCATAATCTTAAGAGAGTTTGCAGAGGTATTTTGGTGGCCATATGTCATCCATAAACATCATATTCAAGTTCTAATATCATTCATACACCTTTCTTGAATATTTGAAGGCATTTGGAGTCAATTTGAGACCTAGAGACCAATACTAGTCAAAGGAAAATCACTAGTAAACTTACCTACATTGATCAGAATTGAAAGAGGATTTGCAGAAGTATTTTAAAGGTCCAAAGGAATCCCTAAAACACATATTTATGTTCTAATATCATTCATATACCTTCTCAGAAGATTTGGGATCATTTGGGGCAAATTTGGGACCTAGAGATCAAAACTAGTCAAAGGTCGAACTAGGGAACAAAAAGTGGAAAATTGCAATTTTAATAAAATTCCTAATAAGGGACATTACAGTGATTGAGATGTGGAAGACGATCCAGTTCATGCCTTAGTGTTGTTGGATGCACTAGGTAAGTAGATGGACTTAGGTTGTGAGTAGGTAGCATGCTGCAGGGACAAGACGATGGTTATAAGTAGGAAAACTTCGGTAGACTAAGAAAGGAGTTAGTAAGTTTGAGGCTGTGAGTAGGTAGGATTCAGTAGATTCAACAAGGTTGTTATTGACAATAGCTTGACGAGAGACTTGGCATGGACGTTGCGAGAAGGCAGGCATGCAGATGCGACAGAGAGCAGTCAAAGTTGTGGCTTGATTGTATCTTGAGTGTTGCTAGTGTGGGATAACTCTCGGATGAGTTACCAAGATGTGGCATCCTCCGTTGTATGTAAAAGTCTCATTATATAGTTATACTTGGGTATTAGGCACGCTTGGCTTTGGGTGTCGGCCACATATACATTTGTCTCTTGTATTGTATTTGGCTAAGTGTTATATGTACTGTTGGATGTGCATGTAATGTAATGGAAAAATGGCTAAGTGTAGAATTGGTTAGAGATAAGTGTAGGAATTTTGCGGGTTAGGCATAGTCTGTTGGACACCTATCGAGATGGCCTCACCCTTGGAAAGGATCCGATAAGTGTCGCATGTTCCACTGAAAGGAGAAAAAATGGGTCACGCCAGTGAGTCCGTGACAGGTGGTATCAGAGATGCAAACGTGTGGAACATGGGATCTTCACCATTGCTTCTTGCGAAGAAAGTGGTATTAGAGCAGGTTTTCTCTTCACCAAAACACGTACGAGTTTCCACAGTTTGGAAGTTGAGATTGGAAGAGGCCAGTTGGATGTTAGGAGGTACGCTAAGCAGTAGTATGCCTGAATTACCCTCAGGTGACCACAGATCGGATCAACATGCATTGAAGTTCCCAAGAAGGGGTGCGCATGGAAGCAGACTTGAAAGGGTGACAGAGTGGACAGTTGTAGCAACACTTGGAAGAGGAGTGCCTAGCGCACAACAAGGGTTTCCAGCACAATGTGAAGTGCAAAGGTTGGAACTTTGTGTTGCGAGAGTGTTTGTGGATGTGCAAATAAGACAGAAGATGGGAAGTGTTTCCATGCCCAATGCATGTGAGACGGAAGGTGGGTTTCTTGAAGGCAATACACCCATACTCAATGCATGTAAGACAAAAGGTGGGCAGTGCACCCATGCTCAACACAAGTGCAGAGCAAACAGTGCGAGCTGGTGCAAGGAGAACCCATCCTGACTACAGGGAAGTAAAGAATGCAACTCATGACTGAGTGAATCTTGCGGAAGGAAGAGTGAAGTGCTAGGGATTGTGCCTTAGCAGGAGGCATGCCCAGAACTGGAAGAAGTGCACCCAGGCATGGCATACTTCAAAAAACGTCATTTCGAGAAGAACGGAAGGGTGTGCCCGAAGCTTGGAAAGGGGGTGCCTAGGAGGGGTCTCCCAATTATTGCTGTGCTTGAGTATAAGTGTGCTCAACAAGGTTGGAGCAGCGTTTCAGTTAAGGCTTGGATGAGGCATATCCATGACTTAATACATCAAAGAGTTGCGGAAGAGGCAAGTTGAGGAGGACTTGTCTGAACCTTTGGAAGTGCCAAAAGTTTAAGCCCATTGTGGTAGAAATGGCTTGACATTTCAACCATTGTTGGATGTTGGAAAGTGTGGATAGAGAAGACTGTTGCATCTGAATCCAGTTATGGAAGGCACTAGGGTGGAAGCTCCACAAAGATAATTTGGGTGCTACAGATGAGCTCGTGGAGAGATGTGGAAGAAGCAGCATACACTTGGAAGTGATTGGATGATGGGATTACTATAGTAAATCATGTGGTTGATGTGCAATTGAGTGGACTTGGGAGGTGCTTTCCTTAAGCTAGAGTTTTCCAAGGAGACAATGCATGGACCAAGTGGTTGCGGTAAATACAAGTAATGGGTAGTTAGTTATGAAGGACTAAGTATTTTGGTTCTCCGCAAAGAGGTTTGTGGAGGTGACGGATCGCAATAGTGGGTTGATGGAACGTTGGCATGTGATCATCATTATGGTTAGTGTTGGGACCATGGGGTGAAATAGGCACTAAACCCAATCATTTCCTCAGTTGCATGGCAGTTCTGCGGTGGAAGTGTATGACATAGTACCTTCTATGGTCGTGCACTCTTCTACTTTGCATGGGAATGGAATATTGAGAGAGGATGTAGCATACCTTGCGGGATTGAGAAGCAAGTTGAAAGGAGTTGCGGAAGATAGGAGTGACAATGGTCTTTTTGTGGTGTTTGAGGCAAGAAAGGCTTCCTTGCCTTTGGAACAAGAGGAGTGTGCAAACAAGCAGAAAACATGAAGGAAAGAGGATCAGTTGCAGTGGCAAGGAGATCAAATACCAGAACAGAAGTAAGTCTGGAAGCCACAACACTTGGGTGGTTTGGCTTAGGGTTGATTATTGTTCCTATACAATTTTAAGGAAGAGGTAGTGGCCTTGCTTGGTTCGACAAAGTTGCATGGATGACTGAATTGTGGAGGGAGTTGGCTATCTTGAGCATGAGGGTTCATTCTCATGAAGTTGAGCATGATAGCTAAGAGTCGCAACCTAGCTGGTTCAACTCATGATATCTAGAAATGGACAATTGTGTCTCAAGATGGAACACTTCCAAAGCAAGTACTAGTTTGATGGTGCAATGGCTTACTAGTTTATGAGGATTATGTGGAAGAGTCAGTTGCAATTGTAGGTGGCAGCAGTGACATTGGATTCATTAACAATTGAGTGTTCTTGGAGACGTTGTTGGGACGACAACATGTTGAGTGGGGGAGGATGTAATGGGCATATAAAGTTAGAAAAAACTTTGGTTCCCTCTTAGTCATGATGGAATCCTGTCAGCTGAAGTGGAAACCAATTTCGGATGCATGGATGGGCGCATCACCCATTGAAAAGCTTTGAGATGGTTGAGTCATGTAGATAGGTGGGAATCTTGCCAAAGTGTGCCCGCACCTATAGGATCTTCTGGAAAGGAAATTTTATGTAGAGTGGGAAAGGAGCCCACGACATAGTGGTTGGAAGTCAACACAGGTTAGAATCCTGGATAGTGTGGGGGAGGAAACCCATACTTAGTTGTACTGTGGCGGAAAGGGGCTTTCGTGTGGAAGAAATCCCACAAGTGGGCAAGTCGGTTTCCTTTCGTGCAAAATCTTGGTGGGAGGATAGACTACTATAAATAAGGCAAGCCACTTGACACTTATATATTTTGGCAAGAGGCACTTGCAAGGATCTGCACTATCTTTGGTTGACTCCCGTGGGAGGTGCCCTCCCTTTGGGAGGTGCTCCATAGAGAGGCAATTTCTGGGGAAATGGAGTGTGTAGGAGCATGGAGCTCCCGAAGTGCATTGGGGCTTTCGAAGTCCATTGGAGCTCCCAAAGTGAATTGGGGATTCTGAAGTGAGAGCTTCCGAAGTGCACTCGGCATGAGATCCCAAAGTGCATTGTGCAGAGATTCCAAAGTGCGCTAGAAATGAGCTCCTAAGGTGCATTGTGCAGAGCTTCCAAAGTGTGCTAGGCACGAGCTCCCGAAGTGCAAGTTAGGAAAACAAGCTTCCAAGTGGAGTTGCTAGGAAATATCCCAAGTCATCCAACATTGCATACTTACTACAGGAGGATCCTATGGCATGTTGGAGCACAACAAACTCCCATGTTGGTTTGAGGAGATTCCAAATGATGTTGGTTATTGTAGATGGTCTTGTCTTCGTGCAAAATGACAGCCTTGTGGACAAGGTAGTGGATGTTGATGTGATCAGTGGCTTGTGGGATTCCGCAAGAAGGCATGCAGGTTGACACATGAGCTTATGCGAAGAGGTGCGCACGAGTCTGGACAGGGTGACAGACTCTTGGAGCATCCAAAGAGAGATGCATATTATAGACTACGGTGGCATGGTTTGAAAGACCTAGTGAGGCATGCAGTCATGCGACGAGATTTTGGGAGAGGTGATTGAGATGAAGAAGATGATACATTTCATGCCTTAGTGCTCTTGGATGCACTGGGAAAGGTGACGGACTTAGGTTGTGAGTAGGAAACATGCCGCAGGGGAAAGACGATGGATGAAAGTAGGCATAATTTGGTAGACAAAGCAAGGAGCTTGGAAAGGTGAAAGCTGCAATTATGAATAATTCAACAAATTCAACAAGGATGAGAGGGATAGTAGCTTGCCAAGAGACTTGGAATGGGCATTACGAGAAGGCAGGCATGCGAATGAGACAGAGAGAAGTCAAAGTTGTGGCTTGACTTTATCTTGCATTTTGCAAGTATGGGCTCACTCTCGGATGAGTTTCCAAGATGCAACATCCTTTGTTGTATGTAAAAGTTTCATTATATATTTATACTTGGGTATTAGGCACACCCGGCTTGGGGTGTCGCCCACATATACATTTGTCTCTTTACTATATTTGGCTAAGTGTTGTATGTATTGTTGGATGTGCATGTAATGTAATCGAAAAATTGTTAGAGATAAGTGGAAAAATGGCTAAGTATAGAATTGGTTAGAGATAAGTGTAGGAATTACATGGGTTAGGCGTAGTCTAATGGACACCTACCGAGCTATTCTCACCCTTGTCAAGGATCTGGGCAATGCCGCATGGGCCACGAGAAGGAAAAAAATTGGGTCACACCAGTGAGTCCATGCCACACCCCCTCGATGGTAATCAGGACCCCTCCTACCCAATACCATGTGTATTTCCACAAACTCAAGCTCTATATTGTGATAAATAAATAATTAGAATATGATGTATCAAAAATGATGAGTGAATCAATTTTTAAATATTTTATCAATGTAGTTTTATTTTAAATATGGATCTATTATAAACTAATAGGGATCAAATGTTTTGAAGTGGATTAATTTTTAAAGTGCAAAAAATTGAGGAAAATTTTGTACCTCAAGGGATTTTATCCTTATCGGCACATGATAAATCCAAAGTTATGATGGATCTATACTAGTGTTAAAACTATATTGATGAAATCATAAAAGATAAATGCGACCACAATTATAAAAAAAAACTTGTAGATTGCAAAGAGGTAAAGATTTACAAATTCCATAATATCCATATCAAGTAATTAATTGAACATAGTCAAACTTTGATTGGTTGAAAATACTATCAATTAATAAATTAAATAATATATGGCATTCCACATATAGAGCAAAAAGTATCCAAGTTTCATTAATTTTTTTAGTTCTAACTAATTGATATATATATATATATATATCTTTGTTTTGAACTTTAGGTTAAGATTGACATTGTATTTTTTTTACTTAATATTTTATTAAAGTGCCATGTGTCAGGTCCACATTGAGCACAAAATTACATTATATTTTATAAAAAAAGGTCAATAATCATGCACATTGAGGTAGGTCTAAATACTTTTCAAAATATTGACCATTTAAAAAAATCATAATGGTGTTTTATGTATATATCGACCACACATGTTGAACATCACTACATTAGAAGAGAGTTAGAGGAGGGTGAAAAATATGTCGACTTAAGGTTTCAAGGGTTTCATTTGAAGGGTAGGAAGCAAAGTATCATGTAAAATAGATTATCTCAATCTCTCTTTATGTATAATGGATAGTGGAAGGAGCCATGGAACTGGCACATAAAGCTTTGATAAAGTACTTTTATAGGCCAAATCCACACATTTAAAAAATGGTTCCATGGATTGGAGTTATGTGGACAAGAATCTAGACCAAATCCACACATTTAAAAAATGGTTCCATGGATTGGAGTTATGTGGACAAGAATCTCTCTTTGTGTAGAATGGATAATGGAGGGAGCCATGGAACTATCACATAGAGCTTTGATAAAGTACTTTTCTAGGCCAAATCCACACATTTCAAAAAGGGTTCCATGGGTTGGATTTATGTGGTCAACAATCTCTGTTTGTGTAGAATGGATAATGGAGGGAGCCATGGGTTGGAGTTATGTGGTTAACAATCTCTGTTTGTGTAGAATGGATAATGGAGGGAACCATGGAACTAGCACATAGAGCTTTAATAAAGTATTGTTATAGGCGAAATCCACACATTCAAAAATGGTTCCACAGATTGGAGTTATGTGTACAATTGTAATAAAGAGGAAGGTGCATATATCTCCACTTCAACGTGGCTTCTTTACTTTCATCTTGGAAATATAGGAGATAAGAAAGTGATTTTGGATAATGATACTTAATTTTATAACAACTTTGGAGTAGATTTTAAAAATACAAAGTTTCTTTAATTTCATCCTTGAAAATATAAGAAACTAAGAAAATAATTTTGGATAATGATCCTTAGTTTTACAACAAATGTGAACTAGGTTTAAGAACTATACTCCATCTTCCACTTAAAACTCCTCTACTCCTAGCTCCCATGCTTGGGAGGGCAAAAGGAAGACATGAGCACACTTCTCACCCACATATATACTACTAAGTAGAAAATGACACTCGTTAAAATATATCTCTCTAGCATAAAAACAAATATGATTCGAAAAGTATTTTTTCATAATTTTAAGTAATGAACTTTGTAATGGTATGCTATTTATGTTTGAAAAGTATTTTTTCATAATGCTTAAGTAATGAATTTTCTTTTGTAATGGTATGGTATTTATGTTTGGATTGCAGATTTGATAAAAGTATTTTTTCATAATGCTTAAGTAATGAACTTTTTTTTATAATGGTATGGTATTTATGTCTGGATTACAGATTTGATAAGTTTAAATTTGTGTTTGTAATTTTAATATAATAATTATGTAATTAATAATATGAATTTTAATTAATTAATGATGATGGTAATAGTTATTAATATCAATTAAAATTAATTTTTATAAATATTAATTAAAATTAATTTTAACTTATAAAAATTATTTTATGTTTTTTTAATTCGCATAAAAAAATCATATTAACTAAAATGAAAACTCAATCACATGGTCAGTCGTTCATTATTTCTGAATGAAGGAAGTATTATCATAGTTTATCCTTCTCTTTGTTCACCAAATGACAAGTTTTCAATGTTTATCCCTTATTATTTTAAAAAGCTTGTACCCAAAATCTATAAACGAGACTTAATTATTCCTAACCTAAATCTATCTCACAAAGGATGAAGGTCCTCATTTTAAAAAGTTGTATTAGAAAATGATGGACGAGACTTTATTATTACTAACCTAAATCTAGCTAACAAAGGATGAGGGCCCATCCTCAAGAACCATCAAGATACTCCACCTATGCCAAGCGTATTCCCACGACAATTTAATTTAGTTATATGGTTATAAATGTGTGTTAAATGGTTGGATTTTTGTTTTTTCTTAAAGTAATTTTAAGAAGATTTTTTAAGTAATTTTAATAAGATTTTTAAATTATTATTTTGCGGATCCCTTGTGAATCATTAAATCATATTTAAAAAAATAAATTTAATAATTTGCTTATTTTAGTTTTGGTAAGTTATAATATTTATTTTAAAATTATATATATATATAATTTAAAAACATATAAATTAAAATTGTAAATTATTATAAACATAATAAATTAAAATTAATTATATTTATATAAGAAAGATATAAATTAATTTTTTTTGGGTTATTCTCTCATTGTTTAGGGACGTAAAGATACAAAAGAATTTGTTTTGGTAGAGAAAAAAACAAAAGAATGTGTTTAGGTAGAGAAAGATACAGATAATTGTATGAGTATTTACATGATTATTCATTTTAATTTTTAATATTATATTTTTACTTTTTTCAAAAATTTAAATAGAGTAAAGTTTATTTTTCATTTAATATAATCTTATTGTGGCTGGTAGTCCAAGTTAGAAGATGTCTCAATGGAATTGAACGCGAGTGGATAGAATGAAATCCATCAAACTCCATCAACGGACCACGTATCCACTAAAGATTTTTTTGTTGTAATTAAATGTATATCAATTTAACAACTTTAATGTAGTAAATATATATTTTTTACTAGAAAAATAGAGTTTATTATCATATTTAATAATAATAACAAATAGAGTTGAAGTCTTGTTTATGTTGGGAGGGAATTAAGTAGAGAAATAAATGTATCAACTAAAAGTTGTATGTTTAATGATAAAATATTATGTTGAAAAGAGTTTAAATGATTTATTTTTGTGAAGCAAGTTGTAGAATTGAACAAGATTATTGGTGTTGAAATCTCCACATATGGTGCAAATGTAGAGAGAAAGTTGTGGGAGGAGATGATGACGTAGTTTAGGAATTGGGAAAAAAATTGACAGATTGATATTGTTAAAGTATAGGAGAATGTTATACTAAAGAAACCCAACAAACCAAATGCCACTAGAGAAACCATAAAACCCAACAAAACAAATGCCACTAGAGAAACATGGAGGAAGGGTAGTTGCATCCTAGTTTCAGATAAACCCCCGGGCATGAACTAACTTCTCTAAAAAGGTTGAATACATTCAATATATGCAAGGACATGCGGTCCTTGGAAAATTTATTGGCATATGGCCCTCGGAGAAAGATATCAACAAGTGGATTCAAACAAAATGGAAATTGAAAGGCCAAATTGATCTTAATTTAGGATCCAAAGGTTTTTTCATTGTCATATTCATGAGTCTGGAAGATAAGGATCGAATTTTCAAAAACAAACCTTACTTATTTAAGTCAGCTCACCTCTATCTCAGGTTCTGGGTTAATAACTTTAGCCCAACAAAAGAACATTTCTCAGTTTCCTTGGTTGGGATTCATCTTTACTCCCTACCTCATGAGTATTGGGGAGAAGAAACCCTTGAAGGGATTGCTAACACTTTGGGTACCTTCGTCAAAACCTCTGAAGTTACTAAGCAAGGTAGATACACTTCCTATGCCTAGATTTGTGTGTTTTTGGACATAGCAGAAGTCCTCTCAAACTCCATTTGCCTAATCTATCAGGACAATGACTGGATCCAACTACTACATTATGAACATGTCTCATTTCATTGCAATAAGTGTCACGAGCACGGTCATCTCTTTAGGGATTTCCCCCTAAATAAAATAAACCCTCAATATCATACTGCTACTCAACCAAATAGAGAGGGATACATCCAAGTCACCACAAGATGCAGACAAGGAAGAAGAAATTCTCATCAAGCAAAAGCAACAAAATTTCAAACACCAACCTCTTTAATATTCTAAATAATCAAGAAACCCCGTGGGATATGGATGAATTCATACCAGTGCTCCAACTCACATTCTCAACAATGAAGTAGTGGCAAACAAATGAAAGTAGGAATTAACTCATGTTCTAGACAGAACACCCCAACAAGATCCATAAGACATGGATGAAGCAGAACTCATAGAATCAAAAGAGGGACAAGATAATGATATTAAAGATATAGACCTTCAAAGTATAATGGACACCTATGACCACCAAGGGGTCCATTCAATACCATACATTCAAATGAAAAAACTCCTGGATACCCTTCATAGATCTCGCTCAAAATATTTAAAATCACAAGCAAAGAAAGATCCAGTCTCTTCCTCAATTGGGGTCTACACCAACAACTCCACAACATTTTTAAAGCCACATAGAGATGATAAACACAAAGGAAGAAGAAGCAATAGACAAATCCTAAAAGAACTAGGAGAGCAACTTATTGACTATGGTCAATATGCTCCAATGACAAACAAGTTTGTTATCTCTCCCCCACCCCATTTATAATGAAAATTATTCCATGGAACATTCGAAGCCTTAATAGAAAGAGTAACCAAAGGGCCTTAAAATATATAATTAGTAAAGAATAGACTACTATAATGATGCTACAAGAAACCAAATGCTCAATAGTAATGCTCAATTATATCTCTAAATGTTGGACAAGCTCTTAATCAATTGCAACAGAAAACAGGGGAATGGCAGGTGGAATAGCCATGATAGGGAATCCACAAGCAATCCAATTACATGAATTCTTGTCTATTCTCATTCAATCTATGCAAAATTTCACCTCATAGGTACATAGGAAATAGGCTATGTCACTAATGTATATGGTCCGACTATATCAAAGATAAACCCAATTTCATTCAATCCTTACAAAACCTACAGGACATTGTTGTGGAACAACAATGGATTCTAAGATGGAATTTCAACCTCATTATATCCCTTCTTGAGAAAAAATATTGCATTCAGAAGCTAGATACCTCCAATTCCTTGTTCAAATATGTCATCGAATCCCTTAACTTAGTGGATATAGAAACAATGAATGGTATTTGCAATTGGAACAACAAGAGAGGAGGCACACAGGAAGTAGCCTCTCGTCTCGATAGATTTCTTCTTTCGGCCAACCTGTTAAACAAAAACCTCAATATAGAAGCGAACATTCTTCCTTGTCTGGGATCATATCACTAGCCTATAAGCATCACCATCCCGATGGATGATTGTCCCAAAAACCACCCCTTATGATTTGAAAAGTTTTGGCTCACTCACCCAACCTTTCATAACCTGATATCCAAATGGAGGACTGATATTCAAGTCACTAAATGTTCAAAAATCTAGAAACTGCAACAAAACATCAAGCAAATCAAGACCATTCTCAAACTTTGGAACAAAGAAGTATTTGGAAACATATTTGAGAAAAAAATGCAAACTTGAAGAGCACATGGCAAGGATACAACAACAAATTATACTTGAAGGTAGAACCAATCAGCTCTAGGAATAGGAACTTCAAGTTCACTCGAAATTGGACATCCAAACGAATCAGGAGGAAACACTTTGGCATAAGAAATCTAGAATACAATAGTTGAAAGAAGGGGACAAGAATTCAAAATTCTTCCATAACTCAATCATCCAACATCCTCACTCCAACAAAATTACTTCCATCCAAACTGGTACAAACAATATTGTAATAAAACCCATTGAGATGGTGATAGAGCTGATAAACTATTATCATGAATTACTATCAAATACCCCAATAGATCGAACACCTGCCATTCGAAGGATAACTTGAAATATATCAACTATAGTTCCTGCAAATCAAAATGATAGTTTGATGAGGAAAAATCACCATGGAGGAGGTTGAGATAACAACAATGGGTATGACTACAGGGAAATTTTCGGGTCCTGATGGCTTCACCACAAATTTCTTTCATGCTTGTTGAAATATCATCAAGACTAACCTCCTAGAGGTTGTAGAATAATATCGAGTAACCCGACTATTTTTTCTAGCCTTCAACTCTATAATCATGTCTCTTATTTTGAAGGAAGAACAAGCACTCGATCCTAGCAAATTTATACCTATCACTCTGTACAATGTCGTCTATAAAATCATCACAAAAGTGATAGCAAATCGGCTTAAACCACTTCTTCCCTCATTGATTTCAGAGGAGCAATCGATATATGTGGAGGGACGAAAAATCACAAAAGGAATCAACAAGGCTCATGAGCTCATTCACTTTCTCAAAACTTCCAAAACTCTAGGTATGCTCATCAAACTTGATATGTCAAAATCCTTTGATAAATTAAGCTAGAATTATATTAGACTCATGTTGTTAGCCTTTGGATTCTTCAAATAATGGACCAATCAGATTATGTCATTAACCTCTTCGTCCTTCTTCTCTATCTTTTTCAATGGATCTCCTACGCATACATTTGCATCTTCTTGAGGCATCCTTCAGGGAGACCCCCTAGCTTCCTTCTTGTTCATTCTAATAGAGGAAGGCTTAAGACGATCCATTAAAGCTACAATTTTAGATGGAAACATCAAGGGCCTTTGACCTCATGGTGATGACATTATTTCCTCCGAAAAACAATTTGTAGGTAACACCCTGCTTATGGGACTCCCAACAATCCATGAAGCCAAAACCATTCAACAAATCTTAGACACCTCCAAGGAAGCATCCGGTACCACTCTTAATTAAGAGAAATATCAACTCTTCTTCCCCAATGTTTCTCTCGTAGTTAAAACCAAAATTAACAAACTTCTGGGTTTTAAAACAAGTTCACTCCCATCTAAAAACCTAGGATCTCCACTTTTGGATGATTCCTGCAATAATCCTTCCCAAGAGTAACTTATTTCTAAATTAGACAAGAGACGAACTAATTGGTCCTTTAGAACTGTTAATCTAGTTGGAAGAATGACCCTAATCAAATCAATTTTACAATCAATGCTCACTTAACTTTTTTCTATTATGGTTGAACCTAAGAAAGTACTCAAATCCATACAATCTCTGCAACACACCTTCTTATGGGGTGGCACTAGCACCAAACAAAAATGGGCTACAAGAGCTCAAAAATAACTCTTCAAACCCAAACGTAGTGGAAGCATGGAACTAAGGGATCCTGCACTTGAAAACAAGACTCTGGGATCCAAATTTTGGTGGAGATGGATTCAGAACCAGAATACCCCCTGGTGTAAACTCTGGAAGAGAAAATATGCTCCCAAAGTTGACCTCCAACACCTTATTCGTCTTACAGGGGATTGAAAAGGCTCCATGAATATAGCTTGAAAAATCAAGAGTTAGTATAGAATCACAATTTCTAGGAGGTTTGTAATGGTTTTTCTACAAGATTATGGAAAGATGCATGCCACCAACTTCCTAAGCTAGAATGAAACCCAAATTGGAAGCATCTTGAAAATGAACTACACCAATAGAACAAAATATGGGTCTATCAATACTGGAATCTAGAGGCAGCTAGAGGAAAGTGGCACCTATGGATAGAATTGAACAATTATCCTGGTCATTCTAACTCTCCCCCCTTTGATTCATTCCGGGAGGAAATGCAGAAAAGGAGCATCCCCTTCTCGAGAGACTTGGACAAACATCGATGGGGATAGGACATAGACGCATGGGTACTTTCTCAGTTAAAGAAGCTTACTCTACCCTTACTCACACCCATTATAATGATCAATTAGGACCATGGGATCAAATTTGGAAAATGAAACTATGGCCCAAGGTAGGCACCTTCCAATGGTTATTGGTTTGATAAAGGACATTAACTTGGGACAAACTACATACTTTTTTATTCTTATATATAAAAATATGTATCACAAACCTATTAAGTGTTCCTTATTGGACATGACAACAAAACATTATATATATGTATATATATATTCGAATTATAAGCAAATACAAATGGAAAAAGCAATATAGTGAATGTTTTCAATAACTTAACACTCTTAATGTAGATCAGGAAGACTGTAAACCAAAATGAAATCTTGTGATTTATCTATAATATTATTGAACTAAGCAATATAGTGAATGTTTTCAATAACTTAACACCCTTAATGTAGATAAGGAGACTATTAACAAAAATGAGATCTTGTGGTCTATGTGTAATATTATTGAACTACTTCTTGAAAAGATTGTTTGTGTTTCAAATATCATGTATTTCTTACTTGTTCAATTAAAAATTAAAAACTAAAATTTAATATATTGTGATTTAAATTAATATTTTAATATGATTAATCAACTGAAATGCAACATTGAAAATTGAAAATTGTTGTAGATAAAAATTAAAATGACATAAACACTATATTGTGAATAATTTAGTAGTAGATAAAAATTAAGTACTACCAATTTTATAGTTGTTAGTTGATATCATCAAAATCATGTAATTAGTTATTATTAAAAAAAACATATTTATGTTGTAGGCGTTTCTCAATGAGAAACTATCTATGGACATTGTTGTTGGTTTTACCTTTTTCACAAATATACTCTAGAATCTAAGTTTACAAATCTTCCAGCGCATATAAAAGAAAAATAAGACCAAATTTATATTTACATAATGAAATCAAAATAGGAAGATGTGGTGAAATAAAATGAATTTAATGTTACACTTTTAATCATTTTTTAAAAAAATTTATTTTCCTCAAAATATCTTTTCCCTTTTTATTTGTTTTATTTTAATTTAATTATTTATAAATATTAATATTAAATTAAATTGTTTTTCCAGGTTGTGGTTAAGGTTTTGACCTAGCCACTTGTGATTCCTTTTCATGGTGCCTTGGCCTCCTATGGATGGTGTCTCCTCTCCTTGTCGGATTTCCCTTCCCTATTCCCTTTTGGATTTTTCTCTTTGCAACTCTCAATCATCTTTTATGGCGTTAACCACGATTGTTGCTAGTAGTTATGAACCTCCTTCTTTTCCCGATCCAATTCTTCCTCGTTTGGTTCCCAATCTCTTTCTAATGTTGACAATGTTGGGTTTTTTTGTGACATTGTAAAGACTAGTGGTAGCTCACCCCCCTGAATCATTTCATGATTCATGAGGCTCTAGCTCTTTTTATTATCACTGATTCTGATGTTGAAGACCAAGCTCTCTTCTACATATGTCATGGCCTTGTCTCTCATTTCAATGGTTTGTGGCCTGATTTAGTTGACCTGCATAATGGATCTCCATATATTAAAATCCCCTTACAAGAGAAGAAGCACATGTTTATCCATGTGTAAGGGGTTTTTTAACTATAGAGTTTGATCTTGCAAAAGACAAGGACTTGGTTTTTAACTTAGGGATATGGTTTTAGGATAGTTATGGTTTATGTATGAAACCATGGACCGTTATTTGTATCATTTCATATACTCTCTTCCTTTGGATCCTATGTAGGTTAAGCTTCTAAATCTACCCTTGCATTTCTAGGGATTCTTCTCTCTTTGAGCCATAGGGAAAGCCCTTGGAAAGTTATGTTTATGTAGTCCTGAAACATCATATCGCAACACCACAACATATGCACGTATGTGTGTGGAAATTGATTTCAATAGGGTTTTGGTGGAATTAAATTTTGTTGGCCCAAACTTCTCCTAATCACAAAATCTTGATTAATAGTAAGTCATTTTCTATTGTAGAGCTTGTTATGAAACAAGGCATAATGCAACATTTTGATTAAAAGATTATAAAAATAGAGGCTCTAAGAAGTCCCATCACAAACCCACATGGTTTGCTGGTGTAAAGGAGGAACATTGGCTAATCAACAAGGAAGAACCCTCAGTCTTGGATTCCCCCCGAAGGGGCTCCCGGTCCGTTTCAAGAGGAATTTGGTAAGCCCCATCTGAATGAAGACCCTTTCTACACAGGGAAGAGGCTCCTCCAAATCCAAATGATGTTAGAGATCCCACCATTAAAGAAGAATATGTTTTATTAATGGAGGTTTTAAAACCCAGACCACATCCTTCGTTGAACTAGGTGAATCAAGTTGAGGAAGACAACTAGTGTTAAACCTAGAACCACCATACCCAAATAAGAAGGAAGCTTGGACTACAATATTAAAGAAAAATAATTATACTCCAGCCAATGGTGACAAGAAGAAGATCTCACAATCCAATTTGGTAATGTTTTGTTTATCTATTCTATTGTGCAAGCAATATGTTAGAACCTACTCCTATTCTCAAGAAAATTAGAGGATGTAGAAGTGTAGTAGTAAGAGTTGGTTAATATCCTCCCGAGATTGCAATAGGAGGGGAATTGCCTTGTAGATCAAGTTTAGAGGTTGTAAATTTTGTGATTTGAAGTTGTTATGTTAGACCACAACACTTTTTAATACGACCTTTACCTGTTTCTTCCAAAAAAATATTAAATTAAACCATTCTTAAACTCTACTTAGTTAGTTTACAAAGTCATGCAATAAAATATAGCCATAAATTTGTTTAAAAGAAGGAGAAAGTATAAATTATCAAAGCAAGTTTTGTTGATTCTTTTTTTTTTCTCTTTAAAAATAAATCACTAGGAAAATTTAGGGCACTTTTCTTCGCAACATAGACTTAGTGTACTTGCCTCATTGGAATTTAATTAAAAACCTGCACAATGCATAGATTTATTGACGACAACCTGATAACAATGACAATAACCATTTGACCTAAACCTGGGGACTAAAACTCTCATATGACCTAAAGTAAGCGACATAGATTTAGTGTACCTACCCCATAGGAATCGAACAAAAAATGTGCACTAGGCATGGGATTACAGTCAATAACATGGTAACAATGACACTAACCAGGTTGACCTATGAGTTATTGGTATATGTGGCTTGTGGGTTGTTGCGTATACTCTTGGGAGGTTGTTAAATTCCCATAGTTAAAAAAAACAATGACGGTAACCATTTGATCTAAACCTCGAAGCTAAAACCCTCCGGTTAATATTTTAATTAGTAATAATATTTTATTTTTGAAAAGTTAAATATATAAATTATATTTCTTTGACCCTGGAGGAAACATAGTGGATTCTTTTTCTTGGAGTCTAGGTAAGGCATGTAATAATCAGGTGGAGCTACTGGCCCTTTGGCAAGGTACTAACATGTTGACCAAGAAAGGAATCTTAGAAGTCCTCATCCTCAAAGACTCAAAGCTTGTAATCAAGGCTTTCAAGCATAACCATCCTCTGCAGAACTCCTCCTTGGCTGGGATCCAATTTAGAGTTTTGGAAAATCAGAAGAGAATTCCCAAGGTTATTTTTTTCATATCCTAAGGGCCCATAATTGCTTTGGTTAATAAAGCCACTAGAGGAATAGAAGGATGTTACACAAATCACAATGGTGTCAAGCATTATGAAACAATCCCATAATTGGAGGAAGGTTCATATCCTAAGTCGGGAACAAGACCTTAGAATGATGAACAAACTAAGGTTCTTGTGGTTATGTCCCATAGTGGCTACTACTAAGGCCAATGCATGGAGGAGAAACGTGCTCAATCCTAGAATTCTTGAAATTTGTACAGATGGAGCATCATATTGCTATAAGGGAGATAGCCTTCTCATCATTTTCGCACAAGGAATAGTTAATATTATAATGTCACGACAGGATGGAAAGTATTCCAATTATTGCGACGCCCTCCCTCCACACATGATGAAGCCTCCAGATTCATGCAAGGGTTGTTAGAGAATTGGAATTTCCTATGAAATGGGTTACTAAGGATTAAATGTCAAATGTGCAATAATTACGTGGGGTGGTTATGGCCAGAGAAAGGCTATCGACTTACGAATAAGCCGTATTTTATCCCACCTGATATATTTCCAAATCTGGGGCACCAAGCAATTGTCTAAGGAAAACCTTCATAGAAGTAATCCTAAAGTTAAAATCTCTTTGTGTTGGCCCTCCAAGGTGACGGTGGATACTAAGGAAAGATCCTATTCAACGGCCGGAATGGATAGGGATGGTGGGGTTGGTGAGGAATTCTGTTGCACTGGACATGCGATTCATCACATAATTCGGGGTCTGCGTAAGCTCAAACACTGGTTCTGCGGGATGGAAAGAGACCTCAGATACAGGGAGCTCTAGTGGGAGGAGTGGGAGGATGAAGAGGAAAAGCTTCGATACGATGAGAGGAGGGACTTCCAGCTTCAACTGGATGTGTTAAAGAATCAATGTGACGGGCATGAACACCAAGCTAAGACAATGAAGGTTCATATTGAAATCGTGGAACAAAATGTTGAAGCATTACAACAGCAACAGAGGGAAAGAAACCCAGCTGAGGGGTCCTCTTTCATTCCACAACAGAAAAAAGTCAAACAACAGGTTCCGTGGGCTTTCCATTTCTAGGGTGGTTATGTATTGATCCTTTTTATAATTTTTTTAGGTCAGTTTGTTAGACAGTATAACTATAAGTTGTATAAGATAGATGTTAGAAGGAAGAATGAGAATTTTGAGGTTTTGAATGCTTTCCTCATATGGTTACCAAATTTTCCAGCCTCGAGACTTGTTTTGGAAAATACTAATATAATTTTGGGGTGTAATCCTCTCTTTTTAATATAAAACTTCCTATCCATTTTGGTATATATATATATATATATATATATATATATATATATATATATATTAACAAATAACATATTTATATATTTAGAAGGTGTTTTGTTTATGAGACCCATTCATTAGACATTGTTGGTAAGTGGTTTTTATTATCACCCATCCTACATTGGTAGGTGGCATAACATGTGGAGATGAAAGGGTTAAATTTATATTTATTTAATTAAATGTCAACCGACCTTGCTTTGTCCATACTCCAAGTGTTCTTAGTTGTGGCTTTTTCCTATTCTCTTATCTTGAGAGAACAAAGAATGTGTAAGGAAGTGATGCCACAGTTGTCCCCCTCCCCATTGAAATGACAAGTTTAGCATTTCAATGTTTGTCCTGGTTATTTTTATGTGTGTTAAATGGTTGGACTTTTATTTTTCGGAGTAAGCTCATTTCTAGACGAATTGCACTTTCTCTGGCGGTTTTTGTCGAAATCCGGTGATGGAAAAATGGTTGAAATCACAATTCCAGTTGTTGGGATTGCAATTTTGATTGCAGGAATGGATTCAACGTCCTCGATTACCCTTGGGGCACCTCGATTGTGCAATTCCAGCAGCAAAAAATTGTCATTTCAACAATTTTAGACGAATTTTGACCGAAAAAACTCATCATATTTTGGGTGCAAATAGTCTAGAGTTTATCTTACGCCTCATTTTTCCCACCATTATTATGAATGTAATGTGGTTATTGTTATGTGTGCTAAATGGTTGGACTTTTATTTTTCCGTCATTATTATGGACTTAGTGTGATGTTGTATGTTTATTGTATCGAGAGTAGCGAGATGCTCTACAGTCCAGTATGGGGGAGATGTTGTCATGTAATGTAGTGTTATGTTATGTTATGTTATTGAAAATAAAAAAGGTAATTAAATAAAACTCATGTTGGCTTATAAAATAATAAAATAAACCGAAATAAAAGTAATTAGAAAAATCTATGTCTACTCAAAATAAAAAATTAAAACCAAATAAAAAGTAATTAAAAAAATCCATATCCATTCATAAAATAAAAAAATTAAAAGCAGCCTAGATTCATCTTAAACCTGGATTTATCAATAAATTGGATCCCTCTCGGTGCTTGATAGATCCGGATATAAAATGGATCTATGCTAGTGTAGTGATTTTGATATTTTGGTAGGAGATCTTGATAGAGGATTTTCATAGTGTTTGTAACTGTTGTTTCTATATATATATATATATATATATATATATATATATATATAATGGGATAATGTATGATTCTAGTTTATATTAATATTAAAAAAAAACATTTTATAAGGAGGTTTTATGATAGCTTACAAATAAAGATATGATTTAATATAATACATTTTTGTGTATTAAACAAAATTTTGTGTATATATATTTTTATGTTGTTATCATGCATTATTTATTGGTGTTACAACTATGATTTGATACCTAGTAATAGCTAGAGTTTTCGTGTTCAATAAATACACACTAAAAATTGGGCAGAATGAGAGATTTTTTTTCTTCAAAATATAGTTGCAAATATCTAAGATAATGTGTTAACATCTTCATTCATATGAGTATCAACATTGTTAACTATTAGTGCAACGTACTTTATTAATTATCTTTGACTTATAATTATTATTTATATAAATATCTAAAATAAGATTTTACTAGCCTAACATTCCTATCCATATTAAAATTTCAATCTAAATCAATATAAGATTTTACTAGCATAACATTCCTATCCATATTAAAATTTCAATCTAAATCAATACTTTACTCTCATCTTCATAGACATACTAATCCTACCAGCATTGTCCACAAAACCCTCATTGATAAGTACAAGCTCACGTTACCATTTTCTATACAACCCTCATTGAGAAGTACAAGCCCTCATTATCATTGCCCATTGTATTCTAAATGGGTAGCATCAAATGTCATTGCTGCTTTTGTTTTGTTTTTGCTTTTTTAATGAGATTGATAGATTTATGCCACATCTTCCACATTATTCAAACTAGCTACCTAAAGTTCAAAGTGCATAAAGTTTACTATGTCAAGGAGATATGGAGTGGCAATGTGGGATAGGGAGCGTGACCTTTCAAACTAAAGTGTGTATGGTCACCTACGACTATGCCCCGGACGAGATCATCGAAGAAAATACATAAAAGATAATGGAAAAAAATCTTTAGATAGAGAGGATCTTTCAAGATAATGGAAAAATAAATAAAACATGTGTATTGGTTTATAGTATCACGAGTGTGGAAGTGGAGTGAGTTTCAAGTCTATGAGTTTCAAGTCAATGTAAAACATATAATGTTTATACTTATCCATTCAGCATTTTGAATGAATGTTTTTTTTTTTAAAATTTAAATAATATGAGACTTTTTCTTTTTTCATTACATCTCACATAAATTTATATAATTTTTTTTTATATATTTAAATAATATGAGACTCTCTATTTTCATTACATCTACCATAAATTTACATAAAATTTAAATTTGACGATGTGGTGAGGACTCTTAGCCTATAACCCCTTGCCTTGTGTTAACGAGCCCTAGGCTTGTCCTTTTCAAAAAACCAAAAGCACTTCTTGGCCTTTAAACTTAAAAAAGAAATGGGGAACAAACTCTACTATGAACAAACATGTGGCCTCTACAATCTAAGAGTGTTATATAAGAAGAACATGACCCATTGCTTATAGATTATAGAGAAATTACAATAACACTGGAGGAAGAAAGGATAAAAATGTGACTATACATTATAAGGAAAACACTAATTGGTAAAAGTTTTTGTGGAAACACCCCTTGTTTTTTTAGTAAGTAAAAACCAACGATTAAAGGTTTGCATGGATTTTTTTTTTTGTCAATGTGCTTAGATCATATAGATACACCAATGCACTTTAATATTACATGTACTAGTGTGCAACAATTCCACAAGTCAAAATATTTTATAAAAAAATTTCACCACTTTTTTCAAAAATAATAATTATTGCTCCTATTCTATTGATCTACACTAATGTGTACCCATACCTCGATATGGTAAAAAATAAAATTAATAGGTCATTTTTTAAAAATGTTCAGTGTGCTTATAGACATAAACACATCGATGTGTAACCATTTCATGCACATCAAGGTAGGTTGTAATATTTTTTTAAATATAGACCATTTTTTCAACAAAAAATAACTGAATTGGAGAAGCGATAGAGGGGGGTGAAAAAATATTTTTATTTTATTTTCTTTTATCAAAGGTGGAAAAACCTATCATAACTTAGTTGTTAGACTGGAAATGAAGACAAGCATCATTAACTAATATTCGAGGATGTGTGTTGACTCCTCGTCATTATTCATGGAAAACCATGCCACCTGAAATAATCCACTAGTGGTGCATAAGGGAGCGGACTTCTACTCCTGCCAAATGCCTCTGGGTCTAGGGTCATTAACATGTTTCCTTACGTATGAGGAAAATGAACTCTTAGCCAATCATAAGCGATTTTATGTCTTTACTCTAAGACCTATAAGGGTGGTTTCAACCCCCTATAGTATCCATGTTCACCATCATCGCTAAGGCTAGTCAGTGGTCATGTGGTATCAAGTATCCACCAAAATTTAACTCCATACATAAAGCTAGAATACTATACCTAGTCATAGTTTTACCTCATGTCTAAGAGATTAAATGTCCAATTATAATAACATGTAATTACCTAATTTTAATACACACACACACACACACACATATATACTATTTACGTATTTTCCCAATCTATATTTAACTCCATACATAAAGCTAGAATACTATACGTCGTTGTAGTTTTACCTCATTCCCAAGAGATTAAATGTCCAATTATAATAACATGTAATTACCTAATTTTAACACACACACACACACAACCTATTTTCCCAATCTACTATAAATCTACTCAATCTATTATAAATCTAAATTGACAAATCACCATTGACATAAAAAAAAAATACCAATAATGATCATTATTAAAAATTAAAAATTTCTTCCACCAATATGCTAAAGACGTTCTTTCATTGAGGTCAGGTTTTTGGACACTGTAGCTAGATTCACCATCCCTTAGTCAAATAGAAATCTTCTAGGTATAATTTGCCACATCTTGATCTCCACTTCCCACTGGAAAAAACCACCACCGACATACCCTGAACTCTTCTTCCTCAAAACTACTCAACAAAGCCACCATTTTTTGTGGTGTTGAGTTTCCCTCCGCTCTATTGTTCATGAGGTGTTTTACTATGAAGATTCGTCTATAGACACTATTTAAAGATCCGTCCTCCTTCCTTCCGTTAGAAAACCATTAGGTGTTGATGTGTTCTTTAAGTTTCATCCCATCACATCATTGATTGTTATTTATGTGGCATGTTTATGAAGTTCCCATCGATTTCCCTCTACATTTAAAAACTGCAAAGACACCAAAACAACACGCATGAATAAAGTTGGCATCCTTTCATTACCAAATGTAACAAATTGGATTAAATTTGACGAATTCCTTTGTATTAAGCCTTTTTTGAAGAAACACATGCAGACTACTAAATGAACATCTGCTATTAACCCAAGCATACACAAATTTGTGTACTCAACACTTAGTTGCAATATTTAGGCATTCTCATACTCAATACTTTGTCGATGCATATCAAAACTTGCACACACATCAAATAAATTGAGACAATTCTATCTGTTGTGTTTTGTTTGGCTCATTCGAGCTACAAACTTGATGTTTAAAAGTATTTTAGAAATAATTTATTTTTTGCATAATCTTTGGTCATCCTTGACTGGGATTTTCGAGGGAATTTGGTTGAAAAGAAGTTAAAAGGTCATCTTCCCTCATTCTCAGAGAATAGACACATAAGATGAGGTAAGAAGGAGATCGTCAAACTAGTGGGAAAGTGGCAACCAAATATCTTGTCCTCAGTCCCTTATGGTATCCTTAGGCTTGGATCAGGCATAAATCTTTTGTGTTTCAATTGACAATTCCAAAAAACAACACATTCACTAGAATACTTATTAAAAATATTAAAGACTTCATATCATGCTTGTTGCTTCAATCTAACAACAATCCATAGAAACACATATTGGGATCTACTTAAGAAAATTCTACATATGTTTTTTTGTTGCAATTCCCCTCAAAGTGCCTTGTTAGGATGCAATGGCCCCTAGATCCCAATCAATGCCAAAGGATAAGTGGAATTAATTATCCCGAACATGGGAAAGGATAAAAAGGTAAAATTAAAATTTCATGAAGAAATATTTAGTGTTAGTAAATAGACTTGAATATCCCATTAAATAATATATTTTTTAGCTTTATATAACATTTTACTAAGTCTGAATAATGATTTCTTTCGAGGCATATGAGTCATTGAGGAACATGCACGAGGGTCTCTACAACATGATGAACTAGAAGAGGATTGTCATGGTCATCCTACCCTTCCATAACAACTAACGCATCAAGAACATCTTATCATCTATGGATCAAGGATTATGTTACGAGTATACGAAGAAGTGGACTTATGATTACCAAAGGACGTGCATTGACTGCGTAACATATGATATATCAAGATGCAACAATTATACTATCCATTTTTCAACTCAATGACATATCTCAACAATAACAACCAACTCTTGCTGCAAGCTATTCCTTCCTTTACACATGATATATTGATGGACATGTGAATATTCTTTTACACAAGGTCATGTGTTGTGATGAGATAGTACAATGCTTCATTTAAATTACTAATAATTTATGCAGATGAGTTTCATTGTAACGATTAATTTTAAGAAAGACAACACTATTTACAAAACACCTTTGACATAATAATGTCATGAATAAATTCTTGTATAGGGTGTAAGGGAAGTGTATTAAGGGAAGGTAGGATGCTTGTTCCTTCAAGACATACGCGGTAAGGTAGAGGCATTGTGATGGAGAAGGGAAGGACGAGGGTTTTTTCCTTAGCTTACCCCCTACATCTGACGAATAGTCTACCATTTACTCCACTACTTGTAGTAATGATGGTTTTGAATGGACAGTAGAATGATAACTCCAAGCAATGTGTTTTAGACATGAACATGGAAAGAGCATATGTAAATGTTTCCTAAGAAAGGTATGTCTTTGAGTTCCATGGTTTGTGTTTCATGCTTGTTCCTTTTACTACTCTTAGTATCACTGAGAGCCCATTCGGTTTAGGTTGGAGCAATGTTGAGCTTGATATTACTAGAACCCCTTCAAGAGCTATATTCTGATGTAGTCAAGGCTATAATTGTGAGAGAGGTAAGGTAGGGGGTTCATTCAAAGTGAAAGAGGCTAATAAAAAATTCAAGGTTTACAGTGAATGGGGGAAGTTCATGGTTTTGTTTGCAGAAGGATGCCAACTTTTTTTACCTTAGATTAAAGGATTCAACTCTAAGATAGGTTTTGAAAGAATTTGGAGAGGGATTCAATGTCTAATATAGTCCTTTGCCCAAAGTCTTATAGGGAAACATAATCAATTACCAAACATGAATGGCCAACAAGTTAAAAGTAAGTCGACAATGGGGGGAATCAAAACAAAGCTAATCAGACAATGCAGGCCTTAATGATGTAATAATCCTTGCAAAGAAAATTCCTCCAAAAAGTCAAAAATTGAAATGGAGGTCGGGGAACCTATTTCGAGTATCGCAAAAGATTCCCACCTAACATTAAGGTAGATGTATAATGAATTGCGAAGAAAGTAAGGGAGAGGCGGAGCAATACCTCATTTGAGGACATAGATGTTGAACTCATGGAATGGATACTAGACATACATTTTTCTCGTAGTTGGGGCATAATGTATTTCAAGTGAATTGACCTTTACTAGCACACCAAATCCATCATTGTTAAATTAATTCACGACCAATGAATGAAGTAGAAAGCCATTCTTGATAAACTGGATTTCCTAGATATATATTTTAGTGCACTCTTTTTCACTTCATCACATCTACTTTACTTTTTGGTTTTTTTCTTTCCGGCATTCCTTTGCACCTTCTAGAGCAACTGCTAGTTACTTATGTTCTTCATAACAACTCCACATATGAAATAAAAATGAAAAATGTGATTCATACAATGCTAAAATAGAATATTTAGTCATCTCATGCCTAGTTTGGTAAGGTAAATTAATGTGTTTCATATAAAGTCTTTGTCCTGCTATTGCAGGAACTAATTTTTTATTCCCTGTTAATCGAATATTATTTATTTGATTTTTTTAATAATGTATTAAATTTTAGAAGAGGTTGTTACACATCTTTGAATCTAACTTTATTTATTTATTTTTTATTTTACAATTTGATATAACTCATTGTTTATAGATAATCTAATTTTATTTATTTATATTTTATTATTTTATTATTTTATATAACTCATTGTTTAGAGATATAAGAAGATGTGGATGATTTTCAAAGGAGTTATTTATTTTTGAATATATTTTAATTTCGATTATTTGTAAATTATCTTAATTATATAAGAAACTTTCAATTTTAATATGTTTTTGAAACACTTTACCTAAAGCGTAAAAGTAGAAAACAATCTTATAGTTTAATAAGCAAAAATCGATGTGTAAAATACAATGAATTTAAGGTTGCATTTTCAATTATTTCCTTTTTCATTTTTTTTTTAAATATATTTTTTAATTTCTGATTTTCACGCATGTAAAATTAATGTTAAGAGGAGATTGCATTGGTGAAGAGGAAGGTCTTGACGTTTCAAATCCTAAATGCAGGTACATCTTCAGGAGAGCGAAGCTCACGATTTTTTACATTAGCAACTATGGGATATATATATATATATATAGTTGATGTTGCTAATGTAACTTAAAGATAAGTCGGCCCCCAATATCAATTAATAAATTAATATATTTTTTAATTTAATTATTTATAAATAGTAATATTAAATGAAACAAAATAATTGAGTAAAAATGAAGTTGTCAGTGTGGTTAGAAGGAGAGTATAAATTATCAAAGCACGAAGGATGGAGACACCCTGTAACCATGGTATTTTTTAATGATTCTAATATTATATTTAAGTATAGTATCCTAGGCGATTGTTTTGGATTGAAAAAAACATGTATATAGATAGGTAGGCGAATATTAAATATGAAACATACAATCTACTACAGAAATGTGTATATTTTGGCGAATATTATGATAAAAAAACATATTTGATGTAAATATAGGCGATATTAGAGACTAAAAATGACCAAATAGCGATTTTTTTTTTGAAAAAAAGCCTGAAAAATAGCCAATTGGCAAAATTTCACCCTTAAAAATTACCCTTCCTGTAACAGCCTTAGAAAGTTTGCAAAAATTGGGGGTTCCCTCTTACTCATGATGGAAGCCCGTCGATTCGATTGACAACCAGTTGAGGATGCGTGGATGGCGCATCACCCTTCGAGAAGCCTCGAGATGGTTGATTCGTGTGGATGGGTGGGTAGCTTGCCAATAAGTGGCTAAGTGTGCCGGCACCTATAGGATCTTTCGACAAGGAAGTGTTGTGTGGAGTGGGAAAGGATTCTGCGACATAGAGGTTGGAAGTCGACATGTGTTAGAAGCTCGAATATTGTGGGGGACGGAACCCACACTTAGATGGATTTTGGTGGCAAGGGGATTCCATGCAAAAGAAATCCCACAGGTGCGCAAGTTGGTTTCCTTGTGTGCCGAAGCTTGGTGGGCGGACGCACTAGTATAAATAAGGCAAGCCACTTGAAACTTAGAGATTTTGGCAAGAGGCACTTGGAAGGATCTGCACTATCTTTGGTTGATTTATGTGGGAGGCACCCTCCCTTTCGGAGGTGCTCCACTGAGAGGGAATTTTCGGGGCAAAGGAGTTTGCAAGAGCATGGAGCTCCCAAAGTGCATTGGGGCTTCCGAAGTGTGTTGGGGATTCCGAAGTGTGTTAGGAATGAGCTCCCGAAGTGCATTGTGTAGAGCTTCTGAAATGCACTGGACACGAGCACCTGAAGTGCGTTGTGCAAAGCTTCCAAAGTGTGTTGGGAACGAGCTCCCGAAGTGCGAGTTGGGAAAACACACTTCCAAGTGGAGTTGGTAGGCGAGCTCCCAAGTTGTGCGGCATTGCAGACTTAGTGTGGAAGGCTCCTAAGGCATGTTGGACAATGAAAGGATCCAATGTTGGTTGGAGGAGCTTCCAAGTGATATTGGTTTTGTGGATGGTCTTGTCTTCGTGCATAAGACTAGCCTCGCGGACAAGGTAGTGGATGTGGATGTGAACATTGGCTTGTGGGATTCTGCAAAGAAGCACGCTCCGCAGGAAGGCATGCAGGTTGGCACATGAGCTTGGGTGAAGAGGTGCACACGATTCTAGGCAAGGTGACGGATTCTTGGAGCAACCAAAGAGAGACACATCCGACAGACTGTGGTGGCATGGTCTGGCATACCCAGTGAGGCGTGCAGTCATGTGACGAGATTTTGGAAGAGGTGATTGAGACGTGGAAGACGATTTGGTTCATTCCTTAGTGTTGTTGGATGCACTGGGGAAGGTGATGGACTTAGGTTGTGAGTAGGCAGCATGCTACAGGGACAAAATGATGGTTGTGAGTAGGAAAACTTCGGTAGACCAAGCAAGGAGTTAGCAAGGTGGAGGCTGCGAGTAACTAGAATTCAGTAGATTCGATAAGGCTGCGATGGACAATAGCTTGCCGAGAGACTTGGCATGGGCATTGTGAGCAGGAAGGCATGTAGATGCGGCAGAGAGTAGTCAAATTTGTGGCTTGATTGCTTCTTGAGTGTTGACAGTGTGGGATAACTCTCGGATGAGTTGCCAAGATGTGGCATCCTCCGTTGTATGTAAAAGTCTCATTGTATATTTATACTTGGGTATTAGGCACGCCGGGCTTGGGGTGCCGCCCACATATACATTTGTCTCGTGTACTGTATTTGGCTAAGTGTTGTATGTATTGTTGCATGTGCATGTAATGTAATGGAAAAATGGTTAAGTATAGAATTGGTTAGAGATAAGTGTAGGAATTTTGCGGGTTAGGCGTAGTCTATTGGACACCTTTCGAGTTGGTCTCACCCTCGGCAAGGATACGTGAAGTGTCACATGGGCCACCGAAAAGGGAAAAATTGGGTCACGCCAGTGAGTCCGTGACAGGTGGTATCAGAGTTGCGAACATGTGGAACATGGGATCTTCACCACTGCTTCTTGCGAAGCAGGTGGTATCAGAGCAGGTTTTCTCTTCACCAAGACACATACGAGTTTCTACAGTTGGGAAGCTGAGAGTGGAAGAGACTGATTAGAGGTTGGGAGGTGCACCGAGCAGTAGTGTACCCAACCTACCCTCAGGTGACCACAGAGCAGATCGATAAGCATTGAAGTGGTCAAGAAGGGGTGTGCATGGAAATAGACTTGCAAGGGTGACAAAGTGGACAGTTGCAGTAGTGCTTGGAAGAGGATTGCTTAGCGCATGGCAAGGGTTTCCTGCACAATGTGAAGTGCAATAGTTGGAACTTTGCATTGCGAGAGTGTTTGTGGATGTGCAAATAAGATGGAAGATGGGAAGTGTGTCCATGTTGAATGCATGTGAGATGGAAGGTGGGTTTGTTGAAGGAAATACACCCATACTCAACGCATGTAAGATTGAAGGTGGGCAGTGCACCCATGTTCAACATAGGTGCAGAGAAAACAATGCGAGTTGGTGCAAGGAGCACCCATCCCGACCGCAAGGAAGCAAAAAATGCAGCGCGTGACTAAGTGAAACTTGCAGAAGGAAGGGTGAAGTGCTAGGAAGTGTGCCTTAGTAGGAGGTGTGCCCAAAACTAGAAGAGGTGCACCCAGGCTTGGCATACTTCAACAGACGACGTTTCGAGAAGAACGAAAGGGTGTGCCCAAAGCTTGGAAATGGGGTGCCTAGGAAGGGTCTCCCAATGCTTGTCGTGCTTGAGTAGAAGTGCGCTTGACAAGGTTGGAGCATTGTTTCGGTTAAGGCTTGGATGAGGCATATATGAGACTTAGTACACCGAACGGTTGCAAAATAGGCAAGTTGAGGAGGACTTGCCCGAACCTTTGGAAGTGTCAGAGGTTCAAGCCCATTGCAGTAGAAGTGCCTTGAAATTTCAACCACTGTTGGATGTTGGGAGGTGTGGATAGAGAATACTATTGCATCTGAAGCCAATTGTGGAAGGCACTGGGGTGGAAGCTCTACCAAGAGAATTTGGGTGCTACGGATGAGCTCGTGGAGAGCTGTGGAAGAAGGAGCATGCACTTGGAAGTGTCTGTATGATGAGCTTACGACAACAAGTCATGTGGTTGATGTGTGATTGAGTGGACTTAGGAGGTGCTTTCCTTGAGCTAGATTTGTCCAAGGAGACAATGCATGGACCAAGTGGTTGTGGTAAATCCAAGTAGTGGTTAGTTAGTTGTGAAGGACTAAGAGGTTTGTGGAGGTGATGGATTGCAATAGTGGGTTGATGGCACTCTGGCATGCGATCATCATTGTAGTTAGTGTTGGGACCATGGGTTGCAGTAGGTACTCAACCCAATCATTTACTCAGCTGCATGGCAGTGATGTGGCAGAAGTGTAAGATGTAGGACCTTCTCCTATCGTGCACTCTTCTACTTTGCATGGGCATGGATAATTGAGAGAGGTTGTAGCAAACCTTACGGGCTTTAGAAGAAAGTTGAAAGGAGTTGCGGAAGACATAAGTGAAAATGGTCATTTTGTGGTGTTTGAGGCAAGAAAGGTTTCCTTGCCTTTGGACCAAGAGGAGTGTGCAGACAAGCAGAAAACATGAAGGGAAGAGGATCATTTGTGGTGGCAAGGAGATCAAGTACCAGAAAAGAAGTAAGTCTGGAAGGCACAAAACTTGGGTGGTTTGGCTTAGGGTTGAGTATTGTGCCTTATACAATTTTGAGGCAGAGGTAGTGGCCTTGCTTGGTTCAGAAAAGTTGCATGGATGACCAAATTGCGGAGGGAATTGGCTATCTTAGGCATAAGGGTTCATTCTCATGAAGTTGAGCATGATAGTTGGGAGTCATAACCCAGCTGGTTTAGCTCGTGAGAATTAGCAATGGACAACTACATGTCAAGACATAACATTACCAAAGCAAGTAGTAGGTTGATGGTGCAATAGCTAAACAGTTTATGAGGCTTTTGTGGTAGAGTCAATTGCAGTTGTAGGTGGCAGCAGTGACATTGGATTCATGAACAATTGACTTTTCTTGGAGACATTACCGGGACGACAATAGGTTGAGTGGGGGAGGATGTAATGGCCATATAAAGTTGGAAAAAAGTTTGGGTTCCCTCTTACTCACGATGGAATCCTATTGGCTGGAGTGGCAACTAGTTGTGGATACACGGATGGGCACATCACCCGTCGAAAATATTTGAGATGGTTGAGTCATGTGGATGCATGGGAAGCTTGCCAAGAAGTGGCTAAGTGTGCCCGCACCTATAGGATCTTCCAGCAAGGGAATGTTGTGTAGAGTGGGAAAGGAGCCCACGACATAAAGGTTGGCAGCCAACACAGGTTAGAAGCTTGGATAGTGTGGGGGACGAAACCCACACTTAGCCATATTGTGGTGGCAAGGGGATTATGTGCGGAAGAAATCCCACAAGTGGGAAAGTCGGTTGCCTTCCGTGCAAAATCTTGGTGGGCAGACGCACTAGTATAAATAAGGAAATCCACTTAACACTTAGAGATTTTGGCAAGAGGCACTTGGAAGGATCCGCACTATCTTTGGATGACTCATGTGGGAGGTGCTCCACAGAGAGCGAAATTCTGGGGAAATGGAGCATGTAGGAGCATGGAGCTTGCGAAGTGTGTTGGGGCTTCCAAAGTGCATTGGAGCTCCCAAAGTGCATCGTGGCTTCCAAAGTGCACTAGGCACAATCTCCCGAAGTGCATTGTGTAGAGATTCCAAAGTGCGCTAGACACAAGCTCATAAGGTGCATTGTGCAGAGCTCTCGAAGTGCAAGTTGGGAAGACAAGATTCCAAGTGGAGATTCTAAGAAAGCTCCCAAGTCGTCCGGCATTGCAGACTTACTACAGAAGGCTCCTAGGGTATGTTGGAGCATGATAAGATCCCATGTTGGTTTGAGGAGCTTCCAAGTGATGTTGGTTATTGCAGATGGTCTTGTCTTCATGCAAAATACTAGCCTTGTGGACAAGGTAGTGGATGTTGATGCAATTAGTGGATTATGGGATTCCATAGGAAGGCGTGCAGGTTGGCACATGAGCTTGGGTGAACGAGTCTGGATAGGGTGATAAAATCTTGGAGCAACTAAAGAGAGATGCATATGACAGACTGTGGTGGCATGGTTTGGTAGACCTGGTGAGGCATGCAGTCATGTGATGAGCTTTTGAGAGAGGTGACTAAGATGCAGAAGATGATACAGTTCATTCCTTAGTTCTCTTGGATGCACTAGGAAAGGTGATGGACTTAGGTTGTGAGTAGGAAACATACCGCATGGGAAAGCCGATGGCTATGAGTAGGTAGGATTTGGTAGACAAAGCTGGCAAGGAGCTTGGAAAGGGGGAGGCTGCAAGTAGGAAGGCTGCAACAAATTCAACAAGGATGCAATGGAAAGTAGCTTGACGAGAGATTTGGCATGGGCATTGCAAGCAGGTAGGCATGCAGATGCAATGGAGAGAAGTCAAAGTTGTGGCTTGATTGTATCTTGCGTGTTGCAAGTGTGGGTTCACTCTTAGATGAGTTTCCAAGATGCAACATCCTCTTTTGTATGTAAAAGTCTCATTGTATATTTATACTTGGGTATTAGGCATGCCCGGCTTGGGGTCACGCCCACATATTCATTTTTCTCTTATACTACATTTTGCTAAGTGGTGTATGTATTGTTGGATGTGCATGTAATGTAATGGAAAAATGGTTAGAGATAAGTGGAAAAAATGGATAAGTATAGAATTGGTTAGAGATAAGTGTAGGAATTCTGTGAATTAGGCATAGTCTGTCGGACACCTACCGATCTAGTCTCACCCTCGACAAGGATCTGAGAAGTGCTGCGTGTGCCACTAGAAGGCGAAAAATTGGGTCACGCCAGTGAGTACGTGTCAATGCATGAATACGACCCCTCCTACCTAATACCATGTGTATTTCCACATCAACTTAATTTATCGTTTTTTAAATGTATTTCTCTTGTTACGTGCGTCAAAGTTTAGGTTCTAAATAACAAATTTGAGAAGTACAATGGTAATAAGGAATATAAGGATCTACTTCCATATGTAACTAAAAGAAAACACAAACTCAAGCTCTATATTGTGATAAATAAATATTTAGGATATGATGTATAAAAAATGATGGGTGAATCAATTTTTAAATATTTTATCATTGTAGTAAAACAAATATTTTATCATTGTAGTGAAATATATCTCTCCAGCATCAAAAACAAATATGATTCGAAAAGTATTTTTTCATAATTCTTAAGTAGTGAACTTCTTTGTAATGGTATGCTATTTATGTTTGAAAAGTATTTTTTCATAATGCTTAAGTAATGAGCTTCTTTGTAATGGTATGATATTTATGTTTGGATTCTAGATTTGATAAGTTTAAATTTGTGTCTGTAATTTTAATATAATAGTTATTTAATTAATATGTATTTTAATTAATTAATGATAATAATATTAATTATTAATATTAATTAAAATTGACTTTTATAAATATTAATTAAAATTTATTTTATTTTATAAAAAACATTTTATGTCTTTTTAACTCACTTAACTAGTTATAAAAAAAATCACATTAACTAAAATGAAAACTTAGCCCCATGATTAGTCATTTGTTATTTGTGAATGAAGGAAGTACTTTCATAGTTGTTTTTTTAACTCACTTAACTTGTTATAAAAAAAATCACATTAACTAAAATGAAAACTCAACCCCATGTTTAGTCATTCATTATTTGTGAATGAAGGAAGTATTCTTATAGTTGACCCTTCTCTTTGTTCATCAAATAACATGTTTTTAATGTTTATCCCTTGTAATTTTAAAAATCTTGTATCGAAAATCGATGGACGAGACTTAATTATTCCTAACCTTTTTTTTCCAAAGAAAAAATCATATTCATTGTTCATAAAGAGCAGAGAATACATTCCACAGGTGTTGCTGCACGATTTTAAAGACAAAAAAACTGAGAAGTTTATGACTTACACTGATCATACTTGTCGTAATAGTTACATTTCAAAATAAGCAATTCAAAAATAGTACTCAGATCTTTTCCTAGTCATCATGTTAACCTTTCGAAAATATCTAGGGAGTTCTAGCTGATTTCCTGATTATCATTTCTTTTTGTGATGATCTTTCACTTGCCAACTTCCAAAAGTAGTCAAGTTTTTTATAATTCATCGGCTTGCGCATTTTGTTCTCTATAGACATGATAAAATTCCACCTTACTAAAAAACGAAACCATAGTTTCCAGATTGCTTCCAAGATTCTGTAGAGAATGATTTTTTAAACTGTTCTCCTGTTTCATGAAATTGATCCACAACTCTGAGTCCCCAAATTTTTTTAAAGAGTCCACCAAATTATATTTAGCCAGTTGTAGGAGAAATCTCATCGCTAGACCTTCTGCTCTATTTTTTGTTCCTTCTCCTCCATTTGCTAGAAATCATATAGTAACAGACTCTGGAAGTATCAAGTAGCCTCCTATCCCACACCTGCTATTTTCACAAGCTCCATCAAAGAATCCCACTATTTCTGCCTCACCAATATTTAACTCTTTAAGCTGTCTTTCCTTTTGCCTACTTTCCTGTCCCAGAAACAAATTTGTAGATAGAAAGAATCTAGGATATGACAAAGAAACTAGGATGGTGTAAAGCTTCAAAGATAGAAAGGTTTCTAGCTATCCATACAAACCAAGCCACCAAATAGGGTAGACATCTCATAGTTTTCATATTAGGTTCATCATATCAAGATTTTAAAAAGTTGTCAAAGGAATTACCTTCTCCCATAAACCTCAACTGAAGATTAAACCTCAAGCCTTTCCATACCTGTTGAACAAATGGGCATAAAAAAAAAAAGGTGTTCGGCATCTTCATCAGCATTCCTTCACAAACTACACCTGCCAGGTCCTTGATGATTTCTTCTTTTCATCATATCCCAAGTTAAAACCTTGCCATTTAATATAATCCCAACAAGTATCTTGATTTTATGAGTCGCTCGAGTTTTCCATAATTTTTGCCACCACCAGGAATTAGCATGCACACGGTTCCTCCAAAGTGAAATATAAGCTTCCTTTACTGAAAAAGATCCTCCTTCATTGTTTCCTTGCCACTGTAGAGTATCTGGGTTGTTATGCAACTTTATAAAACCTTTTACCATCTCCACAATCCAATTGTTCCAGCTATCAGACCATGCCTTAGGTATCTGCAGCTCTGACGCCAATTTCCACTTTTGGATAAAGCTTGAAATTCCATCCGCTGCATCTGCTAAGACTGATATACCCCTTTCTTCCAAGAAGCACAAGAAGGCCTGCGGAAACATAGGAATCTTTTTAACACCCTTTACAAAATCTCCGCCAATACGAGACTCCCTTCCATTCCCCACATCCCAAACCAGTTGATCCCCTATAACAAGGAACGCTGCCACAATCTCCTTCCAAAAAAGAGACCCTCCTCGACTAATCTTTCGTAGCATCCTAATCCAATCTAACAACGACCCATTTCCCGTATATTTAAAACGAAGGATGGCTTTCCATTTCCCAGCCTTCGAAATAAACTGCCACGCCGAATTAGCTGCCAACGCCACTCCAAAAGTATATAATTCTTTAAAGCCTCACCCGCCAGCCTCCTTGGGTTTTGAAATAGACTCCCACAATGTCCAGTGAATACCTCTGTCAGCTATACTAGTCCAGAGAAATCTGAAAAAGAGCTTTCTGAGTGAGTGTAGAACCCCCTGTGGGACTTTGGCAATGATCATCCAATAAACATGGATGGCACTTAAGACACTCTTTATAAGTACTGCTTTCCCGCCCTTAGAGAGAAACCTGTTACACCATAAATGAATATGTCTTTCCACCTTTATTAGGATCCAATTCCAGTCTGCATTGCTGTAGCAATTAGGTTTCAGATGAAACCCAAGGTACTTAAAACCCTCGGATAAAGGATAATAGTCCATCGGCATAATCTCCAGGAAACAATTCAGATGTGTAATGTTGATTTCATTAATATAGCAGGCTGAATTCCTGAAGTTAATTTGCATCCCTGTTGTTGAACTAAACAACCAAAGCATGTCTTTAACCACTCTAGTCTCTTCATCATAATTCCCTAGAAAAAACAAAGCATCATCCACAAAGAAAATGTGTGTAACCCTTGTTGCACCAAAACTAATCCCAAAAATTTGATCACTATCCAAAGCCTCATTAAAGAGTCGACTCAAGCCATCCATCACCAGCAAGAAGAGATAGGGGGATAACAGGAACCCCCTAATGCAACCCTCTAGCAGGAATGAAAAAACTGGATGCAGCCCCATTAACAAGAACTGCAAAGCTAACCGTGGTCAAACACGACAGACCCAATTACAAAGGGCAACCCAAACCCTGTTTGGATCAATACCAACCTTATATACAACCAACAGGTACGATCGTAAGCCTTAGATAGGTCTACTTTCAAAACCTTAGCAGGAATTTTCCTAATCTTCAAATAATGAATGCATTCTTGAGCGCTTCCAATGGCTTCATGGATGCAGCGATCTGGCAGGAAACCAAATTGTTCCGGAGTGATATGCCTTGCCAGAAAAGGATTTATTCTTTCTGCTAATATTTTGGATATCACCTTATAAAGGGAATTACACAAAAAGATAGGGCGAAAATCTCCAAAAGTCTTAGGCACATCCAAATTTGGAATTAAAACTAAAAACGTAGAATTAAAACTGGTTAGAAGCTTTCTAGTCACTCTATTCATTTCAACAACCCTCATAAGATCTTCACTCAACAAATCAAAAAAATCTATGAAGAACTCTGATGTCCAATCATCCGGCCCCGGACTCCTCTCTTTCTTCAACTTAAGTAAGGAAGCCTGCAGCTCTTCCAAGGAAACCGGGGCAAAAAGAGCTTCATTATCAGCCTCAGAAATCCATCGATCAAACTTAGAAACAATCATAATAATATCTTGTAAGTTATTGCTAGCAGGTTCACTATAAATATCATCAAAGAACTCAAGCCCTCCTTTTCCCAACTTGTTGAAACCACTAAGTTTCTCACCACTTCCATCCTGTAATTTCCAAATAGTATTGACCATTTTCCTGTGACTTACCATTTTATGAAAAAAGGATGAATTTTCATCCCCTAAAGACAGCCCAACCGCCTTGCTCTTCATCCAGGTCTCTGCTTCTCTTTCCTGTAAAATCAAATTTTTGTTTTCCTCTAGCAAGACCAGATCCTTAAGCATAGCATCTCCCAGAGTCCCATCTTGACCCTCAAAGATGGCCTTTATACGAATTTCCACCTCCTTAAGTCTAGCTTCCAAAGAATCTCTCTTTGTTCTTGACCATGAGACCGAAATCTCTTTCAAATTATTTAAGTTAATGGCAAAGTGAACATCACATGGATTAGGGGAGGTAGAATCAAAAGGCATCCAATTGTCCCTAACCGTAGTAATAAAATATCCGCTTTTAAGCCAGAAAGGATTAAATTTGTAAGGTGTCCCAGGATTAGCCTCCCCTTTCGCAATACTGCACATTATCGGCAGATGATCTGACCCGCCTCCAGTTAACCTCCAGGATCGCAAAAAACAGTCCAACCTCTTAGCGATCACAGCAGACCCAGACCTTTTGTTAAACTAGGTAGGTTTCAGCTCAACAAGTTTTAGATCAATTATGTCTCAAGCCTCTAAATGATTCAAAACAAAAAGTATGCTTTGGATCCACCCGAGCCCCGAGGCCCCAAACCTCACCCCTGTGGAGAGTAACATTCAAGTACCCAACAATTATAAAAGGAAGATCCAATAAAAAAGATTTCCTGAAGAAATCATTCCATAAAGGAGTTTTCCTGTTGTAAGGGACGTAAACATTGAGTAAATTGAAAACCAGCCCGAAGGACTAGCACGAAAAAGTAGTACCTAAACCTGAACAGAAGGAAAAAAATTTCTGCAAACACACAGAGTCCTTCCACCCCATAATCAATCCTCCAAATAAACCCATGCCATATTCCCACACAAAATCCCATCTTTTCAAAACCTGGTTCAACCTACCAACAACCCTAAACCTCTACACATTGTTTCCTGTAGTAAAATAATATCCGGACCATTTAATTCTATAACCCTCCCCAACGTCAGCAATTTTGGGTTGCTGGCTAACCCTCTACGGTTGAAAGATAAAAGCTTCATGAGTTAACCTTCAATGAAGGCATATCTCTAAGTGCCATGGAACAAGGAGAAACTCAAAAACGAAGGCTCAAATCCTCCCTGAGACCCTTCAGGGATTCGGCTCTGTATAATGGGGAGGTTGTCCCTGACAGAGAGCTAGGATTACCCTAACCCACCTTACCCATCGATCTCAGAGCATAAGGGTGTGTATAATCCCAAGAAACCCTTGGACCCACCTTATCTTTGGAGGAAGAATTCTTGTTTCTTATGAACGACTTACACTTCTTGAGAGAATTCCCAGGACTAGCAAAACCAATACTAGCAAGTGGACTGAAGAACAACATCTTCTTTGAAATCTTGAAATCCTTTAAAGAATTCAAGGGTTTAAGAAAATTTAACTTACCAGGCTGCTGCAACATGTCCACCGAGTGCACATCCTTAGGCAAATTAGCTTCAAGAATTTTTGGCTCCTCAACACCAAAGAGTTCAAGGGCATCACCCAACGATCTCAAAGCAGATACAAGACTCTAAATATCCTGAGAAACTCCCTTCCCCCCAACAACATGACAATCCAAACCAGACATAACCTTAAGGGGTACACCAATCCCCTCCTCCAAAAACTGTGCTTCCAAAGTTTGATTCTCAGGAATAACCAAACCACCTCCAATGGCTACAGAGTCAGACAAATTTAATAGATTCTTCCTCTCATTTACCCCCAAGTCCTCCGACTCCATACCATAATTACCCTTTTTTACCCAGACCTTTTTGTAAATGGCAAGTGACACTCCGTAATAGAATGGCCATAGACATGGCACCAACCACATCTAAAAGGAAAATTGACATAGTCTAGAACCTGTAAAAGTCTAAAATCACCTAAAATTATCTCAATAACATCTGGTAGACCTAGGGATAGGTCCACCACGACAAGCACTTTGGCCACAATCCTCTGAGCGTGAAATTTATAAGTCTGGTCCACTAGCAAAGTCTTGCAAATCTGGTTGCCCACATCCAAGATGAATTTATCATTCCAAAATTCCAACAGAAGCCCAGGGATTTTAACCCAAACCGGAGCATTATTGTTAGTTTCCCTGCGGGGATCGAAGCAGGAATTCCAAGATTTTAAACTTAGGGTTTTTTTCCCCCATAGCCAGCCCTTCCTCATAATCTTGGCCACATCCAATTCATCTTTCAATTTGAAACCCAACCAGCCATTCATCATAATAAACAACGCAGACACATAATTGAGCACAGGACCCCAATGCAATTGTAACCAGTCCCTCAGAGGCTGCTCCAGAATACGAACCCCATAAAACCTACCTATAAGAGTTTTACCAGCTAAATCCATAATCCCATCCACTCTAATATCCTCACCAACAGTCAATCTCACCCCATGCCTCTTCTTGATAACCTTCTTACTCTTCTTTGCCCCTAGTACCACTGATTGCGTCTTAGCATTTGCATCACCAGATGAAAAGGTTGTATCTGTTAGCCTCTCAGGTATTCCAGAACTCCGTGTTGAAAACCCTACTTTGACCCTCTCTTTACTTGGGGAAGAGGACTTTCCAACACTCGAGTCATTCATGACACCTTTCGCATGGAAACAATAAAACAGACGTCACTTCTCCACGTATCACTAGCCCAAATTAAACCATTAAAGGACTAACGTAATCCTTCATCATCCTTGCTAGCGAGATTTTTTTTTATAATAATTCCTAACCTAAAACTATCTCACAAAGGATGAGGATCCAGCCTCATTTTAAAAAGCTTGTACTAGAAAATAATGGATGAGACTTTATTATTCCTAACCTAAATCTATCTAACAAAGGATGAGGGCCCATCCTCAAGGACCATGAAGATACTCCACCTATGCCAAGCTTATTCCCATGACAACTTAATTTATTTATGTGGTTATAAATGTGTGTTAAATGGTTGGATTTTTGTTTTTTCTTAAAGTAATTTTAATAAGATTTTTTCAGTCATTTTAATAAGATTTTTTAAGTAATTTTAATAATATTTTTAAATTATATTTTTCTAGTTTGTTTGTAATTATGAGATTAGTTTGTGATTTAAGAAATCACAATTTAAAGATATTTAAGTTGTCAAAATTATTAGGGATCGCATCCACTTAGGTTATACCAATTTTTAACATGGTTGGATTTTGAAGTGTCTTCTCCGGACTACCTTACAAGATTCAAACTTAAACCGCCATACAAAACAAAACCATTAAAACCAACCATACTAATAAATTTTAACTAATATTTTTACAAATTATATATCAATAATTCTTTAACATTTTCTCATTTTTAAAATAATGATTTTTTATCTGTATTAATAATAAAATTATTAAATATCAATGATAATAATAATAATAAAATAACAATACTCATAAATAACAATAAAATATAATTAAAAATGTGTTTAAAAAGTAGTCAATATAGTCCTGCAATCAATATAGGTTAGAATCAGCGAAAAAGTGTTTCATATAATGCCACAATAGAATATTTAGCCCCTGATGTTACCAACTATTTATTATTTAGCCCCTCATGTTACCAATTATTTATTTTGCGGATCCCTTGTGAATCATTAAATCATATTTTAAAAAAATAACTTTAATAATTTACTTATTTTAGTTTTGGTAAGTTATACTATTTATTTTAAAATTATTATAATATATATATATAATTTAAAAACATAATAAAATAAAATTATAAATTATAAATTATTATAAACATAACAAATTAAAATTAAAATTAATTATATATATATATATATATATATATAAAGAAAGATATAAATTAAATTTTTGGGGTCAGTGTCTCATTGTTTAGGGACGTAGAGAAAAAAAACAAAAGAATGTGTTTAGATAGAGAAAAACAAAAGAATGTGTTTAGGTAGAGAAAGATACAAAATAATTTTATGTGTATAGAAGATTATTCATTTAATTTTTAATATTATATTTTTATTTTTATTTAAAAAAAATAAATAAATAAAGTAAAGTTTATTTTTTATTATAAGTTTTTTATTTAATATAATCTTATTTAAAGTTTTTTTGTTATAATTAAATGCATGTTAATTTAACAATTTTAACGTAGTCAATATATTATTTTACTAGAAAAATAGAGTTTATTATCATATTTAATAATAATAACAAATAGAGTTGAAGTCTTGTTTATGTTGGGAGGGAATTAAGTAGAGAAATAAATGTATCAACTAAAAGTTGTATGTTTAATGATAAAATATTATGTTGAAAAGAGTTTAAATTATTTATTTTTGTGAAGCAAGTTGTAGAATTGAACAAGACTATTGGTGTTGAAATCTCCACATATAGTGCAAATGTAGAGAGAAAGTTGTGGGAGGAGATGACGGTGTAGTTTAGGAATTGGGAAAAAATTTGACAGATTGATATTGTTAAAGTATATGAGAAATCATAAGAAGAAAAAATTATAAATTTGTCACATTAATAAGTAATTGACTTCATAAAAACATTAAAATTAAAACATATAGAATTGGTCGTATCAAAATCAAAACATCACATGAAAAGTGACAACAATTATTTTTAAACAAAACTCAATAGTGACATGTAAAAGTTGCAACATGGCACTTATATAAAATTTCATTTTAAATGTTTTGTTTTTTGTTTTTTGTTTTTGGTTTTAAAAATAGAGCCACATATCATAGCATATCCCATTGATCACCTCTTTGACCAATCAGAAAATAAAATAGAATGAATGAAATCTGAAAATTTTGAAATCTATTTTTATTTCAAAAAATTCACTTTAATAAAAAAAAATTAAAAACATTGAAAAAATTTATAACATGAAATTCAATTAATGTAAAATCAAAGCATTTTGACTTGCAACTGAAATGTATAATCAGGATATACATGGAACAAGCACTCAAATTCAAATTTTGGATTATGGTGTCCAGTTGGTATTGGCACGGGAAAAATGAGGATGGAGAAGGCGAGATTTCTAGGGTTTTCTGTCGTTTTTGCAGAAATTTTCGATTTTGATGGTTGATTGGGTGAATGGTGTGGCCTATGACGACTTGGAGTCAAGCCGCATTGGCCTAGTACCAGCCAAGGTAAAAAAAGTGGGAATTTCTCGATGGTTGTAGGCTACACTTTCTCTCTTTAACCGGATCTTTCGAAATTTCTGCATTTTTTGTTTCTTACTATCTTCGGTTGTGGTTACTGGTTGCTGGGTTTGCACTAGATTTGTTGGTCCCTACCACTTAAGATTACTATGAACTAAAGATGGCTATGATTTGATTTTTCCATATTTGGCGAGGAACTTTAGGGTTTGGCAAATTTGGGTCCCTACCGACAGGTGTCCATTCCCTGATGTCTTGCTGAGGCTTGTCGTTGCGATTTTTTATCCCTTACATATGGAAACTTCGGGTCATTATCAAACCCTGTCGCCGTTCTCTTCCCAGTCGATATTGGGGGTTTCGAATGAACCTACGGAGGGTTTGGCTGCCCCTCGACGGAAGCTGTGGGGTCAGAAGGCTAAAACCAGAAGATTGCTGAAGACATTCAAGGCTAGGTCAGAAATAGTGAGGTTTGATATTGATGAAGACCACAGTCTGGAAAAAATAAGGGTTTTCTCTGAACGTGCACTGGTGGGCAGATTGGAGTTTGCCAAAGGAAATAAGCTGGAATTGTCGGAGTGGGTAACTAAGTTTTGGGTACCACTTACCGGCATGGCCCCCCGAATCAACCTGCTCATGAATCGATGGATTTTATTCACATTCGTTGAAGCGGCTCACCTTGAGAAGATCCTATCTCGGTTCTGGGAATTCAAGCAGGGATCTTTATATCTAAAACGTTGGCATGTACACTTCAATCCCTTACAGGAATTTCAGCCGATTCGACATCTTTGGATGATGGTACCTGGTCTACCTATTGAACTCTGGTCCGAGGAGATATTTATGGGACTTGCAAATGCGGTTGGTAAATTTGTTAGATTTGATAAACAGAACCTGCATGGGATGGACCGCAGATTTGCCAAAATCATGGTCGAAATCGATACGAGGATTGGACTTCCAGCTGAAATAGAAATTGCCTGGGGTTCGAGAATTTGGAAGCAGGTTCTTGATTATTACAAAATTCCATTCAGATGTTTTTTCTGCAAGGAGGTTGGACATGTGCGTGCTGTTTGTCCACAGAATCACAAGGTTTCTACTGTTGCTGTTGATCCACATTCTCCAACAAATCACTAGGGTAAGTACATCTGCAAAACTCCTATAAATTACCCCGATTTGACCCCGGAAGACTTAAAATTTTTAGAAAATTCAGAAAAATTATTATCCCATCGTATTGCAACAGGTGATATACAAATGAGACACGACCTTGTTTCTGGGCTCCCTGTTCGTAATAAAGATCCATTTTCCTCTCAGTCTAAAGTTGGCCGCAGGATTTTTGATAACTTGATACCAGAGCCATCTGATGTACCGACTGTTTCAGTTGAGGAAAACCCTCCTAACCCTACCTCAGATATACCAACTATTCATTGCCCTGTGGACCCTGTGCCGGAACATATTGATATCTTGGGGCTAGGGTTAATTTCTGATTTGGGTATCCCCTCTTCGTCTACACATATTATGAGCAGGGATTTTGGTCAATCTCCGAGTTCCATTAAGAATATCGATGGCACTGAAGTTGAATTATCTGGGACAGATAAGGACATATTAATAGAAAGTGGATACTGTCTGACTTCAAAATATGATGAATTCCCTCCCCTTCCCACATACTCTAAACTCCCAGGAAGTGGATCTTTGGCTCAGCCAGTACAAAATTTAAAATTCTAGAATGTCACCATTAGAAGAGGGAAGAAAAAAAAGTCTTGGGCTAAAATGGATCAGATTCCTAAGGATTCCTATACCCCGATCTCTCAGAGATTAGAGGAGGTAGGTAGACCTAAATCAAATGAACCCTTGGGGCTTAGAGCGCAGTCCCCCTCCCCATCTGGTCATTAATGTCTTGTCTGTCTCTAAATGTTCGTGGATTGGTTAAAGCGTCTAGGGCACAGGATTTAACCAATCTTTTCAAGGCTACTGTCCCTAACTTAATCTTAATTCAAGAGACCATGTGTAATGCAGAGATTGCCATTCAAAACCTCTGCAAACTCCTGCCTTTGTGGGAAGTTACTGCAGTTAATTCTTGTGGACTTTCTGGGGGTCTTGCTGTGGCTTGGGACCCTAATATATTTGCATTCAAAACATTTTAAACTCCCTGGGGAATACTACTTAAGGGTTCCTTTTGTAGCAATAATCAGACTCTTACGATCCTTAACTGTTATGCTCCATACAAGATGAGACTACCATTTTGGACCTCCTTAAAAGATTCTGGACTTCTAAACTGCAATGACCTGATCATTGCAGGTGATCTGAACTTTACTTGTCATGTCTCTGAATTATGGGGACCCAACGCCAGAATTGATGATTTAGCAAGCTATTTTATACAATTTATGGTAGATTCAGATCTGGTTGATGTTCAGCCTCATACCATGACTCCCACTTGGTCTAATGGGAGATTTGGCTCAGATGGTGTGCACAAAAGATTAGACAGATTTCTGGTCAAATCAACTCTGCTGGGCAACTTTCAGAAGCATAGATCGTGGGTATGTGAACACAAATTTTCGGATCATTGGCCGGTTATCCTCCAACTTGAAGATCTGAAAATTAAACAAGGGTTCCCTTTCAAATTTAACACATCTTGGCTCGAAGATGAATATTTTTGCAACATGGTAAGGAATTTTTGGATAAGTGCTACTGTCTCGGAAAGCAATCCCATTCAGACTTTCTGTTCTAAGTTAAAGAAATTGAAAGATGAGGTTACCAGATGGATAAGAGATAGAAAAGAAGCTGATAGAAAGGAGTTACTACAACTTGAAAATAAACTTCAGATGTCCATTTCTGCAAACATTCGGGGTTCTCTTTTGATTGAGGACTTTGAGGTGATGAAAATGATTGAGAAGAAAAAAGAGGAGCTACTTTTACAAGCAGAGAAAGAATGGAGGCTAAAAAGCCGTGCCATTTGGATATCATCTCGTGATAAAAATACTAAATTTTTCCATTCGTATGCTTCGGCGAGAAGGAATTCCAAGATCATTTGGGATATTGTGGACGGCAGGGGGCAATTGTGCTCGGGTCTTGAGAATATCAAATCTGAGGCTACAGCTTTCTTTGGACAAAATTTTGCAGATTCTGGTGAATGTGATTTAGAGGAGCAGATCAAAGTTGCTACACTATATCCTCGTTTCTTTACTGATCGAGAAGCTGACAGCTTACTGGATGCTGTGACTTTGGAGGAAATTGAACAAACCCTGAAATACTTTGCTAAAGAAAAAAGCCCTGGGCCTGATGGGTGGCCTGTAGAGCTTTACTTGCATTTCTTTGATCTGATGGGTAATAAGCTTAAGGATTTGGTGAACTATTCTAAACTCAATGGATTTATTTCTGGAGGGCTTAATTCCACCTTCATCACACTCATACCTAAAAAGGATAAGCCCAGTTCTTTTAGTGATTACAGACCGATTGCTCTTTGCAATTTACTGTATAAACTTATCTCTAAAATTATTGTAGACAGGCTCAAAGTTGTTCTTTCCAGGCACATATCCAAGGAGAAATTTGGCTTTTTATCTGGAAGACAAATACATGATGCCATAGGCATTTCTCAAGAGCTACTACACAGTATAAAGATCTATAAGAAAAAGGCTTTGCTTCTCAAAATGGACTTAGAAAAAGCATATGACAGGGTTAGCTGGTCATTTCTCAGAATGATTCTTATTAAAATTGGGGTGCCGCCAGCTATCATTAAATGGATCATGGCCTGTATCTCAACTGTGAGTATATCAGTTTTGGTCAATGGTAGTCCATCTGCTTTCTTTCGATGTTCAAGGGGAATTAGACAAGGGTGTCCATTGTCTCCTATCTTATTTGCCTTGGTTATGGATGGTTTCAGTAGATTGATCAATCAGGCTCTTTTAAGAAGACAGATAAAAGGCATTAAAATTTCAAAGGAATTTGTGATTTCTCATATATTATTTGCAGATGATGTGATGGTAGCAGGAGAAGACTCTATTGATGAATGGATCTCTTTTAATGGTCTCTTTCAGTCTTTCTGTGGTGCATCAGGGATGAAAATCAGTTTAAGAAAATCCAATTTCTATCATATGTCTCCAGATGAAGGACATCTAAAGGACATTCTTTCGCTCCTGCCATTTAAGTGTCATAAACTGGAACTTGGGCTTAAATATCTGGGTTTTTATCTTAAGCCAAATAATTATATATGCAAAGACTGGTATTGGTTGTTGAGAAAGATTGAAAAAAGAATTAATCACTGGTCTTACAGGTTTTTGTCCATAGGTGGGAAGCTCATTCTATTAAAATCGGTGCTCTCCAGTATACCGGTTTACTGGTTTACACTACTTGAAGTACCAGCCACCATTCTCAGGTATATAAAAAGTCTGTTCTTCAACTTTTTATGGTTCGGGACTGCACACTGTGATAAGATCTCTATGATTGCAGCAGATAGTATTTCTAGACCTATCAAATTTGGAGGATGGGGAATATTAGAGTTAGGCTCCTTCAATATTGCGCTCAGACTCAAAAGTCTCTGGCGCTGCCTCACGGGAAACAATCTTTGGTCCTCCCTTATAGCTTGCAAGTATTTAAAACAGGATTTTTATTGCTGGATAAGGAACCCAAAAACTGTTAGCTGGAACTTTTCTCCTATTTGGCGAGGGTTCATGAAGATTATACATTGGATTAAAGATGATCTTACCTGGCAGGTAGGGAATGGAGAAAGGATTCGAATTGGAGTCGATCCTATCATAGGTATGGAAGATAAATTTACTCTACCACAGTCTATTATACAATACCTCCAGATTCTGGGTATGAATACACTGGACAAAATTCATCTACAGCAACATGATTATGCAGGTAGTAATAATTGGGTGTCTGCTAGGGATATTGGCCTCACTGGATATCTTGCTCGTACCTGGGATGATTATTTATTAAATTTAAATGCATCAGGTATCAGACTAAGTCAGGATTCGGACCAGTTACTCTGGAAAGGCAACACTGCAAATGGAATGGTTACGGCTCGCACAACATATTATAGAATTGTTCAGGATAGGCTCATATATCCACAAGATTGGTGGTACAAACGTCTTTGGCACTGGTCCATACCACTCAAACTCAAATGCTTCTGCTGGATTTTATTGCAAAATAAACTAAAGACATGGGACAATCTTCGTATTCGTGGTTGGAATGGTCCAGGTATCTGCACTCTTTGTAAGGAGGACGAAGAAAACAAACAACATTTATTTGTTAAGTGCAGATTCACAATGAAGACCTGGGAGGTGATCTTGTCACATTTATCAATATACCAAACATGGGATGTTGGGGATTTTAATCATTGTCTACTCAATTGGTATAGGAATGTTAAGCAACACTTCTACATTGCTATTTGTATTTCCTGGGCCATATGGTATTCCCGTAATAGTGAGCTATTTCAAAATGTCACTATCAATCCCACACAGTGTAGCATGATAGCATTGAATATGTTTTCCAATTGTAAAGATGATATTTCTAAACTAAAGACTGACAGGATCAGTGCTTTCAGTTTCAAGGTTGATCAGCCCATTATTTTTTTTGATGGTGCATCACAATCGGGGCTTTGTGCTATTGGAGGAGTGATATATTTGAATGAGGCACATCATTTTACTTTTAAACTCAATTGTGGCACAGGCACAAATATGAAAGCAGAACTGATTGCTCTGTGGTGCATGCTTAAAGTGGCTAATATTTTCGGTTTGGTCAATATTAAGGTTTTTGGGGATTCCAAAGTCACAATTAGATGGGCTGCGAGTGATTTTCAACTCAATGTACTTAACTTAAGGCACTGGGCACTTCGGGCACAATCTGAATTGGCTAAACTTCAGGGTGTACAACTGGAGCACATCTATCGTGAGCAGAATTCTCTAGCTGATAAACTTTCCAAACAAGCTTTAACAGGTTTTGAAGGACAACTTATTTGGGAGGAATGGGTAGAGCTCAATCTCCAGGATGAAGGCACCATTTACTTTTTTGACTAATTTTTGATGTCTGATGCCAATGAACATATTTTGATAGACTGTGGTCATTTGATTTTGTGTAAGAAATGTATAATATGACACTAGATGATATAGCTGGCATGTGATACATATCAGGATTATGGTTTCTGCTGAACTATTTGGTATATCCGATTCATTTTTGTCGAATTTGGATCCATATTGTACTATTTGATTCATCTTTTTGAATATCAATAGTAGATTTTTTTCGCTGGAAAAAAACTGAAATGTATAATCCATATTTGTCATGGACTAATAAGAGAAGTATTAATATATAAGTTAAGAGAAGTATTAATATATAAGTAAAGAGGGAGAATATGATAAAATAATTTTAATTTAATGTAGTTTTTTTATCGCTTCTTTCTTTATCTTTTAATAATAAAACTTATTTTCCAAAACAATATATGTATTTTTCTATTTATCTTCTTAACCAAATTTCATTGTCTAAAATAATTATTTATTAACATTAATATTAATATTAAATCATTAATCAATTTATTTAAAGTGTACTTATCTATGTGGTGGTAAGTGCAAGGGGAGTCCTTTTGGACTTTGATGGACAAATGGAACTAACATTTTCTTGGGGAATTGGCAAGGCTACCAACAACTAGGCAGAACTCTCTATGCTTTGTATACAAGTTTGGATATCAGTCATCGCCTTCAAATTCAAAAACTCTTTATTCTAGGACACTCTTTATTGGTGATCAAGCATATAAGGACAAGGACTATCAAAGAGGGAACAATTCTCTCAAGAATCTACGAGTGGATCATCTGGTGTCTTAACCAAATCCATGACATCGAGCTTTTGCGCATTCGTCAACACAATGACTCACTAGCTAATCGCTTAGCTAATAAGGTGGCCAAGTTGGAAAGTGGGATTTTAATTCAAAATGGAGGCCTTCCCAAAAGAAGGCGGCTCCCTTAGTTTAATTATTGGTGGAGCTAAATCCAATCAATTAATGCATCATTTAATGTCTCTTGGAAAGGGGAACAAGGATTACTTCTGGAAGGATCCACAAAATGTGGCATATCCTTCTGAGTATGTTGCATATGAGGGAGCCTTGACAGTCCTATATCCTTCAAGCTCCCTCCACACCTTGTTTCTTCTATCTGGTATCGATCCTTTTATGGCATCCTTACAACTTGCTCATGGCATGCGTGGGATTATTCTAACTTAGGTTGATGGCTATGCTTGACGTGGAAGAGAGAAACAAAGGGTTTCTCTTGGGTTTATTGACATGGCTATGCTAACCTTCTCCCCTCATTCAAGGACCCTTGGTAAGTGGCCTCGCCTCCTTTTCTCTTCTTCCAGTCAAGTCACAGGTTGTGTTGTTGGTAATTGTGAGGAGTCTATGGGATTTATTTTTTGTCCTCGTGGTGGTCATTTCATTATGTGTAATAGAGGATTTTTCCATCAGGAAGGGCTCTGTTCACACCCTTCTCTGGCTTTGAATCTAGGCATGGATAGTCATGCAGGTCAAGGTGTTGTGGGAGGGGACGAATAGGGAGACATAAGGAAGATAATGAAGATGTTGAGACTTCTTATCTCAAGGATTGAGGGGTTGTAAGGGATTGTTTACAACAATAAATATCATATGGTCACACGAGATTAAAAACATAGGATACTTGAGATTACAGTTGAAGAACATGAGTAGCAAATTGCGAAGTTAATTAATGACTCTGATATGCATTGTAATATCCTCTTTGGGATGTCTAAAGATGATTAGTCTAGAAAGGTATAGTCATTGAGTTCCAAGCATATGGAAGAGGACTTGGTTCAATAGTTGAGTATAGTTGCAATGGAAATTTCTAGCTCCAGTGAATTGGATAAAGATTAGCAACTGTAGAAAGGCCATAGTGGCCATGAGTTCATATAAAATGTTTGTTGTTATAATATTCTTACTTGCAATAGGATATTAGGACAATACATAAGGATCTATACCTATCGGTATTTTGTGAAGGTGACAAGCATAGAATTACTAAGGTATAAGAAGGAGAGGGTGTGTATGTTATCATCAACCTTTTTGTATATTTTGAACCTGCTCTTATATATATTTTTTGTTGATTCTCCTTAGTTAGTTTTAGTACAAAATATTATACCTATTTCGTTTTTTTAAAATTGACTTATCTAATAAAAAATAGATCATGAACTTGGTAAAAAAATAAAATATAAATGATCAAAGTTCAACTTCATGTCTTAATATTATAATTTTAATTAATAATAATATTTGATTTTAGAGGTCACAATTGTGAGGGATCATCTACGATCCTGGAGGAAAACAAGAAAGCAGTTTTGCATCGGGATTAGGAATGGTGACAAACAATCAGGTGATTCCCTATGATCTTCTTTAAGGTATTAAGATGGAAAACTCATTAAATATAAAAAACCATGTTGGTCTTCGAGGAATCCTTGATATTAATCCAATATTTTTAAAGTCAACTCTCCTCTAAAAGATGAAAATTGCATGCATCATTGAAAGTATAAGAATAGAAATTCAAATGATGGAGGAGGTCCAATTCTTACATATCCGAAGAGCATTTGTCACATCCCCTTCCATCAATCCAACTTAAGGGAGGGAAAGTGGACTAAATCCGGGCTTCCAATTAGCCCCATTCCTCTTTTACAAATTCATAACAAGTAAAATACATGTGTGTAGATGTATAATTCAAATAAACACAATGGAAACAAAATCTACTACACACATCTAGTATGCAATTTCTAGCATAATAATCATAGGCATCATTTAAAGACAACCAATGTAAGTATTCATTCCATTCAACAATTGAATAACTAATGAATTGAAAACAAAAAATCTTTCATTGAATACTTATCTTGATATGAAGTTGTCCTGAGCAACTGGCTATGCAACTGCAACGTTCCACCAACCATAGGCCAATTGTGCTCCTCAATATCTCAACATAGCTTCCACCCCTGAGCTGGGAATGATTTCCACGGGGAAAAGGGAATAGCGACTAACACATATCCAAGTATACACCACATCTCATCCAAGCCAATTCACGGTTGGGTTTATCAGGTTGTTAAGGCAGTAAAAAGGAAGGAATTGCTAAGCTAGTGAGCTCAACCACAGATCCATTGGTACCTCTACAAGATTTAACTATCTTGGCACCCATAATACCTACACACTCACCACAAGGAGGTATCCCATTCACTGCTACAGAGTTCCTCAAGCCATACCTTCCTTTCTAGTGCTCTTCAGGATGTACATAGAAAAGTATCCAAAGCCCTATCATCTTCGATGAGGTTACACCCTCCACTAGGTTTATCAAGCCAATTCCAAATCCTTGTCTACTTCTGGTTGCTTACACCCAAGTTCAATCCAAAACAAGGGGATACACATAATCCAAACCATAGATATATCTCAAACACACAGCAATGCACAACTATTGGGCATAGAAAAATGAAATTGAGAGGGGAAATCAACCACTAAGGAACAAAATGATTTTTCCAATAGGCATACAAGCATTCAAATGGAAAAAATGACCTCTTTGAAACCCCATTTCGAATTCACTTTCCTCCCAGTCGTTCTACAACCCAAAAACTCCCTTCTTCCAACTAGAAAATGAAGGAAAACACAATCAATTTGGGGAGGAAAACACCTAGCAAGCAATAGGGCTATAAGAGATCAAAAATCTTGGATGAATGATGGATTGGGAAGCAAAATTCATGGGTCGTTTCTTTCCCAAGAAGAAACACATCCAAAATGATGGCTTTCCCATACACGAAATTTGGATAGCCATACTCTCCATTTCCCAAAACAATAACTACCTCAACCACCTCTTGGAAGAATTAAATGATTGGGTGCATATGTCAACATGGGTAGTTAAAGTTTCATGGGTTCTCTCATTGACACTTGGCTTGAAATTATTGGCTTCAATGGTTTGAATATTTCCCTCCCTATTCCTTGTAAAAATCTTTCCCCCATACTCTTGTTTCCTTGCATAACTAGTTGTGGATATTTTTTATTAAAATATATATATTTACACCATATTTACGATTTCCATCATGCCATGCTTGCATGAGATCCACATGAATCGATTTTTAATTGCTGATACATAAACGATAAATCGATGGCAGGGCCTTGGCCTTGAGCTCCTCACCATGATTTTATAACGATATTACATCATTTACATGTTAAATGCAACGGGGTCAAAATCGAGGTGTTACAACATTACATTTTGAAACAGATCCTTTATCCAACCAATCCTCAAGGATAGATGAAAACGCTCTTTTAAAAAATGGGGAATTTATTTTCAACCCAATTCACTAAGTTTACAACCCACTCAATCAACAGTGGTATGATAAATCCACATAAAAATGACCTTAACTCTGACATCAAAAGAAGGGATGATGAATTAAATATATCCCCAACTTCACACATGCCTTTGCTCCACCAATTTTAGATTATTGAAGGAATGGGTTTCAGTTGGTAAGGTGCATATGGAATATATGCCATAGGATTCCATGCTCAATCATCTCGTTCCATAGTGGTAAGTTATCATTGATTTGTTTATTCGTTTGGTTTGGTATTAGTGGGAAAGTAGTTGAGCTATAGATGAATTGAGTCCTTTGTGGGTTTCCTTAGTCACCTTTAATCCGTCCCTTAGGACTAGTTCTCTTCTCAAGAATTGTTTGGAACCTTAGCCTATGTGTTGGGACAAAGGGTAGGTATGAATCCATCTTTAACTTTCATGTGCTTCGGTCCAATTTCCCTAAGTTCTAGTGTTGCTTCTCTATCTCAGCTTCTTTGTTGAATTAGGGTTCAGTGACTTGTGATTTTAATTTTGAGAGGGGACTGTTGAATGAACTATTGTCAGTCATGGATTCCCATTCCTCCAATTTTCAAATGGATATACATGAAATCCGTCAATTTATAAGACAACAAGATAAATTTATAAATGGAAATATAACCTCAATTTTATTAGTCACCATGAAATCCCATGAACTAGACCATTAATAGACCTCCAAAAATAAAATTATCATAGACATTCTTGTGAGATTTTCAATTGCTAAGATCTAGATTCATAAGACAATGTCACGTGGAATATTTCAGACATTGAGAGAAGAAGAATATAGAAGATAAATTGTGGAAATCACTTTGTATTTTATTCATCAATATGATAACAATATATAATACATCTTCCATGTAGAAAATCAAATGCCTTGGAGGTAATTTGGAAAGAGCAAAAAGGAAAAGGCTTAGATAAGGCAAAAAACCCCATAGATGGCAAACGCAATTTTCAAAACTGTACTAGAGGCTCACGAATTGGATAAGTATGGTATGGAAGCTCATGACTGAGGTAAATAGAATGTGGAGGTCGAATTGGTCAAGTGGCAAAAGTTTCTAAGTCAACTAGCTTTACCTTTTCCACTAGAAAGCAGAAAAAACAGGACAAAGCTAACTAAATCAGGAAAGCACCTTCTAAACCAGAAATAGAAAGAAATCAGACAAAATCCAATGAAATCTTATCCATAATCTTCTCAAGTGCGCCCTAGTGACTTAGGATGGCAAGTGGTCCACTAAAAGACAGAACTGGCATATTTTACCTAGTCAAAACTCAGGAAATTAATCATAAATGATTAATTAATTTATCCTAAGTCTAAAATGGTATAGGTGGATTTTTTTAATAATCCAACAACCCCCCTTAAGCTTGAATTTATGTGATGGAAATAAAAAAAAATCATAAATATAGGGCCCAAGCAACAAGGCTTATGGTCACCCCAATACAAAAATAACTAGTCCATGTAAAACAAGGAAACGGGGAAAACCTCATAGGAACAAAACCCTCCCTCAAGAATGGACATGCTTGATGTCTTCATACTCTCTTGTTGCTCATTTGTAGGAGTTGAATGAGATGAATGATTTGAATGGGCTGTTTCTGAGTAACACACTTGATGAAGAGATTGTGGATGGCATGATCATGCATCAGTGTATCAATGTGGTGTAGGAAAGAACCATTAGTAGAGGCTCCAGGAAGCTCATCTTCTGATGATGGAGGAGCATCATATGAATTTTTTGTGTTGTTGTAACATTCATAATCAGATATGAAAACACAATCAATGATGGAAAGAAGATATATGCATACTCCTTCCCAAGGAGAAACAATGAGCTCAACATGATCAATTTCTTCTATAGCTGCAATGTGGTGCACTAGTTCTTGTACCTTCTTCTCAAACTGAAGTAGAACCTTTCTGATATTGAAAATGAGATCATGCAGCTCTGAAATATCAGAATTTGATTCATATGGAGTAGCAATCAGAAAATATGTAGAGTCTCCATAATCGAACAGAGTTTCAGTAGGAAAAGTGTGAGAAACTAGGTCACCTTGACAGCTGAGCGAGCCTGGAGAGTGTGAGGACTTGACTTGTGAACCATGAGTGATGGGGTCAGGTACAAATGTGTGAAATATCATTCCAATGATGGCCAAGGACATGGCTGTCCAACCAATGAAATATATGAAAGACATAAGAACAACAGAGGCAAGTGACACAGTGTAGGAAAACATGGAATTGTGTAGTTTCTTAACTGGAGAAATTGGGGGTTGTAGGGTCTTTTGTGCATACAATGGTTTCTAAGGTGTCATGACCTGCATATAAGACTATATATCATCTTCAATATCAGAGTCTAAAATATTTGAATGGAGGTGGAAAGACGGCTTTCAGAAGACAAGTTAGAAGCTAGTAAAAAATGACTAGTTTTGAGAGTAAAATTGGATGAACTGACTGAAGATTGTATCAAGGAAGAGGTGGAGGTTTCCGATTATGATATATAAGAATGTGAATCAAAATCAGAGACATAAGAATTATCTTTCACTCTATTACTCAAAGCATAAGCATGATTACCTTTGGGAGAGGCTTGGAAAGAGTGTTCTTGTTCTACAACAAGCTTGCCTTGTTCTTTCTTTGCAAAGTCAGGAACATCTATGTTATTCTCTTCAAGCATATTGGCCATGATATCCAATTTATTTTTGAAGCAAGACTTCTCAGGATGAGTTCCTTTGCAGCAATAAGAACACTTGGGATTCTCCTTCTTCATCTTCTTGGAGTTGGAATCTCCATCAGAATCCTCTTCATATGGCAATATCTTTTGTTTGGATTTGTCATTCTTGAAACTCTTTGCTCCATGAGCAACAAGTGCAAATTACTTGGAGGGTGTTAGATCCCTCATTTGTACCAGCTTGTCCTTCTCCTTAGTGAGTGAATCAATGAATTCACGCAAGCTTGGCATCTTCCAATTAGGAACTGCAAGTCTTGTGGTATGAAAAGTAGACACAAATACTGAGTATTATGAGCTCAATTTTGACATAATGGTAAGGATTAATTGCTCATCCTTCTTATCTATGCCACGTTGCTTGAGTTGAAGCACCAGGTTCTTGAATTTTGAGATGAAATCCTCCATTGAATCGAAATTACTTGGACTAAGTGAGATCAGCTCAATCTCCAATAAATGACCTCTGAGCTCATCCTGTTTTCCAAAGAGAGGATCTATCTTTGTCCACACTTGATTTGGAGTGGATAGAGAATCAATATGGAATAACATATCTAGAGATACAGAGAGACAAAGTAACCCATAAGCTTCATCAAGCCCATTGAACCATCTTTATAGCAAGTGTAAGTTGTAACTCTAGCTTAAGATGTAGTTGTGATCGCAACCATAAGACCCCTTTAAAAAAAGTTTATGTAATCTCTAATCATATCTAAGCCAAGAATACATCATAATATTTATGAAAATAAAAAGAGTGCAATTAAAATTTTTAATAAACTCGAACTCTAACCATAATAAGGATCAACACGATACAACATTACCTTCAATTATTCAATTCCATGAAATACGACTTGACCTAGTACCAAGCTACATTTCGATCTATCATTTCCTTTCAATTCTATAAATGTAAATTGAACTGAATACACAAATTATATTTCAATTCTATCGTTTCGTTTCGATTCTAGGAAATAACAAATTGACATAAATACATCATTTTGTTTCAGTTCTTTTATTTCATCTTAATTCTATTAACATATAAAATTGAAATAACACAAACGTTACATTCAATATTTTCCATTCATTCAATTTCTATGATGTATAAATAGTAGACAGGTGGTTATAAATTCAACTATTGTGTTTCCATTCTATCGTCTCATTTCAATTCCCTAAGATAAAAATTAATATATATTCCAATATCGCATTTCAATATAATTAAGAAATAAAATGATTAACACATATTCGAATATTGCATTTCAATAATTAATAATCATAATACAATATTGCATTTCAATAAATAATTAACATAAATTCAATTGCATTTCAATACTATTAATAGATAACAATTATCCTAATTTCAAATTGCATTCCAATTCCATCAAGAGATACAATTTCAACATAAATTCAAATTGCATTTCAATCCTATTAATAACTAAGTAATTTAACATAGATTCAAAAGCTAATTAACAATGCCAGACTTCAATCGAATCTCCTTAGCTAATTGAATATCGAGTATTAATTAATAAGACAACGAATTCGTAGAGAGTATCATTATAACACCTCTTCATCTATCTTGGACGAACTGGCTGCTTAAAAAGAAAGACAGAGTGTAAGTTCCAGGAAATCAAGATCTTTTTAAATAATAGGTTCAAGCATAGACAGAATTTTGAATTTTGAATTTTGAATGTAGATCGATTTCTTCAGTTAAATCTGGTATCGAAAACATAGCATAGACAGAATTTTGAATTTTTAGAAGTAGATCGATTTCTTCAGTTAAATCTGGGATCGAAATCATAACCTAGACAGAGTTTTGAATTTTTAGAAGTAGATCGACTCTGCTACAGGGTTTACGAAATAAAAAACAATGGAACCCGAGTTAACGCTAACATGAATTAGATCGATTTTCTACCTTTGTTCATTTGCTCCCCAAGTTCATAAAAATTCAGAATTACATATGCATTAACAAGAACCCAGTTTGCAATTTATAAAACCATATTGACCTTCCAACATTATTCATATATCATCCTCACATAGAAAGAAAATAATTAAATAACAATGATAATAATTTGTTGAACTTTATTTTCGGGCGTCGAACTTGAAATGGTTTGAGTAGTGGCTGAATCAGTTGTCCGATACAGTCCAATGTTGACAAAGGTACCGACAACCCCTCAGTTGACCACCCTACCGTATTGAGGTTACTCTTCTTCACCCCGAACCCCTTAGTTAATGGGGTCGTAAGAACAGACTAACGAGCTTCCCGACGGGATCTCCCAATTCCCGATCTAGCTAATCCCAACTCCCAAGAATCATAACATAATCAGAGATTATCATGCCCATCTAGCATTAGGGAGCAAGAGATGTTATTTTATGCTTCTCCTCCCTCATTATATAGTAAAAACTTGTGTGCCATGTGTCTGTCCATGTACATATTTATTTAATTATTAATTTAATTACAATTATTTTCAATTACAAGTGTCTCATTAACTTTAATGTGCACCTAATTCCCTAAATCAGTAGAAGTTAGGTGTAGAAGAGTCCTACTTCTATTTTGTTCATCATTCAATTTACTAGTAAACTAGTTATTTTTATTTATTTAATTTCTTTTAAATAATAAAAACTTTTAAAAGAAAATTTGTTTCTTTTATTTATTATAATCTAATTCCATTAAAAGTTTATAAGATATTTATGTATATGTTTCTTTTATTTAAAGCTTTTATAAAGTATTTCCAAATTGAAGTTTAAACTTCTAAAAGTATTTGTTTCTAATAGAACTTTAATATAATACTTCTAGTTTAGTTTAAACTTTTCTTCTTTTTACAAAGTAGGAAATAAAATAAATAACTAAATTAATTGTTTTTGTTTTGTTTCCTTTTTCCTTTTTATTTTTTTTCTTCTTTTCTTCTGAAAATAAAATAATGAATATTATTTTATTGTAATTGTTTTTTAATTTAAAGTCACTTGAATTTATCTTTTGATAGAGTTTCAATTTCTTCATATGTTAAATAACATTATTTTTTCTTGTCCAGGTGTCTCTTCGGCGAGCTTTTCTGAGAGTTCCATTTATTTCTTCTTATGGGGAGGATTGCGTAGCGATTGAGAGTCGTTACCGCGATCTCTCAACTACGCTTCTTTGATACTAAGGGATGTTGAGGGATAAGGCTCTCCTTATCGCGCACCCCTCAACTCATCGTACGCGACCAAATCGTTATGGCCTTGCCCGTACGGCACACGCCTCCCTGGGTGAGATGAAACAGCTTCACCCGTGCGTGGATTGCTAATTCAAGGTTGACAATCAGTCGTCGTACCCCTATGTGTTCTTTCTGTTCTTACGACTCCTATAATTCCATTTTGGGTCAGTCGGTAAATCGTCTTACCTGCCACTGCACACACTCAAGCGCACATTAGTAGCGCTGCACTATAAAACATTTTCATCATTCTTTTCAGTATCTCAGTCAGTCGATTCTACTAAATATTCATCATTTTAACATCATGCTTCGGTCAATCGAGCATGTTCATCATTCATTGTTTTATCTCGTTCAATCGAGTATAAAACTAACCATCATTTTCATTCCAAGCATTTTCAACATTCATCATTTTTCCATTCTAAAGTATTTTCATCATTTTTCATTTTTCATTCTAAAGCATTTTCATCATTTTTCATTTTCTCAGTCAGTCGAGAGTATCCATCATTCATCTAATCATTTCCATTTCACATGTAAAATTCAAAGCAACCATTCATGGTCCAAGTTTTTATAAATCCGGGTCACTTCAAAACAGTGCCCTCAATAGTCAAATCAGTCATAGGTCTCCAACAGTCTAATAAATCATAAGTCTCAAATAATCTAGTCAATCATAAGTCTAAAATAATCAAATCAATCATAGGTGCTGAGGCAAGCATTACAATAACTCCCTTTTTAATGTATAATATGTCATGAATATGGTCATTTCACCAAATATTGTTAAAAATATCGTACATTTCAAGATCCTACATAAAGAGAGAATCAATGGTTTCAAGTGAAGAATAAATTAGGGACAAATCAAGCTACTTCATTGGGATTTGTATCGCAAAAAGGAAAATCAATCCCCTCTTCAAATATGCATGTATTCCTCGAACATATGGATTTTGATCCCTTGGTTATTGCTTTAAATACCCCTCAAATACCCCACCTAATCCATATTCAATTATTTATTATTTTCCCACTCCAGACTCTTTGTAAAATCCCTCTTCAAATCCTTCCAACCTCTCTCTTAACTCCTCCTCTTATGTTGCTTCAATCCTTCTATCTAATCCTTAATCAAATCCATCTCCTCTCATTCACCCTCCTTCAACATATGTATCATTATATTTTGAATTAAACCCTCATATTTCGTTGCAACCTATCTTCACATAATTAGAAGTAGTATCTTTTTTTACTCTTGAGAACAACCCTCCAAAAGAAAAGAATGTAGAATAGGAGAGTCAATTCGAAAAAACAATTCTCCTAATCCAATGGAGTAGTAACAATAAAAAAGGTTCAGAAACATAAGGTAGAGGAAAAGGTAAGAGAGGAACACCTTCCTAAGAAAATAAGAATAAATCCTACAAAAGAAAAGATAGAGGAAGAAGTGAACAAAGAAAAAAAGTATAGGAAACCAAATGAGCATTGAAAGCTCCTTGGGAGCAAGGCTCAAATCTCATTCAATAATAATCCCAAGAATTCATATGCCATCAATGGAAAAACATGGTAGTAGTTCTAAACCTTCTCAATGGTAATAACAAATATTGTCTCCTAGAATTGTAATGGTTTAGGAAACAAATATAAACCAAAAGATTTGAAATATCTAATAAAGGAAGGGAATACAACAATCCTCCTCATCTAGGAGACTAAACTTCAAGATGGAGAAGCCATCATTGTGGGAAACAAAATATGGAAGTCAAGTTAAGGTATAGTATCAAGCTTTATGGGGTGTCTAGAGGAATTTACACACTATTATAAGTTTAAAACCTTTGGAGTGAAACAATGCATACAAATTATTAAGAAAAATAGAGATTAAACAATGTCACACAATACACAAAGATCATACAATACACAAAGACTTACTATGGAAACCCTTAACCAAGTAAATTAGCAAACTTAGAGTCGGACTTCTCACTTTCTCACTTTATTTTCTTAACCATTTACAATACAATATTTAGGTATTCCATAGCATCCAACACCCTAATATGTTAACTTGGATTATATTATACCTCAATCTATTAATTGTGATTAAATTATACATTTTCCAAAAAACTAGGGGTATCGTAGGGTGATGCACAAGAGGGATCAAAGGGTCAAGCACCCCACATGAAAAATATATAACACATACCCAGCATTCCCTAACTTCTTGTTTTCTTTGCGAAATATTGGGCCACATAATGATATGGTCACAAGTTCAGGGAAACAATGCCCATAAATTCTCTACACCAAAAAACTTCTCAGTACTAATGGACTTTGTTAGTGAGTCTAGAACATTCTCGAAGGTGTCAACCTTATCTAGAAACAACTTATTGTATTCAAATATATCTCTCAAAAAGTGGTAATACATATCAATATGCTTCATTTTAAATTATAAGCATGGTTCTTTTCCAGAAAGATTGAACTTTGACTATCACAAGATAATCTTATGACTTTCTGTACAAACCCAATACATTAACACATTCTCTGCAACCATACAACCTATTTACTTTCATGGGTGACCACCATGTATTCAAATTTTGTAGTTGAGAGTGCAGCTATAGACTGTCTCTTACTCACCCAACCGATAGCTCGTCCAAATAGGTTAAATGCATAATCACTTGTAGATCTTCTACAATCAAGATCTATAGCCTAGTTTGCATCAACAAAGACTTGTACATATATTACTCTGTCTAGTCCAAGTCTTCCTTGGTAATAACTTGCATAATCTGTAGCACCATGGAAATACCTAAAGACCCTCTTTATAGTTGTCCAATGCTCCTTCTGTAGTTTTGACATATATCTACTAAAAACTCCCACTGCATGGGAAATGTTCGGTCTAGTACATACCATTGCATACATCAAACTTCCAACAACACTAACATAGGGAACTCATGACGTGTCTTATTATTCTTCCTATGTCTTAGGACATTAATCTGTAGATAACTTCACACCGACAAAAATAGGGACCTTGACTGGTTTACGTTCTTTCATACTAAACCTATGCAATATCATCTCAACATATTCTCTCTGATTCAACAAAAGTTTTCTATTTGCACAATCTCTTTTTATGTCCATCCCCATAATGAAGTTAGCAACATCTAGATCCTTTATGTCAAATATGGAGGATAGCTGCAATTTCACCTCCTTGATGGAATTCATGTTGTTTCTATCAACAATATGTTATCGACGTACAACACTATATTAATGAAGTGATTACCAATCTACTTGGAATATTCACAGTGATCAACTTTGTTTCTCACAAAAACCCAATCCAATGATGTATGTGTCAAAATTTCGGTACCACATCCTAGGCAATTTCTTTAGACTATATTAAAGGGGCTTCTTTAGTTTGTATATAAACTCTTTCTTTCCCTTTATTGTAAAACCTTCTAGTTGTTTCATGTTTATTTCTTTTTCAAGATCCCCATGTATAATTGTTTTCTTCACATCCATATGATCTACTTCAATAAGAAGAGCAATAGAAGTAGACAAAATAAATCTAATAGAAGTTAGTTTAGCAATAGGAGGAAAATTTCACAAAAATCAGTGTTGTTTACCTATAAATATCATTTTGCTACTAAGCGGGATTTGTACTTGTCCACTTTACCTTCTGCATTCAACTTCTTCTTAAACAACCATTTGCTACCATTGGTTTTTATTCCAGTTGATAACTCAAATAGATCCCAAGCTTCATTTGTATCTTAGGCATCCATTTCTTCAACCATGGCCTTCTTCCAGCATTTACTATCATTTGAATCCACTAATTCCTTAATAGTTCTAGGATCATCATCAGTAATAGATAAAGCAAAACAAGAATGAAAATTAGATGGGGAATACCTTTCGGGTACCCTTGTTTCCTGTGATGATCTCCTCAAACTGGAGTATGAGGTTCTCCTTCTTTTGATTCATCTTTTTTTTTTAGTTGGACCCTTCATCCTCTAAATCAAACTCTATTTTATCTAGTTTATTTTCCCTTGGTACAACTTCTTGTTTGAGAACATATTTAACCTCTCTAAAAGCAACATTCCAAATGTAAACAATCTTGTTAGTAACTAGGTTCCAAAGTTTAAACCCTTTCATACCATATTTATAACCAATAAAGCTACATTTTTTAGCTTTATTATCCATATTACTCTTTTTTTCCTTTGGAGCATGTACATAAGTATCACACTCAAAAAAATTAGATGTTTAAGAGAGGGTTTCTTACCAGTCCACACCTCATGTGGAGTTTTTTCAAATAATGTTGATGTGGGTAATCAATTTACCAAGTAACACGTAGTATCCACTGCCTCTACCCAAAATGCATGTCCTAACTCGACACCATTAAGCATGCTCATTGCCTTTTATACCAACGTCCTATTCATTTTTTCTACAACTCCATTCTATTGAGGCAAGTATGGAGTATTCTTATATGTTATTATTCTACATTTCTTAATGAAATCCTTGAATTTTTTTATGCAAAACTATCCACCATTATCTATCCTCGACATCTTTATTTTCTTCTCTGTCTCATTCTCTACAAGAGCCTTAAATTCTTTAAATTTAACAAATATCTTGTATTCCTTTCAGAGGAAATAAATCCATGTGTTCCTTGAAAAATCATCTAATATAAAACATAATACATAGATTTACCTAATTATGGAATATGCATAGGTCCAAACACATCACTATCTATTAAGTCTGAAATTCCCTTTTCTCTTGTAGCACCATATGCAAATCTTACCCAATTTTGTTTTACATAATGCAATGTTCACAGAAATTGAAATGTAGTGTGCAATCAAACATACCTTCAACCATAACTTTACCATATAATGCATGAATACCCTTCTTTCCAATATGTCCCATTCTTTGATGTCATAGCATTTCCTTTTATCTAGAGACAATAGGGGTACTATATTCTTTATTTCCACCCTCGGGAACAACATTATTGTTACACCCATTGATGATAGTGCTTCCCAATGTCTTGTGCAAAGTTCCATTATGGACTCCCCTCATCAAGACTATTTATCCTCAAACCATTTTGCGTGTTTCTTTTGCATACACAATTTGTATGGATACATCAACCATATTATTGATGGATATCAATTTTCCATCCAACTCTAGAATGTGCAAAACCCCATGCAGATTTCTAATCCTTCCATCCTTGAGAAACAACTTAAATATTCCATGTCCTATGATTCTGGTCATCAAGTCATTTCCTAAGAAAATATCACCTCCTTGTACTTGTCATATTCATAAAGCCATTGTCTCTGGGGAGTCATATGAAAATAAGCACCTAAGTCAATAAACAATGCACCATGATTTGAATGAGTACTTGTATAATCCAAGAACACATTCCCTCCTTCTATGGATATATTCACATCTGAGGAAGTTGAATAATCAAATCCATTCCTTTTATTAGTATTTTTATATCTACAATCCTTCTTATAATTCCCAACTTTACCACATTTCCATCATTCCCTTAAATAATTTCTTGGAGATTTAGATCTACCTTTATATTTAGATCTCCCCCTTGAAGACTTATTTATTTTTGTCTTAGGGACAATATCTCACACACAAGGATTCGATGCTCTAACTATGCATGATTTTTCACCTCATTTCCTTTGATAACAACGAAACCACTATATCCTCAAACTTCAATGTGGTTTTAATTGCACTACCAATTGCTACAATAAAAAATTGTCCCAAGAATGTGGCAAAGAACATGGTAATGCAATACGTCTATATTCTTCCTCCATATTAATATGAACAGATACAATTTGACTTACCAGAGTATTAAAGACATTTAGATTATCTGACACTTATTCATTATCATCCATCCTAAGATGATACAACTTCATTTGAAGAAACAACTTGTTTACTAGGGATTTTGATTGATACAAACTCCCTAACTTATCCCACAACTTATTTGTGCTATCTTCCCCGGCAACATTCAACAACATCAAATCTAATAGGAAAATTTGAATCATACTTCTTAACTTTATTTCTGGCATATCCCAATCTTCTTTCAGAATTATAGTAGGTTTTGTACCCGGACCCACAACAACCCATTACTCTCGATCTATAAGATCTTCCATAGCTCAAATCTATAACAATTGAATTTCTAAATTTTGATTCTAGAACTACTTGCAATTCACTTTCAACAACGAATCACCACTATAAATCTCCCATTGGACCCAGGTTTATCATAGACCTAAGATAAACTTGCTCTATCAAACAAGTCGAACCCTTAGCAATAAAGGTGTCCCCCTGAAATTAATAATTGAGCTTTGATACCACATGTAAGTTTAAAACTGTGAAGTGAAACAATGCATACATATTCTTAATTAATATAGATTAAACAATGGCACACACAAATTACATACATATTTACCCTAGCAACCCTTAACAAGGAAAACCAAAAAACTTAGAGCTGCACCTCTCACTTTTTCCTTATATTCTCTAAACCATTTACAACACAACATTTAGGTATTCTGCAACTTACAAAATCCTAATTTTTAAACTAGGATTATATTATACATCAATCCGTTCTCTAAGATTAAATTACACATTTTTCGAATATTTGAACCAGGGGGATCGTAGGGTGATGCACCCCACATGCAAAGAATATAACACAGACCCAGCAACTCTAGGACCAACTACAGTTCACTTTAGCTCATAAAAACCCCTCAATATTGGATCTACATAGATCTGATACATAAGGACATTGAACAACAAAGAATTTAATTCAATGTATATGCATTTATGGTGCACAAAGATAAATAATATGTTGGGAAAGTCTTATGGAAATGAAAGAGACTCTTTCGGTTCAACGAAGTATCCTTGCATAGGACTCAACTTGGTTTTAAGGTCAAAAAAGAGAGAGGAAGAAGTATAATAAGGGATGGTTATAGAGGGATACTAGAGGACTTGATCCAACAATAGGGTTGGATGGATATAAATCCAAATAAGGGGAGATATACTTGGGAAAGCTAAAGAACTAGGCTTGGAGACATTGCAACTAAATTGAATAGGTTTATCATCAATAGTAATTTGTTGTTGAAAAACTTAGAGATAACATCAAGAATAATTTCATTAGGTGTCTCAAATCACAATCATGTCTCCCTTTATTTCCAGTAGTCTCGGAACTATGACCTTCCTTCCAGGTTAACCCCCTCTAGCCATATAATATGGAATCTATGTATATAATAGAGAAGGCTTGGAAAATTAGGATGAAGGGTCTCCATTCTTTATTTGGGAAGAAAAAATCAGAATACAAAAAAGGTGTTGAAAAAGTGGGCAAAATAAAACTTCAAAGAACTCATATCTAAGAGAAAATAGTTATATATCAACAACTAACAAACCTGCAGCAAATTAAGGATAGACAAGCAAGAGATAACACATCACCAACTACTTGAGGAAAGAACTCTATGTGGGGGAATACATACAACCTTTAGGAAGGAGAAAAAACTTTGGGTATTGAAGTCTCGCAGTGAGCTAAATACAAATACACTTAATTTTTCCACAAGCAAACTAAATAAAGAAATTACTAAAAACTTTTTTATTTTAAATTAACACTCCCTCATACTTACATCTTTATTTTTACTAATATTTCTTATTTTGCTTTCATTGATGAATTTTTCTTCAACCTTTAATAAGGTTCTTAACCCCTTTTAGATAAATTTTTTCTTGATTTTTTATTCCTCCTAATTATTCTTCTCATCAAATTAATATCTACCTTGTTGACTAATCATTTTAACTTAATTTATTAATTATTTCAACTTTAATATGGTACTTTGTCTTTTTGCTTAATTAGTTATTTCAACATGCTGCTTTAATGATGGATCATTTAATCTTAATATTTTAATTATTTCACCTTTCCCTTTTGTTAATATTTTAGTTATTTCAACATTCTAATTTAATAGCATTTATCATTTTTCTTAATATATTATTTATTTCAACTCCATGTTATTCTTTCTCTCTATTAATCAATTCTTTTAGTTTTTATTAATATTTTTTCCAAGCTACTTGTTTATTAATTTCTGCTAACCTTCTAATTTTAGTACCAATAAATCGAACTAACTTACTACTCATTAATTTCACATCTTAATTATTGGTTTCTTGAATTCTTACATTTTTATATAATTTTTCTCTCTTGTTTCTTGCATCCATTATCACTTTGTTAAAGTTTCTTTAACGGCTACTTTCCCCTTAGCTTTTGTACTCAGCTAAGTTCTTTTCTTACTATATGCAGTTTCTTTCACTGATTCCATGAAGATGGGTGGAGTGTCCACTCGAAACGTCGGTTTCCAAACTTAAACACAATGAAAAATCCAAAATCATTGACACTATAATTATGAAAGACATCGCGGAAAATGTATTAGAGTATGAAAAAATTAAAGAGGTGTATTTTAATCAATTCAAAGATCTACTCACGATCAAGGAAGAGGAAGAGCTACTAGTGGTTCAACTCATGCTTCAATGGAATCCATAATTCGTCTCTTACAAGGATGATCTAGAACTAAATAGGAGATTCAAAAATATGAGGTAATAAAAGAAATATGGAATTAGGAAGCTAATAAAGATCTAGGGTTGGACAACTTCTCAATCCACTTTTTTAGGGAATTGTAGGGTTTGATAATAAAAAAATCAGATGATAAAATGGTCAAGAAGAAATCCTAAACTGGGTTGGAGTACAAACTCCTCTTTTTTTGCTTTAATTTATAAAGAAACTAATCCTTAAAGTCTTTTTCGAGATTTCGGTCAATTTCCTTATGTAATGTTGCATATAAAATCCTAACCAAAATCATAGCCAACAAACTAAAAAATATCCTTCGCGATATTATCTCTGAAAATTGAGGTTTTGTGCAAAAAAGACAAATTATAGACAATGTCCTCATCCACTAGGAAATTCACTCAAGTAGAAGCAATAAAGAAAAAGGATGTATCATCAAAATAGGCGTGGCGATTGCTTTTGATCGAGTAAGACATTCTCTTCTTTATCTTGTTATGAGAAAATTTTGTTTTCCTGATTATCTTATAAATGGGATTAAGGCATGTATGGGAATTCCTTGGATAACTCCACTTGTAAATGGAAATGCCACTTCCTTCTTTCAAAGCAATAGAGGGATGAAGTAGGGATGCCCTCTCTCCCCATTTCTTTATATAATTATGAAAAAACTCTTTATGTGAAATATTGAAACAAAAAATAATGGTAGGAAGGCATCTACGCATTACTATGGTTTGAGGAGTTTGATAAATTAGCCACCCCAAATTTGTTGATGAATATTTCTTTAAGGGGGAGAATTAATTATAATAGCTAAGTGATTTAAGGGAGTCTTGGACCATTTTTTTTTTTTTGACAAGAACATATGGGTATTGTATTAGAGCCGGTATTTTAGCAACCGAAAGCTTTTACATAGAAATTCTAGCATCAATACACCTCTGTAGTAGAACAGCGATCTTGTAGATTCGCCCAAAATATGGCAGGGCTCCCTACTCCCATTTGCCAGAATTATTTAGCTATTACAGGGAAGAGAGGCGTATTATGCAACAGGGACAGCCTCATTTTTCCAGTTTATCTTTCAGGTTTGAGACTTGAGCTTCCAATGCTGCGATTCGGTGCCCAAAATTGCCCTGAGTATTCGCCACGTCCTTGAAGCCTGTGCGAGTCTCATCTTTGAAATCTTCCATTTGTTCAGATATTTCAGTCTTCAGTTGCATGATGTCTCTGTTCAGGATGTCCCAGGATTGCTCCCCAGCCTTGGAGAGCGCCTCAATTTTAGCCTTCTGACTGTCATATTTTCCCCTCAAGCGCCCGAGTGCCTCTTCCAGGGCACCAATACGCTCATCTGCAGTGAGGCCAGAACTGGAGGAGCTCGCCATCTCGTGCAGGGGCGCGCGATGAACCACGAACTGAGCTGGATCTGGAGACTGGATCCTCAGCAAGCCTGTAGCCGAAAGCTTTACCAACGTGCTCTGTATGCAGAGTGGAATGAGGACGAGAATAGGGAGGAGTTCATTTAAGAGCGAGCAGGGAGACTCCCGAGGGCGCGAGGACCAGTCCCTGAGCTGGAGTGCAGGGAATCTCTGCAAATTCATGAAAAACATGATTTTGGGTAGCCCATGAGCATGCTGCGTGAAGATACAGGATCTTCTACTGCTAGGGAATGTCACATCGCTGACACAACCCATTGATTTTAAGATTTCCCTGAGCCAGTTCGACCCCTTTGTTGGCTTCCATGTCTGCATGTTTATTGAGCGCACGAAGCACATGAAAATATCTTATTTTATGGAAAAGGTTGCTAGTGTGGAGAATTTTTTGAAAAATATGGCGGAGATGGACATTCGGGGGAGCCTTCTTGGTTTTGAGGGCCTTGATAAGGATCCTGGAGTCTCCCAAGACTGTTAAATGACGAATTCCATGATTACGAGCAATTTTTAAACCTTGCCAAAGACTGCAGAATTCAGCAGTGTTATTAGTTCCAATTCCAAGTCCCCAGGAGTAATTGATGCTGATTATCCCTCTTTCTGACTTGATAATACCTCCGGCACCGGCTGGACCTGGGTTTCCTTTTGAGGCCCCATCGAAAAACAGGCATGGTTCATTCAGGGATTCTTCCCAGCGACTGAAGTCTGCTTCCTCCAGCCTGATTTCCCAAGTCTCTGTATGAGGGACTCCGTGGGAGGGATGGGTAGGCAGAGTTAGCATGCTTAACCAGTTGACCTCCTCTTGCAATAGAGGGGAGACATTGTTTAAGGAGTGGCAGTCCATGGTTTTGCCAAGGATTGCTCTAGCCTTTACTGCAGTTTTCCAGGGAGGGGCTTCTTTACTGCGGAAGATTCTATTGTTTCTTTCAAGCCACAGTTTCCAGCATATGGCTTTTGGGATCCAACCCCAAGCAGTTTGAAGCAGGGACTTGTTGCTCAAGTTGAAGGGAGACAGAGATTTCCAGGTGAGGAAGAGGAGCTGAACAGAAAGGGGTAGGTTAAGGGCTTTGTTAAGGTTCATGGCATGGATCCAAGTATCTTTAGCATAGGGACACTCCAGCATTATGTGGTCCATGGTTTCATCACTGTTTTTGCAGAGGGGACATCGGGTTGGGCCTGCCATTCCTTTTCTTCTGAGGTTATCACCGGTGAGAATACTCTTATGGGCTAAGGACCAGCAGAAGATGTCAATTTTCGGGATGAAAGGTTTGGACCAAATAAAAGTCCAACCAGCAGGATTAGGGGTAGCATAGGGGATGGTCTGGAGTTCCTTGTAGCCTTCCGCAGTAGAGTACACACCTGAGGTTCCCCAACCCCTTCTATCTCTGGAGCCCAGTTTGGATGGGGATTTACCTTGGAGGAGGTCCAATAGAGCATCTGCTTCATTTTTGAGATCAGGAGGAACGTGGCCTAAGTCCCAACCATTCCAGATCTCATTCTCCCAGACAGAAATGTCCATTAATGTGATGGAACCTTTTCCAATAAGCCAAGTTTTTATATTGCTGATATGCGAGTTAGAGCCTAGTGGGGGGCTCTCCAGAATGGAGTCATCCCAGAAATTGATAGAGCTGCCATTTCCAGGGATCCAATACAACTTATTCTGGAAAGATGGCAGGGCTTTAATGCATAACTTGTGGATTGGCGATCCCTTTCTAGGAGGGGGGTGCTGGTCCAGACATCTCTTCCTCGGGCCAGGGAAGTATTTTCTGCGGAGGGCTTCTTTGCTCCAGCTAGTTTTCCCAGAGACCATATGCCAGACTAGATTGGCTCCTAGAGCAAGATTTTGAGTTGTTAGACTTCTAATCTGAAGGCCACCTTCATTCCGAGGCTTTTTAATCTTTTCCCAGCTGACAAGATGAATTTTGTTCCCATTCCCTTTCCCTCCTTCCCAAATGAATTTCCTTAACAACCCTTCAATCTTGTTGACAACCGAGCAGGGAGCGAGCAGAATAGAAGATTGATAAATGGGCATGCTATTGAGGACTGATTTGATGAGAGTAGTTTTACCTGCAAGATTGAGCCAGCTAGCCCCCCATTTCTGGATTTTGCTTTTGATCTTGTCCACAATAGGATCCCAATCTGCTGAAGTGATTCTGCTTTTACAAATGGGGATTCCGAGATAAATGAAGTTATTCCAGTCTTTGGTTGAATTCATTCCCAGCGTTCTGCTGATGTCCCTTAGTTCCTTGGCAGAACAGTTCCAGCTGAAGACTTTGCTTTTGTGGAGATTTATTTTGCTCCCCAAGACTGTTTTGTACACTTCCAGTTCTCTTTTGAATTGCTCCGAGGAGTGGATAGAGGCCCCTCCCAGAAGAAGGGTGTCATCAACGAATCGGGCATGATTAATGTCCCTGACATTGTTTACTATTCTGAGCCCAGGAAGCACGTGAATGTCTTGACTGAAGTTAAGTTGAAAGCTGAGGACCGATGCCTGGATGGCATAAAGAAGGGGAGAAAGCGGGCATCCTTGCCTTAATCCTCTGGAGGCTTTGAAGAAGCGAGTTGGCCTTCCATTTACCAGAGGGGCAATCCAAGGGTCCCCCACACAGCCTTTGATCCAGCTAATGAAGTTGGTGGAGAAACCAAATTTAGCCATGACAGCAAACAGGAAGTCATGTCTGACTCGGTCGAAGGCGTTAGCTAAGTCGAGCTTGATGACCATGCCTTTCTCATTACGCTGGTTGCTTGAGTGGATAGCTTCTTGAACGAGGATGATGTTATCCAAAATTTTCCTGCCTTTGATGAAGCCTCCTTGGTTCTCCGGGATGATCCGAGGGAGCAATTTTTTCAGTCTGGTGGCAATGATCTTTGTAATTAGTTTGTAGCCAGTGTTACAGAGGGAGATGGGCCTGAATCTGTTGAAGGAGTTGGCTCCTTTTTCTTTAGGGATCAGGGCCAGAAAGGAGGAATTCGTGCTGCCTCCTAGCTTGTTGGTGATCTGGGAGTGCCTAACCATTTTGAGAAGATCATACTTGATGATTGTCCAACAGCAGATGAAAAATCTTGTTGTAAAGCCGTCCGGACCCGGCGCACTATCGAGTTTCATAGCTGCGAGAGCAATTTTAACTTCATCCATGGTGATAGGCGCTGACAGGGAGTTGTTTTCTCCCTCACTGATGATCTGGGGGATGAGATCAAAGGGATGGGAGGTGGGGTCGAGGGGCTCTTCAATGGGAGCAGTGAAGAGGTCAGCGAAGGTTTCAACAGCTGCCTTCTTGATTCTCTCTGCATCTTGGATCACTTCTCCATCATACCGGATTTCAGTGTCAGCTTTAAAGTTTTTCCTGGCTTCAGCTTGTTTATGAAAGAACTTGGTATTTTTGTCTCTGCTAAGGAGCCAGAGGTTACGGGACTTTTGACGGTAGTATTCTTCTTCAGCCCTACAAGCAGAGAAGAAGTTCTTTTGCAAGGTTTCTTCCTTGGAGTGGGTCCAGACAGACGCAGGGGAGGAACCAGATAAGGCTTGGTGCGTTTCAAGTTCAGCCTGGGCGAATTCTCTGTTGGAGGCAGGAGAGGGAAGATTTTTGGCCCAGGCTTTAAGGGCAAGTTTGAGTCGTTTAAGCTTGGATTCCCAAACAAAGGAGGGCGAGCCCGCGAGGTGGGTATTCCACGATTCAGCTACAGTTTGGAAAAAGTCATTATGGTGAATCCAAAGTGGGCTGAACCGAAAGGGGATAGGACCAAGATTTGGATCAGTGGTTAGCTCAAGCAGAATCGGTCTATGGTCAGAGGTGTAGTGTGGGAGAATTTTGGAGGAGGCTAGAAGATTCAAATCGAGGAAGGAGGAGTGGACAAGGAAGCGGTCAAGCCTTGCTGCAGCATGGCCTGGCCCAATTCTTTTATTTGTCCAAGTATAGACGCCATTGATGGGTTTGATGTCAAGCAGATCCCAACCAGAGATGATGTCTTCTACCCATTCTCTAGATGGATCTCTAACCGGATTTCCTCCTTTCTTTTCATTAGCTGCCAGAGTCACATTCAGATCTCCAGCTATAATAATGTTATCTCTATTCTGTAATTGAAGAAAAGTTTCAAGAGTGTTCCAGCACTCTTTTTTTTCTACATGCAGAACAGGGACATAGAGATTAAAGAGACATACCTTGTGTCCAGATTGCTTGTGGACCAGTTTTGTGAAAACCCAGTGATCAGTACGCTCTTCAGCTTCAATATCATATAGGAAAGGATCCCAGAAGGTGGCGATTCCTCCTGAGGCACCTCTTGAATTATTGCCTATCCCAACACTTTTTTTCCAAAATCTTTTTCCGATTTGGAGGGTCTTTATCTCCTCCATTTTAGTTTCCTGGATAAGCAGAATCTCAGGCCTATGGATTCTGATTAGATCTCTCATTGCGTCTTCTTTCAGGGTGGATCCAAGCCCTCTGCAATTCCAGGAGATGTATTTCATTGACGGATTTGGGGGGAGGTTTTGGCCTCTTTAGAGGCCTGATTTGTACCTTTTTTTGACCGGGTGTTCATGATGCCTTTTAGAGTTTTTTGAGAGCCTTTGAGGACCTCCAGATAGGTTGCTTCTTCCCTTTTTTTCTTCTTGGATTTCCTTCCTCTTGGGGTTTTGATCTGGAGGGAGTAGAGATTGTTGGATGTCTCTCCTTCGGTATCTTCTTCAGGATCTGAGTCTTGCAGCTGGGGATCTTCGTTGACTTCCTTGGGCGAGCTTGGTTTATCATTTTCTTCTCGAGTGTTGGGTAGTTCACCAGGTTCTAGCAGATCTGCATTCAGGACATCAGTGTCCTCCCTGTTGGCATGCTCAACCGGCAGAGGCACCCCGATAGCTGTAGGATGCATCTTCTCGGAGAGGATGGCCTCTGGACGTTCTTTGGGGCTTGAGACTATGATTGGGTCTTCTTTTGTGGACTCGCAGGAGGGTTTGTTTGAACTTGAAGGCTGATTTTGCATGTTCATGACGTTCTTTTCAGGGTTCTTTGGGATTGCCTTGCCTTTCTTGACTTTTTGCCATCCTGCCTCATCGTCTGAGACCTGATTTTTTGGACAGTTTCTTTGAAAGTGACCATGTTCATGACATTGGCGACATTTGAAGGGGATCTGTTCGTAGTCGAGCTTTTGGTAGTATGTCCATTCTCCTATTTTGAGTTTAATAGCTTCAGGGAGGCCTGCTTCAAGATCAACCTCGACACATATTCTGGCGCATGAGTATTGGCCCTTGTTATCAGCTTTGTCAATGTATTTCCCTAAAGTGTTTCCAATTTTTTCCAGAGTGGGAGTGTTCCAGCAGTGAATAGGAAGGTTGGGGAGCCTTACCCAGACTGGAACTTCTGTCGGCACATCTGTTTCTGCATTGAAGTCAGGCGTCCATCTATTGAGGTATAATCCTTGAGCACCCATGAAGTATGGGCCATTTCTGAATATCAGATCTCTGTCTTCTTGGGCTATAAACTCAAAGATGAAGAAGCCACGTCCTACAGGGTAACAGGTGACACTATTCTTTAGTTGGGGACGCCAGTTCCTTTGAATCCAGTCGTCGGTGGTCTTGGTTGAGGGCCAAAGCCCCATAAACTGTCCGACAAGTCCCCTATCAGCAAGAGCTAAGGCAACTTTGATGGGGATTTCACCTGGCAAATCGATTTCAGGGATTGAATCAAGCTTTTTGATGAACTTTGGAACTGCTGGGGCTTTAGGTTTAGATCCAGAGGGGCGAAGGAGCAGGTTGAAGGCGTCAGAGGCTGTGGGAGGGGGAAGCCCTCCCCCAAACGCCGCCATTACGAACGCGAGAGCCAAGCAGCGGCTGCGTGCAGGCTAGGGCAAAGCAGAGCTCTGCAGCGACTAACGCAATCCTAATGTTCAAAAAACCCAGTCTTGGACCAATTTATTAATGCTAAAAGGGGAGTAATAAAAAAAATGGTAAACCAATATTTATGAGTGGAATATATATTTTCCTCTTCTTCAATCTATTTCCATAATTATTGATTTCCCTTGTGAGGAGAAGTGGTCAACCTTCAAGTATTTATGGATTCCAATCACTCTCAGCTCTCCCAAATCTTTGACTAGCAACACATTATTCAAAAAGTTTTTAAAAATGCAAGAATGGGGGTTGATTTGCTTAACCCAATAGGGAGGATTGTTTTAATAAAATTTATCATTTCGGCTATGCACTTATGTCAAGGATCAACTCTTTTGGCATCAACAAGAATAACACAACAACTTGGGAAAGCAATATGTGAGTTTATCTAGCAAGGGGGTAAGAGCAATACTAAGAAATTTCATCTCCTAAGATGGGATACAATAGATCAACTCTTTTGGCATCAACAAGAATAACGCAACAACTTGGGAAAGCAATATGCGAGTTTATCTAGCAAGGGGGTAAGAGCAATACTAAGAAATTTCATCTCCTAAGATGGAATACAATATGATCTCCTATGGAATGCAGAGGGATAGAAATAAAATATCCACAAAATGTGAATCTATCAATGGGAGAAAAGATACTATGGATATTGGTCTTTGGTGGAAAATTGTGTTGGAAATTTGTAATTCATAAAAAAATATTTTCAAGCTAGTTGATTGAGATACTTATATTTGTAAATGCAAGAGACAAAAGGCTCTCCAATTTGGCGAACGTGTAGAGTGGTTACCCATATCATTCAATAAGTACTATTACGGGTCCTTGCAAACAAATCTTGTAATGAAATATGGGAGTATTGAATCCTTGGAAAAGTATCATTAAAGCACTACATTAAACTCTTGGAGTTGCAAACATGGATGCAAGAAATCCATATTAAAGTCTTGAATGATATATTAGAATGGTATCATCAAGGAATGGGTCTATGGAAAGGGTGGAGGAGACCTATATGGACAGAGCATTTACACGATGAATGAAAGTTGTTATTCAATAAACTAAATGGACAAGTTCTAGTAAGCAGGGATATCTAGGACAAAAGGAGATAGGGAAACCAGGTATATAACTATATAGTCAAACAAGAATATAAATTGGAAATCAAAGAATGAAATCCAACGTCCTAGATTAGCCATACAAAAATCAACATGGAGGGAATATTGCCTTCCAAAAGAAAAATTCTTCTATTGGATTTGTGTCTCATGGAAAGGTGTTAATAGTTCAGAATCTTAAAAAGAGAGGCATCCAAGGTCCTTCTTGATGTTTCCTCTATGCAAAGGAGGAAGACAAATTGTAGCACATCTTCCTAGAATGTTAATATTCCAACAAAGTCTAGCAGGTGGCATTTTTCAAATTGGATCCTCAAGTGACTATCCCACAAAACAAGAAATAAATGTTCCACACATGGAATAAAAATTATTGATGAAATTTTGAAAACAAACCTCTTTCGAAAAGAGTTTGGATGGAAATCCCAAAATGTTTATTCTAGAAAGTATGTATGACAACCAACAAGATGATATTCCATGGTGAATTCATCTCTCCTCGCAAAGTAGTAGTGCAAGATAGAGGCCTATTATCAAAAACCATATAAGAAAAAGGAATAGTATAGTAAAATATATAAATATTGGAAACATAGGAGATATTATGGCTCAAGGATGTGATCCTAGGGGGGACATACAAGACCAAAATAAAAATGGATAGACTAAAGAAAACAAATATATGGCAACTTAAAATGATAGAAGAATAATTTTAAAGTTGGAAGCTACCAAGAAATTTCCAAAGCCTTTATTTTGATGGGGCTCTGAAAGGAAATCCAAGGGAGGAAGGTGCAGAGGGATCAATACCTATCCAAAGGGAAATTAAAAAAATATCCTTCAATTGGGGTTTAGACAAGGCAAACAATAACCAAGTATAGATCTTACATTTATATCAAGGTATAATGATTTTAAAAGTTTTGAGGGTCAAGTGAATTACTATTATAGGAAATTCCATAATCATAATAAGTCATATGTTCTACAAATCTAGTCTAAGAGACTTACTTCTAAACAAACTTGTCCTAAGAATGAAAATCTTGACTATGAGTTTTGATTCAATATCATTTCATCACGTGTTAAGAAAATTCAACATCTTAGCAAATAACCAAGCCAATATAGCCATAAGGTTAGGGAAAGGAAATTTAGTAAAAAATGGGGGGGGTGGCTCTATGCCATCTCCATCGAGAATATAGCCTATGTGTATAAGTTTGAAATGCATTTAAGGGATAAAGACAAGTGGCGGCATTGAAGGATGATGAACTCAAACATTTTAGTCTCCCCTGAATCCTTTGTACCTCTTCACATCTCCATAATTCAATGCTTAGTTATTACACATGTTGCAATAGGATGACAAGCATGATGTGGGATTTATCATTGTCTAGGTCTTGTCCTCGTGATGTGTTTATTTATTAATTGTTTGCTATGCACTCAGAGTCTATTTTTCTCACCTGCCAAACTCTAGAAAGTGAAACCTTTCTTTCCATGTAAAGATATAAGGAATTTGTAGTGGAAGTCTCATTGATTTAGGAGTGATGAATCCCCATGCCCACTCAAATAGGTGATCCCTACCTAGAACTTTGGAACTATGCAAATGTGTTCAACATTATGAGAGGCATATAGATGAGACTAAAGAATTGTCTAGGTTTTATGTAAGAAAATGAGACAAATGGAGGAAGGATTGGTAGCAAAATCATGAGATTAAGATGCACTTGTGGCATATTTATATCAAAAATTTCAATTATGTTGGTTGATAGAAAGTATTTCATAGGGCATGAAGGAAAACTAGGAAAGTACTTTTTCATACATTTAAGTGATGAGTTTCTTAGTCCTTTTCTTTACTTTTCAATAGTAAACAATATAATGTTTATATTAATAATTAAGGAGGTAGTTAAACAAGAGACTATGGAGAGGGTTGTCTCAAGATGGGATGCTAACTCATCCATTCTTGCTATAATACTTTTCATTCCATGCAAACTATTTCTACTTTTTGGTCTTCCTTTTCATCTTCTCTAAATGTTGGTTAGCATAATGTACCTTTTGGTGATACCTAAAAACATTTAACATTATTCAAATCATTCTTACCTTGGGTTGAATCTTCCCTCTTTCCCTTCTCATGTCCTCTCTCATTTCCCTTCTTCATCCTCCTAAGGAGGGATATATATTCTACCTTATTTTGATTTTTTGAATAGGAATCTAACCTTATCTCTTTTTACACAAATTCATCCCATATCTTAGCATAAGTAGGTAAATTATCACAAGCACAAACAACTGGATTAAAGGGTTTTGGGGATGAAGACAACCCATTCAAGGTAATGGAAATGACTAACTTTGCATCATCCACTTTTTTCCATATGGAAACCAGCTAATATCTCCACTTTGTGATCATGTCTAGGTATCTAACCACTATATTTGTGTTATTTTTGTGGAAGCTTGTTTCCCAAGTTCATCCTCCTAGAGACACGTGCACTTTGTTATAATCCAACAAAGTAATCATGCATCTCCTTACTAGTATACTTCCTTGTAATGTGAGTGATAAAATATGTTAATGCAATGACATTTTCCTCACCTCCTTTCTTTGCTTGGGAGCCCATTCCTCTAGTCAACATTAAGTAGTAGGAATGTCCAAATGCGTTTGAATGTTATCTAGTGGATTGATGATCATTATAACAACATTTAAGGGGCACTTATACATGTAATTAGGCGTCATTGCAATTTTGCAACAATGCACATGGAGATAGCTATGGAGTTATTTGATGATGAACTATCCCTTAGGTAATGTTGACCTACAATTCTAGGCTATTATTATACACCTATTCTCCCTTATCTCTTTATGAGTTTATTGCTTACCTCATTATCAACCTTTATGGATTGGTTGATATCCACCCTTGATTGTGCCCTATGATCAATGGTTCATGTTTCTCTTAGTTACTATAAATTTAGGCTTACTAGGTCTTCAATATTAAGGTGGATGGTGGTTCATGGCCTTGATTGTTATCATGGGCCTTATGTGTCCTTAGGATATATCATCCAAGTATTTTTGTAAGTGTATGTATCCCATTTGAATTACACACTTGGGAGGACTCTTAAAGGATTGTAGAATGAGGCTTCACATAATGAATGGAGGAGTTGTTTAGTGTGGATGTTACCCCATCTTAGGGTTTTACCATGTGAATATTCTTGTTTTCTCTCATGGTTCATATTTGGTTTACTTATATTATTTGATTTTAAGACAAGATAGATCTCGATTTTATGCTTATGCATATTAGCTCTATGTTTCAAGGAAAAAAATAAATAACTAGTGTCAAATATGTCACTATGTAGAGACTCAAAAAATACACAATCTACAAATAATCACATTGAAAACCAATGGTGTATGTTAAAGTTAGGCAGTTTAAAAATTAGCTTCTAAATATCAATGCTTTACCCCACAAGCTTAGATAGAAGTACCACATGGGATCCTCTGATAGTTCTGAATGGAACTTACCATATGCTGATGTGGCAGGGTACTTATGATTATGTGGCGAGTACAAAATGTTGATGTGATTTGTTGGAAATGAGACGTGGCACGTGATATAGGTGTATACTGGTGTTCACCCACCTGTTCCACTAAGCTACAACGGTTCTCCATCTTTTTGTCAGTTTTCTATGTTTTTTTGGGTCCCAAACTTCTAGGATCATTTTGAGGCCCTAAATGATGTTTTTCGGCCAATCAGGGGGGCAACGGTTGCCATGGCATGTCCCCTCCCTAGAAAAAAGTTTTAATTCTTGGTTCTATTGAGCACCCTAAATGGATATTATATGTAAAAGTTGCACCCCCAAGAATTTGACGTATAAGCTAGCCATATTGGGTCCCACAAATCCTTTTAGTGCTTCATCTCCTTGGGTTATCTTTTTGGATGCTAGGTTTTCTGCCTCTTTATGCTTATGATAAAAAGGCTCTTTGTCGCCTGTTTGTAATCATCACTTGTGAATGAGCATAGACGACACATCTCTCTTCATAGATAAGATACCACCATCTGAGCTAGTTTGTATTTATTTGTAGTTTACAATGTTTTTCCATTCCATTCATTAATAGAAATTGAGATTTACCATACTACTATGATTCTTGCAAAACATTTGTGTATTTCTATTTTATATTTCTTCCTTCATTTTGTTCTGTAAATAATCCAAATCCATGGTATTAGAGCAATCTTCTCTTGTTATTTATCAGTGCATGTCCCCAATGAGATTCAGATATCGAGAGTTGGGTCTCGAACTAGTTGAACTTGGGGAGAGCCACTCTCATGGACCTAAGCAACATCACATGGTGGGATAAAAAAAGAGATATAATGGAGCATGAGATCCTATTAAATTTTCGCTCGAGGAATCCCTCATGCGAGGGAGGAATGAGATGACGGATAATTTAGCCCAGATCCTTCAACGACTGCCGACAGGACCGACAGAGGCCCCTTCAACAAGCATCCATTTCAAAGGTGTGACTACATTGAAGGTACAAGTTACCTTTAACATTCCCTTATTTGAAGGGTAGATTGACATAGTTGATTTGGATAAATGGTTAAATATAATAGAGGGTTATTAATCTGTTGAAAAAATTTGCGACAACGAAAATATCACCTTCGCACTCCTTAAGTCCCTCCCCTATGTTAAATATTGGTGTGACAGTTACTGCGAGAGGCATGTTGGAGATGAGTCTACATCATATGGTACAAAACCACTTGGGAATCCTTTGTTGATGCCCTCACGGAGGATTTATACCCTATCGGAAACTATGATGACCAATATACGATATGCAAAACTTTGTGCCAAGAGAGAGACTAGACGATGTCGGAGTTTACCAATATATTCCATACCTTGCGCACAAAGTTGGGTATGAGAGACACTGAATTGAACTTGGTTTTAAAATACCACAGTGGCCTACACATGTACATCCAAATATAGATGCATTTACTGGAAATCTTCTAAATGGGATCCACTTATCAATATGTTATCAAAATTGAGCAAAAATTTAAGCAGAAGAATAAGTGGGAGTTTGGATTTGCAAATCAATTGTATAAGAAACCTGGTAAAGGTGGCCCTAACTCACAAAAAAAGGACAGAGAAAGGATATCCAAACTCATGAAAACCAATCCAAACCACAGGTGAAGACGAGTAACAGGAAGTCAAAGGAAATTGGAAAGTGGTGTGAGTTCCATAAAAGCCCTTGGCACAACACAGACAAATGTCGCTTGAAGCAATCACTGTTGGATGAGATGAAATCCTCATAGTCAGACTTTGAATTGGACTCTAATGCAAATAAAGAAAAAGGAAAGTGAATCATTGATGCAGAACCTAGCACCACCATCACTACCGCAAATATCCAACCAGATGAACCAGAGGAACCAGAGGAAGGGGAGTGGCTCTTCCGCTTACGGTTGTGGGTGCAGGGGACTTTGCTACATTTAATTATTGGTAGTGATATTTAGAATTACCTAATATTGATTGTGGTCATCAAAATATTGAATTTTTTGACAATTCCTCACACCCAAGCATACACCATTTGTTGGTTGAGACAAGGGTGACACATCCATGTTAGTCAACAATGTTTCCTATCCTACAACATTGAGCCCCTCCAAGATGAGGTAATGTGTGATGTCGCCCCACTTAAAGTTTTTGATGTTCTTTTAGGAAAACCTTATATGTGGAGACATCCGGTTGTTTATGAGTCCAAGCCCTGTAATGTCATTGTTACTTTGGGAGTCCAAATCGACAAGGTACCCAAGGTAGTTTCAACTATTGTGGTTTACTTGATCTCAGCAAGGGAATGTCGAAAGGTAATCTCTCAAACTAGGAAATTTTTCCTTTTCATGGTTAGGTTAGAAGGCGGATGGGAGGTCACTGCAAATGCCACATTCTTAGCACGAGGTTTCTCTAAACAACAGAAGTAGGTGGACAAGATTGTAGAAGAATTTAGAGATATATTTGCCTCACCTAAAGGGGTGCCCCTACACTACCATGTTAAACATTCAATTGATTTTATACATGGTACTCATTTACCTAATGGACCATTATATAGATGCTCACTTTTGTAGAATGAGGAAATAAATCATTAGATTCAAGAGCTTATCCAAAAAGGCCACATTCGACTGAGCTCCTCACCTTGTGGGAGCCCAATTATGTTGGTGTAGAAAAAGGATGGGATGTGGCGACTAATTTTCATTGATTACAGAGCCTAAACAAGATCACTATCAATAATATATACCCAATTCCTCGGATTCATGACCTTCTTAATCAACTTAGGGGTTCCAACTTCTTTAGCAAGATTGATATGAAGCTATGATACCACCAAGTATCGATCAAGCAAAGTGATGTACGGAAGACAACCATCAAATGTAAAGAAATCCTTTTTGTGTGGTTGGTCATGCCTTTTTACTTGACTGATGCTCCAACAACATTTATGATGATGATGGACAATATATTATGGTCATTCAAAAACTCATTTGTGGTCGTGTATCTGGATGACATCCTCATCTTCAACAAAACTTGGGTGGAACATTTGCAACACATTCAGCATGTCCTAAGCACCCTTTGATAACACAATTTATATGCCAATTTGTAGACATGATCATTCATCATGGAGATAATTCAACACCTTTGATATGTCGTGGATGAACATGGGGTGCATGTGGACCCAACCAAGATCCAAGTTCTTCACAATTGGGAAACCCAAATAACTCTAGCAGAGCTCTACAATTTCTTTGGTCTCACCAACTTTTACCATAGGTTTGTGTTGGGGTTCTCTCATATCATTTTTTCCTTAAGCCAAGTAACCAAGGGTGGAGTCAAAGTCAAGATTGATTGGGATGCATCACAACATAAACCCTTCGAGGATATGAAACAACGCCTATGCTCGATGCCACTTGTCACATCCCCTCCCGTCGATCCGATGGGAGGAAGGGAACATGACTAACATTCCAGGGCTTATTTGGTAAACTCATCCCCATACATTACTCACAAATTCATAATAAATAAAAACTTGTGCATGCAGATTCATACTCAATATAAACACAGGGGAAATAAACATTATCCACACACATAGCTACATCATGCATCCAACATATCAATAACAGTCCTCAAATTAAACATTGCAGAGCACAGAATTCATATAATTTAAACCACAGAGAATACTTATCTTTAAGATGAAACAATCCAACAACTGGCTATGTGAGAGCAACGTTCCACCCAACCATAGGTATCTGTCCAGCCTGTATTCTTTCAGCTGATAGACCACCCCCGATCTGGGATGTGTATCCACTAAGGAGGAACTAGGCAGGCTCACTCACAACCACGATCTCACACAAACAGTCATGCTAAGCCAACACACGGTTGGGTTTATCAAGCATGCAAGAGACAAAGGAGGAGGATGCTAAGTCAGTGAGCTCAACCACAGAGCTACAGGCATCTCAACTAAACTCAATCAGTCATGGCACCCACAATACCTACCACACCCAACACAAGGAAGGTCCCCTTCTATGCTGCACAGTCCCTCAAGCGTCCCTTCCCTCCAGTGCTCTTCAGGGTGGGAATAGAAAGGTCCAGCTGCTAATTTTCTTGAGATTCTAGCCTTCACTGGGTTTATCAAGCAATCCAATCCTTTGTTCAAACATTCACACTTGGATTTTCACAATTCGGTGACCAAATAACTCAATCCCGTAATTGGATTTCTGGGCTATAAAAACTGGGTTTTCCAATGGATTTAGGGGTATCTAATACTCTCAATTTCACCCCAAGGTTCATATATATGGATCCCCCATTGGATTTCACTGTCAATAACAAATTCTGGGCGTTTATGGCACTTCAAAACATGGGTTAATTCACAGTTGCGATTTTTGGTTTTTCTCACTGCTAGGCATTCGTAATGGATGAAAACTGATGCTGGGATGTTCAACAATGGAATGGGAATGAGGAAGAACGAATTCCCATGAGGTAGGGTGACTTGTGGTACAAGAAAAATAGAGCCCATACCTGCCATACAAATTTCTGGGCTGCCCATGCTCCATTGAAGCCATGGACTAATTTCTCAACAACTTTCTTACAATTGAATTAAATGTCAGCAAAGAAAGTCAAATGGGTTGTCAAAATGACATTTGGCAGCCTATGGTTCAATCCCACAACCCCCTCACCACTCCCTAGTGGAATACACATGGCCCCTTCTCATTAGTTGCTTTCATAGCTAGTTTTGGTATTTTATTGAAATATTAATATTTACATCCATTTACAATATTTCATGGCTTAATAGCACATGGGTAGTAAAATATCAACTACTTGCCTTTTTAATAAAATCCGAGCATGCACTAGTGGGGCCTTGGCCTTGAGCTCCACACTAGGAAAACATATATCTCATGTACACAATATTTACATAAAAGCCAATATACCATAAGGGTCAAAATTGGGGTATTACACCACTCCTTACTTATCCAGACTTGCAACAACCCTTTGAGATTGAGATAAATGCCTCTAACTATGATATCGATGCATTCCTCACTCAAAATGGACATCCGATGGCCTATCATAGTGAGAAACTCTCTGATTTACTTCCTAGTTATCCCACCTATGACCAAGGATAATTTTAAGGACCCATACTTATTTAAAAGTGTATAAACCTTGCCGAATCTTAACGATTTTTAAAATGTCAACTATAAAATATTTGGCGATATTTTTCTAAAATTATTTCAATTTCTAAGGATTTTATATAGTTTATATAATAATTTGGCGATTTTTAGAGTGAAAATAATTTACCCCATCAAAATTGGGCGAAACGGGGCTTCAAAAAATCCAAATTGGCGAACCTTGTTTTGGAAAAAAACATGGAAAAATAGCCCATGTGATAAATTTCGCCCCTAAAATTATCCTTGCTTATGACAAGGAGATGCATTCCATCATGAAATCATGTCGTTAATGGAAACATTACATATTAGGGAAGGAGACCATCATCCACATTGATCACAAGTCCCTATAATTCATGTAGACACATGGAAAGTTACAAAATGAACGCCATCAAAAGTGGTCCACATACCTGCAACAGTTTCACCTAAACATCAAGTATAAGAAGGGAAGCACCAATCACATTGTAGACTGCCTCAAATGACCTCTAGTTGTTGTGCTAACTACCGTTCTCAACTCTTGTGGACATGAGACATACAGGTGGTCCAAATTGTACGACAATGACCTTGAATTTTCTATTTCCTATAATACATTACAAGCAGGGAGATCAGTACCCAATTTTCATCTCCAGGGTGAACTTCTATCCCATCTTAGCCACCTCTATGTTCCTTCAAGTGAGCATGAGAAGATGATTTGGGAGGCACATTGCAGTCAAGTGATAGGGAACTTCGGCGTATATATTATAGTTGTAGTGCTATAGAAGTACTTATAATGGTCAAATCTCTAACAAGATGTTGGTAGGAACATTCGATCGTGCACCTCCTCTGCCATTTCCAAACTCGCCATCAAGAAGCAAGGATTGTACACCCCATTTCCTACCTTAGAAAATCCCTAGGAGTGTGTCTCCATGTAGTTGTCGATCTTGAATTCAACCAAGCATAGAAACGACTGTGAATTTGTGGTTGTTCAATGGTTCTCTAAGATGGAAATTTTAACTCTTTATAAGAAGAGAATATCTTTACGGACAATCCGTCAGTGCTGAAACTAACCGATATCCCTAGTCCGAATGGTTCAAATCTAGAACAAAAACAATACAGAATGCAGATGTATTTCCTAGATTAACTGTAACATCTCAAAATTTCATAAAAATGTTAAAAAAAATTATAACAACATTAATTATGATGATAATAATTGCGGAATATTAAATTTAGATTATGACAGCATTAGCATACTTTATTTTATGTTTTAGAAGCAATAAGATAATGAAAGTTGTTAACACATAATTAGTAAACATGATTATGACGACAATGAAATAAACAGGTTGGGAATATGATGTGACACTTTCTCTTTTGCGATGATACTGACAGTTTTGACTTTGCTACATAAGGGTGTCCTACGAGGTACCCTGGAGCTTACTTAGCTGCAACGCTAAAAATTAATGAATGTCCTATGTGCAGACGACAGGTAAGAAGTTTCAAGGCTACGTGTACAGTTTTAAATTCAATGTCGTAATTAATAAAATGTTATAATTCTGTTGCGACTCACCAAAAGTATACAGGTATGAATTTCATAGCTAAAATTATTATCTTCCATATTTACATATTATGATTCTTCAATGTTATAGTAGCTGGTTTGTTGTCGTCTTGAGATAATCTATTACCTTCCTCTTTCTAATGTAATCAATAAATTGCAATTGTTAAAGTTTGTAGTAAGAGGGTATGGTAAGCACACATAGAACTTAGTTAACTTTTATGTTAATCCTTGCCAATGTATTCATGGAAATGTCTATCCTATAGACTATCTATAGAATTTATATAAATGTCAACAATATCACCAAGTTAGTGTTAAAGTCTAATGTGTATGGACCTCTCCAATTATAATTCTGTAATGTCGAGCATACATGATACTTATAAGCTTTTATGGCTTATGTGAAGTATTGCTTATTAAAAATCTATATCAACTGTAATGTCCCCACCTGCTGACCACTGCGAAGCAAGGAACATACTACCAATCGATGGGGCTCTTAATCAAAATTTAGCCCACTCATTTCATTACAAGAAATAAGATATGAATGTGCAGATGTAGACAATCAATCATGCACAGCGGAAACAACATCCACACAATCATTCGAATACATTCAAGATTTCAGGCATTAATAAAAGCATTTCATAAATAAATATATAGGCAGAAACACTTATCTTCGTTTCAATTGTCCCAAGCAACTAGCTATGTCGCTGCAACGTTCCACCCAACTGTAGGCTCTTCGACAGCTTATACTGAGTCCGTCCGAAGGCCACCCCCGAGCTGGGCATGATTCTCACAAGGACAAAGGGGGCATTCCAGCTCAACCACTGCCCAATAACCATTTTTATCTCAGCCAAGCCAGAATAATGGATTACCCATCACCCATACCCAACATACTCTTCCTTCTCACAACAAAACGACTATTGACAGGGTTACACATTTACAACAGAGGTGTTCACAAAACAGGGTCCACATTGGCTCCCCCAGCTCGTGGTTCACCCAATGAACTGTGGAATTTCGTTTTCAACCCCAGGGAGCAAAACCGATTTCTCTCCACTGGTTAGGATCCCTTCCAATGGCCTAAACGACCCCCAGGAAGACCCAAAACGTTCTGCTCTCTTTCCCCACGGGTAACCAACACAAAAACGCCCCTTCCCAGCTAAAAGATGAAGGGAGACACAGAAAAACGAGGGAGGAAAACGCCCAGGCAGCTTGAGCTGCGTGAGAGAGCAAGGCCATGGTGAATAATCGCTTAGGCAGCCATTTCGTGGCTCTATTCTTGCCCAAAAAGACCAACACGTTTTTCCATGAAGGGTGGCTTGCCCATACCCGATTTTGGACAGCCATACCTTCCCATTCCCAAGGCAATAACTTCCCCAACCAACTCTTGGGAGAAATCAATGGTTGGGTACAAAAGTCAACATGGGTAGTTGAGGGTTTGATGGGTTTCCTCATTGACACTTGGATTGACTCTATTGGCTCAAGGGTTTGAATGTTTTCCCTCCCAATTCTTTGTGAAATCATGCCCCCATCTCTTTGTTGCATTGCATAGCTAGTTGTGGGTATTTTTTATTAAAATGCATATTACATGCTATTTGAATTTCCACTGTGCATTGCTAGCACGCAAACCATATGCATCACGAAATCGATGGCGGGGCCTTGGCCTTGAGCTCCTCACCATGATTTCCTAACAATATTACATCATTTATAGTGTTAATGCCATGGGGCCAAACTGGGGACATTACATCAACTTGGTGTCTATTGCTATCCTAGCAACTATTATATAAACCAAATATTTAATAATTAAAAAGAGACTACAAGGCTTACCTTTGGGGAAATAAACTTCTATGTATTAATAGCGACCTAGACCTTTGAAACTTGGTGGGCTAATATAACATCGTAAGTCAACACAACATATTAAGATGTTTGTATAACATGGCTTGAATCAAATGTATTATAAAGTCGAATTAACGTAGCATAACAATAACGTTGTGAATTTATGAATAACCAATAGAACTATATCGCAATTCTCCAAGGTACTGACAGGCATTAATGTTGGCAGGGTTCGGGTTGCTGGATTATTAATGCGATAAGAAAGTCGAGCTGTAATGAAGATTGCCCTTCGATTCTGCATTGAAAGCTTGATATGAAATACAGGGTGATGAGGATTGTTATCATTCCACGTAGGAAATTTGAGGTATTTGTTTCTACAGTTGCCAAGGTGTAATGGTTTAAGATCTTGAACTATCTTCGAAATGGGTCGTTGATCTATCCTCCATGTGCCATGGTAGCAATACCAAGATGTACTTGTGGAGTGGACATTTAATGTAGTTGTTGCTTGTCCCAAAGCTATTTCGTTGGCGCGATGGTGATCGTTGATGGTGTGGAGTTTGAGCTGTTAGATTACAACCCTAATTTCCATCGTGAATTTTGGTTTATGAGGTTGGAAAGTGGTTTAATGTTTCCATTGTTTTCGGTCTGTGGCCGACAGGCTGTCGAAACTTTGGTTTAGAAAGTGCATGAGGTTCGACCTCGAGACCACTAGTTTGGGAAGGTTACAGTTCCCTTCCTTCTGCAATGGCATCGTTTTGATAGACTGTGTATCTAGTTTATAATGTCAATGGTTGATAGTTCTGGAACTCGTCATTTTAGTTTGAGTCAAAGATTTACCCTAGTGTAAATGGACCGAGGGTTTCTCGTCTCGTCTTTAGTGTGGAGTCATTTTTGAACTGGTGAAAGTGGAAATATTTGGTATTCTACAGTGAGGTAAGCTTCCCCGTAATGAAATAGTGATTCATTTAAAGTATCTCATCTTTCAGTTTTGAAAAGATATCAGTCATCTAAGCCAACGTTTTTGTCAGTTGCAGGTTGTGAAGTAGAGAATTCGAGCAAGGGTTTTACAAAGTTGGCGATCTCTCAACCTGGTAAGCTCCGGGTCTTTCCAAAAACCCTCATAGGTGCTCGTCATTTGAGGTTGAAGTGGTTTGCAAGAATGAGTAACTGATCCTTCCATGACTCGTCATGGTTATTATTTGAAGAACTTCAAACCACCATTTGGAAATCAAATGATAACTGTTTCCTCGGTTTTGTGTCTTTCCTTTGGTTATAAGATCTTTGGTTTTCTATTTTATTATCTATATTCGTTGAACTGGAAAATGTAAAGCTCACCAATGTCGAGGTTGTTAAGGATTGGTTTCAAATGTTGGTCATGGAAAAATAACCCTGTACAATTTATGTTTTTGGTAAACATTCTGTAACTATCATTTCTGGGCATAAGGTCTTCGTTTTCTTGAAGTTGGGACTTGTAATGGCTTTGGACATTGAGACACGACCTGTTTTTTTAAGTTATAAGGAATGATTCAAAGAGCCGAGGCTTGTTTATGGTGAATACGATGATTCCCTTTTGGCAATGAACGAGTATGTTAACTGTTTCTGTGTAAAAAATCGTTGTGTTATACAACGTAATGCTGTAGGATGTCATTGTGATTTTCGTTCTAACCTTAGGATATGTGAAACCTGTCTCAGATGATAGCTCTGTAATGTATGTTGTTTGAATGGTAGTTATATTTGTTGTAAAGGAAACGACAGGCCAAACCCTGGTTCGTAGATGGTCTTTGGAAACAAAACATATATAATATAGTTGTTTTCATAATAGTTCTTCATATGATAGGGTTTGTACTGTAAAGTAATGTGGAATAATATATGTTTATAATACTGTGGATAATGACATTGGATATTCAATCAATGTGATCTTAGGTTTTACAATGCTATAATGCTATGTTTTTAATACTATAAACAGTTTGTAAAATAATGGAAAATACAATACTGAGATTGGAAAGATACAAGTGATTTATGAAACTAAATGATAAGCGTGAAACACTATAGGTTTTACACCATTTTTGTTTACAGTTTGAATATTTATTGGATAAAATGTCTGATTGCAATAAAATATTTATAATGTTTTTATTATCTGTTTGTACTATAAAATTCTAGGAAATGGATATAATAAGCAAGGAAAATAGTGTGTGTATGTGCAATATGAAAAATTATGTGATGACTGTTATGTACAGTCTTGATATGATGATCACATTCATTTAATTGCGGCTCTGTTATTATAATGCAAACATAATATGATATAAAGAAAGATGATTTCTATCTATTTCCTATGTACATAATGATGATAAGAATGATGCAATTCAACTGTACAGGAATTAAACATTATTTGTTCTTTGTATAACTAAGGAAACATTTTATATATATATTAAATATTATACAGAACTTTCTACAATTATTAACTATAGAGCAGAAACTGATAAACATATGAATTACTATATCTATTTATCGAATCAAATTGGCAAATTGCCTATCTTATCAATCTATTCTTAATTTGAGTATCTATACTGGAGTACGATGCATAAAACAACATGGGGAAAAATATGGATACTGATTTATCAATCATTTAAACTTTAACATTTAGACTTCAACAAATTTAGAATTTGATTCTATTTTGAAAACAGGAAATAGAGATTACTAAATATACAGAACAATTCTGCTAGCTAAGATAAGGTAGAAAATTTGTAAGAACCTGGATAAATCTGTAAGTCAACAAACATCCCAAGAAGACTGTTCCACCCAACCAATTCCTGAAAACAGTCAAGTACTGTCTTAGGACCCCTGAGCTTGTTCACTGAACCACCAGGAGGAAGAAACTCAGGAAATAGGACTTCTTCTTGCAGTAGCAAATAATTTATGAATCTTCAATATCTAGCAGTCCAATAGACCTGCACCAGCATCTCTGGTTCTTCTCAGAAATATGTAGACTCAATATTGCACTCACAACTAGCCTCCCTATTCGAATCTCTCAGTGATCACCTGATGCACATGAGGAAAATATTCTGCAGAAATATTGATTAAGAGCTACCTGCTCAATTCAAATTTTTTTTTATAGGTTGCCTAGGCCTTTTCAGATGTTACTGGGTCATTAAATGAGCTGCCTACTCACTCCCTCCACTTGGGGGATAATGCCCTATTTTTAGGGGTGGTTGTCCCATAACCAACAGCTAGTGGTGTGATGCAATTGCTGCCATCCGTCCCATACCTTCCAACAACTTCCATTCCTCCTAGTGGGTCAGTGAACATTCATTTAACAGTCCTTTTGGGTGTTTGTCTCCTAATTAATTTATTTAAATAATAATATTCAGTAATTACATTCATCCATGATCAAAATTGATCATAATTACAAAACTTTGTAATTAAATTTAACATAAAGTATTTTGCAAATAAAATAGTAATTTTCAGAAATTTGGGTAGGTGACATTAACCAAATTGCAAAAGGTATGAAGGAATAGATTACCTTATTATTGTAGTGCTACCACCTTTCTTGATGTAGCTCTTGATCTTCAGCTGCAAGACAAAGAAAAAACAAGTGTCAACATACAAATACCAATAATATTCAATATAGATTAGTCTAAACTAGCAGTCAAAGAAACTAATTCTAAATATCTTAATACAACAAGACTTTATGGAAATAATATGTATTATTGTAAATGAAAGAAATACATAGGGAGAGATTACAACCAAGCTTTGATGTTGCAACTTCTTCCAAATGGTCCTAGCCTCAAAGATCCAAGCTTTTACCTCCTAATGGATGAAAGGGAATAAGCTCCAGCAGAATTTCACGAACGTTTGGATGCTCTATATTCTTCCCCCTTATCTATGAAGAGAGGGCTTGTATATATAGGCCTAAAGGGACATAAGAGGTTGAGTATTTGTGGGAGAATCTCATGGGATTACCCAAAAAGTTAAGGGGATTGAATTCACCTTTCCTAGTTCATAGGGATAAGCCTCCATGAAGCCATGGGTTCTAGAAGCCGCTCAAAACTTCTCTTTTTACTTTTAAACTGATAGTGCCACACTTTTTCCATATGAAACATACATCTTTGGAAGGTGACACACCTTATCCAAAGGCAGAAGGTGTCAAGGACGGGCTCTGTCAATGTGCAGAGTGCGTCACCAGGATTCTGATGCACTTTGTCAACGTGCAAGGTGCGTCGGGGTGACAACAAAGGTAAAAAGGAAAACCACAACTCTTCCTTCAATCAATTGGCCTAAGTGCTTCAGGAATGAGGAAAAATGACGGACACATAACTCATGATGACAATATTTTAGTGTAACATAATGCCCCCCAAAGCATGAAGCTATCAAGATAGGATAGGTGAGGTGCTTTGATATACAGAAATTCGAGGCAAGGACCATCAGATGAAGTGTCGAACAAGGAATTTTGCAGTATAACAAACTCTGAGATATATGTCTCAAATGACTCATAACATGATTGTCGACCAATACATTGCAGATCCATGTCAGTACTGACTGACTGGACACAATCATGGCTACTAGATACAAGCGTAGATCCATGATGAGATAATTACACAACCACGACCAATACAAGAGTGGATTTGTGTGATATGACTCAAAAAATCTCCATCGCAGCCCAAGTAAGATACATAATTTAACCCAGGGTCTTCAACCCAAACCCATAATGATATGAATCTAACCACGTGATTGTAATGCGTTGAATTCGAACGTGGTATAAACCACTTGATTACCAGTCATTGATGTACACTGTTAACAAGTGCGAAGGAAATCATTGATTGATGTCAATGATCCCCAAGGCATCATAGTAAATACAACTGAATGTGAATCAATGAGTTGAGGTCTAACATTCAGCGGAATCTTTCAATTAGAAGTCAATAATATAAACTCACTGTTGAAAGCGAGGTAACCTACCATTAAGGAATGTAGGCCTAAGGTACTTGACTAGTTTCTAGGTTTAATCCTTGGATGATGAGTTGAAGTCGACAAGGATAAACCTGTCAAAGGAGGGCCATGATGTTTCCCCCATCATTGACATGAAACAAGATCAAAGATTTTTTTGAGATAGACTGTATTGTAGAGTAATTTTTTAGACTAACTCAGGGGTGACCGACATGAAGGAAGGTATAACGACTGTAGAGGTTGACTCAACAACAGACTTCCCTTGAACATGGAATGGCATGACTTGGCAGCATTGACATAATGAGATAAATACCCAAGACCTAATGCAACAAACGGTTGATGCATTCTTCGGATGACCCAAAGGAGTATGATGACTCATGGAATTGGTGAGACTCGAGGACAAGCATATTATCCAAGTAGTTTGAATGAGATGCAAATGAGTTTCATGTTCAAGAGCGACTATAAACTGCCATTAATACAGGTGAATAAAAACCCTTTCCTTATTCCCCATCATGATTGATGAGTACCTATTTGTTTACTAATGAGCTTGAGGAGGATAACAGATGCTCGATATAGATCATCCTTCGGATGAGTCCAATCTCACATGTTTAGTGAACTTGAGAGAGGAGGGGTTCATCCCTATAAGGGCCCTTCAATGTTACATTTTAACGAGTCTAAAGAAAGTAAAATTGGCGTCATTTCATATTTAGAGAGCCTGAAAGGAAAAAAGAAGACTCCAATGAGTACTTTTTGTAGATTTTAGTCTCCTCACCCAAAAAAGGATAAAACAACGTGAGAGAGAAATCTTCTAGTCATGATTAACTAGAGTATTCATTTTTCGTAAATAGTCTCACTAGTCCGAAAAAGGGGTAAATTATTACCAAAAAGATGACCTTTCTAATACTTCTACAAGCGTGAAAGAATCAAGTTCGCTTGGAAATATTTTTCTATTTAGGGAGTCTAAAAAGAGCTTAAAGGATAACTCCAAGGGAGTTCATTTTTCATAGAAGTTTTACGAGCTCGAAAAAGATATAATAGCTAACTCGGTGACTTATTCTCATGTATTTAAGAGCACGAGAAAGAAAAAAGACTCAGCTCGACAACTTTTATTCATAGTGTTGGGCCTGGCCCAAGTGGGGCATTTTTGAGAAAGTAGGTTTTGGAGCTACGGAGTGAAGCACAGTACAGGTAAAGGAATTTTTGGGATAAGTTTTTGTATGCTGCGAAGTTGTGCGCAGAACCGTGTGGAAGAGCCGCGAAGTTATTACTGCGAGGATAACAGCGCTGCGATGTGTTTGGTCAACGGAAGATCCAACTAAGCAGAGTGTTGGATGGAAGACAAAACATATTCTGGTTAGGCCTTGGAGATCTATTTTTGACAAAGATGCTTGATAACTACCAAGTGGTGGGTAGGTGCAGATCGGGAGGAAGGTGACTGGTTGCACACACAGAGAACTACTACTTGAACCAGTCGTCTAAAGGCCGTGAAATAAGGAACAACTCGGCGAGAGCAACCTATTGGTGCGCACATGACAGGGGGAGATGATAGCGACGTGTCCACACACAGAGGATGGCCACAATAGAAGATCTGCTACCAGACACCAGCAGTCCAGTTTTTGGGAAAACCGTGACATTTTTGTAAACCTAAGGGTTTTTGCCTTCGAAATGTAAAGACATGACCTATGGGCATGATCTATAAATAAGGCATGATTTTGTAAGGGAAGGGTTGGTTATTATTGAATATTGTTAGATTCTGTAAGCTTGAAGCTATTGTAAAGGCTCTGTAGCTGAGTGCGCAGAGACCTAATTTTGAGAGAGAGAAGAGCGTCTGCAGCTGAGTGCGCAGATGAATAACTGTTGTACCCTTCCCTAAAGATAATATAACAACAGTTCTCGTGGGCGTAGCCTCCATCCCGAGGGTGAACCACGTTAAATACCATGTTATGTGATTGCTTTTTGTGTTTGCCATTGTTCGATTGCTTAAGATGAATGCTTGATGTTGCAGTAATCTAATATTTGTTTCTTTTATCTGTATCCACCGCGGAAGAGATGGGAATAAGATGTTAAGTAGCTCATATATAGATGAATGTTAATGCTCAATATCTAGAAGTATTTGAATGTCTGGATCTGTTAAATAATCACAGAGTTAATTATTAAGGTTGAAGTACTACATCTAGGTGCGCAGCATGGTATAGTTCATTCCATTACATATGTTAAATCAATCTAAGTGTTGATGAACGATTAAAGATTGTTAAGTAAGATTGGTTAGTTTGATCAAGTCTTGAAGTGAGCACACGGTCTGATTGATGCGTCGATCCATTATTATTGTTGCACGATAAGCTGTTGATAGCTTATCATCGTACCCTCAAACCTAAGAATCCTCAAAGAAAGATCTGTGAGGAAGCGTACATACCCATTGCATTGTCCTATGACGGTATCCTATTAGTACCACGCAGTCCATGGATGCATTTGTTGTACAAGTGCTCCCGCGTGCAATAGTAATTAACGTGAAGTAGACGACTTCACGCAGTCTTTTGTCCGCAGCGTGGAAGTTCTTTGTTGCGTTGCAAAACAGTCAGCTTAGGCACTCGCATCACTAGGTTGTGGAAACTTGATTCCGCAACCACCCCCTCAGCTTCACCTTGGGTGAGACCTTAGGATGCTCGCAGTCTGTTTCCGAAAGGGCCAATGAATAGGGGTTTTGTTGGTATCCTGCACCGCGAAGTACCTAGGTCTACATTTGAAAACCTCTAGATCAGTATTTACGCCAACAAATGGTTCCATTTCCGCGCTAAGACTCAATGATGCGATAGTGTGTTTTGAAAAGTAATTTGCGAAGAAGAAAACGAGTTCCCATTAGGGTCAGACAATTGGCATCCATAAAAGAAAGAGATCTGGGATTGGAGTGATAAGATCAAAAGAGATTTTGCAAAGAAAGAAAACAAACACCCACATCTATTTGACGTAGAGTGGTTGAACAAATACTTGTGGAGGGACATCCACGAGATTTTCTGGGCGTCGTTTCCAACGAGTTGCACGAGTGGATATCGCACCTAGCACAAAGAAAGAATTGTTCTCAAGGAGGAGTACCTACAGAGTGGACTCCAGAACTTATTGAACAACTCAAAGCAATAGACAGCCCACTGTCGCGAGGAATCGACTTTTAGGTTGATAGCATACTTGAAGGATTTGTGACCGAGTTTGCTGTAGACACGCTGAAATCCTACAACCAAGATGAAGCATACTTTTTTGAAGGATTCAGAGGTAAGTTCCTAAACAATCTTAGTCTATACATTAAAATGCTTTTAGTTGAGAAAGGTGTTTTAAGAATGCAATAATAATTCTGAATCTGTCATGGTAGAAAATACATACATTGATTATGACGAAGAAAACCATACTTGGAGAAGTGGAAAGAGATATAAGCTTACTAACGAAAAGAATCCTAGAGGATCTAAAAAATGCGTAGATACCGAAATTCCGTGTGACCTTAATAATTAGACCATGCAATTATCAGCCACAATTTAGCGTATTACACCTCAGAATCCGCCGGGTGTTAATACCATGCCTCCCCTATCTCAGATTCCAGCAGTCCATAACCCACCCGCTACGAGCATCGCGCACCCCACGACTCAGACCATTCCACAGAATATTATCCCTAGCATGACCCAGCATCCTGCGTCTACTTTTGTCGCAGGGAACCCGTCGCAAAACCGTACACAATCCAGAAGGAGGATGGATGATAACAATATAAAGCTGTTGATATTCAAAGGAATGAGTCTAGAAGACCCTGATCAGCATTAGTTTCTATGTGAAGCCGTATGGAGTGTAAAGCAAGTTCAAGATGACGCTGTGAAGAGAGCACAGCTCATCACTACTTTTAGAGATAGAGAATTACACTAGTTTATGAAGTATTCTCAAGCACAACCAAGAACTCTAGCAGAGATCAAAGCCGCGATGTTAGTAGAATTCAAGAAGCCAAATCAAAATCACAGTGCATAATAGAGTTGAAAGAAATCAAACAGAAACATACTGAATCAGTCTGGGAATTCGACCAAAATTTTAAAACATTGTTGGACCAAGTGAGCTTTGTTATAGCTCCGCAATAGCACCACAGAAGGTTTTATCACAGGTTGAGGCCTTGGAGATCGTGATGAAATTGGAGGCTTCACCAATTGGAGAGAGTAGTTCTGGGATGTTACAGATCCAGAACCAGTTGGCTACCTTGACATTAGAATTGCAAGGTATGGATATTGGAAAGGAATAGAGACATGAAGTTTGGTGCACAGGATGCAAAGGAGAGGGCCACACCAGAGAACACTACCCTCTATTTCAAGATTATCTTAACAGTGGTGCACCAAACCCAATGAATTTGAATTAGATTCAAGCACCATGGTGTGAAATTTGTAGAACCAAAGGACACCGGCCTGAGGACTATTATCTGATACAGAAATATGTAAAAACACCTAAAAACTTATACTGTAATTTTTGTAAGTCAATTGGACATGATGAGTCCAACTGTCGCACTTATGAGTTGATGAATGAAAGAAAGTGAGATATGGAAGCAATAAGAGGTGCTGGAATGTACCGTTTTCAAGAAGAAAAATAGCCAAAACAAGAGAACACCCAGTATGATCAGGGTGGATATAGAGGCCGTGGAGGTGGATACAGTGGGAGAGGGAGAAATGTTGGCCTAGCTCAAGGAAGAGGCCGAGGCCAGGTAATCTGCTATAACTATGGCCAGCTAGGTCATGTATCTAGAGAATGTACTAATCCATGCACCACATGCAACTACTGCAAATCATTTGATCATGTGATTGAAGAATGCCCCGTGCTTGAGGTAGAAATGCAAAAGAGGAGAAGGACAGAAACGCCGAACCCTAACATTCAGTTGATCGCAACAGAGACCAGACCTACAGATCCAAGTATAAATGCACTAACACGAAGTGGCACTGATACAGGAAGAGACAGAAGCGTGGAAGCCTCAACTTCTGGAACAACTAATGCTAAGAAGATCCTTGGTGAAACAGTATGGATTAGAAAATCCCTTGGGAAAGCACCTCCTTTGAACTTACAAAAAAATAAAGAAGTATTTGAAGAAGCACGGGACATGTTCAAACAACCACCACCTACTTCACCGAGAATCCCGTTGCGCAGTGAAATACCACATATAGAAGACATGCCACTGGCATATGATTAGACGTGCGCTGCACCAGATACAACCACTTCTATTGCGCAGTTCCTACGGAGATGCATCAAGTTATTGAAGAACAAAGACACTCTTATCGAATTTGAAAAATTGCTAAATCAATATGAATCACACAGTGAGAGGAGGACTGCTCATGGCGCATTTCATAACATTAGGAGTCCCAAAAGAACCGGGAGGGAAATGCGGTTCACTGCACAGATTTGAGACTATGAGATGGATGAGATCATTCTTGATCTCGGATCCGAAGTAAATGTCTTGACCAAGCAGACATGGCAGGCGATGGGGAAACCAAAGTTACAGTGGTCACCTATACAGTTAAGAATGGCTAATCAAGGCATAGTTATACCGTTAGGAAGGTTACTCAATACCATTGTAGACATTGACAGAGTGCGAAGTTATGCAAACTTCGAAGTAATTGAAATTGTGGATGATAGCAATCCTTATCCGGCGCTGCTGGGTATCGATTGGGAAATGACAAACTCCACCATCATAAATCTGAAGACAATGAAAATGATATTTGAAGGCAATGACATAAGGGTTGCCGCACCACTGGACCCTTCGCAAGGGGAGCGATATGTTGAACCAATTCAAGAGGAGTACAGAGCTCAAGATCTCGACTGTATCTATAAGATAACAACAAATGCTACGGATTATACTCATCCTACTGCGGATGGAACGCTCAACTGGCGCTGTGATAGTTCTTGCATCTCAGACTCTGAGGCAGGATTGGAAAATTGGCAACACAGAATGCATGAAGTATCTGCTAGGAGATGTGCGACAATTACGAAATCACTACGTTGGATTGGAAAGAAGGTGAGTCCAATTCCCACTTATGATGGTTCAGCTAACGTTTATTCATTTATCAAAGAATACACTGCAGCAGTTGCAGACAAACACCGCGTCTCAGCATTAGACATGGCACTGCGCGAGACACCTGCTAGATGATGGGCTACGCATAAGAAGACATTGACAACTTGGGACCAGTGCAGAATTAAAATGCAAATCAGGTTTGTTGATAAGGTTACACTACCTTTTTAAAAATACAATGGGCAGACGGATCCAAGGGATCATATTGCAACCTGTGTAGAAGCTTGGAAAGAAAGACCACAAACAAAATGGGTACATCTTTTTGTGCATAAGCTGGAAGAGCCTATTCCAAAGAAATGGTATCTAGATGTGGAGCTGTGCAGAGGAACTGTGGATTGGTTTGTCCTCACTGCGAGCTTCCATAAATACTTTAGCTTTAAAGATGGCCATCCTAGTATCAATGATGCACTGTAGCTTATCAAGGAAAAGATATTTAGACCAGATTGTACATAGGAAAATATCACACTACAAGAAATTTTTGGAGCAAACAGCGTACCTGTGAGTCTACAACCAAATTGGATAGAATAGGTAGAGCAAGCCTTGGACTATTATAACTTAGCTGAAAATGTTGAGGATAAGGAAGACAGCGATGAGGAGGATCCACACAACATAAACATCCTTGAATCAGAAGGAACGCGCGAGGTAGAAGGACCTCCACTAGAAATTCCAGATATGCGTGGACCGGTTAAAATGAAGAAAGTGAACATCGACACTAGTGAAGAACCGAAGTTTGCAGCAATAGGAGATTATTGGGATGACGATACAATTGCGGAGGTCGCGGGTATATTACAGGAATATTAGGAAGTATTCCCGACCAAGTTCACAGAAATGAAAGGCATTTTGGGAGATTTAGGAGTGATGAAAGTTCCTCTTAAGCCTGGCGCTAAACCCGTGAAGCAAAGGCCATATAGATTAAATCCATGCTACAAAGAACGAGTTAAGGCAGAACAAGTTGATCCAGTTGAAGAATATGAATGGATAAGCCCGATGGTTGTCCAAGATAAGAAAACAAAGGGTGAGATCAAGATCTGTGTTGATCTCAGAAAGCTGAATGATGCTTCAATGCATGACCCATTTCCTACTCCTTTTACTGACAAAGTACTTGATAACGTTGGAGGGAATGAGGAATCCTCTTTTGATGATGGATTTTCTAGATACCATCAAATAAGAATTGATCCAGTCGATAGACACAAGACCACATTTGCAACAGACTGGGGGTCGTTCCAGTATACAGTGATGTCGTTTGGTTTGAAGAACGCACCAGCCATATTTTCTAGAGTGGTGATTGCAGCATTTAAATAATTCATACACACATTTTTAGAGGTTTACTTTGATGATTGGACCATTTTTGGGTTACTGAAGAACCATGCCATGAACCTTAGGATGATGCTAGAAAAATGCAGACAGCATCAGATTCCTTTGAATTTGAAGAAATGTATTTTATGTGTTCCTTATTGGATTTTGCTGGGACACATTGTATGCAAGCAAGGCTTGATGGTTGATCCTATGAAGATCGCAGTTATTGTAAATTTGCCTACACCAAATTCAATTAATTAATTGCGCACTACACTAGGGCATACCGGTTATTACAGGAAATTCATAAAAGGGTATGCGCAGATAATCGCAGCAATGGAGAAGCTTTTAAAGAAAGACGCACCATTCAATTGGAACGAGGTGTGTGAGAAAGGATTTGACACATTGAAAGAAAAGATGGTCACTGCGCCGATCCTAGTTTTTCCAGACTGGGAGAAGCCATTTCACGTCCATGTTGATGCTTCATGTATAACATTCTGCGTTGTTCTTGCTCAGCCAGGAGAAGGAGGCATTGATCATCCCATTGCATTTTCGAGCAGAAAGATGTCATCTGCTGAGAAGAACTATACCACTACTGAAAGAGAAGGACTTGCAATGGTATATGCACTATAGAAGTTCAGGCACTATTTGCTTGGTGTGCACTTCTCTATGTTTACTGACCATTCTGCATTGAAATACCTGGTCAATAAGCCAGTGTTAGGGGGGCAGATATGCAGATGGCTGTTACTCTTCCAACAGTATGATTTTGAAATAGTGGTGAAGCCAGGCAGGTTAAACTTAGGACTTGATCATCTGTCCAGGATTGAGTCAGGAGAAGAGCCTACAAATATTGAGGACAATCTTCTTGACGCGCAGTTTTTTTCTATATAGGTCATCGATGAATATTATCAAGACATAATCCACTTTTTAACTACAAGGTTGGCACCTGAAGAATTCACTATGCAGCAGAAGAAGAAGTTGGTAGTGCGAGCCGTAGACTTCACCATTATCGCAGGTCAGCTGTACAAATTAGGACCTAATGACGTACTGCGATGGTGCGCATTGGAGCATGAAAAGCCATATATATTAGCCGATGTGCATTCAGGAGCAGTAGGAGGCCATTATGTAGGAAGGGCCACTGCACAGAAGGTATTGCGAGCAGGACTATGGTGGCCAACAATCCATAAGGATTCGAAGGAACATTGCCAAAGCTGCGATGTCAGTCAAAGGATAGGGAAGCTGTCACGAAGAGATTAAATGTCGTTGAACCCTCAGCTGACATTGCAGGAATTCAAAAAATGGGCAGTTGATTTCATGGGACCTATTAACCCACCGGGAAAAAGAACTGGTGCGAGGTACATTATTACTGCAACTGGCTACCTCACCAGATGGGTAGAAGAAAAATCAGTAAAATACTGTAGCATAGCAGTAGATGCCGAGTTCATCTTTGAGAACATCCTTACACGATTTGGATGCCCAAAAATTTTGATGAGTGATCAAGGCACTCACTTTCTGAATAGAACTATTGAAGCTTTGATCGAAGAGTTCTACATCCATAATCAGCGCAGTATGCCTTATCATCCGCAAGCGAATGGAACTTTTGAAGCGTTCAATAAATTGCTCGAGAATGCGCTAACCAAGATATGCAACGTAAACCACGATGATTGGGACATGCGCATTCCATTTGTATTATGGGCATACAGAATGACATGCAAGAAATTAACTGGACATACACCTTTCAGATTGGCTTATGGGAAGGAAGCAATAATTCCAATGGAATATATTATTCTCAGCTTGAGAATAGCTGCATTTACAGAGATGGCAGACCGCACATCCCTAGAATAAAGGCTGTTACACTTGGTTGGTCTGGAAGAGGATCGCTTCATCGCAGGCTTCCACCAACAAGTACAGAAAGAGCGTGAAAAAGCATGGCACGATCGCCACATCAAGAGCAAGTCTTTCCAGGTAGGTGATATAGTCCTCCTGTACGATAGTAATTTCATGAAGTTTCCTGGAAAATTTAAAATGCATTAGCTTGGACCGTATACTGTTACACATGTTACTAATGGTGGGGCAGTCCAGTTAACTACTTTAGCTAGTAATACATTGCCCAATTTGATAAATGGGAGCAAACTAAATCTTTACCGCAATAGTCCTACTTCGCAGCAACCTGTATGATCAAGAAGAAAGGAAAATTTTCTAAGTGCTAAGTACAATTGGAATTGGGCACTAGAAACTGCGAAAATTCTGTACATGAAATTGTTGAGATAGATCTATGTACTGCGCAACACTCCTGAAGCCGGGTGAAAAAAAATATATATATATATATATATATGATGATGAGAAAATAAAAGAAATTAATTAGACACCACGAAGTAACTGCGCAGAACCAATGATGACCTATTGCGCAGTTCGATGCAACACTCCAGAAGAATATCCATTACAATGTCGGTAAAAAATATAGCCATTATACATTACTTTCTTACCAACTGCTTCGGCATTTAAGGCATAGATAACCATTCTGAACGAGTTAATGAAGGAATTGACCGAAGGATCTGCCGGATTTGGTTAACAGATACTGCAATTAATGCTTATTTAGTGGTTAACGGGCGCGGAGGGGGATCAGCTGCGCCTATAAATTATGCAGCAGTTAGACTCGCGGGCGTTACCAAACCACTTAGAATTTCTTGTGGACATTATTTTCTAAGTTAGTTCTACAAGCCATCCACTAGTTTGTTGAGTAGTATGCAAGTGAATGTAATAGAGGTCTTTTGTTGACAAAGAGTTCACGGTCCAAGAGACTATGAGGTTATTCCAATACGGAGGGATTGATGATTTAATGAGAACCCCGACCAAGAAAGTCGTCACTGAATCGGAACAGGGTCCAAGAAGATCACCAAGGCACGACCCAACAATGCAAGACAAAGGAAAAAATCCAATAGGGCCGAGGACAAAGACACCTAAGATGAGTTCGGCAGGGCCGAACAAGCCAATACTTGATAAGGAAATACCATTAACAATGACTCCATAGTACATTTCGCTACGTGCACTGGACGTGTCGGCCATTAAATTACTAAAGAGTCCTAAATATGAGATACCACTCTCACCGATATCAAAGCATGTCAAGGTGGATAAAAATCTATTGGGTAAGATTCCCGAATGTAAATGGGAGGACTATGATCTACTTGTAATGCAGAAGGAGAAACCCAACGAGCCGAGGTTCCAACAGTTCCAGCCTAACAAATACATGTGCTAGAAAAAGAATGTAAGGGGCGACCTCACTTTGACAGATCGCCAGAACTCAATGTGGTGGTGCAAACTTTGATGGCACGCATCCACCAGGGATATTTATGGCTTGAGTAGAACATTGACCTGACAATTGACTTGATCCATCGAATAACTGGGTTGAGCAAAAGGGGAGAAGACCTGAAGAAGTTTTTTCAAGGAAAAAGCAAGGATAAAGAGGTAGCCACGTTGATGAAACAAACGTAGTCTATTGTCAAAGGTAAGTGAGGCTTCCAAACGGATGACATAAATGACCAAGCAATAATATTTGTCACACAGCTGTTAGCGGGCAAAAATTCTTAGAAAATGCAAACCATTAGAAGTCTCTACAAGCGTAGTACTAATTGGCGCCGCAGCTACCGAAGGAGAAGAATTTAATTGGTGTCAATATCTATTAAATGAGTACCTAGAGGAACTAAATGACACGCAGATCAATGGTGGATACTTCCATTTCACCTGGCTAATAGTGCTCATCGCCTTTGTGGGATGGAAGGTTCCAAAGTAGTACATTGAAGTGATCATGGACCCTTTGGACTGTAGAGGGGCTCGATATCAAAACCTTTGGGAAAATTTGAATCCCCAAAGACAGCATGATACAGCACTAGTATTTTACACATATTATGACCAACTTCGTGGGGCCATCATGTTTACGCCTCGAAGAGCAAAGCAAGTAACAAGCAAATATATCTGCATTGTCAACTTTTATGCTGTGATGAAATGCATCTCGATTTCAGCTAAAGCACAGAAAAAGAATCCTGACTGGTACCTAGGAAACTACCACATGTACGAGGAAGATATTGAGAATATCATGAAGGAATGGCTAGCTGAATTCCGAGTTGAGGTTGTGGACGTCCAAAGCGACCCTGGCGATGACGAACCAATCCTGTGTCCCATAACATAAGACAAAGAGGCAGGAAAAAGGAAGGAAGTAGGGATTCCTTCGCAACCCAAGGTACCAAGGAAGAAGTAGAAAGCTACTAAAGATCAATTGGAAATAGTGCTAAGCGAGGATGATTATATAATGATTGCCGTGAAGGTCACATAGCAGATGGAAGAGCTCACAACTGATAAAGAGAAAAAGGACAAAGTAATTCAAGAAAGTTTGCACCAGAACTTGACCACACTACAGGGGATCTCAGAAAAATTCGACGAAGTAAGCAAAAGATTACCCTTGCCGCGGGAGTCAGAGTCTAAAGGGAAGGCGGGAGGGACATCGCAACAGAATACACTGCAACTACCATTAGCCATGCCTGTGAGGTCCCGTATAGTCCACCTAGAACCATTAACTGTAAGGTTTCCCCTACCTAAGCAACTACTATGAGATATGAAATATGTAGAGCGAGTGGAGCTTGACCTCACGAAGATACTACTACCTGGCCTACACTATTTACAGTTACGAGTTATTGAAGAAATGCATGACAAAACAACAACAGACGCACTAAAGGGACAAGTGGAGTTGCAGACAAATTACAAACAACTGGAAGAAGTTAACTCGCGGACAGCTATGGAGATACAAGATGATCATGATCGGCGGAAGCACCTAGAATCCACGAACACCGCAGTTGCACATGAGATACCGAAATTTGAAGTACAATCAGACCCCGCGGATACTGTCCTTAAAATAGGCCAGATGATCAACAATATTAAGGAAGAGATAGATGATATGCAGATCATCCATGAAGCTGAGATCTTTGCACTTAGAGGTGAGATGGAGCAGAAGACTCCACCAACTAAGCAGCAGTTAAGAGCACAGGAGGTAAAGGCCACTGCAGAGAGCATAGCTACAGAGGTGTCAAAGTGCCAAAGTCTACTGGATGAGGCATCGAAGGCATTCACAGCCCTTGAGAAGGACCCACAATTGCTAGAAGTCACGAATGCTACCAAAAGTAAGCAGATAGCATTCGAGCAGTTGGAAGAGGAAGTTAAGGCATTGCCGGCAAGAGAATGACTCCACAGGTTCAAGGAGGTTAACGCACGGAGGAAAGAAGTCCAGACCTTAAGAGAGAAAGAGGCTGAAATTGAAAATAGAACACAACCTTTGCTAGAGAAATCCGACCTCATCTTGCAGGAGATCGAGGACAAACTGAAGGAGTTGCACAAAGGGCAGGAACAGGTAGAAGAATAGAACAGAGAGGAAATAACAGTTGAATGTTGGACACTATCCGGCAAGTCGAGCGAGAAACAAAGGAAGCAGTTGAGAAGTTGGTTGTTGCATACAATGACTTCGCCGCAATGCTAGTTCCGCAAGAGGACAAATAAAGGGAAGGAGCTGAAATTGCAAGTGGCTCAGGGGTGAGCCACATGTAAGTGTTAGGGGCATGTTGGGCCTAGCCCAAGTGGGGCATTTTTGAGAAAGCAGGTTTTGGAGCTGGGGAGCGAAGCGCAGTACAGGTAAAGGAATTTTTGGGATAAGTTTTTGCATGCTATGAAGTTGCGCGCAGCACCATGTGGAAGAGCCACGAAGTTAGTACTGCGAGGATAACAACGCTGCGATGTGTTTGGTCAACGGAAGATCCAACTAAGCAGAGTGTTGGATGGAAGACAACACATATTCCGGTTAGGCCTCGGAGATCTATTTTTGACAAAGATGCTTGATAACTACCAAGTGGTGGGTAGGTGCAGATCGAGAGGAAGGTGACTGGTCGCACACACAGAGAACTACTACTTGAACCAGTCTTCTAAAGGCTGTGAAAGAAGGAACAGCTCGGCGAGAGAAACCTATTGACACGCACGTGACAGGGGTAGATGATAGAGACGTGTCCACACATGAAGGATGGCCACAACAGAATATCTGCTACCAGACACCAGTAGTCCGATTTTGGGGAAAATCGTGACATTTTTGTAAACCTAAGGGTTTCTACCTTCGAAATGTAAAGACATGACCTACGGGCATGATCTATAAATAAGGCATGATTTTGTAAGGAAAGGGTTGGTTATTATTGAATATTGTTAGAGTCTGTAAGCTTGAAGCTATTGTAAAGGATCTGTAGATGAGTGGGCAGAGACCTAATTTTGAGAGAGAGAAGAGAGTCCGCGGCTGAGTGTGCAGACAAAGAACTGTTGTACCCTTCCCTAAAGATAATATAACAACAGTTCTTGTGGACGTATCCTCCATCCGAGGGGTGAACCACGTTAAATATCGTGTTATGTGATTGCTTTGTGTGTTTTCCATTGTTCGATTGCTTAAGATGAATGCTTGATGTTGCAGTAATCTGATATTTGTTGCTTTTATCTGTATTCACCGTGGAAGAGATGGGAATAAGATGTTAAGTAGCTCATATATAGATGAATGTTAATGCTCAGTATCTAGAAGTCTTTGAATGTCTGGATCTGTTAAATAATCACAGAGTTAATTATTAAGGTTGAAGTACTACATCTGGGTGCGCAGCAGGGTATAGTTCATTCCATTACATATGTTAAATCAATCTAAGTGTTGATGAATGATTAAAGATTGGTTAGTTTGATCAAGTCTTGAAGTGAGCGCGCGGTCTTATTGACGCGCTGGTCCATTATAATTGCTACACGACAAGCTGCTAATAGCTTATCGTCGTACCCCCAAACCTAAGAATCCTCAAAGAAAGATCTGCAAGGAAGCATACATACCCATTGCATTGTCCTGTGACGGTAGCCTATTAGTACCGCCTAGTCTGTGGATGCGCTTGTTGTACAAGTGCTCCTGCGTGCAGTAGTAATTAACGTGAAGTAGAAGACTTCGTGCAGTCTTTTTTCTGCAACGTGGAAGTTCTTTGCCACGCTGCGCATCAGCTAGTTTAGGCACTCGCATCACCAGGTTGTGCAAACCTAGTTCCGCAACCACCCCCTCATCTTTTCCTCGAGTGAGACCTCAGGCTGCTCGCAGCCTGTTGCCGAAAGGGCCGATGAATAGTGGTTTTGTTGGTATCCTGCACCGCGAAGTACCTGGGTATACATTGGAAAACCTCTAGATCAGTATTTACGCCAACACTTAGTTTTAATGAGCATGAGAGAGGTATCAAAAGCTCTAAAGCCCTTTCATACTTGATGAAAAGCATGAAAAGTCAATAATGGTTTATGTCATAGTCAATCATTACTCACCTCAACCTGCAAGCTTTGGAAAAAAGTTCAGAGCTATGACAAGATTTTAAAACACAAAAATAGGATCAACTACAGCAAAAGACCCATGGAATAATAAAAATTAAAAAAGGAATATAATTCCATTTTTATGTTAAAAGGGGTAAATAATAAAAAGCATTTACCATTGTATTTTTACCAAGTTGAAAGTAAGAAACAATCCCTTCCAAGCTCAAATTTGTGGTGAATATTGCAGGAGCGTTGGTTGACCGTTTAGCTTCCTGTCAGTCCCAGGGAATCCTAAACTCTCTTCACTTCAATTTCATGGTCAAAATTTTGATTTTCATGGATGTTTTGAGTGCTTTTTGGGCTCATTCCATAGGGGGAAGTGCGCACCCTGGGTGACACACTTCTCCCATTTAGGAAGTGCGTCACTCAATGCTAACGCACCTCCTGCATGGGCTAAGTGTGTCATTGATACCCTGTCTACAAAGACAGGGTGCATCGGCATAGATTGGCCCAAGAACTTCCAAATGGGGGCAAAAAGATGATTTCTCTTGGCATGAAATAGAACTAATCCCTCTTAAATTAATGTTATGTAGGTTTTATTACTCAAAATGGTATAGTGCAAGGAACGTGAGCATGAATTGGAGGATGTGCAAGTGGCATACGATCATCGTTCCATCAATGCTCTGAGAGGGTGCGGGTTTCTCAAGTTCTTCCATTTACAGGGGATGAGAGCCCAAATACAATTATTGGACTATTTGATCCAGATGTGGGATCCATACCAACAAGATTTCTGAGTCAGAGCACACATCCTCACTTTGGATATTGAGGATATATACTTTCTAACAGTTTTATCTAGGACTGGAGCCCCAGTGTCACTATTCGTACCTAGGGGAGGTGACCGGACTACCAAGGACCTCATTGCAGATTTTTTCACTCCAGGCACGCAGATGTTGGGTGGGAAAATCCCCCTCAAGAACGCGTGGGATCGTCCCTTGAGGACCGTACTGTTCACTATTGAGCAAGTGGTAGGTAGTAGGGCACCACATCAGGCCACCCGGGCTCACATGTTGTATGCCATCAAGTGCATGGATCCTACGATGTTTAACTTGTGCGAGGGGCTCCTCGCAAACTTGAAGGAACAGTTGACCAAGTGTCAAAGAGGGCAACTCAAGCAGTTTGGTTATGGCTCCATTGATGTCTCTTTATTCTTAGATAGGGTTTCCCTTCTCTGCCCCCAAGTAGAGATCAGCGATCTCGATCCGCGTGACCCACGTATGCAACGATGGACTGAGGTGATGTCCCTCCATGGTGGCGGTGGGCCAATGATCACCTATGGACCTAATTTCTTTAAGTGGCTGCGTAGACAACTCCTCATGGTAGAGAACTATGCATATGTGGGGGCATACTTCCGAGGATACCCCGACTTAGCTCTTCCAGAGGGATAGAAGTGGGGAGAGATAGGTAAGAAAAATACTCTCTTGTTTTAATGTATTTTATGTTTTTTTCATTTTTTTGTAGTACTCATATCTCATATCTTGCTTACAAAGATGTTGGACCATCGAGACCAATGGGATCCTCACCTATCAAGAGGCAGGAAGTGGTTCATGAGATGGAAGCGGTTCATCAGGATGCTGCGGAGGAGTTAGATGAGCTCGAGGAGAACCTCTAGCGGCTAACTGCAGACATTCCAGATATTTCTATAGATGACCTGCCGCAAAACTATCAACGTCGGACAATTGGAGTTTCGGGTCGTTTTGGTCGGTTACTCCACCAGGTGGACAGGGCCATCATATTCTATCATGAGCACCGTCCGTGATAGGATGCATATGCAATGATATACTGAAATCCATGAGCTTTATATTTTTGTAGATGCGACATACTGAAAGGCATGGGATTCATATTTTTTGTATCAGTACCATTTTGTACAACATTTTTCTAGAATCAATATAAAATATTATCTAGCGGTTCATACAATGTGTTTTCATGATGGATATCGATATTATGTGTTTTTGCTTATCCATTAATGGATAATTTTCATGTCATGTCAATTTTTCATCTTTAATAAAAATGCTCACAAATGCGCAATAAGCCAATCTAATACAAAGTTAGCCAACGAATCGACAATTGTATTCATACATCTCGGGATATGTTGGTATTGAATAGACTCAAAATACCTTTCCAAGAGACGTACTTGCTGGAACAAGTGATGTAGAGTAGGGTCGCGGATATTGTAGACTCGGTTCATATGGGATACCACTAGTTGAGAATCGAGGTAGATGACAACGTGGTCCACACCGAGGGAAAAAGCGTCGATTAACAATCCAATCGGGCGATGTTATTAGTTAGGGGACCTAGGCAAGTTCCTCCCGAGCTTATCAATTCACCAGCAGGGGAATAGAGTACCCAAGATGCCGAGGTGAGGTTCTAGGTGTGCTGACTAGCGCCATCCGTGACTCCATAGCAGGTTTCCATCTGCACATCCAGGAAGGACATGGTATAAGCAATAATCAAGATAAGACCATAACACACTAAAACGAAAGTGTCACACCAACACAAACACGTGTCATATACAATATATACAGAGTATTGATGCAAGATAACTTAAGCATGGTACCACTTTAGGTAGAACCCATTCTGAGGCTCCCCTAAGGATAATCCGTCATAATCAACTAAATCATAAGATCCCTTTTCCAAAACACGTTTTACGATGTATGACCCATGCCACATGGACTCAAGTTTAACTGCCCCCATCTTATCATGTTTTTGGTCGTAATTCAAGACCAAATCACCCTCGTTGAAGATACGGGGTTTTACGGATTTTTCATGCTGGGCCTTGATTTGTTTCTTATGCGCTTCATTGGCTAGAGCTGCATCATGACGAGTTTCATAAATTCTTTCTAAGTGTAAGAATCGTTCTTCCTTAGTAGTTGTGTTTGGTAAAATTTCAACGTCTATTGTCAAAGACAGAATTTCACACTCAATAGGAAATACAGCCTCCAGTCCATATGCCAACTAAAAAGGTGTGAAACCAGTGGTTTTTTTTATGGAATTCCAGTATGCCCAAAGGGATGAAAAAAGCATCACATGCCAATTTGATTTGTGAGTACCCACCATACGTTGAGTCATTGTTTTCAAGACCTTGTTAATGGCATATACTTATCCATTTGATTGAGGATAGTAGGGGGTTGAATTTTCATGACAAAATCCCAACTTGGAACTTAATTCATTCACCATATTATTTTGGAAATGTGATCCATGGTCTGTGACGATGGCTTGTGGGACTCTGAATCTAGCAATGATATGATTGAACATAAAGAGTGCAACAATTTCTTCATTTTCCTTGTATGTAGGAATAGCCTCAGCCCAATTGGTAAAGTAGTCTATGGCGACAATGATATAACCATGCCCCCCGTCGAGGTAGGCTTACAGTGCATGAATTCAATGCCCCATTTAGAAAAGGGTCCCACGGCGATAACTGGATAGAGTGGGGTTGGGTGTGTGTGCTTTTTATGATGAAAAAGCTGGCAAGGAGGACACGTCTTGATTGATTCCATGCAATATTTGAAGATGGAAGGCTAGTAGTATCTAGTGCGTAAAATATTTTGGGTTGTATCCATCCTAGAGAAGTGACCGCCACATGCCCCCGAGTGGAAATCATTGAATATGTTAGGATATTTAGACACTTAGGAGTTAGTTAAGATCAACTTGTGTAATATATCTGTTAGGAAAAGTGTGTTTCTTTAGTATGCATTAGTATGCATTTGTAAATATTTAATCCGACGGTCACGATATGTTGTGATCTGATGGCTCAACTTCTTTTAGATCATACCTAACCTTGATCCGTGGCTTAACACCCGATTGGTCCATGATCTCTATTTGAAGAGCATGCACGGTCATTATTTAGTTGATCGATTATGAGAAGCTCATTTGTAACTTTCTTTCTTTTGCATAATAAATTGCTCCGTAGAAGCTATTTGGCCGGGGCCATGGAGTGTTTCCCTCTCGAGGGTTTAAACCATGTCAAAACATCGGTGTGTTGATCTGTGATTTGTTTGTGTGAAGTGGTTTCTCTAGGTGTTCGGTCTTTTGGGAGTACTCTGTGTAACCAAACATGGTATCAGAGCTTTTATGAAGAGCCGCTTCCGGTTATGATCTAGATCTTGAACTGTTGTTGCCGAAACTTGAAAGGGTTTCTGGTTCTGGTATTTCTATGCATTTCTGGGCTGTGGGAGGTGCTCCATTGTGTCCGGAGTACTGTTTCCATTGGGAAATAGTTTTCATTTGATCGAAAACAGTTCCTGGTTGCTTCAGAAATGTGTATTTCATCAGATCTGAAGGTATAATGTTACAGTGACGTTTTTTTTTTAATTTCCGCTTAAAAAAAAAAAAAAACTCATATTTTATCAATTTTTATTATTAGATTTTTTTAGTTTCGGATTGTTGCTTTCCCTATCTGCGTATGCTCTTTTCCATGCACCTTGTGCAATCTCGGCGAATCAGAAATAGAAAGGGAAAGGGTTTTTCTCGGCTGCGTATGCTCTTTGCTGTGCACCTTGTGTAATCTCGGAAAATTAGAAACAGAGAGAAAATGTATACTTTCCGGGCAAGCTAACGAGATGTAACCCCACAAGCGTGGAATTTTTGTTTTGTTTTGGTTTATGGTGTGATTTGCAGGAAAAAATGCAAGCACGAAAACCAAGCAAGAAGAGTAAAAAAAAAAAAAACCCTTCCTCCTTCCCATATTTTACATACCTTTTAATCTAGCTCACCTAGTTCAAAGTTGCTTTATTCCTTAATAGGTCTTGAGTTCAAGTCTTAGGAAGTTACTTTTAAAAGAAAAGTTGCATGCAATTTATATTTTCAAGTTACTTTATTGTAAAAGTGCATCTCACATAAATAATAAAAAATAAAAATAAAAAGTGAGTCACTTAAGTTCATTTTTATTGCTGCACTATTTAAAGTAACATCATTGTAAAAGTGAAATCACTTATTTTACAAAAGTGATTCACTTAAAGCAAATTTCTTGTAAAGTGATTGTCAAATGTTCATCTTGGGAAGAGGGGGATCCTTTATTTTTAGCTGGTCATTCTCTATCTGCCATGTCATTATTGGGGACATCTTCAACATTTTCTTTGATCAAGCATAACTTCATCATATGGAGTCAGTTTTCAGTGCCCTTTTTTTTAGACCGCCTATTTTTTCAAGCTCTTCGCATCCAGACTATTGGTTTCTGCTTTTATAGCCATTAATTTACAAATATGGCTGCCCCTTGTGATATTCTACTTACCAGTTCCAACTATTTCCCATGGAAATCTCGTATGGAGGATGTTCTACGAAGTAGATGACTTTTCAGAATTACCTCAGGGAAAGAAACAGAACCTACTGATGATGATAAGAAAATAAAATGGGAAAATAGATGTAACGAAGCTCATGGATTGATTGGGATGTCAATCTCTACTGATTTGAGATTCCACATATCCGAAATTGATGAACTTGATGCTGCTCGGGACAAGTTGGAATCTGGGTTTGGTAAACACAATGAAATTCGAGGTCACCAACTCGAAAATGAGTTGATTTCTTTAAATCCAAGTGATTTTTCATGCATACAAGATTATTTATCTAAGTACAAAACTCTTAAACTCTTATGTGAAGAATGCAAGATTAAGAGGAAAGATAAACAATGCATTTATCATATTCTTTCCAAACTTGGACCTGCATATTCTTTTTTTGTATCTACATTTTACTCCATTAAAGAATCCTTGAATGCAGCTAGCTATCAAGAGCCTAGTCTTGAATCCTTTTGTGATTCCTTGATTAAAGAGAAAGATAAGCTCATCCATCTTGGAATAATTAACAATGCAGATACATCTGGGAAAGCCTTATTGTCCCAACAGAAAGAAAAGTCCAAGCCTCCCAAGAAACAAAATTTTCGCAATAATAAGTCAAACAAGGGTCCCAAACCCTTTCAGTCGGCTCCTTCTTTAAAAAATGACAAAGGATCCAAACCAAAAGGCAAGAAGACTGAGCGTCATTGCAACTATTGCGGGAAATAAAATCATGATGAATCTAAGTGTTTCAAGAAGATGGCAGCCTTGGAAGCAGCAATGAAGAAGCACCACATCAGCCTAGATTTGCCTTCGAAATATACCTCTCATGGACAAGCACTTTGTGCTTATGGTTATTCTTATAATGCATCTTCTTCTTCTACTTCAAATGAATGGCTCATTGATTATGGAGTATCTTATCATATGGCTAAGGATCAAGCCATCTTTTCTACTATGCATGAATGTAACACCAAACAAATATTTGTTGGTGATGATAGTTCTCTACGTGTTGTAGGAGCTGGAATAGTTCCAGTAGATAATGGTCATTTCAGTGATGTACTATGTGTTCCAAGAATTTCCTGCAATTTGTTATCAGTCTATCAAATCACTCACTCTGGTGAAGGTAAAACTGTGACGTTTACACCTCACCAAGTTGTAATCAATGATTTTAAAGATCCTCAATAGGTCTTAGCTATTGAAATTGTTGATGATATTACCAGGTTGTACAAATTTAACAACTTTGGGTTATCACCTTTTCCTTTAGTTTTTGTTGCTCATAGTGATAACTTGAGCAAACTTTGGCATGAGCGATTTGGTCACTTAAATTATCGCTCATTGCAACAACTATGTAAAGACAATATGGTGACAGGGCTTCCGATGGTATCTTGCAGGGATGGTGTCTGTTCTGGTTGTGTACTCGGAAAACATCATTGGGATAGTTTTGACAAACTTACCTCTTGGAACGCCTTGGTTACCTTGGAGCTTGTGCATAGTGACTTGTGTGGTCCTCTTCCATCTTCTTCCCTTTCTGGTTTCAAATATTTATTAACTTTCATTGATGATTACACCAAACGCACTTGGGTTTATTTCCTATAACTTAAGAGAGAAATATTTAACATGTTCTTGGCCTACAAGGCCCTTGTTGAAAAACAATCTGGTCATCAAATTATTAAGTTAAGATCTGACAATGGAGGAGGATATGTTAACAAAAATTTCACTACTTTCTGCACTGAACAAGGAATCCAACAACAACACACTATTCCATATACACCACAACAAAATGGTGTAGCTGAATGGAAGAACCGCACTTTAAAAGAAATGGCTAATTGTATGATCCAAACTAAGGGACTAAGTCTTCAATATTGGGATGAAGCCATAAATTGTGCAAATTACATAGTTAATCGCACCCCCACTAAAGCTTTACAAAGTATCACACCGGAAGAAGCATGGAGTAAAATTAAACCAAATGTAAGTCACTTCCGTGTGTTTGGTAGTGAAGCATGGGCTCACATTCCGGATGAAAAACGAAAAGCATTGCAGCCTAAAAGTGAAAAGTGCATATTTGTTGGATATTCTGAAGATGTAAAAGGTTATAGAATTCTTCAACCACATTCTCATGATGTAATCATTAGAAGAGATGTTAAATTTGATGAAAATATCTTGGCCTACAAGCCTAACTTGGTGATTGTGCCATCTTTGTCCTGCGAGCCTGATTCAACGATTGTGCCTTCTTATTCTTCCAACTTCCTTGACAGGTTTCCAACTCCAGTTTCTGATGATGACAGTGAGGATGAAAATCCACCTCCGCCTTCTCATGTTCCTCCAATTGCACCAGCACAAGTGCTTCCTCGATGAGTCCATTCAACATGTGAAGCATCTAGTGATCTTGCCAGTGATCCTAGAGATCAACATCGAACACGTTCTCAGTTTCAGCAAGCCTCTTCTTTTTTGGCTCAAGTTTCCGAGAATCATGATCCAGAAACTTTTGTAGAAGCTTCAGCAAATCCAGATTGGGATGTAGCTATGGATGAAGAATATCGTTCCTTAATGGCGAACAATACTTGAGATCTTATACGGTATACCTCTTCCAAAAGGAAGAAAACTTGTCCAATGTAAATAGGTCTACAGAACTAAGTATGCATCAGATGGAAGTGTTGAAAGACTTAAGGCAAGGTTAGTTGCCAAAGGTTTTTCCTAAGTTGAAGGGACTGACTACAATGAAATCTTTGCTCCTATCGCAAAAATGAACTCCATCCGCCTTGTTCTTTCCCTTGCAGCCTTACATAACTGGGAAGTCCATCAAATGGATGTCAAGTCTGCCTTCTTACATGGTGATTTACAGGAGGAAATTTACATGGAACAACCTCCTGGATATGTTCAGAATCACTCTAGCCTTGTCTGTCGCCTTAAGAAATCCTTATATGGCCTTAAGCAAGCTCCTAGAGCTTGGTATGCCAAAATGGATAGCTTTCTCCTTGACACTGGTTTTTCTAGATGTCATTCTGACCCTAATGTCTATACCAAGAAAGTAGGAAACCATCTCATCATACTTGTTTTATATGTTGATGACCTTATTCTTACTGGTAGTGACCCTAAGCTTATAACCCATGTGAAATCCAGTCTTAAGCAAAATTTTGAAATTTCAGACTTAGGACATTTGCATTATTTTCTTGGTCTCCAAGTCCTGCAAACCCAAAGAATGAATCTTTCTTTCTTAGTCTAAGTATGCTTGTGACCTTCTTTGTCGCTTTCACATGGAAGATTGTACACCAGCCCCTTCTCCCTTCCAGTCTGGAGTCAAACTTTTTTCCACTTGTACTTCACTTGAAGTAGATGCCACCTTGTATCGTCAGCTTGTTGGTAGTCTCTTATACTTGACCCATTCTTGTCCTGAACTTTCATTTGCCATTGGTCGTGTAGCCCGTTATATGCAAACACCTCATGAAAGTCATTGGAAAGCAGTGTTGTTGCAGCAACATCCCCCCCAAAATTTTTGTACATATTGGGGCCCCTCCTTTTATTTTTAGAAAGGCTGCCTTAAGACGCCATTTCCATCTTTTATCTTTGTTCTCAACAGAAAATCTTGCTTTGAAAGCATCCAAGTTTTCTTCCAAATGATAGAATTCGTGAAGCCTTGCCAAAGATGCAGAGCTGTTCAGAATCCTTCCCCGCAATTTCGGAAGCATTCGAGTTTTTGTCCTGAAACAGCGGGAGTTAATCACATGAACCTCCCAAAAAAGACTTAGAAATTTTTGTTAAAAATTTGCGGAAGCCATTGGAGAATTCCTTCCGAAACGACGGAGGAATTCGAGAAAGCTCCGCAGTTGCAGAAGGATTCAGGTTTTCCTCCCGAAACGGCGGAAACCATTTAGCATAAGCTTTCCGAAAAAGGACTTAATTTTTTTTTTAAAGATTGCGGAACGCCCCGCGGAACAATTTAAATTTTCTCTTGAAATGGCGGGAACCGTTCGTCTAAGCTTCTCGAAAAGATTTAGAAGTTATTGTTAAAAAGTTGCGGAAGCTATTGATGAATTCCTTCTGAAACGGCAGAAGAATTCAACAAAACCACTCGAAACTTGCGGAAGCTATCCATCAAAACCTTCCACGACTGCGGAAGCCTTCGAGTTTTCATTCCGAAGCCTCACCGAGAGAATTTTGTGAAACTGTTCGGGTTTTCTTTCTGCTATATGCGGATGTCTTTTGCGGAAGCCTTCACCATATCCTTCCGAAACCGCGTGAGGACTTAAGAAAATTTTTTGAAAGTTGCGAAGCCCACCGAGAGAATATTGCGGAACCATTCGCTCATTCATTCCGAAACACTGGAGTCATTCGCTGATCCATTCCATGGAAGCCAATTGGGGAAGCTTTCCGCAACCACGGGAGCATTCTTGAAACTCGCGAGACTTAAAAAAATTTTGAATTCCGGAAACCATGCGCGAGGATCTCCCGAAACAGCGGAAGCCTCCGCATTATCCTTCCGAAAGACTTGAACTTTGCGGAACGTCTTGGATTTCCCTTTCGCGACGCAGGAGCCATTCACCATTTCCCCCCAAAACGGTGGAAGCTTTCGCTATGTCTTTCCACAATGGCGGATGGAATTCATAGGTCGATCCCGTGGGTGGCGGTCACGCACGCAAACCGAGATGACTTGATATGACCCTGACGTACCAGTATTTAAGCCGCGTTTTAAATGCGCCAACTACCACATTAAACCTTGCACGTGCCCAGTTCATTTAAATAAACAGTGGGGCCTCGAGCCAAACACATTGTTCTTTTTCGATTGGAAAACACCGTGGAACGCTGCGCAACCGCTCCAGCTCAACTCGCTCGTCCACGTCCTCGTCCACCTCATCTAGCAATCTTCACGGTGCCAGGTAGGATGCTTTAATCGTTAAATTTATTTCTTCCATGCGTCAAATTACCTTTGGTTTGTTCTTTTTTCGAAGACGATAGGCATTGGTTGGATTTTGACGGGCAAAATGCCCGTCATGGGCTATTTTTCCCGTCAAATACGGTCTAAACCGTATAATTTCCCGTCATATAAAAGCAAAGAAATTGTGAAAATGTTTGTATATTATGTAAAGACCATCAGTTCTGACGGGTGGAAGCTTTCCAAATTCCTACCCTAACCGCATACATCGTTATTTCTGCTTTTAAAGTCGCCAAGCCTCGTCGAACGTCTCGTTCCTTTCAGCCGAAACCATAGAGTGACTGCCCGAGAATTTAAACCAGCCACTCCCCGTTCGAATTCTAAGCCAGCCATAAGGCGCCTCGTCAAATATCATAAATAACAATAGCGGTTAGGCTGAAACCCCTTGCCTGTTTGTCAACGCGGAGGGTCATCCCTGGTTTCATATTAAATTTGTTTCAACCCCAGTCTCGCCCGTCACCAACCTTTTAAAAAGCACAATGACGAAGGTCACCATCCCCCCTAGATGCTGGACCAAGAGCAGGTTGCTTCCGCAACATGCTAATCCTTGCAGGAGCATTCCAAACCCGCCCCTTTAAAAGAATCAAATTTTTAAAATCTAGAATTCCTGTTGGAATGGTGTATTTTGCGTCCTAACATGCAGCTTCACATTGTATTTATCTCATTGACATGTTAAAATGGTGATACTCTCTGTTAAAGTCTCACAGTATGTTGCTCAATATTATAATGACTTGTATTTGGTTGCCATCAGGGATAAGTCAAAATGCCAAAAGGTGGCAGGAAGAAGACTAAAATGACAGAAAAACAGCCTACCCCACTTAGAACTGAGACCACACTCCAGGATACTAGGTGCACCACCGGTATTCCTCCAGAGATCCGCTGGGGTGACATCTATAGGATGATCCGAGACCAAGATGTCTAGGACATGTTGCTAGAAGAGGGGCAGATTTATCTAAATATCAGAGCTTCAGGCATAGCCAAGGCTGCCACCCGCCCTGAACTGTTCCCATGTGCTGAAGTAATCGGGTGGATACTCCAACATGCCGACGTGGAAGGAAGAGTAATTCATGACAGCGGGAAGACAACCATTGCCTCATTTCACCCAGCATACCTGGCCGTGGCCTACAAATTTCCCCACGCCCAGCAATCTCTGACTGATGAATGGCTGGGCCAGATGAACAACGTTGAGATGGCCAAAAAGCTACTAGTTGCAGGCAAGCATTTGAGAAAGAAAGGTAATGACGAATACGACGTCCAGAATCTGAGACCTCCTTTCAGGTTGATCGCCTTGATGTTGTGCAGAATCTTCGGCATGCCCGATGGCACCGTGTACAAGATTCAGTGGGTCCCTACAATCCACTTCGTGGCATTAAAAGGAACTGTGTTTGACTGGGCCACTCTCCTGTCAGACAGTTTAGCCTCAATGATAGTTGCTGCAAGAGAAGGACTGGCCTTGAAGAAGGCAGAATTTTTCATGTCCTCATATCTTATTGATTGTGTTTTGGACAAGGTATCTTTCCCCAAATTGGGGTGCACATGGGATAAGGCCACCACCCCGGTCTTTACAACTTTCAGGATGTTGTGGGCACAGAATTACAAACCTAGCTACAAACTCATCTGTGAGGGGTTCATCATGCCCCTATATGAGAAGATGTTCAAGGAGGAGCCCAACTGCCTGTCGGAGAATGCTATGGAAGTCCTTGAAAATTACAGGGATTTTTATTTTTCAGAGCAAGGCACCTACCTCAGAATGTTTGGAGGGACTAAATCTCCATACATTTTTCCAAGGTATGCCACTGACTATGTGGTCCTTAAAGAGGCAATAAGACATATTTTTCTGGATGGAATCGGAGCAGTACTCAACAAGCAGCATAAGGCCTCCTTTCCCCCTCTACCTTTCTGCATAGGAGATTACAAGTTCTCGGGGGTGGCCTCAGCCGAAGAGTTTGTTCAGGAGCTAAAAGCCTTCCACTTCGGCGAGGTAATCTTCCACAGGAATGACAGAAAGGGAAAAGTTGCTGAGCACTGTAAGGAGATTTATGCCCATTTCGAGTACTCTCATTATCATGATGCTGAGGAGGAGGTATTCAGAGGCATCAGCAACATGGCTGAGTTGAGAACCTTTCGCCAAGGTAGTGGAGCAAGTTCTAGCTCTACTAGGACCCAGAAGACCAGCCAGCAGAAATACAAAGAAGTAGATGAGGCCCGAGCTCAAGAAGAGCTCAGATTAAGAGAGGAAGCAAGGTTACTACGAGAAGCGGAAGAAGCGAGATTACAGCAGGAAGCTGAGGAAGCGAGGTTGTTGCAAGCAGAAAGTGAGAGGTTGCAGAAAGAGGCTGAAGATGAAAGGCAACGGAAAGAGAATGAAGATCAGCGGTAAGCTGAACAAGCTGAGGTAGAGCAGAGAGCAGAGGAAGAGCTTAAAGCAGGTGAAGATGCCCAGGAAGGTGGCTCCGGTGCACAGGACATGGAGATTGACATACCTCAAACAAGTGTCTCAGGCATTCAAAATGTGGAGACAGACACAGCCCAAGCAGGTGGCTCTGGTACCCAAAATGTGGAAACAGATCCCACTCAGGTAGTCTAGACCCCACCAACGGAAATAGAAATAGATATTATGGATCTCCCAATCGTCCTGTACACTCCATCAGGAGAACATACCATGTCCAAATGGAATGAGTTTGTCTACGACAAGAAGAGAAAGGCAATGGTCTTCAAATCGGAAGAGAGGATCAAAAGATTCTCCCAGGAGGATATTATTACCCACCGTGAGATCACTGTAATGCGGAATACAGATAAGGATCCCTTGGCTATGGCATCTGCCGTTGTAGAGACAGCGAAAGCATCACTGGACAATGTAGGTGATATAATTAGAGAAAATGAATCGAAAAAGAAGAGAGCTCGTATGCTACAACATACCATGGCTAAGGAGCAAGCCTACATGGATCTCGTGGTGAGCAGGTATGATCGCTTGTCTGCTGAGCACAAAGAGCTGTCGGACAAGTATAACTAGCTGGAGGAGGAAAAGGACCAACTAACACTCCAAATGATGATTGTGGAAGCAGAGAAGAATGAAGCAGAAGATAAAGCATCCCAGCTAGAAGCAGACAAGCTGGCATTAGGTGAGCAATTAGAGCAAGCTGAGAGCAGAACGATGGACATGTCTCCCTTCCATGAACTGTCCTGCAGCATCCTAAAGCAAATATATGACACTCAGGAGCTAATCACTAATGAAGTTAGCAAGCTCAAGGACATGGTGGTCAGATTAAAAGAGATTAATGTAGAGGCCCATAGGCTTAAAGCTAAGCACACTCGGGTTAAGGCAAATATCCTGAGCCAGATAGAATGGCGAGAAGGAAAGGTAGATTTTCCCACACATCTCCCATTCAAATCCGTGGAGGGTTTTAATGAAGACATAGCCCTTTTGGACTTCTGCAGAAGCTGTGGAAGTAAGCTAATGGCCAGTGTACAAGGGACAAGGGATAGGATCAACAGTTTATATCAAAGAATCTAGGGGGTGCATGACAGGTGCAAATTGAGTTTCCCACAATCCCTCGATGACTTCCCGGGTGAAGAACAACGCTTGGTTGAACTAAAGGAAGAACTGGGCATCCAAACCGAATATGTGAAGAAAATTGATGTCCTAGCAATTGATGACTTACAACATTATATTGGAATGTCATTGGTCCACAGCCATTTGCTTAAAGAAGTGCATCAAACTGCAATGACGGAAATTCAAGGCATTGGAGCAGAGCTTAGAAAAAATGTGACTTCTCAGAAAATCTTGCTCCCTGCTTCCGCAAACATAGTCATAAGGGACACGGGTATATGGTATAGTTACATTGCTTAGGAGGAGAAGAAAGCAGCAACAGTGGTAGGAGAAACAGCAAACCCAGTCTCTTCTCTCCCTGCAGCCCTAGCTATGGTAGCTAGTCCGATTCCCTCTCTCCTAGCAACAACAGAAACTCCAGCTGGCTCGATTTCTTCTTCCTAGGCAGCAGCAACAGCTCCAGTGAGCTCGAGTGCCTCTCCTAAGGCAACAGCAGCATCAACTGTTGGATTGAGTGCTTCTCTTCCAACTGAAGCACACGTGCAGGAGTGAAAGCGCTGAGTTAGAGCGTTAATTCTGATTTTCTGTATTTTGGGCTTTTCATATGTGTAAATCGTGGAAGCTAGGGGACAACTGTCCCTATTTTTCTTTTAAAAATAATTTCTGTAAAAGAAAGGGGTCACAATTTTGTCTGTTATAGAAGAAAATTCCTGTAGATGACAAGTGTAAAAGGCCAAGTGGCAGCCCAAAGGGAAATTTTGTAACTATAAATAGAAGGTAGCAAGGATTAGAGAGGACTTTTGGCAGGGAATTAATTTTCTAGACTTGTACGGGCTGTCCTGCACATGTTTTAAGAAAATAAAATCTTCTAATGAAAGCCTGGGGAGGACATTTGGCATGAGAATAAAGAATGGATGTGTATTGGATTATTCTGGTGGCTTCCATACTGTAATGTGATATCTTCCTTACTGTCTGAATTATTTCTTTGTAACAAATGATTTTCACTCCTTTCTCTGCAAACGAATTCTCCTTTTCATGAGTAATGAATGTGTTTCATATTAAATTAGAAGCTACCTTCTGATATTTCTCATCTTTGCTGTAGCTTTACCTGTAGGATTTAATGGCTATCTGTTTTGTCTTTAAGATATCTCCTACAGCTCGTTGCTCATGCTTTTAATTCACTCCTTGCAGGGATAGTTAGATTTATTTCAATCTTAAATTTAGATCTGTGTTTCCAGTCTTGCATTTAGATTAAACTTAGAATAGGCATTTGCATTTCATTATAGAACATAAAACCCAAAAGAAAGGTGGATCGGGCCATAACCGGTATAATTGGAATAAGACTCCAAATCCACGGTTGCCGGAACCGCTAACCGAATGGATTCCCTATACCAAACGGTAGATAATCTAATTGGGATAATCTATCTGGGAGAATCCCTTTCTGATTGATGCTACGATATCCGAGGCATCAACAGTTTTTGGCGCTAGAAGGAGGGCCTGAAAGTGCATGGCTGATAGAGGAAAATCTCCCACGGCCATAAGTGTCACTGAAAACCCACTTAAAGAAAGCATTTCAAATAGCCCAGATCTTGAATTATTAAATCAAGAACGCCTTATTTCTGATCCTGAGACTCAAGAAGCTTTATACGCTGTCCCTCTCACAGAAATAGAGGATTTGAGAAGGCATACAAGATCCTACGTTAGGCAGTTGGGTGGTTTAAACGCTGTAAATTTCCTCCCTGGAAAAGTACCCCTAGAAAAGAGCCACAATATACCCAAGATTCAATTCTCGTTCAAAGTTTTGAAGACCTTGTAAATTTAACTTTAGAAGAAATTTCAGACCCTCTGAACAAGGCAGATTTTGAAAACTCAGTAAATATTTCAGATCAAGAAAACTTTGAAGAAATGATTACTCCAAAGAATACCCCACAGAATTCACCTTACAATTCTCTGCCAGGTTCTCCACATCCAAACATGGCTGTACCTGCTTGGAGAGCAAGGGGAGTGGTGAACCTAGCCGGACCATTCCATAATCTTCCAAAAAATCCAGAAAAAGGTCTTGCCTAAGTTCGACCCAAGGAAAGCCATTTCGGCGGAAGACCATCTCAAGAGTTTCTACTTAGCTCTGAACCTTTTAAACATACAGCATGAAGATGTAGTCTGCAGGTTGTTTCCATATACATTCGAACCAAAAGTATCATCCTGGTACTTTAGCCTCCAGCCCAACTCGATCTCTAGTTGGGATGAATTCGAAAACTGTTTTTTAAAGAAATACGGAAACCAAAAGACTGTGGCCACACTTATGAAAGAACTCTTATCCATGAGAATGGAAAAGAAAGAAAAGGTTCAAGATTTCAATCAAAGATTCACAACGCTGTTAAATAATTTCAGTGAAGCTAATAAACCAGCAGAGGAATCTCTGATTGAATACTATACAACCGCTCTTGAAGGACCCATCGCAATGTTCGTAAAAAGGTCCAAGAAAACTACCCTGATAGAGAACTTTGAGGAAGCTAGAAAGGTAGAAGAAGAAGCCGACAGCATTGCCTTAGATGCAGAGCCAAAACCAGCAGCCAGCAAAAAACCTTTGCTGCTCACTAGAGGTAAAGAAGAGCCATCTACAGACATGGAAAATGTAGTCAAGATGATTCAAAGATTATCTAATAAAATTGTAGATCTCGAGAAAGATAAGGCTGCTAGCACATCTAGGAAACCTTTCAAGCCATTTTATAAAAGAAGGGAAGACGGTGATCAAACTCATCCACCAATGAATACTTCCCATGTGTTAAACTTGAATGAAATAGGGACGGAAAATTTCTGCACCTTTCATCAAGAACCGCATTCGAAAAAAAGCTGCCCGCAATGGATTAATTCCATGAGCTTAGTCATGAACCAAATGCTAGATTCACAGATCCCAGACCAAGATGATTCTCCAGAGGAATCGAGCCCTGAGTTAGAGGAACCAACCCCGGACACTACTATGGTGCTATGGGATTGGGTACCTATGACTGAATTAGCAGAAGATGATCCCATAGAAAGTTCTCCCTCTACTGTGAACGTTGCTACTCGCAGCAAAGGTCCTATTGCGGATCCCGCGCCAAGCACGGCTCCTCATAAGCCTAAAGTTTCAAAAGAACCGCCTAGGAGGCATATAACAATTATCCCACCACAGCCCAAAGTTAGCCAAACAGCGACCAAACAGCCAAACGCTGACACCATAGTTCAGCCACCTAAGGTCACAACGAGCAAAACAGATCAGCCAGCTCGAATTGGGAATGAATCTGACATAGGATACGATATTATCGAAGATATCAAGAAGGTCAAAGCGAATGTGTCGATATTTGACATGTGCAGCTTGCCCCATCAACGAGACAAACTGCTGCATGTTCTACAACCTCAGACCAGCACTCCATTAACGAATTCTCAAGACAATCCCGAAATTAATGAGGCTAGCATCGGTGGGAAATCTAAATCTCAAACATTGCCATTCCTATTGACTTTTGAAATTTTTAACCATAATGTTCACAACTGTTTGGTAGATTCTGGGGCATCTTCCAACGTCATGCCATTGTCCATTTGTAAAAAAATAAACGGGCAGCCTGTGCCATCTCCAGCCCAAATTATCCAATTAGATAGGACTACTGTCAAGGTAATTGGGGAGATGAAAGACATCCTCATTAGATTATCAGCTGACCCTAGAGTCTGTCAATTCATTGACATAATGGTGGTCGATATTCCTGAAGCCTATGGGCTGATTTTAAGTAGGGATTGGTCTACCAAGATGAGTGGCTACTTTGCTACTGATTGGTCTCATCTGTGGTTGCCTTATCAGAACAGGCAGAATCAGATTAAAGTCCTGAGAGAACCTCATATGAAGCAAAACGTAACTCAGTTAGAAGAAAAAAATGAGGCTGTAGCTTTCTCATCCTCGGTTCTGGGGAATTATTTCTTGGAAATGGATCCGGGTAATTATCAGTCTGAAGCCATTAGCCATGAATCAGATAAATAGTCCGATCTCCTTCATTTCTCTCGGACTGATGATGTTGATTGTAACATAGTTAATTTAATTACTAACGTAGATCACGGAGAGACTAACTTAGTTGAATCTAGAGATATTTTTTGGACATTATACTTTGACGGTTCTAAGACTCTGGAAGGATTTGGAGCCGGTTGTGTTCTAATGGATCCAAAAAGAAACAAGTATTTTTTGTCTTGTAGACTAGAATTCGATTGTACTAACAACACCGCTGAATATGAAGCGTTGGTACATGGATTAAAGAAGGCCATTGGCTTAAATGTTAAGTATCTGAAGGTCTTTGGTGACTCCGAGATAGTTGTAAGACAGGTAAGGGACACCATTCATTGTCTCTCACCTCATTTGAAAGGTTACCAGGCTGAGGTATGGAATTTAATTATGCATTTTGACGCTTTCAATATAAAATCGATTCCTAGATTGCAAAATTCTGCAGCTGATTTGTTAGCAACATCTGCTTCTAGATTGGTGCTGTCAAATAATAAATGCTCAATTGAATTGATTTTCAGGCCTTCCGTCCCTGATAACATTACAAACTTCAGAGTCTTCGATGATGATGAACAAATTATCAGCTTTCTAACAAACAAAGATAGCTTTCAAGGAGCTGCAATAGATGAAGAAGAACACGATGCTGATTTGGTGAAGAAGGATGAGGAGAAAGGCAATTTCATTCCCAAGGGGGTAAGGTCCCTCGAAATGCTGTTCGATCTTCAAAATAAGTTCAAAAGGCCATCTAATACCAAAACTAACAGCTCGTCAATGCAACATGAGTTAGTTAATTTGGGTACCGAGGCAGAACCAAAATTTGTCAACCTTGGCAAATGTTGTTCACCAGGAGAAAGAGACAGGTTCATCAAATTGTTTAAACAATACAAGGATGTTTTTGCATGGACCTATGAAGATCTGAAGACGTATGACGTCCGCATTATTCAGCATGTTATACCAATGAAAGCAGGTGTCAAGCCATTTCAGCAGCAGTTAAGAAGGATGCATCCTACTCTAGAACCGCTGATCTAAAAGGAATTAAAGAAGCAGCTGGATGCTAAGATAATCTTTAAGGTCCGGCATTCTGAATGGGTTGCAAACTTGGTTCCCGTAAGAAAAAAGTCAGGAGAGATAAGGCTATGTGTAGATTTCAGAAATTTAAACAGAGCTTCGGATAAAGACAACTACCTCGTCCCTTCAATGGAACAAATCCTTCAAATGGTGTCAGGATCCGAACTTTTTTCTCTTCTCGATGGTTTCTCTGGCTACAATCAAGTATTAGTAGCTGAAGAAGATCGTCTTAAGACTACTTTCCGAACTAAGTGGGGAAATTTCTCCTACAGAAGGATGCCATTTGGTCTGATAAACGCGAGAGCTACATTCCAAAGAGCAATGGATATCGCCTTCCGAGGATTGGGTGGGCAATGTGTTGTTGTATACTTAGATGATGTGACAGTCTTTTCAAAGAAAAGGGAAGATCATGTTGTTCATCTGAAGCATATTTTTTATCGCTGTCGGAAATATGGTATTTCTCTGAATCCCAAGAAGAGTGTGTTTGCAGTTCCCGAAGGTAAGCTCTTGGGTCATATCATTTCTAAAGGGGGAGTGTCAATAGATCAAGAAAGAGTCCAAGCTATTAATAAGATTCCAATGCCTTACAACAAGAAAGCTATGCAGTCCTTTATGGGCACTATCAATTTTGTCCGCAGATTTGTTCCGGATTTCGCACAAATTGTTAAACCATTGCAACAGATGGTTAAACAAAGCATACAATTCAAGTGGACAGATTTGGAAAAGGACGCATTTAGAGATATCAAGGCAGCCATAGCTAAGGCTCCTTCCTTGAGGAGCCCAGATTTTGATAAGGATTTCATCTTGTATACCTTTGCTTTGGATGACTCCCTCGCAGCTGTACTCACGCAAAAGGTGGAGCTGGGGGACGAATACCCAATTTCGTTTATGAGCACTGGTCTGCAGGGGGCTGAGTTGAACTATCCCGTGGTTGACAAGCATGCATATGCGGTCTTCAAAGCAGTCAAGCAGTTCAGGCCATATATTCTTAAGAACAGAACTAAAGTTATAGTTCCCCACCCAGCTGTTATATCCCTTTTCGTTCAAAAGGAACTAGGAGAAAGGAGGGGGAACTGGGTCACAGCTCTTCAAGAATATGATTTGGAATTTAAACCAGCCACGATCATCAAAGGGCAAGGCCTATGCAAATTACTTGCGGGAAACTCAACTGATGGAGAGCAACATTAGAAGAATGAAGCTGAGCTAAATTCGATTGAAGTATGTCATATCTTCACAACTCCCCAGTCATAGTATAGGGATCTGGTGCACTATTTACAGCAGGGATATCTACCTGAGCACTGGAACTCTAAGCAAAGACGGGCACTCCGCTTGAAATCAGCACCTTATCAAATCATTGATGGGATACTTTTCAGGAGGAAATATGATGGAGTTTTCCTTAGATGTTTGGAAAAGGAAGATGCAAACAAAGTTGTCAAAGAATTGCATGATGGCCCCGCAGGTGGACATTATTCAGGAGAGACGACAGCACATAAGATACTGAGAGCTGGTTATTATTGGCCCACTCTGTTCCGAGATGCCCACACGTATGCACGAAACTGTGATGTATGTCAAAGAAGTGCCAGGATGTTACCTAAGGCAGCAGGACCATTGCAGCCAGTTATTATCTCTGAGCCTTTTGAACAGTGGGGTATAGACGTTATCAGAGAGATAAATCCAAATTCTTCGTTGCAACATCGATACATCCTGACGGCTACCAACTATTTCACTAGATGGACGGAGGCTATCCCTTTGCACAAGGTCAATGAAGACGCAATCATCAACTTCTTGAAAGAGAACATCATAACCAGGTTTGGGGTTCCAATTTCCCTTGTTTTTGATAATGCTACTTATTTTTCATCTTGCAAGATAAATGAGTTTGTTTATGAATGGGGAATTAAGTTGCATTATTCAGCCAATTATTATCCTCAAGGGAACGGATTAGCTGAATCCTCAAACAAGAATCTGATTCGAATTCTTAAGAAGACTGTGATAGAAAACCAGAGAAGTTGGCATGTAGCTCTCCCAAATGCCTTATGGGAAGATAGGGTGACCCCAAAGAACGCTTTAGGTGTTTCCCCTTTCACTCTTGTCTATGGCAAGGAAGCCATCCTTCCTCCAAACATCTTACTCCCATCCTTACAGTTATCCCAAGCCTGTCGGGGTTCTGGTAGCCAAGCCTTACAATCCAGGATCAATACCCTGCCTCAACTTGAAGAAGCTCGACAGAAAGCTAAAGACCAATTCCATCAACACCAAGACATAGTTAAGAGATGGTTCGATAAAAGGAAGTCCGGTAAAAGAAGTTTTGAAGTTGGGGACTTAGTCCTGAAATGGGACCATAATCATGAAGGCAAAGGAATGCATACGAAATTCCAACATCTATGGGTAGGCCCGTACCAAATCTCGGCAAAATTAGGCCCATCCACTTATAAATTGACAGATCTCGAGGGAGAAGAAGTAACCCTTCCTCTCAATGGCCTCGCCCTGAAGCAATACTTCGCATAGTCTCGCTGAGACTTCCTGTACATAAATAAAGTTTTCTTTTATTGTTGCTTTTGCCTTTATTTGCTTTATTTTCGGCCATTTTGTTTCTTTCATTGTTATTTGAACCTTTGAAACAAGTTTGTTTTCTGAAAGCCCTTATGGTTGAGTTTCTCGTCGAGGATAGGTCTCTCAAAGAAATCTCGCAATCCATGAGTCCGGAACTATGCTCGGGTAAAGTCTGTCTGTTGTGCTCTCGCTGAAATGTTCAGAAGAAATGAAGCCTACTTTGCTAGTCACACTAATCCTGTTTAAATAGCAGAGACCTATGACCATCTTCGCTACTATCTTCGGGCTCCACCCACTCTCACACTTAAAGGCATCTCAAGAAGGCTATTAAAGTTGGACCCATGGAAAGTAGCACATCTCAAGGACATAGGGTATTGAAATGACTCTGTGCTGCAAATTTAACAGCCAAAATGGCTTATCCTCAAGAGTCTGTTTTCCATAGATTCTCCCCTCAATTAAAGCATGGCTGAGACAAAAGCAAAAGACATGTAAAATCAAGAAGGTTGTCCAAAAGGCTCAGCCCAAAATGGGCTCCTCTCCGTCCGTGAGGCTTGATCAAATCAATAAAATTTCTAACTCACACAAAAGGACATTATGGATTGAGGAGCCTAAATCAAAGATCATGTCCAAAAGAAAATATCTATGGAAGGCTCAAACAGCTAAGCTGTCCAAAGTACAAACATCCAAAAGGATGCAAGCAGCATGGGAATGAGGAACAAGAGCAATGATGTCCATGAGAAAGTGTTGCAAATCCTGTGGAGTCCGACAATAATAAACCATCTGAAAGATGACCCTTCTAAAATGAATCTCATATGTTGGCCCTTTGAGAGTTTTAAAGATGTCTCTGTCAAAGCTCCCCTTTCCCCAATGGATAGCAGGTAAAGTGCCTTCTTCCCTTCACATGAATTTAAATGCTCAGCTGAGTATTGCACCTAAGATGGATGTCTTTGATGAGGTTTCGGACCATGAAGAGGATTTTTTTCAGAGATCTGTGTTCGCCAGCGACTCACCATTGTTGTTGCAGCAACATCCCCCCCAAAATTTTTTGTACACATTGGGGCCCCTCCTTTTATTTTTAGAAAGGCTGCCTTAAGAGGCCATTTCCATCTTTTATCTTTGTTCTCAACAAAAAATCTTGCTTTGAAAGCATCCAAGTTTTCATCCAAATGATAGAATTCGTGAAGCCTTCCCAAAGATGCAGAGCTGTTCAGAATCCTTCCCCACAGTTTCGGAAGCATTCGAGTTTTTGTCCCAAAACAGCGGGAGTTAATCGCATGAACCTCCCGAAAAAGACTTAGAAATTTTTGTTAAAAATTTGCGGAAGCCATTGGAGAATTCCTTCCGAAACAGCGGAGGAATTCGAGAAAGCTCTGCAGTTGCGGAAGGATTCGGGTTTTCCTCCCGAAACGGCGGAAACCATTTAGCATAAGATTTCCGAAAAATGACTTAAATTTTTTTTGAAAGATTGCGGAACGCCCCGCGGAACAATTTAACTTTTCTCCCGAAACGGCGGGAACTGTTCGTCTAAGCTTCTCGAAAAGATTTAGAAGTTATTGTTAAAAAGTTGCGGAAGCTATTGATGAATTCCTTCCGAAACGGCAAAAGAATTCAACAAAACCGCCCGAAACTTGCGGAAGCTATCCGTCAAAACCTTCCGCGACTGCGGAAACCTTCGAGTTTTCATTCCGAAGCCTCATCGAGAGAATTTTGCGAAACTGTTCGGGTTTTCTTTCCGCTATATGCAGAAGTCTTTTGCGGAAGCCTTCACCATATCCTTCTGAAACCCCACGAGGACTTAGAAAATTTTTCAAAAGTTGCAAAGCCCACCGAGAGAATATTGCGGAACCATTCGCTCATTCATTCCGAAACACCGGAGTCATTCACTGATCCGTTCCACGGAAGCCAATTGGGGAAGCTTTCCGCAACCACGGGAGCATTCCCGAAACCCGTGGGACTTAGAAAATTTTTGAATTCCAGAAATCATGCGCGAGGATATCCGGAAACAGCGAAAGCCTCCGCGTTATCCTTCTGAAAGACTTGAACTTTGCGGAACGTCTTGGATTTCCCTTTCGCGATGCGGGATCCATTCGCCATTTCCCCCCGAAACGGCGGAAGCTTTCGCTATGTCTTTCCGCAATGGCGGATGGAATTCACAGGTCGGTCCCACGGGTGGTGATCACGCACGCAAACTGAGATGGCTTGATATGACCCCGACGTACCAGTATTTAAGCCGCATTTTAAATGCACCAGCTACCACATTAGACCTTGCACGTTCCCAGTTCATTTAAATAAACGGTGGGGGCTCAAGCCAAACACATTGTTATTTTTCGATTGGCAAACACCGTGGAACGCCGCGCAACCGCTCCAGCTCAACTCGCTCGTCCACGTCCTCGTCCACCTCATCCAGCCATCTTCACGGTGCCAGGTAGGATTCTTTAACCGTTAAATTTATTTCTTCCACGCGTCAAATTACCTTTGGTTTGTTCTTTTTTCGAAGACGATAGGCATTGGTTGGATTTTGACGGGCAAAATGCTCGTCATGGGCTATTTTGCCCGTCAAATACGGTCTAAACCGTATAATTTCCCGTCATATAAAAGCAAAGAAATTGTGAAAATGTTTGTATATTATGTAAAGACCATCAGTTCTGACGGGTGGAAGCTTTCCAAATTCCTACCCTGACCGCATACATCGTTATTTCTGCTTGTAAAGTCGCCAAGCCTCCTCGAACGTCTCATTCCTTTTAGCCGAAACCATAGAGCGACTGCCCGAGAATTTAAACCAGCCACTCCCCGTTCGAATTCTAAGCCAGCCATAAGGTGCCTCGTCAAATATCATAAATAACAATAGCAGTTAGGTTGAAACCCCTTGCCTGTTTTTCAACGCGGAGGGTCATCCCTGGTTTCGTATTAAATTTGTTTCAACCCCAGTCTCGCCCGCCACCAACCTTTTAAAAAGCATGATGACGAAGGTCACCATCCCCCCTAGATGTTGGACCAAGAGCAGGTTGTTTCCGCAACATGCTTATCCTCGCAGGAGCATTCCAAACCCGCCCCTTTAAAAGAATCAAATTTTTAAAATCTAGAATTCTTGTTGGAATGGTGTATTTTGCATCCTAACATGCAGCTTCACATTGTATTTATCTCATTGACATGTTAAAATGTTGATACTCTCTGTTAAAGTCTCACAGTATGTTGCTCAATATTATAATGACTTGTATTTGGTTGCCATCAGGGATAAGTCAAAATGCCAAAAGGTGGCAGGAAGAAGACTAAAATGACAGAAAAACAGCCTACCCCACTTAGAAGTGAGACCACACTCCAGGATACTAGGTGCACCACCGGTATTCCTCCAGAGATCCGCTGGGGTGACATCTATAGGATGATCTGAGACCAAGATGTCCCGGACATGTTGCTAGAAGAGGGGCAAATTTATCTAAATATCAATGCTTCAGGCATAGCTAGGGCTGCCACCCGCCCTGAACTATTCCCATGTGCTGAAGTTATCGGGTGGATACTCCAACATGCCGACGCGGAAGGAAGAGTAATTCATGACAGTGGGAAGACAGCCATTGCCTCATTTCACCCAGCATACCTGGCCGCGGCCTACAAATTTCCCCGCGCCCAGCAATCTCTGACTGATGAATGGCTGGGCCAGATGAAGAACGTTGAGATGGCCAAAAAGCTACTAGTCGAAGGCAAGCATTTGAGAAAGAAAGGTAATGACGAATACGACGTCTAGAATCTGAGACCTCCTTTCAGGTTGATCGCCTTGATGTTGTGCAGAATCTTCGGCATGCCCGATGGCACCATGTACAAGATTCAGTGGGTCCCTATCATCCACTTCGTGGCATTTAAAGGAACTGTGTTTGACTGGGCCACTCTCCTGTCAGACAGTTTAGCCTCAATGATAGTTGCTGCAAGAGAAGGACTGGCCTTGAAGAAGGCAGAATTTTTCATGTCCTCATATCTTATTGATTGTGTTTTGGCTAAGGTATCTTTCCCCAAATTGGGATGCACATGGGATAAGGCCACCACCCCGGTCTTTACTACTTTCAGGATATTGTGGGCACAGAATTACAAACCTAGCTACAAACTCATCTGTGAGGGGTTCATCATGCCCCTATATGAGAAGATGTTCAAGGAGGAGCCCAACTTCCTGTCGGAGAATGCTATGGAAGTCCTTGAAAATTACGGGGATTTTTATTTTTCAGAGCAAGGTACCTACCTCAGAATGTTTGGAGGGACTAAAGATCCATACATTTTTCCAAGGTATGCCATTGATTATGTGGTCCTTAAAGAGGCAGTAAGACAGATTTTTCTGGATGGAATCGGAGCAGTACTCAACAAGCAGCATAAGGCCTCCTTTCCCCCTCTACCTTTCTGCTTAGGAGCTTACAAGTTCTCGGGGGTGGCCTCAGCCGAAGAGTTTGTTCAGGAGCTAAAAGCCTTCCACTTCGGCGAGGTAATCTTCCACAAGAATGACAGAAAGGGAAAAGTTGCTGAGCACTGTAAGGAGATTTATGCCCATTTCGAGTACTCTCATTATCATGATGCCGAGGAGGAGGTATTCATAGGCATCAGCAACATGGCTGAGTTGCGAACCTTTTGCCAAGGCAGTGGAGCAAGTTCTAGCTCTACCAGGACCCAGAAGACCAACCAACAGAAATACAAAGAAGCAGATGAGGCCCGAGCTCAAGAAGAGCTCAGATTAAGAGAGGAAGCAAGGTTACTACGAGAAGCGGAAGAAGCGAGATTACAGCAGGAAGCTGAGGAAGCGAGGTTGCTGCAAGCAGAAAGTGAGAGGCTGTAGAAAGAGGCTGAGGAATCCCAGCAGCAAAAAGAGGCTGAAGATGAAAGGCAACGGAAAGAGAATGAAGATCAGCTGCAAGCTGAACAAACTGAGGTAGAGCGGAGAGCAAAGGAAGAGCTTAAAGCAGGTGAAGATGCCCAGGCAGGTGGCTCCGGTGCACAGGACATGGAGATTGACATACCTCAAACAAGTGTCTTTGGCATTCAAAATGTGGAGATGGACGCAGCCCAAGCAGGTGGCTCTGGTACCCAAAATGTGGAAACAGATCCAGCTCAGGTAGTCCAGACCCCACCAACGAAAATAGAAATAGATATTATGGATCTCCCAATCGTCCCATACACTCCATCAGGAGAACATACCGTGTCTAGATGGAATGAGTTTGTCTACGACAAGAAGAGAAAGGCAATGGTCTTCAAATTGGAAGAGAGGATCAAAAGATTCTCCCAGGAGGATATTATTACCCACCGTGAGATCACTGTAATGCGGAATACAGATAAGGATCCCTTGGCTATGGCATCCGCCGTTGTAGAGACAGCGAAAGCATCACTGGACAATGTAGGTGATATAATTAGAGAAAATGAATCGACAAAGAAGAGAGATCGTATGCTACAACATACCATGGCTAAGGAGCAAACCTACAGGGATCTCGTGGTGAGCAGGTATGATCGCTTGTCTGCTGAGCACAAAGAGTTGTCGAATAAGTATAACCAGCTGGAGGAGGAAAAGGACCAACTAACACTCCAGATGATGATTGTGGAAGCAGAGAAGAATGAAGCGGAAGATAAAGCATCCCAGCTAGAAGCAGACAAGCTGGCATTAGCTGAGCAATTAGAGCAAGCTGAGAGCAGAACGATGGACATTTCTCCCTTCCATGAACTGTCCTGCACCATCCTAAAGCAAATATATGACACTCAGGAGATAATCACTAATGAAGTTAGCAAGCTCAAGGCCATGGTGGTCAGATTAAAAGAGATTAATGCAGAGGCCCATAGGCTTAAAGCTAAGCACACTCGGGTTAAGGCAAATATCCTGAGCCAGATAGAATAGCGAGAAGGAAAGGTAGATTTCCCCACACATCTCCCATTCAAATCCGTGGAGGGTTTTAATGAAGACATAGCCCTTTTGGACTTCTGCAGAAGCTGTGGAAGTAAGCTAATGGCCAGTGTACAAGGGACAAGGGATAGGATCAACCGTTTATATCAAAGAATCCAGGGGGTGCATGACAGGTGCAAATTGAGTTTCCCACAATCCCTCGATGACTTCCCGGGTGAAGAACAACGCTTGGCTGAACTAAAGGAAGAACTGGGCATCCAAACCGAATATGTGAAGAAAATTGATGTCCTAGCAATTGATGACTTACAGCATTATATTGGAATGCCATCGATCCACATCCATTTGCTTAAAGAAGTGCATCAAGCTGCAATAAAGGAAATTCAAGGCATTGTAGCAGAGCTTAGAAAAAATGTGACTTCTCAGAAAATATTGCTCCCTGCTTCCGCAAACATAGTCATAAGGGACATGGGTATATGGTATAGTTACATTGCGGAGGAGGAGAAGAAAGCAGCAGCAGTGGCAGGAGCAACAACAAACCCAGTCTCTTCTCTCCCTGCAGCCCCAGCTATGGTAGCTAGCCCGATTCCCTCTCTCCCAGCAGCAATAGAAACTCCAGCTGGCTCGATTTCTTCTTCCCAGGCAGCAGCAGCAGCTCCAGTGGGCTCGAGTGACTCTCCTAAGGCAACAGCAGCAGCAACTGTTGGATCGAGTGCTTCTCTTCCAACTGAAGCACACGTGCAGGAGTGAAAGCGCTGAGTTAGAGCGTTAATTCTGATTTTCTGTATTTTGGGATTTTCATATGTGTAAATCGTGGAAGCTAGGGGACAGCTGTCCCTATTTTTCTTTTAAAAATAATTTCTGTAAAAGAAAGGAGTCACAATTTTGTCTGTTATAGAAGAAAATTCCTGTAGATGACAAGTGTAAAAGGCCAGGTGGCAGCCCAAAGGGCAATTTTGTAACTATAAATAGAAGGTAGCAAGGATTAGAGAGGACTTTTGGCAGGGAATTAATTTTCTAGACTTGTACGGGCTGTCCTGCACATGTTTTAAGAAAATAAAATCTTCTAATGAAAGCCTGGGGAGGACGTTTTGCATGAGAATAAAGAATGGATGTGTATTGGATTATTCTGGTGGCTTCCATACTGTAATGTGATATCTTTCTTACTGTCTGAATTATTTCTTTGTAAAAAATGATTTTCACTCCTTTCTGTGCAAACGAATTCTCCTTTTCATGAGTAATGAATGTGTTTCATATTAAATTAGAAGCTATATTCTGATATTTCTCATCTTTGTTGTAGCTTTACCTGTAAGATTTAATGGCTATCTGTTTTGTCTTTAAGATATCTCCTACAGCTCACTGGTCATGCTTTTAATTCGCTCCTTGCAGGGATAGTTAGATTTATTTCAATCTTAAATTTAGATCTGTGTTTCCAGTCTTGCATTTAGATTAAACTTAGAATAGGCATTTGCATTTCATTATAAAACATAAAACCCAAAAGAAAGGTGGATTGGGCCATAACCGGTATAATTGGAATAAGACTCCAAATCCATGGTTGTCGGAACCGCTAACCGGACGGATTCCCTATACCAAACGGTAGATAATCTAATTGGGATAATCTATCGGGGAGAATCCCTTTCTGATTGATGCTACGATATCTGAGGTATCAACAAGCAGCTAAAAGAATACTTCGATATATTCGAGGTACAATTCAGTTTGGGATTCATTACAGTACAGGGGGAAAACCTTTGTTGGTTGGTTTCACGGAATCAGATTGGGTCAGCGATCCTAATGATTGAAAGTCTACTGCAGGTTATGTTTTCAGTCTGGGATCTGAACCTGTCACTTGGGCTTGTATGAAATAACAAGCTCTTGCTCTTTCTTCAGCAGAGGCAGAATATCGAGCTGCAGTTAATGCCAGTTATGAAGCTTTATGGCTTCGACAGATCCTTTCAGAGTTTGGATTCGATCAGCAGCAGCCTACTCCACTTTGGTGCGACAATCAAAGTGACATCAAGCTTTCCAAAGATCTAGTCCTACATCAACGCAGCAAACATATTGAGCTACATATGCACTTCATCAGAAATCTTGTTCATGATCGTGTTCTTGAAGTGCTCTTTTGTCCTACAGATGATCAAGTTGCAGACATCTTCACCAAGTCTCTTATAGAAGCAAACTTTTCTAAACTTCGATCTATGTTAGGAGTTCAGGAATTGGTCATTAAGGGGGGATAGGCTCTAATGCCTCCTTCCTTTTCCTATTAGTGTCACTTTTGTAAATCCTTCAATCCTTTCCCAAGTTGTTCTTAAGGGGGGATGTTAGAATATTTAGACACTTAGGAGTTAGTTAAGATCAACTTGTGTAATATATCCGTTACGAAAAGTGTGTTTCTTTAGTATGCATTAGTATGCATTTGTAAATATTTAATCCGACGGTCACGATATGTTGTGATCCGATGGTTCAACTTCTCTTAGATCATACCTAACCTTGATCGGTGGCTTAACACCTGATTGGTCCATGATCTCTATTTATAGAGCATGGAGGGTCATTGTTTAGTTGATCGATAATGAGAAGCTCATTTGTAACTTTCTTTATTTTGCATAATATATTGCTTCGTAGAAGCTATTTGGCTGGGGCTGTGGAGTGTTTCCCTCTCGAGGTTTTAAACCACGTCAAAACATCGATGTGTTGATCTGTGATCTGTTTATATGAAGTGGTTGCTCTAGGTGTTCGGTCTTTTGGGAGTACCCTGTGTACCCGAACACAATACATGCTCAGCCTCCTCGTGAGTTAAACAACATCGTAAGATATAATCAATGCCACGGTGATATATGGTATCACCGATGATTAGGTAATATTTCGCATGGTGGCGGATACAATGGCATTCATTGCAAGGTAAGTGAGGTCCAAAGCGTTGTGTTTGGAGATACGAGGTGATATCTTTGTACGAAGGGTTAGAAGTACAAATAAAAAACAATGACTCATCGAGGAGAGAGTCAATGGGCTCAAATTCTTGATCAATACGGTGAAGATCTAAAATGAGCTCCGCGAATACTAATGAATTTTTAGATTTAGCTTTTTCAAACTAGAGATCGAATTCTTGGAGAACCATGATCCAGCACGAGTATTTTCCCCCCATTACCTGACGTGTGAGGATGTGGTACATAGGGTTAGAATCGACAATGATATTAGTATTTTGGAGCAGGATATAGTGACGGAACTTCTGGACAATGATGACCACTTCCAAAGCTAAATTTTCAACATGTGAATAACGAGTTTCAGAGTCTATGAGACCCTTACTAAGGTAGTAAATCACATGTTCCTGTGTGTTTCTATCCTCCTGCACTAAAACCATACCAATAGTAGAGGTAGAGGCAGCAAGATAAACGATATAATCATTGGTGTAATTCAGTGGTTGTAACACGGGTGCATGGGTAATAGCATGCTTAAGATTTTCAAAGGCACTTTGGGCGTAGTCATCCCAAATAAATGGGACGTCCTTATTTAACAATCGCATATGGCCCTGTGTTTTTGTCGCAAAATTACACATGAAATGACGTAGGTAGTTTTCATTCCCCTGCAAACTTTGAAGTTTTGTAATGTCCGTAGGTGTGGGTAGGGCTACGATGGCCTCTAACTTGGGGGGATCAATGCGGATCCCTTATTTGGAAATGATGAAGCCAAGCAGACGTCTGGACTCCATGCAGAGTATGCACTTATGGGGATTTAAACTGGTGGTATACCATCGACATCTGAGAAACACAACCGTCATATGATCGATGTGAAACTCACGATGATTTGAATTAGCGCACAAATCATCAAGGTAGGGTTCCACAAAATACTTAATATCCTGAAAGGAATATGACATGGACCGATGGAATCTGGCACCAACATTTTTAAGGCCAAAAGGTAATTTGCGATATGCAAATGTACCCCATGGGAAGATGAAAGTAGTTTTATGTTGATTTGTTGGGTGGATCTCAATCTAATTATAGCCAGAAAATCCATCCATGAATGAGAAGATGACACTTCAGGCATATTTGTCAATGATTTGGTCAATGAATGGAGTAGGGTAATAGTCTTTAGGACAAGCGTTATTGAGATCCTTGTAATCAATGCAAACTCGAATGGTTCCATGTTTTTTTGTAACCGAGACGACATTAGAGACCCAATATGTCAAGGGGACAAGATAAATGAAACTAGCTTTCAACAACTTTTCAATTTCTGCTTTGATAGCCATAGTCTTTCTAGGGTGCGCTGGACAGAGTTTTTGCCGGATAGGTTTTGCGTCGGGATATGTTTTGATTTCATGCACAACGATAGCAAGATCAATCCCGGGCATTTCTTCGTAGCCCCATGCAAATACGTCATGGAATTGTTTAAATAAGGTCGTATAATTCTTTATTTCATCAGAAGAATAGGTTTGGCCAATGTGTATGTTTTCTACGACACCTGGTTTCATCGAAATGTCAATTGTGGTGGTAGGCATGATGTTTTCCAAATTCCCTTCGGTTACCGTATCCTAGGTGAGAATAAGAGATTGAGGGTTAGGGAATACATCTGGTGAAACAATGGTGTGAATCGCATTCTCTACCATGTCTAATGGTGGGAGGAAAGACGATTGATGATGATAGTCTTACCATAAAGGTTCATCCAAGATCATAATATCCATGATCGATTCATCAGAGTGAAAGGTCTAAAGGAGATAATCTAAGGATGCTTAGGATGAGTTCCTCCAAGATGGAATAGAACCTGACTCAGATGCCACCAAGTGATGGTCACAGAGTGTATCTGATTTCAATTGGATGGCCTCATAAGTGGCTTCAGCGGGGCTGAGAGGCATCGCATCTCCAATCGAATAGATGTTAATCAAATCAAGCACAATCCAAGGGTCTGCCAAGTTGGAGGAGGATGGGATAATCGATGAGATCATGTTCACCGTAGCCGTATGGGATGGGGGATCAGGTGTTGGAAAGACTCCCATAAGAGATGAGTCTTTTAGGATTCCTACCCCCACACTCTCATAAATTTGCGATGAGTGTCCTAAAAGAGGGACATTATCCGCAGGATGAGTGGTGGTGTCCGGTGTACAAATATCTAACTAGTCGATAGTGACAATTTTCCCATGATGGGGAAATTGCACAATACAGAAGATGGATGATGTGACCGCATTCATGGAATAGAATCAATTGCAACCAAGCAACAAGTTATAATCCAATGGGGTGGCGACTACTTCCACGTTAATGGAAATGGTTTTACCTCCCAATTCAATGGCTAAAGATTGTAAAATCCCATGTGGTTGAAATCCATGTCCATCAAATGCTTTCAGAGTGGTAGGGGAACAGTTCAATCCAGGAGAGACGATGGATCTCCAACAGGACATCGCCACAATGGAAGTAGAGGCTCCTTTGTCCAAAATAGTATGATGGATACTTTTCCTAGATACATTGGTGATGAGATGAAACGCCAATTGGTGGGAAAACCTCGGCTTGAAATATTCCAATCTAAACATGATAATATTAGAGGAATATGGATCCATTGCTCCAATAGACAATAACAAATTCTTATGATGATTGGGACAGTTTTGTAAGACCTCAAGCATCGACATATCACATGGTTTATGGGCTATATATTCTACAATATTTTAGTTTTGAGCGGCCGGAGCATTAGGTTTAAAAATGGATTTTCGGATTGTGCTTTTTGGTGGACGCAATACTGCATCTGGTAGAGGTTTCTCTATGGTCAAAGGACTTTGAGGTAGAGGAATATTGGATGTACATGGGGAGGATTTTTCAGTATTACCTCCATTATATTCCTTGTCGGGAATAAATTCATATGTACGTCACCGGGTAGATAAGTTGACCATTTCACTACGCATCATGAGAACATGAGCGGTAGTAGAGGGTTCTCCTTGAGAAGGATTTGGTTGTTGTGCAACCATTTGTTGTTGTTGTGTGGGGAAGGGGTTAGTTAAAAATATGGGTGGAGGGTTTCCCTTCAGAAACTTTTGGACTTCTTCATGATGTGGAAATTCTTTCGTGAAGTGGTCGTCACCGCATAGTAAGCAGGAATATTTGCCCTTATGTCTCGGTTTTGTGTCATTAGGATCAGGATTGTTTTTATGTTCCTGCTGGTTAGAATATTTCTTCGATTTTCCTTTGTTATTCTTTTTACCACTGGATTTTTGAGATGAAGCAGATTGGATTGTATGCACCTCGGCAGTGGAAGCAAGACTAGGTGACTGGTTGGTATTGTTTCCAGCCTGTGACGAGGTTGGGTTTGTATCCATGTGGCTCTGTGATCCAACCGATTGGGTAGTAGGATAGGCATGAACGGAACTAATGATTCCATTGGCATGTGATACCATAGAAGTTTTTGTCGAGTTATGGGTTGGACGTGGGGAATTAGCAATTATGTTGTATAATGTGCTAGATGTAGCATCAACTAAGTCTAGGTACTGAGCACGTGAGATGGATTGTTCTTCTGTAACTGCCCCTCTCGTAGTAATGTCTTTGGCTATGATGGGTAATAACGACTTGGTAAACCAATCAGCTAGTATTTGATCCGGAATGGGAGCCTTAATGAGTCGACGTCTTCTTCTCCACTCATGAATATGACAAAAAATGTGAGTGGAAGTTGATTATCGGAGAGAAGTCAAAATATCTGTACCGGTTTCATAGCGGTTCGGTAATTGAAAATGGGTCAAAAAAGCCATAACTAAAGACCTAAAATCGGCGAAAGAGTGTGGCGGTAACTCGATGTACTACTTTGCAGTGATACCAGTGAGGGTTCGTTGAAAGAGCCTCAAATGGATAGAATCATCCATTAACGAGTTTGAGGAGCACCACAAATGATATGTCATCGCGTGGTTCTTGGGATCCTTGTCGGGTTTGCCGTCAAATTTGGTTATGTCCGATGGTAACTTCACAAGAATGGGTGGCCAATTCATGCCATGTTGGATGGGATAGTTGGTCAAACGTGACAAGTCCGATAGATATAACGTAGCCAGAAATGGTAACTATCGGTTTGGTTGTGGATACTAGTAGTATTGATAAGGATTTTGGGTACTAGTAGGACCATGGATCAATTGATCATAAGGTCCTCCCATAGAGGGTTTTCCATATGGAGGTGGTCCTCTCATATTAGGAGGTGGACCTGATGGGGGTCCTCCTCTTGAAGGTGGGGGCCCTCCGCTTGAATACGGGGTTCCTCCGGATGGTGGAGTTGGAAGTGGGATAGGTGGTGGAGGAGGGGGTGAGACAGATGGTGGGGGTGGTAGTGGATGGGGTGGTGGTCCGCCTGCTGGAACATTATGATATCCCCATGGGGTATTCGTGTTTTTGAGGTAAGGTAATCCGGGATAAAGAGTCCCTGGATAATTTTGACCTGTCGTTATATTATGATAAATTGGATATATATGCCCCCATGGGGGTTGGGTCCATGTAGATGGTCCCCCCACTTGATAATCCCACGTAGATTTCCCCATGGCTGGGAGTGAACTCCCAACCATATTATAGTTCATGTACGCAATATATCCTCCACTTACACTTTTTCCCCTAACCAGAGGTTTCCCCCTAGTTATATTTTGTCCACTGACTGGGGGTTCCCCCCCAATTCAATACTGTCCACCAACTAAATTTTTCCTGGTGATTATGTGTTTACCACTAACAATAGGCTGACCTGTGATCATATATTGACCACTAACTAGAGGGTATCCTCCGCTCGAATTTTGATTCGGAGGTAGTGTTCTAGTTACGAAGTTAAGAGTAGTTGAAGGTTTCCCTCCAATCGCTTGGGTCAATAGGGGCGTAGAACTGACCGAATGGTTTTGATGCGTATTAGACGGAAAAGAGGGTTGGCTTAGTTCATAGGTGGTCACGTTAGGCACATATATTCCTGGTGAAGGGGGGGTAAAAGAATCTATATGGGAATGATGTTCAGGAATGGCTACCTCCGAGGTGTATCAAGGAGGGAAACTTTGGTGCCTTACCCGCTCTCCAAGTGTCCATAAGCTCTCGATAGTCTCGTGAACTGGTGCGATAAATTTGTCATTCGTAATAAATAAGGTAGGGTGCAAATGTGGTGTAGTTTCCATAATAGGATGTGAACCAATATCGAAAATGGCATGTCCTAAGGAGGTCCCCCAAACTGATGTGGTTGGACCAAAAGCAGTAGTTATCAGGTCCTCTAGGGGTCAAGCGTAGATCCAGTCGACATCTCCAGGGTTACCTTCAAGTGAGTGATGGAAATATGTGATACATGATGGAGGTTGTTCCACCAACAATGGTCCTGTCGGATCACTGATAGGAGGATTTATAGGAGGATAAAATTCCCCCCTGATTCAGCGATGGGAATCCCTTCTTCACGTGATCTAAATGTAGTAGGTTGGTCCATGCTTGCTCCTAATTTTTCCTCCTGACTAAGGGGATATTCAAGTGGAAAATTCAATATTCTGCGGGATATTCTTAAGGGTTGTTCAGCCAGGACAGATAATGAAATCCTTCTCCTAAAAATTTTCTAAAGAAAAAACACACTTCGAGTCCTACTCAAGCTAAAAATGCAACAAAATTACATGATACATAGGATTAAGGTCTGGAACCTCACGGGAGTATCAAGGAATTGCAACTAACGATATACTACAGGGTCCAACAGTAATACTCGGCCCAATATTTCAAAGCACTAACCAGGGAGGATTATGACCGTATACCTAATTGTATTACCTGACTACCTGGAAGTATGTGAGTAGTATCTCCTCGATTGTTGTTCTTGGTGTATTTCCACTCCAAGACGGCCAATGGTTGACTCAGATGGTTTTAGGAACCTAGTGGGGTCTCCTAATATACACAAGGTACGTGGGAGCTCCAATCTGTAGTATTATTTTCTAATGCACAATCGTACGACAAGAGCCTTCCTATATATTGTCGAGTACGTGAAGTACCTTTCTATATACCCGAAGGTACGTGAAAGGTTGTTCAATATCCCGACTGGTACATGGAAGAACTGCAAGTCCCCGGGATGCAATGTAGGCAGATAATGACATTTGTTACATTTTAAGACATTGGAACGCGTCTCTACCCTATCACACGAGTTTCTATAAAATTGTAACCTAGTCTGTCGCTTGAATTTATATTATACGATTAGTTGAATGCATGAAGTGTAGACTTGTAAAATAAACAAAAATGCACAACTAAGCTAAATGAAGTGCAAGTCTTTTATTTTTTCGATGAATACCACCTGAAGGAAGGAGAAATCTTTCTTTTCCGAGAACAAATGAACAAAGTACCCTTTTTACTTTCCTTTCCATTCAAACCAAAAGACTATAAACACTCTTTTATTTAATCCAACCAAATGAAAATAATATACCAAACCAAAAATATTTTTCTTTTTTCTTTTCAACTAAGCTAGATCTACGCAAAAATGAAAAGATGAACTTCTCTTTGATTGCAATAACTCCAATTTGAAATCAAGGAAAAAAAGAGGTGAAAGGGAAATCAAAAATACGAGAGCATTCACTAGCTTTTTCAATACTTCGAGAAGGCCTAAAGTCACTTAATCTTTTCAAGGAGATGAAGATGAACTTTTCAACACCAACAAGAAATAAGAACACAATTCTTTATCTCTTCCAAAATTTCTTAAATAACTATCCAAATCATAAAGACTCTTCTCAACAGTTACAAGCAATCCACTCAAAATGAAGATAATAAATAATTTTTTGATTTTCCAAATTAATGCACTAAAAAATGAAAATAATGATATCACTTATTTAATCTTGATTCAAAATACTAGAGACTACCTACTACTGCAATCTTTAAACCAACAAAAGTTCTAAAGAATTCAATCGCCCAAAAACGTAATCCAACACAAAATTCACACCAAATTGTGCAAGAATCACAACAACCTAATTTTCGGAGGGCTTAGAAATCAGAGCAAACAAATCAGAGATATAGAAAGGAGTCACAAGAATGGTTGCACTCGCGATGGATTGAAATTTCCCATGACTGGAGAAACATCTGCTTGACTAACTAGGACTCAAATCAAGCTCTAAATTCTGAAATAAGCCAAGGACAAAGCACATTGAATCTGAGAAGTACTATGGTTGCAATGAGTGAGACACGGACCTCAGAAAACCAAGCAAAAACCAATTTTGTGGGATTTTTTACCCTATGCACTAAGCTTTGCAGGGTGATGCGCCCCTGCAAGTATACACCAGGGCATTGGAAGACCAATGATGCAGGTTGCGGATAGGGAAAGCACGTTGGTGACGCGGTTTGAACATAGAAAAAAGGTGTCAGTGACACAGTCTTCCTTAAGGAAAAACGCATCAAAATTACAGTGACGCAGGCACAAAACTTCCTAGGTGCGTTGGGAGAGATCCAACTTTGAAAAAATAAAAAATACCCAAGCAAAAAAAGGTAAATGGCTAAGCTAAATATCCCAATCAGAGACTAGATCACCTAGTAACCCTCTGAGGAACAGATCCAAAAGAAAGAGGCAATTTAGAGGTAGGAGGGAAAACAAGAAAATACAAATCACAATCAAAACAAATAAAAAACTATGGGACTCTTCCCCAGTATCGTCGCCAATTTTTTTTACGGCCAATCCGTTAGTGCGGACACTAACCGATCTCCCTAGTCTGAATGGTTTGGATCTAGAACAAAAACAATATAGAATGCAGAGATATCTCCTAGATTAACCTAATTGCAAAAGGTATGAAGGAATGGATCACCTTATGATTGTAGTGCTACCACCTTGCTTGATGTAGCTCTCGATCTTCAGTTGCAATACAAAGCACAGACAAGTGGAAACATACAAATACCAATAATATGCAATATAGATTAGTCTAAACTAGTAGTCTGTAACCTACCTAGAACTTGAAATATTTTATGTTGTGGAAAACATTACATTAAAATTTATTGTAAAGTTTTATGTTATTGACCAAGGATGGTCAAGGATGATTGCAATTGAATATTACTATTATTTATTAAATTAAAATAGGAGACACTCATCCAAAGAGTACTTTTGAAGAGTGTTCACTGACCCACTAGGAGGAATGAAACTGGTATAGAAGGCAATTGAAAAGTGGCAGCATCTGCACTCACTTACTAGCTGTTGCAGGAGGCAATTTCCCTAAAAATGTGCTCATGTTCCCCAAGGAAGGTGGAGCTGAGCAAGTGGCTCATTAAATGATAAATTGACCCAAAGACCTAGACAGACTTATATCCATCGAATTGGGCAGGAGGCTCACTAGTTTTTCCTTGTGATTTGTTGGAAACTCCTATGTTGATCACACAAGAGATTCGATGAGGGGAATGCTAACTAATGAGTTGCAGAGTAGGACTGCTTTATCCTGCTTAGTTGCAGAGAGTGTTGTATGAAAGTCTTCATGATTGCTGAGATACAAAGGGATTGTTACATGCTTCTACACAGTATCTTCATCCTGGTGGTTCAGTGAACAGGCTCAGGGGTCCTAAAGCAAGTAACCTTGGCTGCTTTCAGGAGACGGTTGGGAGGAACGGTCTTGTTTGGGTGTTTGTCCACCTACACAGTTTAAACAAGTTCTGCATTGTTTTTGTTTCATTATTTTCTAATTTTACTCTATCTATTCCAAAGAATACTATCCGTAAGCGGTTAGGTCTTAATGTTGTTGAATATTTATTTAGTTGTTAAAATTTCTGCACAACTGAACTGATAATTTATTTCTGAACAAAAGATTGTATGATCAGAATTAGAAATTATGAAATGATGAAAATAAATATTCTCTGTATTTTTCCTTTCACCTTGGTGATGTAGTCTAGTACAAAGAATTGATTTCAATAGGTATGATTCTATAACTATAAATTAGATTTGAAATTATCTCGATATTACAGGAAGAATGTTGATTAGGTTTAGAATATCAGATAAAATGTTTACTTCTTTAATATACATAAAATATTGAAAGAACCTAGATAATTATTAGTTCATAATTTCTTGGGTTCCATACTGTACTTACTAGCATAAAAACAAGTAGCTATTATTTAAACAATAGAATTAAAGGAATATCATAATCGAATAGATTACAGTATATATTTATATAAACTAGATAAGTGTTAAATGCAACATTACTGTAAACATCACATTTTGTGATGAGTAAGTTTTACAAAATACATACTTATAGTCAAACCTATTACACATTCTTACCAAAACCTAGAATTAGGTAAATATTAATATATTATATATACATAGTATAGTTATCGAATACCTTAAAAGTATGAAATATTAACCAAGGTACACAGATTTCACATAACACTATCAAAAAAACCAGAATGTCAATATTCAATTCATAGGCTTACTGCCTCACATAGGTTAAACCATATCATTAAAATCCAAAAGGAATTAATTAAATGATATTCCTACAGACCTGCATCAAGTTATTGAATAACAAAGACACTCTTATCGAATTTGAAAAATTGCTAAATCAGTATGAATCACACAGTGAGAGGAGGACTACTCATGGCGCATTTCATAACATTAGGAGTCCCAACAGAACCGGGAGGGAAATGCGGTTCACTGCACAGATTGGAGACTACGAGATGGACGAGATGATTCTTGATCTCGGATTCGAAGTAAATGTCTTGACCAAGAAGACATGGCAGGCGATGGGGAAACCAAAGTTACAGTGGTCACCTATACAGTTAAGAATGGCTAATCAAGTCATAGTTATACCGTTAGGAAGGTTACCCAATACCATTGTAGACATTGACAGAGTGCGAAGTTATGCAGACTTCGAAGTAATTAAAATTGTGGATGATAGCAATCCTTATCCAGCGCTGTTGGGTATCGATTGGGAAATGACAAACTCCACCATCATAAATCTGAAGACAATGAAAATGATATTTGAAGGCGATGACATAAGGGTCGTCGCACCACTAGACCCTTCGCAAGGGGAGCGATATGTTGAACCAATTCAAGAGGAGTACAGAGCTCAAGATATCGATCGTATCTATAAGATGACAACAAATGCTATGGATTATACTCATCCTACTGCGGATGGAACGCTCAACTGGCGATGTGATAGTTCTTGCATCTCAGACTCTGAGGCAGGATTGGAAAACTGGCAACACAGAATGCATGAAGTATCTGCCAGGAGATGCACGACAATTACAAAATCACTACGTTGGATTGGAAAGAAGGTGAGTCCAATTCCCACTTATGATGGTTCAGCTAACGTTTATTCATTTATCAAAGAATACACTGCAGCAGTTGCAAACAAACATCGCGTCTCAGCATTAGACATGGCACTGCGCGAGACACCTGCCAGATGGTGGGCTATGCATAAGAAGACATTGACAACTTGGGACTCGTGCAAAATTAAAATGAAAATCAAGTTTGCTGATAAGGTTACACTACCTTTTTAAAAATACAATGGGCAAACGGATCCAGGGGATCATATTGCAGCCTATGTAGAAGCTTGGAAAGAAAGACCACAGATAGAATGGGTACATCTTTTTGTGCATACGCTGGAAGAGCCTATTCCAAAGAAATGGTATCTAGATGTGGAGCTGTGCAAAGGAACTGTGGACTGGTTTGTCCTCACTGCGAGCTTCCATAAATACTTTAGCTTTAAAGATGACCATCCTAGTATCAATGACGCATTGCAGCTTATCAAGGAAAAGATATTTAGACCAGATTGCACACAGGAAAATATCACACTACAAGAAATTTTTGGAGCAAACAGCGTACCTGCGAGTCTACAACCAGATTGGATAGGACAGGTAGAGCAAGCCTTGGACTATTATAACTTAGCTGAAAATGTTGAGGATAAGGAAGACAGCGATGAGGAGGACCCGCACAACATAAACATCCCTGAATCAGAAGGAACGCGCGAGGTAGAAGGACCTCCACTGGAAATTCTAGATATGAGTGGACCGGTTAAAATGAAGAAAGTGAACATCGGCACCAGTGAAGAACCGAAGTTCGCAGCAATAGGAGGTTATTGGGATAACGAAACAGTTGCGGAGGTCGCGGGTATATTACAGGAATATCAGGAAGTATTCCCGACCAAGTTCACAGAAATGAAAGGCATTTTGGGAGACTTAGGAGTGATGAAAATTCCTCTTAAGCCTGGCACTAAACCCGTGAAGCAAAGGCCATATAGATTAAATCCACGCTACAAAGAACGAGTTAAGGTAGAACAAGTTGAGCCAGTTGAAGAATCTGAATGGATAAGCCTGATGGTTGTCCAAGATAAGAAAACAAAGGGTGAGATCAGGATCTGTGTTGATCTCAGAAAGCTGAATGATGCTTCAATGCATGACCCATTTCCTACTCCTTTTACTGACGAAGTACTTGATAACGTTGGAGGGAATGAGGCATACTCTTTTGATGATGGATTTTCTGGATACCATCAGATAAGAATTGATCCGGCCGATGGACACAAGACCACATTTGCAACAGAATGGGGGTCGTTCCAATATACAATGATGTCGTTCGGTCTGAAGAATGCACCAGCCATATTTTCTAGAGTGATGATTGCAGCATTTAAAGAATTCATACATAAGTTTTTAGAGGTCTACTTTGATGATTGGACCATTTTTGGGTTACTGAAGAACCATGCCGCGAACCTTAGGATGATGCTAGAAAAATGCAGACACCATCAGATTCCTTTGAATTTGAAGAAATGTGTTTTATGTGTTCCTTATGGGATTTTGTTGGGACACATTGTATGCAAGCAGGGCTTGATGGTTGATCCTGTGAAGATCGCAGTTATTGTAAATTTGCCTACACCAAATTAAGTTAGGTAATTGCGCACTACATTAGGGCATACCGGTTATTACAGGAAATTCATAAAAGGGTGTGCGTAGATAACCGCAGCAAGGGAGAAGATTTTAAAGAAAGATGCACCGTTCAATTGGAACGAGGACTGTGAGAAAGGATTTGACACATTGAAAGAAAAGATGGTCACTGCGCCGATCCTAGTTTTTCCAGACTGGGAGAAGCCATTTCATGTCCATGTTGATGCTTCATGTATAGCATTGGGCATTGTTCTTGCTCAGCCAGGAGAAGGAGGCATTGATTATCCCATTGCATTTTCGAGCAGAAAGATGTCATCTGCTGAGGAGAACTATACCACTACTAAAAGAGAAGGACTTGCAATGGTATATGCACTATAGAAGTTTAGGCACTATTTGCTTGGTGTGCACTTCTCTATGTTTACTGACCATTCTGCATTGAAATACCTGGTCAATAAGCCAGTGTTAGGGGGGAAGATATGCACATGGCTGTTACTCTTCCAAGAGTATGATTTTGAAATAATGGTTAAGCCAGGCAGGTTAAACTTAGGACCTGATCATTTGTCCAGGATTGAGTCAGGAGAAGAACCTACAAATCTTAAGGACAATCTTCCTGACGCGCAGTTGTTCTCTATATAGGTCGTCGATGAATATTATCAAGACATAATCCACTTTTTAACTACAGGGTTGGCACCTGAAGAATTCACTATGCAGTAGAAGAAGAAGTTGGTAGTGTGAGCCGCAGACTTCACCATTATCGCAGGTCAGCTGTACAAATTAGGACCTGATGAAGTACTACGAAGGTGCGTATTGGAGCATGAAAATCCATATATATTAGTCGATGCGCATTCAGGAGCAACAGGAGGCCACTATGCAGGAAGGGCCATTGCACAGAAGGTATTGCGAGCAGGACTATGGTGGCCAGCAATCCATAAGGATTCAAAGGAACATTGCCAAAGCTGCGATGTCTGTCAAAGGATAGGGAAGCCATCAGGAAGAGATGAAATGTCGTTGAACCCTCAGCTGACATTATAGGAATTCAAAAAATGGGCAATTGATAAATGGGACCTATTAACCCACCGGGAAAAAGAACTGGTGTGAGGTACATTATTATTGCAACTGGATACCTCACCAAATGGGCAGAAGAAAAACCAGTAAAATACTGTAGCGCAGCCATAACTGCCGAGTTCATCTTTGAGAACATCCTTACACGATTTGGATGCCCAAAAATTTTGATGAGTGATCAAGGCACTCACTTTCTGAATAGAACTATTGAAGCTTTGATCGAAGAGTTCTACATCCATCATCAACGTAGTACGGCTTACAATCCACAAGCGAATGGAACTGTTGAAGCATTCAATAAAGTGATCGAGAATGCGCTAACCAAGATATTCAATGTAAACCACGATGATTGGGACCTGCGCATTCCATCTGTATTATGGGCATACAGAACGACATGCAAGAAATTAACTGGACATACACCTTTCAGATTGGCTTATGGGAAGGAAGCAATAATGCCAATGGAATATATTATTCCCAGCTTGAGAATAGCTGCATTTACAGGGATGGAAGACCGCGCAGCCCTAGAAGAAAGGCTGTTACACTTGGTTGGTCTGGAAGAGGATCGCTTCATCGCAGGATTCCACCAAAAATTACAGAAAGAGCATGAAAAAGCATGGCACGATCGCCACATCAAGAGCAAGTCTTTCCAGGTAGGTGATATAGTCCTCCTGTATGATAGTAATTTCATGAAGTTTCCTGAAAAATTTAAAATGCATTAGCGTGGACCGTATACTATTACACATGTTACTAAAGTCCAGTTAACTACTTTAGCCTGTAATACATTGCCCAATTTGATAAATGGGAGCAGATTAAATATTTACCGTGATAGTCCTGCTTTGCAGCATCCTGTATGATCAAGAAGAAAGGAAAATTTTCTAAGTGCCAAGTACAGTTGGAATTGGGCACTAGAAACTGTGAAAATTCTGTACACGAAATTGTTGAGATAGATCTATGTACTGCACAACACTCCTGAAGATGCGTGACAAAAATATATATATATATATATATATATATATATGATGAGAAAATAAAAGAAATTAATTAGACACCACGAAGTAACTGCGCAGAACCAATGATGACCTATTGCGCAGTTCGACGCAACGCTCCAGAAGAATAGTCATTACAATGTCGATCAAAAATATAGCCATTATACAGTACTTTCTTACCAACCGCTTCAGCATTTAAGGCACAGATAACCATTCTAAACGAGTTAATGAAGGAATTGACCGAAGGATCTACTGGATTTCGTTAATGGATACTGCAATTAATGCTTATTTATCGGTTAACGGGCACAGAGGGGGACCAGTTGTGCCTAAAAATTATGCAGTAGTTAGACTCGCGGGCGTTACCAAACCACTTAGTATTTCTTAAGGACATTATTTTCTAAGTTAGTTCTACAAGCCATCCACTAGTTTGTTGAGTAGTATGCAAGTGAATGTAAAAGAGGTCCTTTGTTAACAAAGAATTCACGGTCCAAGAGACTGTGAGGTTGTCCCAATACGGAGGGATTGATGATTTAATGAGAACCCTGACCAAGAAAGTCATCACTGAATCAGAACAGGGTCCAAGAATATCACCAAGGCATGGCCTAGCAATGCAAGACAAAGGAAAAAATCCAGTAGGGTCAAGGACAAAGACACCCAAGATGAGTTAGGCAAGGCCAAACAAGCCAATACCTGATAAGGAAATACCATTAACAATGACTCCAGAGTACATTTCGCCGTGTGCACTGGACAGATCGGCCATTAAATTATTGAAGAGTCCTAAATATGAGATACCACTCTCGCCGATATCAAAGCATGTCGAGGTGGATAAAAATCTGTTGGGTAAGATTCTCGAATGTAAATGGGAGGACTATGATCTACTTGCAATGCAGAAGGAGAAACCCAACGAGCCGAGGTTCCAATAGTTCCAGCTCGACAAATACATGTGCTGGAAAAAGAATGTAAGGGGCAACCTCACTTTGGTCGTGGAAAGCTGGTTGTCCGTAGTATCCAAGTCAGGGCTACTCAATCTGCTCAGCCTTCCACACTTTAACAGATCGGCGGAACTCAATGTGGTGGTGTGAACTTTGATGGCACGCATCCACCAGGGATATTTATGGCTTGACCAAAACACCGACCTGACGATTGACTTGATCCATCAAATAATTGGGTTGAGCAAAAGGGGAGAAGACCCGAAGAATTTTTTTCAAGGATAAAGAGGTAGCCACATTGATGAAACAAATGTAGTATGTTGTCAAAGGTAAGCGAGGCTTCCAAACGGATGACATAAATGACCAATTAATAAGATTTTTCACGCAGCTGTTAGCGTGCAAAATTCTCAGAAAAAGCAAACCATTAGAAGTCTCTACAAGCGCAGTACTACTTGGTGCCGCAGCTGCCGAAGGAGAAGAATTTAATTGGTGTCAATATCTACTAAATGAGTTCCTAGAGGAACTAAATGACATGCAGATCAATGGTGGATACTTCCATTTCACCTGGCTAATAGTGCTCATCGCCTTCGTGGGATGGAAGGAGCCAAAGCAATACGTTGGAGTGATCATGGACCCTTTGGACTATAGAGGGGATCGATATCAAAACCTTTGGGAAAATTTGAATCCCCAAAGACAGCATGATACAGCACTAGTCTTTTAGACATATTATGACCAACTTCACGGGGCCATCATTCTTATACCTCAGATAGCAAAGAAAGTAACAAGCAATATATCTTCATTATCAACTTTTATGCTGTGATGAAATGCATCTCGATTTCAGCTAAAGCACAGACAAAGAATCCTGACTAGTACCCAGGAAACTACCACATGTATGAAGAAGATATTGAGAATATCATGAAGGATTGGCCAGCTGAATTCTGAGTTGAGGTTGTGGACATCCAAAGCGACCCTGGAAATGACGAACCAATCCCGTGTCCCATAATAGAAGACAAAGAGGCAGGAAAAAGGAAGGAAGTAGGGAGTCCTTCGTAACCCAAGGTACCAAGGAAGAAGCAGAAAGCTACTAAAGATCAATTGGAAATAGTGCTAAGCGAGGACGATTATATAATGATTGCCGTGAAGGTCACATAGCAGATGGAAGAGCTCACAACTAATAAAGAGAAAAAGGACAAAGCAATTCAGGATAGTTTGCACCAGAACTTGACCACACTGCAGGGGATCTCAAAAAAAATCGATGAAGTAAGCAAAATATTACCCTTTCCGTGGGAGTCAGAGTCTGAAGGGAAGGCGGGAGGGACATCGCAGCAAAATACACTGCAGCTACCATTAGTCGTTCCTGCGAGGTCCCGTATAGTCCACCTAGAACCATTAACTGTAAGGTTTCCCCTACCTAAGCAACTACTACTAGATACGAAATATGTAGAGCGAGTGGAGCTTGACCTCTCAAAGATACCACTACCTGGCCTACACTATTTACAGTTGCAGGTTATTGAAGAAATGCATGACAAAACAACAGATGCACTAAAGGGACAAGCGGAGTTGCAGACAAATTACAAACAACTGGAAGAAGTTAACTCGCAGATAGCTATGGAGATACAAGATGATCATGATCGACGGAAGCACCTAGAATCCACGATCACCGCAGTTGCAGATGAGATACCGGAATTTGAAGTACAGTTAGACCCCTCGGATACTATCCTTAAAATAGGCCAGATGATCAACAATATTAAGGAAGAGATAGATGATATGCAGATCAACCATGAAGCTGAGATCTCTGCACTTAGAGGCGAGATGGAGCAGAAGACTCCACCAACTGAGCAGCAGTTAAGAGCACAGGAGGTAAAGGCCACTGCAGAGAGCATAGCTACAAAGGTGTCAAAGTGCCAAAGTCTACTGGATGAGGAATCGAAGGCATTCACAGCCCTTGAGAAGGACCCACAATTTCTAGAAGTCAAGAATGATACTAAAAGTAAGCAGATAGCATTCGAGTAGTTGAAAGAGGAAGTTAAGGGATTGTTGGCAAGAGAATGACTCCACAGGTTCAAGGAGGTTAACGCGCCAAGGAAAGAAGTCCAGACCTTAAGAGAGAAAGAGGCTGAAATTGAAAATAGAACACAACCTTTGCTAGAGAAATCTGAAATGTAAAGACATGACCTATGGGCATGATCTATAAATAAAGCATGATTTTGTAAGGGAAGGGTTGGTTATTATTGAATATTGTTAGAGTCTGTAAGCTTGAAGCTATTGTAAAGGATCTGTAGATGAGTGCGCAGAGACCTAATTTTGAGAGAGAGAAGAGCGTCTGCGGCTGAGTGTGCAGACAAAGAACTGTTGTACCCTTCCCTAAAGACAATATAACAACAGTTCTTGTGGACGTATCCTCCATCCGGGGGGTGAACCACGTTAAATACCGTGTTATGTGATTACTTTGTGTGTTTTCCATTGTTAGATTGCTTAAGATGAATGCTTGATGTTGCAGTAATCTGATATTTGTTGCTTTTATCTGTATTCACCGCGGAAGAGATGGGAATAAGATGTTAAGTAGCTCATATATAGATGAATGCTAATGCTCAGTATCTAGAAGTCTTTGAATGTCTGGATCTGTTAAATAATCACAGAGTTAATTTTTAAGGTTGAAGTACTACATCTGCGTGCGCAGCACGGTATAGTTCATTCCATTACATATGTTAAATCAATCTAAGTGTTGATGAATGATTAAAGATTGGTTAGTTTGATCAAGTCTTGAAGTGAGCGCGCGGTCTTATTGATGCGCTAATCCATTATAATTGTTGCACGATACGCTGCTGATAGCTTATTGTCGTACCCCCAAACCTAAGAATCCTCAAAGAAAGATCTGCAAGGAAGCGTACATACCCATTGCGCTGTCCTGTGACGGTAGCCTATTAGTACAGCGCAGTCCGTGGATGCGCTTGTTGTACAAGTGCTTCTGCGTGCAGTAGTAATTAACGCGAAGTAGAAGACTTCGCGCAGTATTTTGTCCACAGCATGGAAGTTCTTTGCAGCGCTGTGCATTAGTCAGTTTAGGCACTCGCATCACCAGGTTGTGGAAACCTAATTCCGCAACCACCCCCTCAGCTTCGCCTCGGGTGAGACCTCAGGCTGCTCGCAGTCTCTTGCCAAAAGGGCCAGTGAATAGTGGTTTTGTTGGTATCCTGCACCACAAAGTACCTGGGTCTACATTGGAAAACCTCTAGATCAGTATTGACGCCAACACTTAGTTTTAATGAGCATGAGAGAGGTATCAAAAGCTCTAAAGCCCTTTCATACTTGATGAAAAGCATAAAAGGTCAATAATGGTTTCCGTCATAGTCAATCATTACTCACCTCAACCTGCAAGCTTCGAAACAAAGTTCAGAGCTATGACAAGATTTTAAAACACAAAAATAGGATCAACTATAGCAAAAAACCCATGGAATAATAAAAATTAAAAAAGGAATATAATTCCATTTTTATATTAAAAGGGGTAAATAGTAAAAAGCATTTACCATTGTATTTTTACCAAGTTGAAAGTAAGAAAAAATCCCTTTCAAGCTCAAATTTGTGGTGAATATTGCAAGAGCGTTGGTTGATCGTTAAGCTTCTTGTCAGTCCCGGGGAATCCTAAACTCTCTTCACTTCAATTTCATGGTCAAAATTTTGATTTTCATGGATGTTTTGAGTGCTTTTGGGGCTCATTCCATAGGGGGAAGTGCGCACCCTGGGTGACGCACTTCTCCCATTTAGGAAGTGTGTCACTCAATGCTAAAACACCTCCCGCATGGGCTAAGTGTGTCATTGACACCCTGTCTACAAAGACAGGGTGCGTCGGCACAGATTGGCCGAAGAACTTCAAAATGGGGGCAAAAAGATGATTTCTCTTGGCATGAAATAGAATTAATCCCTCTTAAATTAATGTTTGTGTAGGTTTTATTACTCAAAATGGTACAGTGCAAGGAACGTGAGCATGAATTGGAGGATGTGCAAGCAGCATACGATCATCATTCCATCAATGCTTTGAGAGGGTGCAGGTTTCTCAAGTTCTTCCATGTACAAGGGATGAGAGCCCAAATACAATTATTGGACTATTTGATCCAGATGTGGGATCCATACCAATGAAATTTCTGAGTTAGAGCACACATCCTCACTTTGGATATTGAGGATATATACTTTCTAACAGTTTTATCTGGGAGTGGAGCCCCAGTGTCACTATTCATACCTAAGGGAGGTGACCGGACTACCAAGGACCTCATTGCAGATTTTTTCACTCCAGGCACACAGATGTTGGGTGGGAAAATCCCCCTCAAGAACGTGTGGGATCATCCCTTGAGGACCGTACTGTTCACTATTGAGTAAGTGGTAGGTAGTAGGGCACCACATCAGGCCACCCGGGCTCACATGTTGTATGCCATCGAGTGCATGGATCCTACGATGTTTAACTTGTGCGAGGGGATCCTCGCAAACTTGAAGGAACAGTTGACCAAGTGTCGAAGAGGGGAGCTCAAGTAGTTTGGTTATGGCTCCATTGATGTCTCTTTCTTCTTAGATAGGGTTTCCCTTCTCTGCCCCCAAGTAGAGATCAGCGATCTCGATCCGTGTGACCCACGTATGCAATGATGGACTGAGCTAATGTCCCTCCATGGTGGTGGTGGGCCAATGATCACCTATGGACCTAATTTATTCAAGTGGCTGCGTAGACAACTCCTCATGGTAGAGAACTATGCATATGTGGGGGCATACTTCCGAGGATACCCCGACTTAGCTCTTCCAGAGGGATAGAAGTGGGGAGAGATAGGTAAGAAAAATACTCTCTTGTTTTAATGTATTTTATGTTTTTTTCAATTTTTTTTAGTACTCATATCTCATATCTTGCTTACAAAGATGTTGGACCATCGAGACCAACGGGATCCTCACCTATCAAGAGGCAGGGAGTGGTTCATGAGATGGAAGCAATTCATCAGGATGCTGCGGAGGAGCTAGATGAGCTCGAGGAGAACCTCCAGCGACTGACAGCAGACATTCCAGATATTTCTATAGACGACCTGCCACAAAACTATCAGCGTTAGACAGTTGGAGTTTTGGGTCGTTTTGGTCGGTTACTCCATCGAGTGGCCAGGGCCATCATATTCTATCATGAGCATCGTCCGTGATAGGATGCATATGCGATGATATACTGAAATCCATGAGCTTTATATTTTTGTAGATGCGACATACTGAAAGGCATGGGATTCATATTTTTTGTATCAGTACCATTTTGTATAACATTTTTCTAGAATTAATATAAAATATTATCTAGCGGTTCGTACAATGTGTTTTCATGATGGATATGGATCTTATTTGTTTTTGCTTATCCATTAATGGATAATTTACATGTCATGTCAATTTTGCATCTTTAATAAAAATGCTCACAAATGCGCAATGTGCCAATCTAATACAAAGTTAGCCAACGAATTGACAATTGTATTCATACATCTCGGGATATGTTGGTATTGAATAGACTCAAAATACCTTTCCAAGAGACATACTTGCTGGAACAAGTGAAGTAGAGTAGGGTCGCGGATATTGTAGACTCGGTTCATATGGGATACCACCAGTTGAGAATCGAGGTAGATGACAACGTGGTCCAAACCGAGGGAAAAAGCGTCGATTAACAATCCAATCGGGCAATGTTATTAGTTAGGGGACCTAGGCAAGTTCCTCTTGAGCTTTTATCAGTTCACCAGCAAGGGAATAGAGTACCCAAGATGCTGAGGTGAGGTTCTAGGTGTGCTGACTAGCGCCATCCGTGAATCCATAGGAGGTTTCCATCTACACATCTAGGAAGGACATGGTATAAGCGATAATCAAGATAAGACCATAACACACTAAAACGAAAGTGTCACACCAACACAAACACACGTCATATACAATATATACAGAGTATTGATGCAAGATAACTTAAGCATAGTACAACTTTAGGTAGAACCCATTCTGAGGCTCCCCTAAGGATAATCCGTCATAATCAACTAAACCATAAGATCCCTTTTCCAAAACACATTTTACGATGTATGACCCATGCCACATGGACTCAAGTTTAACTGCCCCCATCTTATCATGTTTTTGGTCGTAATTCAAGACCAAATCACCCTCGTTGAAGATACGGGGTTTTACGGATTTTTCATGCTGGACCTTGACTTGTTTCTTATGCGCTTCATTGGCTAGAGCTGCATCATGACGAGTTTCATTGAGTCTTTCTAAGTGTAAGAATCGTTCTTCCTCAGTAGTTGTGTTTGGTAAAATTTCAACGTCTAGTGTCAAAGACAGAATTTCACACTCAATAGGAAATACAGCCTCCAATCCATACACCAACTGAAAAGGTGTGAAACAAGTGGTTGTTTTGATGGAATTCCAGTATGCCCAAGGGATGAAAAAAGCATCACATGCCAATTTGATTTGTGAGTACCTACCATACGCTGAATCATGGTTTTCAAGACATTGTTAATGGCATATACTTATCCATTTGATTGAGGATAGTAGGGGGTTGAGTTTTCATGACAAAATCCCAACTTGGAACTTAATTCATTCACCATATTATTTTGGAAATGTGATCCATGGTCTGTGACCATGGCTTGTGGGACTCTGAATCTACCAATGATATGATTGAACATAAAGAGTGCGGCAATTTCTTCGTTTTCCTTGTATGTAGGAATAGCCTCAGCCCATTTGGTAAAGTAGTCTATGGCGACAATGATATAACCATGCCCCCCGTCGAGGTAGGCTTACAGTGCATGAATTCAATGCCCCATTTAGAAAAGGGTCCCACGACGATAACTGGATAGAGTGGGGCTGGGTGTGTGTGTTTTTATGATGAAAAAGCTGGCAAGGAGGACACTTCTTGATTGATTCCATGCAATGTTTGAAGATGGAAGGCTAGTAGTATCTGGTGCGTAAAATATTTTGGGTTGTATCCATCCTAGAGAGATGACCGCCACATGCCCCCAAGTGGAAATCATTAAATATGTTAGGATATTTAGACACTTAGGGGTTAGTTAAGATCAACTTGTGTAATATATCCGTTAGGAAAAGTGTGTTTCTTTAGTATGCATTTGTAAATATTTAATCCGACGGTCATGATATGTTGTGATCCGACGGCTCAACTTCTTTTAGATCATACCTAACCTTGATCCATGGCTTAACACCCGATTGGTCCATGATCTCTATTTAAAGAGCATGGAAGGTCATTGTTTAGTTGATCGATTATGAGAAGCTCATTTGTAACTTTCTTTCTTTTGCATAATAAATTGCTCTGTAGAAGCTATTTGGTCGGGGTCGTGGAGTGTTTCCCTCTCGAGGGTTTAAACCATGTCAAAACATCAGTGTGTTGATCTGTGATTTTTTTGTGTGAAGTGGTTTCTCTAGGTGTTCGGTCTTTTGGGAGTACCCTATGTACCTGAACATGGTATCAGAGATTTTATGAAGAGTTGCTTCCGATTATGATCTGGATCTTGAACTGTTGTTGCTGAAACTTGAAAGGGTTTATGTTTATGGTATTTCTGTGCATTTATGGGCTATGGGAGGTGTTTCATTGCGTCCGGAGTGTCATTTCCATTGGGAAATAGTTTTCATTTGATCAAAAACGGCTCCTGGTTGCTTTAGAAACGCGTATTTCATCAGATCTGAAGGTATAATGTTACAGTGATGTTTTTTTTTAATTTCATCAAATCTCATATTTTATCAGTTTTTATTATTAGATTTTTTTAGTTTCGGATTGTTGCTTTCCCTGTCTACGTATTCTCTTTGTCGGGCACCTTGTGCGATCTCGACGAATCAGAAATAGAAAGGGAAAGGGTTTTTCTCGGCTGCGTATGCTCTTTGCCGTGCACCTTGTGTGATCTCGGCAAATCAGAAACAGAGAGAAAACATATACTTTTCGGGCAAGCTAACGAGATGTAACCCCACAAGCGTGGAAATTTTTTTTTTGTTTTGGGTTATGGTGTGATTTGGAGAAAAAAAGGTAAGCACAAAAACCGAGCAAGAAGATTTAAAAAAAAACCTTCCTCCTTCCCATATTTTACATACCTTTTAATCTAGCTCACCTAGTTCAAAGTTGCTTTATTCCTTAGTAGGTCTTGAGTTCAAGTCTTAGGAAGTTACTTTTAAAAGAAAATGTGCATGCAATTTATATTTTCAAGTTACTTTATTGTAAAAGTGCATCTCACTTAAATAATAAAAAATAAAAATAAAAAGTGAGTCACTTAAGTTCATTTTTATTGCTGCACTATTTAAAGTAACATCATTGTAAAAGTGAAATCACTTATTTTACAAAGTGATTCACTTAAAGCAACTTTCTTGTAAAGTGATTGTCAAATGTTCATCTTGGGAAGAGGGGGATCCTTTTTTTTAGCTGGTCATTCTCTATTTGCGATGTCATTATTGGGGACATCTTTAACATTTTCTTTGATCAAGCATAACTTCATCATACGGAGTCAGTTTTCAGTGCCGTTTTTTTTCTAAAACGCATATTTTTTCGAGCTCTTCGCATCCAGACTATTGGTTTCTGTTTTTACAGCCATTAATTTACAAATATGGCCTCCCCTTGTGATATTCTACTTACCAATTCCAACTATTTCTCATGGAAATATCATATGGAGGATGTTCTACGAAGTAGAGGACTTTTCAGAATTACCTCAGGGAAAAAAACAGAACCTACTGATGATGATAAGAAAATAAAATGGGCAAATAGATGTGACGAAGCTCATGGATTGATTGGGATGTCAATCTCTACTGATTTGAGATTCCACATCTCTTGAATTGATGAACCTGATGCTGCTTGGGACAAGTTGGAATCTATGTTTGGTAAACACAATGAAATTCGAGGTCACCAACTCGAAAAATGAGTTGATTTCTTTAAATCCAAGTGATTTTTTCATGCATACAAGATTATTTATCTAAGTAAAAAACTCTTAAACTCTTATGTGAAGAATGCAATATTAAGAGGGAAGATAAACAATGCATTTATCATATTATTTTCAAACTTGGACCTGCATATTCTGTTTTTGTATCTACATTTTACTCCATGAAATAACCCTTGAATGCAGCTAGCTATCAAGAGCCTAGTTTTGAATCCTTTTGTGCTTCCTTGATTAGAGATCAAGATAAGCTCATCCATCTTGGAAAAATTAACAATGCAGATACATCTGGGAAAGCCTTATTGTCCCAACAGAAAGAAAAGTCCAAGCCTCCCAAGAAACAAAATTTTTGCAATAATAAGTCAAACAAGGGTCCCAAACCCTTTCAGTCGGCTCCTTCTTTAAAAAATGACAAAGGATCCAAGCCAAAAGGAAAGAAGACTGAGCATCATTGCAACTATTGCAGGAAATAAATCATGATGAATCTAAGTGTTTCAAGAAGATGGCAGCCTTGGAAGCAACAATGAAGAAGCACCACATTAGCCTAGATTCGCCTTCAAAATATACCTCTCATGGACATGCACTTTGTGCTTCTAGTTATTCTTATAATGCATCTTCTTCTTCTACTTCAAATGAATGGCTCATTGATTCTGGAGCATCTTATCATATGGCTTAGGATCAAGCCATCTTTTCTACTATGCATGAATGTAACACCAAACAAATATTTGTTGGTGATAATAGACCTCTAAGTGTTGTAGTAGCTGGAAGAGTTCCAGTAGATAATGGTCATTTCAGTGATGTACTATGTGTTCCAAGAATTTCCTGCAATTTGTTATCAGTCTATCAAATCACTCATTCTGGTGAAGGTAAAACTGTGACGTTTACACCTCACCAAGTTGTAATCAAGGATTTTAAAGATCCTCAACAGGTCTTAGCTACTGAAATTGTTGATGATATTACCAGTTTGTACAAATTTAAAAACTTTGGGTCATCACCTTTTCCTTCATTTTTTGTTTCTCATAGTGATAACTTGAGCAAACTTTGGCATGAGCGATTTGGTCACTTAAATTATCGCTTATTGCAACAACTATGTAAAGACAATATGGTGACAGGTCTTTCGATGGTATATTGCAGGGATGGTGTCTGTTCTGGTTTTGTACTCGGAAAACATCATTGGGACAGTTTTGACAAACTTGCCTCTTGGCACGCCTGGGTTCCCTTGGAGTTTGTGTATAGTGACTTGTGTGGTCCTCTTCCATCTGCTTCCTTTTCTGGTTTCAAATATTTCTTAACTTTCATTGATGATAACACCAGACGCACTTGGGTTTATTTCCTAAAACTTAAGAGTGAAATATTTAACATGTTCTTGGCCTACAAGGCCCTTGTTGAAAAACAATATGGTCATCAAATTATTAAGTTAAGATCTGACAATGGAGGAGAATATGTTAACAAAAATTTCACTACTTTCTACAATGAATAAGGAATCCAACAACAACACACTGTTCCATATACACCACAACAAAATGGTGTAGCTGAACGAAAGAACCGCACTTTAAAAGAAATGGCTAATTGTATGATCCAAACTAAGGGACTAAGTCTTCAATTTTGGGTTGAAGCCATAAATTGTGCAAATTACATAGTTAATCGCACCCCCACTAAAGCTTTACAAGGTATCACACCGGAAGAAGCATGTAGTAAAATTAAACCAGATGTAATTCACTTATGTGTGTTTGGTAGTGAAGCATGGGCACACATTCCGGATGAAAAACAGAAAGCATTACAGCCTAAAAGTGAAAAGTACATATTTGTTGGATATTCTGAAGATGTAAAAGGTTATAGACTTCTTCAACCACATTCTCATGATGTAATCATTAGAAGAGATGTTAAATTTGATGAAAATCTCTTGGTATGCAAGCCTAACTTGGCGATTGTGCCATCTTTGTCCTGCGATCCTGATTCGGCGATTGTGCCTTCTTATTCTTCCAACTTCCTTGACAGGTTTCCAACTCCAGTTTCTGATGATGACAGTGAGGATGAAAATCCACCTTCGCCTTCTCATGTTTCTCTAGTTGCACTAGCACAAGTGCTTCGTCGATGGGTCCATTCAACATGTGAAGCAGCCGGTGATCTTGTCGGTGATCCTAAAGATCAACGTCGAACACGTTCTCAGTTTCAACGAGACTCTTCTCTTTTGGCTCAAGTTTCCGAGAATCATGATCCAGAAACTCTTGCAGAAGCTTCAGGAAATCCAGATTGGGATGTAGCTATGGATGAAAAATATCGTTCCTTAATGGCGAATAATACTTGGCATCTTATACCTCTTCCAAAAGGAAGAAAACTTATCAGATGTAAATGGGTCTACAGAACTAAGTATGCATCAGATGAAAGTGTTGAAAGACTTAAGGCAAGGTTAGTTGCCAAAGGTTTTTCACAAGTTGAAGGGATTGACTACAATGAAACCTTTGCTCCTATCGCAAAAATGAACTCCATCCACCTTATTCTTTCCCTTGCAGCCTTACATAACTGGGAAGTCCATCAAATGGATGTCAAGTCTGCCTTCTTACATGGTGATTTATAGGAGGAAATTTACATGGAACAACCTCCTGGATATGTTCAGAATCACTCTAGCCTTATCTGCCACCTTAAGAAATCCTTATATGGCCTTAAGCAAGCTCCTAGAGCTTGGTATGCCAAAATGGATAGCTTTCTCCTTGACACTGGTTTTTCTAGATGTAATTCTGACCCCAATGTCTATACCAAGAAAGTAGGAAACCATCTCATCATACTTGTTCTATATGTTGATGACCTTATTCTTATTGGTAGTGACCCTAAGCTTATAATCCATGTGAAATCCAGTCTTAAGCAAAATTTTGAAATTTCAGACTTAGGACATTTGCATTATTTTCTTGGTATCCAAGTCTTGCAAACCCAAAGAATGAATCTTTCTTTCTCAGTCTAAGTATGCTTGTGACCTTCTTCGTCACTTTCACATAGAAGATTGTACACCAGCGCCTTCTCCCTTCCAGTCTGGAGTCAAACTTTCTGCCACTTGTACTTCACCTGAAGTAGTTGCCACCTTGTATCGTCAGCTTGTTGGTAGTCTCTTATACTTGACTCATTCTCGTCCTGACCTTTCATTTGCGGTTGGTCGTGTATCCCGTTATATGCAAACACCTCATGAAAATCATTAGAAAGCAACTAAAAGAATACTTCAATATATTCGAGGTACAATTCAGTTTGGGATTCATTACAGTACAGGGGGGGAACCTTTGTTGGTTGGTTTCACTGATTCAGATTGGGTCAACGATCCTGATGATCGAAAGTCTACTCCAGGTTATGTTTTCAGTCTAGGATCTGGACCTGTCACTTAGGATTGTAAGAAACAACAAACTCTTGCTCTTTCTTCAGCAGAGGCAGAATATCAAGCCGTAGTTAATGCCAGTTAGGAATCTTTATGGCTTCAACAGATCCTTTCAGAGTTTGGATTCGATCAGCATCATCCTACTCCACTTTGGTGCGACAATCAAAGTGACATCAAGCTTGCAAAAGATACAGTCCTACATCAACGTAGCAAACACATTGAGCTACATATGCACTTCATCACAAATCTTGTTCATGATCATGTTCTTGAAGTGCTCTTTTGTCCTACAGATGATCAAGTTGCAGACATCTTCACCAAGTCTCTTATAGAAGCGAAGTTTTCTAAACGTCGATCTATGTTAGGAGTTCAGGAATTGGTCATTAAGGGGGGATAGGCTCTAATGCCTCCTTACTTTTCCTAATAGTTTCACTTTTGTAAATCCTTCAATCCTATCCCAAGTTGTTCTTAAGGGGGGATGTTAGGATATTTAGACACTTAGGAGTTAGTGAAGATCAACTTGTGTAATATATCCGTTAGGAAAAGTGTGTTTCTTTAGTATGCATTAGTATGCATTTGTAAATATTTAATCCGACGGTCACGATATGTTGTGATCTGACGGCTCAACTTCTCTTAGATCATACCTAACCTTGATCCGTGGCTTAACACCCGATTGGTCCATGATCTCTATTTAAAGAGCATGGAGGGTCATTGTTTAGTTGATCGATTATGAGAATTTCATTTGTAACTTTCTTTATTTTGCATAATATATTGCTCCGTAGATGTAATTTGGCTGGGGCCATGGAGTGTTTCCCTCTCGAGGGTTTAAACCACGTCAAAACATCGGTGTGTTGATTTGTGATCTGTTTGTATGAAGTAGTTGCTCTAGGTGTTCGGTCTTTTGGGAGTACCCTGTGTACCCGAACACAATACATGCTCGGCCTCCTCATGAGTTAAACAACGTCGTAAGATATAATCAATGCCACAGTGATATAGGGTATCATCGATGATTAGGTAATATTTCGCATGGTGGCGGATACGATGGCGTTCATCGCAAGGTAAGTGAGGTCCAAAGCATTGTGTTTGGAGATACAAGGTGATATCTCTTTACCAAGGGATAGAAGTACAAATAAAAAACAATGACTCATCGGGGAGAGAGTCAATGGGCTCAAATTCTTGATCAATACGGTGAAGATCTAAAATGAGCTCCGCGAATACTAATGAATTTTTAGATTTAGCCTTTTCAAACTGGAGATCGAATTCTTGGAGAACCATGATCCAGCACGAGTATTTTCCCCCCATTACCTGACGTCTGAGGATGTGGTACATAGGGTTAGAATCGACAATGATATTAGTATTTTGGAGCAAGATATAGTGACGGAAGTTCTGGACAACGATGACCACTTCCAAAGCTAAATTTTCAACATGTGAATAACGGTTTTCAGAGTCTATGAGACCCTTACTAAGATATTAAATCACATGTTCCTACGTGTTTCTATCCTCCTGCACTAAACCATACCAATAGTTGAGGTAGAGGCAGCAAGATAAACGATATAATCATTGGTGTAATTCAGTGGTTGTAAAACGGGTGCATGGGTAATAACATGCTTAAGATTTTCAAAGGCACTTTGGGCGTAGTCATACCAAATAAACGGGACGTCCTTCTTTAACAATCGCATATAGCCCTGTGTTTTTGTCACAAAATTACACATGAAATGGCGCAGGTAGTTTTCATTCCCCTGCAAACTTTGAAGTTTTGTAATGTCTGTAGGTGTGGGTAGGGCTACGATGGCCTCTAACTTGGGGGGATCAATGCAGATCCCTTATTTGGAAATGATGAAGCCAAGGAGATGTCCAGACTCCAAGCAAAGTATGCACTTATGGGGATTTAAATGGATGGTATACCATCGACATCTGAGAAACACAGCCGTCAGATGATCGATGTGAAACTCACGATGATTTGAATGAGTGCACAAATCATCAAGGTAGGGTTCCACAAAATACTTAATATCCTAAAAGGAATACGACATTGATCGATGGAATCTGGCACAACCATTTTTAAGGCCAAAAGGTAATTTGTGATATGCAAATGTACCCCATGGGAAGATGAAAGCAGTTTTATGTTGATTTGTTGGGTGGATCTCAATCTAATTATAGCCAGAAAACCCACCCTTGAATGAGAAGATGACACTTCAGGCATATTTGTCAATGATTTGGTCGATGAATGGAGTAGGGTAATATTCTTTAGGACAAGCCTTATTGAGATCCTTGTAATCAATGCAAACTCGAATGGTTCCATGTTTTTTTGTAACCGAGACGACATTAGAGACCCAATATGTCAAGGGGACAAGATAAATGAAACTAGCTTTCAACAACTTTTCAATTTTTGCTTTGATAGCCACAATCTTTCTAGGGTGCACTGGACAGAGTTTTTTCCAGATAGGTTTTGCGTCGAGATATGTTTTGATTTCATGCACAATGATAGCAGGATCAATCCCGAGCATTTTTTCGTAGCCCCATGCAAATACGTCATGGAATTGTTTAAATAAGGTCGTATAATTCTTTATTTCATCAGAAGAATAGGTTTGGCCAATGTGTATGTTTTCTACGACACCTGGTTTCATCGAAATGTCAATTGTGGTGGTAGGCGTGATGTTTTCCAAATTCCCTTCGGTTACCGTATCCTGGGTGAGAATAAGAGATTGAGGGTTAGGGAATACATCTGGTGAAACAATGGTGTGAATCGCATTATCTACCATGTCTAATGGTGGGAGGAAAGACGATCGATGATGATAGTCTTCCCATAAAGGTTCATCCAAGAGCATAATATCCATGATCAATTCATCAGAGTGAAAGGTCTAGAGGAGATAATCTGAGGATGGTTAGGATGAGTTCCTCCAAGATGGAATAGAACCTGACTCAGATGCCACCAAGTGGTGGTCACAGAGTGTATCTGATTTCAATTGGATGGCCTCATAAGTGGCTTCAATGAGGCTGAGAGGCATCGCATCTCCAATCGAATAGATGTTAATCAAATCAAGCACAATCCAAGGGTCTGTCGAGTTGGAGGAGGATGGGATAATCGGTGAGATCATGTTCACTGTAGCCGTATGGGATGGGGGATCAGGTGTTGGAAAGAATATCATAAGAGATGAGTCTTTTAGGATTCCTACCCCCACACTCTCATAAATTTGCGATGAGTGTCCTAAAAGAGGGACATTATCCGCAGGATGAGTTGTGGTGTCCGGTGTACAAAAATCTAACTAGTCGATAGTGACAATTTTCCCATGATGGGGAAATTGCACAATATAGAAGATGGATGATGTGACCGCAGTCATGGAATAGAATCAATTGCAACCAAGTAACAAGTTATAATCCAATGGGGTGGCGACTACTTCCACGTTAATGGAAACGGTTTTACCTCCCAATTCAATGGCTAAAGATTGTAAAATCCCATGTGGTTGAAATCCATGTCCGTCAAATGCTTTCAGAGTGGTAGGGGAACAGTTCAATCTAGGAGAGACGATGGATCTCCAACAGGAGATTGCCACAATGGAAGTAGAGGCTTCTTCGTCCAAAATAGTACGATGGATACTTTTCCCAGATACATTGGTGATGAGATGAAACACCAATTGGTGGGAAAGCCTCAGCTTGAAATATTCCAATCTAAACATGATAATATTAGAGGAATATGGATCCATTGCTCCAATAGACAATAACATATTCTTATGATGATTGGGACAGTTTTGTAAGACCTCAAGTATTGACATATCACATGGTTTCCGGGCTATATATTCTACAATATTGTAGTTTTGAGCGGCCCAAGCATTAAGTATAAAAATGGATTTTTGGATTGTGTTTTTTGGTGGACGCAATACTGCATCTGGTAGAGGTTTCTCTATGGTCAAAGGACCTTGAGGTAGAGGAATATTAGACGTACATGGGGAGGATTTTTCAGTATTACCTCCATTATATTCCTTGTCGGGAATAAATTCATATGTATGTGACCAGGTAGATAAGTTGACCATTTCACTACGCATCATGAGAACATGAGTGGTAGTAGAGGGTTCTCCTTGAGAAGGATTTGGTTGTTGTGCAACCATTTGTTGTTGTTGTGTGGGGAAGGGGTTAGTTAAAACTACGGGTGGAGGCTTTCCCTTGAGAAACTTTTGGACTTATTCATGATTTGGACATTCTTTCGTGAAGTGGTCGTCACCACATAGTAAGCAGGAATATTTGCCCTTATGTCTCGGTTTTGTGTCATTAGGATCGGGATTGTTTTTATGTTCCTGCTGGTTAGAATATTTCTTCGATTTTCCTTGGTTATTATTTTTACCACTATATTTTTTAGATGAAGCAGAATGGACTGTATTCACCTCGGCAGTGGAAGTAGGACAACGTGACTGGTTGGTATTGTTTCCAGCCTGTGATGAGGTTGGGTTTGTATCCATGTGGCTTTGTGATCCAACCAATTGGGTAGTAGGATAGGCATGAACGGAACTAATGATTCCATTGGCATGTGATACCATAGGATTTTTTGTCGAGTTATGAGTTGGAAGTGGGGCATTAGCAATTATGTCGTATAATGTGCTAGACTGAGCATCAACTAAGTCTAGGTACTAAGCACATGAGATGGATTGTTCTTCTGTAACGGCCCCTCCCGTAGTAACGTCTTTGGCTATGATGGGTAATAACGACTTGCTAAACCAATCGGCTAGTATTTGATCCAGAATGGGAGCCTTAATGAGTCAATGTCTTCTTATCCACTCTTGAATATGATAAAAAATGTGAGTGGAGGTTGATTGTCGGAGAGAATTCAAAATATCTGTACCGGTTTCATAGCGATTCGGTAATTGAAAATGGGTCAAAAAAGCCATAGCTAAAGACCTAAAATCAGCGAAAGAGTGTGGCGGTAACTCGATGTACCACTTTGCGGCGATACCAGTGAGGGTTCGTTGAAAGAGCCTCAAATGGATAGAATCATCCATTAACGAGTTTGAGGAGCACCACAAATGATATGTCATAGCGTGGTTCTTGGGATCCTTGTCGGGTTTGCCGTCAAATTTGGTTATGTCCAATGGTCACTTCACAGGAATGGGTGGCCAATTCATGCCATGTTGGATGGGATAGTTGGTCAAATGTGACAAGTCCGATAGATATAACGTATCCAAAAATGGTAACTATCGGTTTGGTTGTGGATACTAGTAGTATTGATAAGGATTTTGGGTACTAGTAGGACCATGTATCAATTGATCATAAGGTCCTCCCATAGAGGGTTTTCCATATGGAGGTGGTCCTCTCGTATTAGGAGGTGGACCTGATGGGGGTCCTCCTCCTGAAGGTGGGGGCCCTCTTCTTGAATACGGGGTTCCTCCGGATGGTGTAGGTGGAAGTGGGATAGGTGGTGGAGGAGGGGGTGAGATAGGTGGTGGGGGTGGTAGTGGATGGGGTGGTGGTCCACCGGCTGGAAGATTATGATATCCCCATGGGGTATTTGTGTTTCTGAGGTAAGGTAATCTTGGATAAAGAGTCCCTAGATAATTTTGACCTGTCGTTATATTATGATTACCTGGATATATATGCCCCCATGGGGGTTGGGTCCATGTAGATGGTCCCCCCACTTGATAATCCCACGTAGATTTCCCCATGGCTGGGAGTGAACTCCCAACCATATTATAGTTCATGTACGCAATATATCCTCCACTTACACTTTGTCCCCTAACTAGAGGTTTCCCCCTAGTTATATTTTCTCCACTGACTCGGGGTTCCCCCCCAATTCAATATTGTCCACCAACTGAATTTTTCCAGGTGATTATGTGTTTACCACTAACCATGGGCTGACCTGTGATCATATATTGACCACTAACTAGAGGGTATCCTCTGCTCAAATTTTGATTTGGAGGTGGTGTTCCAGTTACGAAGTGAAGAGTATTTGAAGGTTTCCCTCCAATCGTTGGGGTCAATAGGGGCATAGAACCAACCAAATGGTTTTGATGCGTATTAGACGAAAAAGAGGGTTGGCCTTGTTCATAGGTAGTCATGTTAGGCACATATATTCCTGGTGAACGGGGTAAAAGAATCTATATGGGAATGATGTTCAGGAATGGCTACCTCCGGGGTGTATTGGGGAGGGAAACTCTGGTGCCTTACTTGCTCTCCAAGTGTCCATAAACGCTCGATAGTCTCGTGAAATGGTGCGATAAATTCGTCATTCGTAATAAATCAGGTAGGGTGCAGATGTGGTGTAGTTTCCATAATAGGATGTGAACCAATATCGAAAATGGCATGTCCTAAGGAGGTCCCCCAAACTGATGTGGTTGGACCAAAAGTAGTAGTTATCAGGTCCTCTAAGGGTCGAGCGTAGATCCAATCGACATATCCAGGGTTACCTTCAAGTGAGTGATGGAAATATGTGATACGTGAGGGAGGTTTTTCCACCAACAATGGTCCCGTCGGATCACTGATAGGAGGATTTATAGGAGGATAAAATTCCCCCCCTGATTCAGCGACGAGAATCCCTTCTTCACGTGATCTAGATGTAGTAGGTTGGTCCATGCTTGCTCTGGATTTTTCCTCCTGACTAAGGGGATATTCAAGTGGAAAATTCAATATTCTACGGGATATTCTTAAGGGTTGTTTAGCCATGACAGATAATGAAATCCTTCTCCTGAAAATTTTCTAAAGAAAAAACACACTTCAAGTCCTACTCAAGCTAAAACTGCAAGCAAACTTATATGATATGTAGGATTAAGGTCTGGAACCTCACAAGAGTATCAAGGCATTGCAACTCACGATATACTACAGGGTCCAACCAAACCAAAAATAGTTTTCTTTTTTCTTTTCAACTAAGCTAGATCTACGCAAAAATGAAAAGATGAACTTCTCTTTGATTGCAATAACTCCAATTTGAAATCAAGGAACAGAAGAGGTGAAAGGGAAATCAAAAATACGAGAGCATTCACTATATTTTTCAATACTTCAAGAAGGGCTAAAGTCACTTAATCTTTTCAAGGAGATGAAGATGAACTTTTCAACACCAATAAGAAATAAGAACACAATTCTTTATCTCTTCCAAAATTTCTTAAATAACTATCCAAATCATAAAGACTCTTCTCAACAGTTTCAAGCAATCCACTCAAAATGAAGATAGTAAATAATTTTTTGATTTTCCAAACTAATGCACTAAAAAATGACAAGAATGATATCACTTATTTAATCTTGATTCAAAATACTAGAGACTACTTACTACTGCAATCTTTAAACCAACAAAAGTTCTAAAGAATTCAATCGCCCAAAAACGTAATCCAACACAAAATTCACACCAAATTGTGCAAGAATCACAACAACCTAATTTTCGGAGGGCTTAGAAATCAGAGCAAACAAATCAGAGATATAGAAAGGAGTCACAAGAATGGTTGCACTCGCAATGGATTGAAATTTCCCACGACTAGAGAAACATCCACTTGACTAACTAGGACTCAAATCAAGCTCTAAATTCTGAAATAAGCCAAGGACAAAGCACATTGAATCTGAGAAATACTATGGTTGCAATGAGTGAGACACAGACCTCAGAAAACAAAGAAAAAACCAATTTTGTGGGATTTTTGACCCTATGCACTAAGCTTTGCAGGGTGACGCGCCCTGCAAGTATACACCAGGGCATTGGAAGACTAGTGATGCAGGTTGCGGACAGGGAAAGCACGTTAGTGACGTGGTTTGAACACAGAAAAAAGGTGTCAGTGACACAGTCTTCCTTAAGGAAAAACGCATCAAAATTACAGTGACGCGGGCACAAAACTTCCTAGGTGCGTTGGGAGAGATCCAACTTTGAAAAAATAAAAAATACCCAAGAAAAAAAAGGTAAATGGCTAAGCTAAATATCCCAATCAGAGACTGGATCACCTAGTAACCCTCTGAGGAACAAATCCAAAAGAAAGAGGCAATTTAGAGGTAGGAGGGAAAACAAGAAAATAGAAATCACAATCAAAACAAATAAAAAACTATGGGACTCTTCCCCAGTATCGTCGCTAGTTTTTTTTACGGCCAATCCGTTAGTGCGGACACTAACCGATCTCCCTAGTCTGAATGGTTTGGATCTAGAACAAAAACAATATAGAATGCAGAGATCTTTCCTAGATTAACCAAATTGCAAAAGGTATGAAGGAATGGATTACCTTATGATTGTAGTGCTACCACCTTGCTTGATGTAGCTCTCGATCTTCAGGTTCAATACAAAGCACAGACAAGTGGAAACATACAAATACCAATAATATGCAATATAGATTAGTCTAAACTAGTAGTCTGTAACCTACCTAGAACTTGAAATATTTTATGTTGTGGAAAACATTACATTAAAATTTATTGTAAAGTTTTATGTTATTGACCAAGGATGGTCAAGGATGACTGTAATTGAATATTACTATTATTTATTAAATTAAAATAGGAGACACTCATCCACAGAGGACTTTTGAAGAGTGTTCACTGACCCACTAGGAGGAATGAAACTGGTATAGAAGGAAGTTGAAAAGTGTCAACATCTGCACTCACTTACTAGCTGTTGCAGGAGGCAATTTCCCTAAAAATGTGCTCATGTTCCCCAAGGAAGGTGGAACTGAGCAGGTGGCTCATTAAATGATAAACTGACCCAAAGACCTAGACAGACTTATATCCATCGAATTGGGCAGGAGGCTCACTAGTTCTTCCTTGTGATTTGTTGGAAACTCCTATGTTGAGCACACAAGAGATTCAATGAGGGGAATGCTAACTAATGAGTTGCAGAGTAGGACTGCTTTATCCTGCTTAGTTGCTGAGAGTGTTGTATGCAAGTCTTCATGATTGCTAAGATACAAAGGGATTATTACATGCTTCTACACAGTATCTTCGTCCGGGTGGTTCAGTGAACAGGCTCAGGGGTCCTAAAGCAAGTAACCTTGGCTGCTTTCAGGAGACGGTTTGGAGGAACGGTCTTCTTTGGGTGTTTGTCCACCTACACAGTTTAAACAGGTTCTACATTGTTTTTGTTTCATTATTTTCTAATTTTACTCTGTCTATTCCGAAGAATACTATCCGTAAGCAGTTAGGTCTTAATGTTGTTGAATATTTATTTAGTTGTTAAAATTTTTGCACAACTGAACTGATGATTTATTTCTGAACAAAAGATTGTATGATCAGAATTAGAAATTATTAAATGATGAAAATCAACATTCTCTGTATTTTTCCTTTCACCTTGGTGATGTACTCTAGTACAGAGAATTGATTTAAATAGGTATGATTCTATAACTATAAATTAGATTTGAAATTATCTCCATATTACAGGAAGAATGTTGATTAGGTTTAGAATATCAGATAAAATGTTTACTTCTTTAATATACATAAAATATTGAAAGAACCTAGATAATTATTAGTTCATAATTTCTTGGGTTCCATACTGTACTTACCAGCATCAAAACAAGTAGCTATTATTTAAATAATAGAATTAAAGGAATATCATATTCGAATAGATTACAGTATATATTTATATAAACTAGATAAATGTTAAATGCAACATTACTGTAAACATCACATTTTGTAATGAGTAAGTTTTACAAAATACATACTTATAGTCAAACCTATTACACATTCTTACCAAAACCTAGAATTAGGTAAATATTAATATATTATATATACATAGTATAGTTATCGAATACCTTAACAAGTATGAAATATTAACCAAGGTACACAGATTTCACATATCACTATCAAACAAACCAGAATGTCAATATTCAGTTCATAGGCTTACTACCTCACATAGGTTAAACCATATCAATAAAATCCAAAAGGAATTAATTAAATGATATTCCAGCCTTTAAATAAGAATATTTCATCTAGTCTAAGGTCCATAATAATTTCACAGAACCTAAATCTATTATACAATTGGGATTTCCCTAAACAAGATGAGCACGATAATTTGCCATTGAACAGTTCCTGCATATAATTTCAGGGTTGAAACTTTTCAATTTAAATTTATAATTACAACCCTAAAACTTTCGGAATGCAGGAGAACAATTAAATAAATTGAGCTATAATCAATAACCAAATTACATTATCAATATTGATAGAGCCGTAATGGCTTACTATTTTGAATGAGACATTTGAAGTATCCACATTTAGGGCATTGTCCTTTACTTAAAATAAATAAATACATTAGTATTACAACAATATACAAAACGAGATCAAATCCCTTTAACCAATTTTCATTTGTATTATCAAACATGTGATAAGTGTTTCAAACCAATATGGTATAAGTTGAGGGTTTGAGACCCATGAGGGTTTCACCCCAAATACATATAAATCGGGTTACGACGCCATCTTTGTCATGGTCGTAATGTTCTATGTAATAAAAGAGATAAATGCAAGTAGGGCTTTGCCCGAATATTAAGTTTAAAATAGTGTTTTTAAATAAGTAATCTAAAGCATTATCCTTAAACCAACTGAAGCGTAGTTAGGGCTCTGCCTAGGTAAAACAAATATTTCTAATTTATCCTTCTAAGCAGAATTCCAATTTTATACAGAGCTAAGACATTCTTCGACAGAGACATTGTCGGCTTAAACCATCAATACAAAACAAGATAAATACAACAGCGTTAATATCAAAACAAGATTTCAAACATTAGAAAGATCAAAAGAGATCAGAATGAACCATTTAAATTGCATGAACAGAATACGAAATTTATTTAGTAAGCACGGCATTCTTTCCACATATCCATAAGTGAGTGAAAACCCCAATCGTGGGTATAGAGTCAAAACATACACGTAACAACTGTGTTGCGCACTCTTTTCCATTTTGGCTTAAGAACTAATCTAACCCTAAAACCAACAGAAAGGAAATAATACAAAACAATGCTCGCACAGAGGTTATCCAAGACGGCCTGGGGATTACCAAGCCTTTTCTAAACTCTTTAACTTTCCACCATTGAAAATCCTTCTTGTCGAGTTCATTTGGCACGAGCAGAGAAACCTTGGGGTGTTCATAAACCTCCTGTCATTACATTATAAAAACCAGTCATTAAAGATTGATAACAACAAAAATATTAAGAATGCGAACAAAATCTTATAAGGGTGCTAAACGTTTACCCTTGCCAGTGGTTGTCACGGCTGAGAGCCATCTTTACATGGTAGAGTTCCTCATGACCAGGAGCAGAAAAATAACTAACTCCACGAGAAAAATCCTTTCATACAACTGTGTATTTTCCTTCAAAACTGAAACTCGGTGAAGAGCTTCCCAGCCATGGCAGTCGAGAGCTCATCTCTCTTTCACAAATGAAAATGAACTTTAGTCCCACGTCAAACCCTTTTGCCAAAGGATTAGGGTTGAGCCATCTCGTCTCCCCACACGTGTCCATCACGTGAACTTATTTACTATGGCAGTTGTAAACACTATTGAATTTATTTCGTAGCCATTCTCTATAGTCGATGCTACATTTAACTGAAAATTAAATACAAGCCATAACACCTTGGGATAAGACTTGATCTCCTAGGTCGATTTTCACTTATTTCAACTTTGGATTATTTACATTTTTATGCTAGTTAGGGTATTACTCTTTCATAGTTGGTAATCCCTTACACCCTTGTTTAAAATCTTCAAAACCCATAGTTAGGATATATTCCACTTAGTTGGTATACTTCTTTGTTTCTCCAAAACCAAATCATTGATAGTGAACCCTTACCTAGAACAATAATATCAGTTGAAATGCATTAGCTTCATGGAAGCTAAGTAAGTCTCGGGGCGTCTCAAGAACCCCCCTTCAACGAAAAAGAAAATGATTAGCATCACAAACGTAATAAACTAAGAAATATTTTTATGACAATAATATTTACGAAAGATAGACTTAGCATTAAGACGTATAATGTTTATTTCCGACAAACTGAATGTCGACGTAATGACAGTAAGAAATTAACTATCACTTAAATCATGATAAATGAACGTAAGACAAAATCATTATCAACAACGATACAAATGATCAATAAATGTATTCAATACAGTAAAGAGATCCATAGCCACATCCAACGCTTAAAGGACAATAAATAAGAGTCGGTCTGTAAATATACAAGTAGCGTTAAAGACATTTATGCAGTTAGTAAAATAAGTAGTATTCTAGAAGTATAATTTTGGGATAATAAAGACAATTATACTACATATTAAAAAAAATTAATTCTTATGAAATTTTTGGGATGTTACATGTGGTATCAGAGCGCAAGTTCAAACACTAGGCTTGAAAGTGGCTCAACTCGCACAATCAAAATTAAAAACAGAAAAATAGATTTACTAACTATGCTTAAAATTGTTTCTGTACAGAACATTCAATATATATTTTGCAGGAAATGGAAGGAGCAAAGGCATCTTCCAAGGATGGATCCCATCATAATGAACAAAATAATCATGAACAATAACATGTTAACAAAGAAAATATATACGTGGAATTAAATGATAATTCATCCAAACTACTTCGAATGGTTAAAGCCTTAAAAGATGAAATGAAAACTGTTATGGAAGAAAATGAAAGGATTCTGAAGGAACAGGAAGAACTGAATCAAATTTTGCTAGATAAATTTCATAATGAGGGAAAAGATAAAAGAACAGAATCTGAATCTGAATCTTGAACTATGTCTTATCAACACAAAGGTAAGAAGTTAAAATTCTCTAAAAATGAAAGTAATTCCTCTTCTGAAACTGATGTTAAAACACATAGAAAGAAACATAGGTATTCTAGTGACAGTAGTGATAGTGATTGCAGTTCTAAAAAGAGGAAATACAAACCATATGAAGAAAGCTCACGAGAGTTCAAAAAGATAAAACCTCCAATGTTTAATGGAGAGATAGAGAAAGGAGAAGAAGTCGAAGCATGGTTGTCTGGAATGAAGAAATACTTCCAAATCTATAATTACTCAAACAGGCTGAAAGCTAAGATGGCCATTTATAATCTAACTGGAAAGGCGGATATATGGTGGCAAGATATAAAAAGAGCAAAAATTATTAAAGAAAAGTACCTACCTTGGAGTACTTTTATGAGTTTGTTTAAAAAGAAATTTATGTCTAAACAATACCATGAAGAAAAGGCTAAAGAATTCTATGAATTGAAGTTAGGTTCTATGAACATGAAAGAGTTAAGCAATAAATTCTTAAGTCTATTAAGGTATGTACCATATATCATTGACGAAAATCCTAAAATACAGCGATTTCTGAGTTGCTTACCTTTTAATATCAAAGACAGAATTGAGTATGAAAACCCCAAGACTCTTGAGGAAGCTATGAGAAAGGAAAATTTTTGTTACGAACAGAACAGAAAGAGGGAAGGTCTACCTAGCTGGAAGGTTAATAGACCAAGTAATTTCGAACAAAGGAAGAAAATTTTTAAATTTAATAGGAATGTTGGAAATAAGAATTCTCGAAATTTTCCTAACATAAATTTTCAAGGAACTAATTTTAAAAGCAATGCACAACAGAATTTTACAGCTGCAAGAAATAAAGACATGCCTAATAATTATGCTAAGAATAACGAACAAAAAGAACCTGTAAAATGTTGGGAATGCCAAGGACCACATTATGCAACAAATTGTCCGAACAGAAAAAGAAACGTCAGCAACATCTATACAGTGCAGGAAGAGGCAATAGTTGGTGACTTAGCAAGGGAAATGCCCAGAATCAATGCAGCCTTGGAGAATCAGCAGGCTGATCATCAAACCCCAATGGTCGAAATAGAAGGTATGCTACAGAACAGAGCCATCTCTATTCTAATTGATCCATGTGCTAGTTTAATCTATGTGTCACCTGGAATAGTAGAAAGTTGTAAATTACATTTATAAGATTTTGAAAAATCTTGGCTGGTTCAATTAGCTACAGGAACTAAAAGGAAGGTAATTAATTATGTGAAATATTGTGAATTGTTTATGAATCAAGTTAAGACTCAAGTAAAGCTGAATGTATTATCGTTAGGATCGTATGATGTTTTAATCGGTATGGACTGGCTGGAAAAGCATAGAGTAGTTTTGAATTGTTTTGAAAAGACATTTACATGCTTGAATGAAAAAGGAGAAATTGTTGTAGTAAAAGGAGTGCCTAGAAAAGTTTCTATTAGACAGATTTCTGCTTTACAAATGAAAAAGGTTGTACGTAAAGGATGTAAGGTATTTGTTGTACATGTAATAAATGATGAACACACAACTAAATAAGATAAATTAAAACTTGAAGATATACCAATCTTAAGAGACTTTTCAGATGTATTCAAGGGAAGAAATTTCAGGTTTACCTCCGAAAAGAGAATTGGACTTCACCATTGAGTTAGTACCTGGAGCTGTACCAAACTCAAAAGCTCCTTACCGAATGAATATCCTAGAGCTTAATGAATTAAAATCACAGTTATAGGAGTCAATAGATAAAAATTACATAAGACCAAGTGTGTCTCCTTGGGGAGCACCTGTCATTTTCATTAAAAAGAAAGACAGTACCTTACATCTATGTATAGATTACTGCCAGTTAAATAAAATGACGATTAAAAATAGATATTCATTGCCCCGCATAGATGATCTGTTTGATCAATGACATGGAGCGACAATATTCTCAAAGATAGACTTGAGATATGGATATCATCAGGTCATAATTAAAGACGAAGATATATTTAAAACTGCATTTAGAACCCATTATGGGAATTATGAATTTGTAGTTATGCCTTTTGGGCTAACAAATGCTCCAACAATTTTTATGTGTCTAATGAATAATGTCTTACATAAGTATTTGGATAAATTCGTAATTTTTTTCATTGATGACATTTTAATATATTCAAAGACTAAGGAAGAACATGATGAACACTTACGAATAATATTACAAGTCTTAAGAGAACATCAACTGTACGCTAAATTCAGTAAGTGTGAATTTTTCAAAGATAAAATACAATATTTAGGTCATGTGATATCCAAAGATGGAATCTCAGTTGACCCAGATAAAATAAGAGCAATTAATGAATGGCTTGTCCCTAAAGATGTAACGGATGTGCGATCATTCATGGGAATCATAGGTTACTACCAAAAATTTATAGAATGATTCTCAAGAATCACAAATCCCATAACATATTTAGAGAAAAAGGGAAATAAATTTGTTTGGGATCAAAAGTGTGAAGAAAGTTTTAAAAAGTTAAAAGAACTGTTAACTACTGCACCTATCTTAAAAATTGCAAATCCAAACAAGGACTTTGTTGTATGCACTGATGCATGCAATGATGGCCTTAGCGGAGTCTTAACACAAGAAGGTCATGTAATAGCGTATGAGTCAAGAAAGATAAAAATTCATGAAAAGAATTACGCTACCTGTGATTTAGAGTTGGTTGTCGTAATACACTCTTTGAATATGTGGCGCCATCATCTGATCGGTAGAAGGTTTTTATTAATGACGGATAAAAAAAGGTCTAAAATATATGTTGGATCAACAAAATCTGAACGTAAAGCAAGCTAGGTGGTTAGCTTTCCTTAGCAAATATGATTTCGAGATCAAACATATCAAAGGTAAAGAAAATAAGGTGGTTGATGCCTTAAGCAGAAATGCAAAACTAAATTTTATGGCAGCAGTTAGTACTTATAAAACAGATTTAGAAAATAAACTTGAAGAAGGGATAAAACTGGATAAAAATTATCAGAAATTACAAGAGAAAGTTGCAGAAAATGAATCAGAAAATATAAAAACAGATTTCAGTCTGAATTAAAAAGATCTAATGTTGTATAAAAACAGATTGTATGTACCAAATGTACCAGAAATTAAATTGTTGATTTTAAATGAAGTACATAAAAGTCCTTATTCAGGTCATCTTGGTTACCAAAAGATGATAAAGATGTTAAGAAAAGATTATTTTTGGCCTAACATGAAGAATGAGGTAGCTGAATACATTGCTAGGTGTATTGAATGCCAGCAAGTTAAGGCCGAGCATCAACATCCAATTGGTTTATTACAGCCATTACCATTTCTAGATTGGAAATGGGAAATTATCAACATTGATTTTATAACCAGACTACCTAAAAATCAAAAGCAAAATGATTCTATAATGGTAGTAGTAGATAAGATAAGCAAGGAAGCTCATTTTATACATGTCAAAACTACTTTTAAGGATGCTAATATTGCTGATGTGTTTATGAAGCAAGTTTTTCGTTTGCATGGAATTCCTAAGGTAAAAATTTCTGACAAGGATTCTAAATTTACTCGTAATTTCTGGAAGTCATTGTTTAAAGGTTTGGATACTAAATTAAATTATAGCACATCTTTTCATCCGCAAAAGAATGGACAAACTGAAAGAGTAAATCAGGTTCTAGAGGATATGTTAAGAATGTATGTTAGAGATTAGCCAAACAAGTAGGAAGAATATCAGCACTTAGTTGAATTTGCTTATAACAATCATTATCAAGCTTAAGCTAAACTTAGTCCTTTTGAAATATTGTATGGTCGAAAGTGTAATACTCCCATTTCATGGAGTAATCTTGTTGACAGGTTGATGCTAGGACCTGAGTTATTGAAAGAAATGGAACTAACAGTGAAACAAGTACAAAGCAATCTGAAAATTGCACAAGACAGACAAAAGAGTCGTGCGGATCTAAAAAGAACTCAAAAGAATTCCAAGTAGGTGAGCATGTCTTTGTCAAGGTAAAACCTAGAAAAAGCTCTTTTAAGCTGTGGAGTTGTGCTAAATTAGCACCCAGGTATTGTGGACCATTTGAAATATTATCAAGAGTTGGACCAGTGGCTTATCAGTTAGCTTTGCCACCTAATCTAAAAATACATAATGTATTTCATATTTCTATTTTGAAAAAGTATGTACATGATGCTACTCATGTAATCAATTGGAATGATATACAGGTGGAACCAGAAGGAGACTTTCAGGTGGAATCGGATTGTATCCTCTACAGGAGAGAAATTTTACTCCGAAATCACACCATTGGATAGGTAAAGGTGCAATGGAAGCACCTTAGTCCAAATGAAGCAACCTAGGAATTGGAGAGTCATATGCGAGAAGCATATCCAATTCTTTTCTAGGAAGACTCGGATGATGATTAAGAAACATCGAGGACTATGTTGAAATTAAGAGGGGGTGTTTGTAACCAACCTAGAACTTGAAATATTTTATGTTGTGGAAAACATTACATTAAAATTTATTGTAAAGTTTTATGTTATTGACCAAGGATGGTCAAGGATGACTGTAATTGAATATTATTATTATTTAATAAATTAAAATAGGAGACACTCATCCAAAGAGGACTGTTGAAGAGTGTTCACTAACCCACTAGGAGGAATGAAACTGGTGTAGAAGTAAATTGACAAGTGGCAGCATATGCACTCACTTACTAGCTGTTGCAGAAGGCAATTTCCCTAAAAATGTGGTCATGTACCCCAAGGAAGGTGGAACTGAGCAGGTGGCTCATTAACTGAAACTGAACCAAAGACCTAGGAAGACTTATATCTATCGAATTGGGTAGGAGGCTCACTAGTTTTTCCTTGTGATTTGCTGGAAACTGCTGTGTTGAGCACACAAGAGATTCGATGAGGGGAATGCTTACTAATGAGTTGCAGAGTAGGACTGTTTTATCCTGCTTAGTTGCAAAGAGTGTTGTATGCAAACCTTCATAATTGATGAGATACAAAGGGATTGTTACATGCTTCTACACAGTATCTTCATCCTGGTGGTTCAGTGAACAGGCTCGGGGGTCCTAAAGCAAGTAACCTTGGCTTCTTTCAGGAGACGGTTGGGAGGAACGGTCTTCTTTGGGTGTTTTTCCACCTACACAGTTTAAACAGGTTCTGCAATTTTTTTGTTTCATTATTTTCTAATTTTACTCTGTCTATTCCGAAGAATACTATCCGTAAGTGGTTAGGTCTTAATGTTGTTGAATACTTATTTAGTTGTTAAAATTAATAGAGTACTGTAACAACCCTCATATACAAATATAGGGAATATTTAATATAATAAATATAATGTAATGTAAGATAATAAAAAGAAACATGAAAAAGAAGTAATGGAAAGCAAATTTTGCATAAAGAAAGAAATTAATAAATTGGGAGAAGGAGGAGATAAAAGGAGGAGAAGAAGTGAAAAGAGGGGTCTTTTGTTTGTCTTTTGGCATTTGGAAGAGGAGCTCTGGAGGAGAGGAAAGGAAGATATCACTGGCATAGGGTTAATTGTTGGGGGCTCAGGGGCCTCAGCTATTAGCTAGGGGTTGGTTGGGTGGAGATTCGTCCCCCCACCTTCAGTTTCACTATTGGAGCTGTCAAGGTAATGGTAGTTGCTAGGTCATCTAACCAGGTATGGCTCCTTAATTTTCATAGCATATTTTTATGTTATTATTGATTAGATCCACTTTCTTTGTCAGATCTTATATGCATGTTGTTCTTGTTTGTTTCTAGATTTATATTTTACATGTTATCAAATACTTGTGTTGGTTCAGAGATCTGCATGCATATTTAATATTATTTGTTATTTAGTGGCTTTTATGAATTTTAGGGTTCTTACATTTGGTATCAGAGCATGGTTCAAACCCTCAAATACCTATGGTATTTTCCTAGTTAATCTAAATTAATAAGGTGCTTATGTCAAATCTAGAACTCTTTTAGTATCTCTGAGTCTGCATGTTAAATCTCCTAGCACTTTACGAATCCAACCTCTTTTTTTTAACGTTCCAACCAGCCTATTGTAACCAGCGTGTTGTAACGTTCATTAACCCGCCTGTTGTAACATTCATTCCATGTTTGTAGCGTGTTGTAAAGTTCATTCCAGGTGTGCCAGCGTGTTGTAACGCCTCCTGCCAGTTCTGCCTCTTGTGTGTTGTAACCCCTCCTCCCGCCACCTTGCTTAATGGTAACCGTTGCGTTGGGTGTCCCAACTCCCTCCTTTTTCCACTTGGTGCTAGAGCAGAATATGCAGCTCCATCCCTGCCACTTTGGGCCTCACTTGGGGATCCATCCCGACACTTTTGTATTGTTATTTTTCTACCACCATAAAAGAAGTACCTTCAAGTATACCGGATCTTAAGGCACTTTATATTTTTCCAAACAGGGTATGATGTTTAGTTAGAATTATCTGACGTTCATCTAGATGGATTTCTGCAATAGTGTACTAACTGAAAGTAAGTGAAATAAACAGTCGCCAAATTCATCTGAATTTGTTTTCCTATGGGAATGGCCCTAAATTGCCATCAATAGGCAGTGCAATTTCCCGCATCTTTTAGTTGTAATATAGAAGAATTCAAGTACTGAATTGATAATTTATTTCTGCACAAAAGATTGTATGATCAGAATTAGAAATTATGAAATTATGAAAATAAATATTCTCTATATTTTTCCTTTCACCTTGGTGATGTACTCTAGTACAAAGAATTGATTCAAATAGGTATGATCGATAACTATAAATTAGATTTGAAATGATCTCGATATTACAGGAAGAATGTTGATTAGGTTTAGAATATCAAATAAAATGTTTACTTCTTTAATATACAAAAAATATTGAAAGAACCTAGATAATTATTAGTTCATAATTTCTTGGGTTCCATACTGTACTTACCAGCATAAAAACAAGTAGCTATTATTTAAACAATAGAATTAAAGGAATATCATATTCGAATAGATTACAGTATATATTTATATACACTAGATAAGTGTTAAATGCAACCTTACTGTAAACATCACATTTTGTGATGAGTAAGTTTTACAAATCACATACTTATAGTCAAACCTATTACACATTCTTACCAAAACCTAGAATTAGGTAAACATTAGTATATTATATATACACAGTATAGTTATCGAATACTTTAACAAGTATGAAATATTAACTAAGGTACACAGATTTCACATAACACTATCAAACAAACCAGAATGGAAATATTCAGTTCATAGGCTTACTGCCTCACATAGGTTAAACCATATGAGTAAAATCCAAAAGGAATTAATTAAATGATATTCCAGCTTTTAAATTAGAATATTCATCTAGTCGAAGGTCTGTAATAATTCCACAGAACCTAAATCTATTATACAATTGGGATTTCCCTAAATAAGATGAGCATGATACTTTGCCATTGAACAACTCCTACATATAATTTCAGGGTTGAAACTTTTCAATTTAAATTTATAATTACAACCCTAAAACTTTCGGAACGCGGGAGAACAATTAAATAAACTGAACTATAATCAATAACCAAATTACATTATCAATATTGATAGAGCCGTAATGGCTTACTGTTTTGAATGAAACATTTGAAACGAAATCGTATCCACATTTAGGGCATTGTCCTTTACTTAAAATAAATAAATACATTAGTATTACAACAATATACAAAACGGGATCGAATCCCTTTAACCAATTTTCATTTGTATTATCAAACATGTGATAATTGTTTCAAACAAATACAGTATAAGTTGAGGGTTCGAGACCCATGAGGGTTTCACCCCAAATACATATAAACCAGGTTACGGCGCCATCTCTGTCATGGCCATAATGTTCTGTGTAATAAAAGAGATAAATGCAAGTAGGGCTTTGCCCGAATATTAAGTTTAAAACGGTGTTTTTAAATAAGTAAAATGAAGCGTTATCCTTAAACCAACTAAAGTGTAGCTAGGGCTCTGCTCAGGTAAAACAAATATTTATAATTTATCCTTGTAAATAGAATTCCAATTGTATACAGAGACAAGACATTCTTCGAGAGAGACATTGTCAGCTTAAACCATCAATACAAAACAAGATAAATACAACAACATTAATATCAAAACAAGATTTCAAACATCAAAAATATTAAAACAGATCAGAATGAACCATTTAAATTGCATGAACATAATACGAAATTTATTTAGTAAGAACGACATTCTTTCCACATATCCATAAGTGAGTGAAAACCTCAATCGTGGGTATAGAGTCAAAACATACAAGTAACAACTGTGTTACACAGTCTTTGCCATTTTTGCTTAAGAACTAATCTAACCCTAAAACCAACAGAAAGGAAATAATACAAAACAATGCTTGCACAGAGGTTATCCAAGACTGCTTAGGGCTTACCAAGCGTTTTCTAAACTCTGTAACTTTCCGCCATCGAAAATCCATCTTGCTGAGTTCGTTTGGCACGATCAAAGAAACCCTAGGGTGTGCATAAACCTCCTATCATTACATTATAAAAACCAGTCATTAAAGATTGATAACAACACAAATATTAAGAATGTGAACAGAAGCTTATAAGGGTGCTAAACGTTTACCCTTTCCAGTGGTTGTCACGGATGCGAGCCATCTCTGCATGGTAGAGTTCCTCATGACCAGGAGCAGACAAATAACTAACTCCACAGGAAAAATCCTTTCATACAAACTGTGTATTTTCCTTCAAAACTGAAACTCGGTGAAGAGATTTTCAGCCATGGCAGTTGAGAGCTCATCTCTCTTTCACAAATGCAAATGAACTTTAGTCCCACATCAAACCCATTTTGCCAAAGGATTAGGTTTGAGCCAGCTCGTCTCCCCACACATGTCCATCATGTGAATGTATTTACCATGGCAATTGTAAACACTATTGAATTTATTTCATAGCCATGCTCTATAGTCGATGCTACGTTTAACTGGAAATTAAATACAAGCCATAACACGTTGGGATAAGACTTGATCTCCTAGGTCGATTTTCACTTATTTCAAATTTGGATTATTTACATTTTGATGCTATTTAGGGTATTACTCTTTCATAGTTGGTAATCCCTTACACCCTTGTTTAAAATATTCAAAACCCATAGTTAGGATATATTCCACTTAGTGGGTATACTTCTTTGTTTCTCCAAAACCAATTCATTGATAGTGAACCCTTACCTGGAACAATAACATCAGTTGAAATGCATTAGCTTCATGGAAGCTAAGTAAGTCTTGGGGCATCTCAAGAATCCCCCTTCAACGAAAAAGAAAATGATCAGCATCACAAACGTAATAAACTAAGAAATATTTTCATGACAATAATATTTATGAAAGATAGACTTAGAATTAAGATGCACAATGTTTATTTCCGACAAACTGAATGTCGATGTAATGACAGTAAGAATTTAACTATCACTTAAATCATGATAAATGAACGTAAGGCAAAATCATTATCGACAACGATACAAATGATCAATAAATGTATTCAATACAGTAAAGAGATCCATAGCCACATCCAACGCGTAAAGGACTTAATAAATAAGAGTCAGTTTATAAATATACAAGTAGCGTTAAAGACATTTATGCAGTTAGTAAGATAAGTAGTATTCTAGAAGTATAATTTCGTGATAATACGGACAGTTATACTACGTATAAAAAAAATTAATTCTTATAAAAATTTTGGGATGTTACATCGTCAAAGAAACTAATTATAAATATAGGGAAGAATCTGTATTACTGTAAATGAAATAAATACATAGGGAGAGATTACAACCAATATTTGATGTTGCAACTTCTTCCAAATGGTCCTAGACTTAAAGATCCAAGCTTTTTCCTCCTAATGGATGAAAGGGAATAATCTCCAGCAGAATTTCACCAACGTTTGGATGCTCTATTTCCCCCCCCTTAGATATGAAGAGAGGGCTTGTATATATAGGCATAAAGAGATAGAAGAGGTTGAGGATTTGTGGGATAATCTCAAGGGATTACTCCAAAAGGTAAGGGGATCGAATGCTACCTTTCCTAGTTCATAGGGATAAGCCTCCACGAACCATGGGTTCTAGAAACCATTCGAAGCTTCTCTTTTTCCTTTTAAACTACCATTGTTGCAATTTGTCCATAGGCAACATGCATCTTTGGAAGGTGACGCACCTTGTTCAAAGTCAGAAGGTGTCATCGACGTGCTCTGTCAATGTGTAAAGCGCATCACCAGGATTCTGACGCACTTTTTCAATGTGCAAGGTGCGTCGGGGTGACAACAAAGGTAAAAAGGAAAATCGCAACTCTTCCTTCAATTAATTGGCCTAAGTGATTCAGGAATGAGGAAAAATGAAGGACACGTAACTCATGATGATGAGATTTTAGTGTAATAGCATCATCGCAGAAGCCACTGCTAAGATCTTCTTTAAGCATGTTTGGGTTCATTTTGGTCTCCCATGGTCCATTATTTTAGATCGAGATAGTAGGTTTTGAGTACCTTCTAGTCTAGCCTATGGTTGATGATGGACACCAAGCTGACCAAATCGATTTCCTTCCACCCAAAAAATGATGGGTATACAAATGTGGTGAACTTGATGATTGTGCATATCATCAGAACATACAATTCCAAGCATCCTCGCACCTAGTATGAGAGCCTTCCTTATGCTTATCATAGCTACAACAAATCGCTTCACAACTCTATTATCCACAATCCTTTTGAGGTATGTTTGGGGTTCCAACCATTATCCCCAACTGATGTAGCGTTGCCATTACATATACATAGGAAGAGTCCTCCCATGCTCAAACTGAGTTTGATTGGGCATCCAAATTTTTTGAATGGATCCAACACATCCAACAACAAATTCATGATATCTTGAAGAAATCCAACTCCAAGTATACACAATGACATGACCAACATCAAGTTCCATATAAGTTTCAGGTTGGCAATAAGGTTTGGTTACATTCATAGAAATATTTCCTCACAAGGCTCCATTGAAAGTTATGTCCACTTCAATATGGGCCTTACATCATCACCAAGGTTGTGGGTAAGAATGATTTTGAGTTAATTATTCCCCCTTTCCTCAGCTTGCACCCTATCTTTAATGTGGAGCTACTTCAACCATATTTTCCACCCCTCTTGGACACCTCATAGGTAGTCGAGCACTTGGCCCCTAAAAAATCAATCATGACTTCATTGAGAAGGATACAGTTGATTAGATCATGGACACTGAGATGAAGGGAACTCACCAATAGAACATCCAATATCGGGTTGTCAAATCAGGGCAACTTATTCACCAAGGAAGGTGGCTCGTGAGGAGTCAAATTTAGCAAAAAATTCCTCATCTCATGGAGGAACTTGATGTAATGGGGACAATTGCTACATAAGGGGGGAGGATTGATCTGGGTGGATACTAGTGACGACCCACCTATTCCACCAAGTTACAATGGCTCTCCATCTTCTTGGCATTTTTCTACATTTTTTTGGGTCCCAAGTTTCTGAGGCTGGTTTTAGGCCCGAAATGATATTTTTTAACCAATCAGTAGGACAAGGATTGGCATGGAATTCCCTGGCCCCAGTAAAAAGTTGTAATATCGAATGTAAAATTTGTGGCCCCAGGAAGTTGATGTATCAACTAGACACCTCGGGGACCACAAATCCTTTTGGCGCTTCATCTCCTAGGGATAGGTTTTTGGATTTTAGGGTTTTTTCCTCTTTATGCTTATGATAAAAAGGCCCTTTGTGATCTCTTTGTAATCATGTCTTGCGAATGAACATATCCAACACATCTCTCTTCAAAAATAGGCTACCACCATCTGAGCTAGTTTGTATTTCTTTGCAATTTACAGTGTTTTTCCATTCCATTCATTGTAACTAGAATTTGGGTTTTACTATACTAATGTGCTTTCAACAAAAAAATTTGTGTGTGTGTTTCCATTTTATATTGTTGCATTCTTTTTGTTCTGCAAATAATCCAAATCATTGGGTGTATGAAATGACACATTGTAGTGTATAAAATGTCACATGGAGGTTATGTTGGCAAGTTAGGTTTAAATGTACCTATTGATGTGGCACGCCCTAGTTTGGTGGATGAGCCCATGTAAAAGTGATGTGGCATATTCTATGATGGATAAAGCTATTCAACAAAATTTTAGTTAAGGTTGACAAGTAATGGGCTTTGGACTGAAGTCCTCATTTTTGGAACTTATAATAATGGCCATTAATTGATGATATGAACACCATTTTGAGTAAAATATTTTTTAAAAGTGCATAAAATTTCATAATATGCAGTGATAGAATGAATTTATGTTGATGTGGCCATATGATTATTGATATCACCAATGGTTGTATTTCTCCTTTGTTTTGTTAAAATTTAATATGCTAAGACAGAAAATAGCAGCATTACATTCCATTTCACAATAATAGCATATACAGGATCACTGAAGAAACAACAAGCACAGCATAAACACAAGAGACAGAGATTTATCCTGGGAAACCCTCATGGGGTAGAAAACCCAGCAAAGCTTCCTCAATATAGATGACCAGCAATATACAAAGATGAAACCCTGAGACATGATCTCCTCCTCCACAGTAGCAGACCTCTCCTCCACAAGTGCGCTATCCTCAAGTAGGTGAGTGTGTATAATGAGGAACACACCTCCTCTATTTATACACTACTCTGATATGTATTTTACACAAGTACACGTAGGCTCGTATTTAACCAATGGGTTAAATACCCCACTACAACTGACTGGGCCGACCCCTCTAGGGTGGTCTAATAACCCTTTGACCCACATAACACATACAGGGCCGACCCCCACTAGGGATGTCTAATAACCCGAGTTACTACATTCCGACGGAGGAATAAACATCTCCGGATATACAATAAGATCTTCACGGAGGAATGAAACATCTCCGGAATAATAAAGTACAAATATAATATTCTTTGAAGTTACAATATCTCAACATGTTTCACTATGACAATAGTTTGTTTGAGATATTTTATTCATGGCATCCATTTAACGCTTTGCTTGGAACATTGTATTTGTGCTGGGGAGATATCTTACAATGCATGTGTTGCATATTTGATCACTTTTTGAACTTGATTGTCTTTGTGACATCATGTTCATTTTCTTTCTTAAAGCACTCAAGTTGATCATCAACATTTTCAGCTTGTTGATCACATTCAACTTCATATTATGCTGTCTTCCATGTCTTGTTGGGGAGATTATTATTTAAAGCAATGTGTGGTTTGTCATGATGATTTGTGTCTTTGTTCTTAGAGGTTGTTTCTTGCAATTAGATTTATATTTGTTTCACATGTTCTAAGGCATTATGTGTGAATCTTTTTCAAATAGATTGGTTATGCATATTTATTACTCTATTTTGCATTTCTTAGCATTTCATCATGAGCATATTAATGTTGTCATTATTGTTCATTTTACATGTATTCTTGACAATAGAAAGTGTCTTATCCTTGCAACTTATTAAGGATTTGATGGCATCTTATGGATGGTTTTCTACATTGTTCCACTCGGTGGCTTATCCTTGACGGAAGCAAAGTTCAACTATATTTGCAACTTATTATGGATGTTTAAAGTTATCATCAAGGGGGAATGTTAATGTAATGACATCTTCCTTATTTCCTTCCTTTTATTGCATGCTCACTTTTCTAGTCAATATTAATGGGTAAAGTTAGAATGTGTTTTAATGTTGTCCAATGAATCGATGTGGTCTTGTACTTAGTGTCAAAATTATAATCATTATAACATCATTTTTGGGGAATGTATGCATGTAATTAGACCTCACTAGAGTTTTGTAAAATTTCACACAAAGATGGTTTTGGATTTATTTGGTGGTGATATAGCCCTCAGATAATGGTTACCTACACTCCTTGATCATTCTTATCCACTTCTTCTCCCTTATCTCTTGATGAGATTTTTTCTTACCTCATCATTGTTATTTATAGAATGGTTGATCTCCACCCTTAATTGTGCCCTATGATTAACGGTCAAGGTTTCTCTTAGTTACTATAAATTCAATCCTTCTTGTTCTTGAATCATAAGGTAGATGTCAAATTATGGCCTTGATTGTTAGCTTAGATCCCATGGGTACTTAGGCTAGATCATCCATGTAGTTTTGTGAGTATATGGATCCCATTTGAAGTCCATACTTGAGAGGTCTCTTAAAGGATGTTGTAATGAGATTTTGTGTAATGAATGGAGAATTTGTTTAGTGTGGATGTTCCCCATCTTTGGGTTTGTGATTATTATTTGATTTACTTATGTTAATTGATGCTTTCCATATAATTTAAGATAGAATGGATCTTGATGTTATGTTTATGCATATTAACCTAATATTCCATGGTATTGAAGCTACATAAGAATAATATTAAGACAATAACTTGAAACATTTGATATCTCACAAAATGATCCTCCATTAAATTAGGACTGATTCTCTTTGCCTTGGACTCCTTATTATGTACAACCAACCATTTCAAATTGGTAGGTGTAACATATTTATCTCAACATGCTCCAAAATCTTAACATCTTCCAATAGCATTTGTAAACTACCTTCCAATGTGTAAAATTGGAATCACCTTCCAACCTATGACACTCTCTAATACCAAGAGTATTTATCCTTGCAAATTTGAATCAACCTCAAAGGAAAAAATCAGCAACAAATCAATTTAAAAAAAAAATTAAGGTTCAAGTGCTTCTCTCAAAGTGAAATAGGTTTTCACACCCAACAACCAATAATAGGTCAAGTAACTATCCTAGATCTATAGCAATTAAAATATCCAACTCCATGTTCACCAAAAGAGTGATCTTAGGACATAAGATTTAATACTATGTGGAAATTTTGAGGATTCGTTGCTTAATGGAAAGTTGAGGTTCCTAAGATTTAGAGAGAGATATCCAACTCCATGTTCACCAAAAGAGTGATCTTAGGACATAAGATTTAATACTATGTGGAAATTTTGAGGATTCGTTGCTTAATGGAAAGTTGAGGTTCCTAAGATTTAGAGAGAGAGAGAGAGAGAGAGAGAGAGAGAGAGAGAGAAAGTTGAGGTTCCTAAGATTTAGAGAGAGAGAGAGAGAGAGAGAGAGAGAGAGAGAGAGAGTTGAGGTTCCTAAGATTTAGAGAGAGAGAGAGAGAGAGAGAGAGAGAGAGAGAGAGAGAGAGAGAGAGAGAGAGAGTTGAGGTTCCTAAGATTTAGAGAGAGAGAGAGAGAGAGAGAGAGAGAGAGGATTCGTTGCTAATGGAAAGTTGAGGTTCCTAAGATTGAGAGAGAGAGAGAGAGAGAGAGAGAGAGAGAGAGAGAGAGAGAGATCACTTTTGTCCAACGAGATACATAAGACAACCCAAGAAAATAAATGCTAAACAATTGTCAATCCCTTAAGGCACACATCCCAACATACAACATTGATATTAGAAAATTATTTATTACAAGAGATTTATTACAACCATAAATCTACCCACTTACTAAACAAAATTCCCTCACTATTATGTACACAAGTACACCAAATTTGTACAAGTAAGGAACACTTCAACATATATAAAATGAAGTTACAAGTACATACCAAAAACGTATCCCCCATCACTACAAGGTATTCCTTCAATCTTCTCACAATCTAGAACTCTCCAATGCTCTCCAAACCCTAGATAAGGAAATCTCAACAAGATAGCATTACACCAACTATCAAATCCTAACCAACAACTCCTCCTAAGTAGGAATCGCACCCAACTAGTGTTCCTTGCTCCACCAAAGATCTACAACCAACAAGCACACACATAGTTAATTCTTATTTAAAACCTACACTTTCATCATACAAGTGTACAAGATAAAAGAAGATAGTATTCCACTATCTTCTCCACATCAAGCACTCCAAGTAGTCCTCCCGTTTCCAATGCAAAAAAACCTAGTCGGTTACATAGTTGGTTAGGTTGTTTGTGACCAACTGAACTATTACCATACTTGATACCCTCCCCATGTGCAACACAATGAGAAGTTTTCAATGATTAACCCTTGCAATTTAAAAAACAAAAAAATCGCCATATCCTACACTTGGAACAAAACAACAAAACAATGATTGAGACCTAATTGTTCTTGACCCAAAGCTAAAGAATAAGGGCCCATCCTCGAGGACCATGAGTACACCACACTTGATGTTGAACGTATTCCCATAAATGATTGGGACCTAAGTGTTCTTGACCCAAAGCTAGCTAATAAACAATAAGGGCCCATCCTTGAGGACCATGAGTACACCACACTTGATGTTGGACGTATTCCCATAACCTTAATTTATAGCTATTGTTGTGTGTGTCACATGGTGGAATTTTGTGCTTCCCATTTTTAAAATTGAATGCATTGTTATGTGCAATGTTATATGTTTCAAGTAGGTAACTTTAATAAGACATTTTTTAGTTTGTGATAGTGATAATTGTTTAACTTTCTCTTCTTTGAATGTTTAATATAAATATTTGTTTATCTATATTAATAATGAGATGAGATATTTAAATATATATATATATATAATAATATTATAATGGATTTTTTTTGGGGTTAAGTATCATATTTTGGGGAAACCTTTAGGCATTTTAGTTATTTCGAGGATGACATCTAACCTAAACCCTAGATTATTTAAGGTACAATCCCAAGTCATAACAAACATCAATGTTATCATAACAATTTACTTGTTATAAGTTTAATATGTTACTTGTTGGAATAAAACCTAGTTGAGGGGGATGGCACTCCATCCAACAACCCCTTAGGCTAGATCTAAAGGACATATATTGATTATGATTTTAAACATATATTTTTATAATGTTTTCCTCATAGATAAGAGTGCAATTGGAGAAATTGGTATAGTCCCACTGGATTCATTTTGTGTAAACATGGTGAGAAATAGTGGACCAAATATTTGTCACGTGTCCTTTCTCTAGGGTTGTCTAAAATGAAGTGTTACAAATCTCTTTAGGATCAAACAATTGGGATCAATTGAATTTGGCAGCCTTGTATATTCTCATAGTTAATAGATAAATCTGAAAAATATTTCTAAAGGTTTTTCCTTGATCTGTGATCTGGGGAATCTGGCTTTCCAGAAATAGTATGGTTTTTCAAGGATTGGGAATGAATTCAACTCAAGTATCCCATAAAAATAGGGTTTCCTCTAAAGGAAATTGGAAGCCTATAAAATAAAATTCCAAAAGAATTTTAAAAGAACCTAGAATTGATTATGGAAAATCATGGGGTTTCTTTTATGGAGCTTAACAAAAGGATCCATGAATGTGTGGAGTAAGGGTCATTATTGCGCCGAGAGGCGCTTTCTCCAACCCAAAGTGGATGAAATGTGTCACGTCTATCATGCTTACGTGGCACATGTCGGCTCCAAAAACTAATATATATAAATAATTATAAAACCAATCACATGTTGGCTCAAATTTAAATTGGCTAGATTATCAAATACATTTATATCAATATAAATCAAATTGTTGAATATCAAGATGCATGTTTCTTTTAGGTGAAAAATAAAAATATAATTCAATTTCATCCTCACATTTTAAATAAATATTTTCATAAATAGTTACAAGACAACTAAATTTTTGTATATTAGTTAGACTTACCTTGATTTGATTTTTGCCTATCTGTAGGATAATAGGATTTATAGTTCGCAGGTGGATGATTATGATGGAGAATATATTGATTATGTATTATTAAGTTAATAATAGAATAGTAAGTTAGATATTAGTTTTATGATAATTACAAATTAATAATAATTGGGTAAATTGCAAGTATTTTACTTGGTAATTAGTTAATGAATGCAAATTTTGCATATTTGTAGGATTTATGTGTTATAGTTTACAACATGAAATAGTTGGCACTTAGAAAATTATGTATTATATTTGGGTAAATAATTTTTTTACTTCATAATTAATTAATGCAATTTTTGCATATTTGAAGGATTCATGTGCTAACATTTTCAACATTTACAACATGATTCTAAATTAGAATAGTTGGTGCCTAGACAATTACAGTGGAAATTATAATGGATGCAAACCTTTCCTCAAATTTAGGACCCTAAAATGAGTTTGCATCTGAAGGAATTTGATCCCTCTCAAAACTTAATAAAACCAAAGTTAAAATAAATCTATGCAAGTTTTTCTTAATTCTTATCATTATTTTATTTTGAAATATGTTGTAAAACCAAATACAAATAATAAAGCTAAGCTTTATGATTTTTAAATCATAATGAAGACAACAAAGAAAAAAGGATCAAAACATCTACATTTTTAAGGAGGTTCCAAGCCTTTGATGGGATGGGAAAATAATATGTAGAATTGAGTATATCTATTGTTGGAGGTAGAACAACAATTTGTAGATATTTATTATGTTCATATATAAAGAGGATGCAATACAATCATTAATTGGTTATAAAAGAGTCTTGACAATGCAAGAGGGTTCCCTAACTATTCAATAATTTAGAGAAGGGGTTGTATCTCTATAATGGAATTTTCTCTTTATTAGTAAATGCATTGTAGAGATGTTATTTAAATAGTTTTTTTTTTAAAGAAGTAGACTTGAAAGTATGTTTTTTGAAAAGTAAAGGCTACCAAGATGAGTTTATATAAGTAAACACAAAACTAATAAAAGAATTGACAGTTTTGTATTTTTTTTTTCAAAAATACATGTTATTTTTTTAATAGTTTTTTTAAGAAGTAGACTTGAAAGTATGTTTTTTGAAAAGTAGAGGCTACCAAGATGATTCTATATATGTAAACACAAAACTGATAAACACAAAACTGATAAGGATTGACAATTTTTTTTTTAGGTCAATAATACATGCTATTCCTTTTCCTTTTTCTATAAGTAAAATGACATATATTTTAATTTCACACTTGAAATATTGAATAAAAAAATATTAGGAAAAAATATTTTCCTAATACTACTTCAATCTGTTGTAGTTTGAGTGGTTGAGAGGAATGATTGTTGCCCTCCCCATCCAGGTTCAATTCTTGTAAGTGACATGATACTCTTGGTGAGTCCATATTGTAATGATTGTATTTCTAACCATACCTTGATTCTGTTGGAATATTTAAAACCCTTCCATGTCATTAATGCCTTAAGATAGCATTATTGGTCATTTTTTATTAATTCCTAGGTGTTAGACTAGGTAGTTGGCTAAAATACGCATTGTGTGGACCACAAGTCATCTTGGTGTGGACCACAAGTAAGCTAGACTCACCTGGGCGCACTTCTGAATATTCTAGATAAGATTTGATTTTATTCTAGCTCATTTTATCCAATCCAGGAATAGAAAGGCAGCTTACTGCTTTTTATTGATTTTTACCACTTTTTGGTGAAAGGTGAAAGCTAGTTGACTAGTCTTAGCTGTTTTTTGGCCAACTCATCCTCCATGATGTTTCCTCCTTCCAAATTCTGGATTTATCATGATTTTCCATCACACATCACCGTCTGATCACTACTTCATAAATTCCTGAGCTTTAGAGGTGACTTGGAAAGCACTCTTTCCACCTAGGGGGGTTTTGCATAGAATTAGTAAGCCTGATTTTGAGAGGATTCGAATGGCATATTTTTGCTTTAGAATATCTGATGTAATGTTATATATTTGCATCCATTTAATTTCCCAACGTTGAGTGATGTAAAGTTATTCAATAGAGATATTTTGTTTGCATCATACTTGACTATTTTTCAGGGTTCTTGACTAGCTTTGTGAGATAATGTGTGAGAGGATGAAATTTATTGATCAGATCTTGGTGTGATCTAAATTTCACATGGTATCAAATCTATCAATCTATTCTTGTATCCTTCTATTGTATTGTAGGATCCAACCAATATCAAGAAGGGCACATTCATTCACCCAGAGGGCACAACTGAGCATCTAGGGGCGCACCCAAACCACTCCAAAAGATATTTCAAAGCTTCCATGGATCAGTCACATCAGATCATCCTCACTCCATTCAATTATTTTGACTGGAAGGCACAAATGGAGATCTTTTTGAGGAGCAAAGGCCTCTACAGAGTGACTATGGTAACTGAAACTGAGCCTACCTCATTAATTGAGAAGGCAAAGTGGCACAACAGAAGAGATGAGGCCTATGGTCTCTTGTGTCTCAGCACATCCAAGGATATTTTATTCCATCTAGATGGTCTTACCACTCCAAGTGAAGTTTGGGAGAAGCTCCAAGACTTGTTTGGCAAGACAGGTGAATTAAGAGGCCACCAACTAGATAATGAACTAGTTTCACTGAGTCCACATAATTTCGAGAACCTTCAAGACTTCTTCTCAAAGTTCAAGTCACGTGTTCTTCAATTGAAGCAATGTGGAATTGATAAAAAAAATATGAGCAATTGATATTGACCATCCTCTCCAAGCTTGGCCCAGATTACTTAGTCTTTGTTTTAACCATTCATGCTACAAGAAAGGCAGTTCGAAACTGGAAGATTTCTAATCTATTAGAATTCATGGAATCTCTTACACAAGAACAAGACAAAATGGTCTTGATGGGAGAAATCAAAAATCCATCCAAAGATCATTGTTTATCTACTGGATATTCAAGGAATTTGAAATGAAAGAAGAAGGGCAATTTCAAGAAGCCCACTGATTAAAACAAAGACAAGCAGAAAGTTCATGAAGACTCCTCAAATTTCAAAAGGAATCCAAATAAGAAGCAAGAGAAGTCTAAATTAACCTATTGCAATAGGGGCTTTCATCCTGAGAGCTCATGCATGAATAAGACCATTGATCAAATGGCTCAACTCCTTGAGAAAGCTAATATCCCTCTTCATGAGAGCACAAGAAGGAAGGAAGGAGGACATAATTCTGAAGACAAGGAGCGAGTGCATGCTTTGATGGAAAGCATATCCAATCCTACCTCTTTCATCATAGATTATAGAGCTTCAAGGAACATGGTGCCTACAAGAGAGATCTTTTCCTCTCTTGATTCTTCTAGTGGACCAACCATTGTGTTGGGTGATGATTCTGAAACTTCATGCAAAGGTAAAGGCAGTATTGATCTAGATTTTTGTTCATTCACTAATGTGTTGTATGTTTTAGGACTTGCTGCAAACCTTTTGTCAATTTACCATATGACTCACACTAGATCTCCCAAAAGGGTGATATTCACACCTAATGATGTCGAAATCTGTGAAATGTCAACAGGCCGAATTGTTGCCTTAGGTACTGCTGACCATAGCTCAAAAATCTATAGATTCTCTCATTTTGTGCCTTTCCCGTCACCTTCTGCTCTATTGACTCATGCCAATGAATCAAGCAAGTTGTGGCATGAGATATTTGGTCACCTAAATTACAAATATATTTCTCAACTACATGAGAAAGACATGGTCATAGGGCTTCCCAATATCAAGTTTTCTAAAGGTGTCTGTCAAAGCTGCATCCTAGAAAAGCACCTTGAGCATAAGTTTGAAAGAGCCAAAACTGAGCGAACCTCAGCACCCCTTGAGATTATTCACAGTGACATATCAGGTCCATTCCCCCATGAGTCTTGGAACCATGCCAAATACATCCTAACCTTCATAGATGACTTTTCCAGATATTGTTGGATCTTCTTCCTCAAGTTAAAGTCAAAAGTGTTCAATTTGTTCAAGCTTTTCAAAGCCTCAGTTGAGCACCAGTCTGGTAGACATATCAAGATCCTTAGATCTGATAATGGTTGGGAATACATTAAATCTGAGTTTCAACAATTTTGTGCTTCATCTAGCATACAAATGCACACATTGTTCCCTACACACCTCAGCAAAATGGTGTTGTTGAGAGGAAGAACAAATCTCTCAAGGAAATGGCCACATGCATGCTTGAGGCCAAGTATTTGTATCCTAGAATTTGGTCTGAGGCAATAAATTGTGCAGCATACATACAGAATAGAGTGTCTCACAAAGCATTAAAAGGAATCACTCATTTTGAAGCTTGGACTGGGCACAAACCTGATGTTTCTCATTTCAAGATTTTTGGCTCCAAGGCTTGGGCTAGAATACCACTTGAGAAGAGGAGGGCCATGCAGCCCCAAATCCAACCATGTATTTTTGTTGGCTATTTAGAAGACTCCAAGGGCTACAATTTGTTGATAATTCCCTCTCAAAAATACTTCATTGAGAGGAGTGTTCAATTTGAAGAAGAGCCCTCATAATGTGTTGAAATTGGAGAACCATCCACACCACCACCTAAAAGTGTAAGTGATGCTCCTTTCGAATTTTATGATTCTGATATTTCTGATGATGAAGACCATCTTATTACAGATCCAAATTCACCTACAAGGTCTAAGTGGGCTGCTAAGGCTCTTCAAGAAGCTGGTGAACTTGTGGGAAATCCTCAGGATCCTAGAAGGACTAGATCACAATTTGAGAATGCTCTCAATGTGAATGATCCTTATCTATCTAAGAAATGTTTTTTTATGGTTGATTATGATCCTCAGACATATGAGGAATCCTAACATGACCCAATATGGTAGGATTCCATGGATGAGGAGTTTCAATCCTTGCAAAATAATGAAACATGGGAGCTAGTCAAGCTCCGCCCAGGGGGAAAATTGGTAAGATGTAAGTGGATATTCAAGACTAAATTTGTAGCTAATGGTGCAGCAGTGAAATATAAGGCTAGGATGGTGGAAAATGGCTTCTCCCAATTCCATGGCCTTGACTACAATGAGACTTTTGCACCAATTGCACAGAAGGATTCGATGAGACTAGTTATGGAAATTTCTGCATCCAAGCGCTGGGAAGTGCATCACATGGATGTCAAAAGTGCCTTCCTCCATGGATATATTGAGGAAGAGATATATATTCAGAAGCCAGAAGGTTATACATCATTTCCTAACTATGTGTGCAGGTTGAAGAAGTCCTTATATGGGCTTAAGCAAGCCCCCAGGGCTTGGTATGCCAAAATGGACAACTTCCTCTTGTCACAATCTTTTGCTAGATGCAAATATAATCCAAATGTTTACATGAAGGTGATTGATGACTCAATATTGATTATTGTGTTATATGTTAATGACCTACTAATAACAGGTAGCTCTACTGATCAAATATCTTCATTGAAGACCTCTTTGCATCAAGCTTTTTCCATGACTGACTTGGGAATTCTTAAGCAATTTTCGGGGCTTGAGATTTCATAATATGGGAATGGAACTAAGGTATCTCAGTCCAAATATGCATTTGATCTACTAAATAAGTTCAAGATGGAGGATTGCAATCATTCAAAGACTCCCTTCCTTTCATGAGTCGGACTTGAAGAAGCAGATTCTACACCATTGGTGGACAACACCTTGTATAGGAAGCTAGTTGGCAGCTTATTGTACTTTACTCATACTCGACCTGATATTGCTTATGAAGTGAGTGTGGCCTCAAGATACATGAGCTTCATTGGAGGGTTGCAAAAATAATCTTGCATTATGTGCAAGGCACCAATTCTGATGGAATTCACTATGTGTGGTTGATTCTATCCTAGATCTTCTTGGCTTTACCGACTCAGATTGGGCTAGTGATAACCTTGATCAGAAGTCCACTTCTGATTTTGTTTTCATGCTTGGAGGAGGTCTTGTTTGCTGGTCCAATAAGAAACAGAGTGCAATTGCGCTATCTTCAACAGAGGTCGAGTACAGAGGAGCAGTGAATGTTGCAACTCAGTGTGTGTGGCTGCAGGGTATTCTTTCAGAGTTTGGGGTTTCCTTTAGCACTCCCAAAGTCATATTTTGTGACAACCAGAGTGCTATAAGGGTCTCCACTGATCCAATACAGAGGAAAAGAACCAAGCATATAGAGATCCATATGCACTACATCAGGATTTTAGTGCATGATGACATCATTGATCTGCAATATTGCCCATCTGCTGAGCAAATTGCAAACATCTTCACCAAAGCTTTCTCTGAGAATACTTTCAGCCATCTAAGATCACTGATTGGGATGGATGAAAATGTGGTGGAGTGAAGGATTGATCAACAATATTTCAATTTTGATTGTGTCCATTTTTTAGGGGAGGTTTTTCCCATGAGGTTTTCCTTCTTTCCTTGTTTTGTGGACAAGGTAGTATGTTAAAGGGCGACCATGCCAAGTTGTTGGGCCCTATTTTATTTCTGATTTTTAGCACATAAATTCATGCTTAAGGTGGGGTGTTGGAATATTTAAAACCCATCCATGTCATTAATACCTTAGGATAGCATTATTGATCATTTTTTATTAATTCCTAGGTGTTAGACTAGGTAGTTGACTAAGATACCCATTGTGTGGACCACAAGTAATCTAGACACACCTGGGCGCATTTCTAAAGATTCTGGATAATATTTGATTTGATTCTGGCTGATTTTATCCAATCCAGGAATAGAAAGGTGCCTTACTGCTTTTTACTGATTTTTACCATTTTTTGGAGAAAGGTGAAAGCTAGTTGACTAGTCCTAGTTGTTTTTTGGACAACTCATCCTCCATGATGTTTCCTCTTTCTAAAATCTGGATTTCGCATGATTTTCCATCACACATCACCATCTGATCACTACTTCAGAAATTCGTGAGCTTTAGAGGTGACTTGGAAAGCACTCTTTCCACCTAGGGGGGTTTTGCATGGAATTAGTAAGCCTTCTTTTGTGAGGATTCGAATGGCATAGTTTTTCTTTCGAATCTATGATGTAATGTTATATATTTGCAGCCATTTAATTGCCCAAGGTTGGCTAATGTAAATGTATTCAATAGAGATATTCTTTTTGCATCATACTTGACTATTTTTCAGTGTTCTTGACTAGTTTTGTGAGATAATGTGTGAGAGGATGAAATTTCTTGATCAGATCTTAGTGTGATCTAAATTTCACAGATTCTCTACTTGGAATAGCAGGTGTTGGCATTCTCTCGGTGGACTAGCACTCTAACAAACGGTGAACCACTATTTTAAAAAAATCTTATGATTAAGAAAATGTTAATAATTATCAAGGATTAAACGCATTTTCCATAAACATGTACAGTTTACTTGTATTAATCATAATGAACCCACACTTAAAAGTAGCTTGAATTGCTAAGTACACAAAAGTAGAAATAAATCTAGCGAAAAATGGGTATTCATTATCAACTTTAAATTATGTGACAAGGATTCTACACACTTGAGTGGGTCAAATGGTTAAGAGAATGTCTTTCCTCCTCAGGGATCACATGTTCAAATCGAGGAGTGTGTAGGGTATGTACACATTTGTGAGATTTAGCAATCATATTGCTACACAAAGAGGGCTCATTATCCCACAAACGAGAAGGTCTCATGCACCAATTTGATATCTAATTAGACATTAACCTAAAAAAAATGTTTCTTAACAAACTTGATTAGGTAAAAATATATTTTATATAAAAATAAAATAAAGTATTTAATCAAATAATCTATTAATTCTTAATTACTTATTTACATTACATTTTCTTATTATTGTCATTTTTTAAATGCTTTATAAATCACTAAAATATATAAGAAATTGAAATTACTTAATGTTTAGTAGATAATATTGCCTATATTATTTATTTAAACTTTTTATATTTTAAAAATTTTGATATATATTTTTTAAATATATTTTAAATTTCCATATATATTTTTAAATATTTTATTTGATTTAAAAGAGGTTGTCACACATATTTAAATATTTTATTTGATCCTAAAGGAGGTTGTCACACATGTTTAAATATTTTATTATTTTATTAGCTTTCAAAGAAAGTTGTCACACATATTTAAATATTTTATTTAATTTGAAAGGAAGTTATTCCACATCTTTAAATATTTTATTTTATTTAAAAAGAATTTTGTTGCACATCTTTGAGTTCAATTCATTTATGATATTTTATCTAATTTGAAAGGAAGTTGTTTCACATTTATAAACATCTTTGAGTTCAATTCATTTATGATTTTTTTTCCCAGAAAAAAGGTATATTCATTGATCATAGTAAACATTGAATACATTCTTCGGGTGTTATATCAGCACTAATAAAAAACTTATAAAATTTCTTTTACATTGAAAACTGCAAAAATAAATTCTAAGACATATTCCAAAATTACTAAAACTGATTACAAAATAAAGTCCAAATTGCTCCAGCAGAGCTCCTGTATTTCTTGACAAATAGTAGTAGTTTTGCATTTGCCTTCTTCCTCCAATAATCCAGCTTTAGAGAGACCATCAGCCTTTTCATTTTGTTCTCTATAGATATGAACAAAATCCACCTTCCTGAAAGTATGCACCAAAAGATCTATTTGGTTTTCCAAATTCTGCAGAGAATAATTTTGAAAAGTGATCTCTTTGTTCATTCTTTTAATCCATATATTCTGATAGTGTCCACAGAGAGCGTTTTAGCCTGCTGAAGAAGAATTAACATCGCTAACCCTTCCGCACGATTGTGGTTCCATCACCTCTATTCGCTTGAAAAGTCAATTCCTTATCAAGATGTTTTAAAGAAACCTCCCATCCCGCAGCCATTGTTCACACATGCTCCATCAAAAAAATTCACCGTTTCTCCTTCTCCATGATTCATAGCTTTTGTTTCTCTTACCTTTTTATCATGATCATGACCAAGAAAAAGTTTATAGATTGAAAGGATTTGAGTTGTAACTACAAAGCTTGGTTTGTTCGGATCTTCAAAAATTGACTGATTTCGAGCTACCCACACATACCATGTCACCAGATATGGTAGACATCTCAAATTTTTAAGTTTCGGATCATCAAACCAAGATTTTAGAAAACTAAAGAAAGAGTCTCCTTCCCCCACAAAACTCAGTTGAAGCTTCGTTCTCACTTCCGTCCAAACCTGTTGAATAAATGGACATAAATTATAGAGATGTTCTGCATCTTCATCCGCATTCCTACACAAACTACATCTTCTCGGTCCTTCCATGTTCTATCTTTTTAATTTGTCCCAGGTTAGGACCTTACCTTTCATAATCAGCCAGATCAGAATTTTACTTTTATCTGTAGCCCAAGTTTTCCAGAGCTTGATTCCCCACCGTGGATGTTCAGCAATCCTGTGAATCCAGATAGATTTGTAAGCTTCTTGAACTGTGAAGGTTCCCCATGCCTCACTACCCTGCCACCGGAGCACATCCTGACCAAAACCCAGTCTAATGAAACCTCTCTTCATCTCTACTGTCCAAGAATTCCATATCTTAGACCATCTCAAAGGTATCCGCATCTCCTCCGCTGGTAGCCATTGTTGTGGAGGTCCTATACCAAAAATTGCTACATCTGCTAGCACAATGAAGCCATTCGCCTTCAAAAATATCATGAAATTCGGAGGGAAAAAAGGAGATTTCTTTACACCTTTATAGTACTCGCTGCCAATTCTAGCCTCAAGGCCGTCTTCCACCTCCCACACCAGCCTCTCCTCTGTCACAGGAAAGGCTTGCAACAATTTCCTTCCAGAATAAAGAACCACCATGGCTCCTCTTGCCAGGTTTACGTATCCAGTCAATAACAGTGCCATTACCGAGATATTTAAACCACAAAATCGATTGCCACTTACCTGGTTTAGAAATAAATTGCCAAGCAGATTTAGAAGCCAATGCTTGCCCAAATGATGCCAATTCCTTAAAACCCCATCCACCTGCCTCTTTGGGTATAGAGATCGAGTCCCAGGAAGTCCAATGTAAACCTCTATCATCCTTACCCTTCTAAAGGAATCTGGAAAAAAGTTTCGGAAGTGAGTGTATAACCCCTGAGGCAACTTAGCATTAATCATCTAGTACACCGGAATAGCACTCAGAACACTTTTGATCAGTATCGCTTTTCCTCCCCTCGAAAGGAATCGATTACACCAAAAGTGTTGTCGAGCACCCTATATGCAGATAGATTATTCTAACATACAGAGTAGACGAGATTTATTGTCAACCCGAGAAAGTCTTTTATTTCAAAGGATAGATGCACAGTCTATGCTTAAACACCAAATCACTACAATTGAATACTTTTATCCTCTAACAACTATGTCCATCCCAAAGATCTGTGTAATCCCAGTTTCCTTCTAAATACTATAATTTCAATTCCTTTCTACCATGCATCAACAAGAAGTAAAATAAGATTCAAAGACAATTGCAGATAAAAAGAAATCCTATTCACATCCTAGAACAAGTAACTCACTTCTTCAATCTGATCACTCTTGAAAACCATAAGCATAAACTAAATATTAATCTAGAAATTCAATTGCAAAGGATTGAGTTCAGCTGCTCTAAGAAATTGAATTACAGGAATGAAAATCAACAATCATAACAGGAAAGATAAATTGAAGGGGCTCATGGGATCACAACTTAACTGCAAGATGAACAAGGTTGTGTACAACTGTCACATGAATTGCATAAAGTTTCTTACTCAGTCGACTGTCACTTTGTACTACTTGCCAATTGCAAAGAAATATAATCTTAATTATATTGGAAATCCACACCACACTTACTACTGCTGCGTACAAAGGAGATATCATCAACAAAACATCACACAACAATAAACTGAAGAATCCTAATTTAACTCAGCAATCTCTGTGGAAGACGGGCCCAGCCTTCACATAGAGATGCTGGCTGAACAACGTATTCCTTTAACTCAGAGGTAACTCCTTATATTAATAGAAGAATGATTACACAGTTTGCTTTTACTGCTAATACAATAAATAAATTCTCCGTTGTTCAACCCCCTGGGTCGAGGCAGCTCCCCATATTTATACCTACAGATCGTAACATCCGATCCTATTAATGGGCAGCCATGAAGATCTCTGATCTTCAGGCGCCCTAAATAACACTAGTTGTTACAATACGTGGCAAAGTAGAGACATAAAAATGCAAGAAAGCTATTGATTGGACCAGGAGTGGCGATCTTTCCAGATCATAATTAACTCGAGCAGCAAATAACTTAAAGATCTCCAATTATTGCACATTCTGTTACAGCTGCCCTGTCACAGTTCTGTCTCGAATGTTGCATTAGAACCACATGCATTAATTGATGATTGGAACTTCGAGGATCCCTTTAAGTAGCGAACACCCCTCCTTTCAAGACTTGTTCAGCCCCACCTTCCTGCAGTCCACTTATCTTAAACTACCTTCATAAATCATAACATGTTAGCACAATTGAGAGATACACAGCCTTAATTATCACAATCATAAGCATTAATAAGATAAAGCAATGATCAGTCATACCTTGACAGCTTGGGGAAATAAAGTGAGGACAACAGGTCTCATTAACATGATAAATGGTGTAGGACAGGGGAAGGAAAGGTGATCAAGGATGATTAAAAGAGGCCAATTCTGGGCTCAACAAGTGTATACGTCGCTCCACCTTCGCAACGAGCCAATTCCAATCAGAAATACCATAACAATTTGGTTTAAGGTGAAAACCCAGGTACTTGAAGCCCACAGACAAAGAAAGAATCCCCATTGGCATGAAACCCAGAAAATCTAGCAATTCTTCAGGTTCTAGATTATTTATATAGCATGCTGATTTATCATAATTCACCTGCATACATGTAGCCTTGCTAAACAGTCAAAAAAGGTCTTTGAAGGCACGGGCCTCATCAACCGAATTCCCAAGGAACAGCAAAGCATCGTCCATGAAAAAAATGTGGGTAATCCGGATACCTCCAGACCGTAAACCTTCAAACAGATCATTCTCCAGAGCCTCATAGATTAGTCAGATCAGGCCATCCATCACAAAGAGGAACAAATACGGTGATAATGGGAAACCCTGACGAAGGCCTCGAGCTGGAGTGAAGAAACTCGATGCTGACCCATTGATAAGAACAGCAAAACTTACCGTAGTCATGCAAGACCATACCCAATTTACAAAGGGAAGTCTGAAACCAGTTTAAATAAGGACCAATCTGATATACTGCCAGCAAGTACGATCATAAGCCTTTGATAGATCAGCTTTCATTACCTTAGCCGGAAGGTTACTTGTCTTAATTGTGTGAATACATTCTTGTGCACACCCAATAGCTTCATGTATGCTTCGATTCAGTAAAAAACCATATTGTTCCTGAGAAATGTGCCTAGCCAAGATTGGTTTGATCCGTTCAGCAATCAGCTTCGATATCACCTTATATAAAGCATTGCACAGAGATAGAGGGCGGAAGTCCCCAAAGGTCTTGGGCTCGTCAATCTTAGGGATTAGAGCTAAAAACGTGGAATTAATACAGGGCTTTAAGATCCCTGACACCCTATTCTTCTCCACCACCCGCAAAAGATCAACTTTCAGCAAGTCAAAAAAGGCTATAAAAAATTTCGACGTCCATCCATCGGGCCCAGGGCTCCGATATTTCTTCAGCTTTGTAAGAGAGGACAAAAGCTCTTCCATAGTAATTGGCGCATTTAAGGCTATAGAGTCTTCCTCTGTAACCCAGACGTTAAACTTGGTTACAGTATTTACCATCTCCTGCAGGTTGTTCCCATCAGGTTCTTTATAAAAATATGAGAAGAAATTGACACCTCCCTTCACCAACTGTTCGAAGCCCCCAATCTTCTCACTACTGTCGTCTTGTAACTCCCAAATAGAGTTTATCCAGTTCCTATAACTGATCATCTTGTGAAAAAAAGTCATATTTTCATCCCCCAAGGTCAACCAAACCACCCTACTTTTCATCCTTAAATCAGCTTCTCTTTCCAATAGAAGCATGTTCTGAATTTCTTCTAGTAGAACCAACTTTTGTAACCTATCCTCCCTCAAAAGCTCTCCCTAGCCCAAATAAAGTTCCTTGATCCCCTCTTCTGCCTTCTTAAATCTAGCATCCAAAGAAGCCTTTAATTTTTTAGCCCAAATTCATGTGATAACTTTTAATGTTTTTCAGATTAGTTACAAATTGTTCTTCACATGAAACAGAAGAGGACTCGTCAAAGGAGTGCCAATTAGTCCGAACCATATTCAAAAAATCTACATTTTTAAGCCAATATGGGTTAAATTTAAAGGGAGTTCTCGGCTTATCCCCTCCTTTCTCCATACTGCACATTACCGGAAGATGATCAGAGCAACCACCACATATTCTCCAAGCCTTAATCCTTTCCACCTTACTGAACAAGGCTCCTGAGCATAAAAACCGATCCAGTCTCTTAAAGATCGCAGCTGACCCTGACCTTCTATTGTACCAACTAGGTCTTCTTTCCATAGGTTCCAGGTCCAATAAGTCCCCAGCCTCCAAAAGGTTCCGGAAGAAAATCTGAACAGGGTCCACCCTCGCCCCCCGACCCCACACTTCCCATCTGTGCAATGTGAATTTAAGGTCTTCTGCAATCAAATAGGGGAAATCCGTCAAAAAAGACTTCTTAAAGAAGTCATTCCCAAAAGGAAATATTCCGATTATAGGGACCATATAGGTTGAATAGATGAAAATCCAGTCCTAAAGACTGACTCTGAAACGTCGTACCCAAACCCGACCGAAAAGCAAAGCAATTTAAAAGAGTAGCAGTCCACTTCCATCCCGTGATCAAACCTCCTGATAAACCCTCACTGTCCACCCAAACGAAATCCCCACCAATGAACATCTTCCTCAGCCTGTCCACAACCCTTGAGCCCCCACACATCGTTTCTTGAAGAAGCATTGCATCCGGTCCATACAAATTGCTACAACAATAAATTAGTAACTATTAGTAATAGTAATTAATTATTATTATAGTTATGAAGAGGAATGTCTCTTCAACAGTGGATGGCCCAGCCATATTTAAGGCGGCCATATCTATTGTATTTTATCATCCATTAATTATTATATATTTATATATCTGTTCATTTGAAGATGGAACATCTTCCTCCGTAGACCTGGATACAGGCTATCTTAACCCGGATACGGATTGGCATATTACACCGGATACAGTTGTACTAAGGATCCAACCGGATACGATTGCTACATTTGGTATCAGAGCTTTCACTCCTCCCCCTTAGAGCTCGGATTCGGCTCTTGTTCCACCACCCTTCTAATCTTCCATCTCTCCCATATCTCTTCACTCTCCCACTGCGCTCTCGTCAATCAATCGCTTCCTACTTTCCATCCTGTAAACCCCACACCCCATCCTTCAAACACTGCACACATTTATGCCATCCCCATCTCCCAATCTCCTCTACACCAACTGCCCTCCCACACTCTAGTCGCCTGCTCCACCCATGCTCCACGCAGGCTCCTCCATCCTCAGCTTCCCCGCTCCACTCTCCTCCCTGTCTACCATCATCGTAGCTTCCTTCCACCGTTGCGCCCTCTTGTGCCTCCTCCCTTCCCCTCCACACATCCAGCCCTTCCACGCCCCTCACCTGCTCCATCTCTCTATGTCCTTCCTCCTTCAAACCGCTTTCCATCCCTCCATGATCTCCCATTAGCCATCAGCTACAAACCAGCGTTGCTTCCACCGTCCACCATTTCTCTGCGGACACAACCCCCGGGCCGACCTTCTTGCACCTCTCCTCCAGCGCCAACCCCATTCTCTCCACTCCCTCCTGCTACTCCATTCCGCGCACACCTCTCCACCTTTCCCCCACAGCTCCTGCTCCACGCTCCTCCAGTGCCACCCTCTCTTGCCAACTGCCATCGTACCCTTCCTCCCCTCACCAGCCACCCCCGCCATCTCTTGGCTCCCTCTCCCTCACGCCCTTTGCATCCCCTTGCATCCTTCCCTCCACGTAAAACCCTAAACCTGCAAAAAGACAAACAAAAATTATAATATTATAATATTTCAAAATTTTCAAATATTATTAATAATAATTATTATTATTTTTAATATTGTTAAAAATAATAATATTTATTAAAAATATATATATTATTATTATTATTAAATATAATAATAACTTCTTACCTCTAATCCCTTATACAACATCCATGGCATCATATAGTGACGAGTTCATAAGTCTCCTTGAGGAAATCCTTAAGGATATAGATGAAATAAAGAAATCTATTGACGAAAAGATTAGAGAAAATGAAGATGGAGGTGAAAATCACGTAGAAGAAGCCACCCAAGCTAATGAAAAAGAGGAAGATACAATAGGCCAGTATGTCATCCCCGATGAAAAAGAGGAAGATACAATAGGCCAGTATGTCATCCCCGATGAAAAAGAGGAAGATACAATAGGCCAATATGTCATCCCCGATGAGAGTAATGACATCGATCAAGATAATATGCAAGACAAAGATATAACATACCCTAGTAATGAAGAACTGACAACGAAATAATTGACAAGGAGAAAGATGATCCTGACCAAGATTGTGATAAGATACAAGCTGATGTTACTAACAATAACTATGATCAATGCATTGACAATAATATCACAATAACAAACAATCACACAAGTGGCAAAAACATAAACAAAACTTCACTAAGTTCATACTTAATGCAAATTCCAAGACAAAAAAATCAAAATGAAGCAGTGGTCGTAATCAAAATCGCATCTCTCAAGTCATTAGTGCGACATAGAGCCAGAATAAAAGACATCATGAGAAAACTCAGCTTTGAGGACTAAGCTTTCCCAAGGGAAAGGCAATGCTACAACAATAAATTAGTAACTATTAGTAATACTAATTAATTATTATTATAGTTATGAAGAGGAATGTCTCTTCAATAGTGGATGGCCCAGCCATATTTAAGGCGGCCATATCTATTGTATTTTATCATCCATTAATTATTATATATTTATATATCTGTTTATTTGAAGATGGAACATCTTCCTCCCTAGACCTGGATATAGGCTAGCTTAACCCGGATACGGACTGGCATATTACACCGGATACGGTTGTACTAAGGATCCAACCGGATACGGTTGCTGCACAAATATACCACGCTCCCTAGTGCCAGCAATTTCGGGTTGCTGGCTAACCCTCAACAGTTAAAGGAAAAAAACTTCATGGGGATACCTTCATTGAAGGCATATCTCTAAGTGTTGAATGTCCAGGAGAAAAGGATAAACTCGTTCCAAACTCCGCCCTAAGGCTCTTCCTAGGCCCGACTCACACCCTAGGGTAGTGAGACCCAGAACGAGGGATTATCAACCCATTCCCTACCTTACACATAGATCTCAAGACATAAGGATGGATAGAGTCACAAGACACCCCAGTTCCCTCCAGATCCCCAGAGGACCCTTTAAACATCGTCCCGCTCCTGATGATCAATTTGCACCTCCTCAGAGACAAACCAGGACTAGCTAGTCCAATTCGGGCCAATGGACTATCAAATTGGATCTTCCTTATCAAGTGGAAATCTTGTAAAGAGTTTAAAGATTTAATAAGATCTAACTTACCATTCATCCGCTTCGGATCCGAAGAAGAGCCATGCCAATTCTGATCAGCATCCAGGATACGTCTCTCCTCCTCTGCCATAGGTTCAAGATGCTTTGCTGTCACAGATAGTACCGTCTCTGAATCCAGATTAAGATGAGCAGGATCATGTTCCCCTCCACCCCATAGCTCAGAACAGTTTCCCTTAAGGTCTATCTCTAACCCTACATCTTCTTTATCAGTCAAATGTTTAGCCGAGATTCCCTTATCCTCGCCAAGATTATTAGAAGACGAAACTTCAATATCTACCTTCCTGTCGTCGACCCCCCTGACCTCCGTCTCCACCCTCGATCCACCTTTCTTGACCCAAACCATTTTGGTAAATGGAAAATGACAATCAGAAATTACAGGTCCATAAGCGTGACATCTACCACATCTGAAAGGCAGGTTAATAAAATCCAAAACCTGAAGGAAACTAAAATTGTCGACCACAATTTCAATCACATCCGGTAATCCCAAGGTCAGGTCCACCGTCACCAACACCTTAGCCACCGTCCGCTGCGCAATAAACTTGTAAGATTGGTCGACCATCAGAGTCTTTCCAATACAGCTACCCAAATCCAAAAGAAAGGCATCATTCCAGAACTCTAGCAGAAGCCCTGGAACTTTGACCCAAACCAGAGCAATATTATTATGTCCGCGGCGGGGATCGAAGCAAGGATGCCAAGGTTTTAAATTCAAAGTTGTTCTCCCCCACAGCCATCCTCTCCTCATGATCTTGGCCACATCATATTCTTCCTTAAACTTAAATCCCAACCAACCTTTAGTCAATATAAAGAATTCCGGGATGTAATGTAAAGTCGGCCCCCAATTCTCCTGTAGCCACAACCTTAAAGGTTCCTCTAGAATTTGGACCCCGTAGAACCTACCAACCAGGGTTTTTTCCACTAAATGCAGAATACCCTCCACTCGGACATCCTCCCCAACCGTTAATTTGATCCCATGCCTCTTCTTAATAACCTTCTTATGCTTATGCTCCCTGACAACTGCTGCCACGGAATCCTCCAAAACCTGCACAGAAGGATTCAAAACCCTATCAGAGCTCCCCACAAAACCCTCCTTCTCCGTTCCAAGGATAGATGAAAAAGAAGGATACCCTCCTTCACCTAGAACAAAACCTGGGGAACAGGGTATCTCTTCTCCCAAGACCATCATGGCATCCCCTCAAAAACTCCCCCAAGTAAATCCTAACCAGGGTTAATGTACTCCTTCAAACTCCTATTAACGTCATTCTGCATCAACTTCTTGTTGCCTCCAAGAAACACATATCAACAAAACTATCTCATCTAAATGATATTTTATCTAATTTGAAAGGAAGTTGTTCCACATTTTTAAATATTTTATTTTATTTCAAAGAAAATTTGTCGCACATCTTTGAGTTCAATTCATTTATGATTGATTTTTGGTTTTTGGTTTTATTAGTGTATTGTTTAGAGATATAAAAAGAAAGAGTAGTCATTTTCAAGTTATTTTATATTTTAAATATATTATTTAATTTTTAAATTTTTAAATATTAAAATAATTGTTATTAAAGATTTTTAATATTGAATAAATATGTGATCAATCATTTATTAACATGGTTAATTCAGACGCTTTGTTGCAAACTCGAGCCAGGAATTATACCTCGAACCCGTAGCAAAAGGACATTCCTGAATCTTCCACTCCTCTTCACATACATGTGGAGACGCTGCCTAAGATACCGAAAAGTGTCTACAAACACGCTGTGCACAACCCTAAGTATTAAAGAATATGAAGAAAATTTTAGAAAAATATTATATTTAATAAGTAAAATTAATGTAAAATCTAATTTGGGTGGCTAGAGGAATGGTGGTGATCCTCTCTTCAAATTCAATTTCTATAAATAATATGTTAAATTCTTAATGAATTACTCCTCATCTTATTTATTTTATTTTAAGATTGTTTTAAATACTTTTTCTTTTTTCTCAAATTTCATTTACTTAAATTTAATTATTTAAAAATAATAATATTAAATTAAATCTGGTAAGAAAGTTAAAATATAAGTTATCAAAGTTTACATTGTTTTTATTTTTGAAAAATAAGATATAGTAAAAGTTATATTATTACAAATTTGATTTTTGAAAAACAAGATATAATCAAAGTTATATTATCACAAAATTCAACAAATAATAGGTGTTTTGTTTCTTTTGGTCTTAAAGTAAGATTTCTTTTTAAATGGTTAAAAGCTCGTTTTCCTCGTACTTAAGAAAACAAGTTAACAACTCAAGACCTATAATCAATTATAAGGAATAGAAGTATGCTCGCTTACATATTATCAATGAGTTAATTCAGGTGGCATGTTTTTCTTTGAATAATGTTGATGAATCACTCGTATTTGTGGATAGTAATCAATGATGATTGTCCTAACTATCAATTTGACAAGTTTGACAATTAAATTATGATTAAATTTATTTTCTTTGTAAAAAAACTCGAAAATTATTTATGATAGTAAAAAAATCAATGTGTTTATAAGAATATGTATGTGGTAGATGATGATCGGTACACCCATACCCATACATTCAACGTTGTGATAATCATTGTCCATCCCACATGAGTAAGCTATTTTTATTATCACCAATCCCGTGTTGGTGGGTGGCATAACATGTGGAGAAAGGATGAAATTTACGTAGTATTTTAATTAAATATCAACCAACCTTGCTTTGTCCATATGTCTTGAGTTAGCCCTATTTTTCCATTATATAAGGAGAGGACGAGAACGCATAGTAACGATGCTAGTAGCACACTTCAACTATGTTGAAAAGTTTAAGCGAAGATTTTTGAAGGTATTATGATCACATTAAAGGTTCCCATTAGCAATGAGGTATTGTTTGCTTATTTTTCATTAATTATTACATCAATGATGTAACTATGTATTTGCATGTCAATATTTATTATTGTCCACTTGTTTGTATGATTCTTTAAATTTGTTGTTGTGATTGATTTTCCTTTTGACTTTCACATGCCTAAGGGCTCAAACATCATACTCTCATTATGGTTAATAGGTTATCATGTTCTCACTATCACCGAGGAGTTCCACATGATTTGTTTGCAACATTTCTCCAACCATCACAGTAAATTCACCCATAATGGTTGAAAGATGTATCTCAATCCTGTTTAGTGTTCCTTGTTGAATATCACAACAAAACATTATGCTACTGCCGAATATGTGTGTGGACTATAATCAAAAACAAATCAGCAAAGCAATATAGTGAATGTTTTCTGAGATTTATGTGGTGGTTGTTATTGTCAATAGAGATCAGATTATTGACATTCACCATTAATGTGTCAATATTTCAAACCCAAAACTGGGATCATCATCAAGAAAAACTCTCCAACAAGCGGACTTATTCACATATTTCCCCTCCGTACAAGGTAGCTAAATGTGTTCTGAGATTTCTATGGTGGTAGTTACGGTCAATAGGGATCAGATTATCCACAGTCGCCATTAATGTCTCAACTTTTCAAACCCAAAATTGGGATCATCATCAGGACAAATTCATGAAAATTCTATACATTGCATTGCTTTCAGTGTTCAATAAAATTGAATCCAATGATTTGAATGTAGTGATTTGTGCATTTATTTCAAAGTTGATCTTCTTACTAAAATCAATGCACTATAATTTATCCAACTAAGTTACAATTGGGAAAATACCTAAGGCTAGATGCAGAATTTCAGTGTTTGCAAAATCAATAATGTCACATTATGCTTTTTCTTGGAATGCTTTTACTATGGTGCTTTCATTTTAGTGAATTTGTAAAATCAATAATTTCACTCCAATTTTTTTATGCATTACTCTCAGTACAATGCATTGACTCCAATGTTAATCGATTTGATAAAATTGACTATAGTGCATTGATTTCAATGTTTTGTGTATTCATTTTAGTGTTGTGTGTGTTTCACTCCTTTTTAATGATCATCCTACTTATGATACAGGGTTTTAGTTACAATCGTGGTATAGTAATTCACGTTATCATGTCCTCAGCTAATGAAGAAATAGACGGTGTACATGTTGAGGAAGTAAGAAGACAGACACAACAATATGTTAGGTGACATAGAGAGAAGTTATAAGATATCATTGTTGAACAAAAGGACGAGTGAAGAAGACAAAAAAAGTGAACAACAAAGAGCACAGGGACAAATTCAGACGCAACAAATGACAACTGATTAATGGAAAGAAGAGAAAAAGGAAATTCTAAAGTACAAAGAGCATATCAACAAATTAAATCACAACACTTACCAATTGACAAACATTGAGAATAGAGAAGAAGAAAAAATTGAACGGCAAAATAGCATTTTGAAAAAAACAATCACAACAAATGATAGTTGACCAACAACAAGAACAAAGGAAGTAAGACTTTGAACAAAAAAGAAAACAAAATTCAACCAATACAACCATAGTACCATATGGACAAGTTGAGAAAAATGATAAACGCCTATGAAAAAGAGAAGTTTAGTTGATATATATGCCCGAGCTCAACATGTAACTCTTAACAAAAGAAATGATACAAGAAACATTGAGATAGTCCCAACTAAACAAATTCAAGTTGAGGATAATATACCACTACCAATTGAAGATATGAATATTGTACATTGAAAATTCCATGATATGATTGATTGATTGGTTGAAGTTCAAATGTGAAGAGTCTTATGCTAGAATTCAAGCATTGAATACAAATACAAGTCCAATGTGCATGAGATGTAAAAGAGAGGGAAATCGTCGCAGATTTTCAGCTCGTAATCATATGGATCCAAGAGCACAAGCTTGAGTCCTTGTTGTTCTCACACAAGTCAAAGAGATGTTGATAGCATGCACAAGTCCAATTTTACAAGTTATGGATTCAATTGGTGCGTGAGATGTAAAAGAGAGGGAACTTGTCACATGTTTTCAGCTTATAATAATATGGATCCAAGTGCACAACCTCAAGTCCTTTCTATTCTCACACAAGTCGAAGAGATGTGGATAGCACGTGCAAGCCTAATTTTACAGGTTATGCATTCAATAGGAAGGCAATACAAATATAGAGGACACACCATTAGTTTTCCCCAATAGGTTAAAGATGTTACAATGACATATTAAAGACTTAGATTTAATGATTGTGCTATGAAAAAAGGGCAACAACGATCAAGTCATGGTTTCACTATCAAAAAAACAATATTAATGGATGCATTGTTAAATAAGGTTCACAATGATCTATATTATCATAATGTTCAAGTTGATTACAATGCATTAGATAAATTTCCTGAAATTGCAACAGATTGCTCACACATGATTAATTATATTACTTTACTAGAGATAGATAATGACACGAAATTTGAAATGTTGGAGGACAACTAAAGCTTGATGATATGTTAGTTAATTTACAAACATATTCTTTTGTAGCAATGACTCCAAATGCACTATTGTTCCCAATTTATACCCCTCACCACCCAATGGATGGTACGGTATTTCTTGCTCCCTTCCTTCAAATGTTTATGAGGTTTTTCTCCAGGATGAGACAGGTTTGAAGAGAGATATGCAGGGACTGTGCGAGAGGGGATTCAAGTCTAGGAGGTTTGTGCGGGATGCAACTTCCTACACAACTTTAGGTCATTGAGCCAGTCATCAAGCCAAGGGAGTGAATTACCCTTGGTTTCTAAGGAATATATGCTCCTTTCTCACCCTAGGAAGACCTTTATTTCACTAGTCTCTATTGATTGGATATACAATAGGGGTCTATGGTGCATGGAGATGGCCTCTACTATTGGGAAATGGTTTCTAACATTGTTTTAAAGATGGAAGGGCATGACAGTGCATAAATCAAGAAAATTAACCCAAATAATGCTTATGGGTCTCCTTAATCACATTTCCATCACTAGAAGAGAGGTGTAAGATTAAAATCACATCCTATAGAAGAGAGCTCATCATACATTCTATCTAGAACATGTTTATAAAAAAAAGAAAATCAAATGCGAAATATAAATATAGATCCATTGATTCATTCAATGAAATGGAATACATACATCCATGAAAAGAAACCATTATAACATGCATGAGTTTTTATTGCTTCAATATAGTGGCAAAGCTGCTTCAATCCTTATTTATTCAACAAAACCACAACTATTTTTTAATGTAGTAGAAGGACACCAGGAGGGACCCTTTGATCTCTTTCATGGGTCTATTTCTCTTCTTTCTCAAAGAAGTACTTCAAATAACATTTATAGAGGGAAATGGAATGAGAATGAGAAAAATAGATGGCATTGATGTTGCAATCCCATTACATCACTCAGGAAAATTTTGGTATCCTCTCGGTATGAAAAATACCCTTGCTGATCTTATTCTGAAGCTAATGTATTTTTATAAACCTTTTTCCTCTCTATGTGGTATTTATCCCCTATCTGAGTTGGCATGAGTGTGGGGAAATTATCATGTTTGATTCCCTACATTGTTGTGGAAAAACTGGGGATTCATCATGATCGTGCCAAAGATAGGTTTGTTATCCATGTATCCATATCTTTTGTTTCCTTTGTTCACCACTAGGGGAAACCAAGAGCAACCTAAAATTAAGGAATCTTATCCATTGTGTCTTCCAATCCATCCCATGATGTTTTTCATTCCCCTAATGTGATTTATAGTTTCTTGGGATTCCTAGTGCTTTCATTTTTAGGTGGAGGAGGCTGTGAAGTTCATGATTGTTCTTGAGGTTTTTGAACTTGTACGACCACTTTTTTTGAAAATATTCTTTGCTCCTTATTGACCTTGTAATCATGCAATATGATGATACATGTCAAATCCATGTTGATTAATTTCACTTCCTCCTTTTAATATTCTAAATGACTTGTCTATATAGGAGTAAGGAGAATAGTTGCTCTCTTTAATGTTCTGAATTAACCTTTTTAGTAGGCCCCAGGTGACAATAGATGGTCGTAGTGGATTGTAAATTTCCATGGGTATGGGAATAGTTTTGTTATTCGGTATAGCTACCAACCCAAACATATAACTTCGAAACATTTTTTATATGCATCTTTAGGATGAAACCTCAAATTGTCATTCCATGGGAAAGGGAGACCATGGCTGATCATTGTGCTCGTGTCTATAAGGAATGGTTGAATGATATTTTCTTATTCGGTAACCCTCTCTTGGGTGATCTAAAAACTATTGAATTTATTAATATATGTCTCAATATCCATGTACATTGAGTTCCTATCCCCGATTCCCATTGATTCTAGAGTTTATGTGGAGAGTGAGTTGATGACTCCCCTTGCCACTTTGGTAACCCTATACCTATGATGTATAACATTTTCATTGTTATGAAGGTGAGTAACAATATCTTTATGCAAAATATAAAATTCTAAATAAAATTGAAGTTGATTCCTTATTAAGGAGAGATCATCGTAAACATATCCCCAAACAGAATTCTTGATTTCCCCTGGGTTTTTCTATCAACCTTTCTCCATTGAGGGCCTCCTCATGTCTAATTTTCCATGTTTCTATCTCGTCTTTGAGCATTACAATCTATTTATTGTGCTCATGTAGATTTTTCTCCACATCCTCTAAATTTTCTCCTTGGTTTTTTAGCTTTTCCTTCGATTTCTCAACTATATCTTCTACGGATTCTACTTTCATTGCACTATTTTTTTCCTTCATTTTCCATTTTTTAATTTCTTGAGTTAGTTGTTCAATTCTTTGTTCTAGTTGTGATGTTATCTCAGTGGAGGCAGATGGTTGACTACTTGAAGATGCTAATGCCCTTTCTTTGTGAGGATCGGTGATGTCATTTCAAGGGAAACTAATCAAGGTGTTGGATTCCTCTAGTTGAAGACTGAAATATTATGTTGCATATTGTCAAGCCTCTAAATTAATGATTTTGTCTTCCATTGCTTGTTTCTGTGTTGATAGAGAGAAATTTTCCCTTCTCAAGAAATCTACCTCATTAGCCAATTTATACTGCTCATCTAACATTTGTTGTATGATAGGGAGATATTGAGTCATCCTACAACTCTCTAGATTTTTATTCTCTCATCCTTTTCTCTTAGAAGAGAAATGGATTCTATTGATTATTTATTTCCTTTCCTCGCCGAAAATATGCTAGTTTGGAACCTGTCCTTTTATGCTTATAATTCCTTTACTCTCGAGCTTAAAAATGTATTACTGATATTAATGGCATCCAGTTGTTTCTTATAATTCTCACTAGAGGAGATAATTTTAAGGTACTTAGTGTAAGCTATGTTTCTATACCCTTGAACCATAGAAATATAGTGCTCAAGCGGGATTCATGTTGTGCCAAAAGTCACTTCAAGAGATCTCCAGTACTGTGGTTGCATTTCCTTGTATGCTTTCTGCACCAAGGGTTCCAATGTAGTCACAATAGACTGTCTTGTGGTGGGGTCATATCTAGGCAGTAGCCTTGCTTGTTCCTAGGATTCCATCATTTTAGTGGAAATAATTTCCTTTTGGGTTTCTATCATTTTCCTTTGTTCCTTCCTGAGTATCTCTAATGTGTCACAAGTCTCCATGGGATGAATCATATTAGCACATGAGACTTGATTCCCTAATTCTTGGGAATAGATTGTAGTGGGTGTGTTCGTGCTCCCCGCAAAATTTTATGTAGAATAAATGTTAGTCACTTTAAAAGGAGAGGAATATGGTACAATTTGAGGAGCATAATACTCCTCTTGCTAATAACTATTGGGATCATGGACTTCTTGCTCTACACTTTTGGAAATTGGTGGGTCTCTTGCCCCATTTCCTCCATTGACCCTTGGTTGGGGAACCTCATTCTAACATTTTTCTTCTTAGGTTCCTTCTAAACTTGTTCCTCCTCAACCTGTCTCTTCTCAATCCTTATCAAGTTCCTCCTGAACTTTTCCCTTCTCTTCTAGTTGATTGGAGAGGACTTTCTCTTCCTCTTCATAAGTGTTGTTTTCTAAAATATCTTAAATTTCCAAGGGTTGTTGTTCAACTGTGTATTTTTTCCCACTAGTTGTGAGAATGGGAATTTATGATTGAAACCAGGGGGAAACATATTCATATGCCCAAGTAATTTCTATAATGGTTTGCATTGAATAATGGGTATCTTCAACTATTGGCCCCCATTGTTGAGAGATATGGACAGGGAGAGTAAATGTTGAGAGCAAATTAGCTTTTTTAGATGGGGGAACACTTGGATATGTTCCCAATCCTATTCCCTTTGGCCTTCTTTTCACAACAATGGGCTATGTTATTCCTTGGCCTTCCTTTTCTAATCCATTTTCTTCTGAAAAATCCCATAGTCTACATAATGGTAAGGACCTTAGGATAAGGCAATGACTCCTATGGACATGGGGTAGTTTTTTCTTGTGAGGGTCTTTTGGTCCCTTGCTCATCCTTCTCTACCAATTCCTTGATGGTTGTGTTCTTCCCTATTGCTTCTCTTGTGATCCTTTCCAATTCATCTTCATCATTATCATGGAGGTCATCATAAATTTTGTTAAATTGTCCATCCTCGTGAATGCTTTAGTAAGGATCATCTTCATTCCCTAGATACATCCTCATCCTCCACCATTCTCCTCTTTTATGCTTGTTGAATATTTCATGATTCACTTTAGTGTATTTTCAATTTGGGGGAGCTTGGAAAGCCATATCTTATTTAGTTACCAAGGCCCCTTTAGGTATTTAGAATGTATAGTGGGATAGGACCTCTAGTAATTTAGGAAGATGAGCTGGAAAGGATTGGCCCACCACTTTTATGGGATCAAATTCAATTTTCAAGGTGACCCTACTTCCTCATATGTCTCCTTATTGGCCAATTTCTCGACCTTGGGCCTCCCTCATGATCTTGGGGATTTCGCATCTTCTCCCTTTCCAATGTAAATTAGCGGGTGGGGTTCAAATATCCATGGTTGATATAAAGGGAGATCAAGTTGCTTCATGATTTCAAGGGCCTATTTGATGCCCTTTCGTCATTGATGGCATGTCCTCCCATAGCAATGGGAAAGGATAACATGCCCTTCTTCTTTGCCTTTAGAAATTGGACATCAGATACCTAAACCATTTTTATAACATACTCTAGTACAAAAACCATGGGGATCAAGATCTTGGTGTGAGGGGTTGACTCTATCCCATAAAATATGCTTACTATAAAATCTTCCCCTAGTAACCAATCCCCTCCCATGGTGACTTATCCTAATTGTAAATAAGATCTAATTTCAACAAGAATACTTTCATATTCTCTTCCCAAGATGATAGACTAAGCCACATACATGAATTCTAATACATATTTAATAAAGGAGGCTCTATGTTCCCCTTTATTCACCCACAGTAACCAATCAAAAACCCTAGTGGGAAGCCCTCCAATGGTCTTCTCCAAATTGATAGCTTTGAGACGGTATCCCTATTGGTGTATGGATAGGTATACCAAGTATGAGGGGTACTTGAAGACCCTGATGGCTAAGGAATTGAAAAATTATGACCTCATTCATACGGTTATGGCTTTTGCATACCTAAAATCAGGGATATTGCATGAATTGTAAGCATTAACCATAGACAACATCCCCTTGTCTATGTCTTTGTTAGTATCCTTCCCCTATATTAGGGTGAAAATAGAGAAATAGTATTGAGCCCAGGCAGTGATCTCTTAATTGTCTAGGGGGTAGGGGTAATCTCATCCTAGCCCTAGTTATATCATGGCCTCTAAAATATCTTGTCCCTTTGAGCATGATTCAACTTTCTATGTCTCTCTATCTAGATCTCATGTGATAGGAAGATTGTACCTATGGATGTGCCCATCATTTGGGTGAGGAATAGGGAATTTATATGGAATAATACAGTTTGTCATTTGAAGCGATGATGGTGGAAGAAGTGGGATGATCATTTTGAGCACACAACTCTATAAATTCAAGAAAAAGGAAGGTATAGGGGACAACATGCTGAGCTAACCCGGATACCCAGAGGGTGTTAGATGATTGACTCGAGGTAAATATCCTGTAGGCAGCACTTATTAGCTACTTTGGGGATGAATTGGTCATGGGAGGGGTAGCTATGTGAGAAAATTTATCAATAGAATAGGGGCTTTGGGACAAGGATACTTAAAATCGGTGTCAAAGTGGGAGGTATTAGAGTAGGAAGAGGAGCTCCCTAAGGTGGCTTTGGTGGATATGGCCATGATTGTAGGGATTTTAACAGAAGCAAGAGATGGGTTTTAAAACGAAGGGGTTGGAGAATCGAACAAGTTCACATTTTTTAACTGAAATTGAGTAGTTTTGGATTTCAAATGACTTACCTGATAATTTGGAGGACAATATTAGCAATGCCATCATTGACACAGAGTTGGCATGGTTTGTGATTCGATTGCAGTTGCCTGGGAAATTCTACAATTAATCATGGTAAAAAATGAGTTCATTTAGTTCACTCAAATCCTTGATTTCGATATAGAATGGGTTGATGAATGGTCATGAGTATTTAAAGTAGGAGAAAATATTCATCAATGGCTAAGGATCTTGGAATTAAGTGGCATCAAAGTTATCTTAGGGTGGCATGGATGTCTTTTATCCAAACTAGAGGGACACTTTGGTTGATTGTTATTTGCTTTCAAGGGCTGATATGGTTGGACTTACTCCCTATATTATTTCATTGTCCAGTAAGTCTCCCCTGATATTCGGTCCTAGGTGGAAAGGTGACCCCAAAGAACCTTCTTTGTTCCATTGAACCTTGATGCCGATTATGAGCCTTGATATTGAAACAAGATTCAATTTGCATCATTGGCATAAGCACCATACATTTGGTTATTTTTCCCTTTGCATAAATGGTCATGATCAAGTGGCCCACATTTCTTAATTTAATCTTGGTTTTCAACTTGTATATCACTTGTGCCAATTTCCAATCGGTTTCCATTGTGTGAATGGTTTTGAGCACAAGACGAGACTTGCATGATAGATCTCATACCATATGTTGGGGACCCCTCTCTATTACCTCTCGATCAAGTATTGTTGCATGAAAAATTGTGATCACCTAATGAGATTTTCATGGTATATCTCACACCATTCACATGAAACCGCTTTCCATTACCTCATGATCAAGTACTATTATGGGAACGGTTGTGATCATTTGATGAGACTTGCATGATAGATATCACACCATTTGTGGAGTACCCCTCTCTATCACCTCCCGATCAAGTACCATTCCGCGAACAATTTAGATCACATGATGGGACTTGCACAGTATATATCTTACCATTCATAGGGGTCCTCTCCCATTAACATTCAACCTTGTTCATGTGCACAAATGATTGATATCTAATGACCCACTGTGCCTGGAGTGATTTGGGTCGTTTGTAGGGAGAATTCCACCTGTTATCTTTCGACATGGAGGGCTTGCGAGGATGATTGTGATTTACTCCCTTTTTATCTGCGGGTATGTCAACTATTAATGCTCTATGACTCAACCTTGACCTGCAATTTCTCCCTTTTGCTTGATTGAGCTAAAATTTCATATCATCGGGAGAGGGAAATATGGATATTTCAGGTGAAAAGTGAATAATTTTTTCCAGGGAACAACATTGGTTACTTCTGTGGGATGGTCCCTCCTTATGAAATACCAAGAATTCAGGGAGAATATTAGGTGAAGAAGACTAGTTTCCTTATTTCCATTGGGCTATGGAGTAAAATACTCCTCTTAGGATTTCTCACAAAATACCAATTCCAGTCTTAGGGAAAATTGCTTAATGGAGCTTAGAATCAAACAATATGCATGAAATTGAAATTGAAGATGCATTGTACAAGGAAAGGGAAAAGGGTATATTACAAGGGTGTTTTATTAGTTGTTTCAAGGTGAGAAAATGGATTGAGGTACCCACTATTGATAGGATAATCTAAAGGTTTCCCTTCTAGGTTTGACAAATGGAAAGTGATAGCTGACAAACCACATTTGTCCTTAACGATAAAAGGGACCACCTATAGACAATCAAACATCTCATGTTTGTCAAGGTCTTCATGTCTCTTGTCCCATAGTAATAATAGATCTCCTTTAGTGAATTCCCTTAACTTGTCCTTCTTATCAAAATGGGTCTTCCTCATATTTTTGTATTCTTTGAAACCTTGGTATACTTGACTTGTATGTTCCTAGACTTCTAATAGTTAGTTTATCCTTCTTTTCACTTTATCAAGCTCTACCACTAGGTCTTGCAGTATTTTTATTGTTGGTAATTCTACATGGATGGGAAATACCACTTCAAGGCCATATACCAACTAGAAAGGCACTCTCCTTGTGGATATTTTGATGGAAATCATGTCTTCCCATAAAGAATTCATAAGTTGAGAGTCCCAATATTTATGATTTTCTGCCAAGCTCTCTTTACAATCTTCATGAGGTTTTTATTGAAGACTCTACTTGGCCATTTCTCAAAGGGTAATAATTTGAAGAATGACTAAGGATGATATTATATTGTTGGAATAAGGGTACCATTTTGATTGAGTTGAAGGCTTTGGAATTATCAATCACTATCTTCTTGGGGTATCCAAATATAGACATAATGTTTTCTTCCATGAAACTAATGACTACCAGGTATGTGGCTTGTTGAGTAGGTACAAATTCTACCCATTTGGTGAAATAGTCTATTGAGTCAGGATCCACCTAGGTTGGCCACTAAATGGGAGTTGTATTTATCTAACAAAATATATAACCCATTGTTGGAAAGGGGATTCAACCTATACCGATATTAAGGGGAAAGGTTGGGACCTTCTATATTTTCCTAGTGAAGGTTTGACAATGTACACATGTTCTCATAAACTTGTGGACATATGAAAACATAGTGGGCCAGCAATATCCAAACATAAGGATCTTATGTGTTGTAGATCTAGTTGAAAAATGATTTCCACAGATCCCTTGATGCATGTCTTTAATCAGGTGTTCAACCTCATCTTCTAGCGTGCATTTAAGTAAGAGGGGTTAAGGGTTTCTCCAACGTAATTCCATCCCCACATCACATTATTTAATAGCCTTGATTTTCAAGGATATTCTTTGTGACTTATCCAAATTGGGAGGATAGGTGCTAGTTGTTAACAAGTGTACTATGTCCTGGTATCAACTAGACTAGTGAAAGCAAGTCTTGATATAAATGTGTCTTATACTTTTTGGCTTATCTTCCCCACTAATCTGCATTGCATTGATCCCTACTACTTGTAAATCGGTTTCATCCATTAACTTGGATAATTCTTGACCCTTAATAATTTTGGTGGGATTTATTACCATATCAAATTCTTGTATTTTGGTGATCGACTTGCACCATTTACCATATGCATATAGTTGACACGACATTGCTTTAATTGACACATGAGGGACAAAGGAAATGATTTGGGCCTATAGAACATACTCCATGAATGAATTGAGGGATTTTGCCAGTGCATCAACCTATTTTTCCATGATATTATACTTGAGCTCTACACCCATAAGCGCTTTGTTGAAGAAGGCAATATTAGGTTGCTCATACCCATCTTCATTCTTTTGTAACAAAATTGTAGCTATTGTATGCTCCACAACAAATGGAAAAAGCATGAATTCCTTACCATAATCAAGGTTGATTAGGACCAAGGATTCCCCCAATGTCCTCTTTATTATTGTAAATGAACCCTTTGCTTCATCATCCCATAAAATGTTGGCATCCTTCCTTAACATCCTTTCATGTGGTTGGTTACTTTAACAAATCTAGGAATGAACCTTCTTAAGAAGTTGATCTTCCTAAATAAATATTGTGAGGCCTTCTTATGCCTTGGAAGGGGATTGTGTTGATAGATTCAACTCTTTCAGTGTCTATATTCACCCCCTTGGATGAAACAATATGGCCTAATATTTGTCCCTCTTCCATCCCAAAGAAGGATTTCTTGGGTTTGAGGGATATCCTAAACTTTCTACACCTTTCAAACAACTTCCTCAAGTGTTGTACATGGTATTCAACTTTATTAGAGTATATGGTCAGGTCATCCAAATATATGGCCATGAAAACATCTTTAATGTCTACAAATGAAAAATCCATGGCACTTTGGAAGTTGGCACCAGCATAGGCCAAAAGGCATCCTCTCATAGGCAAAGGTACCCCATGGAGTGGTAAATTTGGTCTTCAATACATCATTAGGATCCATTCTCACTTAATTGTAGCATTAGAAACCATCCAACATGGGAATCCTTTGTGATCCTACCATTTTTTGTGTAATCTAATCCATTTTTGTCAATGGGTAATTATCTTTCAAAGAATCCTTTTTCAAATTTCTAAAATCCACACACAGTTTGATTTATCCATTCTTTTTCCTAATTGGAACCAAATTATCCACCCATTCCGAGTATCTAATAGGTATGATGATTTTTTCCTGATATAACTTTTTTATTTCCTTTTCTATTATGGGGTGCATCACAAGGCTCACCTTCCTTTGTTTCTGCCTATATGGCCTAACATTTTCCTTGAGGGGAATATGATGTTGGAAGATGTCTAGGTCATAATTATTCTAATCCTCATATTTCCATGAAAAAACATCCTCAAGCTGCTTAACATTTCCATGTAATTTTATTTTTCGGTCAAGTCATGGTTTTAGATAATTTGAACACCCTCAAATATTATGCAGGCCCCAATTTATAATCCTCAACCTTAGAGGGTTATGGATTCATAGTTGGATTTGATGGAACCTCATATAAACCAAAAAACATTTCAAGGGGGACTTTCCCCTTTGGAATGTAGTTGGTCTTGATTTGCATGACCTTTTGGCTCATTATCATCCTAGGGAAAGTTCCCCTTGAACTCTATCCTACAAAAAGGTATTCCTCCTCCTCTTCTTCTTCCTCTCCTCATGAACCTATGTGCAATTGTGCATACTCATATATTAATCTCAAGAACTTATTAATCTAGGAATCATATTCAAATACTTTCCATTGCTTAATGTTATTAAGGACAACTGCTATGAGCATGATTTTTATAAAATAGGAGAGTGATCCACGTCAGAAGGAACAAAATGACAAAATACTTAGCCAATTTATCATCCCAATGATTTAACTCCCTGGATACTACAATGATATTAATGGCTTCAAAAAATTTATCCAACAAATCCCATATAGTATGCTTGTACTATTTCATCCTTGGATGTCTTGATTGACACTTCTCTTTTTCCAGCTTACTGTCAGGACTAAATCTCCAAATCTCTTTAATTGCTTAACCCTCATTTTCTTGTTGTTGTTAATCCTAAAATGAGTTCCTTATACTTGGACACATTATTTGTGCATTCAAATCCAACTTAAAAGTGTGAGGACATTCTTTACATGTAGGAGACTTCAACAATATACCCACACCATTCCCTTCTTTATTACATTCCCCATCAAAATATAGAGTCCAAAGACTAGAAGGATCTATTTCTTCTTTTTCTGCAGCTATTAACATCTCAATTTGCTCACTGGTAGGTGTTTGATGACTAAGAAAGAAATTTTCTAGGTTATCAGTGGTGTAGAATGAGATATTAGTGGGGCTTTGTTGATCACTAATAACATAGGTCATTTTAGGTTTCCTTTACAACTTACATGTTTTTCCTCCGGAGACTAGAATAGTGGTGTATCAAAGGTCAAATTGAATGCTTCCCCTTACATATGTCCCCCAATGTCTTGATAAAAAAACGTCATAGATAGGAGGGACATTAGCAATGACTAAATCCACCATCGCATATTTCCTCGGTATTTGTACCATTCCTACAACTAAGTCTTTAATCATGCAAGACATTGAACACTCTTGGAATCAAAGGAAAAGAGATCTTTGTAAGGCCTAGTAATATATAATCCCAATTTTTCCATGATAGCTAGGGGCATTAATGAATGGGAGGCACCAGAATCATATAGGCGGTTATGAACATGTAAATTCAAAAGTTATAGGGTGATATAGAATGGTGGAGTAAGTTGGTCAACTCCATCAGGTAAGTTTCTTAGAAAAAAATTTGGTGAATCATATTGAAGGTCTATAAGGTCATATTGTAGGGTATTCTCATCACTCAATATCATTACATTTGAAGGTTGAGGGGAAGACTTATATTGAGTGGAAGGAGGCTTGGAAATTGGTACATTGGTGACTTCTTTGAACCCTAAGTAGGATGAGACATTTTTCTATGAGTGGGATATTTTTAAACTTCAGAGAGGGACATAGGAATTTTAATCTTACTTAGTTCATACCCGATATCAAATGATGGAGGATGAGGAGGACCAAATATAATATTTTTGTAGCAGGTGAAGGCTTCATGAGGAACATATTGGATGAGGGAAGAGCCTTTTTCTGTTTTAATGGCTTAACCTATTATCTCATAGGAATTGCTAGTTTCCTAGAGTCATCAACCTTTAGGGTTGTTCTCTTCTAGGTTTTTAGGTGGACCTAACAACCTCTCTTCTATTATCACTGAGTTTCATATAATCCTCCTCCCTTATGTAATTTGCGTCAATATGCCTTGACCTCAGAGCATAATGTTTTCTTACCCTTTCCATTATATTGTCCATCTCCATCTAGAGTTGGGCAGGAGATAGGTTGAATGGATCATCCTCTTGTTGGAAAAACTCTTCCTATTGAGTGATCTCCTCTTCACCCATCATTATAATACCTTTGGTTCCCGGTTGCACATGATTGAGTTGTTCAAATTGAATATATTATGGGTAGAGCATGTGTAAATATGAAGATGACTTGGGAAACTCCTCTTGCATAGGTTCATAGTATTCTTCACAGTAAGAAGAAGGAATGGACATCGTGTTTGCTTGGGCTCTAGGATACTGAGGTGGGTTTACATATTTTTGTCTACCTTCCCTTTGATGTGTAGAGGGATCTCTCCTTTATTGGGTTTGGCCTCTAATGGGTTGATTTTGGGCTCTAGGAGCAATCCCTACAAAATAGTGAGCATTATTTCCTTGCTTTACTTTAGTGAGTACATTAGCCATGGCCTTGAGTATTTTTGTGACTTCTTCAAGACCCATAGCCTCTTTCCTAGAGGAGGCAGTTTCAAGTTCCTTTCCCCTCCTTATTTCTATATATTTCCTCCTATTAGGAGGATCTTTTTTGGTTTTCAACGAGATCCTTGAAGCTTTCGTGTTTCTTTCCAATCCCTCTGCATCATTAAAAAGGGTCTCCAGTGTTCGACTATCATAGGAACCTTCCAAAAGATCTCAAATCAATACACCAATGTTTTCACATGGTTTAAACCCTCAAAAGGGAAACACTCCACGGCCCCATCCAAATATCTACTTGAGGCAATTTATTATGCAAAGAAAATAATATTACAAATGAACTTCTCATAATTGATCAACTAGCAAATGACCCTCCATCTTCTTTAAATAGAGATCATGGACGAGTCGGGTGTTAATCCATGGATCAATGGTCGTTAAGATTGAGGAGAAGTCGAATCGTCGGATCACTTTATGTCAAGAACATATCATGACCGTTGGATTACATATATACAAATGCATACTAAAGAAACACATTTTACCTAACGAATATATTAGAACTAGTTGATCTTAACTAGCTCCTAAGTGTCTAAATATCCTAAAATCCCCCCTTAAGAACAACTTGGGATAGGATTGAAGGATTTACAAAAGTGACACTATAGGAGAAGGAAGGAGGAATTAGAGCCTATCCCCCATTAATGACAAATTTCTGAACTCCAAACATAGATTGTTATTTAGAAAAATTCACTTCTGCAAGAGACTTTGTGAAGATGTCTACAACTTGATCATCTGTAGGGAAAAAGAGCACTTCGAGAACGTGATCATGAACAAGTTTTCTAATGAAGTGCTTATGTAGCTCAATTTGATTGTTTCACTGATGTTGAACTAGATTTGTTTGAGCTTGATGGAATTTTAATTGTCAAACCAAAGGGGAGTCAAATGTTGTTGCTCGAACCCAAACTCTCAAAGGGTCTGTCGATTCCATAAAGCTTCCTGACTGGCATTAACTGTGTCCCAATACTCTACTTCTATGGAAGAAAGAGAAAGATCGTGTTGTTTCTTACAAGCCCAAGTGACAATTTTGGAACCAAGATTGAAAACATAACCTTCAGTAGATTTCCAATAATCAGGATCGCTGACCCAATCTGAATCAATGAAACCGACCAACAAAGTAGTCCCCCCTGAACTGTTGTACTAGATCCCAAACTAAATTGTACCCCGAAAATATCAAAGTATCATTTTTGCTACTTTACAATGTCTATCATGGGGTGTATGCAAATAGAATACAACAATACCAATGGAAAAGGAAAGACCTGGATGGGTATGAGTCAAGTATAAGAGACTACCAACAAGCTGACAATATAAGGAGGCTTCTACTTCGGGTGAAGTGCAAGTGGTAGAAATTTTGACTCCAGACTGGAAGGGATATGAGGATGGTTTACAATATTCCATGTGAAAGCGATGAAGAAGGTCACATGCATACTTAGACTGGGAAAGAAAGATTCCTTCTTTGTTTTGCAATACTTGGAGGCCAAGAAACTAATGCAAATATCCTAAGTCGGTCATTTCAAATTTCTGCATAGGACTAGATTTCACATGAGTTAAAAGTTTATGGTCACTACCGGTAATAATGAGGTCGTCAACATAAATAACAAGGATGATGAGATGGTTTCCCACTTTCTTGGTATAGACATTGGGGTCAGAATGGCATCTAGAAAAACCAGTGTTTAGGAGAAATCTAACCATTTTGGCATACCAATATCGAGGAGCTTTCTTAAGGCCATATAAGGATTTATTAAGGTGATAAACAAGGCTAGAGTCATTCTAAACATATCCAGGAGATTTTTCCATGTAATTCCTTCCTGCAAATCCCCATGCAAGAAGGCAAAATTGAAATCCATTTGATGGGCCTCCCATTTATGTAAGGCTGCAAGGGAAAGAAACAAGGAGGATGGAGTTCATTTTGGAGATAGGGGAAAAGGTTTCATTATAGTCAATTCCTTCTACATGGGGAAATCCTATGGAAACTAACCTTTCCTTCAATATTTCAACACTTCCATCTTATGCATACTTATTTATGTAGACCCATTTACATATAACAAGTTTTCTTCCTTTTGGAAGAGGTACAAGATCCCAAGTATCGTTCACCATTAAGGACCGATATTCTTCATCCATAGCTACATCCCAATCTAGATTCCCATAAGCTTCTACAAATGTATCTAGATCATGATTATCTTAAACTTGATCCAAAAGAGAAGTGGCTCGTTGGAACTGAGAACGTGTTCAATGTTGATATCGGGGAACACCGACAAGATCACCAACTACTTCTCATGTTGAACAAACCCATCGAGGAAGTGGTTGTACTAGTGTAACTAGAGGAAAATAAGCAGGTGGAGGTGGATTTTAATCCTCACTATCTTCATCAGAAATTGGAGTAGGAATGTTGTAAAGGAATTTGGGAGTAGAAGATGGCACAAGCGTCAAAGATGGCTCGCAGGCCACAGATAGCATAGACGTCGAATTAGGATCACAGGCCAATATATTTTCATCAAATTTAACATTTATTCTAATAATTATATCATGAGAATGTGAGTAAAGAATTCAATAGCCTTTGACATCTACAGAATATCCAACAAATATGCACTTTTCACAGTTAAGCTGCAATGCTTTCTGTTTTTCATCAAGAATATAAGCCCATGTTTCACTTCCAAACACGCGGAGGTGACTTACATCTGGTTTTATTTTACTCCATGCTTATTCTGGTGTGATGCCTTCTAAAGGTTTAGTGGGGGTGCGATTAACTATGTAATTTGCACAATTTATGCCTTCAGCCCAAAATTAAAGACTTAGTCCTTTATCTTGGAGCATACAATTAGCCATTTCCTTTAAGGTCGGGTTCTTCTGCTCATCCACACCATTTTGTTGTGGTGTATATGGAATAGTGTGTTGTTATTGGATTCCTTGTTCAGTGCAAAAAGTAGTGAACTTGTTGTTAACATATTCTCCCCCATTATCAGATCTTAACTTAAGAATTTGATGACCATATTGTTTTTCAACAAGGGCCTTGTAATCCAAGAACATGTGAAATACTTCGCTCTTAAGTTTTAGGAAATAAACCCAACTGCATCTGGAGTAATCATAAATGAAATTTAAGAAGTATTTGAAACCAGAAAAGGAATTAGATGGAAGAGTACCACACAATCACTATGCACAAGCTCCAAGGGGTCCGAGACATGCCAAGAGGCACATTTGTCAAAGTTGTCTCGATGATGTTTTATGAGTACACAACCAGAACGAACACCATCCCTGCAAGATACCATCGGAGGACCTGTCACCATATTTTATTTACATAGTTGTTTCCATGAGAGATAATTTAAGTGACCAAAACGCTCATGCCAAAGTTTGCTCAAGTCATTGCTATGAGCAACAAATACTTAGGGAAAAGGTGATGATCCAAAGTTGTTAAACTTGTACAACCTGGTAATATCATCAACAATTCCAATGGCTAGGACATTCTTAGGATCTTTAAAATCCTTAATTACAACTCGGTGAGGTGTAAACATTACAATTTTACCTTCACTAGAATGAGTGATTTGATATACTGACAACAAATTACAGGAAATTCGTGGAACACGTAGTACATCATTAAACTGACCATCTTCTACTTGGACTATTCTAGAACCTACAACACTAAGAGAGCTATCATCACTAATTTTTTGGTGTTACATTCATTCATAGTAGAAAAAATGGCTTTATCTTTAGCCATATGATAAGATGCTCCAGAATCGATGAGCCACTCATTCAAAGAAGAAGAAGAAGTTGCATTAAAGGAAAAACCGGAAGCACAAAGTGCATGTTTATGAGATATAGATTTTGAAGACGAATCAATGCCGATGTTATGCTTTCTCATTGATGCTTCCAAGTCTTCCATCTTCTTGAAACATTTAGACTCATCGTGATTATATTTCCCACAAAAGTTGCAATCGCCCAGTCTTCTTACCTTTTAATTTGGTTCCTTTTTCATTTTGGGAAGGATGAGTTGGATGAGAGGGTTTGGGACCCTTGTTTTGCTTGTTATTGTGAGGATGTTGCTTCCTGGGATGCTCAGAATTCTGTTTCTTTTGTGCCACTAATGCTTTGCTAGATGTATCTGCATTGCTAATTATTTCAAGATGTATGAGCTTATCTTGCTCTCTAATCAACAAATCACAAAAGGATTAAAAAATGGGCTTTTTATAGTGAATCCCTAAATATTCTTTCATGGAGTAAAATGTATATACAAAAATAGAATAGGCAGGTCCAAGGTTGGAAAGAACATGAAAAATACATTGCTGGTCTTTCCTTTTTATGCCGCATTCATCAAATAAGATTCTAAGGGTCTTTTACTTAGACAAAGAGTCATGTCTACACGATAAATCACTTGTATTTAAGGTAATCAACTTATTTACAAGTTGATGACCTATAATTTCATCGTGTTTATCAAACACAGTTTCCAACATTTCCCATGTTGTTTCTAGATCATCAATTCCTTGAAGGTGGAATCGTAATCCATTTGAAATGGAAATTCCAATTAAACCACGAGCTTCATCACATACATTGGCCCTTTTTATTTTCTTGTCAAAATCATCAGGACATCCTCCATATGGGATTTCCATGAGAAGTAGTTGGAGCTGGTAAGTAGAATATCACATGGAGTGGCCATACTGGTATATACATGATTTAAAAATAGAAACTAATGGTTTGGATGCAAATATCTTGAAAAAATAGGCAGTTAAAAAAAACGGCACTGAAAACTAACTCCGGGTGAGGAATTTCTGCCCTTTTTAAGAATGGCATAAAATGGAACCAAGTGGCCAGGTGGCAAGCAAAGGTTGATCCATGTGGTACGGAGAAAATAATAGTAATAATCCTCCCCATTGCTAGATTTTATTATTAGTTCACTTTTACAAATAATTTGCTTCAAAAGAAGTGACCCACTTTAATAAAACAAGCCGGAAGCACTTTTACAATATGCTTACTTTGATAACTTAAAGTTACATGAACTTTTAAAAAAAAAAGGACTTGAACCCAAGAACTCTTACTTTTAAAGTAACTTTTAACAAAGTGAGCTAAGCAAAAATTTAGTAATATTATGGAGGAGAATGGGGTTGTTGTTGTTGGAATCGCATTCCTACACAAACAATTGTGCCTTTTCGCTTGCAAGACAATTTAAACAACCACCCAAAAACAAAAAAACAGAGTTCTGAAACTTCGGATCTAGTAAAATGTCCATATCTTGGGAAAATGGAAACCTTTTTTCAGTGAAACAAAAAAGTGTTTCCAACTGGAAACGACACTCTAAACACAATGGAACACCTCTTACAGCCCAGAAATGATTAGAAATATAAAAACTAAAAAATCATTCACGACATCGACAACACCGGTTCAAGAACTAGATCACCAACGGAAGCTGAACTTCATGAGCGATTTGATACCAAGTTCGACTATCACATGATACTTCCAAAGTCAAACAACTTGAGAAACCACTCACATAACAGATCATAGATAAACACACTAATGTTTTCACATGGTTTAAACCATCGAAAGGGAAACACTCCATGGCCCTAGCCAAATAACTACTTGAGGCAATTTATTATGCAAAGAAAAGAATATTACAAATGAGATTCACATAATCGATCAACTAGCAAATGACCCTCCATGATCTTTAAATAGATATCATGGACCAATCGGGTGCTAATCCATGGATCAATGGTCGTTAAGATTGAGGAGAATTTGAACTATCGGATCACTCTATGTCAAGGACATATCGTGACCACCGGATTACATATATACAAATGCATACTAAATAAAAACACTTTACCTAACCGATATATTAGAACAAATTGATCTTAACTAACTCCTAAGTGTCTAAATATCCTAACATCTAGGTTAGGGGACCGTATTTCCATCAAGTGGAGGGAGAAATCATGCTCAAACGAGGCAGCATATGCCACCATGGAAACAACTTTTTAGGGCTTAACAACCTTTGTATTTTGGTGGTATAGCTTATAGACACGGCTGGAGAATTCAAGGACAAACTCCCATTATTCCTCTTCAGAGAATAGAACATAGGAAAATAATACTTGTTATCCTTCTTGATGCACCAATTAATTTTAGGAACTTCTCTATGAAATTCCCCTAATAAGTGAAAGAATTTTTAGGTAAGTTCTTGAACCACTTTCTAGCCTTTCCTTTCAGGGAAGGGAAAACATTCTAGAAAATACACCATCCTCTTCCACAGAGAAATTATTGGTGCAATCTTGGAATTTTTTGAGATCATCTTCCACTATCAATCCATTCTCCACATTGAACTTGGGTAAAACTTTAAGATACCCATCAAGTAGGTCAGGGAGTTGATTTTTTGGAGAAAACATAGAGGTTTTAAGCCTGGCATCTAACCAAGATTTTGGGGAATTTGGCCTAGCCATAACATGATTTTGATCTAGGATATGTTGTCGGTTGGGGTTTGTTACAATAGGATGAATTGTATGGTGTACAAAGACTTGCTGTTGGAATATTTTATATTCCTTGGAAGGTAATAATGTCTTTGTGTTATGTCAAAAGATATCCACAATCTTATGTAAAAGAGTAATACATTATATCCCATAATCATTATGTTAAAATATACTCTTGATATTCATTATTATATAAAGAGATGTTATTATCGAGAATTATATTATCCCACATGTAATATGTGAGAGTAATTCCTCCTCATCTCTTAGTATATAATAGAGTCAAGGGAGTCACATCACACACACATTATCTTTACTTATTCACACAAGTGTTTCTATATTGTATTGGGGTTATTAACATTGCTCTCTCGTAAGCTTGAGGGAGATATTCTAGAGATAATAGAATAATACCTTCCCGTGGATGTAGCCCAATTGAGTGAACCACCTATATCTGGTGTACTCTTTTCTCTTGTTCTCTTTTATGTACTTATTATTGATATATTATTGTTTTGCATAGATAGGTAAGCTAGTTTAGTTAGATCCATATCTCTGACATGGTATCAGAGCTTGTTGTTATGATCTAGCACCTTCTATTGCGTTCAAAACAATATTTTATCATTTGGGCATTGTTTATTTCTTGTAGATTTTCTTTCTATCTGGTAGCCATTAGGCTTCTCTTCAGATCTGGGCATGTTTCTGCAGTTTTTTTTTTCTAACCCTAACCTTGTTGTGTAGATTTTTGCAAAAAAATTTCAAGGGTTTCTTGATTTTTTTTTGTAGATCTATATGATTTTCTGATTCTCCTCAAGGAGATCTATCTTCCGGTTGTCAAAATGGCAGTTTTCGTCCAAGTTTGGTAGAATTTGTGCAGGTTTCCGTCTTCGGCAGATTCGGCACTGTTTTTGGCCTTAAACTGGACACTCGCGACTTTTCTTCGCATAACCCGCGGTTAACTGCGACTGTGCCTACTGCAAACCCGCGACTTCCAGTGTGCAGACCCATGTATTCTACGACATACTTGCGACTGTTCTAATTGCTAACTCGTGTTTACTTCAGTCTACTCGCTACCCTCTTGTGCAGAGACCCGCGAGTGCTTTGGCACAGTCGCGACTTTACTGCACATATACCCACGAACACCCCGATCGAAACCGCGACATTCGCCTTTACAGACCCACAAACCCGCGGCTGACTCTACTGTAAACCTGCGAGTAACCACGACCTTTGTCGTGCAAAAGCCACGAGTATCAATGTTTAGTCGCTAGTTTCTTGTTTGCAGACCCACGAGTGACTTTTCTTGGCACTTTTCAAAAGGGTTGTAAGTAAAAGTTTCTTATCCTTTACTATTTTTCTAACTGTATTTCTACAGATTTAGATCAGTATGGTAAAGTATATAAGTTTTCTATTATTCACTTTTTTTCTCTTATCATTTCTAGCATTTGGGTTTCTTATCAATATTTCTATCATTATGACTTCAGAAGTAGCTTTTGCTCTTGAACTTGTTGGTCCTAACTATCTTGCATGGAAGAAAAAAATGATTGATGTTTTCAGGAGTAAGAATCTATGGAGGATTGTTAAATCTATGGAGGATTGTTAATGGTGAACACACGAAACCTATTGATGCTCAATCTTTGGCTATATGGAAAGATAAATGCGATCAAGCAAGAGGGTTCATTGTTCAAACAGTTTCAGACAGTCTTCAGGTAATTACAAAGGCAGAAGACAGAACCGTTGAGGTATGAAAAATTCTTGCTTCTTTATTTGATAAATCTGATGATGTTTCTACTTATTACCTTGAAAAGAAGAATTTTGAGCTAGATCCTACTAACTTTGAAAGAGTAGAATTATATCTTGCTGAAGTGAAAACCTTAAATGAAAAATTAAATAATTGTGGTAAAGATTACAAGAAAACAGACACTGCTCTTATAATTCTTGTAGAACAAAAATTGCCATCTTGTTTTGATATGTTCATCCAAACTAGGAATGGAGCTCTTGAATTGTCTTCAAATACCACGAAACCTACTTTTGATGATTTTTGTAAAGGGTTGATAAATGAGCAAGAAAGGTTAATTGTTTCAGGACAACTCTCACCTAATAAAGCTCTAATGGCACATAATAAGAATCCTAAGAGAAGATTTAATAATGCTAAAGGTTCTTGTTCACACACTACAAAACCTACTAATAATTCTGGTAATGCTTCTAATGCACATCATGAATCTAGTAAGAATAAGAAAGTGTATGATCCTTGTAAGCATTGTGGTAAAACTAATCATCCTAAAAAGAATTGCTTTAAATTGAAACGTTTAATGTCTAAGGTTAAAAAGAATGGTTCTGATGAATCACAAGGAGCTTTATGTGCATCTGTTGTTTCTTCTAGTGATTCTTCTTCTAATGTGGAATGGATAATGGATTCTGGTGCTTCTAAACATATGACTGGTAATGCATCTTTATTTACATCTTATGACAATAATAAAAACACATCTCAGAAAGTATTTATAGGTGATGGTAATCAACTTTTCGTAATTGGTTCTGGTAATGTTAATGTTGCTAATGGTCAATTGGAAGGTGTTTTTCATGTTGAAAATATGCCCTTCAACTTACTTTCTATTTATCATGCATGTCAAAAAGGATTTAATTAATTTGAAGCTTGGCCTGATAGATATGTTCTTAAAGATATCAATCAAAATTTCAAAGTAGTTTCTTCTGGTTATGTTGATCATACTGTTGGTTTATATAAATTTGTTGGTTTTAATTCAACTAAAAGACAACATTTTTATTTCTATGTTGCTCATGCTGATGAACTAAGTAAATTATGGCATGAAATATTAGGTCATTTGAATTATGGTAAAATGTAAATTTTAACTAAAATGGTACTTGGCTTGCCTAATATTTTGTCTACTAATGGTGTTTGTGAAGGTTGTGTTCTTGGTAAACATCATAGAGAAATGTTTGATAAAGGTAAATCTTGGCGTTCTAAAGAACCTTTGCAATTAATTCATAGTGACATTTGTGGTCCTCTTGAAGTTCCTTCTATATCACATGCAGTCTAATTCCTTACCTTTATTGATGACTTTAGTAGAAAATCATGGGTTTATTTTTTGAAACATAAAAGTGACACTTTTTCTAAATTTCAAGTATTTAAATCCTTGGTTGAAATGATTCTAGTAAAAAGATTAAGACTTTAAGAACTGATAATGGGGGGGAATTCATTAAGAAAGAATTTGAAGTATTTTTATCTAAACATGGAATTCAACATCAAAAGACTATTCCTTACACACCTCAACAAAATAGTGTTGTTGAAAGGAAAAACAGAACTTTAGTTGAAATGGCTAGATGTATGCTTTATTCTAAAGGATTACACAAGAAATTTTGGGCCAAAGCCATAAGTTGTGCTAACTTTATTTTAAATAGAGTTCCTACAAAAGCTGTTAAGCATGTTACCCCTGAGGAAAAATGGAATGGTAAGAAACCAGATATTAGTAACTTTAAATTGTTTGATTGTGAATGTTGATCTCATATTCCTGATGAAAAACGGAAAAAGTTAGAACCCAAGTCTCACAAGTGTTTATTCATTGGTTATTTTGAGGATTCTAAGGCTTATAGGTTGTTTAATCTTTCTAATCAAAGTGTCATCATTAGAAGAGATGTTCAAATTATTGAAATCTCTCCACCAACTAAGTCTGTCAAACCTCGTGTTACTCTGAATATTCCCTTATCACATGTTACTCCTATCTCGATTACTCCTTCTAGTTTTGTGACTGATCTTAGTTCACCTTCTTCTTCTTCTTCAAGTATTCCACCTGAATGTCTCAAAGCTCCTGAAGTGACTTTTGTCCCTTCTAACCTTCTTGTTTGGGCACGGAAAATTCTTGAATCTGGAGGAAGTGATATCGGAATCCCTTCTAATAGTCGTAGAACTAGATCTAACTTTTATCTTATGACCAAAGTTTTGGCCACAGATGATCCTACCTCTTATGCTCAAACTAAGGGTAAACCTTATTGGGAACAAGCTATGTCTGTTGAGTATGATTCTCTTATGAAGAACAAGACTTGGTCTCTTGTTCCTCTTCTTTCAGGAAAGAATTTAGTTGGTTGTAAATGGGTTTATAAAACTAAATTTACTACAGAAGGACAGATTGAAAAGTATAAAGCTAGATTAGTTGCAAGAGGTTTTAATCAACTTGAAGGTATAGATTATAATGAAACTTTTGCTCTTGTTGCTAAAATGAATACAATAAGAACCATTTTATCTATTGTTGCATCTTATAAATGGGAAATACACCAAATGGATGTTAAAAGTGCTTTTTTAAATGGTGATCTTAATGAAGACATTTATATGCAACAACCTCCTGGTTTTATTAATGTTGAATCATCAAGTTTAGTATGTAAATTACAAAAGTCTTTATATGGTCTTAAACAAGCACCTAGGGCTTGGTATGATAAAATTGATGCATATTTCTTGAATAATGGTTTTAAGCGTTGTATATATGATCCTAACCTGTATGTTAAGCATGTTGATGATAATGTCATTGTTATTGTTTTATATGTGGATGATCTTATTATAACTAGCAGCCAACTTGTTCTCATTCAAAGTATGAAAAGTGACCTTCAAAAGCAATTTGAAATGACTAATCTTGGTATATTGCACTATTTCTCGGGTCTTCAAATTTGGCATCTGGCAGATGGTATTTTTCTCTCTCAACCGAAGTATGCTACAGATTTATTGGCTCGTTTCCATATGAGTGATTGTAAACCTGCTCCTACGCCTTTTCAGTCCGGTGTAAAGTTAACTGTTGAGTGTACTACTCCTCTTGTTGATGCTACTCTTTATCGTTAGCTAGTCGGCAGTTTGATATATTTAACTCACAGCAGACCAGATCTCTCTTTCATCGTCAGTATGGTTTCACGGTTCATGCAGCAAGCTCATGAAAACCATTGGAAAGCAGCAAAGAGAATTCTGAGATATTTACAGGGGACATTGTACTATGGTGTTTTTTATTCGAGCGGTACTACAGTTTCACTTTCTAGTTATACAGATTCTGACTGGACAGGTGACAGTTCTGATCGATGGTCAACTGCTGGTTATATATTTCAACTTGGTTCAGGTCCAATTTCTTGGTCTAGCAAAAAGGTGAAGACTCTTTCTTTATCTTCGTGTGAAGCAGAATATAGAGCAGCAAAAGAAGCAGTTTGGTTATGGCATGTTCTCACTGAGCTTGGTCTGGTTCCGAAATCGTCCACTCTATTGAAGTGTGACAATCAGGATGCAATTCAACTTGCTTATAATCTGGTATATCACTCCAAGACAAAGCATCTCGATCTTGATGCTCATTACTTTCGAGGTCTCATTGCAAATGGTGTTCTTTCTCTTGAGTATTGTCCTACAGAGCAGCAAGCAACCGATATCTTCACCAAATCCTTAACAGCCGCGAAGTATGTGCATCTTCGTTCCTTACTTGGGATGAGGGAAGTTGTCATCAAGGGGGAGCAGTAATGACTCCTTCCTTCCTTTGTTAGTGGGCTTTTCTCCCAGCCATTATTAAGGGGGGGTGTTGGAATATTTTATATTCCTTGGAAGGTAATAATGTCTTTGTATTATGTCGGAAGATATCCACAATATTTTGTAAAAGAGTAATACATTATATCCCATATTCATTATGGTAAAATATACTCTTGATATTCATTTTTATATAAAGAGATGTTATTATGGAGAATTATATTATCCCACATGTAATATGTGAGATTAATTCCTCCTCATCTCTTAGTATATAATAGAGTCAAGGGAGTCACATCACACACACGTGATCTTTACTTATTCACACAAGTATTGCTATATTGTATTGGGGTTATTGGCATTGCTCTCTGGAGATAATAGAAGACTACCTTCCCGTGGACGTAGCCCAATTGGGTGAACCATGTATATTTGGTGTACTCTTTTCTATTGTTCTCTTTTCTGTACTTATTGTTGATATATTATTGTTTTGCATAGATAGGTAAGCTAGTTTAGTTAGATCCATATCTCTGACACTTGCAAAGTTGGTATAACCACAACTTGAGGAGATGAAGGAGAATCTAAGGATGAAAAAACATGAGTTAGCATTTCTCTTTTACCTAAGGGAGAGTGATGTGAGTATGGAGTTTAAAGTTTCCCCAAATGCATGAAATAAATAGGACTTTGGGAGAGATCTACCATCGGGGAACCTTGAAGGGGAGGAAAATTTTCATATTAAAAAGTTGGTGAAGGCTTAAAATTATGGTCTGATACAAGAAGGTGTTCAAAACAATGGGGTACTGAAATTTGGGTTCTTACGACCACTTCATCCATGAAAATCCATATTCTTCCATACTTGGTTGGGATATTCTAGAGGGAGAATCAACTTCCCTTTGGCCTAGGAACTTGTGGCTATGGATCCAGGATCCATATTTTATGATAAATGGGTTTCCCCCAATGGATTCTATATGGGATGTGGATTCACTAGTTAGAGCATATTCCTTGGTTCCCTTAAAAGTAAGGAATTCTAGTAGTGGGTTACCAAGGACTCAATGAACATTATTTCAAGGTCCAGTAATGGAAAACCCCTTAATAATCATAAAATAAATGATGTTACTTATGTTCTATTGATTTCCTTCCTCTTTGACTTAGGAAGAGGAATCTTGGTCATCTACCAAGATGTGACTCAACAAATACATCCTCGAAAAAGGAACTACATCTCCATGTTGTTCCCCATGTTGTACCCCTCACCACTTAGTGAATAGTACAGTATTTCTTACTCCCTTCCTTCATATGTTTATGAGGTTTTTTCTCTAGAATGAGATTGGTTTGAAGAGAGAGATGTAGGTACTATGCGAGAGATGATGCAAGGTCAAGGAGGGTTGTGTAGGATGCACTTTCCTATGCCACTTTAGGCCATCGAGCCAATCCTTGGGCCAAGGAAGGGAACCCTAGGTTACTAAGGAAGATATCCAAGTTTGTCACCCTAGGAAGACTTTTATTTCATTAAGATCTATTTATTGGATGTACAACAAGGGTCTATGGTGCATGGGGTTGGCCTCTGCTGGTGGAAAATGGTTTCGAACATTGGTTTTAAAAATAAAAGGGCATGACACAGTGCATACAACAAGAACTATAACCCAAATGATGCTCATGGGGTGCCTTAATCATAGTTGCATCACTATAATATATGTCTAAGATTACGAACACATTTTATAGAAGAAAGTTGAGCAAACATTAACATGTTTATGACAGAGATAAAATCAAATGGGAAAGCTAAACATAGATCCATTGATTCATCCAATGAAATGAAAGACATACAATCGTGACAATAAACCATTATAACATGCATGAGATTTTATTGCTTCAATCTAGTGGAAAATATGGCTTGGTCTTGATTTACTCAACAAAACCACACCGATTATTTAATACAATAGAAGGACACCAAAAGGGACCCCTTGATCTCTATTTTGGATCCATTTCTCTTCCTTCTCAAAGAAGGACTTCAAATAATCTACAAAGGGAAATAGAATGAAAAAAAAAAGATGGCATTGATGTTGTTGATCCTATTACATCACTTAGGAAAATTTTGGCAGCCTCTCGGTATGAAAAATGACCCTCCTCTTGTTCTCAAGTTGATGTCCTTTTTATAAGCCTCTTTCCTCTCTAAATGGTGCTTATCCCCTATCTAAGTTGGCATGAATGTGGGGGTATCTAGAGTGTTTAATTCCCTATGTTGTTGGGAAAAAACTAGGGAGTCGTCATGATCATGCCAAAAATAAGTTTTTTGTCCCTATCTATGTATCTTATGTTTCATTTCTTCACCACTAGGGGCAAGCTATAGCAACCTAAAATTAGGGGATCTTATCCATTTTGTCTCCTAATCCATCCCATGTTGTTTTTTATTCCCCTAATGTGATTTATTGTTTCTTGGGCTTCCTAATGCTTTATTTTCAAGGTGGAGGAGGCTATGAAGTTCATGGTTGTTCTAGAGGTTTTTGTGCCAATTGGACCACTACTTCTAGCACTCTTCTTTTCTCTATATTGACCAATTAATCATGCAATATGTTGATACATGGCAAGCCATGTTGATTAATTTCCCTTCCTCCTTTCAATATTCTAAATGATTTGTCCAGCTCGAAGTAAGGAGTATAGTTAATCTCTTTAATGTTATAAATCAATATTTTTAGTAGGGCCCAGGTGGCAATAATTGCTCACAAGTGATTTTAAATTTCAATGGGTGTGGGAATAGTTTGCATATTCGGTACAACTATCAAACCAAGAAGAGATATTCAGAACATTATTTTATATACATCTTCGAGGTGCAACCTCAAATTTTCATCTCTTTGGCAAGGGAGACCATGGTTGATCATTGTGCTCATGTCTATAAGGAATGGTTGAATGAGATTTTCTGAACCTGCAACCCTCCCTTTGGTGATCCCATGACTATTGAATTTATTAATACAAGTCTCAATATCCATTTACATCAAGGTCGTGTCCTTCATTCCCAATAATGCAATATTTTCCAGGGAGAGTGAGTTGATGACTCCCTTTGCTACTTTGTTAATCTCATAGTTATTATGTATGTCCTTTTCATTTCTATTGAGGTACTTAACAACCTTTTTATGCAAAATATCAAGTTCTAAATAAAATTAAAATTGATTCCTTATTGAAGGGAGATCATCATAAATGTATCCCCAAGCATAATTATTGATTTCCCTAGGGGATTTTATCATCCTATCTTCATTGAGGGCCTCCTCATGTATGATTTTCCATGCTCCTATCTCATCTTTGAGTCTTGAAATCTCTTTATTGTGCTCATGCAATTTTTTCTCCATGTGATCTAATTTTTCTCCTTATTTCTTTAGTTTTCTTTCCATTTCTCATCTAGATCTTATGTGGATACTGCTTCTAATGCATTATTTCCTACTTTTTTTTCCATTCTAAAAGTTCTTGATTCAGTTGTTCAATTATTTTTTCCAACTGTGATGCTGACTCAGTGGAGGAAGATGGTTGATTGCTTGAAGATGCTAATTCCCTTTCTTTGTGAGCCTTAATGATCTAATGTCAAAGGGATTGATCAAGGTGTTGGATCCCTCTAGTTGAAGAGTTAAATCATTTGTTGCATCTTGTCAGGCCTCTATATCATCAATTATATATTCCATTACTTGTTTTGTGTTGATGGAGAGGAAATTTACCTTAAGAAATATACTTCATCAACCATTTTTGGATGCTCATCTAACATTTTCCATGTTCGCGGGAAGAGTCAGAGCCATCCTGGAGCTCTCTAGAGTTTTTATTCTCTCGTCCTTTTCTCTTATAAGAGAAATGAATTCTATTGATTCTTCCTTCCCTTTCCCTACTCATAACAGTCTAGTTTGCAACCTATCCATTTATGCTTCTAATGCCTTTACCCTGGAGCTTAAAAATTGACTCTTGGTATTAGTGGCATCCAATTGTTTATGATAATTGTCACTAGAGGAGGCCACTTGAAGGTACTTGTTAAAGACTATGCTTCTATATCCTTGGTTCATACAAACATCGTATTTAGGCAGGATTCATGTTGTGTCAAAAGTCACCTAAAGAGCTCTCCAATCCAATGGATACATTTCCTTGTATGTTTTATGCACCATGGGTTCCAATGTAGTCACAACAAACTATAATATGGTTGGATCATATCTAGTTAGCAGCCTTAATTGTGCCCGATATTCCATCGTTTTAGGGGCAAGAATGTCCTTTTGGGTTTCTTCCCTTCTCCTTTGTTCCTCCCTGAGTATCTCTAAGAGGTCACATGTATCCATGGGTTGAATTACATTATCCCATCATACATGGTGCCCTGCTTCTTGAGAAGAGATTGTAGTGTTTGTGCTAGTGGCCCCCTCAAAAGGTACAATAGAAAGAAAAAAATATTCAATTTAGAAGGAGAGGGAGAGGGTCCTAGGTGAGGAGAAGTATCCTCCTCTTGCTAAGCATTGTTGGGATCAAGGACTTCTTGCTTTGCACTTTCAAACATCGGTGTGGTTTCTTGCCTCATTTCCTCCATTAACTCTTGGATGGGGGGACCCCTTCTGGCCTTTTTTTGCTTAAGTTACCTGTGAACCTATTCTTCCTCTTCCTTTCTCTTCTCAATCCTTATCATGGCCATGAGGATGTCTCCTAGATTCTTAGAAGCTATAGTAGTATATTATTTACCAATTTATTCTAGTTTACTAAAGGGGATTCTCAGGATCTTAAGTAGCCTGTGAGGGGTTGACTTTGTCCCATAAAATATGATTATTGTAAAATATGCCCTTAGGAACCAATCCCATCTCTTTGTGACTTTTCCTAATTGTAAATAATATATAATTTCAATAGGAATCCTTGGAGGTTCTCTTCCTAGGCTGGTAGAGTATAAGCCACATACATAAATCCTTATACATATTTGAGAAAGGAAGCTCTAGGTTCTGCTTTCTTCACCCACGATAACCAATCAAAACCCCTAGTGGGTAAAACTCCAATGGTCTTCTCCAAGTTGAGAGCTTCGACATGGTGTTCATGTTGGTGTATGAATAGGTATACCAAGTATGAGGGGTACATGAATACCCTAGTGGTTGAGGAATTAGCCAATTGTGACCTCATGCCTATGATTATGGCTTTTGCATACCTAAAATTAGGGATGTTACGTGAATTGTAACCATCAACCATAGCCATCATATCCCCATATATGTATTCGTTGGTATCCCCCCCCAAGGTTAGGGTGAAAATAGAGAAACAATCTTGAGCCCGGAGTGTGAATCTCTTAATTTTTGAAGGGGTAGGGATAATCTCATTATATCCCTGGTTATATTGGAGGCTATAAAAGATATTGTCCCTTTGAGATTGATTCAACTTTGTATATATCTTTGTCTAGCTCTGATGTGACATAAATAATGTACCTAGTGATGTGCCAACATTTGGTTGAGGGGTAGGGCATGTATGTGGAATAATATAGTTGTGTCATCTGCAACAGTGATGGCGGAAGAAGTGGGTTGATAATTTTGAGCACACAAATTTAAAATTTTTGGAAAAGGGAAGGTATCACAGACAATATGTTGAGCTGACCCGAACACTTAGAGGGTGTTGTATGATTGACTTGAGGTAAATATTTCATAGGAAATGCCTATCAACTGCTTTAGGGATGAATTGGTCATGTGAGGGGTAGTTATGCGAGCAAATTTGTCAACAAAAGGGGTGATTGGCGATGAATATACTTCACTGGTATCAAGGTGGCACTAGCAAAGTGGAACGAGGTGATCCATGAGGTGGCTTTGATGCCTTTGGGCATGCTTGTGGGGATTTTAACATAAGAAAGAGACGATTTTTAACACGAAGGGGTTCGAGAATCAAACAAGTTCATATTTTTTAATTGAAATCGACCAAGTCGGGATTTCAAATGACACTCGGTGATGAGGAAAAGAGTATCAATGGTTTATTTGACATAGAGTTGGCATGCTTCATGGTTCAGTTGCGGTTTCTCGAGCGATTTTACGAGTAATCCTGGTAAAAAATGTGCTCTGTTAGTTCACTCAGTGGCTTGAATTCAATATAGAATGGGTGAATGAATGGTCGTGAGTATTTAAAGTGAGAGTAAATATTCATTTATGCCTTACAATCCTAGCATTAAGTGTCATTCAAAGCTATCATAGGATGGTGTCAACATCTTTTTATCCAACCTAGAGAGGCACACGACTGATCATATTTGTGTTTCAAGGTATGACACGGATGGACCTACCCCCTATAATATTTCATTAGCGTGTGAGTCTCCACCGAGGTTTGGTCTTAGGTGTCAAGGAATCCATTAAGGAATATTCCTTATTCCATTGAATCCCAATGTTGATCCTTAGCCTTCAATCTTGAAACAAGATTCAATTTGCATCATTGGTGCAAGCACCACACATGTGAGGCAACTTCTTTCCCTTTATATGAATGTCTATGATCAAGTGGCCAACATTTCTTAAGTTAATTTTGGTTGTTAGTGAGGATATCACTTGTGCCAAGTTCTGATCAGTTTTCATTGCATGAATTGGTGTAATCACAATATGAGACTTACACGACAAATCTTATACCATTCACTAGGAACCCCACTATGTTACCTCCCAATCAAGTATTGTTGCACGAACAATTGTGATCACCTAATGATACTTGCATGGTAGATATCACACCATTCATAGGGGATACCTCTACATTACCTACAGATCAAGTATTGTTCCACAAATGGTTGTGATCACCTGATGAGACTTGCATGGTAGATCTCACATCGTTCATAGGGGACCTCACTCCCTTGCCTCCCAATCAAGTATTGTTGCACGAATGGTTGAGTTCATTCTATGGGACTTGCATGATAGATATTCCATCATTCACCAGGGTGGTGGGGTTCCTGTCCCATTAACTTTCAACCTTGTTCATGTGCGTTGATGGTTGATATCTAACGAAATACACTTTTCCTAGAGTGATCTAGGTCATTTGTAGGGAGAATTTCCCTTTTATCTTTCGACAGGGCAGGCTTGAGAGGATGATCATGATTTTCTACCATTTTATCTATGGGGATGTTGATCATTCATGATTTATGAATTGACCTTGACCTCCAGCTACTCCCTTTCTCTGTGATTGAGCTGAGATTTATGATCATCGGGAGAGGGAAATGTGGATAATTTAGGTGAACAATGAACAGTTCATTTCAAGGAATAACATGCACCAAAGGAGATTGAGCTTATTTGTGCTTGGGTAAATAACCCTACTCCAAAGGAAAATAATTCAAATGGAAGATCGACTAACGTACTTAATTAGACTAGCATTGGCTCATCTCCCATCAATGAGTATAACACTGATGTATTGTTTGATATTGAATTTCCAACGTTGTTCCTTGGGGATGAATCATATTGGTTGCAACCACATATGTGAAATGTTCACCTTCATGAGTATGTAAAACATCTTCTCTGGTATAACGACAACAAGTAATTTGGAAGGCACCTTTCGTTAGATACTTTTTACTTAATATCATCATGAGACATTGTGCTCAAGCTTCCTCTGTAGGTTTTGTTACAAAAAATATGACAGAAATACCTACAATAATGAATGAGGAACGAGAACATTTACAAACTCTTATAGATTCACAACTTACATAAAGATTAATGATGTTTGGAAGTGTACTAAGAGGTACATGTGAAAATTGGAGTAAGTGTTGTGTAGAGTTATTTGAATTGATTCAACAAATTAGGTGTCCCATAATATTCTTCACACTAAGTGTGACAGATATGTAGTGGCAATATTTGCATAAATTAATTCCTAGTACTTACCTCATGGATATAGGGGAATAAAGGAAGCAGAGACATCAAAATGTAATTGATAATCATCATATTGTAGCACATTATATGCACTTGAGACATACAATGTTTCAAGATGAGATTTCCTATCGTTTTCATCAAGCTACAATTTATTGGTGTCGTTATGAAGCAACATAATGGATCTCCTCATCCCCAGATGCGAGTGAGAGAAGGGAGGCATCAAAGCATGTGGAGAGAGGGGGAAACCACGTGACGGCCTCTTAGGGATGATCACTAGTGGAAGGGACGCATGTGAAGGGTTCGGGGAAGTAATGAAGGAGTGTGGTAGGAGAACAGATGGGACACTAGTAGTTAGCATGGTAAGTCGACAGTACGAGAGGAGATGGGAATTTCAGTCCAATTCATGGGGGGTGTTTTCAGAACAAGGAAACGACTTCTCCATGGGTACATGCCTTAGCTTGGGCTCGTGGTGATATTCCAAAGATACAATGGTAATTAATGGGGCGGCGATATTAAGTGGGGAGGAGGGACAGACCCACCGATGCGAAAGCTTGGTGTTTGTGTTGATGGTGCATGGTGGGGAATCTGAAGCAGGGGGAATAGAGAATTTGGAAAGTCCAAGGTTTTGGGGGTATGGGTTGATGGAGGTGCATGAAAGGGAGTCCAACCAGGAGGCCAAGCAGAAGGAGGATGCAAGGCCGAAGCAGGAAACTTGGGAGTAGCCGAAAGCGGCTCGGCTTGCTCAATTCTATAAATTAATGGTTCCTGTAGAGATTCGGGAGGAAATTGATAGGGTGGAGCAAGGTCTCTGGGAGGAATTGGAAACCATCAAACCAGAGGAAGACTTCGAATCTCATGTCATAGACTAGATTCAAGACCTAGGGACGACTCAGTCTCGCATGGCGTTGTATGAGTGCTTTGTTGCTACATTTTTGGTGGTGAAGGGCCTCCTGGATCGAGTGTTGATGGATCATGATGAGAAGGTGAAAGGCGATGAGGAGCCTATAAAATTATGGAAGGAGCACAATGCAGACTCTGGTATTATGCACAAGAAATTTTGTGTCATCGCGAGAAAATTAGGGATTCAGTTTGTGCCAAGGCCACAGGTTGAGGGGGTTAAGGCGTCAACCTCATTGCATGCTAGGACTGATGGCAATGTGGGTGAAAACCATGTTTCTTGAGGCTATTAGATATCTATAGTTTTTGGTTTAATTTGTCTATGTATGGGTATAGATATCAGTTTAAAGTTTTGTTTGTTAGGAAGAATGTTTAGGAGACTAACACTAGTTAGATGGATACATCTCAAGACTAAATTGGTAACCTTGAGTATTATAAATTATTTCTTGCTATGAAAAAAAAATGTTAAACTCTACATACAAATTATTCCTCACATTGAAAATGTTGAAGAAGGTACAATGCATTTGTGTTAGCTCTTGAGAGTGTATGGAACCAATTAATATTTCTCTAAAACATTCAACCTGTTTTAAGTAGAAGATAAGTTTCACTGTAGAAATGTGTAGGTTATTTATGAGAAAAGGGTTCATATTGGCACAATTGTACCCTCTCCGTATATCAAAATGGAGTTTGCAATATGAAACCACAAGAGGCGACATAATTATTATTGACCCAAAGGTAGCTCAGTAAGGATGGGGGGGCACCCTTGATGTACCATGTGGATTCCCCAAAAACTTAATTCCTATGTGTGGCAAATGGTTGGACTTTTGTTTTTCCACCTTTATGATATATGCACTATTATGTGTGATGTTGTATGTTTATGTGGTGATGTTGATACATTAATAGTAAGGATGGGGGCCACCCTTGATGTACCATGGATGCCTTGGATTGCAAGAGTCCAAAAGTCACCTAAAGAGCTCTCCAATCCAATGGATACATTTCCTTGTATGTTTTATGCACCAGGGGTTCCAATGTAGTCACAACAAACTATAATATGGTTGGATCATATCTAGTTAGTAGCCTTAATTGTGCCCGAGATTCCATCGTTTTAGGGGCAAGAATGTCCTTTTGGGTTTCTTCCCTTCTCCTTTGTTCCTCCCTGAGTATCTCTAAGAGGTCACATGTATACATGGGTTGAATTACATTATCCCATGAGACATGGTGCCCTGCTTCTTGAGAAGAGATTGTAGTGTTTGTGCTAGTGGCCCCCTCAAAAGGTACAATAGAAAAAAAAATATTCAATTTAGAAGGAGAGGGAGAGGGTCCTATGTGAGGAGAAGTATCCTCCTCTTGATAAGCATTGTTGGGATCAAGGACTTCTTGCTTTGCACTTCCAAACATCAGTGTGGTTTCTTGCCTCATGTCCTCCATTAACTCTTGGATGGGGGGACCCCTTCTAGCCTTTTTTTGCTTAAGTTACTTGTGAACCTATTCTTCCTCTTCCTTTCTCTTCTCAATCCTTATCATGGCCATGAGGATGTCTCCTAGATTCTTAGAAGCTATAGTAGTATATTATTTACCAATTTATTCTAGTTTACTAAAGGGGATTCTCAGGATCTTAAGTAGCCTGTGAGGGGTTGACTTTGTCCCATAAAATATGATTATTGTAAAATATGCCCTTAGGAACCAATCCCATCTCTTTGTGACTTTTCCTAATTGTAAATAATATATAATTTCAATAGGAATCCTTGGAGGTTCTCTTCCTAGGCTGGTAGAGTATAAGCCACATACATAAATCCTTATACATATTTGAGAAAGGAAGCTCTAGGTTCTGCTTTCTTCACCCACGATAACTAATCAAAACCCCTAGTGGGTAAAACTCCAATGGTCTTCTCCAAGTTGAGAGCTTCGAGATGGTGTTCATGTTGGTGTATGAATAGGTATACCAAGTATGAGGGGTACATGAATACCCTAGTGGTTGAGGAATTAGCCAATTGTGACCTCATTCCTATGATTATGGCTTTTGCATACCTAAAATTAGGGATGTTACATCAATTGTAACCATCAACCATAGCCATAATATCCCCATATATGTATTCGTTGGTATCCCCCCCCAAGGTTAGGGTGAAAATAGAGAAACAATCTTGAGCCCGGAGGGTGAATCTCTTAATTTTTGAAGGGGTAGGGATAATCTCATTATATCCCTGGTTATATTGGAGGCTATAAAAGATATTGTCCCTTTGAGATTGATTCAACTTTGTATATATCTTTGTCTAGCTCTGATGTGACATAAATAATGTACCTAGTGATGTGCCCAACATTTGGTTGAGGGGTAGGGCATGTATGTGGAATAATATAGTTGTGTCATCTGCAACAGTGATGGCGGAAGAAATGGGTTGATAATTTTGAGCGCACAAACTTAAAATTTTTGGAAAAGGGAAGGTATCACAGACAATATGTTGAGCTGACCTGAACACTTAGAGGGTGTTTTATGATTGACTTGAGGTAAATATTTCATAGTAAATGCCTATCAACTGCTTTAGGGATGAATTGGTCATGTGAGGGGTAGTTATGTGAGCAAATTTGTCAACAAAAGGGGTGATTGGCGATGAATATACTTCACTGGTATCAAGGTGGCACTAGCAAAGTGGAACGAGGTGATCCATGAGGTGGCTTTGATGCCTTTGGGCATGCTTATGGGGATTTTAACATAAGAAAGAGACGATTTTTAACACGAAGGAGTTCGAAAATCAAACAAGTTCATATTTTTTAATTGAAATCGACCAAGTCGGGATTTCAAATGACACCCAGTGATGAGGAAAAGAGTATCAATGGTTTATTTGACATAGAGTTGGCATGCTTCATGGTTCAGTTGCGGTTTCTTGAGCGATTTTACGAGTAATACTGGTAAAAAATGTGCTCTGTTAGTTCACTCAGTGGCTTGAATTCAATATAGAATGGGTGAATGAATGGTCGTGAGTATTTAAAGTGAGAGTAAATATTCGTTTATGCCTTACAATCCTAGCATTAAGTGTCATTCAAAGCTATCATAGGATGGTGTCAACATCTTTTTATCCAACCTAGAGAGGCACACGACTGATCATATTTGTGTTTCAAGGTATGACATGGATGGACCTACCCCCTATAATATTTCATTAGCGTGTGAGTCTCCATCGAGGTTTGGTCTTAGGTGTCAAGGAATCCATTAAGGAATATTCCTTATTCCATTGAATCCCAATGTTGATCCTTATCCTTCAATCTTGAAACAAGATTCAATTTGCATCATTGGTGCAAGCACCACACATGTGAGGCAACTTCTTTCTCTTTATATGAATGTCTATGATCAAGTGGCCAACATTTCTTAAGTTAATTTTGGTTGTTAGTGAGGATATCACTTGTGCCAAGTTCTCATCAGTTTTCATTGCATGAATTGGTGTAATCACACTATGAGACTTACACGACAAATCTTATACCATTCACTAGGGACCCCACTATGTTACCTCCCAATCAAGTATTGTTGCACGAACAATTGTGATCACCTAATGATACTTGCATGGTAGATATCACACCATTCATAGGGGATACCTCTACATTACCTACCGATCAAGTATTGTTCCACAAATGGTTGTGATCACCTGATGAGACTTGCATGGTAGATCTCACATCGTTCATAGGGGACCTCACTCCCTTGCCTCCCAATCAAGTATGTTGCATGAATGGTTGAGATCATTCTATGGGACTTGCATGATAGATATTCCCTCATTCACCAAGGTGGTGGGGTTCCTGTCCCATTAACTTTCAACCTTGTTCATGTGCGTCGATGGTTGATATCTAACTAAATACACTTTTCCTAGAGTGATCTAGGTCATTTGTAGGGAGAATTTCCCTTTTATCTTTCGACAAGGCAGGCTTGAGAGGATTATCATGATTTTCTACCATTTTATCTATGGGGATGTTGATCATTCATGATTTATGAATTGACCTTGACCTCCAACTACTCCCTTTCTCTGTGATTGAGCTGAGATTTATGATCATCGAGAGAGGGAAATGTGGATAATTTAGGTGAACAATGAACAGTTCATTTCAAGGAATAACATGCACCAAAGGAGATTGAGCTTATTTGTGCTTGGGTAAATAACCCTACTCCAAAGGAAAAAAATTCAAATGGCAAATCGACTAACGTACTTAATTAGACTAGCATTGGCTCATCTCCCATCAATGAGTATAACACTGATGTATTGTTTGATATTGAATTTCCAACATTGTTCCTTGGGGATGAATCATATTGGTTGCAACCACATATGTGAAATGTTCACCTTCATGAGTATGTAAAACATCTTCTCTGGTATAACGACAACAAGTAATTTGGAAGGCACCTTTCGTTAGATACTTTTTACTTAATATCATCATGAGACATTGTGCTCAAGCTTCCTCTGTAGGTTTTGTTACAAAAAATATGACAGAAATACCTACAATAATGAATGAGGAACGAGAACATTTACAAACTCTTATAGATTCACAACTTACATAAAGATTAATGATGTTTGGAAGTGTACTAAGAGGTACATGTGAAAATTGGAGTAAGTGTTGTGTAGAGTTATTTGAATTGATTCAACAAATTGGGTGTCCCATAATATTCTTCACACTAAGTGTGACAGATATGTAGTGGCAATATTTGCATAAATTAATTCCTAGTACTTACCTCATGGATATAGGGGAATAAAGGAAGCAGAGACATCAAAATGTAATTGATAATCATCATATTGTAGCACATTATATGCACTTGAGACATACAATGTTTCAAGATGAGATTTCCTATCGTTTTCATCAAGCTACAATTTATTGGTGTCGTTATGAAGCAACATAATGGATCTCCTCATCCCCAGATGCGAGTGAGAGAAGGGAGGCATCAAAGCACGTGGAGAGAGGGGGAAACCACGTGACGGCCTCTTAGGGATGATCACTAGTGGAAGGGACGCGTGTGAAGGGTTCGGGGAAGTAATGAAGGAGTGTGGTAGGAGAACAGATGGGACACTAGTGGTTAGCATGGTAAGTCGACAGTACGAGAGGAGATGGGAATTTCAGTCCAATTCATGGGGGGTGTTTTCAGAACAAGGAAACGACTTCTCCATGGGTGCATGCCTTAGCTTGGGCTCGTGGTGATATTCCAGATATATAATGGTAATTAATGGGGCGGCGATATTAAGTGGGGAGGAGGGACAGACCCACCGATGCGAAAGCTTGGTGTTTGTGTTGATGGTGCATGGTGGGGAATCTGAAGCAGAGGGAATAGAGAATTTGGAAAGTCCAAGGTTTTGGGGGTCTGGTTTGATGGAGGTGCGTGAAAGGGAGTCCAACTAGGAGGCCAAGCAGAAGGAGGATGCAAGGCCGAAGCAGGAAACTTGGGAGTAGCCGAAAGCGGCTCGGCTTGCTCAGTTCTATAAATTAATGGTTTCTGTAGAGATTCGGGAGGAAATTGACAGGGTGGAGCAAGGTCTCTGGGAGGAATTGGAGACCATCAAACCAGAGGAAGACTTCGAATCTCATGTCATAGACTAGATTCAATACCTAGGGACGACTCAGTCTCGCATGGCGTTGTATGAGTGCTTTGTTGCTACATTTTGGGTGGTGAAGGGCCTCCTGGATCGAGTGCTGATGGATCATGATGAGAAGGTGAATGGCGATGAGGAGCCTATAAAATTATGGAAGGAGCACAATGCAGACTCTGGTATTATGCACAAGAAATTTTGTGTCATCGCGAGAAAATTAGGGATTCAGTTTGTGCCAAGGCCACAGGTTGAGGGGGTTAAGGCGTCAACCTCGTTGCATGCTGGGACTGATGGCAATGTGGGTGAAAACCATGTTTCTTGAGGCTATTAGATAACTATAGTTTTTGGTTTAATTTGTCTATGTATGGGTATAGATAGCAGTTTAAAGTTTTGTTTGTTAGGAATAATGTTTAGGAGACTAACACTAGTTAGATGGATAGATCTCAAGACTAAATTGGTAACCTTGAGTATTATAAATTATTTCTTGCTATGAAAAAAAAATGTTAAACTCTACATACAAATTATTCTTCACATTGAAAATGTTGAAGAAGGTACAATGCATTTGTGTTAGCTCTTGAGAGTGGATGGAACCAATTAATATTTCTCTAAAACATTCAACCTGTTTTAAGTAGAAGATAAGTTTCACTATAGAAATGTGTAGGTTATTTATGAGAAAAGGGTTCATATTGGCACAATTGTACCCTCTCCATATATCAAAATGCAGTTTGCAATATGAAACCACAAGAGGCGACATAATTATTATTGACCCAAAGGTAGCTCAGTAAGGATGGGGGGGCACCCTTGATGTACCATGTGGATTCCCCCAACAACTTAATTCCTATGTGTGGCAAATGGTTGGACTTTTGTTTTTCCACCTTAATGATATATGCACTATTATGTGTGATGTTGTATGTTTATGTGGTGATGTTGATACATTAATAGTAAGGATGGGGGCCACCCTTGATGTACCATGTGGAATCCCCAACAACTAGTCATTGTTTGTTCTAAAGTGGCACTGCTTTTTCCATGATGGGATTGATACATTTCTAGCACTCGTTTTCAACATTATTGTGTATATTCCGCACGATTGAGATTCAATGTTTTTTTTCGCTTTACTATATATGTTCTACACACTTTGATATAAAATAAGCTTTTGAGAGATAAAGCAATTCTAGCCAAAATTTGGTATCTATCCTTCAACTTTGAATGTGACGAGGATGATGTATACTTTGCAAAAACTTTGAATGTGACGAGGATTATGTATACTTTGCAAAGAGAGGTTAAATTATTGGCAAGTAAAAATATATTTGTGGTTAAACTTGAAATATGATTCGGAAAGAAATATAATAAATAATATAGAGAGTTCAAATGCATGGATTATTTTAATTATGTAAATTAGTAATTAGTTGAGATTATTTGGATAAGGTTTAGATTCAATTTGCTTTGTTGTCATTATTACTTAAAAGTAGATTTAATAGCTCGTAAGCTAGACCAATAACTAACTTGTGATTTAACAAGGGCAAAGATGTATGAAGGCACACTCAAGATGGGGTCCCAGTCAAGGAGGTATCTACTCTTTTAGCTGTATCACAATGAACCAATGTCTCATTGAAGATTTGAACTTGGGTGGGGAGAGTGTGAAACTCTCCTCACCAAAACAACTTAATGAATTAAATAAAAATAAAACGTCGTAATTTGAGTTAGAAAAAAGTTGGAAAAAAGATATCTTTAATGAAACTTATAAAAATAAAGTTTTATGAAAAGAAAATAACCTGGAGAAACACTTCTAATATTTAAAGTTGTGAAAAAGTATGGTTAATTATATTCTTGGATTTGTGATGTTTCATGGATCTGCCACTTGAGTTTAAATGCTAGTTAGGAGGCATTTTCTATTTAAAGAGTGAGATCATTAAAAGAAGGAAGCAATCATTTTAGTACATGTCATTTTGAATAATTCATTTTTGAAATGTCGATAAAAAATGTCAAATATTTTTGGTCTCTATAATTCATTAAAATTTTAAGTGAACTATGTGAATTATTAAAAATAATTGTCCTCCAATTTCATAATAAAGAAAACATTTAAATATAAAATGTTTTTTTACCTTAACTTTTAAAAAATATAGGAAAAACATCTAAATATAAAATACTTTCGAACTTTAATTTTTAAATAACAAATATGAATAAATAATTGTAGAAAAACATCTAAATACAAAATTATTTTCATACTTCAATTAAAAAAAACTACAAAATGACTATATAAAATTAATACTACCTAAAATGATTATATATCAATATAAAGACGATAAAAACAAACTATAAACTATGTTAAATGAATCCTTAAATTACAAAGCAATTAGAATATGATGAAGAATCAATCCCTCAACTAAAAGTTAGAATATTTTGTCATACAATATGTACTTTTCAATTACTATTTTGTGTGTGATCCAATTATTATCAAATAATTTTTAGTGGAGCCTATATGAGAAACTAAAGCATCTTTTTAAAAAGTTCAATTTACTCACTTGTTATTGTCCTCAACATAAAGTATTCGAGTAGAGGCATTAGTTTAGGGTAGGTTTTCAAATTTTAGCAATTCCATAAAGGTTTATGTATAGTTTGTTTTTTTTAATTTTTTTTTAAAAGCACATTTATCTGGTTGTTCATTGGTGCCGTGTTAATGACGTTTGTCTAAGGTCTTGTGCCCTAGGTCTCGGCGACGGGTTTGCATCAGTCGTGTATTACTCTTTGTGCAGGCGGGTAGTACTCTATGTGCAAGCGTTCAGAGTGATTTTCCATTCTACTGTGCAGGCGTTCGGACTGATTTGCCAGCCATTCGACAACTGTCTAGGGGTTCGGACTGATTTGTCATCCATTCGATTGTCCAGGCGTTCAGACTGGAGGGTACGTAAGGATTCAGAAGAAACTAGTGGTCCCCAGTGCATGTGTTCAAGCACAACATTTTCACGTGATGAATTGGGTTGAGAGCTTTGCATGAAATAAGTATATAACATATAATAATAATAAAAAGTAGCAATTCATATATATGATGGTATATATCAGAACATACAAAAGTGCATGGCCCTTCCTCACCGAATTTTCGTTATAATTTTTGGTCGATTTGTTGAGCCCATATTGCAAAGATGTTTGATGATATAATATTCATTAAAAGATGACAACATGGATGTCATGTCCCCAATTAAATGATTTTCATATAAATAATTAAGTTGGCCTACCCAATTCCTAAGGGTTATGCGGAAGAACTAAAATATTAACATTTAACCCCAAGGTCTATAATTTCTCATGAAAATTCAATATTCTAAATTGATGGTGGAAAAATAGACCAATAAATTATGGAATAAATGTTAAATGCTCCAAAATGAAGTGGCATTAGGTCCTAGTTGGACTTGGGGGCGCATAAGTGGACATGTGGGGTCCACATGAGAGAATATTCCTCCTTTAAACATGGATCCATCCCCAAATTCAAGTTGGAAGGGAAGAGGTAACATTCATGAAGTAAGAGGAAGAGTCATAGGGCTAAAAATAGGCAATGACGGATTCTATGACAACTATGACAAGCATTATGACACTTATGACAAATTCTATGACACCTATGACATTTATGACAGATTCTATGACATCTATGAAAATGTAAGAGCTAAAAATAGAGCAAGAGGGCACATGAGAGGAGTTACACATCTCCAAAGAATCCAAAAGATTCCCCAATTCAAATTCATGGAGGAGTTGGAGACAAAAGATGAGCCAAGTGTCATGTGGGGCCAATGAAGGGTCATAACCCCCAGTAATTTGAATTTCATGAGTAATTAGGAGATAATTTGAGTTCTAAGGAGGTAAATGAGTCAACTAATGTTATTAAAAGGAGGCAAATTCGAAATGGAGTAGATTTTGGTCATTTGTTATTTGCATCTTTGCAATTTTGGAGAGCTTCAAGCTTGTCCTTGCACGGTGGATGTTCATCGACCTCCCTGCCATAAAATCAATTTCGAGGGTGCAAGATTCCCATCCAAGTTAGTTGATGGAGAGGCCATTAAGACCTATCAACATAGATTCATGATATTTTTTTATGTAGGTTCAACCCCCATCCGAGTTCGAGTTCATATTCTCTCATTCTTCTCTATTCTCATTCTACTATCTTTCTCTCAATGTTCATGTAAAGTGAGATAACGCACTCTTTGTTGCATATAGATAATGGAAGGATGATGTTTCGACATTATGAACTTGTTAATGGATGCATAAATATGTAATGGATATATCATGAGAGCCACAGCTCGAAATACTAAGCACTTCATGTACTATTTCTCCAAGTAACATTGATATTCGAGCTAGTTTCCTCTTTCTCTCAATGTCATGTAAAAGTGTGATGGCACACTTCTTGTTGCATATAGATAATGGAGGATTTATATTTCGACCTTATGGACATGTTAGCTTCTACATAACTCTGTAATAGACATATCATGAGAGCCATAGCTCGAAATACCAAGTACTTCATGTGACATTTCCAATTAAAACTGAGATTCGAGCCATTTCCCTCATAGTATTTTCATGGTGATTTTGGGATGATATTGCACTTGTTTTATATTAGATCTTTCTGAGATTTTTGTCTATGCTATGAGATTCATATGGATTTAAATTGATGGCCCAAATAATGTATGCAGAACCCTAAATTATTACTATAGTTTGTGACATAAATTCAAGTCCCCTTGCCTACCATTTTCACCAAAATTATATACTCTAGAAGTTGTTGTCCTTTGGGAGACCTATTCGACCCTAAAACCTGATATAATGTTGCAAACATGTTGTCCTTGATGTCCTATAATAGAGCCAAGTTTCAGACAGAATATTAGTGAATATTGTACAATGTTTGGAAGGGAAAACAATGGCTGACCTAGGGGGGATTCCACCAATCCAATTGAGTAGTTTTGTCCCGAATATTCTCTCCTTGTAAATTGAAGACCATGGATGTGTATAGCAGATGTTTGGGTTTATAATGAATGTATTAAAGTTTCATATGCCCTCCCAAGTCCCTCCTTCCACAATTCAAAATCATTTGGGGTCATTTGGTACAGTTTGGGATTTCACTAGTCCAAGGTTTGAAAATTGACCAAATTGAGTAAATTTTCAAATTGGGAATATTACAATGGACGTGTCATTCTCTTGGAAAACCAACATTACCCTACATATAGAAAAATCACACATTTTTAAAATCCCCATGCAGTCATATGACACTTGCAAGAAGCTAACAAAGAGACATGTAGGCTTAGGAAATGCGGCTCCACGATAGACGGATAATAGTGGATTCAAATGATAAACGCATACACAACAACAGTCGATAAATAGAAAGAATGTGAGATCAACAACATTGTAATGATTGTGGAGGACACACAATGAGTATTATGCCTTGCCTCATGTTTTCTTATCACCATTCGCAGAGAGACGCAACCAAAGCAGGAAACATCAAGAATCTACACTCAATTGTCTTTGATCATTTGTTTTTGTTAAATGTTGATTTTTTTTTGCTAAATTTACCTTTTTAAAGACTTTTTTTGGGTTAAATTTACCCTTTTTAAGGGAACACGATCATTTTGGAGAAGAAAACATCAACGATGTGCATTGCACTCAACTGTTTGTAATCATTTGTTTTTGTTAAATGTTTAGATTTTTATTTTTTAATTTACCCTTTTTTAAGACTTTTTTTTGGGTTAAATTTACCTTTTTCGGACTTTTGTATGAACCAAAAACCACTAGAAAAAACATTTTTTTTGTTTGCTACATTTTTTTACCCTTGGCCAAAATTATTAGAAAATACTTCTAGTCGGTACCAAGATTCTTTTTTTCCTATCTATTATTAGCTATTATGAAATTTATTTTGATGTAGTTAAAACAAGACCGGCAATTTTATTTTACAGGGATTAAAGACTCTCTTTCCTGAATTATTGTTAAGGTTCTCATATTCCATGCCAGCACCATGATAGGAAAGAAAAACAAATCCTAGCCACTCAAATTTACACCAAAAAATCAATTGAAAAACCAAAAAAATGATTTAAGGCTTAAATATTCAAACCTGAAGGATTCCAAGATAGATAAGACTAGCTTTTTTTTTCCCGACAGTACCTCCACACCGAATCCAACCACCTCTTCGACCTTCTTTACAAATTTGCCCATGTTTTTAGCATTTTGACAATTGTCTTTAACTTCGTTTGCTAGAATTCTGCCACTTGCTTGAAGCATCCCATGATGTTTAAAGCTCGCTGCTCGGTTCCCATGGGTTTCCTTTATCAACCCATTTCATTTCCTTCTGCTCAGAATAAATTGGATATAACCGCTCCTAAAGGGTGACCAATAGGTGTTTCAATTTCTTGGATAATGGCTCTTCACCCTTATATGTACATGACTTATGTTGGGTCGTCTCATTGAGTTACCTTCCGAACCCAACACAAATGCTTGCCAATGAGAAAAAAGAAGATACCGACCATCTATAAATTACAAATTTGCTATTGATCGATGTGAGCATTTTCTTCATCATGGATGGGATGCCATTGCTGTTGGAATATTTTATATTCCTTGGAAGGTAATAATGTCTTTGTATTATGTTGGAATATATCCACAATCTTATGTAAAAGAGTAATACATTTATCCCATATTCATTATGGTAAAATATACTCTTGATATTCATTATTATATAAAGAGATGTTATTATGGAGAATTATATTATCCCACATGTCATAGGTGAGAGTAAGTCCTCCTCATCTCTTAGTATATAATAGAGTCAAGGGAGTCACATCACTAATCATGATCTATACTTTCACAAGTATTGCTATATTGTATTAGGGTTATTGGCATTGCTCTCTGTAAGCTTGAGGGAGATATTCTGGAGATAATAGAAGACTACCTTCCCGTGGACGTAGCCCAATTGGGTGAACCACGTATAGCTGGTGTACTCTTTTCTCTTGTTCTCTTTTTGTTCTTATTTACTGTGATATGTTATTGCTTGCATAGATAGGTAAGCTAGTTTAGTTAGATCCATATCTCTGACATGGTATCAGAGCTTGTTGATATGATCTAGCAACTTCTATTACTTTCAAACAATATTTTATCATTTGGGCATTGATTATTTCTTGTAGATTTGCTTTCTATCTAGTAGCCATTAGGCTTCTCTTCATATCTAGGCATATTTCTGTAGCTTTTTATTTCTAACCCTAACCTTGTTGTGTATATTTTTGCAGAAATTTTTCAAGGGTTTCTTGATGTTGTTTTTGTAGATCTATATGATTTTATGATTATCCTCAAGGAGATCTATCTTCCGGTTGTTAAAATGGCATTTTTGTCCAAGTTTGGTAGACTTTGTGCAGGTTTATGTGTTCGGCAGATTCGACACTGTTTTTGGCCTTAAACTAGACACTCGCGACTGTTTCTTCGCAGAACCCGTGGTTAACCGCAACTGTTTTAACTGTGAACCCGTGAATACACTGCATACTCGTGGCTTGTTAGTGCGCAAACCTGTGTATGCTTCGGCATACTCGCAACTGTTCCACTGCCCAACCCGTGCTTACTTCAGTATATTCGCGACTGTTCCTGTGTTGAACTCGCGCATGCGTTGGCAGACCCGCGACTTCACAGTGCAGAGACCCATGAGTACCCACGACTCCATTACGCCGCAACCCACAAATCCGCATTTGAATCTACTGTCAACCCGCGAGAAACCGCGACCTTTGCTTAGCAGAACCCGTGAGTATCAGTGTTTACTCGTAGGTTTCCTGTTGGCAGACCCGCGAGTGACCATAACTCGGTCAATATTTACCGGAAATTTTAGTAACACCTGTTTTTGGAACTGGAGAAGTTGTTTTGCGTCCACCTATGCAAACAAAATAGAAGTCTAGGCAAGTTTGGGTACTTAATCAAAAGGGTTGTAAGTAAAAGTTTATCTTTCCTTTACTGTTTTTCTAACTCTGTTTTTTGCAGATTCAAATCAGTACGGTAAAGTATTTAAGTTTTCTTTTATTCATTTTTTGCATTTAGGTTTTGCTTCTTTCATGTTTATTAGGAGATTATTTCTTGTTCTTGGTATATATTTGTCTCACATTTCTATATGGAAACATTGGCATCTTTTAAGGGCATGGATCTCTAGTATTTTGTCATGATGATAGCTATAAACCATCTAATGCTTAAAAATTTTAACAATATACTTAATAATTAATTTGTTCTTTTTTTATCATATTTAATCATGTTGATTTCCAATCATGTCATGTTTATAAAAGCAATTTTATAAGAACAATCTCATTTGTGTTATCTTGTGATCATTATTTGCTTTATTTATGAGTTATTGCTTACCTTTGTGTAAAAGCAAGTTCATTATTTTTTATAAGCAATCTCTTTATGATCATTATATGCTCTTGCTAATTAATTTCTTGAGTAAAGTCAATTTTTGAATCTATGTGATATCATGCATTGATCATAATTTGCTATATGTTGATCATATTAAACATTTTGATTTCATATATATGATGTCATGTTTATTTCGATCGTCTTTTACTCAATATTTATATGGCTTTGAGCAATCTTATAATCTTGAAATATTTGTCATGGGCACATTGTTCTTGTTGCAATGGGATTTCTATTCTTATGATTGCAGAGGTTATCTTGTTCCTACTTGTCTCTAGCGTTCCTATATGGAAGCATTGACATTTTCATGGCATTCATCTCTTACATATTAACATCATACTAATAAGAAATGAAACTATGCTTACGATTAGTTGCTTAATGACTAAATTTTTTCATATATTTAAGGAAATCTTGGGCTTACTATTTATATGTTGTGGCTGACACTTAATGTGTAAAAGTAACTTCATTTTCCTTCATTTTCAAGTTAATATTTTATTTGATCATATCATGTTGCCATCTTTTATATGATGTTTGTTAACCTTTGGTATATAAGCATTTTTCATTTTTGTATGAGAAATGTTGTTTTTATGATCTTTATATGCTTTAATCTTGGAAGTTCTTGTGCAGATAAGTTCTTTGTTTATATTTCCATCTTATTCCAGCAATATTGAAGCACCATCTTCTACTGTTAAAGTCATGATGTTCATTTGTATGATATCATTTTCGATGTATAGACCATTGGGGTCTTGTTTCTTCGATGTTTGAAATCTTCTACAAATATTTATATTGCACCTTGATTGGAAGAATGTCTGTTATCCGCATGTGTATTGGCCATCTGGGTATTTTGTACACTGTTGTGGTGTTCTTAGCCACATGTTCTATTGTATCAGCCATCAAAAGGTATCTATACATTTGTGTGGATGTTATCTCATAGTTCTTCAACTATCAATTATGGTTGTGATGATTCTTGTGGTGATCTAGGCATCTTGTGGATCTAGTAGCCATGATGGCTTCTATTTATATCTGGGCATCTTGTTGGTGGATTGCGTCACATGTTTGTTTCATTGTAAAGCCTGGTTCGTGTGCACTTTCATGGTTTAGTGAGAAGTGGTTGTTCTTCATCAAATTCCATCAGCCGAAGTGTTCTTCTTATTTGCAACTTTGGTTCTTCTGGAAGTTGTCATCAAGGGGGAGCAGTAATGACTCCTTCCTTCCTTTGTTAGTGGGATTTTCTCCCAGCCATCAATAAAGGGGAGTGTTGGAATATTTTATATTCCTTGGAAGGTAATAATGTCTTTGTATTATGTCGGAACATATCCACAATCTTATGTAAAAAAGTAATACATTTATCCCATATTCATTATGGTAAAATATACTCTTAATATTCATTATTATATAAAGAGATGTTATTATGGAGAATTATACTATCCCACATGTAATAAGTGAGAGTAATTCCTCCTCATCTCTTAGTATATAATAGAGTTAAGAGATTCACATCACTAATCATGATCTATACTTTCACAAGTATTGCTATATTGTATTAGGGTTATTGGCATTGCTCTCTGTAAGCTTGAGGGAGATATTCTGGAGATAATAGAAGACTACCTTCCCATGGATGTAGTCCAATTGGGTGAACCATGTATATCTGGTGTACTCTTTTCTCTTGTCCTCTTTCTGTTCTTATTTACTGTGATATGTTATTGTTTGCATAGATAGGTAAGCTAGTTGAGTTAGATCCATATCTCTGACAATTACTTCTACTCATGCTCGTATTGTTATTAAAGCATCCATGGCATTCAGTGACCGAGGAAACGTGAGAAATTTGTTGTCAAAACGAAAAACGTTATGATCGATTTATTAAATATGTCACCCTGGGATTGAACCAAATACTTCATGAACCGACTATTTGGTTTTTATCGCCTTTGAATCACCGGGTTGAAGAGTTGCAGTGGGTCGTTTGGGCTTGTACTAGCGATGCCTTGGATTGCAAGAGTCCAAAATCTAGTGTTTACCAACTTGATTTTTATTGCATGCATGCATGCATGGAAACCACGTGTAGAGATGTAGTCCTTGGTCAAGGTTCCCTCGTGCCATTCCTGTCCAACTCAATGAACATGTCAGACTGTCCATGATGAAAATGCCACTTGGACACTATCTAATTTATGTCGGGAACATTTTACCAACTTGAATTTTGATTGTGTGCATGGAAACCACACGTAGAGATGTAGTCCTTGGTCAAGGTGCCCTCGTGCCATTCATGTCCAACTCAATGAGCATGTCAGACTGTCCATGCCGAAAATGCCACTTGGACACTATCAAATTTATGTCAGGAGCATTTATAATTTCCTGTCCAGCTCAATGAGCATGTCAAACTTTGCATATGGAAAATTCCACTTGGACACTATCTAAATCGAATTTCTATTGGGAGCATTTATAATTTCAAGAGGACTATATGTGCTTTGTAACACCATGAAATATTCTTGCTATGCCTATGAATCAAATTAAAAAATTCAAAATAGAGGTCCTTCCAAATAGGAAAAGTGAATTAGCCCCATATTTCCAGCTTTAAGAAAATCGATGTCTGCTCATAGAGATGTTTTTATAAAAAGTCTACAATAGTCATTGAAAGGAAGGAGCAATAGGGGCACATAAGCCGAAATGTAATACAGATAAAGGGGAACAGACTCATCTGATAGATTCAAGAGAGCAAGACTACCATACACAAAGTAACAGGGTAAAATGTCTTATTGTCCACTTTAACATAAACTTTTGTAAACCACCAAACTTCATATATAACCTTGCCAACAAGACAGGAAAAAATAATCCACGCGAATACAGACAATGCAAACAAAATATATTATTATTTTACGAATAGAGGAAGAGTTTATCATATGATTATCTATAGATCGTGAAATCAAAACGTGATACAATGCTATTTCAAAATCATACTAATTTATTAATGAGATTAATCAGGATAATGTGCGATCTATATTGCTTTGCCTCCTTTAGAATTTCCATTCAATTATTTTGAACACAATGTAATTTTATGTGCTTTTTTATTTTAAATATATATTGAAAAAATACAACAAAAATGAAGTAATTGTCCTTACCAAAGTCATTCATCCTTAATTTGAGTGTCAACCTACAAAGGACTAGTAGGTTGAACAATTAGATTTTCGGTTTTTGAGTTTTGTGAACTATGTCAACTTTAACCTTTAAATCTAAAAGGTTAGATATTTGATTTTTAATTTAAATTTAAAAGGTCAGATATTTAATTTTTAATTTTTTAAACTTAACTTTTCATTAATCTTTATATCGTTTTTTTTTAAGCAAAAAGAACATCATTCTATTAAAGGTGGTTCAAAATTACAATCAGTCTTTTACCATCCATCAGGGTGCTTGAATAGCCACCTTTGAGATTACAACATTGCTCCTTTTCTTCATTCCCGAAACAAAAAATAAGATAAGAAGTGTGATACTCGAGAACAGAGCTACTATAGCTACATCCGTTACCAACAGAAGTCCCAAATCTACTAACCAAGCATGAACTTACAAGGCCAAAAGAGTATATCATCCCCATAATAATGACAGTATTACAAAAGAAGTGACCACAGTCGAAATAACAAACGAAGCAAGTTCTCATAGACGTAAGCCGAGAGCAGGTAATTTAAAAGGTTCTACATAACATCAAACCAGAGCAAGATACCAGCAGAGTCCCAAAATCATACTAGAAGACCTCACAGGCCCGAAAATAGAGAGTACCTTAATAAACAAAACACAGGACAAGGCAAACTCCCACCGCGAAAACCACAACACCTCAGCTAGCCGATCCAGCTTCATCCTCAATGTGAATAACCGACAAAGGAACCATTGTAGCAGCCTTACCATGGATGTCACAGACCTTCTGCTTCATCTCCTTGCTCAGCTTAGATATGTAGTCAATACCCAAGTCACCAACAATATCATCTAACTTCATATGTATCCATTTGGATTCCTCGGCATGCTCTTTACACAGTTCTTCCAATTTCTTCATTCTCTCCAAACCAGCCAGAATGTCCATGTTAGCACCCAAGGTCTGGGCAATAATAGTTTTAGTAACCCAGAGCGTAACCACCACTCGATTATAGAGAGCCATACGACCTTTGGTGTTGCCAGGGTCCTGGACCCAATCGGCCATCGCAATCGCTTCAGGAGGAAGCTCTTGCTCACCCACCGTTCACCATAAATTACCTTCCAATTCCTCAAGCTCATTTTGCATAGGCTCCGAGAACAGGTGACGAAAGAAAACAGCAGTCATGGCCGCTCTCCACTGGTCTCTACTCGGTCCAGTCATAGCTAAACCCTCCTAGTTTCTGGTACTAGTATCACCCTGGCCATGACGGCCCCTACAAGCAGGACACCCTCTCGGCGGCATACTCTTAACAACAGAATCAGACACACAGAAAAACAGCAGAGGATTCAACACGGCGAAGAAAATTGCAAAAAGGTTACAGATATGAGGAGTACCAACCCTGTGAGGGGAATTTAAAGACCATGCGCCACTAAACACCATTAAATTCCTCATAATGAAATAAGCTTTGTCATACTTCCCCATGTCCTTAAGAGACACCATGATCTCGAGCTTTGTATCCTCACTTCTAATCGTGGGAGATCTAAAACCAGTCACCATCCCATACTGACGATCACAATTCATAATGGCTTTCACAGGCGAATAACCCCTAAAAGGACAGGTCGTTAAATTTCCACCATCATTCCCATAAGGTCTCCAGTGCTCTCTGCACATACTAAATCCCCACCCTAAATCTTCCATCCTATCTCATTACTCCAGATGCCTACTCGTAACATCATTCTTCCCATAAATGTCACTCTTCGCAATGTGCATGCATTCATTCTGACACGTGCTTATCCTCATGTCAATCTTCTCGCCATCCCATCCATCATTGACGCAGCTTTCACCATGGTTGGTGAGCGCGTCATCCAGACAGTTGGCACTACGTCTTATATGGTGAAAAGTGATTGCGGTCATCGTTGTAATAATATTTTCCAGACACGTCAACCTCCACGCCAACCTCCACGCTGGTGAAGTTTAGCCGCCCAACTACCATTCAACAGCCTGGTGACGATCTGAATCAGCATATTGGAGTCCCCTTCCACCTGTATACATCTGATGCCACGTCTAACTGCCATGCATAACCCCTGTAGAAGAGCCTCACACTCTGCCACATTATTGGTTTCAACACCTAGGTGTCCATAGTAGCTATACTGAACATTTCCTTGTTCGTCCTGAATGACACCCCCGTATCCTGTGATACCCGTCGGATTACCCTTCGAGGCTCCGTCAAAGTTAAGTTTAGGCCACCCAAGACGAGGGGGAGACTAGGTCCCCGGACTAACCATGGAAGGACGTCGAGCCTGAATGCTACCAATATGATTAGGTAATGTCTGAATTCCCCAGAGAGAAAGGATACTACCTTCATTCGCCGGTAAGTTAAGATCTTCCTCTTTCCAAATAGTTAATTGCAGGGTTTCCACAATTCCACATTGGATAAGATTCCATATATTATTACATTGTTGAATTTTTCCAGTAAAAATGCGCCGGTTCCTCTCTATACTTCCCAAACAAGAAAACCAGGGAAAAGATCCCAGATTATGTTGATAATTCTCCCCTGAAAGGGATCCTTCCTCCAACCTTTAATAGTTCCCATAGGGTTCGCATGAATTCTATCCGATAATCGAAAAATCATGGCTCCCTTATCCCAAAGTTCAGAAGCGGAGCCACACTCATCAAGAAGATGACCAACCGTTTCCCCATGTCTTCCACAGAGAATGCAATACGATGGTCCCTCAAAGCCCCGTTTTATAAATTTGTCCCCAAGTCAAAAAAAAATTGTTCAGCATCAGCCAGAGAAAGAGGGTAATTTTGGGCCACAGCTTACTATCCCACAGGCGTTTCCACATTGTGTCATTGATAGAATTATCATTCCCATTGTGAAGATAATATGCCTCCTTCATGGTGAACATCCCCTTCGGCCTGTAGCCCCATCGTAGGAGGTCCAATCCAGACTGCACTTTAATCATACTCTGTTGCAGGATTCTATGAATTTGTTTTCCGGTCTCCTCGTCGTAGTTCTCCTTCCACCAGTTGAGAGGTTTCCACAACCGAAACCCTTTACCATTTGGGTCCTACATCCAATAATGAGCTATTGTCTGCCAATTGTGGTTGATCGCAGGAGAATCCATAGGAATGTTATTTATCAAGGTTGACAGAGCTGGCTCTTGCTGCCAAGCATCATACCAAAAATTGGTTGATGTTCCTTGCCTGACTTCCCAGAAACAGTGATTTTTTATCAGATTCCTACCATTCCTTGCCATTTTCCAAATTTGAGATCCCTGCTCCGGACCCTCCATCCTGACCCGGTCATGTCTTTCCATTCCTAAAGCATACTTCTTCGCCCAAAAACCAGCCCACTGCTCGTTAGTATGATTGAGCCATCGCCACCAGATCTTGGCACCACACACTAAATTCATCTTCTCCGGATCACGAAGACCAATTCCCCCTTCTTGTTTAGGTTTTCACAGAGTCTCCCAGTCCACCAAGGGCCATTTCTGATGCTCAATATTGCCTCCCCAAAGAAAGGATCGTTGGATATCTCTGATCTCCCCGAGAACCTATTTTGGGGCCGATAAGACTGAAAAAAAATACAAAGGCAGAGATTGCAGGACACTTTTAATCAAAACCACTCTACTCAGAAAGTTTAGAGCCCTGAAGGTCCAGTTTGAGAGTTTCTCATGCATCTTACTTAGCAATTCCTCCCATGACACCTTCTTAAGAGTTTTATCCGATAGGGGAGCACCTAAATATTTGGTTGGAAGGGAGCTCTTGTTGAAACCCAGAATCCTTAAAATATTCCTTTGAGTAGCAGGGAGAGTATTGAAGAAAAAAACCAGCGATTTATCCATATTCAAGGTGAGCCGTGACACTTGTAAGAAAAGGTTTAAGGCCTTTTTTATTTGCCTGGCTTCCTAGACCAAAGAGTGGCCCATTAATAGAGTGTCATCAACAAACTGCTGATGAGTGATAGCTTTGTCATGTTGAGGAAAAGTAAGACCTTTAATTTTCTCCTGATCAACCAAATGGGTAATAAGCCTGCCAAGACCCTCCGTCATAATCACAAAGAGAAAGGGTGATATAGGATCCCCTTGACATATGCCCCTAGTTGGTTTTAAAACAGCCGAAGGGTGTCCATTAATAAGAATAGAAAAGAACGCAGAGGAAGTCAGATTAGCAACCCATTTGATCCAGGTCTCACTGAAACCGAAGGAATCCATTATCTCTTTCATATACTTCCAACTAAGTTTATCATAATCTTTCGAGAGATCTAACTTCAGAAGCATCCCAGCCTTTTTAGTACTCTTAAGGGAATCTAAGACTTCCTGAGCCAGGATAATACCATCCAAGATCTGTCTTCCTTCCACAAAACCTATCTGTTTAATGGAAATCAAAGATGGGAGGATGGGTTTAAGTCTATTAGCCAGGACTTTCGTAATGAGTTTGTAAATGATATTACATAACGATATGGGTCTAAACATCTCATCTCTTTCAGTCCTAGGAGTTTTCGGGATCAAGGTAAGAAAGGTGGAATTTAAAGCAGGTAGAACCCCTTTCATTTGTCTCGATTCTTCCACCACCTTCCATACTTCAAATTTGATCAAGTCCCATAAATGGTGAAAAAAATTAGCCGTAAAACCATCAGGCCCAGGGGATTTACCATCCTCCATTTGATTAATTGCATCCTCAACCTCCTGGAACTTAATAAGATGAATGAGCATCTCATTCTGCTCATTAGTTATAATACGAGGAATTATATTCTTGATCTCCCTACAGGCAGCAGATCGATCAATAAGGGGCTCTGTCGTCACACCCTTGAAGTGAGATAAGAGTTCCTTCTCAATATCCTCATGTGAATCCACAATAACTCCCTCATTAGTACGAAGCTTACAAATCTGATTCACATGTCTATGTTGTATGGTAGCTCAATGAAAGAACTTAGTATTCTTATCCCCATCCCTTAGCCATTGGTTTCTAGACTTCTGTTTCCACAACAGTTCCTACTGTTTATGTCTTTGGTATAACTGTTCGGATAAGTTCTTTTCCTCCCCATCCAACTCATCCGTCATGTCGGTTCTCATGACACTCTCCTGAACCAAAGCCATCTTATCTTCAAGCTCAGAAATATCAACAAAAATGTCTCCAAAAACATCTTTATTCCATCTCTTAATATTTTGTTTTAACAGTTTTAATTTTTGCTGGAAGCAGTACATTTTAGTCCCTTGAGGAGGAGTTGTACTTCTCCACCACTCCTCCACCTTATTATGAAAGTCTTTATGAGTAATCCAAAAGCTTTCAAATCTAAAAGGCCTATTCATATTATTACCAATGTTACTCCAAATGAGGGAGATTGGCCAATGATCAGAGCTGGAAGACGCTAGAGGATAGGAAGACAGAGTGCCTCCTAACAACATAGTGCTTTCCGACATAAATCTATCCAATCTAGCAGCCACCAGGTGTTCCCCTCCCCATCTATTATTCCAAGTGAATCCAATGCTCCCCATAGCCACATCAATTAATTTACTATTCTCAATGAATTCATCGAATAAAGTGTTGTCCGGAGTAAGGATTCACCTTCCCCCTTTCTTCTCAGTCAAAGATCTGATCAAGTTAAAATCCCCCCCCATAATCCAATGCTTTCCTTCAAACATACTTCTGAGCCAAGAAAGACTATTAATGAAATTCCGTTTCTCAGGGTGACTACTAGGCCCATACACATTAGTGATGATCCCCTTAACAGTGGTACCTAAAAGATGAAAAGAAGCCGATAGACTGAACTTAGTGGAAAGAAAGTCAGTGAGTAGTACCAACCGGGGATCCCAGAGGATCGCCAAACCTCTCGATTGTCCAACCGCATCCAGTGACATACACTTACAATTTTTCCAAGTGCTACGCACATTCAGTTCCAACTGGGCTCCAAAACACTTGGTTTCTTGTAACAAAACTACAACAGGTTTTTCTCTCATAATATTACTTTTTAGAGTCTTCAGTTTACGAGGACCATTAGTCCCTCGAATGGTCTAGGAAAGAATTTTCATCAAACACTGTATCTCACAGATAGAAGAGCTTCCTGGATCGTCAGATATTGGCCTGAATCTCCCAATCTAGCCCCAATTTCCCCTATGCGGTCCCTATTAGATCTTCTTCCTCTCTTCATTCCTCCTTCTTTAAAGTTTCGCTTACTTTCCTTCAGTTTCATAGGATCGATTCCCAAGCTAGGGGTAGGTTTTGTTTTAAGGATAACATCTTTCAAAAGCTTCAGTTGAGTATCCGGAATGGAATGAACCTCAATGTTTTTACACGCCTCTTCCATACTGTCTAGATCTAGTTCTCCCAGTTCCATCTCCTCCAGCTCCTCCTCCATATGATCAGTCACCAAAGTGTTCTTACCATCCTTGTCACTTTTATAATTGATCTTAGCTGAAGCGGTGGGCTTATCAACACCTTTACTAATGTGGTTGGTCTTTGCTAAAACAGTAGGTTTATCAGCCTCAGTAATCGGGGTTTCCAAAGGTGTGACAAGAATCTTGGGGTCTTCCATATTAGGGTCCAAAGCTGCAAAGCTATTAGTACTCTGTTCTTTTTTCTTCACATCAGCAGCATTATGTCTCCTTCCCACTCTTCTACGACTGGTAATCTTAGTAAAGCCTGCAGTGTCACGTTGATCCAGAGATTTACTTCCCGAGATTTCTTCAGGGAGATTCAGATGGCAGTCACAGGCTAGATTTCCATGGGTATGACATCGTCAACACCGGAATGGGATATGTTCATAATCCAGGGTTTGGAACCATTCAGACTCTTCCCAGTTTAATGTGATTCCTTCAGGCAATGTTCTAGAAATATTCATATCAACACATATACGAGCATACGAAACATACATGCCTTGCTTGGTTTGGTCTGAAATTTTCACAAAATGACCTAGAGCTCCTTCGATAGCTTTAAGAATATCAGCATCCCAGTATTCAGTAGGTATTTAATAGAGTCTGATCCACACCGGGGCGATAGACAGATCCTCCTTATCCGGGTTGAAGTGATCCTTCCACATTCTTAAAAAAATCCCGGCTGAGTAATAGAAATAGGGACCACCCTCGAATATTCTATCCTTGTCTTCCACATTAATAAAAACCACAGTAAAAAATCCTTTCGATCCCAGCAAGAGTTCAAAATTCCCTTTCGGCTTCTAGGTTGAGTGAATCCACCATGTTAATGCTTTCTCAGAGGGCCATATACCCATGAATTTTCCTATTAACGCATGGTCTGTCATATGCTGAATTCGTTCTTTAACCTTGCTTGGGTTCACTGATATTGCAGGAGTGTTTTTCGACTTGGGAATACAAACCCCCGCTCCCGCGTTCCCATTTCTATGGGTCGGCAGCTCAACCTTGGTACTGCAACCCTCTCCTCTGATTCCTTCTCTCTCCCGCTGCACCTGCAGAATCTCTGCTGTCATCTCTTGTTCTGTCTGCGGAAGAGGGGATGAGCCCATCCCCTGTATATTCACCATCCTACCTTACAAACCCTAAGGTATGGCACCTTGCCCTTGCAGCCAACTTCTAAATGACTTTCGTTACCGCTTAAATCTTCTTGGAGCATCGATCACCAACTTTTTCTTAATCTTTATATCTTTAAATTTAAGTTCAGATATTTAATTGATATTTTTTTTTAAACTTAATTTTCTATTATAAACTTTTTTTAATCAAATTTATAACCTATTTTTAATTTTCTCTTGTCATAAAAAATTGGTAATTAAACGTTAAAAAGTAACTTCAATGATGAAAATGTAATCTTGAATAGGTTGGCAATGTCATTGTCATAACAAATTGGTAATTATGAGTTAAAAAGTAACTTCAATGATGAAAATGTAATCTTGAATATGTTAAAAAGTAACTTCAATGATGAAAATGTAATCTTGAATATGTTAAAAAGTAACTTCAATGATGAAAATGTAATCTTGAATATGTTGGCAATGTCATCTTAAATCTTTAGAGTTATTCATGTCAAATATCCTATAACCAAATTCATTAACCGGCTTAACAAAGCTAGGCTTTCCCTACCAATACCGCTTCCTAATTAGCTAATTAGACTTAGCAGGCATGCATGCTTCAATGACCATGGATGTTGGTGATGGGTTATGTTCATCCTTAGACGAAAGAGAGCAGCATGAACTCTTTCTCTTAGGAGAGTGTTTTTTGCATCAAATAATATGAATAATAATTTGGTACATAAAGAGATGACTAATTCATGTGGCTCATTCGTCATTATTTTAAGGTACTTGTTTATTAGTATTTTCATTCGGTCATAAGTCAACATTTGGTATAGTTAGTTTAATATGTAATTTTGAATTTAAGATTTATTCACTCAATCAAACAATAAATTTTTAAAATTTATTTTCTTAAATTAAATAATAAATCATTGGATATTTCAAGGTTGATGTTATTTATTTTCTCCTCTAATATAATATTTTAACTTTTTTCCATGTTTTTTTCAAGTTTATATTTTGATTACTAGGGGTAATTAAATATTTTAGATCTTGTTTTCTTGATTATGAAAGAATATATGTGTCTGCAAATTAGCTTTGATTCAATTAGATGCATATTGGATGCAATAATTATTTATGGAAGTTGTGTAAAAGTATATTAACAAATTGATTTAAAAGAAGCAAAAAAATTACATAATATACCAAATTATGATAAAAATTTAAGTTTCATCATCTTATTCATTGCATGGAACTTTGGGTTAGATGGCTATTGTTAATTGAAATAATAATAATAATAATAAATATCAATAAAACTTCAAACTTGTACTTTAAATCATAGTAGCAAGATTCGAGTATGGATTCAAATACGATTCAGAAACGATACAGAAAAAATACGTAACGAAAAAATCAAGTACAACTAAAATACGGGAATAAACATCTTATAAATACAAAAACCATGAAATCTTAATTTTAAAAAAATAAAATTATACATAATAATTCCAAATTTTAACATATCATTCATTATTCTTTGAAAACAATTTGAAACATATCTCAAATTCAAATTCGATACATGGCATACCATATAATATAACAATGTTTATGATGTCATTATCTCCATTCCTTCACCAATCCTAAGAGAATTATTAAATAAATAGTAAAATCATAAAAATAAAATTTAAAATAACAACTACATAATACATACAAAATGACTTAAAAATCTACGCAAATCTACTTTTATACAAAATTACTTAAGAAAAATGAGAACAAAGTAACTACCTAAATACTAAAAAGTAAAACATAAAAGTAAAAATTAAAATAACAATTACATATAAAATAAAACTTAAATAAAAAACTACACGTAGTCATGTGGATGGATTGGCCCAAGTAGGTGCAATCTTTGTTTAAATGCAGCAGAGACATCTCAACATCTTTTTGTCAATTGTAGCTTCTCTATCAAAGTCTGGACCTTTGTCTCTGCAAAACTGAAAATTACTCGGCCTTGGGATGTTGGCGAGTTCAATTTCTGTTTATTAAATTGGTTCAGAAATTGTAAGCCCTTTTTCAACCTTGTTATTTGTATTGTTTGGGCTATCTGGTACACTAGGAATTGTGCTATTTTTCAGAACATTCAGCCTGATGAAAAGGTTTGCAGTATGACTGCGTTGAAGATGTTTCTATCTCACGAGAATGAAGAATATAGTTTGGCGGTTGCCAGAGTTCATAGTTTTAATTTCAAGGTGACTCAACCAGTCTTATTTTTCGATGGGGCTGCACAAAATGGGATTTGTACAGTAGGAGGAGTTTTATTTCTAAATGAGGAACAATTTTATTCTGTTTGCCTCAATTATGGAGTTGGCACAAATATGAAGGCTGAACTTATGGCACTATGGTGTGTTTTAAAATTGTCAAATATTTTTGGTCTAGTGAATATCAAAGTTTATGGAGATTCTCGTGTCACAATCAAGTGGGCAACAGGAGACTTCAAACTCAATGTCACCAATCTTCGTCACTGGTGCAACCGTGCACAAAGAGAAATCTCATTGCAGCAAAACATCTCTTTTGAACACATCTATAGAGAACATAATTCGTTGGCGAACAAGTTATCAAAATAGGCTCTGGAGGGTTCTGAAGGACATCTTATTTGGGAAGAATGGTTGGAAAATGCCATTGTGGAGTGTGGAGACACCTACTTTTTTTATTAAAGTTAGGGTCTCTTATTCTCTATTTTGTAGAGTCCTATAGCCTAACATGTTTTACAAATTTTGTTTGTAAGAATGCTTTGTTTCAGACTGTTTTAGTGAGACATTGTGATCAGAAAGTCATATGATGGGCATTTTATTATCTGATCCATTTTTGAGATTTTGATTGATTCAGTTCATGAATCAAGACGATCATTGTACTATTTGATTCACCTTGAATAACAATAGTAGTTTTTTTTCGCTGAAAAAAAAAAGTAAGTTAGTATTAGTAAGCAGATTCATACTTGTTGAAGTTTAAAACTTTTAACTTTTAACTCTTGCACACACAAGTCCCACTTCACTGTTCAAACTTGAACTTGATGCACGTCACTGTTGAGCGGCCATGATTTGGAGTTTGGTATTCGATAAATAAATGGTTAACTGTACCGAACCCGTATCATTTCGAATGTTCGACATATTTTTAACTTGGTTCGAATTTCCATACAGCAACTACCAATACGGCCGTATTTTGCTACTATGCTTTAAATCACAAATTTTTTTAATAGTTTTCCAATATATACATTTTTATGTTAAATGTTAGGTTAACATAATTCTTAGCAAATAAATTTTTTAGCAATTGCAAAACACCAACCTACGCAAGTGCATTGTCGAGGACATTGCCACCTGGTGGCTCTTGTTTGTTAAGCAATATAGTTTTTTTTTTTAATTTTGGATTTCTAAATAAGAGGTATGTTATTTGTTTATTAGATATTTTTCTTGGTTTTGAGAAGAGATTGTTACGTATTTTCAATTTTTATTTTATTTTCTTGGTTTTAAGAAAGAGATATAAGATAATATACATTAATTTTGTCAAATTTTTATATTTTTTCTAATAATTTAAAGTTTAAGTTTTGTTTTAGATATAGTTTTTTTTTTTTTTTCCAATGTGGTTCACGTACCGGTCTCACTGGCCGGCATCGCTACATCCATGGAATAATAGCTGGCGGATCCACCCGAAGGGACCTCACACCTTCGGCACATTTTGCGTACCTAACCCCAAGAGTGTCGAGGAGAATGGATCCCACGACCTCACATGCTGGGAGGCCTAACTACGGGTGCTCGACCGATTGAGCTACCTCTTGGGGCTATTTTAGATATAGTTTTATTGTAATATATTTTTTAATATTAATTGAGAAAATTTCAAATCACAACTTATTTAAAAAAACAAAATTAATTTGAATTCATAAATGTGGTTGCTCCAACTTGATATAAAAAGAAGAGTAAAGGAATGCTGAAAGGAAAACAATTTTTATTACAAAAATAACAAATAAATCATTACAATGTTCATATAGTTTCTCTTTGGAAACTTTCCATTTATCATAAAAATAGATATAATAGTTCCACCATCATGTATCTCGAAAAAAAACCTCAAGCTATTCTCCATATTACATATAAAAAAAACATAAAGATCCGTCACTTTCCTTGAGCAAACAAGCCTAATTATAAAGTTCTAATAAAATGAATCATGAAAAAACTTAGAAATAAACCCAACTTTAAATTCCTAGATATGCCACACCTATATATCCATTAAATTCCTAGATATGCCACACCTATGCATCCTCTCCATGTATATATGCATAAAGGAAATCTGGGCAAAGGTAGGATAGATCATCTTAGTATCATCAAAGATGGGTTTTAAAGTATAATTTTTCAACTCATATGATCTAATTAGGGAGTCGTCAAAAACTTGTAGATTATGCATTTCTTTTTTTTAGCAACTAGCATACTTAGTGTTTTTAAGACCAAGAAATATTCTACATTGTTAGTGTCTCTACCCAACCTAGCTTTACACTTAAGCAAATGTCCATCACAAAGAAAGAGTAACTCTCTAGCTTCACTCATCGATGGGTTACCCTGGTTTACATCATGAAAATATGCCCAATCCTTTCTTCTATTGATTTGTTCCTCCTTAACATTTCAATTTAATTTAATTTTATCATCTATTTTTCATTGTAAAATCTAAATTTAAAAAAAAATTAATGGCATTTCAAATAAAAACTTCTTTCTTTACAAAATTAGCAAAAGACAAAGACAAAGACCATTATGGTATATAATGAATGAAACATTGATGATGATGATGATTAATATCCACTGAGACCAAATTTGATCTATTAGACTTTAAGAATGGTAAGGAATTACTTGGTTTACTTTAGAATTGTATTTATGTGCTAAGAAAGTTTTAATAAAATCATTTCTTGCAGAGATCTAGAATTAACATGGATCGTGAATGAACCTTGACATAGATAAAATAGAAAATAGCTATGTATATTATGATGGTGTTCTTTTACAAGTGGAACCCAGGTTTATTTATAGTAAACCTAGATATTCCTAGCACATAATTCAATGAAATGCCAATTGGGAAACAAGATGTACTAGCCTGCTAGCCTGTTAGCCTATGTAAGTTTAACTAGATGTACGTACACTAACATCCCCCCTTAAGCGAAACGCAAGGAGTAAACAAAAGAAAAAAATTGGATCCCAATAATAAGGCCCGCTGAGGTACCCATGTACAAACTCTCCTAAGTGGAGAAAGGGAGAAAAACATGTAGGATAAAAAATCATCTCTAAAAGACAGTCAATCACCAATGCTGAAAAATGCACATTTCAAACTGATGAGGCAATCATAGTTGAATGCACACTATCCCCAAAAATAAATCAATCCTCTAGAATGACTCCCAATACAAAATCCTTGATTAGGTACTCATTTACAATAGATAAAACATCATATATTGAGTGTCCCCATGGACCCTAATCCATCTCGCCAGAGTGCATGGGTCACTAACGGCTGCAACAGCCGAGTCAATATAGGAATTGGTGTTGTGTACAAGGCTCACTCTGAAGAGGATTGATCTCGATAAAAAATGGTGAATAAAACATCACCCAAGGAAGCATTGCATACCATCTCCCCACAATGTTGAACAAGGTGAACAAGATGATGGCAATGGATTTCATGGATGATGGCAAAAGTATGGAGGTATGAGCTAAAGGTGGCAAAGATGCCAAACAATATAAGCAATAAACACCCCAAAGTGGTGAGCTCCAATTGACTACAAAACAAGGCAGTACATGAAGGGAAATGCTTGGTGACACTCTAATACAATCTACACAAGTGGCACACAATCTACTACTCAAAGGTGTAGAATGAGAGGTACCATAATTAAAGTTGCTAGCTCCAAATGACTACAAAACAAGGCTAGTCATGTAATAGATTTAGATGCACAATGACACTCTAAGACTATTTGCACAAGTGGGATACAACCCACCACTCAAGCTGCAGAATGAGAGGTACTTTCAAAAACCATCATGGACAACAATTCTTCATATGGGTCCTGGCAAAGAGGAATCCATCTTTATTTATAGTAAACTTGGAGAGTCTCAACATGGAATTCAATGAAATGCCAGCCGAGCAATAAGATGTACTAGGCTAGTAGATAAGCATACCATCTTGTTATCCTACCTAATCTTAACCATCAATATGTACATTAATTCCCCCCCCTTAAGCGAAACGGAGGGAGTAAACAAAAGAAAACAAAAATGAGTCCCAACAATGAGGGATGCTAAGGTACTCATGTACAAATCCTCATAAGCAGATAAAAGGAGAAAAACCCATAGGATAAAAATTCCTCTCCAAAAGAGAGTTAATCACTAATGTTGAAAAATGCACATTTCAAACTGTCAAGGCAATGAGAGTTGAATGCACACTATCCCCCAATTAAATAAACCACTCCTCGATAATGAGTCTGGAAATAAAAGGTCTAACTAGGTACTCATTTACATTCGAGGAAAAATCATATATTGAGTGTCCCTATGGACGCCAATCCATCTCACCGGAGTGCATGGGTCACTAGTCGCTACAACTGCCAAGTCAATATAAGAATCAATTATCACGTCCCCGGTCACCTCAGTGCCCTTTAGAGGTGATGTGGACACTCCTTAGAACAACCTACTAATTTTTATTTTTTATTTTTTTAACTATGCACTTTCGCACAACCGCAAAAACTTCAGTCTGCAATCCGCAAGCCGCAAGTTGGAAGTCGGAAGTAGAACTCCAAATTCACAACTTCGAGAATTGCACCTCTGACTTCCACAATCCGCAATACGGGAGTCGGAAAGTCAAAACACAAAATACACTATTTCAAATATTTACACCTCCGACTTCCGCAATCCGCAATGCAAGATTCAAAAGTTGGAACCCCAAATTCCTAACTCCGGGAAAGTTACTCCTCTGACTTACGCAATCCGCAATCCTCCTTGCAGGAGTTGGAAGTCGGAACTCCACATTAACAATGGCGGAGAAATCACCCCTCCAACTTCTGCAATATGCAATCCACCTTGCGGGAGTCAAAATTCGGAACTCTTAGTTCACAATTCCGAAGAAATCGCGCCTCCGACTTCCGCAATCCGCAATCTGTGATGCGGGAGTCGGAAGTCCGAACTCCAAATTCTATGCTCCGGAAAAAATTACACCTCCAACTTCCACAATCCACAATCATCCTCGCGGGTGTCGGAATTCAAAACACCCAAACGCACGACTCCAGAGAATTCACGCCTCTGACTTCCGCTTCGGAAAGTCGGAATCCCAAATGCACAACTTCTCAGGCCGGTAACTTTCTCATCCCAAGTCTATTTTTGGAAAACTTGGTGTCGTTGGAAAGCTCTTGGCGAGCACTATGAAACTGTGTGAACCTCTGCCACACCTGAGAACTCTATATATTTCCTTCGTCCAACCAAATGATTCCTAAACTTCATCAAGACTTATTTACCTCTTTGTAAAGAGCCCTGATCCATTCAGCCATGTCTCTTCCCATCAATCCAAACCCTCACAGGGAACATGAACACAGCAAGGGGAGTGTCTACTTTAACACAATCAAAATGATGACAATCATATATGAATCAACCTCATGTTCAGGCTTATACACAGGATTCCTATTGATTAATTCCATGTTATCATTTCATTCATATTAACTTGAAATAACAGATAATCATAACATAGGAATTAGCATCATTCAAGACCACGGAGTGCACTTATCTTTTGAGATGAAGTTGTCCAAGCGACTGGCTATGTGAGAGAAATGTTCCACCCAACCATAGGTCTCTGTCCAGCCTATATTCTTTCATCTGAGAGACCACCTTCGATCTAGGCTGTGTATCCACTAAGGAGGAACTAAACAAGTTCACTCACAGTCATGGATTCACACAAACAATCATGTTAAGCCAACACGCATTTGGGTTTATCAAGCATGCAAGGGACAAGGAGGAGGATGTTAAGATAGTGATATCAACCACAGAGCTACAGGAATCTCAAGCTAACTCAACAGCCTTGGCACCCACAATATCTACCACACCCAACACAAGTAAGGTCCCCTTCTCTACTACATAGTCCCTCTTGCGTCCCTTCCCTCCAGTGCTCTTCCGGGTGGGCATAGCAAGGTCCAAGTTGTTGATCCCTTGATAATTTACCCTTCACTGGGTTTATCAATCAGATCCAACCTCTGTTTTATCTTCTTCTCTATCACTCACGCTTGGATCTTCTCAGAGTTGCGATTGAAACGCTCTGTCCCACACTAGGTTTTCGAGCTATCAAATCAAGGTTTTCCCATGGGTTTCTGGTTGTATCACACTCCCAAATTCGCCCCCAGGTTTCAGGTATATGGATCCCCCACTGGTTTTCCATTTCACACCAATTGTTTGCACGATCTTGGCACTCCTGAACGTGGCTTCACTCAGAATCACCAATTCCCCTTTTTCTCCCCCTGCTGCCCTGCATAATCCCCCTACTGATGCTTCCCCCCCTTACAATGGAGTGGGAATGAGAGAAACGTATCCCCAAGAGGTAGAGTGACTTGCGGGTCAAGCCAATAGAGCCCCAGACCCTACCATCCGAATTTGAGGGTTTCCTACACTCCATCACTGCCATGAACTAATTTCTTCAACCACTTCCTTACAACAAAATTAAATGTCAGCAAGGAAAGTCAAATGGGTTCTTAAGATGAAATATGGCAGCATAGAGTTCAATCCCACAACCCCCTCACCTCTCCCTAGTAGATACACATGGCCCCCTCTTATTAGTTGCCTCCATAGCCAGTTGTTTTGGTATTTTTATTGCAATATTAATATTTACATCATTTACAATGTTCCATGGCTTAAAGACACATGGATAACGGAATATCAACACTTTTCCTTTTACATAAAACTGGGCATCCACTAGCGGGGCCTTAGCCTTGAGCTCCACGCTAGGAAAACATACATCACATGTATATAATATTTACATTGAAATCCAATATGTCTTAAGGGTCAAAATGGGGGTATTACATTTCCCTCCCCCTTAGAAAAACACCGTCCTCAGTGTTCTCAAAACTGAACAAAAATGGGAATACCTCTCTCTTGGCATCCTCCAGCTCCCATGTAGCCTCATCGGGACTAAGGTGCTTCCATTGCACCTTTACCTGTTCGATGGCCCGATTCCGGAGCAATGTGACCTTCTTTTCGAGGATGCACATAGGCTCCACTTGGAACTCTCCCTCGGGTTTCACCTGTATCACATTCCAATCAATCACGTGATTAGGATCATGTACATACTTCTTAAGCAAAGAAACATGGAAAACAGTATGAGTTCTCATGTTAGAAGGCAATGCAATTCTATATGAAACTGGTCCTATCCTATCAAGGACTTCAAATGGCCCACAAGGTATTGGTGCCAGCTTGGAATAACTCCCCAACTTTAAGGAACTTTTCCTTGGTTTCACTCTCAAATAAACATGATCCCCAATCTTAAATTCCTTATGTACTCTTTTCAAATCTGCATAACTCTTTTTCCTGTCCTGAGCTGCCTTTAAACTCTGCCTGATCTTAGCAAATTCTTGTTCCATTTCCTTGATCATCTCTGGCCCAAGCAATACCCTGTTCACCGGACTATCCCAATTCACTGTAGTCCTACATTCTCTGCCATACAATGCCTCAAAAGGACTCATTCTCAATGATGCTTGATGTCCATTATTGTATGCAAATTCTACCAAGTGTAGGCAATCCTCCCACTTGGATGGTTTATCCATCACATACATCCTCAGCATGTCTTCAAGAACCTGATTCACCCTCTCAGTTTGACCATCTGTTTGAGGATGATATGTTGTACTAAAATTCAACTGATTTCCCAATTCCTGAAATAATCCCTTCCAAAAATTGGATGTGAACTTTACATCTCGATCTGAAATTATCGCCTTGGGAAATCCTTGCAATCTGAATATATCCTTTATGAAAATATTTTCTATGTCACTTGTCTTATGAGTGGACTTGACTGGAATAAAGTGATCTACATTTGATTGCTTGTCCACCACTACCATAATTGAATCATGCTTCCTCATTGTCATTGGAAAACCTGTTATAAAATCCATAGAAACTACTTCCCACTTCCATTCTGGAATGGGAAAAGGCTACAATAATCCTGCTGGATGTTGATGCTCTGCCTTAAATTGTTGGCATTTTTTACACTTAGAAATGTATTATGTTATGTCCTTCTTGATCACATGCCAAAAGCATTGCTTTATTGATGTTGTTATTGTCTTTGATATCCTGGATGTCCATAGTATGGCATTTGATGTATTTCATCCATCACTAGCTTCTTTAAATCTACACAATTTGGAATATACAGTCTAGTACCTTGATAAAGGATAATATCATCTTCACCAAGTTGATATCCTGCACACTTTTCATCTATATTTCCCTACTGCAATTTTTCTTTAATTTGAAGGTAAGTTTCATCATTGGTTTGGGCTTCAAGAACTCTTGTCTTCAAATCTGATTTGCACATACTTAATGTTGCAACATAAAACTTTCTTGTAAGAGCACCTACAACCTTATTCTCTTTCCCTTTTACATGCTTAATTTCAAAATCAAATTCACAGATAAATTCCATCCACCTAGCTTGCCTAGCATTCAAGTTTGGCTGGTCAAACAAATACTTCAAGCTCATGTGGTCTGTCCTAAGATCGAATATTCTTCCCAACAAATAATGTCTCCACATCTTGAGAGCATGTACTATGGCTACTAGTTATAAATCATGTGTGGCATAATTATTTTCATGCTCTTTTAATTTCCTTGACTCATATAAAATCGCAAATCCTTCTTGCATGAGCACTCCACCTAGCCCTTCAATGTAAGCATCTGTGCACACTACAAAATCCTTCCTTGGATATGCAATCTTCAAAACAGAAGCACTAGTAAGCAACTTCTTTAGCTGTTGAAAGCTTTTCTCACATTTTTCGGACCATACAAACTTGACATTCTTCTTCTGCAATGATGTAATTGGATGAGTTATCTTGGAGAATCCCTCAATGAACCTTCTATAGTAGCTTGCAAGACCCATAAAATATCTAACATCTGTAACATTCTTTGGAGTAGGCCAATCCATTATGGCTTCAATCTTTTCTGGATCTACTGCAATTCCTTCCTTGGAGATGACATGACCCAGATACTGTACCTTCCTTTGATAGAAATCACACTTGCTCAGCTTTGAATACAATTGGTGTTCTCTAAGAACTTGCAATACCATTCTTAGATGTTCACCATGCTCTTCTTCATTCTTTGAATAAACAAGAATGTCATCCAAGAACACTATCACAAACGTATCCAAATACTTGATGAAGACACTATTCATGAGACACATGAATGTAGCAGGTGCATTGGTAAGACCAAATGGCACCATTGTGAACTCATAATGGCCATATCTTGTCCATAAAGTTTTCTTGTGAATGTATTCCTCTTTTATCCTCACTTGATGATAGCCAAACCTCAAGTCAATCTTTGAAAATACTTTAGCTTCCTTCATTTGATCAAACAAATCATCAATTCTTGGCAATGGATACTTATTCTTGACTGTCACTTTAGTTAGCTTCCCATAATCAATACACATCCTTAAAGTCCCATCCTTTTTCTTGACAAATAACACTGATGCTCCCCAAGGAGATACACTTGGCCTGATATACTTCTTGTCCTTTAATTCTTGTAACTACATCTTTAACTCTATCAATTCTGGTGTTCTCATTCTATAAGGAGCTTTGGAAATTGGCGTTGCCCCTAGAACAAGATTGATGGTAAATTCAATATCTCTCTTTGGTGGAAGTCCCGAAACTTCATCCGGAAACACATCTTTTAACTCTTACAACAACTGGAAGTCTTCTATCCTTGGTCCTTCGTCCTCTCATGAATCTGATATGTGAACTGCATATAATTGGAAACCCTTCTTATAAAACTTTTTCAACTGTAGGGCTGAAATATTTCTTACTGAGACTTGCTTGGGAATTCCTCTTACCACTCTTGGTCTTCCCTCTTCATCCATGCATTCAAGTACCTTTTCATAGCAATATATCTTGGCTCTATGCCTTTCCAACCAATCCATACCAATTAGAGCATCATAAGATCCTAAGGGTAGGACATTCAAATTTACTTATGTGAGGAATCCATTCAACTCCATGGGGCACTCCATCACTACTTCACTTACTTTTCTCTTGGTCCCTGTGGCTAACTGAACTAGCCAAGACTTACCGTGCTTCATTGTTCTAACAGAACAACCTTCAACCACCTTTGGAGAAACATAGCTATGAGTAGATCCTGGATCAATCAAAACATAAATGGATTTCTTAGCAATCTTACCTTAAACTTCCACCACTGTTGATTGATGGTCTTCCTGATGATCATCCAACGCTGCATAAATTCGAGGCACTACCCTTGCCATGTCCTCCACTGTAGCTGCTCTTTTTAAGTTTTACAAGCTATGGGGATTCTCTCTCCGATGTGGACAATCCTTAAGCATGTGGTTTCCTCCACATCCCCAAAATTGAAGTGGCCCTTTTGATGCTTTTTCATTTGCTACTGTCAGCTTGTTCCCACTTCATGCTTGCTGACCCCATGGAAAATTTCTTGGCTGATTTTTTAATGGTGGCTTAAATCCACTTTTCCTTTGTTCAAACCTCCCATTTGTCTTTCCTCTCCATGCTGGGTGAACCTCTAATTTTCCTTTGCTCTGCTCATAGAAATTCCCTACCATACTAATGGCTTCATCAAGACTTGGTGGGTTAATAAACCCGATCCTATCTCTGAAATTTTGAGGTAGACTTCCAAGGAAACACTGGATCTTTACTCTCTCATCTTTGATATAGTCCACATACCTCAACAAATCCAAAAACTTGTGGACATGTTCTTCCATGGATTTCTGTCCCAACCTGAGTTCATTGAATTCTTTCCCCTTGCTGTCATAATACCTAGATGATAGGTATGTTTCCTTTAAATACTTTTTAAATCGCTCCCAACTGATCCTCCTTTCATTGATCCCTTTTACTTGCATGAGGTGCTCCCACCAAATTGAAGCTCTGCCATTTAGACTGTAAATGACAATTATGGGCTTTTCATTTCCTGAGTAATCATGAATCCTAAAATATTTCTTCATCCCAAGAAGCCATGCCTCTGCCTCTTGGCCAGTCTTACCTTCTCCATCAAATGTGGGAGGCCTTTCCTTCCTGAATTCTCCCTGTGGAATTCATTTGAATTTCTTTCTTCCTTCAAATCTGCTAGAGGTATGCCTTGGACTTCTTCGAGAACCTCTTGCGTCACATGACCTGCTGGAAGAATATCTTGAGGAGGGTGTTCTATGCCTTTTGCTCACATAATTTTTTCTTGGGCTTGGAGTCCTCCTCCTAGAACGAATCTCTACATCTCTTCCTTCTTTACCTACATTGCTTGGGTTGGCCCAAGGTTTATCCTCTACTGCATATCAGTGAGGCTCTGCAAAATAGCAACATTGAGTTGGTTCTGTTCCTCCTGAGCCTTCATTAATCTTTCATTAAATCTTATCATGGTTTCAACCAAATTCTGAGGAGTTATTTGCTCCCTTCTCCCATTGGATTCAGTATTAGCATGTGCTTCTTGCACGTTTTCTGCTAGCACATCTTCATCATGCTCATAAGGATCCTGAGCATCATTTATGGTTACCATTTTCTTTAGAAACTCTTCCTCCTGCCTGCTGCTCTCTGCTACAACTATTCAAATCTTATCAACTGCAAACACTGTGCACTATAGAGACATTTATTAGACATCTTAGGAATGCATATAGAAACATAAAACATCAATATTTAACAGAATTAAACTCATGGGATAATTCACAAAGCTATGATGCCTTCTTTTAAATATCTTGATTATCTTCCTGTAAGCTCCTACTTTGGCCCAAGCATCCCCAATGATACAACCTTGGGCTCTGATACCACCTATCACGTCCTTAGTCACCTCGGTTCCCTTTAGAGGCAATGGGGGAGCTCCTTAGAACAACCTGCTAATTTTTATTTTTATTTTAACTATGCACTTTCGCACAGCCGCAACAACTTCAGTCTGCAATCCGCAGGCCTCAAGTCGGAAGTCGAAAGTAGAACTCCAAATTCACAGCATCGAGAATTACACCTCCAAATTCCGCAATCCACAATGCAGGAGTCGGAAAGTTGGAACACAAAATACACCGTTTCGAAGATTTACACCTCCGACTTCCGCAATCCGCAATGCGGGAGTCGTAAGTCGGAACCCCAAATTCACAACTCCTGGAAAATTACTTCTCCGACTTCCGCAATCCGCAATCCACCTTGCGGGAGTTGGAAGTCGGAACTCCACATTCACAATGACAGAGAAATCACCCCTTCGACTTCCACAATCTGCAATTTGCCTTGCAGGAGTCGGAAGTCGGAACTCCAAGTTCACAATTCCGAAGAAATCGCGCCTGCACTTCCGCAATTCGCAAACCGCAATGCGGGAGGCAAAGTCGGAACTCCAAATTCTCTGCTCTGGAAAAATTACACCTCCAACTTCCGCAATCCACAATCCGCCTTGTGGGAGTCGGAAGTCGGAACACCCAAATGCACGACTACAAAGAATTCACGCCTCCAACTTCCGCAATGCGGGTTTGGAAAGTCGGAAGCCCAAATGCACAACTTCTTAGGCCGGTAACTTTCCCATCCCAAGTCCATTTTTGGAAAACTTGGTATCGTTGGAAAGCTCTCGGCGAGCACTATGCAACTGTGTGAACCTATGCCACACCTGAGAACTCTAGTTATGTCCTTATTCCAACCAAATGATGCCTAAACCTCATCGGGACTTATTTACCTCTCTGTAAAGAGCCCTGATCCACTCAGCCATGTCTCTTCCCGTCAATCCAGACCCTCAAAGGGAACATGAAAACAGTAAGGGGAGTGTCTACTTCTTCCCCAAAGCCCAAGTGATGAAATTCAAACCATCTAAAGGTGTGTGCAATGCATAATAAACATACTGTTAGGACTCAGAAATGTCGTATTTTCATCCACCTTTCCCTTCACTATTCCTTACATTTCATCGCCCTATTAAACCTTCATCATATCATTTGCATAAATACATTTGGGTTTCACATTATTATTTTCCACTTTATTCATTTTAGTATTAAAAGTGAATTTATGATTAAATATTAGAAAATATACATGTTTTCATATATATCTCAATTTTGTGTGAGCTTTGTAATGTGTAGGAATATGTGAATGATTAAATCAAAGAGACTTCTCAAATATCTCTTACACCATTCCAAAGGAGATAATTATTCAAGCCTATTCTTAAGGAGAAGATCATGGAAGATTTGGTTGGCATATCTTATCTAGGATTCATGAGAGATATGTGGAGGATTTGAAGGAACCATATCTTGTAATAATAGGGAAGTGGTTGAGAGTAGTTGAGAGAATGATGGATCTGTAATTAATGTATTCTTATCTTTTTCTTAAGGACTCTCATGTATAAAGGAGAGTGCTCCCTCTCCATTCCATTAAGTTGGAATTAGGTTAGATTAAGCTTGTAAGAGGGTTGTAATGAGATTGGATTGGATTGGATTTTGTACTTGTTAGATTAATCTTTGATTTGAGATTCTTAATGTGATTTAAGCTTCCATTGTTATGCTTTCATGTTTGCCATTTGATTATGGATTTATAGATGTGAGCTCACTTGTGTCGTTGTTGTTAACTCTTCACATGTTGTATTTCTCTTACGCAATTTCAATGCTTTCTTAGTTAGTATTTCCATGCTTTCCTAGATTAATTTGATTTCAGCAAATTAGATTAAGTTAGATTAGATTTACTTCAGTCCTGCACAAACAGTGCACGTGCTTCGTCAGTTTACGTACCCCGGATTGATAAGTAAATAGTTGGGCAACTTACTGCAACGTAATTATTACGACATATAACTCACCTGACATTTTGGCGCCGTTGCCGGGGAAGCACAAGGGATTGAGGTATTAATTTCTTTTTTCATGCAAGTATGATTATTCATGCTCCTAACTCTGAGGTGACATATGGGTAAGGACATGAAGGGTGTGTTTCAATTTCTGCAAGCGTGTTTCAATTTCTGCAAATTAGAGTAAATTCCAATTTCTGCAAGTGTGTTTCAATTTCTGCAAATTAGAGTAAATTTCAATTTCTGCAATTTAGCATAAATTTCAATTTCTGCAAGCGTGTTTCAATTTCTGCAAATTAGAGTAAATTCCAATTTCTGCAAGTGTGTTTCAATTTCTGCAAATTAGAGTAAATTTCAATTTCTGCAATTTAGCATAAATTTCAATTTCTGCAAGCATGTTTTTGCAATTTCAATTTCTACGACTGTGAAGAGGTTTTCATATGTTTCAGCAAGAGTGTTTTGTTTTCAGCAAGAGTGATTTTCAGATTTTGATTTGGGTGCTGTAAGAATCCCTTTTACAATATGGTTTAACCATGAGTATCAGTTTGGAACAACTCACTCAGATCCTTGCAAAAGTTGGGATCTCCTCCTCTCACGAGGAAGAGATCTTGACAGCGGCCGAGAGCTTAATCACTCCTCCACCAACAAATGAGAATTCCTATGCATCAGAACAGGAAATTGAGGAAGATAATGAGGAGCTGCAACATGATCTGAGCGAGGAGAATTGCGCTTATGAAAGTCTTATCGAACAATGGTTTCAAGGACGCACCAGGTTAGATGCATTTAGTTTTTATTTTGTTAATTTAGTGTTTCAGCAAATTTCACATGTTTATACATATTTCCGATTATTATTTACGAACTTGAAAGAGAACATATTTTTGTTACTGTTACGTGCATGGTTCCATTGGAAGTTTGCTTACACGTAATTAATTTTTAAATTCCAATTAGCATAGTGTAGGTAGGGAATTGTTTTCAAGTTTTTTTTAGAATAAGTATGCTCTCCTCCGCGCTTCGTGCGATCGCGAGGATCAGAAAGTAGGATGACTAAAATTGATTTCAGGAAGAATTTTAATTATCGACGATGACACAAAAACTGCCTAATCTATTTTTCGTCTACAATTTGTTTCCATTCACTCATAAATTTTCAATACGTTTGCGAAATAAATTTTTAAGTTCTTCTATTCTTTTTGATTTTCTGAAAACATAAAAATATTAAAAAAAAAAAATTGCGCCTCCATCCTTGGATCTGCCAATAAAATCAATAAAACAACAGCTGCAATAGTGTCACGTCTAAAATCTTCTCGTCGGTTGGAGTCACAGCAATGCCATATTTTTGCTTCTGTTCTGTCGATGCCTGGAACTAAGCCTGCAACAAAACATGAAACATTAATTTCTGATCGTCAAAACTCTTAGTCCAGCAGGGATAGCCAACTGGAAATTATGAGCAAATCTAATCTAGCATAAATTTCTATGACTTCAAATGCTATGCACTATCATCCAACGCGTCCTCGCAGTCGATTTAATTTGTCTATCCTTATCTTTTCACGGTAATCTGCTCCTGGGATCTTTCCTTGGAAAATTTCAGACAATTCGTCATAATATTAGAGCATTGAATGGTGGACGTTGCCAAACCATTACAATCTTAAGCATCCTCCTTGTAGGCCGCATCTGCTAAAAGTAGTTGCTGATAGTCCACCAAAAATCAGACGGGATGGAAATCAATTGTTTAAAACGCATTATCCTTTATTAATAAATAACCAAGATAGACGTGATCTGTGTATGATTCACCCTTTTCATGGTGGTTTCAACTGGTCGCAATTCTTCACGTATCTGTTAAGATGGGTTGGGGACCGTCCATTTCATTTGACCAAAAATTTTCGGGCTGAATCACAACGACTTACCATTTTAAGCTAGGCGTAATCCTCTCCTGATATGCTCCAATTCCATTCTTTTGTTAATCAATCTCTCCGAGATTTGGAAAATAAAATCAATAATATTATTTGAAGGATGCGATTTTCCTGCCGGCAGTTGAAGGCTCCACCGTGACTGCTCTCCATTCCCAAAATAAAACTTGAGATTCGACAAAAGGAATGAGATATCTTTATGCGGGAATGAGAGGAGGCGCTGCTACCATTAATGTTCAGGCAGCAGAAGTATAGTTAGCAAGCATCGATGACGTCTACAGAGGCAAAAGCGATTACCATTCGCACCCAAAAGTTCATGACCAACAGGCTTCTCTCCAGAAAGTAATTTGTCATTGATGTTATCCACCCTGGACGGCCAATTGTTTCAAAGGCTGAACTGAAGGAGAAGCTGGCAAGATTACACGACGTTTGCGATCCTCAAACAGTGGTTATGTTCGGCTTTTGTGTAAATTTCGGAGGTGGGAAGTCCTCAGGGTTTGGTCTGATCTATGATAACTTGGAAGCTGTAAAGAAATTTGAGCCAAAATATAGGCTTGTCAGGAATGGGCTGGCTACGCGGGAGCAAAAATCGAGGAAGCAAATGAAAGAAAGAAAGAAGCACTGGCATAAAATGCCAAATAAAACAGTTCGTGTTTGGAGAACGTATTGGCAGGTTTCATCTGGCAAATAAAACAGTTCGTGTTTGGAGAACGTATTGGCAGGTTTCATCTGTCAAATAAAACAGTTCGTGTTGTGTTCACATTCAGTAGAGACTACTGTAATCATCATTCATAAATTTTCTCAAAGGATCGAGGAGCCTAATCTTCTGCCTGATGATACTAGTATTGAAGACAATTCTGTCAGTGTTGGCAAAGATTGAGGCGTCAGTATCGAATTATGGAGGACGTCCAGGAAATATCTCTCCAGCCGAGACAGGCCCACCACTTTGACATACCACCCAACATAAGTTCGAAGCCATGTACTGAGCTGTCATTCTTTCTCTCATTCCACTTTTCCAAATTCGATTTCCTGAGAAAAGATTCGTGGCTAGGCTTATCCCTCAGAACAAGATGGTTACGTAATGCAATCCTCCATATCTGCGATGTACAGATCCTCCGTTTCCATCAATAATGGTATGTCAGGTCCTGAAACAAAACATAGCAGGCCGCGACTAGTCACATTATGAATTGATCTATGATCTAGTCGGTTTACATCAGTAGGAAGACGTGTTTAAGCAGTCGATCCTGTGTATTTCGGGCTTCACTCTGGTTTCAATTCATTCTGAAGGAAGCAAGTGGTGGTGATTCTGTACAATCGCTATGCCATTTGAAATGAATGCGTGGGAGTTGGAAATATTTGTATTTACAAAGAAGCCTGCATAATTTTATTTCTTATGGTATGACCCGATCTTCCATATCTGGCTCACTTACTTAGAACATTTTAAGGACTGGGATTTGAAACGAACTTGCTTTATGATTGCTGCTTAGTAGGGACTGCTATTTCGATTTCTGTGTTGGGAGAATCCTAGCGGGATACTCTTTATTATTAATTCATATCCCTATATAATCTAACAACTTGACAGAAAGGTGGTGGAGATATGGTGGTGATAGAGCCAGTGTGATGAGAACCACGAATGTTCTGGTGGTAGGCACAGAAATATTTCAAAGGTTAATAGCACGCCTGATCGATAATCTTGTCCACTCGCTTGATGAGATTTCAATGGCTTCCACCTGTGCCAAATATTTTATGGTTGATATTAGCGGCCAGCGAACAAATTCTGGCAAAGTTTTACTGCTCGTTGTTTGTAAAAAAAACACCCAACGGAGACAAAGCAAGGATATCTAAATTTTACAAAAGAGAAAATTAACCAAAGATCTTTGGAATGGAACAAGAAATTGTTCCCCAACGTGTATTTGCTGGTGGATGCTATAGCAATGAGATCACGCACAGGTATGTCTTGCCCTCATAATACAATGATTCTTACAGGTAAAAGCTTTCCATTGAAAACCTTCAAGCACAGGTTTGATTTTGCTTATCTGTCCTCTTTAAAGTGTCTTTGAATTAACGGAAAACATTGAATGAAGAAGACAAGGACGATTTCATTAAAAGAAAAATAACTGTCTATAAGCTTGTAGTGTTTCGTGCATAACACTTCTATGGAACAGTTACTACGGAGCTGTAGTTCCAAGTACGACCGTGGAGAGTCCAAAAGCTGTGGATGAAATCCCAATACCACCACTAATATGGAATAGAAGCAGTCACAAGTCCCTTCTACTCAGTTACTCAGGGGAATAATACATGCTGATACACATCGACCGATACACATGGAGAATTACACAGTGTGTTTCGACGCGATGATACAATCACACGATGAAAGTTTCAAGGAAGGAGCTCCGAATACTCAACAGCCAAAGGAACACCACGTTGATATATGCATCCATTGGGATAAAAGGTGTATTCTTCCAAGTCTGCAGCAACACAAAACACCCATTAAATGAGGGAGACGAGTATTAATGAACTATTTTTATCATTCTGCATTTTGGTTTTGTGTGTTTTTTTATGATCGGAAACAGTATTTCGTTTATCATGTTGTTCTTACAATGGTATGTGGCCGCAGGTTGAAAGAAGGAAGCACGCGTGATCTCAAAATATTTGTTGACTGATCCAATCTCCCACGATCTTGGCGATTACTCACATGCACAAAACTGACAGGCTTAAGGATGAGACAATTGCTAGGAGAATCAACAAACTGTTACTTATGCCCATGGGAAGATTTGATGAAGCTGAGACAAGCAGTGTTGTTGGAAGCTTTAAAGATATGAGGGCATGCAGATCTGCAGATCAGTTCTTTGATTTCGAGTATTTTTGATATCTTGCATCATTTTTAAATTTCTTTTTGTGTGAAGAACAAAAACAATAAAAATCATAAAACTATCAAAGAGGAAAAGAAGAAGAAATGCACGGTTTGCTATGATTTTCATGATTTCAATAGTTATTTTTACTGCTTCACTTTGCATGGTGCAATTTGACAAAAACGGCCTATCTTTTTCTGTCAAAAATTCCCAGGAAAGAAGTCTATCGATAAACACACACCTTGTTGCTTGTTTTTAAATTTCTTTATGCGTTTTCCTTTGATGTGAGAAAAATAAAAACAATTCAAACAGGAACCAACGAAGAAACTAGATTCGCCACGACCGCCAGGTAAAAATGCATTTCATTTTATTTGAATTTGATTTTCTAAACACATATTTTTCCTGTATTCTATATTTTTCGATGCTCTCACACAAAATTTGCAGGAGGAATAGTACTCACATTTTTCAGGTTTCGGAGACAATCACATTTCATGCCAAAATGATTTTCGAGAATCACAAAAGAAATTTCAAAGACACATGCTTTGGTTGAACAGCTGCGTATTGAACAGCTGCGTATTGAACAGCTGCGCGTTGAACAGCTGCGCATTGAACAGCCGCGCATTAAACAGCTGCGTATTGAACAACTGCGTATTGAACAGCTGCGCGTTGAACAGCTGCGCATTGAACAGCTGCGTATTGAATAGCTGTGTATTGAACAGCTGCGCGTTGAACAGCTGCGCGTTGAACAGCTGCGCATTGAACGGCTGCGTATTGAACGGCTGCGTATTGAACAGCTACGTATTGAACAGCTGCGCATTGAACAGCTGCGCATTGAACAGCTGTGCATTGAACAGCTGCGTATTGAACAGCTACGCATTGTATAGCTGCGCATTGAACGGCTGCGTATTGAACAGCTGCGTATTGAACAGCTGGGTATTGAACAGCTGTGCATTGAACAGATGCGCGTTAAACGGCCATTTGAGTGTAGCTGTGCGTTGAACAGCTGCGCAAGCGCAACGGCAACAGGTAACAATATCTTTTATTTTTAATATGCCGCATTAATACCTATTTTTGCATATTATATTTTCGAAACTCTGACAGTTTTCATGCAGAATTGGTACTAAGTTTCTTTTCAGATTCACAGACGATCATTTTTAATGCTGCAGTGATTAAAAAAAAAAAAGAGAAAACATGATTTGTTGATAGCTTGAAGGAGGTGCTTCTCATCGCAGATTTCATGACATTTGCAGTTACACATAAACCAATTGCGTCATGATTTGTTTACCCACATTTCTCCTTCAAAGCACATTAGTCATCCCTGTTGGAGTCCAATATTCCATTACCTTATCTGTCATGACTTCACACATGCCTATTTTTCTGAATTGCATACAGTTTACCCCATTTTTCAGTTCATCTTTTTCCTCGCCAATAAAACCATTCCGCTCCCTCTCCATAATTACATTCCCTTGCCATAAGCATTGTTGCTACTGAGATCTTTTCTATAGTCCTACCAATCTTTTTGTAAAAACTCGCGTTGACTGATGTGGGATTCCTTAAGGTCCACCTTTCAACAGTCTTGCCCCATCGACTTCAGCACCTTATCTGGGATATAGACTAGAGTCCATTTTGAGTACCTAGAGGCTTGCATGCCTTAATGGCAAGTTCTCTCGCTGACGATCATGGGAATACATCAATGTCCCTTAATCATCAGATCTTGCAAGTGGCTCGACCTCAGCACATCCATTCGCACTTCGCAAGATGTACTCGGGTACCTTGGCACTCATTGACATCAATGGTGAGTTGCCTCGCACTGGTTAACGGCATTCATCAATGGTCGGTAATCCAGTGATTTCTCTTCATGCTCGACATCGACACATCCATTCGCATGCTTAGAATTGTACCATCGGGTTTGTAGCGGGTGAAGACTATACACTCTTTCCACAGCAGTTCCCTCAGCAGTTCCAGCAGCTTGAATCCATCTATGAGAGTTTGACAGTTCCACATTTTCATGATTCATCAGCACCAGTTCAGATCCCTCCACTTCACATGCTCCGATTCAGTAGTGACCATCGCTATAGTTCCAGCCGTTGCTGTTACAGCAGTCATCGTTACAGCAGTTGTTGTTACGGCAGTTACATCAGTTCCGGCGGTTGTTGTTTTAGCACGTCCAGCACTTGTTGTTACAGTAGTGCTGCTACAGTAGCAGTCACCTTTCACATGTTCCTACAACAGTGCTGTCTTTCACATTACAGCAACAACGCCATTCACAGCTACATTTTTATGATCCTACAGCAGTGACACTTCCATCTTCCAGCCGTCGCAGTTCCATATTATTTCTGCCAGCCGTTACAGTAGTTGCAGCTACAGTATTAGTCACGATTTTCTACTCCAGCAGCTGCAACAACTACATTCCTATTGCATAGTTCATCTACATTTTGGGTAAGTGGAGGTATGTTGTTTTCTAAGCTTTGATCATGAAATTCCTTCTATGCTGACTTGAATATTTTGGAAAATTCCCTCACCACACTTCATTTCGTTTTCCCTTCCATGACCTACACTATGTTGCATGAGGGCATGCAACCGATTCAGTTGGGGAGGGGGAACTATTGTCATAATCACCACATTTTTCCTTTATCATCATTCCATTTTTATCCCATTTACCATTCCCAAAAATTTCTTTTCCAACAATCCCCTAATGTACTTTACTTCATGCATTAATATACATTGGCATGATTCATACCAAATTGAAAAAATGGCTTTCTTATACTCAGTGATGCTCTCTTATGCACATTGATAGCTTATGATTTCCAGTGAAGTGTGTGGTTACAATTATTATCATAACAACAAGCGAAAAAGAAAAAGAAAAAAAAGAGAAAGAAGAATGTTGTTAACACAAGAACCAACATTCTTATATTCATGGTTGTTACACAAGAACCAACCATAGGAAAATGCCAGCTGTTACTCATGAGCTGTTACTCATGTCTCCCACATATCTTGGAAACATTCATCACCATCAATCAAAGCCAAAGTTTAGATGCCAAAGGTTCTTCAGAAGATCCATGCATGGTTGCATGAGGACATGCAACACCTTCAGTTGGGGAGGATGTTAGGACTCAGAAATGTCGTATTTTCATCCACCTTTCCCTTCACTATTCCTTACATTTCATCGCCCTATTAAACCTTCATCATATCATTTGCATAAATACATTTGGGTTTCACATTATTATTTTCCACTTTATTCATTTTAGTATTAAAAGTGAATTTATGATTAAATATTAGAAAATATACATGTTTTCATATATATCTCAATTTTGTGTGAGCTTTGTAATGTGTAGGAATATGTGAATGATTAAATCAAAGAGACTTCTCAAATATCTCTTACACCATTCCAAAGGAGATAATTATTCAAGCCTATTCTTAAGGAGAAGATCATGGAAGATTTGGTTGGCATATCTTATCTAGGATTCATGAGAGATATGTGGAGGATTTGAAGGAACCATATCTTGTAATAATAGGGAAGTGGTTGAGAGTAGTTGAGAGAATGATGGATCTGTAATTAATGTATTCTTATCTTTTTCTTAAGGACTCTCATGTATAAAGGAGAGTGCTCCCTCTCCATTCCATTAAGTTGGAATTAGGTTAGATTAAGCTTGTAAGAGGGTTGTAATGAGATTGGATTGGATTGGATTTTGTACTTGTTAGATTAATCTTTGATTTGAGATTCTTAATGTGATTTAAGCTTCCATTGTTATGCTTTCATGTTTGCCATTTGATTATGGATTTATAGATGTGAGCTCACTTGTGTCGTTGTTGTTAACTCTTCACATGTTGTATTTCTCTTACGCAATTTCAATGCTTTCTTAGTTAGTATTTCCATGCTTTCCTAGATTAATTTGATTTCAGCAAATTAGATTAAGTTAGATTAGATTTACTTCAGTCCTGCACAAACAGTGCACGTGCTTCGTCAGTTTACGTACCCCGGATTGATAAGTAAATAGTTGGGCAACTTACTGCAACATAATTATTACGACATATAACTCACCTGACACATACATAGTGGGACTAAATCTGATAATAACATGTTATACAACTTAACGAGAACCCGACATTGTTCTCATTTTTTGGGGGGTCAATTTTAGTAGTTGTTTTGACCTTCGTTTCAAAAAGGGTGCATACTGGTAGCACCATTTTTCATTTTGAGCCATTTTTTTGTGATTTTGAAACTTCTTGGTCATAAGAAAATTATAACTTTTATTCACAAGGGCCATTTTTCAAACTTTACAAAAAAATCTACATTTAATAGCTAGCTATAGTAAAAAAATATACACATTTTTAAATTTTTGTACAATTTAGAAGCTAGTTAGAATGAAAAATACATGCATTTTCAAAGTTTTTTCATTAAACTTGTATCTTAAAGAATTCATTTGTCTTCACTCTTTTCATTGATTAAAAGAGTATCATAGGTCTCATCTTTTGTCCAACATGCAAGATGTATGTTTTCAGTATCACTCATAAATGGATCAGTGTTGGAGCTACGAATGTTAGGCTTATGCCTGTAACAAAAATAGATAAGAATCTAATTAACTTATAGAAAAATAATTTTGGTTTCTAAATTCAATTGTTTAATAATATACTACAAATATCTTACCAATACAGTTGTTTCCTTGAGTTTGCTTTATCCTTGAATGTTGTTAGCATTGTTCCTCCTTGTACATCTGAATGGAAAACAAGAAATCTCCATAGGGGTGATGTTGTGAAGTCCAGAAATCCAAAAGCCACTTTATTGAATGACTGGTATGTATAAGGCTCACAATCATAAATAATGTTTTTGATATTGTATCCATGAGGGATATTTGCAATAACTAGGGAGTACTCCTTTTTGGGAACAAGATTTGCAATGTTTGCACAATCACCCAAAATCACTTTATATTGCACAGTGTCGAGCCCATTCCAAGCGTGATGATCAAGGGTGTCATCAAGTTCAACATTTGCAAGACGTTGTCTTCTTTGTCATTCTATTTTGGCTCTTTGAATATGAATTTTGAAAGACTCTGGTACTGTATTCTTCTTTGAAATCTTTGAAAAAAAATTATATCTATAAGTAATAAAATAGGAATGAATTCACTTATAAATAGATAAAATAGAAAATATCATAAACCATCATACCTTTTTGTATGCAACAAAAAAATCTTTTAAGCTTTCCATAGAGCTTGAATCTGGATAGTTGCATCTGACATCATCCCAACTCTTTTCACCCAACATTATAACAGTATCCTTTTGTATTTTCATGTAAACATAATGACTACATGATATTAAAATAAATGGCGTTAACAATGAAATCTAATAATAACACAATCCTTATTTAATAAAAAATCTTAAACTCAAAAAATAAACTTTAAAAAAATAAAAACAACTTATAAACTTACTTTTCAAAATCATTGCACATTTCTTCCATGGATAATTCACCTGACTTTACACGTGATAGTATTGTAGATATAAGTGCTTCATCATTCACACCTTGCAATGATATCGAAGGTGTTATAGTCATATCTTCTGGCAAGTTCTTGACATCAGGGTCTCCTTGACTACTGCTACATGCAACTGCTTTACTTTTTTTACCTTCTGATTTTTTACACCAATATTCTCCCACATGCTAAATATGTCATCAATAAAATCCCCTATGGGGCCTCATCTAAATGCCAACTGAAAATAGTTATCTACAGCTCTGAATGCATCACTTCCTTTCAAACCTTGTTGTGTCACATTGTCCTCTTTAATAGGGATACATATTTCCATACAACATTGTTTCCGGACATCTGCATCAACTTTCGATCTATCCCCACCACATATTTGTTCAAATTCATTGTGGATAAATCTAACCCCTTGAACGAATGTCATGGACATCCTATAGTCACTATCTGTGTTGTGATCTCATGCCAATAGTTTTGCTTCCACATCTTTTAAACCAACGTAAATGATGCATTTCACTGTTTGAAAAATAGGGTTTTTTGGAAACTCTTGCATCAATTCTCTTCTAGACTCTGCATAATGATTTCCCCCCAAAACATAGTAGTTGTAATAAAAACATTTTTATTCTTCAATTGCATCTCTAATAGGAACATCTTTTGGGTCAACAAGAACTAGGTATTCAACCACATGTGCATAGGGATTGTGCCTCATCAATGCTTTCAAGTTATGAACATGCAACCGATGTGATTTCCTAATTTGATACTTCTCTTGGCCTTATGTGTGTCTATAGAGTTGTTTTACATTTAAATCAAATGTATGTCCATTGTGAACCAACTTATCCCTCCGCAATCGATCTCGAATAGTATTTTGTGTTGTCTTAACAACACCATCATCTAGATCACCACCTGGAGTAATGATTTCCAAACTGTCCCCCGATTTCTCACTATGATTGTCAACATTGGATTGAAAATTTTCTCTCCTCCTTTTATGTATTCAAGCAGTTGTATCTAAAAGAACAACTTGTTGATCAAGAATGGAAACATCCTCATCCATAGGTCTTTTAGAAGAGTGTCTATTTCTCTTACCAACAGAAGTAACATTGTCATCACCAACAATTCATCGATCATGTTCAACTAGGCGAGATATGCTTTTGAATGTAACCTTCCTAGGAACTTCATTTGATTGTTGGATTCTTTTTCCTTTCTGTGCTTGTACTTCTCCGGGAACATTTTGCACTTGTTTTTGCTTTGGTGTTTCTCCCTTCTTTGGTGCTTTCGCTTATGAAGAGGGGCATTAATGACATCCATCGAATTTTCTTCTGTATAATAAATTCCATTTAAAATATTGGAAAGTGGCATAGCAAAATCCCGTGAAATAAAAACATTATTGTATTAAATCTATTACATTTTCATATAATTCAAAGTATAAGAAATTCAAAAAGATATAAAAATATAGAAACTTACACTATTGCGTTCAATATCGTGCACGACTCCTGCACAAAATTCTGTGAAAATTTCATCGATCTTATAGTTTGAAACCTTCAGAGAATATTAGATTTTAACAAAGGTTTTAGCTTCTTTCACTAGTGGATAAACAATGTCTTTACTTGACACCGAACAAATATCTCACAACAATCCCAATGAGTGATAATCATTTTTAATATATGCAAATCCAGCACAATATAAGTGAATACTTTCTGAGTTGCCTTGATATTTCTCTTTCAGATACCAAGAATAGTCAAGTTTCTCTTCAGCTGGTGCGTGTTTCCATTCTCTAACATTATTGGATTTTAAATCATCATTGGGAACGACTTCATCACATGCAACATTGTCAAATGGCTCAACTATGTTTTTCATTGACTTCATCGATGATCTCGCTCCAGAGATATTTACAGATAGCTTTCTTGATGTCATTTTCGCTATAGTAAAAAAAAAAAAAATAGTATATGTTTTTAAAAAAAATAGTTGCACTAAAACAAAATTGTCAACATATAGTTGCCAAAGAGATCAGAATTTGTTGGCTTAACATATCCCAAGGGTTATGCATTGGTTCCCCCGTGGCCAATGCATAGCCCTTGGGCTATGCTACGGGGTGCCCATAGCATATCCCAAGGGTTATGCAAAGGGTGCCCAATGCACATCCCAACAGGCGCCTGAGGGGGATCAGAGCTCCTCCCCGCTGCCAAAGGGGCGGGTTAAAACCCCCTCCTTTGGCAACGGGGAGGAGCTCCGCTCGGGCGCCCACAACACGCCTCCTGATGAGGGGGCGCTATGGGCACCTAGAGGGGGTCAGGGGGAGCGGAGCTCCGCCCTCGGGCCCTCTCTAGGCGCCCATAGTGCCCGCCCTAGCTGGTGGCGCGATTCTAAGAATCGCGCCGCTCGACGGGGGGCGCTGTGGATGCCTAGGGAGCTCCACCCCTGGGCCCTCTCTAGGCGCCCACAGTGCCTGCCATAGCGGACGACGCAATTCTCAAAATCACACTGCCCGACGGGGGGACGCTGTGGGTGCCCAGAGGGGGCCAGGGGGGAGTGGAGCTCCGTCCCCGGGCCCCCTCTGGGAGCCCATAGCGCTCTGCTCCCCCCTGGCCCCGTCTGGGCGCCCACAACGCCCCCCCGTCAGGCTATGCAATGGGCGCTCGTTTTGGCTATGCAATGGGGGCTAAGGTTCCTATGCCCTCGGCCCAAAAAAAAAAAAAAAAATTACCCAGGTTTTACAGAGGACATGCCAAAGCCCAAAGGAAAAAATTTGCATTAAAACATAAAAAAAATTAATTTAACTAACCTTGACAATGTTTGAAGTTGTTCGATGGTCTCCAAAGCCTTGTGGATCGTTGTTTGCAAATGGTGACTATAGAAAACCAAACTGCATTAATATAACATAAAATAGGTTTTTTTTAACCATTTTATGAATGTGGGATTAAAAACTGTGTAATTAGATAATGCGTTATTTCTAAATTTAGAGAAGAAGACATTAAATGAAATTTGACTAGTGTTGTGACTTTTGGTTTAAAAAATTAATGTAAATAACTAATATGGTATTAAGAAGTTTGGATACCATTGTTTAAATGTCATTTTATTAGTATTATTACAATTGTTATACGATAAATTAAATTAATTTTAATAGTGTTATAATTGTGTTTGAAATGTGTGATTTATTTTGCAGGTAAATTTTGGAGGGAAATTTTTGAAGGGAAATTTTGGAGGGAATGTTTGGGAGAGAAAATTTGGGAGGGAAAATTTCGTTCTTTTAGCTATAATATTGTTGGGGGTTGATAGTTGCACCATTGTATTTTTTGGTGAGTAGTGTGAGAAAATTCCATTCTCTTAAACTTTTTAGTGAAAAGTCATGGACTCGTCTAAATCAATCTCAATGTCCAAAGATTATGGAAATTTTGATTTAAGTGGGGATTTCAAAGGCACCGATGATGATTTACCTTCAAGTGAGGATTTTAAAGGCATTAATGATGATAATGAAGAGCTTCAAGTGAGTATTTTGATGGCATAGATGATGATTTTCCTCCAAGCAAGTATTTTAATGGGACAGATGATGATTTTGGTGAGGATAAAGGCAACAACAATGTTGAAGATGGTTTTCCTCCCAACCAAGATTTTGATGGCTCTAATGATGATTTTCCTCCAAGTGAGGATTTTAATGGGACAAATGATGATTTTGGTGAGCATGAAGGCACCAATAATGGTGAAGGTGATTTTCCTCCAAGCAAGGATTATGATGGTAGCGAAGACAATTTTCCTCCAAGAGAGGATTTTAATGGCAGCAATGATGATATTCCTCCAAGCGAAGATTTTAATGGGATGGATCATGAAGTTGGTGAGGATTAGGGCACCAATAATGGTGAAGATGAATTTCCTCCGAGCGAGGATTATGATGGCACCGATGATGATTTTCCTCCAAGCGAGGATTTTGATGGCACTGATGATGATTTTACTCCAAGCGAGGATTTTAAAGCGACAGGTGATGATTCTAGTGAGGATGCAGGCACCAATACTGGTGAAGGTTATTTTCCTCCAAGCAAGGGTTTTGATGGCATTGATGATGATTTCCCTCCAAGCGAGGATTTTAATGGGACAAATGATGATTTTGGGGAGGATGAACCCGCCAATGTTGTTGATTTAAACTCAAGTGATAAACTTGATACTGATGCGGATACTCATTCTCCTACTAATTTTGGTGATGATAATATTAATGAGAGGGATGATATTCCTCACATTGATGAGGATATTCATTCTAATGAGGATGATTTAATGGTTCATGAAATGCAAAGGCAAATTGTACCAATGAGCAAGATTAAGTGTGGGACTAGGCCATTTTATATCAATCCAAAGCATTCTAGTTATACAAGGTCTAGGAAAGATTTGTTCACAAGTCCCAGTTCTATTACTAATTTGATTTCAAGTGAGTGTTGCCAAAAAAATTGTCTGAAAAAAATACACTACAATTATGCTTTTGAGAAAAGACGAGCATATATATCAATGAACAAAAATATGCAAAATTCATATTTGGTAAGGTGCATGATTTCTACAAAGGCAGGTTATGATTATCGCATTGAAATTATTTTGTTTTGCAGAAAGGCATTCAAAAGAATCCACTCAATTGGTAATCTTAGACTATCAAGAATCCAGACAAGTCTAAAAAAGGATCCTACATTTTAGTCTAAAGAATATCATGCACGAGCTCGTGGGCCATTAACAAACATTGGAATGTCATGGATGCGTGACTTCTTTTCTAAGCATGGAGAGAGTATGCCAGATAGAGAAACCATACACATTCCAGATAATTTCTCAAGGCTAGAAATCTACAACTTGTACAAGGCATTTGTTCAAGATGTTGAAGGAAATAACAATTTCATTAGATATGCATATTTTACAAGACTATGGAAAACAGAGTTCAACAATGTTTGCATTCCTAAGAGGTCAAAGATGGGGGTTTGTAGTATATGTGCTTCTCTTAAACAAAGAAGGGATAAATTGGAAGGGATAGAGAGAGGTATGTCTCTAACAACTTTATTTTTTGGAATAAATATCTATTACGAAAGCTCATCAATTTTTTGTTTTTATTTTATTTGTAGAGTCTATTGTTAAAGAACTTCAAGCACATCGCAATCAACAATCAATTGAATGAAAAAACTTATACAAACATCGCAAGAAATGTTATGATGAACCACATAAGTATATGGGTTTGATAATTGATGGCATGGATTAGAAAAAAAACACTTTTGCCACATTTTGCTCGTGTACCAAAGAATTTAAAGGAGGAGAATTTTATTCAGTTTCACTTGGTTGGTTGTATGGTTTTTAATGGTCAAATGTCTCCAAAGGTTTACTTTACAGCTCCCAATATTCATAATGATGCAAATCTGACCATTACCATAATTCACCATGTGCTGACTCATTGGTTTGGTAATCTTCCTCGAGTTCTATATCTACAATTGGACAACACTAGCCGGGAAAACAAAAATCAGATTATGTTTTGTTATCTGAACATGCTTGTTGAATTGGGAATTTCTCAGAAGGTTAAAGTTGGTTTCCTTCTTGTTGGGCATACACATGACCATATTGATCAAATGTTTCGTCGTTTTGCAGTGACATTAGGGAGGAAGAATGTTGGGATCCTGCCATCATTAACTGAAATTATTAGAAAAGCATATAGTCCAGAGCCTGTTGTGCTAACATTGGAGAAAACTATTGACATGCGAAGATTTATTTTGGGATTGCATGGTGAAAAAAGATGCATTGAGAAACTTAATGACATTAGATTTCAGCATCAATTTCGTATAAAAAAAATTGATGGGAAAACACTACTATGGGGTAAGAAGTACTCAACAAGTGCAGAATGGGGGCCTACACCAGGTTTAACATTTTCTGAAATTCATCCCAGGTCGTCAAATGTATGCTTCAAAGTTGTCGTTGTTGCAATCAGCTGTTGAGATTCAAAATTCACACCGGCATAATAGAGATGTTGATTCTTCTCAATGCTTGGAAGAAATCAAAAAGTCTATCAAAGATACATATGACTATTTTAAGGTTGTTGATTATGTTTGGTGGGAGTCATTTTTCATGGAGCAAAAACACATAATTACAAACTCTACAAATAGAGATATTTTTTTGAAGACTCCAGTTGGTTGGCCACAAAGTATGTCAAATGAAAATGAGGAGAGAAATTTTGAGCCTGAAGGTGTTGATCCTTCTCAACCAGAAGAAATGGAAATGTACATTGGGTCTAGAAGATCATCTGCATGGCGTGAGGTGATGGAAGGCCTTTACAGAGGCTCAGTACAAGATATTAAGGAGAGTTGCATGATTGCAGTTTTGGCCACAGAAGATCCACGTGGTTATCCATTCTAGATTGCAAAAGTTATGAAGGTCAATAAAGAAAATGAAGAAGTTATATCTATTGAAGTACATTGGTATGCAACAGACACACACCCATTTCATTGTGTGTACAAGCCGGAGATGGTGATCAAGAAAAGGGTTTGCAAAAAGAGAAAAAAGAAAGGGTCAAAATGTAAATCGTTGTCGCATAGACATTTTGAAATTAGAGGATATTGACATACTAGTTTATGACTTCTAGTTGACAAGGAAAGGAACTCTTTGCTCCGAGTATAGAGATTATCAAAAGATTGTTGGCACCAGAAATAGTTACAACATGGGAGTCTACTAAAGCAATGTGTAGATCTAGAAGGAATATGGCATATGAAATGTTGGGGGTACATGAAGATTAAGATGGTGCACTCATTGATACTAGAGAAAAATACGGGTCATCTACATCTTCATCCAGTCATTCATCTGAAAAAAATGTAGCTTCTGATGGTGTGTTAGAATCCATGTGTTGATTTGAATATTCACACATGAAACATTTTGTCTTTTCTATTAATATGCCATTGTTTGTATGGAAACTCTAAAGGAGTGCTTGAATTTTGAGATGAATTACTCCTACATCTTATGGTTTATTATATGATTTTCTGATGAATATCATAATTTTTTGTATTTTATATGAAAAGAGTGGTCAAATTATTTATTGAATAATTTGTGTTTAACTCAATGCAATTTTTATATAGTGTTACTAATAGATTAAATAAGCACAATTTTCAATTTTGATAAAATCATATAAAAATGCAATGTTTTGAAAAAGTGTGCTACCGGTAGCATTAATTTTCAATTTAGAGCTTGATTTTAAGGTTTTTTCAAATAGAAATAACAAGTGTTTTGGTTCATTTCTATATTTTTTACCCCAAATCAGAAAGTGGTGCTACTGGTAGCACCACTTTTTGATTCGGGGATGTTTTTTGGTGTTTTTTATGCAAAAATATGAGTTTTTATGGATAGAGTTCTCGTTTTGAGTATAAAGTTTTCATCAAGTTGTATAACATGTTTAATGCATCTACAACATGCAAGACCAACAACATATTTAACACAAGCAAAATGATGACAATCAGAAATGAATCAACCTCATGTTCAGGCTTATGCACAGGCTTCCTACTGATTAATTGCATGTGATCATTTAATTCATATTAACTTGAAATAACATATAATCATAACATAGGAATTAGCATCATTCAAGACCACAGAGTGCACTTATCTTTTGAGATGAAGTTGTCCAAGCGACTGGCTATGTGAGAGCAACGTTCCATGCAACCATAGGTCTCTGTCCATCCTATCTTCTTTCAGCTGAGAGACCACCCCCGAGCTGGGTTGTGTATCCACTAAGGAGGAACTAAACAGGCTCACTCACAACCATGGATTCACACAAACAGTCATTCTAAGCCAACACATAGTTGGTTTTATCAAGCATGCAAGGGACAAGGAGGAGGATGTTAAGCCAATGAGCTCAACCACAGAGCTACAGGAATCTCAATCTAACTCAACATCCTTGGCACCCACAATAACTACCACACCCAACACAAGGAAGGTCCCCTTCTCTGCTACACAGTCCCTCAGGTGTCCCTTCCCTCCAGTGCTCTTCCGGGTGGGCATAGAAAGGTCCAAGATTCTGATCCCTTGAGACTTTAGCCTTCACTGGGTTTATCAAGTAGATCCAACCTCTGTTCTATCTTCTTCTCTGTCACTCATGCTTGGATCTTCTCAGTGTTGCGGCCAAAACGCTCTGTCCCACACTGGGTTTTCGGGCTATCAGATCAGGGTTTTCCCATGGGTTTATGGGCATCTCACATTCCCAAATTCGCCCCCAGGGTTTGGGTAGATGGATCCCCCACTCGTTTTCCCATCCACACCAATTTTTTTCCTGATCTTGGCACTCCCGAACGTGGCTTCACTCAGAATCGCCAATTCCCATTTTTCTCCCCCTGCTGCCCTACGTAATCCCCCTATTGATGCTTCCCCCCCTTCCAATGGAATGGGGATGAGAGAAACGTATCCCCAGGAGGTAGATCGACTTGCGGGTCAAGCCAACAGAGCCCCAGACCCTACCATCTGAATTTCAGGGCTGCCTACACTCCATCACTCCCATGAACTGGTTTCTTCAACCACTTCCTTACAACAGAATTAAATGTCAGCAGGGAAAATCAAATGGGTTCTCGAGATGACATATGGCAGCCTAGGGTTCAATCCCACAGCCCCCTCACCTCTCCCTAGTGGATACACATGGCCCCCTCTTATTAGTTGCCTCCATAACCAATTTTTTGGGTATTTTTATTGCAATATTAATATTTACATTATTTACAATGTTCCATGGCTTAATAACACATGGATAACAGAATATTAATACTTTTCCTTTTACATAAAACCGAGCATCCACTAGTGGGGCCTTGGCCTTGAGCTCCACACTAGGAAAACATACATCGCATGTATATAATATTTACATTGAAAGCCAATATGTCCTAAGGGTCAAAATGGGGGTATTACATCAATGTTATGTAAAAGGCTCAGTTTGAATACAATTGATCTCAATAAAAAAATGGTGAATAAAAAATCACCCGAGGAAGCATTACATACCATCACCCCACAATGTTGAACTAGGTGGACAAGATGATGGCAATGGATGCCAGAGATGATGCTGAAAGTATGGAGGTATGAGCTAAAGGCGACAAAGATTCCAAACAACCTAAGCAAGAGACACTCCAAAGTAGAAAGCTCCAAGTGACTGCAAAACAAGGTAGTACACAGAGGGAAACACTTGGTGACATTCTCATACTGTCTGCATGAGTGGCACATGATCCACTACTCAAAGGTGTAGGATTAGAGGTACCATAAATAAAGCGGTTAGATCCAAATGACAGCAAAACAAGGTTGGTCATCTTATGGATTCAAATTCCCGGTGACACTCTGAGACTATATTCACAAGTGCCATACAATCCATTACTCAAAAGTGCATAATGAGAGGTACCATAAAAAACCATCATGGACAACAATCCTCGATATGAGTCCCGACAAACAAGCCATGTTAAGTACCCATTTACAAGTGAGGAATCAATACATATTTATTGAACTTATGAGAAAAACAACTATCTCAAATAGGTAAATCGATGTGGTATGCAACCACTCATTGGAAATAGAGCATAATGCTCTTCACGATGCCTCAAATGGTATGAAAAATGGAGGCTCCATGTAAAGTCATGGAAAAAATGTTTCCAATAACCTCATTATAATAGATTGGCAAAAAACAACTATGTGCCAAAAATGCCTCCAAAAGACAAATTGTTATGAATAAGACCTGTGGCAGTGCTCCACATAGCATAGCTCAAAGATTTTTGAGTTACAAGATCAGGATCCGGTATTGAAACCATGGACATAACCTAGTTTCCCACGGCATATAGAAGATATAGATATAATATTTTTCATTATTTCCCAAAGAACTAGTCGCTAATTATGCCTCCCAAAATTGGGGTGGCAAAGCACGCCATTATGAAGATATAATACATTTTTGTTGTTCAGACTTGGGAGAGATTGAGGCACTCTAAGATTCCATGTAGACATGCCTATATCCCACATCTGAGATAGGAAATCCTACCAACCCTATCCAAGATCTGTACAACCACCACTACAACAAAGTAGCCCTTTAGGGGTGGTTTGGCTTGCGGGGGTCTTGGTAAAACCCCCCCTAAAAGTTTTTTCAGACCTTTGGAGGCGGTCTTTTAAAACCACCCCTAAAAGTCATGGAAATTGGACTTTTGGAGGCGGTTTTTTTTAAAACCACCTCCAAAAGTTCTGAAATTTGACTTTTGGGGTCGGTTTTGGGAAAACATCCCTAAAATCCAATTCTTATAACTTTTGGGGGTGGTTTGTCAAAACCCCCCCTAAAAGTCATGAGAATTGAACTTTTGGAGACGGTTTTTTTGGAACCCCCCTTAAAAGTCATGAGAATTGAACTTTTGGAGGTGGTTGTTTGAAACCCCCCCCCTAAAATCCCAATTTTCATCACTTTTGGGGGCGATTTTTCAAACCCCCCCCTAAAAGTCATGAGAACTGAACTTTGGGAGGCCGTTTGTTTGGAACCCCCCTTAAAAGTCATGAGAATTGCACTTTTGGAGGCAATTGCTTGAAAAGCCCCCCTAAAAGCCCAATTCTCATAGCATTTGGGGGCAGTTTGTCAAAAACCCCACTAAAATTCATGAGAATTGAACTTTTGGAGACGGTTTTTTTGGAACCCTCCTTAAAACTCATGAGAATTGAACTTTTGGAGGCAATTTTTTGGCACCCCCCTTAAAAGTCATGAGAATTGAGCTTTTGGAGACAGTTTGTTGGAAGGGGGTTAGGTGTGTCACATGGGTTCAACAACGCATCTCATCAAAACATTGGAACTAAGTTCACACAAGCTATTGTAGTGTTAGGAAGGGTGTGCATCATTATTCAACACCATATCCCATTAGAGCTCTACAATTGAGGCAGTCATGTTAGGTTTTTCACATCAAAGATAGTTCTCACACTCCAACTTTCCATGATCCATGGTAAAAATACAAACTCGTGTGCCATAACATTATCCTTTATGGCTAATGGGCCATGTGTAGGGCCTTAATCACCACATGATTCCTACACAAGGAATATTTAGCTTGCAAGTGGGTATGGTGGCCATTTCAATATTTACAACATCATGGATGGTTCTTGAAGCCTAATCCATGGTGTCCATGGTGTTAGATCAAAATCTAGTTTATAATGATTGGTAGTTACCTCAAGGTCTTGTGACCTATGGGCGTTTCTTTGTACCACCACATAGGCCACAGGTAAGGAATATTTAGCTTTTGAGTAACACATTGTCATTTTTTTAGTATTTTCATGTAGTGGATGGTTCTAGGAGCCTATGTTATGGTTAGGGCCAAAATGTAGGTTCTTGGGCAATAAAACTTTATTTTGAGACTCATGGGCCATGCATAGGGACTTGAGTCATCATACATACCCTAGATAGGGAATATTTTGTTTATAGTCTAAGTTCTTGTGTTTATTTTTGCACTAATTTTGGTTTGATAAAATCCCATACAATGATCATTCAAATCTTGATGTCAAAGTCTTTGATCTAAAACCTTGGTTATAAATAACCCAAGGTCAAAGTTTATTGTGTTAGTGTGTTGATTTGGTGCAGTAGGCATGTTAGTGATTGGGTTAGGGGGTAGTGGGTTAGGGTTAGAGGGACACTGGCTTAAGGGGATATTTTCTACAATTTCATAATGTGGTAGGCTTTGGGGAGTTTTTGGATTAGAAGCAAGGCACCTAAGGGATCAATGGGTTAGTGGGAAAGGGGTTCTGGTTTTGTTGGTACTAGGGGTTAATTGGTTGATAAGTTATCATGTTATTCGATTTGGGGCTAGATGTTAAGGTTAGGTATGAGGTGAGGGTGTTAGAGGTTGAAGCTTCCTAGGTGCATGAATTCATTGCATGGATCAAGTGTTCCAAGTGCATGAATCATTTACATGGGTAGGTTGTGTTAGGTCGGTGTCTAATTAGTAGCATTATTTATGGTGGCCATTTCAATATTTGTAACACAAAGGATGGTTCTCATGGCATGGACTATGGCATGTGAACTAAATTTAGGGTCTAATGCCATATTAATTTTCCATGGGGTTGATGGTCCATGCATGTTAACCTAGATTACCACATAAGAATCTCTAGCCTACATGTGAGATCATCATGATCATCATTGTCACCATCGTCGATGTCATTGTTGTTGTTGGTTTGTCCATGGTTATGTAAAACAATAAACCAACCATGGTTTAATATTTATAGGTTATGTAAACCAATAGTGGTTCTCATAACCTAAATAATGGTCCATGGTTAATAAATTTACTATATGATTCATGGTCCATTTGTGGGGCCCTAAACATAATTAATTTATCTTACAAGCGAGATATTGTGTCCATTTCAATATTTGTAACATTGACAATGGTTCTCATGGCCTATACCATGGCCTATAAACTAATTTTAGGGCCTAATACCATATTAATTTGAAATGGGGTTGATGGTCCATGCATGTTAACCTAGACTACTACATACACTAGTACAAAATGAGAGATAAGTGACTAGGCGACTAAAAAAGTTAGTCACCACTATTTTTTCAAGGGATAAATGACTAAAATTGATCAATTTTAATCAAGCCAACAAAAAACGACTAAGATAAATGACTAATTTAGTCACGGGATAAAATATATGACTAGATAACAAGTGACTAAATAAAAATGACTAACTTAAATGACTAATTTAGTCACAGGAATATAAATATGACTAGCTAACAACGATTAATGTGAATTAATCGTTTATGTTAGTCATTTTTAGTTGTGTCACACTGACAATGGAAAATTACAATTTTGATAATGAATTTGTACAATATTTTACTATATTTTTACAATGTGGATGGATGTAACCGCTAAGTACAAAAAAATAGAAACGAGGAGAAAGGTCTCCATCTATGAGCCAAAAATAGGAAAACTGCCTATGGAAAAAATAGACCCCCGCACCACTCCTCAAAATGAATAAACCCCTCTAAAGCCACAAGACCGCATCTGGATAAAGCATCTACATGTGTATTGAACTCCCTAAAGATATGCATGATAGAGACATCAGGAAAGGCCTTGAGAAGAATATTATCATGATCCATCCAAGATGAAAGCTCCATCACCTTTAAAGGCACACACCTTTCGCCCAATCAACTATAAGTTTAGAGCCACCAACAATATGGTGTAAAGAAAGATACTGAGAATTGGAAAAAAAGAGGACATGCCAGAGTGCCAATAGCTCTCCTCTCGTATTGGTCCCCGATCAACCGCAATTTAACCATAAATTAAAGTGACGATCCGGCTCCATTAAAATAATAAGAGCCCCAACACCACAAAAACAACCAGCTTGTTCATGAGAAGCCCCATTGAAAAAGGCCTAGACCATGTACTATGAACTAATTTTAGGGCCTAATACCATATTAATTTTCTATGGGGTTGATGGTCCATGCATGTTAACCTAGACTGCCACATATGACCTACGTATGGAATATCTAGCCTATATGTAATTACAATTCCCTTTGTTTCTCACGAGTGATGCTTAAGGCCTTGAAACATCACATAATAACTATAGAGGGAATATTTCAACCACAAGTGGGATATGTTGGTAATTTTGAGATCTGTAACACCAAAATTTAAAATTTTCCTTCCAATTTCAACATGCTAGTTGTTTTCATTCCATCACCCTTTCTTCTCATTGTTTTCCCCTTTATGCGAAGGGTGACTCAAGTGGCTTCCAATGGACAACAATGGCAACAATAAATCATAACATAACACAATGCCAATATATAAGGCCTAGAATATATTGCAAACTAATGAGTTGGGTGAATTCAAGATAATGAGCCACAAACCATAAGAGATCCACAAAAGCCAAGATCCGCAAGATTAAATTCGAAAAATTCATTATTCAAATAGCAGTATTTATACTCATTTTGGACAATGCCCTGAGCCTTGACGTCTAGAACTTGGTGGAAATATTTCATCTAGAGCATTCGGAGCTCCCAAAGCTGTTAAATATTTCGTGCTTTGGGGTTTCGAATCTGTAGTTGGAGATTGCAATTTACACAAGTCAGAAGGGTTCGAGTTGCGCTATGAAATTGGGAAGGTGTTGAGTAAATTCTATGTTATTTTGGACCTAGAGGGAGCTTCCAAGAGGTTGGTTGTGTTCCAAAGCGAGTGGGTTTCTATTGGGAAAAACTCATCCTAGAATTTGAAACTAGGTCCTCAACTTCACTTGAACGTTCAAGCGGAGCTTGACCCGAGGTTCATTTTTCAGTTTGAAGGTGATCCCAAGTGTAACCCACAGGTTTTGTAGATTCGGGGAAATATTCGGTTGAGAATGGGTTTCGGAGCTTTATGGTACTCTTCTTGGAATGTAGCTACAAATTCAAGGAAAAATCCAGTTGGAAATGGTTCTTTTTCTAGGCAACAAATTGGGGGATTTGTGGGCTATTACAAAAGGAGGCCACATATCTCTAGATCAAGAAAACAATGCCTCAGTCTGAGAATGAAGGCTTTGGTTCTTGAAGCAACTCTAGCCAAAGAACCAATCTAGTAATCAAAATCTCATAACAAAAAATCAAACTCAAGATTGTCGAAGAAAAAAGGATAACTTGCAGTGAATACAAAACAACAAGGTAAGAAACGATTTCTCTGATACCATGTAGAGATCCAGAAACAACTCATATCATGAATGATCCTTGACATGTATAAGGCAAAAAATGGCTATGAATATTATGATGGTGAGTTTTCACTCGAGGAACCCAAGTTTATTTATAGTAAACTTGGAGAGTCTTGGCACAACAATCAATGAAATGCCAATCAGGCAACAAGATGTACCAAGTTAGTAGATAAGCATACCAACCTGTTAGCCTATGCAAGCTTAACTAGTTGTACGTACACTAACATTTATAATCACCATAGTTTTGATGACTTAAAAGGTTAGGAAGGTCTGTATTATAACAAATATTTTGAAATTAAGATCTAATGTGGGTGTACACAGTACATTCTAAGAGAAAGTGTTTTTCATCTTCAACCCTCTTAGTATCACAAAGATGACAAATTCCTTCCATTTTAGGAATTTCCCAATGCTTTGTTTCAATATGAAACTCATGGAGTTTGTTCGTATTTTAACAATGTTTTTTTCTTCTTCTTTATGCTATTTAAAACAAAGAGATACTTTCGATTTTCTATATTAGGGTTGATCACCTCGTTATAGTATCTTAATATTCTATTATCGTCTAATACTTATCGTACCACAATTTCTATTTAAATTTAGGTGTAATAATATTTTTAATATTATCATTATTCTACAAAGTGATCTCTTCCTTGATTCCCTGATGATTTAGACAATATATGATATCTTTTTGGTAACCCCACTTGAGTTGCATGTAGTTTTGACTTTAGTTTGAAGCAATTTTAAGAAGCCTCTTGTATTCCATATTGTTTATCTTGTTTGTGTACATTAGGTACCTAATCATAGTCATTCTCTCAAAATGGGGAAAGACTCACTTCAATGAGGAGGATAGGATAGGGTGTATTGCCTTTAATTTTGAGATAATAAAAGAAAAAATTATATTTAGGATAAGATGAATTTAGTGTTGTAATTATATATATATATTTTTACAAATTTGTATTTTTGGGGAGAAACTCAACAAAGAAATGTAAAGGATGTTTCTCTACGTTCATGAATGGTATCCCCCATAAATTCATTGACATACACGAATGCACCTCACTCGCACCTTTTTTTCATGAAAAAAAAACATATTTATATTTCCAGTATAGAAACAAAATACAATCCTTAGAAGTTCAAGAAAAAAATCAACAAAAAAATTATTGCATGCTCTTCATAAAGCCTATGTCACTGGAGATCCAGAAAGTAACCTCTAAATAGAGATTGTCCTAGTCAAAAGACCGGTATGGAAACAAAAAACAGTCCTCCAAAGTTCAAAACTAGAGCCATGTCTCTAGAGACCAAAAAATAACCTCTAAAAATAGATTTGTACTATATCCAATTCAAAAATAGGTTGCTACATGAAGCAGATTAGAGCGATTTTTTAACACTATAAGAGAAATTCATCAACAACCCAAGGTAGGGAAATAAAGTAGTCATCTTTAGTACTCATGTAAATTCCAATTCGAGGATGAGACCACTGTCCCAATCTTGTATTCATCCTCATATATCTGTAGAGGTGCCCCAACAAAGCTTTCTTTTGATCATTTGTCAATATGTACATTAAACTGCCTGTAAATGTGAGCAAATGATATTTGTTGGAAGAGAGCAACCACATTCTTGACAAGACCTGCAAGATACAACAAACTAGGCCTAAAAATCTGATTTTCACCCTTCATCCGTTTTACAACTATCTTTGAGTCCCCATATACCCAAAAACTTATGTATCCTTTCTGATAAGCATGTTTCATTAGGAGAAGAATAGCCTCAAATTCCCCATAGTTATTTGATCCTTGTACCAAGAATGTACTACCAATAAAGAATGATGATTAGTGATGAATAAAGCATAGCCAACTCCACACAACAAGCCCTCATTTTAACTAGATCCACCAAAGAAGCCCCAGGGGGTGGATTTATTAATCTGAGGGGAGCTCATTGTTTTGACCTCAAGTACTAGAGTTGTAGACTTGTAGAATGGCAGTAATGAAAAAACATCTACACAGACCTGGAAACTAGTGACATATTTGTCCTCAAATATACATATATTCCTGGCAATCCATAGTCTTCATAATCAAATAAGGAACAGTTCTATACTAATTTAGATCACCTCTAGCAATCTAGTCATGAAATATCTGTAAGAATGTATCTCCTGTCCACAACCTTGACATACCCAGGAAAGTCTCTACATGCCTCCAGACCTGTACAGATGTTGGCTCTATAGTGACATAAGTCTTTGTAAGAGAAATATGTGACATTGTAAAGAAGCACGTTGCACTGTTTAGTTAATTATGTGTTTTGTAACTAAATAGAATAGTTCAAAGACAATTGGAAAGAGACACAACTGTCTCAGTTTTGTATAAAAAGGGAATAAATGGGACCGTCTCGGGTTTATGTTAATCCCCATTTTGAGTATATGAATGTAATGTGATCTTTGATATAATGAATGAAAGATGAACCAACTGTTATCTCATTTCCTGTGTTTGAATGTTTACTGTGCATGAATGACTTATGGGTTTATTGTGTGAATGAGATGTTGAATGTGAATGATGGACTTATGAAATGTCCTTTCCTAAATTCAGTCTTTGTAATTCCTATGAGTGTCTCGGGTGAGACTGTATGCTTCTGGGATGCTGAAAATATCGATACGCATAGGATTATTCTTGGTAATCAAGTTTAGAAACCTGGGTATGAATTTGAGCCAACAACAGAGAAAGGAAAACCACATAAAATATGTTGAATTGGTTCACAAGCTTTCTTACATAGGAAACACCATCCAAGGCCTTCCATCCTCTTTTTTTGAATTATGTCCCAAGTTGGGACTCTAGAGTTCAAAAAGAGCCAAATTAAGAGTGCTTTTTGCAGGGGTAGATACTTTCCACAAATTCTTCATCCACCACACAATATCCCCCATCCTAGGGGCATGTTGAGCCTCATAACCCAGTGTCACTCTATAGTCCTTACCTTCCTTCTTCCAATACCAAGCCATTCATCAGGATCTCCTGATATCCTTATGTGAGCTCTCTTCAAAGCATCTACAAAAATTTTCCATGCTTGAACATGAAAATCTTCAAGTCCTACCTCTGGATTAGTTAGCTATACTTGGGACTATATTGTAGTTTCATTCTCTTTGACAAATTTATTTAAAGTGCACAGACATTGCAATTGGAGATGTTCAATCACCACATGGGGTAGAATAACATTATCATTACATCCTAGTATATCATCTACACTAGTCCTCACCTAAGTGCCTACACCAACTTTCCATGATAGGTGATCCCTAATAACCAAGAAAGTAGGAGAAAGGGCCTTCCAATGATTTGAGCAATTAGGGGACATATTCCTTGGGCTTTAGATCCAGTTAATTAAACTGAGAGGAGCCATATAATTTTGTTGTATAACTATTCCCCACAACTTGTCTTTGGTCATTATTTTCCATAAAGATTTGGTAGCAAGGGAGTTGGAAAACAGGTTCAGGTTTTTTATTCCCCACCCCCCATATTTCTTGTGCTTTGCAATAGTATCCCAACTAGCTAGGTAAGCCCTTTTGTTGTCTATACTTCCCTTCCATAAATAGTTTGCACAACTTCTCTTAATCTTCCTCAAAATTCCTTTTGGAATTGAGACAAGGGTTAGCCAATAAACATGGATAGCTTCTACAATTGCTTTGATCAAAACCATCCTACCTCCCCTAGATATCCACTTGTTGCACCACTGCTGTATTCTACCCTCAATTCTTGAGATGAGCCATGATCAATCAGTTTTCCTGTAGCAATTTTCCTTCAAAATGTATTCCAAATATTTAAGACCACCCTCCATCTCCTGCAGAGGGATATTAAATAGCCTTTGCAACCTATCCGAGAGATTCCCATCCAGTCCAAATGAGTAGAAGGCAGATGTTTCAAAATTTATAACCATCCCTGTAGTAGAGGAAAAAATATTTAAGATGTTGATCATTACTTGGCCTTCATTCAGACTCCCATTTCCAAACAAGAGAATGTCATCTACAAAAAGCAAGTGAGAGACAACAATATTCCTTAGAATTTTTACACCTTGAAGATGACCAAGAGATTTGGCCTGGTAGATGGACCTACTGAGACCCTCAGCCACTAGTAGAAATAGATAGGAGGATAAAGGGAAACCTTTCCTTAAACCTCTAGAAGAGGGGGAAAAGTTGGAGGCTAACCCATTGATGAGGATAGAGAGACTTGCATTACTAACACAACTCATAATCCATTTGTCGCAACAACAATATGAGAAAGATCCAGGAGACTCAGTCAAAGGCTTTGGATAGATCAAGTTTAAGAACAAAGGCAGTGAGTGAAGACACCTTAATGGTGTGTAAAGTCTCTTGGGTAGATCAAGTGGCTTCATGAATGAACCTCCCTTCAAGAAACCCAAATTGTTCAGGACCTATAAACCTAGATAAAATAGGCTTAAGCCTCATAGCAACCACCTTGGAGATAATATTATAGGTACAAATGCCTAAGTCAATTGGCCTATACTCATCAAAAGAGACTTGATGCTCCTTTTTAGGAATTAATGTCAAAAAAGTAGAGTTGAGACCTCTTGGGATCTTTCCCTAAATTTTGATCTCTTCTACCATCCTAAGCATATCTTCTCCTACCAAATTAATAAAGGTTAGAAAGAATTCAATAGGCCATCCATCTGGACATGGGATTCTCTCTTTCTAATAGGAAGAGATGATTTTCATTAGGTCCTCTAAAGTGACTTCCTGGAACAAGGCTTCATTATCAACAACTTCTACCATCCTAGGGAAGGTAGATATGATTTTTAGAATGTCTCCCATATTTTCATGATAATGAACCTTAAGTAAGGAAGCAAAGTGCCTTACCCCCATATATTCCAAGTCATGAAAACCTTTCACAGTGTTTCCCATATCATCTTTCATGCCCAGATAATATTAGCATTTTTCCCATGGTTTGCAAATTTGTGAATTTTGATCACCTGAAAAGAGTTAGGTGGCTCTACTTTTCATTCTCCAATCCTTCTCTCTATTTAATAACAACTTGGATTTATGATATTCTAAATCTTTGATTGAAGAACAAACTTCTATAGGGATGTTTCCATCAACAAAGGATTTATAAAGATAAACAAAGTCATATTCTATATCATTTAGGGATCTGTCCCTTGTAACAAGGAGATCACAGGCCCAAGGATAACCCTTTCCTTCACCAACTTTAATGGCATGGAGATTTGTACACATGCAAAATCCTTCAAATCCAAGTCAAAATGTTCCTAGGTATCATAAACCAGGGAATTAAAGTCATCCTCCTCAACCCATGCAAGGTTGTATTTAAAGGGCGCACAAGGCTTGCAAATTCCACTACCCACCTCCAAGAGGATAAGAAAATGGTCAAACACCATAGAGGGTTCAACCCATGCCCAAATAACACAGAGGGATTCCAGAAGTGAATGATGCAAAATAAATATGTCCAAACGTTTGGAAATACTTGCCTCTCCTGAATGGTTGTTGACCTAGGTGGGGGTGGAGTCTAAGGGCTCAATGTCCACTAGCCCGTTAACTTCAAACAAATCACTAAAGAACCATGTAGATCTATCCAACCTAGTAGAGGTTCCCCCACTATTCCCCACACCTCTCCTCTATGAAGTGATAAGTTTAAGTCTCCCCCAAGGAGAAGCTCCTCTTCCTTGATCCAATCACTATCCAACAGTGAGGTCCAATAGCCTTCTTTGCCCTCATAAGGTCCATAAATGTTAAGGAGATTGAAGGATTTTCCTATTTCATCACTAAAGACCTTAGAACATAGACTTGAGAATGTTCCAAAATCATTTGTTAGAGACTATGAGTGGTTCCAACCTGTGACCAAACCACCTGAGATCCCAAATGAGTCTAGATATACAAAGCTCCAATTTGGGAGCAGTTTCTCTAAAATATTAAAAGCATTTTCTCCGACACCGATGGTTTCTTGAACAAAAAATACATCAACTTTGTGTGAATCTAAGAGTTTCTCGAGGGCCATATTCTTGGTTAGGCCCTCCAAGCCACGCACATTGAAGGAAATGATTATCATGTACCCACCCCACCTGGGGTGTTCCTTGCTCTAAGTACCCCCAATAAAAGGATTTGTTTTCCTTGGTTGGCTTCCCATAATGCTTGTTCCTGAGCTTGTTTAATTGCATATTTACTGATTCGTTTAGTGCCCCCAAGCTCCTTTGAAGAATCCAAATCCAAACCCCTAGATTGTAAGATATTTATGGGCCTAAGATCATAATGTCCATTGCCTCGACTATTGGAAGGAAAGGCCTTATTTCCTGAAACATTTGAGGACTTTGAGAGGTTTTAGGGATTGCTATCCCTTAAGTACACATCAAAATCAAGGTTGATCACCAAAGAACCGAGAGGGAAAGAAACATCAATAGAGGAGGAGGGATATTTCATGGTTATCCATGAAAAGTTTGTAATAGAGTCTGATCCCAGATCCAATTTGGAGGGATCCAGTCTGTGGATTTCTTTATTAGAGGTAATGGACTGCCAAATGTTATTGATCTTATGTTGTTGTGAAAGGGAGAGGTCGAGTGAATATGTGGAGAATGACTTTGACGGGATCTACTCCTTTAGGAGGAGAGCAAGTGATCCCAAATGGACCACCATATTTCCAACGGAGGTCTTCATGATATCAGAATCCACTGCTTTGCAGGATGGCTCCTCCACTAGGACATTAGAGAAAGAGGGTGAATCTATGCCCACAATGCTACATGAAACCCTAGCAGATCTTTCCCTCCAATCTTTTTTTAGAAAAGGTTTTACATAATCCTTAATAGAGTGCCCATATAGATGACAACATACACATCAAAACAAAAAACTGGCATAATCAAGAATCTGCAGGTGGGTGGAGGATCCCATCTCTATTTCCAACAATTCAAATAACCCTGAACTGACATCAAGTTCAACGAATATTTCCGCAACTGAATGAGCACTATTGAGATTATAAGAGTCATTTGCAAGTATGTACTTACTTAGTGAGTCACCAATAGCCTTGAGGGAGTAATCGTTCTAGACCTCCATAGGAAAACAAGGTAAGTTTAACCAAACCGACGTAGCTTTTACAAATTTTTCTTGAGTGTCAAACCTTGTGTGCCAAGGCTTGAGAATCATAATAGCCTTCTCACAAAACCAAAGACCCCAAAGTATCTTATCCACATCCTCTTGGGATTTGAAGATAAACCCTAGCCAACCCTTCTCTAGCATATGAAAAATCGAACCATAGCCCACGACCAAGACCCAAGACTGCTAGAGCCATCTGTTTAAGCTATCGATGTTCATTTTCTTGCCAAGGAATTTACCCACAAGGGTTTTTCCAAGGAGGAGGCCAATTTGCTCCACTTGTAGTTCCTTTCCAACAACTAGGGTAACCCCAACCCGCAAGAATTTATGACCTTTCTCTTCTTGCGCGTGGACTCCTTCGCAACAGTGTTTTCTACATCTATTGTATGGACCATTGTTCTAAATCCCTTGATCCCAAAATCATCTACAAGCATGCCAAAGTGGTTTTTTTATGCATCCAACTCCTTTGTTTGACCAGGGGAAGTCCCCCACTTTGTCGCAACATCAGGGTTTCCACCAAGAGTTCATGCAAGACCCAAAGCCCTATCCTCCTTGAGAATCCCACCCTCGCAATTGTCCACGAAGACACTATCCTTCCCCAAGCATCCCACCGAAACCCTGTCGCAAAAATGTTGCTTTATGTTAGGTAATCGTCATTATAGTCTACAAGTGGTTCATAATCTGCCATGTTGACCCCACTACAAGACGAATCAGAGTCACAAGTCACCAGACAAGGTTTCCATCTAAGGTTTACAGAGCCCTACCTTCTCATGTCCATCATCTCAACATTCACCTCACTCACACCTTATCATGAAAGTAATCAAATACCCATTAACATTAAAGTAAAATAATTAAACTAATCCCTTAAACTTTTTTTAACTTTTAATTTATTTTCCAAAATTATTTTATACATTTACTTTTTCAGTTTTCAATTTTCAATCGATTCACTTCTTTTGCAATTTATATATTTTCCTTTTCTTCCTATCCCTTTTCCAAATTTAATTATAAACATTAATATATTAAATTATATAACATAAACCCAAACTCTAACCCAACCACGTCTTTCCATAAAGAAGGCCCATATCTAAGTTTTGACAGATATGAATATTTTCATTTATGGTTGTTAAAAGAAAATGAAAATTAAATATGTGCAAGTGGGTGGGATCAAATTTCAAAGTGCGGCCCACAACATAAGAGTACTACCGCCACGTTGCATAAGTGTAGAAGTCATGGAGGATATGGGTGGCAGTGCTGAGAGGAGAATTACCTTTCAAACTAAAGCGGGCAGGTCCCAAGAAGTGGCCTCCAACTATGCCCTAAACTTCAACGAGATCCGGGAAGAAAATACATAAAAATATTAAGTTTTTTTTAATGAATTTTATTATGTTATTTGGATTTAGATCTAGATTGGGAAGAAAATACATGAAAATATTAAGAATTTTTTTTCAATTAGTTTAATTATGTTATTTGGATTTAATTTTTATTTGGAGTAGTTTAAATGTTCTCTAATTTGTTTTTTGTTTTTTTATTTTTTATATATTTAATCTTGTAAAATATTTTGATACTGTAATTTTAATATATTTTTTTTCACAAAATAGAATAGTAGTTTATATTAAAATGGGGTTGTGGTTGGGTGTCAAACAATTAAATTACAAAAATGCTCTTTATTTATTAAAAGAGAGAGTTTTGGGCTATTACAAAATTAGGAGAATTATTATGCTCCAATTACCTTACTCTCTTTGAAAAAAATCCTATTCCCTTAGTATATCCTTAGATTTTTTTTTTTTCCATCAGAAAAAAATCGTACTATTGCTATTCCGTTGAATCAAATAGTACAAAGATAGTTTGTGTATCGAAGATACAAGATATCAAGACAAGATCTTGTTCTCAAAATGAGCATCAGTTTAACTGCTATACAAAATTAAAATCGCCCATCAAAAAGATTTCACAAAATGATGTTCATCAACCCAAGTAGAGAAAACAACCTAAAAGAAAAATAAGTTACCCCTGTCAATCAGACAAGCGTCCATCCATTCTTCCCAGAATAATATTCCTTCAGGTCCAGCAAAGGCATCTTTTGAAAGTTGATCTGCATGAGAATTGTGAAACCTGAAAATATGCTCGAATGAAATCTGGTCCTGCTTTGCAATCTCATGACGAATTCGAACACACCAATTTTTTAGATCAATAACATTGGGATTGTATTCATTTGAGGCCCATTTGATTATCACTCGGGAGTCCCCAAAGACTTTGAGATTAACCAGTCCAAAGGTATTTGCCACTTTAAGAACAGCCCAAAGGGCCAATAACTCTGCTTTCATATTGGTACCTCTGCCACCATTAAGACGAAGAGAAAAGTAATGATCTTCATTGATATAGATGACACCACTAGTTGCACACATACCATCTTGAGCAGCACCATCAAAGAATAATATCGGTTGAGTTACCACAAAGGAGAAAGAACTTTCACTCACACATTTCTTACCATGTTCCTCCTCAGGGTAAGTCTGTAACAAATAAATAACAGACCTTACACACTGCACCACAATAGGCATCTTGTTTTGAAAAATTGCTTCATTCCTTGTAAACTAGATAATCCAGGATATAAAAATAGGAAGGAAAAGTGGTTTTTTGTAATCCCTAACCCAATTGAGTAAACCTGTACCAAAGTCCAAATCTTCCCAAACTAAATCCAAGTTGAGTTCTTTACAGCACAGAGACCAAATTTCTTGCATAAAAGAGCACTTCACAAATAGATGACCAGCAGATTCAGAACTTAAATTACATAAACAACACCGACTGGGGCCATTCCAGCCACGTTTGAGGAGATTATCCCATGTCTTAAGACTTCCATTGAGAACATGCCATAGGAAACATTTCACCTTCAGAGGGATAGACCATTTCCAGATTTTCATATACCACCACTGTCTTGGATAAATACAACGTTCCTGAATAATCCTGTCATAAGTAGATTTCGCAGAAACAGAACCTTCTTTTGGATTACCTGCCCATAATAATTTATCAGGGTTCCCTAAAAGAACAATACCAGCCGATCTCAGAGCCATAATATAACGATCCCATTCCTGTGAGTGATCCGGGAGCTCCAACTCTAAAGCACTTAACCAACCATTACCTGATCGGTGAAATTGATCGATATTTTGAACATCATTTACAGTTTTATACCCCATAAAATTCAACAGAGAAATTAGATTATCTGACAGTTTAAAATTTTCCTCCAAACCAAGAACAGGATCCACACCGATTAGAATACTGCATCCATTACCTACCTGCCAGCAAATATCTTTGGCAATCCAGTCATAGACTTTAAGAAAACCTCTCCAAACTGGAGACAACAAACCTGAGACCCTCTTGGGTTTCCTCAACCAGTTAATAAAATCTGTTTTAATATATTTGAGATGGAGAATCTTCGACCAAAGAGAATTACTGAATAAACCTCGCCATAAGCTCTTCAATCTAAGAGCTTTGCTAAAAATATTGATATCTTTAATACCCCATCCACCGAACTTCACCGGCCGAGCAAGAACCTCCCATTTAACCATCACCAGTTTAGTACCATCAATATTACCAGACCAAAGAAATCTGAAAATAAGCATCCTGAGCCTATTAAGAATGTAGACCGGAATCTCTAAAAGAGATAACCAAAAAAGTGGAATACTTGAAAGCACTGCTTTAACTAAAACAAGTCTGCCACCAGTTGAGAGCAAACGGAAAGTCCAGTCATCAATTTTATGTTCGAACTTGCTAATAATCCACCGCCAATCATTGACTTTATAAGAATTAGGTTTTAAAATAAAACCTAAATATTTCAAACCATCGGCCAAATCTTGACATTTATATGGTAAGATGGATTCAATTTCACATCTTCTCCCAACTTCCACATTATGTTGATAAAAACATGACTTTGAAATGCTAACCTTCATCCCAGAAACCTTGCAGAAAAATTTGATGATATTCGAAAAAACCTTCCATTCTGTAATAGAGTCAGTGCCAACAAGAAGAACGTCATCAACAAAAAGGAGATGCGACAGGAAGCATCCATCACCCGTCTTGATACCTTTAATCAATCCCATCTCTTTGGCTTGTTGAACGGGCCTACTGAGACCATCAATGATCAGGAGAAATAGAAGGGGTGACAGAGGGCAACCCTATCTGATCCCTCTAGAACATTGAAAAAAACAGGTGGGATTACCATTTACCAAAATAGCAATACATGGCGTTGAAACGCAGGCCATTATCCAATTTAACACAAGGGGAGGAGTACCAATTTGTATCAGTATCAACATGAGGAATGACCAATTGACACGGTCATAGGCTTTCTCTAAATCCATCTTTAATATTAGAGCCTTTAACTTCTTAGATTTGATAGTGTGAAGCAGTTCTTGGGTAAGATCAATCGAATCATGAATTTGCCTATGCTTTAAGAACCAAAATTGTTCAGGAGTTATAACAGTAGATAGAACATTCTTCAATCTCTGAGCAATAATTTTTGAAACAAGTTTATAGATGAGGTTACATAGAGCAATGGGACGATAATCCCCAAATGATACTGGTTTGTTACTTTTGGGAATTAAGGTAAGGAATGTTGAATTTAAAGCTCCAGAAATGAACCCATGAACCCTAGTAAATTCCATAAGATGTTGAATGTCTTTCCCCATAATATCAAAGAAATGCACATAAACTTCCATTGGCCAACCATCAGGACCAGGGATTTTCTCCCTGGCAAATTTTTTTAAAGTATGCTCAATTTCATCTAAAGAAACCTCCTTTCCCACCGCCTCAGCATCCCTTTCATCAAAACATCTGGGATAGAGTTTTGCCAGTCAGATTTGGTCCAAAAGATCACAGCCACCTTCTTCTTTGTAAATATTGCCAAAAAACCTCACAGCTTCAAAGCTCAAAGATTCCAAACCCTTTATAGTGTTCCCATCTTCATCATTGATATCCCAAATCAATTTCAAATTCCTCCTCGCAGATGCATAAGCATGAAAAAATTTTGTATTCCTGTCCCCATGACTGATCCACACCGCTCGGCTTTTCAATCTCCACTCCCTTTCTTCCATCAAGAGGATTTCCTCCTTTTTTTTCTCAAATAACTGCAGAACTTCAAAATCTCCCTGATTCAAAGAACCATCAAAATTCTGCATACAGGCATTTTGTATACTGTATTCCAAATTCTTCAGTTCTGCAGCATCAGTCTTCTTTCTAACCTTTATCCATTCTATAACCTCTTCTTTGAGCTTCATCATTTTATGGCATAAATAATCAACAGGATTTAAATTCTCAATATCAGAATTTAACCAGAAAGATTTCATCATCTCACAAAAATCATTCTCCAAAAGCCATGAACTATTAAACTTAAACGGGTAACAAACCTTTTGACCATAATCTTCAAATTGGAAAACAATAGGCCAGTGATAAGAGAATTTCACCTCATGAACCCATGTTTGAAACTTCTGAATGATACTTAAAAAAGAAGACTTTACCAAAAAAAGATCTAGTCTCTTATGAACACCTGCATCGCCCTGCCTACCGTTTGTCCAGGTTGGAATTAATTTAGCTAGAACCATATCCACCAGATCAAACCGACATAGATAATCCAAAAAACAATCTGCAAACGGATCCATTCTGGCCCCAGATCCCCAGATCTCAGAGGCAGATTTTGTAAAATTCAAATCACCAGCAATCACCAAATGGGATAAATTAAGAACCCCAGATGCAGCCAAGGCTTCCCAGAAATCCCTTCGGCCATCATAAGGAGCATAACAATTGAGGATGTGAAACTGCATGTTCAAACCTAAACAACTTCCTTTCATCAGAAGACCCCACGGAGTAGAAAAAACTTTGAAGGCAAACAGAGTAGGGTTCCAAGCCACCGCCAAACCCCCATAAAGGCCATTGGAGCAACAAGCCGCAATTTCCCAACTGGGAAGAAGGTCACCTAACTTAGAGATCGCCACCGAACTTAAACACATAGTTTCCTGAAGTAACACTATACCTGGACAAATAGCTGCATAAAGTTTGGAGAAGGCCTTTGCCCTAGCAACCTTCCCCAACCCCCGGACATTCAATGATAAAATGGACATTAAGAACCAGAGGCGCAGGGTATCTTTGCTCTAAGACCCTCATCTGATGAAGAAATAGAAACCCCAGACATCAAACGACCAGAACCCCGAGGAGGGTTTGTATCAACACAATCAGAAGCCCGACTCCCCTCTTTCTTCTTTTTACCCCTTCGAATGGTAACATTTTGAAATTTAACAACATGAAGCGGAATAGCATCAGAACCTGCTAGTGGAGATTTGGAATAAGAAGGAACCGAGGTGAGGGTTTTTAAAACCCCATCAACTTTGAGTTCACAATTTTCCCCAATCCCAGAATCTTCAAGATCGTATGGATTAGGTTCCGTAGCCTTATGACTCACAAAACCCAAAGCCTTAGCAGAAGGGGGCAAAGGCATAACAGATTCCTGAGCTTCTCCACATAAAACACAACACCCAGAAATATCCACACCAACATCAACCCTATCCCCAATAGAGGCTAAATCAGAAGAAAGATTACGAACAACAGATGATTTCACCATATCTACAGACACAGGAAGATTCCCAACAGAAGGCACATGAGGACCATGTCTTAAAATAACATCCCCAGAAGCAATACGAGCATCTAAATCCTTCTCCGTGACTTCCAACAAAGCAATATCATCTTTAGAAACTTCTGAATAAACAGTATCAGGAACAGGAACAGACTTACCAGGTTCAACAGAGGGAGCAGACAGGTCCAGAGTACCTTCCATTGCCGACCCAGACTTCAAAACATTAGGGCATTTTGCAAGAATGTGTCCAATTTCCTTGCAAGCGTAACAGCGAAATGGGATTCTGAAAAAATCGAGTCTTTGCTTCCAGCATCTACGTCCCCAAACAACCTCAACTTATGTCGGAAGACCAGCATCCATTTCAATTTCCACCATTACCTTGGCGTATCTTCTATCCATGCCAAAAAGGGATTTCCTATCAATACGGATGAAACACCCAACCAAATTTGCCAAGCCGACAATAATCTCCTCAGTCCAAAGTTCTATTGGCAATCCTGGAATCATCATCCAAAGGTGCCGAATTCTCTGTTTCTCTGTAAGAGGATCGAAGGCAATATGCCAACGTTTCAGAATTAATGAGCCTTCTTTGAAAAGCCAGGTGCCCTCCAAAACCCTAGACATCATGGCAGCATCCGGAAAGACAAAGAGAATCCAACGGTTCAGCAATAAATTGACCCTTGGAGCCATACCAGAAACTGACACCCAATTAACCCTAATCCACTCCAGGATTTCGTCCTTCGAACCAGAAGTATATTCAAGGCGCCCGACTAAGGCACGTTCAGCAAGCATTGCTACCCTATCAAGATTGGCATCTTCAGCAATAACAAACCTGGAAAGAGTAGACCTGGCCTTGTAAGCTTTCAGCCTGCGACGAATTCTCGCCTTTGCCCCATAGTAATTAGGGTTACAATTCTCCAACGGGTGCAGCATAGACGACGCGGGCGCATAACAAGGTTTTTCCAAAGGAGGAACAGAAAAAGCCCCTCGAAAGTGAAGAGGTGAGGCCTTAAGGACCCGTGACCGGTTAAGTGGGTGAAACCCACACCTGTCCCTCTCAAAATGAACACGACGGGTCCCATAGACACCTGGAATCCACTAACACTGCAGCACAAACCTAGCTAATAACCCTAGTTGGAGTGAAGAAAACCACAATAAAACATAAGGTAGCCCGAAAACCACAAGTAGACCACCACCAAAAAGACCGAGAGCAAAAGCCCAAAGGAGCCATCCACCAGCTAGACTCCCAGGAGATGAAGAATCAAAATCCATCGCTCCGGGCACCAATCCCATCCCATAACTGCAGAAGCGCCACAGCCATCACCCACAAAACCCTCCCATAGTATATACTTAGATATCGTCCTAAAACATATACACATTTATAAAGCATTACATATTTAAACAAAAAAGAACAACCCTACTGGTTCTATACTGGTCCGATCTGATCATCATTGTCGCCATTCACAGTTGAATCCCCCTGGGGAGGAGGAGTCGAACTCCGATGCCCCGAGGAAACCAAAGTCATGACGCTATGGATCACATCTGATTCCATTAAATGAAGATGGGCATTGAGATCTTCTTCAATCTTTGTAGTCCTTCGACCTTGTTCATCCACAATTCCTCTATTTCCTCAATTTCCTGTTGAATGTCCACGATTTGGTCTTGTTGATTGTCAGAGATGTTGGACAAGCCCTTTACAAACCATTAATTTCTTCTCGAAGAGTCCTTACCTCCCTGTGCAATTCCGATATGTCACAGGAGAGACAACAGGAGCAAGCCATTTCCGCCTGATGGGTTGTGTTTTTTGTCAACCTAAGTCGTTCCAACTCCGAGCCAACCTGACTGTCTTCCTCCCTTTACTTCCAACGCTCTTGCAACTCTCCCGACGCCCACTAGTGATGGTAGGATCTAGATTCCAGAGACAAGAGTGAACATGCCATTCTAAAGACTAATGTTCCCTTCCTTCACCGAGAAGTGAATCGTCTTGTCTTACTATGAAATATTAACTTCCGCTTGAAGCATGATATATGTATGCTGCATGTGCTAGGTGTCTTTCCAATCTAAGCCATCATTCCTTTATGGCATTTGTTGTCTGAAGCCCGTTGTCGATCCTTTCTTGGAGTGTTGTACAACAAATCCATTGCCAAGTGGTGTGAATTCATCGAAACCGTAAATGCAATGTGACTCCACCACTTAGTTCAATGACCCCTTCACTGTGTGCGCCCCCCCTGTTTGCTAAACCTTAAATCTCCTATTGCAATTTCTTAAAACATGGAGGTAGTTTATAAATGCAAAGCATTGGGTGCTCTGAGTTGCTCGTTTCAAGGTTTTACCCAAGGGTGTGGTGTCCTCCTTACCTCCCCTTCGCATGCCATTTATAATCACCATTGGAACTTCGATAACAATGATCGAGTTTATTCCTCTTTCTTTTGTTAGTCGAAGTCCTACATAGACAACTAATGCTTCAACCATGTTATTGGTCTCCTTTCCAAATCCCCAGGGAAAACTTAGTTCTTCTTGTCCATCGTAGTCGTAAATGACCCCTCTCACCCCCTCCGCACCTGCCCCTGTGTAATTTTAATAATTAATATCCTTAGTTTTATTAAACTTAGATTTTTAAAAGCAAAAAAAATAAAAATACACATATATATATAACTTAAAAGATTCAAATTCTAATATGTTTAGACTACTATTTTTTATTTTACTTAATTGAAATGTTCATTAATATTAATTTCTATGATATTGAGATTTTCAAATTTATTGTGATATATAAATGTTTTAAAAGAGATTAAAAATATTTATAATATTTTAAAAAAATTCTAAATGAAATTAATAAAAAATATGTATTAATTTAAATAAAAATTTAAGTGACATTATAACAAATTCAAAATATGATGATCAATAAAGAAGATACATTCAACGGTAACATAAAAAGATGATACATTGATTAAAACTTTTGGTGATAGCTCAGGTGTCCATCATCTTTGCTTTGAAAGTTCAATGGATATGAACTTAATGTCTATTCCTTCTTTGTAAGTATTTAAAATGTCCATTCCTTCACTTTTTTTCTAAGTAATCATAATGTTTATTTCCTTTTTAATTATTCACAATTACAAACTTTTGATGTAGCATCAAGTGAATTGGACATTTCAATCTTAAAAATAAACATTTTTTCATCTAGTTTAGATGAAGCAAAGTGTCTAAAATCTTTAGAACTTCCATCAATTGTAAACACAATAAAATAAAGATATCTTAAAAAAAATTCACCATTTCTTCCACCCTCGGATAAATCAATTTAAACTTATAAAAATAACAAAGTGAGAAAATTGCTTTTGGTTGAGTAAAGGTTCTAATTAATAAGGTGTGAAAATTGTTTTTTCTTCCGTAAAAGTTGTAATTTTATATTTTGTCTCATATTGATTTTTTTTTTTTAAGCTAGAGAGAAATCTTATATTGTCTTCATAAAAATATACAGTAATAGAGTGGTACCGGGCCCTTTCTTAATCAAGAAAACATACCCCAAACTGAAGTTTGAAATAGAGTTTACAAAAGTCATCCTAATGAGGAAACTAGAGTTTACTGAAAAAAGAGTTTAATTGAACTACTGACAAGCAAGAGACCTCTGTAACAGCATCTAGAAAAGTCTAAACTGAGCTAAAAAAAACAGATAGAGCTAATTATTGGTGTAACCCTTCTGTCCAACCTGGGTGGGCTGGGTAATCGGTTCTTTAGCGAGGGTAATCCCGAAGTGCTGAGCGAGTTGCTGCTGATTGAATAGAATTTGCTTCAAGAAATCCAGCATTTCATCCTACTGGAGAAGAATCTCAGCCTAGGCTTCATTTCTATCTGTAAGTGCCTTGCCGAGCACCATTTTTTGGGACCAATGATAGTCAAGATTTTTTTGATACAGGGTGGTCCTACCCCTGGTATTCCCTGGGTCAGGAACCAAGGCTTCAAATTCACTTCGAATTTTTTCATCTGTGAGGCACCCATGGGTGATCCTGGCATCCTGCTCAGCGTCCTGGATTTCCGCCTGTGCCTGCTGCGGGATTTATTTTTGGAATCTGCGGGCTTTCCCAACTATGCCGCGCATGAGGCACGGCGGACCGGAGGAGGAGCCGACTTGCTGCGCAGAACGACGGGTGCAAGCTTTTTTGGTGGGAGGCATGTCCACGTCTTCTGCCAAATGACCAGAGAGTAGAAGGAGACGGAAACCAGAGAGTTGAGGGAGTCGAGAGAGCCGAGTACCAGAGAGATGAGAGCGCCAAGGACCGGAGAGCCGGGAAAGCCGAGGACCGGAGAGCCGAGTGCATTGCGAAATAGGGAGCCGAGGACCAGAGAGACGAACTTCAAGGAGCAGAGAACCAGAGAGCTGAACGTCCAGGAGCCAAGCCTTGTAGAGTGGAGTGCCAGTGGAGCCTTTGCACTGAATTGCTAGAAGCCGAGCGTCTGCAGTGCAATTGCGTTGCAGATCGATGTGTGGGTGAACCCAAATCTCATCACTTATGCTGCCAGCAATTGTCATGAAGGTGAGAGGACAACCCCATTCATCATTCTTCGTGGGAGCCATAATAACCAGAACACTGAGCAGGACGGGAGCAACAGACGGGACGTAGCGCTTGCAGGAGGGGTCAAGCAGCAGGCGGGAGAATGAGCGTTGGACAAGGCGTCTGCCGAGGGAGTTAAGAGGTTGCATGGGACGCGTGGAAGGGCGAGGTCGACACGTGCTCAACTTTGAAGTTAGGGCAGGCCGGCAAGTGGGCGTGCATGTGGGCAGGCGAGTAGCCTGTCATGCTGATGGGCGCATGCCTGGTCATGCTGGCGGGCGGGTAGATAGTCCTGCTGGCGGGCACGTGGCTGGGTTTGGGGCTTGTCACATCCTTCTGCACCCATAGTGGGGGGTGTCTCATACTGATTAAAAAATGAACATAAAAACTTAATTCTTTTAAAAAAATATTGTAACTTTTTGTTAATTATAAAAGTTATATTTTGCAAATATTATAAAAGTATTTTTATTTAAATCTATAAAAATCCTTATATACTAAGAACTTTAAAAATTATAACCATAAAGAGAGTCACATAGGGGGACAATATCCTCAATTCAATATTTTTCCTTTTTTTCTTAACCTATGTTTAAACCTCTGCAATTGAACTCTCCAAACTTAATTGTACATAACATTCTAAATCAATTCTTACTTCCTATATGAGTTGAATGATTGAAATTCATGAATCATTTTCAATCAATATCCATCATTATTATCTTTCTCAATCTCTTCTATGGCCAAATCTTATGCTTCCAAATCATTTCCATTCTCCAAGTCTAGGGGCACATATGTCTACAAATTTTGGATTTGGAAGGATGACCTTTTTTATTTTTTGAATGTACTCTAGCTAGTGGACAAGGGTTCTAAAGGCGACGAATTTGTGAGCATATCCAATAGTAAAAAACAATGTCACCTGGTTTCAAAATTAACTTTACTTGGAAGTCTTTTATTAAGGTCACTCTCCATACACTTAAGGTCACTCTCCATATAGACGATCATAGGTGTACAACCTCATCTCTATTTGCTTGAATCCATTTTTAAAAATTTGTCTAACAAATTCTCAATATCTTTAAAACTTAAAATAATAAAAATGAAAAAAAATAAGAAAACAAGCACCATCACTATATTTGAATTAATAAACCTTAATTTTTTGAAAGCAAAAGTCAAATTACAAATTCGAGATACCAAAAATGAAGAACAAGAATTGGAAAGCTTGTCCACCATTACATCTCTTAATTTATAAACCTTAATTTTTTGAAAGCAAAAACCAAATTACAAATTCCAATATCTTTAAAAACTCAAGATACAAAAAAATGAAGAAAAATAATTGGAAAGGTAACACCACCATTACATCTGAATTGATAAACCTTAATTTTTTGAAAGCAAAAGTCAAATTATTCATAATTATTGTGTAATAAATCCTTTTTAAAGACAAAAGACTCGTTTGTATTATTATTATTTTGAAAGTGTGTATTCACCCAAAGAGGTTAGTCACCACAAGTGGTTCATATATACTATTGAAAACACAAGTGGTTCACATATACTATTGAAAAGAATTAAAAAGTGAATTATTAAGTGGTTCACATATACTATTGAAAAGAATTAAAAAGTGAATTATTAAGTAAACTTTATTTTGAAAGTGTTTAAATAAGTGTTTATTGGTTTTAAAAGATTATAAATTTTAATTAATATTTTTAGATAAAATAATAATAAAAAGAAGATTATGATCAAGCCAAACATCAAATTAGTGTATGAGACTCCTTTGTTTGTGGGACAAGGGACCTTATTTGTGCAACAATTTGACTGCTAAAGTATACAGAGGTGTACACACTCTACCCCCTCTATATTTGAACGTGTGACCTCATAGGAGGAAACACATGTTCTTAACCATTAGGCTCATGTTATATATCTTGATTAAGCAATATAAGTAGATAGAGATTTGATCAGTGTACCTCTTTCATACAAAAACAAAAACTTCACTATCTAATGAAGAAATATTTATCTAGAGCAAAGTTCATTTCCTTTTTTTTTGTTTGCTAGTTTGTCCGTGCCTTTTGCGGGACTAGCCTATGGTCTAAGAAACCACGACCTAGGGGCATCTAAGTCATCAAAATCACCTAGAGATTGCACTTGGCCCAGGCCACACAAATCCTTAGCATGGCTAGATTTTAAGTGCCTCCTCCCGTCTACCTTGTGTGGTTTGAACGTAGGTTGACATGTAGAATGAGGCCCATTGAGACCAACATTGCTAGTGGGATTTGACAGAGCAAAGTTCATTCCAAACTTATGAATTATTAAATTTGATTTCAAACCTAAGAATTTAAGGACCACATTTGATTGATCCAAAACGTTGATTTAATGAACTGATACATGGATCCAGAAGACAACCCTCACCAAACACTTTATCATGACAAAATCTTAAGAATTGAATTTAAGGATTATTATTGTAACTTGAAAGATCGGCATTAATCATTTATATTATAAAATGCTTATCTATGATTTCATTCATAACGGTCCTAATAATCAATTACACTTTCTACATTACTCATTTTAAAAAATCAAACAACTTTGTTTTAAAGAGAAGGTTCATAGTAATGGCGAAGATAAGTGCAATCAAACCCAACCTTCAACATGTGTACTATTGATTTATTGATTGTATGTTGTATGCCCTATTGATTGTATGTTGTATATTATAGGTGAAGTCATCTCATGAGTGTCACATGACATAACTTTGACTTAATTGTAGATTTAAAGTTTACAAATTGTCAAGCTTATTACATACAATGTTTAGCGTCATATGACTTGTGCCGATTTTATCCATACCATAATTTTGGTAAAAGATAAATCTCATTCTCTAGTGGCTCGAAGAAATCTACTTGTAATGATGCATTGTAGGCACAAATGAAGGCCCATCTCATATACATCATAGCTCATAATGTCAATATAATACATATATTGTATTTGTACAATTTTATCACTATTGAAGTGTCTAGTTATATAGAGATGTTTTTCCATCTATTTTTTTCCAAAGCAAGAAAAACCTAAAATACTTAGGGTTACGGGCCTAACCTTTATTGATACAATCTCAAGACCCGTGAAACAACATCAATGTGTGCAAACAATGCCCAACCACCCAAAATAACCCACTAGCAGTTTACAAGGGGATAGACTTCCACATTCACTAGAAATTTAGAAATTTAGAGACCTTTAAGTCTTGGGTTGTTAACATATAGTCAATTAAAAACACTTTAGGTCATACTCTAGGACCAAAATACATTTAACCAAGATAACATTTATAAGAAAGTCAAATCCAACTCTGAGAAGAACCACCCACGAATCATGGGAAAAATGCGTTTTTGACCAAGATAACATTCGTAAGAAAACCAATATCCAACCATAAAGATTAGTTCTTAGCTCAAGATACACCAGTAGTTAGTCATTTACCATCCATAAATCATAAAAAAATACTAAATAAATACTAAATTTTAATAAAATCATATATTCTTTTAAGTAACATCTAACATTGAATTCTATACGTGAAACCACAACCTTAAGTTATACACAATAACCCCATTATAAAAGATAAAAAATTAATTACTATATCGACCATACATGTATTTTATATTTATTTTATTTTTTAATTTTTATTTTCCTTAATTATAAAAACTCATTAATAAACCTCTAAACCCTCCCTTACTAAATAGGTACAATTTCCAACTATAAAAGTCTTCTACGTCTTGTCCTTGTCCAAAGTTTGTCACCGATACCATCAGAATAATTAAGAAATTCAATTAATTTATTAATTAATAATAATTAAACCGGAAAAATAGGATCAAAATGAATCTCTTGAATCTTTACTCCATTTCGCACCTGACACGTAAGCATACCTTGATCACTTTGCCCCGCTAACTTCATCGCATCTTTCAAATCAACGGTTGAGATCCTTTATGGGCTTCCCGCACATCGGACGGTCGAGAATAGAGGATCACCTTCACCCGTCGGATATTTACCAGGGTCATATTCAACGACAAACTTTGAACAGGGTTTGGTGAAGCAAACAATCTCACGGCTGATATTAAGCCAGCGCGCCCAATCAACCGCAGCATTGAATCCCATGTCTCTGAGCGAAATATAGCTCAAGGATAGCCCTGTAAATCCATCTGAATCCGTCTGGAAAAGCTCTGTGCGGGAAATCTTTAAGCGAAGAAAATCGGTCGTCACAGGAGTTTGGCCTCAGTAAGCGGAAGGCTAAAGACCCCGAGGCGTTCAGTCCGGCGAATTATCATCGGTAAAACTTTGCTCCGAAGAAACCCCCGTTTTTTTATTCATATTTCATTCCGGCAGCATCTTTCGGTAGCTTTTGCAGCCCGATCGCAGCTCTTTAAGGCTGGATTTGAAGCTTTGACAAAGAAATTTGAGATCCCTAAGCTTTGTGCTTTTGCAGTATCTCTTTTGGGCCACTTAAAGCCGCGGGACGCTTAGTCTCTGCAACATTCTGTCAATTGAGTGCATCAGAGAGGTATTTACTTAAGATCTCCTTGAATCGGCCTTCTTCAACAACAGTTCCTTGTAATATTTCGTTATTTCCTGCGATCAAACTGTAGCCCATCGATTCTCCATTTTCTGGCAAGTGTTTGCTGCTCTTTTACTGGTATATATAAGTTTATAGCAAGCTTTGAACGTGTTTCTACAGTTTTTTTCTTTTTTCTCTCAGGTTAATTAGTCGAAATGGGGGAGCATCCAGAGGAGGCGGCTTCTTTTCTGGACGGTGTGTTGGAGAAGGTTACTGAAAAACTTCCCGGGCACGACTCGTCTTCTTCTGATTCAGATGATGAGAAATCCAAGAAACCCGAGCCATCTTCAATTCAATCTTCGATAAAACGTCTCTTCGGCAGGGAGAAGCCCGTCCATACGCTTTTCGGAGGAGGCAAATGTAATATGTTTACTTTTGGTTTTTTATTTAGAAGTAGTCGTTCATTTACAGTGTATATTGAAGTCTTCGTCTTCAGTTTTAAAGTCCGTTGAAGCGTAGATTACTATCGTTTTTTACCTCATTTTCAAGCATTTGAGCTCATACAAACAGTATACGAAACTTTTCTGAATCTCGATTTGAATTAGTATTTTCAGCGGTTTGATGGATTTATTGTGAAATATTCGTTCCCTGATAGAATGCTGAAACATTCTTTAAAGTGTTATAGAAAATTGAAGAATATTTAAAGAAATACATAGTACTGTGAGATGTTTTTGCCAGCTTCTCCAGTTAGGATATTTGTTTGTTTGATTTTCACTTTTTTGACTGCCGTGAATGAAAGTGCGTTTCTGATCCTGATTTTTAAGTTAGTTTCGAGGATTATTTTGAAACCTTGTTGTGGGTTTTCAGATCATTTAGTTTTTATTTCATTTACTAAGTAGTTTGCAGTGCTCATTTTCATCGTGAAATGTTTCTAAAACCCTAGATCGGATGTGTAGCTGCGGATGTATTACTATGGAGGAACAAGCAAACCTCAGCAAGCGTTCTTGCTGGTGCTACTGTTATCTGGCTCCTGTTTGAGTGGCTTGGATATTATCTACTCACACTTATTTGCCATCTTCTCATACTGGGCATCACGATCTTGTTCGTCTGGTCCAACGCATCAGCCTTTATTAATAAGTAAGTTATTGTGCTCCTTGGCCTTTGTACCATTATAATATGCTCTTGTTGAAGTTTTAATGGCTGTTTGACATTTCCATTTATCTCAACAATAGCAGTTAAAAGATGATCTCCTTTGTGGTAGATATAAGCAAAGTTATGACATGATTTCGATTGTCTGACTGAAAATACCCTTGATAATTTGTATTTGCAGACAACCGGTGCGTATCCCTCAGATATCATTTTCTGAACAACTATTTCAGGATGTGGCTTCTGCTCTCAGATTTGAAATCAACCGATCGTTTGCTGTTATACACGATATTGCATCTGGGAGAGATTTGAAAAAGTTTCTTATGGTATGTGCATCTCAGATCTCAGCTATACCTGTTAGTTCAGTATTTTGCTTGCTTTTAATGGTGTGTGATTCTATAAATTTGAACCAGAATATTTTGATTAGAGCCTCTTCAAATCTATAAGCTTAGTTACAGGACCAGTTTCAATGGGAAAAAATGTTGGACGCAAAAATCAGATGACATTTAGAGGCTCTTTAACGTGAAAGTTGAAGTTGTAAATATATCTAGCTAGTTTAATCAGTGTTAAGAAACCAACAAATATATCTTCAGAAACAGGGAAAAGTCATTACTGATCATGCTACTGGGTAAAAGATAGAACCAAAACTTCTGCAATATAAAACACTCTAGCTATGTAGAACAGTTAGAAAAATTATATCATGGCCTACAAGAATGCCTGGCATATGCATATGTTTGACGTAAATTCTAACCAGAAAATCATTGTAGATACCCAGATAAATCTTCAAAGTACCAAGGCTGTTTGACAAAACAGATTAGTCAGAGTGAACATACAATTATCTTATTTTACATTGTCAGTACCCAGATAAATCTTCAAAGTACCAAGGCTGTTTGACAAAACAGATTAGTCAAAGCGAACATAAAATTATCTCATTTTACATTTTGTCAATTCCTAGACAAATCTTCAAAGTACCGAGGCTGTTTGAGAAAACAGATCATTCAGAGTGGACATAAAATTATCTCATTTTACAAAATGAGCAGAGGGCCAATAAATGTTGGAATAGTTATTTTTTAGTAAGCATAACCCATGCCAATGGTAACCCTTGTTTTGTTACAGGTTGTTGCAGGTCTCTGGGTTCTTTCTGTGGTTGGCCGCTGGGCTAATTTCTTGACTCTCTTCTATGTTGGTAAGAACAATCCTTATTACATTCTGTACACATTTGGTTTTCCTACTTTAGGGTGGGTTCCCACAACCACTTTGTTATAACAAGTTCAACTAATTTTGTTCCATATGTCAAGAGTGCATAATTTTATGTGTCTGTGTGTTGAGACATGCTACTGGTTATGGCTTTGAACTTTTAAATATGAATTCATTTGTGTTCCTGGCTGCTTTACGTATAGTGATTCTTAGCAGTAGTACATATGCAGGCATATTACAATTTCAATGTGTAGTAGCTCATTCTCTACATGGTGTTTAAGGTTTGGGACCCTTCCCTATCTATTAGTGGCACTCAGATTTGAAAATTTTGCAATCAGTTTTGCATGATAGAATGGCTTGTCATGCCACATAGCAGCCTTAACTACCATGGACTTAAGTAGATAGAGAGCCTCTTCTTCAGTACCTTCCTGGGACTTGAGGTCTTTTTGACGTGTTTTTAGACTAACAGTTTTCTGAATTTGCTCTATGTTTGAATTGCTTGCAATAGTTCCACTATTAGACTTTCTGCCACATTAGTGGAGTTGGTCTCTTGGCTGTGCTTGTTATTTTAGATAATATTTTGTGGCAACCTATCCCTGTGAACTGTTTTGAATCAACTTTTGGAATGAATACAAAATTAATTTGTTTTACTCCTGTTTTGTGCAGCATTTGTTTTTGCGCATACAGTGCCTGTGCTTTATGAAAAATATGAAGTTCAGGTCGATGACTTCACATTCAAGGCAATGGAGGAAGCTAAGAAGCATTACAGGACATTTGATACCAAAGTGTTGAGCAAGATTCCAAGAGGCCCTCTGAAGGACAAGAAAATCTAGATGTGCTCCTTTAGTTGTTATTTATTGTGATGGTAGAGGAACTACTTTTTGCTAGTTTTGCTAGTTTTCCTTTTCTGCGCATAGGCCTGCCTAGAAATAGTTGCCCTGAAGGGCCGCATTTTGCTGATTGATTTGGATCTAATCTACTTTTGAACTTGATCAGCTGCATGATCTCAGTTTTCTATCAGGTCCTATTCACTTGGACCTGCCCTCTGTATTTAATTGGTTGGCATGGGCAGTTTTAATTGTTAGTTTTCCTTGAAAATCCCTAACTTAATTTCTGTCAGCATGATATGATCTTTTAGATTCAATTTGTGTAAGCAATCACCAGAATTGCAATGCTTACCTATTAGAAAGATAGTACTTGCCTTGCCTTGGCATCATTGCGTTTTTACTCTAATGCTACTGTTTTATGTACCTAGAACTGAAACTTTAATAAGTCATTGCATGTAATAACAATGGACATAATGAGAGGTTGGGAATTTTTTGATTTTGAGTTTGCTTATCCTGCATCTGTTAACCATGGACATGATGAAAGTTTGTAAATAGTTTTTTATTTACTTTTATGTATAAATGTGGTATTGTTTAGTAAAGCAAATCATCAATGTTCAATAAAAACCGTTGCTGCTATATTGCCAAATTGCTAGTATCAAACAATGTTTTCCTCCACTTTATGGGTATAAAATGACATTTCCAGTTGAATTCGCGTACTTTTGAATTTTTTGGAATGATTTTGACCTGATTGTCTTGTATTAGCAAGAATTATTGGCTTTTTAACTGCTAAGCAACTACCAGTGGAAGTGACTGGCATTTAATTATCGCCGTAGTAAGTGAACGGTAATTTCACTGTTAAACGTTTTGTCATATCATATAAACGTTTTTTTCAGAAACTTCTTTAGTATAATCCTAAATATCTAGGACCAGACAAAGGGTTTGAGTTGAATTTTGGCTTGTTAGTTTGTGGCCATTATAGATCCTGAAATCTCAATGGAAAAGCTTAAAAACTACATTTGAGTGTTGAATTAGTAGGGCCACATCTGTTTTGACAGCGAAATGATATATCAGACCTTTTTAGAAGCATCTACACTTTCGGTGAAGCGAGATAGGATTACAACCTCACATTAACAAGTAAGAAAAACAAAGAAAAGTGCAAAGATTTATCATTGCAATACAATATCCAATGAACAGAACTTGAGTTCTTGAGCCTGATCTTTTTGCCCCTTGAAGGAATCATTCAAATTACAAGGGACAATTTATTATGTAAAAACATACTTGTTGGATCTTCTAAGCCCCTGTGCAACTTTTTATTTACACTTTCGGTGAAGCGAGAGACAGGATTACACCCTCACATCAACAAATAGAAAAAACAAAGAAAAGGTGCAAAGAAAGGGTTACACTCTCACATCAACAAATAGGAAAAACAAAGAGAAACTGCAAAGATTTAATATTGCTGTACAATATCCAATGAACAGAGCTCGAGTTATTGAGCCTGATCTTTTGCCCCGTGAAGAAATCATTAAATTTACAGGGGAGGATTTATTATGTAAAACAAGTACATATTGGATCTTCTAAACCCCTGTACTACTTTTGATTTCCGCTTATGAATTTGAAGAACTCTTTAGTTGGAGTTCAATGGCTTATTTATGCAACGTACCTTAATCAATTGATACATGTCATCATAAACAGCTTCCCTGATGGTCAAAACCATGTGCTTGATGTTGGTTTATGTGTCCATCCAGGATGGATCAGGCGCCTTTTCAGAATGATGGGCACTCCATCATTTGGTCTAGCCAAATAAATAACTTGGCAGCTGGTATTCATTTAACCACTAATTGCTTTTGAATTAGTTGGCTTTGTAGTTTGACATGATACCGTAAGAAGACCTATTTTGGTAGTACGATGGTCTTTTTGGTAGTGATGTAACATACTTTTTTGGATTCGGTCGTGATGTAATAGATTTTATTTATGTGTTGTTCCTTTTCTTTTGACAGAAAGGCTAAAGCTTTGTTCATGTCATCGTCTGTCTATGTATGATTAGACTGCATGAATTTTAAATTGGCTAAAGATTTTACTCTTACTCTTTGACATGATTTGATGGATATCAGCAATTCAAAATCCACCTTGGATATTTATTTTAACTTTATTGTTATGGTTATTTTTGCATGTTATCAATCAATCTCAACCCTGTTTTGGTAAAAGAATACTTCCACCTTGTATTGGTTGGTAAACGTATACTTTCACCTTTATTTTGGTGAACATTCACCTGTGTTTTAAAGTAATGGCGAACTCCTCTCTTACCTCCGTTTCAAGAAAACATTATCTTTGAAAGTTTTAATATAATTATATGGAGCTATTTATCTTTCTTTCCACCATTTCTTATTAACCAAGTTTAGTATAGAGCTATTTATCTTTCTTTCCACCATTTCTTATTAACCAAGTTTAGAAATTTATGGGTGAATAGTTAGATCTGGTTAAGTGAGAAATGTTCGAGGTAGTTGGAAAGAAGTTGACTATTATGTTAAGATTAAAATTGTTGTTGTTGTTGTTGTTTTTTCGTTTGTTAATGAAGTTGAGAAATTTATGGTGCTGGATATGGAGGTTTGTTGAACTAGAAATCTGGAAAGAAATGGAAAAGCAATTGATTACAATGTTTAATATTAAAGTTAAGTGAGAGAAATGTTCAAGGTAGTTGGAAAGAAGTTGACTACTATGTTAAAGATTAAAATTGTTGTTTTTTTTGGGTTAACGAGGTTGAGAAATTTATGGTGCTCGATATGTGTAATGCCCATTTTTTGAAATTTATTAAAATGGTGAAATTTTCAACTTTTTTCCACTAGTTCGACCTTTGACTAGTATTGGTCTCTTGGTCGCCAAATGCTCCCAAATTGTTATAGAAGGTGTATGGATGATATTGGGACATGAATGAGGTTTATGGATGCTTTATAGACTTCAAAAGGCTTTTGCAACTCTCCTTTAAGTTCTCGCCAAAGTAGGGAGTTTGACTAGCAATTTCTCTTTGACTAGTATTGGTCTCTTGGCCTCCAAATGACTCCAAATGCTCTCAAATTGTTATAGAAGGTGTATGGATGGTATTAGAACATGAATACGAAGTTTATGGATTCTTTATAGACGTCAAAAGGTTTTTGCAACTCTTATTTAAGTTCTGACCAAAGTAGGGAGTTTGACTAGCAATTTGGGGTTCAAATCCCCCTTGGGTCGATACTGGAAATGGCTCTCCAAGTGCTATGGGACCCTTTCGAACTTTTGAACAGAGGCAGGGGACACCTAAGGGACATCAATATAGGTTCATATGCATCTCCATTCAAGTTATTAAGTCTGTTACAACCCTCTCCAATCAGCTACAAAAATACTAGTTTCAACCTTGGGGGAAATGATAGGCAAACTTCTCCAAATGCTATGAAACTGAACCAAATGACTCCAAAAGCTTATGCACTGAACATGAAACTTGTGATACACATTATTAACAGTTTATATATCATTATTCCATCAGTGGTTCACTTATTCATTTGAAATTACCATCAAAACATTGGCAAACATCAACATAGTGGGGAAAATGCACCATTTTCTCATTAATGATCAGATTTATACATTTCCACTTGGAATCTTTGCCTGAAATTTCTTGAAGGTAAAGAACAGAGCATTTTCATCATATTACAAAAGAAATGGGGCATTATAAGCTCTCCCAAAGATTACAATAGCTCACTAAGTGTGCCTTCCCTCAAGGATCATGAATATGCCAAGAATTAGAAGAATGGTTCTAGAAGCAAGCTGAAAGAGATGTGACCAAGAGCTGCCTTGTAGTTTCAATTTGTAACAAAATACTCCATTAAAGCTCCAAATGAAAGGTCTAAATGGCCTTTCCAATTACCAACTAGGATGGGAATCTTTCACTCTCGAAATTGGTGCTATGGCAAGTAGAGTAGCACTCCATTAGCTCTCCTATCCAAATGCAAAATGCAAATTCTAAAATGATCAAAAGCTACCATCTTTTTTTGTTATTGTCTTTTATAAACTTCTAAGGTCCTCCATGGGTCGAATTCCTCCCAAGAGCTCCATGCCAATTCAAGTTGGGAAGAGATTCCCAAGTATGTCACTTGTCCTTCCAATTCTAGCCCTCTCCTTCTCCAAATTCAAATTGGTGTCTCTTTGGATGCCCTAACTCACTTGAGCACCCTCTTTGAGGTTATTTTTATCCTTGACATGTTATATATGTTAGATGTTAATTTTCAGGTCTGATTTGTGTCATAGGTGTCATAGCATCTTCATCATTGTTGTCATAGAGCTAGGGAATATAGTCCAAGTATCTCACTAGCTCCAAAATGCCTCTTCTTCTTCCATGGGAGTTACTCTTCCACTCTAATTCGACCTTAATTGAATCATGCCAAGTATATTGACGTTCCAACTCATCCCAAGAATGTTGGGCCTTTTATGGATTCGAAATGACAAGAAGAGGATGTCATGTGGCGTATAAAATCTAGCTTGTGTGGGTCACACATCCTCCATGTGTCTTCATGATCAATTGCCACTTTGATTTTCCCTTGTATTTATTTATTTATCTTTTTTATTAAATATTTATGCCATTCTAATGCTCAAATATCATTTATTATCCCCCTTATTTCAAATCCCAAAGCTTCCACCCCCCAATCTAGGGAACTAGTAATTTTCCTCCATGGCAGTTCATTTGGATGGGTATATTACAACTTCGAATTGGGAATTTCTTTTAATGTTATCCACCTTGTCCATTTGGATTTAATTTCACATTATTATTATTTTGGACTTAATTCTTGGCATTTATTTGACCCTTAGCATCAATTTGACAAACTATCATGAGTATGGCCAATGGGATTAGGCCATTGTGACCCAATGCAAATTTTGGGACATGACAAATTCTCCCTTCCCAATATTGCTTGTTCTCAAGCAATTTCAACACATGTATGTGGAAGAACTTGCTTTCTTTCCAAAATTTTGTTTCCCAAAACTTCTCTTCTAAAACTTTGAGTAGAGCCACCCATGTACTACAATTGTGTGTTTCCAAACGCAAGGAGATATGGGTTTTATTTTTCATTTTTATATCCCCTATAACATCACCATTAAACACCAAAATGTTAATTAAATCCATCAAAACCATGTTTGCACAATTACTCTTTACTTCTTTCATATTTTGGAAACCCTTTCTGATACCATTGCATAATTATTTGAAGTTGCCATTGAGTTGCCCAACTTTGAGTCTTCGAGATTCCATGAAGATTTTAGAGAGGAACCACCATGCTTGTTGCTGCACTACTCTGATTAAAATCACTTTATTAAGTGGGGAATCCATCTCCCATACTGCTTATTTCCCCCCAAAATTGAAATCAATGGGACTAAATATTATCCCAGGGTCCCATTGCTTGTATTGCACTCCAACAATTAAGAGTGCTCTCCAACTCATACTATCAGGTAAGAGAATTTTTGGATCCCATTTTCTTGTATGCATTCTTCCAAACTCCATGAGTACAAAATATATATCATCAAAGTATATAACAACATAATGAAAATGTATATCAAGGAGTTCATCAATGAATCATGGAAGTGCTTATACCTCTAAGTAAGTAGACCACCATTTGCCAAGTGCATACAAGCTTCAAGTGATCAATCAAATCTGCTCCAATGACATAAGTGAGGATCCCATGTCCTATAATGCTGCTCCAAAAGAATGTAATATGCATCAAAATAATCAACAATGTGTTATTTCATCCAAGAAGTGAATGAAGAACCTCCTCTAAAATCTGAATCAAGTAGGGAACAAGGAAAATAATAAGCCTTCAAGGGGCTCACAGAAGTACCATTTATGCATCCATGAACATGTGTATCATCAAGAAATAACAAAGGATGTTGCTGCCAATAATAATTTGCTCCACTCATATATCTCTTCACCCAAGTAGTGGATGAAGTTCCTCCAATATCAATTGAACTAAGCAAGGAGCAAGGAAAATCATGAGTCTTCAAGTGACTCAAGTGAACATCATAACTGCATCCATGTAGATGTGTTTCATCATAAGGTAACAAGGAATGCTGCTGCAAATGTAATAAGAAGTGGCTCCAATAATGTCATCATATAAAGGAGAGATAAGAGTTTCATGCTCCTCATCTGGCACCATTAAAAATAAACCTTTCACCCATACTTCACTAGGATGAATGCTGCAAAATATGGAAGTGTAGGATGTAGGAGAATGAACCAACTCACCCAAATGATCAGAAAGTGCAGAAGTGTCCTCATGTGAATGCTCCATAATGGTAGGATCATGCACCTCCCTCAAAAGTGCAGAACTTTCCTCATAGGTTGGTTCCAAGGTAGTGGAATCAACTTCAAAAAATGTGTAACCATTTCCAAGAGGAAACTCAAGTTCCTCTTCCACCACATCAAGTGCTTGGATTTCATCAATCTCATCTTCAAACACATCAAGCACATGCAAATTTCCATGTTTCTCATGATCTACCATGTCATGAGAATCCTCTATGCAATCTACCATATGACAATTTGAAACATAGGAGGAAGAACAAGTATGTTGCAACCTTTCAAGAAGTTGCTCATTTTGAATTTTGAGCTGTTGCACATTGCTCTTTGAATCTTCTCCATGTCTTCAAGGAAGGATGGATCCTCCAGTGAAGAAACTTTCCAACAAGAATTTGACACTAATGCTTGAGTGTCATGGAGCATGCTTAGGGTCTCTTGGATCTTCTTTTCATTCTTCTTCAAGGACCCTTCAAGAAAATGAGGCTCTTGTAAATGAACCTCCTCATCTTCTTCCTTCTTACTTGGACCAACTTCATGAAGCTCAAGTGGTGATGGAGAAGTTGATTTTGTTTCTTCTTCAACTGCTACAAGGTCTTCATTTTCATGCTTAATGAAAGTTTGGCTTGCAACAACACTTTCAAAAGTTGTCTCTATGTCACCAACATAGAGGTTTGAGCATCCATTAGTAGGCACTCCTTCATAGTTTAAGCATCCATCAGTAGATGCTCTTTGATTCATGTCCAAAGTAGAATGTGTCTCTTCATTTTTCTCCTTCAAGCGAGCTGATGCATTTTGTACCCAAGTATGTGGAAAACTTTGAGATGAGCCATCAAAGGTGGGAAGTGGCATTTTACTTATTGCATAATTCAATTCTCTAATTTGAAATGGATTCTTATTACCTTCCTTCATCTTGAGCTTGTTTGAGACAATGAGGTATTGATCAAATGGTAAAGTGTTTCTGCAATCTTCACTCAAATTTTGCCATTCGAGTAGAATTACTTCCACATCGTTTGGAGCTTTAATATTTGCTTTGGACTCTAGAAATTTTGGTGCAATAGGCCTTGATGTTCTCTGAAATTCATTTGCTCTATTATGGGATCCTTGTGCTTGAGAGAGTATGCTCACCCATTGGCTTCTTTTCCTCACAATGAGAACTTTTGCTGCCTCCTATTACTCCTTTGCTCCCAAGTTGGCTAGTCATCAATTCGAATCCTTTCATCGTTTATTTGTTCATGTCTTTGATACCACTTTTAATGTCTTCAAAAAAATGGTTTTATGATTGTAATAAATTCCTCCTCATGTTCTGAGGTTTCCCTTTCATCCTTAGGCATGGTCTCAACAATATACCCTTCTTCTCCTACTACTTCCCCTTCAACAAAAGTAACTTTGATTTCAATATCTAAGGGTGGTACCTGACTTCTTGTCCTCATGAAAATCAAACCACATCAGGTGCCAAGATCATGCTCTGATACCACTGTAATGTCCCTTTTTTGAAATTGATTAAAATTGTGAAATTTTCAATTTTTTTCCACTAGTTCGACCTTTGACTAGTATTGGTCTCTTGGTCTCCAAATGACTCCAAATGCTCCCAAATTGTTATAGAAGGTGTGTGGCTGATATTGGGACATGAATATGAGGTTTATGGATTCTTTATAGACTTCAAAAGGATTCTGCAACTCTCCTTTAAGTTCTGGCCAAAGTAGGGAGTTTGACTAACAATTTCTCTTTGACTAGTATTGGTCTCTTGGCCTCCAAATGACTCCAAATGCTCTCAAAACAAAATCTGTTTGGATGATATTAGAACATGAATATGAGGTTTATGGATTCTTTATGGACTTCAAAATGCTTCTGCAACTCTTCTTTAAGTTCTGGCCAAAGTAGGGAGTTTGACTAGCAATTTGGGGTTCAAATCCCCCTTGGGTAGATTCTGGAAATGGCTCTCCAAGTGCTATGGGACCCTTTCGAATTCCTGAACATAGGCAGTGGACATCTAAAGGACATCAATATAGGTTCATATGCATCTCCGTTCAAGTTATTAAGTCTGTTACAACCCTCTCCAATTAGCTACAAAATAACTAGTTTCGACCTTAGGGGAAATGATAGGTAAACTTCTCCAAATGCTATGAAATTGAACCAAATGACTCCAAAAGCTTATGCACTGAACATGAAACTTGTAATACACATTATTAATAGTCCATATATCATTATTCCATCAGTGTTTCACTTATTCATTCGAAATTATCATCACACCATTGGCAAACATCAACATAGTGGGGAAAATGCACCATTTTCTCATTAATGATCAGATTTATACATTTCCACTTGGAATCTCGACTTGAAACTTCCTGAAGTTGAACAAAAAATAATTTTCTTCATATTACAAAAAAATGGGGCATTATAAGCTCCCCCAAAGAATACAATAGCTCACCAAGTGCGCCTTCCCTTAAGGATCATGAATATGCCAAGAAATAGAAGAATGGTTGTAGAAGCAAGTTGAAAGAGATGTGACCATGAGCTACCCTGTAGATTCAACTTGTAACAAAAGACTCCATTAAAGCTCCAAATGAAAGGTTTGAATGGCCTTTCCAATTACCAACTATGATGATAATCTTTCACCCTCGAAATTGGTGCTAAGGCAAGTAGAGTAGCACTCCACTAGCTCTCCTCTCCAACTGCAAAATGCAAATTCTAAAATGATCAAAAGCTACCATCCTTCTTTGTTATTGTCTTTTATAAAATTCTAAGGTCCTCCATGAGTTGAATTCCTCCCAAGAGCTTCATGCCAACTCAAGTTGGGAAGAGATTCCCAAGTATACCACTTGTCCTTCCAATTCTAGCCCTTTCTTTTTCCAAATTCGAATTGGTGTCTCTTTGGCTACCCTATCTTACTTGAGCGCCCTCTTTGAGGCTATTTTTATCCCTGACATGTTATATATGTCATATGTCAGCCTTCAAGTCTGATTTGTGTCATAGGTATCATAGCATCTTCATCATTGTTGTCATAGAGCTAGGGAATCTAGTCCAAGTGTCTAACTAGATCCAAAATGCCTCTTCCTCTTCCATGGGAGTTACTCTTCCACTCCAATTCGACCTTAATTGAGTCATGCCAAGTATATTGACTTTCCAACTCATCCCAAGAACGTTGGGCTTCTTATGGATTCGAAATGACAAGAGGAGGATGCCATGTGGCATAGAAAATCTAGCTTGTGTGGGTCTCACATCTTCCATGTCTCTTCATGATCAATTTCCACTTTGATTTTCCCTTGTATTTATTTATTTATCTCCTTTATTAAATATTTATGCCATTCTAATGCTCAAACATCATTTATTATCCCCCTTATTTCAAATCCCAAAGCTTCCACCCCCCAACCTAGGGAACTAGTAATTTTCCTTCATGGCAGTTCATTTGGATGGGTATATTACAATTTTGAATTGAGAATTTTTCTTAATGTGACCCACCTTGTCCATTTGGATCTAATTTCACATTATTACTAATTTGGACTTCATTCTTGGCGTTTATTTGACCCTTAGCATCCATTTGACAAACTATTATGAGTATGGCCAAGGGGCTTAGGCCATTGTGACCCAATGCAAATTTTAGGACATGACAATATGGGGTTTGTTGAAATATGGAAAGTAATGAAAAAGCTGTTGATTACAATGTTTAATATTAAATTGTTGTTCTTTGGGTTGTGATTTAGATTGGGTGTTTTTATATTTTTAGTCATAAATTGTTGTTTTGTGGGTTGTGATTCAGATAGAGTGTTTTTATATTTTTAATTTTAAATTGTTGTTCTGTGGGTTGTGATTCAGACAGGGTGTTTTTATATTTTTAAATAATTAAATTGAGAAATTGGTAGGATAGTTGAAATATAGGTATTTTCATAATTTTTAATAATCAAATTGAGAAATTTATAGGTGAATGGGGAGCACTAGTGGGTTTGTTGTGCCATCTGAAGAAAATGAATTGGATTATTATTTTAAGATTAAAGTTATTATTTGTTGGATTTTGATTATGATGGTTCTTATGATAATGAATTAAGTTTATTACTTATTCAAAATTTAATAAAAATAAAATTGTAAAATTTAAATTATTTATCAAATTTAATAGAATTATGTAATATTATTTAAAATGTAATATAATAGATTTTTTTTGTAAACCTTAATTTTATTAACAAAAACTAAAGTTTACATCATTAAAAAGCTTTCCGACTTCTCCCACTAATCAGAAATAAATCTCATCATTAAAAAACTGCATATGCCATAAAGACACTAACATAATATCTAACATAACTTTTTATGATAAAAAGTTGTTAAGCAAACAAAAAACATTCAATCAATATAAATAAAAATGGATTAAAATATGCACATTTGTGCTTTGTGCCCATACTAAATTCTATTTTCACATTGTTATATTTCAAATTTCAAATTTAAGATAGGTAACAAGTTACTTGCAATGAATAATTAACATTACTTCATTTGAATTCTAATATTACTACTATGCTTCTTACAAAATTTTTCTTATCTTTCTTATATATCTATCTAATGTTTTTTCTTTAATAATTATATTTCATATTTTACTTTTAAATTATATATTTACACATTATTTTTTTGCTCTGATATTTAAGTATCTTCCCACTATTTAGGATTTTGAACCTTAGACCATCTAACAAACTGAACCCTCATAAACCACTTATCAAACTGAACCCTTAGAAACCAAATATATTCTTTTTTCCTTTACACACATATTCACTTCCAATATATATATATATATATATTATATTTTTAATTGGTTAGACATAAAAAAAAAAAAAAAAACAACGGCCTTTGTCTTCATTGCCATTTTGATATCCAAGTTATATTACAAAAAAACAAAAATAAACTCTTTAATCTCACTTATATATTCAAGGTTATTTTAATAATTATATTTCATATTTTTTTTTACTTTTAAATTAAATTTTACTTTTAATATTTTTTTTTATGATTTACAATTTTTTTCACTAAACTTTTTTTACAATCCATTTCTTTTCTTCTTCAAATATATTATTTCTTTTCTTTGTAATTCTCATATATATATAGCTTATTATTATTATTATTATTATTTCGTTATTCCTTATTTTTGATGATGTGAATGAGGATTGTTAACATCGCTAAGACAAATTTGGTCTATCAGACCTTAAGAGAAAAAAAAAATTATTTGGATTGTTGTAAAATTTTATTCTTATGCTAAAAAAGAAGCATCCCTAGGTCACCATAGTTTTGACAAGTTAGAAGGTTATGGAGGCTTGTATTGCAGCAAATATTATAAAATTGTTATCTAATATGGGTGTATGCTGAGCACTATAAGAGAGTAACTTTTATCTTCAACACTCATAGTCTCACATATATGGCAAATCCTTTCCACCCATGGTGTTTTAGGAATTGTCCAACACCCTATTTCACTATGAAGCTCATGAGAATTTATTTTGTTCTTAGCTATATTAATTTTCTTCTTTGAACTAGTTAAAACAAAGAGATACTTTTGTTCTTCTAGGTTAGGGTTAACGGCTCTCTTATAGTATCTTAATTTTCTTTTATTCTCTAATTCTTTTTTTCCCCACAATTTCTCTTGAAACTTAGATGCGATAATATTTCTATTGCTATTGATATTTTGTAAAGTGGCATTTTCGTCAATCCCTCAATGATTTAACCAAGCCATGGCATCTTTATACCAGTATCTCTTAAGTCATAGGTGGTCTTGACTAGATTTTAAAGCAATTTTAGGAAGTTTTTGGTCTCCCATGTTAGTTATCATATACTTGAACATTAGGTACCTACTCATAGCAATGCTCTCTATGGGGGGGAGGCCTACTTCTATTAGGAGAATATGATAGGGTGTATTGCTTTTAATTTTGAGGTTATACGTTATAAAACGCTTATGGATTTGTTCAATCTTTCTCAAGGATTCTCTAGAGATGCTACAACCCCAAACTTCACAATCGTATAAGATAACGAGAGTGATGAGAGTTTAAAATATGAACTTTTTATCCCATATCACAAGGTTTGTTGACATATAATTGTTCTCAAGACCAAAATAAGATTTCCACCCTCCATTAATCCTTTCCTCAATGCTTTAGTTCCAGTTGAGCTTGTGATGAATATCAATTTGAAGACATTTGTAATAAGACACTTCCTCCAAGTTGCTATTGTCATAAACAAAATTAGTGTAAGTGTCCTTGGATTTGGTAATCATAACTTTTGTTTTATTGGTGTTGACATTCATACCCGTATTAGAGCATAAATCTTTGAAATTTCTTAATAGCTTATCAAGATCAAAGGGACACCTTGCCATATGAACTATATCATTAGCATAAAGAAAGAGGATGACGACTATTCCACAAGTTATTTCTAGGCAACGTATCGAAAGCTTTCTGAAAGTCCACAAAGCAACATAAGAGATTGGATGTACTACTACGACATTCCTATGTAATGATCCTAAGCGTGAGGAGGTGGTTTATGGTAGAGTGATGTCTTTTAAATCTTCCCCGACCTTTAGCCCACTTACCTTCACTTTCAAGCCATGTGTTGATTTTTTTTTCTAAGATGATATCGTAAACCTTGGTTAAGAGAGGGTTAATCATAATGGTTTGATAATTAGAGGGGTTAATTTTATCACTCCTTTTAAAGATAGGAATAATGAGGCTCTAAGTCCATGGATTAGGGAAACCTTGCTTGAATTTTAGATTGAAGAGTTTATGGATGTGACGAATGGGACACACTCTCCAATTTTTAAGATTTCTGCTTGGTATCCTTCATTGTCCTTAGCTTTCCCATTTGCTAGGTGCTTAATCCCAAAATCAATGTCTTCTAACAAGAAAACTTATTATGTTGTAAGGAGGTCTTGAATATCTTCTGATGAGAAAATTTTTTTCCATTATAAGGAAGGTTTGAAAACTTCTTTGTAAAACTCTTTAAGATAGGAATCCCAATCCTTCAAAACAATCCTATTATTATCTTTAGTTTTACTAGTTAGAATTTGCCTCCATAATTTCTCAAGGGCCACCTTAGAGAAGTGTAAGAGATTTTCCTGCTTTTTATTTGTATAGTGCATTTTTTTTCTTTTAATTAGAGCTTTGTATCTATTTAGCTTGTCAATTTTTAGAGACTCTTCATAGCTTCCTTATGGCTCTTCTTGCATTTTTACATTCTTTATCATACCAGGGGTTGGTTCTTCTATTTTTCTTTTTACTCGAAACTTTGATGGAGAACTTGTTCATGGAAGAAGAGAGGATTGTAGTAAAGTTATGATAGAGGTCTTCTATATTGTCCATACTCGATAGAGGAAACAAGCCATTTTTAAAATCATTTATGAAAATGTCATCCTTATTTATGTCGAAGATCAAATGCTTTTGACTGTGAGAATTTTCGTCTTTGGGATCACTATGCATGACAAAATTGAGGGTTACAATTAGAGGTCTATGATCCGAGTCAGGCTCGTGGTCATTTACTATGTCTAGCATTATCATTTTGTTGTATAAAGGGATATTAGATATGACATAATCTACCACACTACTTCCAAGCCCATGAATACAAGTCATTTGGCTAAAATTTGGCTACTTCATTAAACCATTACAAATTATAAGATCTTTAGTGCTACAAAGCTTAACTAGTTTGGAGTCGAATTGTAATGTCCCCTCCCGCGGATCCAACTCCTGTAAGGAAACATGATGCCAATCTACGGGGCTTTCAAAAAACTCAGCCCATTCATTAGACTCACAGCCATAAAACTAATGTGTGCAGATGCAAATCAAACATATATGCACAGCGGAATAAGAACATCACCCACACACATCTTTCATATGCATTCAACATATCAATAATAAACATCAAATTAAAACATTGCAGAAGTAAAATGCACATAGAGAACACTTATCTTCATTTGTGCAATTGCCCCCAAACAACTAGCTATGTTGCTGCAACGTTCCACCCAACCATAGGCCAGTTGTGTTCATAGATCTCTCAACACAACCGCCACCCCCGAGCTGGGCATGATTCTTATAAGGAAAAGGGAACATTCCAGCTCATGCACAGCCAAAGCAATAGAAACCCATCTCAATCCCAACCTTCTTTTACACACAGCAACTCAAACTGGGCATGGATGCCCATTTTCAGCAATGGGATTTTACAAATAAGATGGCCATGGACTTTCCCAAATTGTGGGCACACCAAAAACGAAATGGCAATTGGGGAATCAACCCTGGGAGAGCAAAATCGTTTCCAGAAAACGTTTCTGGGCATTCAAGGGACAAAAACGGCCTCCATAAGCCCCAAAATCGTGGCTCCCTTCCTCCCAACCATTGTGCAATACAAAAACGAGTTCCCAGGCATGGAAAATGGTGAAAAACGTGATGCGAAAAGCCCAGCTAGCTCCAAAAACGTGAGAGAGGCAAAACTGCTTGATGGGTTATGGCTTGGGAGGCAAATTCATGGCTCTTTTCTTGCCAAGGAAGCCAAAACGTTTTTCCATGCAGGGTGGTTGCCCATACTCGAATTTTGGACAGCCATACCTCCCCATTCCCCAAGGCATTAACTACTTCACCCAACTCTTGGGAGAAATGAATGATTGGGTACAAAATTCAACATGGGTAGTTGAGAGTTTGATGGGTTATCTCATTGACACTTGGCTTGACTTGATTGGCTCAAGGGTTTGAATATTTTCCCTCCCAATTCCTTGTAAAATCATGCCCCCATCTCTTGTTGCATTGCATAGCTAGTTGTGGGTATTTTATTTCAAATATATATTTACATAATATTCACAATTCCATTGCGCATGGCTAGCACGTGAACCATATGCATTGATAAATCGATGGCAGGGCCTTGGCCTTGAGCTCCTCACCACGATTTTATAACAATATTACATAATTTACGATTTAAATTCCATGGGATCAAACTGGGGACATTACATTCCCCTCCCCTTGGAATAACATCGTCCTTGGTGTTCCAACACTTAGGAATAAATACCCACTTTACACATGCCTCCAATGGTGGCAGGTCTGTCCTGCATTTCATCTCTAGAGTTTGAACTTTCAGGATCAAGTCCTTTTCGCTTCCTCAAGCTACTCTTGCTGGCTTTGATCTTCCAGCTCTTCACGCGGGCATCGCTCCACAACAATCCCTTCCTTTTATTCACATTCCCACTGATCTACAAGTCTGGAATTTTCATGGCTGCCATCTTTCTTGTTGTCCTGGCAACTACTTGAGGAAGATTTTCAACCAAAACCAATGGCTTTCACTATCTCACCTGTGAGATTCATCATGGTAATTCCTGTCAGGACAAGCATAACACAATATTAAAATTAGTCAATTAATTGCTCAATTGACATGGACCGTCCATGCTTTACCCATGAGACTTCCACACATTTCATGCTTTCCCAACATACACATGAACTCGTTCATGTTCATCCTTTCACAGGGAAATAACTATTTCAGCATTCACAATTCATTTCAAGCAATAAACACAATCAACTTCCAGTCACAACCTGCATTCAACAATTCTTTGTTTCTGAAATGCATCAATCAAAAATGAAAGAGAAGAGTAAGAGTTTCCTCCTCTTAACCTTGTTCCAATCTAGAGCCACACCATCACTGTGGTTTCATGCTCCTTAACCTCTTTCACTTCAACGTGAATGCTTGACTTTCCCGTTCTTGGCTATGACACTTAGTGTCTAAGGTCTGTTTAAGGATTTTCAACGTGGGAGTCCTTCCCATTGTTTCCTACAGGACCTTTGGCTGCTAGGACCCACATATGTCCACTAGCACCATCTTTCATTACTACTCATACTGAGCTCTTTAGGACAGTCACATGTCCACATGCATCCTCCAGATGCTTTCATAGTCCTTGCTTCCAGCATTACCTACACTCAAACATTGAGTCAATTCATATGTTTAGCTTATTTCCATAGGGTTTGTCTCCAAACAAGAGTTTAAGAAATCATAAACAAATCATATACACACGTATTTCATAAGCAAGAAGTTGCAATGTAACCAAATACTCATCTGCATTGGATGTCTTCACTTTATTCCACAGGCTCCTTCTTCGCTTTATAAGCCTTGGAGTGCCCGTGGATGCAATAATAAATGTTGGGCCAGCATGCAAGATACTCCACAACCATTCGAATAGGCAATGCCCAGCCAGTACGCCAACTGGGTTTCATCAATCATCTCATTTAGCAATATGCTAGGCCAGTGCTCCGACTGGTTTTATTAATTAATTAAAGAATGTTTTGCCAGCACGCCGTCTGCTCCACAACATCAAGTGGTTAATTCCCCCACCAACTATTCTCTGAATTTATCGAGCACCAGTTACTCTCTGGTTTTACCAAGAATTTATAGTGCACAACCAGTTACTCTCTGGTTTTACCAAGAATTTATAGTTCTTTCAGGGTCCGTGCTTCCTGCAATGACCAAGGTTTCCAACAAAGAAACAATAGTGTATCAGCTTAACTGTTAGAAGACTTATACCTGAAATTTTCATTATTCCAAACAAGAAACTAAATGAAAATGAATACTTATCTGTATTGTGCATTTTCCTTGCTACTCCACAGGTTTCCTTCTCTGCTTTACAAGCCTTGGATCACCTGTGGGGTGGATGCTTGGCCAACACACATGATGCTTCCACAACATCATCCGAATAGGCAATGCCAAGCCAGTACGCCGACTGGGTTTATCAGGTATCCCAAAAATCAGTATGCTAACCCAGTACACCGATTGGGTTTATCAAGCATTTCAAAAATCAGTATGCTAAGCTAGTATGCCGACTGGGTTTATCAAGCATACAACGACCATTTACAAGCCAATTCTCTGACTGGGTTTGTCAGGAAATAACACCCTTCACCAATACCTCCACAACATGCAAATAGCCAATTCCAAGCCAGTACACTGACTGGGTTTGTCAGGCATCCAACAACCATTCACCACAATATCCACACAACCAATGCCAAGCTAGTACACCGACTGGGTTTATCAGGCATACAACAACCATTTCCAAGCCAGTACACCGACTGGGTTTATCAGGTAATAAGAACAACATAATATGATTACGTGGCTCCTTCTCTTATGTAAACCAGTGGTTCCCTCCAGGAACTCCATAGGTGACTTACTTGACTGCAGGCTATCATGTCCCCACAATACCCTACTCACACTACACAAGGATGATGCCCCTTTTCTGTTGCACAGCTCCTCGGGCCCATCCATCTCTTATAGTGTCCTTCAGTGTGAGTGTAGAAAGGTTACCACTGCCCATACAGTCCTCTTGAGCACCCTTCTTAACTTTGCCTCTTAAGTGCAACACCAGAGTGCATCTTTGTAAGCTGATAGCACAAGAAGGATAAGCAGGCTCATCCGTATTGCTGCTCTAAAATTGTAATCATATTTCATAACATTCACTATCAAGTATTTAAACATCAGGAATGCGTCCATTCCCTTAGGGCATAGTCAATATTGACAACCCTAACATAACCCAGCACCCGAAAGGTATGCATCCCTTTCTGATGTGAGTCATGTAGGCCCTAATCATACTCAAGCAGTCTGGAATAATAATGAAATAATAAAACATGATCTGCATATTAAATCTGATAGCTAGACATGTATATTCTTAGTTAGGGTTACAGAATACTCATTCGTTTCATGGATGTATCTTTTCTTCATTTGCGAAGAATGGGGACTCCCTTCTCTGAGTCAACAGTCCTTCGGTTTGCCACCCAAATCCTTTCACGTTCCATAACCCACACATGCCTTCTGGGCATAACTTTACTGTCTCACTCACATGCTTTACCAACATGTAGTTCGATTGAGACATTATCAATATGGCGTTTCACCCGAAACCCATTTCCAAAGCATGGGATCCTTTCCATCTAGTTTGGCTTCTGTAGGCCATCATACATGATCTTCCTGTAGTGTGTCATCCTAGCACACTTATCAAATAGCCAAACAGTCAGCAACATTTAACAATAAACTTCAAATATGATTGTTCCATAACCAATCAATGTCATTAATGATTAAATTCAATATGAATTTGCAACTCTGTCTCCTACATATATTGATTTGTTTAACCATGAGGCCATCCTCATATTGTTTGGCTCTCGTAAGTGGTATCACTCTGTCCATTATTGTAACAACCCTCATATACAAATACAGGGAATATTTAATATAATAAATATAATGTAATATAATATAATAAAAAGAAACAAGAAAAATAAGTAACGGAAAACAAATTTTGCATAAAGAAATAAATTAAATAAGAAATTAACAAATTGGGAGAAGGAGGAGATAAAAGGAGGAGGAGTGAAGAGAAGGGTCTTTTTCTTTGCTTGTCTTTGGCCATCTTGGAAGAGGAGCTCTGGAGGAGAGGAAAGCAAGATAGCACTGGCATAAGGTTAATTGTTGGGGGCTCGGGGGCCTCAGCCTGTTTGGCTGGGGGTTGGTTGGGTGGAGAGTCGTCCCCCCACCTTTAGTTGCACTATTGGAGCTATCAAGGTAATGGTAGCTGCTAGGTCATCTATCCAGGTATGGCTCCTATATTTTCATAGCATATTTTCTGCTCTATTGTTGATTAGATACACTATTTTGTTTTAGATCTTTCATTGCATGATGCTTCTGGTTGTATACTGGTTTTTATAAGTTTACAGGATATCAGATCCATTGTATTTATCAGTTCTTTTATTGCATGTTGGTCATTTGATTGTCTTGTTACTTTTATGAGTTTACAGCTCTTACATTTGGTATCAGAGCAGGGTTCAAACCCTCAAGACCTATGGGCTTTCCTAGTAAAGCTAAATTTTATAGTTGCTCAAACTGGTAAAATCTATGGATGTACCTTCTAGATTAAAATCTATGGATGTACCTTCAAATCTAAAACTCTTTTAGTATCTGCAGGTTTGCATGTTAAATCTGCTAGCTTGTACAAAGAAAAAAAAACTTGAATTGAGACCTAAAAATGGGTATCTCTATAAAATTCAAAGACTAAGATTAAAATCAGGCCAATGGGTGCTGGGATTTGAACCCAGATCTCCTAACACAACAGGAGCCTTACCTAGGCTACGCCCATAATTTGTTTTCAGTAAATCTAGTAAATCTTCTTTCTTGCCTTCATCCAGTGCTTTTGGAAGAATGTCATCACTATTCTGCGCACCCCTTTCCAATTCCATTATCATTTGTACTCTCAGAGGTGTCAAGAGTTGTCTCAAAATCTGAATCTTCCCTTGTAGTAAAGCGGTCATTATCAGATACATAATGGCTTCCTGTTGTACTTGAATGCCTTTCAGAAAGTTTACTACCTTCTTTCCATTCAATATTTCCATTTTCCTTTAATACAAACTCAATATAAGTAGTTGACAGTACATATGCGTTCTCAGAAGTAGTTGTCAGTACAGATGCGTTCTCAAAAGAGCTTATCATCTTTTGCTTGGCAAAATGGGCATTTCCAAGGTTTTGTAAACGGTGAGAGAGTTTACAGGGTTTCTCTGCAGACATACTGCAACTCTTCTTTAGGTTGTTACTATGAACCCTACACATTTCGCCACTCCTATTCCTCTTCACAAAAAAAAAATTGTGCCCTTCTCCTTCTCATGATCTACAGGCTAGGGCACTGTGGCTGGTGCTCATTAAATTGCTTAGCATATGGAGCCGCGTTATGTTTCTCCATTGAGAGAAATGTCTCGAAGATCTCATTTTCATATGCAAATAAACTACCAAAATGTAATAATGGCCGGGAATGCTGGTTATGGACGAGGACACAGTGGACCTAGTGTCCTAGACGAGGACACAGTGGACCTAGTGTCCATCTCTGAATGAATTGATGGATTCATTAACCATCACTCTTGCCTACCTCCGGTTCGTTGCATGCCCTTGTTTTGTCCGTTTTGTTGATGACTGTAGCGCCTCGTTGGTATGCATAATCCCTGAGCGATCAGGTCTTAAGAATGGTTTTCTGTGTGGAGTGCTCATTCGTTGTGAACATGTTATTCTCCTCCTATACTTGGTTGTGGGTTCAACGAGTGTGCTGCCAGTACATTCTCAATTTGGCTGCATGTCCCTCTCTAACTAAGTTCTACCATGATCTTCCTACCTGTTGGCTTCCTATGCGTGGGATGGTAACATGCCCTCATACCACCACACTGCCTCCTTTCTTTCTCCGCTGGCATGGATGCGTGCAGTTTCTTGCCCAGCGTTGGTCACCACGTTGGTGCAGGTGCTTTGTGTTTCTTTCTACTTGTAACCTTGTTGATGATTTATGCAATAGCATTTTTTTTTTGAGCTGTGCGTATCAACAGTCATGGTACACTGATCGTACAACAGCTGCGTTCATTCTATGCCTGTCATCATGGTACACTGATCGTGCAACAGCTGCGTTCATTTTTTCTGCCATCTCTGTCGAAACGGCCTTCTCCGACGTTTTTCAAGCCGGACGTTAGTCTTCTGCCAACGTAACAGCTCCCTTACGCTTTCCATAGACGTAACGGCTCCAGAAATTAAATATTGTTGAAATTAGAATTTGCAGGTCTGCCAATGACATTTTTTTTTACTATAGGACCAAGCCAACGTTTGCGCTTCATCCACATACATTTTGGCACAGTTTCGCTTAAAAAAAAAACATTTAAACTCCACTCTACAATCGGCAGAAGGCATAATAATCAGGACAAGCATTTAGGGTTTAGCTACGAAAATACAACATTATCATGCGTTGTCAGAATATGAGACGTTAAATGTCGCTAAGAAATGGCATGAGTTTCCAAAAGAAAGTCGAAACGCGTTTCTGTTTCACGTATTTGCTGTGTGGAGTTAGGTTTTTCCAAACGGTGGGGTCTGCCTTCGTTACCGCGTGTGCCCTATTGCAGGTCTTCTAAACGTAGAGGCATTTTTATTTCTTCATATTGTTGCCAGGACTGTTACTTTGCCTGCTGCGTGCCATTGCTTGGTTTTTATTAATTAAGAACGTGCTAATCCTTGGCGTCCTTTAGGTCTGTGCAATAACTTTACTAGTGGGCAGTTTCCTTTTCATTGTGTTTTTAATTCGTGAACAACTCTGGCCTGAGGCGTTTTAAATGTCCCTGTAATGGCCTCTGATAGTTTCATGTCAGCTCTGCCCGTGAGTGGCAGTGGTTACGTGTCTGCAACTACTTTCTGCGGTTGTTGCACAAAGTGTGGATATATCAATATATCGACCTCAAGCTTGTCCTGATCATTGGCGGTGTTGAAAAGAAAGCAAAAGCAGTAGCTCTCACTATTGTGTGTGGAGCTTGTCTTGAATTCTATTGCATTGAGCAGAGTTGAACCCTAGCCCCTGCATGACCGTGAATTCCCCTATCTCTGACTCTTTGCATTCCCGGTCTGAGTTATTTTCTCTATTATTCTCTGCATCTCCGCAACTCTTGAAGGCTCAAGGAAGTTCCAGTGTCAAGCAAGTCTCATCGATCCTCCAATTCTAGTGGTCGCTGACATATACAAGGTGCCAAATTTGCAGACTCTGCTAGTAACTACCAGCGTTTTGGCTGCAAATTCAATGAACCCAACTGAGTAATGTGTCTATTTTGTCACAGTGGATCTTAAGGACAGATTCTAGCTTTTTCAATGTACCGGAAAATATATCTTTGATAGCCCATTCAATGGTGATGGCAGTCTGGATTAAAGTTCATTGTCCATAAGGGGATCTGGGAGCATTAGAGACGAAGAAGAGGGACTGCCCCTGATCCATATAAGTACTAATTTTTCTCCTCTCTTGTCGTTGCAGTTCAATCTCATAAATTAAGTCTCTTATATCTTCATGATGTCTTCCCACATAATATCTAAATGAGTCCTGAATATGTTCCATATATTTGGTGCGGAGTGAGGTGGAATATGGACTGGGCTCAAGACAAGTGTAAATCTGAGGAATATTTGAAGAGTTGTTTGATTTAGGTTTAGAGGGTTGGCCCTCAGAATGCCTTGATCGTTTTCTATCAGCTTACCATCGTCTTTTCCAATCCAGACATTTCAGCCGAGTCATATAATCTGTCCGTGTTTTGATTACTGACCTACCTTAATGCTTCTTTAGGACCCACTGGCCTCCGAACATTCGCTTTTGGTTTGAGATGATGTGGATAACTCATCCAGATCTCAGGTCTTCTTTCTGGAAACCCACGTCGATTGATCTCCAGGGACTCAACAAATATGATCATACAGTCTACATCATTCAATTCTATCCCTGTCTTGTACAAAATGTTCCCATGCAACACATTTCCATTTCACAAATAAAATTAGGTAATGCATTGGAAACTCTGCTTATTAACTCTTTCAAAACCGTATTATGGTCTTTTACAGCTTAATTTCCTCTTCACCATTTGACCACCTTAACTGATGAATATAAACAAAAAATTATAAGATCATAGTTTTGTAGCCAGGGAGTTTGCTAGAGAGATGACAAACAAACAAAAAACTAACAGATGTCGGAGCTGCCACAGCCAAGGAAAGCTTTTTTTGTCATCCCCCTCACCCTCATGAGTTCTATTGTGTTATACTAGGGTACATGGATGAAAGAAATAAGCTATGGAATTCGGTGCTTATTTACTTTGGATAGGTCGCCCTAATTTCACAACAACAACAAAAAACGAATCTTCATTCATGTCAGACAATTTCATGAAAAAGGAGTCCATTGAATAGTACTTTATATCCCAAAGAGCAGCATTGTTACACCACTGGCTCATTATTTTCGCAGTGTTTGGTTGGATGGTTGTCCATTATTAGTGTTGTATTGTGATGCAATGTGTTGTATACATATATTCCCCTGCAATTTTATCACAGGAAGCTTTCTGCTCAATTACAATTTCAGTATTAGAATTTATCTGCACAGAAAGCTTTCCTCTTTATCGCAGAAAGCTTTCCCTCAGTTACAACTTCAATCTTAGAATTTTTTTGAACTTGTGTTAATTTCCTGGATTTTTCAAAAAAAAAAACATATTCACGTTTACGAGGACGAACAAGCATCAACGCTCTCATGCCAAAGAGATTAGTGTGTTGTCGTGGTGTTTTGGGTTCTTCCAAGCTGTTCATCCGGAAAGAATTAGTGGTAATTTTCCTGATAATGATGGTTTAAAAAAAAACATGAAAGCATTCATTTTACATACTCTGGCAATCGTGAAGTTGGTTTGGAAACAAGAGGTAGAAGCTGCAATTCCCAATCATTCTCCATAGAAGGATGATATCCTTGACAACCCAGGTATGTTTCACACGTTGCAATCCCAGTAAGCCATAGACGACCAGTTTCTCCATATCGACTCAATTTCATAACAGCTTGTTGCACAGAAGATGAGACTGACACCCAGTTTCACCAATGTACATTTCTGTAAACTGTAACAGTTACAATGTTGAATGAAGAGATTCCTTATTCCAGAAACAAAAATTCTCATACACCAAATTGGCTTGTGGCCTTGCTGTGATTTTAAATATACTGCATTATTCTCCACAAAACTTGAAAGGATTTATATTGATTGTTGCTATGTAAAGCTCCCATTATCTTTGATATCTCACCTTCAGAAATAGATTTTTCTGTATTAAAAACCAACCATCCATTGTCTTATCAGCATTGAGATCAATGGTTGTTAGTTACCCATTGTTGCAATAGTTTGCCAAACTTCTAATTCTCTCTGTCAATCAATTTGTCTTTTATTGTCAGTCGCTTTTACATAACGGGTCATGGTTGACAACCCCATTGCTTTTGCATCAATTGAACGCCATTGGGTTATTTAATGGACAAGCTATAAGACAAAAAATTCAATTGCCAGCTTCCACTATTTGTGGACTGGATCACCGCTGGGTTCCATTATTTGGTTGGGTTGCTCACTAGGATCTTCAAGGAACTCTGTGTGTCTCCATTTTCCATTGACCACACAGCCTTTACATCGTCAAATTCAATGTATGTGACACCTGTATATTATAAAAAATAAAAAAAATGCCTTTGCGATTAAGGTAATTAACCACTGTGTTTAGTTAACTAAAGGATATGCTAGAATGAACCCTCGCACACAACAGTTCATTTGGTTAACGGGTTGTTGGCTCTAGCACACAACAGTTCATATGGTTAACAGGATATTGGCTTAAAGAATAAGTACCAATTATTGATTGGTGGCTAGAACAAGTGGAATCACTCTCAAGGCCATCTTCACTCGCAGGATTATAATCAATTTGAGAGTTGAGTTTTATAGTATCCATAAGCAGAGTTAAGTTCAACATTGATAGTTTTCTTTTATTATTATTGTAGGGTTAATGTCATTACTTGTGCTTTGTCTATTCAATTGACGAGCAAGAATAGAACCACTTTGTCAATTTGAATATTGATGAGCAAGAACAAAACCACTTGGCAATTTGAATAGGAGTGCATTTTACTTTTGTAGGGAGTGTTTCACTTACAACAATATCGGGAAGTAGCTACATACCACCATGCTTCTTGTTAACTATTGACATTGAACTCATACAAACTGCCTAAGATATGTTTGTACATGATTAACTCTTGCACCTTGTGAATGGGTGGATTTATATTGTTGTGAATATGGTACTTGTTTTCTGGAGTTCTTTTTGTCTATAGAATTTAGAGTGTTAGATTGATAAATTTTTACAGAGTGTGGGGCAGCTTTTAGCTATGTTGTAGTAAAAATGCCTCACCTTTATTGCTTGATCATTCAATGGTTCATTGATTAAGAGGTTTGACCAACCATCGCAACTTGTTAATTAGAGTGAATAAGCCTTGGTTCAAAGACTAAAGTTTATATTGACCCAATAGAAATTGAAGTCATGTTTTGTATTAAATAAAAGCTTTTTGAGGTCATGCTTGGATTTTAAACATAGAGATTGGGACCAAGTGTGGTACTGGGGGAGAAAAAAAAAAAAGGGCAAAGGAATTATTAAACAAGTTGTGTGAAGTATAATTTGAGTTTAAAATCTTATTTCCATCTGTGATATTTGGAATTTGAAGTCATCCAATAGGAATGTGATTATCAACTATGAAATTACTATGAAATTATTTTATGTCGATATTCAACTAATAATTTATAATTTCTAGAGTTAGAAGACATATGATACACACTTCATGATTGATACATATTTCATGTTGCCCCCAGTTTTCATGTATGAACATTTCATGTTGATACCCAGTTTATCATGGTTTCTAGATGTATAGGACATGAGGTACGTGATATGTTGATTATTGATACTCAATTGGAAATTATAGTGGCATCTTAAAAAGTAAGTTATGTGGTGCACGATATGGTATTATTACACATGTTTTTCTTAGAATGATGCCTTCATGGTCATGCATTATTCAAGTGAAATTTGATGATTGTTAATTCTAGCCATGAGATTTATAGCCATGGGTTGTGCATGTGATACTTCTTGATGTTATTTCATGACATGTAGACATAAAATGATATTATAGGTTATCATTGCATCTAGTGATAAATGACATTTGGCACATAAATGGTATGAAAGCATGTTGTGGTTAATGTTGGTATTTTACAGCTTTGTTATGTGTCAGTGAAGAATAAGCGATTATATGAGATATTTGGTATGACATGATATCGTTTCATGCTAACCTTTATTGCTCCCCGTAGAATGCATATTTGATATGATGATGGATTATGTGAGTTGTTACTCCATGTTGATAGTACTAATGTTGGAATATGACAACTTATCATGACATATTTATGAGATACGTAGTGAAATTATGAAAGTATCATGACCAGTTATGTTACAATGGTAGCAGAGAGTACCTAAATGTATTAGATGTTAAACTTGGCATGACTTATCGTGACAATGGCTTATGATGCAATGTAATGCAATATGAATTGGTGGCTAGACATTCTTGTTAGCACATGATTCAAGGTTGATCTATATGATATTATTATATTGAGAAATGGTTACTAATGATTATTCATTATGGCAAGTGCCAGTTGTTCCAAGTGATCCGCTCAAATAGCCTAATGAGGCTAAGTATTCTATGATTTCGTGGGAGCCCATAACCATGAATGAGAATGGCTACTATAAATATATTATGGGCTGGGGGACAAGCCCAACAATTAGCTCTATGCCAGCAGTGCTTGACTTGTGTACCAGAAGTTGGGAAGATGGCAGTGCCACATATACTTCCCGAAGAACTTCTGATGTGACCAGAGTCCACGGTTGGAGACATACTCACCGGGAGGGAGGTTTATGGAGAAGGACTTCTGATGCTTGGGGCTAGTGCCTTGAGGGTGTTGTGGAGGATGTTTAGGCTATCCTTCCGAGATGCCTGGGGTATAATGATCTTGATATCAGGATCGGGGGTACCGGGAGTATCAGGATCGGGGGTACCGGGAACCAAATGCCGGCTAGTACCGATGAGGCCCAAATTCTGGTTAGAATCCGATGAGGCCGTATTATTACCAGAATTTGGGAAGGTGGCAATGCTGCGGTAACTTCCCGGGGAACTTTTGATGCCTACTGTATGATCCGCGGATAGGTTACAGTAGAGGGCCCGTGCCATGGCGAGCGGGACCATCCGGAGTTGAAGGGGAGGTGTAGGGAGGCTGATCGGATGGTATGATTCTCAGGGAGAGGGTGAGTAAGGAAAGAGGAAGTAAACAAACACACAATGATTAATTATTAATTAATTATCTAATGCTTATGTATGTATGATGCATGATTGTTGATATGGTTGCATACTAGACTCATAGGGAATTACTTAAGAGTATGTTGTAATTTAGGGCGTTTGATTGTATTAGTGTGGTTTGGAGACTTCTATGTGGTGGCCACACATATAAATCTCTTAACTTCACAATAGTACTATCTACCTATATATTCTAGTATTTACTTGATTGATTGATTGAATAAGTATTGTATTTATTGCTTAAATATTATAACTTCGGGACGAAGTTTCTTGAAGGGGGGGAGTATGTAACAACCCTCATATACAAATATAGGGAATATTTAATATAATAAATATAATCTAATATAATATAATAAAAAGAAACAAGAAAAAGAAGTAACGGAAAGCAAATTTTGCATAAATAAATAAATTAAATAAGAAATTAAGAAATTGGGAGAAGGAGGAGATAAAAGGAGGAGAAGGAGTGAAGAGAAGGGTCTTTTTCTTTGCTTGTCTTTGGCCATCTTGGAAGAGGAGCTCTGGAGAAGAGGAAAGCAAGATAGCACTGGCATAGGGTTAATTGTTGGGGGCTTGGGTGCCTCAGCCTGTTTGGCTGGGGGTTGGTTGGGTGGAGAGTCGTCCCCCCACCTTCAGTTGCACTATTGGAGCTATCAAGGTAATGGTAGCTACTAGGTCATCTATCCATGTATGGCTCCTATATTTCCATAGCATATTTTCTGCTCTATTGTTGATTAGATACACTATTTTGTTTTAGATCTTTCATTGCATGATGCTTCTAGTTGTATACTGGTTTTTATAAGTTTATAGGATATCAGATCCATTGTATTTATCAGTTCTTTTATTGCATGCTGGTCATTTGATTGTCTTGTTACTTTTATGAGTTTACAACTCTTACAATTATGGTTTTACACTTGCAACCATACATGAACATCCACCTACAACATGTCCTCCTGAGACAATTTATATAAGCCAAACAACGATTAGCAATTATAAGCAAATTCTCAAATCTGAAATCTACAAATCTATTTTCCTACAGAAATTAGATTTGCAACCATGAGATTATTCTCATAAATTTAAACCATAAAATTTTCAGATTTGTTTCATGCATACTTTACAACCATGAGAACCTTCTCATAGCCGTTGGCTTCTGCACATGGTAGATCCCGGTCTTTACTATGGACTTATCTTCATTGCCATACGTAAGACTTTTCCACCTGAAAACTGAAACTTCAATCAGCCAAACACGTTGTGAGTATCTATGCATATAATCCTTTCATTGCTACAACCGTCACTGAGGTGATCTCAGAATTATAACACTCAATAATTCAAACACCTTCAGCTGTAATGAAATATATATATATATATATATATATATATCATAATAGAATTGCAAGAAACGGGTACATTCTTCATGCAATTTAAATAAACTGTAAATACTCATTTCTTCACAGCCATATCATTTTTATGCAACCCTGTCCTTCCAACAGAGTACTCTGGTAACCCATCAACATGTCTACCTTCTTCATGCAATCATTCTCCTGCATTCATAGCAGCTCATGAAATGGTCTCAGTACTAACAATAGTTCACAATTTCATCTATCATCTAATTGCATTGAAATATATATATCACAACCATGCATTCACACAATGCATCTCAACATGTGCACCCGCACATATGCATGCACATTCACAACATTTACATAATATTTTGATGTACATTCACTTAATGCATAACCCCTCAATGCAACCTTGCATTAATCCATGCATACTATGCATTCTAACATATTATGGCCTAACCATGCCTATCTCATAGCATGCACTACCACAACAGGACCATAAGTCCTCACTTGCTTTGGTTGTTAAACTCACAACTGGCATGATATTATTTCATATGAATGCATTGAGATTTCTAAGCAATCATAGGCTGTAAGGATCACTGCTTTCACTTACCCACACCTCACCAAACTAGGTAGGTTAACGTTCCCATTAGGGCACTCAATACCACAGGCAAATAATTCAACATAGTTTAGACATAGTGAAGGTATCTCACCAAATCCTCTTTCAATATTCATGCAATTAAGCACAATTAACCATTACCTGCACGGCTGTTATTAACATCGCTTGATGTTACTTGATTAGTTGGCCTATTACCAAGGCTACTCAGTCCTTTTGCCAACATCATGATCACGGATTTGTTGCACCATCCTTTCTTCATAAGGTCGTTGGTCACGTGAAACAACGTCATCAAATTCGTTAGCCATGCTTCAGTTGCCTTTGGTCCTATAACCAAAGCGAACACAACTGATTATTAGCAACCACAATCATTATCTTAAGTGGCTCATTGCATATGTAAAACCTCACTATTTTACCAATATGCAATATCATATACACGTAAAACATTTTCACATATACTGTGCAATGTTTATTGATATGCCGTCTAGTGCATATTCATCTATGTAATCTCTTTGCATTTTCAGCATTCCTATGCCATAATTTACATGCATGACAATTTCATAGTTATAAATACGATAGCAAAACAGGGGTTGAGGGATTCTCCCTTTCCAATCCCTCATAGTAGTATGGAATCCCTATTCCATATCATAGTTGGTTCGATTTCCTTCCAGTCATGCAATTCTGGAAATTGCCCATATTGACAATTTTTTTTTATTTATTTTTGTCAAAGCAGCAACTTGCACTCTTTTGCACCAAATATCTATGATATATGTGGACCTTATTCAAATTCTGGTCATGCACCCTTGTTCTCCTCTGGACAAGCTTTCCAACGCCTATCCCCGTGCTCCATTCTGACCTAGGACATGGAATTTACATTCTTCCAAAAATGCAAACTTTGCCCAAATTTCTGCACTTTTACAGGGCTGCAATTTTATTCTGGAAGGCCAACTTCAGCTGCTTGCAGAAGTAAATTTAGGAAGAATCATGAAAACTTATCTACTAGGCGAAGGTATTCCATATAACAAGGAACACTCAGAAACCTTCAGATCCATGTTCCGATGCACCAGTCAATTTCTATAAAATTTGGGGTTTGGCTACTTTTCACTTTTTCCCCCAAAATCTCAAAATTTGGCCAAAAATGGCTATCTCCCAATTTATGCATTTCTGGGAAATCTTCGGCTAACGGAAAATGTCCGTATTAATGAGAATATAAAATATCTAGTTCAGTAAAAATTTTGATTCCCACATCTAGGGTCACTTTTACTGCCCACAAGCTTTTCAAAATCCCGAAAAAGTGGCCTGAAATAGTGCTTTTTGGCCTTCTGGTTCACCCTGACTCCACATCTTTTGGATTTCGGCTCCAAGATTTCAAACTTAACACTGTGTCTGCTCCATGGCCGCACCATATCAATTTCAGCTCAATCTGACCTTCCATCAAGCCTCGGGACACCGTCTTACAAAAGTCACTATTCTCCATTTTCTGTCAAATTGGAGCATACTGGGTTCGGGACTCTCTCTGGTTCTTTCATGGCCTTCGTTAATGGCCTCCGAACCCCACAAGAATCATCCCATTCTGAGCCCGATTGCTCCTTCTACCCAAAAATCAAGTTTTGGGCTCTATACACTTTCCCATTCTGAGCCCGGTTGCTCCTTCTACCCAAAAATCAAGTTTTGGGCTCTATACTTTTTTTTTTCCTGGCTCCTCCCTCTGCGATCGTCGTGGGATTTAACCTTAAAATTACCGACCTTGGCGCTGGATTTAACTCTAAAACTGTCGCCGCATCGCAGGTTTTAATCTAAAAATTGCCGCTGTTTCGCCAGTGTCGCCGTCGACCGACGCAGATTTTAACCTTAACTTTTGCACCCATCGCGGTGGTCCTGGCCTTATCTTCGCCGCCCGCAATCCTCCGTCGCTGCGACCACATCTCAGAATTTAAGGCTAAAATTGCCGCACGTGCAATTTTTAAGCTTTAAACCACTGCCTAGTGTCGCAGCTTTTAAGCTTAAAATTGTTGCCGAGTCGTAGAATTTAGCATTATTTTCGCCGCTCGCATCGCAATTTTTAGCGTTAAAATTGCCGCCGCCGCGCAAACTTAATCGTTAATTCCACCACTGCGCGTCGCAAAAATTAACGCTAAAATCGCTGACAGAGTCGCCAAAGTTAGCGCTAAAACCCGCCAACCGCGTCGCAGAATTTAACATTAAAATCGGCGACAGAGACTTAAGCAAAATTTCCAACACTTAGAAAAATTTTCAAATTTTCAAAAACAGTCAGAAAATTTTCTGAAATATTTTCCTTCTTTTTGATGTTTAGTGCTGGGCAGGAGGCATACTTACCTCTGCAACTGTGATAGGTAGCCCATGAAGGCCCAATGCTGCAACCAGCAGCTCTGATACCAAATGTAATGTCCCCTCCCGCAGATCCAACTCTGGTAAGGAAACATGATGCTAATCTACGGGGCTTTCACAAAACTTAGCCCATTCATTGGACTCACAGCCATAAAACTAATGTGTGCAGATGCAAATCAAACATATATGCACAACGGAATAAGAACATCACCTAGACACATCTTTCATATGCATTCAACATATCGATAATAAACATCAAATTAAAACATTGCAGAAGTAAAATGCACATAGAGAACACTTATCTTCATTTGTGCAATTGCCCCTAAAAAACTAGCTATGTTGCTGCAACGTTCCACCCAACCATAGGCCAGTTGTGTTCATAGATCTCTTGACACAACTGCCACCCCTAAGCTGGGCATGATTCTTACAAGGAAAAGGGAACCTTCCAGCTCATGCACAACCAAAGTAATAGAAACCCATCTCAACCCCAACCTTCTTTTACACACAGCAACTCAAACTAGGCATGGATGCCCATTTTCAGTAATGGGATTTTACAAATAAGATGGCCATGGAATTTCCCAAATCGTGGGCACACCAAAAACGAAATGGCAATTGGGGAATCAAACCTGGGAAAGCAAAATCGTTTCCAGAAAACGTTTCTGGGCATTCAAGGGACAAAAACGGTCTCCATAAACCCCAAAATCGTGGCTCCCTTCCTCCCAGCCATTGTGCAATACAAAAACGAGTTCCCAGGCATGGAAAATGCAGGAAAATGGTGAAAAACGTGATGGGAAAAGCCCAGCTAGCTCCAAAAACGTGAGAGAGGCAAAACTGCTTGATGGGTTATGGCTTAAGAGGCAAATTTATGGCTCTTTTCTTGCCAAGGAAGCCAAACACGTTTTTCCATGCAGGGTGGTTGCCCATACTCAAATTTTGGACAGCCATACCTCCCCATTCCCCAAGGCATTAACTACTTCACCCAACTCTTGGGAGAAATGAATGATTGGGTACAAAAGTCAACATGGGTAGTTGAGAGTTTGATGGGTTATCTCATTGACACTTGGCTTGAATTGATTGGCTCAAGGGTTTGAATATTTTCCCTCCCAATTCCTTGTAAAATCATGCCCCCATCTCTTGTTGCATTGTATAGCTAGTTGTGGGTATTTTATTTAAAATGCATATTTACATAATATTCGCAATTCCATTGCGCATGGCTAGCACGTGAACCATATGCATTGATAAATCGATGGTGGGGCCTTGGCCTTGAGCTCCTCACCACGATTTTATAACAATATTACATCATTTATGATTTAAATGCCATGGGGTCAAACTGGGGACATTACACGAATATATTTTCAACTAGGTCTGCTTAACTTTTTTTGTACTAGATGTATAGAGCAAGGTCTTCGTCTAACCAAAGAGGATTAGTGTTGGAATAATTGCTTAGAAAAATAAGTTTGTTACTCGAAGTTCGAGCGTTAATGTCACCCATTAAAAAGATATTACCTTCAATCCTTACACTAAAAATATCATATATTCCACTTATATATATATATATATATATATATATTTTCAAACAACCTCTACTTTCAAATAGCATGTACTTTCAAATTTAATTTATATTTATCCTTTACATATATATATATATATATATATATATATATATATATATAATAATAATAATAATAATATTTAATATTTTAATAATAAAGTAAAGTATTGGTTTCAAAATGTTAATTAACACTATTTATATAATCACTCTTGACACATTTACAATGTTAAATTTTATTTTCAAAGTTAAAAATCCCCTTTGTTGCAAAGGTTTATAGGTCCGATAATATCTTCATATTAAGTAAAATTAATTAATTAGTGATCAACTTATTTCCTTTTTTTTTTCCCGCGAAAAAAAGCATACTATTGTTATTCAATACTGAATCAAATAGTACATGATATCTAGTTGCATAACAGTGATCCAAATAACCAAAAAACATGGTTTTCTGATAATCCTCCCAGATACAGAAAAACATACTTAATACAAAAATCATATGCCAAAAAATTAGCTCCAACAGTCTCTAATCTAGAAAATACATAGTACTTGAATCAATCATCAAGTTCTCACAGTGTTCTTCCCATAATAAATAGCCCTCATTATCCTCCATTGCCAGCTTTGACAACTGATCTGCCTGAGTATTGAATTCTCTGTAAATATGTGTCAGGGATAGTGAGCTGAAGGCTCTCAATTCCAATTGTGTTCTATTACACCAATAAACTAAGTTCAACACCTTCAAATCGTATTCACCTTTTGCCCATTCTATCGTTACTCACAAATCACCATATATTTTGACTTTTGCCAACCCAAAGAGGTTTGCAACACGGGAAACACACCAAAGTGCTAACAATTCTGTTTTCATGTTTGTCCCCTTGCCACAATTCAATCGAAAAGTATAAAAGTGTTCCTGATTTAGGAAGATTACCCCTTTTGCTCCACAGTTTCCCAATTGAGCTGCACCATCAAATAAAAACACTAGATCATCAATGGAAAGTTGAAAGTTTCCAATATTCCGTTGAATAGGATGAGTTTCAACATGTTGATATTTAAAATATTGGCCTAGTGCTGAGTTATAAATATTCTCCAAGTGTGGGCTAAGGTTTTCGAAAATGGCCTTATTTCTTTCCCTCCATATAGCCCAACAAACAAAGACAGGAAGAATAAGTTTAGTTTTACAGCAATTAACCCAGCAATGAAGACTTGATTCCACCATACTACCTCCCCATGCCATAGTAATGCCAAAGCACTGGTAAAATTTCTCCCATAAACTTTGAGTGAAAGAACAATCTATGAAAATATGTGATGAAGATTCAGAATCCATCTTGCATAGTGTACACGGACTGGGCCCAATCCACCCCATCAAAGATAAGTTATCCCACGTTTTGAGTCGATCCTGGAGCAAAAACCATAAGAAACATTTAAGTTTTAATGGAATGTGCCAAGACCAAATAGCCTTGTACCACCAGTGCATAGGAGAGATACATCTCCTCTTTATCATATAACTGTATGCGGTCTTAGCAATAATATTCCCAGTAGCTGCATTACCATCCCATAATACCTTGTCATCCCTACAACTCAAACGGATACCTGCACAATTCAAAGTATGGATATAATTATTCCATTCAACAACAAATTGATGTGGCACCTGTAGCTCATCAGCATTTCTCCAATAACTTCGTGAATTCCTGCTAACAATGGTGTTTAATGTGTAATATCCCGCAGTCCTTAGTGAGGATAAAAGTCCAGGCGACAAATTATGGACCACATTCACACAGTTAATAGGATCAATTCCTATAGCAACATTCTGTCCATTCCCAACTCTCCAACATGTTTTAGTAGCCTGCCAACAATATACTTTCAAAAATCCATTCCATACAGGAGACACACCCCTTGTCAGCTTATTCGGCATCCTTAGCCACTGTGTAATTTCTGTTTTCATATATTTTTGCTGTATAACCCTGGACCATAGTGAGTCCCCAAATAATGCCCTCCCAAGGCTCTTTAAACGGAGTGCTGCACTAAAGACTGATAAATCTTTCATCCCCCATCCCCCAGCTGTAACAGGCAAAGAGATTTTATCCCAGCTAATCATAGACAAGCTCGATTTCTTCAATCCTCTAGTCCAGAAAAAATTAAAAATAAGTTTCCTGAGTGTGTTGATCACCGAACAAGGCACATGAAGAAGAGAGAACCAATATACCGAAGTCCCCATCAAAACAAATTTTACAAGTGTGAGCTTACCTCCAATGGATAAGAGCCGATATGTCCATTGGGAGATCTGAGACTCGAACTTCTTAATCAACCATTGCCAGTCTTTGAGCAAATAGCCATTCGGCTTAAGCTGGAACCCCAGATATGTAAAACCATCCACAATTTTACTACACTTGAAAGGCAACAGAGATTTAATGTCATGCAATCGATCCACATCAACACAGTTCTCATAAAGACATGATTTTTTCATACTAATCTTCATACTCGATGCCTTACAGAATAGATCCAAAATGCCCTGATAAGCCCTCCATTCCTCCAGTGAGTCACTGCCAGCTAATAATACATCATCCACAAACATAGCATGTGATATAAATAAATCATTAGATATTTTCAGGCCCTTTATCTTACCTTCTCTTTGTGCCAACTTGATCAACCTACTAAGGCCATCAATAACTAACAGAAGTAGTAAAGGAGACATCAAATAGAAAGCAAACTTTTTTTGTTAAATAAAAACATTTTAAATTAATATTCCAAATTTATATGTAAAAAAAGTTAGTACTCCATATACGTCATCCAGTAAGTTGTAAGAAAGAGGTCACTCGCTTTCTTCAAGCATTCTTCCTTAACTCTATAGGTAAAGCTAAAATACGAAAACCAGTTTACCTGGCTCTTCGCTCTTTAATGATGAATAAAGTATTGTTAAAACATATTAAGAAAATGAAAATGTTATTTTTATAAGTCTGCACAATATATTAATAAAGAGTAAAAAGGAAAGAAAATTACATAGCAAGGAGGCCTTTGTGGTAGCCTAGGATAATGGAACCATCCTAGTCTAGCAAAGATAGCAAAACTATTATAGAGAGTTTTGAAGGCCATACAAAAAAACTGCCTCTTACAGCGAGACCGAGACCAAAAGACAGTCTGAGCATAATGAGTACTTTGGAAGACCAAACTATACAAAAAAAGCTTGAAGCAGTTGTAACAAAAAAACTGGAAGGAGCAGAGAGAACCAGTCTTCCCAGTAGTCTTCTAAGTAGACATGGAGAGAGTTATTCAGGAGGGAATTCCTCCAGGATGGGGCACCCACCTGGAAATTCATCCTTGGGTAGCTTCAGAGGAAGCGGTTCACTCTTTCGAGCAGCTAGGAGGTCAAGTTCCGCTTGGCTGCAAATCTTCATGTAGGGAAGAGAGCCAATGGTGGACGGAACCGGGAACGGTGCAGGAGGAACCGCAGGTGGAGCAGGAGCTGGAGTAGCCAGGAACGGAGTTGGAGGAGCTGCAGCTGCAGGCCCTTCCGAGGGCGCACCACTGACGGTCTAGACGCCGGAGACACCGCCACCAGCACCCCTACTTCCAGTGTCTGCCATAGCCGGACCACAACCTCCGAGAGAACGCTGGTTCTAGGAGAATGTGGCGTCCAGGTTAGCCAGGCATTTGTCCATCTCTATGAGTTTGGATCTGGTGGCCAACACCATATTTCTCGCTGAGCCCCAGTTGCTGAGCATGTCGTCCATGAGCTTACCGAGCATATTCTTCATAATCCAGTAATGGTTGATGTTGTCGCCATTGTTTCCGGAGGCCAAGTGGTCCACCACGAGCTACCCTTTCCACTCATCAGTCAGATTGCAAACCGTGAAGGAGACGCCATTGTCATAACCATCGCCGGTAACAGGATGGCACTGAGTTTTGCCCCGACTCCCACTACCCCGATGAGAAGTGCCGCGCGGCCTAGTCATGGTGTAGAGCACGGTATGAGGCCACACCCAAATCCACAATTGAGAAGGAAAATCCGCAGAGCAGAACCAGCGCCGAGGAGGAATGAACAGAATGCAGTCATGGTTGCTTGCAGGCCCATTTAAAGAACGGTATCCCAGGTTCACACGAGCCATAATAAATTGCAGATAGCCAAATTGATTATGCAGAGAGCCGAAATGAATGTGCAGAGGGCTGTCTTGAATTCGCAGAGGGCCGACTTGAGGGCGGAATGTACCGAGATCGCCGCCAGCTAACAAGTGAGGGGACGTGCAGGCGAAGCTTCAAGAAGGAGCCATAATAACACAGGTGGGAGAGGTGAGCTAGAGAGGTTAAGTGCATGAGGCTCTCGTGGCACGTCTCGGGCTCCCATGCCGAGGACCCTCCAGCACGTGTCCCCTCGTGTCTTTGTGGCTCCCGCATCCGAGGTAAGAAAAGGAAAAGGTTATTAATATAATATAATATTTATTTATTTTTTAAAATTTAGAATTAAAAATGGAAAATGTTAAATGTTAATTCTGAATTTTCTATTTGTTATTAATAATTTTATTTTGAAATTACAATTTTAAACTGTTGAAATCATGTAGAAATTGATTCTCCTTTAAAAATAAAATGCTTCTCCTAGCTTTGTATGGACAATTAGTCTTCACCTGGGACAATTTAAATAAAAGAGGTATTGTTTGTCTATACAAAAAGGTTGAAAAAATGTTGAACAATTGTTTGTAAGCTACGATTTTTGCAATGAAGTTTGGTCAGTTGTACTTAATGGGATCTAGACCACATTACAAAACTCTACCTTTTTTTGTTATGTGGGGTTTGTGGAAGGCTAGAAATGTTTTGATTGTAGCTATGGTGGGTCTAAAATTATGAGATATTTCAAGGAATTTATAAAAGATAAGGTGTCTAAAGAGCATCGTATACTTCAGGATCCAAGTTCGATGACAAGAATTCCTCATGGATACTTTGATGGTGCATCAAACAATGAAGTGAGTGGTGGAGGCATGGTTTTGAAATTTACCGAAGATCATTATTTTCTGCTATAGATGGGATGTGGTACAGGATCAAACTCTCGAGTTGAATTATTAGCTCTTTGGGGACTTTATCTTTTGCTGTTCATAAAGGATATCAGTTTCTATAGGTATATGGAGACACTAGGGTCATTATAGACTAGGCTATAGGTAATTCTTCTTTGTAGGTTTTTCTTTTGGATTAGTGGTGTATCCGAACTAAACAACTTATGGATTGTTTCAACTAGATCTCTTTTAAGCATATTTTCTTGGTACTCAACTCTTTGGATGACATTTATCCAGAAAGATAATTGGGTTGACTGAAGGACTCTTATATTTTGAAAAGTTCAAAGACTTTTCTTGAACTCATGAAGCTCATTCACTATATATATTATTAGGAGAAGTCTATGCTTTTGTTGATGCATAGTACAGATTTTGTAAATTATATATATATATATAAACTTTAGTTTTGGAGATAGTATTAAAACTTTTTATAGATATAGTGAGGATGTTTTTTTTGAGATTAGCATAAAAGAGTTTGATTGATTTGTAAGGGTTGTTATAATTTCGATTACTTTTTGAATATTACATTATTTTTTTCTTTTAAAAATAAATATAGAAATTAATTTAATATTTTAAATATTTTATAATAACTTAATTTTATAATACTAATAATTTATATTTACAATTTCAGTAATATATTTTAATAATTATTATTAAATTTAAAAAAAATAAAATTATTATTATTATTTTGAATGACAACAAATGAATTTCCTAGATGGAAGAAAGAGTTCGTATATTTACTTTTTCAAATAAAATATAAATGATATTTTTAAAGGAGGAATCCATTAAAACATTAAAATTGTGGTATGCACCTATCGTAAGATAAGCATATGCATGGGTCGATGAAAACCTTACCTTATCCAACCAAATTTTAACGGGATACATGAGTTTGGATAGTTTATTGAAATGATTGATATTGCTATTTTTAATAAAGAATGGGCTTAACATTTTAATTATTTTTATTATAATTTTTATAATTTGATATTATAATATTAATAATTATTAATAATTTTATTAATTTAAATATAAATATTATTAAAATTTAAAAAAATATTATTTTATTATTATTATTTTGAATAGAAAAATAAATAAAATGTATAGACAAAAAATCCCTTCTCTTTTTTACATAAAAAACTGTTTTTTCTTATTCTTTTGAATCAAAGAAATCAATATGTTATTACAGTAGTCTTTTCATCTCATTTTTCATTATGCTGATCGATTCATGCCTATACTGGCAACATTTTAGAAAAGGTTCCATAAACCTTTTAACAAATAAAAACAAATAATTGCCAAAAATTTAATACTGTTTGATTTGCCAAACTTTTTCACATATCATATTTACTAAAAACATGTTTGCAATATTTTAATTATATAGTCATCACATATCATATTTACTAAAAACATGTTTGCAATATTTTAATTATATAGTCATCCAAAATATTAAAATTGGAACTTTAAAACATATAAAAAGTGCCATGAGACACTATGGTGTTTCAGGGCTCCTCATAAAACAGAGTTCCAAAGGATAGGCCAATACCTATCTAAATTTCTTAGATAGACCATCTATCACTGTATTCAATTCATGATATATATGTTTGTAAAAGATTTAATAAGTGTTTGCAACTTCGAACATCCGTGTTGCAATGATAAAACTTGTATATTGGAGCCACTAGAAGCCCAATTTAGGATGACTTTGGAATCTCCAAGTACGTGTATAACATAAATGTTAATGTTAGAGGTAAATTTCAATAAGCTTTATAATGCCAACAATTCCACTCGTGTGTTGGTAACAGACCCATATCCCATCCAAAGATGAAAACAATGAATTTGACTGAATTTTAAAAGTATACCACCCAACATTGCCGAGATTGAACAACATCATTAAAAAAACCCACAACTGTATCTGGTGGCATAGAAAGAATATTTAAAATTCCACCAGAATAAAGCTTTTCATCTTTGAAATGATCTCTGAATAGGCCCAGAGATTACTTTGAAATAATCCCTATATTTTCTTTTGAAACAAGAGCCACGAGGCGGCAATGTCCGTGAAATTGCTACTTGTTGTTTGTTACAATTCCTGTTGACATACTTCACTTGATTGATGGGAGAACTGGTCTAGTTCGTTGTTACAATTGCGTTGAGCTTGGACACATTGCATGAGATTGTTCTCAGTCCCAGAGACCGAGATTGGACACATGCCGAGACATTATCTCAAGCTCACTAAGCACTAGGAAGCATGCAATATACAAAGGAATGCTAACCTAGTAAACGTAGAAGTCAAAATAGTTAACTCTACAAAGCATCTCTCACGGGATGCTATCGAAGTGTTCAATTTTTTTCATAGAAGCAATTTTGCAAATTACACTCCCTAACTTCCTAATGGAAGCAATGGGCATCATTGGCCAACTTGTTTTTACAGAGAGCACTAAGCAAAGAATTGAGACCATCGATGCCTGGTTTGCAACCAAAATCCACCATTCCTCTAAAGGTTTGCATGGTATCTTGCGGTAGGTGGGCTCTTGCATATCTCTTCATTATAATGGAGAAAGCTTTGTGAGTGATCGGAAGTCCCTCTTTCTTTGTTTGTGCAAGCAAATCCCAAATGGTGTTAAACTGTTCAAAGTTCCCTAAAATGTCAATCATTATGTTGCACGCGTCAGTGCTTTGCTTATACCTAGGTTGTCTACTAGCCCAACCAAAAAACCTATATGTAGGAACCCCAAGATTACAACACCTCTTCAGAGCTTGCTCCACTAAATCTTGTGATATTTTTAAAGAATACCTATCACGAGCTTCTTCCAGCTGATAATGATGGGGGTCTCAGTAATCACTCAGTAATCTACATATCAATATTCCACTTTTTATTCTAAACATTTAAGTCTTTCTTTTGCCACTTCCAACCCGATGCCGAACCAAAGAGATCCAAGAAAGCCAAGGAAATAGGTCCAATATCCCTTGCTTCCCGAATTATGGACCTGACAACTAAATATATATATATGGAAATAAGTTAATTGCATATTGGGTGGGTCGGATTACACAATCAATGAAATTAAATACGATCGATCAATGTTCGCATATCAATTATGCTTCCCGCTATTGAACAACAACATAGTTTGGAAAAATAAATATTATATATCGATCTTAAACCCACTAGTGAAAGGAAACCAAATGAAGGTGTAAAACCCATACTAAAAACTGAATAATGGTTTAATTTATTGGTCTGTCCTGTCCCAGGTCTTCGATTATTTAATTCCAGGAAAAATGGTTTGCATGAATAACTATCTGTGTTTGTGTTGTTAGATCCATATTATCAATTCTATCAAGGAGAACCATGGGGTTGATGTCCTGTGTGAGAGCATGATGTTGGTTTGGTTTCCCATTGGGATAAATATCCGAAAGTATGTATCATATAAAACACTCTTCACCACATCACATCATTTTCCCTCCACTTTCTTGTGGGACAATAGACTGATACTCTAGGAAAAATTTGAATTGACATTTATGCGTATCAAATATATAAACATGCGGTGTATTGTAAAAGATATGACACTGTACAAGATAATATAACATCGAGATTTATAGAAGTAGAACTTACATCAAGAGCTCACATGCCAAATATGCTCTTGAGGATGCCACATAGTTGGAGTTTCATTAACAGACTCTATCGACAACCATGCATGGGAGAGAGGAAGCATATCAAGGTGTGTTATATTTTATCCTTCCCACCCACCGTGTTGAACAATAGACAACAATCAGCTCGGGATCAGTTAGTGGAGATTTGGAGTTATGCGGCCATGTGTCAACTACCAACGCACATTGAAAGTGCATGCCACATACCCGGCTTGTAGATCATAGCCCAGGTCATTGCAATAGCTCTCCACATTTTTACACCCAACATGTAGATTGTAGCTCCATTCCAGTAAACCACTAAACGATTCAAGTAAATGACATGATACTTCATTGCTGCATGCCGCTCTCATGTCAGTTAGCTTCATGGAGAGTGATACAATTGCTTTTAGACCCTTGTAAAAGCAATGAATGTCTCCATGCCGCAACAATAGATTCATAGAATAGCATCATATGCGGTCAACAATACGCCAGTGTAAGTCAAGCATATTGTAGTCCGACATCCCTGTAATATTGCAGAATGACACAGTGATAACAAGATTAATGTTGTTGATGATAGTTGTTTAAGGGAATCTATTCTACAAAGAGAATTGGAATTTGCAGCGTTAGCCGATATAGATGACCAGAATATTGAGTAAAAAATGAAAGGCTAATCGGCAACGACAGGGTTCTCCTACTTTTGGTGTTTCAGATGCAGCAACTGGTGGCTTGAATTCATCAGACATTAATAATGAAAATGGAGGTGCATGTTTTGTTACACAAGTAGAGGAGACAGACAGATGCCACCCTAAATTCCACACAAGATGAAGCATCTGTGCAATTGCAAGCTCAAGATAAGGTTGTCCAAGCTACAAGTAATGGATTAGTTGAGCAAAGTACATAATGAAGAATCTAGAGAGAATACTATTGATCCCACATTTTTGGAAGCACTTCCAGAGGTCCTTCACCCATAAAATTTTAGCTTCTCAGCAACTTCAATCTACCGGAGCTACAAATTATGCACTTCCTTGCATATCTAACATGTACGAGATAGTTTAAATCCTTGTATTGTACATTTGTTTTTTTAAAGCTCGGAGGGCTTTTCCCTTGGCAACCTTATGGCATGTTCGGTCGTAGCTTGTTGGGCTCGGCCTCACATCCTATCCCCTGCCTTCTTAACCTATATTTACTTTTTTTAGTAAAATGTGAGTGGTATTTTTAAAAGAGGAATCGATAAAACTGTTGTATGCACCCATAGTAATGATTTTGACAATCAGTTAGAGCACATGCAATAGATAAGGATATTTATACTCTTCTTTAATGAAGGGTTGATGAGAACCTTACCTTATCCCTGCCCATCTTTAAAGAAGGGCTGAGCTTGAATGGCAAACAATGGCATGTGAAACTGTGCACACCAACAAACGGTGGACCCTGATTCAGATTCCAATTCTCGTGACTCCATTATTCCATCATGTTCTACAAATAGTGAGGCTCTGTTTGCAGTGAAGTGACATAAAGGTTTGAGCTTTAATTTGAGGCGATGCCACTTTCTTTTGCTTAAATCGCATCGAATCCTTGGGATCAGTAATTTTATATTTCTCGAGAGGGTTCGAACTGATTACCTGCCAAATCTGTCTGTCTGTCTGCGGTCTGTTCTATTACACATGGACGATTTCTTTGGCGCTCCCTGTAACTACGACTGTGCTGGCGTTATGGAGTCCGATGTCAGCGGATACGGAGATATGGAAGCCGCTCTTCCAAAACGTGTAATGGACAAACTCTTGGCGTGGCTCCACACTAATTTAATTCCCTCTATGCAAGATCATTTCGGCAAAATTACCAGGGACATGATCTCTTCCCCGGGCTTCAATGACTCCGTGAATGATTATTGCGGCTTTCTTTTAGATCAAGCGACATCTTCCATTCCGGAACTGAAAGCGGCCATGTTTATACCTGGAGCCAGGCACCGAGTGTTAAATGTGATGAAAATGCAGGTAAAGCAGGCCCTGGTTTTGCTGCTGGTCGGTAGCGGCGAAAATTATAAAGACGCCAAGGCCTTCGTAGATCTGTATGTTACAGATACAGTTTAGGCAAAGAGGAAAATGTTACCGGGACTCGAGTTCTGTAACCTAGTGTAATGTAATTTAGTAAAGCGGTTGTGAGGCTTTCGGACTCGTTTCTGCTACAGTACTCGAGCCGGTTGTTCTCGGCTCTGGTAAAGAGAAGGAGAGAGGGCCGAAACAACTGGGCAGATAGAATTGTAAGGCTGTGAAAATATTATCAACTTGTTATTTCCTCTTTTGTCTGCAAATATTGTGCCCTAGAAACAATTTTAGTGATAAATAAAGATTTAATTCAGTTCTGGTTCAGGAATTCGATCTTTTAAGCCTTCGTACCTGCAGTAAATTGATGCTTCGGATCGGATTTACTCAGATGTACGCCGATTTTGAAAAGCAAATTCAATATTTCTTCTACAGGAATCGATCCGGTGGTTTGTACAAAATAAACTTTGTCACGCATTAAAAATGTTACCAATAGTGAAGTTTGATGGGACAAATTGCAATGCATCTGGTTTTTTATTATATTTCTTCAATCGCAAAATGGATGGATTAAATTTAAAAATTTATTATTATTTAATCATATAACCAAATGCCTGCAAAATATTTTAAAAAAACATATCATATCTTGCAAAAAGTTGAAATGCAAAAGATATTGCAAACTGCAGACAAAAAAATCTTGAAATAGTGGAAGGATTTTAGAATTTAAAAAGTTTAAATGACTACTTTTTCATTTAGTTGATTATGCACTTTTTATTTTAAAAATGCACTAAATATAGTGGAGATTGATTATAGATGAGTGGAAGATATTTTATAATAATGGAAGCATTTTTATTATAATTCAATGGTTAATTTAGTAGGATTTTTTATTGGAGTAGTTTATTTATTTTCTATTTTGGATTTTTTTTTTTGGTAGTTTTTAGTTAAATGAATTTAGTATCTTTAAATACTTATATAAAATTTAAAAAGTGTAATTTTTACAATTAATATATGTGATTCTAAGATTTGTCTAAAATATAAACCAGAAAATATATCTGAAAAAAGTTAAAAAAGTAAAATATATAGATTATTTCATTTTTATTATTTAGTTATTTGTCAAACATAATAAAAAATATTTTATTTTTTCACACATCTTTATGCATTGGAAGCCACTTTGGGATTTTTTTTTTAAATTATTTAAAAATATGGTCCCAAATTTTTTTTCCACTAGCTTGTGGGCCCTCACTCCCAAAAATAGTTATTCCCGTGTACCATCGATTGTGCGGCTGAGCTGGTCGGTAATGTGACATAAAGGTTAACATTAATTTGACGCGGAGTGAATATCATCAGCAAGGATTGGGGTTTGTCCATGTTATGTGCGCGCGAGGATTCGAACTGACGACCTGTGAAATTTGATTTCCAATTGTTTTTCCATATCACACATCACACATGGCCGATTTCCTTGGCGCGCCCTGTAGCTATGAATGCTATGAAGTTATGGAGTACGAGCGCAGCGGATATGGAGATATGGAAGCGGTTCTTCCGAAACATGTGTCTGACAAACTTGTGGCCTGGCTCAAGGTTCATTTAATTTCTTCTATACAGAATCATTTCGGCGATATTGTGAGAGACGTGATCTCTGCCCCTGGTTTCAATGACAGTGTAAATGATTACTGCGAGTTTGTTTTAGATCAAGCGGTTACTTTCATACCAGAACTGAAAGCAGCCATGTTTATACCTGGAGCCAGGCATCAGCTGTTAAATTTGATGAAAATTATGGTAAAGGAGTCGCTGGTTTTGCTTCTGGTCGCGAGCGGGGAACACTATAAAGAAGCCAAAGCTTTCGTGGATCTGTATGTTTCAGATACAATTTAGACAAAGAAGAAAGGGTTTCAGGAACTGGCACCGGTAAGGTTAACATTAACATGTCGTTAGGTTTTCAGATTCATTCCTGCTATAGGTTTTCAGAGGCATTTCTGCTACAAGCAGAACGGCCTTGCATAAAGATTGTGCAGTTTTATGGTACTGAATGCCTTTATGTTCGCACAAAGATTGTATGTGTACATTAGCTATGCCATGAAATATTGTTTATGTATGAACTTGCTTTCTGTTTTGTCTGAGTGTTCGATTTTTAGGTTTAATGAGATTTTTATTTTTATATTTTTGGATTTTTTTATAATTTTTTTTGAAGATGACAAAATCTATCATAATTTAAATGTTAAATTGGCATTAGGACAGTTATAATTGACTTTGTCCACACACGTGAGTTAATTCATCATCAAAGCCATGTCATCTGAAATAAATAACCTGTTTCCTTAGATTTAAGGAATAACTTTTAACCAATCAAAAACAGTTTTACTTCTTACTCCAGTATCAATGTACACATTTAAGAATGAACTTACACAGTAAGACTTTGCCAATTTGATTGGATTATCAACATTATTTTCATGGTTACATTCTATTAATCACTAAATTGAGGAAAATGTTTATTACTGTTATTATTAGAGTGTTTTAACATAGGGGCAACATGTTAGAAGTTTAAGTCTTATTCCAAGAAGTTCAAGTCTTTTTTTTTTTGAAATGGTCATCACCTGTTATTCTAGAGAATCAAGGTGGCATGAATTACAATCATTACAATATGGGCTCAACAAGATCAATATGTCATTTACAAGAATTGAACCCGGATGGGGAGGGTAACAATATTCCTCCCAACCACCCAAGCTACAACCAATGGACCAAGAAGTTCAAATCTTATTCCAAAACCAATACACAATGTTAAAAATAAATAATTAAAATTACAAATTACAAATTTCTATTATTAAAATTGTTTTAATTAGAATGAAGTATAAAATAGACTTAACATGTAAAACTTTACGAATTTGAGTTTATTATAGAATCATTTTCATGGTCAGATATTCTATCAAATTAATAACAAACTAAGGAAGAAGTACTGCCATAGACTGCTACAATATTAAGATGCTATCTTATCAACACTGTCAACAAAAAGGTAAATAGGGTTTCAACACTTTCCCAGTTGAAGGTGGTTTTGTTAATGGCTTGCAGAGTAAACCTATGATTACCTTATTATTGACGAATAATAGATTAGTCATTAGTCCAATCCCTGCGAGGATACCTCACTAATCAACCTTTAAAAAAAGGTTGATTCGCCCATGACCATCAAATAGTTAACTATCAAACCCAAAACCATCACATAAGAATAAGAAAATCTATGTACAAAACTTCTAAGCCCTTGATAATAAAGGATCTATGGAATGTAAAGATGTATGCAAAATATTCTTAAAAAAGTGTGGAATGAAAAGGTGTAAATTGGGTGGCATTTATATGAAGGAAAACTTTGAACTTTAGGAAATGTGATTTTAGTAAGTATTTTTATGAAGAAAATTTTGAATTTTTATAAAGAAAAACTTTGAGTTAAAGAAAAATTTGATCTTTTTAAAGAAATGCGACTTTAGTAAGCATTTGATGTGATTTTATATTTATGAAGATCTATTACTTGACATGAAATAAAAATAATTTTAGGTTATACGATTGATATAAATAATCTCATATATGCATAAACTAGAAGATACATTTAGAAATGTATCTTCGTAAGATACAATTAAAAATCAAAAGTTATACTTTATGTAAGAAAAGGCTATAGAATTGTCTAATGCAGCTAATGGAAGTACACGATAAGAATTCTTGTTTTTTGGAGCACCCGAGTGGGCCTAATGGTTAAGAACATGTGTTATCTATATGGAGATCACAGGTTCAAAACCGGCGGGGGGTAGGGTTGCTCATTGGTCCATTGTGACAAGGCTCGAAGGGTAGGCGACCCCTGGGATAGAGGCTCACCCCGGTGGGTTTTGGGACGTCTTGACCCTTGCTGAGTCACAAGTTATTGGTATATCTGATTTGCGGGCTGTTGGATATACTCTTGGGAGGTTGTTGTTCCTATGGTTTAAAAAAAAGAATTCTTGTTTTTTGACTTTGAAGTTACAAATCTGAAGCATGAAAATACTTGATGTCAAAAGTATAAATATACTAAAGGATTCCTTGATAGCTATGACATTAAATGAAATGTTCATTAACATTTGAAAAATATAATATTTTCCAATGATATTATGAGTATTTTTTCAAAAAATCAAAATTATATACCTTATTTAATTTATAAAAGAAAGATGTGATTAAAAATGAACACCCTTAACGTGAATTGATTTTATTGAACCTTGTTCTAAACTCATTAATATTTGTCTTTCCTATAAGCACAATTCCACATTCACCCAAATATACACCTAACACATGCATAATATTAATGTTTTCACTTATCAGGTGAACAAAACACCCAAATATACACCTAACACATGCATAATATTAATGTTTTCACTTGTTAGGTGAACAAAGCAACCAAACATACACTTAACACATGCACAATATTTAATATTTTTACTTGTTACGTGAAGCAAGCAAATTGAAAAACAATTTTACAAATAAAAATACAAATATAAAAATTAGAAAATGATGAGACCTATAGTGGAATAAGGTAAACCATCAACCTCGTCATTTATTACATTTGGTAATCCATTAAAAAAACTAAAAATCCATGACTTGTCACATGGATTCACATCAAAGATATAATTACGAAGAGAACTCAGATATATAATATAGATTCTATTTAACATCCTAACTATAATCAAAAGTAATATTTTATATCACTAAATAAAAGTTGATATCGAGTTTTTGTTATGTAATAAAAAGGACATTTCTTAAATATTTTATTATGTGCATGTAAAATAATGATATTTTGATGCTTAGATTTTTGTAACAAGTTATTTCAGTTCATATTACTAATTTTTAGAAGAGGATGATGTATGTCATTAGTTTTTATACATAAAATTATAAATTAAAGTATCATTTTTAATTTTAATTTTTTTTATAACAAAAACGGTTATTTTTTATTAGGAAAAACTTGGTTGGGTCGCAGCCTAATCAACCCGACTTATATAGTGCCAATATCCTACTAGTATCTTTTCCAATCTATTACAAAAAAAACAAGAATCTTTCTTTTACGGAATAGGAGACCACAATGAGTCATCATTATTCTGAATCATCTCGGAATGAGCTGAAAGACAACCCTTATTTGCCAATGCATCAACCTCTTTATTAAGGGACCGAAGGATATGAAAAAATGAGATGGGGCTGAAATTTTGCAGCAGCTTACGGACCGTCTTCAAGGTCTTATTGAGCACTGAATTTTTGAAATTCTCTTCCATGATTAAGATTTTAATTAAAATTTCCGAATCCCCAAAAATTTGGATGGCTTGACCACCATTCCTATGGGCCAGCTGACAGGCTTTGAGCAGTCCTAACGATTCAACCTGATTATTTGTACTCTGTCCAAGCCCCCGGCTAAAAGTATCTTTACTAGTACCATCCGGACCGTAGAGAATTCCTCCAGCTCCTGAAATTCCTGGGTTTCCTTTGGCTGCACCATCAAAGAAGATCGTGAGCTTGCCCTGCTTCTGCCACCACTGCGTAAATTCAAGTTCAATACTCTGAATTTGCTACGAAGTGTTACTGCTAGGACGAGAGTAGGACTTGTTCCTAACTTGCATCAAGGGAACTCCAAGCTAGCCAGTCTCTGCAGGAAGAAGCTGTTTATCATGATGTAAAAGGCAATTATTCACAGTTTCAACCAACAAAGCTTTGACTTTCGCAGCCACTATAATAGGGGAACCCAATTTGTTTTGAAAGATGCCTTCGTTCCTAGCTAACCACACTTCCTAGCAAAAATATTTAGGGAGTGCAAGCCAGATTTTAGACCATAGAGATTTGCTTGTGATCACCTGTGGGTAACGATCTTTCCAGGTTGAAAAGAGGTTGAGAATCGTGCTCTGCGAAGGAGGCTTAACATTGAGACCCTCCAACACCTGCTGCCACACTTCCTGCGTATAAGGACAGTCTATAAAAATGTGATCTATGGTTTCTTCATGCATACAACAGAGAGGGAATATGTGTGGTCCTATTATACCCCGCTTGATTAAATTCTCCCTTGTCAGAATCCTTATGTGCATTAGGACCCAGCTGAAGAAATTGATTTTTGGGATGTTGAATGGATCCCATATGTTCTTCCACAAGGCGGCAGTATGAATGACCGTATTGAGCGGTTTAAGAGCAACAAAGCCACTTGCTGTGGTGTATTCTCCAGTCGGCCCCCAGCCCCAGCTGTCCCGATCTCTCGCGTGTACATGAGCTAATCCAGAAAGAGCAATGAGTAATCAAGATGCTTGATCTTTCATCCATTCAGGGAATCTAGGAAGAAGCCACGCGGTCCAGTTGCCACCGGGATCCTAGATTGAAATGTCAGCAAGCGTTTGGAAGCCACGTTGGATAAGCTATTCACGTAGCTCAACAAAGTCAGCTGACAACTTGAGAGGTTGATTTCCCATTATATAATCATCCCACAGCCGAATATGCTTGCCGTTGCCAAGGATTCGATACAGGTGGGCTTTAAAGAACTCCCACGCTCGATTGCACAACTGCCAAATCGAAGTACCCTTGCTGGAGATACCGTTATCCATGCTAGACAAGGAAAGACCATTCAGATATTTTTTGATGAGCACCTAGCTGACAAGATGTCTGTGGTTGGAGAATAGCTGCCAAAAAATCTTGCCTCCCATTGCCAGATTTGCAAGACCTGGGTCTCTCACCTGGATTCCTCCTTCTGAGTAGGGCCGTTTTACCATTTCCCAACTAACACGATGGAATTTTTTATGATTTCCCTTACCGCCTTGCCATAAAAAAATTCGTATAAGCTTGGACATCTGAGCATAGATCGATTTTGGATCTAGGATGAATGCAGCCTGATATATGGGAAGAGAGGAGATTACCGATTTGATGAGGGTAAGCTTTCCTACATTGGTTAGCCACTGACCACCCCAGGCGACCAATTTTGCTTTAATTTTGCTAATAATTCCCAGCCATTGAATTGCCTTAGCTCTGCCCAGAGTTAATGGTAGACCAAGATACTTGATGGAATCCCACACAACAAATCCAGAGAAACCTAAAGCTTGGGCAATGCGGAGCATGGTGTGTTGATCCACCTTCCAACCATAGACAACACTCTTTCTCTTATTAACAAGAGCACCGGAGACTCTACAGAAACTTTGGATCACTTCTTTGAAATTCTTTGCGATTTTAATAGAGGCACCTCCCAGTAGGAGAGAATCATCGGCGAACAGGGCATGATTTATAGGTTCCATCTCTTTCACCACCCGAATGCCTGGAACTGTCCCTGCTAACTTTGCAGCTGTCAATTTCCGACTAAGAGAGTCCACCATCAGGATATACAGAAAAAGGGGACAACGAACATCCTTGCCTGATGCCCCTCGTGCCTTGAAAGTAATTGGCTGGCCTGCCATTAACCAGGGGGGCGATCCATGGCTTTCCAATACAAGCTTTAATCAATCTGACAAATTCAGCACTGAACCCAAAAGAAAGGAGAATTTGATAGAGAAATGAGTGTCTTACCCGATCGAAGGCATTAGTCATATCTAGTTTAATAAGCATCCCTTGCTCCTGCCTTTGGAAATTGGAATGAATGGTTTCCTGCACAAGAACCACATTATCCATAATATGTCTACCTTTAACAAAACCACCTTGGCTGGGAGAGATAAGTTTTTCCAGCAGAGGATTAATTCTGTTTGCTAGAAGTTTGGAAAGAATTTTATAAGAAGCATTGCACAGCGAGATAGGCCGGAATCGCTCGAAGGTCTCGAGATTTGATTCCTTGGGGATAAGGGCGTGGAAAGTCGAATTAGTACTGCCTCCAACCTTGGCTTTTTGAAGAAAACCTTTGATCATCCGGGATAAGTCCAACTTGATAATGTCCCAACAAATTCTATAGAAATGGATTGAGAAGCCATCAGGCCCAGGGGCTTTGTCTGGCTCTATCTTCCAGATGACATTACAGATTTCAGTTTCAGAGAAGGGCTGGATGAGACCTGAGTTATCCTTCTCTTGGACCAGATGGGGTATGTGCTTAAGAAAAGCAGAAAAATCCTCCTCAAAGTCCATGATTTCTTCAGTATAGAGCTGCTGGAAGTGGGAAGATGCAGCTGCTTTTAATTGATCTAACTCGTTGTGGACAGTCCCATCATGGATCTTGATTTCCTCTATGTGATTTCGAGAAAGACGGGCTTTGAATTGTTTATGAAAGTAGTTAGTATTTTTGTCTCCCGACTTGAGCCAAAGGCTTCTGGGCTTAAGCCTCCAATGTTATTCTTCCTGCCTGAAAGAGTGAAGGGAGGAAATTTGGAGAGCTTGCTCCTTCTGAAGGTCTAAGGGGGTTATAACTTTTTCCTCCATCTCGAATTGCAGGTCAAGAAGCTGATTGGTAGCTTGCTTTCGGCGGCTCGGAGGAGAGGTGGTGGGATTTTTTATCCAGCTTTTCAAGGCCAACTTGGTAGCTTTAAGTTTCTGTTCCCATACAAAGCTGGGCAAGCCTAATATAGGAGTACTCCAAGCAGTCAGAATTGTATCAATGAAACCTTCTCTTTCCGCCCAGAGAGGATTGAACCTGAAGGGGATGGGTCCCAGATTTGCTTCATCCTCAAACTGTAATAATATAGGCTTGTGGTCAGAGGTCAACTTTTGCAGAATTTTAGTGTAGATAATCTTTTTTTTCTGCCAGGAAGGTGCTTTGCAACAGAAATATGTCTAATCGCGCTGAAATGTGAGTCTCCCCCACTCTATTATTTGTCCAAGTATAAAGCCCTTTTTTTGGTTTAAAATCCATCAAATCCCATTGCTGCACTAGATCTTCCACAAAAGGGAGAAAATTGTCTTTGCTCGTGTTACCTCCACGCTTCTCCTTGGGTTCAAAGATTAAGTTAAAGTCTCCAGCAAGAATTATATTCTTCGGAGAATGTACTTCTAAAAATTCAGCCAAAGAGTGCCAACAATCTTTCTTTTCAGCATACGTCACTGGAACATAGAGATTGACCAGGGAAAAGGTCATCTTACTAGTAGTATGACGAAACTCCGTGAAGATCCAATGCTGCATCTCGAAGGAGCTTTCCAGATGTAATTTGGTGTCCTCCCAAAGAGTTGCCAATCCTCTGGAGGTGCCCCTTGCACTAACTGTTTTTCCAACATTTTTTTTCCACTTCGATTTACTAATCTCAAGGAGGGTATCCCCTCCAATTTTGGTCTCTTGGAGCATGAGAATCTCAGGATTTTTCAGATTTCAGCAGGTTTTTTACCGCTTCGGCTTTAGTAGGGTTCCCTAGACCTCTACAGTTCCAAGAGACTAGTCGCATTATTTACCAGATAGAGGAGGAGTCGGGCCTACCTTTCCTGCTCTGTTTCTGGTTTTTCTGCCAATGTACATCTCAATGGTAGGTTGGTTGCCTTGCATTTTTTGTCTCTCGGCTTCTTCTTCTCTTGCTTCTTTGAGAGATTTCCTTCCTGGTCTTTTCGTAAGTTTCTCAAACATCTCATCTTACGATGAACCTGAGTTTTCCAATGTCTTCTTCCTTGTCATGTCGGCATAGGAAAGTAGGGAGGAGGTTCCACTAGGGGAATGAGCTAGGGGAGTTAGACTGTTGCTCTTTTCTTTCTCCCCTTCGAGGGGGGTGGTCTGCTGCTCTTGCTCCAATGTTGCTATTTCTAACTTGTCTTCCAAGTTGCTAAGAGAGGCAAAGGAATTTTTGATAGCTGGTGAATTTATAGGTGGTGTAATTTCTGCTCTTTGCTTAACTGCTGTTGTGGTTCCTTCACCCTGCTGCTGCCCTACTGTAGATGCACTATACCCCTTCGTTATGTCTTTCCCTTTTTTGTTATTGTTTTGCTTTGTCTTAATTGTTTTCTGCACTTGAGTCCACTGTTCAACTTTGTTTATTAACTCCTCTTCTTCTTGTCTCTTTTTGCAATCCTTGGCAAAGTGTTCGTACCCATGACAGAATCGACATTTAAAGGGCAGTTGTTCATAGTCCAAATCTTGCATATGATATCATATTGTTAATTTAATGGCTTCCGAGAGACCACTCTCCAAATCGACCTCAACACATATTCTTGCACAAGAATATTGATCCGTTCGATCAGCTCGGTCAATGAATTTGCCCAAGGAGTTACCGATTGCTTCTAATGACTTCAGGTTCCAACAATGTAGAGGAAGGTGGGGTAGGCGCACCCATACTGGGACCGTCGAAGGCACATCCTCAGTAGGATTAAAATCGGGAGTCCAATTATTCAAATACAAGCCCTGGGGGCCCATAAAATATGGACCATTCCGGAATATGAGGTGTTTGTCAGCAGCACTATCAAAAACTATTACAAAGAAACCTTTACCCACCATAAAACTTCTGATACCTTCTGATGTAAGAGGTCTCCAATTTCGCCGAACCCAAGCCTCCACAGCTTTCGGAGAGGGCCATAATCTTGTAAACTGTCCAATTAATCCCCTCTCAGCAAGTTTCAAGGCAGATCTGCAAGACTCAGCTTCTGGTAAGGCTACTGTAGGGATATTGTCCAATTTTCTAATAAATTTCTGTGACTCCTCACGCTGTTTTCTTTTTCCACTGGATGCTACCAGCTTTCGAAAGGAAATGATCTCGGATGGAGGAAGATCATGGCCCCCCTCTGGATCCATGGAGTAGGTCTGTGCCTATTCGTGTCCCATATGTCTCCAGAAAAAATCAAGATCCTTGCTAACCTAAAAGTCCCACGATCTCCCGCTCAGAGAAAGAAATTCCAAGAGGCTCCAGTCCATAGCTCCAGGGAGGATGGTCACCTCCACGATCTCTAATTCGGCTCAACTCTGGTTCAAAAACCGATCTCTCCCACGGCTCTATCCCACTCAGGATCCTCTAGAACTTCGAGGTCCAAACCAAGAAGTCTTAGGAGCTCGACTCCAGGGGAAGCTCAACTCCACAGGTTCTTGACAAGGCCAGCTCTGCCCAATAAATTGATCTCTGCTGCGAACTGGTTCTGTTGCGTATCAAATGCTGAAACAAAAGACCCTGTAAGCACATAGGTGAAAATCAAAAGAAGGGTTTAGCGAGGTTTCTTGGAGCTCGAATTTGTCATGATAACAGAAATTTTTTAGTTTTTCCTTAGTACTTCATTTTTAATTATTTAATAAATGGTATATATTTATATTTATTTCAAATTTTTAATTCAATATGATTGTAGTTTGTCCTTTATTGGTTTGAAGAAATACAAATGCATCATTTAAGGAATTAATTTGGTAAAGTCCATTTTATAATGAGAAATACATATCTTCATAATGCTTTATCATCCTCATCACAATCATCATTTTTACCATCTTTATAATCATCCCTATCCTTATCTCTGTGTTGGTCACCATTGAACACACTACTAATCATTGTAGGGAGATGATGACAACAACAATGCTATCAATGTCACTCTTCTCACAATGTTGGAGCATCTCATTTGCACATAAATTGTCTATAAAAAACTACAATATGTTAATAATATCATATAATCCAAATGTGATATATATGGAAACCAAATCATACTTTCATTTTCGTATAGGTCAATTAATCTATGTAGAATCTTAAGAGAGCATGTCAGGAGTCATCACTATCATTCATATCACTATATTTTCCTCACATATTAATAAAACAAATTAAAACCAATACTAGACTATATAAGAGAAATGTGGAAGTAAAAACATAAATGGGGAGGTCATTCTATGAGGATCCCCGAGTTATAATGTTGGAAGCCATATGAAATGTTAGTTGATGATACAAAAATGTTGATGGTTGATTGTGATGTTCTTGGAATATACAACATTAACTTAAAATCATATATCCACTTTTCTTTTTTCAATCTAGCTCCGGTAAATATTAACTCTCCATTTTTTTCAAAGTTCGATTGAACAATGGAACGTGGAGATGATATCTTGAGGAAATGCCATATTTGCTAAGAAAAGTACAAGGAAGGAAATCTAGTGGCTTCTTGTGCATGTTTACCAATTTCATATTGAATGCAATTAATTGCTATTGCGATGCTCCATCATGCCCACTCATTCAATACCATAACTAACTCTTTCAACAAAGCATCACACTTAACTCCAATTCCATGATAATAATAATTTCTTCCAATTGACAAAGTTAAAGTCTTGGACTTACTTATTGGTCGATGATTCTATGCGGGATGTTTGAGTCTCTTTTTAAGCTATCACAATTGGTAAAGGGAGTCTGATAGAAAAATGGTAAGGATACTATGAACATACTACATGTATTTTGTTGTTATGTATTATGCTCACAACAAATGCGTATAGTGTTTGGTCCCATCAAAAAGAGGCATCATCTATGATCCATGCATTGGCCCAATGGAAGCATTGACCCCCTTGAGGTAACAAGTTCAAATCCAAAGGGGGTAGGGTATGTACACCTCCATAGACTTTAACAATCAAATTGTTGCGTGGAGGGGATTACTTCTCCCACAAACAAGGGTTCTCATACACCAATTTGATGTCTAGCTAGGTTGTGACCTTAAAAATTGATTATTATTATTATTTAGTAATCAAACTAAAAAACATACACAAAAATCACCTCATTACCATCATCATTAGAACCATCACATGACACTTATATAAAATTTTAAAAATAAATTAAATTATAGATATTCCACACATTAATAAATAAATCCCCTCTATATGATATCACACTAACAAACTTTTGGATGTAAAGTGAGAATATTCAACTAATCGCCATCATTAAAAATCAACCCTATGTTTAATTTTGAAAATAACATGATTAATATAATAAATCAACAAACAATGCATTACAATCAAGAGATACCAAGAGAGTGAGGGCGGAAAATAAATCTAACAAGAGCCACGAGGTGGCAATGTCCCCGCAGTTGCTAATAGCAATAACAACTATTGCTATAAGAGAAAAGCTATAGAAATATGATACTCTTGCCACAAAATTATAAGAAGGAAAAATTTCTTTTGAGATAAAACTAATTAGCCATTGAGCCTCAAGTTTTCAATACTCCTATGAAAATTGCAAATGTGGCACCTCTGAAACTGAGATGGGTAACATAGGGAATAAATGACATTGTTTCCACCCATACTAATGATCGCCACGATCTAAGGTTTTCGCCTTTGGTTCTGCGATAAAACCTACTCGAACTCTTAGATCTTTTCGTCCAAATTGGCTGGATATTTGGCCATGTGGAAGTGTGTTTTCTCTAAATTTTCCACTGCGTGCCCACAACCTTATCGACTAGCTCCTCCTCGTCACTGGTTACTAACAATAAACATAAGTACAATTATTCAGAAACAAATGTGCATGTGTATCTTTGTCAAGGCTATATCAGCACAATACTGAAAACATATAGTAATACAACACTTGCATTGGTTATGGTTATCCATGAGTACTAATAAACAAACTAATATACTCAATAGATAATACCATTTGGGTTTAGAGGTCATTTTTAGAGACAAGATGATCGGAATATGACCTTTTAAAAAAGTAATTAATAGAAATTAAAAATTATTATAATTTGTATATAAATCAAAGTAAAATAATATATTAAAATAAAGTTGTCAAACGTAGACACAACTAAAACAATTTTTATTTTTAAAGATTAAAAAAAACAATACATCCTTTTTGGTATGAATGAGGCTTTTATGAAAAAATGTATATTTTGTCATTAATATATACATTTTGCCTCTACGCATTTTTTTGGATTTATGCATCAAGTAATGAACATTTAAATGCATGAATTGAATTATAATGATTGTCAATAAATTTGTGATACAACTTGCATTTGTACTAAAAGAAGGATATTTGCATACCATTGCATCAATTGAACACTAGGTTATTGAGGGATATTAAATATCCTTTCGATTGTTGGGTTTAAAGAGGAAGATCATTACTAAACCATGGGAATATCGTTTGCATACTTGTGTCAACATGTTAACAAAATGTTATGGATACCATTACATGAAAAAGTATAGCGTACCCTACTTGCCATGACATTCTCATAAAGAAAGATGCCACGAATTAGCACAAATGGATGCCACCAAGATTTTTTATTTACCAGATCATAGAGATTGTGGTTGGTTCCAGTAGTTTGTTGCAAAAAAGATGAGCAACTACGAGAGTGTATTTAAAAAATGTTGCATGTTCATATTGATACAGGTTTAATGTCACCATTGATATTATTAAAAAATATTGCTCACATCACTTTAAATTGGCAGCAAGAGAGACCGATTTTAATGCAATAGATTACGTTCTTCAACAAAATGACTGCCAGCTTGCAGGAACCCTATGCATAATAAATTATCATGAATTCTACAGGTCAACTAGGGAACTATAATAATAATAAGTAAGTTACCTCAGGCAAAAATAATAAATAAGTTACCGCATTACTTCAACCTATGTTCAGTAAGAGACTGCTTCATTTTCCAGCTAAATGATAAAAGATCGCTGTCAAAATTGAAAATGTAATTAGTGTTCGATTAACTAAACATATACTCGAACTATCGGTGAACTATAGCTTTGGAACGTCACCGATGATGTAGTTGAGAGAGTTTTAACTCAAGTTGAGTTAACACTATATTAATCATTGCAGTGGCCGAGGTATAGTTGACAGATCAAGGTATGGCGGGGCCACATATCAATGCTAGCTACATTCATGAGAAAATCCACAATATCAAATGTTGAGTATGCGTCTGCAACGAAAGGGGAAAACATTGAAATTGAGCATCCGAAACAAATGATGGCAGTCAACAGAAGGCTTATCCATTCATTTACTCAGGACATCCGCATTTATTCCAGTGGTCTCAGGACCACACAATCTATTGTGTTCGATTGATTAGAAACAATAACAAGGGTTCTTATGCGTTAGTTGACGCAGTTCCTGTTGTGAGACTAAGCAAATTAATAAAAGAACATGACAATGTAGTTAGTAGTGGTGGATTTTATTGCTCCTTTGAAATGGCAGAAATATAATTAATGAATTGATATGCTACAAGCGGAGACAAGTGACTGGCTTGCTACTAGAATAGAATAGAGGACTTAGAATTTGCTCCACTATTAAGTATTCACAGAAATGGAGTTTATGAATTTTGTTATTATGCTTTTTATTTGTAAAGTTGGAGGTATGCGACTGCTACAGTGTGCCATTTGTTAAGTCAAGTGATTTTTTATCGCAATTCCAAGCATTAGTCACGCCACTCACATTTGAGCTCAGTCGCGTGCCTACTGCTAATAAGTTGTACTAAAAGTACATTGTTTATCTTTCAATGCTGGCGGGAAAGGGTGTCCTGTCATAGTATTAACTCTGCTACCGGCTTCCCTAAGTGGAATATCTAGGTGGTGACTAATGTGGCTTGCAACCTGTGATGAAAAATGGTGAGTGTTTTCGCAATGCTGAGCTGTGCTATCAAATAAGTTGGAAATTTTACTACCTGGATTTGGTCGTAGAAAAGAATAATAAATGTGATATTAATGTATTCAGTACCTCGTAAGCAGTTGTGCTATAATGTCAAAATCTTCATTGTTGATGTTATATCCCCTTTGGTTTTGGTGGTTTAAAAACTCTAATCCTGCACTACGTATTCATGGAGGGATGGGCTAGGGTTATACACACTTATTGGAGTATGCAAATAACTGGGGGATCTATCAATGGTATCGAGTGAAATATTTATGCTTATCACATTAATAGTTCTATTAGCATTGCATGCCATTCATAAGCGGATCCCATGAGACCTGTGACTAATCTGTTCGAAGAAGGTTAGGTGCATAAACTCAACGAGGACTATATATGATCTTTTTTTATAGCCAGGATATGCCGGAATGCTACCCAGTAGTATTGACTATTCAACATGCAGAATACCCTTTGGCCAATAGAGGGAATAAATGATGGCATATTTCTCAACCTTAGATTGCACTTAAATAAAATTAGATTGCAATTAAACAATGTAGAGCCACGAGAATTGTCAAGCATAATCAACGTAGGATGGAGTCTCGTTAGCAAGTGGTGGAAGCAAACCAATCTGAATGATCTGTGGGATCTGCAGAATAAGCTGGTTTTAAATTGCATTCAATGCACCACGAGCTGGAGTAACATGACGGGAGGCCACATACTCAACTATCCCACAATTACGTTAAATTTACAATACGTATTCAATACAATAGACAAGACACAATAAAGAAGTTAATTAGATGTGCACCAGTTTGTCAAAACCCTTGTTGCACGAATGAAACCTGTTTGTCAGAACCCCTGCTACATGGCTGAATGTTGACGTCACCTCACTGCCTGTCCTTGGGGCACAAAATCCCAGGTTGGCGTCAGAGATAAATGCGTTTTTAAATAAATTTTAATTAGGCATTAATAATTTATGATACAGTTTTCGCCGCCGAAACAGGAAGGGAAAATTTATAATCTTAGATACAAATTAATAGGTTTGCATGATATATATATATATATATATAATTCGTTTCGGGGACATAATAATAATGAACAGATTATGGTAGAAAGAAACACAGGGAAAATTTATAATCCTAGGTACAAATTAATAGGGTTTGCATGATATATATGTAATCCCCTTCGGGGACATAATAATAATGAACACATCATGATAGGGAGAAACATATTTAATTTGCAAAAGAAATGAACATATTGCCATGTAGGAAATATTATATTATATATGTAAATCTGTGGCAAGCATATTTGTCTACTTAGCAAATGAAAAAAAACTATGGAAATGTTAATCAGAGAAAGTTCTAGTGTATTTTTTATATTGTCTAAAGCCATTACATGAGTAGGAAAAACAACTCTTCGATAGTTCTATTGATAAAGTAGAGGACAAAAAAGGAATAAGCCCAACAGACTGAGTTTTGTCAATAAACCAGAGGACAAAAAAAGGCAATAAGTCCAACAAACTGCAGTTGTGCTTTTGCATGAGCAAATGGATCTTTGCATTTTTTTTTTGTTGCAAAAAAGCTATGTAATATCAACCCTTGTATTGATTGTAGTCCCAGTGCCATTGTGGTAGTTTTTTTATTGTTGTTGCACCTGCCAATAGCATTCAAACTGTAGTCAGAATAATTGGGAAAAAGTAGCAAGACTGCAACTATTTCTAAAGACTAGATACTATTTGGACTATAATATTGGAATTACTTATAGTTTATCTCACATCGCGGAGTTTCAAAGCAATAAATCTGTAGGAACAATTTAGCAAGAGGAAAAATCCTATGAAGAGAAACAAATTATTCTATTAGGTTGTGTAATAAATTACAGGAAATTATTTTGTAATACAGCTTTTATCAATAATTAGAGTATTAAGCTACTGAAACTAGCATTTCATCTGAAACTAGCATTTCATCAAATGTTCGTATTTAAATCGACACTATTTAAATCATGCCATTCTATCATTAGATTTTCGAACTTTGCAACAGATAGTCAAAGTCAAACGTGAAGCAAAACTTTGTGAAAATTGTTTAAGCAAAAACTGACTAGGAAAAGTTCATAAATTGAAAAATGATTATATGTTAAACTAGACATATACCAAATGTTTTGAATCTGCAAACTATCAATGTAAACTGAAGAAATGGCAAGGTGTTTCTATTTGTAGCTAATGCAATTGAATACAATTTTCAAAACATAGTTTGCAGAGGCCGGTAATATTCTTTGCAGTACTGTAATTGTCAATGATTATGATTAGACTAGATGAATACATGCTGTTTCATCGAAACCCATAAATGAACTATAATGATCTAGAATCTAGGAATCCATAAATTCAAAGCATTGTGACAATGGTATATTGGTCATGATACTTATTGTTTAAATGGATTTCAAATTTCAGGATCATATTCAATTTGCTGAAAAAATTAGCCAATGCAAACTTCAATCTGATAACATGACAAAAGAACATAGTGGCCCGAATCTGTTTGACATATTACACATTAGTATTACAACCTAACTTTCACTGACATAAACTTCAATTTGATAACATGACAAAAGAACACAGTGGGCTGGATCTGTTTGACATATTACACACTAGTATTACAACGTGACTTTTACTGTCATAAAATGTGGTTTTCACTGCTATATCAATAGCTAATTTCATAAAGGATGGCTTTTTGCTATTGATAAGTGTCTAAGATATTTCTAGATGGCTACAATGGTGAATTTATTTAGCAAGCAGAATATATCACGATTTCAATAATATACACTTCATTATTTCTGGTTGACTTTTATTGGCATAAAAATAGCTTTTATTATTCTTAATTGTCTAAGATCTTTATAGATCACTAAGTAAGATCTTTTTAGATCACTAAGATGGAATTAGGAATTCGATCTTAGTGATCTAAAAATATCTTACTAAGATCTTACATAGTGATTTACGAAGATCTTAGACACTTAAGTCCAGAAACAGCGATGAAACTTGATGGGTCAATTGTTTGTCATGAACGAATTTAACAGTTAAATACACTTAATTTCACTCTTTAGAAACTTGAACTCTTCAGAACAGAAAATAGATTTGTGTACCTGGAAGTCAATTTCTTTTCAAGTTGATGATTCTGTTATCCAGGGCCAATGTAAATAGTCCTTGCTGGGAAAACTTTCGAAGATTGAAAACTGTTGATGATATATTTTTTGAGTATTCTTCAAATGAAATATTTGTTACTTCTGGACAATACTCTTTTAGCTGTGGGTTGCGCAGTGTGCATTCTATCAGCCCATCATTTGTGTCCAAATTGCATTCCAGATTATGCTCATATATAATTTGCATTTCTTTTTTGCAAAATGCACAGACCACACAGCTCTGAATCAGTGGCTGTTTACATTGAGCACAAATGCATCAGTACGGAGGTGCAAATGAATTTTTTGCTTTGAGTATTCCGTGTATCTGTCAAAGTCACACGACAAATGACCATAGAAAATGCATATAATATCAGCCTATTTTTACATAGAATTATGTTAGTATTTCTTTTTATTTAAACAATAATTAAATTTAGATTCAAATCACTATGACTAATTACAATGTTAATAGGCAATGTAGCCATTGGCTAACTATCGTTAGCCAAAAGGGTGAAAGCGAAGAGACATTGCAAAAACAATCCTTGGAAACTGATGAATAAGAATGTTGTGAACAACGTTGCAGGCTTGAATTTAAAATTTGTTGCAATGCAAACAGTGTTCTGAAGCACTCCTAGGAAGAGAATAAATTGTACTTTCCCAGTATGCAATAAATATTGTATAGGCAAAGAGGATTTTCATTTAATTGAGATGCAATGTTGTATTCTCATAATTTTCCTTCAGAGATTGAGAGTACAGACACACAATGCAGTTTTTGCGAAAAGCAAAATATCCAAATCTCCAATGGCGCTGCAAATGCAATTTTGAGGAGTTAAACAAAAATAGAAAACCTGTCTTGTGGCACTCTAAGCGTCGTGGATCCATCTTCCGATCACAAAAATCTAGTCATGCCACTGTCATCTTATTTGCCATTAATAGTTTTAGATGATGTAAATAACATGAATTAATTGGATGCAGTTTTGGTAGTTAAAAGCCTTGTTTGCAAAGAGAGCTTGATATTGATTACATCTCGAGATGAAAATGTTCTCACAAGTTGGGGAGTGTAAACGTCATCGATTTATAAAACAATTGGCCTCAATTCACAATACTCCCGAGAGCTCTTGTGCTCACATGCCTTCAAACAGTCTTTTCCAATCATACTATTTGAATCTTTGCATAAATTCTTAAAAGCTTGTGATCGATTGCCTTTATTTTTAAAAGTATTTGGGCTGCTTGTCTATGGCAAAAATGACATGCCATATTGGGAACACCAATTGGATAGGCTTAAACATATGATTCCAAATAAGACTCAAAGAAGACTTAAAATTAGTTATGATGTGCTCAAATAAATCTAACAACTAAACTGCTTTTATAGAAAACCAAATACTCTTGTCTGAATGGCCAAAAGAGCTTAAAATCCATAGGTTTAAGGAACATGTGCTTAGGAGATATAGTAGAGGAAAAGGAGATTTCTGATTGCAGGAACCAGATGTGCAGCTTTTTTTTCAAAACAAAGTTTTCAAAGTGGCCGTTTTTCGAATGGCTAAAACAACCTGGAAGCAATGACCTAGTGAACCATATGCTTGGTAGCCTTGAGACCAGAACTACAAATAGACAAGGTTCTTGATTATAGCAAAAATGTGTACTCAACATCAGAAACACCGATACAAGAGAGAAACCATGAAAACTCAAAGAGATATGAGAGGGTTCACCAACTTGGAACATTTAGTTGCGAAATGTTAACTCCATATTTCTTTGTACAAATGCAAGCTCGCGATGTCGATGAGCATATTTCAGACAACATGCAATAAAAAACCTCAAAAAAGTCAAGGAGGAGATATCAAAGGGTTCACCAATTGGGAAGGTCTATTTGGGAAATGTTAACCCCCATATTTCTTTGCAGAAATGAAGGGCTAGGATTTAGTTAGAATACATGATGTTGATGCTAATACAAGTGCATCCAGACTTTTACAATGATTAAAGCTTGTTTGAGAATCGGTTTCATCAGTTTTTGAGCAGCTGTTATTTTTTTGCAATTTTCTTTTCTGGGAACTAGACTCTTGGGCTTGCATGTGAGAGATGTTTATATATTTTTGGTCATCAGAAGCTCATGAGATGAGCATATTTCGGGCAACATATGATCAATTTCATGAGTGAATTAAAACAATGGCTATTTTTGGCGGTGTGCCTATGAAGCATTGTATGTAGTTTTTAAGCACATATTTGAGCTCCTTGTAGAAAAGCGAGTCTAATGAGACCGCTTTCATCCACATGAGAGATGATGTTATTTTTAGAAGTGACTAGTTTTGGACTTTTTATATTTGGCAGTAGTTTCGCAAATATTATTTTCATTTTAAATATTTCTTACATTTTCTTTTTTTCAGAGGTAGACTATTTTTTTATTTTATTTATATTCAGCAGTTTTTATTTGTGGCAAGGACAGGTTGTGAGGCCATGGTTCCAAGTGTGCAATGATGGAATGATTTCATAGTGTTGGTAGGTGAAGGATGACTAAAGTGCAAACTTGAGAGAGCTAGACCGTTTTTTTTTGTACATATCTATATTCAGCAGTTTCTATTTGTGGCAGGGACAGGTTGTGATGCCATGGAGCATCTCGTAAGAACTTTTTACTGTGGAGCTTGTCGTAAATATATATATATATATATATATATATATATATATATATATATATATATATAACCATGTCTATCGACAATAGCAAAATTTAGGCTGCCTAAAACTTTTTTCCCAACGGATTAGGCTGTCAAAAACTTAACATACTTATGATTAAAATAATATTTAGTTAAGTAAGTTTAAACCTAACATGCTTATGGTTAAAATAATACTTATTTAAGTAAGTTTATATAGATTTAACTAGTGGAAACTAAAGTAGATATTGCTTGTTTTTTATAGGATGCAAAGGTTGGTTGGGGTTTCAAAATTTTCATAACAAATGTGTTGTAAAACTGGACAATGAAATCAAAATAAATTAGTGGCTAGTTGTACAGTCAAAAGGAAATCCTATATCATTTTCTTTGCAAAATCTATACCAGTTTTGATGATAATACTCTCAAGAGACCACAAGAATTTAGAGAAGTTTTTAACTGAAGCCTATTATATTTAACAAAGTCAATGCTACTAGACAATGAACAAGAGACGAAAAAACAGAAGAAGGTGTTAATCAATGAAACTATTTTGCACCAAAGTAGATTGTGTTTTTGTTTTCTTTGTCCATGAAATGAGAAAGAAGCAATTTTTCAATGTACCCGTGTCTTTGAATCAATGCTTGGCAGCAAATTTTGAATTGCATAATCATCATTAAGAGGGTCAATAAAGGTAGCTGCATAGGTCCGGAGCATGTGGCTTCCTTTAGTGTCATTTCGGACAATGTTTTTAAACAGATAGAATGGAGAATTATCAGATGCAAGTTGTTCTTGAATTGCAAGAGCAGTTCTTTGAAGCCTTCACCGACCTGTAACTGCAATAGTAGAAGACAGTAGTCAATGAGCATAGGTTGCAATTTGAAATCGTTAAAGCTATTTGTGTTTGTTTTTTTTCTATTTTCTTGTTTATATAAAAGAGTGGAAATTTTATTTAGCTTTAAAAAATAGCAATTTCAAAAGAACATTAACTATGCAAATGGCATATTTACTGTTGCATGGTCGTTTGCTGTTCCACCGTCTTTGATATACAAGTCGAATTGCTTATTGTTGTATTCACATGCAACAACGATTGCTGCGATAGAGCCAACAGAGTAGGAGTCGTTTGATGACAACAAATAAGAAATTGTCATATATGGAGCTAGCTTTCTCATTTTGCAAACTCGATCAATTGTCTGAATTATTGTATGTGGGAATATGACTATTGAATACTTGGCATCGCCTCTGTCATATTGGCCTTTTTTCTTGAGTCCAAATTGAGTGATTCTTAGGCTTTTGCTGGTTGAGAAATAGCTACCAAAACGTTTGATCAAGTTGTCACTTATTCCAGCAGTGATTGTCATTAGCCCATCTCTATCAACAAAGTCTGCATGCAGTATTTGTGCCTTTACAGGAGAAGTTTGGATTTTGTTCTGTGCGGGCCCATATACAGCCAAGATGTCTCCTTCAAAAACAATTTTCGGTGTTATTGTGCATAGCTCTATAATAGTAGCTGCTTCTAAAGGTGTTTCTTTGAACCTGCTATTATTATAGTTAGAGAAGAAGCCCAGGGAGAAAATTATCAGCAATCAATAGCAGAAAAGTTGAAACTTGGATCAAGTTTGAGAATGAGAAAATACTTGTCAATGCAATAGTTATATTCTGTTGTTTTATGTGCTAGAAAATCATAAAAGAAGATGGAGAAGTTTCATGTGTTAAAAATGATGTAAAAAGCAATTAGAACCAAAATAATTGCATACCTTTTTGGACTTTCAGCAGTTGACGTTGTTCCCATTGCCGGGCTGTTTGGTGCTGATGTTGTTTTTGTTGTGTTGTGCATAGCCAAGGAACTATCTTCCATTATTTTGCAATTTTGGGTTTGAGTTTCAAAAGCTGCACATGCGAGAAGTATTAAGCAAATCAGATGTAACTAAGATTGTTAATTAGTGTAAAGAGTAGAAGAGATTTATAACAGATGGGAAATATGGGAAAAAACAGACAACATAAAAACAAAGAAGCAAAAAAAAAAAAATGTCTATAATTCTTTGACTGGATTTTCGACATATGCATAGCGCAAAGTCTATGTAGTGTCAAGAATTTCAATTAAACAAGCATTGAAAACTATTTACAGCTAGATATTGAACAAATTTTGATCTAAAATTATTTTGAACATAAGAATTTGTTATTAAAACATTTTATGTAGCCTATATATGGTCTGCATTATTATAAAATGGAGATAGCACGTGCATATTTTTATAAAGAGTGTCTACATATGTTGTGGCATAATTACTAATTTTTTAGATCTGAACTGTGGACAAAATAAAGTGTAAACAACTTTCAACAGCAAAAAATAATCAAGATTTGACATCACAAAATAGATTATAAAAATATGAGAAAGTTCAACAAAATTTAAACTCATAGCTATGACATCAATGTTGCAGATGCCCAAAGCTGATCTAAACCTAGCTCACTATGAATAGGAAAAAACCAAATTGCTGTAGTTTAAAGTGCATGAAAGTTGCAGGGGAAAGAATAGTACCTGGTTTTGATTTTGTGCAAATATGCTATCATGAGTCCGTTCATAGATAGGAAGACAATACAATTAGATAATGCAAAATTGAATAGACTATGCATTTTAATCAAAGATTGATAGGAATGTTGAATAGTGATCAGTCCAATAAGCATCTGAAATATTGAAAACAATATCTCTGTGTTTCAGATTTGTCCAAAAGTGATCAAGCATTGAACCGGTGTTTGTTGTTGCCTTTGTTGTTTTTAGTGTCAAGCCTTTCATTTGCATAAACAATTGCAGTTTTCTTTTCGATGTTGTTTCTCGCAACATGTCAATGTTCAGGTCACCAGCTACTAGGATTTGAGTGGTTGGTGTGCAAGTTGACAAAATGCAATTCAATATATGAAAGAGATCATCAAGCACACCACACGGTCTATTGTAAATGTTCACTACTTTCAATACACTGCAGCCTAATTCTAGATCTACGCAAATTGCTTCAGTGGAGTTTTCTATATAGTTTGTAGAGTTGATAATGGCAATGCTTTTTTTAATCAATGTAAGGATTCCATGCATTGAAAATGCTGAGAAGAAATTGTATTTCTCTATCATTGTTGTTTCTTTGCTAAGTGTGTGCATGTGAGTTTCTTGCAAACATAGAATGTCTGCTTGCATAAATTCATGATCATTTAGAATGTCATCATAGTGCAAAAGCAAGCTGCGTGTGTTCAGTGATGAAATGAGTAATTGTCTGGCGTTTGGCATTGAATGCAGACCATATTCAAATTGCAAACTTGCATGTGTTTTTAATCTATCTATTTCAGTGGTGACTTTTGGACAAGCTATAAAATTTTCTTGTTCCAACTTGTTTAAAAGATAAAGACAATCCATATCTTTGACACGCGAGAGCGCAGTGTAAACAAGGCCATGTCTCTTAATTCCTTTTGGGTCAAATGCCAATTTGTTCATTGTCAATCCTTGTGCTCTATGAATTGTCCTTGCACATGCCAACTGAATTGGGAATTGTGCTCACATAACATTGATTTTATTTTCAACTCTTGTTTGTATCACAGTCCTTTTGATTGGTGTCCAATTGGACTTTACGGCAGGCGTATAAAGATGTTGCATAGTTGTACGTTGTTTGTCTCCAACTTTTGGATCTGCAAACTCAATCCAAACAATATCATGGTTTGTTTGGGTATAGTGTTTAAACACACCTTCTGCACCATTAACCAATCCATCCTCAGTTGAGTAGTTTCCTCCAACTAGTTCAATAAGCATATCCTTTTTTACTACTATCGTAGAGGGAAGTTGCAATGTCTTTTGTCTATGGTCATTTTTTTCAATTGAATCAATTTTTCTATCATGTGCTACAAGTGTGAATGTTTCTGTTTGCATAGCTGATAACATTTTTGAGTTATGTTGTTGACCATCCTTATTACTATGGAAAAGATAAGGAAATGTTGCATCTGCTAGTGGTTGTTTGTAGCAATGTTGGTTTAAGTAATCTATGTCATCCAATGTTTGAGAGCATGTTCTAATTCTATTCAAAATCGATATGAATGTTTGATCTCTTTGACGTACAACTGTTGTAAGTTCATAGCATTTTATGGCATCGAACCAAAATGTGTAAGGAAATGTCTGTTGTTGGAATCTTGGTTGTTCAAAAATCCAAGAATCATGAACGGGTTGTGCTTGACACAAATCACCACAGAATATGACATCAAGGTTTCCAAATGCTTTGGTTGGTTTTTGCATGATTTCACGTAGTCGTTTGTCAATGTTGTATAGCATTCGAGACCCTATTAAAGATACTTCATCAATCAACAATACTCGAAGTTGTTCACAATCTTTTGTCAGAAGATCTAGGGTGTTTGAATTTAGTGGAAGCATGTTTGAACTTAATGGTGGTCTGAAGGAAGAGTGGACTGTAATGCCACCTGCATTATATGCTGCTTTTCCAGTAAATGCAACTATAAGACCTTTTTTCTTTAAAGGATCACTACCAATTTCTTTGTCATAGTAATGTAGAAGACCATCATAAATAGCTTTTGCGGTGTAAGTTTTACCTGTTCCTGCGCCTCCTGTCAGGAACAAGCAAATTGGAGTGAGGGGATTGTTTTTTTTCCTTGCAATAACTTCTTTCACAATTGATTGTTGTTGAGTATTTAGGTTTCTTCGAATTGCATGGTATTCATGCATGTCCAAAAGAAATGGATTTTCCTGTCAAGTTGCACACAATCCCAGGTTTTGGTGCACTGGACATAGTTTTTCGGATTAGATCATGTTGAATGTCATATTGTTCTAATTCAGACATAGTTGTTGTTTTGTCTGTTGTTACAAGAGGCATAGTTATGTCTTGCAATTCAATTGTTTCAACGACATTATCAAGGTCACCCCACTTTGTCGTTGTTGATGCCATGAACTTTTGTTCTACAATGTCTATTTGTTGTTTGAATGTGGCATATGCATCAGACCATGTTTTGAAATTGCTCTTTAGCAGGTTGCAATTGTCTCTATATGGCATAAAAAGCATGATCTTTTCTCGAAAGAAATTCTCAGGGTCTTTTTGTTTGTTGTAGCGAATAGATCGTATGATACATGGTCTATTTCTTTTTCTTGTAATTGAGTGTATACACGAATAGAAAGATGCATATTCTTCCAAGGAAATGTTTTCAAGCTCAACAGGGTGTGCAATGTATTTGTCCAGAATTGATGGACAAATAATGTCATTAGAGTCATCTGGTTCTTGTTAACACCCAAAAAGTGCTCACTAGCTCATTTACCACATTATACGACTCATTTGTCCATTTTCCTACCATATTTCCATTAAAAATCCCAAAAAACCCATTAAAAAGCCTCCAAAAGGCCTAAAATGCCTCCAAAAGGCCAAAAAACCATCAAAATAGCCTAAAAAAGGGTAAAAAACCCCCTTTTCCTCCAAAAATAGCAAAAATCCCCTAAAAAGGGAATAAAAATATAAAATAATGAGGAAAAGGAGGAAAAAACCCTATACAGCTGCCTAAAACCATGTGTTTCCTAAAACCATGGGTCAGCACTCCACCACCAAAAAAAACTATAAATAGGTGATGGAGATCCCTTATTTCATATCCACAATCACAAGCACCCTTACTCTGCCAAAATCTCTCTCGAAACCCTAGTTCACCTTTGAACTATTTTCACCTTGAGAGACACCTTTGGCCCATTCCCAACCTTGGAGAAGGAGAAGGAGCATTCTTGAAGCTTGGAGCATCCTCTTGGACACTGCAAAGGGCTTCACCAACCTTGACACTCAAGGTAACATCAATACAAAGACATTCTTTCATTTTGGTGTTTATGCTTCATGCTTGTATTAGAAATAATTTAATGTTTTGTTTATTGCATAATTAGTTTAATATACTGAACTGCTACTAAGGAGTCCATTCTCCTTAGTAGGTGCTCATTGGCACAAGCTAGGGGTAAAACCCTAGCTACAGTTTTGGCGACTCCCCTAGTTTTCGAATTTCTGGTTTCCGTTTTAAATTTTTTCTTTCGGCTGTCCCTTTCGGCCGCTGCATACCGCGTCTTTTTCCTCTACAGTCGCGTCCCGACCGCGCCTTTAAGGCCTTTACCCGCGATCCGACCGTGGCTCTCAGACTGCTTCCGACGCTCAGTCGGCGGATTCAAGTCTGTTACCTGCGATCTGACCGTGGCTAACCAGCCTGTTTGCCGCGATCTGACTGCGCCTATCGGCCTTGTTCACGCGTCTCGACTGCGGCTTTTTGCCTCTTTCGGGCGTCCCGACTGCGCTTGTTAGCCTTTTAGCCGCGACCCGACTGTCTGTTTTTCCATTGTTCCTGCGTCCCGACTGCCACTGTTGGCCCGATAGCCGCGACCCGACTGTGCCTTTTCCCCTGTTTCCTGCGTCCCGACTGCAACTATTGGCCCGATAGCCGCGACCTGACCGCCGCTGTTGCCCTCAAACCCGCGGTCGGCCTGTTCTGACCCGCCACAGACCCGCGGTCTGATTTCTGCTCTTTTTCTGTTTTTGAGCCCAGCCCCTCTTGCTGCAATATTTTCTGCATTTGAACAGCCCTCTGTCCCACCTGCAGCCTACTTCCTTACAGCCTTTCTGCAACATAATTTCTGTTCCTTTTACAGAATCTTTTTAAAATTTCAGTATTTTTATTTTCAGAAAATTTTGCAAATTAAAAGAATCAATTTCAGCATTATTAATAGATTGGAAGTTGCCCTCCCTTGTGGCACTTCTGTTTTTGGGTTCAACACCTCACGAGCACACACTCTGTCACATTAAATCAAGTGAGCCTTAAAAAGTACCTAACTAAACCAACATTCTAACCCCACTTGGGGAACACAAAAGAATCATTGTAGTTAGGTAGGATCAGGGGGATAGGCTTCCAATAACACCCCTTGGTTATTTCACTTGAGACATAGTTGTTGTCCAACTAGGGAACCAAAATCCCCTAGTACTTTTTGGCACGGTCACGACCAGTTTATCAGAGGGCCTCTCCCTTAGGAGGGTTGAAGTCGGGAGACTGGTTCCGGAGGCCTGAGTGGAATACCGCACTCCATTCAGTAACCGAAGGGCTACCTTTCGCGGTTCGCGGGATATCCCTGTATAGGGGTATTGCGGTCAACGAACTAAACGGCAGATTCACCTTTCTGGACGTGTCATGAACGGGGTATCTTAGTTGCCTTTCTTCTAGGATTGACTACCCGGTATCCCTCCCGGTAGGGGGATATCATAGCCACTTGGCTTTCCTACTCATATTGTCTGACTTGGATTTCATCACCTTGCAGAGGATATGTTTAGTTAAGTCAGAATACTTTTAGCTAGGTGTTTGCATGCTCCTTTACCTCCCTTGGTCTAGTGAGTCCACCATTTTTCTTTTTTAGGAAACCTGCTGCTTGTTGGTATTCTGACCATCTTTGTTGTTACTCCACCTATTGTAGCACAGCTGTTGCAGTGGGTGTTTTGAGTTGGTTGTTGGCCTGAGTGCCTTGCTCTTTAGCTCTCCTTCTGCACACTCGGTTGCATTAGGATTTTTGAGCTGTTTTTATACTCACCTCAACCCACAGAGATTTAGACACCATCTGTCACCATTGAGTCCCCGAGACATTCTCGGCGCCTTAGGGGCGAGCCCCCACAGCACGGTTCTCTCGACACCACTCGTCATAGATTCCGATCATTGTCCGTTGATACCACTCATCACAGATCTAGAGCCTTGTCACTTGACTCCACCCGTCAGCGACGTAGGTCTCCGTCACCAGATAGTGACGCACCTTACTTTACCTCTGATTCTGACGAAGAGTCTGAGAACCCTATTTATACTGCCCCTACTAGCCCCATGGCTGGTACGACTTCCACTCCATTTGTCATAGGGACCATTGGTGGCACATCCACCACTACACCAGTTACTACACCTGTTTTTGGTATGCCCTCCATGGGGCAACCATCTACCGTTCCCCTCACGGTACCTATACCCACAGCGGGAATACCCATCCCCACTACATCAGTGGCTCACACTACCAATGGTGGTGCTGGACCATCCTTCACTACCTCAGTTCCCCCACTTGGGGGCACCACCCTAAATCTTGTCCCTCCACTAGGGGGCACTGGCCCCAACTTGGTCCACAGCACTACTGTGTCACAGCCTTCTTCCAGTTTGCCGTTCATGGCTAGCCTCAACCTACCTGACCTGGCCAGATTGACCAACGATCCTATTCGACACGACCCTATGTGGCCTCATATGCCTACCAAACTACCCTCTGACATCCCTAAATTCGAGGGTAAGGCCGGTGAGGACCCACAGAACCACATCATGTCTTTCCACCTATGGTGTTCCTCTAACTCCATTGTGGATGACTCTGTTCGCCTCCGTCTCTTACAACGCACCTTTACTGGCTCTGCAGCCAAGTGGTATATTGAGCAGCCTCATGGGACCCACGCCACCTTTTCTTCCCTGGCCTCGACCTTCCTGCAGTTCTTCCAGTTGCCAGTCCGCTATGACGCGGGCGTTGAGATCCTTCTATCTTGTAGACAAAACACGGCTACCCATATCACGGACCACATCCATGAGTGGCGTAGACGCCGTAGCTTATGCAAGATTAAACTAGATGACCGTATCTTCCTCGATTGGTTCCTCAAGTCCCTGCTTCCTGTCATCGCTAAGGATGTAGCTTCAGAAAGACCCCAGTCTGAAGAAGAGGCCATCCTTAAGGCACAGCAGTTCGACCTCATTTACGCCCAGTCGGGTTACCTTTATACCATTATACCTGACGCCCCTCGCGGCGAGTCCTCCCATCATGATGCGCCGGGGGCATCCCACGCTGCAGATGGTATCATTGGCCGTGTTTCTTCGCATCCCCAACCATTTTCTATAGCACGTCCTACCCCTGGCCCCGACCTTTCGCGGGCTACTTCACAGTCTGGAGCAACCAACTCATATGCTCCCATGACACATCACCATTCCCATGGACCTTCGTGTCCACCTCAGTGCTTTGGGTATGCGACTCCTGCTTATGCTCCTCCAGTCGCCCCTCAGCCTTACTACCATCAGCAGGCTGCCTCAGCTCCTGCGCCTTCCCAAGCCCCACCAGCTTATTATCCGCCCCAGGCAGCCCCTGCGGCACATCCACAACCGGCTCCGCAGTCCTATCAGCAACCCCCTCAAGTTGCTGCACCTGCTCAGCCTCAACCTGCATATCATCCTCCGCAGCCTGCTCCAGCACCTGCGCAACCTCAAAATCCACCTGCTGCCCAAGGGCAAGTTTACGCCCAACATAACCCGCAGCAAAACCAGAATAACCAACGTAACCAGGGCCAACAGAACCGCGGCAAGGGCCGTAATCGGGGAAACAACCAACCTGCAGACCAAGCTGGTCAACCGGCTAATCCCCCTGACAATAACAATGCGGCCCCCGCTAATCAAAACCCTGATCGCCCGCCCAAGCAGGCCAAAAACCCCAATCTGCGAACGAACCACCCTTGTTCTATTTGCGGGGTCTATGGACATTACACCCATGCTTGCCCACACTTGGAGCGAGCTAGGCAGCTTTGGGTTGACGAGGCCCATCGCCAAGGGCATGCGGCTCCCCAAGCACCGCCCAACCCCCCCCAACCTCAGCAACCCCCTTTGGTGCTGCAAAACCCCTTACCGACCCAAGGCGTGGTGAACACTCAGCCGTTGGCCCCTCAAGCTAACGTGCAACCCCAACAACAACAGATCACCTACGCTGCCCCTGATCAACCCATGTTTGACTCAGGTACCCACCACTTATTGATGATGTCATCAGCTGACGTCAACCTCCAGACCCGTCGGAACCAATATGGCTCCACCTCTGAAGCCACTCCCATGGATAAAACTACTAACGCCCACCCCACCGATCAGGCGTTACGTATCCCTCCGCCTCCCACAGACGGCGCTGCGAAAGCACCTCGTTTCCCACTGCGCCGAATCAACAATAACCCTAACGCGCGCGCTGCGTCAAACTACAACATCGTAGACGACCTAGCCCAATCTCCCGCAGCCATGTCTGCGTTGGAAGTCTTGAAGAACTGCCCTTCCCAGCGCAAGACTTTACTTTCTGCCATCGGGGGGATTGACCCAACTGATTCACATTTGATGGCGTTTGATTTAGACCAGTCTGAACCACGCCTACCTTCTAGCTTAGCCTTCCAAGTTACAGTCTCCGTTAGGAATCTTGTTATCCATCGGTGCATCATTGATGAGGGTGCTTCCACATGCGTTATGTCTACATTTGTATGGCAGAAGCTAGGATCCCCTCCTCTCCAGCAGTCCACCACTGCATTACGTGCCTACGACGGTCGTTCGGCCCAGCCCCAAGGCCTTCTACCCAACGTTCCAGTCCAGTTAGGTGGTAAAACAGTCCTTATTGACATAGAGGTAATCAATGCTCAATTGGATTACAACCTTCTACTTGGCCGCAGCTACATGTATGCCATGCGGGCGGTTGCCTCTTCTGTCTTTCGCACCATGATGTTCCCCCATGAAGAACGCGTGGTTAAGATTGACCAGCTCACCTACTATGATCCCAGTGCTCCAGCGGCACCGGAAAATGTTCTCCCCATGGTTGAACAACCTGTTTCTCCTGCCTCCACCTCATTTGTTTCTTCTACGGGGCCTGGAGTCTACTCAGACGCGCCGATGACCTCCACCTTTCAATCCATTCCTCCGCCATCATCTACGCTCGAAATGTCTGACTTATGTATCTTGTCCCATGACATCCTACCACCTAACAATCAACCATCCTTGTTGCCTAAACCACCATTGGTACCTAGTCACATTGGTGTTACACCGATCCATACGATCCCCTTCCTAGTTCCTCCAGCAGGAGTAGTAAGCGCCCCGGTCATGGCTACCCTTAGCCTCCCTGGGTTAACATTGGGATTACCTGTATGGTACCTTTCGCCTCCCGTTCGCCCACCGACACCTGATGTCGTCCTCCAGCCGGTGCAACCCATGGCTACTACCACTCAGCCACCTCCCGGTGTCTCTACCCCTTCGTCCTCCACGACAACTCCTCTTCCTCCTCCACCCACTGGGGGCAGAGGTCCACAACCTTCCACTGCTGTCCCACCTCCCAAGACAGTCAAGAACCCTCCAGTGTTTCGTGCTCCTCCCAAATGCTCGCTGTGTGACGAGTTGGGCCATGCGACCCACCAATGCCCACAGTTACCCGCATTACAGAAGCACATGCAAATGCTCGATGATGACCCCAACATCCCAACTGTCGAACTCAACCCTACTCCTAAGCCTAAAGATAAGTCCCTACGTACCAACCACTCCTGTGCCATATGCGGTATTTACGGGCACTATTCACATCATTGTCCCGATCTCCCGGATTACAGAGCAGCTCTTTACGAGATGAACAATCTGGACCTTGAGACGGCACCACCTACCATCGAGGAGATCTACCCCCCGGTCTCTCCCCCTTCTGAAGAGATTAATATCATCTACATGATCTCTTCAACCAACACTTCTACTACCCCCTCGTCAACCGATTTGACGACGCAGACTTTCCGTACTGATGAGGAGATTCTTGAGGCCCTAACTGCCCCGGATTACCCGTGGGATGATATGCACCACCGTTCCTATTTCATCCCAGAAGCGTCTTCCTCTAGCACCGCTACCCAATACGCGGTCGAATCCAAAGACTTCCTCCCCACCAAGGTCGACTGGTTCAAGGACCCAATTCCTGCTCCTGATGCCTTCGAGGAGGGAAACATGGCCAACATCTCACCTGTCATTCAAGTTGATATTGCTGCTCCAGGTCGTGCCCCTGAATTCATTACTTTAGGAGCATTCTGCAGTAAACAAGAGATTGAGGACTACATACACCTTTTCAAAGCATTCCGTGATGTCTTCGCCCGGTCTTATACTGAGATGCCCGGCCTTGACCCCGCCATCATAGAGCACCACCTTGACACCTCTGCGTCACGGGGCATAACAGATTCCCTCGACCCTGGGATAGGGTGCATGATCAATCATTTTGAACTTTCCCCATCACATCTATCTCAGCATGTCAGTGAACCCATTGTTCAAACCCACACATATGTGATCCATAATCACAAACCCCATGCACATAGCATGGGGGCAAGTCATTAACCTTGCTCACTTTTTCACACTTGTGATCTCAACCATTTTTGAGGTCACATATCACTTGTAGATTTGATTTGATTTGATACACCTAATATTCTTCCCCCACGGGTCATCATTTCTCCCCACCACTGCATCCTTGGCTTGGTGGGCTCACCTTTGACCATTCTGGAGTCCTTATGACTTCCGTTTTTCGCACCATTTGCACCGCCGGATTCATTTTTCTGTGCCCGTGACGATGCTTGAGATCATTTCTCGCTCTCACTAGGACCAATATCAACATTGTGTCCAGACACCACTAGTCGCCTCGGTTTACGTGCCACATCGGCCGTTCTCCGTTTTTCACATGTTTTATATCATCGGATTCATTTTTCCGAGCTGGTGATGATGCTAGAGATCATTTCTCGCTCTCACCTCCAGATTTTCCGGGCATTTTTCAAAATGCCCCCGTCACCTCGGTTTGCGTGCCACATCGGCCGTTACCCGTTTTTGACATCCTTTATATCGCCGGATTCATTTTTCCGAGCTCGTGATGATGCTTGAGATCATTTCTCGCTCTCACTTGGTACAATTTCAACATTGTGTCCCAACACCTTGCTGCCTCGGTTTGCACGCCACGTCGGCCGCCATCGGATTGTTCCACATTTTTACATGAGCCATTCACTCCTGTCATACTGCAAATGTTTCGTTATTTTGCCACCATTTCATCTACCCCGCAAGGAGGTCCATCAGTGTTCCCACCTACCCTCGTTCTTGGTCATCATTACTAAACCTTGATTGAACACTTCCTCCTTGCCTGGCCATTCCTTTTGTTCGGTATAATTTTATCCCTTTTTCGGGCCGGACAAGTCCTTTACGAAAAAGGCACTTAGGGAGTTTCCGTTAAGCTCTTTTCTGACTCCTAAAAGAATGAAAAGATCGCCGAGCAATCTTGCTTCCTTTCATGCTCGTTAAAGTACCTGAAAGGGCGTCTATCTGGTATAAGTTTAACCCTTTTCCGGACCTGGTAGACTAATTACGAAAAAGGAATACTCTAGTCACACCGGCTAGAAGAGTTCTTCATTGCATCCTTTTATGCTTCTTTGGGCCTTGGAGACTAAATCTACGAAAAAGCAACCCCCTGGAGTCTTCTTACTTGCTTTCAGACTCTCTAAAATTGAAAGCAACCACGAGCATACACTGTCCTGGGCTCGTAAAATCCACACGACAGTACCATTCCACTACCTCAGAGTCTTCTTATTGCTTTCAGACTCCTTAAAATTGAAAGCAACCACGAGCATGAACTGTCTTGGGCTCGTAAAATCCACACGACAGTATCATTTTATCCACACACTTCTTCTAATTCCTTAACCCATGAAGAAGTACCCTCCCGTGCCTCATGGCACTATGATCGATCATCTCGGCAGCACCCCCAATTAGGTCGCCTTTGTTCAGAGTATTCTGCAGTCTCCTGCCACGTTACACCAGCTTGAGTCTCCCTCAGCCAGTTATTCACCCAGATCCATTACAGCTATGATCCCTTTCCCCTGAGTCAGTTTCATATGCTGCCAGATCATTCCCATTATCATACTCTGAACAAAGGAAGTTTGAGTCCACCCGCTCTACTTGCCCAGTTGTCCCCCCACAGTTTATCAGTTCTGCCATCAGTACTATCACATTTCGGTCTTATACCTCGCGCTCCTGTCAAGGAAACATCATTGCCTTGATAGTTGCAGGTCTCCCTCTGTCGACGACAGCTCCTCTATTCCAGAGGATAGGCCCAGAGGTCCCTACGCCTTGGACTTATCACCATCTGTGGTAAGTGCCTACGGATCATTCTGAGAGGAGACATCATTGCCTCTCCGAGTGGTTGTTCCTCACATGCTCGACTTCAGCACCTTGATCGCATCGTTGAGGATCGCGTAGGATTATATCCCATCAGTTTTTAGTCGAAGACCCCGGATTTCCCCCGACTCTAGCACATTGGTGAGTCACTTTGGAACGCCCAGTTGTATGTTCCCGTGGATGTCCGGGCTGCGTTGGCGTTTGTATTCGGAAGCCATCCAGTTCCATGCTTCCTTGAGTACCCAGTTTCAGTTCCAGTTCAGTGTACCATGGAGAGTTTGACCCCAGTCATTATGATCCAGCAGCTCATCAGTTCCTTTGGTACCACACTCAGTAGCGCTGTTGATTGTTCCAGTGCACCAGTTCTGCAGTTCACACATGATCCGTTGAGCAGTATGTCCCAGATTTGTGTCCCCTCTGGACTCTTACGATGTACACAGTGGTCATGTACCTTACAGGTCCCCCTTTTTCGGGCCTTACAGTTATATTTATGTATCTTGATACGAGCATGGGTATGCCCGCCTCGTCCATATATTGAGATTATTCCTCAGTCAGTATTTGAGGTCATGTATATTTCAGGTCCCCATTTTTTGGACCCCATTGTTGTTATTATGTTATATCCTGATATGAGCATGGGAATGCCCGCCTCGTCCATATGATCAGATGATTCCTCATCCTTTATTGAGGTTATGTACTTTTAGTTCTTGCAGTTGTTCGGGATCGTTGTTCCGGGCTCCAGTTTGTTTCTTCTCTTCTCTCCACACCCAGGAAAACCATTCATGACTTATGATGTCCATCGGCCATACGATGAGCTCCTGACCTCGCACATTAGGGGGCAATCTGTTAACACCCAAAAAGTGCTCACTAGCTCATTTACCACATTATACGACTCATTTGTCCATTTTCCTACCATATTTCCATTAAAAATCCCAAAAAACCCATTAAAAAGCCTCCAAAAGGCCTAAAATGCCTCCAAAAGGCCAAAAAACCATCAAAATAGCCTAAAAAAGGGTAAAAAACCCCCTTTTCCTCCAAAAATAGCAAAAATCCCCTAAAAAGGGAATAAAAATATAAAATAATGAGGAAAAGGAGGAAAAAACCCTATACAGCTGCCTAAAACCATGTGTTTCCTAAAACCATGGGTCAGCACTCCACCACCAAAAAAAACTATAAATAGGTGATGGAGATCCCTTATTTCATATCCACAATCACAAGCACCCTTACTCTGCCAAAATCTCTCTCGAAACCCTAGTTCACCTTTGAACTATTTTCACCTTGAGAGCCACCTTTGGCCCATTCCCAACCTTGGAGAAGGAGAAGGAGCATTCTTGAAGCTTGGAGCATCCTCTTGGACACTGCAAAGGGCTTCACCAACCTTGACACTCAAGGTAACATCAATACAAAGACATTCTTTCATTTTGGTGTTTATGCTTCATGCTTGTATTAGAAATAATTTAATGTTTTGTTTATTGCATAATTAGTTTAATATACTGAACTGCTACTAAGGAGTCCATTCTCCTTAGTAGGTGCTCATTGGCACAAGCTAGGGGTAAAACCCTAGCTACAGTTCTTTTTCCAAAAGTGATGGTTTTTTCAAGACAACTAGTTTTTTGTCGTCTGGAGCAGTGTTAATGAAAATAGTCTTCCTGGAGGATGAATGTAGAGGCAACGAGAGTATGATATGTACTGCTTGTCTAGTAGACATTTGTTGCATGTTCAGAAGCGCATTTCCAAGCTTACGTATCGTTTCAATCTTTCCATCATTCTCAATAAGACATTGTTCTTTGATGTTTTTGAATGCATTTGTCATGGATCTATCAAATTTGGTGATGTAAGAGCTTACATATGTTGCTGTAGCGTAAGCATTTAAGATATATTGTGCATCTGTATTTGCCTGCCATAACTCTGGTATCACTTTTGCAAATGAATTGATCCAAATGTCAGCAGCATCTCTTTTTAGTATTAGTTTAGAACAAGAAAGCAAATACCGCAGCAGCAAAATGTATTCATCTCTGGTTAGGCCTAGCTCTAGAAGCAATTGTGCAAATGATGTGTTTTTAGAATACTCTTTATGTTCAATAAGAGCGAATACTTTTTTTGCTCTTTGAATGAGATCATTTGAATCATTTTCCAATGGCTCTGGAATGATGGTATTATCCATAGGAGGCAATGGGAAATTGAATCTGCATGTGGAATGTCGATGTTTTCTACATGTTTTTGTGCGACGATGTGTTTGAATTTGAATAAGATTTTGATCAAGTAAAGACGAGTCTGTGGATATATAGCGATCAACAAAAGTAGTAATCTCCTCGTTTGAGTTTTTTCCATAGACAGGTGCATTTTGAATCCAAATTAGTCCATGTTCATGCTCATTTCCTCTTTGTTGAAATTCGGTCGTAAAGAAGAAATCTTGTATTTTTCCAAATAATGTGTTGTTTTTTAACATAAGAGACTTTAGTGCTGCTATTTTGTGTCTATAGTAGCGAGTACAAAGCACTGGATGTCTTCTTATTAACGTGTCAATATTTTCTTCCAACGCACTGTCTTGCAAGTCTCCCAAATGTTTTTCCTCAATTTGTTTCAATGCATTGCATAAAGGTGCCCAAAGGTGTTCAGCACTTGTAAAGGTTAAAAAGAACGTAGGAGGACCAAGCTGTCGAATCAATGCAAACAGATCTTTTTTCATATTTTCAAAGTAATCAGGTGATGTTCTGATTGCTTTCAATGTACGATACCCAATCGGAGATTGGAGTATTTTTACAAGATTGTCTTTTGACTTGACATCTTTTGCCAATATTTTTTTGTCCTTTAACTCTCCCATGCGAATCGATATCCAAGCAGTGTTTTTTACTTGTTTTATTATGACTTTAATTGCTTTGAAGAAAATGTTCGTGCCATGTGTTTCAAAGTCTGTACTTTCATGTTGTAGCTCCCACTGTGATACTTGTTGATAAGAAAAGCGATCAAAAATTTCATTGGGTCGATTGAATCCATAGAAAAGTGTAGGAAATTTTAGCTCTTCAGAGTATTTGTCTTGGAAAATGCTCAATGGTCGGAAGCTCTCGGAAGGTGCAATTTCTATGATTTTGTTGTCTAAATCATCTACTAGATGTGTTTCTCCATATCCATGTATCAATGTTTCTGATATTGGTTCTATGTCTATTTCATTTTCATCATCATCTACTTGTTCCGTTGTTTGTTGAGTATTTGTTTCTTGTTTGGCTGTTTCATTAAATACTTTTTCCCAACTAGTATTGATTACAATGCCTTCAATTTTATAAAGTTCGGTTTTGCATAATCACTTAGCGCAGTCATAATGATCTTTGGCCGAATATTTCCAGATAGATATGCGTTTTTGTATTCCAATTTTCGCTTTAGCATAACTGCAACAGTCAAATTGTCATCTAGACTTCTAGGCAATGCTATTTGAACTCTATCCAAGTTTGCAGGCACATTGATAATTGAGCCAGTTAGCCCAATTTGTGCTCTTTTATAACCAAGTTGTCTTATTTGTGCAAAGGCTATTCTTGGTGATACCAATCGTTCTTCCAAAGGAGTCAGTATGGCTACAGATGGCAATATGTTATTGCGGCAGATTCGTGTAGGCGATGTAAACGTAGGCCATTTCCCATTAGCAATTGCTTTCTTGCAAGGTCTACAAATTTGAACAAGTAGCATTGGGCATGTCACAGCTCCTGTATTTGCTAGAGTTTCAAAGGCTAATTTAATTGTCTTGTTCATACAACAAATGTCTTTTTTAAAATGCAGTTGCTTACAGACAGAACATGCATGAATAGGTGTGTCTTGAATAGCTTTTAAATATGTAACAACTGCTTTCTTTTCATTTGCACATTCTTTTTGCTTTTGACGAATGTCCATTCCTTGTCTACGCAGATTGTGTTTCAACAAGCGCAAGTTCTTTTGCGTATTGCCATCAATGCATGTTTGCATGCTGGTTTTGGTTTTTGAAAATTGCTCAGTAATGCAGCAACTGTTTTTTTCTATGTTTGTTATCTTTTGTTTTTGCCTCTTTGCTTTAATTGCATCTATGTATATTGGTTCGTTCAAGGATCCCTTGTCAATGTTCTTCTCTACAATGTTTTCTTTCGCTATTGTCTGTTTGCTCTTTTCAAAATTATCCATTGCAATTGCAGTAGAAGTATTTCTCTTGCAATCGAGCGGAAAGGGCATTTTATTTTCATAGTGTTCTTGTAACAAGGGTTGGAAATGCGAATGCATTTTATCTATTACATGTTTCATTAGGCATAGAACTTTCGACGATCTATTTGTTGCATGGAATACGACAATATTTTCTTGCAAATTATTGCTCCATAGATGTATATTAGCGTTTAGCAACTCACATAACCATTGAAGAGCAAATCGATCTCCTTCTATGTGATCAATGATATATGGCTCTGCCAAATGGGCAATATAGGTTCTCCATCCAGAAACAAGAGATGTATCTGCTAATGTGTTTTTATCAAGATATATGTCCAAGCATTGTATTGCTCTAATATCGTTTGAAGCAATAGAGTTATAAAAAGTTTGCGCAATTGCTTTTCTAACACTTTGTCCATTAGCGAACAGTGTCAATTTGGAGATTGATTCAAAAAAGGAGTCATGGCAATTGCCTCGAAGTTGAAATGACGTTTCAACTTCGTTATATACACATTGATTTACATATGCGCTTTGAGAAAGCATATCAGTCACTTGTCTTTTGGCTTGCATTGTTTTATATGACAACACTGGTTCGAAGTGGCCAGAAGCTGGTGTGTGATCATGGAACAATATATTGTAGCAATATTCAAATCCCCTAGAATTGAAATGAAGGTATTTTGTTCCTTTTGTTAATGACCAAACAATGACTGGAACATTCAACCATTTTGAAAACCACTTGATGCAAAATATATCACCCCATAGTCCATATACACTTTGATCATCTGGTTGCGAAGCAGATTGCGACATGCGATTGAGATATTCATTGACATTTCCTATGCTATGCAATTCTAGCAAGTAGTCAACTGTCAATTCTGTGCGCATTGATAACAATGCAGAGGGATCTTTTTGATCTAGACAAACACGAAAATGATTCACAATCCCTTCCCTTATCTCTATTGATGTATATCGGAAATGCAATAATACTGCAAGTGCATCAAACAAGCAATTTCCTGGCTCATAGTGGAAATTATCTAGTCGAAACAGATTGCTTGTAGCCAAAGCCTCATCAATTTGTTGTCAATTAGAATATTTGATCCCAAGACCATTTGCTCTTAAAACATAGTCGCTTTTACTTTTGTCTTTTCCCATATTGCCTACAAAGACATTTGCAACAACATATATTTTTTTGCCTTTTTTTGTTGTTCTTTTTCTATGCCCCCAGTCGTTTATACAGGAAAACCTGTAGGCAAGTGAAGAGAAGCAGATCCCAAGGAAAAGAAAATAAGCAAAGGGCATGGTTTTTTCTCAAACCATGATGTTATAAACATTGTAAATTGTTGTTGTCATTGCAAATAACCAAAGCAAAGGAAACAACATATTCACAACAAATTTTTTTCAAATGAAATGTATTTTTCCCTCCTAGTAGAATAGGAAAAAACGGCATGTCGATTGCTAAGTTGAAATTATCAAATATCCAAGATTTGATATCAATGCAAAAAGTCTTAATGTGCACAACATTAACTGGTTTATTGTTATTATATATATAATAATTAAAAAGAACATCTATAACTATAACTAAACCTTCAAACTTTTAATCATAATAATATAATGATGCCAAGTTGCCGAGACCAGACACTTAATGCATTTGCTCTTTAAAGAACCAATATAAGCTTAGAAACTCTATTCATGAATCATATCCATGTCTCCATTCACATGCATTTCACAAGCAAAAGCATGTGTGCTCTGCAATGAATGGAATTGAAGAAACATAGGGAACGAGGAAAATACCTATTCCTGAGAAGGTTGAGATCTGGCTTTGCTAGCTATCATTGACAGAGATGGTGCGAAGTAAGCCTCCAAACGTGCACAAAATAGAAAAAGCTTTCCTGCAATGTTTCCATACGGCCGATAAAATATAAGCTAGGGCACATGTACATCATCTTACATAATATACTTATTGGATAAGCCTAGTTTAAAACGATCTTTGAAAGGTGAAATCAAGGTATATTTTTATTTTTTGGAAAGCAAAATATTGGAAACTGTAATTTTGCTAAGCCAAAATTTAGAAGATTAAACAATGTAGTGCTTTATATGACATAAAGAAAGAAATGAATTGTTTAGCACAAATAAGTTTTGTTGCTATAGTTCAAAACTCATGTCTAATAAAACTACATGAGACCTTGATGAAAAAGCTTTGAAAAATAGACAATGTGAATTAAACAATGGCTATCAAATAATGTTATAACTATGTGGATATTCTCAATGTCATGAATGTATGGTATTGCAAATATATATATCCATATTCAGCACACATGAATACCTCTATAGCACCCAAACTATGCAATTTCCACAACTAATATATGTTATTCTAACATTTTTTAAAGATTTCCAACTAACGTCTTACAAAATAAAACAAAAAAATATGCTTATATATAGAAACTATTTCCTTTATGATAAGTAATTGGAAGTAAAAATTAAATTTGGTAACTATGGCAAAAATTTGTTATAACTTAGGCAAATTCAATTCTGATTAGGCTTTACTTGATGTCAAAGCCATAACTCACTCCCATCTGGATTTTTGTTGAATTCTCAAAGCGATAACTCGCGGGAGTCTTGATGCCAATGTTGCTAAGTAATAGGGGTAATGCCTAAGAGAGTAAAGTACAAAAGAAATAAAAAGATGGACACAAAGTTCAATGAGACTCTTGTAGAAGCATATGAGACTCTTTGAAACCAAACAACATTGACTATTAAAGTAAAAAAATAGAAATGTTGTTCACGTTTGATACAAAGGCATGTCTTTTTAATAACATACTTATGTATTATGATTATCCTATTTATTCTTTTATATTACTACTACGACACTATTATTATTTACCTTTTCTTACTATGTTTAAATATAATTTGGACATTACATAAGAATATATATTCTTAATATTAAATCAAAATGATAAAACCAGATGCCAAAGCATGGGAAAAGAAACAAATTTAAGATGTATCATTATCTAAACAATTTAAATTTTCAAGTAAACGGAATTTGATTCTGAAAATCTGAGCTTCTTGTTTTACAAAGTGATACAACGCCGAAATAAAGCCATTTGTCAACACTTCAAAGTTTCAAAAATATGATGCTTAACTTTTTCCCAGACTACTGCTTCCCCTTTGTACTGATTCTGGAAAATTTTGTTATTCCTCTCGCGCTAGATCTCCCATAGAAGAAAGTCTGAGAATAGTTGCCAGTCTTGATTCAAATAACTAGTGTGAAAGGCAATGTCTCCCCAATCTATGATTTTTTTGCTTGGGTTACTCTTAATTTTGGACGTTTGTTGGAAAATCATGGTAGCTTGATCCCAAAGATTCAACACAAAAAGACAAAGATCAAAGAGATGATCAAGAGTTTCCTCGTACTGTATGCATAAAAAGATTGAGGTGGACCTTCGAAGCCCCTAGAATAAAAGGCATATGGTAGACAGTGATAAGGTGTCCAGGGCCAAGGTAAGGAATCATAGCTGTCTTTCCTAAGATTCCTAAAAAGGCATAAGAAGGGATATGTCACTACTAAGATTCATTCAAAATTGGTATAGGGAGAACAAGTGCCAGGCCTCCCTTCTATAGGTGGGTAAAGGCATTCCATAAGCATTTGACTTTATAAAAGGGTTGAGACTCAATCAATTAGGATGAGAGCAGTAAGTGAAAGTATGATAGAATAGGTGGATAACTACGAGATTTAAGCATGAAAAAAAAGGGTAGGTCTATTTCTAAGCAGTCTAGTGGATTCTAATTACTTAATTGTAGATTGGCAAGGCTCGGTCGAACCAACTTGACCAAGGAAAAATAGCCATAGTAAGTTGTACAAAAGAAGCATCCGTTAAATGAAAACAAGCGTGATTTCAAGAACTACGTATATAAAAGCCAAGAACGAAAACTAATAACTAAGTTTGGTGAGACAGTCCATGTAAAAAAAACACTTTGTTCATTCTCTTTACTAACTTAAAGTTCTGCTCCTCACTTTCGTGCCTCACCGCTTTAGATCTGGGACTTTTCTATATGTTATTTATGTATGAACACCTTTCTATTTATATATGTAATAACGAGCGGGCTTTAGAGATCTTCTTTGTTTATCTTCCTTGGATTGATTCACTGTGTACCTGGACTTCAAGAGATTTGATCGGGGTGGCCACTTAGAACATCGCCATTTACCTTTGCTTGTGGGAATATCTTTCTTTATGTTCTAACCTATATAAACAACCTAGTGTCTTAACCACCCTTTGTATACTGGCTCACTTATAAAGCTTAATTATTGGACAGGCCTTTGGTAGGCACTTTGAACCATATGTTGAGCAATTAACAGTGATATCATCAATTTGTTATCACCTATATGTTTGGTGACGGCTATTCTTATGGACAATACATAGGCATGCACAGTATAATAGTAAATCGCTACGAACCACCAAACATTTTATAGGTGCATATCATGGCAACCAGCAAGCTTTTCCTAGCATCATGTGTTGTGATTGCAACATAGGTAAATAGTCCTTTAATCCATGTAGTAGAGCGTAGTAGTCCTCTTATCCTTATTATCACCAATATAAAATATTGACTCTGCCTATTAGATTAGATTCTTTATCATGCCTACAATATAAATGCAACTGTTGCCAAGTCGGGTAGGCTCTCACTTTCCAACCAGCCCCCAGATCAAGAGTGTTTCAGAGCTATATTCCATCAAGTAGCAACATTCATATAAGAAACTAAAATTTAATTTTAATAAATATACATGACATTGCATTTTATTATTTTCATCATAGCATCTCTTTCACTATTCCCTTTTTTGCTTTATCATGTTTACTTTACTTTCTATTAATTTTATTTTTCATGCTAGCGTTTCTTCACACCCCATGGAGCAATTGCTAGTGTATAAGTGCGAAGACTTAAAGTTTCACTTCTTTTTACCTCGTTTTATAAGTACGAGAACTTAAAGTTTTACTTCTCTCTACCTTGTTTTAATTTAGTAATCTTTATTGCAATGCCTTTGTCTAAATAAATGCTTTCTCCTTTAACATAATAATGGGTGGCATATTAATCCGTATGCACCTTTAATAAAAATATTATAATCAACAAAAATTACGAACATTTGTTATGATTGTAGATGCCGATCAACTATTATTGTCATTGCATTTCATTAATCTATGCTTAGGTCATTGAAAACAATAACAATGTTGAGGTACAACATTGGTTTTCGATGTTTTTATGGGTTATGTTATAAATCCATGAGATATTTTTACACCAAAAAAAAACAATGACTCACTACTAATGGATTTGTGAATCAAGGTTGGAGGCCTCATGTTGTCAAACAAATGCACATATGCAGGATTCGTGTTCAAGGTTGTTGACTCATGGTTCTTTTCTTTTTTTGAATAAAGTAAATATCTCCATGTTTGTATGACTAAAATATTTATATGGTTACATGCAAAATAATATCCTTTTTTAAAATGATGACCCACCATTTGATAGAGGGCTACATCTACTAAGAAATTTCCAAGCCCTGTTATTCCGGAAAATTAAGGTCTGACTAGCATTAAAATCATTGCATAGCCAAAGTCAGTTCCCAAGGAGCTGATGCCACAAAACGAGATTTGAATCCGGCTGGGGAGGACAACAACATTCCTCTGAACCACCCAAGCCACATTCAATTGGCTATCATAATACATTCTACCGAGCCAAGGGATAAATTATAATCAACACTTGTTATTCCGGAAAATTAAGGTCTGACTAGCATTAAAATGATTACATAGTCAAAATCGGCTTCTAAACGGCAAGTGTCGCAAAGCGTGATTTGAACCTGGGTGGGGAGAACAATAACATTCCTCCCAACTACCTGATCTACACCCAATTGACTATCCTTATAGATTCCTTCAAGCCAAGCGATAAATGATAATCAATTTCTTGATAAGTTGTTCACACATAGAAATGAATTTTTTAATTAAATGCAAGGAAAAAGACAAACAATGCAAAGGCAAAATCCATCAACCTCATAGACAGGGGGTTTTCCCAACAAACATATGTTGAATTGGGGACGGTATAAGCAAGATTAGAGTATTCAACATTATCTTTTTTCTAAATTTTGAATTAAAATTTATTTATAGTTGTCAAAGATGTTGTCAAGGCATATTTAAGTATATGGCATTGCAAGGAAAGTAGCCATCAAATAGCTTAAAAATCGAAATACAGGGCTTATTACATGCTTTAAAACTATGGTTATATAAACCCTTTCGGTTCAATAATAAAGCCTATCCCAAAAGTATAAAAAACGTTGCGCAAAGAGACTATTAAATTTCAATAGGTGAAAATACAAAGGCAAAACCAGCAGTGCAAACCATCAAATATTGTACATTTAAAAAATTGATCTAGAGCATAAAAACCGAAGCCGAATAGTACTCATAAATTGTACACAGGAAATCATGGTCGCCATAAAATAGTAGAAATCGATACCACCCATATACATATTATAAGCGAGTTCAAAGCCAAAATTTCCCTTGATACTTACAACAACAACCTATGTAAAAACACAAAATTTGAATCACTTGAAGAGGAGTGGCACCCTCCGCAATTTCAAGCGTTGGTTTTAACAAAGACACAAATGATGAAGTTTGTAGCATTGAGGCCACAAGAGATCCAAGCATCCATCCTAGGAACATACAAAGTGTTTAGGCATTCATCCTATGATGATTTGTCACAAATCATTTCAAAGTCCAGCGATTACCATGAAACTTCTCATAGAGACAATGAGCACAACCCTGTTGCATTCAAGTAAAACTAGCGAATCAATGTCCGTATCAGATAAAAGTATATTTTTTCCTAAATATATTTTTAACAATTGAACCGAACCCATCGGTATAGACAACCTAGAAAAAGGAGGATAAATATTGCAACAACTTAAACAACTATGAATGTATCCATTGAATATAATTAGATTGAACTAATGTAAACACATGTCGTGTATCCATGCCATAGCACTAATCAAATAGCAATGCTTCCGTGCATGTGCTACATTTGGCTGTTGAAGCTACCTTTGTTATTGAGCGTCTAAAATCTTGGGCGCATTCTACCAATGCGCTTACACTATCCATAATGGAAAAGTTATAAACAATTAACCTTGTCTTGCATGCACACGCTAATTTGCCAGGTTATATGGCAGCTGTAAGCACATAGTATGAGCGGTATATCTTCTTGGCACCTGTTTCTTTTTAATCGTTGTGTCTGAAAAGTTATAAACAATTAACGTTGTCTTGCATGCAGACGCTAGTTTTCCAGGTTATATGGCAGCTATAAGCACATAGTATGAGCGGAATACTTGCGAGTCAATGTCTTCGAACGTAAATGTATCTTGGAGGCAGCCATTCTCTCCATGGCCGACAATGACAATTACATTATTGAGAAGTGAATCGAGTAACCGCCAAGTTCAGACCGCAGACTGCGGAGAGAGCTCAAATACTGAGGAGAGAATCCAGCAAATCTTAGACTATCAACATTTTTTTCAACAATGGACTGAACATGGCATTCTATTATGCTTATTGCACAGCCTAGTTGCCACTTTTGAGGTCATCTAGGTGCACAGAGGAGGAAGAACATCTGCATTATGATAAAACTATGTTGCCATGAATTTGCCAGAAACTGTACATCTGAAAATGGACAACGTTAAAGCTTTTCGGTTTATATAATTTGACTCAAGGTTTAAGCTAAGAAAATTAAGAAATCGAAGGAGCCTGGAGGATGGGTGTAGCCACAACAGATATGTTCAAAAATTCAATTGATGATTAGCCCTGTTGCACGGGAAGAAAACATGAATTTAAAATGGACAATAGCAGAATTAGAGGCAGCGGTAAATCTTGAACCATTCTTTACACCGCTCTGAGCCATAACTGGACCTGACGATCAGGAAGGGGAGGGAGCCAAGAAATCCAACAGGCTGCTAATAAATCCGTGAAAAAGAAGGAAGCCCGAGAGTTTATATATAGCGCTAGAAATCCTATGGGCAGAAATATCAAAGACAACTAATTTATTGTTTTATTTTGCAGTGTGCTATAACACTCGATTTTCCTTTTGGAGGGTAAAGAATATCTCTAACAACTATCTAGATTTAGGTTCTTCCGGGCTCTGGTAAGAGATTTCTTATGCATATGCTATATTTTCCATTTTCCTCTAGATAAAAGGTTCTTTTTTCTCTCACACTGGTTCAAGCCTGGTGAAAGCGAGAGCGTTTTAGTAATGGCCTTCCTCTGCACAAGTAAGCTCTTTTTATTATCACCTGTATACTGTGCATGTTCTAGTTTAACATCCATACATTCGGAAAACATCAAATTACAAAACGCAGGTCAAAACAATTTTCTGTCAATATTTATTATTATTATTAAATTTTCTCTCAATATTTATTATTATTATTTTTAAACTTTGAACAATACTTACTATCATTATTATTTTTTTTAATCTTTGAACCGTGATTTGAAAATTGGAAAAAACTAAAATAGGTTTACATTGCTATAAAAAAATTCAAATTTTATCTCCAATCAAACCAGCGATATTTAATTTCGCGATTTTAAGGGTGCCGGATGCAGAATGTATACGTATCTGCATAGTGCAGGCAGGTGCTGTTAATTGAAGGTTGCCTGGCACAGTATTGATTGATTATCTTAGACGTATTTCTCCATGCAAGCCCTCTCTTTAATTCCAATTCCAAGGGATCTCTTGGATTTGCCAACCAGGGCCAGGGCCTGTATCTAGCTATCCAAGATCTGCAGGAATTGGAAGTTTGCTCTGTCTATCCACGCGTTTAAATTTCCTTCCTGTAGAAACAAGGTGGAGCGAGACAGAAGTTGTCAGAGCCTTTGATTTTTCAGCAATTGGCCTCTCTATCAAATGGTCGGTATTTTTCCTTTGCTTACTTTTCCTTTCAATTCTTAGAAGTTCTTCGTTTTTTCCTCTTGTCTGCTTTGTTTTTAGCATTTCTTTAGTAGATTTGAAATGCTTTCAAAATTTTGAATGTTTTATGCCATGGGGGCGGTTTTCCAGAAGATTTTAATATTCGGAGTTTGTAGAAGGTTTAGCCTTTAATTTGACCTCGGAGGGCAGGATTCTGGGCATTCTGCACTAAAATTTTTGACCATTATGCGGTCACTTCTCGGTGAACTATACTGGGCATTATGCGCTGAACTCTCTGTGAACTATACTGGGCATAATGCGGTGAACCCTCGATGAACTATACTGGGCATTATGCGGCGAAACCTTCGGTGAAATGATCTCTTTGTGAAACCTTCGGTGACTAGTAACTATTCTGGGCATTCTGGGGTGAACCCTTTGGTGATTGGTAACTATTTTGGGTAAGAAATGAATACGGCGAACAATCGCCTATCTTAGTCCACCACCTATCTCAGTCTAGAGATCGCGTTTAAGGTAGACCACAGCGAATTCTTTATCTTACACAGCGAAGCAGGCACAAGCTGCTTAGTTTTAAGCAACCTTCGGACAGTATTCTCTGCCCTCGACTCGTGGCAAAGGATAGGTTTTTAAATAACTTCTATATCATCAGGAAATCGACTCCAATTGGATTACAGCACAGACTGATTTGAGAAGGGTCGCAACTATCTTCCATCAACCATTTTTGAATTTTATTAAGCAGCTGACCGGAACTACTCATTGGTTTAAGCCATTCCATTCTTAGGATAGATTATACACCTAAAGAATTACAGCCAGCAAAGCAAGCTTTCTATACTTCCTCTTAGGATAGATTATGCACCTAAAGAATTACAGCCAGCAAAGCAAGGCTTTTATACTTCCAATGAGGAAGAAACAACCCATTATAGGCTTTCAATATTCACATAGACACCCTGAACAAAGCAAAGAAGAAGAATCCATTTGGGCATTCTGGGATGAAATTACATCTTTGCCTTTGACGAAAACTCGTAGGCATATTATGTGTGTATAACGACTGATATGTTCGGACCAGTGTTTTGGTTAACAAAAACCACCTTGTAGAGCTTCTACTCGGAGCCATTTAATTTTTAAATGAAGTTTATTCTTCTAATGGATTTTAACCAGAAGCCCCTGTTGGCCTCTCCCCTCAAATTCACTCATGCAAAATGAATTCTAAGGAAGGAGGTCTCGAAGAAAGTCTAGTAGAACGTTAGGGTTAGTCCAAGTACCAAGAACGTCATATCTCTACGGTGAGGATTTAGCCAGCGAAGCTTACGACTTCATTTTCATCTACCACATTGATTTGCTTTTAATCATTGTCACCAACGATGAATCAAGTTTTCCAACACTGATCCAGCTTGCCAATAAGAGATCCAGCGAGGACTTATTCTCATCAAGACTAATAGGGCTCGGCGTATCAGGTCTTGCCCACCAAAAATACTATCAACTTAAACCGAACAGACCATGTGATTATAGGCACAAGAGCTTCTCAGCATGGTTGTATTTATGGAAACTTTAATATTCAAATCTTTTGATAGTTTTCCTACCAACGAATGTCTACCTGGGTATCAGAACTTAATCATTTTGACGATGTAAGTACATAAGTCATATATTGAGAGTCACGATAGTTAAAGTCTAATAATAGTTCGACATCATCATCATCATTTTAGCGGTATTACATTTTCCTAAGATAACCTATGTCTGAATTTGAAACGATACCATACGGCTGCACCCTTCAGCAATTTAATCACTGACAAGAGGGTTAAGAACCGACCAACCGACCGATACTCTCATCCTTTTGTCAACATCTTAAACCAAAATTTAAAGCTTTTAGTGCCATTTAGATACATTTAAATGTCCATTACAGTTTGAGCTCATCCTCTTCCACAAACGACCGATTGATAGAACAAAACGACAGAGCTTGATATTAATTGGTGATTTCTAAGTTATCCATGACAAGGAAGACACTTATCATTCAAATTTCATGTAAAACAAGGAACCATTCCATTAGAAGCAGACTTATAGTTAAAACTACAATATGTAAACCGTTATTCATACTATTCATTTTTCATCAGAAATGTCGGAGGTTGAACCTCGCAGGCAGTATCATAAAATGCTGCGAACACAAGAATAGCACACAGATAGGACAACGTAGATTGAGAATCATGTTCTCTTCACATGCCATACTGGCTACCAACAAAAACAACTAAAACTGTCTCCCAACATCTTTGACGAAAGTCTCAGCTAAGCCAGACTTAGAACCAGCAGAGTCAGCATAGGAACCTCCGAGGCTTACCGATTTGAATGCTTGTTCCATTGCTACTGCAAAGAAGAAAACCAGAGGCATCGTTTTACCTGCCACAAGTATAGGATTTTGGTTAAACCATTGAAGAAGTTAAAACGTGAAAGCAAACACATTCAAACTCATATCTTTAACCTACTGAAAACCGGACCAAGACGTGACAACTTACATTGTTGAAAGTAGACTTCGAACCAAAAGCCAAAACCTTTCTGCAACTGACGAGAACCAGGTTCAAAGCTTGCATCAACAACAACATCAGAGTGGTTCGACTCTGAGAGCCACGGTGGAGACCTGAATCACAGGTTATCGGTTCAAATCACGGAGGAAAAATGCCACTCCTGAATCTGAAACCTAATACATCGCAGGCCTGTCGACCAATCCTTCAAACCACTCCCAAACACGAAAGAAACAATGCCATCAATAAACAACCTCGATGAATACGTAGTGGAGGATTAGGATTTTTAAAGCGCCAAAACCCAAGGCAATATAACATCAACGACGAAGATTTTGACATTATAGCACAACTGCTTACGAGGTACTGAGCACATTAATATCACATTTATTATTTCTTTCTACCATGAAGTCCAGCTAGGAGAATTTCCAAGCTATTTGATAGCACAGCTCGGCATTGCGAAGACACTCACAATTTTTCATCACAGGTTACAAGCCACATTAATCACCACCTAGATATTCCACTTAGGAAAGCCGATAGCAGAGTTAATACTATGACAGCACACCCTTGCCTCCCAGCATTGAACCATTAAGACCTTAATAATTATCTTGTCGTTATTGTTGTTTGTCACGTCTGCCACCTGTCGGGTTATTATTATATATAAATAGGTTAGAGTTTGAAATCTCTATGCAGCATCAACTAATTATCAACAAATGTTGAAGTTGTTTTATGATAACCATAACTATCGTGTTGTTTCACATCTTATAATAATAAAAACATTTCCCTAAGGCAACCTATGTCTGAATTTGAAACGATACCAAATGGCTATACCCTTCCGTAATTTAATCACTGACAGTAGAGTTAAGAACCGGCCAAAATGACCGATACCCTCATTCTTTTGTCAACATCTTAAACCGAAATTTAAATCTTTTAGTGCCATTTAGATACATTTAAATGTCCATTATAGTTTGGGCTCATCCCCTTCCACAAACAACCGATTGATAGAAGAAAACGACAGAGCTTGACATTAATTGATGATTTTTAAGTTATCCATGAGAAGGAAGACACTTATCATTCAAATTTCATGTAAAACAAGGAACCATTTCAGTAGAACCAGATTTATAGTTAAAACTACAATATTTAAACCGTTCTTCATAGTATTCATTTTTCATCACAAATGCCAGAGGTTGAACCTCACAGGCAGTATCGCAAAATGTTGCAAATACAAGAATAACACACCGATAGGACAACACAGATTGAGAATCACGTTGTCTTCACATGCCATACTGGCTACCAACAAAAACAACTAAAACTATTTCCCAACACCTTTGATGAAAGTCTCGGCTAAGCCAGACTTAGAACCAACAAAGTCACCATAGGAACCTCCGAGACTTACCGATTTGAATGCTTGTTCCACTGCTAGTGCAAACGAGAAAACCAGAGACATCGTTTTACCTGCCACAAGTATACGATTCTGGTTAAACCATTGAAAAAGTTAAAACGTGATAACAAATACATTCAAACTTATATCTTTAACCTACTGAAAACCGGAGCAAGATCTGACAACCTACATTGTTGAAAGTAGACTTCGAACCAAAAGCCAAAACCTTTCTGCAACTGACGAGAACCAGGTTGAAAGCTTGCATCAACAACAACATCAGAGTGGTTCGACTCTGAGAGCCACGGCGGAGACCTCAAGCACTAACTATGGGTTCAAACCACGAAGGGAAAACGCCATTCCTGAATCTAAAATCTAATACATCGCAGGCCTGTCGACCATTCCTTCAAACCACTCCCAAACACAAAACAAACAATGCCGTTCATAAACAAGCTCGATGAATAGTTACGAGCGATCAACAACGAAGATTTTGACATTATAGCACAACTGCTTACGAGGTATTGAATACATTAATATCACATTTATTACTCACCATTTTTCATGACAGGTTGCAAGCCACATTAGTCACCACGTAGATATTCCACTTAGGGAATCCCGTAACAGAGTTAATACTATGACAGGACACCCTTGCCCGCTAGCATTGAACCATTAAAACCTTAATTACCCTGTCCTTACTCTGGTTTGTCATGTCTTCCACCTGTCCCGTTAAACTTGTTCCATTTTTCTATGATAACCATAACCATCGTATTGTGGAGAACGTGCCAAAGACATTTCCCGGAGCAAAAAACTAGACGAGCTTATATGCCACGCGTTGCTACGCCCACGAGTCAGGCATAGACACGCTAAACAAGGAGGGGTATGACCGTTCACGTGTCACGGACCCACCACATGCTATATTACACTAAGAAGCAAGTAATACTATCGTTATAGAAAATTAAATTTCGATATTCCAAAATGTAACATCAAACATCAACAATAAGCCTTAACTCGGATGGCGCACCTTTCGCAGCCGAAATAGGAAGCGGTTATACATCGCAGGCCTGTTGACCAATCCTTCATACCACTCCCAAACATGAAAGAAACAATGCCATTAATAAACAACCTCGATGAATAGGTAGTGGAGGATTAAGATTTTTAAAGCGCCAAAACCCAAGGCAATATAACATCAACGACGAAGATTTTGACATTATAGCACAACTGGTTACGAGGTGCTGAGCACATTAATATCACATTTATTATTCCTTTCTACCATGAAGTCCAGCTAGGACAATTTCCAAGCTCTTTGATAGCACAGCTCGAAATTGCGGAGACACGCACAATTTTTCATCACAGGTTACAAGCCACATTAATCACCACCTAGATATCCCACTTAGGAAAGCCGATAGTAGAGTTAATACTATGACAGCACACCCTTTCCCCCAGCATTGAACCATTAAAACCTTAATAATTATCTTGCCCTTACTGTTGTTTGTCACGTCTGCCACTTGCCGGGTTATTATTATATATAAATATGTTAGAGTTTGAAACTTGTATGCAGCATCAACTAATTATCAACAAATGTTGAAGTTGTTTTATGATAACCATAACCACCGTATTGTTTCACACCTTATAATAATAAAAACATTTCCCTAAGGCAACCTATGTCTGAATTTGAAACGATACCATACGGCTATACCCTTCAGGAATTTAATCACTGACAGTAGAGTCGAGAACCGGCCAAATGACCGATACCCTCATTCTTTTGTCGACATCTTAAACCAAAATTTAAAGCTTTTAGTGCCATTTAGATACATTTAAACGTCCATTACAGTTTGGGCTCATCCCCTTCCACAAACGACGGATTGATAGAAGAAAACACAGAGCTTGACATTAATTGGTGATTTCTAAGCTATCCACGACAAGCAACAGACTTATCATTCAAATTTCATGTAAATCAAGGAACCATCTCAGTAGAACCAGATTTATAGTTAAAACTACAATATTTAAACCCTTATTCATATTATTCATTTTTCATCACAAATGCCAGAGGTTGAACCTCGCAGGCAGTATCGCAAAATGTTGGAAATACACGAATAGCACACAGATAGAACAACGCAGACTGAGAATCACGTTCTCTTCACACGCCATACTGGCTACCAACAAAAACAACTAAAACTATTTCCCAACACCTTTGACGAAAGTCTCGGCTAAGCCAGACTTAGAACCAACAAAGTCGCCATAAGAACCTCCAAGACTTACCGATTTGAATGCTTGTTCCACTGCTGCTGCAAAGGACAAAACCAGAGACATCGTTTTACCTGCCACAAGTATACGATTCTGGTTAAACCATTGAAAAAGTTAAAACGTGATAACAAATACATTCAAACTTATATCTTTAACCTACTGAAAACCGGAGCAAGATCTGAAAACTTACATTGCTGAAAATAGACTTCGAACCAAAAGCCAAAACCTTTATGCAACTGACGAGAACCAGGTTGAAAGCTTGCATCAACAACAACATCAGAGTGGTTTGACTCTGACAGCCACGGGGGAGACCTGAAGCACTGGTTATGGGTTCAAACCATGAAGGGAAAACGCCATTCCTGAATCTAAAACCTAATACATCGCAGGCCTGTCGACCATTCCTTCAAACCACTCCCAAACACAAAACAAACAATGCCATTCATAAACAAGCTCAATGAATAGTTACCAGGGATATAACATCAACAACGAAGATTTTGACATTATAGCACAACCGCTTACGAGGTACTGAATACATTAATATCACATTTATTACTCACCATTCTCCATGACAGGTTGCAAGCCACATTAGTCACCACGTAGATACTCCAATTAGGGAACCCGTAGCAGAGTTAATACTATGACAGGACACCCTTGCCCGCCAGCATTGAACCATTAAAACCTTAATTACCATGTCCTTACTCTCGTTTGTCACGTCTGCCACCTGTTGCGTTAAACTTGTTCCATTTTTTTATGATAACCATAACCATCGCATTGTGGGGAAAGTGCCGAAGACATTTCCCGGTGCAAAAAACTAGATGACCTTATATGCCACACGTTGCTACTCCCACCACATGTTATTTACACTAAGTAGCAACCAATACTATCGTTATAAAAATTAAATTTTAATATTCCGAAATGTAACATCAAACATCAACAATAAGCCTTAACTCGGATGACGGACCTTTCACCGCTGAAACAGGAAGCGATTACCGAGGCTGACGTTATCAACTCTCATCCAATGAAAAGTTAACAAATTAGTACTATTTAAAAAAATTATATAAATAATATTTTTTCCAACTATTTACAAATAACCCAAAACCATAGTATGGAGGAAAAATTTATAGCCATAGGTGCAAACTAGGTGCAAATTAATAGGGTCTGCATGAAATATATAATATCCCCTTTGGGGACATAACAACATGAACAAGCACGCAACAACTAAAGTATGCAAGCAAAATGCAGAAGTAAAAGGGAAGGCATATAAACCATACTTGCACATGTTAGGTTTAAGGAATATCGTATTTGTTAAGATGAGTACAACGATAAAAATTTAGTGTCTCCCATGCATGTTCTTGAATAATTTCCTATCATAATATCACATCATGCCCACTTTTCAGGGTAGGGTGGATCAAACATTACATCTTGCCACTTGATGAGATTGAGAATGATTTGGATTTAATACGAACATTATTAATGCTTATTCAATTAAAGCTAAATTTAATGAAAACAATTTATAATATTTATTCTACCTTATTGTAGAGGTGGTGGATGCCAAGGGGCAGGGGTTCTTAGGTTCCAATAGAAAACTCAAAATGAGCCGTGTGGGGAATTGGAACAAAAACTAATAGTCACATTGAGATAAATGTCTCGTTTCTAGGAATTTCTCTTATATAGTCTTCCACCAAATTAAGTATGTTATAATTTTTGGAGACTCCTCCTTCATAAGCAATCAAGTAAGAAAGGGGAAGCCTATGGAAAGAATAGCGATATAAAAAATGTTATAAAGAATCCATGGTCTTATTGACTCCCTAGACTATGTTAATATCCTTCATGTTCGAAGAGCAAACAACTCTAGGGCATATCACATGGCTAATGAAGCAATTTACTCGGACAAGGGGACCTAGTAAAAAATGCCCTCCCCTAGAGATGTATTAGATACCTTAATATTCTCATGCTTCATTTTATTATTATCTTTACCAAATGTAAGATCCACCCCTTCATGCAAGGCGACAAAGGAAGGGATTTTAACAAGTGTCAAAGGCTCTAAGAGTGGTTTCTATGTCATATTGGCTATTACTATGGGCATGAGGGAGATAAAACCCTCCCCCATGCTCGGTGTTCCTTCAAACATTTGATTTCATAACGAAGCATGTCTTAATTTATGACGGAGTTATAGGGTTTTGATGCAAAGTTGGGATAATTTTGATGGAGGAAGGTTCCAATGCTTTGCTTTTGGATGAATTTTGCAGTGGTGTTTAGCTCCAATGTCTCATGGAGGATTATGGCTATCAAGTTCCACTTTCAGCGGAGTTTCAATCCTAGTCTATAGGAGGTATTTGACTCACCTTTGACAGGGGTAGGTGGACCTATATCTTTTAGTCTGAATCCCACCTTGCTCATATTTGTTAGCTTTGGTTATTTGGTTGGTTTTTGAAGAAATTGCACCTAGTTTCTTAGTCATATTAGGTAATGGACTTATCTTTATTTTTGTAAGAGCACTCAATCCTTGTAAGAGCACTCAATCCTTCAAGACACATTCAGGTTAAGTTCAAGATCTCTGCAATTAATTTTCTTGTCTTAGAAGACGCAAGAAGCCTATGACAATAGGTTTTTTGTCAATCTGCATGGAAAACCCTCCTAATTTAGGGTGGCACGATGGTGAGGGGAATGGAGAGATAAAAAATATCCCTGAACAAATGGTAGGGCAACTGGAGGAATGGAACAAGCCATTGAACACCTAAGTACCCACATGGAAAAGCAAGAGGCTAAACGAAATAAATTGGAAGGTAAGCTCAAGGAACATGAATTATGATAAGTTTGCTGTCACGTACCCACCCTTGGACCTAATGCAAGGAAGGGAACATGATGCCATTCTATGGGGATTTTCATAAAACTCAGCCAATTCATTAGATTCACAGCCATAAAATAGATTTTTGCAGATGTAAATCAAACAAATATGCACAACAGAAATAAACTCATCCACACACATGTTTTCATATGCACTCAATATATTAATAACAATCATTAATTTAAACACTGCAGAGGTAAAACACATAGATAGAAAACACTTATCTTTCTTGTGCAATTGTCCCAAACAACTAGCTATGTCGCTGCAACGTTCCTCCCAACCATAGGTCTCTGCCCAGCCTGTATTCTTTCAGCACTTAGAGACCACCCCCGAGCTGGGCATGATATCTACAAGGAAAAGGGAACCCTCAAGCATAGCACATCCCAAAGCAATGGATACCCAACTCAACCCCAGCATTCTCTTGCACACCAAACTTAGATATGGGCTCTGGAACACACTTTCAGCAGTGAGACTTAGGAACTAGATGGACAGGGGTTTTCCAAAAAACGTAGGCACACCAAAAACGGATTGTGGGAAGAGGAATCCAACCCCAAGGAAGAAAACCGATTTCTCCCACAGATGTATGAGCATACAGTGGGCCAAAACGACCTCTAAAAACCCCAAAATCATTTTTACTCTTTTCTCCATTGTTAGACACAACAAAAACGCCCTTCCCAGTTAGGAAAATGAAGGTAAACACAATAAAACTAGTGAGGAAAACGCCTAGGTAGCTCCAAACTCATGAGAGGGCAAAGTTGGTTGATGGGTAATGGCTTGGGGATCAATTCATGGCTCTTTTCTTGCCCAAGAAGTCAAACACGAAAATCTAGGAAGGGTGGATTGCCCATACTCGAATTTGGACAACCATACCTCCCATTCCCCAAGGCATTAACTACCTCAACCAACTCTTGGGATAAATCAATGATTGGGTACAAAAGTCAACATGGGTAGTTGAGGGTTCATGGGTTCTCTCATTGACACTTGGCTTGACTTGATTGGCTCAAGGGTTTGAATATTTCCCTCCCAATTCCTTGTAACATCATGCCCCCATCTCTTGTTGCATTGCATAGATAGTTGTGAGCATTTATATTAAGATGCATATTTACAATTCCCATGGTTCACTAGCACATGGGTAGCATAATTTCAAATACTTGCCTCTTCTAGGTTGAGCGTTCGCTAGCGAGGCCTTGGCCTTGAGCTCCACACTAGGAATCATACATAATATGCATACAATATTTACATTATAACCCAAACTATTACAAGGGTCAAAGTGGGGACGTGACATTTGCCTATGATCTAGAAATACATTTCAACATCATTATAGGGTTTGCACATATTTCCCAATTTATGGCTAGGTTCCCAGAAGTCTCCATAGGTTAAATGAGAGATTAGGTTGTTGAAGAAGACATTGTGCAAACTACAATGGCAATGTTAGGACAATTAAATGTGCATGGAGACCAAGGCCTTAACAAGGATGATGTGTCAATGGAGGAAATCCACAGTGGGCATAGCTTTGGTCTTGATTGGTTTCCTTTATGGTATTTACTTGCATTTTGTTACTAGGACAATATGTTAGGAAATATAGTTATAGGCATGGTAAGAAAGTTCTAAGCTTTGCTTGCAATAAATTTCTCTTGAAGAAGACAATTTTTTTGGGCAAGCTCCACATTGCAATTTTGATAGTTTTTTTGAACCCTTTTATATTATCATGGTTGTATGGTCTCCCAACAACTCCTTTATTAATATACAAATCTACTTATTCTTTTATATACATATGTGTGTGGGCATGTTCTACCCTACTATAGTTAATACGATGCAATGCAATGTTATGAAAAAATATGTTAGAAAATTGTAGACATCATTCCTATATAAACACATTCAACCCAATTCCCAACTCCTCACACATAAATCAAATTGCATTAAAAAAACATAATTCATAACACTCATCATATCTACTTCACTAAGTTCCCCGTTATCAACTCATTAACAATATTTTTTTCCAATAACAAAGTAACCATGTATAAAACCATATAAAAATGATAACAACCCATTCAAGAACATTGATTGAATAGAAGCATATAATAACTAAAACAAGTCATTCAAGAATGCTAATTGAAGAAGGATATAATATTATGGCAAAGAATTTGTCCTTCTTATTGGAACCAATCTCACCATTTGAAATACCAAAGAAAAGAATGATGTGCGTATAATTGTAAACTTCCAACTTAATGTTCGGGTACACAGGGTACTACCAAAGGACCGAACACCAAGAGCAACCACTTCACACAAGCAGATCACAGATCAACACACCGATATTTTGACGTGGTTTAAACCCTCTTGAGGAAAACACTCCACGGCCCCGGCCAAATAGCTTCTACGGGACAATTTATTATGCAAAGAAAGAAAGTTACAAATGAGCTTCTCACAATAGATCAACTAAAAAATGACCCTCCATGCTATTTAAATAGAGATCATGGACCAATCGGGTGTTAAGCCACGGATCAAGGTTAGGTTTGATCTAAGAGAAGTTGAGCCGTCAGATCACTCTATGTCGGAAACATATTGTGACCGTCAGATTAAGTATTTACAAATGCATACTAAAAAAACACACTATCCCTAACGGATATATTACACAAGTTGATCTTAACTAACTCCTAAGTGTCTAAATATCCTAACATCCCCCCTTAAGAACAACTTGGGATAGGATTGAAGGATTTACAAAAGTGACACTATTAGGAGAAGGAAGGAGGCATTAGAGCCTATCCCCCCTTAATGACAAGTTCCTGAACTCCTAACATAGATCGAAGTTTAGAAAACTTCGCTTCTGAAAGAGACTTGGTGAAGATGTCTGCAACTTGATCATCTGTAGGGCAAAAGAGCACTTCAAGAACACGATCATGAACAAGATTTCTGATGAAGTGCATATGTATCTCAATGTGTTTGTTGCGTTGACGTAGAACTGGATCTTTGGCAAGCTTGCTGGCACTTTGATTGTCGCACCAAAGTGGAGTAGGCTGCTGCTGCTCGAATCCAAACTCTGAAAGGATCTGTCGAAGCCATAACGCTTCCTGACTGGCATTAACTGCTGCTCGATATTCTGCCTCTGCTGAAGAAAGAGCAAGAGCTTGTTGTTTCTTACAAGCCCAAGTAATAGGTCCAGATCCCAGACTGAAAACATAACCTGCAGTAGACTTTCGATCATCAGGATCCCCGACCCAATCTGAATCAGTGAAACCAACCAACAAAGGTGTCCCCCCTGTACTGTAATGAATCCCAAACTGAACTGTACCTCGAATATATCGAAGTATTCTTTTAGCTGCTTTCCAGTGACTTTCATGAGGTGTCTGCATATAACGGGCAACTCGACCAACAACAAAGGAAAGGTCAGGACGGGAATGAGTCAAGTATAAGAGACTACCAACAAGCTGACGATACAAGGTGGCATCGACTTCAGGTGAAGTACAAGTGGCAGAAAGTTTGACTCCAGACTGGAAGGGAGAAGGGGCTGGTGTACAATCTTCCATGTGGAAGCGACGAAGAAGGTCACAAGCATACTTAGACTGAGAAAGAAAGATTCCTTCTTTGGTTTGCAGGACTTGGAGACCAAGAAAATAATGCAAATGGCCTAAGTCTGACATTTCAAAAGTTTGTTTAAGACTGTATTTCACATGGGTTATAAGCTTAGGGTCACTACCAGTAAGAATAAGGTCATCAACATATAGAACAAGTATGATGAGATGGTTTCCTAATTTCTTGGTATAGACATTGGGGTCAGAATGGCATCTAGAAAAACCAGTGTCAAGGATAAAGTTATCCATTTTGGCATACCAAGCTCTAGGAGCTTGCTTAAGGCCATATAAGGATTTCTTAAGACGGCAGACAAGGCTAGAGTTATTCTGAACATAGCCAGGAGGTTGTTCCATGTAAATTTCCTCCTGTAAATCACCATGTAAGAAGGAAGACTTGACATCCATTTGATGGACTTCCCAGTTGTGTAAGGCTGCAAGGGAAAGAACAAGGCGGATGGAGTTCATTTTTGCGACAGGAGCAAAGGTTTCATTGTAGTCAATCCCTTCAACTTGGGAAAAACCTTTGGTAACTAACCTTGCCTTAAGTCTTTCAACACTTCCATCTGATGCATACTTAGTTCTGTAGACCCATTTACATCTGACAAGTTTTCTTCCTTTTGGAAGAGGTACAAGATCCCAAGTATCGTTCGTCATTAAGGAACGATATTCTTCATTCATGGCTGCATCCCAATCTGGATTCCCTGAAGCTTCTGCAAAAGTTTTTGGATCATGATTCTCGGAAAATTGAGCCAAAAGAGAAGAGGCTCGCTGAAACTGAGAACGTGTTCGACGTTGATCTCTAGGATCACCGGCAAGATCACCAGCTGCTTCACATGTTGAACGGACCCATCGAGGAAGTACTTGTGCTGGTGCAACTGGAGGAACATGAGCAGACGGAGGTGGATTTTCATCCTCACTGTCATCATCAGAAACTGGAGTTGGAAACCTATCAAGGAAGTTGGAAGAAGAAGAAGGAGGCACAAACGCCGAATTAGGCTCGCAGGCCAAGGATGGCACAATCTCCGAGTTAGGCTCGTAGGCCAAGAGATTTTCATCAAATTTAACATCTCTTCTAATAATTATAACATGAGAATGTGGTTGAAGAAGTCTATAACCTTTTACATCTTCAGAATATCCAACAAATATGCACTTTTCACTTTTAGGCTGCAATGCTTTCCATTTTTCATCCGGAATGTGAGCCCATGCTTCACTACCAAACACACGGAAGTGACTTACATCAGGTTTAGTTTTACTCCATGCTTCTTCCGGTGTTTTACCTTGTAATGCTTTAGTGTGTGTGCGATTAACTATGTAATTTGCACAATTAATGGCTTCAGCCCAAAATTGAAGACTTAGTCCCTTAGATTGGATCATACAATTAGCCATTTCTTTTAAAGTGCGGTTCTTCCGCTCAGCTACACCATTTTGTTGTGGTGTATATGGAACAGTGTGCTGTTGTTGGATGCCTTGTTCAATGCAGAAAGTAGTGAACTGTTTGTTAACATATTCTCCTCCATTATCAGATCTTAACTTAATAATTTGATGACCAGATTGTTTTTCAACAAGGGCCTTGTAGGCCAAGAACATGTTAAATACTTCGCTCTTAAGTTTTAGGAAATAAACCCAAGTGCGTCTGGTGTAATCATCAATGAAAGTTAAGAAATACTTGAAACCAGAAAAGGAAGCAGATGGAAGAGGACCACACAAGTCACTATGCACAAGCTCCAAGGGAACCGAGGCGTGCCAAGAGGCACGTTTGTCAAAACTGTCCCGATGATATTTTCCAAGTACACAACCGGAACAAACACCATCTCTGCAAGATACCATCAGAAGACCTGTCACCATATTTTCTTTACATAGTTGTTGCAATGAGCGATAATTTAAGTGACCAAATCGCTCATGCCAAAGTTTGCTCAAGTTATCACTATGAGCAACAAAAACTGAAGGGAAAGGTGATGACCCAAAGTTGTTAAACTTGTACAACCTGGTAATATCATCAACAATTCCGGTAGCTAGGACCTGTTGAGGATCTTTAAAATCCTTGATTACAACTTGGTGAGGTGTAAAGGTCACAGTTTTACCTTCACCAGAATGAGTGATCTAATAGACTGATAACAAATTGCAGGAAATTCTTGGAACACATAGTACATCACTAAAATGACCATTATCTACTGGAACTGTTTCAGCTCCTACAACACTTAGAGATCTATCATCACCAACAAATATTTGTTTGGTGTTACATTCATGCATAGTAGAAAAGATGGCTTGATCCTTAGCCATATGATAAGATGCTCCAGAATCAATGAGCCATTCATTTGAAGTAGAAGAAGAAGATGCATTATAAGAATAACCAGAAGCACAAAGTGCATGTCCATGAGAGGCAGATTCTGAAGGCGAATCTAGGCTAATGTTGTGCTTCTTCATTGCTGCTTCCAAGGCTGCCATCTTCTTGAAACACTTAGATTCATCATGATTATCTTTCCCGCAATAGTTGCAATGACGCTCAGTCTTCTTACCTTTTGGCTCAGATCCTTTGTCATTTTTTAAAGAAGGAGTTGACTGAGAGGGTTTGGGACCCTTGTTTGACTTATTATTGCGAAAATTTTGTTTCTTGGGAGGCTTGAACTTTTCTTTCTGTTGGGACAATAAGGCTTTCCCAGATGTATCTGCATTGTTGATTATTCCAAGGTGAATGAGTTTATCTTGTTCTCTAATCAAGGAATCACAAAAGGATTCAATACTAGACTCTTGATAGCTAGCTGCATTCAAGGACGCTTTCATGGAGTAAAATGTAGATACAAAAACAGAATATGCAGGTCCAAATTTGGAAATAATATGATAAATACATTGTTTGTCTTCTCTCTCAATCTTACATTCTGCACATAAGAGTTTAAGAGTTTTGTACTTAGATAAATAATCTTGAATGCATGAAAAGTCACTTGGATTTAAAGAAATCAACTCATTTTCGAGTTGGTGACCTCGAATTTCATTGTGTTTACCAAACACAGATTCCAACTTGTCCCAAGCAGCATTAGGTTCATCAATTCCAGATATGTGGAATCGCAAATCAGTAGAGATTGACATCCCAATCAATCCACGAGCTTCATCACATCTATTTGCCCATTTTATTTTCTTATCATCATCAGTGGGTTCTTTTTCTTTCCCTGTTGTAATTCTGAAAAGTTCCCTACTTCGTAGAACATCCTCCATACGAGATTTCCATGAGAAATAGTTGGAACTGTTAAGTAGAATATCACAAAGGGCGGCCATATTTGTAAATTAATGGCTGTAAAAGTAGAAACCAATAGTCTGGATATGAAGAGCTCGAAAAAATAGGCGGTTTCAAAAAAAACGGCACTGAAAATGGACTCTGTATGATGAAGTTATGCTTGAACAAAGAAACTGTTGAAGATGTCCCCAATAGTGACGTGGCAGCTAGAGAATGTCCAGCAAAAAAAAGAACCCCCCTCTTCCCAAGATGAACCTTTTGACAATCACTTTACAAGAAAGTTGCTTTAAGTGAACCACTTTTGTAAAATAAGTGATTTCACTTTTACAATGATATTACTTTTTAAATAGTGCAACAATAAAAAGACTTAAGTGACTCACTTGTATTTTTTATTTTTATTATTTAAGTGAGATGCACTTTTACAATAAAGTAATTTGAAAATAGAATTGCATGCACTTTTTCTTTTAAAAGTAACTTCCTCAGACTTGAACTCAAGACTTATTAAGGAATAAAGAAACTTTGAACCAAGTGAGCTAGATTAAAAGGTATGTAAAATATGGGAATGAGGAAGGGGTTTTTTTTTTTTTTTTTTTTTTTTACTCTTCTTGCTCGGTTTGCGTGCTTGCCCTTTTTCCTGCAAAACAGACCACAAATCGAAACCAAAAAACTTTTCCACACTTGTGGAGTTAGATCTTGTTAGCTTGCTCGGAAATTCTACGTTTTCTCTCTGTTTCTGATTTGCCGAGATCGCGCAAGGTGCACGGCAAAGAGCATACGCAGCCAAGAAAAACCCTTTCCCTTTCTGTTTCTGATTTGCCGAGATCGCTCAAAGTGCACGGAAAAGAACATACGCAGACGGGAAAGCAACAATCCGAACCAAAAAAAAAATCTAACAATAAAGAAATATGAAATATGAGATTTTTTTCTTTTCAAAAAATGAAATAAAAAAATGCGTCACTGTAACATTATACCTTCAGATCTGATGAAATACGCGTTTCTGGAGCAACCGGGAACCGTTTTCTGTCAAACGAAAACTATTTCCCAATGGAAACGACGCTCCGGACACAATGGAACACCTCCCACAGCCCAGAAATGCATAGAACTACCAGAACTAGAAACCCTTTCGAGTTTCGGCAACAACAGTTCAAGATCTAGATCACAACCGGAAGCGGCACTTCATAAAAGCTCTGATACCATGTTCGGGTACACAGGGTACTACCAAAGGACCGAACACCAAGAGCAACCACTTCACACAAACAGATCACAGATCAACACACCGATGTTTTGATGTGGTTTAAACTCTCTTGAGGGAAACACTCCACGGCCCTGGCCAAATAGCTTCTACGGGACAATTTATTATGCAAAGAAATTTTTTTACAAATGAGATTCTCATAATCGTTCAACTAAACAATGACCCTCCATGCTCTTTAAATAGAGATCATGGACCAATCGGGTGTTAAGCCATGGATCAAGGTTAGGTTTGATCTAAGAGAAGTTGAGCCGTCGGATCACTCTATGTCGGAAACATATTGTGACCGTCGGATTAAGTATTTACAAATGCATACTAATGCATACTAAAGAAACACACTATCCCTAACGGATATATTACACAAGTTGATCTTAACTAACTCCTAAGTGTCTAAATATCCTAACACTTAACACTACATACAAACATGAACTCAATGGTGATTTTACATATAAAATGTTAGGGGATATTATCATTTAATTAAAAGATAATTTATTTTCATTGATTCGTGAATTGTTTTTATATTTATCTTATGACATTGACCACTTCATTATGCTAAATCCATTAAGTGATAAATGCAACATTTGATGAATTTACATTTGAGTGAAATGACATTTGCTTATGTTTGATTATTTTATTTTTATTTTGAATGTTATGTTTAATTTACATTATGTTTGATTATTCTATTTCTATTTTGAATGTTATGTTTAATTTTACATTATTTTTTATTGTTGGAACTTGAAATCGAGTAACAATTAATACAAGGAAATTGTTAATAATATTTAAATTGTTTTCTTAAAATAAGTTTAAATAAAATGACTATTTCTAATTTTGTGAATGAGAGTTATTTAGAAATAATTTTTAAGACAAAGGTTAAGATTAATATTAATGTTTCATAATTACGTTGTAGGCATTCATTCAACGAAAGACTATCCTCGACCCTGTAGCAGATTCTTTGCTCATTAAACCAATGAGATTACGCCACGTCGCTTCGTGATGTAGGTCATTTCAAGCTGCACTTTGTCCGATCAACCTCGATACGGATTGGATAGATTGAACCTCGAATAGCTTCCTGTAAGTAAGTCCCTCTCTAAAACCCTAGAATCGCTCTCGGAACTAACTACCTTTCCAATTCATAATGCCACTCGCTCATCCTCCACACTCCCAGTACCTGGTATTGGAGCACAACCCCACAACCCATGACGTGTGTGCCTAGAATGACCAAGGACGACATGGGTACCTGACTCCTGGAAAATGGTACTACAACACAACCCCACAACCCATGACGTATGTACCCACAATGACCGAGGACGACAACAGGTGCCCTAAGCCTAGCCAAATTTGGCACATTTTTGGGCTTAGAAGTTGGAGATAGGCTTAGAATTTGGAACTTAAATGGGTTGTAGGATAGGAAGGTAGACATGGTTGTGGGATGTGTGGGACCTAAATGTGGCTCAGGTCGATCCCAGAAGCCATTCTTGAACCTTGAACCTTCAACTATAAGCCGTTAGACTAGCCCAATAGAAAGAAAAAATCCTATTAGCCACGTCTTCAATCTACCTCAGTCGCGCCTCACTGGCTCCTGGAAAACCTCCCTTGCAGAGATAGGGGAAGAGATTTAAATGTCGGGATGGTTCAATGTAATAACACACCAATGTCCTTTCAGGGCATGAATGCCCTTCTTCAATGCACTGCCAATACACCGCCTTTGTTCTTAATCGTCGATAAAATTCATTGGGTAAGCAATGTTTGCTACCATTTTGCGTATCCTGTGTGATTATCTTATTGTTTGCTGGTGTTATTTTGATGTTTTCTCATTTTTTGCTCAGGGTTCGAGTCACCATCAATTTGTTCATGTTTTACCAGAGCAAGGATCATCTTTAGGAGCCAAAGGTTCTTGTTTTATATTCGAAATCAAGGTTCTTGTATGAAACCCAAGTCATATTTCTATTTATTGTTACTATTTGTTATAGTTACCATGTTTGTTGCTATGATCTCGAACAATCAACTAGAACCTTAAATATTTATATTCAGTAAACATCCATAGCTGAAACTTGAAGTACTTTTTCCTTGTTCATCTGTTTTTGTGCAACAAATCCTGTGTTTGCATCATCTTAACAATCTTTGAAGTCCTTCACACAAATTTAAGTCGGGCCATCGCCAACATTATTTTGCACGTCGTTGCTACAAATTATTTCACTGCCATTGTAGACATACAAGAGAACCCTAGACTTGTAAGTTATGTCGATGGAAATCCGGTATTGAAAAATTGGTAGGGTCATTCTTACTAGTAAATAAATTTAGTGTTATAGGGGAAATTATCTCTTCTTATCCCCACACAATTAGAATCTGCAATTACGAAACCAAAGAATAGACCTCTGTCATAATGAGTCGGAGGAATAATAACATAGATATTAATACTAGCATTTGCCCCTTGAGGGGCAAAAGTGAACGCCGGTAGGAAAAGAGCAAAGTTTGTAACAATCTTAGATTACAAAGACATAGGCACTAAACCCATAACAAAAAATAATGTTAAGTTCATCAACACACTGAGCCAACTACAATTTCTTTTCTCACAATCTCTGTAGTAGTAAGCTCAACACTATAGATTAATAATATATCTGGAATATATAAGCAATTTAAGACTCAAATAATTTTTCATTTGCAAACTAGTTGTCTATTCATAGAATCATTTGTTGTTGGTTCCACATTTGTTAATGTTTAGAGTGAGTATGCTATGTTGCAGATGAAGAAGGAAACAAATGAATGTATATGTACTTATACACTCTAGTGACACTTGGACTTCAAAAGGTCTTTCCTTGGGAAGTATAGTAGTTGGTTTGATCTTCAAATAAATTACTTGCTGCCACTCTATTTCATCTAGCAATGTGAATGGGTAATCCTCCTGGTTCCTTCCATGGGAGAATAGAAATCAAGGTTGAGGTTTATTCAACATTCAATAAATACCATTGGATTTTTCTATCCCAACTACCTACAAAAGATAGGTTGATTCAACACCTTATATAGTATTAATGGGACTCTAGTATTGAATGGTTATATAAAAATATTGAACTAAGACACCAATTGAACCAAGGCATTACTTAATATGGGATTGGATGGATTTTTGCATCATATAAGGATAAACTTTCATATCCATACCACTAATAATGAGGAAATCTCCAAGAAACAATTCCATATCCATATAAGTCACTGTGGCGAGTGCCTCAACATATAAACTTGAACTCATCTTGGGGGGTTTGCTCCTTGGTTTTATCATTCACTGCATTGAGAGGGAATTCTCAGAACAAATTCCCATGCACATGGAACTTCCTACATCGAAAGGGTATATGGGCATAATTGATTGGTTGAATCCATTGTGAATCTTGGTGGCTTAGGCATATTGCTTCCAACAAGGCTTGAGATATGTGCATATATATGTAAAGATAAGCACATGTAGTGTATATACCTAAGTTCGTGGCATCTGAGGCCTTGAAAAATATTCCCCGAGTAGTACCTATGCCTACCAGGGTGTCGTTTTCCCAGTACTCTATAGGCAACGAGTCAAGCTTGACCAAGAACAACGCATAAGTAATGTCTTATTTTAAGGGTAAATTTTTCCAACCTAGTTTTTTAATATAATCCAATTGAGTTGAAGAAGTATGAGTCATTATCAAAAGTTGAATTTTTGTCTTCCATATTGTAAAAAATTATAGTGAGAATCCCTTAGATCAAAGGCAGAGGTTATAATGGCCTTTGGGTTTCCATCTGGTATTGTTCTATCCCACAAGGGATAATTTTGAAGGCCATCAGCCCAAATTTGTTTCTATTAGAGCATAATCCTTCATATATTGAATATTCTGGCTTAGACAGGTAGAAGTGATTTCGTACCTTGGTACTATCGATGTTTTTGGTATGCACTTTCTTAGTCCTCTAGTGGCTTTCCTGTGATGAGAAGATATGAATTCCTTCATCATCGACTCTTTCCCATTGAGTATATTTCCTGCACCTACCACTCCTTCAATTAGTTGTGTTTGTTGGTTGTTTACCTCTTGTTGACGATTCAATTTTTCACTAGTGAAGGAGAGAGGCTGTTTAGAAGCAACAACATCTCTAAAGGAGGGGGGCAGATCCACCCCTTCTGTTGATTCCATGGCAATCACAACTATGGCTACCTAAAAGGCATCAAAATAGAAACCCTAATCGCAAATCAAAACCCTAGCAAAGCATAACAATTTTTCACCGAACAAGAGCATTACTCAATTATGCTACGTCATTTTAATTCTTATGTTTAGTCTATATCCAATATTATATTTTCACTATAAAGCATTGTCAATGTTCATGTTTAAGATACAATGATTTTCATGGATACTAAACCATCAATGGATGGGCATAATGAAATTTCTATATCCTTTCCAAGGCAAGGAAACACCCCATTTCAAGAATACTTGAAGTATTGGGATTATCATAGAAGTTATAGCATTTGTTTCTAGTTTTGATGTGATCAACGATTAATGGGGAAGCTATAATATGTTGCAATAATTTTTCTTTCCTGTTTAGTGACACCCATTATTTTCCAACTCGTAATATTATATAAAATAATTTTCAAACTTTACCTTAGTTGGAAACCTTCAAATATATGTTTAATAAATTTCTAGCTAAATGTATTGATGATTGTAACTTAGTGCATTTTTTAAATGATCCATTTCACTTATAATGAACTCTTGAAAGCAAATATTTAAATAAATATGCAATGGTGGTGAGTTCAATTCCTTTTTCCACATGAAATCACTAAAGGGAATAATTTTTAATTGATCCAGGTGGATTTTTGAAATTAAGAAAATTTCATTTCCTTTGATGCTTACAGAAGTAGAACAATTGCAAAGATCTCATCTAGATGTTTCCGACGATGTTTGAATTTTCTCATTTGGACGATGTATGCAAAAGTTATGCAGTTCTGAAGTTTTCTCTCAATAGGCAAAAATTTGCTAAGAGTGCCACGTGCACCACTGGAAGGGTGAGACGTGGCAGTCGTACAAGTCATACGCTAATGTGGAAGTACCTCAAGATGACACGTGGCATATAGTTTGTTGAGATGGAAAATATTACAGCTGAGTTGGCATATGACATCACTCACACGTTGACTAATCCAACGAGGCCATGTGGCAATCCTATTGGCCTTTGATAGGTTCTCCTTATCAAGCAAAAATTGGAAGTTGCAGGAATTGAAGCCACAACCTATTGTTCACAAGCCACACACTCGTTCTGTCTCGCCTATGGTTTGATTCTTACCATGATATGTCACAACTTCTATTTGAAGTTTGTTGGAGTTGCATTTGGTGGTTAAAAGGGGCCAAGGGCTTAGCCCTCGACCCTAAACCATGCCATATGGTTTTGGAGCAGTTAGGATGATATATCCACTATATGAATTGGCAAGGAAATTGGTTATGGTGTTGAACATGTCTGGGGCTCGGTCTTGGTGGAAGCACTATCTTTGGCGCTAGATTCAACAAATATTCGCCATTTGAATCATGCACATAAAAATGACTTTGGCGGTTGGCCACATTTAGTGGACGTTGAAACAACACTTCCGATGGCGCTGATCCCATGGTTATAGACCATATGTTATATTTGATGGTGATTTTCACAGTTGGCGACACTTAGCACCATTTGGTTTTTCTTACCGAGTATGCCAAAGTTTGATGGATGTTGGAACAACATACCATGGTGGTGGTTTTCAATGGACTTATTTAGGCCATGGTTATGTTTGTTTCCATGAGAAGTGGGGGTGGTTGGGACCACCATGGTGCTATATAAGCACGCTTACCAAGATCCAACTCAACAGGGAAGACATGTCACAATGTAAGACACAGGTAGAACGAGCAAAGTCATTCAAGGCGAAGTCACGAACAAGTCACTTGTAAAGCCAAAGCATTTGACACCAAGGAAAATCCATGTGGATTGAATAATAAAGGCTGAGGATCAAGGGTCCAAGCGCACCATGGAGATGGGTCGACAACTTGGATAAAGTATTGATATGATTTGAAATCATGTGTCCCTTTTTAATTCCTTTTAGATGGGTATTTTATAGTTCTAAACTATTAGTAACCCATTATATTATAGTGTTTTATTTAATGGGCTCTCCATTATAGTTTTCTTGATATATAAAACTATTGAAGCCTAGCACTTTTAAAGGATGCCACATATATATATTTTTTGTAATGGTTTCCATATAAGTATTAATGGTAACCAAGGTAAATAAGTATTTGCATTTATACGGTAGAGTGAAACCATAGATTCCACCACTTATGCATGATTTATGGCATTGTAAGAAAGATAAATTTTTGGGAATTTTCATGTGCACTTGACTATAGCATCTTCCACCAAGTGCTTGTATCCAAAATTTTGACTTATCCATGTGCACACACGTTGTAGTGGTTTTGAGACCATAGAGTCTAACACTCGTGCACATTTATTGTGACTTGAAGATGAATGTTTCCATGTTATAACGACCTTTGTAGCCACTTATTTGTGAGAGACATTGTTTTCTTAAATCCTTTTTGGAAAATTTGTAAACTTGTCCAAGTTTCATAAACTCTTTGGGACATGAGGAAGCCACTTATGCGTCATCATTGGGGACTCCAACTTCCCTATAGAGAAGGCACTGATCTTTAAGCAATTCTCCCTCCTAGGGTTTTGGTCATTTTCCTGTTCTGGGGCTTTTTCTTTTTGCTTGTGGACTTAGACACTCTCATATCTCTCATCAAGAAAGTAATCTAAGGTGTTAGGAAATGTCTATCTTCGTCTAAATCATTATCTTGGGAATCTTTAAGTTTTCCCATTCAAATCCCCCAAGAGTAGTGACTTAGTCATTTTTCACCTAGCACCTTCATCCTAGATCTTGTGCATCATTATGCAGCCATCAAAATAATATATTTGGGTTATCTTTTGATTCCTTAAAGCCTCACAATCCAAAATAGTTCATCGGTGGCTATCCCTCATTGGTCTAGGGTTTCATCATTTATACACCTTACATATTCTATAGCTGTAGTTTGATTCGGTGTCTTACCTTTAGGTCTTTCCTTCTAGGTTAGATCTGGGTCTCCCCCTTTGTCACCTGATATTGGGTGCATTGTCTAGCCATAAGAATCCATGTATATGTGTAGATCCCTTGTGTTTCCATTCATACCTACATGGAAAATATAAATATCAGGAACGCACATTTTAGGTTTTGAATAGATTGAACTTTGATGGGAATATGATTTGTTACCAACCTGCACCAGTAGTCTTTTGTAGAAAGGCCTTTTTGAAGAACCTCTTCTAGGAATATTTTGAATCTATTGTCCATGTATTGAGATGCAATGAGTGGATTGGCTATAAGGTTGCAAATTATCCATTGGTGTTGTTGATTTGAAGTGGCTGGAGCTTGTCCAAGCATCAAAGAATGCAAATCTAGCCACTTCGTGTCAGCTGCGTTGAGCGTGAAGAAGAATGTTGGTGTCCCTTGTTGAATCTTGACTAGCGTGACAACCGATTCATTCCGGGGATAATCTTAGGTCACCTCTTTAGTTTCCTAGATTTTCTACCATCCTGAATAAGATTCATCTCAAAGGGGAAACTACAAGTTGCGTGATAATAGGATCCAACCACACTGGTCCTTTTTCTCTTGAGTTATGGAGTCTCGTGTGAAGATAGAGTCTGAAGGTCAAATGATGAAAAACTTAGCAGGAGATTGCAAAAAATAAGCCCTACTAATTAAACTCAATCAGACTTTATATCAATACTGGATGGAAGTAATTTAATCCAATGAAGTTTTATGCACAACCACAAACATATCATGAACCATGTAATTAGACATAAGTTGTAACCAACAATATTATTATTCAAAGCTTCATAACAGAATAGTCTTATGACACTGATCACATATACATCATGTCTTGCACAATCTAGCAAGGGGCAGCAGGAGCCACACTACTGAATTCCACCAAATCAAACTCCTGATGAACAACCAAAATCCACACAAAAGATAGAGTCAATACAGTACACAAAAGACCTATGGTTGTAGCATTGATATAATAGCCCAATCTACAGAGTAGAAAGTAGATGGAAGGCACTATGACATCAAATAATCCCCTAATATATCGGGATCGAAGCACTCTAAACCTAGGGATCTAATCTACAAGAACACAACCTCTTTCTCTTGTTCATCCTCTATTTAAATAAAATATAAATGGATTGATTATTCCTAACTGTGTAAAAAATGATCAATACCATTACCATAAATTTGGTATTACAAATATTTAATATTTAATGTTGATCTTTGACAAAATCATGGACGATCATTCAACCATAATAAATCTACAACCTTTGAAAATAGCTCCAACAGTAATTTGAGTCAACTGTGATCATCCCTTCAATGCATTTAACTAAAAAATATAGCCTCCACGCAAAGTTGGTATTACAAATATTTAATGTTGATCTTTGAAAAAGTCATGGACGATCATTCAATCATAATAAATATACAACCTTTGAAAATAGCTCCAACATTAATTTGAGTCAACTGTGATCACCCCTTCAATGCATTTAAATAAAAAATATAGCCTCCACACCCTCTAAATTCAATCATGTTGACAAAGTCAAATTTGATCACCATCTGTACAGTTGCTCTACACCCTAGGGTGAGGCTGAGTCATTGTTTACTGGACAATCCACTCGAGCGGACGCGAGCAGGATCTCCCTAGCTCAATGTGAGTCTAGAACAAATAAAACAGACTACGAATGCATTTCCTAGATCTACTTAAGGATCGAGTACTAGATGTCTTACCTTTCACTTCGCTATCCTTTCTCCTGAACGCTGCTCCACGTCTTACGGTCGTCGGATCCAAGCTGCGAGACCTGTCAAGACAAGAAACAAGAGAAACAAGTAAAGGGAATCTATACAATAAGAGATCTAAGTGAACAGTTAAGCAGGTAAACTACTCAATATCATTACACACATGAACAATATTGGTGGAAAGCATTTGTATTACTGTAAAAATAGGGAAGTACATAGCAGAGATATAGAACTACAACCAAGGCTTAACATTGTAGCCCTGCTCCAACAAAGCCATTTTCCATTTCCTCCTAAGGAAGCTTGAGTCTCTCAAGGATGAGTAGATATCTCTCAATAGTGATTTCACCAGCATGTAGACACCATAGAATTCCTCCCTTTGGAGAGGAGTAGAGCTTCTCTTATATAGGACTAAGTGGATAGGGTACAGATAGGATAGGTTGAGAGATAGGGGATCCTCCCAAGGTGTTAGGAATCGAGTACCAACTCCCCTAGAGGTCAGGGATAAGCCCCCAAGTCAACAAGTTTTGAGAAGAACCTCGAAGAAGCTATTTTTGCCCATAAACTGACTTTGTCGCACCCTGTAGTGAAGCAAGCTGCGACGTCGCATGTTGCATGAGTGCAACCTGCGACGACCTCTCAAAAATTGGTACTACTGGGTACAAATCCTCTCAGGTTAATTGCTCAGTCAAGACATCTTCAGGAGTGTATACACTAAATCTCATGATGGGTAGATTTTGGGTGTAACAAAATTCCCCCCAAAGCATGAAGCTATTGAAGATAGACAGGTGAAGTGCTTTGATAGAAGAAATGGAAATAGACTTGTCGGACGAAGGACACTGTTGTAGTACAACTGACTCTGAACTGACAATCTCATATGAAGTACAACATGGCTGCCGACCAATACAATGCAGATCCATGGTAGTAATGACCAACTGAACACAATCATGGCTACTAGACACAAGCGTAGATCCATGATGAGATGGTAACACTGTCACGACCAATACAAATGTGGATCTGTGTGATATAACTCAATACAAACTCCATCGCAATTTAGGTAAAACATGACTCCCCAGGGTCGTCAAGCTGAACCCGCAATGATATGAATCTATCCATGTGATTACAAATGTCTTGATGTCGAACATGGTAGAAACCACTTGATTACCGGCCATTAATGTAAACCGTTAACAAGTGCGAGGGAAATCACCATTGATGTCAATGATTCCCAAGGTATCACAGTACATATCATCAAGCGTGAATAGATGAGTTGAAGTCAAACGCAAGACAAAATATTTCAATCAAGAGTCAATGATGTAAACTCATGTTGAAAGTGAGGTAACCCGCCATTGAGGCATGCAGGGCCAAGGTACTTGATTGGTTTCAAGATTCAATCCTCAGATGATGAATTGAAGTCGACAAGGATGAATTCGTCGAAGGAGGACCATGATGAATCCCCCATCAATTGACACGAAACACGACAAAAATGTATAGAGTAGATTGGATGGTACAGTAACATGCAAGACTGACTCAGAGGAGACCGACATGATGGCGGGTGTATTGACTACAGATAATAAATGATAGACATATTCTTGAACGTGGACATGGCATGACTTGGCAGTATTGACATGACGAGTGCGACACAAATTCTTAAGGCGACTGATGATGGAAGCTTTCTTTGAATGGCTTAAAGGAGTAACAAGACTCAGGAAATAAGTGGAACTCGAGGACAAACGGATGATCCAAGTGTTGTATGCAAATGCAGATGAGTGCCATGTTTAAGAACGATTACATACTGCCACTAACAAGGTATGTAACACAAAAGCTTTCCTTTTTCCCCATCATGAATGATGAGTTCCTCATGTGTTTTTTACGAGCTTGATGAGGGTAACCAGATGCTCGATATAGCTCATATCATAGATGAGTCCAATCCCAAATATTTTGCAAACCTGGGATAGGAGGGGTTCGTCCCATGGCGGGCCCTTCGATGTAAGAGTTTAACGAGTCCATAGAAGGTAAACTCGGTCGTCATTTCATGTTTAGAGAGTCGGAAAAGATCTAAAGAAGATTCCAACGATCCTTTTTCGTAAAGTTAGCCTCATCGCCTGAAAAATGGTAAAACAACGCGGGAGAGGACTCTTCCAGTCATGATTGGATGGAGTATACCTTTTTTGTAACTAGTGCCCCCTAGTCCGAAAAAGGGGTAAACTATCACCAGGGAGACGACCATTCAAATTCTTTTACAAGCGTGAACGCGACAAGTTCGCTTGGAAATCTTTTCGTATTTTGAGAGCCTGAAAAGAGCTTAACGGTATACTCCGGGGGGGTTCCTTTTTCATAGGAGTTTAACGAGCCCAGAAAAGTGATAAATCGTAACTCGGTAACGTATTCTCATAGTTTCAAGAGCACGAGAAAGAACAAAGAGTAACCTCATTAATTGCAATCTATGAAAAAAAAGGTTAAACGAAAAAAACTCACAAGGGGTGTTCATACCTAAAATGAACGTTCCAATATGAAAATGGTGTAGAAAGGCACTTCACAACTCTTGCACACTCGGAAACTAGGTCAAATAGTCAACCGAACGTTCAAATATGATAAAACTTATCCAAACTATATCAAATAGCATAACGGCATCAAATATTTGAAAAATGAATATTCCATTTGTTCTATAAAAAGAAATAAAAACCAAATACAGTCACCATTGTTCTATTTTCCAAATTTGGGAGGAATAGTGCCATTTGCTGCCATATTTTCATTTGTCGATTCCGGGAGCTACAATCAGCCGTTTCACCTACCGTCAGGAACAGGTAACCCTCAACTTCAGCCAGCAAAGTCATAGTGGTTTACAATTTTTATTTTCAGTCATTTTTTTGGGTTTTGGCTTGATTTGGGAAGGGCCATTGCGCCCTCGGCTTGTCGCAGTTGGCCCTTTCGGGAACTACGACAAGACCGAGTCGTCGCAAAGGTCTCACAGGTGGACTGCGACAACGTCGCCCTGTTTGCAAAAATGGGGTGCGACGACGGCGACGTCCATCCCTAAACTCAAACAAAACTCAAAAGAGGGACTTCCAATGGGTTAAGCAAGTCTTAACATTGTTAAAAAATCCTTGTTGACAGGTTCCAAGCACCAAGAATGGTTCTAGAATGGAGGGAACGGGAACATGAATTAGATGATGAAAATGCTGCCAATGATCCAAATTGTGTGGGAGCATTGAGAAACTGCGGGCTTCTCAAGTTCTTCCGCATTCAGGGGATGAGATCCCAACTTCCACTACTGATCCACACGCTCCAATGTTGGGTTGCGGCCCAACAGTACTTCATGATTGGTGAGCATGAGCTTCACATAGATGTGGAAGACATCTATTTTCTGACTGGTTTGTCCTGAAGGGGGGACAATGTGACACTCACTAGATCACGTGGGAGTGATCAAACCATGGAAGATTTTCATATTGTGTTCCCAACGCCCGTACATCTAGCGGGGAGATTTGCATTAAATATGTATGGGACCGCCCATTGCGGGCCATTCTATTTACCATTACGAGGATGGTGGGGAGTCAAGCTCCTCACCTAGCCACCAGAGCACAAATGCTTTATGCAGAGGGCTGTTTGTCTCCAAAGATCTTCAACTGGTGCGAGGGGGTCCTCGCAAATGTACGAGCTCAACTGACAAAGTGTCGGCGAGGAGAGCTTAAGCAATTCGGCTATGGTTCTATAGTGATCTCGTTCTTGCTTGAACGGGTTCCCCTTTTGCATCCCCAGGTACCGCTAGAGGATAGGGACCTCAGAGATCCACACATGGCCAAGTGGAACGATGTGATGGATCGACATGGTGGAGGTCCTATCATCGGATTCCTTCCCGAGTTCTTCACTTGGCTGGAAGGCCAGTTACTGATGGTGGAGGACTTTCCATATAGTGGTACTGACTTCATGGATGACCCAGACTTGCTGCTTCCTGAGGGAGAAACATGGGGAGACCTTGGTAAGAACAAACGGCCCTTGAAATTTTTAAGTTTTGTGCATTTATGATTTTTTTTTGATATAGTGATGATAGATGAACAACATGTGTCTGTAGATGTGGAGCCTGTACAACCAGTGGGGACCTCTCTTCAGGCTAGGAGAGATAGAGGAGAGGGAGCAATGGTAGATCCAGGTGTGCATGTTGCCATCGTGGAGATGGACAGAGTCTATGCCAACCTGAGTGGGTTGACACTGGTTGTTTCTAAGTTGACAGTAGATGAGGTGCCGTGACCCATGCAGGTGCACACGGTTGGAGCGACTGCGCACTTCAATGCACTGCTTCACAAGGTTGCGAGAGCAGTGGACTGTTTCCAGACTCAGCCGACTAGGGTTGTTAGACCGCCTAGGGTTGTATGGGCCAGGCGATAGGCCACATGTTGTCATTGTGTGTGTACTGAGAGCTTAGAGGCCTTAGATTTTGTACTACTGAAAGCTGCGAAGCTTCTAATTTTGTAGAGACTTACTGAAAGCTGTCGAGCTTCAGATTTTTATATCAGCACTACCTTTTTGTGATTATATATATATTGAGACAGTCCAACGATTTATACATTATGTGTTTCAAAAATTAATGATGTGATCTTGTTTATATGTTTGCTTCTATATAGTGCATTATTTACATGTTGTGAATGCTTTTACATGTTATGAGTATCATGTGTGTGCGATGTACCAATCTAGAATGAAGTTGGCCATCGAGCCAGCAACTGTGTTTAACTCTCGTGGAATGTGCAGGTATTGAATGGTTTCAAACAACCTTTCCAAGAGACGGAGTAGGGTAGGATCACGGATAGCGTAAACCCGGTTAAGATGGGAAACTGCCAGTTGAGAATCCATGTGGATGAAAATGTAGTTCATACCCAAGGAAATTGCATCGATTAAGGTTTCGAATACCGATAGATACTCTGCGGCATTATTGGTTGCGAATCCAAGGAAACTTCCTCCTGAACTGATGAGCTCGCATGTTGGGGAATACAGTACCCAGGCTGTCGAAGCAAGGTTACGGGTATGCCAGCTGGCGTCGTTCTTGTATCCATAGCATGTTGCCATCTGCACACGTAGACAGAACATGGTATGAGAAGCAAAAAAAGATCTAAATACACTCAGAAACAAGTGCATCACACCACACAAAAACACACAAGCACACCATGTACAATATATACAAGAAAATATATGCATGAGAGGGTCAGGCATAGTATCTCTTCAGGTAAATCCCATTACGGGGTTCACCCAAATATATTCCATCATAATCTTCAAGCTCGTAAGCTCCCTTTTCCAAAACACGTTTGACGATATAAGGTCCATGCCACATGGACTCGAACTTTCCTGCGCCTAGTTTGTCATGCTTCTGGTCGTATGTGAGGACTAGGTCACCCTCGTTGAAGATACGGGGTTCAACTGACTTGTCGTAATGGGATTTGATGCATTTTTTGTGTGCTTCATTATCAAGAGAAACATCTCGGCGGGACTCGTCAAGTTTTGCTAAGTACAGGAAACGTTCTTCCTCAGCAGTAGTGTTAGGAAGAAGTTCGACAGCGAGTTGCAAAGACGGAATTTCAAACTCTATAGGCAGGACAGCCTTCAATCCATACACTAATTGGGAAGGAGTGAAACCTATGGTGGTTTTAACGGAGGTTCTGTAGGCCCATAATGTTGAAAAGAGCATATTATGCCAGTTGGAATTGTGCATACCTACCATCCGTTGGACCATAGTTTTCAAGACCTTGTTAATGGCCTCGACCTGTCCATTGGATTGCGAGTAGTAAGGTGCTGAGTTTTCATGTCGAAAACCCAATCTATCGCTCAGTTCATCAACCATATGGTTCTGAAAGTGAGAACCGTGATCGGTAACTATAGCCTGAGGTACTCCAAACCGCGCTATTACATGATTGAACATGAAGAGTGCGGCAGTTCTGCCGTCGTTTTGGTATGTAGGATTGCCTCGGCCCACTTTGTGAAGTAATCCATAGCTACGATGATGTAACTATTCCCCCCGGCCGAGGTAGGCTTACAATACATAAAATCGATGCCCCATTTGGAAAAGGGGCCCACGGCAATAACCGGGTGTAATGGGACGGGATGGGTGTGCTTCTTCGTATGGAAGTGTTGGCCTGGAGGACATCTTTTTACGGCCTCAATACAATATTTGAAGATAGTAGGCCAATAATATCTTGCGCACAAAATATTTTGGGTTGCAGCCATCCCAGAGAGGTGACCACCACACACCCCAGCATGACAGTCATTCAGAACGCGTTCAGCCTCATCGTGAGTTAGACAACGTCGAAGAATGGAATCAATGCCACAGCGGTACAAAGTATCATTGATGATCAGATAATACTTTGCATGGTGATGAATTCGACGACAATCATCTCGAGAGAGTTGAGGGTTGAAGCGTTGGGTTTGAAGATATAAAGAAATATCTCCATACCACGGATAGGTCGTACTGATGAGAAATAGTGACTCATCTGGAAAGGAGTCATTGTGCTCAACTTCTACATCAGCACGGGAAAGTCACAAATTAGCTCAGCAAACACGAGGGACTTTTTGGACCTTGATTTCTCGAAAAGAAGATCGAATTCTTGCAGTTTCACGATCCAGCGTGAATACTTGCCCCCAAGCACCTAACATGTCAGTACATGGTACATGGGGTTCGAGTCAAGAATGATGGTGGTGGTGCAGAGTAGGATGTAGTGTCGGAACTTTTGGACGGCGATGACCGCTGCGAAAGCAAGTTTTTCGACATGTGAATATATGGTTTCAGTGTCAGTGAGACCCTTACTTGCATAGTATATTACATGTTCCTAGACATTTTTATCCTCTTGTACCACAACCATGAAGATAGTGGTGGAAGAAGCAGCGAGATATAAGATGTAATCTCAGAAATAATTCAGCGGTTGGATTACGGGGGCATACGTGATGGCATGTTTGATGCTGTCGAAGGATTTTTGAGCTTGATCGCCCCAAATGAACGGGACATCCTTCTTAAGCAATCTCATGTACCCCTTAGTATTTTCCGCGAAACTGCAAACAAAACGTCTTAAATAAGTCGCCTTCCCTTGGAGACTTTGAAGTTCCGTCACAGTGGTGGGAGGTGGGAAGTTGATAATGGCCTCCACCTTTAAGGGATCAATGCGGATCCCATCCTTCGAGACTATAAATCCTAAGAGTAATCCGGACTCAACGCAAAAGATACACTTGCGAGGATTGAGACGGATGTTGTACCGTCTGCATCTGAGGAAAATGGCCGTCAGATGATCCATGTGGAACTCATGCTACTTTGAATGAGCAGGGAGATCATCCAGGTAAGGTTCCACAAAGTCCTTATTATCATGGAAGGAATACAACATGGCTCGTTGGAACGTGGCGCTAGCATTTTTAAGGCCAAATGGGAGTTTGAAAGCCATGCCCGTCGAATGCTTTCAACATGGTGGGAGAGCGATTCAATTCGGGAGAGCCGATGGCTCTCCAATAGGCGATTGACATGACAGATGTAGAGGCGCCTTCGTCCCGAAGGGTACGATGGACAATTTTCCCAGCGAGGTTTGCAGCTACTTGAAATGCTAGCTGATGGGAAAGCCTCGGCTTGAAATGGTCAAGTCGAAACATGATGGTATTCGAAGAATCAGGGTCAACTGCACTGATCGCTGCGAGGAGAGTTTTGTGTTGATTGGGACAATTTTGTAAAACTTCCAGCGTGGACATGGCGCAAGGAGTTTGTGCCAAGTCTTTTACGATATTGTAATTTTGTGCTGCCCGAGCATTAGGATTAAAAACAACTTTTCTAATCGTGCCCTTGGGTGGTCGCAATATCGAATCAAAGGATGGCTTTGTTGAAATATTGTAACTTCAAAGAATATTATATTTGTATTATTCCGGAGATGTTTTATTCCTCCGACGGGACTCTATTGTATATCCGGAGATGTTTATTCCTCCATTGGATTATGGGAACTAGGGTTATTAGATATCCTATGTGGGGATAGGCCCGAAGTTATTTTATCGGAGGTTATTAGACTCAATTTGACAAGTCGACCTCATAGGGTAAAAAGTCAGTTGGAAAACAAGTATAAGTAGAGGAGGTTGTTCCTCAATTGTACTCACACTTCTATTGTGCGCATAGGAGAGAGAGAGTTCTGCATAGGAGGAGAAGGAGCTCTTGTTGTGGTCTACTATCTTGTATTGGGTTGATTATCTATATTGAGGAAAGCTTTGCTGGGTTTTCTACTCCATGAGGGTTTCCCAGGGTATATCTGTGTCTATCTTGTGATTGTGTTTCTTTCAGTGATCTTGCTTGTGCATTTATGCTAGAATTTAACATGGTATAAGAGCTAGCCTGAATAGGACATCTTTCACAAGGTGAAAATATCTCTATCTCTCTCTCCAGTGAAAATTAGGGTTTCTACAAAAAGTTGGTATTGTTGAATTCTGATTACATGGCTGGATATCCCTTCTCAAAACCAATCTTTTGAGCCCTAGATCGAACTTTTTGGTTGGGTAGAACTCCGGGAAAGTCAAACCCTACTTTGACAAAAGTGCGATAAAACCAGAAAACCAAAGCCAGAATTCTACAGCAGATCCGAAGTTCGCTGGTCAAGTTTGGAGGCTGAAAAATTGAAGTTTCCAGAAAGTAAGTACATCAGTCACCTCGCCTCAGTCAAGCCAATCTCCTGGTAAGGTCAGTTTTTCATTTTTGGAATTTTCAATTTTTAGTGACCCCCTGGGCAAGATGGCCCCAAGTACTAAGCTTGAAGACAAGCTAGAGGGTATAGAGAACTTCCGAGCATGGAAATATAGAATTGGTCTTATTCTTGAAGAGAATGATCTTGCCCATTATATCAAAGATGAGATTGCAGAACCTACAGAAGATGAAGCTAAAGAGAAGTACAGGAAAGATTTGATTAGGGCAAAGAGAATCATTGCTGATTCTATTAAGGACCACTTGATTCCCCAAGTGGCATCCAAGAAGACCCCAAAGGAAATGTATGATGCTCTCTCCAGAATGTATGAGGGAAAGAACATCAATAGAAAATGAACCTGAGAGCTCAATTGAATAACACCAAGATGAATAAAGGAGAATCTATTCAAGACTATTTCTCAAGGGTTTCTCAGTTCAAAGAACAACTAGATTCTATTGGAGATACTCTTGATGAAGATGAACTAGTCATGACTGCTCTAAATGGTCTCACTAGACCTTGGGAGTCATTCATCCAAACCATGTGTGCCAGAAAAGAAAGTATGAAGTTTGATGTGGTTTGGGAGGATTGCATTCAAGAGGAAGCCAGGGTTTCCAATAGAGAAGCATTGCTCAAGGAAGATGACCAAACCTTGGCCACCCACACCAAGAGAAGAAGGAATCAATCCTACTTTAAGAAGGATAGTCACAAGGAGTCTCATCCTCCACAAAGATTTCAAAAGAAAAGAGGATCTAATCAAAGAAGAGATTACTCCTCATTCCAATGTTTTACTTGTCACAAAATAGGACACATTGCTAAGGACTGTCCTCTGAAGAAGAAAAAGGGTACTCACCACAAAAGACATCAAGCACATCTTGCAGAAGATGATAGTGAAGAAGAAGTTGAAGAGGAAGAAAGGCCTCACAAGAAAAGACCTAGAAGAGAAGAAGAAGATGAAGAAAGGACCTTCCTAGAGGAAGTGAAGAAGAAGATGCAGAAGAGTATGTTCTATTCTCCGCACTCTCTGGATCTATAACACCTGGAGAAGGTACATGGGTTATCGATAGTGGTGCTTCAAAGCACATGACAGGACAAAAGAAGACTCTATCAAAACTTGAAGAAAATACCTCCCCACAAAAGGTATCTCTAGGAGATAACTATCAATATCCCATCAAGGGAATTGGTGAAGCAAACTACAAACTTGATTCTGGAACCCCCATGAAGATAAAGGAAGTTTTGTATGTTCCAGGATTGAAGAAGAACTTGCTTTCCATCTCAGCATTGGACAAGAAAGGCTATAGAGTTGCATTCATTGATGGACAAGTATTAATGTGGTCCAAAGGTAAATCTATTAAGGATGCAATTGTCATTGGTGAAGAGGAAGGAGGTTTGTACAAGCTCAAGGGTCATCCAGAAGTTTCCCTTGTACATGAAGTCACTAGCCCAAATGAGCTATGGCATAGGAGACTTGCTCACATTAACTACAAGGCACTACCTCATGTAATCAAGGTAGTTGTAGGTCTACCAGACTTAAAGGTTGACCATGATGGCACATGCAAAGGATGTGCAAAAGGGAAGAACATCAAGAACCCATTTCCAAAGAGTGAAACAAAGACCAAAAGCATTTTGGAATTGATCCATTCAGATGTATGTGGACCAATGCCCTCCACATCTTTAAGTGGATATGAATACTATCTCACATTTATTGATGACTATTCAAGGAAGACTTGGATATACTTCTTAAAAGGGAAGAATGAAGTTTTTGGAAAGTTCAAAGAGTTCAAAGCATTGATAGAAAATCATTCAGAAAAGAAAATTAAAATACTCAGAACAGATAATGGCAGAGAATATACTTCAAAAGATTTTGAAGATTTCTGTAAAGAAGCTGGAATCAAGAGAGATCTAACTACTCCCTACAATCCCCAACAAAATGGTGTTGCGGAAAGAAAGAATAGAACCATCATGGAAGCTGTAAAGACAATGATACATGATCAAGACCTACCTATGTATTTATGGGCCGAAGCATCTAGAACAACAGTCTATGTACAAAATAGACTATCCGATAGTGCTCTTGATTTCAAAACTCCAGAAGAAGTGTTCACAGGAAAGAAGCCTGAGGTAAGTCATCTTAAAATATTTGGATTTCCTGTATACATTCACATTCCAAAAGAAAAGAGAGCCAAGTTGGATCCTTCTGGAAAGAAGGGAATATTTGTTGGATATTGTGAATCATCCAAAGCATTCAGAATTTACATCCCAGGTTTTCATCATATGTAAATTAGTAGGGATGTGACATTTGATGAAGATGCAGCTCTCAAGAGATCTAGGAAGTTCCAACATGAAGAAATCTATGAAGAAGACACACCTTCCAGGATCACAGAGGCTGCACCCATTCCTGAAGATACTACACCTAAAGACCATCACTTGCTAGAACCACAAGAACCCCCATTACAAACTTATCAAGAAAAAGAAAGACAGCATGGGCCAGAGACATTATTCAAGGAGCTGAAAAGTATGGAGCTCCTGAAGGCTCCACTAGAGAAAGGAAGAAACCAAAGCTAGTATCCAACTATATGGATTTGATGTGTAATCTAGTGGATCAGGAACCTACTAGCTATGAAGAAGCAGTTCAAAAGAAAGAATGGGTAGAAGCAATGACAGAAGAATACCAGTCAATAATGAAAAATTATGTTTGGGATATAGTTCCCAAACCAAAAGATAAAAGTGTAGTGTCCTCCAAATGGATATTCAAGATAAAACATGCTGCGGATGGTAGCATTGAAAAATATAAGGCAATATTTGTAGCCAGAGGATTCTCTCAAAAAGAGGGAATTGACTATGAAGAAACATTTGCACCAGTTTCTAGGTACACTTCCATTAGAGCTAGCATGGCACTTGCATTGATGATGAAATGGAAACTACACCAGATGGATGTTAAGACAACCTTCCTGAATGGTGTAATTGAAGAAGAAGTGTATATAGAACAACCACTTGTATTTGATGTAGAAGATGGAAGAACTCATGTATGCAAACTAAAGAAGGCTTTGTATGGGTTGAAGCAAGCTCCTAGAGCTTGGTACGGAAGGATTGACAGTTTCTTGACAAGCATGGGATTTACCAAGAGTAAAGCTGATCCTAACCTTTATCTCAAAGTTATGAATGATGAACCTGTTATATTATTATTGTATGTAGATGATCTATTTTTGACTGGAAATGAGAGACAGATTATCGAGTGCAAGAAGAATCTCTCTTCAGAATTTGAGATGAAAGATCTCGGATTGATGCACTACTTCGTAGGCCTGGAAGTATGGCAAGACCCAAAAGGAATCTTTCTAAATCAGGGTAAGTATGTTGTGGAGATTTTGAAAAGATTCGATATGTTGGACAGTAAAGCCATGGCCACTCCCATGGACTCCAACTTGAAGTTATTAGTATATAACTCATCAAAGTTAGTGGACATAACTCTGTATAGACATATTATTGGATCATTAATGTATTTGACTAACACTAGAACAGACATATGTTTTGCTGTGAATACCTTGAGTCAGTATCTAGTGGAACCTAGAAGAGTTCACATGATAGCTGCAAAGCATGTGATGAGGTACTTAAAAGGTACAATAGATTTTGGTCTTTATTATAGTGGAGATCATGATTTCAATTTGCATGGCTACACTGATGCTGATTGGGAAGGAAGTGTATCAGACAGGAAGAGTACATCGGGAGGATGTTATTGTTTGGGATCTGCTATGATCTCGTGGTATAGCAGGAAGCAGTCTAGTGTGGCTCTCAGCACAGCTGAAGCATAATACATAGCTGCTTGCTCTGCCAGTTGTGAAGCAGTATGGCTTCGTAAGTTATTATCAGGACTGTTTGACTTAGAGATGGAACCCACTATAATTCTATGTGATAACTAGAGTTGTATCAAGATGACTGAGAATCCAGTATTTCATGATAAGTTGAAACACATAGAGATCCGTTATTTCTATATATGGGATATGGTGCAAAAAGGAGCTATCAAGCTCGAATATGTGAGCACGGACGAGCAAGTTGCTGATATACTAACCAAACCTCTGTCTCGTGTAAAGTTTGAGCATTTCCGAGACAAGCTTGGTGTAGTTCAAAAGGACTCTCCTCGAAAGGGGGAGTGATATGATAGATGAAGATATCTTTGGGTACTGGTATCGATGTGGATACCTATATTGATGCTGAGATTGCTTATCTAGATTATATGTTTGCTTGTATTGATGAGGATAATTGCATCTATGTTTTGTTTGCTTGTATTGATAAGGATACTTGCATCTATGTTATGTTTGCTTGTATTGATGAGGATACTTGCATCTATGTTATGTTTGCTTGTATTGATGAGAATACTTGCATATGTACTTGTATTGATGAGGATACTTGTATTGATGATATGTATACTTGTATTGATGAGGATACTTGTATTGATGATACATACTAATGATACCTGTATTGATGAGGATACTGTATCGATGATGTGCCTACCTATTTCAACGATAAGGTTGAAGATGAGGTTGCCTGTTCCGACGATGAGGTTGATGGAGGATTGTATCATCCTTGGACTTCAGTCCTAAAGTGATCCGTAGACAGATGTCTTCGAGAATGCAGTTCCTAGCGAACGATGAGGATTGTATCATCCCTGGACTTTCGTCCTAAAGTGATCCGTAGATATATGTCTCCGAGAATATGGTCCTTAGTGGACGTATATAGGACTGTATCATACCTGAGCGTTTGGTTCAAAATGTACATGACAGGATTGCATCATCCTTGGACTTATGTCCTAAAGTGATAGGGATTTATCATCCCGTAAGTGGATCAGGATTGCATCATCCTTGGACTTATGTCCTAAAGTGATAAGGACTAATCATCCTGTAAGTAGATTGGGATTACATCGTCCCTAGACATGGTGAGGTGTCTTAAAGTGATAAGGACTAATCATCCTGTAAGTAGATTGGGATTGCATCATCCCTAGACATGGTGAGGTGTCTTAGAGTGATAAGGACTAATCATCCTGTAAATAGATTGGGATTGCATCATCCCTAGACATGGTGAGGTGTCTTAAAGTGAAAAGGATTGATCATCCTGTAAGTTGATCTGGATTGCATCGTCCATAGACATGAGAGATGTCTTAAAGTGAGAGGGATTGATCATCCCGTAAGTAGATCAGGATTGTATCATCCTTGGACCTATGTCCTAAAGTGAGAGGGATTGATCATCCCGTAATTGGATCATGTGTATTGCAGGATATGCTGATGTTGTATTGATGATTGTGTGATGACGATGCTGATGATCGTGTGATGATGATGCTGATGATCGTGTGATGACGATGCTGATGATCGTGAGATGACGATGTTGATGATCGTGTGATGACGATGCTCATGATCGTGTGATGACGATGCTGATGATCATGTGATGACGATGCTGATGATCGTGTGATGACGATGCTGATGATCGTGTGATGACAATGATGATGATCATGTGATGATTATGTTGATGATCATGTGATGATGAAGATGCTGATGATCGTGTGATGATGATGTAGTTGTTCGAGTGCTGCAGAAGATGAAGACTCAGTACTGAAGATGTTGATGTTCCAGTATTGAAGATCTTGAAGATGTTCCAGTAACTTCTTGAGTTACTGATGATGTATAAAGAAAGCTTCCAATTATTTATAGATGTATCATGTATCATGTAGTCGATGACTCCTTGCTCCTGCAGTTGTTGTTATAATATCCTTCTCATTAAGGGGGAGTGTTGAAATATTGTAACTTCAAAGAATATTATATTTGTATTATTCCGAAGATGTTTTATTCCTCCGACGAGACTCTATTGTATATCCGGAGATGTTTATTCCTCCATTGGATTATGGGAACTAGGGTTATTAGATATCCTATGTGGGGATTGGCCCGAAGTGATTTTATCAGAGGTTATTAGACTCAATTTGACAAGTCGGCCTCATAGGGTAAAAAGTCAGTTGGAAAACAAGTATAAGTAGAGGAGGTTGTTCCTCACTTAACTCACTTTTACTCACACTTCTATTGTTCGCATAGGAGAGAGAGAGTTCTGCATAGGAGGAGAAGGAGATCTTGTTGTGGTCTACTATCTTGTATTGGGTTGATTATCTATATTGAGGAAAGCTTTGCTGGGTTTTCTACCCCATGAGGGTTTCCCAGGGTATATCTGTGTCTATCTTGTGATTGTGTTTCTTTCAGTGATCTTGCTTGTGCATTTATGCTAGAATTTAACAGGCTTCTCAATGGTGAGAGAAGTTGATGGTACGGTGACATCAGGTAAGGAGTTGGAAGCTTTTTCAGCATTACTCCCAATAGGTTCCTTCGAAGGGACCGTGTCGTATGATCACGAGCGAGTGTTCAAATTGATCATCTCATTTAGCACCATGAGAACATGCATGGTATTAGATGATTCCCCATGGGATGGGGGAGGTTGAGCAATCATCTGCTGGTTTTGAGCGGGAAACAGATCGTTGAGGACTGTGGGAGTGGGTTTTCCCCTAAGAAACTTTTGGACTTCGTCTCTATGGGGACACTCCTTAGAGAAGTGATCGTATCCACACAGTAAACAAGTATATTTTAGCTTTCGTTTCTGTTTGGCGTCATCAGGAGTGCTCTTTTGTTCCTACTGGGCAGAAGATTTCTTAAGTTTTCCCTTTTTTCTTCTTCTTACTGCCAGTCTTCTGAGGTGAAGTCGATGAGACAGAATTCACTTCTTCAGTAGCAGCAGGAGCGGATGACTTGGTGGTGCTAAGACCAACATGTGTTGGTAATGGGGAGGAACCCTGGGGGTTCGAAGGACCAACAGTTTGATGAGGAGGCTGGGTGTGAAGGGATCCGATGATGCCATCGGCTTGGGGGTCCCTTCAGTGGTTTTGCAGGATCGTTAACGTCATGGGGTGCGTTAGGAAGAATATCGAACAAAGTGTCAGATTGAGTGTACACTAGGTCTAGTACATGGGCACTCACAATGGCTTGTTCTTCGGTGATAACACCTCGCATGGCGACATCTCTTGCTATGACAGGGATGAGTGACTTCGTAAACCAGTCTGCTAGGAGTTGATCTGGAATGGGAGCTTTAATGAGACGACGTCTCCTTCGCCACTCATGGATATGATCATAAATATGAGTAGTGTTATTCTGAGGGAGCGAGGTTAAAAGCTCGGTACCAGTTTCATACCGTACAGGTAGCTGGAAATGAGTCAAAAAGTTCATGGCAAGAGAGCCAAAATCAGGAAAAGAGTGGGGTGGCAATTCAATGTACCACTTGGAAGCCAAACTAGTAAGAGTCGTTTGAAACAATCTAAGACGAATTGAATCATCCATTAAGGAATTAGATTAACACCATAAATGGTAAGTCATCACGTGGTTTTTGGTATCTTCACCCGGCTTGCCGTCAAATTTCGGGATATCAGATGAAAGTTTCACTGGAATAGGTGGCCATTTAGTTCCGTGGTAAATGGGGTCGTTGGTTAAACGAGATAGGTCAGGTAGGTCCAAGGTAGCCAAAAAGGGCAGCTGTGGATTAGGCTGCGCGTATTGATAATACGGATGAGGCGTGTAAGGACCGGTATGACCGTAAGGTGTACCAAGAGGAAACTAACTGTAGGGGTGTGTGCCGCCCGGACCGTACGGGGGTCCGCCACCATAAGGTGGTCCATTACAATAAGGTGGGGGTCCACCTCCACCACCAGGAGGAGGTGGAGGTCCGCCGCCACCACCAGGAGGAGGTGGGGGTCCATAACCATAATAAGGCAGTCCACCACCGCCTCCGCCTAGAGGGGGTGGTGGACCACCTGCGTCGCCAGAAGGATGGGGGCCCCCACCGCCTTCGCCGTCGGAAGGATGGGGGTCTCGACCACCACCACCTCCACCATAGTAATTAGGTCCTCCACTGCCTCCGCCTGGAGGGGGTGGTGGACCACCTCCACCACCCGAAGGGAAATGTCCTCCTCCACCATAATAGGCTGGTCCCCTGCCGCCTCCACTTAAGGGGGTGGTCGGCCATTCCCGCCACTGCTGGAAGGTTGAGGGATATTGTTGGTAGAATGAGGTGGGCCTTCACCAAAGTTAGATGGGGGGGCGCTGCCCCCAACAGGTGGTGGGGGAGGACCGATCAGAGGTGGTGGTGCTTGAGGGATAGTTGGTTGGGGTCCGTGGTGCAACACAAGCTGTTGCCCCCATAGAGTGTATGGATTCCCGGGATAAGGTATCCCGTATGGTGCATTTTAGGGATTAGATCGTCCCGGTATAGGGTTAACAGTACCTAGATACGCTTGACTCCATGAGGGTAAGGTTACATTGGATTCCCCCCCAACATGAGATAATCCCATGGTGGATGGTTTGGAGGGTTGGGGAGGTCCAACGGAAGGTCCGTTGGGGATTCCACTGCCTATGTTCTGTTTAGGAAATGGGGGTTTCCCCCCAGCCACAACAAGTTGACCACTATTCGAAAATTGAACCAACGTAGGTTGTTGATTAGCTAACGTAGTAATAACATTACCAATGGGATAATCCGTGGGAATGGAATATCCTCCCCTTGAATTTTGGGGTGGGGGAGGAACTGGTAAAGTAACCATGGTAGTGACAGGTGTGTTGGACTGTTGTACTTCCACCGGTTTGTTCACTTGAGGTGCAGGACTGGATTCTTGCGAGGGTTGACCAATCTTATTAATGGTATCGTGGTGGGAAGATTGTTCCGGTGATACAGAAGATATCGGATGAATTGAGGTATCTCTATACCCGGGTCTTTGCTCGAGACTTTGTCTTCAAAGTTCATTACGCTTAATACGTAACCAATCCAAGCGTTCTTGAATGGGTGCAAAGACTTCGGCGGGGTCGGCCATGTAGGAGGGTCTAGAGAACTCTGGAGTAGTCCAGTTGGGTGGTGATGCGATGGAAAAATGAGCCACTGGGTGACCAGTAGAAGATGTCCAGTAAGCTGCTGAAGGACCAACAGCTGCTGTAGGGTCATCCTGGGGTCGGTTTATCCATTACAATGATCCAGGTTCTCCCGGGATGACGGGAGAAAGGTCTTGTGAAGCGAGGATTTGTGCTCCTTCATCCTGTGGGGGATGAGAGGCAGGTGAATCCGGAGGAGTTTGTGGAAACAAAAGTCCTCCAACATTCAGAGTGGGGTTTTCCACTTCAGTAACTACGACCGTGTTATGATGTTGATCCATTCTTACCCTCGAAATAACCTCCGGATTAAGGGGATATTCAGGTGATAAGTTTAAGATCCTACGGGATCTTCTCCAGGGAAAATCCTCCAGAGCGTTAGGAAAGTCAGCCAGAGTGGCTGAAACAGCATTTCTCCTAAAGGTATGCTAAAAGAAAAGTAGTCCAAAAAAACCTACTCAAACTAAGGCAACATGTAGACTTATGTGACAGAGTGGATTCAAAAGTGTGGAACCTCACGGGATTATCAAGGCATCGTAAACCGCGATATACTGCAGGGTCCAACAATATGACGCGACAAGGAGGATTGGGACCGTACCCTTTACTGCATACCCGATTATCTGGACAGTACGTGCGTGCTAATCTCCCCGAGTGTTGTTCTTGGTGTATTTCTTTGCCAAGACGACCAAATTGTTAACTCAGTTGGTTTCAGGAATCCTAATTGTGTCTCCCGATATACGCAACGTACGTGGGATCTCAAATATGTAGTGGTGCTGTCTAATGCACAACCATTCGGCAAGAGACCTTTCGATATACTACCGATTACGTGATACACCCTTCGATATATGCCAAGTACGGATTATGGTACTTGGTGGGTATGTGAAGGAGCTCGATATACCAATAAGTACATGGAAGACTACAATACCCCCGAGATACAGTGCTGGCAAATAACGACAGCTGCCACGCTTAACGGTGCCGGAACATGTCTCTAACTTACACACAAGTTGCTAAAAATTTTACCTAGTTCTACCGTTAATTTTATCTTGGACGGTTAGGTGAATGCATGAGGTGAGTACATAATCGGAAGCATAATGCAAGTCCTAGCTACATGCACGAAATATTCTTTTCTTTCAATGAATTTTGGCTATGGGAAGGAGAAATATTTTTCTTTCCGACGAGATTGCCAAAACAATCACAATGCAACACAATCCCAATTCAAACAAAACTTAACTATGAAAGTATTCTTTTCCTTTTTCAACGAAACACAAAAATCACAACACTACTATCCAAATCAAAACATTTCTCCTTTTCTTTTTCATTTCAAAATGAAAATGATACTAGGTAATGAAAAGAGAGAATTCTAAGATGGAGTATGCAAGCTTTTCAATTTCACTTTCAATGGTCTAAAAGAAATGAAAAATAAAAAATGAACTTATCTTTCCCTAGCATGGAAATACTTTTGCAAAATCGGAAGTGTAGCTTGAGTCTTTCAAGAAGATGAGCGATTCGTATTTCAAGAAAAACACAAACGATTATACATTCATTCAATTTTCCAAAAGATTGATAAATGAAACAATCTAATGCAAGAACGTTTTTTCTTTCAAAAACACTCAAGAAATGATGGGAAAGAAGCACTTTTTAACTTTTCGACAGATGCATCAAAGAATAAACTTGATAACAATTGAGCTTTCAGATCTAAATGAACGAAAAGAAAACACTACTTGTAGCACTAGTACACTCAGAAAACTCAAGAAAAGACAAGCACTCAATCAAGTTGAAAGGCACACTTAACTCAAAATCAAGCAGTAGCAAGCAAACCAAGCAAGCAAAGCTCAAACAATGATGAAAACGACGCCTGGAAGCTGATCTAATGTAACGATCAGATCAAGAATGGAAGGAAGGGAATGAAAGGGTGAGCAGATGAAGGTGGAGGAGACAAAAGTATCCACCACTACTGATCTTCAAACTTGTCCAAAACGGAACCCAAAATCAATCCAAACAAAACCAAATGCTCAACACACAATTCAAAGGTGGGATCTTTGGCTAGATCTTGCAGCACAGAGGGAGTTCATACAGCAAACCAAATTTCAGTCTAACAAATGGAGAGGGGATGCCTGCATGCCAAATTTTGACAAATCAGCGCACTATGTGCTTGTACACAGTGCGACGTCGCAGTTCACCAATGCGGGAAGTGCGACGACATCGCAGTTTACCAATGAAAGGAATGCGATGAGTGACTAACAGGTAAAGAACAGAGGCCAGAGATGACACAGTGTCGCTCTATTTCCACTAACCAGGTGCGACGGGCGAGATCTAAGTCCAAAAATGAATCAGATCTCCAAGCAATGAACCATGGAATGGTTTGGAAATGAGTTGTATAAACTCAGAGGAAGCAGATCAAAATCTTCAATATGAAGATCTGATAGTGAAATCAACTCACGAAGCAAATGACAAATAGAAGGCTTGTGTCAAGCAATCAATTGAAAATGACTCTTAGACATACAGAATTAGGCATGTGACTCCCCAGTATGGTCGCCAGATTTGTTTACCGGACAATCCACTCGAGCGGATGCGAGCAGGATCTCCCTAGCTCAATGTGAGTCTAGAACAAATAAAACAGACTACGAATGCATTTCCTAGATCTACTTAAGGATCGAGTACTAGATGTCTTACCTTTCACTTCTCTATCCTTTCTCCTAAACGTTGCTCCACGTCTTACGGTCGTCAGATCCAAGCTGCGAGACCTGTCAAGACAAGAAACAAGAGAAACAAGTAAAGGGCATCTATACAATAAGAGATCTAAGTGAACAGTTAAGCAGGTAAACTACTCAATATCATTACACACATGAACAATATTGGTGGAAAGCATTTGTATTACTGTAAAAATAGGGAAGTACATAGCAGAGATATAGAACTACAACCAAGGCTTAATGTTGCAACCCTGCTCCAACAAAGCCATTTTCCATTTCCTCCTAAGGAAGCTTGAGTCTCTCAAGGATGAGTAGAGATCTCTCAAGAGTGATTTCACCAGCATGTAGACACCATAGACTTCCTCCCTTTGGAGAGGAGTAGAGCTTCTCTTATATAGGACTAAGTGGATAGGGTATGGATAGGATAGGTTGAGAGATGGTAGGAGAGAGATAGGGGATCCTCCCAAGGTGTTAGGAATCGAGTACCAACTCCCCTAGAGGCCAGGTACAAGCCCCCAAGTCAGCAAGTTTCGAGAAGAACCTCGAAGAAGCTATTTTTGCCCATAAACTGACTTCATCGCACCCTGCAGTGAAGTAAGCTGCGACGTTGCATGTTGCATGAGTGCAACCTGCGATGACCTCTCAAAACCTAGTACTACTGGGTACAAATCCTCCCAAGTTAATTTCTCATTCAAGACATCTTCAGGGGTGTATACACTAAATCTCATGATGGGTAGATTTTGGGTGTAACAGTCATTCTTAAAGTGGGGAGCTTGAATAAGTGGAGGAGCATTAGCTAGAAATGTCCTTATATCCACTTACTCGCTTGACGGATTAGGTAAGTGGAATACAAGGACAAATTTGTCTAACGTTGTAACTAACAAACTCATTTCCAGACATCCAATTACCTTTCCACCTTTCCATAGCTAGGAAGATAATAAGAAGGAAACTACATATATTGTGTGTATTTTTATTGTCATAAAGTTAGGTGCAAAACCTCAGAAAGATTTGAAGTTTGCCCTTCAAGTTGTTGGATCTCAATCCCTAATAAATTAAAAATATATTATATTTAAATGCCCATAAACCTTGCAAGAATATTGATATGTTTATTTTTATTTTCTTATTACAGCAAATAAAATATAAAATTATTATTTGTATACTTAAAAAAAAATCTCAAGATATCTTATGCTCAAATATCAACTTTGGATTCTCATACTTGGGGAAGCAATAGATAAAAAATAAATAAAATGAAAGTGATTTAAAAAAAATTAAATATATGAATTTGAAATAAATTAAAGATTAAAAATAAAAATAAAAATGTAAATTTTAAATTGGTTATAATTTCAATGAGAAATGATTGAAAAAGGAATTTCTTTTAATATTTAAGATGGAGAAAAAGTGAAAATTGTAACTTTGGATTGTAGAATATATTTGAAGTGGAGTGCTTCTTTGAAAATGTCTATTTTTCAATTCCCAAATAATACTATATTAATGCAAGAGTCCTAGATGAAATTAGATTTATTTATAGTTTTCATATTGAATCCTCGATCTTAATGTTTAATGTATACCGATACCTAAGTAAGTAAAATGAGAGAAAATGAAGTGTTCTTTTGATTCAAGGTTGCTGCTTATTACATAGTTTATGTATAAATTGATCACAAGCTGTATGATGATCAATGTCCAATCTTAATGGTGAGAATAGGCACTAAATTATACAAGATGAAAATGAAGGTTACAAGATGGTTGATCAATGTCCAATCCTATATGGTGAGAATAGACACTAAATTATGCAAGATGAAAATGAAGGTTACAAGATGGTTGATCCATAAAATAGCTCAAAGTAATAATAGAATCATGTTAAATGTGGAGAGAATTATAATGATAATGATAAAGTTTATGAAAAAGTGACTTCCTTGACAAAAATCCAAGTATGTCTAAGGCATGCTTTGTAAGCCTCCTCTATTGTTTTTCTATAGATATACCTTTTACAAACTCTAAGGTCAAGAATATAGATATTGGTGAATATGGATATTGGATGGTAGAAGATTGTCAATTTATTTAGGACAAAAGTGTTCATAAGAGTCAAATTTTTACTTTTTTTTTTAAATAGAAAGCCTTCATGTTTTTTTAGCTAAAGTCAATGACTTACTTTCCCCAAAATCCCCTTATCCCACTCCTGGAATCTATTCATATCTATCAAGATTGGGCTTCAAGGTTTGGAGTTAATGTGTTATCACTCTTGAGACATGACACTCTGAGGATTCCTAGTTTTAGATTCCAAAAGCAACCTCCCTTTGAGAAACAAACACGGGACAATGATGGAAAAATCCCATCGATTTACTGCTTGACAACACCCCAATAGGTGATTCAAACCTTTACTTATCAAGATTGTTGGTTGTCATGCTTCACCAAATGCATGGAAGACTAAAACTCGAGGAAATGACATTTTTTATGAGAAATGTTAGTCCCCATGTACTTAGATTTGGTTTACCAAACTTTTACATGCAAAGGCTTACCACTCATTGCACACTTTTATAAACACACCTAACTAATGTCAAATTTGGTACTATAGTTCACACAACCAATAAACACACGTTGCATTTTCTCACAAAGGTCATTATTTTTACCATAATAATCGCAAGGCCTCCTTATAGAGCTTCTAATGTCAAATTTGGTGCTAACATGATTTAAGGTTCACACAACCAATAAACACACATTGCATTTTCTCACAAAGGTCATTATTTTTACCATAATAATGGTAAGGCCTTCTTGTAGAGCTTCTTCACAGATATTGATTGCCAAGTTAACGCTATGTTAAATACTAATTAGTAACATAGGTTCACTACTAATAAGAATATAATATATCTTACACATTTCTTCATATAAATTAATGACTGCACATACATGAAACAAGATATTTGTAGAAAAACTTAGTTAACTGAAAAATTGTAAATATACAACAATAATACAAATTTGCCTTCAATAATATAAATAAAAAATGATTTAATAATCTATAAAAAACAACAATTTATAACTCTTTAAGTTATAGCTGACACATAGGCGATAGCCGGCACATATGCGATAGCCGACACATAGCTATAACACATTCCTACGACAAGCAAGAGGATATTTGTGCATTAGTCGACGACAGACTCGATCAATGGCTGCATACTTTGACAAAATACACTTGAACATGTCAAACTTCGATAAAAAACATACACTAGTGGATTTGGACCCAAAATCCGACGACCTCCGACGAAAAAGGGCTGTTTCGTCGGATTTCATGATAAAAATTTCAAAATTTGATGATTTTTTTAAAATTGATAGAAGGCAACATCGGATATCCAACGGATATGCCGATATCTGATGGCTTTGTGGATATCCGAAAACATATTAAGCCTTACGCTGTCGGATATCCGAAACCAAGCTATATCACCCAATGATGTCGGATATCTGACGTCAAAATTCCAACGGTAACTAGGTTCAAGGCGTCGGATATCCGACGGAAGCTTGAATTTTAAAACTTATAAATAGTGAAACATTCCGACATGTTTGCTATACAAGCAATGGTTTGCAGAAGTTTTTTTATTCAACGGACTGTTTTTCATTATTTCCATTGTAATTTTTGTGATTCAAGCGAGAGAAGTGTGGAGCTTCATTTTCTAATATTGATAATCTTCACTCAAGCTCTTTACGATAAAATGTCAACTAGCAATATTCCTGATCCAAACGAACAAAATCGACAATTGCTTGCTATATTGTGGGAAGGAGTTGAAAGAAGGGGTGATGCGAAATGCTATTGTCCATGTAGTCAATGCAGGGGCTTTAAGAGGAGAATAATTTTGATCACAACAGCCAGAAAACATTGTAGAGAGCATGAGCACGCCGAGGGGGGACATGCATACCATCCATTTGTAAGTTTTGCATTATATATGTTTTTATTTTGATTGCTTTTGTAAATTTTTGTATTGATCGTGGTTTCAATAGATGGGGACTAACATGGACAATAAATATTATTTTAATATTAAATATTTATTATAATATTTTTTTTTTCTTTTGTGCATGTTGAATCTAGGGTATAGTAGAGTAAGTACTCATTTATTTGTTCGTTAGTGAGACTAACCCACTCACCGGGGAAAGCACTTAACTCTCTATATTTGTGACACTTTCCATCATGACAATAGAAATAACGACTATATTGGCATGTTATAATTTCTCTTATATTGTCCCTATATAAATTACCATAGCATCATTTATCTTACCTTAGTGCAAGATTACAATATGAGAAATTTTGGGTTATATTTGAGTAGCTTTGCTCAGTAATTGGGTCAATTATTATGTCTCAAGGATAGTTTGGATGCACCTATTTGACCAACAGTACAATTGGCCGTTATTCTTTTCATTCCAACAGGACAAAATTTGTTACATTTTAAATGCATCACATAAATGTTTACATTTTGCGTTTGAATTTCTTATATTAACTTTTATCTATTGATGGTTTCATGTAATTATAAAGGAAAGACATCCTAGGGAACTTTGTCCGGAGGAAGTGCTTCCAGAACAAGTACCGGAAGCTATGAATATTAATGGAGAACAAGTTAATGATCATCACATTGAAGAAGATGATCATACTGCTAACATAGTTGAAGATGATGTTACAAATAATTTGATCCATGATTCATTTAATGTTGGAATGGATGTTGATGATGATGATGATAATCATGAAAATGATGAACATTTTGATGATATTCATGATATACCTCTTCTTGATAAGGCATATGAACCCCTTTATGAGAGCTCCAAGACAAATCTTCTCTCTGCTATATTGTTGATAATGAACTTGAAGGTTATGAATGGTCTTTCAAACATATCAGTCACACGGATGTTAAGGTATGTAATATATTCCATCACAAAATAAATATGATTGTGTATTTTATTGTTAATTCATATATAAGTCAAATTATTACGGTTGAAATTTATTTCATTAATATTATTTCTCTATTATATTAACTAGATTTTTATTTTAATTTGTTGTAGCATGATAGGTGAATATTTGTTACCACCGTCAAATATTTTACCTCACTCATATCGATATTTATCTGCCATGATGAAAGAAATTGGAATGTAGTACGAAGCAATTCATGCATGCCCTGATGACCATGTTCTATATTACAATCAGCATGAATTTGCAATAGAATGTCCTGAATGTCATATCAGTAGATATCACACAGATCAAGTAACTAAAACGGTGCCTCGCAAGGTTCTATGTTATATTCCCATTATTCCACGTTTACAACAACTGTTTAGGTGCAAAAACATAGCGCAGTTTATGGATTACCATGCATGGAACAAAAGTCGGGACGACATTATTCGGATGCCTGCGGATGGGTCTGCATTTAGAGATATGGAGGAAAAATGGCCTCACTTTAAAGAAGAACCTCGTAATCTTAGGATTTCTTTGGCAGCAGATGGTGTCAATCCATTTGTAGAGATGAGATCTGTTTACTCAGTGTGGCCTATTTTTGTTATCAACAACAACATTCCTCCATGGTTGACAATAAAGAGGGAGCACATAATGTTGTCGATGTTTATTCCAGGTATGAACCCTGCAGTTTTTTTTAATGTAGTGGTAATATCTCATTTGTCATATTTTTGTCGCATAATGTCATATATATATTTAAGGTTTTTCTATTGTTCCATATGGTTTCATATATATAATCTAAATGGTACGTCTCATAATTATATTTTTTATATGTTCAAAACAATCAGGTAAGTACCAATTCAAAGATATGAATGTATATATCGAACCTCTTATTGACGAGCTATTGAAGTTATGGAATGGCATCACTATGTATGACATATCTAGACCAATACGACAAAGGCAATTTCAATTCCATGAAATGCTTGTATGGATAATACATGATGCCCCAGGGTTAACCCATTTTTGTGGTATGTAATTAGAAGTTCCACTTTATTTGCATTTAATTTTACGAACTACTAGTTAATATACTACGCACGTATTTAATGGCATCATGTATGGACAATACATGATGCCTCAGGGTTAACCCATTTTTGTGGTATGTAATTAGAAGTTCCACTTTATTTGCATTTAATTTTACGAACTACTGGTTAATATACTACGCACGCATTTTTTTCTAAATAATCCAGTCATTTTGTATATAATTATCATTGACATAGATATTCCATCTCTTTATGTAGGTCTTCAAACAAAGGGGAAATTTGCATGTCTAGTTTGTGGTCCTAAAATCAAATCTCGTCGTTCAAAAAGCTTAGGAAAGGAGGTGTTTGATGAGTATAGGCACTTCCTCTCTAAGAATCACAGGTATCGAACTACCGAAAAACATTTGTTCAATGGCAAGCAAGAGACTACATTAAAACCGCAGAGAATGACACCTCGCCTATGGAAGTTGCAATATAATAGAAATCGTCAAGGTACATATAATGAATCATCGTATATGTTATGTTATATTGTATTTTTTAATATTGTGTGTTGTTTACTGTAATTGACATTGATTTATGTAATTTCCAATTGATTGTCGTTCATGTGATCATGAATGAATTAATGGGCTTCCACGAGGAATGAAGAGTTACCCTAAACAATTTAGTAGGTTTCCCTACTATGAGCACCTACAAATTGCTCATCTATTTGATACAATGCATATCGAAAAGAATGTGACTGAAACATTATGGCGAATATTGGATGGAAGGAGTGACAAAGAGAAAATTGTCAAAATTTGCAAAGACATTCAAGATAGAAACCATGCAATGAAAGACGTCTTTCAATTTCATAGAAACGGAGAGCAAATTAATATCAACTCACTTCCATTGATGTTAACAGACCAGCAAAGTAATGTTGTAAAAGAAGTCATTCGAAAAATTAAATTTTCCACCGGATTTTGTGCGAACATGAAGAATATCATAACAAAGACAGGTGATTTCACAGGGGTGAAGACTCACGATTGGCATGTCTTCATGAAGGTAATTATTATGGCATGGATTTAATTTTTTTTTCCTATTCCAATCAATATGCAGGTTGGTATATTTTTTGTTTGTCTACTCTAATTTGTGGATAAAATGAAACGATTTGTATATTATTGTTACATTATGTTCTACCTCTCTCTATCCCGGACAACTTCGACAACAATGTCAAGCAAATAATATATAGTCTCAGGAAATACATGAGGTAAGTGGTGATTTTATCCATGCGCTTACTATTTTTTTAATTCAACATTGAACTTACATTTGTTTTTCGTTCTCTAATTCATGTTACTTAATATAATGTTTTTTTTCCTTTAATCTCTTGATTTGGTTGTCATGTCACTTGTAGATGGTTGTCATCTAAAGAATTCGATAAATAAGACATAAAGTATTGGAGGAGAGAAATTCCTCATCTCATGTGTGAAATGCATAAACATCTACCTTCGGCATTTTTCAATGCATAAGAACACTACCTCATACACCAAGTTGAGGAGATTGAACTGTGCGGACTTGCGCACTCAAGGTCCATGTGGATGGTTGAGAGGAACTTGAAATTTATGAAGGGTTTGGTCAGAAAACGAGCATATGCTGAGGGTTCTATGATGGAGGGATATATGGTATACCAAAACATGATGTATATTAGTGAATATCTTCCTAAATTAGCAAAAAAGCTCAATTTACGTCGCATTTGTGATCCGGAATCCAATAAGAGTTTCAAAGGGGAGTACCTGAAGGGGAAAGGTAGATCGAGGAAGGTGAAAGGTAATATAACACATTTGACTGGTGATTTTTATGTATATATAATATCATACATATTCTATTTTTATATTCAGTATTTTGAATCAATTTAGAGTGTAATATACTTTGTTAAGTTACTATACATTTGTATTGAATTTTAATTTTATTGTCAACAAACAGTTGGTCGAGAGTGGGATGCGATTCATTTATACATCGCAAACAATATTGACTGGCTGAAGGTATGGATCGAACGATGTGAACAGTATGGTCATGGAATATCATGGGAAGGCGTGGTTTCATTGGTTAAAGTTGCACATTGCAATGGAGACACCAATCTAACACAAAGGGAAATCGATTTAGCAAGAGGTTTAAAAGATAAGCAGGTAAGCATATTAATCATCCACACTATTTTTTTTTTGTAAAAAATAATGTCGTTGTACATCACGCTCATTTTTTTCCTTGTATGGCATTATAAACATACACTAGTTAATCATAAATATTGGATGATCATTATGTAATCTTTTCCTATATGGCTTGTTGTAGGTAAAACACCATAAGGATATGTGGTGCATTGGATGTAGATATCGCATAAAAAAGTTGGATGAAACAAAGAAAACATCTGATTGTGGGATATCTACAGTCTTTGAGGTGACCAATGTTTCTTCTAGAAGTGACAGACATCCAGAACTCTCTGAAAATCGATACTATGGGTATCTGGAAGACATTCTTCAGTGTGACTTTAACTCCTTCATGTTGAGATATTGTAACTTCAAAGAATATTATAATTGTACTTTATTATTCCGGAGATGTTTCATTCCTCTGTGAAGATCTTATTGTATATCCGGAGATGTTTATTCCTCCGTCGAAATGTGGTAACTTGGGTTATTAGACTTCCCTAGTGGGGGTCGGCCCTGTATGTGTTATGTGGGTCAAAGGGTTATTAGACCACCCTAGAGGGGTCGTCCCAGTCAGCTTTAGTGGGGTATTTAACCCAATGGTTAAATACGAGCCTACATGATTTGTGTAAAAGACAAGTCAGAGTAGTGTATAAATAGAGGAGGTGTATTCCTCATTTTACACACACACTCACTCACTTGAGAGTAGCGCACTTGTGGAGGAGAGGTCTGCTATGGTGGAGGAGGAGATCATGTCTTTGGTTTGAATCTTTGTATATTGTTGGTCATCTATATTGAGGAAGCTTTGCTGGGTTTTCTACCCCATGAGGGTTTCCCAGGATAAATCTGTGTCTCTTGTGTTTTTGTTGTGCTTGTTGTTTCTTCAGTGATCCTGTATATGCTATTATTGTGAAATGGAATGAAATGATGCTATTTTCTGTCTTAGCATATTAAATCTTAACATGGTATTAGAGATAACCTGAAGGAAGGCAATGTATGGCACTTACAACACTTGCTTCACTTGCGACAATTTGAAGGTTTGGGTTTTACATAGAAAAAACTAGTCATCATGGAACTTTCGCTATAAATCCATTTATGCGAAGGTTCAGGATCTGAAAAGTTTATAGGTCGTAGATAACATCCCGAGGTACCTTGTGGCCAAAGGGAACCCTCAGATTCGTTGTACTTTTTGAGTTATGATCAATACAAGTTAGGGTTTCTTCCTCTTCCAGATCTCAATCAAAATCAGGTGACCTAGGAAAAAAGGTCATAAATTGGGCTAGAAAGCTCCAAATGAAATTTTGTAAAAAGTGACAGGTAGTACACAGACTGTACTATCTCAGGAAACTTTTTCAGAGGCCGAAGATGAACCAGTGACACGTGGTATGCCGTACAAGTTTGCTCTCCTATTTTATCCCATAAACAGGTCACGTTGCGACACTTGGCATAACGTGGGCTAGGAAGCTCCAAATGAAATTTTGTAAAAAGTGACAGGTAGTACACAAAATGTACTATCTCAGGAAACTTTTGCAGAGGCCGAAGCTGAACCAGTGACACGTGGCACTTCATACAAGTTCGCTCTCCTGTTTTATCCCATCAACAAGTCAGGTTGCGACACTTGGCATAACTCTCTCTCCGAAAATCCAATTGAGGTCAGACCTGTCGGGATGAAAAGATGACAGGTCAGGATACCACAGAAAAAAATTTCAGACCCTGTGGAGCGAAAAGTTCGGGTTATAGCAAAAATAATCAGGTACATATTTCTGTCAAAACAGAATTATTTTTGGAGCACCTTCATTCATGGCTTCCGGAATTTAGGGTTTCGGAGAAAGTTAGAATTTTTGCAATCGGAATCCACGGCTGAATGCTACTCAGGAAAATCAAAATTTAGAGACCAAGATCGAATTTTTAGTTGGGTAGAAGACCGGGCTTGATCAAACCCTAGTTCGGGATTTTGATCGGAAAGATGGAAAATTAAGGCTTCAGCAAAAGTTGGAATTTTTGAAGTCTGTAACCACGGCTGGAAGCTCCTCAGAAAAATAAGATTTTAGAGCCTTGGATCGAACCTTTTGATTGGACATAAGGGTGGGATTCATCAAACCCTAGTTCGGGTTCTTGTCCAGAAGATCCAGAAGTTTCGAAGGCAATTTTGAGGGGTCAAATTTTGGAGATTTCAAAATTGAAGTATGCTAGTTTGATCAGCTCAGCAAGACACATCCTTCCATCCATTCAAAAGTGTGAAAGTCAAAGATTGAATTTTTAGGGTTTCTCTAGCAAACCCTAATCAAGCTCCAGATCAAGTTTCAAGGGGAGTTAAGGCTAAGTCCTTACATAAGAAGACTACAAGAAGTCTCGACAGGTATGACTTAAGGAGGTTCAGGTATGTCTTGAAATCTGATCCTTGATTAAGTTCATAATGTGTTTGTCTTCATATTATTTATTAGTACAATCGTGATTAATGTTAGAATTGTCTTATCACCCTAGTAACAGTATGAATACATGTGAATGATCGAAGACATTCATTGATTAGGGCTATATGATTTTACTAATGCATTATGGTGTTGTGTGAGGTTGATGTTGTCTACTAACAAGATACAGGTACATCACAAAAGACAAATCAAGTTCCATGACCATGACAACATGAAGACAAAGACTCATCCATAATCTTTGTTCTACTTACGAGGTATGTATGACTTTGTTATATTATGCTTAACCTATGAGACATGCAGGTTCTAGCTCAGGATCTCTAAATCATTGAAGAGATTGTTTAGGTATGTTGTACATAACTAAGCAGGTTTACTAATCCAGGTATGTTTTTCCTATGTCAAGTTAGAATCTTACCTTGTGTTAGGATCCCTTATATAAGTATACTTGGTATGATTGGTTATGCTTATTCATAAAGTTAGTAATCAAGGGTTTATGCATATTATGTCTCTTATCTTGATGATTTAATTAACTAGAAGAGTACTATGATCAAACAAGAATATGCATGAGTAAAAGAAGACTTCCTTGAAACCCTGAATACTAATGATCATGACTATACATATTCAAGATTATTTAGAATTAGAATGTTTTGATAATATTGAGAATATACTAATGAATGTATGTTTGTGTATGAGATCATGATGATGACACTAGTGCACACTTGAGCATGCACAGTGGTACAGAATAAATAGAAGTTCAAAAGACATATAGAAGATCAAACGAGAGGCAACCACACAAACATAAAAGATAAGTATTTGAGTTGTTATTTGAAATAGTAAATGATATTGCTTGTATGCATATTTGTATTCCTAGAATATATGATGCCGAGTGTAAACATTCATAGAGCATTGAACAGTATACTACTAATATGCATATGATTGGTAAGTTGGACAAACATTCCATTGTTGCTTATCTAGAATGAAACCTCTTTGCTGACATGCTGAGAGCTGTGCACACTCTCGATAGTATGTTCTGGTAGAGATGGAAGGCATCTAGATAGCCACTGTATGCATACAGGATATGGGAAAGTGTTGTGCCAAAGTATTGGTCAAAATAGTTGCATAACTATGTAAATGATATCTGTGTGCATAATAGGTTATCATGTCAATATGATTTGATGATTATGAAGTATTACTAATCATGTACTTAATTTTGATTTGTAGGAAAGATCATGATGAATGATGAACACTGAACAAGCGATGGATGTTCAACAAAAATATTTTCAAATCAAACACACTATAGAAGGCTTGTGGCTAGAAGATTCTCTTAGAAAGAGGAAGAGAATCATGATGAGATGTTTGCTCCAAGTGGCTAGATAAGACCATTCTCTTAATGGTGTAATTAAAGAAGAAGTGTGAATCAGGTTCTGTATGGGTTCCCAGGATCGATAGTAAATTGATGAGCTTAATGATTACCATGGGTGATGTGGATCTCAACCTTTGCTACAAGGTTGAATATGATTTCTATACACAGATGCAAGAAGGAACTCACCACAAAGTTCGAATGATGTTGAGGCTGATATCAGTAGACCCATCTGATGAGAGATGGCACAGATAGATGGCTGCAGAAATGAAAATGAAAGATCTCAGATTGATGCATTACTTTCTAGGTCTAAAAGTATGGAAAGGCTCAGAAGGAATCTTTCTCAACCAGGGAAAGTATGCCGAGAAATATTAAAAGGACTTGATATGTTGGAATGACCACTCTCATGGATTCCAACTTGAAGCTGTTAGTGAATGACTCATCAGAGTTAGTGTATATAACTCTATATAGACATATTATTGGGTCGTTGATGTATCTGACGAATACTAGGCCAGATATATACCTTGCTGAGAACACCTTGAGTCAGTATCTAGTGGAAACTAGATATGTTCACCTGATAGTTGCAAAAGCATGTGATGAGGCATCTAAAGGATATGATAGACTTTGATCTATGCTATCTTGGAGATCATGACTTCATATGACTACACAGATGTTGATTGGGCAGAAAGTGTATCAGACAGGAAGAACACATCGAGAGGATGTTATTGTCTGGGATTAGCCATGATCTCATGGTATAGCAGGAAGCAGTCTAGTGTGGCTCTCAGCACAACTGAAGCAGAATACATAGTTTCTTGCTCTGCTAGTTGTGAAGCAGTATGGCTTCTGGATTGTTTGACTTAGAGATAGACCCAACTGTGATCCTATGTGACAAACAGAGTTGTATCAAGATGGCAGAGAATCCAGTGTTCCATGATATGGCGCTGAAAGGAACTATAAATTTTGAATTTGTAACAAGTTGCCGATGTACTAACCAAACCTCTACCTCAAGTGAACAAGTTACCGATGTACTAACCAAACCTCTACCTCAAGAAAAGTTTGAGTATTTTCCGAGACAAGCTTGGTAGGACCCTCCTCGAGAGGGGGAGTGATGTGGTCACTTATGACGAGATTGCCTACATTGACAGTGAGGTCGATGATGTGGATACCTATATTAGTGATGCCGACAGAGAGGTTGGTGGATGGTCCTTAGACAGGGTCTAAGTTGACGAGGGGATTGCATCATCCTTGAACACATGTTCTAAAAGGATCCGTAGACATATGTCTCCGAGAAAGAAGAGGGCTTGCATCATCCTTGAACACATGTTCTAAAAGGATCCGTAGACGTATGGTCTTCGAGAATGAAGTCCGTAGTGGACAGGAGAGGATTGTATCATCCCTGGACTTCAGTTCTAAAGTGATCCGTAGACAGATGTCTCCGAGAATGTGGTCCCTAGTGGACGAAAGGATTGTATCATCCCAGGACTTCAGTTCTAAAGTGATCCGTAGATAGATGTCTCCGAGAATGTGGTCCCTAGTGAACGAGAGTATTGTATCATCCCTGGAATTCAGTTCTAAAGTGATCCGTAGACAGATGTCTCCGAGAATGTGGTCCCTAGTGGACGAGGGGATTGTATCATCCATGGACACATGTCCTAAAAGAGATCCGTAGACATATGTCTCCGAGAAAGTGGTCCCTAGTGGACGAGGGGATTGTATCATCCATGGACACATGTCCTAAAAGAGATCCGTAGACATATGTCTCCGAGAAAGTGGTCCCTAGTGGACGTGATAGGACTGCATCATCCCTAAGCGTTTGGTTCAAAATGTACGTGACAGGATTGCATCATCCTTGGACTTATGTCCTAAAGAGATAGGGATTGATCATCCCGTAAGTGGATCAGGATTGCATCATCCTTGGACTTATGTCCTAAAGTGATAAGGACTAATCATCCTGTAAGTAGATTGGGATTGCATCGTCCCTAGACATGGTGAGGTTACTTAAAGTGATAAGGACTAATCATCTTGTAAGTAGATTGGGATTGCATCGTCCCTAGACATGGTGAGGTGTCTTAAAGTGATAAGGACTAATCATCCTTAAGTAGATTGGGATTGCATCGTCCCTAGACATGGTGAGGTGTCTTAAAGTGATAAGGACTAATCATCTTGTAAGTAGATTGGGATTGCATCGTCCCTAGACATGGTGAGGTGTCTTAAAGTGATAAGGACTAATCATCCTGTAAGTTGATTCGGGATTGCATCATCCCTAGACATGGTGAGGTGTCTTAAAAGGATAAGGATTGATCATCCTGTAAGTTGATCTGGATTGCATCGTCCATAGACATGAGAGATGTCTTAAATTGAGAGGGATTGATCATCCCGTAAGTGGATCAGGATTGTATCATCCTTGGACCTATGTCCTAAAGTGAGAGGAATTGACCATCCCGTAATTGGATCATGTGTGTTGCAGGGTATGCTGCTGTTGTGTATACTTGTATCGGTGTGGATACTTGTATTGATAGATGTATTAGTGAGAATACATGCTTTTGATGATAGATGTATTAGTCAGAATACATGCTTTTGATGATAGATGTATTAGTAAGAATACATGTTTTGATGATAGATGTATTGGTGAGAATACATACTTTTGATGATACATGTATTGGTTAATGTACTTGTATGGTTGAGGATACTTATGTTGTAGATCGAGATGATCCAGATGCTGTAGATCGAGATGATCCAGATGCTGTAGATCGAGATGATCCAGATGCTGTAGATCGTGATGATCCAGATGCTGTAGATCGAAATGATCCAGATGCTGTAGATCGAGATGATCCAAATTCTATAGATCGTGATGAACCAGATGCTGTAGATCGAGATGATGTGACGATGTTGATCGTGTTGATCTAGACGACGATGTTGATCGTGTGATGACGATGCTGATGATCGTGTGATGACGATGCTGACGATCGTGAGGATTCAAATATTGATGTTGCTATAGTTGTTTGAGTGCTACAGAAGATAAAGACTCAGTACTGAAGATGTTGATGTTCCAGTATTGAAGATGTTCCAGTAACTGGTTGAGTTACTGATGATGTTGAGAAAGATTCCAATGATTTATAGATGTATCATGTATGATGTTGATGACTCCTTGCTCGTGCAGATGCTGTTATAATATCCTTCTCGTTAAGGGGGAGTGTTGAGATATTGTAACTTCAAAGAATATTATAATTGTACTTTATTATTCCGGAGATGTTTCATTCCTCCGTGAAGATCTTATTGTATATCCGGAGATGTTTATTCCTCCGTCAGAATGTGGTAACTTGGGTTATTAGACTTCCCTAGTGGGGGTCAGCCCTGTATATGTTATGTGGGTCAAAGGGTTATTAGACCACCCTATAGGGGTCGGCCCAGTCAGTTGTAGTGGGGTATTTAACCCAATGGTTAAATACGAGCCTACATGATTTGTGTAAAACACAAGTCAGAGTAGTGTATAAATAGAGGAGGTGTATTCCTCATTTTACACACACACTCACTCACTTGAGAGTAGCGCACTTGTGGAGGAGAGGTCTGCTATGGTGGAGGAGGAGATCATGTCTTGGGTAAGGGTACTACCTCATTATCCTAGACTAGATTCAAAGATGTGGTAAAAAAAAAAAAACATCTCCATCTGATTTGAATCCTTCTACATATGCTCAGTGCACATTTAACAAACAACTTGACCATAGATTCAACCTCCCACAGAATTGAAAAACACCAAACAGAACTGTTAGGAGGCGATGACTGACATTGAAAAACAACTTATCCATAGATTCAACCTCCCACAGAGTTTGACTGATTTTGTATTTTCCACATTCTACCTTGAATTTTTTATGTTGAGCATTGAATATTATGCTTTTCATTGAGTTATTCTATATCCATCATATAAATGGTTCGATCATGATTCTTTATATAGTCTTTATGGGGAATACTTAGTCTATAAATGCTACATGGTCATCACTTAATAATTAAAATACTAGGGATGGTTCTTAAGGCTTAGTACTTCATTTCTATGGTCAACATATAAGATTTAAGGAAATACAAATAAATAATATGGATTATCGACTATACATAGTAACCCACACCCCACACATTCCCTAAAAAGGGAATATTTAGTGTGCAAAGGAGATGTGGCATTCATTTTAAGTATTAAATATGAAACAAGGATGGTTATTGGAGTCCATAGAATGTTTTAGCACCAAAATCCATAGTCTTAAGACAAAATATTTGTCTATAGGGGATCAATGGCCATATGTGACATCGCAAATACATTGAGTAGGGTATATTTGGCCTATATGTTCAATATGGTGGCCATTCTAAGGTTTCATGCACTAGGGATTGCTTGGATGGACTAATCCATAGGAACAAAAGATATGGTTATAAAACGTATCATTTTCCTTTGAGGATCACGCACTTTGAATATAGAAATAAGACCTCGCACATGACTTGCATCTAGATTATTTCATTAGAGGATTCATTGTGAACAAGTTGGGAATTAATCTAATTTTATAGATACGAGTGCTAGAGATGAAAAAAGGCATTGATATTTACAACCATTATGGACTAAGTCTACAAAGTATACATGGAACACATATTTCTCAAACTCTTGTCATTCCAAGGCCCTTATTATGTTTTTTCAACAATCTTGATAATCACATGAATGTATTAGAAGAGGGGCCATGGTTTTTAGGCCTAGATATCCTCTTCATTAGACATTGGTTTCCAACACTCAATGCTATGACCATGTCTAATACCACCACCCTATTTTGGGTGCACATGTAGAATATCACCCTATTTATGTGGGGTTTTCCAATATTAGAATAATTGGAAATTATTTAGGGATATTTCCAAAGGTTGAAATCAACCAAGTCCAAAAAGGGCATCATTATTTGTCCATGCATTTATTTGTAAAGTATTAGGTTGGGATTTTATTAAAAAAATGAATCAATTCATATTAAAAAACAATACATAAAAAACAAATTACCAACAAAACAAAATCGTTTGAGATATGGCGGTAATTTGTGACTGTGGCAAGGGAGAGGGAGTGACCCGATGAGTTAGCAGTTGGAGTGACCAGACGCGCAAGCAGCGAGACAGGCGGGATAGACCAGTGGATAGTTGGATTTTTTCGAGACCACGACTGCCATTGCAGAGGAGACTTTTGTTCCTGGAGGATATCAAGACCTTTACAGAGAGAAACCCCACTCCCATAGGATAATAGAGAGGATCAATTCGCCCAGTGGAGGCCACATTGTGGGTAATTTGTGATTGTGGCAAGGGAGAGGGAGTGACTCGATGAGTTAGCAGTCGGAGTGACCAGACGCGTGAGCAGCGGGACAGGCGGGATAGAGCAGTGGATAGTTGGATTTTTTCGAGACCACGACTCCCATTGCAGAGGAGACTTTTGTTCCTGGAGGATATCGAGACCTTTACAGAGAGAAACCCCGCTCCCATAGGATAATAGAGGGGATCGATTTGCCCAGTGGAAGCCACATTGTAGATCAGTATATTGGCGCACCAGCTGGAGGAGGAAGTCTAGAGGATATTGACGTGCCCAGAGGAGGCATTCCAGCGGAGACCATATTCGATTAAGAGACTGACAATGGAAAAAAAGGGCTCGATGTATTCGTTAAGGACATTAACCATTCTTCCCTGCAACCCCCTTGAATTTTTGAATTGAAAGAGGGTTTTATTACTCTGCTTCTTGAGACCGCCCCATAGTTGGTTTTATTGATGCAAATGCATGAATAAATGCTTGCTTGTTTTCCTGATCAATAAGATGTTACCTTAACTGTGTAAAAAATGAATCCCCTGATCGATATGACCAACAATAAGAAAACCAACAATGTCTAAAAGTGTGGATATGACCCACTTGTAGGCCTTGACCTAGATAGAGGCATAAGCATTGGATCAAAGTGGTCAATAAATAAGTCTTCTTCAACATCATTGAACTACTTTGCCTAGAGGAGTGATGGAAGGAGCATCCAGTATGGGAGAAAAGAGTTCCATAAACTCAGTATTGGAAAAACCCTAAATAAGGCCCTCAGCATCATCTATCTGCTTAGTAATTAATATATGATTTTTAGGTTCCAATTTGCTTCACTTTTCACTGAGAACACGAGCCCATGAATTTGATCCAATAATTCTGAAATACAAAACTAAGATTTTGTTTCCATACCATATCTCATATTGTGTCATACCTTGAACAACACGATTATGTGTCTTTAATTGATGACGTGGGTTTCACAAACAACTGCTTCTCCCCGTGATTCAAGCTCAATTATGTGTCTTTAATTGATTTGACGTGGGTTTCACAAACAACTGCTTCTCCCCATAAGAAATATTAAAACCATAGTTGGTATTTTCTCCTGAATCATCAATCATAACATACTTAATAATTTCCATGTTTTGATTTTTCACTCTTGATAGTGTTTCCCCAACACCCACCTTTCATAGAAACCACTAGGGAAACCAATTTGTGAAGATCAACAATGTGCAAATGTCTCATATTCTGAAAACCAATATTTGTATGCCCCAAACATTCATCCCATAGCATGCCAATGTCTCCAACATTGGCTAACATAGTAACAAATCCTTGCATTTCAAGTACGAAGTCTTTCCCAACTTGTACATTTGAATAGATTCATCACAAATCCCTAAAGCAACCACTTTAAATCCATCATTCACTTCCTTTTCAACCAATTGATTCAGCTTAAAGGTGACCTTCTTGTTGGTGTGTGTGATTAAAAAATAGAAGAAATATTTGACCCAACACCTAGAATATGCATTATGAAGGACATCTCTAGACCCAATGGTATTGATGATAAGTACATCACCACATTCTAAAATTCACAAGGTTGATTTATCACCAATGACCACTCTCTCCATTGTGCTACTATCAACAACCGAAGAAGTGTTGATTCCTAGTCCTATGAGTGGTAGCTTTAGAATTAGCAATCCATTCCTATGAAGAGGAGGGCCAAAATGTTCAGCCAGAATGTTCAATGCACGACAAGATGTGCATTGTGAGAGGATCTAGCAATATCTTCAAGCATTCCCTTGTCAGAACTTGTTTGTTTCCCAAACTCTTTAATCTTTTGAAGACAAGAAATACAATATGTGAAGGTGTGGCCTTCTTTATGACAAAAATTGTATGTGAGTTTTTTCTCCTTTATACTTCTTCAACTCATGCTAAGAAGATGAAGAGATAGCTTTTGAATGAGCTTGACCTCAATAGCTGGTTCTCCCATATTCCTCAATGTGACTTGATGCTAGAGAAGATTAGATAAAACGTCCTCAAGAGAGGGACCTTTTCCATGGATAGTCAAATTAACACTCTGAAAGTCAGCGTTGTCTAAGGAAGGTCAAAATTAGTCAAAGCACAGTCAAACTCAACAAAATCAGTCAACTCAACAAATTCATGTCAGCTCACCAAAATCAGTCAAGTATCATTGCACCGAGTGAAATGAGATGCTCTACAACCCAGTATGGGAGAGATCCTCTAACGTGATATAACGTTTCAACGTTAGTAACAAAATAATTAAAAAAATTCATGTCGGCTCATAAAATAAAAAATTATGGAAAATATTTATAAACAAAAATCCATGTTGGTTCATAAAATAAAATATTATGAAAAGTAATTAAAAAATAGATGTTCGTTTATAAAATATAAACTTAAAACTTAAACCCGGATCTATCAATCAAGAAAGATCAAATTTCTTGAGTTTAAATTTAAAAAAAGAAATACACCTCAAGAAATTGGATCCCTCTCGGTGCTTGATAGATACGAGTTTAAGATGGATCTATGTTGGTAGAGTTTCCAAGAGAATTTTGCTATAAAAAACCTAGCAAAATAAGGGAAAACAATTCACTTTTCCATTAGGTGTTAGTCATCCATAGTATGAGTAGAAGTATGGAGGTGATACTAATATAGAAGAGAGACAAAAGCATATTGTAGAGAACTCTAAAAGGCCATAGTGTCTCATCATGTCAACTCACCATAATTAGAATATGACCTTCTACTTCTATAAGAATAATACAGGTTCTAAGAGGATTTCAAAACTCTAAACCTAACCCTATTTTTAGCTATCAAAAACCTAGCAGAAGGGAAAAAGGATTCACTTATTTATCAGGTGTTGATTGTTCCATAGTTCCATAGTTCTGCTTCCAATAACTTGTTGCAAGGGATAACTGAGGTTTGTGGCCTAAAATTCATAATTATGACTGCCAGAACTTATTCAATGGTTGAAATATGTCCAACATTTGAAAAGATGACCCCCTAAAATATGCCCAACGTTGTTTTAGGGTTTCCTATGCAGCTGCAAGGTGCCCAGAACTCACCAAAACCCTATAAATTTTGATTTCCATTTGAAATTGGTGCAAAATTATCTAAAACCATATAATAGTTATTTTGGATATCAAATAAAGTTGGCCTACAATTGTGTTGCCAGCGGTCTTGAGTTTCAGCTTGGCAATGGTGACCCACGCCAGTCATCACCGTTGCCATGCTGAAACTCAAGACCATTGGCAACACTCCTCGGATCGAGTCACATTGTAATCAGTACTAGTAAATGACTGTTCTTTAAGTTCACAATTATGTCCTGCATAATGAATGATGTAATTAGATGTATTTTATGGTTGCCTGGAGGAAGAGGAGTTGTAGTTCACTATCACTGTGTTTTTGTGAAGAATGATTGAAGAATGTTATAAGTGTGCCTAAAGAATTATGAACACAGATATATACAATTCCTTATATTTATTATCACTTTGTTTTATGTGATGAATTCATTTGCATGACTTGAGTATATCTGAAGCTCTCCTTGAGGTCCCATGAATGAACTTGAACACTTGTTGCATTCATTTGATTTGAAAGAGTAGTTATAGTTTGAAAGAACTCTCTCCTTATCTTAGCTAGCATTCATTGAAAGGAAAGGCTTATTTTATTCATATGCATTTGCATGGTTTGAGTCAGTCATCACACCACGAGTTGCACTTCCATCACCCGACTGAGTAATACAACCATTAAAATTTAACTCGTTAACTCAACACACTTTAACCTTGCTTGAGGATAAAAAGAATTTGTTAGTTAGGTAGGACACCAGGGATAGGCATCCAAATAATTCCCCCTTGTCATTATCATCCGAGACATAGTTGTTGTCCTCTAGGGTGCTAAAATCCTCTTGTACTTATTGACACGGTCATCGACCAGTTTGTGGAGGGGCCTCCTGTTGTTCAGGGTTTAAACCGCCGCGAGATTGAGAACCGGACGGACTCTGTGGAATGTCACACTCCACTTATCCCTAAGGCAACATCAATCATTGTCTTCCTTGTATTCTCCAGCCACGATACTGGTGATACAAGGGTGATAAGGCAGAAGCACTGAAAACCTTTTCCGACGTGTCATGAACGAGGTAGCTTAGTGAATTTTCTACTAGGGCTCTTTTACCCAGGATCCCTTTTGGTAGAGGGATATCCTTCCATTATTGGTCTCTCATTTTGTATTGTTCAACTTGAATTTCATCACCTTGCGAAGGATACAACTTGTTGAGGTCTCCAGCTCTTAGTTAGGAGGTTTTGCTTGCTATTTCACCTTTTTAGAGGGTCTTTTTCTTTTTAGTGCTGCTTGTTGGCATTCTAGCCACTTTTTTCTCAATTCGCTTACTGTGACACCGGTCCCAGTACAGTTTTTTGAGCTTGCTTTTTTGGCTTGCGAGCATTGTCTTTTCCTAGCTCCCCTTCTGCACACTCGGTTTCTTTATGGTTTTTTAGTTCTTACACGGTCAGTTACCAACTATCTAATGATGTGTGATGTCCTCTTCTCCCAGGTCTTCAAGATGGTTGAGTTAGATGGTCTTCTCAAGGGACTAAACACTCCTTGATGGAGCCACTAATGCTTGACCTTAGGAGTAGTCTAGAGGACCACATGATCACATCATCCGTGTGGACTTTTCCGTTTACTGTGATGATAGTCTTTTAGGTTATATGGAACAATGGTACATTTGAGAGAGAGATGATTGGTTGTACCCCACCCTGGTTGATTGTCTTATGGTCCTTCCATTTTGTCGATAATATTTGTGCAGCACCTTGCCTTTTACCTTTTGGGTCTTTTACTCATCTTGGTATATCTTTTGATTTGTACCACCTTTTATGTTTTTGGTATTGTGGGTACTACGGTAGTTTATCCAAATAAGAGGTACACCCCCTTTGTCCAAGTTGTTATGAGTCTTTATACCCACTTCGTACCACCCTCCAGACCTTAGTTAGGAAGCTGGTTGCTTGCTATCATACCTTTTGGTGGTCGTATTTGAGTTACAAGAGGTAGTTACAGGTAGCTATTGCATATAAGTGGTGGTTACAAGGAGCTATTGCATATAAGAGGTAGTTGCAAGGAGCTATTGCATATATTTGACATTATTTGACCTTCCATCTCTTTGGCATGTCAAATAATAGGTAGTTACAAGGAGCTATTGCAATATAAATTTGACCTTATTTGTACATTCCCCAAAATGGTTGATTTACTTTTGGTCCTTACACCCTGTTGAGTATTGGTCTTGTGGTAGATTGTCCTTTCATTTTGGCCCTTTCATTTTTTTGTGGTACCTTTCCTATCACCTTCTGGGTCTTTTACTGATATTGAGTTATCTTTAGATTTGTACCGAATTTTATGTTTTTGGTCTTGTGAGTATAACTATGGACGTAGTTTGTCCTCATTTGAGGTAGTACACCCCCTTAGTCCCAACGTTTATGAGTCTAATTTATACCCACTCTTTTCTTTTTGACTTGTACCTTACTGGTTGGTTTTTTTACCCTTTGGTTTGTCCTTATACCTTATTGGAGGCCGTGAGTCTCTTTGGCCTCAGTCTGCTGGCTGTCAGATCATCTTTATTGTGATTGTACTGAGCCTTTTGATTGTCATTGACTTTCTTTGAGTGGTCATATCATAGCCCAGTCATCTCTCTCTCTCTGGTTTGTACTAACCCTATAATAGGGTCACTTGGTTCCTATCGTTGACTGGCCTCTAAGAGGAACAGTCATTTTTGAAAGTAACTCTTCTGAGTATATTACAGGAAACGTCTACACCCAGGTAATCAAATATGTTTTGGTTATAAGACTTAAATAATCAAATTGTTGGTAATCAAATATTGGTAAATAATTTGAATTAAGTAGTTAAGACTTGTCCTGTCAAACAAAATTGTTGGTAATCAAATTATATTTGTTGGTAAACAATTTTAAGAGTGGTGAAACTCCTCGATTGAACTTGTGAGGAAAATTATCTTGGAGAATAAGTGTCCTGATAGAAAACTGAGTAGAACTATGACTTTATTTGATGAACCATGGATTTATCATAAGAACAGATTGCACCAGTCTTCCATGTGTGCTAAACAACACAATAAAATTTTCAACAGAAAAAGGAAAGTTTGCAAGATGGCAAGCATTGTTTTGATTTTATAATTGTACTATTCATGAGCACATTTCTGGGAAAGCAAAAGGCATTCCTGCCTTTTTAACAAGAGAATATTTGACATAGAAGTGTGCTGTTAATTTTTTAGAAGCGATCCTGAAATAAGCGATCATGGTGCAAGCGAGCACGAGGAAAGCGAGCATAGAAGGTTAAAGAGGAATCCAGTGGGCCCATAACCCACAAGCACGGGGGGTTCACTAGTGAGGCAATATCATATCACGTCCATTCATATTGGGGGTTTGAATACTCTTAAAAACCTCAAAAATATATTGCCCTGTATTAAGGGGTTTTTTTTAATTTGACATAGTAATATAAATATTGGGGGTTATTTTATTTGGGTGGGCTAAGGAATAACCTCCAAATCGTTGGATGGATTCATACCTCCAAATCGTTGGATGGATTCATACCTCCAAATCATGGGCTCAATTCATACCCACCTAAAACTTAAGGACCCTCCATTTTTATTTGATATTTATTATGATCCTAAGTTTTGCATAAATATGATAATATTGTACCAATGATAATATCGATGGAAGTATCTTCGGATCACTGGCCTTGATCCATACCCATTTAATAGCTTATTTAGGATTGGTTTGAATTGATACATTATATTTTTTTTCATCTTTAAGTTAATATATTTAGCTAATTGGGAGTTTCAAAGTTTCAGAGTTGTATTTTATTTTTTGTAGGCATTCGAGTAAAAAAAAAACTAGATATAACCCAAGAAAAGGTAACTAAATGTCGTTAATTTCCTTGATGGAAAGAATAAATGTAGAGGAAGTGGAGGAAATTCATTGCATCTTGTGAATGATCCAAATCCAAGCTATGCACATGATCATATGGTGTTATTGGAAAGTAAGAGGAATTTTTCTATGTGCATTTGGGTTCAAACATCAATGATGTTTATTTTGATAGGAAGGTAGGGGAGTCCATCCACGAAAGGGTTTCAATTTTGAATTTTTATGGAGTTTAATTTATTAAGATTAGATAAAACATGAGCTCTTTATGTCTATACTTATATTTACATGATATAAAATTGCTAGATTAGCATACTGTGGTGTGAAACATTTGCAATTCTGCTCTTTTCTAAGCATTGCACTAACTATTGGACTATCAACCTTTTACATTCTTTGTTATGTTGATATCTTGACTGGGTTTCCTTTTACACATTTCCCTTCCCAATACTATTTCGTTGGGTCTTCCACTATCCAACGCTACAAATTGATCAGTCACCCCTGCAATCCTGGTTGGATCATTATTAGCATTATACTATTATTTTATTTAGCATCATGTTTGCTTATACTAAGATGTGTTAGGGATCATATTTTTTACAACTTGATAATATGATATAAAGGGGGTATTAAACATGGGTTGATAAAAATGGATACATACAATATATGGTGAAACTATGGGTTTTCTTAATTAGAAAGGCATATTGGGAGGGGGGTTCAACAATAAAATTTTAGGAGGAATTTTGCAATATTAAGTGAAATTAGGGATATTCTTTAATATCATGCGAACGACCGTGCTATGTTACAAGTTCACTAAGTGAACCCCCCGTGCCCACAAGTAAACATGAAAATATCTGCTTGGACCGGAGGAAAAAATCATATCTATACTATCAATGATAATATGAGTTGGCTGGATTATATGCAAGACTGGAAACCTAGGTGGGAGTTGAGACATGCTGAAGTGTTAGATGATAACTTACAGGGATCTGATGCTTTTATTCGACTAGTGCCAGAACCCAGAAGAATGCCTATGGGATCCAGTATTGTACCAGAGATGATTTACAACAACTCCCTCAGAAAAGCAGCTGATGTAAGCAATTGGTTAACACACCTCTACCATGATCTTAACTTAATCGCGATGGAGGGCTCTACACCTCACCCCGGGCTACAACTAGACCAACAATACTACTGTATTAACCGGATACATTCTTTGGAATCATGGCCACATCAAGATGCTAGTCTCTTATTTCCAAGTACTACACACACTTATGAAAAATATAAAAAATTATTGTGGAAATTCTTGAGAAAAGAAAATACAGATAGAACATATTATACCATGCTAAAGTTTGGACCTCAAATGACACATATCCATGAGGATCCTGGATGGCTTGTCCCTGATTGGACTAGAGACTGGTGGTGCTCATTCGGCATCAACCTGACAGCATTAGATCCAGGTGCTATTTATAATCTAAAACGGGGAGTTGGAGAATCTCTCGAACAGGTCAAAGATATTTTGCAGACAAAGCTTACTGAGGCTCAAATCCTTGGGTACTACGTTAAAAATGAATGACAGTGGCTTGTCAAAACCCACAGACGTCCACACGCATCAGAATAGATGCGTGGTCCTGAGGTCTGTTTATTCAAAGGCATGGGTTGTTGAATCCAATGTCTTTCGAGAATTATATGGTCCCCCATACTCTGATGAGTTGTAAATATCTCAAAAGTATTTGGCTATGAGTGGGGCCTGTCCATTCAAATTGTCATAAAGATTGAAAATAAAGTATTTGTAACTATGTCATGATAATATAAAGAAAGCCCTACTTTTCTCTATGTCAATATGATTGAAAATCTATGTTATGAATTAAATACCCTAAGTCAATATTACAAGTAATTATCCAAAGGAATCATTAGTTGGGAATATGACTGAAAGCTCCCATTTTTCAAAACAACTTACATGTTTACGGTTACGTTTTTGCTTAATTCAGTTACTTTTAGTCATCTAAGAAGACCATGCTTGAATAAGATTATACAAGTTCCACAACATTATACAAAATATTGTTTTTGAATATTTTTGAACACTTATTAACCACCTAAAATATCTTAGTTTTGAAAGTCATAAAAACTTTTAGACGTTTTCCATAATGGCTAGTGATATTTATTTTATATTATTATTGCTGAATATAAATATCTTACTAAATGTGACTGGACTTCAACTACCGAGTTGATGAACCCAAACTGATGGGATGAGAGATACTTTAGGGCTATGACGACAAAGCTGATAGTTGTATGGTTTGATATGGGAGTCAAGACACAAAGGAGCAATAAAAGAAAGCTCATAATTGCGTGAATTTGTACTCATAAGAAAGATAAAGTGATCGTCTTCCTCATCGTTTGAATTCCTACATATTGAGAAAGGGAATGAGGATCAAGTAACATTATAAAAGGCGCTATATGTCACCTTTTAAGAGGCGCTATGCCTTGCGGTCGTATCTAAATTGTTTTCCCATGGTGCAAGTAGAACCAAACAGGTATTTGTCAGATATGTCTTCCTCGAGCGAGGGGAGTTTAGGAAGGCTAGAGGAAAGTGAGACATCCAGTAGGTCTAGAAGAGTTGTATCAACTAGATGTCAAAAGACCAGAAGAAAATTCAATAAACGCAATGAATTTTTTCACGGTCGAGGGGGGTCATGTTCCTTTGGTGATGAGACAAAAGACGACCTCGAGGTGCCCTTGAGGTACAGACATTTAGTGAAACAATGGGTACCCAAGGATCTTCCTCAACCAAACACATATTTTTGTGTGAACGAGAGGATATATCGAATAGCACCCTCTTCAATACATGGTTTCGGGTTGTTCAGCATGGATGGCATAAGGGTCCCTTACAACACATGTACAGAATTGATGGAGTATGTTGGACCCTGTTATAGCTACACAGATTGGATGCGCCTGGTCCAATTTACAAAAAGTATGCGTAGCTATGGATTGTCAACAAACTATTTACAGTTGAAAGACAAAAATCAAAATAAAGGAGCAACGTTGAACATGGACGGAAGGCCAAAGGCCACAGGGAATATTGCGGGGTTTATAAACAGTACACAACCAGTGTCTACAATTAAGCAACCAAACTACGAATTTGAGGGGCATGAAGGAAACCATGTTTTTGTAGTTGCCATTAAATCAATATCTGCAGGGGAAGAGTTGCTTATTAATTACAATTTGAACCGAGTAGATACAAAAAAGGTTACTATGGAAGTGGTACATATAACAATTTACCAAGCCTTTTATTAATGAATTTAACATATTACGGATTTTTTTGTTGGTTTATTTCGTTTAAATTTTCCATATTTACTTCGCAGGCTAGTGATCGGGATAAAAACCCGCTAGTAGATGGTCGAAGGAGTACATCTTCCTCGAGGGATCAAGTATACATCTTTGTAATAGTGCAAATATAATAAGAAAAAATAGTTTTTTTTCTTTTGTTTTTTCATTATTAGTATATTGGTTTCGTTCCGATAATAATATCTAATTATTTCTCTATGTTTTTTATGCATCCCAGTTCTGCAAGGGTCACAGTACCCTCGACGCAACAAGTATACATATTCTTTGTAATAGTAAAAATATAATACTTAATAATAGTTTTTAATGGATGTGTTTTCTCATGATTAGTTTTTGATTCGTTTAGGTGATCACTTTCACTATTTTTTTTATTTAGGTATCTGTAAGGGGCAGCTCCCGGATATTAGAAAATTGGGGCAAGTCACCTATTAGCATCGATCCGAGGAGTGGATCACGATCCTCTACGGTGCAGGTATAATCCATTGGAATTGTCCCAATATAATACGTAGCATAATGTTTATTTTGTTATGTATTTTTCATGTGTATACTGGTTTCATTGTGATAATGTTTTCTAATTCTTTTTTGCAGGGGCCCGATGATCGGGGCAAGTCGACAGCTGTGGATCAAACGACACTATTGTCTAGGCACCAAGTAAACCTAGTTGTAATTTTAGGAATCCATCATGATCATAGATATGTTTTGTTAATATAATAATTTTAGGAATCTATCATGATATAACTCAATAGTGTTTTATATATTTTTGTTGCAGCCCAATCAATCGTTGTATGAAATAGCATCAGAAGAATGTTCAGTAGATCCTGAAGTGGCTAAGATCATTAAAGATTCCCACGTAATTGGTGAACCCACAAACCCGATTAAGATGATAGACAAATTGTTGGAAAAATATAGTGCGGAACTCGTTTCTCTGCTAATCAAGATTCCGCAGACAAGCCAGAACCTGGAAAGGATTGAATTGTTGGAACGGAAATCTAAATCCTTGGAAGTAAGTTGAGGAATCTTGATTCATAAAATAATTCATTTATGACTTTATAATTTTCTCTTTTATATGATAGTACTGAACATGTAAGACGTGGTTTGTATTTATAGAATTATCGGAAAACACACAATAGTGGTGGAGGGGAAGTTGGCCCCAGCGAGGCTCGTGGAGAGACGTGGCATCATGAGCAAATAAATCCACATGCATCAACTACTCCTTCGCCATTGTTGTCGACTGAACAGTCGGCAAAACGTTCTGACGCACCATGAACCCCAACTGTGAGCGCACCGGCCGCTAGTGACCGATGTACACTGGAACCTCTAGAAGAAGGGGCCGACATCGATCAGAATCCTGGTAATATTGATATCGACCTAGCTACATTTCCAGGATCTACCCGTGTCAGTAGCACGGGAACAATGGAGGTGCCTTTTTTGGTCGACGTAGATCTCATCCCAATAAAGATCGATAAGGTCCCAGGTAATTAATATACGTTGATAAAGTTAGTGTTTATAACTTCATTGTAATATACCAATAAAATGTTTTGTTTCAACTAATTATGATCATGGCATGATCGTTTCACAGGAAATGATGTTTTCTATAAACAAATGAATGACGTGTGCTTGGAGATCTTCGGGCCCACCATCCAAGAAAGGTGGGATAAAAAACCAAAATGTTTAAAAGATGAACTCACTAATCAGTTGGTTGGCCTGTTTGGCGACGAGACCTTCAATAAAGTCGAGGTCATGAAAAAGGCTTAACTACATGTGAAGGTTGTCCAAAACCAATATAAGACCCACCTGGAAAAAAACCCTAGGTATGAGCGCCCTCCAATGATTTCACCAATGGAGTGGAGAGCTCTAGTGGAGGATGGAAGGAAGAGGGCTCAGAGAAGAGAAGGAAAGATAACACCAGGCACAAGGAGGTATGCAATACTTTTCGCAATGTAATTCAAAACCTTATTATTATCGAATATTTCTATATCAAACTTGGAACATCTAACATATTTCAACACTTGCATAGGCTTCTAGACACATCAAAGGCCACAAAGAAAAGAGTTGAAAAAATAGGTCAACACAAGCTTGGGCCTAGTGGTTATTCCAATTTCACGGCACGATTTGTAAGTTTCGAAAAACCAATAATGCATACAAATAATAAATTGCAAATTATTTTTTGTTTTCTTGCACCGGAAAATGTTAATTAACGACGTTATGCAAATCTGCAGGTCGAACGATTCAATGAACATGCCACTGAGGAAGACATGTAGATTGGCTTCAAGGAAGGCTTTGGAGCTGTTGTTGAACGCCGAAAAAACTTATCTGGACAAACACAATCTTCTGGTACCAATCCATCCGGTGCACAGGTAAATAGAATCTATATACTTTATTGAAGATTAACCGCTTGTGCAATCTATTCGTTATAAATACTTGACAAAAAATATTGACTATGTTTTGAGCAGGAAAGCAATGATCCCCCTAATGTCGAGGAGGGAGAACAACAAATCAGAGATCATGCTTCGAATCCTGGTAATGAATTTATTCATATGCTACAATTTTATGTATAACATTGCAAATGGTGGACATTAATTGTAGTTCACCATATTTCAACTGCAGATCATGTAGAGGGTGAAACTGTACAGGTTGAGCATGGACAAGAACATGAACTACATGATGTGGCCACACCAGGTAAAAAAACACCTTTGTAATGTTTTCAATATCAAAATACAACGATGTAACATTTTCACTGTGTTGCAGCAAATCCGAACCCCTTGCCGCAAAATCCACGTCTAGATCAACACTCTAGGATGCAAACATCACCACAATCACCTGATGAAGAACCAAGAACTGGAAAAGAAAGTCCAGATGTAGATGCTCCTCTTAGAGATTATTTACCAATTATAAAGAGAATAAAAACTAGTAAAAAGAAGTGACTGGAAAAATGTCGTCTAATTATTTCTGATAACAATATATCATCCATGATTTTTGGCCTAACGAATGAATGAATGGCTTAATGGTTTAATGATTCAGTGTAGTAAACTGTTACCTTTATTGAATGTTAGTTTTTATTGAATGAATGTGTTGACTGAATGAATGAATGGTTTAGTGAATTTTATCTTTTATTGCATGTATGTGTTGACTGAATGAAACAATGGTTTAATGAATGTTAGCCTTTATTGAATGAATGGTAGATGAAAGTTCATGATGAAATATGGATGAATTTGCACATATTTGTTTTTTTCAAGTACATGCATTAGGTATGGGGAATTGAGAGTGATGTGAGGGGGGGGAGGGGCCATAAGAGCTTCCACCTTCACGTGGTTGGCCCTGTTTAGTAGAGAATATTAAATTATTCTCGAAACAGAGAGGAGCTCAATGAATGGCTACGATGCTGGATTTCTACAACCCACTCGTGTGTCATCTAAATTTTGACAATTTCTTGGATCTTGTTGTGATGTCTGGTTTCTCATCATAACTAATTTCGAGTTTCCACAACTTCAAAGGCTGAGTAAATGATGCACTGGAATCAATATCCTTAACCTTTTCTTTAATTTCCTTGGAATCAATATCCTTAACCTCACATTAAACCCTTCCAAAATGGTCTATTTACCATTGAAGCCTGGCTTCTGAAGCATGATATTTGCAACTAATCTAGCATACAACAACAACAATTAGAAACATGTTGCATGTTGTCAATGTTCATCATTTTTTAGGGCTGCAACTTAACTGAGGAGATTCGAACCTGCGACCTATGCCTAGTCCCAAGGCTAACACCTTCAAGTTTGAAGTGCAACTGACAATGGGAGACCACCTTCAAGCATCTTGATTCATTCTGCATGCAATTCCTAGTGGGAGACGAAGGGATACCACCTTGCTTGATTCATTATGCATGCATTTCACTATGCAATAGTCTCAAATTCCCTCTGCGCTTTCCCTCAATTAGTTTCTCGATTAAGCATGACCCACGCCTGCCATCCAAGGAGTGTTGCCAGCGGTCTAGAGTTTCATCCTGGCAACGGTGATGGTTCATGGTATTATGTTTCCCTTCGGCTGCAATATGAAAAACTCAAAGCTCTCATACGAAGGTTTGTCTGACAAATGTGATGGTTTCGGTTTCTCGATTCAGCATGACCCAAACAGTCACATTTGTCAGACAAACCTTCGCAGTGGATTATGAGTTTTCCATATTGCAGCTGAAGGGAAACATAATACCATGAATCGTCACCGTTGCCAGGCTTAAACTCAAGATCGTTGGCAACACTCATTGGATGACGGGCGTGGGTCATATTGAATTGAGACACTAATTCAGGAAAAACGCAGTGAATCTGAGACCGTTGCATAGTGAAATGCATGCAGAATGAATGAAGAGTGTTGGGTGTCAAGAGAAATGGTTGTGGGACTTTGTATGAGAGGAAATGGCGATGGGAATTGATTGATAAGGTCAGGCTTGAAGGTGGTAGCCTTGGGACTAGACATAGGTCGCAGGTTCAAATCTCCTCAGTTCAGTTCGTACCCGGTTATTCTTTCAATGCAAATTATAGATTTTATTTATTCTCCTTTGTCAACTTTACGTATCCCTTTTTTTGTTTTCTTTATTTTCTTTTTTTAACATTATGTATCCCCTTGTGATAATCGGAATTGTTAATATCGAGTCACTCAAGAATGAACGTAAAGAGGATTTCCACGGAAATATGTTCCATCCAAACCTATCAAGTGTACTTTTAGGTCAAAAATATTCTTGTAACAAAGCGATTAAAGATATTAGAAGCAAATGTAACAAAGCCCTGAAAGAAGTTCACGTAACATAGTGGTTTGTGTTTGCAGGAATCCTTCAATTTACAGGGTGAAAATCATGGCCATAGAGTTGCCATAGTTCGGAGACGTCAAAATTGCTGACCTAAAAGTGCACTTGATAGGTTTGGAATATGGAATATATTACCATTGAAATCCTCTTTATGGTCATTCTAGAGTTTTGAGAAAATGTTATCGGACAATCCACTCGAGCAAACGCGAGCAGGATCTCCCTAGCTCAAAGTGAGTCTAGAACAAATAGAATAGACTACTAATGCATTTCCTAGATATACTTAAGGATTTAGTACTAGATGTCTTACCTTTCACTTCGCAATCCTTTCTCCTGAATGTTTCTCCACGTCTTACGGTCGTCAGATCCAAGCTACAAGACCTGTCAATACAAGAAACAAGAGAAACCAGTAAAAGACATCTATACAATAAGAGATCTAAGTAAATAGTTAAGCAGGTAAAGTATTCAATATCATTGCACACATGAACAATATTGGTGGAAAGCATTTGTATTATTGCAAATAGAGGAGTACATAATAGAGATATAGAACCACAACCAAGGCTTAACATTGTAGCCCTTCTCCGACAAAACCAATTGCCATATCCTTCCAAGGAAGTATGAGTTCTCCAATAGGTGAGTGGAGATGTTCTAAGAGTGATTTCACCAGCATGTAGATACCATAGCCTTCCTCCTTTGGGATGGGAGTGAGATTCATTTATATAGGACTAAATGGATAGGGTATGGATAGGATAGGTTGAGAGATGGTAGGAGAGGCTTAAGGGATCTCTCCAAAGGTTTAGGAACTGATTTCCAACTCTTCCAAGAGGTCAGGGATAGGGTCCCAAGTCAGCAAGCTTCGAGATGGACCTCGAAGAAGCTATTTTTTTCATTTAACTGACTTCGTTGCACCCTGTAATGGAGCAAGGTGCGACGTCGCATGTTGCTAGTGTGCAGCCTGCGACGACCCTTCAAAACTTAGCATAATTGGGTACAAACCCTCCCAGGATGATTACTTAGTCCAGTTATCTTCAAGGGTGTATACACTGAATCTTATGATGAGTAGATTTTGGGTGTAACATAATGCCCCCCAAAGCATGAAGTTGTTAAAGATAGACAGGTGAAGTGCTTTGATAGAAGTAATGGCAATAGACTCGTTGGACGAAGGACACTGCTGCAGTACAACTGACTCTGAACTAACAATCTCATATGAAGTACAACATGGCTGCCGACCAATACATTGCAGATCCATGGTAGTAATGACCGACTGAACACAATCATGGCTAATAGACACAAGCGTAGATCCATGATGAGATAATAACACAGCCATGACCAATACAAAAGTGTATCTGTGTGATATAACTCAATACAAACTCCATCGCATCCTGGGTGAAACATGGCGGGTGAAACATGACTCCCCAGGGTCTTCAAGCTGAACCCGCAATGATACGAATCTATCCATGTCATTATAAATGTCTTGACGTCGAACATGGTAGAAACCACTTGATTACCGACCATTGATGTAAACAGTTAACAAGTGCGAGGAAGATCACCATTGATGTCAATGATTCCCAAGGTATCACGGTACATATCATCAAGCGTGAATAAACGAATTGAAGTCGAACGCAAGATGAAATATTTCAATCAAGAGTCAATGATGTAAACTCATGATGAAAGCGAGGTAGCCTATCATTGAGGCATGCAGGGCCAAGGTACTTGACTGGTTTCTAGATTCAATCCTCGGATGATGTGTTGAAGTCGACAAGGATGAATTTGTCGAAGGAGGGCCATGATGAATCCCCCATCAATCGACATGAAACACAACAAAGATGTGTAGGGTAGATTGGATGGTACAATAACATGCAAGACTAACTTAGAGTGGACCAATGTAATGGCGAGTGTACTGACTACAGATGGTAAACATATTCTTGAACATGGGCATGGCATGACTTGGCAGTATTGACACGACGAGTGCGACACAAATTCTCAAAGCGACTGATGATGGAAGCTTTTCTTTGAATGACTCAAAGGAGTGATAATACTCAGGAAATAAGTGGAACTCGAGGACAAACGGATGATCCAAGTGCTGTATGCAAATGCAGATGAGTGCCATGTTCAAGAACGACTACATACTGCCATTAATAAGGTATGTAATACAAACACTTTCCTTTTTCCCCATCATGAATGATGAGTGCCTCATATGTTTTTTACGAGCTTGATGAGGGTAATCAGATGCTCGGTATAGCTCATCTCATAGACGAGTCCAATCCCAAATATTTTCTGAACCTGGGATAGGAGGGGTTCATCCCATGACAGGCCCTTCAATGTGAAAATTTTAATGAGTCCATAGAAGGTAATATCGGTTGTCATTTCATGTTTAGAGAGCCTGAAAAGAACTAAAGGAGACTCCAACGGTCCTTTTTCGTAAAGTTAACCTCATCACCCGAAAAAGGGTAAAACAATGCGGGAGAGGACGCTTCCAGTCATGATTGGCTGGAGTATACCTTTTTCGTAATTAGTGCCCCCTGGTCCGAAAAAGGGGTAAACTATCACCAGGAAGACGACCAATCAAATACTTTAACAAGCGTGAACGTGACAAGTTCGCTTGGCAATATTTTCATTTTTTGAGAGCCTGAAAAGAGAGTAACGGTAGACTCCGGGGGGTGTCCTTTTCCGTGGAAGTTTAACGAGCCCGGAAAAGTGATAAATCATAACTCGGTACTTGTTCTCATAGTTTCGTGAGTACGAGAACAAACGAAGAGTAAACTCATCATCATGCAATAATTACAGACTAACCGTTGCAAAAATAATGACAAAACGTTCAAGGGAGTGTTCATACCTGTGATGACCGTTGTGATACGAGAAACGGCAGAAAAGACCACTTACAACTCCTACACACTAGAAAATGTGTCAAATAGCATCAAATATGACAAAAATTGTCAAAAACTATGATAAATGGCCCAAGAGCATCAAAATATTTGAAAAGGAATATTCCATTCTATTTATAAATAGAAAAATGGGCCAAAATAGATTTCATTGTTTCATTTGCCAATTTGGGAGGAGAAGTACCAATTTGGAGCCAAAACTTCCTTTGCTAATTCCGGGAGCTACGATCCGCCATTTTACCCACCGTCAGGAGCAAGTAAGCCTAAACTTCATCTAGCAACTTTCCAGTGGATTAGATTTTGTTTTTAGGTTCAATTTTTGGGTTTTTTGATGGATTCATGGAGGGATACTACGCTCTTAGCTCGTCGCAGTTGGCCCTTTCGGGAATTGCGACGATACCTACTCGGCGCACGTCCTGAATGGATGAAGTGGGACGGTGGAGTTGCACTTCCCAACCATCAAATTTAATCCAAAAAATGAACTCGCAGAGGTTGAAGTAGGATCTAACAGTGTTTAAATGCCCTTCCTTGCAGGTTGCTTGCTAGCCAACATGGTTTTAGAGTGGCGAGAACGAGAACTGTTCGAGTACACAGGGTACTACTAAAGGACCGAACACCAAGAGAAACCACTTCACACAAACAGATCACAGATCAACACACCGATGTTTTGACGTGGTTTAAACCCTCTTGAGGGAAACACTCCACGGCCCCGGCCAAATAGCTTCTACGGGACAATTTATTGTGCAAAGAAAGAAAGTTACAAATGAGCTTCTCATAATCGATCAACTAAACAATGACCCTCCATGCTCTTTAAATAGAGATCATGGACCAATCGGGTGTTAAGCCACGGATCAAGGTTAGGTTTGATCTAAGAGAAGTTGAGCCGTCGGATCACTTTATGTCGGAAACATATCGTGACCGTCGGATTAAGTATTTACAAATGCATACTAATGCATACTAAAGAAACACACTATCCCTAACGGATATATTACACAAGTTGATCTTAACTAACTCCTAAGTGTCTAAATATCCTAACAAGAACACAAAGTAGAAGATGAACAAGCTGCCAATGATCCACAATGTGTGGACGCCTTGAGGAACTGTGGTTTGCTCAAGTTCTTTGAGATTCAGGGGATGAAATCCCAAATCCCATTGCTATCGCACATGCTCCAGAGTTGGGATGCGGCCCAACAATATTTCATGACTGGTGAGCACATCCTCACAATAGATGTTGAGGACATCTATTTTCTCACAGGTCTGTCCCAGAGAGGGGAACCTATACATCTTACTGGAACACGGGCCAGTGACCGTACAGTTGATGACATGGTGTCACAGCATTATATCGCTACTTCTCGATCTTCCAATGGGAAGATTCTTATCAGGGATGTGGTGAGCTGCCCACTACGTACCATATTGCTTACTATTACTAGAGCGATGGGTAGCCAAGCCCCACACACGGCCACTTGGACCCAGATGATTTATGCGTAGGACTGCATGTCCCCCATGGTTTTCAACTGGTGCGAGGGTCTCCTCGCAAACCTCCGAGCTCAGCTGACCAAGTGTCGACGGGGAGAGCTCAAGCAGTTTGGTTATGGGTCGATCGTGGTATCGTTTCTCTTGGAGCGGATCCCTCTCTTACACCCATAGATGGTACTGGATGATAGGGATCCTCGAGATCCCCACGTGCTCAGATGGGCTGAGGTGATGACTCGTCATGGTGGACGACCCATCATCAGCTTTGGTCATGAGTTCTTCAGCTGGATGGAAGGCTAGTTACTCATGGATGAGGACTTCCCGTATAGTGGTACGAATTTAAGAGAGGATCTTGACTTGGTGCTACCTAAGGATGCAGCGTGGGGTGACATAGGTGAGAAAAAAACCCTTGTACTTTTAATTTTGTATATATATATATATATATATTATGCAGTGCTGACAAGTATATAACATGTGTGTGCAGATGTGGGGCCCGTATGACCAGTAGGAATTTCTCTCCTGGCGAGGAGAGATAGAGGTGGGGAAGCAGTTGTGCCCCCAGGTGCTCATGCTTCCATCGAGGAGATGGAGGAGGTATACAGGAACTTTTCCCAGCTGACAGTGGAGGTTCCTGAGCCAGCGATAGATGACCTACCGAGACCTATGTAGAGGTTTGGGGTTTGAGCATCCGTACGCTTCAATTCCCTACTCCGCAAGGTGGCAAGGACCGTGGATTGCTTCCTCACTCAGCGACAGCGTGCTGTCTGTGCTAGGGGTGGTGTACGGGTCAGGTGTCAGGCCTGATGACACTATTATACCTGTACTGAGAGCTTAGAGGCCTCGGATTTTGTACTACTGAAAGCTATGATGCTTCAGATTTTGTAGAGACTCACTGAAATCCATCGTGCTTCAGATTTTGTACCAGCACTACTTTTGAGCGATATATATATATATACAGACATTATCGACGATTTATACATTATTTGTTTTAAAATGATGAGTGATGTGATCTTGTTTACATGTTTGCTTTTATACATTACATTATTTACATGTCGTGAATGCTTTTACATATTATGAATATTATATGTGTGTGATGTACCAATCCAAAATGAAGTTGGCCATCGAGTCAACAACTGTGTTTAACTCTCGTGGAATGTGCAGGTATTGAACGGATTCAAATGAACTTTCCAGGAGACGTACTCGTCTGAAGAGACGAAGTAAGGTGGGATCACAGATGGCGTAAACCTGGTTAAGATGGGAAACCACTAATTGAGAATTCATGTGGATGACAATGTGGTTCATACCCAAGGAAATGGCGTTAGCTAGGGTTTTTATTACTACCTCATACTCTGCGGCATTGTTGGTCGCAAACCCTAGGCAACTTCCTCCTGAGCTAATGAGCTCACCTATTGGGGAATATAGTACCCAAGCTGTCAAAGAAAGGTTACAGGTATGTCGGCTGGCGCCGTCCACGAATCCATAGCACATTTCCATCTGCACACGCAGATAGAACATGGTATAAGGAGCGGAAACAAGATCTAAAGACACTCAAAAACAAAAGCACCACAGCACACAAAAACATTAAAAAACACACCATGTACAGTATATACAAGAAAGTCTAAGCGTGATGAATTTATGGGTAGTATCTCTTCAGGTAAATCCCATTGCAGGGTTCACCCAAAGAGATTCCGTCGTAGTCTTCAAGCTCGTAAGCTCCCTTTTCCAAAACACGTTTGACAATGTAAGGTCCATGCCACATGGATTCGAACTTTCCTGCTCCTAGTTTGTCGTGCTTCTGGTCATAAGTGAGGACCAGGTCACCCTCGTTAAAGATACGAGGTTCAACCGACTTGTCGTATTGGGATTTGATGCGTTTCTTGTGTGCTTCATTAGCAAGAGTGTCATCTCGGCGGGACTTGTTAAGTTTTTCTAAGTGCAAGAGATGTTCTTCCTCAGTAGTAGTATTAGGAAGAAGTTCGACAGCGAGTTGTAGAGACAGAATTTCGCACTCTATAGGTAGGATAGCCTCCAATCCGTATACCAATTGGAAGGGAGTGAAGCCTATTGCGGTTTTGACGGAAGTTCGATAGGCCTATAACGCTGAGAAGAGCATGTTGTTCCAATTGGACTTATGTGTCCCTACCATCATTTGGACCATAGTTTTCAAGACCTTGTTAATGGCCTCGACCTGTCCATTGGATTGCGGGTAGTAGGGTGTTGAATTTTCATGGAAAAAACCCAACCTATCGCTCAGTTCATCAACCATATGGTTCTAGAAATGGGAACCATGATCGGTAACAATCACCTGAGGAACTCCGAACTGCGCTATTACATGATTGAACATGAAGAGTGCGGCAGTTTTGTCGTCGTTCTGGTATGTAGGCATAGCTTCGGCCCACTTTGTAAAGTAATCCACAGCTACAATGATGTAACTATGCCCCCCAGCCGAGGTAGGCTTACAATGCATAAATTCGATGCCCCATTTTGCGAATAGGCCCACGGAAATAACCGGGTGTAACACGGCGGGATGGGTGCACTTCTTCGTATGGAAGTGTTGGCAAGGAGGACATTTTTTTACGGCCTCAATACAATCTTTGAAGATAGTAGGCCAAAAATATCCTACACGCAAAATATTCTGGGCTATAGCCATCCCAAAGAGGTGACTGCCACATGCCCCAACGTGACAGTCATTGAGAACGTGTTCAACCTCATCATGAGTGAGACAACGTCGAAGAATTGAATCAATGCCACAGCGATACAAAGTATCATTGATGATTAAATAATACTTCGCATGGTGACGTATCTTACGACGGTCATCGCGAGAGAGTTGAGGGTTGAAGCGTTGGGTTTGAAGATACAATGAGATATCTCCATACCATGGATCAGTCGTACTGATGAGAAACATTGATTCGTCTAGAAAGGATTCATTGTGCTCAACTTCTGCATCAGGACGGGGAAGGTCGCAAATGAGCTCGGCAAACACCAAAGACTTCTTAGACTTAGCTTTCACGAAAAGAAGGTCAAATTCTTGCAGTATCACGATCTAGCGTGAATACTTACCCCCAAGCACCTGACGTGTCAGTACGTGGTACATGGGGTTCAATTCGGCAATGATGGTGGTGGTGCAGAGCAAGATATAGTGCCGGAACTTCTGGACGACGATGACCGCCGCAAATGCGATTTTTTTGACATGTGACTATCTAGTTTCAGCGTCAGCAAGACCCTTACTTGCACAGTATATTACATGTTCCTGGGTGTTTTGATCCTCCTGTACCAAAACCATGGCAGTAGTGGTAGTAGAAGCGGCAAGATATAAGATATAATCTCGATAATAATTGGGCAGTTGGAGAACGGGGGCATGCGTGATGGCATGTTTGATACTGTCGAAGGACTTTTGAGCTTGGTCGTCCCAAATGAATGGGACGTCCTTCTTGAGCAGTCTCATGTACCCCTGAGTCTTCTCCGCGAAATTGCAAACAAAATGTCTTAAATAAGTCGCCTTCCCTTGGAGACTTTGAAGTTCCGTCACATCAGTCGGGCGTGGCAGGTTGATGATGGCCTCCACCTTTAAGGGATCAATGCGGATCCCATCCTTCGAAACGATAAATCCTAAGAGGTGTCCGAACTCAACGCAAAAGATACACTTATGAGGATTCAGATGGATATTGTACCGTCTGCATCTGAGGAAAATGGCTGGCAGATGATCAATGTGGAACTCGCATTGCTTTGAATGAGCAAGGACATCGTCCAGGTAAGGTTCCACAAAGTCCTTAATGTCATGGAAGGCATACGACATAGCCCGTTGAAACGTGGCGCCAGCATTTTTAAGGCCAAACGGGAGTTTGCGGTATGCAAACGTTCCCCACGAGCAGATGAAAGCCATCTTATGTTGGTCGACGAGGTTGATCTCAATTTGGTTGTAACCGAAAAATCCATCCATAAATGAGAAGATGACACTTCCGGCACAATTGTCGATAATCTGGTCGATGAAGGGGGTCGGGTAGTTGTCTTTTGGACAAGCCCAGTTAAGGTCCTGATAATCGACACAGACGCGAATGGTACCCTGCTTTTTGTTCACAGGGACAACGTTTGAGACCCAATCCTTCAATGGGATAGGATAAATAAAACCAGCCTTTAAGATCTTTTCAATTTCTGCCTTAATTGCCGCAGTCTTCCGAGGGTGTACCGATCACAACTTTTGGCGTACAGGTTTGACGTCATGATAGGTTTTTATTTCGTGAGAAACAATCGCGGGATCTATCCCAGGAATCTCCTCATAGGACCAAGCAAATACGTCTCGAAATTGCTTGAATAAAGCCGTGCCAACAGCTATTTCTTCAGGGGAACACTTCTAGCCTATGCGAATGTGTTCCACTATACCAAGTTTCACCGAGATGTCTACCAGGGTGGTTGGCTCAATGTTGGCCAAGTTGCCCTCTGTGTCCGTAAGACATGTAAGAATGGGGGAATGAGGGAACGAGTAGATATCTGATGAAAAGAGGGTGTGAATGTTGTCCTCTATGTACTCCAAAGGAGGAAGAAAATATGACCTATGGTGGAGATCATCCCACGAACTGTCGTCAACATTCATAACTTCCATGATGGACTTGTCTTAATGAAAAGTCTGAAGTAAGAGATCAAGTAGAGATGACGTCCGTCATAGAGAACGGGATGGAGAGGCCATGGTTAAGTGGTCCTCCGATGCTGATTGGATAGCCTCGTAAATACGTTCAAGGGGTGAAAGAGGCATTATATCTCCAAGCAGGTGTGTTATGGCTTCATCCGGTACAAGCCAAGCATCGTTAGAGTGAGATGAAATCTCTGTGGAAATCATGTTCACCGTAGCAACATGATTAGGGGGGTCCGCGGCTGGAAAAATGCCCATGAGAGATGAATCTTGTGAGTATTTTGATCACAGAAGATCGAGGAGCTATGGAGAACCTCACAAAATCGAATTGATTTGCAAAAACTGTGGAAAAACTTGAAAAAAGAGATAAATTTACACACAATGTATGCTCAAATCTTTGATTAACTGACTGTCTAACATGTGAAAATGTTAGTAACAGGTTTTTATTACATCCATGAGAAAATCGAGAGCATTAGGTGGCTCAAGCTGAGTGTACAAGTCATCAATGCCAAATTGGCCTCAATCCCCCCTAGTTGGGTCCAACTCAATCCCAATCACCCCAAACAGCTACGAATTCTGGTGTGGAGGTGGCTGAAGCATGCTGAGTCATTAATTAGCTCAAGGCAGGCGTGGGTGAGCAAATAGAGGAGGTTTGGGGGCCCAAGGGAGCATTAAATGCTCCAAATCTAGCCAAAAGTGGGCAAAAATCCACCCTAGCGCCCTTGGTCAACTAAATTCCCCAAAACAAGGAGAGAGGGCGCACCAGCAATAAATGAGGGCGCACTTGTGGACAAAACTGGAGGCTAGGTGAACTGGTTTGCTCAGAAGTGGGTGTGAACACTCTCAAAGTGGGTTTTTGACCAACTATAGTCACTTAATCCAAAACATGGTTTAATTAAGCACATGGGCAATTAAAAATTTATGGATTATGGTACTAAGTGTGGTTACTGTTCTAACACCCCCCCTTAACCATAACTTTGTACATCTCATGAAAGATAAGTGGGAGGCCTTGGCAACAAAGGCTCAAGTCACCTCAATACAACAGAAATTTTATTTGTCCATATGAACCGAGGAAAAGAAGTAAAACCTCATGGGATAAAAACTTCCCTCAAAAATGGACATGGGGCTGAACCTGCAATTAAATTGCAGCAATCACCATCCATCACTCACTCCAAGCAAAGATCTCAAGTGAGTGAAGGTCTTCTCAGTAAAGCACTTGGTGAAAATATCAGCAGTTTGCTCGGTGGATGGGCAATACTGCAGTGAAATCACCCTGTCATGCACCAAGCCCCGAATGTAATGCATGTGGATCTCAATGTGCTTTGTTCTTTGCCTCTGTACTGGATCAGTAGATATCTTGATGGCACTTTGATTATCCACCCAAATATTGGTTGGAGAATCAATAGCAACACCAAACTCCCGAAGAATGCCTTGCAACCAAACACACTGTGTGGCTGCGTTCACTGCTGCCCTGTACTTGGCCTCTGCTGATGAAAGAGAAATTGTATGTTGTTTCTTGCTTGACCAGCAAATGGGACCTTCAGCAAACATAAACACAAAACCTGAAGTGGACTTTCTATCGATGGGATCTCCCGCCCAATCGGAATCAGAAAATCCAGCTAGTTGAAGTGAAGAACCAGCTGCATAGTGTACCCCGAAGCTCTTTGTTCCTTGGACATAATGAAGGATCCTTTTGGCTGCCTTCCAATGGATCTCATGTAGCTGCTGCATATACCTTGCTACAGCACTTACAGCATAAGACAAATCAGGTCTTGTATGTGTAAGGTACAGCAAACTTCCAACTAGCTGCCTATAGAGAGTGCAATCCACCACCGGAGAGTCTTCAAATTCACCTAGTTTTATGCCTGAAAGGAATGGGCACTTGGCTGCCTTACATTCAGCCATTTTGAACTTGAATAACAGGTCTGAAGCATACTTAGATTGACTCAGCAATATACCTCTCTCAGATTGCTCAATTTCCAAACCCAAAAATTGCCTTAGCAATCCTAGGTCGCTCATGGCAAATTCACTGTGCAAAGAAGCTTTAATTGAGCCAATTTGTTTGGTGCAGCTCCCTGTAATTAAGAGATCATCAACATACATTACAATGACCTGCAAATTATCATCACAATGCTGCAAATAAACATTTGGATCAGACTTGCATCGACAGAAACCAATTGAGAGCAAAAAAGCATCCATTTTGGCATACCAAGCCCTGGGGGCTTGCTTGAGTCCATAGAGTGACTTCTTCAACCTGCATACAAGTGTGGGATCCTCTTGGAATCCTTCAGGCTGCTGCATATATATCTCTTCCTGTAGCTCACCATGCAAGAATGCACTTTTGACATCCATGTGGTGAACTTCCCAACCTTTACTAGCTGCCATGGCTAGAGCTAGTCTAATTGAGTCCATCTTTGCAACCGGTGCAAAGGTCTCTGTATAATCCACACCATGTATTTGTGAGTAGCCCTTAGCCACTAACCTAGCCTTATACTTCATATCAGAACCATCAGCAACAGGTTTGGTTCGGAAAATCCACTTACATTGCACAAGTTTCCTCTTGGGAGGAAGAGGCACCAAATCCCATGTTTTGTTCTCTTGGAGAGATTGGAATTCTTCTTGCATTGCTGCCCTCCACCTTGGATCATGATGAGCTTCCTGATATGATGTTGGATCAGATCCAATCATCATATAACAGTGATCAGCAAGCTCACTCTCATTTGCAAAGGAAGCATTGATTGTTTGGGATCTAGTCTTCCTAGGCTCTTGGGGATTGCCTGCCAATTCACCTGCAGCTTCTATGATTTTTTCAGCCCACTTGGGCCTTGATGGTGACTCATGTACAGCAATGTCATCTTCAGCTATGTCATCTTCAGCAATATCAGAAAAATCAGAGGAAGAATCATCACTAATCTCATTGAGGTGTGGAGGAGAGGAGCTTTCCCCCGGTGCAAGCTCAAAATCTGGAATTGGTTCTTCTTCGAATTGCACACTTCTCTCAATGAAAGTTTTAAGTGTGGATGTGTCAAAGAGCTTGTATCCCTTTGTGTCCTCACCATATCCAACCATGATACATTCCCTGCTCTGTGGCTCCAAAGCCTTCCTTTTTTCTGATGGAATTCGAGCCCATGCTCTAGACCCAAAAATCCTGAAATTTGACACATTTGGTTTTTGGCCAAACCATGCCTCATAGGGGGTTTTTCCTTTGACTGATTTGTGAAAGGCTCTGTTCTGAATATGAGCAGCACAATTGATGGCTTCAGCCCATAGCTTAGGGCTTAGATCCCTAGCCTCAATCATGCAAGTAGCCATCTCCTTGAGAGATCTATTTTTCCTCTCTGCCACACCATTTTGCTGAGGTGTGTAGGGGATTGACTGTTGCATTTGGATGCCACATTCCTCACAAAGGTGCTGAATGTTATTATTCACATATTCCTTTCCATTATCAGTCCTAAGGATCTTTATCTTATGACCACTATGGTTCTCCACTAGGGCTTTCCAAATCTTCAGTTTCTCAAACACTTCTGACTTCAATTTAAGGAAGTAAACCCAGCAGAATCGAGAGTAGTCATCTATGAATGTAAGTACATACCTTGATCCACCATATGATGGAGTGGGAAGAGGACCAATGAGGTCTGAATGTACTAATCCAAGTGGTTGAGTGGCTCTCCTTGCCATTCCCTTCTCATAGCTGCGCTCAGGATGCTTTCCAACTACACACCCAATGCATGCACCATTTGATGACTTGATTTCTGGAAGCCCTTCCACCATCTCGTCCTTGTGCAATTGCTGGAGGTATTTGTAGTTCATGTGGCCAAATCTTTCATGCCATAACTTGGAGGTCTCGTTGGCATGAGAGACAAGAGCATGGTCACTAGAATTTGGAATGAAATTTGAGAATTTGTACATTCTCTCATCATGATCTGCATACCCTACTGCCACAACTTGATTTGAGGAAATTTCTGAGATTTCTACCAAATCTGGAGTGAATGTCACTCTCTTGGCTTCTCTTGTATGAGTCATTTGATAGACTGATAGCAAATTTGCAGCCAATGAAGGTACATAGAGCACATCACTGAAATAGCCATGCTCCATGTCAATCCTACCAATTCCCTTGGTTTGGAGTTCTGAATCATCTCCCATTCGAACTGTTGGGCCACCATTCGAATGCAAAGAGGAGAAGAGCTCTCTGGATGAAACCATATGTCTGGAAGCTCCTGAATCAATGATAAAGGATGAGGGATTCGAAGTACCTGCTACCAAAGCATGACACTTCTCCTTATTGTCAGAGTTTGAGGTGCTCTCTTTCTTCCTTGCGCCCTCAGGGACTGGGATGTTGTTCTTCTCCAGCAGCTGCGCCATTGAGTCAATGGTTTTCTTCATACATGAGCTCTCTGGATGCCATCCCCTATGACAATAGGTGCATTTGGTCTTTTCCTTTCCCTTCTTGTCCTTCTCCTTTGACAGATTCGAACCCCCATCTGCAGACTTGGTCTTGTCAAACTTCCTCTTCTCTTGCTGCTTCGAATTCTTGGCTTTCTGCTTTCCTTTGCTTGCATTTGAAACACCCATTGCCAATGCTTGGTCCTTTGATTTTATGGTACCCATCTGAACTAGTTTGTCCTGCTCCTGAGTGAGACACTCCATGAAGGTAGCTAGTGATGGCATTTGCCAATTTCGAAGGGTCATTTTGGCTGAGTGAAATGTGCTAACAAATACTGAAAACTGTGGGCCTAGCTTCGAAAGGATGGACAGAATCAGTTGTTCCTCCTTCTTAACAATTCCACATTGTTGCAGTTGAAGCACCAGTGACTTGAATTTCGTGAAGAACTCCTGGATGGTTTCAAAATGCGCTGGGCTCAAGCTAATGAGCTCGTTTTCAAGCTGGTGGCCTCTCAGTTCATCAGTTTTCCCAAAGAGTGATTCTAGCTTCACCCATACTTCATTGGGAGTTGTCAAACTGTCTGTATGAAACAAGAGTTCCCTTGAAATGCTCAGGCATAGCAATCCATAAGCTTCATCAAGTCGATTGTAGTACTTTGCTTTCTCCACAGCAGAATTTGGCTCCACTTCTGTGCCCATGGTTACTCTATAGAGACCCTTAGATCTCAGCTTGATAACCATCTCAGCCTTCCAATCGAAAAAATTGAAGGGTGTGAGCAACATTTGGTTTGCTTCCATGACTGCTGCATTAATGGTGAGAAAACTACTGAAACACCTGCAAAAAACACTCAATTTTTATCTGGAAATCCTCTCTAGAATGCAGTTCAACGCTCAATGTTGGCCTGCAACTCACTAACTCCACGATGGCTCTGATACCATGTGAGTATTTTGATCACAGAAGATCGAGGAGCTATGGAGAACCTCACAAAATCGAATTGATTTGCAAAAACTGTGGAAAAACTTGAAAAAAGAGATAAATTTACACACAATGTATGCTCAAATCTTTGATTAACTGACTGTCTAACATGTGAAAATGTTAGTAACAGGTTTTTATTACATCCATGAGAAAATCGAGAGCATTAGGTGGCTCAAGCTGAGTGTACAAGTCATCAATGCCAAATTGGCCTCAATCCCCCCTAGGTGGGTCCAACTCAATCCCAATCACCCCAAACAGCTACGAATTCTGGTGTGGAGGTGGCTGAAGCATGCTGAGTCATTAATTAGCTCAAGGCAGGCGTGGGTGAGCAAATAGAGGAGGTTTGGGGGCCCAAGGGAGCATTAAATGCTCCAAATCTAGCCAAAAGTGGGCAAAAATCCACCCTAGCGCCCTTGGTCAACTAAATTCCCCAAAACAAGGAGAGAGGGCGCACCAGCAATAAATGAGGGCGCACTTGTGGACAAAACTGGAGGCTGGGTGAACTGGTTTGCTCAGAAGTGGGTGTGAACACTCTCAAAGTGGGTTTTTGACCAACTATAGTCACTTAATCCAAAACATGGTTTAATTAAGCACATGGGCAATTAAAAATTTATGGATTATGGTACTAAGTGTGGTTACTGTTCTAACAAATCTTTCAAAAGGCCAACCCCTATACTCTCATATTGTTTTGACATCTGTCCAATGGAAGGAACATGGTCACCAGGATGAGTAGTAGCGTCTGGTGTACAAAAATCTAATTGGTCGATAGTAACAATTCGTTCTTGGTGGGGGAATTGTACTATGCGAAAGAATGAAGAGGCTACCGCCTGCATGGTGTAAAACCAATTGCAACCAAGCAAGAGATTATAATCTAACGGGGTCGAGACCACTTCCACGTTAATGGTTACGGTATTTTCGCCCAACTCAACTGCGAGAGCTTGTAAGAGCCCATGAGGTTGAAAGCCACGCCCGTCGAATGCTTTCAATGTGGTGGGAGAACAATTCAATTCAGGGGAGCCAATGGCTCTCCAACAGGCGATCGACATGACAGAAGTGGAGGTGCCTTCTTCCAAAAGGGTACGATGGAAAATCTTCCCAACAATGTTCGCAGAAACTTGGAATGCGAGCTGGTGTGAGAGCCTCGACTTAAAGTTGTCAAGTCAGAACATGATGGTATTCGAGGAATTGGGGTTGACTGCATCGATGGCTGCAAGGAGATTTTTTCATTGATTAGGACAATTCTGCAAAAATTCCAGGGTAGACATGGCGCAAGGAGCTTGTGCCAAGTCTTCTATGATATTGTAATTTTGTGCCACCCGAGCGTTAGGATTGAAAACAACTTTTCGAATCATACTCTTGGGCGGTCGCAATATCGAGTCTAAGGAGGGCTTCTCAATGGTGAGAGAAGTTGCTGGTAGAGTGACATCAGTTAAGGAGTCGGAAGCTTTTTTAGGATTACTTCCAGTGGATTCCTTTGAAGGGACCGGTTCGTAAGATCGCGAGCGAGTGTTCAAATTGATCGTCTCGTTATGCACCATGAGAACATGCGTGGTATTGGATGGTTACCCCTAGGCTGGGGGGGTTTGAGCAATCATCTGCTAGTTCTGAGTAGGAAACGGATCATTGAGGACTGCGGGAGTTGGTTTTCCCCTAAGAAACTTTTGTACTTTGTCTCTATGGGGACATTCTTTGGAGAAATGGTCATCTCCACACAGTAAACAAGGGTACTTTAGTTTCCATTTCTGCTTGGTATCGTCAGGAGTGCTCTTTTGTTCCTACTGGGCGAAAGACTTTTTGGGTTTCCCCTTGTTCTTCTTTTTACCGCCGGACTTCTGAGATGAAGTTGATTGGACAGAATTCACCTCTTCAGTTACAGCAGGAGTGGTTGACTTGGTGGTGCTATGGCCAGCAGGAGTCGGGTTGGACGATCCAACAGTGCTAACAGCAGGCTGGGTGTTAAGGGAACCAATGACTCCATCAGTTTGGAGTCCCTTATGTGGTTTCGCAGGGTCATTGACATCACGGGGCACATCAGGCAAAATATCAAACAAAGTGTCGGATTGAGTGTAGACTATGTCTAGCACATGGGCACTTGCGATGGCTTGTTCTTCGGTGACAGCACCTCGCATGGCAACGTCTCTTGCTATGGTAGGGATGAGGGATTTTGTGAACCAATCTGCTAGGAGCTGGTCTGGAATAGGAGCTTTAATGAGATGTCGTCTCCTTCGCCATTCATGGATATGATCTGAAATATGAGTGGCGGTATTCTGATGGAGCGAGATTAAAAGCTCGGTACTGTATGGGCAGCTGGAAATGTGTCAAAAAGTTCATGGCAAGAGAACCAAAATCAGGAAAAGAGTGGGGTGGCAACTCAATGTACCACTTGGCAGCCGAATCGATGAGAGTCCTTTGAAACAATCTAAGACGAATTGAATCGTCCATTAAGGAATTAGATGAACACCATAAGTGGTATGTCATCATGTGGTTTTTAGGGTCTTCACCCGGCTTGCCGTCAAATTTGGGGATATCAAACGAAAGTTTCATCGGAATCGATGGCCAGTTAGATCCGTGGTAAATAGGATCGTTGGTTAAACGGGATAGGTCAGGCAGGTCCAAAGTAGCCAGGAAGGGCAGCTGTGGGTTAGGCTGCGCATATTGATAATACGGATAAGGCATGTAAGGACCAAACTGATCGTAAGGTGTACCAGGAGGAAACTAACCGTAGGGGGATGTGCCACCCGGACCGTAAGAGGGTCCGCCACCATAAGCTGGTCCATTCCAATAAGGTGAGGGTCCACCTCCACCACCGGGAGGGGGTGGAGGTTCGCCGCCACCACCAGGAGGAGTTGGGGGTCCATAACCGTAATGAGGTGGCCCGCCACCGCCTCCTCCTGGAGGGGGTGGTGGACCACTTCCGCCGTCGTAAGGATGGGGGCCCCCACCACCTCCGCCGCCGAAAGGATGAGGGTCTCCACCACCACCATAGTAATTAGGTCCTCCACCGCCTTCTCCTGGAGGGGGTGGTGGACCACCTCCACCACTCGAAGGGAAATGTCCTCCTCCACCATGATAGGGTGGTCCCCCTCCGCCTCCACCAGGAGGGGGTGGTGGACCACTCCCGCCACCTCCGGAAGGGTGACGGATGTTGTTAGTAAAATGAGGTGGGCCTCCACCAAGGTTAGGTAGGGGCCTGCCGCCTCCAGCAAGAGGTGGGGGAGGGATGATCGGGGGTGGTGGTGCTTGACGGATAGTTGGTGGGGGTTCGTGTTGCAACATAGGTTGTTTCCCCCATAGAGTGTATGGATTCCCGAGATAAGGTATCCCGTATGGCGCATTTCCAGGATTAGATTGGCCCGGCGCAGGGTTAACAGAACCTGGATACGCTTGACTCCATGAGGGTTGAGTTACATTGGACGGCCTCCCAACATGAGATAATCCCATGGTGGATGGTCTAGCAGGTTGGGACGGTCCAATGGAAGGTCCGTTGGGGATTCCACCGCCTATGTTCTGGTGAGGAAATGGGGGTTTCCCCCCAGCCACAACAGTTTGACCACTATTCAAAGGTTGAACCAACATAGGTTGTTGACTAGCTACCGTAGTAATAATATTACCAATAAGATAATCCGTGGGAATGGAAAACCCTCCCCTCGAATTTTATGGTGGGGGAGGAACTGGTAAAGTAACTGCGGTAGTGACAGGTGTGTTGGACTGTTGTCCTTCCACCGGTTGGTTCACTTGAGGTGCAGGACTGGACTCTTGCGAGGGTTGACCAGTCTTATTAGTGGTCTTGTGGTGGGAAGGTTCAGGTGGTCCAAAAGATATCGGATGAACCAGGATGTCTCTGTCGTCGAATCTTATTTGAAAGTTCCGATTTCGAAACTCTTCAAAGCATTGCTTGAGACTCTGTCTTTGAAGTTCATCACCCCTAAGACATAACTGTTCCACACGTTCGCGGATAGTGCCGAAAATCTCGGCGGGGTCAGACCTGTAATAAGGTCTAGAGAGCTCTGGAGTAGTCTAGTTAGGTGGGGATGACACTAAGTTTTTTTGACCCAAAATCCGACGGCTAAAAAGTCGAATTTGCTACAACCTATGGTTGACTATCCGACAATTCCAGTCTTTTTTTATCGTCGATGGGATATCGGCTAAAATCCGACATAGTTCAAGACGTCGGATATTCGACTAGAAAACACGTCGGTTAACCGACTTCCTCCAACTTCACAAGTAGTCGGATTACCATCCTTTCGCCATCGATTATGCGTCGGTTTAGTCGTTGGTTAAGCGACGTGTTTGCCATAAAAATGTCGGATTATGTCGTCGGTTAAGCGACGTGTATGCCATACAAAAAAAATGGAATCCGACGTTCCGAGCCGTCGGTCGTATTGCAAAACCGTCAGATATTACCATACGGTCGTTGGATTGGGTCGTCGGTTAAGCGACGTGTATGCCATACAAAAAAAGGAATCCGATGTTCCAAGACATCGGTAGTATTGCAAAACTGTCGGATACTACCATACTTTCGTTAGATTAGAGCGTCGGTTAAGCGACTACCCATTACTTTTTTTTAAAAATAGCATTTTTCAAATAAAATTTTTCATACTGCAGGAAATCAATATATTCTATCTCTATTGTGGAAATATGTAGAATAATTACATATATATATAATTGAGAACCCCATTATGCTCTTCCCATTGTATTAGCAGCAGAGTAGCCTAAGGGAATAGAGTCGTTGTAATAAATCCATTGTATTAGAGTCATTGTATTAAGCGACGGAGTCAATCATTATTCAAGTGGACCTACAGGCTAGTGGGTGCCTATTGAGGTGGCACAAAAGACTGTACTCTAAGTCTCAAGTGCTAGTGTCTATGGAACTTACTTTATGGACTACAGGCTTTCCACGTAGCAGAATAAAAGGACTGGGAAGTTATGTAACATTGTGGCATATTCGTCACAAAGATATGGTAGTTTGCTTCCATTGTGTCAAGGTACTCTTACCTAACTTCTCTAATTTGGTATGCTGAGGAGTTTGTATATTCATGTATGAGATCATATTCTTTGAATAAGGCTCATTAGATAGTTAATGGGTAGTTACTTAATGTAAAAGACTCATTTTTATTAAATAAGAACCAGTAGGTGGTTGGTAGTCATTAATTTTGAGATTGCATGTAGTTAGGGTTTTGGTAGTTATTAAGAAACTATTTATAGCACTAGAAGGATGTATATTGTTTTGTCAAATATTGGTATTGTATTAAAGCTTTACTCAAAGGAGCTCATCCTCTCCAAGAGTCTCATGAACATTAATCTCTCTTTTTGAATTTATTAATACAAGTGTTATATTTTGCAAGTTTAATCTCTTTCTTGCATTTTCTTTTGTTCACTTATATTTATTTGAGGTTAAGCTGGATATTGATTCCAAGGAAATTAAAGATAAGGTTAAGGATATTGATTCCAGTGCATCATTTACTCAACCTTTGAAGTTATGGAAACTTGAAATTGGTTATGAGGAGCAACAAAAAATCACAACAAGCTCCAAGAAATTGTCAAAATTTAAACAACACGCGTGTGGGTTGTAGAAAGCCAGCATCGTAGCCATTCATTGAGCTCCTCTCTGTTTTGAGAATAATTTCATATTCTCTACTGAACAGGGCCAACGACGTGAAGGTGGAAGCTCTTATGGCCCCTCCCCCCCCTCACATCACTCTCAATTCCCCATACCCAATGCATGCACTCGAAAAAAACAAATATATGCAAATTCATCCATATTTTATCATGAACTTTCATCCATTATTTATTCAATAAATGCTAACATTCACTAAACCATTGTTTCTGTCAATACACACATTCATTCAATAAAAGATAACATTCAATAAGCCATTCATTAATCATTCAGTCAACACATTCATTCAATAAAAGTTGAAATTCAATAAAGGTAACAGTTTACTACACTGAATCATTAAAACATTAGAAAATTCATTAAACCATTCAATGAATTTCCGCCATCCAATGAGTTTCCACGGTCTTCAATTTCAGCTTGGTAACGGTTGACGATTCATGGTATTACGTTTCCCTTCGACTGAAAATGACAAACTCATAGTTCACTATTAAGGTTTGTTTGACAAAGATGACGGTCAAAGAAATCTTGATAGTGAACTATGAGTTTGCCATATTGCAGCTTAAGAGAAACGTAAATATAGAATGAATCGTCACCGTTGTCAGAATATTCATTGAGCTCCTCTCTGTTTCGAGAATAATTTCATATTCTCTACTGAACATGGCCAACCACGTGAAGGTGGAAGCTCTTATGCCCCCCCCCTCACATCACTCTCAATTCCCCATACCCAATGCATGTACTTGAAAAAAACAAATATGTGCAAATTCATCCATATTTCATCATGAACTTTCATCCATTATTCATTCAATAAATGCTAACATTCACTAAACCATCGTTTCAGTCGATCAACACATTCATTCAATAAAAGATAACATTCAATACACAATTCATTAATCATTCAGTCAACACATTCATTCAATAAAAGTTGAAATTCAATGAAGGTAACAGTTTACTACACTGAATCATTAAAACATTAGAACATTCATTAAACCATTCATTCATTCATTAGACCAAAAATAGTGGACGATATATTGTTATCAAAAATATTTAGACGTTGTTTTTCCCGTCCTTCTTTTTATAAGTTTTTCTTCTCTTCGGTGGTATATAATCTATGAGAGGACCATCTACATCATCTGGACTTTTTCTTCCAGATCTTGGTTCTTTAGCAGGCGCTTTTGGTGATGTTTGCAATATCCTAGCCGATTGTTGTTCTAGACCTGGATTTTGCGGCAAGGGGTTCGGATTGCTGCAACGATGTGAAAATGTTACATCGTTATATTTTGATATTGTAATGACAAGTTTTTCATTTAAAAAAAATTATTACGAAGGTGTTTTTTTACCAGGTGTGACCAAATCATGTTGTTGATGTTCTTGTCCAGTCTCAACCTATACAGTTTCACCCTCTACATGCTTTGCAGTTGAAATACGGTGAACTACAATTAAAGGTCACCATTTGCAATGCTATACATAAAATTGTAGCATATGAATAAATTCATTACCAGGATTTGAAGCTTGATCATCGATTTGTTGTTGTCCCTCCTTGATGCTAATGGGATCATTACTTTCCTATTAAAAACAGAGTCAATATTTTACATCAAGTATTTGGAACGAAAATATTCCACAAGCGACAAATCTTCATTAAACTATATAGATTCTATATAATTGTGCACCAGATGGATTGGTACCACAAGACTATGTCTGCCCAGATAAGCTTCTTCTACGTTCAACAACAGCTCCAAAGCCTTCTTGGAAGCCAAGATTCATGTTTTCCTCTGTGGGTACTTCATTGAATCGATTGGCCTACATATTTGCTTATCGTCATTAATTAACATTTTACGGTGCAATAAAATGAAAAATAATTTTCAATTTATTATTTGTATTCATGGTTGGTTTCTCAAAACTTACAAACCGTGCCTCCAAATTCGAATAACCACCAGGGCCAAGCTTGTGCTGACCTACTTTTTCTAGTCTTGCCTTTGTGGCCTTTGATGTGTCTGGTAGCCTATGCAAGTGTTGAAATACGTTATATGTTCCAAGTTTGATATAGAAATCAAGGATAATAAGGTTTAGAATTACATTACGGAAAGTATTGCATACCTCCCTGTGCCTGGTGTTAGCTTGCCTTCTCTTCTCAGAGCCTTCTCTTTTCCATATTCCACTAGAGCTCTCCACTCCATTGCTGGAATCATTGGTGGGCGCTCATACCTATGGTTTCTTTCGAGGTGTGTCCTATATTGGTCTTGGACAACCTTCACATGTTGACAAGCCTTTTTCAAGACATTGGCATGACTGAAGGTGTTCTCCCCGAACAGGCCAACCAACCGATTAGTGAGTTCATCTTTTAAATGTTTCGGTTATCTATCCCACCTTGATCGGATGGTGGGCCCGAAGATCTCCAAGAAAAAGTCATTCATATGTTTATAGTGAAACATTGTTTCCTGCACAACAATCATGCCATGATCATAATTAGTTGATAAAAAATGTTTTATCGGTATATTACAATGAAATTATAAACACTAATTAACCTGATCAACTATGATTAATTACCTGGGATCGTCGGTATCTTTATTGGGACGAGATCTTCGTTCACAAAAAATGTTGTCTCCAGTGTTCCCGTGCTTTTGACACGGGAAGATCCTGGAAATGTAGCTTGTTCGACATCAAAATTGATAGGGGACTCGGTGTCGACCCCTTCTTGTGGAGGATTCGTTGTGTGTTGGTCAATAGCGGTTGTTGCGCTCACAACGGGGGTCTGTGGTGTTTCGGAACGTGTTGCTGACTGTTCGGTTGACAACAATGGCGAAGGATTCGAACTACATGGAGTCGTTTGGTCGTGATGCGAAGTCTCTCCACAAGCCTCGTTGCGGCCAACACCACCTTCACCAATATTGTGTGGTCCCTTATAATTCTATAAATACACACCACGTCTTATACGTTCAATACTATCATATAAAAGAGAACATTATAAAGATTTAAACGAATTATTCTATGATTGAAGATTTCTCAACTTACTCGCAAGTTATTAGATCTATGTTCTAACAATTCAATCCTTTCTTTAATTGCGCTTGTCTGTGGAACCTGGATTACTAGAGAAAGGATTTACGCAGTATATCTATTCAACAATTTCTCTGCCATCTTTAGTGGGTGTGCGGCTTCACCAATTTTTTCACAATCGTGAAGCACCTCTGCCACTTCAGGGTCTAACGAAAAATCTTGCGATGCTGATTCATACTGCAATTCACTAGTGGGATGCAACAAACATATATAAAGCACTACTGAGTTCTCTACTGATAGATTCCAAATTTTATATTAACGTATATAACACATCTATCATGATAGATTCATAAAATTACAACACGGTTTACATTATCACAACGAAACCAGTATATCACATGAAAAATACATAACAAAATTAACATTATGCTACGTATTATATTGGTACAGTTGAAATGAATTATACCTGCGACCTCGAGGATCGCGATCCACTCATTGGATCAATGGTCATAGGCAACTTGCCCCGATCTGCTAATATCTGGGAGCTGCCCCTAACAACACCCTAATAAAAAAACATAATGAAAGTCACTTAAACGATTCCAAAACTATTCATGAGAAAACACATCAAAAAAATTATTATTCATATTATATTTTTAATATTACAAAGATGTATACCCATTGCACGAACCCTGGTGTGGCCGACCTTATGGAACCAGCCTGCATCAAAAACATAAACTAGAAAATTACGTAAACGAAACCAAAATATTCATTGAAACATTAATATAATGCTAAAACATTTTGACATATTATAATTGTACAATTCAAATCAGGTCTACCTGTTGCCCCGAGGGTGTTGTCGTCTGATCAACATTCGACGGGTGTATTTCCCAATCAATGTTCTGCATCAAATATAAATTTCATTATATAAAACAAACCAAGTTATTGATAATGGAAAAACAAAGCAAATAAAAACTCTTTTCTCTTATTATATTTGTACTATTAGAAAGATGTATACCTGCTCTGTCGAGGAAGAAGTTCTCCTTCGACCATTTGTTGGCAGGGATTTATCCCGATCACTGGCCTACGAAGTAAATATGGGAAATTTAAACGAAATAAACTAACAAAAAATCCTTATGATGTTTAATTTATTACTAAAAGGTTGGTTAAAATGTTATATAGTAGCCTTGTTTGTATCTACTCGATTGACAGGGTAATTAATAAGCAACTCGTCCCCTGCAGATATTGTTTTAATAGAAACTACAAAAACACGGTTTCCTTCACGCCCCTCAAATTTGCAGTTTGGTTGCTTAATTGTAGACCCTGGTTGTGTACTGTTTATAAACCCCGCAATATTCCCTGCAGCCTTTGTCCTTCCGTCCATGTACGATGTTCCTCCTTTATTTTGATTTTTGTCTTTCAATTGTAAATATTTTGTTGACAATCCATAGCTACGCATACTTTTTATATATCAGACAAGGTGCATCCAATCGTTGTAGTTGTATATGGGTCCAACATACTCCATCAATTCTGTACATGTCCCGTAACCGACCAAGATGCAATCCATGGAAAACAACCCGAAACCATGTATTGACGACGGCGCAATTCGATATCTCCTCTCGTTCACACAAAAATCAGTGTTCGGTGGAGGAAGATCCTTCGGTACCCATTGTTTCACTAAATGTCTATACCTCAAGGGCACCTCTTCGTTGTCTTTTGTCTCATCACCATAGGAACATGCCCCCCCTTGACCGTGAAAAAATTCATTGCGTCTATGGAATCTTCTTTTGGTTTTTTGACATCTAGTTGATACAATTCTTCTAGACCTACTGGATGTCTCACTTTCCTCTAGCCTTCCTAAACTCCCCTTGCTCAAGGAAGACAGATCAGACAAATACCTGTTTGGTTCTACCTGCACCATTGGAAAAAAGTTTAGATTCGACCGCAAGGCATAGCGCCTCTTAAAAGTTGATGTGTATTGCCTTTTATAGTTTTACTTGATCCTCATTCCCTTTGTCAACATGTAGGCATTCAAGTGATGATCAGCAGACGACCAATTTATCTTTCTTAAGAGTAGAAAGTCATGCAATATTTATGAGTTGTTTTTTACTATTTGATTTAATGCTACATCACACATGTAACACACATGTAGCACACATGAAACACTACACATACACGTTACAATATCTCCTCTAATGCTACAAGTCCTGGCTACTTAACGAAAACTATTTACCACATATTTGATTACCTTAGTGTAGACATTTCCTGTAATATACTCAAAAGAGTTACTTTCAAAAATGACTGTGCCTCTTAGAGGCCAGTCAACTCTAGGAACCAAGTGACCCTATGATAGGGCTAGTACCAACCAGAGAGAGAGAGATGACTGGGCTATGGTACAGTCAATCAAAGAAATTCAGTGACAGTAAAAAGGCTCAATACAAAGACCAACCAGTAAGGTACAAGTAAAAAAAAAAGAATGGGTATAAAGACTCACAACCCTTGGAACTAAGGGGGTGTACACTACCTCAAACGTGGACAAACTACCATAGTTATAACCACAAGACCAAAAACATAAAAGGCAGTCCAAATCAATATATGCAATATCTCCTTGTAACTACCTCATATATGCAATAGCTCCTTGTAACTACCTCTTGAAACTCAAATAGTACCACCAAAAGGTATGATAGCATGCAATCTTCCAAACTAAGGTCAAGAGGGTGGTATCCAGTAAGGTACAAGTAAAAAAAAAAGAATGGGTATAAATACTCACAACCCTTGGGACTAAGGGGGTGTACACTACCTCAAACGTGGACAAACTACCATAGTTATAACCACAAGAAAAAAAAACATAAAAGGCGGTCCAAATCAATATATGCAATATCTCCTTGTAACTACCTCACATATGCAATAGCTCCTTGTAACTACCTCTTGAAACTCAAATAGTACCACCAAAAGGTATGATAGCATGCAATCTTCCAAACTAAGGTCAGGAGGGTGGTACGAAGTGGATATAAAGACACATAACAATTTGGAGAAAGTGGGTGTACCTCAAATGTGGACAAACTACCATAGTGCCCACAAGACCTAAAACATAAAAGGTGGTACAAATCAAATGATATCCCAATATCAGTAAACACCCAAAAGGTAAAAGGCAAGGTACCACAAAAATATTATCGACAAAATGAAAGGACCATAAGACAATCGACCAAGGTGGGGTACAACCATTCATCTCTCTCTCAAATGTACCATTGTTCCATATAACTTGAAAGACCATCATCACAGTAAACGGAAAATTCCACACGGGTGATGTGATCACGTGGTCCTCTAGACTACTCCTACGGTCAAGCATTAGTGGCTCCATGAAGGGGTGTTCAGTCCCTTCAGAAGACCATCTAACTCAACCATCTCGAAGACCTAGGAGAAGAGGACATCACACATCATCAAATAAGTATTGGTAACTACCGTGTATGAACTCAAAAACCCTAAAGCAACCGAGCATGCAGAAGGGGAGCTATGAAAAGACAAGGCTCGCAGGCCAAAAAAACAAGCTCAAAAAACTATACTGGGACCGATGTCATAGTAAGCAAGCTGAAACAAAAGTGGCCAGAATGCCAACAAGTAGCACTAAAAAGAAAAAGACCCTCTAAAAAGGTGAAAATGTAAGCAAACTTCCTAACTAGGAGCTGGAGACCTCGACAAATCGTATCCTTCGCAAGGTGATGAAATCCAATTCAAACAATACGAAGTGAGAGACCAAATTTGAAGGATATCCCTCTACCAAAAGGGATCCTAGGTAAAAGAGCCCTAGTAGAAAAGTCACTAAGCTACCTCGTTCATGACACGTCGGAAAAGGTTTTCGGCACTTATGCCTTATCACCCATGTATCGCCAGTATGGTGGCCGAAGAATACAAGAAAGACAATGATCGGTGTTTCCTTAGGGCTAAGTGGAGTGCAGCATTCCACATAGTCCGTCCGGTTCTCGATCTCGCGGCGGTTTAACCCCTGAAACAATAGGAGGCCCCTCCACAAACTAGTGTATAACCGTTTCAACAAATACTAGAGGATTTTGGTTCCCTAGAGGACAACAACTATGTCTCAGATGATAATGACAAGGGGGAATTATTTGGATGCCTACCCCCGATGTCCTACCTAAATACCAAATTCTTTTGATTTCCTCAAGTGAGGTTATGGTGTGTTTAGTTAGGGGGTGTCAATTTTAGTGGTTGTATTACTCAATCGGGTGATGGAAGTGAAACTCGTGGTGTGATGACTGACTCAAACCATGCAAATGCATATGAATAAAATAAGCCTTTCCTTTCAATGAATGCTAGCTAAGGTAAGGAGAGAGTTCTTTCAAACTATAACTACTCTTTCAAATTAAATGAATGCAACAAGTGTTCAAGTTCATTCATGGGACCTCAAGGAGAGCTTCAGATATACTCAAGTCATGCAAATGAATTCATCACATAAAACAAAGTGAGAATAAATATAAGGAATTGTACATATCCATGTTCATAATTCTCTAGGAACACTTATAACATTCTTCAATCATTCTTCACAAAAACACAGGGATAATAGAAACAATAAACTGCATATAAATCTTCATGAGCTTAATAAAAAAACAGTAACCACAACTAGGGAAGCTATACCACAACTTGTTTTTTTATGACTATAAATACAAGGGTATCCTAATCATGAGCAATACATCCTTTACTTTTACATCATGAGCAATACTAATCATTTCCCCTTTAACTTGCATTGAGTACCTTAACATGAATTCCCCCAAGCTACTATATTCTAAGTGTTAAAGATGCTACAGTACTACCCTAGTCGAAGACTAAAATTGCCACAATCCAAGTCATGATGGTTTGATTGAAGTTTGAAGTATGATGATGCATGCTTACCTTTTATGAATTTACTAACCCTGATCAATGATACAATTAAATCCAATTTTAAGAAGATGAAGACTTTAAAACAAAATAATAGCCTGAAATACTTCCTAAACCAGAACAACAAAAATGGGTAAGCAAAATCGAAGTTTCGTTTTCCATCGAGGTGGCCTTAAGTCTTGCTTTTTGCATTCACGGTTTGGTTGGTTAACTTAACATCCCTCCAATTCACAAGAAATTTTTGTGGCATTCATTTAATTTGGTGGAGGTTGAGGCATTCATTTCAAAATCGGAGATGGAGGCTGCTTCCATGCCGAGACTTGAGGAAATTTCAAAGTATGGTGATTTTAGTTTACAAAAATTACTACTTGGGGACTATTTTGGGACTGAGGTCTGCTCAAGAGAGGCTATAGCTTGTTATATGAGTTGAAAATTGGGTTAGGTTAGGGTTTGGAGCAGAAAATTAAAATATTTATACTTTAATACATAAATAAATTCCTAAATCAATGCTAGAAACAAAATAGTACAGTTGTGACAAGGTAATATAAATTTAAACATAATTTTCATCTCTTTCAACTTTAACACTCCCAAAGGTCCCTGTGTTAAAGTTGAAGTAGACAAGGACAATAAATAACAACAGCATTAATAAAGTAATGAACAAGTTAAACAGAACTAACAACTAGCATCAGTAATGCTGGTTTAGACCTTCCTTATAATCAGATATATTTTTCAATAAACCCTTTCTGCAATAGCTGACAGCCACCAGGGATCAACAACGTATGCCCCAGCAAGGCCCATGGGCTCATAGTAGAGGCCAAAGACAGTTTGGATAGTCATGTTCCTATGGATACTGATTCTGAAGATAAGCATAATGACGGGGTTGGAACTAGTGGATTGTCTCTTGAAAATATGAGTAATGAACGCTTTCTAAAATTAATCATTTCACATGCCATGGTGTTTGTGCATCTGGCAATGGAAAATCCTGAAACTTGTAGAAAATTTGTTGAGTAAAAGGGCATTGAAGCCCTTATGAGGTTCTTAACTCTTCCAAGTATTCCGCACAAGGTGCACTGACTTAGTTAACCCCAAAATACTGGAAATGTTTCTTTGCATGGTTTTACCTTCTTCCCCATTAATGAAATGCCATAGGAGCAGAAGACCTCTAATTCCTTCATCAAGTTGTAAAAGTAAAAGGATTTCAAGAGATAACTATGGTTCAAGATACTGGAGATTTACTAAATTGGTTGTATAAATACATAACAATGTGTGCAGGGGTACCTCCATGCATTATATGCATTTCCTTTGTCAAATTATCATTCAGGGTTTTCCTTTGGACCTTTGTTGCCTCTCAAAGGCTCCAAACCAAATCATTCCGACTTCCAAGCACTTGCAAAATAGAAATGATAATCTACTAAGAACATCCAATCTATATAACTCTGAAAACTTGAGCCTCAAATATTCCTTTAGAGGAACAATCAACTGTGAGCTGATTATACCCATGTGAAAATTGGTGATAACCATGCAACAATACATCCAAGCTATGTAACTCAGAAAACTTGAGCCTCAAATATGCCTTTAGAGGAACAATCAACTATGAGCTGCTTAAACCCTTGTGAAAAATTGTGTGATAACCATGCAGCAATATATCCAATCTATATAAATCAGAAAACTTGAACCTCAAATATGCCTTTAGAGGAACAATCAACTGTGAGTTTCTTAAACCCCTGTGAAAAATTGGGTGATAACCATGTAGCAATACATCTATAAAATATTCTCGGTTACAAAATTTTCTCTATCCCTCCAAAAGCGCTGCATAATAAGATATTTATTTTGATATTGCAGCAAAAATCTCTCTCAAAAGAATTGAGTCCTGAAACAAGTGATTAGCATTCATGCTCACTCCGCGTTACACTCTGGTACTAATAAATTCTTAGAAGGCATTGAAGATGGGATTTGTGAATTCATTTCCTCATGAACATGGCACGAACATGGCCAAACAAGAAAGAAAATTGGGCCTTGGGCCATTGGCAGAGTCATTGTTTCTAGTACCCTTGATGTTGCACTTCCTACTTAAGTGGATTAGGCCTATGCATCAATAGAATGCAATTATGTTCTCTACTGATTGATACAGGAAAAATAGTTGAAAAATATGTTGATTACCTACCCACTCAAAGGTTAGTATTGTTGAATTTTCTCTATAACCCAAATCTGATTTCAACCTCCAATAAATTACTTAATCGCAAATCGGGGTCATTAGTAATATCCCCCGCCCCCCCCATTCACCTATCAAACTAAAAAAAACAGTAGATGCAATAAGATAAAAATACCCCAATGTATATTGAATTAGCAATGAAACCCTCTTAGAAGACAAGTGTTTTTTATGGCCAATATGTGGGTATGGAGGAGGTCATTAGCCTATTCGCCACGACTTTAGTGGGAAAATTTAGTTATTGGGTAAATACCGATGGCTGGAACCCTAGTTTCGATACAGTAGAGAAAAGACAAGATAGAGAAAGTAATTGGGGGGGTAAATCCCTCACGAATCGAAGGATGTGGTTAAGGATTCGTCGACAGAAATTTGTCCCACACCAAGTAGAAACCCTGTAGCGTATCCAGTCGATACTTAGTCAACTACCTCCATGCGACCAATATGCATGAATTTAACAAGTTTGCAGGTCCAAATTTCACAAATTAGAGCACAATATGTCCAAGAAAATAACCGGTAAAATGCCTCGAAATTTTTTTCTGTGTAGTAAATTCAAACCCCAAATGAAAATCCTTTTACTAGATTCAAACCCCAAACTCAGAGATGTTCTCAGTTTGTTTTCTACCTATACGAGGAAGGGTTTTACTTACTGATGTCATTGTGGGTCGTGGGCCTCCTTTGCTGCGCCAATGTCAATCTCCTTGGACAGATTGGACCTCCAATTCGTTGCGATGTCAATCTCCTTTGATGGGCTAGCAGTTAGATGGTGACGGCTTCCACCCTGGACAGGGGTCGCTTGGATAGGGGTTGCGAAGGAGACAGGTTCGTGAATGAGCACGCTATTTGGACAGGGTGAGGTTTGTTTCATTTTGTTTTTAATTTATGTTTTTAATAATAATATAATTTTACTATTATTATTATTTTTTATAATTTTTTTTATTTTTATTTTTTATAGTGGTATAATATTTTTTATATATATTTTAATATATATATGTGTGTGTGTGTGTGTGTGTGTGTGTGTTAATATTGTTTTTAATTTATATTTTTATTATAATATATTTATATTTTTTTAATATTTTAATATATTTTAATGCAATGTGTTATCATTAGGCCCTTTAAAGAAGATATTTGATCTTTGATTGGGATATAGGTGCCATTAGGAATTGTTTTGTACCAAGAATGGGTCATGGTGTCTTAACCATGGTAAGGAGAGGAAATGAAAAAAAATTAAGTTCTATATAACTCTTTTAAGGATCTATCCCATGAATGTGGTCTCAAAGAACCACATAGGCCATGATATAAAAGGTATCTTTGACCTTTGTGTGGGGTATGAAAGCCAATAGGAGGTTTTGAATTATAAGGAATAGATATTGAGGTCTTGACCATGGTCGAGTAAGGAAGAAAATGGACGCATAACCTAAATATAGCTTCTAGGGCTTATGGGACAAAATGAGGTCTTGAGCCACTACATATTCCCTTTAGAGGATATCTTTAGCCACTAAGTGAGATATAGCCACCATTAGGAGATCTTGTTCACCTAGGATGGATCTTACGGTGTTAACCATGGTCATATGGGAAGCAGTGCAAGGAATTTTTAGTGGTTCTAGGTTAATTACTTTTAAGGATTACTATTAAATGAATGTTTGAATCAATGTAATGAGTAACTATGTTGACTCTTAATATTTAAAAGTAGTTATCAATTTTAGTAGTTGCAGTATAAATCATAGAGCATTTAGGGATCATTAACATCTCAATAATTATGAACCTTGTGGTTGCATACCTTGAAGCTTAACACATCCAGATTGATAATTAAAGTGAACAATTATATCATTGTAATTATGTAGTCCACCACTAAGTACCAAAGAATATGCAAAAAGTCTAGATGGAAAAATGTTATGTAAGTATTTTGTTAAAATATAATGTAAGTGAAAATATTTAAATTTATTGGAGAAAGTATGTAATGAAAATGGATCCATTGGTCATGAATTGAATTTTTTTTAAGAAATGTTTTAAAATGAAATATTATTGTCTGATGTTCTAGTCTGAATGAAGTATTGTAAGTTAATGAGTTTTATCTTAGTATGTTCAGTCTTACCACTATTACATGAGATGGGGAAGTCATTAATTTACTAGTGAACAATTTGGTTCAATGTTATGTTGTGTCAACCCTTCACAATACAGTATGATAATAAATATAAATCCTCATGTTGAATATTACAAGCTCTTTAAAATACATTGGTTGATTACCAAAAGAATTTGTCATCAATAGTTTTGTGTGTTTGCTTGTTTGAATTGTGGTCATCAGTCCAAATTTAAAAAAATTCAACATTGGCCTTGGGTAGCACTTTCAACGTTGGCCCCGTGTAGCACATTAATTAATATATAGGTATGGTTTTTTATGCTCCAAATGATGCTCGAATTGTTAGTTTCAGTTATGTTTGAGTCTAGAAACCCTCCCACGCCGTCGATGCATGTGTCTAGTCTAACCATGCCAGATTTCAGTCCAAGCAAGCACAAATTTAAAAAATTTCAACGTTGGCCCCGTCTAGCACATTAATTAAACTATATGACGATGATGACGATGACGATGACGATGACGATGATGATGATGATGAAGATGACGATGACGATGGCGATGACGATGATGATGATATTGACGATGTTGATGATGGTGTTGATGACGATGACGATGACGATGATGACGATGACGATGATGATGACGATGATGATGAAGACGATCGATGATGACGATGATGATGAAGATATTGCTGATGATGATGAGGAAGATGACGATGATGATGATGGTGAGGATGATGACGATGATGCTGATCACAATGATGATGATGATGATGGTGGCCGTGACGACGACGATAAACATGATGTTGCTGATGATGATGATGATGAGAATGATGAAGATCATGATGATGATGACGATGATGAAGATGACGATGATGATGAAGACGATCGATGATGACGATGATTATGAAGACGATCGATGATGACGATGATGATGAAGACGATCGATGATGATGATGATTATGACGACGATGATGATGATGATGACGATGATGACGATGAAGACGATCGATGATGACGATGATGATGAGGATATTGCTGATAATGATGAGGAAGATGATGATGATGATGATGGTGAGGATGATGACGATGATGCTGATCACTATGATGATGATGATGATGGTGGTCGTGACGACGATGATAAACATGTTGATGCTGATGATGATGATGATGAGAATGATGATGAAGACAATCGATGATGATGACGATGATGATGAATACGATCGATGATGACGATGATGATGATGATGACGATCGATGATGACGATGATGACAATTGATGATGACGATGATGATGACTATGATGATGAAGATGATGAAGACGATAATGATGAAGACGATGATGATGACGATGATGATGAAGATGATGATGAAGATGATGATGACGACGGTGATGATGAAGACGATGATGATGACGATGATGATGAAGATGATCACGATGATGACGACGATGTTGATGATGATGATGATGTTTGAGTCTTGATAATTGTGCATTTCCTTACGAAGCTTCTCTCTGTTTCAAGAATAATTTAATATTCTCTACTAAACAGGGCCAACCACGTGAAGGTGGAAGCTCTTATGGCCCCTCCCCCCCCTCACATCACTCTCAATTCCCCATAACCCGACAAAAATATCTATGTACACTAGAAACTTTAAATGTGTTTTTTGACATACTCTAAGACAAGCAATGTTTCTAATTATATCATATAGGAAAATGGAAACTCACTATGAAACAATTAATTTATTATTACTACATACCTAGTAAACTTCAATGGTCTTCATCATCTTCTTCATCTGGGTCATCGTCTGCACTATCATCCGATGATCCAGATTCAACATTGTAAGGATTGGCCATATCATCCTCGTCGTCGATGTCAGTTACGATCAACATGTCATCGTCAATATCATCTTCTTGGACATTGTCTGATAGTACATCATCTGATTCAATAAGTTCTTCGGCATCTTCTTTTGGACCATGATCATCTAACTCATGTTGATCATGATCATCTTTTGCGGCGTCTTCTTCTTTGAGAACGTCTTCATTACCTTCATCAACGTTATACTTTACCGGCCTTCCCCTTGGATCGTGTCTGACAACAAATGACCAACCCGCTCTACCTGGAACCTCATAGTAAAATACCTATTCACATTGGGTTGGAAGAACATAGGGCTCCGTTCCTGGCTCAAACAACCTTGTATTTAGCATGGTAAAACCATTATCATGTTCAATAATTGTTCTATCGGGATCATGTTGATTCAATCTACACCTATACCATTTGACAACGAACAGAGATACCTTGAAGGAGTTAAAGTCACACTGAAGAATGTCTTCCAGATACCCATAGTATCGATTTTCAGAGAGTTCTGGATGTCTGTCACTTCTAGAAGAAACATTGGTCACCTCAAAGACTGCAGATATCCCACAATCAGATGTTTTCTTTGTTTCATCCAACTTTTTGATGCGATATCTACATCCATTGCACCACATAGCCTTATGGTGTTTTACCTAGCACAACAAGCCATACAGGAAAAGATTACATAATGATAACACCATATTTATGATAAAGTAGTGCATGTTTATTATACTGCCATAAAAGGAAAATAACCAGCGTGACGTACAACGAAAATATTTAAAGAAATAAATAAATAGTGTCGTTGATTAATATGCTTACCTGCTTATCTTTTAAACCTCTTGCTAAATCGATTTCCCTTTGTGTTACATTGGTGTCTCCATTGCGATGTGCAGCTTTAACCAATGAAGCCACACCTTCCCATGATATTCCATGACCAGATTGTTCACATTTTTCGATCCATACTTTTATCCATTCAAGATTGTTTGCGATGTATAAATGAATCACATCCCACTCTCGACCAACTGTTTGATGACAATAAAATTAAAATTCAATGAAAATGTATATTAGTCACTTAAAAATGTATATAATTACAATATAAAATGATGCAAAATACTAAATAAAAAATAGAATATATATGTATGATATATAAACATAAAAATCACTAGTGAAATGTGTTATATTACCTTTCACCTTCCTCGATCTACCTTTCCCCTTGGGGTACTCCCTTTCGAAATCATTTTTGGATTCTGGATCACAAATGTGACGTAAATTGAGCTTTGACGCCAATATAGGAAGATATTCACTAATGTACAACATGTTTTGGTATACCATATATCCCTCCATCATAGAACCCTCATCATATGCTTGATGTCTGACCAAACCCTTCATAAATTTCAAGTGCCTCTCAACCATTCACATGGACCTTGAGTGCGTAGGTCCACACAGTTCAATCTCCTCAACTTGGTGTATGAGGTAGTGTCCCTGTGCATTGAAAAATGTTGAAGGTAGATGCTTCTGCATTTCACACATGAGATGAGGAATTTCTCTCCTCCAATACTTTATGTCTTCTTTATGTTATTCTTTAGATGACAACCATCTACAAGTGACATGACAATCAGCCAATCAAGAGATTAAAGAAAAAAATCATTATATTACGTAACATGAAGTAGAGAATGAAAATCAAATTAAGAATAAGTTCTATGTTGAATTAAATAAACAGTAAGCACATGGAAAAATCACCACTTACCTCATGTATTTCCCGAGACTATATATTATTTGCTTGACATTGTTGTCAAAGTTGTCCGGGATAGAGAGAGGTAGAACATACTGTAACAATAATATCCAAATAGTTTCATTATATCGAAAAAGAGTACTAGAAAAAGAAAAAGAAAAAGAAAAATTTATTAAATACATACCACATTAATTATTACCTTCATGAAGACATGCCAATCATGCATTTTCACCCCCGCGAAATCACCTTTCTTTGTTATGATATTCTTCATGTTCGCACAAAATCCGGTGGGAAATTTAATTTTTTGAATGACTTCTTTTACAACATTACTTTGTTGGTTCGTTAACATCCATGGAAGTGAGTTTATATTAATTTGTTCTCCGTTGCTATGAAATTGAATGACGTCTTTCATTGCATGGTTGTTATCCTGAATGTCTTTGCAAATTTTGACAATTTTTTCTTTGTCACTCCTTCCATCCAATATTCACCATAATGTTTCAGTCACATTCTTTCCGATATGCATTGTATCAAATAGATGAGCAATTTGTAGGTGCTCATAATAGGGCAACCTACTAAATTGTCTAGGATAACTTTTCATTCCTCGTGGAAGCCCATTAATGCCTTCATGATGATCACATGAACGACAATAAAAAAATTAAATATTAAATCAATGTCAATTACACTAAACAACACACAATATAATAAAATACAATATGATCATATAAAATGATTGATTATACGTACCTTGACGATTTCTATTATATTGCAACTTCCATAGATGAGGTGTCATTCTCTTTGGTTTTAATGCAGTCTCTTGCTTGCCATTGAAAAGATGTTTTTCGGTAGTTTGATACTTGTGATTCTTGGAGAGGAAGTGCCTATACTCATCAAACACCTTCTTTCCTAAGCTTTTTGAACGACGAGATTTGATCTTAGGACCACAAACTGGACATGCAAATTTCCCCTTTGTCTGAAGACCTAAATAAAAAGATGGAATATCAATATTAATGTCTATTATAATTATATAAAAAATGACTGGATTATTTAGAAAAAACATGCATGCGTATTATATTAACTAGTAGTTCGTAAAATTAAATGCAAATAAAGTGGAACTTATAATTACATACCACAGAAATGGGTTAACCCTGGGGCATCATGTATTGTCCATACAAGCATTGCATGGAATTGGAATTGTCTTTGTCGTATTGGTCTAGATAAGTCATACATAGTGATGCCATTCCATAACTTTAGTAGCTCATCAATAAGAGGTTCGATATATACATTCATATCTTTGACTTGGTACTTACCTGATTGATTTGAACATATAAAATAAATATTCTAATTATGAGACGCACCGTTTAGATATATAAACCATATTTCACAATAGAAAAACTTTAAATATATATATAACATTATGAGACAAAAAACGACAAATGAGAATATACCGCTGCAATAAAAAAAAAACTGCAGTGTTCGTACCTGGAATAATCATCAACAACATTATGTGCTCCCTCTTTATTGTCAACCATGGAGGAATGTTGTTGTTGATAACAAAAATAGGCCACACCAAGTAAACAGATCTCATCTCTGCAAAAGGATTGACACCATCTGCTGCCAAAGAAATCCTAAGATTACGAGGTTTGTCTTTAAAGTGAGGCCATTTTTCCTCCATGTCTCTAAATGCAGACCCATCTGTAGGCATCCGAATAATGTCGTCTTGACTTTTGTTCTGTGCATGGTAATCCATAAACTGCGCTATGGTTTTGCACCTGAACAGTCGTTGCAAACGAGGAATAATGGGAATATAACGTAGAACCTTGCGAGTCACATTTTTAGTTACTTGATCTGTGCGATATCTACTGATATGACATTCAGGACATTCTATTGCAAATTCATGCTGGTTGTAATAAAGAACATGATCATCGGGGCATGCATGAAATGCTTCATACTGCATTCCAATTTCTTTCATGATGGCAGATAAATCTCGATAGGTGCGAGGTAAAATATTTGAAGGTGGTAACAAATATTCACGTATCATGCTACAACAATATAAAATAAAAATCTAGTTATTATAATATAGAAATAATATTAATGAAACAAATTTCATCCGTAGTAATTTGACTTATATATGAATTAACAATAAAATACATGACAATCATATATATTTTGTGATGGAATATATTACATACCTTAACATCCGTGTGACTGACATGTTTGAAAGACCATTCATAACCTTCAAGCTCATTACCAACAATATAGCAGAGAGAATATTTGTCTTGGAGTCGTCATAAAGGAGTTCGTATGCCTTGTCAAGAAGAGGTATATCATGAATATCATCAAAATGTTCATCATTTTCATGATCATCATCATCATCCATTCCAACATTAAATGAATCATGGATCAAAGTATTTGTAACATCATCTTCAACTATGTTATCAGTATGATCATCTTCTTCAATGTGATCATTAACTTGTTCTCCATTAATATTCATAGCCCCATGTTCCTCCTTTACTTGTTCTGGAAGCACTTGGTGATCCGGACGATATGCCGTAGGATGTCTTTCCTTTATAATTACATGAAACGATGAATAGATAAAAGTTACAAAGAACAACGACCAATTGTACTATTGGTCAAAAATAAGAAATATTATAATAATACATAAATTTACAAAAGCAATCAAAATAAAAATATATATAATGCAAACTTACAAATGGATGGTATTCATGTCCCCCCTCAGCGTGCCCATGCTCCCTACAATGTTTTGTGGCTGTTGTAATCAAAATCCTTCTCCTCTTAAAGCCTCTGCATTGATTACATGGACAATAGAATTTACCATCACCCCTTCTTTCAACTCCTTCCCACAATCTAGCAAGCATTTGTCGATTTTGTTCGTCTGGATCAGGAATATTCGTAGTTGACATTTTCTCGTAAAGAGCTTAAATGAAGATTATCGATCTTAGAAAATGAAGCTCCAGAGTACTTTGTTCACTTGAATAACAAAAACAACGAAAAATGGTCCGCCGAACAAAAAAAACATCCGCAAACTGTCATTGGTATGGCAAACATGTCGGAATGGTTTGATATTTATAAATCGTAAAAGTCAAAAAGTCAACCCTACGTCGGATATCCGACGACGCTAATCTTGTGACCGTTGGGAAAACATCTGTCAGATATCTGACCTCTTCGGGTTCAAAATGACGTCGGTTATCCGACATCCAAAGCGTCGGATATCCAAATAGGCGTCGGATATTAGCATATCCATCAGATAGCCTGCCAGCCTCGTCGGATATTCAAACGGACGTCGAATATCCGACGGATATTTCTAGAGATTTAAAAATAAATAAAAAAATAAAGTAATTTTCAAAGAAAAATCCGATGACACAGTCCATTTCGTCGAAGGTCGTCGGATTTGCTCGTCGGATTTTGGGTTCAAATCTACTAGTGTGAGATGGAAAAATGAGCCACTGGGTGGTCTGTAGAAGATGTCCAATAAGCTGTTGAAGGACCAACAGCTGCTGTAAGGTTGTCCTAGGGTCGGTTTATCCATTCCAACGATCCAGGTTCTCCCTGGATGACGGGAGAAAGGTCTTGTGAAGCAGGGATTTGCGCTCCTTCATCCTGCGGGGGATGAGAGGCAGGTGAATCCGGAGGAGTTTGTGGAAACAAAATTCCTCGTACATTCAGAGTGGGGTTTTCCATTTCAGTAAGTACGACCGTGTTACGCTGATCCATTCTTACCCTCAAAATAACCTCCAAATTAAGGGGATATTCGGGTGATAAGTTTAAGATCCTACGGGATCTTCTCCAGGGAAAATCCACCAGAGTGTCAGGATGATCAGCCAAGATGGTTGAAACAGCGTTTCTCCTAAGGGTATGCTAAAAGAAAAGCAGTCCAGAACAAACTAAGGCAACAAGCAAACTTATGTGACAGAGTGGATTCAAAGTCTGGAACCTCATGGGATTATCAAGGCATCGCAAACCGCGATATACTGCAGGGTCCAACAATATGACGCGACAAGGAGGATTGGGACCGTACCCTTTCCTGCATACCCGATTACCTGGACAGTACATGCGTGCTAATCTCCCCGAGTGTTATTCTCGGTGTATTTCTTTTCCAAGACGGCCAAATGGTTATCTCAGTTGGTTTCAGGAATCCTATTGGTGTCTCCCGATATATGCAAGGTACGTGGGAGCTCAAATCCGTAGTGGTGATATCTAATGCACAACCATTCGGCAAGAGACCTTCCGATATACTACAGAGTACGTGATACACCCTTCAATATATGCCAAGTACGGATTATGGTACTTGGTGGGTACGTGAAGGAGCTCGATATACCGATAAGTACGTGGAAGACTACAATACCCCCAGGAGACAGTGCTGAAAAATAACGACAACTACCACGCTTAACGACGTCGGAACACGTCTCTAACTTACACACAAGTTGCTAAAAATTTTACCTAGTTCTACCGTTAATTTTATCTTGGACGGTTAGGTGAATGCATGAGGTGAGTACATAATCGGAAGCATAATGCAAGCCCTGGCTACATGCACGAAATATTCTTTTCTTTCAATGAATTCTAGCTATGGGAAGGAGAAAGCTTTTTCCAATAGTATTGCCAAAACAAACTCAATGCAACACAATCCCAATTCAAACAAAACTTGACTATGAAGGTATTCTTTTCTTTTTCGACGAAACACAAAAAATCACAACACTACTATCCAAATCAAAACATTTTTCCTTTTCTTTTTCTTTTCAAATCAAAACGACACTAGGTAATGAAAAGAGAGGATTCTGAAATGGAATATGCAAGTTTTTCAATTTAACTTTCAATGGTCTAAAAGCAACAAAAAATTAAAAAAATGCATCTATCTTTCCTTAGCATGGAAAATTTTGTAAAAATCGAAGTGTACTTTGAGCCTTTCAAGAAAATGAGCGATTCATAATTCGAGAAAAACACAATAGATCATACATTCATTTAATTCTTCCAAAACATAAACGAGAATTTTCCAATGCAAAACAATTTTCTTCAATAACATTCAAGAAATGATGGGAAAGAAGCACTTTTAACTTTTCAATGGATGCATCAAAGAATAAACTTGATAACAACTAGGCTTTCAGATCTAAATGACCGAAAAGAAAACACTACTTGCAGCACTAGTACACTCAGAAAACTCAAGAAAAGATAAGCACTCAATCAAGCTGAAAGACACTTAACTCAAAATCGAGCAGCAGCAAGCAAACCAAGTAAGCAAAGCTCAAACAAAATGAGAACGAGGTCTGGAAGCTGATCTAATGTAATGATCAGATCAAGGATGGAAGGAAGGGAATGCAAGAGTGAGCGGATGAAGGTGGAGACAAGAGTATCCACCACTACCAGTCTTCAAACTTGTCCAAAACGGAACCCAAAATCAATCCAAACAAAACCAAACACTCAAAACACAAATCATAGGTGGGATCCCTGGCTGGATCTTACAGCACAGAGGGAGTTCATATAGCAAACCAAATTCCAGACTGTCAAATGGAGAGGAAATGCCTGCATGCCAAAATTTGACAAATCTGCGCTCTCTGTTCTTGTACACAGTGCGACGTCGCTGTTTGCATACACGGGAAGTGCGACGATGTCGCAGTCTACCAATGTAAGGGATACAACGAGTATCTAACAGGTAAAGAACAGAGACACTGAATGACACAGTGTCACTTTGTTCCCACTACCCAGGTGCGACGGGCGAAGTCTAGATTCAAAAATGAATCAGATTTCTCAACAATGAACCCTGGAATGGTTTGGGAATGAGTTGTATAAACTCAGAGGAAGTAGATCAGAGTCTTCAATGCGAAGATCTGATAGTGAAATCAACTCCAAGAAGTAATGGCAAAAACTAAAAGGCTTGTGTCAAGCAATCAACTGAAAATTACTCTCAGATTGACAACTACTGACCAAATTCTATACTCCCAGTATGGTCGCCAGATTTGTTATCGGACAATCCACTCGAGCGGACGCGAGCAGGATCTCCGTAGCTCAAAGTGATTCTAGAACAAATAAAACAGACTACTAGTGCATTTCCTAGATCTACTTAAGGATCGAATGCTAGATGTCTTACCTTTCACTTCGCAATCCTTTCTCCTGAATGTTGCTCCGTGTCTTACAGTCGTCAAATCCAAGATGCAAGACTTGTCAAGACAAGAAACAAGAGAAACCAGTAAAAAACATCTATACAATAAAAGATCTAAGTAAACAGTTAAGCAGGTAAACTACTCATTATCATTGCACACATGAACAATATTGGTGGAAAGCATTTGTATTACTGCAAATAGAGGAGTACATAATAGAGATATAGAACCACAACCAAGGCTTAATACTGTAGCCCTTCTCCGACAAAGCCAATTGCCATATCCTTCCAAGGAAGTATGAGTTCTCCAATAGGTGAGTGGAGATGTTCTAAGAGTGATTTCACCAGCATGTAGATACCATAGCCTTCCTTCTTTGGGATAGGAGTGAGCTTCATTTATATAGGACTAAATGGATATGGTATGGATAGGATAGGTTGAGAGATGGTAGGAGAGGCTTAAGGGATCTCTCCAAAGGTTTAGGAACCGAGTGCCAACTCTTCCAAGAGGTCAGGGATAGGGTCCCAAGTCATCAAGCTTCGAGATGGACCTCGAAGAAGTTATTTTTTCCATTTAACTGACTTCGTCGCACCCTGTAATGGAGCAAGGTGTGACGTCGCATGTTGCTAGTGTGCAGCCTTTGACGACCCTTCAAAACTTAGCACAATTGGGTACAAACCCTCCCAGGATGATTATTCATTCCAGGTATCTTCAGGGGTGTATACATTGAATCTTATGATGAGTAGATTTTGGGTGTAACAGAAAACCAGAGATATATGAAACGTTGCATTATGACAGTCCAACTTCACAATCGCCTCTTGAAATCAAGGTAAGACTTGGATACGGCGGAACGAGTTCATATGATAGGGGGAGTAGTTGGAGAAAATGAAGTAAAATTTCATTTACTTCGACTACTCCGCCTGTTGACTGATCTTGATATTATGTCTTGTAAATTATCCTTGTACCTTGCCATCTTCATCAACATTTTGTTGTTGGTTTTTTCATGCTAAAATGCTCCCCCTTATGCTACTTCAAACTTCAACAAGGTTCTGTCAAGTAAATTCATAAAAGGTAAGCATGCATCATCATTCCATACTCCCTCAAATCTCTCTCTCTCTCTCATTTTTTTTTAATCGTTCTTACTGCCTCTCCATCCTCCCTCTTCTATGAACATTACCATTTTCAAGCAACAAACTCCACAAATGCTTGGAGTTCTCAATCATCTCCTCATTCTAATTTTTTTTTAACACAAGAACTCCTCTATTGCAATCATATTCAACACAATGTTGCTCTACTTCATCTCCACTCTTTTCCATAAACTCTTTATGATACAACTGCTATATTTTTACTTTGGTTTTATCCACTCTATTTTATTTTGTTGCACTTTAAAAGTCATCTGCAATATTGATATCAACACACTACACATTATGGGAATAAGACATTCACATTTTCATCTTCCACTACTACATCTAATTAAATATCATCTCCTTGCAACTCCACCATTGTAACACCACTCTCTTCTATATTGTCATCTTCTACAACAACACCACTCACTATCTTCCACTACTACATCTAATTAAATATCATCTCCTTGCAACTCCACCATTGTAACATGTTGTTCTCTCAGTTAAGATCCTAGATCAGATTGAAGTAAATTCTGAAAATTTAACATGGTATCAGAGCTAACCTGAAAGAAGGCATGATATGGCATGTATGACACTTGTTGCACTTATGATGTTAGGGCTTGATATAACAAAAACCAGTCATCATAGCACTTTCGCTATAAATCCATTTTGGCGAAGGTTGTGGATCTGAAACTTTTACAGGTCGAATATCAGATCCTCATGTACCTTGTGTCCAAAGGAAAACCTCTAATTCATTGTACTTTGTGATTTATGATATGTACAATATAGGGTTTCTGCCTCTTCCAGATCTGAGTCAAAATCAGGTGACCTTGGGAAAAAGGTCATAACTTGGGCTAGGAAGCTCCAAATGAAATTTCGTAAAAAGTGAAAGGTAGTACACAGACTATACGATCTCAGGAAAAACTTTCAGAGACCGAAGTTGAACCAGTGACATGTGGCACGCTGTACAAGTTCGCTCTCCTGTTTTATACCATAAACAGGTCATGTTACAACACTTGGCATAACTCTCTCTCAGAGAATCCAATTGAGGTCAGACTTGTCGGGATGGAAAGATGACAGGTCAGGCTATCTCAAGAAAAAATTTCAAACCCTGTGGATCGAAAAGTTCAGAGTTACACCAGAAACAATCAAGTACATATTTCTGTCAAAACAGAATTATTTTTTAGCACCTTCATTCATGGCTTCCGGAATTTAGGGTTTCGGATAAAGTTGGAATTTTTGTAATCGGAGACCACGGCTGGATGCTACTCATCAAAATCAAAATTTAGAGACCAAGATCAGATTTTTTGGTTGGGCAGAAGGTCGAGCTTGATCAAACCCCAGTTCGGGACTTTGATCGAAAAGATGGAAAATTAGGGCTTCTGCAAAACTTGGAATTTTGGAAATCTGTGACCACGACTGGAAGCTCCTCAGAAAAATCGAAGCTTAGAGCTTTGAATCAAATCTTTTGGTTGGGTGAATATTCAGGAAACTCAAACCCTAATTCAAGGTCCTCCCTAGTGAATCCAAAAATCTAAAAGGCAATTTCGAGGGGTGAAACTTTGCAGTTTTCAAATTCTGAATATACCAGCTTGATCAGCTCATCAAGGCACATATTTCTATCCTATCAGAAGTTTGAAATTCAAATTTTGAATTTTTGGGGTTTCTCTGACAAACCCTAATCCAGCTCCAGGTCCAGTTCTTGCAAATCAAGTGGATTGGGTTAATCCTAGAAGAAGTTGGATTGGTCACCTGCATAAGTGAAGAAGTTCCTGTTTCAGAGGGAGATGAGGCTAAGGCCTTACATAAGAAGATTACAAGCGATCTCGACAGGTATGACTCATCGAGGTATGTTTCGAGATTTTTTCATGTTTAAGTTTATGGTATGTTTGTCTTCATGATTATTATGGTTAGTACCATCTTGATTTGATATTTGTCATATCACCTTAACAAAATTATGAATGCATGATAGAAGATGTTCATTGGTTAGGGTGTTGACACTTATGATTGTACTAATGCATTATGGTGTTGTATGAGGTTTATGTTGTCTGCTAATATAAAAGGTACACCAAGAAAGACAAATCATGTTCTACTTCAAGAACATATGATCATGGTGACATGAAGACAAAGATTCATCCATTGTCATTGATCACATAGAATATCTACTTACGATGTATGTATAACTTGGTTCTACAATGGTTAACTTATGAGACATGCAGGTTACTAGCACAAGTCACTGAAGAGAACCAGAAGACAGTATGCGGGTATATTAGACATATCTAGCTAGCATGCTAATCTAGGTATGTTTTACTATATCAAGCTAGAATCTTGTGTTGGGATCTTATACTGTTGTGTTGTTGATAATGATTATTCATGAAGTCATAGGTTTGAATAGTCATGGTTGTATGCATATTATGTTTCTTACCATAATTGATGATATGACTAACCAGAAGAATCATGAAGGTATAGGTTTGAGTAATCACGGGTTTATGCATTTATGATTTAACTAATCAGAAGAGACCTATGATCAAATAAGAATATGCATGAGTAAAAGAAGACTTCACTGAAACCTTGAATACTAATGTTTATTATCTGTGAATGATCATGACTATACATGTTTAAGATTATTGTGTTTTGATAGTATTAAGATTATACTAATAAATGTGTGATTATGTATGAGTCCTCAAGGATAACACAATGATGATACTAATAAGCATGCATAGTGATTAAGGATGGATATAAGTTCAAGGACAGGTAATCCAGGAAGCAAAGATCAAGAGGGAGCACACTTCAGTTGTTCCTGCAAGAAAGCAAAGGAGCACACTTCAGTAGTTTCTGCAAGGATGCAAATATTCAGAGGGAGTTGACCACTTCTCACAATCCACATCAAAATGGAGTTGCAAAGATTCAAAGAGAGTCCACCCAGCAACCAAACAAAGATAAGTATTTGAATTGTCATTTCTTACATAATGTTATTCAATGATGTATATGCTTATGTTCCTAGAATTAGGTTGTGTATTATGCATATTAGAATAGTTGCATTGATGAATAGTATACTACTAATATACATGGGTAAGTGGCCTATGGAACTGTACAACATTCCATTGCTACTTATCTAGAATGAAACCTCTTTGCTGACATGTTAGGAGTTGTGCACACTCTTAACAATGTTCTGGTAGAGATTGGAAGGCATCTAGAAAGTTATGGAATATGGATAAATGTTGTATTGAAGCATTGGCTAAGATAATTGCATGACTGTATGACATATTTCTTTATGTGTAAGAATTTGTTCTGAAAACTATGAGATGTTTTCTAATCATGCAATTTAACTTGTTGTGTAGGAAAGATCGTATACCATCACCTACAAAAGAAGGACTACAACATTTGTTCAGCAACAAAGTTATCTATCGAAAATATTGAAGATATTGAAGTTCCCAGGATCTGGGAAGAATGCCATGATCGAGGAGTACTAGTCGATCATGAAGATGTTTGGGATGCAGTCCCAAGAACTGAAAGAGAGTCTATAGTGACTTCCAAGAGGATCTTCAAGATCAAGCATGCTGCAGGTGGTAGCATGGAGACTTTTGCTCCTGTAGCCAGATACACTTCCATTAAATCAGTACTTTCTCTGGCTGTAGTGATGAAGAGGAAGATACACTTTCTTGAATGGTGAAGTTAAAGAAGAAGTGTATGTGGTGCAGCTACTTGGTTCTGAGACACATGACAGGGAGTCATATATGTGCAGAACTTGGGGATGATTCACTATTTGTTTTTGGCATGGAGGTGTGGCAGAGTGCAGATGGAATCTTCCTTGGACAAGGGAAATATGCAGTAGAGATCCTGAAGAAGTTCGGGATGATGGACTACAAGGCCATGGCCACACCTATGGCATCGAACCTGAAGCTTCTGTGTGATGCTTCATCTGATCCGGTTGATGTCACTGTGTATCGTTAGATGATTGGGTCCTTGATGTACCTGACGAACACGAGACCAGATATTTGCTTTGTGGTGAACACATTGAGCCAGTTCCTGACAAATCCGAGGAGTGTTCACCTGGTTGCTGTAAATCATATTCTGAGGTACCTGAAGGGTACGGTTGACTATGGGCTCAAGTATGACGTGAATCAAAAGTTTAACCCACAGGGTTATGTTGATTCAGACTGGGCAGGCAGTGCTGCAGATAAGAAGAGCACTCCTGAGTATTGCTTCAGTATGGGATCAGGTGTGATCTCTTGGTTTAGCAGGAAGCAGTCCTGTGTAGCACTGAGTACAGCCGAAGCAGAGTATGTTGTGACGGACGAGCAGATTGCAGATGTGCTGACAAAACCACTAGCCAGAGTGAAGTTCGAGTACTTCAGAGAGAGGCTTGGTGTTTTTTCAGATTGATGACACTTCGAGGAAGAAGTGATGGACACATTTGCAGAAGCCATTCCAAGCATGCTGGAAGGAGGATCCTTCACATGGCTGTGGATGTAAGCGCTGGACGATGAGCATCAGGACGATGCTCCAGTTATTGCTCTGTATATGCATCAGGATGATGTTGGATATGATCAGTTGGATCATTTGTATATGTTTTGTATATGCATCATGTTGGATGCTTGGACCATGTATCTGTATATGTATCAGGTGGATATTGTGTATGATCAGGTAGATCATGTATGTTGATATGTATCAGGTATGATCAGGTGGATCATGTTTTTGTATTTGTATCAGGTGGATACATTGTATGATCAGGTGGATCATGTATGATGATATGTATCAGGTAGATACTTGGTATGCATCAGGTAGATGCATTATATGATCAGGATGATCATGGATGATGAGCTTCAGGATGTTGCTCCAGATGATATGTATCAGGATGGTACAGTGATGATGATCTGTGTGATCATGAGCATCAGGATGATGCTTTGTGCGATGATGATTTGTTGGATCAGGAGTATCAGGTTGATACTTGGAGGTCAGAGATGATATGTGGTAGGTTGTGCAAATAGCATGTAATCAGTCCTAGGAGATCTTGTCGGTCGTGCTGCGGCACATAAATGTTCCTGGGATACTCTTTCCGGTATTGCTATGTAGTATGTAATCAGTCCTCAGATATCCGATAGGTTGAGCTGTGTGCTCGTAATCAGTCCTGGGATGAGGTATTACTACGGAGACATGTAATCAGTCCTGGAGATCCGAGAGGTTGAGCTGTGTGCTCGTAATTAGTCCTGGGATGCTCTTTAGAGATCTTGTCGGTCGTGATGTGGCACATAAATGTTCCTGGGATGCTCTTTAAAGGTTTTGTCTATCCACATGTAATCAGTCCTAAAGATTCGAGAGGTTGAGCTATGTGCTCATAATAAGTCCTGGGATGCTCTTTAGAGATCTTGTCGGTCGTGCTGCGGCACATAAATGTTCCTAGAATGCTCTTTAAAGGTATTGTGGAGGAGATGCATGCAATCAGTCCTGAGAGATCTTGTCAGTCGTGCTTAGGCACATAAATGTTCATGGTATACTCTTTTCGGTATTGCATCCGCACATAAAATTAGTCCTGAGAGGCCACCTCTATCAGACCGTTCGCACAGATGATGAAGACCTGCAGGTGGTGGGCCTACATCCAGTATGAAAAAGGACTGGCTCTGTAGAAATTCCTATGACAAGTAGATTCAGAGATTGATTGAGATAGCAGCAGCAGTGATGATGATGATGACTCGATGACGATTATCCAGTGACTATGATCCAGAGAAGATGACTTGTGCTAGAAGACCTGTGTCGAGAAATACCTTCCTAGTTAAGATGGAGTTTTGATGTATATGTAACTTCGGAATGTATTTCACATATATGTATATTGTATTCCTATAGAGATGTTATTATTCCTCTATACGAAAGTGGTTGTATTCCTATAGAGATGTTATTATTCCTCTATACGGAAGTGTCGTCATTTATATTGTAAATGTCGTAACTTATACTTGATGGGTTATGAGACCACCTTGTTGGGGACGGCCTTGTATAAGTCATGTGGGTCAAAGAGTTATTAGACCACCCTATTAGGTGTTGGCCATGTGGATCAAAGGGTTATTAGACCACCCTAGTGGGGGTCTGTTAACACCCAAAAAGTGCTCACTAGCTCATTTCCTTATTCACATGACCCATTTGTCCACTTTTTCACCATTTGAGCCTCTAAATCCATCAAAAGGTCACCAAAAGACCTTAATACACCCCTTTTCCCACTCAAAATGATTATTTTTCCTCAAAAAGCATAGAAAACCCTCAAAAATGGTCCAAAATTCCCAAAAATATTAAGGGAATAAAAATATTAATTTTATTCAAAAAAGGAAAAAGGAGGGAAAAAGGTACCTAAACCATGTTGGTCAATACCATTGGTTTCCTCAAAACCACAATGGTATTCTCCACCACCAAAACCTATAAAAAGGTGGTAGGGGCTCCTCACTTTACATCCATCCATCTCCCTATCCTCATGCTGCCAAAATCTCCCATGAGTTTTTGGCCATTGTAGCTACCTTAGAGAAGGGACCCTTTGGAGTTTGGAGCTGCTCACCCTTGGAGCTACTCAACAATCTTCATCACTTGGAGGTATTATCATTGCAAGCACTTGCTTGCCCTTATTCATAATACAAAGTTATTCTTTTTTCTATTTCTTGTTCTTGTTTTCAATTCAAAAATTTATTATGATATGCACATGCTAGTTTAGTTTAGTTTTAGTTTTAGATTTACAATTGTTTTTGCTTTAATATTTGAAACTGCTGCTACTAGTTAGCAGGTGCCCATAGCACTAAGCTTGGTTGCAAAACCAAGCCAACAGTTTTTGGCAACTCCGCTGGCTTAGAACTCTTAGATCTCAAATTTTTCTTTAGATCTTAGTTTTTGTTAGTATTAGTGAGTTTAATTCATAGATCTGCCACCCTAGACAGCAGATCCATTGCTGTTCTAGATCTTGGCCCATTTTATTGCCATTAACAGCCCGAAATTTTCAATTTTTGGGTTCGTTTTTCGGCGTCCGTGTACGGCTTTCGCCTCGCGGATTTTTGCCCAGCAGTCGCGCGGCTCATCACGACTGCGCGGCTCATTTCCGCGCGGCTCACCGCGGCTTCGCGGCCAATTTGCGCGCTGCACATCGCGGTTTCGCGGACATTTTCCGCGTTGCGCATCGCGACTGTGTGACGAAATCCCACGCTGCACATCGCGGCTCCGCGGCTGAAACCCGCACTGCCCATCGCGGCTGTGTGACAGAAACCCGCGCGGTCCATCGCGGTTGTTCTGTCAAAACCCGCGATGCCAATTTTTTCCATTCGGCCAATCCGTTTAAAAAATTAATTTTTTGCTGTATTTTCTGCCCACTTAGCTATTTTACAGTATTAAAATTCCTGCATTTTTTACAGCTATAGAAAAATTTTACTATTTAGAATGCTCCTTTAAAAAAGTCTTTTTATAAATTTTCAGAAATTGAAAGAAGGATTTATTTGCATTTTATCTAGATAAAAATTTTACTGTTTATTCCTTGATATTTTGCCCATAGCAAATTTTAAAAGAAATCCATTTATTTCTTGAAGAAGTCATATTATTTGCTTTCCTATTTCAAAAGATCCTTTGTTTTTTGAATAGTTTTTGCAAAGCATTTAATTTCAGTTTAAAATACCACACGTGCACCCACTCAAACACATAATTTAAACTGAGCCTTAAAATTTACCCTAACTTCAACCAACTTTTAACCCCACTTGGGGAGCACTTAAAAAAACTTTGTAGCTAGGTAGAATTGGGGGGATAGGTGTTCCAATAACACCCCTCAGTTTATTACATTTGAGACATAGCTGTTGTCCATTAGGGAACCAAAATCTCCTAGTATTTTTTGGCACGGTCACAACCAGTTTATCGGAAGGCCTCTCCCCTAGGAGGGTTGAAGTCGCGAGATGGTTCCGGAATCCTGAGTGGAATACCGAAATACATTCAGTAACCGAAGGCTACCATTCGCAGTTCTCGAAATATCTCTGTATGGGGGTATTGCGGTAAAAGGGCCAAACGACAGATTTACCTTTTCTGAACGTGTCATGAACGGAGTATCCTAGTTGTCATTCTTTAGAATTGATTACCCTGTGTCCCTCCCGGTAGGGGGATATCTAGCCGTTGATTCAACACTCAATATTTTTCGACTTGGATTTCATCCCCTTGCAGAGAATATCGTTTGTTGATTCACAATACTTTTAGTTAGGTGTTTGCATGATATATTCCACCTTTGGTCTAGTAGCACCTCTTTTTTCTAGAAGCTGTTTGACTGTTGGTATTCTGACCATTTTTGTTGCATCCCTCCACTTATTATAGCACAGCTGCTATAATAAGTGTTTTTTGAGGTTGATTTTTTGGCCTGAGAGCCTTTATTTTCACTCCCCTTCTTGCACCCTTGGTTGCATTAGGGTTTCGAGTTTTTTATACATTACCACCTTACACTAAACAATTTTTTCACAAAAAACATATTTCTCACCATTGAGAATTTTAGACGATCTCGTCGTCTTCAGGGTGAACCACCAGAGTTCAGTCTACTTGGCTCTCCACGTCACCGACGTCGAGCCTTATCCCTTGACTCGACACATCATCGGTCAAATATACAGTCATCCGATTCTGACACGCCTCACTTCACATCTGATTCTGAGGCAGAATCCGAAAACCCTACTGCATTATTCCCAACTAACCTTATGGCTGGAACACCATTCGACCCACTTTTTACCAGTACCATAGTAGATACATCCACAAACCCTTCTACTGCGGTGCCATCCATGGCAACAACCACCGCCCTGGGTATGCCTAATATGGGAGACACTCCACCTTTAGGAATGCCCAACACAGGACTACCTCCTATTATGGGTATGCCAAACACAGGGGTCACACCCCCTCTCATTACCACAACCCCGATTCCAGGAATTCCTACTACTATTCCTAACCCCGGTGTAACCCATGTTGCACTTGGAAACGCTGGCCCATACCAGACCACAGCTGTTGGAGGACACATACCTTCAATACCTAGCATACCCTTAGGGGCTACTGGACCACTACATCATGCCACCATGAATAGTCATGTCCCAGTCATTATGCCACATCCATCTGCTAGTTTACCTTACATGGCGAGTCTGAACTTACCAGACTTAGCCAGGCTAACCAATGATCCTATCAGACACGACCCTGCGTGGCCTCACATGCCCACCAAACTCCCTTCCGATATCCCTAAGTTTGAGGGCAAGGCAGGTGAGGACCCCCAAAACCATATCATGTCCTTCCATCTATGGTGTTCCTCCAAATCCATAGTGGACGACTCTGTCCGCCTCCGTCTGTTACAGCGCACTTTCACTGGCTCTGCAGCTAAGTGGTATATCGAGCAGCCCCATGGGACCCATGCCACCTTTACCTCCCTTGCCTCGACCTTCCTGCAGTTCTTCCAGTTACCTGTCTGCTATGATGCGGGAGTCGAGATCCTACTGTCTTGCAGACAGAACACGGCCACCCACATCACTGAACACATTCATGAGTGGCGTCGACGCCGAAGCCTCTGCAAAATCAAGTTAGACGACCGTATCTTCTTAGATTGGTTTCTAAAATCCCTCCTCCCTCTCATTGCCAAGGATGTGGCATCCGAACGACCCCAGTCTGAAGAAGAGACCATCCTCAAAGCCCAACAATTTGACCTCATTTACGCCCAGTCGGGTTATCTGTATACCATTATACCGGATGCCCCTCAGGGCGATTCATCCCAACACGATGCGCCGGGGGCATCCCATGCCGCAGATGGCATCATTGGTCGTATTACCCCACATCCCCAATCCTTTTCCATTGCACATCCTAGCCATGGCCCCAACCTTTCGTGGGCTACATCTCAAACTAGAGCAACCAATTCATATGCTCCCATGGCACATCACCACCATACCCACGCACCCTCATGTCCACCTCATTGCTTTGGTCATGCACCACCCGCATACGCCCCCCCAACCGTACCTCAACCAATTTATTACCCACAGCAAGCTGCAACAGCTGACCCAACACCTACAATAGCTCAAGGTTACCAACAACCCCAGCAGGTAACTGGACCACCTCCAGTCCCACCGGCTTATTATCCACCACAACCTGCTCCCGCACCTGCGGCGAACCAAAATCCTCCCACTGCTCAAGGGCAAGTGTACACACAACACAATCAGCCCCAGCACCAAAACAACCAGGGTGGGCAACAAAACCGTGGAAGAGGACGTAACCGCGGCAACAACCAACAACATTAGCAAGGTCCACCATCTCCCAATCCTCCGCATAATAACACCGCTGCTCCTCCCAACCAGAATCCAGATCGTCATCCCAAGCAGCATAAAAACAATAACCTCAGAACAAACCATCCTTGTTCTCTCTGCGGGGTCTATGGCCATTACACTCATGCTTGCCCACATTTGGAGCGAGCTCGGCAACTCTGGACTGATGATGCCCATCGTCAAGGGCAAGCGACTCCTCAGACGCCACCCAACCCGCCACCACTTCAACATCAACCTTTGGTGCTACAAAACCCCTTTCCAACCCAAGGCGTAGTGAACACTCAGTCGTTAGCTCCCCCTCAGGGCAACGCACCACCACAACAAATCACTTATGCCGCTCCTGATCAACCCATGTTCGATTCAGATACTCACCACTTGTTGATGATGTCATCCGCAGATGCCAACCTCCAAACCTGCCGGAACCAATATGGCTCCACCCCTGAAGCCCCTCCCGCTGACAAGAACACTAACGTTCATCCCACAGATCAGACGTTACGTATACCTCCGGCTCCACTTGATGGCGCTTCTAAAGCACCTCGCTTTCCACTTCGTCGCATCAACAATAATCCCAATGCTCGTGCTGCGTCGAATTACAGCATTGTAGATGACTTAGCCCAGTCTCCTGCAGCCATGTCTGCTTTAGAAGTCTTAAAAAACTGTCCTTCACAGCGCAATACTTTGCTCTCTGCCATTAGCGCTATTGACCCCAATGATTCACAACTGATGGCATTCGATTCAGACCAATCCGAACCACGCTTTCCTTCCACTTTAGCATTCCAAGTTTCCGTTTCCGTTCGGAATCTTGTCATCCATCGGTGCATTATCGATGAGGGTGCCTCTACATGTGTTATGTCCACATTCGTTTGGCAGAAGTTGGGATCCCCTACTCTCCAGCAGTCCACCACTGCGTTGCGAGCCTACGACGACCGTTCGGCTCAACCCCAAAGTCTCTTAGCTAATGTCCCCGTCCAGCTGGCTGGTAAAACCGTGCTCATTGGCATTGAGGTCATCAATGCCCAACTCGATTATAACCTCTTACTTAGTCGCAGCTACATGTATGCCATGCGAGCGGTTGCCTCATCCGTTTTTCGTACTATGATGTTCCCCCATGAGGGACGCGTGGTCAAGGTCGACCAACTTACCTATTACGATCCCAAGGCCCTCGCCGCACTTAAAAATGTTCTCCCCATGGTTGAACAACCTGTTTGTGGTGCAACTACCTCGTTTGTTTCCTCCGTGGGACCCAGACTTTACTCTGACGTGCCGATGACTTCTACATTCCAATCCATTCCACCACCGTCACCGGAGACCCACGTCGCTAACCTCTGTACTCTTTCCCACAATACACAAACGCCCAACAATCAACCATCCTTGTTACCTAAACCACCATTGGTCCCTAGTCACATTGGGGTTACACCCATCCACACAATCCCCTTTCTATTCCCTCCCTCGGGCGTAGTAAGCGCTCCGTTATGGCTACCCTTAGTCTCCCCGGGTTAACATTGGGATTGCCCGTGTGGTATATTTCGCCTCCCGTTCCCCCGCCGACACCAAATGTCATCCTGCAACCGGTGCAACCCATTGTCACTTCTACTCAACCACCTCCCGGTATCACTACTCCTTCGTCATCCACGAATCCCCCTCCTCTCATCAGGCCCACTAGGGGCAGAGGCCCACAACCATACACTGCGGTACCCCCACCCAAGGCAGTTAAACTTCCCCCCATGTTCCGTGCTCCTCCTAAATGCTCGTTGTGTGATGAGTTAGACCATCCAACCCATCAGTGTCTACAGTTACCTGCATTACAGGAACACATGCAAATGCTTGACGACGACCCCAACATCCCGGTTGTCAAAATCGACTCAAACCCCATGCCTCATGACAAATCACTGCGTACCAACCACCCTTGTGCGATATGCGGTATTTACGGCCACTACTCACATCACTGTCCTGATATCCCAGATTACAGAGCAGCTCTCTACGAGATGAATAATTTGGACCTTGAGACGGCGCCCCCTACAATCGAGGAAATCTACCCTCCCGTATCATCCTCATCCGGAGAGATTAACACCATTTATATGATCTCTTCGACTAATACTACCTCGTCAACCGATTCGACCACTCAAAGTTTCCGCAATGATGAGGAGATTCTAGAGGCTCTTACTACCCCTGATTACCCCTAGAAAAATATGCACCATCGTTCACACTTCCTCCCAGAAGAGACCTCATCCACCACCGCTACCCAATTCGCGGTTGAGTCCAAAGATTTCCCTCCTACTACAGTCGACTGGTTTAAGGATCCTATTCCTACTCCTAATGCCTTTGAGGAAGGTAACATGGCCAATATCTCACCCGTCATCCACATCGATATCTCTGACCCACCTGGTGCCCTTGAAATCATTACTTCACATCCCCACAAGTATGTCAGTCCTACCATCAATACTACCACACTTCAGTTCTACACCTCGCGCTCCTATCAAGGAAACATCATTGCCTTATTAGTTGCTGGTCTCCCTCTGTCGACGACAACCAAATTTATTCCAGAGGATAGACCTAGAGGTCCCTGTGTCTTGGACTCATCACCATTTATGATGAGTGCCTACGAATCATTTCGAGAAGAGTCCTCAGTGCCTCTCCAAATGGTTGTTTCTCACATGCTCGACTTCAACACCTTGATCGCATCGTTGAGACTCGCACGGGGTATTGGTCCTTTCAGTTATTAGTCGAAGACCTCGGATACCTCCTGACTCTTCAACATTTGAGAGTCTACTTATGGAAACAACCAGTTACATTTTTTCTATAGATATCCGAGTTGCGCATGGCGACAGTATTCAGATGTACCCCAGTTTTATACTCCCTCGAGTATACAGTTACATATACTTCCCAGAGATGGCTCACAGTCATTGAGTCCCTACAGATGTTGGACACCTTCAGTTTCAACAGTTCATCAGTTATCCCAGTGTATCAGTTATTGAGATCAGTCATGTCATGATCATGAGTACATCCCAAACTAATGTCCCCTCTGGACCATTATGATGTACCAGTATATTATTTAGTTTTCAGGTCCCCCTTCTTGGGACTAATTGTTATTTATATGTCTTGATACGAGCATGGGTATGCCCACCTCGTTCATTATCAATGATTATTCCTCATTCATATTGAGGCCATGTAATATTGTTTATTTTTTGCAGCTTCCAAGGGCCGTGGATCCAGTCTCCAATCGGTCTCTTCTCCTCCCCAAACCCCAGAAAAAAGACAAAAGAACTATGATGTCTATCGGCCATACGATGAGCTCCTGCCCTCACACATCAGGGGGCAATCTGTTAACACCCAAAAAGTGCTCACTAGCTCATTTCCTTATTCACATGACCCATTTGTCCACTTTTTCACCATTTTGAGCCTCTAAAGCCATCAAAAGGTCACCAAAAGACCTTAATACACCCCTTTTCCCACTCAAAATGATTATTTTTCCTCAAAAACCATAGAAACCCTCAAAAATGGTCCAAAATTCCCAAAAATATTAAAAAGGGAATAAAAATATTAATTTTATTCAAAAAAGGAAAAAGGAGGGAAAAGGTACCTAAACCATGTTGGTCAATACCATTGGTTTCCTCAAAACCACAATGGTATTCCCCACCACCAAAACCTATAAAAAGGTGGTAGGGGCTCCTCATTTTACATCCATCCATCTTCCTATCCTCATGCTACCAAAATCTCCAATGAGTTATTGGCCATTGTAGCTACCTTGGAGAAGGGACCCTTTGGAGTTTGGAGTTGCTCACCCTTGGAGCTACTCAACAATCTTCATCACTTGGAGGTATTATCATTGCAAGCACTTGCTTTCCCTTATTCATAATACAAAGTTATTTTTTTTCTATTTCTTGTTCTTGTTTTCAATTCAAAAATTTATTATGATATGCACATGCTAGTTTAGTTTAGTTTTAGTTTTAGATTTACAATTGTTTTTGCTTTAATATTTGAAACTGCTGCTACTAGTTAGCAGGTGCCCATACCACTAAGCTTGGTTGCAAAACCAAGCCAACAGGGTCGGCCCAGTCAGCATTATGTTAAGTGTTTAAGTTGAGGCCGACCTGGTTGAGTAAAGGTCAAGTCAAATTAGTGTATAAATAGAGTGTGTCTCTCTCATTTTACACATTCTATTCTCTCACTCACACTTTGGAGAGTGGGGCACTTGTGGAGGAGGAGGCTCTGCTGCCAGGAGAAGACTATCTCTTGTATTCTGGTTGTATCATTACTCTATCTATCTTTGAGGAAGTTATTGGGGTTTTTCACCTTTATGGTTTTCTCCAAGTAAAATCTGTGTCTCTTGTGTGCTTGCATTATTGTGTCCATGATTGATATGCTGTAGATATGCTATACATGTTGTTCTCTCAGTTAAGATCCTAAATCAGATTCAAGTAAATTCTGAAAATTTAACACAACGGGAGGTGTCCCCAACCAAGTTTCTTCGGGTACTTGCCAAAAATTATCTAGCTTTCCCATAGTACCTCACCTGATCGATTTATAGGGTTTGATAGAGTGCCTAGGGAAATTAAAAGGACTTATACGTGGCACTCTGTGGGTGGACTTAGGTGTTCCAAATATAATAGGGGTAAATACCTTGTAGGTGGATGATGACCAAAGTAACTCGATGAGAACTCGATGAGATGGAGAGGTAAAAGTGCAAGCTACCCTAAGATGTACTGTGACACTGTTTAATATCTAGGATTATATTAGAGGTTGCTATCATAAGGTTAATTGAAGTGATGAGAGGACTAATAATTTATGGCAGCAGATTTTAGATGTGCCTAGATTGAGTGAAGTTTAGTGTCACAATTTAGTTTATGGTGTTGAGTATATTTAGCTATCAGCACTAAATTGGTGTTTGATTTATCTTTGTTTATCAAAGTGATGTTTAAAAATACAATTGGTATGATTTAAGGTGTTGGTTAAGGTTTCAAAATGTCTCAACACTTGAGGTGGCTTGCTGATTAAAGTATTTTCTGAGTGTAAATTGCATAAAACAAGAATTAAAAATTGCAAACTAAGTAACCAAAACAATTCCTAGACTTGATGATATGCTTAGATATGAAGTGTAGTTTATTTCCCTAGGGTTTCTACTACTAGTGCATTATATATTCAGATCCATTCATTTTCATGTATGACATGCCTGGGAAATGAACTATATCAGTCTAAAAATGAAGATTAGCTTAGTTGCTTAGATAAAAGGTTGTTGGAAATCCAATGATTATTTAAAAGGGAGTGAAATCAGCAAGCTTGAACAAACACCATGCAGCCAAGCAACAAACTAGATGTATATATGAAATGGATATTCGCTTGGCCTAAATGAAATGCAAATCTAGCTTGGCTTTCCTAGTCACAATGGTGAAGTTTTAATAATGCGGAGAAATAGGATGAGTGGAAGAAACAATGGAATAAATACCTAGCCAGGTGCCTTGGTCCTTTGGTCGATGGATTCAATTCACCCTTCTAGGATGGTGATCTAAATGAAATGGTTTCCCAACTTTGCAGAGGCTACCAACGATCAACAAAAAAAACTCCCTAATCTCAAGTCGCCCCAAAATCCCCTTTGCTCCAACTTGCTAACAGACAAACTAAGACAAGGAGGTCACTTTGACAATCCAGAGATCAATAGCTTAACCACAAACAAGTTAGAATTCATATGATGTGCAAGAGAAATAACACTAGAAATAAAGGGTTTCTCAGTTTATTTCTAAATCCTATCTTCTTGTTAAAATCTCAAAAGTTAAACAACGATCTGACATTTCAAACCCATATACAAGAAAATATTGCAACAATAATACCTCAAATCTTCACAAAACCACCATAGAATCACCACAAGCGAGAAGGAATCGAAACCACAACACTCTATAACACAAGGTATACAAGAGAATAATGCAGTAAATCAAAGCTCTATTATTATTTTAGAAATCGACCCTTACAAAGGGGGTTCCCTCTCTCTTTTATAACTGAAGAGAAGAGCAAAATCCCTAATCCTAAAGAGATGGATGGATAAGATCTTCATTTGAGACTCACTTGTCAATCAATGGTTCATATTACATCTTTTGTAACAATGGAAGTGTTGAGATCTATGTTGCAAGAAACTCCTATAATGCCCACGTACCCATACTGAATACTCGAAAACTTATGGGAAACCTCCAAGGGCCCATGAGTGACTTCAAACCCATAGGAAATCTGAAAAACCCTAGCTTGTGGAAAATGAAAACAAATTAACCTCTAAATAGTTTCCAAACCTATCTACAAATTAACCTCTAATCATTTCCAAACCTACCTACAAAATAACCTCTAAAATGTTTCCAAACCTACCTACAAACTAACCTCTCACTCTTATTTTATTGTGAGATGTTGTGCTATTAAAAAACATATACATATATATATACCATGTTTCCCCTAATGTATCCATTTTGGGGGGGTCACGTTTCCAAGCATTCATGTTTCCAAAACTTGTACATGTTTCATACAACTTAGACTGAGATAAAATAGAAATGCTCTACAATTTGAATGTACAAAATATTTTTTAATTGAATGAATAGATAGATGTACAATGCTCTCGTGATGGTATACCTTTTATAGGCAATAACTAGTCATGAGAGTAAAAAGGTGCACCATTTGACTCTTAGTTAAATGCTAACTAATTATTTATTATATTTTAATATTATTAATGCCTATATTATTTTATATATAACATTGCCACCTTCCTTAACATAGCTTTGTCCTCGAAACTATCTTAGCAAATTCATCTTCTTTTCTAATAAATATCGAATTTTACATCAACTTTGAATATTGTCTCCTACTTAGAAGAGCATAGTAATATTCCTTTTAAATTTCCACTTTCTTTCAATAATTACCCTTGAGCAACTCCTTTAGAACTTTTGAAATAATACCTAAAGAATTATGCTTTATAATCATTTTTTTAAGCTATGATACTTGCCACCTAATATCTCTTCACAAATTTCTAAATTCTCTTTCAATATATATATATATATATATAAAAGCCAACTTTCCCATATAAAAGTATTTAACCTTATTACTTTAATTATAGAATTCACCTTTATATTTAATCTTTGTGACTGTATATCTTTCTTAATCAATCGATGCGTTCCAATTGGCATTTCTATAGTAGCAATCTTCTTTTGTGAAGGAAGAGAATTCTTCGTCCCAGCAAAGTGGAAAAAGATAGAACGAATTATAAATAACAAATATTATGTCATCGGCTATGACAAACACAGGAATAGAGTCATCAACAACAAGGTTCTTCAACCGCATCCATTGTAGAAGATGCAAAGCTTGCAAATATAAACTCTCTTCTCTAATCAATATCAACAACAATTTGCCACCTGTATTTACAATGGAAATATCAACATCAAGGCTATTATGAACAAAAACATAAACACCATCATGTAACACATGTATAGGATCTTGAGTCTTTTCGTCTACACAAATCCCTTTCAAAGCATGGAGAAGACATGCATGAATGCTTGTTTTCCGTTAACAAAGCAATTGTGATCTTGTTGACATCATTTTTAATCGTAAATAGTCGGCAACGTCATTCCCATCAAGCACAAATTGTACATCACCTCTTGGTTCTTTAGCGATAATAAGTACCAAAAGATTAAACAAAGTGCCCTCCTTGTCGATGTAAAGCCACAGATAAAGGCTATCCTAAGTAGGGTATCCCTGGTTTGGAGTCTGGAATAAAATGAGGGAGTAAGATGTGAAGAACCTGCAATAATTAATTAATACAAATACACGAGATATCAGAAATAATAGAACTCGGAATCACTTTTATATTGATCACGGGCCACTTCGAGGGGGCAACCTCCTTTGAGCAAGCTCAATACAATTAACTTCACGGTGCCTTCATAGGCCTCAACACACACTTATATACTAAGTCTAGGTGCCAATACCGTGGGTCAATACCATGTGTCAATACAAACCATGGGCCAATACAAAATATAGATCAACAATTATTACGGGTCAAAACCATGAGCCAATACAAACTATGGATCAACAAAACTATGGGCGACTTACAAAGTATATGCGCCAACAACAATAACACAAACTATGGATCAACAAATACTACGGGATGACTTACAAAGCATATGCGTCCAACAACAATATACTAACAAAGTAAAGACATGGGTTCCTAACATCCCCTCTCCCTTAGAAAAATTTTTGTCCTCAAAGCTTTAGATGTGGAAATAATGCAGAATCTGAAGGAGTGGGTCCCCTGTAGCATCCTCGGGTTGCATTCCAGGCCACTGGCGCCTTTTGAGTTTCAGGGAGGATTGCATGGAAGGTTGTAGACGAAGAAGAACCATATCAGCGACGTGAAAAGTGTGCGCAGAACGGTGTTGATCGGCTTCTTGTTTCAGTTGAATTCTTGCCATGTGAAGATTGTCCTGCAGAATGAGAAGAAATTGATCGCGGTTTCGAAGAATTGAGTCAATTGACTGAACTGGGGAGATGTTGAAGGTGTATGGAAGAAGAACTGGCGATGCCTGTCTAGAGACTACTTCATATGGTGTCCTTTTAGATGTGGTACTATACCACTGGAGCGCTTCCAGGAAATCCATAGAAATAGTTGTCCAAATCTGTGTAGGGATGGGCAAGGGTTCGAGCAGTCTCGAAAGTAGGGTCGTTTCACCCTTGTTGACCTGGAAAGTATCACAGTCAACCACCATCCGTTGAATTGTCATTTCCAATCCCTGCCAAAAGAAGTTACATTGTTCTTGGTCATACATTTTGAGGAACCCAGAGTGCCCTGCTGATGAAGAAGCATGGAGTTCATAGAAGAGATAGCCCCATTGAACAGATTGCAACCAATTTGGAACAAGCAGAGAAATAGATGTAAGAGAAACTGGGTCATCAAATATGCGAGAAGGAGCATCTGCCACCATATTGTCCTTACCCTTCTGGTAAGTGGTCGCATAGTCATAACCCATGAGTTGGAGAACCCATTTCAGGTGTGCTGGGGAGGAGACCCGTTGTTCCAGGAAAGTTTCTAGACTCTGGAGATCAGTCTTGATGCAGAAATAATTCCCCAATAGGGATGGCTGCCACTTCTGTACTGCATGCAAAATAGCCATCATGTCCTGCTGAGATGTAGATGCAGAAAAATGCTTACTGGAAAGGTCTCGTGAAGGCGGCAAGCCCACTGGTGCAACAAAGACACCTGCATATCTATCAAAGGAAGTAGTGGAGACCGTTGGTGGGTGCATCTGAAGGGAATGGAGCTGAGCAATGACACCATGTGAATTCTTCTTAAGGATCTTTTCCAAGCGATGTGAACTGATGATGCAGAGAGACCCTGGTTGTAAGCCCATAAATTTGTGTTGTGTCCCATTGACTGAAAACTGCATCCAAAGTTCATCAAAATCCCATAAGATGGGGCCAAGTGTGCGTAACCATTGAACACCCAGAACTACATCACATCCACCTAAGGACAAGGCAAACATGTCAGAACGCAAGTTATAATCTTCCATAGAGATACGCACATTATGACACTTCCCCTTGCAAGGTAAGGTGCCCCCATTGGAAACCATGACTTCAAAGTTGGAACAAGGATGGACAAAACAATTAGCTTGCTTGGCAATCCGAGGGTAAATGAAGTTATGAGTGCTACCAGAATCAATGAGTATGGTAAGAGGGAGCTTCTTGAAGTATCCCCTGACCCGCATTGTTTGTGGGGTGGTGACGTCAGTTACAGCATGGAGAGAGATCTCGGGTGGGTCGTCTTGAGATGAGGTGTCAACAGGCAGGTGCTGAATGTCGACTTGAACATCTACTGTATCTGGAGCTTCTTCACCAAGTTCTAAGGCAGGCGGAAAATCCACATCCAAGAGATAGAGCTTTTGTTGAACACATCTTAGTCCCCGAGTGAATTTCTCATCACAATTATAACAAAGCCCTTTTTCTCGGTGTGCCTGCATCTCTGTTTCAGACAAATGCTTGATAGGAGTTGTTCGAGGAGCAGGCGTGATGGGAGGTCATTGGGAACCCATATTTCTGAAAGGAACAAAGGTGGGTTTGGAGCGTTGTTGAGCTGCGATCTTGTCCTCTGCCAACTTAGCCAACCCTAGGACTTCCATCATTGTGTTGGGACAGAACATTTTGACTTCTAAGCGGATTTCATCCTTGAGACCACTGATAAAACAACTCCTGTAGAATTCATCAGACAATCCTTCTGTGTGATTGGCCAGTTTCTCAAATTCTGTCTGATACTCTCTCACTGTGTCAATTTGGTGAAGTTTAGTGAGTGCTCCTGTGAAGTCATCAAAAGCACTAGGACCAAATCGTGGCAAAAGGAGTTGGCAAAAATCTGTCTAGTTTGGCTCGGGATGAGCTTTGATGTACCAACGGTACCATTGAAGGGATTCTTGTTCCAAATGAAAGGATGCAAGTGGAACTTTCTGGACATCAAAAGTATTATGCACACTGAAATATTGTTCTGCTCGGTATATCCATCCAGTTGGATCAGTACCATTGAAGCGAGGAAAATCAAGCTTCGGCCCACGAAAATTGCTGGAAGAAGAGAACCCAATGGCTACAAAAGATTCTGGTTGTCGGTTATTATTCATGGCTAAATGCTGAAGATGGAGGTTGAGAAATTTTTCATCCATATTTTGGAGTTTGGTTTAGATGGCTGCAAGTGCTTCCTCCATGGTTTTTGCTCCTGTGCGAGTGACAACTATAACCAGGAATATTTTTTTTTTTTTTTTGGGGGGGGGGGATGGATAGAAAAACACAAACACAAGCTTATTTAGTAAGGGGAAATTTGGATTTGGGAAAAACTCGGAGGGGTAATTGGGGTTTGACTAGGTTTTCGACACTTTCTGAGGGACAGGGAAACAAAAAATGGGGATTTCAAAAGCGAGAACTCCATGGTAAAATTTGAAGGAAATCAAATGAAAATTGAAGAAGTTATGGCAAACCCTAAAAATAGACAAATGTGGGATTTCTAGTCTTGGAAAGTAGAATTTGGGATAGGGTCTTCAAGAGTGAAATATGCAGAATGGGATTGCAGGGATGTCAGTGAAGTTTCAGGGAAAACAGAGTTGAAACAAGGGAGATATGCCGAAAAACAGAATTTTATACTCTTTTTTCTTTCTTTCTTTCTTTCTTTTTTTTTCATAAATGGATCGGCAACAGCGGCGCGGAAGGGATCCGCAACAGATGGATCTGCAACGGCGCGGAAGGGATCGAAAATGGCTGGATCTGAAACGGCGACTGGATCTGGAACGACTTTCAGAATAGATCTGAAACGACGACTGGATCTGGAACGACTTTCAGAATAGATCTGAAACGGTTGGATCTGGAGCGGAAGTGATCGGCAACAATTCAGCTGAAAATAGATATGGACCCCAGGTATGTACGGATTCCTAACGATTTAGGTGTTTCACTCGGCCACCAATGCTGTCTGACGGCTTGCGTATTGGGGCAGTACCCCTCACTCCACAGCTCAGGTAAAACTGATAACCGCTTTGCCACAAACGACAACTCTTGGTTTACCTCACGGGTGGGAACTAGTCAATCAGGTAGGGGTCGTTGCCCTTTTCGTTGGTAGGTCCTCTCAATGGGCCAACTACTTTGGGGTTCCTGTGATACTCCTCACAATGAGTTTTAGGGCTTATGCCCAAGTACTTCCCACAGTTAAGCGGATAGGGATTATTCCCAAATCCGAAGCTGCAACAGATGTGAAAAAAAAAATTGGCAGAAATTCCACCCAACAAACCCAAGAAAGTGCTCTGATACCAGATGTGAAGAACCTGCAATAATTAATTAATACAAATACACGAGATATCAGAAATAATAGAACTCAGAATCACTTTTATATTGATCACGGACCGCTTCGAGGGGGCAACCTCCTTTGAGCAAGCTCAATACAATTAACTTCACGGTGCCTTCATAGGCCTCAACACACACTTATATACTAAGTCTAGGTGCCAATACCATGTGTCAATACAAACCATGGGCCAATACAAAATATAGATCAACAATTATTACGGGTCAAAACCATGGGCCAATACAAACTATGAATCAACAAAACTATGGGCGACTTACAAAGTATATGCGCCAACAACAATAACACAAACTATGGATCAACAAATACTACGGGACGACTTACAAAACATATGCATCCAACAACAATATACTAACAAAATAAAGACATGGGTTCCTAACATAAGACTACAAGGGTTTTAGAGATGGGTGAAATACGGAAAGGAGTGTGTCATGGCATCAACATAACCTCGACTCAAAGCCATAAATATCGGCCAATTATACCATGGTAATCAAGTGATCTCTTCACCCATCAAAATGTCATCGCCAATGCCATGGATGCATGTACTGCTACTCAGATTCAAGTCTTTTGTAGTCCTCTCAAAAGGATTGTTTGCAACCATTGTTGCTTTCCTAGGTTTCCTCTTACTTTTTTTCCCCTGCAATGAAACCAGATGCCTTAAAACCCCTGAAGACCTAGTTTTTTAGAAGAGTATTACTTTCCTCGACTGGATTAAGCCATGATAGTCTATCTTGCTTTCTAAGATTCTCATATTTGCAGAACGCTAAAGGATATAACTCTCAATTATTATTTTCAGTCTTGTCGTGACTAGTTTTATGAGTAACTGCAAATGAATTGGAGTTAATGTTTCCAACGCTTAATGTGTGAGCATGTACACTAGGAGATGTGGCATTGGTGGGCTTATGAACGCTTCCCAAATTGATTAAAGATTGAGCAATAACATCATGTGACTAAAAGTGAGTGTTTCCAAGCTTATAATTCTCATGGTCAAAGTCATCATCCTAGTCTTTTTCTTCATGCAAGTTTGTTTGTATTTTATTAGTGTGCTCTGGTATATCACCGACGCGATGTGATTCACTCTCATAACACATAGCATCGGAATTGTCTTCGTCATCATCATTATAGTCAAGTTCTTCATCTTTGAACTCTATTACTGTTATAGGGGACTTGTCCGGATTTGTTTGCTTTGTTTCAAAAAATTTGGGAAGTTTCAAAAACTTCTCAATTAATTTGTCGAGTTTGTCACCAAGCTCTTTTTGTCCATCCTTTAATTATTTTTGCCCTTTCTCAATGTTATCGAGATGGTGTCTTAAGATGTCGACGCCATCTTTATAATGGTTTAAATTAGCATGCAGTTCGTCATAGTTTACCATCTTGGTCACATGATCGAAGGGAGCGGATATGTATAGTTTGGTTGTTTGGTTTTGGTACCAATGTAACATTGGAAGTGTTCAAACAAAACATAAATGTTCTGGAATTTTATTGTTTAAAATACTTTTTAATTTAATGAATAGATAGATGTGCAATGCTCTCGTGACAGTATACCTTTTATAGGCATTGGCTGGTCATGAAAGTGAACATGTGCACCCTTTCACTCTTAGTTCAATACTAACTAATTATTCATTATATCATTATGTTAATTTTATTATTTATTTATTAGATTTTAATGTTATTAATGCATATGTTATTTTATACATACATATTTACATTGATGACTATGCAAATGGCCAAGTTGGCCTCCTCAATTAGGGCACACTTGGATGAGTGGAATCTTCGTGGGACACAAAAATGTTGATTGAGATTACAATAGATGAGTGTATAAGTGATGCGGTCACCTAGCTGAAGTGGAATGTTGAGTTGAGAGGTTGAAAGAGCAAGTGATAAGCTAAACAATGAGCAATTTTCTCCCCTAGACGCTAAGTGTGCCCTCCCTAACTTTCCCTAACTGAGTGGGCCCCCAAAACAAGTAAAAAATCATCTCTAAATGTTGGATAATTATCCATGTCACATTTGAGTAGGATCCATCATGCCAAATCAGCCATAAAATCTTATTTTCATTTGCTTAATTTTTGCTTTGCTAAACTTAGGCATTTTTAAATCATAGTTTAGAAAGTATGATTATTAATTGCCTATTAATCCATAGGTAATGAAATCATGAGCAAAATGTTAGGGAAATGCCTTGGATGATGTTGAAGATGTCTTTGAAGATCATACCAATCAACTCCATGCAAAAATCTGATTAGAAAATGCCATTTATAATCTGATTCAAAATATTAAAATTGGACTTGAGCTTTTTTAATCTGAAACTTGGGAAAATACATTAATATTTTCCTATTCGTCCATATATATATGAAACCAAGTTTGGAAAGATCAAATTTGCTTCCAAAGTCTTCAATTAACTGAATGATGACAATAAGAGCGTATGCTCTATTGGCTGGTCTTGTGGACGAAGTCAAACTATTCTTTTGACCAAGTCATACTACTAAAAAAGTCAAACTTGGTCAAAGATGGTCAAACTTGTTCAATGTGGACCTTTGAATACCTTTGGAAGGAGGACTTATCATCTTATATGCCATGGATTGATGAGGTATTTGAAGTCTTAATTTATATACAATGATTTGACATGACTCATCACATAGCTTTTATGTCACAAGATTTAGGTTCGTGTTCAGGTTCAACAATCTTTAAGTTCGATTCGAGTTGGAATTTTTCGATGAAGTTCAAATGAGGTTCGCCATTAGGTTCAACTAGAATGCACACTTTATAGTCTTAAATTTCCTTATGTAAATATTTCTCTAAAGTCCATTTGCAATATTTCAAATCAAACATTGCATATAATTTGGGATTCAATTCTCATTGCACTCCCTTATAAATATAAGCAACAACAACATATTTATAAATTAATATAAACAAAATCTCAGCTACCATTGGTCCATTACTAACCAAAATTTTACAAGTGTAAGGTTCCATGCATCAACACAAATATACAACCTCAATATACAACTTGTTCAATAATAAATAAGTTCTCGTCCATCACACAACAGGTGCATTAGTAATCAACTCATAACAACCAACAGCAATCAAGGCATCTCTTTTAAGAGAGTAAAGGTTTTCGTTACAAATAGAAATTTGTGCCCATTCAAGGACACCATTCTTATATGGAGGAAACTACTGCGTCGTGACCCGAGCGTCATGTAGCTACGCTGGGTCAAGTCCATATAAACTCTTGTGTCGTGGCTCGAGCATTGTGCAACTGAGCTGAGTCAAGGGTTAACGAAGTGAGGGTAGAGTAATCAAACAATACATCGAGCAATACTTCCAACTGCACAGTAATCAAAGGTCGAGTACTACACAGACGCCACCTGCGAGTGAGGGTTTAGCTTCAAACTATGCGACGACTCGAAGGGTGAGGGTGGAGCCAAATCGCGATCGGAGACTCACAGGGCAAGGGTGGAGACAGTCGACATATCATGGAAGAAAAACAAATGAGTAAAAAAAACCCTGCAAACTGTGCAATTGACGACCCTAGGTTTGGATTTGAGGTTCGCCAAACCTAAACGAACTTGAAATTTTTTTTGAGGTTCGGTGAACTCCAAACCCGATGGTTGAAGTTCACCGAACCCTATGAGATAGCATAGCTTAAACACAAATCATGCTAAATAAGTTTCATACGGATTGTTGAGGTCTATGTTTTATGAACACATCAAAATCATGCCAACATCAAAGTCTTTAAAAGAATTAGTTATCCTTTGGATGAAGTAGATAGATAGTCCAATTGGTTCATCAAGTGAGAATTGGCTCAGGGAGACTGAATGACCCACAATGGAACCTCCTACGATCTTCACCATGAGTGCAAACAATAGGGATGTGTCTTAAACAAATGGGTATTGTATAATGAGATACTTCTCCTTTTGACCCTAGCAAGCCTCCCTTCATTCTTTTCTTTTTTGTTTTTTTGTCTTTTGATCTTTTCTTTTTGCACATTTCTTTCTTTTTCTTTCGATATTTTCTCTTCTTTTTTTTGCTCTTTTCTTTGGATAATGATTGAAAGGTATTTGCCTTGGATACCTTGTAGTACCAATGATGACATAGCCTTAGCTCTGTTGCCAGCAACCGTCCATAGGCCCAATAGAATTGCCACAGTAATGTTTGGTGAGAGAAAATAGGCTTAACCTCCTAATTCAAGGAATGCGTACCCTTCCACCCATCAACCATTTTCATGATACATAGCATAGGGAGACTTGTTTTGGATCTAGGGAGAGCATTGCTCATTGGCAACTCTTCCTATTTGGTAGTAGCCAGCCCCAAGGTTTTACAAGCGAGCCTCTTGAACCATCGCAGGATTCATTACAACACAAGCAGGCTTGAGGCACAGGGAAGACAGGGAGGCACTCATGGTGAAGGGACACAAAGGGTGACATCGAGAATCACTCTATCAATCCTCAAGCCAATGGATTTTCAAGACAATGTGGAGTGGTATGAAGGGTGGAAGAGGCCAAGTATGAATCCAGAGGAGAAGGATAATTCATGCAAAAACCAAGATCTGCTAGATAATGATGTGTAAACAAAACAACAATCTCTCATCAATATTAGCCTATGACCACCACTACCAGCTATACTCATAAACAAAAACAATCATTGTGATGCAACATGCAACATTCTGCAATACAACATCAATCCATAGAATAATCCATAAATCAGTCCTCAGGCATGACATGGCATCACATGAGTACATAACATGGCATCATCTCAAGGCATAAAATGGCATCAACTGCAGGCATCTCATCATTGATCACATCTGAATGCACTGAACTCTGGATCTCAGCCTGATCTCTGAAGCAAAAATGCGGGCAAAAATCCCCATACACAAAATGGTATAACAAGGTCCAGGGCAAATACCTGCCACGCTACTAAAACCCTTATTTGCAGTGACTGGAGTGACTGCAGTATGCTGATCTGACCCATAACAAGAAACTCCCTTAACTCCGCTCTATCAAAATTATTTGTTTTACATCTTCATGCTGATAGTTCCAAGAACAATCCACGCATTAATGTATAAATGTTTCTTCACTGGAAGCATCATTGCCAGGTAAAGCCAATCTGTCTATCATTATCACTGACTGGAAGCTTTGTGCAATGCTCTACTGGAGTAGAGTGTTTTTCATAATGCAAATCTAAAAAAGGCACGATACATGAGCTTGACTGGGAAGACAGATTGAGAACTTCAGCAGAAACTAGTAAGTCATGATGATCATTATTTGCTGAACTAGGCACAGTGCTGATATTGAGGCCCGAGCTGTGATTTTCATCCTCTGAATCTAGGCAGTTGTTCAAGCACATGGTACGGACCACACTGGACTTAGATTCTTGGGCTTTGCAAGTTTTTTACACCTACTGTGGCTAATGCAAAGGAGAATCATCATCACCACCGCCATTGGTTTCCGAGACTTCTTTGGCAGACCTATACGCTTCCACATACCTAAATGCATAAGGTAGAAACTACACATATTTCATATTTGCATCCTTCGAGTTTATAGACCACCTTAGCAAGTGCAGATCTGGAGGGTCAAAGTGAAAACACCTAACAGCATAGGTTGCTAAGATGCAAGCTTCTTAAATATGAAGCCAAAATTTGTAGTATAGTCTAAATCTTGACTCTGGTCCTGCCCTCTTAAATCTCCGGACAATACATTTATCAAGGTACGGAAGTCTTTACTTGAAGTGACGGAATGGATGGGAAAAGTTGATCAGGCCTGGGGATGAAACATACTCAACTTTGCTGTAAACATTATTTACATTAGCATCTTCATAATGCTTTGAAAACAATGGCCTCTGGGAATGATCCACATATTGTTTCAACAGAAATTTCTTCGTTTCAAACTTCCTCCATGGGTAAATCACAAGCCTATAACTATCATCAGCCAAACCAGTTGTTCAAATCTAAAGCATGCATTAAGTGTGACCTTGATTTAGAAGAAAGATCCAAAACTTCAATAGAAACTTCTGAATTGCATTGCTCTATATTTTCCAGAATAGGTGCAGTGCTGAAATTAATCTCCAATCTATGAACCAATCCTGTATCCATGTAGATCACATAGCTCAAAGAACAAATGACACTAGGCCTTGATTATTTGGTTGTGAAAGCCTTTAAAGTCCTGCTGGGACTATCAAAGGGAACATCAACATCAACATTACAGAGTCCATCATTTTATGGTTATTATGTTGTGCAAGAATCACTTCTTTGGTACCAGAAGCAAATGGTCTAAAGGTGCTCTGCTCCAGGACTCAGCTCTGCTCCAGGACTCAGCACAGCTATGGGAATTCTTTGCAACCTTTTCACTTCATTCAACTACTCTGTCATAACAGCAACCTTCAAAGTCACTATTTCATGTTACAGAAGAAAAGTTGATGTGCAGGAAGAGGCTAAACTGTATTCCTAACAATCTCTCTTTCTATAAGAGGCATCATAAATGCTTCTGCCATGCAAGAGCTCCTCAATTTATCCTGCTCTTAACCCTACTTCCCTTTGCAATCATTATTCCCTGAAGGGATGCAACAAATCCCAAACCATTTAACACATAGTTGCTCTTGTTAAGGGTCTCACATTTGGATTATTTATAGAGAATCTGCTTGAAAAGACTGAAATGATGAGCCAAATGAAATTAAATCACTTTCATGTGATGCATATAAGGCATATGATAAGACATGTTAAAACTCTTAGGCAATATTGCAACAGCAAGAGTCGGGAAGGTGGAAGATATGGCCATAATAACACAGACACATAAAACTCAGAGGACCAAGAAAATGTTGAAACATTTGTGCATCAAGTTTGTAAAGGAGTATTTTCATAAATACCTTCATTGGACTTCATGTGGTGAACCTGTGCTTTAGATACTTCGATCAACTCACTCAAGTTCATGAGATAATCATATATGAATGCCGAAGAAGGAGGATTCAATAGAAAAATAGTAAAACATCACAACTTCAAATACTTACTTGAATATCAGTATCCAGATATACCTCCTAAACTGCTAACTACTAGGCTAGCTTCTTATTCAGCTTGTCCATATTGTATTTTGGGACTTAACTGCATCAAGTGTTTAGAGTGGTTCCAATGTTTTGGCTGAAACATCACCCACCATCAGGGAAGAGTCAAGAAGCACTTTGTTTTGTTTGTAATGCACTTCATCACTCTACCCTCATGATAGGTGATAACTTCACCTGTTACATTAGAACCACTCTAAACTCTTTACACAGTTAAAACAAAACACAATATGGACAAAATGACAAACTGCAAAAACTTATATCAAAATATCCTTATTCAGCTACAATGTTTTTCAGCAAGCTTTTGGCATGCATCATCTAAAAACAAGTTGAAATACAAAGCTGATTTTATAGGCTCATATAGTATAGAAGAGAATGGAGCTAACGGTAGCCTTTAAAGACTTCCTCATGCCATTCAAAAAGCTCGCTAACTTTAAGCAAAATACACCATGTTGTAAAATGCTCAAAACAGGGTGACAGTTTAGTCTCAAATGGTCTATGAGTAATAGTTTCAGTTTTTGAAAATTGCAACACCCCCATACAGAAGAAGAAAAAGACTCCAAGACCAATGGATGAGATATCGTTGTTTGTGGAACCAGTGCCTCAATCAGATGGGGAGATTAGTGAATAGTGGCTGCCCTGCATTTTGGGCCTGTATGATCATAACCAAGAATGAACCAAGTTTAAAATTCTATTCAGTGTAGGAACTAAGCTTGGAAATAAATATTTTTGTAAAACTGTAAAAGCACGAGGACAATACATTTTTTAATTGAAATAGCTTGCTGAGTCAAAAGGGATGGTGTAGTAAAATAAAAGAAGTAACACACGACCTAACCTGGATCCATATTTCATTTCTCATAATCTGAGATTTGTGACGGCAAACAAACTCTCTTGGTCAAAACTGCAGACCAGATGCAAACTGTAAGCTCCATAGACTTCGACCAGATGCAAACTGTAAGCTCCATAGACTTCGGTACTTTGGCTGCTCTAAAAGAACGGTTAGTCAACCTTAGAAAACGAAACATTAGAAGGAAATTGGATTCAATATCTCTCATCATTTCTTTTTCCTAAATGTTTATTCAAAAGGATCAAGAACATTACCTCTCTTCTATATTTGCCCATTCTGACTCAACAACGAGCTCCCCCCTGTATACACGTAGACATCTCTGTAACACAGAATATTGATTGTAATTGTAGAACCATTTCACCCAACCGAAGACTGCTTATGCTCGGCTGGCTTCCTAGCTTTGTTCAGTCGTGCCATTAGTATGTTGTACACACGAAGGTCATGAACAAAACCCTTATCCAACATCTCATCGATAACCCTAGTACCCTCTTTTACCCTCCCTTCCTTGCAGAAACCATCAAAAATTATATTATATGTGACACTATCTGAGGCCAACCCTTTCCTGATCGCCAAAAGACGAATCCTTTCAGCCTCGACCACTCTCCCCTCATTACACATCCCTTCCAAAACTGAATTATAAGTAACACTATCGGGAAGGATGTCATGATCCAACATTTTGCTCATCACACCCGCTGCTTCTTGCCAATTGCCATCTCTATCCAGCCCATCCAAAAGTGTTGTGCATGTGACAACATTTGGCACATAGCCCTTATCCCACATCCCATTGACAAGCTCCAACGCATTCCCTACCTCACCCGCTCTGCAGAGTGCCTCAACAAGATTGAAGTAATCCAGCCCAATTGGCACTGCTCCTCGACTTGCAAAATCCACCAGCATCCCAACAGCAGTTGCTGCCTTCCCTTGGGCAATCAGCCTCTCAAACAGAATATCATACGTCACAATGGATGGCATACAACCGGCAGCGAGCATTTCATAGCTCAGCTTAATACCGTCCTCCACCCTGTTCTGCCTACAAATCCCCCTTATCAATGTATTATAACTTACAACATTTGCCTTGCATCCCCTGGATCTCATTTCCCTCAAAACCCCAAAGGCAGACCCCACATCCCCAGCCCTACAGAGCCCGTTGATGAGTATATTAAATGTATATACATCCGGCAAAACCCTAACTCGAAGCATCCTATTATAAAAACCCTTTGTAGACTCAATTCTCCCCGTTTTCACCAGGGCACTCAACAAAATATTAAAGGCAACCACAGGAGGCTTTCCATCAATATACTTATGCATTTTCTCGAAGACCACCATGGCCTCATCAACCCTAGAAACCCTACAATACGAATTGATGACAGCAATGTAAATAGCCTCCAGGCGGGGGCACGAGAAAATACCTTCGGAGCAGGGGCAGGGCGAGGCGGCCATGTCATCGAGGACTCTCTCCATTTGTGGGAATTGTTCCCGCAACGCCAAGCTTCTGATGATCCATTCGTAGGTGCTGTGGTCGTGCCTGAAGCCTTCTTTGTTGGTGGCCCAGTAGAACACCTGGAGATCGAAATGGGCGAGATATGGGTTGAAGTGCATCTTCTTTCGGACTCTGAGGAGGTCGGTGGGAGTGAAATAGGGCTTTAGATTGGATCGCAGGAATAGGAGGAGGGCGTTCTGGGGTTTGGAGAGGGGTGTGGGTGCGGGCATTGACGGGCGAGAGGGCCTGATTGAACCACATTTGGGTGCAGAGAATGAGGAGGAAGATTTACAGAACGAAGGAAAGTATTTGCAGGAATTGGTAACGATTCTGCTGGTTATCATAGTAGGATTGTTCGAACTTGATTTTAAATTATTACAAACCCATCTAAAATCTGGTCTGAAATCCAATATCTGTTTTCAATATTTCACAGGGCGAATATTTGCACCAAATTGAAGATTGCAGGGTTAACTTTGCAAATTGAAGGCGTTTGATTGGCAAACATTACAATTTTGTTTGGGCACTAACTTCTGTAATGATAAGAAAAAGTCCTTCCATTATGAATGATAGCCGAATCATTGTGCTTCCATGTGAAATTTTCCAAGCTATCTGCAATTCCAGAATTTCCTTCAGCTCGCACTTCACTTAAATCCCCGCGGCATTCAATTTGTTGGCTAGAAACATCGACCACTCAATTGCGCAGTTTTTAATGGAACATACCTTGGGGTATACATAGTCGAATGTTACAGCTTACAAATTTCAGGATGAGGTTAGGTTAAACTGGCCACACATTTACGCTGGCCAATTCATTATGGATCTGGTGCAGTTGTAGTGTTATTTAGGGAATGCAAGTAAACGAATCCAATCCCCCTCAAAACCCCCGATGTCATCGGTATCACCCAACACATTGTGGATCTGGTGCAGTTGCCGCATGTTATTCCGAATTATGTCAATAAACTAGTTAAATCTCCTCAAAACCCTGGATGACATCTAAACTGCCCAATTCGGTGGATTTGATGCAATGGGAACATATTATAGGCTCGTACAAGTCCATCCAAACCAACGATATTGTTAGTTGAAAGAAGAAAAAAATTGATTGCTCTTTTTTATATACATTCAAACAAAAAATTCCAAGGTGCAAAACCTATCATATCATGGTTGTCAATCGGTATGGTTGTCAATCGGTAGTGAGATAGCTTTTATCTATGAATGTGTGTTGACTCATCACTTTTATTTAAGGAAAACTATGTGACTTTGAACAGTTTGTTGGTGGTTCGTAAGAGGGTATATTTCCACTCTCGTAGAATGCCTCCAGGTCTTGAATAGTTAACATATTTCCTTATGATTGAGAAAAACAACCTCTTAGCCAATTATAAGTAGTTTTAAGTCTTACTGCAAGACCAAAATACGATTTCAGCCTAAATAGTATCCACAAAATAACCAATGTCCCTTGTGGTCATCATTGATGCTACCTCCACTGGGGTCATGTACTTTCTAGTAGCATTTAACCTCCAGGTCTTGGATCGTTAACATATTTCCTTATGTTTGAGGATGACAAACTCTTAGCCAATTATAAGTAGTTTTAAGTCTTACTCCAAGACCAAAATATGATTTCAGCCTAAATGGTATCCACAAAATAATCAATGTCCCTTGTAGTCATCATTAATGCTACCTCCACTGGGGTCATGTACTTTCTAATAGCATTTAGCCTTAACCTTATATATGAGATCATATACTACTCTAGGTTGCAATTTAACCTCTTGCTGTTTAAAAAATATTGTTTTCCTATTATCATATTCATAAAATGTTTTTAAGTTTCAATCGTTAATTTAATTAGTTAAACTCTTTCTTCACGACATATTTTTGACGAGGAGATCCTAAGTCATAAGTTACAAGTTAAACTTTGGTAGAGTAAACAACCCTTTAAGATTACCAATAAATGTTGTATGTGGTAGCACCACGCTCCATTTAGATTTTTTGGGCAATAGCGTAACTCTCTATTTGGATATCACATACGCAACCCTCTATTTGGATAATATTGGAAAAAAAACTAATAAAATTTTGCAAAGTAAGAGAACTTATATTTGGCATGGATCATTTTTATGTCAATAAGCATTTTTTTTGTATAAATCTTTGAATAGATTAAGGTTTAAACAACCTTGGCCATCCATTGATGTTTGATTGAAGTCATTCATTATTATGAATATATTTAATTCTAATTGATATATACCGAGACTATTCATTATTGTATCATTGTCTTATTTTATCATTTATCAAAATATATATATATATATATATATATATATATTTAACTTATAAGTTTATAGTGTTTCTGTTATAATTTATATATTTATGGACATTTTTATGAAGAGACACGCACCCTTCTTTCAAGAAATAAACATATATATGACTATTTGAAATATATTAAAAAGGAAATTAAAGAATACAAAAGTAATGATGATCATTTTTCGTACAACAAGAAAGAGTATGACTATATCAATCAAATTCGTCAGAGGATAAAGAGGCACCCTTGGATTCTCACATATTGCCAAACATCTACATATGGTAGTGGCAAAGCATTTATTCCTTAGAGGCAAATGGGCAAATGACTGAAACTCACAAGCGGTGGAGAAAACATAAGCAGATTTGAAGGCACGTGGGAATATGTCAATATGCGGCCTCCCAAGAACTTGAACTTTGGTAAGTTGGAGGGGATTCCATTGTCTGTTGAGATCGATACATTAGAAGATAATGGATATGTTTATAAAACCAGCATAGATCTATCTTAAAGCCGTATTTATCAAGCACTGAGAGGGATCCAATTTTTTGAGGTGTATTTCTTTTTTTAAATTTAAACTCAAGAAATTTGATATCTCTTGATTGATAGACCCTGGTTTAAGTTTTAAGTTTTTATTTTATAAACGAAGATCGATTTTTTAAATACTTTTCATAATATTTTATTTTATGAGCCAACATGGATTTTTTTTAAATACTTTCATTAATTTTTTATTTTATGAGCCAACATGAATTTATTAATGGTCGACATAATATAATTTATTACTTTTTACTCTTTTTTTGTAACGTTACAACATCTCCCTCATACTCGTGTGTAACGCTACATCCATACACGTTACAACATCTCCCCCATACTAGGCTGTAGAGCACCTCATTTCACTCGATCATTTCACTCGGTGCAACAAGCATTCTAGTTGCTAACTCTAGACATAGAGCAATATATACTCGTCATAATGATGGAATCCTCTATATAACAGAACCAAACCTTATTTGCATGTTTTCAAATCTAGATAGAGATGACAACATGAGTGGTAGTCAGCCACGGATCCTAAATGGCAATTTGTACTATGTCAGAATAGTTGATGATGAAGCTCCAAGCGGAATGTGCATATTCATTTAAAAACTTGAGGAGCGGACATTGCACAAATTTCACACAAAACAATATTCTTATTATGTTTCTCACACTTACACACAATACACTTAAATAGGTGTTGTCAGGTCCAACTTATTCCAAACATAGAGATAGAGGTTGAGAGAATCTCTCAACAACCTCCAACAAATCTCAAACCAATCTCTAAACTCAAAAACTGCATTAATGGAAGCATTATCTCCAACACCCCCCACCTTTAATGCTTGCATTACAAATAACAAACATTAAAACACATACAATTTTGTCACGTGTCATATTTGTCTGATATGGTCTTCACTAGCACTCATACCCACTCTGAAATCACTCGGTTTCCGCTATTTTCTTCTCCACACTTTCGAGCTTCCCGCTTGATTCATTTAAGACATAACCTCTTCCAACCATCATTGATGTACTTTGCAGAATTGACGCATCTTGACCTCTCGAAGGACAATCTCAATACTGAATCAATATGTGGATACACTTCTATCTGTGAAATCTCCCCAAAGAGAAAATTTAGACAGTTATATAGGAAAGTGATATGGATATTGAATGTCTTCAGCACTCAATTAAACAACTTAACCTTATATAAAAATAACCTGTAACTGATGTTCTTGGAGAACGACGAGTCACATCATCTTGACCTTATTTAAGAACAACATGTAACTAATGCTCCAAAAGCATGATGGGTCACATCAACATAAAACTTAACTGGCTTGTTCTTTGTGGTTCTGGACATATATCCAACAGCTGCTCCACGGCATAGTTAAGCAGGCATGTAGCAGCGTAATGATTCATGTTTTTGTAGTAGGCCTATGAACTCAAGCAAATGAAGACTTCATTCTTTCAATAGTGAGCAAAGTCGTGGATTATTGCTCCTAACAAATTCGATCTCTGGTAGCAAAGAATATGTTGCCTGATATTTTTCCCAAAATGGATGGCACTTTCTCGGATGGGATCTTCACCTCCTCCTCTTTGTGATGATTTATCCAGGTAACCCAAAGTGCCTACTCACAGCTCCAGTTATTGTTCTTCACAGTGGAAAGGCAGTTTCTTCAAACAGAAGCAGCTTTGGTTCTCTCACAGATGCTTTGCCTCTTCTCGACTAATGCACCACACCTTTCTCCACAGAGTGATTCACTCCTTCACATATCAAACGCTTGCGTAGTGGATCTCACAGGCAACACATGGAAATATTTACATAGAAACAACACACATAAAATAATCCACTCTCCTATAGAAAACTCACACACCTTATACGCTAAACTATGTACAAAAATTTAACATCGTTAAATAAGCATAATCACAGCCCCTCTCATGAGAGAGTCGGGGATGAACTTGCTCTAATACCAATTTAAAAATTTAAGGAGCAAAAATTGCACAAATTTTACACAAAACAATATTCGTACTATATTTTTCACACTTACACATAACACACTTAAACATATGTGTTTTCAGACCTAACTTATTCCAAACATAGAGATAGAGGTTGAGAGAATATCTCAACAACCTCAATCTCTAAACTCAACAAAGTGCATTAATGGAATCATTATCTCCAACATATGTTAGAAAATTACGATTCTTTACATGCGGAATAAACTTTTAAAGAATCGAAAAGAATTAATAATGTATGCCGTCAGGATCATACCTCCAGCCATTGATGCTGCTCACACTCTGATTTGATACTTTGTTTAAGGCAACAGTTCAGTATGGCACTTCCAAACTCTGCTTACTCTGGATTGATGATGTAAAAACTGAAGGAGATTGAGTTAGCGAGTTTGGGGACCAAACAGAAGTCTTTATAGCCCAGCTTCCATCAAGCTTCTATTGGCTATGTGTCAATTGTTCCATAGATCAAGGTAGAGAACGGTTGAGGGAGTTATGGACCATTCCCGGAGCTCTTAACGAGAAATCAATTATTTCCTTAATTATTAGGAAATCATTGAGGAGCTGTTAATAGTCGTTAAGAGAGCTTACATTCTCCCACTTGGTCCATACTTCCAAACTTAATGTCTCATCTTAAAACCCATTGATAATATATATTAAAAATAAATACATGAATCATGGCGATAAGTCCTCTTAAGACGAGTATTATCTTCCATGTATTACTATGTATTTATTCTTATTAAAATTTATGTGGCAACAATTTCTTAATGAATAAACCTTATGTTTATTCTTGGTCCTATACAGATGAATTCTCTCAATTAAATTAAGGTGCACATAAGTATGAGAAAAACATCACAATAATAACATTGTCCATACAATGAGAAACTATATCATGGAATCAAGTTCCATATTCAATACATGATCCTTGAATTTAAATGGTGGCATGCCCTTAGTCAAAGGATCAGCGATCATCAACTCAGTGTTGATATGCTCAATGACCACTTTCTTTTCTTTAATACGATCCCTTATAGTTAAATACTTAATGTCGATATGTTTATTTCGACTCTCACTTTTGTTGTTTTTAGCCATAAAAATAGCAGCTGAATTGTCGCAATACATTAGACTTAATGGCTTAGAGATAGAATCCATAATTCTAAGCCCAAAAATGAAACTCTTAAGCCATACACCATGTAAAGTAGCCTCAAAACAGGAGACGAACTCCTTCACAATGGGAGCTATACTTGGTGAACAATCATTCATCTGAAATCTCTCTAAAATTTTATTAATATAGGTTTCCTGAGACAGACCCAAGATGCCTCAAAATCTGCCTCTATGGATCTTAATGCCAATGACATAAGATGCTTCACCCATATCCTTCATATCGAAATTTTTAGAGAGAAATGTTTCACCTCATGCAGCAAACCCTTATCATTGGTTGCCAGCAAAATGCCATCCACATATAAAACAAGAAAACAAATTTTACTCCCACTAACTTTTAGGTATATACATTGATCCATAATGTTTTCTACAAAACCGAAAGAAGAAATTACATTATGGAATTTCAAATACCATTGGCGGGATGCTTGTTTTAAATTGAGGCCTTAAAAAATAAAAATTCATGCTTTACCAATGTAAATTCATGCTTAAAATTGAATCTAATGACATAAAAATTGCCTGTGGACTAAATTTTCAATTCAAGCAGATTCAATGATTCTTTATGATAGAATTGAACTTTATGATAAAACTATTAATTCATAATTCCTGTGGGTAAGTTATGAATAATTTAATATTTTATCCTAATTAATTATATAAATATAATAAAAATTCCTGTGGGATAAAATTTATTATATTTAGTATAATTAATTACAATTAATGTATAAATATTCTTTATGTGATCCTAATCAATTATAATATATAACATTATTTAATTAGAGATGTTGTGGCTATTCTCTAATCAATAAAAATTATATGGATCACTAGACATTATTACTGTTATGCATAAAATTAACTTGATACTAATCATGCAAATGAAATATATATTCAAGTTGATTAGGAAAAAATCCTAATAACACCCTATTATAAAACTTTATCTAACATCATGAACTGTTAGAAAAATAGCTAACTGTAAAGATCTCGACGGAGATCCAAAGAACAGTTTCTTGATTTCAATTATTTTATACATGTGCATAAAACTCAGATAGAAAAGGTATCATATTGTAATTCGCAGTAAGAAGAATGATGACAGTGGTTTAACCCTCTTGGACGCACAGGAAACAAAAAAAAAAATGAAATAAATTTACCGACTGGAACTATTCGCTTCAAAAATAATTGTATAGAGATCATTTAACTAGCCAGGGTGCAAACTTTCGATCTCCCAGAATAATTAAAATTAATGTATCAAAATAACCGTTATAACTACTGTATCGATCTCCCAAAATATGTATCAATTATAATTACTGTATCAATTATAATTATAATTATTTCTTCTTACTGTATAAGAAATAATCACTGGCAACATGATCGAAAGGCAATCAAGTCGCCTGAGCCGACACCTCCGTGAGTCCAGGTTTGGAAAGTACCTGTATCTTTCTTTTGCCCACATGAATGTTTACAGTTCCGAGGCCTCTAAAGCCTGGCTAATTCTAATGGACAAATTAAAATGGTGTTTTTGTATGTAGTTATTCAAAAACGAGTCTTAGGTTGCAGCGTAAATAGTATCCGCGGGCAGGGCTGGATTCTCCAGCCACATACATGGATTTTTATGATTGAATTTATAAAATGACAATCTGCAGTAAATAGCTATTAACGCAGGTTCATGAAGGAGCATGAAATCTCTATCGGATAACCAGAAGCTGCAGAATATTTTCGCCCACATTGAGGTTTACATATGTTTTCTGAAAGATATGCACATTATCTATTAAGAAAATATTGCCAGTTCATTTGAGAAACACTCCAGAAAAGCAAAGAAAAGAAACATATGAGCAATATCCCAATGGACGCACAGCAATCCAAACATCAAGGCAGAGATAAAATTACGCTCTGATACCAACTGTTAGTATAAAACTTCCGACTCTAAAAAATGCGGAATAAAACTCTAAAACAGAATCGAAATAGGAATACCGAATGGATCATACCTCCAGCCATTGATGCTGCTCACACTCTGATTTGATACTTTGTTTAAGGCAACCATTCAATATGGCACTTCCAAACTCTGCTTACTCTGGATTGATGATGTAAAAAGTGAAGGAGATTGAGTTAGCGAGTTTGGGGACCAAACAGAAGTCTTTATAGCCCAACTTCCATCAAGCTTCTATTGGCTATGTGTCAATTGTTCCACAGATCAAGGTTGAGAACGGTTGAGGGAGTTATGGACCATTCCCGGAGCTCTTAACGAGAAATCAGTTATTTCCTTAATTATTAGGAAATCATTGAGGAGCTGTTAATAGTCGTTAAGAGAGCTTACAACATATTCAATGCAAAGGTTGATAATCATAGAAGAAAAGAATGGAGTGGGATGAATTTATGGAGGAATGGAACTTGGATATTGCAAATCATTGAAATCTTATTCGTTGGGACAATGATACCCATCAAAAATTTTGTGCCCAATTATGCATGGAGATTACAACACAAAACATGATTATATGAATGTATCATTGATTGCATGTTGTTTATCATGTTTGATAGCCCTGTGTGATATAATGACATGTGACTGTTGATAGTATTTCATTGACAGGTCGGGAGATTTATACAATCAATTGATGTAAGGGAGAGGAAACATGTTGTGTACCGATTAACTTCCCATGCATGAGAGATATGTGGGTTGAAGTGGTTGCAATCTAGAACATTTCTTGCTAGTGGTGGGCCTAATCATTTATTGTGCATTGGGATGCCTTACCAGTCACATAAGTTACAGCATCATGAGTCATTCACCAAGTCAATCATGTGCACCAAGATTGATCCTCGTGTGTCGAGGTAGTGCCTTAGGGAGCCTGAGTTGGACTCAGGATACTTGGAGTAGATTCTTGAGTTGGACTCAAGAATGACTAAGCCTTATGTGTAAAGGTTAAGCCTCATCTATTGAGGTAAGTGCTTTGTAAATCAAAGTGATGATGTTGTATAGTCTTGCTTGTCAATGCCAAGGTCTTGTGTGTCAAGACATATCCTCATGTGTTGAGGTGATGCTTCATGTGTTGGGGTAATGATTTGCATGTCGAAGCATGAATGGTGTGTGATGTACTACTAACCGTGGTTGAGCTATTAAGTTTCCTCTAGAGATTGTCCACCTCTAGATTGAATTACTTTAACTTGTGACCACTTGGAACGATAGTAGAACAAGATGATCACATCATTGGAAAAATATCCTTAGTATAGTTGATATGATAAATAAAGTAAAGATGGAACAATTGGATCATGCAGATAATACAAGAGATAAAGATAAGAGAGAACTTGAATTTTGCACTTCAGTGATCAAGAAAAACTTCAGTAAATTAAGAGAGAACTCAAATTATTTACTTCAATAATGTTAACAAGAAAGACTTCAGTTAATTAAGAGAGAACTCGAATTATTTACTTCAGTGTTGTTAACAAGAAAGACTTCAGTTAAAAGAGATAACTAAGTGATAACCAAGAAAATCTAGCTAACTATGTGTTTGCATGACGACACTTGAGTTGACTATTTGCATAACGACACTTGAGCTAAACTCAAAGACAACACTTGAATGGTCTAGCATCCAGTTGAAGGGCAAGTTCATCCTGAAGTAGAATATCTAATTAACTGAGTGCTTGCATGACGACACTTGAGTTAAACTAAAAGACGACACTTAAGTTACGACACATGAGTTAGTAACCTAACTAAGTGATCTAGCATCCAGTTGGAAGGAGGATTCATCTTGAATTCAAAAGGCTATAAATTAATCCAAGAATGAGATGTCTGATACACTTGCAATGCAGGCTTTAATGAGGTCAAGGTGTAGAGCGAATCTCTCTTGAAGGAAGTGTGCATGTGACCAAAACTGCGAATTGTTCTTAGTGCAGAATCAGCTGTTGGGTTCTTCTATTATTCTCTCTTCTCTATTACTATATGATTGGACCAGGGGTGTTTGGTATTTCTCTCTGATAATGCACTAGAGGTGCTTGATGTAATCTTCTCATTGTAAAGACATTCTTTTCTATCTATCAATATTTTATGGAATATTTTGCTAGGGTTTTCTCCCTCGAGTACTAGAGGGTTTCCCCTAGGTAAATATTGTGTCTCGTGTGAATGCTTATGCATTTGATTATTCATTGATTTCAATTTCTACAATTATTCTCCATTAAGATCAAAAATTCAACATGGTATCAGGACTCAAGGTGTGAATGAGATCAGTTTTGTAGTCAATATTGATCCTACGTTGATCTTGAGTTGCAAAAGTTGAGCACAATAGTTGAAGAATAATGGCTTCAATCTTAGTAGGACCAAAAGACCGACTTGAAGGAACTTCGAACTTCAACACCTAGAAGGCCAAGATTCTGAATATACTAGAAGAGCATGATCTAGATGGATATGTATCCAATGTTGTTCAAGATCCTACTTCTAATGATGGGCGCATTGCTTTCAAGAAGAATCAAGCCAAAGCAAAGAGAATCATTTATGATTCTGTGAAAGACAATTTGATGTCGATGATTACTCCATTGAATACTGCAAAGGAGTGCTTTTACACCTTGACAAATATTTATGAGAAGAAGGCTCCCAGTCAAAAGAGATCCCTCAAGAACAAGCTTCGCAATCTGAATATGAAGAAGGAAGAAATTGTTGCTTCCTTCTTCACAAATATCTCTCAAGTAAGAGATCAACTCATGAGCATTGGAGTTACTATCGAAGATGATGATCTTATTCAAATTGTTGTCGATGGTATTCCATCCTCACGGGACACATTCTTGGTTGCTATTAATGGTCGGGAAGTGCAACAAAAATTTGAAATATTGGGGCATGATTTCCTACAAAAGAAGAGTGAATCTAAAGCAAATATGTTTCCTCCAATGAAGAGAACCTTGCTCTTACGGCACAGATGAAGAGAGGAAAAAAATCATTTTCTCATAAGAAGTTCCTCATCAAAAGGAAAAAGAATACAACAAGAACTTTGATAATTCTAAAGTTAAATGCTTCAACTGCAATAAGAAGGGTCACTTTGCAAGAGACTGTCATGCAAAGCAAAGAGGAAAGTTAAAGGGTAGGTTTCATGCTTCTACTGCTACAGAAGATGAGCCTACAAGAGATAATTCTTCCAATGATCAAGAAACAAGGAAGGAGTACTATATTGTCTCATCCCTATCTGGATAAATTACCACTAGTGTTGAGACATGGTTGGTGGATAGTGGCGCATCCACGCACATGATTGGATATAAGACCACAATCACATATTTGAAGGAAAATAAGTTCTCATGTCAGGTGAAGCTTGGAGATAATACCACCTATTCGATCCAAAGAGTTGGATCCACTTCCTTTCAACTGAATTTAGTTGATGTACTCGATGTTGATGATATTTTTTATGTTCTTGGCCTAAAGAAAAACCTCTTATCTGTTTCAGTTCTAGAAGATAAAGGTTTTAGAGTAATCTTTATGGAAAACAAAGTGCTCTTGTGGCCTAAGAATTCAGACTTGAATTCTGCAGCTGTGATTGGAGTTAGAAAGGGAAGTCTCTGCAAAGTTTTTGGAAAGTTCATTAAAGCCATGATCCATGACATAGTCAGTACTTGCGAACTATGGCATAGGAGGCTTGGTCATATTCATTTCAAAGCGCTACCTGGATTACAGAATATGGTATAAGGTATGCTTGTATTTCAATCTAAGCGTGATGTTATTTGTAGAGGTTGTGCTCTTGGTAAGAATATCAAGAAAACCTTTCCAAACAGTACTAAAAGATATAAAGGGATCATGGATGATCCATTCAAATCTATGTTTTCCCATGTATGCACCATCCTTGAGTGGTTATCTATACTATAGGCTTTTCATAGATGAATTCTCTCGCAAGTCATGGATCTATTTTCTGGAGGCAAAGAGTGAAACTTTCAACAAGTTTCAAGAGTTTAAAGCACTAGTTGAGGATCAGAATGGAAAGCACATTCGTGCTTGGAGATATGATAATGGAGGAGAGTTCGAGTCTCATGAGTTTAATGAATTATGTCAAGAGGCAGGGATAAGAAGACAACTAACTACACCTTACAACCCCCAGCAGAATGGGGTGTCCGAAAGAAAGAACACAACAATATGTGGGGCTACAAAATCTATGATGTGTGATCAGGATCTGCCCACTTCCTTATGGGTAGAAGCCTCCAAAATAGTTGTTTATATTCATAACAAAATCCCGCATGCTATCCTGGGAGAGAAGACTCCTAAATAAGGTTTCACTGGTGAAAACCAGATGTTGGACACTTGAATATTTTTGCTTGTCATGTCTACATTCATGTTCCAAAAGAGAAGAGAACAAATATGGAGCCATCCGGAAAGAAAGGCGCATTTGTTGGATATAGTGAATCCTCCAAAGCTTATAGAATCTATGTTCTAGGTCAAAGGCACATTCAAGTCAACAGAGATCTAACATTTCATGAAGAGGTTTCCGTTAAGCACTCTAAAGAACTTCACTGTGATTCAGATATGGAGGAGCATGAGACTCCCATGAAGGAGGATCCCGGTTTTGGTTCTCGTTCATATGTTTAGAGGGAGAATCCAGAAGAGTCCTTAGATATGCTTGATCCTAATGAGCTAGTAGAACTAGTAGAAATATCACTTGATGAACCTCCTACTAAGAGGAGATATGCCTAGTGTCGAGATATTCTGCAAGAGACAGAAAAGCATGGAGCACCATCAAGCACATCCATAGAGCGAAGGAGACCTGAAATATATTCAGGATATGTAGCACAGATGAGTCACATCAGTGATTCAGAACCAACCACCTATGAGGAACCTACTAAGCAGCAAGTATGGAAAGATGCCATGGCGAAAGAATACAAATCCATCATGAAGAATGATGTGTGGGAAGTGGTTCCTAAACCTGAAGGGAATTCAATTGTAACTTCCAAGTGGATTTATAAAATCAAACATGTAGTTGATGGTAGAATTGAAAAACATAAAGCAATATTTGTGGCTCATGGTTTCTCATAGAAATAAGGAATAGACTATGATGATACATTCACTCATGTGGCCAGGTAAACTATTCGAGCCATGATTTCACCTGCCTTAGTTCTTGGGCGGAAGCTTCACCAAATGGATGTGAAGACTTCCTTTCTTTATGGTGAAATTGAGGAAGAAGTATACATACAAAAACCTGAGGGGTTTGTATTTCATGGGTAGGAGTCCCATGCATGCAAACTTAAGAAATCATTGTATGGGATTAAGTAGGCCTCGAGGGATTGGTATTTAAGGATTGACAGCTATCATCAAAGCTTGGGCTTCTCCAAAAGCGAAGCTGACCCCAACCTGTACTTTAGGGTTGTGAAGAACCAACCATTGATCTTGGTTCTCTATGTTGATGACTTTTTCCTTACTGGAGAGGAACAACAAATAGCTCGGTGCAAGAGGGGGCTCACTTATGAGTTCGAAATGAAATACTTGGGTCTTATGCACTACTTTACTGGTCTGGAAGTTTGGAAAAGGAAAGATGAGAACTTTCTTTCACAAGGAAAGTACACAGTTGATTTGTTGGGTAGTTTTGGTATGATGAATTGTAAATCCCTGTCTACACCAATGGTTTCTAATCTGAAGAAACTACATGAGTCAAATTCCGAATCAGATCTAGTGGATCCTACCATGTATAGATAACTCATTGGTTCCTTTATGTATTTGATACATAGTACACCATACATATGTTATGCAGTGAGTATCTTGAGTCAATTCATGTCTGAGCCAAGACATAGACATTGGGTTGTTGTCAAGTGTGTGCTTAGATATCTTCGAGGTACTATTACTTATGGAATCAAATATGATTCTAGTGGAGGAGTGATGCTACTTGGTTATGTTGACTCTGACTGAGGTGGTAGTATTGTGTACCGAAAGAGTACATCCATATTTTGTTTTAGCTTGGGATCAGTTATGATCTCTTGGTCTAGCAGGAAGCAGGGCTCTGTAGCGCAGAGTACTACAGAAGCATAGTATATTGCAGCTAGTACCGCCTGTTGAGAAGTTGTGTGGATTAGGAAGCTACTTGTCAGGTTGTTCGGTGAGAAGCTTGAAACTATTGTCATTCGCTCTGATAATCAGAGCTACATTAAGCTCTCAGAAAACCATGTGTTTCATGACAAATCGAAGCACATTGATATGAAATACCACTACATCAAAGACATGGTCCATAGAGGTGTCGTAAGACTTCAGTACATTGTTATTGATGAGCAGATAAAAAAAATGTTGACTAAGCCTCTATCCTTGATGAAGTATAGGTACTTCTGAGACAAGATTGGTATGGTAGAGAATGCCTCCCACGCTGAGAGGGAGCATTAAAGTTACCGCATCATGAGTCATTCTCCAAGTCAATATTGTGCGCCAGGATTGAGCCTCGTGTGTTGAGGTAGTGACTTAAGGAGCCTGAGTTAGACTCAGGAAACTTAGAGTAGATTCTTAAGTTGGACTCGAGAATGACTAAGCCTTATGTGTAAAGGTTAAGCCTCATGTGTTGAGGTAAGTGCTTTCTATTTCAAAGTGATGATGTTGTACAGTATTGATTGTCAAGGATAAGGTCTTGTGTGTCAAGACAGGTCCTCATGTATTGAGATGGTGCCTCATGTGTTGGGGTAATGCTTTTCATGTCGAAGCATGAATGGTGTGTGATGTACTACTAACCATGGTTGAGCTATTAAGTCTCCTCTAGATACTGGCCACCTCTAGAGTCCATTACTTTAGCATATGACCACTTGGAACGATAGTAGAACAAGATGATCGCATCATTGAAAAAATCTCCTTAGTATATTTGATATGATAAATAAAGTAAAGATGGCACACGTGGATCATGCAGATAAGACAAGAGATAAAGATAAGATATGTTAATATAAGAGAGAACTCGAATTGTTCACTTCAGTGATCAAGAAAGACTTCAGTAAATTAAGAGAGAAATCAAATTGTTTACTTCAATAATGTTAACAAGAAAGACTTCAATTAATTAAGAGAGAACTCAAATTATTTACTTCAGTGATGTTAACAAGAAAGACTTCAGTTAAAAGAGTTAACTAAGTGTTTGTTTGACGACACTTGAGTTGACTAAGTATTTGCATGACGACACTCGAGCTAAACTAAAAGACAACGCTTGAGTGGTCTAGCATTTAGTTGAAGGGCGAGTTAATCATGAAGTAGAAGATCTAATTAACTAAGTGTTTGCATGACGACACTTGAGTTAAACTAAAAGGCGACACTTAAGTTACGACGCTTGAGTTAGTAACCTAACTAAGTGATCTAGCATCCATTTGGAAGGCTAGTTCATCTTGAAGTCAAAAGGTTATAAATTAAGCCAAGAATGAGATGTATGATACACTTGTAATGCAGGCTTTGATGAGATCAAGGTGGAGCAAATCTCTCTTGAAGGAATTGTGCATGTGACCAAAACTGCGAATTGGTCTTAGTGTAGAATCAACTACTCGGTTCTTCTCTCTTCTCTCTTGCTCTGTGATTGTACCAAGGGTGCTTGGTATTTCTCTCTGATAATGCACCAAGGGTGCTTGATGTAATATGCTCATTGTAAAGACATTCTATGTTATCTATCAATTTTCTAAGGAAGATTTTGTTGGGGTTTTCTCCCTTAAGTACTAAAGGGTTTCCCTAGGGTAAATATTGTGTCTCATGTGAATGCTTATGCTTTTGATTATTCATTGATTTCAAGTTCTACTATTATTCCACATTAAGATAAAAAATTCAACACTGGTTAATTTTCCATATATAATAGATATGTGGATTAAAGTGATCGAAATCTAAAACATTTATTGTGAGTGGTGGGCCTAATCACCTAGTCATTTATTGTGCATTGGGATGCCTTACCAGTCACATAAGAGGAAGTAGTACGCCACTCTACATTAACACGTCAACATATATTCCATGACCCTTAATATAAAGTCGTGACCCATCCATTAAAATGTTATTAAGACATGAGTTAGGAAACAAAAGGAGTGTTTATTTAAAAAAAGTTCAAGAAGGTTATTAAACCAAAGACATACGTGGAAGATAAATATATATGAGTATAAAAATGAAGTATTAATTCAGGGGGATTTAAATGCATTTTATATCATTAAGTACTTATTCAAGGGTAATTACTAAAAGTAAGTGAAAGTTAAAAGAGAATTATTATTTCTTGGTTTTTTTTCTTTAAATTAGAGACAACTTTTAAATTCCTCACAACGGTCACTGTATGCCATAATAGAAGATGAAGTTAGTTGAGATAACTTTAAAGACAAAGTTCTTGTCTCTTTAAATCAGAGACAACTTTTAAAATCCTCACAACAGTCACTGCATGTCATAATAGAAGATGAAGTTAGTTGAGATAACTTTAAAGACAAATTTCTTGTAAGGGAAATACAATGTTATGAATGTATTTAATTATAATTGATATTAATATTATTGTACTAATGAAAAGGTACATCATATAAAGTTGTAGCTTTACCTGAAGGTTCACTATAAATCTATATATATATATAGGTTATTCATTATTTTATGACATCTTATTTTTTATTCATTGTAGAGGAGAACATAAATTGCACAAAGTGTTGCAACAACTAAGAGATCTAAAATTGTTGTCTTCTCTCATGCCTACAACAACCCTCACCTTTTGCTCCTCTAGTGAAAGAGTTACAACAACAAAAAGTAGGAATCCTTTCACTTGGGAGAAACCTCAATCTTTCATTATAATATCCATCCATAACATTTGTGATATATTCTAACACTATTGTTTTTTTTAACAAAAATGGTTAAGAATTGTATTAAAAAATCATTATGGCCACATCGAACATCATAGTAATAAATCATATGAAGGATTTATGGAAGCCTAACACTTAGAAAGTGCCCAAAATTCAAAGTGACTAATAAAGGTTAAACTGTTATATTTGATTCAAAAGCATAACATAGAGGCCTACATGTATAAGTATTATAGCATTGGCTTTGAATCAAAATTGATTTGCAATACATAATTATCTCTTTGAGAGAGTTATTTCCCCCCTAATCAAGGTTTCTTGGATTAATTAATGAACAAAGAAAATATTTGACTTTGCCTCTATTTTCATTTTTCCTCGCCTTCTCTTCCTTCCCATCGTGAGAGGTGGAGAGCCTTCCCTCAGGGCATCAACAAAATATAGTGATTCAAAAGTCTTAGACAAGTGTGCATGTTTCACTAAGGGATTTGCAAGAGGGACTCGTTCCCCTTCTTCCTCCTCTTCCATCTATGCATCCTCCACTTCCTTCTCTACTTCCTCTAATTCCTCTATCGATTCCTCTTCTTCCTTCCCTCCCTCCTCATTTTCTCCATCTTCTACCCATATTGGATCCAAAGGAGTTAGCTCCATAGGGATTTCCTTACTTGTTTCCCTTTGTGTTCTTGAATAATTTCTTGCATTAGATCCTCATGTAAGTCATTCCCGTAGTATTTGTTGCTTTTATTGGGACCTCATGTTGTATTTATCCCTCTTTGGGTTGCAATAGAATTTTAGGTGGTTCTGCCTCTACAATATCCATATTCACTTCCTTTATAACTTCAAGGAACTCAAATCTATTGTTGTTTACAATGGACATTTTTTTCTTTTATTTTTGTGTCCATTTGGGATGTTGTTTTTTCCACTTATTAGACACTAGCTTGAAAGGATTCTACTCTTAATTACTAGTGATATTCATATCCTGCTTTAGGGAAGACTTGTTTTCCTAGGTCTTTGGACAATTATGGGAAAAGATTCTGTATTCATGGAAAGAAATGTATTTGAAAAAAAATTCTCATAATCCAAGGCTTGTAGATAGCTCCATCTGCCCATATTAATTTTTACTAGATCTGGGAGGCCCTTCTCCAGGTCCACTTCTAGACATATTCTAGCACACAAGAACACAATGCCTTTTAGTTCTGCTTGATCAATAAAACAACCTAACTTTTTCCCTATTTCCCTTAGAGTATTATCATCCTAAAACATGAGTGTAATATTAGGTATTCTAACCCAAAAAGGGGATGCTATGATCTCTTTTTTTGGGTTGAAATCAAGAGACCAATAAGGTAAAAACAAACCCCTAGATCCTATAAAGTAGGGTCTTGAGCAGAAGATCAAGTCTCAATATTCCTTGTCATGGAATAAAAAAAATGAAATAACCTCTTCTTGAAGCAAATAAAGATACATGTCCTTGGAGGTTTGGATCCCATTGTTCTGCTGCCCATGAATCGATGGATCTTGGAGTGGGCCACAAGCCTGTGAACGTTCACACAAGGGCACACTCATAAACAAGATCTGCTTAGTGGTAATGTTCCTTCCCTTTAAATCAGATGTGGGGAAAAGGTAATGAGTTGAAAAGTAAGAAGTAATGAAATGATACAATATGAAAGCTAAAGGGTAATAATGGTGCTCATAGTATCATTGCTACCAAAACCTTAAAATCAAGCCCCAAATCGAAAAATGGTGCTCCTAGTAGCACCTGTGTCTTTTTGGGACTAAAATCGCAACTTTATGAAATCATGGCCTTGACAATCAATACCCATTATATTAAAATCAAGCCCCAAATTGAAAAATGGTGCTCCTGATAGCACCCATGTTTTTTGGACTAAAATTGTAACTTTTTTAAATCATGGCCTCAACAATCGGTACCCTTGCAACCAAAATCTTCAAATCAAGCTCCAAATTGGAAAGAGGTTTTATAAACTTGGCACCCTCCCATTGTTTGGGCTTAAAATTGCAACATTTTGAAGCCATGGCCTATAAACCTCATATTGTTATAAACAAAATCATAGAAAAATAAAAGAAACAATGAGGGTGGAAGAGAGACCTAAATGAAGATAAAATAAAAAACATTTTAAAATAAATAAAAAAATTTAAAATAAAATCCACTTTAAATTTAAAAGTAATAAAATTAACTTAATTTTAAAAAGTAATAATAAAGAGAACATAATTTTAAAAAGAATAATAAAGAGAAAAACAATAAAAAGAACTTAATTTTAAAAAATAAAAATAAAGACAACATAATTTATAAAAAACAATAATAATGAGAAAATTTGCCTAACATTTTTATCCCAAAAAGCACATATAAAACAAATGTTTAAAAAAAAAATATAAAAATAAATAATAAAAACATTGAATATATATATATGTGTGGCGGGGGCTGGTGAAAGCCTTTCAAATTGTTGGAAGTTGGATAGCCCCCCCCAAAAAAACAGATAGGGATGATACTTAGGTTAGGTGCAATGGTAACTACATATTGTCAAGAGAGAGTTATAAGTAGAACTTCACACTCAAGGTTTAATAAATATAGCAGATGTTGCGAATAATGGAGTTCTAAGGGTGTGGTTTCGATTTTGAAGATTAGCTACAAATTTGAATTTGCATGAAAATTTGGAGTAAAATGGTCAAATTATATTTCTCTATTAAATCATAGTGAAATTCTTCTACAAGATCATGAGGATGAACTTAAATGGACTTAGAACAAATCGATAGAATCTCTAACTACTAGTTTAGGAATGAAGCCATGGTAGTTCAATATCTAACTAGGGATAGCCTATGGTGGTGTAGGATGATTTGGAAGATAGCATGTCCACTCAAAGTTAGAGGTTTTGCTTGGCTCGCATTGTCCAGCAAAGTTCTCACTTGGGACAATGGTCAAAAAAGAAACTAGAATGGACCTAATTGTTGCATCTTTTGCAAGGTAGAAGGTGAATCTGCTGGTCATATTTGCGTTTCTCCTTCCTTCTCCAAATTAGTATGGAATGGAGTTCTTCAAATGGTGAGTGGTTTCAATAAGTGGAGTAAGAACTCTTTTCTAGAATATTTTGAATCTTGGATGATAGACACCTCTATTAAGATCCATTAAGCACTACCTTGCTATGTACTATGGGGACTATGGCTTTATAGAACAAGATTATTTTTCAAGGGAGTATCATGGCTTCTAGTATGGTGTCCCACAAAATATGGCTATCCTACAAAGAAGGCTGGAAAGATCCTAAGCTAAAGGTAGCTAGGGTTCTCAAGGAACTTATCATCGATCTCACAAAAGCATGGGAATTATTTAACAATGTTTGTCATGGAATTAGGTTTGTGTGGAGTTGGGGCACTTCTTTTCATAAATATTCATCATTATTTTACTCAAATATGGTGTTGGGATCAATACAAATAACAAAGAAAATTTATTTGCACTATGGGTTCTGATGAAATTTGTTGCAAATCGAGGATTAAGAGACTTGCTAATGCTAGGGGTATCCAAGCTATAGATGGATTGGTGTAATGAAAAGTGTCAAAACATGAACAGAGTATTAAAGATAAACTCCTAGTTTGATTTTATATATTTCTCGTACATTTTTAGAGAGTTCAATACAAAAGTAGACTCTCTCTCTAAATTTGCTCTTTATTTGCAGGAAAGCATTTTGGTCTATCAATACTTCGGGGGTTAAATGTCCTCACCATAATTATCCTTATCCCTTGTATGATTAGTGAGATGGTTCGATGCATGCAGTCTTAGGGGAATTGAGTTTCATGTATATGAAAATGTTTAATGATAGTTTGAGGACAAATTCATCCAAAAATATTTTGATATTGGGAAAACTATAATATGTAGTTACATGGTAGGTTTGAGGACGTTTCAAGATTTTATAAAGAATTTTCAAGGTGAGAAGATGTATATTTTGCTTTCACCTATAAAATAAAAATATAATGATTTTTTTTATTTTATATATGTGTGTATATGTGTGAGAGAAAGAAATACATTAATAAAAGAAAGTTGTCAAACATTCCTCCTTATTTATATAAAAATAAATGTTTTGAGGGGCGATGGGAAAGCCACCCACACTCAAAAACAATTTTTTACTTTTATAAAGAAAAAATGAAGTTTCTTTATTTATATGTTTTATTTATTGATTTTAAATGGAGTTAAAAATTATTTGATCTAAGTTTTTCAAAGGAAGTTCACAGGGAAGTGTTTCTCTTTTTTTTTTAAATTTAAATTTAAAATGTGTTTAGTTTTGTTTTGTTTTTTTAAGTTTAGTAACAAAATAAATCAAAATACTTCAATAACATGTTTATTTTTTCTTTTATATTTATTTACTTTTTCTTCTCTCTTTAGATTTTTCTTTTTTATGATTTTGTTTCTAATATTATTAGATTTTCAAGTTATGGTTTCAAAAAACAATGTAATTAAATTTGAAAACAAAATTGTTAGTATTATTTTTTTTCAATTTTGATTAATTTAAAAAATTTCGTTGTAAGGTATCAATTGTCAAAGTCACGATTTCAATAAATTTGCAATTTTTCTTTCGAAAAAAAAGAGAGATGCTATTTGAAGCACTAATTTTTTATTCAAGGCTTGATTTTAGGATTCCAATTGAAATGGTATTGATTGTTAAGTCCGTGGTTTCAAAGAAATCAAAATTTTAACCTCAAAAATGGGTGGTGGTGTTAGCGCCACTTTTCGATTCAAGAGCTTGTCACTTAAGGTTTTCAATGGCAAAATTATGAGGTTGTTAAGGCCGTGGTTGCAAAAAAGGTGGTCATTTTAACCTCAAGAAAAAAATGGTGTAGTTGTTAGCACCACTTTTTGAATCATGGATAAACACAACCACTAAATGTGGCCTAAAAAAATGAGAAATCCATAAGGTTCTCATCAAGTAGGTAATTATGTTAATGAATTGTTCTTAGAATCTATAAACAACAAAACTAAGCTCAAAGGGAACTTCGCTCTATGAGCAAAATTGGCTTAGAAACTCATCACAGGAAACAATGAATGGTGGAAATCCGCCATCAAAAAGAAATACCTTAGAACGTGATTTGATTCATTGATAGTGCAAAGTGGGAAGGAAGAGGCCGAAGTATATGGCATTTATGTAAAGCGGCAGGACCTTTAATTCAAGACAACATTTATTATATTCCTAGTAAAGGGTCAAAGATCAATTTGTGGGAAGACAACACTTTGGGTCGAACTCCTTTAGCTAGCAAATTGGAACTGGATGATCTTAGAACATGGATGAACTCTAGAGAAATCCAATCTCTATGCGACATTTTTTAATGGAATCGATTTAGACAACATGGAAAATGGATGAAATTGTCGATACCCGAACATCTCCAATTTCAATATTCTACTATGCTCTCTTTGTTGTAAGGCAGTGCTCCTCTTACCATTCAGTCTAAAGATATTAGAGGATGGGGAAAGAAAGGGACTTTCTCATTCAAAGAAAGATATAAGTTCTCCTTCACAGCAAATCATTACCCCCACCTTCCAAATTATGGAAGTGCATTTGAATTCCTAACTACATTCCTAAAATTAATGCGTTTTGTGGGTCTTCTCTCATGGGAAGATTATAACTCGACGAAAATATCCACAAAATAAATATATATGACCCCTCATGATGTGTTATTTACATGAAATAAGAGAAGATAGTGAAGCTTTTCTTCTAGAGTATAAATATATAACTAAAGTATGGGGAGAAGTGATGGCAGAATTGGAGGATAAAATTGTGGTTCCCCCATAATGGTCTGATCTTTTCTATTCTTAAAAGCATTAATTCCAAGTTCTGTTTGAAATAAGCAAGGTCTAACTAGAGTTTGGGTGGTGTTATCACCAAACTTGTAGTTTCCCCTAGAGATGGATCCAAAATGGATGGTAGAGGGGATGGGAAACCAAAGAGGTGCAACCAAGATAGCCTCGACTCCCAATGGATGATTCTCACGCCAATTGAGGCAATCTTCACTTTATGTTATCTAGCCCAAGACAACAAAGGGAGAGACCCAGATCTACTCCTGATAGGAGAGATCGGACTAAGACACCAGATCAAATCAAATATGGATGAAGTACGTAAGGTGTATGGTAAACCCTAGATCTATGGACGAAGTCACAAGATGAGTAATGGATTGGATCAAGAGGCTTAAGCAAGTGTAAATTTGATCCAACTTGGTTATGTAAGTGACTTATGGGATATGAAACTAGATCTAAGATTAAGGTACTAGTCAAATATGAGAAAATCCTCTACCTTGGGAACCGTGTCCAATGCATGGTAGTTAAGGACCAAATTGGGGCTAACCAATACCAAAGATAGGCTTGATGAGTGGATATGACAATGTTTAGGTGTTCAAGCAGTAATACAAAGACCAAACCACAAGCAAACTCAACAAACCACGAAAGTCGTGAGGGCTCGGAGAAGGATCAGTGCCTTGGAAAGTGGGCCAAATGGAGTCGGATGTCCACCAAACTGTAGATCAGGAATGTTGAGGTGCAAAGCTAGGTGGGTCTTGAAGATTAGGATCATCCAATGGCTAGATCTCAGTAGATCTGAGATCTAAGATGTATCACCAAGTGACCCAAGTGGGGCTCAACCCTCAAAATGAGAAATGGGGCCCACAAGGTGAAAATCACTAAAGTGACACACTAAGGGTAGGTTATCCACTGTGGAGATTAAGGATCAAGTGGGATCTCACCTACCCAGGTGCTAGATCTTGCAAAACTCACCCATCCAAGAAGTGCGACCTCACTTGGAGAGGCTAATTTGCCTTGGGAAATGGGTCGGATGAAGGCCAATCCACGACAAACTATAGATCCGAATTTTCGTGGATGCTATAGAGGTGGGTTTTAAATGTTTTACCCAAAATCCAAGTAGATCTAAGTAGATCTGAGAAATTGTAAAATGAGGGTTTTAACTTATGAGGGTTTTCAGTTACTTAGACAAATGGATTAATCATGGAATGAGAAATTTACCTTGAGATCATACCTGAGTGATGGATGAGGTTGCCTTGTTGTTGAGGAAGATTCCCGCAGAGATCAAATGGGAAATCTTTGATTTTCCTTGCTTGAATTGATGCCCTAGCTCCACACGTGCACCCTCCTCTACCTGTCAAACCAAGGAAAATCCATTCAATCAGAATGATCAAGCAAGAGGAAATACAAGTATAAGCGAATGGTAACATGAAATAGAAGGTCCTAGGACAGTAATACTCCATGTTACCGACGAAGAAACCCAAAGAGGAAGCAGGGAGAGTCTTCCCCTACCAATGCGTCCTCCTTGAACCAATTCAGCCTCCACCTGTAGATGACAAAATCATGGAACAAAATCGATAGCTAGAGAAATCTCCAATAACCCAGTGCAAAGGAAGAATCAACGAATGAACTCCAAAAACATTCACCACAACACAACAGATAGATGCAATACAATTTTTCTATTCCAATAATCCAGAGCCAAAAGTCCCTTTTACAATGAGAATCTCTCTCCTTTAAATAGGAAGGAGAGGCACCAAAACCCTAACCACTTTTTGAATGAGTGGCTAAGATTAAAAGATAAAATGATCTAATCAATGGTTGAAATTAGCTCAACAATACAATACATGGATCAATATAACAATATAATATAACAATGGACCAAATCACCCTAGGAGAGGGGGTCCCACCAAAAGTGAATGTAAAACATAAGATCTAGCTCATGGTGGGTCAAAGGGGTAATTTCTAACACCCTTGGTCAATCCCCATGGCACAATAATAATAAAATAATCCTCTAAGCACCAAATCGTGCCTCTCTGGGAAAGTCGTGAGCCTTATGAGGCTCCAGAAATCATCATAAAATGTCAAAAGTGATGGGTGTGGGTCCCACTGAAAGCTGAAACTACTGGAGAAGGTGTGGAAGACATCCCACTCATCAAACAAGTCATCCCATGCCATAAAATTTCCTCGTTAGCCCAAATCGAATCCTTCAGTAGCCATTTTCACCATTTCTGGACTGCCTTGGGAAGTGTGAAACTACCCAAACTGCCTCATGGAGTGCCTGCGCTATCAAGGTGATTCCACCAGGATCTCTGGGAGGGGGGTAATATGGTAATATCAAGTGGCTGGAGCACCCTCTCCATGCACAACGCCCTAAGTGAACCAATCAAATCTCTGCGCTGCTCTGACAGGGCCTCTGATAGGCCAAAACTTCACTAGGATAGCCAACTGAGGCTAATAATCACTGTAACTGCCCAGAACTGAAAACAGACTGTTTCATTGGACTCAGAAGGTCCAAATCCATCTAAGATATGTACTCATACACCATATGGACCTCTACAAGGTCAAAAATAAATGCTCATCATATCCGACAGACCAAATAATAATAATATGTAAAAGTGCTTAAAAGCACAACTCATCATCATAAGCTTGAAACCACTGCATAGAACCACCATGGTGACCTGTACCAGACCATATAATATATCTCTGCATCATTTGAGGTCTTCCAACTCATGTCCTGTGGTTGACTTTTGGTCAAACTGGGTTTGACCAAGTCAACAATGACCCAAAATATAACTCAGGCTATCATCACAATGCTGCAAGGTGTCAAAGGTTAAAGCATGCTTTACAATCCATTCAAATAGCAATTATAACAAAAGTAATCATTACTGGCGATCTAAATCCAAATATGCAAAGTCATTAATTATTATTATTACTCAGACTAGACTTTCAGGGCCATACTCACTTCATAGTTGTGATCAATTTGCTAGTGAAGGGTGAAGGCTAAAAATAAAATGGCTAGGCCAAAGAATGACTTACTGACTTAACACTGTAACACTTTGGATATGGAAAGGGAATACACACCATAGCATATACTGCACAAGCAATAACACAGGGAATGGTGGTGTCTCACAAATGGGTAAGTTGTTCAAAGAGTGTTTATTCACCTTAGCAGATGCTCACAATCCATAATACAAATGAGGCCAGCAATCTTTTTTATATAGAGTTTAAGTTCCATTGTTTTTTGGACCTTTAGTTTCCATAGCCTTTGATCTATGTGTGTTTACAAACACATTGCATAGATTTACATTTTATATAAGGCTTCTTGCTGCAGGTGTGTTTTTAAGGCACTTGTTTACCTGAGCACTTCCAGGTGTGTTTTTTAGACATCTTGTTTAATACCTGGGTATTACATTTCACAATAGATATAACATTTGATATTTCTTTGCCAGTTTCATTTGGATTTTTTCACAATAGATATAACATTTCATTTTCATAATTTGTATTCATGGCAGTACTATTTGTTTCAGGTTTAGCCAACAACATCTTTAGTGACTAGGGGGGCTAATCCAACTCACCAAAGGTAAGTTTTGTCACCAACTCAAAGCCGAGACACAATAAACAGGGAAGCTCATCCAATACAGAGGCTACAGCAGGGAAAGGTCCTCCATGCCACTAGTCAAGTAGTAATTCAAGGTAATGAACAAACTGGGTAGGTCATGGATGGATGAAGATAATGAATAATGAGACTAACACTAGCAAGCCAAATTATGGTAGGAATAATCACCTCTAATCTCCCTAAGGAGGGTAAAACTGATGAGTATAGGTAAAGAAATTCTAAGTCTGAGTAGGGACAAAATGATATAAATATACAAATACAACCAGGTCCACATGTCTATATGATCGCCAGATCATGATACTAAATGCTAAGACATGCTATAAGAATGAAAATAAAAGCAATATAACCATAACACCACAATATACCTACTGAGTCATATACCGGAATGGTCATCATCTGAACCACATCTGTCCTCTGAAACGATTGCTGTAACTCTGGGCACTACTGACTGCTCTGTATAAATGGCTAATTGACTACATCGGTCATCCTCTGAGTGTCCTGAGACTCAGTCATGGCATGGGGAATACACTGATGTCCATAATAATAATCATGATCCATAAATAGATGGTCATCTCAGCATCTCAATGCAAGGGAACTGGCTGAATAGTGTACTGGAATCAGAAAAATAATGTATGGTATCTCGACTACTATATATGTGATAACGTCTGGCTCCAGCTGGGGCAAGTGCTCTGCTGCAATGAGCGCTCGAGAACCTCAGAATCTCTGTTCCTCGAACTCTGCAACTCATATCCTCGATCCGGCACTCTATCTCTGCAACTGTTACCAGCATATCACCAACTATCTGCAAAATGGCCAGAGCTATACCCAGCTCACAGACCGGATGTCAGAGCGTCGCATGTATATATATATATATATATATATATATATATATATATCAATCAAAGACAAATAACAATACTAGAACTAAAATGCATGAAATATAAATGCAGAAAGGTGAATCTAATCTAGTAACATAACTTAAAAAGTTTGGTTTTATTGTGCAGGAAAATAAAAAGACAAGTACTCGGCTAAACTAATAGCTTCAAAGGTGATTTTAAGGAAAAGACAAAAAGGTGCCAGACTCAATGGCTGAAACACACTAACTGCTGCCCAAGCAGGCTTATTCAATTTCTACCTACTCTCTTCTACCAGGCAAGGCAAGGCAAGCGAAGAAGTCCCAACTAGGTGGGATCAGGAATATGATCCCTTAAATCCCTCTGATTTACAGGATATAAAATACGTCTCCCACTACCAGTGGTCAGGAAGCACATGCCATCTATGCATCGATCTACTGTGAAAGGACCAACCCACAGGTCATCTGCCTATCCCAATCTAATATGCAATAAATGGCTGGGAATGATGACTTGACTTCCTCTAGGAAACCTATTCCTATTGACAGACTCAGGAATAACTCCAATGTTGCGAATAGGCATAGGGCGGATTTCAGCAGGGTTTTGCGGTTGAGGTGTAATAACCCTTGAGCTCCTCCTAGAAGGAACTGCATTAACTCTGGGTGGACCACCATCTAATGAAATGGTAACCCTGTGTCACGTACCCACCCATCCATCCAAGACAAGGGAGGGAACATGATGGCAATCTGTGGGGATTTTCATAAAATTCAGCCCAGTCATTAGCATCATATGAATAAAAACATTGGTGTGCAAATACAAATTAGGCAATATGCACAACGGAATCAAAACTAATCCACACACACAATTCATGCCCATCCAGTATATCAAAACAGTCAGCAAATTAATGCATTGCAGAAGTAAAAACGTAAATAGAAAACACTTATCTTAATTGTGAAATGGTCCCAAGCAACTAGCTATGTCGCTGCAACGTTCCACCCAACCATAGGCTCTTCGACAGCTTATACTGAGTCCGTCTGAAGGCCACCCCCAAGCTGGGCATGGTTCTCACAAAGAAAGGGAACATTCCAGCTCATTCACTGCCAATTACTCATTTCATCTCAGCCAAGCCAGTCCATAGCTGGGTTTATCAGGCTACATTTGAACCATGGATGCTTATTCTCAAGCTCAAGCCAAAGCAATGGATACCCAAATCCCATACCCCAACATTCTCATTTCTCACACAGCAAGCACAAACATTGGGCATAGATACCATTTACAACAAGGGTATTTTACAAAACAGGGTCCATGGGTTTTTCCCAAATCGTGGCTCACTAAAATAGACTGTGGAAAGAGTAATTCGATTTCAACCCCAGGGAGTAAAACCGATTTCTCCCCACTGGTTATGATCCTTTCCAATGGCCTAAACGACCTCCAGGAAGACCCAAAAACATGTTATTCTCTTCCCCACTGGTAATCAACACAAAAGCGCCCCTTCCCAGGTAAAAGATGAAGGGGAACCCAGAAAAGCCATGGAGGGAAAACGCCCAGGAAGCTAGAGCTGCGTGAGGGAGCAAGACTGATGGTTGCATAATAGCTTAGAGAGAAATTTCGTGGCTCTTTTCTTGCCCAAGGAGACAAACACGATTTTCCATGAAGGGTGGCTTGCCCATACCCGAATTTGGACAGCCATACCTCTCCATTCCCAAGGCATTAACTGCCTCAACCAACTCTTGGGAGAAATCAATGGTTGGGTACAAAAGTCAACATGGGTAGTTGAGGGTTTGATGGGTTCTCTCATTAACACTTGGCTTGACCTAATTGGCTCAAGGGTTTGAATGTTTTCCCTCCCAATTCCTTGTGAAATCATGCCCCATCTCTTTGTTGCATTGCATAGCTAGTTGTGGGTATTTTTATTAAAATGTATATTACATGATGTTGAAGTTCCAATGTGCCTGGCTAGCATGCAAACCATATGCATCAATAAATCGATGGCGGGGCCTTGGCCTTGAGCTCCTCACCACGATTTCATAACAATATTACATCATTTAAAATGTTAAAGTGATAGGGTCTAGATGGGGACGTGACATTCCCCTCCCCTTGGAATAACACCGTCCTCGGTGTTCCAACACTTAGGAATAAATACCCACTTTACATATGCCTCAAAATTCACAACTGGTGGCAAGTCTGTCCTGCGTTTCATCTCTTTACTTGAACTTTCAAGATCAAGTCCTTTGGCTTCCTCAAGCTGCTCCTGCTAGCGTTGGTCTTCCAGCTCGGCAGGTGGGCATTGCTCCAGAGAAATCCCTTCCCTTTATTCACCTTCCAGTTGATCTACAAGTCTAGAATTTCATGGATGCCACCTTATTGCTGTCCCGGCAACTATCTAAAGAATATTTCCAGCCCAAAACAAATAGCTTTTGTCCTGCTGCCATGATCAATGTGCACAACTGGCTCTCACTCTTCTTACTAGCAACACTTGGCTAGTAACACTGCAACCAATGGCTTTTAATGTCTCTCCCATGAGACTCATCATGGCAATTCCTGTTAGGACAAGCATAACACAATATTAAAATTAGTCAATTATTTTCCAAATTGACTTGGAACGTCCATGATTTACTCATGAGACTTCCACACATTTCATGCTTTCCCACATACACATGAACTCATTCGTGTTCATCCTTTCACAGGAAAATAACTATTTCAGCATTCACAATTTATTTCAAGCAATTTAACACAATCTATTTTCAGCCATGACATGCACTCAACAATCCTTTGTTTTTAAGATGCATCAGTCAAAAGGGAAAGAGAAGAGTAAGAGTTTTCCCCCTCTTAATCTTGTTCCAATCTGGAGCCACACCATCACTTGTGTTTCTATGCTCCTTAGCCTCTTTCACTTCAATGTGAATGCTTGACTTGCCCTTTCTTGGCTATGACACTTTAGTGTCTAAGGTCTGTCTAATGCCTTTCAACTAGGGAACCCTTCCCCATTGTTGCTTGCATAACCTTTGGCTGCTAGGACCCACACAGTTCCACTAGCACCATCTTTCATTACCGCTCATACTGAGCTCTCTTTAGGACGGTCACATGTCCACATGCATCCTCCAGATGCTTTCATAGTCCTTGCTTCTAGCAACACCTATACCCACACATTGAATCAATTCACATGTTTAGCTTATTATCATAGGGTTTATCTCTAAACAAGAGCTTAGGGAATCATAACCAAATCATATACATGTATATTCATAAGCAAGAGTTGCAATATAACCAAATACTTATCTTTATTGGATGTCTTCACTTTATCCCACAGGATCCTTCTTTGCTTTCCAAGTATTGGATTTCCCACAAATACAATAATGAATGTTGGGCCAGCACGCAGGTTATTCCACAACCATTCGAATAGGCAATGCCAGGCCAGTACGCTGACTGGTTTATCAATTATTTAAGGAATTTTTGGCCAGCACGCCGGCTGCTCCACAACATCAAGTGGTTAATTTTCCCACCAACTATTCTCTGAATTTATCGATCATCAGTTACTCTCTAGATTTACCAAGAATTTTATGGCGCCCGACTAGTTACTCTCTGGTTCTACCAAGAAATTTATAGCACCCAACCAGTTACTCTCTGGTTTTACCAAGCGTTTGTGGTTCTTTCAGGGTCCTTACTTCTTGCAACGGCCAAGGTTTCCAACAAAGAAACAACAATGTATTAGCTTGGTTGTCATAAGACTTGTACCTGAAATCTTCATTATTCCAAACAAGAAATAAATGAAAATGAATACTTATCTGTATTGTGCATTTTCCTCGCTACTCCACAGGTTTCCTTCTCTGCTTTACAAGCCTTGGATCACCTGTGGGGTGGATGCTTGGCCAGCACACATGCTGCTCCACAACATCATCCGAATAGGCAATGCCAAGCCAGTATGCCGACTGGGTTTATCAGGCATTCCAAAAATCAATATGCTAAGCCAGTACGCCGACTGGGTTTATCAAGCATTTCAAAAATCAGTATGCTAAGCCAGTACGCCGACTGGGTTTATCAAGCATTTCAAAAATCAGTATGCTAAGCCAGTACGCCAACTGGGTTTATCAAGCATTTCAAAAATCAGTATGCTAATCCAGTACGTCGATTGGGTTTATCAAGCATACAATAACCATTTCCAAGCCAGTTCTCCGACTGGGTTTGTCAGGAAATAACACCCTTCACCAATACCTTCACAACATGCAAATAACCAATGCCAAGCCAGTACACCGACCGGGTTTGTCAGGCATTGATTTAACAACATGCCAAGCCAGTTCACCGACTGGGTTTATCAAGCATCCAGCAACCTTTCGCCACAACACCCAAATAACCACTGCCAAGCCAGTACACCGACTGGGTTTATCAGGCATACAACAACCATTGCCAAGCCAATACATCGACTGGGTTTATCAGGGAATATGAACAACATAATATGATTACGTGGCTCCTTCTCTTATGCAACCCAGTGGTTCCCTCCAGGAACTCCATATGTGACTCACTTGACTGCAGGCTAGCATGGCCCCACAATACCCACTCACAATACACAAGGATGATACCCCTTTTTTTTGCAACATAGCTCCTCGGGCCTATCCATCTCTTATAGTGTCCTTTAGTGTGAGCGTAGAAAGGTTACAACTACCCATACAGTCCTCTTGAGCACCCTTGCTTCACTTTGCCTCTTAACGTGCAACACCAAATTGCATTTGTGTAAGTTGTTAGCACAAGAAGGATAAGCAGGTTCATCAGTATTGCTGCTCAAAAATCGTAATCATATTTCATATCATTCACTATCAAGTATTGAAACACCAGGAATGCATCCATTCCCTTAGGGTGTAGTCAATATTGAAAACCCTAACATAACCCATCACCCGAAAGGTATGCATCCCTTGCCAATGTGAGCCATGTAAGCCTTAGTCACACTCAAGCAGTCTGGAACAATAATTAGATAATAAAACATGCTCTGCATATTAAATCTAATAACCAGACATGCATATCCTTAGTTAGGGTTACCGAATACTCATTCATTTCACATATGTATCTTTCTTTAATGGCGAAGAATGGGGCTCCCTTCTCTGAGTCAACAGTCCTTCGGTTTGCCACCCCAATCTTTTCACATGCCATAACCCACACATTCCTTCTTGGCATAATTTACTGTCTCACTCACATGCTTTACCAACATGCAGTTCGGTTGAGACATTATCAACATTTACAATGGTGTTTCACCCGGAACCCATTTCCAAAGCATGGGATCCTTCCCATCTAGTTTGGCTTCTGCAGGCCATCACACATGATCTTCCTGCAATGTGTCATCCTGGCACACTTTATCAAATAGCCAAACAGTCAGCAACATTTAGCAATAAGCTTCAAATATGATTGTTCCATAACCAATCAATAGCATTGATAATTAAATTCAATATGAATTTACAATTCTGTCTCCTACAGAAATTGATTTGCTTAGCAATGAGGCCCTCCTCATATTGTTTGGCTCTTGTAAGTGGTATCACTCTGGCCATTATGGTTTCACCCTTGCTACCATACATGAACATCCACCTACAACATGTCCTCAAATGGTGATTAGCAATTATAAGCAAATTCTCAAATCTGAAATCTACAAATCTATTTTCCTACAGAAATTAGATTTGCAACCATGAGAATCCTTCTCATAACCTTTGGCTTCTGCACATGGTAGATCTCGGTCTTTACTATGGACTTATCCTCATTACCATACGCAATACCCTTCTACCTGAAATCTAAAACTTCAATCAGCCAAACATGTTGTGAGTATCTATGCATATAATCCTTTCATTGCTACAACAGTAACTGAAGTGATCTCAGAATTATAACACTCAATAATTCAAACACTCTCGGCTGTTAATATTTGAAATGCAATGAAATATATATCTTTCTATATATGCATCATTATCATAATAAAATTGCAAGACACAGTCACACTATCCATGCAATTTAAATAACTGTAAGTACTCATTACTTCACATTCCATGCAACTCTATCCTTCCAACAGAGTGCTCTGGTAGCCCATCAACATGTCTACCTTCTTCATGCAGCCCTTCTGCATTCATAGCAGCTCATGAAATGGTCTCAGGATTAACGATAGTCCACCATTTCATCTATTATCTAACTGCATTGAAACATATATATGTTACATCCATGCATTCACACAATGCATATTCACAACATTTACAACACTCACATAATCTTTCAATACAACCTTGCATTAATCTATGAACACTATGCATTCCAACATATTATGGCCTAACCATGCCTATCCCATATGGCATACACTACAATAGGACCATAAGTCATCACTTGCTTTGGTTGTTAAACTCACAACCAACATACACAATTGATACGATATAATTTTCATATGAATGCATTGAGGTTTCTAAGAAACTATAGGGTGTAAGGCTCCTTGCCTTCATTTACCCACACCTGACCATACTTGGTAGGTTAACATTCACATTCAAGCACTCAATACCACATGCAAACCAAATCATCATAGTTTAACTGTATTTGAAGGGATCTTACCAAATCCTCCTTCAACATTCATACAACTAAGCATAAATAACCATTACCTGCATGGCTGTCATTAACATCGCTTGATGTTACCTGATCAGTTGGCCTCTTACCAAGGCTACTCCGTCCTTTTTCCAACATCATGATCACGGATTTGTTGCACCATCCTCTCTTCATAAGGTTGTATGCAACAATCATCGTCCACATCCTTATCCATGCTTCGGTTGTCTTTGGTCCTATAACCAATGTGAACATGACTAATTATTAGCAACCACAATAATTATCTTAAGTGGCTCATTGCATATGTAAAACTTCACCATTTTACCAATGTGCAATATCATATACACGCAAAAACATTTTCACATGCACTGTGCAATATGCGATCTAGTACATATTCACTTCATATATCTATCCTCTTGCATTTCTAGCATCCCTGTGCCATAATTTTCGGTATAGACAACTCAAGAAATATAAATATAATAGCAATGGAGGAGTTAAGGAATTCTCCCTTTCCAATTCCTCATCATGATATGGAGTTCCTCCTCCACATCATAGCTGATCGTTTTCTTGGCTTCCCTACCAAGCACACAAGGATTCATTAGCTATAATCTTCTCACGAATTAGCATTTGTGTATAACATTCATTCTTGATATTTTCCAAATATGCAATTCTTATGCTATAAACAAAAATAGTTTAAGGTGAGAAATTTTCCTTTTATCCTCCATAATGGGTATTACAACCCATTACTCTTGCTGAGATTCCACAACCCCTTCTATGCAATTCCTGCTTCTCATTCCCAAGCATAGAGAATGCATTTCACACTTTCAACGACTGTCTCCAGGGGATGACGGGGGTCAAGGGGGCTTGCCCCCTTGGCAGCGCCCTCATTTTTTTTTTGTAAATCTTTCCATTTCGTGCAATCTGGCGCACAAGTTCCATGGCATTTTTCAACTTTCGGCACCTAAAAAATCTCCCTGGAAAATGGCTGAAATTCCTTGTTTCGGAGCAACTCAGCGAGTTCTTCCGACCTGTTTCGGGACAACTCACCAAGTTCTTCCGGTCGAAGACTCAGTTTTTCCTTTTGATCCGTTGCGGACCAACTTGCCGATTCCTTCCGCCGTTGTGGGGCGACTTGCCGAGTTCTTCCGAAATTTTCTCTTGGACACCGAAAAATACTTAGAAAAACCTTCCGCCGTTTCGGACCAACTTGCTGAGTTCTCCCACTGTTTCGGAGCAACTCGCCGAGTTCTCCCGCTGTTTCGGAGCAACTCGCCAAGTTCTCCTGAAATTTCCTCTTTGACGCCGAAAACACTTAGAAAGTTTTTCGGACCAACTCGCCGAGTCCTTCCACCGTTGCAGGGCAACTTGCCGAGTTCTTCCGATCGAACTCAACTTTTCCTTCTGAAATTTTTTTCCATCTTTTTCGCCGAACTTAAAAATTTTGGGCGATCCGTTGCGGAGCAACTTGCTGAGTTCTTCCGCCATTTCGGATGAACTCGCTAAGTTTCTCTGCCGTTGCGGACGAACTCACCGAGATTCACCGGCACAGTTTTTGGCAGAACTCATAGACACTTAGAAAAATTTTGAAAATTTGAAATTTTTAAAAATTTTCTTAACTACCAGTGCTGAGCAGGGAGCATACTTACCTCTGCAACTATGATAGGTAGCCCATAAAGGCCCAATGCTACAAACAGCAGCTCTGATACCATCTGTCACGTACCCACCCACCCATCCAAGACAAGGGAGGGAACATGATGGCAATCTGTGGGGCTTTTCATAAAATTCAGCCCAGTCATTAGCATCATATGAATAAAAACATTGGTGTGCAGATACAAATTAGGCAATATGCACAGCGGAATCAAAACTAATCCACACACACAATTCATGCCCATCCAGCATATCAAAACAGTCAGCAAATTAATGCATTGCAGAAGTAAATACGTAAACAGAAAACACCTATCTTCATTGTGCAATGGTCCCAAGCAACTAGCTATGTCGCTGCAACGTTCCACCCAACCATAGGCTCTTCGACATCTTATACTGAGTCCGTCTGAAGGCCACCCCCGAGCTGGGTATGGTTCTCACAAGGAAAGGGAACATTCCAGCTCATTCACTACCAATTACTCATTTCATCTCAGCCAAGCCAGTCCACAGCTGGGTTTATCAGGCTACATTTGAACCATGGATGCTTATTCTCAAGCTCAAGCCAAAGCAATGGATACCCAAATCCCATACCCCAACATTCTCATTTCTCACACAGCAAGCACAAACATTGGGCATACATACCATTTACAACAAGGGTATTTTACAAAATAGGGTCCATGGGTTTTTCCCAAATCGTGGCTCACTAAAACAGACTGTGGAAAGAGTAATTCAATTTCAACCCCAGGGAGTAAAACCGATTTCTCCCCACTGGTTATGATCCTTTCCAATGGCCTAAATGACCTCCAGGAAGACCCAAAAACATGTTGTTCTCTTCCCCACTGGTAATCAACACAAAAACGCCCCTTCGCAGGTAATAGATGAAGGGGAACCCAGAAAAACCATGGAGGGAAAACGCCCAAGAAGCTAAAGCTGCGTGAGGGATCAAGACTGATGGTTGCATAATAGCTTAGAGAGCAATTTCGTGGCTCTTTTCTTTCCCAAGGAGACAAACACGATTTTCCATGAAGGGTGGCTTGCCCATACCCGAATTTGGACAGCCATACCTCTCCATTCCCAAGGCATTAACTGCCTCAACCAACTCTTGGGAGAAATCAATGGTTGGGTACAAAAGTCAACATGGGTAGTTGAGGGTTTGATGGGTTCTCTCATTGACACTTGGCTTGACCTGATTGGCTCAAGGGTTTGAATGTTTTCCCTCCCAATTCCTTGTGAAATCATGCCCCATCTCTTTGTTGCATTGCATAGCTAGTTGTGGGTATTTTTATTAAAATGCATATTACATGATGTTGAAGTTCCAATGTGCCTAGCTAGCATGCAAACCATATGCATCAATAAATCGATGGCGGGGCCTTGGCCTTGAGCTCCTCACCACGATTTCATAACAATATTACATCATTTAAAATGTTAAAGTGATAGGGTCTAGATGGGGACGTGACACCCTGCCAACAAGGACTTCTCTAATCTCTCTTCTCGTCTCTTGGACTACTTCATTTGGATCATCCTCATGAGGAGACACAACATTTTTAACAACTTCACCTACAGTCCAGAAATCTCTATGTTCTTCCAAGGGAGGTGGCTCATGTGATATGACACTATTATGATTGGAGCCTTCCACCGAAGGAACTAGTATGACCATATTTTCCAACCCATTGGGGACTAACTCGGAATGAGATGTAGAAGAACTAGGAGTGTGAGAAGGATCATGAGTGTGATGACTAGATGACTCAGGTGGTAGAAGAAAATCAGGGTCATGAGGATATGCAGATAAAACATGGTTTTGAGAATCTGAAGAAGGTTGAAAAATAGCAAGATTATCAAGGAGGATTGGATACCTCTGTAGAGTTTTTGTTCTCAAGATTGTTTAAGTTAAAGTCTCCTTCAGGTGCATCATTAATTAAGGCATCCTCTTCCCAACTCAACAAATTATCATGAACTTGAATTAAACTATCATCTTCTAGAGATAAGTGAGATAATGAATCATCTACATCAGAATAGTGGGAGACATCGGATTCATTGTTCATTTCAACTACAGCAGCTACTGCAGGGCGGTTTTCCCATGGATAAATAGGTGGAAGCCCTTGGCTCTCCCTTTCTCTATTATGATCAGTTAGGGAAAACCACTCTCTAACATTAAAAGGAATTCTTTCTCCCCTCCTAATGTCATCAAATTCATCAACTATAGGGACAGGATCCTCAATGACACTTTCTTCAACATTTGTTTGCTCATGATGATTCTCCCATGGGAGAATGGGTTCCAGACCTTGATTATGTCTCGTTATATTACTATCAATGAGTGCATTCATTTCAATGACTGATATGGGCAAACGTTCCCCTCTTCTTATATCATCTAAACCATCATCAACTTCCTCAAGTGTTTGATTTTCAATGACTTGTTCTTGATTTATTATATTATTCTGCTCTTGACCCTAAGGTTGATTTTCATTTCTTCTCAATTCATCTATTTCTTCAGAAAATTCATTTCTAAGTAAATCCAAATTTATCCTTCTAGCAAGTTCAGTTATCTGCCCTTCTTCCCAGGAGGAATCAGAATCTTCCATTACCATGGACATATTTTTAATTTGATCATCTTCCCAAAGTTCATTATCATTTTCAACAATATTGACTTTTGCATTGTTTAGCAATTCATCCCCATATGTGTTTTTAATCCCTTCATCAAAAGATTCCAAGTGGTTGTTATAACAAGGCTCTCTGTTTACCCTAATCAAAGCTCCATCAGAATTAGGAACACAAATATATGATAAATCCATCAAAAGGTATCCACCTAAACCATCTTCCCACTTCCTAGATAAAAGCATTCCATATGTTGGGGGCAAGTCAATCACTACTACATCCATCGTGCTGGAAATGTCTGAACAGGAAAAAAGATCAGCCCTAAGTTTTTTTATCAAACCATAAGACTGTACTCGTTGAGAATCTATACCACAGACATTTCCATGAGGTCTAGTCACTTCAAGTCCCATTTCCTTCATGACATGTAAGGGCATGACATTCATAGCTGCTCCAGAATCCAACATGTAGGTGTGGAGGAGCATATTCTGAATGTGCAAGGTAAGGTAAAAGGGAGGGTGATCACCATTCTTTCTCTCATATATGGCAGAAAGGATGTTTATTGGTGGATCCTTTTCAACTTTTCTAAGTTGTGTTCCACTAAGGTTTTGAATGTGACAGGATTCTAAGACAACCTCAGGAATCTTCTCTTGGCCAATGCCATCAAATAACTCCTCTACTTGGCTTCTAATAGAGGGCACCTTCATTAATTTAGTGACAGGGATATTACACATTATTTTGCTTAACTCTTTCTTCATATCAATTTTTAGATCATAATCATTCACAGCAAGATCTTCTTCTTCCTTTTTATCTCCATTATTCTTCTTGTATTTGTCAAGGAAAGAAGATTGGGAGTTATTTCCTCATTTGCAAATTTTATACTTTGGTTGTTCCTTTGGTTCCGGGAGATCTATGGCACAACATGAGGAGCTAGGTTCTTCAATTATTTCTTCTTCTTACCTCCATGGCTCTTCTTCTAGAAGGATTCTTCCAAAATCTTCATCATAAGATAAGTCAATTATGAAATTGATGTTTTCTGGTTGGTCATCAAGATAGTTGGTGTCAGAAGGCTCTTCTTATGTTTCATCACACCAATTGACATTCTTTTTTCTCAAAATTTTCTGGATATTCAGGTCGTCACCTATATCTATCCCCCTCAAGCCTTCTAATGTTGTTCCAGTAAGGTTTAGGGCCATAAGGGTTCCTATGTCTCTCAGGATCATTCAAACATGTGACACTCTTAATTAGGACAGTCAGTTGTCTCATCATTTCTTGCATTGTTTCTAACATGTCCTTTGATTCCTTTGCCTCACTCACAGGTTCCTTGGGATTTCAAAGTTTAGGGTCATATATAGAAGTGGATGGGGTAAAATGATCGAAAAAAAAAAAATTCCCCATAGATGTTGCGTTTCGCTTAGCCATCTTTGCATTAAATTGTGCAATCTTTAAGTCATTGGGATTTGTATCCTTCAAGTGATAACCAAGCCATCCTTCGAATGCATTCAAGTAATGAATAACAATCGCTTGATCTTTTGGTTTAATCTCTTCAGGGATATTGGTTACAGTTTTGTCAAATCTTATGTTGAACTCATGGACTGTTTCATTTTTTCTTTTCTTGATGTCAAACAATTGATGCAAGAGAAATTTCCCATCTAACTTGCGAAACCACTCACTATTAAGTTTATTGATGAAGTTGTCATACCCATCAATGGATGAGGAAGGCAACATGTCAAACCACTTCCTAACATCTCCTTCTAAAGATTCCAAGAGACCCCTCATGAAAACATCTTCCTCAAATGCTCCATATGCTTCCATGTGCTCCCATACTTTGTCAATAGGATCTTCAATGGAGATAGCAAACACTCCATCAAATTTGGGAACCTTTTCAAAGTAATTTCCAGGCATGTCATGAGGTGCTCCTTGGATTTGAGAAAAATATAAAGGAGATGGCTTAGCCTTCCTTCCAAAAATCCTAGGGTTTTGTGGTGGAGGAGGAACATTCTAGTTTCCATATTTTGTTCCAGCCATTGGAATAGATGAGGTTGAAGGAGATCCCAAAGACTGATTTGGAGAAGAAGAGTGATTATAGATCTTCCAAAGGAAATTGGATGGGCTTTCTTTGATTGGTCTTCTATTCCGAATATAAGTTATGGGGGATCCTTCAAGATTAAGACGTTCTAAGAACTTAGGATTTATACATTGGGTTCGGTCCTCAGTAGAGTCGCGGGGTGGAGTCGCCAGGTGAACCACACAAGTAATTCATCGAAATGAAAGTGTGTCGTAGGAGAGGTGAGATGAGTGAATTAAGTTGGTGATTGAAATAGTTGTGGAATTAGAAATACAATCACTAAGGCAAAATATCGGATGCGATAAGATAAGAGTTAATGCATGGACACTCGCAAACACCGAAGGTAAGCCTCTACCTCCCCGGCAACGGCGCCAATATGTTATCACCAAACTTGTAATTGCCCCTAGAGATGGATCCAAAATGGATGGCAAAGGGGATGGAAAACCAAAGAGGTGCAACCAAGATAGCCTCGACTCCCAATGGATGGTTGTCACGCCAATCGAGGCAATCTTCACTTTATGTTATCTATCCCAAGAAAACAAAGGGGGAGACCCAGATCTACTCCCGATAGAAGAGATCAGACCAAGACACCAGATCAAATCAAGTATGGATGAAGTACGTAAGGTGTATGGTAAACCCTAGATCTATGGATGGAGTCACAAGATGAGTAATGGATTGGATCAAGAGGCTTAAGCAAGTGTAAATTTGATCCAACTTGGTTATGTAAGTGACTTATGGGATATGAAACCAGATCTAAGATTAGAGTACTAGTCAAATATGAGAAAATCCTCTGCCTTGGGAACCGTGTCCAATGCAGGGTAGTTAAGGACCAAATTGGGGCTAACCAGTACCAAAGATAGGCTTGATGAGTGGATATGACAATGTTTAGGTGTTCCACCAGTAAGACAAAGACCAAACCATAAGCAAACTCAACAAACCAGGAAATTCGTGAGGGCTTGAAGAAGGATCAGTGCCTTGGAAAGTGGGCCAAATGGAGTCGGATGTCTACCAAACTATAGATCAGGAATGTTGAGGTGCAAATCTAGGTGGGTCTTGAAGATTAGGATCATCCAATGGCTAGATCTCAGTAGATCTGAGATCTAAGATGTATCACCAAGTGACCCAAGTCGGGCTCAACCCTCAAAATGAGAAATGGGGCCCACAAGGTGAAAATCACTAAAGTGGCACACTAGGGGTAGGTTATCAACTGTGGAGATTAAGGATCGAGTGGGATCTCACCTACCTAGGTGCTAGATCTTGCAAAACTCACCCATCCAAGAAGTGCGACCTCACTTGGAGAGGCTAATTTGCCTTGGGAAATGGGTCGGATGAAGGCCAATCCACACCAAACTATAGATCTGAATTGCCGTGGATGCTATAGAGGTGGGTTTTAAATATTTTACCCATAAGCCAAGTAGATCTAAGTAGCTTTGAGAAATTGTAAAATGAGGGTTTTCAGTTACTTAGACAAATGGATAGATCATGGAATGAGAAATTTACCTTGAGATCATACCTAAGTGATGGATGAGGTTGTCTTGTTGTTGAGGAAGATTCTCGCAGAGATCAAATGGGAAATATTTGATTTTCCTTGCTTGAATTGATGCCCTAGCTCCACAAGTGCGCCCTCCTCTACATGTCAAACCAAGGAAAATCGATTCAATCAAAATGATCAAGCATGGAGGAAATTCTCATTGGACTCAGATAGGCCAAAAATTCACTAGGATAGCCAACTGAGGCTAATAATCACTGTAACTGCCCAAAACTGAAAACAGACTCTCATTGGACTCAGAAGGTCCAAATCCATATAATATGTGTACTCATACACCATATGGACCTCTGCAAGGTCAAAAATGAATGCTCATCATATCCGACAAACCAAATAATAATAATCTGTAAAAGTGCTTAAAAGCACAAATCATCATCATAAGCTTGAAACCACTGCATAGAACCACCATGGTGACTTGTACCAGACCATATAATATATCTCTGCATCATCTTAGGTCTACCACCTCATGTCCTGTGGTTGACTTTTGGTCAAACTGGGTTTGACCAAGTCAACAATGACCTAAAATATAACTTAGGCTATCATCACAATGTTGCAAGGTGTCAAAGGTTAAAGCATGCTTTACAATCCATTCAAATAGAAATTATAACAAAAGTAATCATTACTGGCGATCTAAATCCAAATATATAAGTCATAGATTATTATTATTACTCAGACTAGACTTTCAAGGCCATACTCACTTCATAGTCGTGATCAATTTGCTAGTGAAGGGTGAAGGCTAAAAATAAAATGGCTAGGCCAAAGGATGACTTACTGACTTAACACTGTAACACTTTGGATATGGAAAGGGAATACAAACCATAGCATATACTGGACAAGCAATAACACAGGGAATGGTGGTGTCTCACAAATGGGTAAGTTGTTCAAAGAGTGTTTATTCACCTTAGCAGATGCTCACAATCCATAATACAAATGAGGCCAACAATCTTTTTGATATAGAGTTTAAGCGCCATTGCTTTTTGGGCCTTTAGTTTCATAGCCTTTGATCTATGTGTGTTTACCAACACATTGCATAGATTTACATTTTACATAAGGTTCTTGCTGCAGGTGTGTTTTTAAGGCACTTGTTTACCTAAGCACTTCCAGGTGTGTTTTTTAGACATCTTGTTTACCTAGGTATTACATTTCACAATAGATATAACATTTGATATTTCTTTGCCAATTTCATTTGGCTTTTTTCACAATAGATATAACATTTCTTTTTCATAATTTCTATTCATGGCAGTACTATCTGTTTCAGGCTTAGGCAACAACATCTTTAGTGACTGGGGGGACTAATCCAACTCACCAAAGGTAAGTTTTGTCACCAACTAAGAGCCGAGACACAATAAACAGGGAAGCTAATCCAATACAGAGGCTACATCGGGGAAAGCTCCTCCATGCCACTAGTCAAGCAGTTGTTAACACCCAAAAAGTGCTCACTAGCTCATTCCCTTATTCACATTACCCATTTGTCCACTTTTCCACCATTTGAGCCTCTAAAGCCATCAAAAGGTCACCAAAAAGACCATAATACACCTTTTTCCCCTCAAAATATATATTTTTCCTCAAAAAACACAAAAAAAACCCTCAAAAATGGTCCAGAATTCCCCAAAAAAATATTAAAAGGGAATAAAAATATTCAAAAAAGAAAAAAAGAGGGAAAAAGGTACCTAAACCATGTTGGTCAATACCATTGGTTTCCTTAAAACCACAATGGTATTCCCCATCACCAAAAACTATAAAAAGGTGATAGGGGCTCCTCACTTTCCATCCATCATCCATCCTGTCATCATGCTGTCAAAATCTCTCTTGAGTTCTTTGACCATTTTAGCAATCTTGGAGAAGAGACCATTGGAGCCTGGAGCACCTCAACCTTGGAGCTGCTCAACACCAAACATCCTCACCATTTGAGGTATCATAATACAAAAACCATTCTTTGTTACATTTCTTGTTCTTTATGTCAATCATTTTAAATTTATTCTTATATGCACATGTTAATCTTAGATTAGTTTATAGTTGTGTTTGCTTTTAATTCGAAGACTGCTATTACAAGTTAATAGTTGCATCCTTGCACATGCTTGGTTGAAAAACCAAGCAATAGTTTTTTGGCGACTCCGCTGGGTTTCGAGCTTCAATTTTCTATTTAGATCTTAGTTTTTTACTTGTTTTTACCATTTCAATTAGCAGATCTTCCATACTAGACAGCATATTCATTGCTTCCCTAGCTATTGGCCCTTTCTGAAGCCTTTAACGGACCAAAATTTCACTTTTTGGTTTCGTTTTCGCCGACCTGTTTTCTGTTTTTTGCATCGTGACTTTTCTCCCAACAGTCACGCGGCTTCGCGGTCTTTTTCCGCGCTGCACATCGCGGCTTCGCGGCCGTTTTCCGCGCTGTGCATCGCGACTTCGCGGCTAAAACCCGTGATGCACATCGCGGCTTCACGATCTTTTTCCGCGCTGCACATCGCAGCTTCGCGGTCGTTTTCCGCGCTGCGCATCGCGACTTCGCGACTAAAACCCGCGATGCACATCGCGGCTTTTTCCCTAAGACCCGCGATGCTATTATTCTAAGTTCGACCCATTTTTTAGAAAAAAAATTGTTGTATTTTTTGCCCATTTAGCCTATTTTCCAGCATTATTTTTTCTGCATTATTACAGCCATAGTGAATCATTTTCTATTGCATATGCTCCATTAAAATCTTTTTAAAAATTTTCAGTAAGTGAAAGAAAGGTTTTTAGCACTCTGTTTAGATGATAGATTTCACTTCAGATTTGCTCAATAGTTTTGCCCAAGCAAGCTCTTAAAAAATCCATTTATTTCTTGCAATTTTTCAGATATTTGCTTTCCTTTTAAAAAATTATTTCAAAAGTCCATAGTTTTTGAATTATTTTTGTTAAAGCATTTACATTTTAGAAAAAGCCTTTATGTTTTGCAAATTGGAATCGTCTTGTTTTTCATTTGTAATCAATCTCCCAAGCGAGGCAAATTCATTTTCAGTTAAATAATCACACTTGCACCCAATCTGCCACATTTTTAATTAACTGAGCCTTAAAATCTACCTAAACTCAACCAACACTTTAACCCCACTTGGGGAACACTTGAAGAATCTTGTAGCTAGGTAGGATTGGGGGGATAGGTGTTCCAATAACACCCCTCAATTATTTACATCTGAGATATAGTGGCTGTCTTTTAGGGAACCCAAAAATCCCTTATTATTTGTTGACACGGTTATACACCAATTTATCGGGAAGGACTCTCCCTTAGGAGGGTTGAAGTAGCCAGACTGGTTCCGGAAGTCTGAGTGGAATACCGCTATCCATTCAATAACTGAAGGATACCTTTCGCAGTTCTCGGTGTACTACCCGTATGGGAGTACAGCGGCAATAGAACCAAACTGCAGATTCACCCAACCGAACGTGTCATGAACGGGGTATCCTACTGGCCATTTTTTAGGATTGTCTACCCGGTGTCCCTCCCGGTAGGGGGATATCTAGCCTTTGATTCCACTACCCATATTGTCTGACTTGGATTTCATCACCTTGCAGAGGATATGTTTAGTTGAGTCATAATACCACTTTTAGTTAGGCGTTTGCATGCTCTACTACCCCCCTTGGTCTAGTAAGCACCACTTTTTTCTAGGAACTGTTTGACTTTTGGTATTCTAACCACTTTTCTGGATTCCTCCACTTATTATAGCGCAGCTATTATAATAAGTGATTTTGAGGTTGGTTGTTGGCCTGAGAGCCATTATTTTTTCATACTCCCCTCTTACACACATCGTGGCATTAGGTTCTTGAGTTTTTTATATCACCACCATCCATTTGCATTTTTATACATATCTCACCATTGAGAACTTAAGACGATCCCTTCGTTTTCAAGGTGAACCCCCTCAGTTCGGTACACTTGACTCGACATGTCATAGATGTAGAGCGTTATCCCTTGACTCCACACGTCATCGGCAGAGAACCCAGTCATCCGATTCTGACGTGCCTCATTTCACATCTGATTCTGAGGTTGAATCCGAACACCCTACTGAGACATCACCAACCAACCCCATGGTTGGATCACAAAATGACCCCCTTTTCACCAGTGTTATTGGAGCTACATCAACAAACCCCACCACTACCGTGACAACCACGGTAGCCACACCCCCTCTAGGCATGCCTAACATAGGGGCCACACCCCCTCTAGGCATGCCCAACACAGGACCACCACCTATTTTGGGTATGCCCAACATGGGGGTCACCCCCCCTCTCATTACCACTACCTCGATCCCAGGGATTACCGGAACCATTCCTAACCCATCGGAAACCCATGTTGCACTTGGGAACATAGGCACCTCCCACACCACGTCGGCTGGAGGTAATATCCCTTTCACACCTAGCATACCCTTAGGGGGCACTGGACCACTCCATAATGCTACCATTAATACTTATGCCCCAGTGACCATGCCACACCCATCTGCTAGTCTGCCATACATGGCTAGTCTAAACTTACCAGACCTGGCCAGGTTAACCAACGATCCTATTAGACACAACCCTACGTGGCCACCCATGCCCACAAAGCTTCCCTCAGATATCCCAAAATTTGAAGGAAAAGCTGGGGAAGATCCCCAAAACCACATCATGTCGTTTCACCTATGGTGTTCCTCTAACTCCATAGTAGATGATTCCATTAGACTGAGACTTTTACAAAGAACTTTCACTGGCTCTGCAGCCAAGTGGTACATTGAGCAGCCACATGGCACCCACAACACATTTACGTCCCTCGCCTCAACGTTCCTCCAATTCTTTCAACTACCTGTACGCTATGATGTAGGAGTGGAAATGCTTTTGTCTTGCAGACAGAACACCGTTACACACATCACCGATCATATCCATGAGTGGTGTAAGAACCGTAGCCTCTGTAAGATAAATCTTGATGACTGTATCTTTTTGGATTGGTTCCTCAAATCACTCCTACCCCTCATAGCCAAAGATGTAGCTTCCGAACGACCCCAGTCAGAAGAAGAAGCTTTCTTAAAAGCTCATCATTTCGACCTCATATATGCCCAGTCAGGATATCTATACACTATTTTACCTGACGCCTCTCCTGGCGATCCATCCCGCCATGATGCGCCGGGGGCATCCCATGCCGCCAACGGTATTATCAACCAAGTTACAACGCAAAACAAACCTTTTACCATGACGAGTACAAACAACACCCCGGACCTTTCTAGGGCTTCATCTAATTCTGGAGCTACAACTTTGTATGCTCCAGTAACACACACCCACCACATTCATGGACCCTCGTGTCCACCACAATGTTATGGGAAAGCACCATCACCTTATACACCAACTCCATATTATAACCAATAGGCCCACCAAACTCCAGTCCAGCCACAATCCCAAGCGGCTTATTATCCTCAACAGGCAACACCTCTTGCTCCAACACTTCCAGCAGCTCAAAGTTACCCACAACCGCAACAAACACCAGGGCCACCTCTGAACCCTCTTGTTTACTACCCACCGCAACCTACTCCAGAGCCTGCATGACCTCAAAACCCACCTACTTCCCAAGGGCATGTTTACGCGCAGCAAAACCAACCTCCAAACCAAAACAACCAACGCAACCAAGGAGGTCAACAAAACCACGGAAGAGGGCGTAACCGCGGAAACAACCAGCAACATAACCAAGGTGCACCACCAGCTAATCCTCCAAACAATAACAACGCTGCTCCTCCCAACCAAAATCCTAACCGCCCACCAAAACAGGCTAAAAATAATAACTTGAGAACAAATCATCTATGTTCCATATGTGGAGTCTACGGCCATTACACACATAACTGTCCCCATTTAGATCGAGCGCGTCAACTCTGGACCGGCGACGCCCAACGATAAGGACATGCTGCACAGCCAGCACCCCCTCCTCAGCCACAACCCATGATATTGCAAAATCCCTTACCAAACCAAGGCACGATGAACACTCGTCCGAATGATACCCCTCAAGGATCCTCTGCACCACAACATCAAATTACCTATGCATCCGTTGATTACCAACATGCTGAGTCCAACACTCACCATTTTCTTATGATGTCATCAAATGATGTCAATCTTCAAACCCATCGAAATCAATACGGATCTTCCCCTGAGGCCACACCTACCGACCCATCGTCGAGTACTCTCCCAACCGATCAACCACTTCGCATACCCACTATGCCCATGGACGAGGGCCCCAAAGCACCTCGTTTCCCTTTGAGACGGATTAACAATAACCCAAACGCTCGTGCAACTTCCAACTATAACATTGTAGAGGATTTAGCTCAGTCCCCTGCTGCTATGTCCGCTCTCGAAATCTTAAAAAACTGTCCTACACAGAGAAAATTATTGTTATCTGCCATTGGTGCCATAGATCCTAACGACTCTAATATGATGGCTTTCGACTTAGAACAAGCTGAACCTCGCATGCCTTCATCTCTAGATTTTCAAGTTTCTGTCTCCATTTGCAACCTCGTCGTTCATCGATGCATAATCGATGAAGGGGCCTCTATCTGCATCATGTCGACTTTCTTATGGCAGAAACTTGGATCACCAACGCTACAACTGTCCACTACCGCATTACGAGCTTACGATGGCCGTGCAGCTCAACCCCAAGGTTTGCTAGTGGACGTACCCATACAACTTGGGGGGAAATTGGTTCTCATAGATATAGAGGTCATTAACGCCCAACTTGATTACAATCTCCTTCTGGGACGAAGCTACATGTACAAAATGAAAGCTGTCGCTTCTTCAGTTTTCCGCATCATGATGTTCCCCCATGAAGGACGTGTAATTAAAATCGACCAGATTACATACTATGATCCCAATGCCCCCGTTGCACCAGGAATGTTCTTCCCATGATCGAACAACCCGTTCTTAGTGCACCTACATCCTTCGTCTCATCAGTCGGACCCGGCATATATTCAGATACTCCCATGACCAGCTCGTTCCCATCAATCCCACCCCCTCTTCAGGCAACTGCATTATCCAATATGTGTACCCTATCACACAACGAACAACAATGTCCTCAACATTCTCAGCCAACACCACTAGCACCCATCGTGCCTACTCATATCGGAACAACACCGATTCATACTATCCCGTTCTTGTTTCCATTTTCAGGAGTTGTTAGCTCGCCAATAATGGCTACACTCAACCTACCAGGTTTGACAATAGGGTTACCAGTATGGTACTTACCTACACCAACCCCCTCGCCGACTCTGACTATTGTTTTACAACCGATACAACCCATGAATATGTCAAACCATCCACCACCTGGCATACCAAACCACCGAAATCGCCCACCACCTGGCGGTTCGATTCCCCAAAACCGGTCAGTTCCAACAAGGGGCACTACATCGACATCTAGTTATGTCCCCCCTCAATCCCACAACACTGGGGGCAGAGGTCCACAAACCTACAACACTGCACCCACTACTCGCACCCCCCCAGTGACTCCAAAATTAGCCAAGAACCCCCCAACCCGTGTACTCCCTAAGTGCTCCTTGTGCGACGATATTGGCCACGCCACCCATCTATGTCCACAACTACCAGCACTTCAAGAACACATGAATATGTTAGATGATGACATCAATGTTCCAGTTGTCAAATTAGAATTACCATCTCAACCTCGTGATAAGTCATTGCGCACAAACCACTCTTGTGCAATATGCGGAATCTACGACCATTATTCACATCACTGCCCCGATCTCCCAGATTATAGAGCAGCACTATACGAGATGAATAATGTCGACTTAGAGATATCCCCACCACTTGTTGAAGAAATTTTCCCTCCAGAATCGTCCTATTCAGAAGAAATCAATACCATTTATATGATTTCAACAACCTACAAACCCGAACCAATTCATTTAATGGAACACTATTTCCGTACCGATGAAGAAATCCTAGAAACATTCACTCCACCGAACTACCCTTGGGATGATATGCACCATCGATCATACTTCCTCCCTGAAGCGTCTACGTCCACCGCAGCAAAGCAACTATCTGTTGAAACTAAGGACTTCTTACCAACCAAGGTCGATTGGTTCAAAGATCCAATCCCAGTCCCAGAAGCCTTCGAGGAAGGTAACATGGCTAACATTTCGCCCATTATAAAAATCGACATCTCCACCACACCCGGAAAACCCGAGCTTATTTCTTTAGGTGCATCTTGCACTGAGAAAGAAACCCAAGCTTATAAGAAACTCTTCCAAGAGTTTTGGGATGTCTTCGCCTGGTCTTATACCGAGATGCCTGGTCTTGATTCCACCATTGTAGAACATCATATAGACACTTGGCCCAACATATCTCCGGTCCGCCAGAAACAACGTCCCATTCACCCATCCAAGCTTCCAGTCGTCAAAGCAGAAATTGAGAAGCTTCGAGTAGCAGGGTTCATATACCCGATTTCATATACCACCTGGGTGTCAAATCCAATACCAGTTAATAAGAAAGTCGGCACCATCCGCGTCTGTACTGACTTCCACGACCTCAACCTAGCTTGTCCCAAAGACAACTTCCCCACACCATTTATTGACCAACTAATCGATGAGTGTGTGGGGCATGAGGTACTCTCTTTTATGGATGGTTTCTCCGAATATAACCAAATCAAAATCTGTAAAGAAGATCAATACAAGACCGCTTTCACCACCCCATGGGGCACCTTCTCCTATCACGTCATGCCTTTTGGTTTCAAGAATGCGGGAGCCACTTTCCAACGAGCCATGACTTATTGATTTCATGATCTGCATAAAATCATTAAATTTTATCTTGACGACCTCACCGCCCGACCTCAGAAACGATCTGACCACTTAGAAGATCTTCGACAAGTTTTCTTGTGTTGCCGCAAATAAAAAATCCGCTTGAACCCGCTTAAATGTGTATTTTGCATTACAGCCGCCTGCTGGGGTTTGTCATTTCAGAAAAAGGGATCACCATTGACCCTCTAAAAGTTCAAGACATAGTGGACCTCCCCTCACCACGTACATTAAGACAGCTACAAAGCCTATAGGGGAAATCCAACTTCCTTCGTCATTTTGTCCCAGACTATGCCACCATAGTACATGGTTTCCTCCGTTTGCTACGTCTTCATACCCGCTTTGTATGGGACGACCAAGCAGAAGGAGCCTTCACGGACCTAAAGAAAGCACTTACAAGCGCCCCTTTGATTTCTCCACCAAATTTCACAAAAGACTTTACCCTTTACATTTCAGTGTCAGATCACGCCGTCTCTGAAGTTCTCGTCCAAGAAGACTCCGCTCGCCAAGAGCATGTCATTTACTATGTGAGCCAGAACTTGTCAGGCCCACCTCTCCGCTACCCACATGAAGAGAAAATGGCCCTCGCCGTCATCTTTTCAATACAAAAGCTGCGACATTACATTCTCCTCAGCGACACCATGGTTGTAGCCAATTCCAATCCAATGATCTATCTCTTGAATCGTCGCCTTCTACATGAAGGCCGTGTTTCCAAATGGGTGATTGTCTTACAAGAATATGACCTAACTTTTAAAACCCCGAAGAGCACCAAAGCATTAGCACTCTCTCAACTCATTACGGACTTACCATCATCGTCGTCATCACCAACTATCCATACTGATATGATCGACGAACATTTGTTCATCATCTCGTCGGACGACCCTTGGTATGGCGACATTTTGGTATACCTCCGCACACAGAAGTTTCAACCCAACATCGACCGTGACAGACGTCGTCGCATCTGCCAACATGCCCCCGTTATCTCCTCTTGGGTGATGTCCTCTATCGACATGGCGTCGACACAATCTTACGACGATGCCTTTCCCAAGACGAAGCAAAACAAGTCCTTAACGACTGTCATATTGGTGCCTACGACGGCCATTTTTCAGGAATGGCCACCGCCCAAAAGGTAATCCATGCAGGTTATTTTTGGCCATCATTATTCATTGATTGTATCACAGCAGTCAAACACTGCCAAAACTACCAGCTCTTTGCCCCAAAAGCAAGAAGTCTCCCCGCCCCCCTTCATCTGGTCATCACTGCTAGACCATTTTGCAAATGGGCCATCGACTTCATGGATTGCAATCCCACATCAGCCGGTGGTCACAAACACATTATTGTGGTTGTTGATTACTTTACCAAATGGGCGGAGGCCATGCCTACTTACAATTGCAAAGCCGACACTGCAGCTAGCTTTTTCCTCAACCATGTTATTGCTCGTTTCGGAGTACCAAAACAACTCGTCTCAGACCACGGCTCTCACTTCAAAGACTCTGTTTGCAGAGAATTTTCCACACTCCTTAAGTTTGAACACCATTTCTCCTCCGCCTACTACGCCCAAGGGAATGGCCAAATTGAAGTTGTTAACAAAATTTTGAAAACCATCTTCCAACGCACCGTTGACAAACATAGATCCAATTGGCATCACATGATTTTCCCTGCATTATGGGCTTACCGCACGTCGACCAAGACCGCCACCGGCTTCACCCCATTCCATTTAGTTCATGGCGTCGAATCTGTCCTCCCCATTGAATGCCAGATACCAACATTGCAAATTTTCGTAGAACTACTCCCCGATACATCATTGATCGAAGAACGCTTACTTCTTTTGGAGCAGGCCGACGAAGATCGCCACGCAGCTCTCCAAACAATCGAAGCCACAAAGAACATATCTAAACTTCATTATGATAAACATGTTCACCCACGAGCATTTAGTGAAGGAAACCTTGTACTTGCCTATGATCAAGCTCATGACAAAACGGGAAAAGGAAAGTTTGTGTCCATGTGGCAAGGCCCATATATTATACACACCTGCCTCGGACAAGGGGCATATATTCTGACCGACTCAGAAGGAAACCCCCTATGCAACCCTCGTAATGGGTTGTACCTCAAGCGATTTTACCCATAAAGAATCTGATGGACACCACAGTCCACAATTGTACAGGCTTATTTTCTTTTTTACAAAAAATACAAAAACCTAAAAATTTGTTTTTCGTGCATGACCACAGATGGATCTTGTTCCACTTTGCTACGTTGGCTTTGCTGATGGTGCAAGTCGTTGGTCTCCCAATCTCACCTCTGTAGCTTGGGTAATATATTCCCCTTCACATGAATTGATCCACATCGATGGAGTGTGCATAGGTGCCGCCACAAACAACCAAGCGGAGTACGACGCCGTGACCGGTCTCCTGGTCGCTGCTCTCCAAATGAGCATAAGTCACCTTAGCGTTTTCTTGAACTCCCAGCTCCTTGTTTCCCAGATCAACAATGATTACCAGGTACGCGATCCCTATCTATTCAGAAAATTCCCGCGCACTAAACAAATGATTCGACAGTTTGAGTCCATTTCATTCACACATGTTCCAAGGAATCTCAATAGTGTAGCAGACCATATGGCAAACAACATTCTTGATTGGCACACCAATCAAACCATGTAGAAAAAACAAAATTTACATCCACGTGCATAACATGTGCCTCCACGGGCATACAAACAAAAACATAAATAGATATATACGACATGCCACCACGGGCTACACAAGATATCTATGCCAAGCCTCCACAGGCAAAACAAATATGTGCATCCACGGGCATATACAAAAAATTAAAATGTTGCATCCACGTGCATACTATGTGCCTCCACGGACATATACAAAAAATTAAAATGTTGCATCCACGTGCATACTATGTGCCTCCACGGGCATATACTAGAAATTAAAATGTTACATCCACGTGCATAACATGTACCTCCACGGGCATACAAAAATCAAACATGCCTCCACGGGCAAACAAATAGACAAGGTGTGCATCCACGTACATACACGACTATATACCAAAACATATATATATATATAATCATATAGTCACAATGTCACAGGTGCCCTCAGAACCCAATATACAAAAATACATAGTTGTACAAAAAGGTACATCCCCATATGCTCATCAGCATTTAGGGGCAAATAAACAATCAACTAGTCCTCACGATCCCCAGGATCCTCTGGCTCCTCCTCCGTTGGCTCCTCCGGATCCTCCTGATCCCGACCCCTCCTCTCTGCCATCACAACTGCCGCTCTAAGCAGGATAGAACGCCACTCTCGAGGAGCATTGAAACAACGCTCGATAGTGGCCCGGTCCAAGTCCCTCCACCCCTCCTCTGGTGCTCCAGCTAGAATCTCGTCCAAAGTCTCTCATACGCCCTCCAGGGCATCATCTCGAGGGCGCACAACCCCTCGAGCACGTGGAGGTGGTACCGCTAAAGGTGGAGGAATGACCACCATCGCCCATCCCCTACGGCCTACATGATCAGGTCGTGGCCTCGGACCAATATCTGCACAATCACACAAGTGAACCAAGTCAATATCATATAAACATCTCTATCTATACTCATAACAAAATCATCTAAAGACATGATATAGTAGAGAACCAAAAATAAAGGCATACCATCTAAACCCAAGGCCTGCCCCTGAGCTCGAGGCATCTCCGGATCTCCTCGATAATCCATGCCAGCATATGGATAGTCATCAATCAGCAGGGGGATCTGCTCCCACTACTCATACATGTCCTCTGAAAAGAACTGTCGGATACCACCACCACCTCGGGGTATCATCTACCCCCACCGCACCATCCGTAGCTCACTAACCAACCCATCTCGAACCGGCACACACGGCCGCAAGGTCGGTACTCGCTCAAAGAAAAAACAACAGAGGAAGGAGGAATAGCAAAACTCCCCCCCATCCCGATTGACCTTGTCCAGATCTCGCCGGACACAAGCCAGAAACATCTGACCCCACGCAAAGTAGGTCCCTCTCAACACAGAATCTACCATCATCGTTTGCCCCCCAGACAAACGATGTGGCACCGCGGCACCCAACACACGCAGAACACAAGCACCAACAGCTCGCATCTCCCACTCTCGTAGAGATGTCAGACTCAATGCGTTGTTCTGCGCAATAGCTCTCAGCACACAGAATCTCTCCAAGAGATCCTCAATATCCAACCCAGTCAGGATCCTCGGCTGGAGATCCCCTACCTCCCCTAAGCGAGGCAACCCAGTAAGGAAATAAACATCAGAAAGGGTGATCTCTAACCTCTCACCCCCCACCACAAAAGCAGCCTCTTCTGGAACCCAGAAACCCACCAATTTGTTCAACATCTCTCTGACTGAACGCATTGGTGGAATCTGAGCGAACTTTAGAAGCCCGCCTGCAGCCAAGGCCTGTCGGACACCCTGGTCGATCCGAATCCGCTCCGTCAGGTCCACATCCATCTCTCGCTCCCGCCATGATACTAGCGGCCTCCTCAACATCCTGCCAAAAAAACAAAGGAAAATTTTTTAGAAACAAAAAAAAATTTCAAAAAATTCCATCGCGGCTTTCAGGCCTTTAGTCGCGGCGTCAAAAGCCGCGATGATCATCGTGGGTATCAGCCGCACACCCGATGAACATCACGGGTATCGGCCCCACAGTCGCGATGAACATCGTGACTGTTAGCTAATTAGCCACGATGAACATCGCGACTGTCAGCCCCAAACCCGCGATGTTCATCGCGGAAAAGGACGTGAAACCTGCGATATTCCACGTTGGAATGCCAAAGTGGAATTTCACGGTTTTCAGGGGCCCGCCACCAACCAGAAAGCAAATAAATTGAAAGGCTAAGGCGAATACGATTACCTGAAACTCGCGGAACAAAAATCCAATGGTCAAATCTCCCACAAATCAAGAAAGCGCTCTGACCTCACTCAATTGCTCTGTGAAACTCGCACGTAACAATGACACATGTCACATTGGGCCCACACCCTATTTATAGAGATTTGACCATTTTTACAACAGCGATTTTGGTATCATACGACATCCGTTTTTCAAACCGTTGGAATCAGCACAACGAGAACTTCATGATAGTCCTCTCCTTTTCCTGATTCCACCGGGTCCATTTTTCGAGCATTTTTCCCATGCCCCTCGTCGCCTCGATTTGCGTGCCACATCGACCGTCGTCCGTTTTTGACAAGTCTTATATCGTCGGATTCAATTTTCCACGATCGTGAGAATGCTTGAGATCATTTCTCGCTCTCACGCCCAGATTTTTCAAGCATTTTTTACATGCCCCCTCGTCGCCTAGGTTTGCGTGCCACATCGGCCATCGTCCGTTTTTGACAAGTCTTATATTGCCGGATTCAGTTTTTTGCACTCGTGACGATGCTTGAGATCATTTCTCGCTCTAATGCCTATATTTTTAAGGCATTTTTTACATGCCCCCTCGTTGCCTCGGTTTACGTGCCACATCGACCGTCATCCATTTTTGACAAGTCTTATATCGTCGGATTCAGTTTTCCACGCTCGTGACGATGCTTGAGATCATTTCTCGCTCTCACGCCCAGATTTTTCGGGCATTTTTTACATGCCCCCTCGTCGCCTCGGTTTGCGTGCCACATCGGTCGTCGTCCATTTTTTACAAGTCTTATATCACCGGATTCAGTTTTCCGCACTCATGACGATGCTTGAGATCATTTCTCGCTCTCATGCCCATATTTTTTGGGCATTTTTTATATGCCCCCTCATCACCTCGGTTTGCGTGCCACATCGGTCGTCGTCCATTTTTTACGAGTTTTATATCGCCGGATTCATTTTGCTGCGCTCGTGACGATGCTTGAGATCATTTCTCGCTCTCACGCCCATATTTTTCGGACATTTTTTACATACCCCCTCGTCACCTCGATTTGCGTGCCACATCAGCCGTCGTCCATTTTTTACAAGTCTTATATCGCCGAATTCAGTTTTTCGTGATCGTGATGATGCTTGAGACCATTTCTCGCTCTCACCCCATCATTTTCGGGCATTTTTTCAAAATACCACTCATCGCCTCGGTTTGCGTGCCACATCGGTCGTTGCCCATTTTTCATAATCTTTATGTCACCGGATTCAGTTTTCCGTGCTCGTGACGATGCTCGAGATCATTCCTCGCTCTCACCAATACCTTTTTGTTCGGTATAATTTTACCCATTTTTCGGGTCGAGCAAGTCCTTTATGAAAAAGGCACTTAAGGAGTTTCTGTTAAGCTCTTTCTGACTCCTAAAACAATGAAGAGATCGCCGAGAAACCTTGCTTCCTTTTATGCTCGCACGGGGTCTTCACTAGGGGGCAATATTATACCATGTCCGTTCATATTGGGGGTATTAATATTACATGTAAACCATAACATTAGCCTATATATTTGGGGTGGTTAGGGTTTATTTATTTATTTATGCAATCCCCAATATCTTGGGGTATATATTATAGTGCATGACTGCCTAATGTCCCCCCAAAATCGAAATTGTTGTGAGAGGAGTTTGTGTTTTGCAGCTGGGTTTTGCAGGGAATCCCCAAATCGTGGTGAGAGTTCGCCTTTTGTTGGGTTTTGCAGGGAATGCCCCAACCATGGTGAGAGTTGCAAGTGGGTTTTGCAAATTATTTCGAAGGTGAGTTCGCATCTTTGCTGCAAAATTATTGCAGCTGGGCAGCTGGGTTTTGCAGGGAATCCCCAGTCCATGGTGAGAGTTCGCCTTTTGTTGGGTTTTGCAGGGAATCCCCAGTCCGTGGTGAGAGTTCGCCTTTTGTTGGGTTTTGCAGGGAATGCCCGAACCGTGGTGAGAGTTACAGGTGGGTTTTTCAAATTATTTCGAAGGTTTTGCTGCAAATTATTTCGAAGGTGAGTTCACGTCTTTGCTGCAAATTATTTCGCATCTTTGCCGCAAATCTTTTTAATCCTTCTTCTGTATTGGTTGGAAATGATCTTCATTTTCACTGAGAAAGTAGGACCCTCTTGATGAGGAGGATTGAACATCCCTAAGTGTAGTGTTACCTTCTCTGCATCCAGAATGCCCAAAATCGTGTTTGGTATATTTCTTATCTTCATTTTGTTGCATTTTATCTTCAAACCTGCACAATAGGAGCAAGTATTAGCAATTCAACAACGAAAGCATCCATAAAGAAGTATGAAGACCCTAGATTTTTGTATTCTTGTAGATAGCTACTTTGGAACATGCAATATCAACTTTGGAGTGCATATTCTGCAAATCTAGTCATCCAGATGAGCAGGTGGTGTTGGAGAGTCTCCAGGCAGACCATTCCACTAAATTTTTCAAATTGGAGGATGAAGAAACCATGAGTGTCATTCAGAATTTACATTCTTATCATATTCACTTGGCGTTCTTTTCCTTTCAGATGCTTCACGAATCTCACACCAGGCAAATGCTGCAGAATTCAAAATATTTTTTTATTGAATCTATAGCCTGCTGACGCCTTCTGTAAATTTACTGTAGTTTATTCTCATAATGGTGTTCAATCAACTCAATCTGTCCACGCAACTCTTTATTTTCATCTTCATTATCCACTTAGAAAGATAATACATTGTCCATTAGGCCTTTTGAGGAATGTGTGTGAGCTGCACGGATTTATTCTGCTTCAGCTTCTGCTCTTTGTCTTCTTGGCCGGGAGGACACAGGTTCTTAAGGTTCAGGTTTTTTTAGCTTTACAACCTTTAAATACACCTTAAATACACCTTTTAGAGACCGGAGTAGGGGACTTTTGAGCCATCGACATGCATTTGAACAAAAATTGAAAGCCATTTGGGATTATGTAAGAGTGTTGTTAAAAAGGGTGGCATCATCCAAGGAACAGCATGGCCTGGAGCTTTATTTATTTACCCTTATTCTTTTTTCTATTCCCCAAGGAGAGTTTTAGATTCTTTACCCTATATGTATGGGGTGGAATCTCATAGGCAGTTCTCATAAGTGTTCCAGATGATTAATGGTACTTCACCTGTTGAAAAATGGTAGATTATTTCCTTACTCTACAGATGACTTCAAAAATACCTACAACTAATTTCATAAAACGAGATATTACAGTCATCAAACCAAACCCAACAAATGGTGTTTTACTGAAAGAGCAAAAATGAAGCACAAGATTTCTAATTCATTGCTAAAGAGAAAAAATGTTGCTAGTAGATAGGAAGGTGAAATGGTTGGACACCCAAAAAAGTAGGAGGTAAGCATACATTTTTTAAATACCTCAAAACATTGGACATAGGTTGCTTGATAAAGTTTTTTTTTTTTAAGAATAGGTTAAAAGGAAAGAAATAGATAGTATCCTTGTTCTATAAGAGCATCATATATATAGGATCGATGGACTTATGTTTGAGCACAACGCTGACATCATTTTTCTTCTTTAATATATGTTATAACATTGTCCAGTGCCATTGTTATTGTTCATTTCTTCTGAAATGTTCACAACAAATCAAGGTTGAATGAGATGTCATGTTTGTACTACTCATATGTAATTTCAGTGAGCTTTGGGAGCATCTTTTCAAGGAGTGGCTTCCACAAAGTACAGTTGATCACTTTACCTTCTTTTCTAAAATGCAGTAGAGAGTATGCTCATAAGAGAATGTTGTTTCTTTTTGACATTTTTGCAAAACCATAGTCCACCATATGGTAGAATAGCTACAAGGATTAGTTGATGGAAATTGGTTCAAAAAGGTTAAAATGGAGGAGAATAAGCACTGTTTGCTTTCAAAAGACCTTCAATCTGCACTATGCAATTGGTAGATCTCATTAGTTTTCTTGTTTTTGTTTATTTTGTACAATTTCAGCTAAAACCAATACAGAAAGATATGAAAAACGTCGATTTTTTTGCAAGAGTAGCAATAGAAGCAGCAATGAAAGAAAACAAGAAATGCTTTCGTAGAAATGGCCATAGGGTGCAGGGCATACGCACTTTCCTGAACAGTAGATTGTACAAGAATCTGCAAGCATGCCATTGCCGACTGGTCACTCAATGGTTCGAAAAAAGTGGACATTCCAGGACTAAAATTTTGATATCCAATTGTTCCACTTCTAACAACATTTTTAAATAAATACATGGGGATGCATCATGAGGTCAATTGTTGTTGGACCTCAAGGAAGAAATACCTGAAACCATCACCCTCTTGTAGCTGAAACAAAAACCAATACTTTTAATCCATGTTATTCACGAAGGCAATAGTTTTCATTTGGATTTCTATCCATGTTGAAAGAGGTAGAAAATGAAAGAACGGTTTCAAAGGGCTGGTGGTGGAGAGAGAAAAACATTCAAATGAAGAAATGCTCACAAGTCCAATGTCATCTATATTTTGTCCGTCCTTTGCGGTATATTCTCAACAATAGTCTTCCCTGTGAGATGTATACAACACCACCTCTCTAATGCACAGTTTTTTGTTTGATTGCAAGGTCTACGATGCACATTTGAGGCATCTTAAAAATGTGGCATAAAACAGGCAATGAGGTTGTTGCTAATGATGATAGAAATAGTAAACTAACCATATTTGTCAACCAAATGACAAGTTGTCCTTTTGTAGGTGAGTTTGAGTGCCATACTACATGCTGGACCATACATGACTAGGACATTGCTATCAAAGGTAATAGTGGACCTTCTTGTGCAGAGATGAATGATTGAATATGTTAGATTGCTACATGGCTTCAAGCCATAAGTGAATACGAAGATCAATGAGAGCTCTGGAGTCTTTTTGATCTTCAAATACTCTTCTACAGGAGAGCTTTGGAATATTTGTAATCCTTCTTCTGTATCCAGATATTCAAACACTCTTCTACTGACTTCCCTTGCCAGCCACCTTTGCATCCTGATAACTCTTCCATCTCTGCACAAACCTCCCATGCATATTGAAAACTATATGATGATCAATAGTTTCGAGTTCATCTTACACAAAATACAATGACTAGGATCATGTCGATTTTGTTTTTGAAGAACTTCCCCAAGTTTATCCATAGTGGAGTTCATGCTTGCAGACCTTAGATTTGAGTGGAGCTTTAATCTTTCACAGGGCCTTCCACCACCATACCACTCAGTTTTCTTTCACAAACATTACTTTATACCCCAATGCAGGAGTGGAAATACACACAGCAGGGTTCTTAGACCAAACCAGAGTATCCTTCTCATCTCTAATTCTAATATTGTTTTTCTTAATATGTTCAACATATACTCTCCAGTGATCAGCTTCCCTCTCTATCAACGCTAACAGTTCTTTATTTTTCCAACCTTGATGCCAAACTGTGGTAGTATTTGAGTCAGCATCCTGTGAAATTATGTGTATTCCTTGACTCTGCAAATTATATATCATCCCTATTGTGTTAGGGCCCTACCCTGAAATGGAACTGAAATGTTTCAGTGCTCTTTCTAAGCTGAATCCCCTCCGTGTCAAGATCTGAAACAGTGATTCATGTTTCATAACACCCCCTCCCCCCACATTTCTAGTAACTTAGGCTAGATGTCACCGAGTCCAACAATTCCATCCAATAGAGGAGAGAGAGGAGAGGTGTATCCAACTGTTTATTATCATATCTGGTACCTTTGTCGACACCCTCATTAGCATATGGATCATGGTATGTGAGGACTTATATGTTTCCATGGACCAGAATTCACAATCAATGTGGGTAGCACACGAGAAGAGGAGATTTCAAAGTCGTAGAAACTATTCCAAGATGCCAAACATGTCTTATCCATAGTACACTTCAAGAGCTAAGAGCAAATAATTAAGTGACAAAAAGTAATCATAGTATTCTTTGGCTCAATCAGGTTAAATAAACCAATGGTTTGAGTTGAAGCCTTAAAGACCCTGCACTGATTTGACCCTTCTACTCAACATCACCTGTAAAGCCAAAGTTTTCTTCTTGTTGGGTCCTTCCCCCCTGGGCATATTTACCTTATCAAGGTCAAATTTACTGCATTTCTTGTTGTAATACTAAATGTCTGGATGAGCACATGGTAATGGGAGGCATTGGCTGGGACATATTAAAGATATAAAGCAAGCAGCCTTTTCCATGAAATGGAACCCGGTAGTAACTTTTATATTCAACGGTCTTTACTTTCATGAAATTGTGATTGAAGTTCATTAAATTGAGGGCTTTTATTTCAATGTAAATTGGAAATCATTGTACTACAAGGTTTTGTGGCAGCATATACTTTTCAACCTGTGGCTTGAGAAAGAACGAAAAAGGTGGCCACTTTTTGTCCTATTGGAAATATTAGCAGATGCACGCCATTTAACAGTCATTGTCACCCAAGGTTAGTTTTGAGCTTGCTTTTCCATGATCCATCAAAGGTTTTATCACAAATTGGATTCAATTTGTAACCTTTTTCTCCTTATGTACTTGTTAATCATATTTATTTTCTATTCAAAATCTTTGATTTAATCAAAGAAGCCCAAATATTGTGCTGGAGAGGTTGATGACCAGCCATTCTGTCGGATGGTAGTAATTCCAATCAAAGAAGTAACAATGCCTCTTTCTATGTACCCTGAATTCATGCCAAATTTGTTTTGACCAGCGTTTTGTACATTGTGCAATAAACTGTACATAGGTGATAGTCACAGCCCTTGGATAGTCCAATTATAATGAGGATTTGTTTGTGTCCTTGATCAACATTTATGTCAAGGTTTGTTCTTAGTGTCTGTGCCACATGTTAGAGGGCCTTGGAGTCTTGTCTGAGAGAAATCGTAGCTGATAGTGATATCTATGCTCATCATTGTCATTCTATCTGTTGTGCTTTAGCATGTCTTTAGACAAGGAATCGTGGCATTGAATCGAAACTGGATATTCAACAAGTAAACTAAGTTAAGCTTTAATTGCTTGTCTAAAGATGTGCTAAGCACAAAACATTGGTTGACTTGTTAAGCTTCAAGTGAAATATCAGGAGAGCAAAAGCAGATCTTCTTTAAAAAACAAAAATAGGGAGGTGAAAAAAAATCACAGCAGCTTTGTCTCCATGTTACTTAGCACATGTCAGGTCCACTCAGGGTAGCTCCAAAATGTTGAATTACAATCTGCCTATGATTTTAAATGCTTTGCCTTTGAAATCGCTTCCTTTAAACACATTAGAAGCATTATAGCTAGCCTGGAGAGTTGATGTTTGTATCTTGGACAAGAACTTCCGTAGTCCAATTATAATGAGGATTTGTTTGTGTCCTTGATCAACATTTATGTCAGGGTTTGTTCTTAGTGTCTGTGCCACATGTTAGAGGGCCTTGGAGTCTTGTCTGAGAGAAATCGTAGCTGATAGTGATATCTATGCTCATCATTATCATTCTATCTGTTGTGCTTTAGCATGTCTTTAGAGAAGGAATCGTGGCATTGAATCAAACTAGATATTCAACAAGTAAACTAATTTAAGCTTTAATTGCTTGTCTAAAGATGTGCTAAGCACAAAACATTGGTTGACTTGTTAAGCTTCAAGTGAAATATCGGGAGAGCAAAAGCAGATCTTCTTTAAAAAACAAAAATAGGGAGGTGAAAAAAAATCACAGCAGCTTTGTCTTCATGTTACTTAGCACATGTCAGGTCCACTCATGGTAGCTCCAAAATGCTGAATTACAATCTGCCTCTGATTTTAAATGCTTTGCCTTTGAAATTGCTTCCTTTAAACACATTAGAAGCATTATAGCTAGCCTGGAGAGTTGATGTTTGTAGCTTGGACAAGAACTTCCGCATAGGTTTAGTGTCAAACGTGCGTGAAGTTGTCCAAGTCAAATCTATTTTATATAATTCACTTTTTTAATAAATCTTATATTTAGTTGTTGAGTCTAATAAAGTGTATTTTTAAGACATTAATGATTTAGATTAATCTCAACTGTACATCTCACCAAGAGATTAGGGTTTCATCTAAAGTATAAAAGCAAGTCAAGGTAGAGGGTTAAGACACATTCATTCTTTACTCATAGACAGTTTGGTTGGATTCTGTGGAAGGTAAAGAAACTCATCCGAGGAGCAAAGTTAGAGCACCGGAGAGGAGCCCGGTTCAATCACTAGGCAGATCAGTGCTATGTTTGACTTGCTGCACAACAATCTTTTGAGACATGGAATCATCTAGTAGTCTACACAAGTATCCATACATTTACTTGGAAATTCTTATGTGACCTTTCTCAAGGAGATAGCCCGCCACACTTGCACAGAAAAACTGAAATATCAGAACTTTGAATTATGTAGACAACGCTTCATTGATTTATTTTCAACTTCATCATGAAATTTCTCTAAAGACTATTTCAGATATCAAAGCTATCATGCATACACAAGAAACATGTAAATTTCTCTAAACACTGTTTCATCTCTTGTTTTGATCACCTTTTGATCTTCTGCAGGTACGTTGAATTTGACTCTTTAGTTTGGGGAGGGCTATTTGAATAAGCCACTGACAATACATTTTGTTTCAAGGTGTTTCATCTCAATAGTAATATTTCTTCATCCTTTTTAGAGATTTGAATTGAAAGTGCATACCTTTCTTCCTAGCTCTTTGTTTTATTAATGAACTAATATGCATGTGTAAATTTGAATAAGCATATGGATCCTAGTGATGTTGAGAACTTTGCAATTTTTATTGGTGAAGAGAATTGTGTCCTTGGAACAATTCAGTGTCGAAAAGGTTGTACATATGTTGATATGCGTTGTGAAATTGTGGAGGATGAAATCATCGAATATATTTTGAATTTATTGGCCCAATTGGACATCCTTTAAATACAAAGCAAGATCAAAGAAGGAAACCTACAACAACAACTATAGGCATTAAGAGGAAAGTAGACACAATGGTTTTTGAATCATTGCAATCACATGTAATGGAAGGAATGCCAATATCTAAAAACATTGAAGGGAATGTGGACGAACCTATGCATAAACAACCAAGAGTTGATCATGTGTCCGAGTCAGTGGAACAAGTTGAAGTGGATCATCATGTGTTCGAGGTAGTGGAACAAGTTGTAGTGGTTGATCCTAAAGTATTGGCATCTTGGGAACAGAAAGTGAATAGCTTAATGGAAGAGTTTGTCAAGGAGAAGCTAACAGTGAAGGTATATTCAGAAAATGGAAAACCTAGTATAAAGATCCGTTGTGAAATGTGTGGCATTGATTATGGAACGGGGGAAGTATCGTTGGTAGGGCGAACGGTTCGTAACTTCAAAAACAATCATATGAAAACAGTATCCCATCAACGTCACATTTCAATGTTGGGAAGTAATGAAATTCCTTCATGTAACATAGCAGAGCAGACAACCGTGGCTAGAGATCGACTTGAGATTGATCAAGCAATCAAACTTCTAGATGATTTCAACCAAACGCAAGAGCCTAATTTGTTCACGGTGGTGGAAGCAACACTTGCAAACTATGAGGACAAGAAAAAAGTAAGAGTGGAATGTACATGATGCAATAGATGTTTCTCTTTGGTGCCGGCAAATGGTAATATTGTCAGTTCTCTAAATGAGCACATGAAATCAAGGAAGCACACTGCTACTACAGATGAGGCTTTGCATGATACAGTTGTGTTGAGGAGTGGAACAGTTGGGAGACCGAAGAAGCCTACCAATGTTAAGTCCCAACAAAGTTTGACTAAGTTCTTGGTCCCATCACCATCACCATCACATGGGGTTTCTACAAGTTCACATGCTTCTATTTCAGGTGTGTTAACTACCCAAGTTTTAATTTAATTTGAATTTGAATTTTCACATTACTTTATTTGTTATTACTTGTTAGTAGCAGTTCGTAGATCATTTTCTAATTTGTTTTTTCATCTTATTCTAGGACAATTTCCTCCCCCGATATTACTATGTTGGGGGTATTGGGATCCCTATCTTGATAGAAGAGGAGAGAGATTGGACACAAAGGTTCTAATGGATGACCAACATGGTGGAAAATTGTGGGCCATAGAGAAACATACCAAGAGAACACTATGTTATTATGGTGTTGAATGCCGTATTAACGGTACATACAGACATATCCATTGCAAGAGGGTTTCTGAAATAGGAATCCCTTTTGATTCATTGACATGCAATCTTTGTAAGTTGATACCTAGTTGTGATGACTTTCGGATGCGTTTATATCATGAATCAAGGAGCAACATCAAAAGACATGGGAGAGATACAGGGAAAGGGAGAAGGTTGGACCATTTGACTCATTCTGAACTCAAAATTGTTGCAAGAGATGCAAATGCTACACATAGATTAACAATGCGATCTCTTTGGTGGGAGAGGACAAAGGTTGCTACACTGTCTATTAGAACAAGGTCTCTAAGGGAAAAGTTGTTCGAATCTGCTGGAAGGAATGATGTGTTCAGGTTTTGCAAGGATGTGTGTGAGGCTCATAAGCAAGGAAAATTACAAGGTAAAGATGCAGTTTGGGGATTTGTTCAAGATATATTTCACAACCTAGTTCGTTCAAAGTCAGGGAGAAGATATATTACATCCACTAAATCCATTTATGAGATGATTAAGTTATGGGGAGGTCCTAGATTACATAGCTTTATTAGCTTGAATCTGGATGGCCCTTCGATATCTACGACTTTAAGGCAAGTTAGAAAATCATTGACATATATGCCAGGGGAGCATGAGTACATTTTTGAGGCAATCGGAAAAGTGTATGCTTCTTATAAAGCCAAACATGGTATAGAGGGCCCAGTTCCGGTATGCCTTGCTGAAGATGAAACTGTTGTGAAAAAATATGTCAGATGGGTAGCCAAAAACTATACATTGGTGGGTTTTTGTGGTAAGAAAGAAGAACATAAGTGTCAATCACATTTCTTGGTGACAGTTGGTGAGGGTGCCGCAGGCTATGAGATTATTACAGATGCCATCAAGAATTGTGTGATTGGCCATTATGCACGTGTTATTATTGCAAACCCTTTACATGAGAAGCTTCCTCATTTGGTTGTGGTTGTTCATCCGACATGCAACAGTTTTGATGCAAATTTTGTCCATCGACAATGGGAAAAAGTAGAAGACCTATGGAAGAAACATGTGGAACATTTTTTAGGACCTATTATTGGTCATTCCTCAGATGGGGATAGTAGGAGAAGAATGCTTATGTTGAAGGATTATTACTCAATGATAGGCATGAGATATCAAATTCCCTAGGAAGGGTGGGGGCTAACTGGGTTGTATGATGGCTTTAAAGTAACAGGACTTCATGACCAGGATTACATCCACAATGGCAAAAAGCTAGTGAATCCTTTGTTTAGTGTTCGACGAGATTTGATTGTTGGAGAAGAGTTGATTAGTTTTAACCATGTAAGAATGGTTTATAACAATTTTAAAGTGGATGACCACAAGCTTAAAATTGAGGATATAGAGAGGATTGATCGCCAAAACTAGGGTTCAGCACAACACATTGCTTCAAGGCATGTCCAGAGGTTCTTGAAGGAAATGAGAAGTACAGGTGGCAGGACAGATAGGACATCGGGTACAGAGACCTATCTAGCAATCGTTGCTGACTATGTCGATATTTTTTTGTCTCCTAGTTTGACTCTTTGGGAAAGGGTACGAAATTCTTCAAGAGTCCATCATTTCTTCACGTTATGGTTATGCTGGGTCAAAGAACAAGCAAATACTAATGTCAACATTAATTTCATCAGTAGAGAGGCATATCAAGATGTGAAAATTTCTTGCCACTTTGCGGTTTTGTTGATGAGATTATTTCGTGATCAATACCCTAACTTGCCATGTGCATTGCACCTGACTGGGTCAGATGTATGTGAGAACTTGTTTAGCAAATTCGGTGGCATGGTCGAAGTAGAGAGGGCATATGATTTCACTGACTTACTTCATGATATTGGAACCCTTAATAGAGTTGTTGAAGAAGAATCGAATCCCCAAGGGCTTCGTTTCAATAAATATCATAAGAAACAAATGAGTATCTGGAATAAATTGCATCAACAGACAATAGAGGAAGGTGACGTCTTGTCACAATAAGATTCAATATCCACAGATGATAAAATTATAGAAGCTCTCAAGATAGGATTGGAGGATGCACAGGGAATTTTAGTAGGTCTTGGCATGCAACCAAAAAGACACATAGAAGATTCTTGGTGGTTTAAACCATGGATAGAGGATCACAATTATTCAACATTCGAAGTTGTGGATGAAGTAGTTGATAATTCTCCCCCGGATCATTCCACATCCATATTCCAATCTTCGTATTTTATGGTACTCAATGATAATGAATTGCAAACGATGGAATGTGAGTGGAGGCACGAGTAGGATGGAATTTTAGATTCCGTTGATGAGAATGTAAACATAACTACCAAACCAGTTGTGGAGCTCGATGGCAAGGACATGTACAAATCTTGTTTGGTTAGTCAATTGAATGGAAATACGACATTATCGAAAGATAGATTGACTAAAGTGAGGAATGGAGTATACTTCAGGCGAGATGAGAGGGCCCCCAAAAAGGGTGTTGCAATTGGTTTTGGAATTGGATCAGATTGTGCAGTGTTGTTTGAGAGCGAGTCTATGGCCGTAGCTGAACGTACTACAAGAAAAGGTGTATCTCAAAGTACAAAGCACGGCGTTTCTTGTGGTACTTGGTACATTGGAATAGTGCAAAGAATAAGAAAGAAGGATGGTAATAGGGTGTTTGATTACCATAATGACATTGATCTTTTGGATAGGCCTGAAGGTGTTGAGCTTCAATGTTGTTGGTACAATAAAATAAAGGGGCAACGCATGTACAAGTATGATTCAACAGATCATCTATTCATACAACTTGAATTTGTTATAGCAACGGCAAACCTATCATACAATATCAAGAATGACACATACAAGTTAGAAGAAAGCGACCACAGGTTTTTTGTGGATTTCATCAAAAAAATTAATACAGTGAATTTTTCAAAACATTCTAATTTCTCTTATCTTTTCTACTACTGTTTTATAAATTATTTATAAAGTATTATTTTTGTATTATCAATGATTTGTTTGTATCAATTTCATACTCATTTTAATTTCTCTTATCTTCAGGTGCGGTGAATGGTTCGGGTGCCGAATGGTTGGGATAACTCAAGAGAATTAAAATCTCAATCTAGCAAGAACTATAGCAAAGGTAATTTCAAAACTTTTGTAGGCCTCTCAATGAAAGTGTTTGTTATTGCTTTCCAAGTTACATATTATATCTGTTACATAATTGGTCTATCCTGATATTGAAATATGAATTCTCAGTTTCTAAATGTCCAAGCTATCTCATCGAGTTTTGCCTTGTACGCAAATATTACCCTGTTTCAATTGATTGATGAAACAATTATGAGTGCTTTTATGTATGTGGAGGCGATTTTATACAAAGCTGACCTAGTTCATCTTTTCTTCATACATATTTTTCATCACCTGCACCAGCTCGGTCGACTTATCAAGTTGCAGCATTACCTTTAAATGAAAAGATTGAAATTGAGTGCATTGCTGCCCTGTAGGGTTCAAATTATCTTTTTGTTGTGTTCTTGGGTTTCTTATTGCCATTGTTGAAGAGTCATGCACGATCCTTTTCAAAATATATGCTCTTGGATAAGATATTTTTGCTCAAACTAGACTTAATTCACACTTAATTTTGATGTGCTCGTTATTTACACGTTATTTAGCATTCCTTTCAGAAGTTGACAACAAAGTTGAGAAATCAAAGAAATTTTCAAGTTTAAATCTAGATAGTCCATTCGATGTTTCTGGTTTCAGATCTTAAAATTTTCCAGTGGAAGTGTTCTTTAATTTCGTCATGTTTGTGTGGAGTGCATATTAACTCATTAGGAAATTTTGAGTTTTGTTGATTCGAAAGATGGCTAGGGTGTGGAAATATCTTGTTATAGAACACACTGTTGTGCACTTGTTGTGGTATGGAGTGGGTATGGATGTGGTATGGACCTTCTTGTCCCCTCTTGTTGACTCTTGATCTTATGTTGACCCACAGCGCAGTCCTTGTTGCCTATGTTGAGTGGTCTAATATCTTTGTTGCACTGTTTGAGTGTGCTAAGTTGTAATAAAGCCATGGGCTTTGTATGGACTACAAACATAGATCTGGTTTGTGCACGTTTTGTGTGTGAAATTTCATCATTACCTGATATTTTTTGGATTGTTGTTTATGGGTCTGCTGCTCCAGTAATTGGAGTTTCCTTACGGTTCACTTTAAGCAGACCCAAACACTCATACAGTGCAATAGAGATCCTAGTCCAATTAAACCTGCTTAAACCCACCTTGAACCCACCTTAAACCACGAGGATTCCTTGCTCTAGTGCTCCAGTAATTAGGGATTCCTTGCTTGTCGACTAGGTAACTGAATTTATTCCCTCTCAGGTATGTCCTTTGTTCCTGTAGTGACTTGTCTCTTAATACATAAGATATGATATAAAAAAATATTGCTAAGTATAAGGAAGGTTTCAACCACATTTCAACTCTCCCAGTGGGTTATATTATTTGTTTTCTTTGTACTTTGAGTTAGACACGAGTTAGATTTACTATTGATGTTATTTATTGTCTTTGTATGCTTTGCAGTTGTAGCTAGACAAGAGTGAGAAAAGATAAGTATGTTTGTTGTCTTTGTATGATTTTCAGCTGATGTTATTTATTGTCTAGTTAAAACGATATTGAAAAATCTGAGTATATGGTTGATTCCAATTTTGGTTATGATAATTTACTGTTGATATCTATACATTATTTTATCATGTTATTGTTGTACATGGAATTTGATGATTCTCGAGGACCAACTTTAACGCAGTGAATAATGGAGCGTTAAGTTGAAAGAGATGAAAATTATGTTTGTTTATTATAGTTCAAATTTTATTAGAGCAGTAATGTTCTGAATCTTATACAATGATGACAAAAATATATAAAACAGTGTACCTTGAGAGAGAGAAAAGATTATTGGTCCTGTTGGTCCTACAGAGGAGCACCAAAGGAGTTGCTTGTCCACCTTCTATAGTTCACCTTGACCTTGTGGGTTTGTGGTTTATTTTTTTATGGCGCCCTTGGTTGACTCATGATCCTTTATCTTACGTGTATCTTACTTCGTCCATAGGTTATGTTTATTAATTTTTTGATACCCTATCTGTTTTCTCGGGTGGACTATGGGTCCTTCCCTAGCGTGACCATGAGCCTGTTTTCTTGTATGGACTGTGGGGTCTTCCCCAGCATGACAGTGAGTTTCACTTTATGGGTGGACTGTGTTTTTTCAAGCATGACTATGCAAAGTATGTCTGTGTGTCTCTACAGTATGTGACTGCATCCTTACCCAGCATGACTGTGTGTCCTTTGTCCGCATGACTATACAGGGTATGAATGTGCTTGTTGACTAAGAAGTCTGGATCAGTATGTGGTCAGTATGCTTCTGCTTTAACCCTCTCTGGATCACCTCTAGATCTCTCTCAAGGTATGCAAATTGTTTGGCTAGATTGACTTGTCCCTTCGGTGACAAGATCAAATCTGAAAAATCTGAGTATATGGTTGATTCAAATATTGGTTATGAGAGCAGTACTGTTCTGAATCTGATTTTATATGTTCATGCATTAAAGTTTACTACTTCAATTAAAAACTCCTCTAACCCTTAAACTTCAACATCAAGTACTTTGGAGACATGTACATGGAGATATGTACATGGCATATGAAAAGCATGAGAACTGGCTCTTCCCTGCTCAATGTGGAAATCGTAGGTTGTTGTCTATGGGCCAATTAACTCTTGATATTAATAGGTCTCTTGCAAGGAGAACATGTACATGCCACTATTCAGAAGGTAAGCCAAATACTGATCTATGTAATATTCATAACCAGTTTGGGTTCTAACGCTGCTATATACTTTATGATTCTAATTGACTGCTTTTGATGCAAACATGTCAACTTCAGGATCCATACTTAGTGTTGGATTGTGAGCCGAACATTGACTTCAGCATAGACATTGAAGCAAAGCAAGGCTAAGATATTTTTAACTGATTTGGTTTTTACACATACATTATGGAATACCATATTTTGCATAAAGAGAAACAATCTTTTGAACTCTGTAGGAATTGAATTGCTTGATACTAAATATGCCAACATGCTTAAATTGTTGAAATGTTTGTGATTTTTATTGCCAGAATCCACATGTAGACTTAAATGGTGCGGTTTTCACTTTCTGTAAAAATGGTCTCAATTAGGACTATTTTGTTATTGTTATTAACAAAGTACCTGAAGTATTACACCATCCTTTCGTAAAACATGAGCAGATTGTCCAAGTTGCAGAGCAGGTTGTCCAAATAGGGAAGAAGGTGATAAATCAGGTCTCCAAGTCCTTGCATGATCCAGTTATGGAACATGTGGGCCAAATAGCTGAACATGTTTCTTCCGTAGCAGAACCGGTTGAAAGGTAACTTTTTAGGAAATCTTGATGGTGGTTGAGCTTAGATTGATACTTGGTTGCATTTTTCACCGTTAAGGAATTCTTGATAATGGTTGAGATTAGACTTATACTTGGTTGCCTTTTTAACTGCTTAGAATTGAAGTTGATGTTATTTGCTCCCTTTTTTTGTAGGATGATGCCTTGTTGACCTTTCAGATAGCATTTGATTTGTTTGAAAATGAGGATCAAGCTTTCCTGATAAATGTTAGAAATCAACTTCCTGAGCCCGAGCATCAAGGCACCATAAGTGCAGATGTTGGACAATCTTCAGGAGTGCAGGGTGATGTTTCTAATAATGGTAACACTGCAGCTGAAACGCCTGTTGCAATGGATACCTATGACGATGTGCAAATGACAGATGGTGCCACTGTTCCCAATGGAGCTGATAATGAATTGGATGCAGTAGAATCCATTTACGCAGTAGAATCCATGCTTCACTTGTCCTCTAAGCTTCTGAAAAAAATGAAAGCTAGTGAACCTAACAGCTGGGAATTCTGAAGCAATAGCTATTGGAAATGTTGGGCTTGAATACACATACAACTGGTAACAATATACATATTGTAAAACATTTAGTTTGGCTGCGGTACAAAGGAATGCTTGGGACTAAGACATTGACATCATTGTTATGCAAATGGATTTATAGTTCTCCCACTTGGGATGGCCTCTTTTTACATCCAATTGGCCTGTTTGTTATGCTTTTTCATCACATGTCCAATATCAGTGTTTGAAAAGCATTTGTTTTGGCTGCAGTACTAAGGAATTCTTGGGAGTTTGGGACTGAGACATTGATGTTATTGTCAGGCAAAAAATGGATCTCTAGTTATACCATTGCGGTGGCAATGGCCTCATTTGCCATCCCATCAGGCTTCAGCCTTTTTGTTATGCTTTTTCATCTATTGTCCAATCTTTGTGTTTGAAAATTTATCCAAGGTGAATTTGCACCTCTGTATCATCCTGTTGTTCTTGTGATTTGGATGGAGTGGCGTCCTTTAATTGCTTCCACAATCAATTTGTGAGTCCGATGCAAATTATTTCTTGCTTGGTGCAACCAATTTAAATTTCAAGCCCTTTCATGGCTGCCAGAGCTTCTGCCATATTGTTTGATTGAATACCTATATTTCATGCAAATTTACACTTGATGGATTCTTTTGTGTCATAAATTACACCTCCAGATCATGAAGGGGTGGGGTTCCTCTGTTCCAAACATTAATATGCACTAGCCATGAAATGTAATTTACCTGGAGATACCTCTTCTATAAATATCAGAGGGGATTATTTTACCTGCTGCTGAATTCAGATAATCTCCTCATCCTTGTATTTTGCATCACATGTCCAATTGCGGTGTTTGAAAATTTTTGTAAGGTGAATTGACACCTTTGTAGTATCTTACCAATCCTGTGATTTTGGACAGTGGCATCCTTTAATGTCTCCTGCAATCAATTGTGAGTCTCCAAGGTTGATTTTGAGAGTCCTCTTGGCTTCTACAGTGGATGACCATCTCCCTAGAGCACCTTCCCCATTTCAGGTACTCTCTAGATGTGACAGACCATCTCTTGCCAACTAGATAGGAACTGGATGGGGCCATCAGAGAGGACAACTACAGAATGTTGGACTTGACCTCTGAAGAACTTGGGTTCAAAGATGTATTTTCTAAATTCCATCTAGATCACTTCTTGGAGTTGCAGGATGCAATCATCGTCTGCTTTCCATACACAGGTAGAAACTGGTTGCACTCACTAAAGATACCTCTGGGACAACTCTAGGTAGGTTCTCATAGAATCCGGAGACAGATCATCATATTCCTATAGCAGCAGTAACGTACAGTCAAGGTTCCACATACAGTCAAATGAAGGCTGGGTTCGATTTCTAGAAGGAGAATCAAGCATTTATTCCATCTCCAGTACTATAAAACAGTGGTCTCTGCCCACTTGAAGGCATCAATACTCCATGAAAGATAACTGTGTACAGTTTTTCCTTATAATAAGAACTTGCAGTTCCAGCTCCAATTCACTGTGTGACTAAACAATCTCTTGGAGGTGGCCCACTTCAAGAGGCAGGTATTCTACATTCTTGTTTATATCTTCTATGTTTATCGTAACGCACTTTGTCTTTCTACTGTTGATACTAGACTGGCCCTGCTTGTTTTTATTCTTTAGTTTTTAATTTACAATTCATTACTACTTTGTGAGAGTTGAATCCTGTTGAAGCTCTCTTAGCCACATAGCAGGGGTGTCAATATAAATCTGTGAGTAGAATATTGTAATGAGCTCCAAGTTACGCAATAGCCCAGTTACCTTCTACAGAGATAGCAAATTGTTGCAAATGTGGATTTTTTGTAGCTTGGACAGGTGCTTCTGCATAGGCTTAGTGTCAAAGCATGCAGAAGATGTCACTTTAATTTTCCGTCTTTCTAATTTCATGTAAACGTGATATTTGTAATTTTATTAGTGAAAAAGCACATTAATTAAGTTTTTAATTTGCAGGCTTTTATTTCTAGTCACTTTATTTACTTTAGAAAAAGATCTCAAGTAAGGATAAGATTTAATCTTGTCCACTGATTTCAATTTGACTCTTCCACTCTGCACCTTTCCCATTAATCAATTTCCATAAGTCACCAATTGCAATATCCTTTATTCCCATGGAAAATGTCATCAGGGAAACCTTCCAGGTACTTCCTTACAATCCGTGAATGGCGCCCTGGGTATAGGTTGCCAGGGTATTCCTAAACTAGAGGGACTCTAGTAGACTTGAACCCATGACCTCTCAGTGATCTGTGTCTTGAAATGCTGAAATGCTGAAACAAGTATGAAATGCCTTAGAAACAGTGTTGGTTGTACTGTATGGTGTTTCCAACTCTGGAAATGTTGTATTGTATGGACGGCGGCATTACAAAGGCATTTTGGCCATTTCCAGTGATGTTTTGGGTGTTGTATTTGAAGTTTTTGGGCAGAGAGGGTGCTTTTGGATTTTACTTACAACAGTCAAGGAACATGTTTAATGAGGGCACAGTAGGCAGGGATATAGGCTGATGTTTGGTAGAGGGCACATGCCACGCGCATGCATGCTGAAATATTGGTCGTAGTCATTGTTTGTATTAGAAGCATCATTGATTGAGTTACTGATTTAGAAATGAGTTTATTGTCATTACATAAAAGAGTTGAAAACCCTCCCTGCTCGGTGCAGACTGTCTCATTCCATGTACAATCTATTCCGAGGCACCGTTGAAGAAAATTGTTGAAATAGATTATTGTTTGTTTGTCATTGTCATTTTCAAATATAGTCTTTCCCTCTCGGCTTATGAGAGTTGGTCACTATTATTGGATTTTAGGAGTATTGAAACCAGTTTCATGCCTCAATAAGCAAATGCTTGAAGTCCAACCATTATCCATACTTTCAAGTAGACTTTAGGGTTTCAATTTGACCGCTCCTTGGACTATCAAAAGATTGGTTCAATCTTTCATGAGCCCAGTGGTATGAATTGGTTGTTTAACCAATGGTATTGTTGGTTTAAAATCCTCTTGTGCAAAAAATGAAGAATGCCTAAATTTATTTGACTAATTTCGAAGCTTAAAAGCTACAGGAAGTATTCATCGCGTCAACTCAAGATTCTAACCTCATACTGTCAAAAGTTTTGGTGACTTGATTGTCAAAGAGTTGGTTTCAATTTTGAACCTAAAGTCATAAGTTATCTCCAATAAATCAAAATATCAGAACTTGATTTTACTTATGCAGCCTAAATGCATAATACTGAAAGCTTTTAAGTTTTTATTTGATCGGAGAAATGAATAATCATTTGATGTTGTTGGCTACATAAGTTTCAAAGTTGGTGGGGCATATCGTGTTGACTTGTCAGTGATTGGTTGAAGGGATTTCCTACAGAAAGATGAAAAATAAGTGTTGGAATTGCATTCAATTTTCGAATTGATTATATATGCATTAAAAAATCCTTACATAATTGAATATAACCTCAAATGTGAATTACAATAGTCTTTGAGTCTTGTTCTCTTCGGCTGGAAACATTGAAGTTGATCATGAGATTGTATTCGAATGGTTGTTCATAAAAATTGACTTGGCTTTGTTTTGAAATCAGAACTTGAGCTTAAAGTTCAAACATTCGATTTGTTCTGCATGGGAAAATCAAAGATTTGCATGCTTCCATGAAATTTGATTATGTTTTCAAGTCATAAGAAAGATTGTACACAAGTACTGAAGGTTGTTGTTCATTTAGTCACTTGAAATTTTGTTGGTGACATTGAAATTTTAAAAAGATGAGCTATCAAATGAGTGACTTTGTAGCAATGGATTTTGGTTATAATCTCATACTATCAAAATACATGATACACAATGATTGTACATGCACAATGTTATTGACAATATTTGAGGGTCAGCGTTGTTGATTTTCTATTTCATTCTCAGAATTTCTTTTAAAGGAAATGATACGGTTGCATGGTTTGCAATAATTCTTCATTGATCAAGGTTTATTTGGATATGGAGTTTGGTTTAGTTGTGGTTGAGGAAATTGAAAGTGATTATTCTATCACCATATTATTGGCATGTTTAAGAGATGGAATAAGTGAAATAATAATGTTGATCACATTAAATCATTATGTGTTCTGTTATGGAGACTTTCATAACATAATTTTGGTTATTGGTGGGTTATTGAAACCTCAGTTAATGAATAGAATGAAATACATTTTGGAGGTATATAGGCTAACAAATTGTCATTAAATGAACATATGCAGTAAATATTAAATGTCTGTGTGGGAATATCAAATCCATGATGAAGACTTTCTTGGATGAAGCTGGCAGTGATTGATTATCATGATGGATGAATATTGCAAAAAGATAATTGGATGTTGACAGTTAAGGTTATTGGATAATTTAAACATGTATCATTTTCCATTCCCTTCATCTGCTTTCACTAATTTGTTTATTCACTCCCTATCATTTTCCCAACAGTCATGTTTCCATGTTCAAAGAGAAATAGTTGGGAGAGAAAAGTGATTTTCAGTTTGAAAATGAAATAATTTCAAACAAGCTTGATGTCCCATCACCTTGTTTCCCAAAAAAATATGATTGCATGCATGATTGTTGTCTTGGTACAGAGACATTAATAGATTATCCAAATTGAAAATATATTTGATATATATTCTTACTATTATGTACATGTACTTATCATGCTCTTCACATCTATATAGATGGGTTTCTTTAGTAGGGGAGGAAGCAGAGGTAACCGAGGTGGTAGAGGTAATTGGGGAAGAGGTCAACAGCCTCCTTGTCAAGGAGGAAGGAATACAAGATTAATATTTTCAATCCATTTCGATGTTGAAACTTATCCAAACTAGTTTCTTAAACATATGTGAGGTTCAAGGTTCTCTCCCCTTATCTGTTTGCTTTTATACATGGGCAATGTTCATTGAATTCCTCTGCCAGACTGGTCATTTGAAAAGTAAATTACAGCAATTTGAAATCTAAGTAGAAATATCATAGAATGTTGTATGCATGCCAGTTTAACCAATAGGATCAAATGCTCCTTTTAGATGAAAGCAATTTTGATCTTAAAATTCAATGACACGCTGAAATAATAAAATATGCCTAATAATATGGTCACCTACCAGTTTGTAGAAAGATGGCAGGTAATATCATTTGAATGTCTAGTTGTCCAAATTATAAGGCATGTCTCATGGAAAATACAATTATTTTGTGTCAGTATGGGTGCTTATGTAGGATTCCAGTCTGTCATTATTTTATTTATTTCAAAATATTTATAGTTTGCAAGAACAACAGCGATTTTATACCTTTTATGAGCATCCGGTATTGGGATGTTATGCATGCCATTGTTGTTGATCCTTACTGTAAGGCTTGTGATTATTTTGGCACGCCACATACACAATCTGGCATGCATTTTATGGACAGTCTGTCTCCTTTATGTGCACCTAGGATGTAGCCTGTGTTCTTGATGCTCTATTTCCCTCCATGCTTGGAGGAGCTTGTGACATACCTGGTGCATTTGGTTGTGACAGTTTACCTTGGAAAGAACCACATGCACTCAAAGTATTAGATTTAGTTTTTTAGATGATATTCCAGATTTCTTGAAGTGATGAGAATCACTTTTCCAACATTGACTTCAACAGAGACATTGAAGCAAAGCAAGGGTAAGAATTTTTTCACTGATTTGGTTTTTACACATACATTATGGAATACCATATTTTACATAAAGAGAAACAGTCTTTTGACCTCTTTAGGAATTGAATTGCTTGATACTATATATGCCAACATGCTTAAATTGCTGAAATGTTTGTGATTTTTATTGGTAGAATCCACATGTAGACTTAAATGGTGCGGTTTTCACTGTTGGACGGAGCAAAAATTGCAATTTGTGCATAAAGGATCCATCCATTAGTACAGTTTTGTGCAAGTTGAAGTATGCATTGGTAATCTTTGTTGTATCTTCAAAACGTCGACAGAGACCAGAAGGTCGTCAGAAGTAAGGAACCCTAAATTCTTCGCTTTTGGAAAGTTTTTTTTCTTCTTCAATATAAATTTTAAGCTTTCTGTCTAATACTGCATTTCATATAAGCATTTTCTTCTCTAAGTTGAGTAGGCCATGCATACATGCCCTTAAGTCATACTGGATTCTTATAGAACAAGAAGGCTATAAAAATATGAAGGTGTCCAAGCCCCTAGGGTGCCTTGGGAGGCTCTAAGCCTCCAGGGCACATCCACGTCCTGTTATAGGCCCTCGATAGGCCTTGGGGGCTTGAATACCCAACCACTCGTGCCTATTACAGGCCTTGGGAGGTTTATTCAAGCCCACGGTATCATGCCAATATACTAGGTAGATATATAAAGGGGTATAAAAAATGTAAATGAAAAAATGGATACATACAATATTATAGGGGTATTAGGAGTTTTTTAAAATTGGGAAGGCATATTGGGAGGGGGTTAAAAAAAACGAGTTTGGGAATTTTTTTCCAATATTTTTTGAAATTAAGGGTATTGTTTCATATGCCACGAACGAACGTGCTATGGTAGGCAGTCATTGAGTGAAGACCCCATGCATGCTCGCTAAAAGTATTTGAAAGGGAGTCTACCTGGTATAAGTTTACCCATTTTCCGGACCTTGTAAACTAATTACGAAAAAGGAATACTCTAGTCACATCGGCTAGAAGAGTTCTCCATCTGCATCATTTTATGCTTTTTCGGGCCTTGGAGACTAACTTACGAAAAAGAACACCAATGGAGTCTACTTACCGCTTTCAAACTCTCAAAAAATGAAAACAACCACAAGCAATCACCGTCTTGGGCTCGTATAAATCCACAGGACGGTACTCCACCACCACTGCAGAGTCTTCTTATCGTTTTCAGACTCCTTAAAAATGAAAACACTCACGAGCACGAACAGTCCTAGGCTCACAAAATCCACATGACAATACCATTTCAGAGCACACTTTTATCCCTTCTTGGAGCTCATTAAAACCACGAAGGACACAACGGTGCTTTTTGGTGCCACAACAAATCATGTCTACTCATATGGCAGCTTCCCCATTTTTGTCGCCTTTGTTCAGAGTATTATGCAGTATGTCACCCTGAGAGTCCCTCTACAGCATCCATCAGCTTGTCCCCCCCAGAGTCACTCCAATCTACAATGCATACCCTTCAGTCCTTAAAGCTATGATCCCCACACCTACAAGTCAGTTTCCTACGCTGCCAGGTCAACCATGTCATCATGCTCTGAACAAAGGAGGTTTGAGTCCACCCACTCTATGACTCCAATTATTTCCCATCCCCATAATATGTCAATCCTACCATCGTTACTATCACACTTCGGTTGTACACCTCGCACTCCTATCAAGGAAACATCATTGCCTCGATAGTTGTTGGTCTCCCTCTGTCGATGCCAACCAAATTCATTCCAGAGGATAGACCTAGAGGTCCCTGTGCCTTGGACTCATCACCATTTATGATGAGTGCCTACGAATCATTTCGAAACGAGTCCTCGGTGCCTCTCCAAATGATTGTTTCTTACATGCTCGACTTCAACACCTTGATCGCATCATTGAGACTCGTACAGGGAATTGGTCCTTTCAGTTATTTGTTGAAGACCCCGGATATCATCTGACCCTACCACATATGAGAGTCTAATTAAGGATACAACTAGTTACATATTCCTATGGATATTCGGGTTGCACTTGGCGACAATTTTCAGATGTTGGACACCTTCAGTTTCAGCAGTTCTTCAACCCTTCTAATACCTTATTCAGAACGGTTGTTGCATTTTTTCCAGTGTATCAGTTATTCAGATCAGTCATGATATGACCATGAGTATGTCCCAGCATTGTGTCCCCTCTGGACCATTATGATGTACCAGCAGATTTTTATGTATTTCTTCAGGCCCCCCTTCGTGGGCCTAATTGTTATGTATATGTCTTGATACGAGCATGGGTATGCCCGCCTCGTCCATAGTTAGAGATTATTCCTCATTCATTTTGAGGCCATATAATATTTTTTAGTTTTTGCAGCTTCCAAGGGGTCGTTGCTCCAGTCTCCAACCGGTCTCTTCTCTTCTCCAAACCCCAAGAAAAAGACAAAAGAACTATGATGTCTATCGGCCATACGATGAGCTCATGCCCTCACACATCAGGGGGCAATCTGTTAACACCCAAAAAGTGCTCACTAGCTCATTCCCTTATTCACATGACCCATTTGTCCACTTTTCCACCATTTGAGCCTCTAAAGCCATCAAAAGGTCACCAAAAAGACCATAATACACCTTTTTCCCCTCAAAATATATATTTTTCCTCAAAAAACCCTCAAAAATGGTACAAAATTCTCAAAAATAAAGATTAAAAGGGAATAAAAATATTCAAAATATTCAAAAAAGGAAAAAAGAGAGAAAAATGTACCTAAACCATGTTGGTCAATACCATTGGTTTCCTTAAAACCACAATGGTATTCCCCATCACCAAAAACTATAAAAAAGTGATAGGGGCTCCTCACTTTCCATCCATCATATCATCATGTTGTCAAAATCTCTCGAGTTCTTTGACCATTTTAGCAATCTTGGAGAAGAGACCATTGGAGCCTGGAGCACCTCAACCTTGGAGCTGCTCAACACCAAACATCCTCACCATTTGAGGTATCATAATACAAAAACCATTATTTGTTACATTTCTTGTTCTTTCTGTCAATCATTTTAAATTTATTCTTATATGCACATGTTAATCTTAGATTAGTTTATAGTTGTGTTTGCTTTTAATTCGAAGACTGCTATTACAAGTTAATAGGTACATCCTTGCACATGCTTGGTTGAAAAACCAAGCAACAGCAGTAAGTCAAGGTAATGAACAAACTGGGTAGGTCATGGATGGATGAAGATAATGAATAATGAGACCAACACTATCAAGCCAAAGTATGGTGAGAATGATCACCTCTAATCTCCCTAATGAGGGTAAAACGGATGAGTATAGATCAAGAACTTCTAAGTCTGAGTAGAGACAAAATGATATAAATATACAAATACAACCAGGTCCACATATCTATATGATCGCCAGATCATGATACTAAATGCTAAGACATGCTATAAAAATGAAAATAAAAGCAATATAACCATAACACCACAATATACCTGCTGAGTCATATACCTGAATGCTCATCATCTGAACCACATCTATCCTCTGAAACTGCTGCTGCAACTCTGAGCACTACTGACTGCTCTGTATAAATGGCTAAATGACTACATCAGCCATCTCTCTGAGTGTCCTGGGACTCAGTCATGGCATGGGGAATACATTGTTGTCCATAACAATAATCATGATCCATAAATAGATGCTCATCTCAGCATCTCAACGCAAGGGAACTGGCTGAATAGTGTACTGGAATCAGAAAAATAATGTATGGTAGCCCGGCTACTATATATGTGATATAAGGTGGCATTGCCAAGATTTATATGCTGGAAAATCTAGATAACCAAAAACAAAGCTATCTTCAACTCTATTTTTTCCCACTTGTGACAACTATTATAAAATCCAAAGTGATGATGTTTGAAACTCTTACAATGCGAGGTATTTAGGGGATTGACTCGGAGATTATTACAGTGCAAGAGTGAAATTGGGTGGAACCCCCCCTCGGTCGAAATGTCCCATTCTCATCCTCCAACTGCCATTAAGTTGGAAAATAGATTTCAATGGAATCATAATTTCAATCTTGGATCAATTCTCAGAATATATAAAAGTTGTTTTTTGATGGAGCATTGAAGGGTAATCCAGGTGCAGGGGAGATATTAATTGACCCTGGAGGAAGCATAGAATGCAATTATTCATGGGGAATTGGCACCACAACAAACAACATGGTAGAATCATATGCCTTCCTTCAAGGAACTATCCTCCACAGGTAAACAAAGTAATGATCCTTGGTGATTCCCTCTTTGTTATAAATCAAGTCCAAAACAATGCCATCAAGGAAGGAACTCCTTAGTAAAATTTTGCAATTAATTATATGACATATGGATCAAATTGGTGAGGTGTACCTCTTCCACCTCAAGCATCTCAACAATAGACTTGTGGAATGCAAAGAAAATGAAGCTTCAACATTGAAAAAGGGAGTCCTCGTAAAAAATGGGTAACCCCTTGAGATGGTTTGGATTCCATAGTTATTTATGCAATGAGCCACCTTCATTTTAAGTGTCATCGGTCATAAACTAGAGCATGGGGAACCCCCTGAGATGGTTTGGATTCCATAGTTATTTATAGTTATTTATGCAATGAGCCACCTTCATTTTAAGTGTCATCAGTCATGATCTAAAGCATGTGTGAATTTACAACAAGTGGTAGCCTACAATAAGGAAAAAGCATGCATTGTCTGTTTATTTAATGTAGCTTATGGGTCCTTTAGCACTCACTCGTGCCCCAGGTCCCTTTGCTCCTTATGCATTCAGTGTTGGGTATCATCTTTTATGGCATCTTCTAGTATTTTCTTTGGTTGTTGTGGGATAATTCATTTGGGAATATTATGGGAAGGAGAAAGTCGATGTATGCTTTGGCGAGCTCTCAACTCTTGAGTTTTCTCCTTTTGATAGAGGTAAGGCTACTATGGTGATTATTGATGTGTATGGTTTCTTATCCGCTCAAAAATTGACTTATGGGCATACCATAGATCTCAATACTTTTGTTGTTATTCTCTATAGCAGCCTAGATGATATCTTGTTAAGGCCTCAGGTGCTCCTGCGTTGGTTGTGGGCATTTGCAACCTTCACGTTTGACCTTGCCCAACCTGCCCTCAGACTATCCTTGGCTCTGCTGCTGGCCGATGGCCTTTCTTTATTCCCTCCTTTCTCCCGTTCGCCCTCCTTCCAGCCTGGCCTCTCCTCCCTTCACCCTCGATCCTGGCACTTCTCCTCTCTTAAGCTCCCTACTTTGCCCTCTTCTAGGGCCTGGCTTCCAATGGCCTCAGGAGCAAAAAGCCCCCCCCCCCCCCGACCTTGCTAACTTCCTTAAGTTTTAGTTGCTCAAGGCAAGAAGCCGTTCTCTTCTTCTCAACAAAAATTCATGAAAAAACTCAATGAGATCCCAATTGTAGCTCTGCCAGTGGAATTACCCTGCAAGACAACCCTCAACCTATCGAAATGTGCTTTAATCGGCCAATTCACAGGCTTATGGCCTTCCCCTAAGTCCACCGAAAACTGGGTCCAGAAAAATTGGAGACTCCTAATCACGGAAGATGTTAAATCCTTCTTCCTAGGTAAAGGATACTTCGCTTTCGTCTTCGAAGGCAAACAGGATCGCGAGCTCATCTTCAGGAACGAACCCTACTTCATGGGACCACAAGGGCACTATCTGAACAGATGGACTCCGAATTTCGACCCTTCGCTCGACATCCCCTCTGCAGTCCTTGTTTGGGTGAGGCTCCCCCACTTACCTTTGCATTGCTAGAACATTGAATCCCTGGAAGCCATCGGAAATGCCCTAGGTAAATACATCAACAAAGTTGATCGGAAAGATCAATACTCATGTGCGAGAATCTGTGTCGAAGTAGATTTAGAACATGGCCTGCCAGAAGCAATAAATCTTACCGTAGCAGATTGGTCCCATATTCAAGAACTCGACTATGAACAGATCCCCTTCAAATGCAAATTCTGCCATGAATATGGCCATTTCACTCGATCATGCAAAAAGAAGCCTGCGGATCAAGAATCGGATGGAAAAAAATATCAATAGACAGCCATCCAAATAAATACCAAATCAAGTACGAAATCTCACTCAAAAAGTCTAAATAAACAGAAAACAGATCAACAACAACAGGATTCGTCGGCCTCGAACAGCAGGAATAGCTTCAAAGTACTGGAAACAACTGAGATCAATGATAACCCTGAGGCTGAAGAAGAAGGAGAAATACGCGAACAACAAGACACTCAAGCAACTCTGCTTGCCCCTGAAAATCCTATGATCTCCTCGTCCCAGAACACCCCCAGCCCTATCAGATCTCCCTCATCAAAGATACTCTCTCCTACGCTAAAATCACTAAAGTGAGACCCCCCAACTCCCCCTCCTCATCGAAAGAACCTATAGATAAATCTTCCAAAAAACCAAGTCGAAAATCTACAAAATATCTGAGGGAAGAGGAAGCTGAGCGTGAGAAAGTCCAAGGATCCCAAGCCACGATAGATATGGTCTTCAACATAAATACTAGATCCAGGATAGCAGGGAAAAAATACGAAGACCTAGCAGGAGGAACACCCTCCTCCATCTACACACCTAAATGATGAAGCTGGTCTCCTAGAATTGCAGAGGGCTAGGCAACCCCTGCAAGATTCAAGCAGTTAAATATTTACAGAGAATTGACATGCCAGATCTTCTTTTACTCCAGGAGACCAAAGACGATGATAATACAGTCTTAGCCACCGGAAAAGAACATTGGAAGCAAAACGCAAGTTATGCAGTCAGCATCAAAGGAGCTTCTGGCGGTCTAGCAACCTTATGGTCCTCAGAAAATTCCAGCTCCATAATCAATTCGCTACGCGGCACTGGATATACACAGATCTCACCCACTTGCAGAGCAACAAGCAGATCGCCCTTTTCAACATGTATGTACCAAATCTTTACTCTGAGAAAAAAGATTTTTGGAGTCTACTCGAAGATTTTCTGGATGCTTATAATCCTCAAAACATCATTATCGTCGATGATATGAACATCGCCCTTTCGAAATCTGAAAAGAAAGGTGGCCTCAATGGTAACGATTTCTTCAAATCTCAGGTAGAAGCCCTGATCCAAAAATGGGACCTTATAGATATCAAGCCCAAAAAAGGGAAATACACATGGTCCAATAAACGTCTTGGCAAGGGAAATATCATGGCCAGACTGGACACATTCCTTGTACATAGCAGCCTTCTGTTCGATACCCAAATCATCTCCTCCAACATTCTAGCCAATCTTGCCTCTTACCATAAACCAATCCAACTCCACTTTAATGACATTGAGGAACTCAGTCCAATTCCCTTCAGGTTTAGTCCACAGTGGCTCGATCATGCAAGCTTCTGGACCACTCTGGAAAAAGCATGGAAAATCCCCATCACGGGTTCTCCCTGTCACGTATGGGAACAAAAACTAAAAAATACTAAAGCTGCACTCAAGATCTGGGCCAAAACCAATTGCCCAGCCCCCGCAGACCCCAGAAAGACGTCAATGGGTGTACTTGAAGATATCCAAATCGCCATGGAAGAACAACCTGTTGAAGCCTTCACGTTGCATGAAGAAGCTATGCAGCAAACCACTGTCTATCACGCCTTTCGATCTGAAGAGGAATACTGGTGGTTGAAGTCGAGGAGCACTTGGCTCAAAGCAGGTGATAAGAACACCAAGTATTTCCATAAACAATTCAAGGTCAGACAGTCCTTCAATCACATCGCTGAAATCAAAGCCGAGGATGGCACAATTTTCACGGGAAACACAAATATTAAAAATGTTGCACACGCTCACTACTCCATGCTATTCGCTAAAGATGACAGTTATGAAGGTGATGACGAACTCACTCTGCTGAAGCATATACCGAACAGCATATCGCCTGAGGACAATCTTAACATCCTTAAACCCTTCACCGAGCGGGAAGTGCTCAGTACGATCCACTCATTCGAAGCTGACAGTGCACCGAGTCCCGACGGCTTCTCGATACACTTTTATAAAGCATGTTGGAAGCATATCAAAAAAGACTTTATGAGAATGCTAAAGAACTTCCACTCAAAGTCAAAAATCGGTGGAGGCACAAACAACACTTTTTTGTCCCTCATCCCTAAAGAAACAAGCCCCAGCTCCTTCAGCAGATTCAAACCGATTTCATTATGCAACTCCTCCTACAAAATCATATCCAAGATGTTTGCGACTCGGATGAAGCCTCTGCTTAATAACATAATTTCTAACAATCGAGGCTTTCTGGAAGGGAGACAAATTCTTGACAATGTCATCCTCGTACAAGAAGCTATCCACTCCAGCAAATCCAGAAAGAAAAAAGGTATGTTAATCAAGCTTGATATGGCCAATGCATTCGACCGCATTAAGCACTCCTTCCTCTTTAAAATTATGGCTCGCTTTGGCTTCGATGAAACCTTCATCAGATGGATCTCAGCGTGCATTAGCAAACCATGGATTGCCCCCTTAATTAATGGCCGCCCTACTGATTTCTTGCAAGCCACCCACAACATTAGGCAAGGATGCCCACTATCCCCCTTCTTGTATATCATCTTGGTAGATTCACTCAGTCGAAAATTAAACCATGATCTTCTCACAGGCTCCCTCCCCGGACTCCATTTGACCCTTGATTCCCACCCACTTAACCATACCCTTTTTGCCGATGATTCACTTTTTTTGGGTGGAGCCTCCTCCATCATAGCTTCGAAATTTAAGCACAATCTGAACTTGTGCTGTAAGGCATCCGGAGGTAAGATTAATTTGCATAAAAGTGTCGTTTACAGCTGGAATCTTAGCAACATCGTTGCAGCCAATATCAGCAGAATTCTTGGCATCAATGTGCCTCACCTATCTACCAATTCTCTATCCTTCTAGGTCCAAAAGGAACAGCAGATCAGATAAGCAAATTAATGAGACTTCCTATGATCTAGTGGGAAAAACAATGAAAACAAAATCCACTTAATGAATTGGGAGACCATGAAGCAGCCAAAAGCCTTGGGAGGTCTTCAAATCCGTGATCCGCGCCATGCAAACTTGGCATTGGGTGATAAGCTTCTTTGGAAAATTTTACATAACAAACACCATCGTGTTAGTCAAGTTTTCAAGAAGAAATATTTAAATGGGACAAACTTAAAATGTCTAGATCAAAAGCCAACTTCCAAAGTCTCCAGCACTTGGACATTATGCAAAGCAGCTTGGGAGTTTTTTGCAAGAGATCTATATTGGGTACCAGGCAACGGAAAGAAAATTGACATCTTTACTGACAAAATTATGGACAATGATGTAGTCCAAAACATCCAAGAGCTTCAAAATATCGCAGTCTAGCTCTGTCAGCATGGAATCAAAACTCTTAAAGATTTTAGTTCTTGGGACATTCATGGCAACAGGCAGAGCTGGAAAAATGTAGCTATCCCTCCACATCTTGAGACAGCCAAAGTCATGCTTATCGAAAACCTGAAAGGTTATGCCCCCTTACATCTAATGGCCAGAGACGAGCGGAGTTTGGGCCCTACAGGCTCCTACACTTTTGTTCTCGGTTACAAAGCTCTTCAAATTCATGATGAAGCAGGAAAAGATTTATGGAAGCGGATTTGGGATCCATTTGGACTCCCTAAAATTAATTTCTTCACCTAGACTTTAATCCACTGCAAAGTCCTCACTAGTGACAATCTGATTAAGAGAGGATTCTATGGGCCTTTTTGGTGTCCCCTCTGTCAAAGTAATCTCGAAACCCTCAACCATCCCTTTCTAGATTGTCAATTTACCAAGCTTGTCTGGAACCACCTGTTGCGCGATCTCAACATCACCATGCCTACCTTTACCTCTACCACCCAGCTCTTTAAAGAATGGAAATCCACCTACCCTGTCCCGCTCTCCAATAAGAAACTCCGGTATCATCTTTGGATTTCCATTCCTAAATATGCTTGCTGAAAAATATGGACAGCAAGAAATAATGCCATCTTCCAAGACAAGCATTGCACCCCCTTACAAACTGCCAACCAAGCCAAAGGTTTACTGATTGAATGTCTCAATAACTCCAATTACAGGTCTGATACAAACCTCAGCAATGAAGAATTGAGGTGGATAGGAGTCATTCTCCCTCTTCCTAGTAATGAGCCCCGAGACACCAACCAAGACACCAACCAGCTTGGCAAATCAGACTTTCTAATCTTGACTTCCAAGATTGGAGAAATAATCTGGATATGGATAGCCTTCAATTCAATGGAGCCTCCAAGAATAATCCCGGTGTAGGAGCTGGGGGAGTTTTGTGGACTAGGGATGGTACTATGAGACTGAAGTATAGCTGGGACCTAGGTATCTGCTCAAATAATATAGCAGAAGCCTTAGCCTTGATGAAAGAGTGCCAGCTCGCCAAAGAACAGAAAATTGACACCATTTAAGTATTTGGAGATTCAATGATAATGATCAAAGCTCTAAATTCATTAATACCAATATCAACAATCTTCCACTCAGTAGAATCATCTAGCGAATTCGGCAAATCTCGAGTACTTTCACACAATTCAAGACTTATCATATCTTAAGAAGCTTAAATTATGATGCTGATATTGAAGCTAATACAGCCACTAGTCTCAGCCAAGGCACTCTCAAACTATCCAATATTGAAAATGAAGCTCATCAAATTCCATGAGACAGGCTTCTCCCTTCAGACACAGAGAACTTGTAATTCTATTTTCGAATGGGAAGTTAGTATGGAACGCCCTCCTGGCATTAAAAATAAATAATTAAAACTAGAAGAAGTGCTGTTCTGAAACTCTTTCGATCAGTGTATTCTGAGTCACTTCAGACCCTGCAATTCGAAGGATGCAGAGTATTCCGAGATTCTTTCATATACAGGAACTCAAATGGTGCCGTGTTTCTTTCAGGAAAAATAAAAAATAAAAAACAAATTAAAAATTGCCCCCTCGGTATTAAATCAATTTGGAAATAGATAGAGTTTACATGCAAGCTGAATTTATGGTGGAGCTCAAAAGTTCTGGCTGAATTTAGTGACTGGCATGGCCTTACTTCTTCAACATGACGAACAGAATGCAAATAGATCATTCAAGCCTGAGTGAACTGGCTTCAGAAATCGCTTTTCTTCAGCATGGCGAATAGATTTTCCAGCATACAAATGGTAAATGGCTGATCTGGAAAATAATTGCTCATTGCAACTCAAATGATACAGAGAATTCCGACTCATTCATCCACAGCAACTCAATTGGTGCTGAGATTCATTCAGGAAAATATATATATATATATATATATATATTTATGAAAAATTCTCCCTGTAGTGTTAAATCAATTTGGAATTTATATGGTGATTACAGGCAAGCTGAATTTATGGTGGAGCTCAGAAGTTCTGGATGTGTTTAGTGACTGGCATGGCCTTATGTTCAACATGGCGAACAGAGTGCAAATAGATCATTCAAGGCTGAGTGAACTGGCTTCAGAAATCGATTTTCTTCAACATGGAGAATAGATTTTCCAGCTGAGTGACATCCCGAGCTCTTCAGAAAACACATTTATACATTTTCAGAAATTGTACTACTACTCATCCGGCATTCTTTTATTCTTTCTAACAGTTTAGAATTCATACATTTTCAGCTTAAGTCTTCTTCCAGCTGACAAGTGCCAAATTGGCAATCATTGTAATATCCTCCATCTTCAGGCATACATCTCGATGTTGGCTACAACTTGTTAATGGCTGATCTGGAAAATAACTGTTCACTGCCGATTTGGCTCAAACCACGGTTTTTTTTTCTTTTAATACAATATACGTTTCTGTTAAAAAAAAAAATATCTTGTTAAGGCCTTTAGCAAACAAAGGTGAATGTGTTTGTGCTTCTCGATTGGAAATTATTGAGTCTCTATTTCTTTATTAGTTGGGTCTACCTTATGAGCAATGCTTCGTCGTCTATGAATGTGTTGTCAATATTTGTTGCGGTCTGAGAGATAACTTGTTGAGTTTCTTGGTCAAGAGGGGCAATTGAATTTGTGTTTCAAGACTGGAAAATATAGGGTCTCTATCTCATCATCAGTTGGCTTTGTCAACTGTGCATATATTTGATGCATGTGATATTCTTCCATGCCAAGGTTTGGGGGAAGTCTTTTTGAAGTTCTTTTTTGAACAAGAGATTGTTTAAGTGTTACCAGCCAGGAAAACATTGGGCCCTCGTATTATTTTATGCTAAGGCAATGTTCTTCTCATCCCCACATGGCCAATCCTTTGGGTAATACCCGTGCAAATGCTAGGAGTGGTGTTGATATTCAAAAAACTTTAAGAAATTTGGAAGCTAATGTGGAAAGAATGAAACAAGCCTTGGAATGTTACAATTTGCAACTATAAAATTTAAGAAAGAATCAGGAAGTAATGGAGGCCAAAATAAGTTATCAAATCTCTAAATCTGAGACATTCTCCAAATATATTGATATGCATTTCAATATTATTCTTGGCTTTGCTCATGGATCTCAATCAACTACAGGGCAACCATGAGTTTCCATTGAGTATACCTAAATATTTCCATGAAGTGGAAAACACAGTCCATGAGCAAATGCATATTAACAACTGCAATTATCTGGTATTCATATGAAATATAGAACTTCAAGAAAGGAACCGCCTTGGGAAAGCTACAACCATGCATGCATCTCAGGATTTCACAAACCAGTTTCATTATTTTTGGCCATTTTGATATATGTTCCAATGCCAGGAGATGCAATGCATCACATATGCATGTTCGTGTGTTTTGGAATGACAACCTTGAAACCATGAAACAAACAAAGTTAAACATTGTATAGGATTTATTAATTCCTCTTTGCACAAGCACACAATTTTGTCAATTATAACTCTTAATTAAATATATCATACTCATTTGTGTTTATCAGAGATTAACAAAATAATTTTATCATCCAGCGCTTCTTAAATGAGATAATATGTGGGAAAATAATGGAGACAACTAGAACAAGTCACGAAGATATTTTAAGCACGTGTCAAAAAAGTGCACTGCATAATCTGAATAATTATCTGGACTCTGAAAAGACATTTTAAGCTCTACCAATAGCTAAAAACGTTAACATTCCATAAGCTAGAAGCCCTGGTATTAGATGAAGAAAAGGAAAGGGCGCATTGAAAGTAATACTCACTATGCTTGGAAAATGCAACCTTGGAGAGTGGGTTGATTCCTGCCAGAATCAAACTTTGATGCATTTAATTCATACAGCATTAGGTCTAATCAACAGTAATTTAGTTTACATTCCAATGGGCATAGACTAAACTCGGACATTGAAAAAGCAGGAGGATAACTATTGCGACATAATAGATCGAACTTCAAATGTCCAAACCAAGTCAATTCTTAATTCCAGAAAAGAGAAACACTCGTTTGAATGTCAATAAGACTGAATGATCTATCAAATTGTGGAGGAAATCAATAAGACAAATCCATACACATTGCAAACATCAAAATCTTTGTGCGTTAAAAAAATTTATCTGGATGCTGTTTAGTAAAACGTATATGGAAAAAACTCTAGCCACCAGAAAAAAAATTATATATGAAGGAAATTTAATATCCATTTTCATTGTATCAAACAGCATGAGCTGAGAAATGGGACAATGAATAAGTTACATTATGTTACCTCACCTTCTGTCATAGTTGATACACTTCTCTGCAAGAAGCAAGTGGTTGCAGAGATTAACATTGAAATTGCAGGGCATGCCTCAACCAATCCAACAGCAGAAGATTAAGACTAGGTATGTTTGCAACCTTTACATACCTTTTTACCAGACAGTTCTAAACGAGCAAAACAATAACAATTAGCAACACGCAGTATTCAAAACTCAAGCTTCCGACATACAGAGCCTAAAGCTGCACCTCGCGACCTTGGCTTGGGCCTCGGCTTGATTGGGGCTCCAGGGCAAACATTTACTGCTCTACTAAAACCCTTATTTGGAGTGACTGGAGTGCTTGGGACATGCTGATCTGGCCCATAACAAGAAACATCCTTGACTCCACCATCAGAAACATTTAGTTTTGCATCTTCATACTGCTTCGAGATAATCACCTCCAAGAATGATCCACACATTGATTTAATAAAAGTTTCTTCTTTGGAAGCATCATCACCAGGTAAAATAATGTGTCTATCATTATCATTGACTGGACCATCAGTGCTATGTGCTTCTGGACAAGAGTGATTCTCATAATGCAAATCTAAAATACGCACTACGCGTGATTTTGACTGGAAAGACGGATTGACAGATTCAGTAGAAACTAGCGAGTCGCATTGATCTGTATTTGGTGAACTAGGTACAGTGCTGGTATTGAGGCCCAAGCTGTGATTCTCATCTTCTGAATCTAGGCAGCTTTCAAAGCACAGGGTACGGGCCACACTGAGCCTAGACTTCTGTACATTGTAAGTCCTATTAGGCCTGCTGGGGTTATGCGAATGAACATGGCCATCGCCATCTTCATCATCATCGTGAAATATCACCACTGGTTTATGAGACTTCTTCGGCGCAAAGATGAGTTCTTCTGAACCAGAAGCAAATGGGTCAAAAGTGTTCTGCTCCGGGGTCTCCGCATCACCGCAGGGCTCTTCTGCAACCTTTTCAGTCCATTCAGTTCCCTCATCATAACAGAAATCACCAAAATCACTCTTCCGTGTTGCAGAAGAAATGCTGGTCAACGGAGTAAGGTTGGTAACCGAACTCCTAGCATTCTCCCTGTCAGCAAAGGGTGTCACAGGTGCCTCTGCCAATATGACCTTGTCCATTGAAGAGCCCACCAATGTGACCTTCTCATTAACCCTAGCTTCCTCTACAGCCATTCCCTTCTTGAAAGATGCACCCAATCCCAAACCCAGATCTTCTGATCTGGGTTTGGAGTAGTTGACGTCTGAACTAAGCTTAGTGGGGCCAGGGGTTGAGAGCACCAAGGGCTCCATCGCCGAAACCCAAAACCCACCTTGGATATCTGGGGGGCGAGTGAATTCAACCGAAAATGCAATGAAATACCCAAAACAAAATTCACCTAATCTCTCAGCCTTTTTAAGCAGAACACCAGGTCTTCAGGTCATACCTTGGATTTCCCAATTATTGAAGCAGCAGAAATTAATACAACAACACAGAGTTCGGGATTGCCTCTTCCAGATACAACCCGCGGACAGATCCAATGTAGATAGACAGCCCTGATAACTAGTTTGCACTCAGCAGCTCGCAGATCCAGTGATGGAATGATTATTGGATGAAGCTTTTCTCCTTTTTTTCTGCAACTAACATTTGGGTTTTGGCGTTTGAGCAGAGAAAAGGAGGAAGCTGCTGCCCATCTCTTTCTAGTCTTTTGGATTCGTATTATTTATATCGGGATCCTTAGAAGTCCCAATGGCGGGAGAGTCTCGTTCTTGTGTTTTTCGGAAATTGACCATTTAAATTTAGATGAGGTTCGTGCTTTTGGCAGTGTGAACAAGTTCAATCAGGGTAGTAGTCTAGTAGGTTATGTATATTTTCTTATATTAAATAGTTGGATAAAAGGTTTTCAATTTCTTAAATAACTATTTATTTAAATGTAAATTTAAAAGTAAATAATTATTTTATAAATTTTAAATCAGATGGTGAAAGATTTTGAAAAAAAAAATTGAGACTTGTCCTTATTATTTATATGGAAGGAAAGAAGTGATTTTGTCAAGGAAGGAGGGTTCTCGCATTTATTGAATTTGGGTTCAAATTTAGTGGTGGATGGCAGTAATTTGCTACAAAAATTGGATTCTAACCCTAATAGGGTTTCCGTCTACTTGAAGTCTAAAACACTTAAAAGCCCTCTTTCCCTAGTTGGAGTTTCTGTAGTGACCCCCTTCCTGAATTCTTATCAGAATTCTCCTTTGGTCACTACACTTGAAAACATTTCCCATTTTCAGGCTGATCTCGTACCCTCTAGGGACTCTCCTAAGGATTCCTCTGATAGGAAGTTGTTGTTAGATTGTGGTTATAAAAATTTGGAAATCAATTTCATTAAATCCCCATTACCTGTCTATTCAAACAACCCTTCCTCTAATCCAAATACCCAAGGAATTCAATCCATTCATTTCCAGAATGTAACGATTCAAAAAAAAAAAAAAAACTCCACCAAATTCATCTCGCCGGACAATGGGAGTTCGGATTTTATCCCTTTGTTTGCTCAGTTGTTGCATTCTACACCTAAACAAAATTCCAATAAAGAACTCGTTTCTCCTAGGGCACTTAGAGCACAGACGCCCTATGGGATTGTTTCATAATGTCATTTTTGTCCTTGAATGTCAGAGATTTGGGTAAGGTTGTTAGGATTAGGACCTTAACCAAAAAATTTAAAGATACTAATCCCCTGAGTTGATCCTCCTTCAAGAAACTATGTGTCCTGATTATGTTGCCATTGAATCCATTGCCAATCTGCTTCCAGGTTGGGAGATTTCTGCTATTAGTGCTTCGGGGTTGTCAGGAGGGTTGTTAAATTGATGGAATCCTAAAGCTCTACAGTTTGTTTCCTATAAAACAGAATGGGGTCTGCTACTTGAAGGTTATATTCGTAATTTGGACTTAAAGGTTACTATACTTACTATATATGGCCCTTATAAAATTAGAGAGCTCTTCTGGGACACGCTTTCTTTGTCGGGCATTCTGGATCTTAATAATCTTATCATCGCGGGTGATTTAAATTTTACAACTTCTGCTGCAAAAATATGGGAAACCTCGGCCATATTGGATTCCATGTCTAGCTACTTCATCAAATTATTTGAGAGGTTTGACTTAGTAGATATTGTTCCTACTATTCTTGAACCTACTTGGACAAATGGCAAATGTGGAGCTGAAGGTATTCAAAAAAGACTGGATAGATTTATATTGAAGTCTACTTTTCTGCATAATCTTCAGAGATTTAGGTCTTGGGTGGATAGGACCAAAATCTCAGATCATTGGCCTATTTTTCTTCAAATTGACGGGATTTTGCCAAACTTAAAATATCCTTTCAAATTCAATAGCTCATGGCTCATGAATGAGGATTTATGTTCCTTTGTTAAAAGCACTTGGAATTCCTTCCATAATGAAGATAATCTTAATCCAATGGATTTACTTGTTCACAAATTGTCCTTACTGAAGTTGAAAGTTAAAATATGGATACAAGATAAAGAGCAGAAGGACAAAGAAGACTTTCTCCTTCTTGAGAATCAAATCAGGCAGATTTACATTAAAAATTCTTATTATTCAATCTCTGCAGAAAACAAATTGTTAATTCAAACTCTAAAAGACAAAAAGGATTAGCTTTTAAAGCAGGAAGAGATGGACTGGCGCCTAAAAAGCAGAGCTTTATGGATAAGCTTGGGAGATAATAATACTAGGTTCTTTCATTCCTATGCCTCACATAGAAGGAACACTAATGTCATATGGGATCTCATAGATGAGAATGGTTCTATTAGAAAACGTCAATTAGACTTGCAGAAGTTAGCACTGAACCACTTCAAAGACATTTTTATGGAGAAAGAACAGAGTTCTATGGAAGCTCAGTTACAAATTATAAAAAAAATCCCTAAATTTTTTGAGGAGGACAAAGGTAAAGAAATGAGAAAGGAGGTTACCATCGAAGAAATTGAATCGGTTCTGCATCTTTTTGCAAAAGAGAAAAGTCTTGGCCCGGATGGCTGGACTGTTGAACTTTTTAGCCATTTCTTTGATATTATAGGGAAGGGTATACTAGATATGGTTGAGTTCTCTAGGACCGAAGGGTTTGTTTCAGGTGCGCTAAACTCAACTTTTCTCACTCCAATTCCCAAAAACAATAAGCCAAACAACTTTTCTGATTTTAGGCCTATAGCCTTATGTAACCTTGCCTACAAAATAATAACAAAGATCATCTCCAGCAGAATCAAGCCATTCCCGTCAAAATTCTTGTCAGTTGAGTAATTTGGGTTTCTCCATGATAGACAGATTCTAGATGCCATTGGAATTACACAGGAGGTGATTCACTCTATTAAATAGAAGAATCTGAAGGCAATCTTATTGAAAATGGATCTGGAAAAAGCTTTTGATCGAGTGAATTGGGTTTATCTTCGATTAATCCTAATCCAAATTGGGCTCCCACTTCTTGTCATAAATTGGATTATTGCGTGTGTTACTTCTGCACAATTTGATGTGTTGATTAATGGTGCCCCTACTGACTTTTTCAAAAGTAGTAGAGGAATCTGTCAAGGTTGTCCTCTTTCTCCCTTGATCTTTCTTCTCATCATAGAAGGACTCAACATACTAATTTTAGATGCCAAACTGAAGGGTAAAATTAAAGGTGTGAAATTTTCAGCAGTTGTCTTCATCACACATATTTTGTTTGTAGATGATGTCTTAATTTTGGGTTTTGAATCTTCTGAGGAATGGGATTCTTATATGGAGATTATCAAAATTTTATGTATGGCTTCTGGCATGAAGGTTAGTGTGAAGAAATCCACTCTCTGTATACACAATCTAAGTGAATTTTCCTTGGAAGTTATCAAAAGCACTCTCCCATATAAGCTACATAAACTCGAGGAAGGTTTCAAATATCTTGGATATTCTCTGAAACCAAATGGATATAAAGTTCAAGATTGGTTGTGGCTTATTCAAAATTTTGAAAAAAGAATAAAAAATTGGAGATTCGGGCTTCTATCTATTGGGGGCAGACTTACTCTAATCAATGTTGTCCTAACCAGTATTCGTGTTTATTGGTTCTCGCTTCTTCAAGTTCCTATCTCTATCATCAACTCTCCGAGGAAGCTTATTTTTAATTTTCTTTGGTCGGGTGGTATTGACAGAGGTAAACTGGTTATGGCTAGCTGGGACGGACTTTCAATTCCAACAGAATTTGGTGGTTGGGGGAATAAAAAATTTATGTTGGTTCAACATGGCTTTAAGGTTGAAAATTTCCCAGCGTGGTCTATTTGGAAATAGTCTTTGGGCATTTGTCCTGAAGGAAAAATACATTAAAAGGGATTGTTATAAGTGGATAAGGAATGAAAAGAAAAAAGGTAGGAGTTCCTCACCAATGTGGAATGGGTTTCTCAAAATTTACAGTTGGACAGGGAACGACTTATCCTGGAGAGTAGGTAATGGTCCGAATGTAATAGTTGGAATTGATCAAATTATTGGTCTCGGAGAATACTTTAAGCTCTCTTCAGGTATAGTAAATTATCTTTCAGAGATTGGTTATACTACATTGGAAGATATAAGAAAGCATAATTGGACAATTTAGGAGAAAAACTATTGGTACTCAGCTAAAGAACTGGCCATAGGAGGTTGTTGGGATGCATAATGGGACAACTTCATAAACAGATTAAATGCTACAAGCTACAAACTAAATAATAGTGTGGATACTTCAAGTTGGACATCAAATTCTGAGACTGGTTCTATTACTGCAAAGTCTGCGTATATGGCTATTGTAAGAGAAAACTTATGTATATCTCAAAATTGGTGGTTTCTTGTACTTTGGAAATGGAGCATTCCTTTGAAATTTAAATGCTTTATGTGGTTCGCTTTGCAAAATTGTCTTAAGACCTGGGATAATCTGTGGAGGAAAGGTTGGCTTGGTCCTAATATTTGTCTTCTCTGTAAAAGAGATGCAGGATCGGTTAATCATCTATTGATAAACTGTAGCTTTACTACATTGATATGGGAAAAGGTTTGCACTTCTCTTAAAATCAATCAGGTTTGGCAAGGTGACCTTTTTTATCAAACATGCAAAGACTGGCAAAATTCATTGAAAGAATTCAATTTTCTTCCAGCTATTATCTCATGGAGAATCTGGAAAGCTAGAAACATGTGTGTCTTTGAAGATGATCCTGATCAGTTGGATTTTATTGTCATGCAAGTTATAAATTGGGTAAAAGAATTCAAGTTTGGAAAAATTAAAGTTTGCAGAACCAGAATCCTCAATACGTTTCATTTCCACAAGGGCGCTATGGGTTTTTTTTACGGGGTTACTCAAGATGGTCGATGTGTTGCAGGTGTTTCTCTATATATCAATAAGGACCATAGATTCTTCTTCAAACTCCATTGTGGTTCAGGAACTATTATGAAGGCAGAATTGTTAGCCTTATGGGTTCTATGCAAAATGGAAACAACTTTTGGAATAGTGTCTATGGTGATTTTTGGAGACTCTCGAGTTACTATCAAATGAGCATGTGGCGATTATGAGCTACAAGTGATCAATCTTCTTCCTTGGTTCCACAGATTTAAAGAAGAACTCGGAAAATTTGTGCATCTGGAACTTACCCATACCTACAGAGAACATAACTTGCAGGCAGACAAACTCTCAAAAGAGGCTTTGGAAGGAATCGAAGAGACCTTACTTTGGGAGGAATTTATGGATGATAAGAAATTTGATATGAGGAGTTTTTCTTTTTTCGCTGCTTAGATTCTCTTTAGCTAACTTCTGATTTTAGGATCAGTATAGATGACTGGAATTGAAAAATGTTTCTGAAAGATGGACTCTAGCTGGCAGTCCTGTTTTTTTGGATAGTTTTGAGATTGATGTTACTCAATTTTGGATTTGAATGTATGTGGTAGTGTAATACTTTTTTATTCTAATAGAATATCAAAAACATGTTTTTTTCCTTTTAAAACAAATCAATATATAACCATGCTTGATTCTTTTTGGTATATTTTCTTAGAATATCTATTTATTTTTATTAATGGCTTTCATTTATTATTAGCTTTACTTTCTCTCTAATAACTTTATTATTTTATTTCATTAGTAGTAATTTACTCATTATTGTATTTGTCTTATTATTTTATGCATAGGTAATCATTCTTATTTTAATTTAGTATACTTAACTAATCATTGACTTTTATAAGTTTTGGTTTCTATTTATTTCATCTAAATCTCACTTATCTTTGGATTAGCTTTGTCTAATCCCTTCTCACTTATCTTTGGATTAGCTTTGTCTAATCCCTTAATAATGAATGGAGTGGTGAAGAATGCACTCAAAAATATGTCCAATTTTACTTTGGAAATCTGCACTCAAAAATAAAATAAATTTATTTTGATGGTTATGTTTAGAATAGTTATAAAGAATATATTTTGCATTCAACTTTGTTGTTTAGTTTTTGTTTTTGGGTATATGTGTCCTTATGTTGTTGGGATTTTGGCTCCTTAGTAGTTGGTATGTATATGTTGTATTGGTGACTATTTGTGGTTGATTGGTGGATGATGTATTCCCACTATATTTTTTGAGGTTCTGGTTGAGGAAATATCAGACTAGATTTCCCTCTGTTTTTTATGATGTAATATTTGATGTAACTTTGATTCCATGGAATAACAATTTTTTTAGGTGTGAAAAAAATTTATATATATATATATATATATATAATTTACTATTAGAAAAATAAACATTAAATATTTGATTGTTAATGAAGTAGAATATAGGTTTGATATTCATTTTCTTAACTTCATGAATTTACAATCATCTATTTAATCAACTTGAGATACATATACAATTCATATTACATCTAGGCATGCATCTAAATTGCAATGATCTACTTGAGATACATGTTACATCTAAGCTTACATCTAAATGGAAATGCATATGTTTATCTACCAAAGGCCACTATTTAGCTTGATTCATTTCTAGCATTTTTCATTTGTTTTTGGTCCAACTAACCATGAATTGAAGATTATCAAAGATGCCATCATTAATTATTTTTGTGCCTCATTCAATGGAGCCATGGGAATTGGGGCCTTGTCCTAATACAAAGACTTTGATTCCTACCTCTTCTTTTTATTTCCAGTAGATTCCTCCTATAATGAGACCAATTGGAGGAAAGTTATCTCTGAAGTCATGATCATGTTAGTATCGTTGTCTCACCCCATTAGAGATGAAACAATAACACTTATTAGAGTTGCAAGTGTAGGTTCCATTGAGTTCCTATTAGGTCCTACCCAATGGTGATCCACCTTCAAGTCTTTCCACTAGGAAGGTCTCTATTTTTTCCCCTTAGTAGTCTAGGTAGAATTTGACTTTATAAATGAGGTTGCTACATGTCCATGGTTAAATAGTTGGTGGCCAAAAGCAAAGTGTTTGTAATCCAAGAATTTTACCCAGCTTTGACTTCACTCTCTTAACACAATTTGGTGAGGAAAACCAAGTTGTGTAAATATACATAAAAAGGAAATCCAGCTGTAGGTGTAGAGTCTAGTAAGCTTGGTATTCTAAATATAGACTTGGCAATCCAACTCATAGTTATCCCTAAGGGTTAGCTCAATTTATTGGTGTCATTATTTCTAAAAATTTGTTGGTAATTCGACACATTATGCAGACCCTTAGTTTGATTCCCATGGGGTAATGCGCACTAAGTCTAGGTCATTCACTTTACACTTGAAGCCATAATCAAACTAAAAAGAAATGTCCAAAAATCCAAAGGGAAAAAATATCACTCATATTTAAAATGGTAAGAAAAAACTGTATAATATAACCTCGAAAATTAACATGATTTACTTTGTTATTACCATCGCATCCTTCAATCACTTACTTTAAATCAAAAAACACCAAATTATTCGTGAAAGCTAAACTCCTAACCACCACTCAAAATTGATTCAGTTCATTAAATATCATATGCATGTTAACCATGATAATGATGTTATCACCACCTTCTATGATCTCATAAAGTCCTCCACTTACATCTATGGAGAAATACCAACCCTAAATAGGATGCCTACAAAATTCAATGGTTAAAAAAGTGTAAACCTAAACCAACAATGTGAAGAAACACCATGATGTCCCTTGTGTGATTTGGTATTAATATGCAATTTATCTCAAATAGAAGATAGAAGATATACAATGGCAAGCAAAGAAAGAAATTTAACTTTTGGATCTTTAGTATGCATGTTTTCTCATTTCACGTGATTAAAGTATTTATTGCATTTATCCAATCGATTTAAGTGTTTTTTTCTTAACTAGGAACTCACCCCATCGCACAGCAAGCACTGTTGACTACACAACAGAGTAGTAAACCCGAGCTAAGCCCAGCCTTGGTTTGTATAGAAGAATGATTTTCCCAGTGGATTGGGAGACTGTCACCATGTCAACACAAGGTCTTGAAGAGTTGCAACAATCCCCACAGGAAGTACCACAACCCCTCTCGGAGCAGGGAATCGAACTTGGGTCCCCATCGGGTTAGCCGCAAGGCCTCACCCTGCATAAGGAATCGAACCTGGGACTCCATCATGTTAGCCGCAAGGCCTCACCACTGGATCCCACCCTCATACCCAATCTATTTAAGTGTTTATTAGTTAAAGTATAATGCAGTCATTTAATTGAGTTTAAACGTATAATCTATAAAGATGTAAAATGTTCATCATAACTATATCAACTTGGAGAACTTGTCAAGTTTATAATAAAAAATGCAAACTGCTCATCATAACTATATCAACTTGGAGAACATGTCAAGTTTATGATAACAAATGTAATTTAGGAAAGAAAAAAATCAATTATTTGGATTTGAAGTGTAATCCACTTTTGTGTATAGGTGCTATTAATTTTTGGAGTTGATTTTGATTTTTTTGGCAGATTTTTTATGGAATTCGACGATTCAAAAATAGCCAGATCATAACTTTTCATTAATCAAAATCTATTTTTAATTGCAAAAATGGATTCAACGCCCTCCAAAACCCCTCTAGCACACAGATTATGCAATCTTGGCACCATATATCTACAATTCAAAAAATTACAACTTGGAGAAAAATGATCGAAAAACGAGTTAAAAAAAAACAATATCGCCTAATATTTAAACTACGATTTAATTTTTTATATATATGTTATAAAATTTTGGTAGCTTTTATCTATTATTTTAAACTTCATTTATATTATTTAAGCTTAATATCATAAATTATTATTATTATTTCAATCCATATCTTTAAATATAATATAATAGTATTTATTTACATTTAAATAAATTATAGCGACAATTTTAAATTGAAAATTTTCTACAAAGTACATAAAAAAACTTCACAATATAAAAATTGTTATTGTTTATCAAATTAGTCTTGAAAACTATATTTTTGAGTGAAAACAACAAGTAAGTTTTTCATTTTTGGTTGAAAACAACAACTAGCTTAAAAGAGGCATAAGTACTCCTTTCTCAAACCTTCGAGGATTAAAAAATGGTTTTAAATATCATTGAGAAAACAAGTTACAATTAATTTTTATGAACATTCAAACCATTTTTAATGAAGTTATTAGACATTAAAGTTTGGATCTTAAATATTTTATTTATTACCTTGAATGGGGTGTCGGGGACGATAATTGGTTGTGGGCATGCCAGCTAGATGGCACCCCCATAGCTGAAGGTAAACTAAGGAGGAGTATGCGGTCGTAATGACGAGAATTGCCTTCCAAACAGTTCACATGTGATGAGAAATGATGGATGGGATTGGGAGTTAAGTGTTTACAATGAAGGAAAGTGGAAGAAATACCAAGCCCTATCTGTTGAATGATGGCCAAGAGCAGTGATGCTCAAACTGGCAAGTCTTGAGTGCAAAGGAAATTATAGAAATATCTTGGTGGATGCTCAATTGAATGGAAAGGAGTTGGAGGGGATCAAACACTAGCGAGGGTAAGAATCCTAACACTATGTTTGTCGCTCTATTTCATCGGTGGTTGTACTTTCTTTGGGATCAACTCAATCCAAGCAATAAGCGCATACCCAAGCTTAGTGATTTGGAAAGCGATGCTCTCCTCCCCAGTGGCAGTTCCTATTACAAGGGGTATTTCAAGTTCATGGTTTAGCAAGGATATTGGCGAACAAAGGCAAAGGTAACAAGCTGAGGAAGGGAAGAAGTAGTTCATCCTAGTCTCGGGTGCATCAGGAGGTCGAGGAGGCTCATGTTGTTTATATAGAACAAATTCCGGGAGAGGTGAAGGATCAAATAACCAAAGTCGAAGTCTAGGTCAAGTCCGAGAAAGCAGAACTGGACACTGAGTAGATAATTGAGGAAATGAAGACATGGGTGAGGAACACTGACTATACCAGAACAAGAGAGACCAAGTACTATAAGACCCTCACCCTTACTAGAAAATAGATTCACTACTTGATAAGGTTTTGTTGGCTAATCGAGAGTAATGCAATGAAATGCTACTCCAAGTGGATGAAATTCAAGATTACATAAGGCGGGTAATGGACATGCAAAATATCATTCTCGAAGGCATTACTAGTTTCAAGTTTGCTACCCTGGGTTCTTCCTTAGCTCCTGCTTCAGGACCTGTAATAGCTCCGAAGTACTCTCATGGACAAGGTGTTACTCACATAACTATTTCGATGATGAAGTTGAAGACCACTTCAAGTTTTTTGATATCTAGTTTTTTGTTCAATAAATATCATAAGTATGATCTAAGCATAATAAGTATCTCCAAATATAAATTCAGTTATTTACCAATCATGATAGGTCTCTTTAGTTATGGTTTGGAACAAGTTTTTATTTTACGGACAACAAATAAAAGCTTGTTATTTTATCTTTGGTCAAGCTTCCCCTAGAAAATACCCAAACCATTACTCTCTAATATTCAAATTTTGTTTGAAGTAATATAATTTCCTCGAGCTTAAAAGAATTTTATTTATTACTTTATTTTTTTTAAATGTAAGTCTCCCTTCATTTTTGGGTTTGGATACTCCTTTTAAACCAACTTTATGTACACATGTTCAATGAGGAAATTAGGCGAGCGATGAAACAAATCAATGGTTGTGTAATGAAGAATGGAAAAGATGGACAAAGGTATTGTTAGAAAAAACTAAATCAATGGTTGTGTAATGAAGAATGGAAAAGATGGACAAAGGTATTGTTAGAAAAAACTATGTGATGAGAATGAAGATAAGGACGATCTTAATTTGTTAGGGTTAGAAAAAAATATAATATTTAGAGCTAAATAATAAATATAATATTTAATATGAAGGGAATATTGATTGTTTTATAATTATGAAAAAAATAAAATGATTTAAAAACTTTATTTGTTTTTTTATGTAATTTGTATAGTAATGAAGGGATGGTAGGTGTGGATTCATTTTTAATTTCGAAGGAAATTAAGAAATAAGTTTTACTCAAGGGTTAGGAGAAACCAACAATGATTAGGTAAAGGCATTGCCTTTATGAATGTTGGCAATGTTGGGCTCAATGGCCACTCAAATTTGCTCTCTTTAATTTAGTAGTTTGGTTTGTGGTTTGTCTATAGTTCAACAGAATAACCAAAGTTGGTTTCAATGGCACTTATTCATCTTTGATCCCAGCTCTATGGCCTACCTGTTTTATTTCGGCATTGTGGGTCAACTTTGGTCTAGCATTAATAAGCATTGTTTCCCCAACTCTATAACCTGGTTTGGTTTAAGAGCATGTCAAATTGCTTTACTGTATAAAAATAAGTTTAAAATAAGTTTAATTGTTAGCTTAGATAAGGATGAAGGGCCATATGCACTCTGATCACTGCATCCCCTATAAGATCTTGGATCTTAGTAGAGCCAAGATAATAAGTGTTTGCCAAGTAGAAGGTATCCAAGCGACCTTCTCTCATTTTAGTAGGAGAATGGCTAGTAAATCTGAATCTCAAAATACCAGGAATTAAAATATTTTTAAAGACCGTGGCTCATCAAAGGAGTCAAATTGAGAAATTAGAAGCACACGGCAACATGCTTTATGAATTAATATTTGGCCTTACTAAGAGCATACACCCTTTGTCCACTCTCTAAAGGTATTTGTTGGTTTTGCTCAACTTGTGATTAAATACGAGGATGTTGTTCAACAAGAACAAGGAGACATGGTGATTATAAATGCAAAACCAAAGTATAATCTTTAGGCTATCATCAAATAGTGGGCATGTCTTCATCTAATTTTAAAAAAAAATCAAATATATTTTAATAAAGATTTTCTACTATCCTAGTTTGTTAGGAAGTATGTTAGTCAACCTATAGTTTTATCTCTTAGAAAATAAAAATATTAGGAAGTATGTTAGTCAACCTATAACCTATAGTTTTATCTCTTAGAAAATAAAAATATTAAGAAGTATATTAGTCAACTCTATAGTTTTATCTCTTAGAAAATAAAAATATCTCAAATAATAGACACTCATTTTGAAAACATTAATATTTTTTAAGCCATATTTTGATAATTTTTTATACATATATATATTAATTAATTAAAACATATTCAAACTTTCATAAGTTAAAATGTGTTAACATGATGCTTATTCAACCTTATCCAACCTTTCTTTTGATGTGTATTAGTGTTTTAAACAAACAAAAAAATCAAAGAAACATACAAAGTAGAAGCCATGTACATAGGTCTTTTTGTCTCTTTGAAAAGCATTTGGTGATGGAAAGGATGGACAAGGTTGGTTTGGTGGGTAGAAGATTCGAAACGTGTCATGGAGTTCCCACGAATGCGGCAAATGGGCATAAAGATGCTCTTCTACCGGCATCGGACCCATCGCTTCTTTGTAAGTCTGAACATTCAAAGCCCGAGGTGTCTATTTTTTTTAATCTAAGGACTTAGATGATCTTAATTGTTCAATGTTTCGTGGACAATCTACCGAGAGCGAACTCAAGGCCTGATCTCCCTAGCTTAACGTAAGTCTAGAACAAATAGGACAGAACATAAAATACTTTCCTAGATTATATATAAATACAAATGAAAGAGTAGATCGTTTACCTTAGATTTGTAGATCCCTTTCTCCTTCGTTGATCCAATGCTCCAACGCTGCCAGATCGCAAGTAGCTAAACCCCGTTGAACATGTAACAGACCACGAGAAGTGAAAGCATATATCTCATATGATAGATCTAAGTTAACAGTTAAGGAGGAAAACTCTAAACATCATCAAGGAGACAACATTTATGGAAAGCAATTACATTAATTGTATTGGAGAGTGAGGAGTACAATAGAAAAAGGATTACAACCATAGCCTTAACGCTGCAAGCTCCTTTCGACAAGCCATGCTAAAGCTCCTAGAGAGAAGTGAAGGTTCTCCAAGCTAGAGTGTTAGATCTATTGGGCTTGATTTCACCAGCATAAGAATACCATAGACTTCCTCCCTTTGGGATGGGAGTGAGCTTCATTTAAATAGGACTAAGTGGATAGGGTATGGATAGGATAGGTTGAGATATGATAGGAGAGACTTAAGGGATCCTTCCAAGGTGTTAGGAACTGAATGCCAGCTCTCCCAAGAGGTTAGGGATAGGATCCCAAGTCAGCAAGCTTCGAGAAAGGGTTCGAAGGGCTATTTTTTCCTATTAACTAACATCGTCACACTCTGTGATAGAGCAAGCTGCGACGTCGCATGTTGCATGAGTGCAACATGCGACGACCTCTCAAAACCTAGTACAAATGGGTACAAATCCTTCCAGGTCAATTACTCAGTCAAGGTAACTCCAAGGGTGTATACACTGAATCTCATGATGGGAATATTTTAGGTGTAACAGAATGCCCCCAAAAGCATGAAGCTGTTGAAGATAGATAGGTGAAGTGCTTTGATAGAAGGAATGGTAATAGACTTGTCGGACGAAGGACACTGCTGCAGTATAACTGACTCTGAGTACACAGTCTCAAAATGACTCACAACATGGCTGCCAACCAATACAATGCAGATCCATGGTAGTAATGACCGACTGAACACAATCATGGCTACTAGACACAAGCGTAGATCCATGACGAGATGATAACACATCCACGACCAATACAAATGTGGATCCATGTGATATAACTCAATACAAACTCCATCGCAACCTGGGTAAAACATGGCTCCCCAGGGTCTTCAAGCTGAACCTGCAATGATACGAATCTATCCATGTGATTACAAAGGTCTTGACATCGAACATGGTAGAAACCACTTGATTATCGGTCATTGATGTAGCCCATTAACAAGCAGGAAGGAGATCACCATTAATGTCAATGATTCCCAAGGTATCACAGTACATATCACCAAGCGTGAATAAGTGAGTTGAAGTCGAACGCAAGATGAAATCTTTCAATCAAGAGTCAATAATGTAAACTCATGTTGAAAGCGAGGTATCCTGCCATTGAGGAATGCAGGGCCAAGGTACTTGGTTGGTTTCTAGATTCAATCCTCGGATGATGAGTTGATGTCGACAAGGATGAATCCGTTGAAAGAGGGCCATGATGAATCCCCCATTAATTGACACGAAACACGACAAAAGATATGTAGAGTAGATCGGATGGTACAGTGACATGCAAGACTGAATCAGAGTAAACTGTCATGGTGGCGGGTGTACTGACTGCAGATGATAAATGGTGGATGTATTCTTGAACATGGGCATGGCATGACTTGGCAATATTCACATGACGAGTACCATACTAACTCCTAACGCGACTGATGATGGAAGCTTTCTTTGAATGACTCAAAGGAGTAACTAGACTCAGGAAGTAGGTAAAAATCGATGACAAATGGATGATCCAAGTGAAGTATGCAAATGCAGATGAGTGTCATGTTCAAGAACGACTACGTACTGCCACTAACAAAGTGTGTAACATAAAAACCTTCATTTTTCCCCATCATGAATGATGAGTGCCTCATGTGTTTTTTACGAGCTTGATGAGGGTAACCAGATGCTCGGTATAGCTCATCTCATAGATGAGTCCAATCCCAAATATTTTCCGAACCTGGGATAGGAGGGGTTCGTCCCATGGTGGGCCCTTCAATGTAAGAGTTTAACGAGTCCATAGAAGGTAAACTCAGTCGTCATTTCATGTTTAGAGAGTCTGAAAAGAACTAAAGAAGACTCCCACAGTCCTTTTTCGTAAAGTTAGCCTCATCGCCCGAAAAAGGGTAAAAAAACGCGGGAGAGGACTCTTCCAGTCATGATTGGTTGGAGTATACCTTTTTCGTAACTAGTGCCCCCTGGCCCGAAAAAGGGGTAAACTATCACTAGGAAGCCGACCATTCAAATACTTTAACAAGTGTGAACGCGACACGTTCGCTTGGCAATATTTTCATTTTTCGAGAGCTTGAAAAGAGCTTAAAGGTAGACTCCGGGGGGTCTCCTTTTCCGTGGGAGTTTAACGAGCCCGAAAAAGAGATAAATCGCAACTCTGTACTTGTTCTCATAGTTTCAAGAGCACGAGAACAAACTAAGAGTAAGCTTGTCATCATAAAATAATTACAATCTAATCATTGCAAAATAATAACAAAACATTCAAGGGACTTGTCCATACCTGAGATGACCGTTGTAATGCGAGAAACAACACAAAAGATCACTTAACAACTCCTGCATACTTGGAAACTAGGTCAAATAGTCAACCGATATTCCAAATATGATAAAACTATAGCGAATGGCCTAAAAGCATCAAATATTTGAAAAAGAAATATTCTATTTCATTTACAAATAGAAAAATGAGTCAAATATAGTCACCATTGTTTCATTTGCCAATTTGGGAGAAGAAGTGCCAAATTGGAGCTAAAACTTCACTCGCCGATTCCGGGAGTTACGAGCCGCCATTTCACCCACCGTAAAGAGCAGGTAAGCCTAAACTTCATCCAACAAACTTGTAGTGGATTACATTTTTATTTTAGGTCCATTTTTTAGGTTTTTTGATGGATTTGTGGAGGGCTATTGCGCCCTTGGCTCATCACAGTCTGCCCTTTCGGGAACTACGACGAGACCGACTCGGTGCAAGTCCCGAAAACATGGAGTGCGACGTCATCGCACTGTTGTGCAATAGCAAAGTCCAACAGTGGAAACACATACCCCAACCATCAAATCAAACCCAAAAGGTGGACTTCCAGTGGTTGGAGTGAGGCCTAACATTATTTAAATGCCCACTTTGACAGGTTGATAGCAAGAAAACATGGTATTAGAGTGGCGGGAAAGAGAACACGAGGTGGAAGATGTACAAGCCGCCAATGATCCACAATGCATGAATGCTTTGAGAAACTTTGGTTTGCTCAAGTTCTTTGAGATCCAAGGGATGAGGTCCCAAATCCCGCTGTTGTCACATATGCTCCGGTGCTGGGATGCGGCCCAACAACACTTTGTGATCGGTGAGCACATCCTCACTATAGATGTTGAGGAGATATACTTTCTGACCGATTTGTCTCGCAGAGGGGACCCTGTAGTTCTCACTAGATCACGAGCTAGTGATCGCACTGTTGATGACATGGTGACGCAGCATTGTACTGCTCATGCTCGATCCTCTAGTGGGAAGATTCCCATTAGGGATGTTGTAAACCGCCCACTGCATGCCATATTGTTCACTATCACTAGAGTGGCAAGAAGCCAAGCCCCACACATGGCCACTCGGGCTCAGATTCTCTATGCGGAGGAGTGTATGTCACCCAAGATCTTCAATTGGTGCGAGGGTCTCCTTGCAAACATCCGAGCTCAGCTGACCAAGTGTCAGCGGGGAGAGCTCAAACAGTTTGGATATGGATCGATAGTGGTATCGTTCCTCTTGGAGCGGATCCCCCTCTTGCATCCATAGGTACGACTGGATGATAGGGATCTTAGGGATCCTCACATGCTTCGATGGGCAGAGGTGATGGCCCGTCATGGTGGGGGCCCTATCATCAACTTTGGTGTCCAGTTCTTCAGCTAGCTGGAAGGCCAGTTACTCATTGTTGAGGACTACTCGTACGACGACACGGATTTCAGAGAGGATCCCGACTTAGTGCATCAAAGGGTACAACATGGGGAGATATCAGTAAGAACAAAACCCCTGTATTTTTTAGTTTTGTATATTTATGATTTTTTTTTGTTTTGTTGTAGTTGTAGTGCTGACAAGTATATAACATGTGTGTGCAGATGTGGGTCCCATATGGCCCATAGGAGTCTCTCTTTTGGCGAGGAGAGATAGAGGTGGGGAAGCAGTTGTGCCCCTAGGTGCTCATGCAGCCATCGTAGAGATGGAGGACGTACACAAGAACTTGTCCTAGCTGACAGTGGATGTTTCTTAGCCAGCAGTAGATGACTTACCGAGACCTATGCAGAGATTTGGAGTTGGAGCGTCTGTGCGCTTCAATGGCTTACTCTGCAAGGTAGCGAGGATTGTGGAGTGCTTCCATTCTCAATGACAGAGAGCTGTACGTCCTAGGGATGTACGAGCTAGGCGTCAGGCCTGATGACGTTATTATACTTGTACTGGGAACTTAGAGGACTCAAATTTTGTACTACTGAAAGCTACGAGGCTTCAGATTTTGTAGAGACTTACTGAAAGCCATCGTGCTTCAGATTTTTGTACCAGCACTACTTTTGATGATATATATATATATAAAGACATTCCCGACGATTTATACATTATGTGTTTCAAAAATGATGAATGATGTGATCTTGTTCATATGCTTTGCTTTTTATACAGTGCATTATTTACATGTCGTGAATGCTTTTACATATTATGAGTCTTATGTGTGTGCGATGTACCAATCTAGAATAAAGTTGGACATCGAGTCAACAACTGTGTTTAACTCTCGTGGAATGTGCAAGTATTGAATGGATTCAAATGACCTTTCCAGGAGACATACTCATCTAAAGAGACGGAGTAGGGTAGGATCACGGATAGCGTAAATTCGGTTAAGATGGGAAATCACTAATTGAGAATCCATGTGGATGACAATGTGGTTCATACCCAAGGAAACAACATCGATTAGGGTTCCAATTACCGCCTGATATTCTGCGGAATTGTTGGTTGCAAATCCAAGGCAACTTCCTCCTGAGCTAATGAGCTCACCTGTTGGGGAATACAGTACCCAGGCTACCGAGGCAAGGTTATGAGTATGCCGGCTGGCGCCGTTCGCGAATCCGAAGCACGTTGCCATCTGCACACGTAAACAAAACATGGTATAAGAAGTGGAAACAAGATCTAAAGACACTAAAAAAATAATGCGTCACACCACACAAAAACACACAAACACACCATGTACAGTATATACAAAAAATTCTATACATGACAGGTTCAGGCATAGTACCTCTTCAGGTAAAACCCATTATGGGGTTCATCCAAAGATATTCCGTCATAATCTTCAAGCTTGTAAGCTCGCTTTTCCAAAACACGTTTGACAATGTAAGGTCCATGCCACATGGACTCGAACTTTCCTGCTCCTAGTTTGTCATGTTTCTAGTCGTATGTGAGGACCAGGTCACCCTCGTTGAAGATACGAGGTTCAATTGACTTGTCGTATTGAGATTTGACGCGTTTCTTGTGTGTTTCGTTAGCAAGAGAAGCATCTCGACGAGACTCGTCAAGTTTTTATAAGTACAGGAAACGTTCTTCCTCGGCAGTAGTGTTAGGAAGAAGTTCGACAACGAGTTGTAGAGACGGGATTTCACACTTTATAGGCAGGACAACCTCCAATCCATACACCGATTGGAAAGGAGTGAAACCCGTGGCGGTTTTAACGGAAGTTTTGTAGGCCCATAATGCTGAAAAGAGCATATTATGCCAGTTGGACTTATGCGTACCTACCATCCTTTGGACCATAGTTTTCAAGACCTTGTTCATGGCCTCGACTTGCCCATTGGACTGTGGGTAGTAGGGTGTTGAGTTTTCATGGCGAAAACCCAATCTATTGCTCAGTTCATCAACCATATGGTTCTGAAAGTGGGAACCATGATTGGTGACTATCGCTTGAGGAGCTCCAAACCGCGCTATTACATGATTGAACATGAAGAGTGCGGTGGTTTTGCCATCATTTTGGTATGCCAGGCATTGCCTCGGCCCACTTTGTGAAGTAATCCACAGCCACAATGATGTAACTATGCCCCTCGACCGAGGTAGGCTTACAATGCATAAAATCGGTACCCCATTTTGCGAAGGGTCCCACGGCAATAACCGGGTGTAACGGGGCGGGATGGGTGCGCTTTTTCGTACGGAAGTGTTGACATGGAGGACATCGTTTTACGGCCTGAATACAATCTTTGAAGATAGTAGGCCAATAATATCCTGCGCGCAAAATCTTCTGGGCTGTAGCCATCCCAGAGAGATGACCGCCACATGCTCCAGCGTGACAGTCATTCAGAACGCGTTCATCCTCATTGTGAGTTAGACAACGTCGAAGAATTGAATCGACGCCACGACGGTACAAAGTATCACTGATGATCAGATAATACTTCGCATGGTGACGTATTCTACGACAGTCTTCACGAGACAGTTGGGGGCTGAAGTGTTGGGTTTGAAGATATAACGTAATATCTCCATACCACGGATCAGTCGTACTGATGAGAAACAATGATTCATCCGGAAAAGAGTCATTGTGCTCGACTTCTACATCAGGACGGGGAAGGTCACAAATAAGCTCAGCAAACACCAAAGACTTCTTAGACTTAGCTTTCTCGAAAAGAAGGTTGAATTCTTACAGTATCACGATCCAGCGTGAATACTTGCCCCCAAGCACCTGACGTGTAAGTACGTGGTACATGGGGTTCGAGTCTGTGATGATGGTGGTGGTGCGGAGCAAGATGTAGTGCCTGAACTTTTGGACGGCTATGATTGCCGTGAAAGCAAGTTTTTCGACATGTGAATATCTAGTTTCAGTGTTGGTGAGACCCTTACTCGCATAGTATATTACATGTTCATGGGCGTTTTGATCCTCCTGTACCAAGACCATGGCGATGGTAGCAGAAGCATTGATATATAGGATGTAATCTCGGTAATAGTTGGGTGGTTGGAGCACCGGGGCATGCGTGATGGCATGTTTAATGCTATCAAAGGATTTTTGAGCTTGATCGTCCCAAATGAATGGGACGTCCTTCTTAAGCAATTTCATATACCCCTAAGTCTTCTCCACGAAGCTACAAACAAAACGCCTTAAATAAGTCACCTTCCCTTGGAGACTTTGAAGTTCCGTCACATCGGTTGGAGGTGGTAGGTTGACGATGGCCTCCACCTTTCAGGGATCGATGCGGGTCCCATCCTTCGAGACTATGAATCCTAAGAGGCGTACGGAATCAACGCAAAAGATACACTTATGAGGATTCAGACGGATATTGTACCGTCTGCATCTGAGGAAAATGGCCGTCATATGGTCCATGTGGAACTCACGCTGCTTTGAATGAGCAGGGAGATCACCCAGGTAAGGTTCCACAAAGTCCTTAATGTCATGGAAGGCATACGACATGGCCCGCTAGAACGTGGCGCCGATGTTTTTAAGGCAAAACGGGAGTTTACGGTATGCAAACGTCCCCCAAGGATAGATGAAAGCCATCTTGTGTTGGTCGGCTGGGTTGATCTCAATCTGGTTGTAACCAGAAAAGCCATCCATGAATGAAAAGATGACGCTTCCGACACAATTGTCGATAATCTGGTCAATGAATGGGGTTGGGTAATTGTCCTTTGGACAAGCCTTGTTAAGGTCCCGATAATCGACACAGACGTGAATGGTACCCTGCTTTTTGTTTACAGGGATGACGTTTGAGACCCAATCCGTCAACGGGACAAGATAGATGAAGCTATCCTTTAAGAGCTTTTCAATCTCTACCTTGATTGCTGTAGTCTTCCGGGGGTGTACCGGTCGCAACATTTTACGTACAGGTTTGATGTTGGGATAGGTTTTTATTTCATGAGAAACAATCGCGGGGTCTATCCCAGTCATCTCCTCATAGGACCAAGGGAATACGTCTCGAAATCGCTTGAATAAGGCCGTACCAATAGCTATTTCTTCAGGGGAACACTTTTGGCCTATGCGAATGTGTTCCACTACACCAGGTTTTACCGAAATGTTTAGTGGGGTGGTAGGATCAATGTTGGCCAAGTTGCCCTCAGTGTCTGAAAGACATGCAAGTATGGGGGAATGAGGGAACAGGTAGATATCCGGTGAAAAGATGGTGCTAATGTTGTCCTCTATGTACTCCAAAGGAGGAAGAAAAGACGACCTATGGTGAAGGTCATCCCACGGACCGTCATCAACATTCATAACTTCCATGATGGACTCGTTTGAATGAAAAGTTCAAAGTAAGAGATTAGGTAGAGATGATGTCGGTCATAGAGAACAGGATGGGGAGGCCATAGTTAAGTGGTCCTCTGGTGCTGATTAGATAGCCTCGTAAATGCGTTCAGCGGGTGAAAGAGGCATTGCGTTTCCAATCAGGTGTGTCATGGCTTCGTCCGGTACAAGCCAATTATTAGTGGAGTAAGATGAAATCTCTGTGGAGATCATATTCAAGGAGGCAACATGATTAGGGGGGTTCGAAGTCGGAAAAACACCAATGAGAGATGAATCTTTCAAAAGGCCAACCCCTATAGTCTCATACTATTTTGACGTCTGTCCAATGGAAGGAACATGGTCACTAGGATGAGTAGTAGTGTCCGGTGTGCTAAAATATAATTGGTCAATAGTAACAATTCATCCTTGATGGGGGAATTGTACTACACAGAAGACTGAAGAGGCTACCGCCTGCATGGCGTAAAACCAATTGCGACCAAGCAAGAGATTATAATCTATCAGGGCCGAGACCACTTCCACATTAATGGTTACGGTCTTTTCGCCCAACTCAACAGTGAGAGCTTGTAGGATCCCATGAGGTTGAAAGCCATGCCCGTCGAATGCTTTCAATGTGGTAGGAGAACAATTCATTCGCGAGAGTCGATGGATCTCCAACAGGCGATCGACATGACAGAAGTAGATGCGCCTTCATCCAAAAGGGTACGATGGACACTTTTCCCAGCAATGTTTGCAGCTACTTGGAATGCGAGCTGGTGGGAAAGCCTCGGCTTGAAGTAGTCAAGTCGGAACATGATGGTATTTGAAGAATCATGGTCAACTGCACCGATTGCTACAAGGAGAGTTTTGCGTTGATTAGGACAATTCTACAAAACTTCCAGTGTGGACATGGCACAAGGAGCTTGTGCCAAGTCCTCGATGATATTGTAATTCTGTGCTGCCCGAGCATTAGGATTGAAAACAACTTTTTGAATCGTGCTCTTGGGCGGTCACAATATTGAATCTAAGGACGGCTTCTCAATGGTGAGAGAAGCTGATGGTACAGTGACATCAGGTAAAGAGTTGGAAGCTTTTTTAGTATTACTTCCAGTAGGTTCTTTCGAAGGGACCGAGTCGTATGATCGCGAGCGAGTGTTCAAACTGATCGTCTCGTTACGCACCATGAGAACATGCGCGGTATTGGATGGTTCCCCGTAGGCTGGGGGAGGTTGAGCAATCATCTGCTGGTTTTGAGTGGGAAACAGATCATTGAGAACTGCGGGAGTTGGTTTACCCCTAAGAAACTTTTGAACTTCGTCTCTATGGGGACATTCTTTGGAGAAGTGATCATCTCCGCATAGTAGACAAGGATACTTTAACTTCCGTTTCTGTTTTGTATCGTCAAGAGAGCTCTTTTGTTCCTGCTGGGCGGAAGACTTCATGGGTTTCCCCTTGTTCTTCTTCTTGCCACCGAACTTCTGAGATGAAGCTGATTGGACAGAATTCACCTCTTCAGTTACAACAGGGGCGGTCGATTTGGTGGTGCTGTGGCCAGCCTGAATTGGTAATGGGGAGGAACCATGAAGGTTCGACGATCCAACAATGTTAGAAGCAAACTGGGCGTTAAGGGATCCAATGATTCCATCAGTTTGGGGTCCCTTAGGAGGTTTCGTGGGGTCATAAGTGTCGGCGGGTGTGTCGGGAAGAATCTCGAACAACGTGCTCGATTGAGCATAGACCAAGTCTAGGTAATGGGCACGAGCGATAGCTTGTTCTTCAGTGACATCACTGCCCATGGAAACATCTCGAGCTATGTGAGGGATGAGAGACTTTGTAAACCAATTTGCTAGGAGTTGGTCTAGAATGGGAGCCTTAATCAAACGTCTTCTCCTTTGCCACTCATGTATATGAGTAGCGGTATTCTGGTGAAGAGAGGTGAGAAGGTCCTTACCAGTCTCATACCGTATAGGCAGTTGTAAGTGGGTCAAAAAGTTCATAGCAAGAGACCCGAAATCATGAAAAGAATGAGGTGGTAATTCAATGTACCACTTGGCAGCCGAACCGGTGAGAGTCCGTTGGAATAATCTCAGACGGATCGAGTCGTCCATCAGAGAGTTGGATGAACACCATAAATGATATGTCATCACATGGTGCTTAGGATCCTCATCCAGCTTACCATCAAACTTAGGGATATTCGAAGGAAGTTTCATCGGAATTGGTGGCTAGTTAGTTTTATGGTAAATGGGGTCGTTCGTCAGTCGAGATAGATCAGGTAGGTCCAAAGTAGCCAGAAAGGGCAGCTGTTGATTAGGTTGCGGGTACTGGTAGTACTGATAAGGCATATAAGGACTGGTAGGACCTCGTATCAACTGATTAAAGGGTGACCACGGAGGAAATTGATCGTAGGGGGGTGTGCCGCCCGAACTGTAAGGGGGTCCGCCACCATAAGGTGGTCCATTCCAATAAGGTGGGGTTCCACCTCCACCACCGAGAGGAGGTGGAGGTCCGTCACCACCGCCGGGGGGAGGTGGGGGTCCATAACCATAATAAGGTGGCCCGCCACCGGCTCCGCCTGGCAGGGGTGGTGGACCACCTCCGTCGCCAGAAGGATGGGGGCCCCCACCACCTCCACCGCCGGAAGGGTGAGGGTCTCCACCACCACCACCGCCACCATAATAATTAGATCCGCCACCACCTCCGCCTGGAGGGAGTGCTGGACCACCTCCACCGCTCGAAGGGAAATGTCCTCCCCCACCATAATAGGGTGGTCCTTCGCCGCCTCCTCCTAGGGGGGTGGTGGACCATTCTCTCTACCGTCGGAGGGGTGGGGGTTGTTATTGCTAGAATGAGTTGGACCTACGCTAGAAGGGAGAGGTCCGCCTCCTCCAAATTTGGGTGGGGGCCCACTGCCTTCGATAGGAGGTGGGGGTGGAATGATTGGGGGTGGTGGTGCTTGAGGGATAGTTGGTTGGGATCCATGTTGTAAAACAGGTTGTTGCCCCCATAGAGTGTATGGGTTTCCGGGATAGGGTATCTTGTATGGTGCGTTTCCAGGATTAGATTGACCCGACGCAGGGTTAATGGAACCTGGATACGCTTGATTCCATGGGGGTTGAGTTACATTGGATGGCCCCCAACATGAGATAATCCCATGGTGGATGGTCTAGTGGGTTGGGAAGGTCCAACGGGAGGTCCGTTGGGGATTCCACCGCCTATGTTGTGGTTAGGACGTGGGGGTTTCCCCCCAGCCACAATGGGCTGACCACTAAACAAAGGTTGAACCAACATAGGTTGTTGACTAGCTACTGTAGTAGTAACGTTACCAATGAGATTATCTGGGAGAATGGAGTATCCTCCCCTCGAATTTTGAGGTGGGGGAGGAATTGGTAAAGTAACCGTGGCAGTGACAGGTGTGTTGGACTGTTGTTGTTCAACAGGTTGGGTAGTAGGAAGTACTGGACTGGTCTCTTGTCTAGGAGATACATGTGCAGGGATGGATGGTTGACCAGTTTCAGTAGTGGTCGCGTGTTGTGTGGATGATTCCAGTGACTCGAAAGATAAAGAACGACCTAGGATTGGTCGGTTGTCGAACCTTATTTGAAAGTTCCGACTTCGAAACTCCTCACCCATGGCACATAAACGAGCCAATTGCTCGTGATAAGGTGTCAAGCGGTCGTCAGGACTAGCCTGATTGGGTGGGGGTGCAACGGCAAAATGGGCCACTGGGTGACCGATAGAAGATGTCCAATAAGATGCTGAAGGACCAACAACTGCTGTGGGGTCGCCCTGGGGTTGATTTATCCGTTCCAATGATCCAGGCTCTCCCGGTATAACGGGAGGGGAGTCTTGTGAAGTGGGAATTTGTGCTTCTTCATCCTGCCAGGGATGAGAGGCAGGTGAATTTGGAGGAGTATGTGGAAACAAATGTCTTCCAATATTCAAAGTGGGGTTTTCCACTTCTTGTGACCCGACCTTGGCTTGAGGATCCATCCTTGCCCTCGAAATTACCTCCTGGTTAAGGGGATATTCGGGTGGAAAATTTTGGATTCTACGAGACCTTCTCCAAGGAAAGTCAGCCAGAGTGACTGAAACAAAAATTTTCTCCTAAGGCAAGCTAAAAGAAAAGCAAACCAGATAAAACCCTACGCAAACTAAGGCAACAAGCAGACTTATGTGATAGAGTGGATTCAAAGTCTGGAACCTCACGGGATTATCAAGGCATCGCAAATCGCTATATACTGTAGGGTCCAAAAATATGACGTGACAAGGAGGATTGGGACCGTACCCTTGCCTGCATACCTGATTACTTGGACAGTATGTGCGTGCTAATCTCCCCGAGTGCTGCTCTCGGTGTATTGCTTTGCCAAGACGACCAAATGGTTAACTCAGTTGGTTTTAGAAGTCCTAGTGGTGTCTCCCGATATACGCAAGGTACGTGGGAGCTCAAATCCATAGTGGTGCTGTCTAATGCACAACTGTTCGGAAAGAGACCTTTCGATATACTACCGAGTACGTGATACACCCTTCGATATACGCCAAGTACGGATTATGGTACTTGGTGGGTACGTGAAGGAGCTCGATATACCGATAAGTATGTGGAAGACTACAATACCCCCGGGATACAGTGCTGGAAAATAATGACAGCTGCCACGCTTAACGACGCCGGAACACATCTCTAACTTACACACAAGTTGCTAAAAATTTTACCTAGTTCTACCGTTAATTTTATCTGGATGGTTAGGTGAATGCATGAGGTGAGTACATAATCAGAAACATAATGCAAGGCCTAGCTACATGCACAAAATATGCCTTTTCTTTCGATGAATGCTACCTATGGGAGGGAGAAAACTTTTTCTTTCCAACAATCTTACCAAAGCAAATGCAATAATTCCCAGTTCAAACAAGTTTGACTATAAAAGCATTCTTTTCATTTTTGTGCGAAACGCAAAAAATCACAACACTACTAATCCAAATCACAACATTTTTTCCTTTTCTTTTCCTTTTCAAAATGAAAATGATGCTAGGTAATGAAAAGAGAGAGTTCTAAGATGAAGTATGCAAGTTTTTCAATTTCACTTTCAATGGCCTAAAAGCAATGAAAATAAAAAATGCATCTACCTTTCCTTAGCATGGAACTAATTTTGCAAAAACTGAAATATACTTTGGATTTTTCGAGAAAATGAGAAGCTCATAATTCAAGAAAAACACAAGCGATCACACATTCATCCAATTTTTCCAAAAGATGCATAAGCAAAACATTCCAATGCATGAACAATTTTCTTCAACAATGCTTGAGAAATGATGGGAAAGAAGCACTTTTAACTTTTCAATGGATGCATCAAAAGATTAACTTGATAACAACTACGCTTTCAGATGTAAATGACTGAAAAGAAAACACTACTTGCAGCACTCAGTACACTCATAAAACTCAAGAAAGGATGAGCACTTAATCAGGCTGTAAGACACACGAGACTCAAAATCAAACAGTAGCAAGCAAACCAAGCAAGCAAAGCTCAAAAAATAATGTAAATGAGGCTTGGGAGCTGATCTAATGCAGTAACCAGATCAGGTAAGGAGAGGAGAGAATGCAAGGGTGAGCGAATGAAGGTGGGGGAGACAAGAGTATCCACCATTACCGGTTCTCAGACTCGTCCAAGACGGAACCCAAAATCAATCCAAACAAAACCAAACACTCAACACACAAATCAAAGATGGGATCTCTGGCTGGATCTTGCAGCACAGAGGGAGTTCATACAGCAAACCAAAGCTCAGATTAACAAATGGAGAGGAGATGCTTGCATGCCAAACTCGACAAATCAGCGCACTCTGTGATTGTACACAGTGCGACGTCGCAGTTCACCAATACGGGGAGTGCGACGGTGTCGCAGTATGCCAATTAAAGGACTGCGACGAGAGACTAACAGGAAAAGAACATAGACCAGAAATGACACAGTGTCGCTCTGTTTTCACTAACCAGGTGCGATAGGCGAGGTCTAAGTTCAAAAATGAATCAAATCTCCAAGCAATGAACTATAAAATGGTTTGAAAATGAGTAGTACAAACTCATAGGAAGCAGATCAGAGTCTTCAAGATGAAGATTTGATAGTGAAATTAACTCAAGAAGCAAATGACAAATAAAAGGCTTGTGTCAAGCAATCAACTGAAAATGACTCCTAGATTGACAACTACAGAACAAGAAGTATTCCCCAGTATGGTCGCCAGATTTGTTTCGTGGACAATCTACCGAGAGCGGGCTCAAGGCCTAATCTCCCTAGCTTAACGCAAGTCTAGAACAAATAGGATAGAACATAAAATACTTTCCTAGATCATATAGAAATACAAATGAAAGAGTAGATCATTTACCTTAGATTTGTAGATCCCTTTCTCCTTCATTGATCCAATGCTCAAGCGCTGCCAGATCGTAAGTAGCTAAACCCTGTTGAACATGTAACAGACCACGAGAAGTGAAAGCATATATCTCATATGATAGATCTAAGTTAATAGTTAAGGAGGAAAACTCTAAACATCATCAAGGAGACAACATTTATGGAAAGCAATTACATTAACTGTATTGAAGAGTGAGGAGTACAATAGAAAAGAGGATTACAACCATAGCCTTAACTCTACAAGCTCCTTTCGACAAGCCATGCCAAAGTTCCTAGAGAGAAGTGAAGGTTCTTCAAGCTAGAGTGTTAGATCTATTAGGCTTGATTTCACCAGCATAAGAATACCATAGAATTCCTCCCTTTGGGATGGGAGTGAGCTTCATTTAAATAGGACTAAGTGGATAGGGTATGGATAGGATAGGTTGAAATATGATAGGAGAGACTTAAGGGATCCTTCCAAGGTGTTAGGAATCGAATGCCAGCTCTCCCAAGAGGTTAGGGACAGGGTCCCAAGTCAGCAAGCTTCGAGAAAGGGCTCGAAGGGCTATTTTTGCCTATTAACTGACATCGTCGCACTCTGTAATAGAGCAAGCTGTGATGTCGCATGTTGCATGAGTGCAACCTGTGACGACCTCTCAAAACCTAGTACACATGGGTACAAATCCTTCCAAGTCAATTACTCAGTCAAGGTAACTCCAAGGGTGTATACACTGAATCTCATGATGGGAAGATTTTAGGTGTAATATCAAACGTGTGTATTACGGGGGGCGATAGTTGTTTCTTTGATCTAGTTAGATGGGGCATTGGCACCATGGGTAAGGAGGCTTAGGGTCCCCCGAGAAATGATTTAGCAATCATTCCTTTAAATCCTCCTCTCTCTTTGGAAGAGGAATGCTCGGAGAAGATCCTTCTGTTAAATAGGAACTCGGTTAAGAATTATGTGGTTCTAGATGTTGTTGTGGGTTTAGGTTTTATTGATAATATCCCTGTGATCTCTGAGGTTGTGGCGCGGGATCCCTTGTTTGGGAATTCGAGTGGTGTGTCCGACTTGTTCGAGGAGTATTTGGAAATGGGGCTTCCTCCTTACTCTATAGCACAAATGAGGAGGAGGATGCAGTGTTAACAACCCTTGTCCATAGCTATAAAAATGTCTTGAAGAAAACCCCCCTCCAAGTATTTTATGGGTCTATCCCTGAACCGAAATCTGAGTGTATTGAATCTAGAATCAATCCAGACAACCTCAATACAAATTCGGTACAAGTGGGTGTTGGTAATAGTGGGCGCAAAGGAAAAAAGGAGTTAAAGGGGTCGGTACATGGTGGTTTAGCAAAACCCTTGTGTCCTCTTCTGCTTGTTCTGTTGAGCAGAGGCTTGTTGGTGTTGCATGAATAGACTTTCATGTGGGAATCTATAATGGAGGTTTATGGGCACTTAGAGCACAAAAGGAAATGGCACGATTACCCAAATGATCATTGGCTCCTTAAATGTGAGGGGACTAGGAGGGCATCCCAAGAAACTAGCTCTTCGAAGACTATTTTGAATTGCTTCACCCTGATGTGGTTTTGTTTCAAGAAACAATGTTGAGTGGAGAAAGGGCATGAGAAATATGCACAAAATTTTTGTGGGATGGGAAATGTGATCCGTAGATTCTATTGGATAGTTTGGTGGCCAATTTGTTGGAATATTCTCACCATCATTTTTTATATTTGCATGCCTGCATGCATCCAGACATCATGCATGCATCTGCATGCATCTAGTCATCAGTATGGTAGTCTCCCCATCACCTGGAGCCTATGTTCATCCCCCTAGAGCTTGTTTTTAGCCCTCGGGAGCCCTCCTACCTACCTAGTGTGCCTTGTTTTCCTCATCTGGAAGACTAATGCGCCCTACTACACTACTTGGATCACTAACAGTTAGTTGCAACATTTATTGACTACTTTATTCATTTATTGCTCAGTTTAACTACCTGTAGCTTCCAGTTGTCTGTATTGGAGTGCCACTTGACCTACTGACAGCCTCATCAGCCTCATGCGCCCTCCTTGGAGTCTCCATCCCTTGATTTGTGCTCACATGACTCAGTTAGACTCAGTTAGACTGACTTTTGACTATTTGTGACTACTACCACCGATTGGATGATGTCTCCAATGCTATCCAAGCCACACATTGAGGATAATTCGAATGACCTTAGGAGACATTCGAATCCATTTGATTGTATTCAGTTATTATTCACTTTTCACAGTGCCATCTTACAACTGATGTATGATACAACCGTTTTTTTCATTTCTTGTGTTAATGAGTGATTATTGATTCAACAATTCTTCTTCTCTTCTCTGCTATTCTTGAGTGAGTTTTAGTGAGGTTTTCTCTAGCTGTGTGATCTATCCTGTAAAATATCACACTATTGTCCACATGGAATCCCCGAGTTGCTAATCTAGTTCCTTACATGACCTCTGCAGAAATTTTATTGGAAGGGGTAGTCAAGGATATTAATCACCACATGAGATACTTAATTGTTATGGGCCATATCATAACAGACTCGAATTCTAGAATGATGTTATGGAGATTGGCATTTTGAAGGACCCTCGTATACTCCTAGCAGGTGATCGAAATTTTATCGTCTTTGCGAAAGAAGTCTGGGGTTCACGGGCTCAACTAGATCCCTTGTCTAATTTTTTTAGAGATATTATTCATGAGGCAAATCTTATTGATGTATATCCAAGTCCTTTCACCCCCACCCGGCGTAATGGTAGATCTAGGGGAGAATAGATTGAAAAAAGATTAGATAGATTTCTAATTGTGGTGGACTTGGTCGATAATGTGGGAAGGTTTCAATCTTGGATAGTAAATTCATTGATCTCCGACCATATGACAATGGTTTTGCAAGTGGAGTCAGGTATGGACATGCCAAAATACTAGTTCAAACTTAACCATTCCTGGTTAGAAGAGGAAGAGATAAAATAGTTAATTAGAGACATTCAGTTGACATTCGAAGTAGAACCAAGGGTTTTGAGGATGGATGCTTGGTTTCAAAGCTGAAAGACATTAAAAAAGCGGTAATAAACTGGGAAAAAAGGAATAAAAAATCCTTAAAGGAAGAAATGTTGGAAATTGAACGGAGGATTGAGGAGGTCTGCGCCTCAAATGATTCAAACATTCTCTCGGATCAGGAAAATCTTACGTTGTGGCAATATAATTAAGAAGGGAAGTTACAAATTTTGAAGTTGGAGGATGAGGCTTGGAGATTAAAGAGTAGGGTAATATAGATATCTCAAGGTGATCGGAATACAACCTTTTTTCATCGGTATACAGAGCACAAAAGAAATGTTAGTCGGATTTGGGAATTGAGAGATTCTGAAGTGGGTCTTCTTAATACCCAAAAAGACTTTGAAGAAGGGGATGCAAAAAAATTTCAGAATACTTTCAAATATCCCGGTAATAATCCTATTGTAAGACAGTTAGAAGTTGTCCGATATTTTACGTGTTACTTATATCAAGAGGAAGGAAAGAAAGTAGTTGACCTGGTATCCTTGGAAGAAGGTAGGAAGATTTTAAATGGGTTTGCAAAATCTAAGAGTCTGGGACCAGATGAGTGGGATGTCAAATTCTTTTTAGAATTCTATGACCTGGTGGGACCATATTTGCTAGTTGTTGATGAATATTCAAGATTAAATGGTTATGTTAGTGGGGATCTGAATGCTATGTTCATTTCCTTAATTCCAAAAAGAATCAACTCTACTTCTTTCAATGATTTCCATCCAATTTCACTTTGTGATTTGATATATAAGGTCATATCTAAGGTGATAGCTAATCTTATTAAGTCAGACCTATCAAAGTTCATATCCAAGGAACATTTTGGTTTTCTCAAGAATAGACAAATTCTAGATGCTATTGGAGTGGCTCAGGAATGCTTTCACTCCATTAAGGTGAAGAAATTAAAGGCAACGGTATTAAAAGTAGATATTGTTAAGGCTTATGCTAGGGTAAGTTGGAGCTTCCTTAGACTAGTGTTATTGCAATATTGGTATGAGTTTTGAAGCTACTAACTGGATAATGGGACGCATAACCTCGACAAACTTTGTTGTATTAGCGAATGGTGTAGCCTCCAATTTTTTTAGAATCTCTTGAGGCTTACAACAAGGTTTGCCTTTGTCTCCATTGTTATTTTTGTTAGTAATTGAAGGTTTGAGTCTCCTAATTAAAAAAGCAATAGTGGAGGGCAAGTTGGTAGGAGTTAAAATATTTGATGCATTAAGGATACCACATTTGTTTTTTCTAGATGATGTTTTTCTTTTTGGTAAAGGCATTATAGGTGAATGGAAGGTTTTCAAGGAATGTATGGATACCTTTGGTGAAGCTACATGAATGCATGCTAGTGTAGAAAAGTATGATATTTTGAAATTTAGGACATGGAACGAGTTTGAGGGATAACTTCAGCAGATTCTCCCTTTCAAGGTAGAACCAATTGAGAAAGGACTAAAATATCTAGGTTATTTTTTGAAACCAAATAGCTACATGAAAAGAAATTGGATGCAGTTGTTAAAGAAGGTAGAAAAAATATTGGATAATTGGTGCTAACGTGGGTTGTCATTGAATGGCAGACTAATACTTATCAAATTGGTACTAGAGAACATCCCTGTCTACTAGTTATCGCTAGAAAAAATCCCTAAATCTATTTTGGAAAAGATCAGGCAGAGGTGTTTCAGCTTTTTATGGTCTAGAAATGAGAATCAAAAGAAATTTCACCTGGTGGGTTGGGATAGAATTTCCCGACCAATAGGTATGGGGGACTGGGGGATCAAGAATATTTTTGAATTTGGGAAAGCTCTAGCAACTAAGAGTATTTAGAGACGTCTCTTTTCTGGTGGCCTATAGAGTGTCATTATGAAGGAAAAATACATGCCCTTTGGCTCAGTTGTTGATTGGCTACGTCAAGATCATAAAAATTTTGTGGGCTGCTTGAATATTTGGCGTAGCCTCTTAAAGTTTGTTGATGTAGTGACCGACTAGTTGGCCTGGAAGCCTGGAAACGGTTTAAATATCAAAGTGGGAGAGGATCCATTCGTTGGAGGTGTTAATTATTTTTCTTTATCTGATAATTTAATAACAGAGTTTAGGGAAAAGGGAATTTTCTTTTTAGCTTAGGTATATGGCATAGAAGCAGCTATTTAGGGGTGTCAAAGATGGAAATTAGTTAATATGGTCCACACGAATGAAATAGTGCAACCTCAATGAAGGGATTCAATCCAAAAGACAAGTTGATGTCCTTCACTTGCACCATATACCACTTTGTTGAATGGTTGAGAAATTTAAAGGATCTTATCCCTTCACAACCTTTAGAGTTTCCAGCACTTGGAAGCAACAATAAAGACCTCAAGCAATTCAATCTCCTCCTAATATTGAGGATTCAAATCGACCAGGAAGGAAAACAATATCTTGGAACAACATGCAAAAAAAGAGTTGTTTGAGGGACATATCCCACAAATCAAGGGATTGATTAGATGGACTAGATAATACTCTTTTCAAGTACAAATAGAGAATAGTTGATACAATATTGCAGTTAGTAATGTTATTGTACTTTCCTTGATGCTAAGCTAAGTTCGAATTGTAGTCAAAAGGTAGAATTACGCCCTTGTGTCACATGACAATTTCTAAATAAAGTACACAGAGTTTGTTTAACTTTTATGCGTTTGAGTTTCTCTAAGGGTTCCAAAAATTTCTTGATTAGGTCCCACTCAAGGAAACACCTTAGGAACCCATGTCATCATTTTATTCCTTGTCTTTTAATTCTATTTTGAAAGTAGACAAACTTCTATTGAAAACATAGTAATAGTTTGTATTTAGTTTATTTCATGTATATCTTTGAACAACAATTTCAATTCATGGCTTTGTTTGATTACCTTTAAATTACAATGTTCAATACCTTGATGTCAATCCTAAGAATCAAGCATATAATAGCTAGTGTTGTAAGGATTGACTAATCTAGTAACAACATAGAGTAATTTGGTTCAAGAAACCTTCTCATTTATCTCATCCAAGAGGTAGTAACCCTTTACCTTCACATGTTCTTTCGTATATTGTTAGAACAAATAGGATTGGAATTCATTGTTCCAAGTGCACGCATAATGAATTAGAATGAGTATCAAAGTAGAACATTTGCTTTATCACAATCTTCATTAGAATCAATAGTTCAAATTTAACCTTTATAATTTGCATACACAGTGCACAACACCTCATAAATTTACATAATCCCTAGGTTAATAATTAAAGTGAAGTTAAGGAATTAATAATATATATATATTCTTTGGCCACCATGTGCATGTTTCATAATCATATTATCATAAAGAAACTAGGCATGTTAGTATATTCTAGGGACAAGATCATAAATAATTCTCACCTCCATTTACATTCATATGTTCTTGCCCAAGAGATCCACACATTATCCCTTACCTTTGTTATATGAGACAAACAACCTCCATAATGACCAACTAAAGATTAGTCAATAGAACGTCCTTCCTTTATTAAAATCTCAGTTGTTATTGACACTTATCAATCAAATGGATGTCATGGGTGTCTGCATAGTAGATTGTTCTTTGCCCTTGTGTCCATGAAAACTTCTTAGATGCAAAAATATCAAGACCATAAATCCTACTTTATGATGTTGTGTCATTTCTTTGCTCAGACAATGGCCCTTCCCTTTGTTTGGTATACTAATAATCAATTTGCTTCCTTAGTCACCGAGCATATATTTTTCATACTCAGCAAGCAAAGGAACATAGTAATTATCCTTTTCTCCCTTCCTTATACATAACCAATTTCTCAATTTTTCTCCTTAACAATGAGTTTTTTCCATAGATTTAGGGACCATGAAAATATTTACCATTTTAGTGGAAGAAGGGTTCACAATTTAAATTTAATTTTTGTTCTTAGTTTTCCATTGACCCTAATGAAGTTAAAGGTTAATCAAGAAGCATTCGTATTCACGAGATACTCTTGAGGAAAAGACCAACTGGCATTGAATTATTTGTAAGGACATGAAAATGAAGTTACATTTTCGGGTGCTAATGGTGACTTCAACTTGGGGACAATATCCCCCATTGCGAGGTGTGTCGATAAACCCATAATCTCTAGTTTTGTAGGATTGCACTTATAAGTTAAGTAGTGAAACAATGCAAGCAACAATGTAGCTTTAGATATATACAATAAAAATATCATGTGATTGGGGGAAAGGTTGCTTTCATCTTTGTTGATTACTCAACCTTAGATGCAAATGAAAACAATTTGTATTAAGTTTTTTTAAGTAAAAGAAATTATAAATATAATAAGATAAAGATAAGTATTTTTCAATAAAAAATAAATTGAGCTTATTAGGACACCTACCTACCCTAACCTATAAACAAAAGATAGTTAGGTGAAAGAAAACTTCCAATGCTAGAAGCTTGCAATTTGTCCTATCGATTATGGCTAGTGACTAATTCACAAGATTTGGGTGTTGATTGGGTTGATTCATAATACACTATTTGCATATATGGTAAAATTAGAAATGGCAAGGCATGTAAATTATAACACCAACAAGATTGAAGAGCCAATGCAATACTTTCCGAGGTTACCGCATTAGCTATAAATACAATCTTAATTAAAAAATAGGTGTCTGTTTTTAGAATAGATATTAGGTATTTGCATTAATATACTAATTTCATTTTGTGAAGTTAGGTTTTTGGTTGAAAACCTACGCCTGTTGTCCACCGCATGCAGTTTCATTTAGATTTACGTTGCAGGGACGATAAAAAATCTGAAAGTGCTTCTGGCATTTAAATACCAAAATATTTGTTATCATGCAATTAGTGAATTCCAACACCATCTCGTGTGTATAAGAATAAAAATAATGTATTTTAAAAAAAAATTAAGGTTAAGTCTATCTTGTTTGCATCCAATGAGAAATATTTCATTCTGTGAACGAAAATTTTGAGAAAGTTATAAATTTTATTATAGATAGCAAACCATTGCTTCTCCATAAGTTAACAAATTATTGTATTATGTCTTTAAAGATTGTCTGTTATGTTTCTCTGCTACTATATTTCTCTTGGAGATGGTATTTTTGGTACTTATGATGTTTTTAGGATTATGTGATGGATAGTATTATGCTGTAGTAGACATCCATTAGGTTATATGGATGGGTCTTGTCTTGGACTTTGTGGATGATGTTGCTGCTTGTGGATGTTGGTGTGATATGCTTCACATTCATACATGTTTGCTGTGATCATGATGTACTGGTTTCATTTACTATTTAGAGTTATTAATAGTAAGCTATATTTTCTTATGAAAAAAAAGTTAACAATATCTACTTGTACCTCTATTTGCCTGCATGCTTAATGTTTGCATGCAACATAGTTGGCAATGTCTACTTTGCCTACTATCTGCATGCCTACCTAGTTGCTCTCTATAGAGCAACTTGAGCACTCCTCTATAAAAGCCAAATGGACCATTAGGCGATCTCTTGTTATTTGCGTAGCTACATTCCCGCAAGCTTCAACAATATTTGTGTGAGCATCTTATGCACAGGTAAAGGCGTAGGCACCATCAATTTTAACGTAAGTGTTTGGATTCAATCACTTTGATTTTACTAAATTTTAAATTACAACAAAGGAAATTGGTTTCTAACAAAACTAAGGCAACTATTCGAATTATAACGACGAGTCCCGGAAATCCATTACGAGTAATTGCTTAACTCCAAAAGCTAGAAGCTCTGGAATGGAAACATGCTTGACCAAACATATATAAGCTATTCTATTTCATTTCACAATACAAAATCATAACCCTACAATTTCAGTATGTTTGTCGAAGGATAATTAAGTGTCTTTTTTAGTAGAACTGCTAAAGTGTTATTACATAAATAAAAGATAATCTTACCTAATAGCAAAGCCATGTAATGTTACAGGAGGCATTGCAAAACAGAACGACACATCAATTTTTGTGATCTTGGATTTGGATATTGTGAATTCCAATGAGACCCTCAATCGAACCCAGAACTTCACTAATAGCAAGGATTTCTTCCCCCACTCTCTTCGAAGCCACTAGGTTGTCATTGGGTTGTGAAAGTTTATACATAATCAACTGAAATTGTCCATTATTATCTATTTATATTGATATGGAACGATATTAAGGTACTAGGTAGACCGATTGGATTGGATGCACCGGTTCACAAATTGAGTTGATGGCATTAGATATATAGATAGGATTGCATGCATTCATTGACAATGAAGGTGTGTGAAAATATCCTACAGTCCTACCACCGTTGACAAAAATCACTGGCACATATAAATTGCAACGTACATCTACTGCTAGTGCAGTGAGTGTAAATTGTATTAGTGATGGTCATGAGAGTGTGAATTTATAGTTTATTGTACTTTAAGCAGGAAGGCAAGGCAATAGCCTCTAAAGGTCCAGTGTTTCCGACATCAATGTGGTAGGTGAATACAACTGATAAATTCCCTTCCCCTAATCAAAGAAGATGCGGTTATGCTCCAATGAGTGACAAAAAAACAAATCATGTAGTAATTAAGGTTAGTTGGTGCACCGTGCAACATGCAATGCTCATGTCTTTGTGTCTATATATGCTTGAATTAATGCATGCTATGACCAATACATTTAGCCTATAGGCACAATGTTACATATTGGTGAAAAATTAAATGAAATGAGAAAGGAAGGCCATCGCCCTTGATATCGATTGATTAACACATTTGTTACTATTATAAAAGAGCGTTCAGGGGAAGCATAACTTGTTGCTTGTAACACTTCGATACTATTTGAACAAGGTGAACTACATAGCAACAAGTCCCTACTTTTAGTGTTTGTTTTCTATTGATTAAGAAACAATTATTTAGTGAGTTATCTGGCGAGTAGAACAAAACCTAGGGTTAGAGCAACAAGAGCCCTAGGAAAATAAGTGTGAATTCATAATCATTGTGTTCAAGAATAAGATTCACCTATTTCACAAGCGAGTGGGTTGTTTTAGCCTATGTTGGTCGATACCCATTTTGCTTCATCACTTTTCATACAAATCAACTAACTTTTTATTTATTATGGGCATTGTTTGGATTTTGAAATGTTTACTTAATTGTTTGGCACTGGTGTTTTTTGGACTAAAGTTCATTTGGAAGGACCCAAATATAACTTATGACTAGGTAGGACGTACAAGATGAACCTATACACAATACATAATATAATCTATGATGCATAATAAAGTAAAATTTTATGACTAACAAGGCATGAAGTTGAGATTCGAGAATGGTAATCTACAAAATAACACATGCAAAAATGAATATGATAAATATAAACCCACAATTATCCATTCTTTCAAATAATTAAATTTTCAATGTTATTAGAATTGTTTTTATAAAATTTAAATAATAAAAGCAATTTCAATTTAAAATACAAAAGAAGTTTGAGCCATCTTTTGAATCCAAAGAACCTAAGGAAAAGATAAAACTAAAAGCAACCTCTTTGCATCGTCTTCACACATTTCAAGCTTAAAATGTGTAACTAGAATGGGACTAAGCGTTACGACGGTCTTCTACATGTCCATAGGCTTGGCTCTTGCAAATATGATAATTGGGTTTGGATTCTATGAGCCATTCTGGTTGATTGACATTGCATCATTATTCACATAGATGGTGCATATAAGGTATATTGGTGTTTCTACATGTTTACTTTGTTCAATACCATTTGAGTTCCACTTTATTAGCTTACCAGTTTACCGCTGGAATTTTGGCATGTTTTCGCTCAACTTGTATTTGCAATAATTGAAGACCGGGTTTCCGATAAATGGAAAAGAAACAACTTTGTAAAAGCTTTTTTAACAATAGGAAGACTCTCATAAATAAAATAATTATTAAGTATATTGGGATTTTCGGACACTTAGACTTCACTCATATTAGAACTAGCTTAGGAACTAGACTAGGAATCCTAGTTACACGATTCTAGCACTATAATAACTTCAGAGATGAACTTGTACCAGTAACAGCTGCAGAGAAAATAACTAGATGTTAATGTGATTCGTTTTTCATTTTTGAAATTTGTGCAACCTTCTTTGACATATGTTATTTGCATGTCAGAATTAGGTCCCGGGTGTGCAGGTTCTCAGGGCACTATGCAACTACTGCATTTGCAATTGCAGCATATGATGGTTATGGAACTGAACAAAATAAATATGGAGCATTCAAGGGTAGTGTTAACACCAAAAATTTGACCACCTAGCTCATCCCCCTAGTCACATAGTCCATTTATCCCTTTTCCCTACATATTTGGCCTCCAAAAGCCCAAAGTCCTTAAGTTGGTTAGCAAATGGGCAAAAAATCATTATTTACCTCAAAAAATTAATTAAATTCCTCCAAAAAAGGTCAAAATCCCCAAAAAGAAAATAAAAGAAAAAGAAAAAGGGGAAAATATTCAAAATAAAAGAAAAAGGAGGGAAACCATCAAATACCAGGGGCCAATACTAGTGGCTGCCCAATGCCATGGGATAATATACCACCATCCAAAATTTCTATAAAAAGGTGGTGGAGGCCCCCATTTTCACATCATTCACTCTTCCCTACCGACACTCTGCCGAATCTCCTATTGAAAGCCTAGCCTCCCTTTGAGCTTATGTTTCCCCCATTTTAGTTGAGTTTTGGCTACCCTTGAGCATTCGAAGGAGAGCAAGAGACATTGGAGACCCGGAGCACCATTTCTACGGCTGCAAGGCCCCCCAACATCCTCACCATTTTGAGGTAACACTACACTGTAAGTCCATTTTTACATTAATGAAAAGCATTCTTTGATTCACATGGCCTATCTTTGATTATGGGGTGCTTAATATTTTAGTTTAGATCTTATTTTTACTGCAGTAACTTTCAACATTTTTACCTTTTTACCATTTCTATTTCCATTCACACACTCCCATTCACGAACTGTTACTAAGAGTTCCATAACTCTTTGTAAGTACATTTATGTACTAGCTAGTGTGAATAACCTAGCCATAGGTACTGAGCAAAGTGGTGGCCCGTAGGTGTTATTACATATATTTATACTATCATTTAGTCCATAGTTTAGCATGTAATTTGTTGTTTCTTCTCTCTGTCTTTGCCTCCAATGCTTCCTATGCTACTGCCGTTAGATCTACTACTATTGTCGCTAATGCTAGACCATGCAGTGCTGGTTACCTTGGTGATCGGCCCGCATCTCAACTATAGGTTATGGCATCAACAATGGCCTTTCTTGCCTTCCACCTTGTGGAAGGCAATGGCATGCATTAGCAAGGTGGCACCATCACGATGTGACATGCATTAGCAAGGTGGAAGGGCATCATGTTTCAAGTAAGGGAGTGCAATGTTGTGAAAAAGTGGTTCTCTCATACTATATCACACTAGAAAAATTAATATTTAATGTTAAGAGTAATGCTAGCATTACTCAACTTCATAATCTCTTCGTGAATGGAATCTTAGGTTATTCCTTGAGCTTGCCTCGATACGAGGCCAAATAAGACCTCAAAGCTTTTGATTTGAGGATATGACAATTTCATGCATATGATTCCTAGAAATAAAGCATGCTCCCCATAACCAATATAAAAATATGTTATATGAACAAATGTGTTTTGATTTGCGGACCATTTTAATGAAGAAAATGGCAACTTGATTACTAGAGTGCCTTCCAACCTTAAGCCAGGGACTAAAAATAAAAATTGATTGGGAATGCAGACATTTAACCCAGATTCCTACCAGGAATCTGGAGAATAACCCATGGTGGCTCACCTATCCATATTATGAGGTGGCCCCATCGAGGCTCACTTTTATGACTTCAAGAGGAGCCTTCGATCAATAACAATCTCCTAGGAAAGGTAATTCTGCCATGACAAGTTTCAATCATATAACTACATGCATAACATGTGGAATATACCCCTCTTGTGACCAATTATGCAAGTATCAACCTCGAACTCCCATGGTGAGGTCAGTTTCTCTGCACCTCTCAAATCTCACAAGATACATCATCATAGGAAAATTAATTCCACTCCGACAAGTTACAATTTTGTAACTGCATGCATAGCACATGGAATATGCCCCTCCTATGACCAATTATACAGGTCTCAACCTCAAGGTGGTTGTAAGGATACATGTTGGAGTCATGGTACCAATGGAGTCATGCTACAAATGAAGTTGCAAAGATGCAATTAAACGTTTTAAGAGAAGATATTCCAAGCGTTCTAAGTACCCAAGACGGTAACAAAGAGTATGTCTCTGTTCACACAAGAGGAGGTGAACACATTTGCTAAAATTATGAACCTGTAAATTTGATGCCATTTGCCACTGTATGAAATCACTATATTGCAAGGTATAATAAAAATTCAAGAACTATATTAAACCATTGCATTCATACATTGGTGGAACATGGTCAAAGTTTGAAGGTTGGAAACAAGAATGGTGGGTTTCTTTGTAAGTCTCAGGTGCCTATATTTGGTAATCTATAACTGGGTGGTTTTCTTATGCCGGTGAGCACCTTTTTCTTGTTATTCCTATCCGTGGAGCAAATTGCCAATCCCTACAGCAGGCCAAGCTATTGCATGGAAAAATAAGGTTAATCTCGTGCTTGTACCAATCTATTTGAAACGAATTAGCATAAAATTATAGTTATACACTTGCAACTTGTTTCCAGAAATTATTTTGTTCCTTGATAATGTATGGTTTGTACATAAAAGTCATAGGATGTTAACACACATGAAAATATAGCTAAATATTGCAGGAATCATATGAATTTAGGTGAACAAAAAAATATGTTTCCATATTTGATATGAATTAGCATAAAATTATAATGCTTAAAATTAAAGTTATACACCTACAACTTGTTTTTGGAAATGATTTTGTTCCTTGATAATGTCCTGTTTGTACATAAAAACCACATGTTGTTGACATACATGAAAATACAACTGAAAAATAATTGAATATTGCAGGAATCATATGAACTTAGGTGAACAAAAAAAGTTGTTTCCTTATTTGATATGAATTAGCATAAAATTATAGTGATTACAATTATAGTTATACATCTGTAGCTTGTTTCTCAAATGATTTTGTTCCTTGATAATGTCTGGTTTGTACATTAGAATCACAAGTTGTTAACAACTCATGTATATAGTAGCATTATGATGCATGGAATGAAGCAACCTCAACAATTGTTCCTGTTCGAAGCTTATTTTATCAGGTCAATATAACTTTAATGTAATCAGGGTTAAAACTAAGAATAATCAATTCAATCCCTAGTATGCCTTTATAATTTATCTAGTTTAGATGTTTGGTGGGTGCATAGACACACACATACACACAAGAGTACGAGAACTTTGCATAAAGTAATATGCAATGAGAGAACCTAAATCTAACTAAAATTGGAAAATATAAAACTTCATGGAAAAAGACAAGCTAAAAAAGAAGACCAGAATTGTATATAAATGTGCAGTCATCGAACCTTAGTGGATGGCCTAGAATTGAAATTGGTATTTGGTGAGTGCAGATTGCTTGTTGTTAGGCCTTAATAAATTTAAGTAGCTGCTCACTAATGCATTGAATTGTGGCATGCCTGCAGGTATTTTCAATATGCTTCAATCTGTCGAAGCAGATCCGTTTTTAACCAAAGTGGACTGCAATCAGAAACACATGGTGGCGGTGGAGAAACTCGTGTCCTTCGGGCTAGAAATCGAACAACAACAACAACGATGATAGTAGCAGGATAGTTGGAAAAGAAGGCCCATGATAGCTAGCAAATGGAAAAGAAGGTCCTAACAATATCAGGGGTTTTAAATGCCCTCATTAAAAAAAAATTATATTAGTAAGAATCCTATTGTCGCTTCGGCAATAAGACTTCGAATCCCTCAACCAATTGCATCGCAGTGAAATGTTTGAAGACTTTGTATAGTGTTACTATTAAGTTTAGCCTAATTTCACAAGCAAGATCACTGAAAGAAACACAATCACAAGATAGACAAAGATTTACCCTGGGAAACCCTCATGGGGTAGAAAACCCGACAAAGCTTTCCTCAATATAGATAATCAACCAATACAAAGATGTAGACCCAAACAAGAGATCCTTCTCCTCCTATGCAGATCTCTCTCTCTCCTATGCGCCAATCACAAGTGAGTGAATGAATGAGATAAATGAGGATCACACCTCCTCTATTTATACTCAACTCCTAACTGAATTTTCACCCTAACAGGGCCGACCTCTCCTAGGAGAGTCTAATAACCCCTAAACAACTAACTTAGGGCCGACCCCACAAGGGAGATCTAATAACCCTAGTTACCATACTCTCTCGGAGGAATAAACATCTTCGGATATACAATAGGGTCTCTACGGAGGAATGAAACATCTCCGAAATAATAAAATACAAATATAATATTCTTAGAAGTTACAATATTTCAACACTCCCCCTAACGAGAAGGATATTATAACAACATTTGCAGGAGCAAGGAGTCATCAACTACATAGTACATGATACATCTATAAATCATTGGAACCTTTCTTCATACATCATCAGTAACTCAAATAGTTACTGGAACATCTTCAAGATGTTCAATACTGGATCTTCATCTTCTGCAGCAATCGAACAGCTACAACAACATCATCATCTGGATCTTTCGATCAACATCATCAACATATGGATCCTCTCGATCAACAACATCATCATCTGGATCTCCTGATCAACAACATCAACATCTAGATCCTCTCGATCATCAACATCTGGATCTCCCGATCAATAGCATAAACATCTAGATCTCCCGATCAATCAACATCAACATTTGGATCTCCTGATCAACAGCATCATCATCTGGATCCTCTCGATCAATAGCATCAACATAGCAACATACTCTGCAATACACATGATCCTTCCTTTCGAAATTACGGGATCAATCTCATCATAATCAATATTTAAGACTATCCTTCCTTTCGGAATTACTGGATTTACTGTCTAGGGATGATCAATCCCATCACAATCAACATTTAAGACTATCCTTCCTTTTGGAATTACTGTATTTACTATCTAAGGATGATTAGTCCAATCAAAATCAACATTTAAGACTATCCTTCCTTTCGGAATTACTGGATTTACTGTCTAAGGATGATTAGTCCAATCATAATCAACATTTAAGACTATCCTTCCTTTCAGAATTACTAGAATTACTGTCTAAGGATGATTAGTCCAAACATAATAAACATTTAAGACTATCCTTCCTTTCGGAATGACTGGATTTACTGTTTAAGGATGATTAGTCCAATCACAATCAACATTTAAGACTATCCTTCCTTTCAGAATTACTGGATTTACTGTCTAAGGATGATTAGTCCAATCTCAATCAACATTTAAGACTATCCTTCCTTTCGGAATTACTGGATTTACTGTCTAAGGATGATTAGTCAAATCACAATCAACATTTAAAACTATCCTTCCTTTCAGAATTACTGGATTTACTGTCTAAGGATGATTAGTCCAATCTCAATCAACATTTAAGACTATCCTTCCTTTCAGAATTACTGGATTTACTGTCTAAGGATGATTAGTCCAATCACAATCAACATTGTAGACTATCCTTCCTTTCGAAATTACTGGATTTACTGTCTAAGGATGATTATTCCAATCTCAATCAACATTTAAGACTATCCTTCCTTTCGGAATTACTGGATTTACTGTCTAAGGATGATTAATCCAATCATGTACATTTTGAACCAAGCGTTAATAGACGATGCAGTCCTATCATGTACATTTTGAACCAGACGTTCAGGGATGATGCAGTCCTATCACATCCACTTAGACAAAGTCTAAGGACCGTACATCGACCTCATCATTGATATCATTGACCTCATCGTCAATATCATCAATACAGGTATCCACATCATCAACCTTACTGTCGATGCAGGCAATCTCATCATCAACGACCATATCACTCCCCCTTTCGAGGAGGGTCCTTCTGAACTACACCAAGCTTGTCTCGAAAATACTCAAACTTTACTCGAGATAGAGGTTTGGTCAATATATTAGCAACTTGTTCGTCAGTGCTCACATACTCGAGCTTGATAGCTCCTTTCTGCACCATATCTCATATATAGAAATATCGTATCTCTATGTGCTTTGACTTATCATGGAACACTGGATTCTCTGTCATCTTGATACAACTCTGGTTGTCACACAGGATCACAGTGGGGTCCATCTCTAAGTCAAACAATCCTGATAATAACTTCCGAAACCATATCGCTTCACAACTAGCAGAGCAAGCAGCTCTATATTCTGCTTCACTTGTGTTGAGAGCCACACTAGACTGCTTCCTGTTGAACCATGAGATCATGGCATATCCCAGACAATAACATCCACCCGATGTGCTCTTCCTGTCTGATACACTTCCTGCCCAATCAGCATTTGTGTATCCATACAATCTGAAGTCATGATCTCCAAGATAACATAGACCAAAATATATCGTACCCTTTAGGTACCTCATCACATGCTTTGCAGCTATCAGGTGAACTCGTCTAGGCTCCACTAGATACTGACTCAAGGTGTTCACCGCAAAGCATATATCTGGCCTGGTATTCATCAGATACATTAATGACCCAATAATCTGTCTGTACAGAGTCACATCCACTAACTCTGAAGAGTCATCAGCCAATAGCTTCAAGTTGGAATCCATGGGAGTGGCCATGGCTTTACATTCCAACATATCAAATCTTTTCAATATTTCCACAACATACTTTCCCTGGTTGAGAAAGATTCCTTTTGGGCCTTTCCATACTTCCAGACCTAGGAATTAATGCATCAATCCGAGATCTTTCATCTCAAACTCTGAAGAGAGCTTCTTCTTGCACTCGACAATCTATTTCCCATTTCCAGTCAGAAATAGATCATCCACATACAACAACAATATGACAGGTTCATCATCCATAACCTTGAGATAAAGATTAGGATCAACTTTACTTTTGGTAAAGCCCAAGCTTGTCAAGAAACTGTCAATTCTTCCATACCAAGCTATGGGAGCTTGTTTCAACCCATACAGATCCTTCTTTAGTTTGCATACATGGGTTCTTCTATCTTCAACCTCAAATCCTTGTGGTTGTTCTATGTACACTTATTCCTCAATCATACCATTCAGGAAGGCTGTCTTCACATCCATCTGGTGCAATTCCCACTTCATCATGGATGCAAGTGCCATGATGGTTCTAATGGAAGTGTACCTTGCAACTGGTGCAAATGTCTCTTCATAGTCAATTCCCTCTTTCTAAGAGAATCCTCTGGCCACAAACCTTGCCTTATACTTTTCAATGCTACCATCCGCAACATGATTTATCTTGTATATCCATTTGGATGATACCACACTTTTGTCTTTTGGTTTGAGAACTATATCCAAAACATCATTCTTCATTATTGACTGGTACTCCTTAGTCATTGCCTCTACCCACTCTTTCTTATGAGATGCCTCTTCATAACTAGTAGGTTCTTGGTCTACGAGATCACACATCAAAGCCATATAGTTGGAGAATGACTTTGGTTTCTTACTTACTCTAGTGGAGCCTTCAAGAGCTCCATATTTTTCTGCTCCTAGTATGATGTCTCTTGCCCATGCTGGCTTTATCTTTCTTGATATGTTCATGGTAGGGGGTTCTTGTGGTTCCATAATGTCATGGTCTTCAGGTGTTACATCTTCAGGGATAGGTACAACTTCTGTAGTTCTGGGAGGTGTATCTTCCTCATATACTTCTTCATACTGGCACTTCTTAGATCTCTTGAGAGCTGCCTCCTCATCAAATGTCACATCCCTACTTATTTCCATATGATGGAATCTTGGGATATAGATTCTGAATGCTTTGGATGCTTCACAATATCCAACAAATATTCGCTGCTTCCCAGAAGGATCCAACTTGGTCCTCTTTTCTTTTGGAATGTGAATGTATACTGGGCATCCAAATATCTTGAGGTGACTTACCTCAAGCTTCTTCCTTGTGAACACTTCTTATGGGGTCTTGAAATCAAGATCACTATGAGATAGTCTATTCTGCACATAGACTGCTGTTCTGGCTGCTTCAACCCATAGATACATAGGTAGGCCTTGATCATGTATCATTATCTTTACTGCTTCCATGATGGTTCTATTCTTTCTCTCCGCAACACCATTTTGTTGAGGATTGTAGGGAGTGGTTAGTTCCGTCTTGATTCCAGCTTCTTTGCAAAAGACTTCAAAATCCTTTGAAGTATATTCTCCACCATTATCTGTCCTGAGTATCTTGATCTTCTTTTCTGAATGATTTTCTATCAAGGCCTTGAATTCCTTGAACTTTCCAAAGACTTCATCTTTTCCCTTTAGGAAATATATCCAAGTCTTCCTTGAGTATTCATCAATAAATGTAAGGTAATATTCATACCCACTCAAGGATGTAGATGGCATTGGTCCACATACATCTGAATGAATCAATTCCATAGTACTCTTAGTCTTAGTTTCACTCTTTGGAACTGGATTCTTGATATTCTTCCCTTTTGCACATCCTTTGCATGTGCCATCATGATCAATCTTCAAATCTGGTAGTCCTATAACCACCTTGCTCACATGAGGTAGTGCTTTGTAGTTAATGTGAGCAAGTCTCCTATGCCATAGCTCACTTGGGCTAGTGGCTTCATGAATAAGGGAAGCTTCTGGATGACCCTTGAGTTTGTATAGACCTCCTTCCTCTTCACCAATAACAATTGCATCCTCAATTGATTTTCCTTTGGGACACATGAGTACTTGTCCATCTATGAATGCAACCCTATAACCTTTATTATCTAATGCTGAGATAGAAAGAAGGTTCTTCTTCAAGCCTGGTACATATAATATTTCCTTCATCTTCAATGGCTTTCTAGAATCAAGCTTGCAACTTGCTTCACCAACTCCCTTGATGGGATATTGATAGTCATCTCCTAAAGATACCTTTTGTGGAGAGGTCTTCTCTTCAAGTCTTGAGAGAGTCTTCTTTTGTCCTGCCATGTGCTTTGAAGCACCACTATCAATAAGCCATGTGTCTTCTCCAAGTGTTACAGACCCAGAGAGTGCAGAGAATAGAACATACTCTTCTGCATCTTCTTCTTCTTCTACTTTAGCTCTTTTCCTTTGAGGTCTTTCCTCTTCTTCATCTTCACTATCATCTTCTGCTAGATGTGCTTGATGTCTTTTGTGGTGGAAACTCTTTTCTTCTTTGAAGGACAATCCTTAGCAATGTGTCCTATTTTGTGACAAATGAAACATTGGAATTGTGAGTAATCTCTTCTTTGATTGGTTCCTCTTCTCTTTTGAAATCTTTGTGGAGGTTGAGACTCCTTGTGATTATCCTTCTTGAAGTTGGATTGACTCCTTCTTCTCTTGGTGTGGGTGGCCAAAGCTTGGTCATCTTCTTTGAGCAAATCTTCTCTATTGGAAACCCTAGCTTCTTCTTGAATGCAATCCTCCCATACCACATCAAACTTCATGCTTTCTTTTATGGCACAAATGGTTTGGATAAATGATTCCCAAGGTCTAGAGAGACCATTGAGAGCAGTCATAACTAGTTCATCTTCATCAAGTTTGTCTCCAATAGCTTCTAGTTGTTCTTTGAACTGGGAGACCCTTGTGAAGTAATCTTGAATAGATTCTCCTTGATTCATCTTAATGCTCTTCAGCTGAGATCTTAGGTTCATCTTCCTATTGATGTTCCTTCCTTCATACATTTTGGATAGGGCATCATACATCTCCTTTGGGGTCTTCTTGGATTCCACTTGGGGAATCAAGTGGTCCTTGATAGAATCAACAATGATTATCTTTTCCCTAATCAAGTCATTCTTATACTTCTCTTTGGCTTCATCTTCCGTAGGTTCTGCAACCTCATCTTTGATATATTGGACAAGATCATTCTCTTCAAGAATGAGACCAATCCTATATTACCATGCTCGGAAATTCTATATACCCTCTAGCTTGTCTTCAAGCTTAGTGCTTGGAGCCATCTTATCCAAGGGGTCACAGAAATTGAAGTTTCTCAAAAGATAGGATAACACTTACCAGGAGATGTGCTTGATTGAATTGAGATAACTGGTGAACTCTGCTTCTGGAAACTTCAACCTTTCACCCTTCAAATCTGATCAGTAAATTTTTTGGATCTGCAATAGAATTTATGGTTTTCTGGTTCGCACTTTTTCTGGTTCACTGGTGCACAGGTGCACACTTTTTCTGGTTTACTGGTTTTTTGGTTTTCTGGTCCAGAAGTCAAACTAGGGTTTGACAAAGCCCGGGGTTCTACCCATTCAAAAAGTTTGAGCTAGGGCTCAAAAATTCGATTTTGAGGAGGGCTATCCAGCCATGCAATCAGATTCCAAAAATTCCAACTTTTGCAGAAACCCTAATTCTCACTGGAGGAGGAGAGAGAGGTATTTTCACCTTGTGAAAGATGTCCTATTCAGACTAGCTCTGATACCATGTTAATTTTAGCCTGATTTCACAAGCAAGATCACTGAAAGAAACACAATCACAAGATAGACAAAGATTTACCCTGGGAAACCCTCATGAGGTAGAAAACCCAACAAAGTTTTCCTCAATATAGATAATCAACCAATACAAAGATGTAGACCCAAACAAGAGCTCCTTCTCCTCCTATGCAGATCTCTCTCTCTCCTATGTGCCAATCACAAGTGAGTGAATGAATGAGATAAATGAGGAACACACCTCCTCTATTTATACTCAACTCCTAACTGACTTTTCACCCTAAAAGGGCGACCTCTCCTAGGAGAGTCTAATAACCCCTAAACAACTAACTCGGGGCCAACCCCACAAGGGAGATCTAATAACCCTAGTTACCACACTCTCTCGGAGGAATAAACATCTCCGGATATACAATAGGGTCTCTATGGAGGAATGAAACATCTCTGGAATAATAAAATAAAAATATAATATTCTTAGAAGTTACAATATTTCAACAGTTACCACATGAAATCATGATTTTGAAAAGTTTGAAAAGCCAAGTAATATGTAGTCAACCAAAGTATTATGTGGTCAAAGGGAAATCAAATACAATGATACACTGCCTATCGCCAGGTATAATAAGACACTCCTTTGTAAATATATATCATCCACTATTATATGTAATTCATGCTCCTCACTTTAAAACTATAAACATTAAGGGAAATGGATGGAAGATTTAACCCATAAGCCAAAGATATTAATAGTGTCTTTTTTTGCAACAAAGTAGTGGATAATGTTGCTTTTTCTTAGATGAGATCATAAGGATCAAAGTTGGATACTAACTCAGTACATGATGCCCATACTCTTTTTCTTCTCCTTTGGCTTAGGGAAAAACGTTGATTAGAAATAATATATTGGTTCTTGAGATTTGCTAATGTTCTTCACGTTCCTTAAGGTTAATATAATACAATGGACCATCATTAAGCAAGTCTTCCCCAAGCATTCAAAATGCATCAATTTAATTATGTTATTTTTTCTCAAAAAATTCGTGGACATTGTTTCAACCTTTTTGTTGGTGGTTTTTCAATCCTTGTCTTCCTTATTAATAAAGCCTTATGTCTCCTTTGGTAGACTTTGATCAAGACTAGTGGGATTTGGGGCATGATCCCTTTTCTCTGTAACATTCTCAAGTTGTATGGGTGGTGGGATTATGCATTTGTTGTACATAGAGGATGAATACTCCTTTGTCAAGTCATTAAAAATTATGATGGATACTCCTTTGTCAAGTCATTACAAGTTATGATGAATACTATTTTGTCAAGTCATTACAAGTTATGATGAATACTCCTTTGTTAAGTCATTAAAATTTATTAACACAAATGATACACCCATTGGGATGATCCAACAACTCAATCCTTGAATGTTTGTCATATTCCTCCTCATAAGAGTCTTTTTCAAAGTCGAAATAAGGATCGGATGCATGATTGATTTCAACTTCAAATAGATCATTTGAATCATTCATAAAATCAAGTAGATTAGGTAGGGAAGATATTAGTTTGGAGTATTCATCACCATATCAAGAATCATCATCATCTATTAGATTCTTGGTACCAACATATTTTATTACAATGTAATTTGATTCATCTTCATGAACCATATAGGAAATTGGGAATAAAGAACAATAAACTTGCATTATCATCTTTAGAAGAATCCCTAACATCAGTAGAGTCTTCATCTTCATTTTCCGCTTCAACAAGCTTTTTGTAAAAAATAATGACAGCTACTCAAATATATCACAACCATCTTCTTTATAGAAAGCTATAATATCTCTACACAAATTACATGTGACACGATACATTGGTTTTTGAGGAGACAAAGGGCACTATTCATAATCAAAGCATCCATCACCATCATCCAATCCTATTCTTCTATGATGTGATCTAATTCAAGATCTTCAATTCTCTCACTAAGAAGCATAAATTGATCGATCAACTTGTGGTGTGCTACATCCAAATTATTAAGCACTTCACTCATGGAATTGTTATAATGTGCCATCACTTTGAACCATAGATCCCACTGGGTGGAGTTGTTAGGTGATATTTTTTGCTTTAACACTACTGCTTGCTCTCACCAAAAACTCACAAGCAGTGGGCACTCATTAATAATAAGAGTAGGGATTCACTTTTTAGTGGAGCCATAGTTGAGTAGAATAATATTCTACTAGCGCATGCTCAATGCAAGGATAATACATAGCTTGGGTTACTTATTAAAAAAACCAAACACCTTATTCCTTGACAATGATGCCATTTTACTATTGTCTCTTGGGCACACTTTCTAAGACTAATCATTATAGGAAAGGTTGAAGGCTTAAGTCGGTGGGACAAAAGGGAATTGGTAGAGGCAATGCCCATTATCACCCTAGCAACCTCTCCCTCTTTAGGGCTAGTGCATTTCCAACCTAAAGGTTGCCTCCCTAAATGCGTTTGGATTTTTTGTTGAAGTTATCATAATTTGGATTTTGCAATGGAGCATATAGGTTGTTTGATGGGAATGGAATGATAAAACATTAACGGCATTTAGGGATCTACTCGTTGTGACCAGTGCTAGAAATTATTGAGCCATGGTGACAAAGTATTTCTAAGATGATATTTCTTTGACCTAGATTTTGTTATTGAATTATGATTCATATGATAGTTTTGTAGCAATGCAATAGCAAATAACTTTATTCATAATTACATTCTAGCATCATAATAATAATTCAATGTTCAACATAAACATTGAATGAAAAGGGTTTCTTTATCTTCATTCATTTATATAGAAATGCAAGTACAAAGAGAAAGCTCTCGACTAAAGATTAACAAACTTGCTCGAACCATACGAGGATAAATTTGATTGAACCTCCACTTAGGAACAACCTCTGACTCAATTCACTCTCTTGTATTAAGATATAGGGTCCTCTTCCTTATCAAGAGCACATCTCCATATTTCCTTTGTACCCAAGCCAATTAATCAAATCATATAAATAGTGAACAAAGGTCTGAATAATCAAAAGTTATGCCCCTTCCATATAGTTATTCACTATTACAATACAAAGCTATAGTGTCACATTTAGCGTCACTTTGCAGTGTAATTTTTTAGTAAAAAATAAAGATGGCAAACCCAAAACTCAACACAACATGGTGCGTCATATTTTGCGTTGAAGTTGCATAAGATTTGCGCCATCATTATCAATGCATGCTTCTTGAAGCATTACTTTCACGTTGATATATTCGACATCTGCTTCTTCTTCTTTTTTTTTCATAAGAAAAAGAGAATACTTGTATTAAAAGTATGAAAGTGTTACAATCCAAAAGTACCCAATATCCAGTAGCTACAGCCAGGAGGAATCCCAAAACCAGAAAGGCACTGATCCGAGACATACACAGTCTCCCAATCCGACAAATACAAAGGCAAGAGAGCGAGTAACGGGATATACCAATCCCCCAGTGGATACCAAAGTCATCCAAGGAACAATAAAATTGAAACAAGAGAAATAATCGGTCCAACCCAAAATAGAAACAAAATTAGTAATCGCTAGTACAAAAAAACAATGAATAACTAAACAACAAAAATGTTCCAGAAACCCCGGGAAGGAAGCTGGGAGCCTTCCAGAATCTTGTAGAAAATCTTGCCCGCATCTGCAACCAGACCACGTCGCGAGAGAGAATCTACCATTGTATTATGTTCCCAATATATATGAATGATGGAGGTCTGCTTCATTTATGTGTCTAGTTTCTATTGAAAATAATAATAAAAAAACATCTTTAGCATCATATTTATGTTAGTTATACCTTTAAAACACCTTTTTTTTCTCTTTGTTTATGTGGCATATCAGTATAGTGACCTCGACATTTGTGGAGATTCATAAGATTTTGATGGGCATTGTCTCCACCTCTCCGAGTAGTTTTGCTTCTATTAATAGTGAATTGCTGTTCAAAACCCATAACCTTTATCATCTATACATTTATGTGGGAAACCTAATACTTTAGAGTTATGATAAAAGTTAACTATATTATTATTATTAGTCAATCTAAAAGACCCTTTGGAATACATAATCAAGGATTACATACATTGTATTCATATGTACATGAAAACATAACTCTTTATATGTGTACGAAACCTAATTCACGTTTAGCTAATTTCTATAGTTTTTAGCTAAAGAGCACTATGGGAGTCAAAGCAGCCTGTACTATTTAGACCACTATGGAATTCTGCCACACCTGCACTATCATTCCAGGTCTGTCTCCCGTAGGAAGCTATAGGTTTTAGCTAAAGAGCACTATGGCTCAAAGCAGCCTGTACTATTTATTTAGACTATGGAATTCTGTCACACCTGCACTGTCATTCCAGGTCTGTCTCCCGTACCAGCACTGTGGAATTCTGCTACACCGGAACTCTCATTCCAGGCCTGTCTCCTCAGGTTCTGTCTCCCCTACCAGCTATACGTTACTCATCAAACCTATCTAGGCTCTTTATTAGCAGAGGTTGCCGTGGAGACCCACGATCTTCCCACCTCTACCAACCTTCCTCCTTTACCATTTCTTTTGGCATTGCAATATATCAAACGCTAGGAAGAAGCTCTACGCTCCTGATCGCTGCAGTCCGGGAAGAACAATTTACTGAGGCGCTCTCAAAGACAGCCTCGTTAAGGCTCGCCCCATTTTTTGTGTTGAAATTCCTCGGCTCTGACTTTCCTGGGGAACAATGATTGGTACTTATATAATGGGTTTTATGTAGCGAATGTGTTCTTCACTTCCTCTGATAACCTGTGATCCTTTCTCTTTACTCCTCGGCCTCTTACGAGCTCCACATTTTGATTGAGAGCTTGTTCTGGATTCAAATCACTATGGGAACTTCAATGTAACAGGATTTACAGAGTCGTAGGGTAATAAGCTTAGCACTGAAGAAAGGTCGAGAAAGGCCTCTATGGTCACTTGTTTTGAGTTCAGAAGCTTTGAAGCAACTTGCACTGGTCCTTTAATGACTGCAAAATGATGGCGAATACGTTGTAATTGATTCTGCTGATATTGAGAGGATAAAGATGAAATAGGGTTTAACTGCAAGGGGTCGTATATCCTTCGAGCCTTGTTACAAGGGATTAATGAGCAAGCCAATTCAAGCCTTGTCACAAGGGATTAATGAACAAGCCAACCCATCGGTTTTAAACGTCTGACCTCCAAGGAGATAACACATGTTCTTAACCATTAGGTAACTACAAGATTTAATTGATCACAACAACAATTATAAAAGTGTTGGTGCCCACCCATTGAAATCATCCCTTGCTTAAAAGGATCAATTTTGCTATAATATTAAGAATTTTGTTTAGGATTATACATATTTTGTTTAGAATTTTGTGAATATTGTGCTAGAACAACAACACAGAGCCCCATTTTCTATATTATTGTTGCTTTCTTCTATTGGGATAAGTTTTCTTTGCAAATAGAGTGCTTGGGAATAATGTTGGCTTATTCCTTCTAAGAACTGAAAGTATTGGGATAAGTTTTCTTTGCACATAGAGTGCTTGAGAATAATGTTGGCTTATTCCTTCTAAGAACTGAAAGGCTTGATATGTAGTCATTGCATATAACACATATTGTGTTTCTAATATTTCAGAGTTTAAAGTTTAAATCATGGTATTTTGTGTCTAGTTTTGATGCTTAAAACCATTATGCAATGTTTAGTAATTTGGATGGGAAGTTTGTGTCTAATTTTGACACTCATATCTACCTCTTTAATATATTTTACCATTGGATCCACAACCATGCATATTTTGTTAGATGAATATTGTGTTTGGGTTTGAATTGTTGCCTTTACCTACAGGAACATTCACGTGATAGAGCATTGAAGAAGATGTATCAATCATATCAAAGAATTTGTTTCCTGCTTCTCACCTTGTACTTGAGAGGGGAGACATCATGGATTGACAGTTAGGCTTTAGGCTTCAAGTTTCGAAAATGTATCATTGAGATAGATTTCTCACTTATATAATGCGTAAACCAGCGAGCTCAAGGCACATCCAAAACCAGAGCCTCCATCTAGAGTCACTGCGAGAGTCAGAGTTGTAGCCAAGAGACAGAAATAGATCCATGCTCTAGAGAATCCATTGGTTTGTGATCATCCAAAACTACTATTTAGCAGAAGATATCAACTTTTGCTAGCTAGGTTTTTTGTCAACCTAAACCATCATCTATACCGGGTTTGTGGTCATCATAAAACCATCATTTAGTAGAAGACATCAACTTCTGCTAATGTTTGGTTTGTGGTCATCTAAAACCACCATTTAGTAGAAGACATCGACTTCTGTTAACATTTAGTTTGTGGTCATCCCAAAACCTCCATTTAGTAGAAGACATCAACTTCAACTAACCATTGGTTTGTGGTCATCCTAAATCACCATCTACGAGGGCTGTGGTCATCCAGAAACCACCATTTAGTAGAAGACGTCGGCTTATGATAACATTGGTTTGTGGTCATCCTAAACCACCATCTATCTTTTGGTTTATGGTTATCCAAAACCACCATTTAGTTGAAGACATCAACTTCTACTAGCCATTGGTTTGTGGTCATCCCAAAACCATCAATTTAGAGAGCACTTTAGTGATGGGTTCATCCATTTGTAGTTGTGATCCACTTCCAGATTTTATTTCTCTTTCAGAATTATTATTGGATTCACAAAAACTCCTTCAGATTAAGAAGAGGAGTGTTGGAAACCTAATCATTTAGGGTTATGGTAAAAGTTAATTGTATTATTATTACTATTCACTTTTACCATATACAAATATGAATAATCACAGTGAAGTCCAATAGACCTCTTAGATTATAAAATCAAGAGTAATATACATTATATTTATACGTGTATGAAACCATAACTCACACTTATCTTCATTCATCTTCATTTTAGTATACATTATATTTATAAGTGTATAAAATCATAACTCACACTTATCTTCATTCATCTTCATTTTAGTTGAGTTCAACAATTCCCATATTCAACGATGTCCATAAAAAGTTGCTTCGTTACCATTGTATTGTGCATGACATGACCTTCCATGCAAACATATTAGAACACCATATTATATGCTAAAAAGGAATCAAAGTCTAAATTAGCCTTCTTGCTATAATTACCACCATTAAACCTTGTTAGGGTCCTTAACATTCACTTTAGTTTATGGACATCTATTTATACGAGAACATCAATTGCACTCCCATTGGAGTTGCACACATGGAAACATTTAGATAGATCAAAAGACACTAAATCTTCTAGGATTCTTCTAGAACGTGCATTTAGTGAATATTGTGCTAGAAGAACATCCATCCATAATATAATATAACACTTCAGCCTATGTAAAGACGATGAAAACAATATAGAGTCCCAATGTCCCTATCATTGTTGCTTGCTTTCATTAATTATTGGAGCATTCTAGTTATCTCCTTGACGTGTATTCATTTGTCATATTATCAGGCTAAGTTTTTTTTGCACAATAGAGCCATTGTTTGGAGAGTGATTGGGAATAATATTAGCTTATTCCCTCTAAGAACTGAAAGGTTTGCTGTGCAATCATTGCATAGAACACATATTATGTTTCCAATAGTTTAGAGTTCGGAGTTTAAATTATGGTATTCAATGTCTAGTTTTGAAACTTAAAATCATTATGCAATGTTTAGTGATTTGGATGGGTATTTCTGTCTAGTTTTGACACTCATACCTACCTATTTGATATATATTTCCATTAGAGCCACAACCATGCATATTTTGTTGGAGTGAATATTGTGTTTGGGTTTGAATTGTTTCCTTTACCTATAGGCACATTCACATCGTAGAGTAGTCACGAAGATGTATAAATCATATCAAAGAATTTGTTTCTTGCTTCTCACCTTGAACCTAACATGGGGCATCATGGATTGACCTTTCAGGCTTCAAGTTTCAAAGCCCTATCAATGAGATAGATTGCTCATATACCAGGTATGTGGTCATCCTAAAATCACCACTTGGTTTTTGGTTATCCAAAATAACCATTTAGTAGGCATCAACTTCTACTAACATTTGGTTTGTGGTCATCCTAAAACCTCCATTTAGTATAAGACATCAGCTTTTGCTAACCATTGGTTTGTGGTAATCCAAAAACCACCATTTAGTAGAAGCCACCAACTTATGCTAACATTGGTTTGTGGTCATCCTAAACCATCATCTATATTTTAGTTTTTGGTCATCCAAAACCACCATTTAGTAGAAGGCATCAACTTTTGTTAGCCATTGGTTTGCGGTCATGCCAAAACCACCAATGCAAAGAGCACTTCAATGATGGGTTCAACCATTTGCAGTTGTCTACTTCCAAATTTTATCTCTCTTTGAGAAATATTCTTGGACTAAAAAAAAATCCTTCGGATTAAGGGGGGGGGATCTTGGAAACCTATTCCTTTAGGGTTATGGTAAAATTTAATTGTATTATTATTACTAATCACATTCACCATAAATGAATTTGAATAGTCAGAATGAAGTCCAAGAGACCCCCATGGAGTATGAAACCAAGGGTCATATACATTGTAGTTATATCTGTATGGAAACAGAACTCAAGCTTATCTTCATTCATCTTCATTTTAGTTTAGTTCAACAATTCCCATATTCAACCATGTCCATAAAAAGTTTCTTGGGTAATTCATTATGTCATGCATGACACGATCTTCCATGCAAATATATTAGAGCATCATATTATATGCATTAAAGGAATACAAGTCTAAAATAGCCTTCTCAATATAATTACCACCATAAAACCTTGCGAGGGTCCTTAAGCTGCACGTTAGTTTATGGACATCTATCTATACCCGAACATCAATTGCATTCCCATTGGAGTTGCACACATGGAAATATTTAGATAGATTGAAAGATACTAATCAAAACATTGAAGATCATAATCTACATGTTTATAAATTAAACAACCTCCTTGCATAAGATACTCAAATTAGTCACATTGATCATACATGCATAATTGAAATCAATAAATTGACATAAGAAATTCATACAATCATAGATCTATATCAATCATGTCATGACCTCATGTCAAACTATTATTCTAACATATTAACACACAAGGTATATATCGATATACAATCAAGTTCTATCAACCCGAGACTATAACAATTGATGCAAACCTAGAAAAAAAACAAAAGATAGTCTACATAAAGTAGAAATCCAAAATGTGGGGCATTGCATACGACCACCCTTCAAGTAACTCTATATCGAAATTATAGTCAATTAAATGAAAAGGGAAAATGTTGGCACACTTTCTCAATGCAATCCCACGTTGCAAACATGGGATGGATTGGTCCCACTGGACCTTTACCCAATTCACCAATTGATGTATTAGCTATTGAGCTATGTGGTACATGATGAATACCATTTTATCTTTAAAAGCCCCCTTTCCCACCATTTTTGGTCTCAATGACCAAATATTGGTGCTCATCCTGGGGGATATTCATTGTTTCATAGATTTTATGGGACCAACCAGTGCCCCCCACTATGCTTTTACCCTCTCTCTGAGTATGATTTGACTCCTTTCCATGACAATCCTTTGCATAATGAGGCCTAATATAGACATGACACTCAATATTGGGTGTCCCCCAAGTGTGCTCAATTAATAAGTTTCTTAATGGGCTTCACCTTGTTGTTGCTGCTACTTTTAATGTTTGGTTGAACACAAGGCCCTTCAGAGTTGGGTGGATTCCTTTGTAACTCTGAGCTAGTACCACTATGTGTCACCTTGAAATCAAATTAGGGAGGCTTGGAACTACCTCTCTTATAAAATATCTTATATTGTACCTGTATAGATTTATGTCTCTACGACACAACTGATGCTCTAAACCCACCTCATGCTTCTCCTCTCATTACTAATTCCTACTCAAATGCTTGTGCTGATTAAATTTCCATGTAAATGGTGATCATGTCAAGATGTTAACATCAACACCAATGGTTAGGTTTAATCCTTTGATGAATATGTTAACTTGTAGCTCTTTTGTGTCCAAGTGCCTTGCATAAGGAAATAATTCCATGGATTTTATTGTGTATTCAATTACAGTTCTATTCCATTGTGTAAAGTAGATTGCATTAATTTGTCGAGTTTTCCATTACCCAGGCATATAATTTATATGGAATTTCTCCATGAATAACTCCCATGTTATTTTGGATATAAACATTCCCAACTACCTTTTTTGAGTTTGCCACTGTACGAGGATGACACCATTTAGTTGAAAAATAACCAATCAAACCTTTTGATTATATGGTTTCTCCCTCAAGCCAAAGAATTAGGCCACATATTCTAGCCACACTTACGCCATTTACTTTGTAAGGCCACTAGAGGACTTTGGGAGATGTACCTTCTATAACTCTTTGATCATATTACTAGGTGGTGGATCCTTGATGTTTTAGGAACTTTCAGATCTTTTGTATTAGGCTCTCCTGACAAAAGCATGCCAACCCCATCACCTCTACCCTTATTAAGGGATAAGTGCATTAAGTGCCATGCCTACTACTAATAAGTGAAAACATATTTCTTGTGTGGTGACATTAGGTCATCCCTAACCTTCCTCTAGCACACATGATGACTAGGGAAATTCATGGGTATTTTATGTTTTAAACATCTTGTTTTCTTGAAATAGGGCAGAATTCACTAATCAATACTTGAATTCAAACTTCTTTGTGATGCAACATATCATCTTGTAATAATTAATAAGCATGATGCATCTAGGCTCAAAGGTTTGCAACCTAAGCTCCAATACCAAGATGTAGGACCCCCTTGTAGTTTCCCTCTAATAAAACACAATAACAAATAAATATTTTTAAAAACAACCAAGCAACATTTTCACTTACGATAATCTAACATCAACATGCTAACATCGAGAAATTTATAACTAGACACATCTATCCACAATCCTTATTATGGGAGGTCCTTCACTATACCCTACATTGGATCAAGGGTCTCTCCCTTTAGCACTTGAGCTTTCAAGCAACCTAGGTGCATAAAATGTTTGTGAGATATTGTATCACTTCCTTTACTGCCAATTACTCCAAAAAGTTGACAAAGTTTTAGTTATGTAGCTAATGATATACTCATCCATTGGATTTATCTCTAGCAATATATTATGGTCATGATGTGTGAGATCCCATTATTAGTCCATGCTCACACATATATCTCCAATATACACTAGTTGATGAAACTCCCTACAAGGTAAACTCTCAAAAATATTAATCGTAGATACTGCAATTATAGGGTATTGTATTAAGTTGTGCTCCATAGAAAATAATGAAGGCCACCTTGAGGTCATGAGAATCAAGATCCACTCACACAATGGTCCTTTGGATTGGCATAGGTTTTAGGTTTATCCCAAGGATTGAGTAATAAGGCTTAACAACATCCCCCATAAGGTTAAGCGCCACACAAAGGACTGGGTTGATAAAATAAGTGACTTATCATACTAAACCTATTAAGATGAGTTATTACTCTCTAACTTTTCATTGGCATGGATTTGTGCAAATGGTAGTAAGTGCCCATCCATGTTCTTAAGAGGATGTGGGTTTTTCTCTCATTTTTTTGTTTTATTTTGATACATCATGCGAGTAGCTCCAAATATTGCTTATGAAAAATCTTTAAAAATACTCAATAATAATTAAAACTAATTATTACTAATTAAGATTATTTAGGAACTAACACTCCATAAAATTACAAGAAATAACGAACACCATTTGAAAGAATTAAACTGAATTTCAGGAAGGGATTTATTTCTGTAATGGAGGTCTTGTCAACGATTTCTATTAGGAATGTTGCATGGAATTTCTACAAGCATATTGTGCTATGTAAAATCATGGGATAGGTTTGGTTTAAGTTTCATATTTGATTATTGTTTAATTTAATTATTCTAATTACCGTAATTGATATTTCTTGATTTTTTTTATCATATTATTCATTTAGAAAGCAATTTCTTTGCTAAAATACCAAATTGTGAACATTTTTGCATCCTTTGTTGAAATTCCTATGCTAAGGAGTGTGATGTGTACATAATTTCAAATTTCAACCATATATTTTTTCTTCCTCAAATCAAACTCCTCCTTTTACTAATTCCACTTTTATCTAATTGATTTTTATTATAATAACATTCATAATTATTTACTAACAATATTAAAATAATTGATTTATATTATAATAGAATTCACAATTATTTACTAGCCATATTAAAAAGATTGGAAGAAGTTTCATGTTGTTGATTTATACCATATGCTCTATCTTCAAGCAATTGTTAAAAAACATTTGGGGAAATACAATAAGCTATATAATAGGTTTATAGCGCAAGAAGCTATGGGATAATTAGATGCACGTTCTCTTTTTTCACTCTTCTCTATTCTTCTTTTTTCACCCAAGGCTTGGATATAATCTTCATTAAGTTAATGATATCTTTCAAAAGTAATTTGCATTTAATTTTAATTGTATTTTTCAAATTATCTTTGCTCATTTTTGGTTTGTACATTCTATGCATCTATTTATAGGAAGTTCAACTACTAAGTGCAAGCCATTGTTATATTTATTTTATCCACGTAACTTCCAATTACATTCACATAATTTTATTTTATTTCTACACCTTAGCATTTTTAGAAAACGGTAAGGGATCAAGGCGCTAATTAACTTATGGCGTGAAAATGAGAAAGGCTGCCCTAAGTTGATAAGATAAAAAAAACATTTTTTTCTTAAAAAAAAAAAATGTAAGCTTATTATTATGAGAAATAATAGTAAGATTACATCGTAGTTACAAGATATTGCTGGCTTCAAACACAAACATTAATAACCCTAGCTGCATAGAGGATTACAAAAATAACTGCCCTTTCTGGGGGAGCTTGATGAATATTAGAAAAATTGCTTTTGGTTTTTCCTTGACAGTTTGCTTACTGTCGACTATCCTGACTAAGCTTATGCACAAAAGACCGAAAGACTAAATACCTTGAGATCGATCCTGCTTTACTTGTATGCGAAACTGCAGGAAACCTAAAAGTAACCACACAGTCGCTAAAACGTAAGCAGTCTTCCATGGCCGACAGTGACTTCCTCCAGAAATTCGTTGTAGTGAAGAAAACCGTCAAAGGATCCAATGGCCAGTTTCGAAAGGAGATCGGCGTCCTTATTTGCTTCTCGGAAGATGTGATGGCAGCTTATCGAATTGAAGGCTTGTTGGATGGTTCTTATCTCCTCCATCCAGGGCTCAAGGAAGATGTTATTGATCGCGTGTTCCCCAATGAACCAGTTAACCATGACCTGCGAGTCTCCAAAAATACTGATGTTGGTGATTCCTTTCCTCCTGGCAAACCATAAAAGACATCTGAACACCAACAATTCTGCCTTTAAACCATCGCCTCCTCCTAAGCCGATCTGAATCCTGTAATGGTGGGTGTTTTTAACAATCATGATGCCTGTGCCACACATACCTTGCTGTGAGGCCCCGTCGAAGAACCCATAAGTGGTGTCTCCCCTCAACCCAGGAAGAGTCACCCGGTGGATCTTTGCCCTGCTCAACTTCTCAGGAAAACCCTTCCATTGATAGAGAATGCGAAACACTGTGGTTTGAACATCCGGAAGGTTGTTTTCAAAAATCCCCAAGTTCCTCGCATTCCAAATGCCAGCAACCAAGAAGAAGGGGAGCGAACTATTGTTACCTTGACATTTTAGCCAATGTTGCATACATTCTTCTAGCTCAGACCCTTTCCATTCATCGGGTATGAGAAGTATTTCCCGAAGAACTTGCCAAACTTCATGCACATATCTGCAATGGATGAAGATATGGTTGATGTCCTCGTTTGCCTTATGACACATAACACATCTACCCGGCCCCAAGAAGCCCCACTTTTGTATATTGTGCCAGGTGAGAATTTTGTTACAAAAACACAGCCAAAGGAAGAGTATGAGTTTGAGAGGTATGTTCCAACCCCATAACTTGTTGTGCCACCATCTCGTCTGAGGAGGATCAGAAACGTTCGTAACCAGATGTTGATATAGATTGGCCAAAGTTAGGACTCCCTTCGATCTAGGACCATCCCAGGTCAATTCGTTGGCCTTTTCTCTAAGCTTGATCCCTGCTGTCGCCAGCTTGGAGATGTAGTTACTTCACTCAGCATGCCATTGTGGCGAGAGATTTAGTTCCTCTGTTGTGAGCCAACATCGACTATGAACATCACTGCATTCAAGAAAAAACTGAGAGAGAACCGTCTTTTGATTACCATGAAGCTCCTCAATAAGACCAGGGGGCAGCCAATACCCACCGACATCCCCGATGAAGGGATCCACCCCAACAATCATTTCCGAGCCCTTCCCGATCTTCCATTTTATCCAAGGCCCAATGTGACAAAATGAAGTGTAGAGAGTATTCGATATAACAGAGACCTGAGAGTTCCCATTCTGGCGATTCCGCAACCATTGATAAGATAAAAAACATGTACATGATGGGATGGGAGATAAGAATGCTCTGCAAGAGATTCTTCTTAACCAAGGAAGTCTTAAAAAAAATTGAAAATGCCCTAATCTTTTAAATAGGCTAACGACTTGCTTAATAAAATTGTTGGTCCTTCTCCAATGACTTAATATTGCAACACTTAAACTTATTGCAACCTAACTCATCTCTTCACACACATCTTAATATTTATAATGCTTTTATTTTTTCAAATTAATTTATAATGCTTTTATGTTTTCAAATTACTTATATTATGATGTAATTTCAACCTTTTTATGGGGCCACTTAAGGATTCACATTTGCTTTTCAAGTCAGTATGGTTTTCTCTGAGATTATAACCTAACCCATATCCTCACACACATCTTAATCTTTATAATATTTTTATGTTTTCACATTAATTATATTATGATGATGTAATTTGATTAATTTTTATACTGTTTTTATTTTCACAATTTTTTTTCAATGTGGTTTATGGCCCTAGAGCACGCTACGTCCATGGATCAAAATATGTTGTTGTTTCAATCGTGTTTGCACCCCAATTTTATATGTTGTGCAGGTGGACTGTACACTCACCCCAGCGGGGGGTCAGGGGCGAAGCCCCTGAAAGATTTTTTTTGGGTTGTTTGTTGGCCAACAGATTGTGGGCCCATGGTATTGGGTGGCATGTGGTATTTTTCCCATGGTAATTCCCCTCTATAAGGAAGACATTGTAATACGATTGCGTATTGTAATATTGTAAAATCTCTGTGATTGTGTAAGAGAGACTGAGAGAGAGTGAAGAAGTTGTAGCAGATGTGCTGCAGGTTGTATCCCTTCATTTGTTGGACGATATAATAAAGGACTAGCAATTTCTTTGTGGACATAGCCCAGATTGGGTGAACCATGTATATTGGTGTCTCTCTTGTATTGTGTTTATTTGATTTATATTTGCATCTTGTTTATTGTTATTGCTCTATCATGTTTTTCTAACAATTGGTATCAAAGCCAAAGGTCTATTTGGCATATAAAATCTCAGGAAAGAAGGCTTCTTGGTTCGAGTGGGAGAAATGGCGAAAGAAGGAAAGTTTAAGGTTGAGAAATTTAACGGCCAAAACTATCAGTATGGAAGATGCAAATGGAGGACTATCTGTATCATAAGGATCTATTCCTACCATTGGGAGGAAAAGCGGAAAAGTCGATGACTATGAAGGACGGAGAATGGGATGTTCTTGACAGAAAGGCACTGGGAACAATACGGCTGTGCCTGGGTTCGTTGGTGGCTTTCACTATTTCAAAAGAAAAGACAACGGAGGGTCTGATGAGCGCATTGGGTGAACTGTATGAAAAACCCTCTGCCTCCAACAAGGTATTTCTAATGAAGTGTTTATTTAATATGAAGATGTTAGAAGGTGGATCTGTTGTTGATCATTTAAATGAATTTAATACGATTACAAATCAGCTAAGTTCTGTAAATGTGAACTTTGATGATGAGGTTAGGGATCTTCTAATCTTGTGTTCATTGCTAGAAAGCTGGAACGACTTGGTCATGGATGTAAGTAACTCTGTCTTTGGCTCAAACACTTTGAAATTTAATGATGTTGTTGGTGTTATTCTCAGCGAGGAAATGTGAAGGAAAAGAATAGTTAAGACATAAGGTAATGCATTAACCATGGAGAGCAGGGGAAGACAAATGGAGAGAGGAAAGAGCCCAGGTAATCGCAGCAAGTCGAGGAAGGGCAGATCCAAGTCTAGACTGGGAAAGATAGAGTGCTGGAATTGTGGAAAGAAATAACATCTGAAGAAAGATTGCAGATCTCTAAAGAAGAAAGGAGATGGACATCATGAGACTACTCAGGAAGCAAATGTAGTAGGTGATGTGTTACAAGATGATTTGATTGTTGCACTAGATAATACTTGTGATTACTGGGTAGTAGATTCAGGGGATTCATGTCATGTTACACCCCATAGGAAATTCTTTCATAATTATGTTCTAGGTGATTTTGGACATTTTTTATTGGGGATGATGAACAATGTAAAATTGTTGGAATGGGTAAGGTACAGATAATTTTAAAGAATGAAGGTGAATGGCTACTGAAGATGTAAGACACATTCCTGCTATGAAAATAAATTTGATCTCAACAGGGCAATTGGGAGATGGTGGTTGTTAATCTACGTTTGGAAAAACATGGTGGAAGAACACTAAAGGATCGACGGTGATAGCAAAATGATACATTGTTGTATTTATGTCCTCATAATACTGACTGTTCCATCTCTTTATCTTCCATGGGAACAAATACATCATTGTGGCATCATAGGCTTGGTCACATGAGTGAGAAGGAGATGTAGATTCTCCACTCAAGAAAGTTGCTACCAGATCTTAAGCAGGTAATTTTGGAATTCTGTGAGAACTGTGTTTATGGAAAACATAAAAGAGTTAGATTTCCTAGGGTTGAGAAACAAAAGAAGAGTGAAAAGTGAGAGCTTGTGCATACAGATGTATGAGGAACGAATCAGGTACAATTTCTTGGTGGCTCTTGTTATTATGTTACTTTTATTGATGATGCAACTAGAAAAACTTGGGTTTATTGCATTAGACAAAAATATGATGTGTTTGCTACTTTTAAGAAGCGGAAAGCTTTGGTTGAAAATGAGACATGAAAAATGTTGAAGTGTCTCAGATATGACTGCGGCAAGGAGTTTGATAGTTACTATTCATACCATGGGATTCATAGAGAGAAGACAGTCCCAGGAACACCACAAGAAAATAGTGTGTCAGAACGGATGAATAGGACGATCATGGAGTGTGCAAGGTGTATGCAATTGCATGCAGGGTTGCACTTACAGTTTTGGGAAGATGTTGTAGATACAGTTGTTTACTTAATAAACATAGGGCCTTCAAGTGCTTTAGATGGTATTCCAGAGGAGGCATGGACAAGTAAAAAGGTAAACTACTCATTTCTAAGAACTTTTGGTTGTGAAGCATTTGCCCATTTTGATAAAGAAAATATAACAAAGCTTAATGCTAAATCCAATAAAAGTACCTTTATTGGATACGGGGTTGATGATTTTGGTTATCTCTTATGGGATTATGAAAATAACAAAATCATTAGGAGTAGAGATGTGGTATTCAATGAAAAGGTCATGTATAAATATCAGTTGCAAGGAAAGAAACAGGAAAAGGAAAACACAGAGTACATGGTGCTTGATGAAATCAAAGAAAATGAAGTTCCAAAGGTGCCAAAAATCAAGAACAATAGTAGATACCTCAAACTCTTGCAAGTGTTAGAAGATCTACCAGGTCAAGTAGACCCCCAGAACGATACTCTCCTTCAATGTATTATGTATTGATGATTGATTATGGTGAACCATAATGTTATGAAGAAGCAATGCAGGTGGAAACTAGAAAGAAGTATGATCAGTACATGAATGATGAGATTGACTCATTGGTAAGAAACCAGACTTGGGATTTGGTTCAATTCCCTGTAGGTAAAAGAGCTTTGCAGAATAAATGGGTTTACAGGTTGAAGGAAGAAGATGGAGGAAAGAAGTGGTACAAGGCCAGACTTGTTGTAAATGGGTTTGTAAAGAAGAAAGATATAGATTTTGATGAAATATTTTTTCTTGTTGTTAAAATGACTTCAATTAGAACTCTTTTAAGTCTAGTGGCGGTAGAAGATTTGCATCTTGAACAGTTAGATGTAAAAACAATCTTTCTCCACGGGGATTTGGAGGAAGAGATTTATATGCAACAGCCACAGGGGTATGAGGTCAAAGGGAAGGATAACTTAGTATGCAGGTTGAAGAAGAACTTGTATGGCCTGAAGCAAGCTCCAAGGAAATGGTATTTAAAATTTGACAGGTTTATGACAAAGCAAAGTTGTATTAGATGTCATTCTTACCACTATGTTTATTTTAAGAGGCTAGATAATGGAAGATATATTATCTTGTTATTGTATGTGGATGACATGTTTGTTACAAGGTCTAACATGCAAGATATAAATGTGCTCAAAAGGAAGTTAGTTAATTCATTTGCGATGAAGGATTTGGGTGTTGCAAAACAAATCCTTGGTATGAGAATAACAAGAGACAAGAAAAATCGCAAATTGACATTGTCTCAGGGTGAGTACATACAAAAGGTGTTGGAGAGGTTTAGAATGTAGAATGCAAAACCATTTAGTACACCTTTCACCAACCATTTCAAACTAAGTAAGGAGATGTGTCCCAAGACATAGGAAGATATAAATTACATGTCCAGGATTCCCTATTCATCAGCAGTTGGCAGCTTTATGTATGCCATGGTGTGCACACGACCAGATATTGTACATGCGGTGGGAGTTGTGAGAAGGTATATGAACAATCCAGGTAAAGAACATTGGTAGGCAGTATAGTGGATTCTCAGGTATTTGAGAGGTAGTACTACTCATGCATTATGTTTCGAAGGTTCAGACATTGTTCTATAGGGATATGTTGATGCATATATGGCAGGTGATAAAGATAGCAGGAGGCGCACCATATGGTATGTTTTTACTGTAGGTGTAACAATAGTAAGTTGGATTTCAAAACTGCAAAAGGTTGTTGCACTTTCAACAACAGAAGCAGAGTATGTTGCTGCTACAAAGGCTAGTAAAGGGGTGATTTGGTTACAGAGGTTCATGGAGGAATTAGGTAAGAAGCAGACGAATAGTAGGTTGTACAATGACATCCAGAGTGCCATTCATCTTGCAAAGAACTCAACCTTCCATTCAAATACTAAACATATACAGCTCAAGTACCATTTCATACGGTCTGTTCTGGAAGATGAATTGTTGAAGCTAGAAAAGATACACACTAGCCAGAATCCTGCAGACATGTTGACAAAGGTAGTAACCAGAGAGAATATGAGTTCCAGCTCGGTTTCACTTGGCCTTCAAGCATGAAGGTGAAAATGAGAAATTTACTAGGTCAATGGTTTAGAGCATAGTCCAACAAGTGCAGCAACAGTGGAGTTGTTGTGATCAGTCTCCAAGTGGGAGATTGTTTGTTGTGGAGCTTGATCTTCCTGATTCAGAGAGGTTGTTTTAGTTGTGTGTGCACCCCAATTTTATATGCTGTGCAGGTGGATTATACAATCACCTCGGAGGGGGTTCATGGGTGAAGCCCCTGAAAGAAATTTTTTGGGTTGTTTGTTGGCCAACAATTTGTGGGCCCATGGTATTGGGTAGCCCGTGGTATTTTTCCATAGTAATTCCCCTTTATAAGGAAGACATTGTAATACGGTTGTGTATTGTGATATTGTAAAGATATCTGTGATTGTGTAAGAGAGACTGAGAGAGAGTGAAGAGGAAGTTGCAGTGGATGTGTTGGAGGTTGTATCCATTCATTTGTTGGCCGATATAATAAAATGACAAACAATTTATCTGTGGATGTAGCCCAGATTGGGTGAATCATGTATATTGGTGTCTCTGTTTTATTATGTTTATGTGATTTATATTTGCATCTTGTTTATTTTTATTGCTTTGCAATCTTGTTTTTCTAACAGCTACGTCCACAGATCCAAACCAAGGGGGCCCACCCGAAGGGTCCACACCCCTGTCAACATTAATTCGAATCCTAATCTCGAAGGACCCAGAGAATTGAACCCCTGACCTCAACTTTGTGTCGTTTTGGTCCTAGAATATCCAACCAACTGAGCTACCCCTCGAGGCTAGTTTTTATTTTCACCATTAATTATATTATGTTGTAATTTTGGTTTGGGTATGCAACCACCTTCCCCATTTGTCCATACATTAATTGTATTTGAGATGATCACGTGACCCTAGTGCCTTCCTCATGGTCATTAACACTTCAACTACGTCATTGAAATCACACAGAGTTTACATATTTTTTGCTTTATGTAATATCCCGATTTTGACCTTGTTGCATTAAAATCGTAATGATGTAAATATCATTATAAAAATCGTGGTGAGGAGCTCAAGGCCAAGGCCCCGCCATCGATGTAGCGTTTTATGTATCAACAATTAAAAATCAATGCATATGGTTCTTGTGCTAGCTAGGAACAATAGAAATTACAAACATAATGTAAATATGCATTTTAATAAAATACCCACAACTAGCTATGCAATGCAACAAGAGTATGGGGGCATGATTTTTACAAGGAATATGGAGGGAAAATATTCAAACCCTTGAGCCAATAGTGTCAAGCCAAGTGTCAATGAGAGAATCCATAAACCATCAACTACCCATTTTACTTATGCACCCAATCATTTAATTCTTCCAAGAGTTGGTTGAGGTAGTTAATGCTTTGGGGAATGGAGAGGTATGGCTGCCCAATTTCATGTATGGGCAAGCCATCAACTTTGAAAATCATGGTTTTTCTTCCTGGGAAAGAAAGGACCCACGAAATCGCTCCCCAAGCCATTATTCATGCATTGGTTTTCCCCTCTCATGTAGTCTGAGCTTCCTGGGCATTTTCCTCCATGTTTTTGTTGTGGTTTCCTTCATTTTCCTTAGCCAAGAGGTTGTTTTTGGGTGGAAGAATGGCAGGGAGGAAGAGAATCACGATTTGGGGGTCCTAATATGTCGTTTTTTCCATTTAAACACCTATATACTCGTGGGAGAAATTGTTTCTTCCCTATGGAGAATTTTCCCATCTCCAAAGACATTTTTGGTGTGCCACGAATTGGAAGAACCCATGGAAATCTTGTTTTGGTCCTCCCATAGTTAAAACGTTTTCCCATGCCCAATATTTGTGCCTTGCTGTCATGTGCATCCTTGTTTTGGATTGAACTGTGTGTAAGAAACCAAGAGTAGAAGAGGATTAGAATTGGCTTGATAAACCTAGTGAAGAGTGTAACCTCACCAACGATCATACGACTGTTGGTTACTTTTCTATGCACACCCTGAAGAGCACTAGAAGGGAAGGTATGTTCTAAGGGACTGTGTAGCATTGAAAGGAATACTTCCTTGTGTTGGGTGTGTAGGTATTGTGGGTGCCAAGATAGCTAGATCTTGTAGAGGTGACAATAGCTCTGTGGTTGAGCTCACTAGCTTAGCAATTCATTCCTTTCTACTGCCTTAGTAACCTGATAAACTCAATTATGGATTGGATTGGTTGAATTGTGAAGTATTACTTGGCTATGTGTTAGTTGTTGTTCCCATTCCTTGTGGAAATCATGCCCAGCTCGGGGGCGGAAGTTGTGTTGAGAGATTGATGAGCACAACTGGCTTATGGTTGGGTGGAAGGTTGTAGTTGCATAGTCAGTTGCTCGGGACATCAGCATTTCAAGATAAGTATTCAATTAAACCTTTGTTGTGCTTTAATTCATTAGTTACTCAAGTGTTGAATGGAATGAACACTTATATATTGTGTTTATGAATAATGGGTGTGATCATTATGCTTGTTTATGCATACTAGATGTGTGTGTAGGAGATTTTTCTTTCGTTGTGTTTATTTGAATTATACATCTGCACATGTATGTTTACTTGTTATGAAAATGAAAAATGACCATGGGGATAGAGGCCCATTTTTAATGTCATGTTCCCTTCCCGAAGTGGGGTTGATGGAAGGGGACGTGAAACTTTAGTAATCCCGTATGTTATACAACAATTTGTTTAAATCATGACATTTACACCTTTTTATTTCCTCTTTAATGCAATCTTATCAGATTTATTTTATTTATAAAAGGTTTTAAATTCTTTTTAAAAATTTGCATTGGTTGCTAAGTTCATGGTTATATATACATAATCCTTAACATTAGTATGATCGGGTAATTAGTGAACAATCTACCAAGTATGTAAAGTATTGGTTAGGGTTTTCCATCTGATTTGAATATTTCGAACTCCTAGTTTTTCCAGATCTGGATCCATGGAGTTCAGTTCTCATATCATGAGAACTTAGTACCAACCATGTAAAAAAATTGGGAATTTGGTGATGTGTTGGAGTCCTAATCTGCTGTCGATAGGTGGGTTTAGTGATCTAGTGGGGTCCCTATTGGTTGGTTGGATGGAGGGCTTTGCAGATAGTTTTTTTTGAGTTTGCAGGTGGACGGTTCATTCCACTTGGAATTGAGTCATAATCCTAGTTTTCTATCGGATTTGATGGAGGAGGATCCGGCAGCGTGGTATAATCAGAATGAGAATCCAATTGGTTGGAATTTTGTGTATGATGCAGATTTTTCAAATAGTCATAGGGCTTTGGGTCCGCCGTCGATTGGGAAGGATGTGATGGTTGGGACTAGGGCATGTGCGAGCCCTAATGGAACCCACCTTTTTTTCATGTAAGGGGACAAAACTTGGCCAGTAGAGGGTAATATTTGTTTTCAAAAGGGTGGGATTAATCCAAATGGATTTGATTGGAAGCACCTCTTTTTCTTGGGCTCTCTTGTCTCGGTAGACTCGAAAGGAGAGGAGGGTTTTGTAAATCTTGGTAAAATTAATGAACATTCTGTTGGGGTAAAGGGTTGTGGGGGTGTAGCATTAACGTAAAGAGAGTAAATGCACATCGAGATCAGAAGGCCTTCAAAATCCTTGATGAGAAGATTCATCTGGTGGTTGGTAGAGACATTTATATGGAATGGGTGGAAGGTTTATCAACTATATATTTGGTCGGTTGGTTAGAGTATGTTTCTTTCAACTGTTTGGAATATTGGAATGGAATAAGGTTCAGTGGAAACTGTTTGGATATTATCCTAAACTTAGCATTCTGGTTAATGGTTGGTTATGTTTTCAATTTTTTTCAGTGGAAGCCTTTGTGCTTTTTTTGTCTAAGCCATGGATTATAGGGTACTTAGCCTCTAGAATCCGACTTTTAATTCGAAGAAGGAGCGTGTTGGGATTCAACATCTATGGTGTTTACTCCTAGGTTTTCCATTACAGCTTTGGACTCGGCCAGTGTTCGTGGATCTGGAAAACAAGATTGGAAAATTTATTCATTTGGAAAAAGGTATGTTTTATGGTGAAGACAAAGAATGGCGGTTGTTCTTATCGAATTCGATGTGTCAAAAGGTTTGGCTACAGAGGTGGATATTATTTGGGGTGAATACACTTTCTTTGAGAGACTTGACTATTGGAAGGTTCCTTTCAGATGCCATATGTGTCGGGATACTGGGCATTTAAAGAAGAAGTTTCTGGGAAAGCTCTCTAATAAGTTTGATGTTGAAGAATATGGTTCATAAGAGATACTAAAAATGGGTGTCTTGACTAATGATAACATGGTTGGTGTTTCTCCTTCTGTGGAACCACTTACGAGTCTTCCTAGATGTCACTCATCGACGGATTCGACTTGATTCATGTGTAAGATCGAATCACTGTTTCAATATTTTTTAGTTCATCATCCTCTGAAGAGCTGGAATTAATTAATGCTATTAAAGAATATTGAAGAAATATATCTACATAATTGGTTTGTGGAGCTTCCTCTATGCCTTGTATAAGTCCTTTGGGTGAAGTTGGGTCCGTGGAGGGGAATGTCCCTCTTTCCGTTAAGGGTTTGGGGGATTTTGTATTTATGGGTGTGAATGATGTTGATTATCCTTTGTTGAATGAGGGTTTGAACACAAATACAAACAATATTGTTCTATCTACTTCGGATGTAAATGCTAATGTTCTTATTCCTCAATAAACCTCTCCATGTCCCCAGGTTAATTTTACTGCTCAACCGTCCGAGACTCTAGTTTCTGTTGGTTTTGGGGATATTTTCATCCCTTTTCTAGTTCTTCTAGTTGAGAATAATTCTTTGGAGGGTGGGACATTGTCTTTGGTGATTGTTAACCATATTTGTGGATTTCTTCTTCAAAATTCTTGTGATCCAAATTTGTCTTCGCATATGCATCTCACAGGGATGTTTTGGTTAAGAGTCATTTTCCAATTGACTCTGATAAACCCTTGAAAGATGTGGTTTCCACCATTAATTCCATTTGTTTTCAGAATGTCACTCTCCATAAGAAGAAGTCAAAGAAAGGGGTCTCGATCGATATCTCATTGGATCGTGGGGAAAATAGGTCTAGTGAGCCTAATTATGTTCCTTTATCTGTTAGAGTGATCGATGCATCTTCTATTTCTCCTACCATTGGTTTGTCTTTTGAATTCCCCCCCTTAGAGATTTGCAGGCCACAGACTCAGTTAAATAATGTTAATTTCTTCCTTCAATATTAGGGGTGCGAGGGAATCACCCAAGTTAAATGCCCTGAAGTCGATTTTTGAACTCATTAACCCATATTTGGTGATGATTCAAGAGACTATGTGTTTGGACGACAAAGCATGTGAGGTCTTCTTAAGACTATTTCTTGGGTGGGAATGTTGTGTAGTTGATGCTGAAGTCCTCTATGGGGGAATTACTCATCATTTGGAATCCTTCGACTATTGATTTTAAGCATTTGAAAACGTATGCAACCATCCTTTTGGAGGGGAATATTAAAGGAATTGATGAGATGCTCAAGGTGATAAACTATTATGGCCTATATTCTAGACGACAAGAGTTCTGGGAAGCTATGGGTGAACGTGGTATTCTTCTAGAACCTTATTTGATCATGTGTGGTGACCCGAACCTGACCTTAGAAGCTAGTGAAGTTTGGGGTACTTTTTCTAGATTGTATCTATTTTCTGACTTCTTTGGTCAGTTCTTCTAGGATGAGAATCTCATTGATGTGGTTGTTGCTACATTGGCTCCTACTTGGCGGAATCGAAGATCTATGGAGGTTGTTGTATCAAAAATATTAGATAGTTCTTTATATCTGATGGTTCAACAGTTCTTCCTCCTAGATTCAGGACGTGGTATTATAATACATGGGTATATGACCATGTAACGTCCCCCTCACCCAATCCAACCTGGGCTCTCAGATTTCGCCCCAAGTCCATAATACGTTTTTCAACAAATGAAATGTGTGCAGAAATGTAAATAAACATGGACAGTGGAATTCAAATCTATCCACACACATCTAATATGAAAATACAAGCTTAAACATTACATGCATCAAATAAAACATTTCATATTCAAATACATAAGAATACTTAACTTTAAGAAATGCAGATCCAAGCAACTGGCTATGTAAGAGCACTTTTCCACCCAACCATAGGCACTCTATCCAGCATATACTCTTTCTGCTACTAAGAGGCCACCCCCAAGCTGGGCCATGAGACCACCAGGGCGAAGGAAACACCTATAGGGTTCTATCTCTCAGCCCACAACCCATTCTTATCTCTATGCTTAGCCAAATGCTCATACAAATCTCTATAGGGGTCTCACTCAGCCCTCACAGCCTTAGCTTCCACAATACCTTCCCCACACAACACCCTTCTAGCTCAGGCATCCCCTTTACCGATTCACGGTTCTCTTGGGTGATCCATCTTGCTGGGTGCTTCTAGTGTGTGCATAAAATAATTCCAACCTGGTATTTGTTGCTATAGAACCTCTTGCAACCTCAATCTGTGGCTTCTCAAGCACCTATGAGCAGCGTAACTCAAGGGTAAAGGTTCCTAGATTTCCCAACCTCTCTGCTCACCTAAAACCAACAATACCCACTTCCTAATCTGCAGCATGGTCTCCAAATTTGAATTTATAGGTTCAAAACAACATGGTAAGTTCATGGACAATAAGGGAGAGCTACGCATCCTCCAAACATGCGTGAAAGAATGAGACAAATGAGGGTTGACTCCAAAGGATATGGGAAAATGGTGAAGTTAACTGACATGACTTCTGGTAGTAGAAGAAAGGAATCCTAGCAGCCGCAGACTGACTTATGTTATGACAGAACTGTCACAAAAGAGCAATCATTCCCGTGCTTCAATAACTACACGAGGTGACTTTTCCCACCAACCACACACATGCATTAATGATTGGAAAAATGGTAAAAGAATGAGATATTTGGTTTATTTTCATCACATGACAGAATTTTGGGTGAGTTCTAAGGTTGACACTTGGAAGCAAGGATTTAGTCACCCATGGATCCCCTTTCCTCTTCCCCTCTAGTGGAATCATAGCCCCTTTGGTACTCTTTACACAATCGGTCTTGGACCATTTTATTATTTATGCACATAATATTTACATATATTATAATTCAAAATAAAAGCCAAATAAACAGTCCAAATAAAATATAAACATCATACATGCCTAAACATTCACTAGTCGAGCCTTGGCCTTGAGCTCTGCACTAGGAATTCGCACTAGCATATTTACATCATTTACATAATTTTGGATAAATACATTCCAAGTCAAAACTAGGGGTATTACAATCCCCTCCCCCTTGGAATAACACCGTCCTTGGTGTTTGCTCAAAATTTAGAACAAAAATGGATATGCCTCTCTCATGGCATCCTCCAACTCCCACGTAGCCTCATCTGGACCGAAGTGCTTCCATTGCACATTTACCTGTCCGATGGCTCGGTACCAGAGCAATGTCACTTTCCTGTCTAGGATCATAGTGGCTTAGTTTGGAACTCTCCCTCGGGTTCCACCTGAATCACATCCCAATCAATCACATGGTTAGGATCATCTACATATTTCTTAAGAAAAGAAACATGAAAAACATTATGAGCTCTAGTGTTAGCAAGCAATGAAATTCTATATGCAATTGGTCCTATTCTCTCAAGCACTTCAAATGGTCCACAATATCTCGGTGATAGCTTGGCACAACTTCCAATCTTCAAGGAACTCTTCCTTGGCTTCACTCTAAGGTAATCATGATCCCCAACATGAAACTCTCTATGCACTCGGTTCTTATCTGCATAACCTTTCTGTCTATATTGGGATGCCTTTAAATTTTTCCTAATCTTTACAACCTCTTGTTCCATTTCCTTAAGAAATTCTGGCCCAAGTACAATTCTGTTCACTATATTATCCCAAGTAACTGGTGTTCTACACCTCCTGCCACACAAAGCTTCAAATGGACTCATGCCCAATGTTGCTTGTTTCCCATTATTATATGCAAACTCTACCAAATGTAGATAGTCTTCCCACTTGGATGGTTTTCCCATCACATACATGTGTAGCATGTCTTCAAGCACCTGATTTACCCTTTCTCTTTGCCCATCTATTTGTGGATGGTAGGCGGTACTAAAGTTCAACTGCGTACCCAAATCAACAAAAATATTTTTCCATAAATTTGAGGTGAACTTAGTATCCCTGTCTGAAATTATTGTTTTAGGAAAACCATGCAACCTTAAAATTTCCTTCATAATTTTTTTTGCAATAGCATCCATTTTATACATGGATTTAACTGGTACAAAGTGTGCTACCTTTGTTTGACAGACAATCTACCAAGAGCGGACTCGAGGCATGATCTCCCTAGCTCAACGCGAGTCTAGGACAAATAGAACAGAATATAAATCACTCTCCGAGATCTAATTAGAGATCAAGGAACTAGATACGTTTACCTTATGAATCACTGATCCTTTTCTCCTAGAATGCTGCTCCAAGCTTGACGATCTTCAGATCTAAGCTGCAAAACCTGTCAAGATAACAAGAGAACAAAACAAGTAAAACGCATCTACACAATAATAGATCTAAGTAAGCATTCAAGCAGGCAAACTACACAAGATATCATTAACACAATGAGATTTTGGTGGAAAACACTTTACTGTATTGAAAGGGAAGTACATAGGATAGAAAGATTACAACCAATGACTTGACGTAGCAATCCTCATCCGATCAAACCAACACCAAAGCCTCCCAAGGAAGTGTGAGTCTCCCAATAGATGAATAGAGATCTCTCCTAAGGTAATTTCACCAGCATGTAGACACTATAGACTTCCTCCTTTTGGTATGGGAGTGAGCTTCACTTATAGAGGACTAAGTGGATAGGATAGGTTGAGATATGGTAGGAGGGAGATAGGGGATCCTTCCAAGAGGTTAGGAACCAAATTCTATCTCTCCAAAATGGTCAGGGATATGTATCCATGTCATCTAGCTTCGAGAATAGGCTTGAAGAAGCTATTTTTTTCCATTAACTGACATTGTCGTAGGTTGCAAGAGGCCAACCTACGATGTCACAGGTTGCATGAGGAAAACCTGCGATGACCTCTCAAAACCTACTATAAATGGGTTTTCATCTCTTCCAGGTTAATGACTTAGCCAAGGAAACTTTAGGGATGTTTACACTGGTCTCATGATGGTAAGATTTTAGGTGTAACAGAATCCCCCCCAAAGCATGAAGCTATTTGAAATTGGACAGGTGAAATGCTTTGACATAAGGAATGGTAATGGTTTGTCGGACGAAGGACGCTGCTGCAGTACAACTGACTCTGAGAATACAGTTTTGTATGACATACAACATGGCTGCCAACCAATACAATGCATATCCATGGTAGTAATGACGGACTGACCACAAACATGGATACTAGACACAAGCGTAGATCCATGATGAGATTATAACACAGCCACGACCAATACAAATGTGGATCCGTGTGATATTACTCAGAGCAAACTCCATCACAACCTAGGTAAAACATGACTCCCCAGGGTCTTCAAGCAGAACCCGTAATGATACGAATCTATCCATGATTACAAATGTCTTGACGTCAAACATGGTAGAAACCACTTGATTACCGGTCATTGATGTATACCATTAACAAGCGCGAGGGAAATCACCATTGATGTCAATGATCCCCAAGGTATCACAGTACATATCACCAAGCGTGAATAAATGAGTTGAAGTCGAACGTTGGATGAAATATTTCAATAAAGACTCAATGATGCAAGCTCATGTCGAAAGCGAGGTAACCTACCATTGAGGTATGCAGGGACAAGGTACTTGGTTGGTTTCTAGATTCAATCCTCGGATGATGTGCTGAAGTGGACAAGGATGAATCCGTCGAAGGAGTACCATGATGAATCCATCATCATTGACACGAAACACGACAAAGATGTGTAGAGTGGACCGAATGGTACAGTAACATGCAAGACTAACTCAGAGTAGACCGACATGGTAGTAGGTGTACTGACTGCAGATAATGAATGGTGAGAATATTCTTGAACATGGGCATGGCATGAATTTCTAGTATTGACATGACGATTACGACACCAAAACCTAATGCAACTGATGAGGGAAGCGTTCTTTGAATGACTCAAAGGAGTGACAAGACTCAGGAAGTGAGTGAAACTCAAGGACAAACGAATGATTGAAGCACAATATGCAAATGCAAATGAGTGCCATGTTCAAGAATGACTAGGTACTACCACAGATAAAGGGTGTAACATAAAAGCTTTCATTTTTCCCCATCATGAATGATGAGTGCCTCATGTGTTTTTTACGAGCTTGATGAGGGTAACCAGATGCTCGGTATAGCTCATCTCATAGATGAGTCCAATCCCAAATGTTTTTTGAACCTGTGATAGGAGGCGTTCGTCCCATGACGGGCCCTTCAATGTTAGAGTTTAACGAGTCCATAGAAGGTAAACTCGGTCGTCATTTCATGTTTAGAGAGTCTGAAAAGAACTAAAGAAGACTCCAACGGTCCTTTTTCGTAAAGTTAGCCTCATCGCCCGAAAAAGGGTAAAACAACGTGGGAGAGGACTCTTCCAGTCATGATTGGCTGGAGTATACCTTTTTCGTAAATAGTTCCCCCTGGTCCGAAAAAGGGGTAAACTATCACCAGGAAGACGACCATTCAAATTCTTTAACAAGTGTGAACGTGACAAGTTCGCTTGGCAATCTTTTTGTATTTCGAGAGCCTGAAAAAAGCTTAAAGATAGACTCCGAGGGGGGTTCCTTTTCCATAGGAGTTTAACGAGCCCGAAAAAGTGATAAATCATAACTCGGTAACTTATTCTCATGGTTTTAAGAGCACGAGAAAGACCAAAGAGTAAGCTCATCATCATTAAATAATTACAACATAACGGATAGAAATAATGACAAAACATTCAAGGGGTTGTTCATACCAGAAATGACTGCTCCAATGTGAAAACGACGCAAAAAGAACACTTAACGACTCCTGCACACTTGAAAACTAGGTCAAAAAGTCAACCGAGTATTCAAATGCCATAAAAACGATCCAAACTATAGCAAATTACCTAAAAAACATCAAAATATTTGAAAAAGAACATGCCTTTTGTTTATAAATAGCAACAAAAAACCAAATATAGTTACCATTGTTCATTTGCCGAATTGGGAGAAGAAGTGTCATTTTGGAGTAGAAATTCACTTGTCGATTGCCAGAGCTACGAGCAACCATTTCACAAGCCGCTTGGAGCAGGTAAATCTAAATCTCATCCAGCATATTTCCAGTGGTTTAGAATTTCATTTTTAGTTCATTTTTTAGGGTTTTGGAATTGGTTTGTGGGGAGCTTGTGCGCCCTCGGGTTGTCGCAGGTCTCCCTTATGGGAACTGCGACAAACCCGGGTCATCGCAAGACTCGCAGAGATGGGTTGCGACAATGTCACCTTGTCCACAAGGATGAGGTGTGACGGCAGAAATGCCCATGTTCAAACCAAAACCCAAGCCAAAAGAAAAAGTTTCAAATGCTTGAGTGAGTTCTAATGATGTTAACATGCTCCTATTGGCAGGTTAGTAGTAGCCAACATGGTCTTAGAGTGGCATGAAAGAGAACATGAGGTAGATGATGTGCAAGCAATGAATGACCCATTATGTGTAGAGGCATTACGGAATTGCGGGTTACTGAAGTTCTTCAATGTTCAGGGCATGAGGGCCCAAGTATTACTATTAGAGCATATGGTCCGTTGTTGGGATTTCGCGCAGCAGTACTTCGTGATCGGAGAGCATACTTTGACTATAGATGTCGAGGACATCTAATTTTTGACTGGATTGTCCCGGAGGGGGGACAAATTGGCTCTTACCGGATCACGGGGAAGTGATCGGACAGTAGACGACTTGATAGTTCAGCACTGCACTCCGCATACTCGTGCCTCTAGTGTGAAGATTCCCATCAAAGAGGTGCGAGAACGTTCGCTATGAGCTATTCTTTTCACCATAATGAGGATAGCAAGGAGCCAAGCGCCCCATCTAGCTACTAGGTCCCAGATGCTGTATGCGGAGGACTGCATGTCTCTGAAGGTATTCAACTGGTGTGAGGGACTCCTAACTAACATTCGAGATTAGCTAACCAAGTGTCGGCGTGGAGAGGTCAAGCAGTTCGGATACGGATCTATAGTGATCTCATTTCTATTAGAGCAGGTTCCTCTCTTGCGCTCGCAGGTAGCTCTGGATGATAGGGATCCTAGGGATCCTCACATGGCCAAATGGACAGAGGTGATGGCCCACCATGGTGGGGGTCCTATCATCGGGTATGGTCCTGAGTTCTTCACCTGGCTGGAAGGTCAGCTGCTGATGGTAAAGGATTACCCGTACAATGGTATGGATTACAGGGAGGACCCAGACTTGGCGCTTCCCAAGGGAGCAGAGTGGGGAGACATCGGTAAGAACAAGGACCCTTGCACTTTTTAGTTTTGTGTATTTATGATTTTTTTTGTTATAGTGCTGATAAATTACTAACATGTGTGTGCAGATGTGGGCCCCGTGCGACCAGTAGGAGTTTCGCTTCTTGCGAGGAGAGGAGGGGGAGCAGCCATGGCACCGGCCATACATGATGCCATCGTGGAGATGGAGGACGTCTATGAGAACCTGACTGGGTTGATGTTAGACGTTTTAGAGCCGATAGTGGATGAGTTACCGTGGCCTATGCAGAGGTATGTGGTGGGAGCGTCCATATGCTTCAACGTGCTGCTCCGCAAGGTAGCGAGAGCAGTTGACTGCTTCCATACTCAGCGGGCTAGAGCTGCCAGACCTAGGGGTGTATGGGCCAGGCGTTAGGCCTTATGCTGTTATTATGTATGTACTGAGAGCTCAGAAGCCTCAGATTTTGTACTACTGAAAGCTTTGAGGCTTCAGATTTTGTATAGACTCACTGAAAGACGTCGTGCTTCATATTTTGTACCAGCATTACTTTTTATGATGATATATATATACAGACATTTTGGCGGTTTTATACATTATGTGCTTTAAATGGATGATGTGATCTTGCTTATGTGTTTTCTTATAAGTGAGTTATTTAAATGTTATGTCCACTTTTAACAGTTCATGAATATGCTTATGTGTGTGCAATGTGCCAATCTAAGATGAAGTTGGCCATGGAGTCAGCAACTGTGTTCACGTCTCGTGGAATGTGCAGGTACTAAATGGACTCGAAGGACCTTTCCAGAAGACATAATCGTCTATAGAGACGGAGTGAGGTAGGATCGCAGATGGCGTAGACTCGGTTAAGATTAGAGACCACTAGTTGAGAATCCAAGTGGATGACAACGTGGTCCATACCCAAATAAATAACGTCGGTTAGGGTTCCAATGACTACTTGATATTCCGCAACATTGTTGGTTGCGAAACCTAGACACATTCCTCTTGAGCTGATAAGCTCGCCAGTAGGTGAATAGAGTACCCAGGCAGCAGAAGCAAGGTTGCGGGTATAGTGGTTGGCGCTGTCCACGAATCCGTAGCAAGTTTCCATCTACACATCTAGACAGAACATGGTATAAGAAATGAAACAAGACCTAAGCACGCAAAAATCAAAGTGTCACACCACACAAAAAACACACACACGCAATGTACAATATATACAAAAGTACTTATGCATGAAAGACTCGGGCATAGTACCTCTTCAGGTAGAGCCTGTTACGGGGCTCACCCAAAGATATCCCGTCGTAGTCTTCAAGCTCATAAGCTCCCTTCTCTAAGACACGTTTCACTACGTAAGGTCCATGCCACATGGACTCAAACTTTCCTGCCCCCAGCTTATCATGTTTTTGGTCGTACGTGAGGACCAAATCTTCTTCGCTGCAGGCACGAGGTTCTACTGACTTGTCGCACTGCGCTTTGATGTGTCTCTTATGATCCTCATTGGCAAGAGCGACATCTCAGCGAGTCTTGTCGAGCTTAGCTAGGTAGAGGAAGCATTCTTCCTCAACAGTAGTGTTGGGGAGAAGTTCAATGGCGAGCTTGAGGGACGTAATTTCACACTCAATAGGAAGGACAACCTCCAACCCATACACTAGTTGAAAGGGATTAAATCTAGTGGTGGTTTTAACGAAAGTTCGATAAGCCCATAGTGCGGAGAAGAGCATGTTATACTAGTTGGATTTGTGCGTACCCACCATGTGTTGGACCATGGTTTTCAAGACTTTGTTGATGGCCTCTACTTGTCCGTTTGACTGTGGGTAGTATGGTGTTGAGTTTTCATGGCGAAAACCAAATCTAGTGCTCAACTCATCAACCATGTGGTTCTTAAAGTGAGAACCATGGTCAGTAACTATCACTTGAGGAACTCCAAACCGCGCTATTACATGATTAAATATGAAGAGTGCGGCGGTCTTGTCGTCGTTCGTGTATGTAGGCATTGCCTCGGCCCACTTTGTAAAGTACTCCACAGCTACAATGACGTAACTATGCCCCCCTGGCCGAGGTAGGCTTACAATGCATGAAGTCAATGTCCCATTTAGCGAAGGGGCCAACGGTGATAACCGGGTGTAACGGGGCGAGATGGGTGCGCTTTTTTGTATGAAAATGTTGACATGGAGGACATTTTTTTACGGCCTCGATACAATCTTTAAAGATAGACGACCAATAATATCCCGCGTGAAGAATCTTCTAGGTTGTATCCATCCCAGAGAGATGACCACCACAAGCCCCAGTGTGACAGTCATTTAGGACGTGTTCAGCCTCGTCATGAGTGAGACAACGTCGAAGAATATAATTGATACCACGGCGGTACAAAGTATCACTGATAATCAGGTAATACTTTGCATGGTGGCGTATTCGACAATGGTCATCATGAGTCAATTAAGGGATGAAATGTTGGGTCTGAAGAAATAAAGTGATATCTCCATATCACGAATCAGACATACTGATAAGAAACAATGACTCATCCGGAAAAGAGTCATTGGGCTCAGATTCTACATCAGCACGGGGAAGGTCGCAGATGAGCTCAGCAAACACCAAATATTTTTTAGACTTGGATTTTTTGAAAAGAAGATCAAATTCTTGCAATATCACGATCCAGCGTGAATACTTTCCCCCAAGCACCTGACGAGTCAGAACGTGGTACATGGGGTTCGAATTGGCGATAATGGTGGTGGTGTGAAGCAGAATGTAATGTCGGAACTTCTGCACGGCAATAACTGCCACGAGAGCGAGATTCTCGACATGTGAATATCGAGTTTCAGCGTCAATAAGACCTTTATTGGCGTAGTATATCACATGTTCTTGGGCGGTCTGGTCTTCCTGCACAAAAACCATGGCGATAGTGGTGTCAGAAGCAGTGAGGTATAGAATGTAATCTCGATAGTAATTCAACGGTTGGAGCATAGGGGCATGCATGATGGCATGTTTCAAACTATCAAAAGATTGTTGAGCTTGGTCATCCCAAATGAACGGGACATATTTTTTCATCAATATCATGTAACCCTGTGTCTTTTGCGCGAAATTACAGACAAAATGCCTTAAATAAGTCGCTCTTCCTTGTAGACTCTGAAGTTCCGTAATATTAGTTGGAGGTGGGAGAGCGACAATGGCTTCCACCTTCAAGGGATCAATTCGGATCCCATCTTTAGAGACGATAAACCCTAAGAGGCGTTCAGACTCGACACAAAAAATACACTTATGAGGGTTCAGACGGATATTGTACCATCTGCATCTGAGGAAAACGACCATCAGATGATCTATGTGGAACTCACGCTGCTTTGACTTGGCAGGGAGGTCATCCAAGTAGGGTTCCACAAAGTCCTTCACATCATGGAAGGTGTACGGCATGCCCGCTGGAATGTGGCACCGACGTTTTTAAGACCAAACAGAAGTTTACGATACACAAATGTTCCCCAAGGGCAGAGGAATGCAGCCTTGTGTTGGTGAATGGGGTGTATCTCAATCTGGTTGTATTCGGAAAAGCCATCCATGAATGAAAAAATGACACTTCCTGCACAATTATCGATAATCGAGTCAATAAAGGGAGTCGGGTAGTTGTCCTTAGGACAAGCCTTGTTGAGATCCCGATAGTCGACATAGAAACAAATGGTGCCCTAATTTTTAGTGATAGGAATGATGTTTACGACCCATTCTATCAATGGGACAGGGTAGATGAAGCCGACCTTCAAGAGTTTCTCAATCTTTTCCTTGATTGCCGCAGTCTTCCGAGGGTGTATCGGTCGCAACTTTTGGCGGATAGGTTTGACGTTGGGATGGACTTTGATCTCATGTAAAAAAATGGTGGGGTCTATCCCAGGCATCTCCTCGTAGGTCCAAGCGAACACGTCTCGGAATCGCTTGAATAAGGCCGTAAAAGCAATGATTTCTTCAGGGGAACACTTCTTTCCTAACTGAATGTGTTCCACTACACTAGGAGTAATTGAAATGTCTATTGAAGTGGTAGGCTCAATGTTGGCTAAGTTTCCTTCAGAGTCCGTTTGACATGTGAGTATCGAGGATTGAGATACAGAGTAGACATCCGGTGTAAAGATGGTGCTAATGTTATTCTCCACAGTATCGAAAAAGGGAAGTAAAGACGGACGATGATGGAGGTCTTCCCACGGAGGGTCATCCGCACTCATGATTTCCATAATGGACTCATCAGAATGAAAATTCCGTAGCAGGGGGTCGGATGATGTCTGCTGTGGAGAACAAGAGGTGGAGGCCACACCTAAGTGTTCTTCCAGTGCTGACTAGATAGCCTCGTACGTGAGTTTGGTGGGTGACAAAGGCATCGTGTCTCCAATCAGGTGTGTGGTGGCTTCGTCACGTAGAAGCCATGAATCGGTGGAGTTGGGGATATATGAAATATGTGAGGAGATCATGTTCACCGTGGCAACATGATTTGGGGGATCCGAAGTAGGAAAAACGCCCATAAGGGATGAGTCCTTAATGAGGCCGACCCCCACGCTCTCGTACTGTTGCGAAGATTGTCCAATTGATGGAACATTATCGCCTGGGTGAGTAGCGGTGTTAGGTGTGCAGAAATCCAGTTGGTTGATTGTGACAATTCGGCCTTGATGGGGGAATTGTACTATGCGAAAGATAGATGATGCGATCGCAGTAATGGAGTAAAACCAATTACAACCAAGCAGAATGTTGTAATCTAACGGGGCAACGGCCACTTCCATGTTAATGGTTGTGCTCTTTCCCCCCAGCTCGACTGCTAAAGCTTGTAACAACCCATGAGGTTGAAATCCACGTCCGTCGAGTGCTCTCAAAGTGGTAGGAGAACGGTTCAACTCGGGAGAGACAATGGCTCTCCAGCATGAGATCAACATGACTGACGTAGAGGCACCTTCGTCCAAAATGGTACGATGGATCATCTTCCCTGCAATGTTTGTGGCAACTTGAAATGCCAACTGATGGGAGAGCCTCTGTTTGAAGTATTCCATCCAGAACATGATGGTGTTCAATGAATCCGGGTCAACTGCACCAATGGCAGCAAGGAGGGTCTTGCGCTGATTGGGGTAGTTTTGCAAGACCTCGAGCGTCGACATAGCATAAGGAGCTTGTGCTAGGTCCTCTACAATATTGTAGGTTTGAGCATTGGGATTGAAAACCGATTTTCTAATCGTGCTCTTGGGTGGATGCAACACTGACTCGAAAGAGGGCTTCTCAATGGTGAGAGAAGCAATCGGTACAGTGACGTCAGGTATCGAAGTGGAATATTTTTCACTATTACTTCCAACAGGTTCCTTTGCTGGGACAGAGTCATACGAACGAGAATGGGTGTTCAAGTTGATGGTCTCACTACGCATCATGAGAACATGCGGGGTGGAGGATGCTTCTCCTTGGGAAGGAGAGGTGTTAGCAATCAATTGCTGATTTTGGGTAGGGAAGGGATCGTTGAGAATTGCGGGTGTGGGTTTTCCCTTAAGAAACTTTTGAACTTTGTCTCTATGGGGTCACTCTTTAGAAAAGTGGTCATCACCACACAGTAGACAAGGATACTTCAACTTCCTTTTCTGTTTGGTGTCATCAGGGGTGCTCTTATGTTCCTGCTGGGTGGAAGATTTCTTAGGTTTCCCTTTGTTATTCTTCTTACCACCAGACTTCTGAAGTGAAGCTGATTGAATAGAATTCACTTCTCTAGTGACAACAAGACTGGATGATTTAGTGGTGTCGTGACCAGCCTGTGTTGGTGATGGCGAAGAACCTTGGGGGTTCGACGATCCAATAGTTTGAGAGAGAGGATGGGTGTTAAGGGATCCAATGATGCCATCAGCTTGGGGTCCCTTGGGTGGTTTCCCGGGCTCGTACGTGTTACGGGGTGCGTCAGGAAGGATATAAAACAACGTGCCAGATTGAGCATAGACTAAGTCTAGTAAATGGGCACAAGCAATGGCTTATTCTTCAGTGACAGTGCCTCCCATGGAAACATCTTGTGTTATGGTAGGTATGAGAGACTTCGTAAACCAGTCTGCTAGGAGTTGGTCTGGAATAGGAGCCTTAATCAAACGTCGTCTCCTCCGCCACTCATGTATATGATCTGAGATGTGATTAGCGGTATTTTGACGGAGTGAGGTTAGAAGTTCCGTACCAGTTTCATACCGTATAGGCAACTGGAAATGAGTCAAAAAAATCATAGCAAGAGAACCAAAATCAGGAAAAGAATGGGGTGGTAGTTCAATATACCACTTGGCAGTCGAACCAGTGAGAGTCCATTGAAATAATCTAAGACGAATCGAGTCATCCATCAAGGAGTTGGATGGACACCACAAGTGGTACGTCATCACATGGTTTTTAGGATCCTCACCCAGCTTGCCATCAAATTTCGGGATATCCAATGGAAGTTTCACTGGAATGGGTGGCCAATTAGTTCTGTGGTAGATGGGGTCGTTGGTCAGGTGAGACATGTCAGGCAGGTCCAAAGTAGCTAAGAAGGGCAGCTACGGATTAGTTTGCGGGTACTGATAGTACTAATAAGGCGTGTAAGGACTAGTGGGACCTTGTATCGACTGACCATAGGGTGTTCCAGGAGGAAATTGGCCATAGGGGTACGGGACACTCGGACCAAATGTAGGTCCACCGCCATAGTAAGGTGGTCCATTACCATAATAAGGTGGCCCGTTACCATAAGGTGGGGGCCCGCCTCTGCCTCTGGTAGTGGGTGGGCCGCCTCTAAATGGTGGGGGTCCACCACCACCTCTATTGTAGGAGGGGCCACCACCGCCTCCTCCAGGAGGAGGTGGTGGTCCGCTACCACCGCTGGAATAGGGTGGGTCTCCACGACCTCCATCGGGAGGGGGTGGTGGGACATCGCCGCCGCCGGAAGGGTAAGGGCCTCCTCCGCCACCTCCACCATAGTAGGGTGGTGTTCCACCACCACCAGCAGGATGGGATGGTCCTCCACCACCGCCACTGGGATGGGATGGTCCTCCTCCACCACCACCGGGATGGGATAGTCCTCAACCGCCATCGCGAGGATGGGATGGTCCACCACCACCACCGCCAGGGTGGGATGGTCCTCCACCACCAATACCAGGGGGGTGGGCCATGATGACCAAAATGAGGTGGTCCTCTGCCAGAAGGTAGAGGCCTGCCTCCTCCAGAGTTATTTGGGGGTCCTCCGCCTCCAATGGGAGGTGGGGGTGGACCAAACGGGAGTGGAGGGACTTAAGGAATTGTAAGTGGAGGTCCATGTTGTAAAACATTTTGTTGTCCCCATAAAGTGTAAGGATTTCTGGGGTAGGGTGCCCCGTAGAGTGCATTTCCGGGATTAAGTTGACTCGGCACAGGGTTAAGATGACCTGGATATGCTTGACTCGATGGTGGTTGAATTACATTGGACAGTCCCCCAACATGGGATAATCCCATAGTGGAAGGTCCGGGAGGTAAGGAATTTCCAACGGAAGGGCCGATGGGAATTCCTGCTACAATATTATGGATAAGAGACGGGGGTTTCCCCCCAACAACAACTTGCTGACCACTAAGTAAAGGTCGACCCAACACTAGTTGTTGATTATCCACCGTAGGATTGTCATTACCTGTAAAGAAGGTAGGAGGTAAAAAGTATCCTCCCCTCAAAGTTTGGGGTGGGGGAGGAGCAGGTGATGTAACCGCGATAGTCACAGGTGTGTTGGATTGTTGTACTTCAACAGGTTGGGTTATCTGAGGTATAGGACTGGTCTCCTGTCTAGGAGATGGATGTATAAGGGTTAATAGTTGACCAGCCTCAGAAGTGGTCATGTGTTGTGTGGATGATTCCGGTGAATCATAAGACAAATAACGACTTGGGAGTGGTTGATAAGGAGGTAAAATCGGGTCTTTAGTCCTCCGTGCAAGGCTCTGGTTTGTAAATTATGTGGCCATAGCTCATAACCTAGCCAATTGTTCATGATAAGGTTCCATGTGATCGTTGGGAGTAGCCAACTAGTGGCGATGCAACGGAAAAATGGGCCACTAGGTGGCCTAAAGAAGATGTCCAATAAGCTGCTGAAGGACCGTCCTGGGGTGTATTTTATCCATTCAAACGATCCAGGCTCTCCCGGTAGGACAGGAGGTAGGTCTTGTGAAGTAGAAGTTGGTGCTTCTTCACCCTGCGGGGGATGAGAGGCAGGTGAATCTGGAGGAAACATATGCGCTCCAACTTCAAAGTAGGGTTTTCCACTTCAGGTGACACAACCATGGCTTGTGGGTCCATCCTTACCTTTGACATTACCTCATGGTTAGGGGGATATTCGGGTGGCAAGTTCTGAATCCTACAAGACCTTATCCAAGGAAATTCAGCCAGAGTGACTGAAACAAAAGTTTCTCCTAAGGAAAGCTAAAAAAAAGAAAAACAAACCAGACAAACCCTACACAAACTAAGGTCACGAGCAAACTTATGTGACAAGAGTGGAATCAAAGGTCTGGAACCTCACAAGATTTTCAAGGCTTCGCAAATGGCTATATACCGCAAGGTCCAACAGTAAAATGCAACAAGGAGGATTGGGACCGTACCCTTGCCTGAATACCCGATTACCTGGACGTTACATGCGTAGTAATCTCCCCGAGTGTTGTTCTCGGTGTATTGCTCTGCCAAGACGGCCAAAAGATCAACTTAGTTGGTCTCAAGAATTTGAATGGTGTATCTCGATAAACGCAAGGTTAGTGGGAGCTCAAATCCGTAGTGGTGCTTTCTAATGCACAACCGTACGGCACAAGACCTTCCTATATACTACCGAGTACGTGAAACACCTTTCTATATACGCCAAGTATGTGAAACACCTTTCGATATACTCCAAGTACTTGAAGTACTTGGTGGGTACATGAAAGAGATTCGATATACCTGGTTGGTACGTGAAAGAGCTTCGATATACCGATAAGTACGTGGAAGAATACAATACCCCTAGAATACAGTGCTGGAAAATAGCGACAGCTGCCACGCTTAACAACGCCAGAACACGTCTCTAACTTACACACAAGTTACTAAAAATTTTACCCTAGTTCTACCATTAATTTTATTTGGACTGTTAGGTGAATGCATGAGGTGAGTACATAATCGTAAACATAATGCAGGCCCTAACTACATGCAAAAAATATACTTTTCTTTTGATGAAGTCTATGTATGGGAGGGAAAAATTTCTTTCCAATGATTTTACCAAAGCAACACAATTCAACACAATCCCAAATCTACTAAAAAATGACTATGAAATATTCTTTTATTTTTCAAGCGAAACACAAAAATAACACAACACTACTAAGCCAAATCAAAGCATGTTTTTTCTTTTTCTTTTAACTTTTCAAAACAAAAAATGAGGCTAAGTGATGAAAAGAGAGAGTTTCTAAGTAGAGTACGCAAGCTTTTCACTTTCACTATAATGGCCTAAAAGCATAAGAACCAAAAGATGCATGTAACTTTCCAAGCATGGAACTACTTTTGCAAAACTTGATATCTATTCGAATTTTTCAAGAAAATGAGCAGTTCATAATTTGTGAAAAACACAAATAATTTTAATTTCTTTCAACTTTTTCAAAAGATCTACAAATGAGGCATTCCAATGCATGTACAATTCTTCAAATGAGCTTGAAAAATTATGGAAATGAAGTACTTTTGATTTTTCCATGGATGTATCAAAAAATAACAATTTGATGAGAGCGATGCTTTTAAACTCAAATACTAAAATGAAAAGATCACTTGCAGCACTCTAATGACTCAGAAAACCTCAAGAAAAGACGAGCACTCATACGGACTGAAAATACACACAAACACTCAAAATCAATCAGTAACAAGGAACACTAAAGCAAGCAAGGCTAAAAAATGTATGCTAATGAGGTTGGAAACCGATCCAATACAATGACTAGATCCGGCAAGGAGAGGAGAGAATGCAAGGATGAGTGGATGTAGGTGGGGGAGACGAGAGTGTCCACCACTACCAAATCTCAGACTTGTCCAAGACGGAACCCAAAACAACTCCAATTGAAACCAAACACTTCAACACACTAATAAAAAATGGGGTCTCTGACTGGATCTTGCAGCACAGCGGGAGTTTGCACACAAAACCAAAACTCAAATTAGAAATGGAGAAGGAATGCCTGTATGTCAGTTTTGACAGATCGACGTAGTTTATGTTTGTACACAGAGCGATCGTCGCAGGTCACTAATGCGGGAAGTGCGATGATGTCGTAGTCTACCAATGAATGGGTTGCGACGATAGGCCAAAAGATAGAGAACGGAGATCATAAAATGACACAATGTTGCTCTGGCTCCATTGCCCAGCAACAACGGGCGAGATCTAAGTTCAAAAATGAACCAATTCTCCAAACAATAAGCAATGAAATGGTTTAAAAATGGTGAGTACAAACTCAAAGGAGGACTACAGACTCTTCAAAGTGAAGATCTGATGGTGAAACAAGGATTAGAAGGAAAATAAGATTATGGATGGTTTGCAAAAGCAATCAATTGATAATGGTATTCAAATTGAAAACTACAAACAATGTCTTCCCCAATATGGTCGCCAGATTTGTTTGACGAACAATCTACCAAGAGCGCACTCGAGGCATGATATCCCTAGCTCAACACGAGTCTAGAACAAATAGAACATAATATAAATCACTCTCCTAGATCTAATTAGAGATCAAGGAACTAGATACGTTTTTCTTATGAATTGTTGATTTTTTTCTCCTTGAATGCTGCTCCAAGCTTGGCGATCTTCAGATATAGGCTGCAAAATTTGTCAAGATAACAAGACAGCAAAACAAGTAAAACGCATCTACACAATAATAGATCTAAGTAAGCAATCAAGCAGGAAAACTACACAAGATATCATTAACACAATGAGATTTTGGTGGAAAGCACTTATATTACTGTATTGAAAGGAAAGTACATAGGATAGAAAGATTACAACCAATGACTTGACGTAGCAATCCTCATCCGATCAAACCAATGCCAAAGCCTCCCAAGGAAGTGCGAGTCTCCCAATAGATGAATAGAGATCTCTCCTAAGGTAATTTCACCAACATGTAGATACTATAGACTTCCTCCTTTTGGTATGGGAGTGAGCTTCACTTATATAGGACTAAGTGGATATTAAAGGTTGAGATATGGTAGGATAGAGATAGGGGATCCTTCCAAGAGGTTAGGAACCGAATGCCAGCTCTCCCAAATGGTCAGGGATAGGGATCCATGTCATCTAACTTCGAGAATGGGCTCGAAGAAGCTATTTTTTTCCATTAACTGACATCATCACAGGATGCAAGAGGCCAACCTGCGACGTCGTAGGTTGCATGAGGACAACGTGCGACGACCTCTCAAAACTTAGTATAAATGGGTTTGCATCTCTTCCAGGTTAATGAATTAGCCAAGGAAACTTTAGGGATGTTTACACTGGGTCTCATGATAGTAAGATTTTAGGTGTAACAACCTTAGATAATTTATCCACCACAACCATGATGGAATCGTGTTGCCTCACTGTCATTGGAAAACCTGTAATAAAATCCATGGAAATCACATCCCATTTCCATTCCGGAATTGGCAAAGGCTGCAACAAACCTGCTGGGTGTTGATGTTCAACCTTTACTTACTAACATTTCATACACTTTGAAATATACTCAGCAATGCCATTTTTCATTCCCGGCAAAAAATATTGCTTTCTCGTTGTAGCAACTGTTTTCTGGTATCCTGGGCGACCAGAATATGGCATTTTATGGATTTCATCCATAACAATCATTCTCAAATATGCCACATTAGGAATATAAATTTCTGTTTTTATAAACAAGAAGTTTGTCACCTTCCAAATCGTAACCTTCATGCCTCTTTTCCAAATTCTGTTGCTGCAACTTGTCCTTTATTTGCACATACAAATCATCTTCAACAATACACTTAACAATTTGCTGCCTCAAATCTGGTAGGCAGGTACTAATGGTTGCTACATGCATCTCATGTACTTTCCTGCTAAGTGCATCTACCACCTTATTTTCCTTACCTTTTATGTGTTTGATTTCAAAATCAAACTCACATAAATATTCCAGCCATCTAGCTTGCCTAGCATTTAATGTGGGTTGTTCAAACAAATATTTCAGGCCACAATGGTCTGTCCTTAGTTTCAATTTCCTGCCCATTAAATAGTGCCTCCACATTTTAAAGGCGTGCACTATGGCTGCAAGCTACGCATCATGAGTAGCATAGTTCTTCTCATGCTCCTTCAACTTCCTTGAATCGTAGCCTACCACATGGTTATCTTGCATAAGAACTCCTCCAAGTCCATCTTTACATGCATTTGTGCATACCACAAAGTCTTTTTTCAGATTTGCAATCTTTAGAATTGGAGCACTTGTGAGAATCTTTTTCAACACTTGGAATCTTTCTTCACATCTCGATGTCCACTCAAACTTTATCCTCTTCTTTTTCAAAGAAGTAATTGGGTGTGCGACCTTGGAGAATCCTTCAATAAACCTCTTGTAGTAACCAACCAGACCCATAAAAGATCTCACATATGTCACATTTCTTGGAGTTGGCCAATTCATGATGGCTTCAATATTCTTGGGATCCATCGATATTCCCTCCTCAAAGATAATGTGACCCAAATAATGAATTTTATTTTTATAAAAGTCACATTTGCTTAGCTTTGCATACAACTTATGCTCCCTTAACAATTGCAAAGCCATTCTCAAGTATTCTTCGTGCTATTCTTCATTCTTGGAATAAATAAGAATGTCATCTAGAAATACAAGAACAAACTTGTCCAAATATTTGCTTAAAACACTATTCATGAGACACATGAATGTAGCTGGTGCATTGGTGAGACCAAAAGGAACCACCACAAACTCATAGTTCCCATACCTTGTTCTAAAGGTTGTCTTGTGAATGTCTTCTTCCTTGATTCTCACTTGATGATAACTAGATCTCAAATCAATCTTTGAGAACACCTTTGCCCCTCTCATTTGATAAAAAAGATCATCAATTCGAGGCAAGGGATACTTGTTATTCATTGTAACCTTGTTAAGTTTCCTGTAATCAATACATAACCTGAGTGTTCCATCATTCTTTTTCACAAAAAGTACGGGTGATCCCTATGGAAACACATTTGGCCTTATGTACTTCTTTTCCAACAACTCTTACAGTTGCATTTTCAGCTCTAATAATTCTGGTGTACTCATCCTGTAAGGTGTCTTAGAAACTGGAGCAGTTCCTGGGACAAGATCAATTGTAAAATCAATGTTGTTCGGGTACACAGGGTACTACCAAAGGACCGAACACCAAGAGCAACCACTTCACATAAACAGATCATAGATCAACACACCGATGTTTTGACGTGGTTTAAACCCTCTTGAGGGAAACACTCCATGAACCCGGCCAAATAGCTTCTACGGGACAATTTATTATGCAAAGAAAGAAAGTTACAAATGAGCTTCTCATAATCGATCAACTAAACAATGACCCTCCATGCTCTTTAAATAGAGATCATGGACCAATCGGGTGTTAAGCCACGGATCAAGGTTAGGTTTGATCTAAGAGAAGTTGAGCTGTCGGATCACTCTATGTCGGGAACATATCGTGACCGTCGAATTAAGTATTTACAAATGCATACTAATGCATACTAAAGAAACACACTATTCCTAACGGATATATTACACAAGTTGATCTTAACTAACTCCTAAGTGTCTAAATATCCTAACATCCCCCCTTAAGAACAACTTGGGATAGGATTGAAGGATTTACAAAAGTGACACTATTAGGAGAAGGAAGGAGGCATTAGAGCCTATCCCCCCTTAATGACAAGTTCCTGAACTCCTAACATAGATCGAAGTTTAGAAAACTTTGCTTCTGTAAGAGACTTGGTGAAGATGTCTGCAACTTGATCATCTGCAGGGAAAAAGAGCACTTCAAGAACACGATCATGAACAAGATTTATGATGAAGTGCATATGTAGCTTAATGTGTTTGTTGCGTTGATGTAGAACTGGATCTTTGGCAAGCTTGATGGCACTTTGATTGTCGCACCAAAGTGGAGTAGGCTGCTGCTGCTCGAATCCAAACTCTGAAAGGATCTGTCGAAGCCATAAAGCTTCCTGACTGGCATTAATTGCTGCTCGATATTCTGCCTCTACTGAAGAAAGAGCAAGAGCTTGTTGTTTCTTACAAGTCCAAGTAATAGGTCCAGATCCCAGACTGAAAACATAACCTGCAGTAGACTTTCGATCATCAGGATCGCCGGCCCAATCTGAATCAGTGAAACCAACCAACAAAGGTTTCCCCCTTGTACTGTAATGAATCCCAAACTGAACTGTACCTCGAATATATCGAAGTGTTCTTTTAGCTGCTTTCCAGTGACTTTCATGAGGTGTCTGCATATAATGGGCAACACGACCAACGGCAAAGGAAAGGTCAGGACGGGAATGAGTCAAGTATAAGAGACTACCAACAAGCTGACGATACAAGGTGGCATCGACTTTAGGTGAAGTACAAGTGACAGAAAGTTTGACATCAGACTGGAAGGGAGAAGGGGCTGGTGTACAATCTCCCATGTGAAAGCGACGAAGAAGGTCACAAGCATACTTAGACTGAGAAAGAAAGATTCCTTCTTTGGTTTGCAGGACTTGGAGACCAAGAAAATAATGCAAATGTCCTAAGTCTGACATTTCAAAATTTTGTTTAAGACTGGATTTCACATGGGTTATAAGCTTAGGGTCACTACTAGTAAGAATAAGGTCATCAACATATAGAACAAGTATGATGAGATGGTTTCCTACTTTCTTGGTATAGACATTGGGGTCATGATGGCATCTAGAAAAACCAGTGTCAAGGAGAAAGTTATCCATTTTAGCATACCAAGCTCTAGGAGCTTGTTTAAGGCCATATAAGAATTTCTTAAGGCGGTAGACAAGGCTAGAGTTATTCTGAACATAGCCAGGAGGTTTTTCCATGTAAATTTTCTCCTGTAAATCACCATGTAAGAAGGCAGACTTGACATCCATTTGATGGACTTCCCAGTTGTGTAAGGCTGCAAGGGAAAGAACAAGGCGGATGGAGTTCATTTTTGCAACAGGAGCAAAGGTTTCATTGTAGTCAATCCCTTCAACTTGGGAAAAACCTTTGGCAACTAACCTTGCCTTAAGTCTTTCAACACTTCCATCTGATGCATACTTAGTTCTGTAGACCCATTTACATCTGACAAGTTTTCTTCCTTTTGGAAGAGGTACAAGATCCCAAGTATCGTTCGCCATTAAGGAATGATATTCTTCATCCATGGCTGCATCCCAATCTGGATTCCCTGAAGCTTCTGCAAAAGTTTCTGGATCATGATTCTCGGAAACTTGAGCCAAAAGAGAAGAGGCTCGTTGAAACTGAGAACGTGTTCGACGTTGATCTCTAGGATCACCGGCAAGATCACCAGCTGCTTCACATGTTGAACAGACCCATCGAGGAAGCACTTGTGCTGGTGCAACTAGAGGAACATGAGTAGGCGGAGGTGGATTTTCATCCTCACTGTCATCATCAGAAACTGGAGTTGGAAACCTGTCAAGGAAGTTGGAAGAAGAATAAGAAGGCACAAATGCCAAATCAGGCTCACAGGCCAAAGATGGCACAATCGCCAAGTTAGGCTCGTAGGCCAATAGATTTTCATCAAATTTAACATCTCTTCTAATGATTAGATCATGAGAATGTGGTTGAACAAGTCTATAACCTTTTACATCTTCAGAATATCCAACAAATATGCACTTTTCACTTTTAGGCTGCAATGCTTTCCATTTTTCATCCGGAATGTGAGCCCATGCTTCACTACCAAACACACGGAAGTGACTTACATCAGGTTTAGGTTTACTCCATGCTTCTTCCGGTGTTATACCTTGTAATGCTTTAGTGGGGGTGCAATTAACTATGTAATTTGCACAATTAATGGCTTCAGCCCAAAATTGAAGACTTAGTCCCTTAGATTGGATCATACAATTAGCCATTTCTTTTAAAGTGCGGTTCTTCCGCTCAGCTACACCATTTTGTTGTGGTGTATATGGAACAGTGTGTTGTTGTTGGATGCCTTGTTCAGTGCAGAAAGTAGTGAACTTATTGTTAACATATTCTCCTCCATTGTCAGATCTTAACTTAATAATTTGATGACCAAATTGTTTTTCCATAAGGGCCTTGTAGGCCAAGAACATGTTAAATACTTCGCTCTTAAGTTTTAGGAAATAAACCCAAATGCATCTGGTGTAATCATCAATGAAAGTTAAGAAATATTTGAAACCAGAAAAGGAAGAAGATGGAAGAGGACCACACAAGTCACTATGCACAAGCTCCAAGGGAACCGAGGCGTGCCAAGAGGCACGTTTGTCAAAACTGTCCCGATGATGTTTTCCGAGTACACAACCGAAGCAAACACCATCCCTGCAAGATACCATCGGAAGACCTGTCACCATATTTTCTTTACATAGTTGTTGCAATGAGCGATAATTTAAGTGACCAAATCGCTCATGCCAAAGTTTGCTTAAGTTATCACTATGAGCAACAAAAACTGAAGGGAAAGGTGATGACCCAAAGTTGTTAAACTTGTACAACCTGGTAATATCATCAACAATTCCGGTAGCTAGGACCTGTTGAGGATCTTTAAAATATTTGATTACAACTTGGTGAGGTGTAAAGGTCACAGTTTTACCTTCACTGGAATGAGTGATCTGATAGACTGATAACAAACTGCATGAAATTCTTAGAACACATAGTACATCACTAAAATGACCATTATCTATTGGAACTGTTCCAGCTCCTACAACACTTAGAGATTTATCATCACCAACAAATATTTGTTTGGTGTTACATTCATGCATAGTAGAAAAGATGGCTTGATCCTTAGCCATATGATAAGATGCTCCAGAATCAATGAGCCATTCATTTGAAGTAGAAGAAGAAGTTGCATTATAAGAATAACCAGAAGCACAAAGTGCATGTCCATGAGAGGCAGATTCTGAAGACGAATCTCGGCTGATGTGGTGCTTCTTCATTGCTGCTTCCAAGGCTGCCATCTTCTTGAAACACTTAGATTCATCATGATTATCTTTCCCGCAATAGTTGCAATGACACTCAGTCTTCTTGCTTTTTGGCTTAGATCCTTTGTCATTTTTTAAAGAAGCTGATTGAGAGGGTTTGGGACCCTTGTTTGACTTATTATTGCGAAAATTTTGTTTCTTGGGAGGCTTGGAATTTTCTTTCTGTTGGGACAATAAGGCTTTCCCAGATGTATCTGCATTGTTGATTATTCCAAGATGAATGAGTTTATCTTGTTCTCTAATCAAGGAATCACAAAAAGATTCAAGACTAGGCTCTTGATAGCTAGCTGCATTCAAGGATGCTTTCATGGAGTAAAATGTAGATACAAAAACAGAATATGCAAGTCCAAGTTTGGAAAGAATATGATAAATGCATTGTTTGTCTTCCCTCTCAATCTTGCATTCTGCACATAAGAGTTTAAGAGTTTTGTACTTAGATAAATAATCTTGAATGCATGAAAAGTCACTTGGATTTAAATAAATCAACTCATTTTCGAGTTGGTGACCTCTAATTTCATTGTTTTTACCAAACATAGATTCCAACTTGTCCCAAGCAGCATTAGGTTCATCAATTCCAGATATGTGGAATCGCAAATCAGTAGAGATTGACATTCCAATCAATCCACGAGCTTCATCACATCTATTTTCCCATTTTATTTTCTTATCATCATCAGTGGGTTCTTTTTCTTTCCCTGTTGTAATTCTGAAAAGCCCCCTACTTCGTAGAACATCCTCCATACAAGATTTCCATGAGAAATAGTTGGAACTATTAAGTAGAATATCACAAGGGGCGGCCATATTTGTAAATTAATGGCTGTAAAAGCAGAAACTAATAGTCTGGATGTGAAGAGCTCGAAAAAATAGGCGGTTTAAAAAAAAACGGCACTGAAAACTGACTATTATGATGAAGTTATGCTTGAACAAAGAAACTGTTGAAGATGTCCCCAATAGTGATGTGGCAGCTAGAGAATGTCTAGCAAAAAAAAAAAACCCCTCTTCCCAATATGAACCTTTTGACAATCACTTTACAGAAAAGATGTTTTAAGTGAGCCACTTTTGTAAAATAAGTGATTTCACTTTTACAATGATATTACTTTTAAATAGTGCAACAAAAAAACTTAAGTGACTCACTTGAATTTTTATTTTTATTATTTAAGTGAGATGCACTTTTACAATAAAGTAACTTGAAAATAGAATTGCATGCACTTTTTCTTTTAAAAGTAACTTCCTAAGACTTGAACTCAAGACTTATTAAGGAATAAAGCAACTTTGAACCAAGTGAGCTAGATTAAAAGGTATGTAAAATATGGGAATGAGGAAGCGGGTTTTTTTTTTTTTTTTTAACTCTTCTTGCTCGGTTTGCGTGCTTGCCCTTTTTCCTACAAAACACACCACAAATTGAAACAAAAATTTTTTTTCCACACTTGTGGAGTTAGATCTCGTTAGCTTCGTTTTCTCTCTGTTTCTGATTTTCCGAGATTGCGCAAGGTGCACGGCAAAGAGCATACGCAGCCGAGAAAAACCCTTTCCCTTTATGTTTCTGATTTGCCGAGATCGCTCAAGGTGCACGACAAAGAGCATACGCAGACGGGAAAACAACAAACCGAACCCAAAAAAATCTAATAGTAAAAAATGATAAAATATGAGATTTTTTCTTTTAAAACAGAAAATAAAAAAAATGCGTCAATGTAACATTATACCTTCAGGTTTGATGAAATACGCGTTTCTGGAGCAACTGGGAACCGTTTTTGATCAAACGAAAACTATTTCCAAATGGAAACGACGCTCTGGACGCAATGGAACACCTCCCACTGCCCAGAAATGCACAAAAATACAAGAACTAGAAACCCTTTCGAGTTTCGGCAACAGCAGTTCAAGATCTAGATCATAACCGGAAGCGACACTTCATAAAAGTTCTGATACCATGTTCGGGTACACAGGGTACTACCAAAGGACCGAACACCAAGAGAAACCACTTCACATAAACAGATCACAGATCAACACACCGATGTTTTGACGTGGTTTAAACCCTCTTAAGGGAAACACTCCACGGCCCCGGCCAAATAGCTTCTACGGGACAATTTATTATGCAAAGAAAGAAAGTTACAAATGAGCTTCTCATAATCGATCAACTAAACAATGACCCTCCATTCTCTTTAAATAGAGATCATGGACCAATCGGGTGTTAAGCCACGGATCAAGGTTAGGTTTGATCTAAGAGAAGTTGAGCCATCGTATCACTCTATGTCGGGAACATATCGTGACCGTCGGATTAATCATTTACAAATGCATACTAATGCATACTAAAGAAACACACTATCCCTAACAGATATATTACACAAGTTGATCTTAACTAACTCCTAAGTGTCTAAATATCCTAACAAATGTCCCTATTTGGAGGAAGTCTTGGAACTTCATCGGGAAATACATCCTTGAATTCTTGCAAAACAGAATAGTCTTCCAACTTGGAAATTTCATTTTCTGTTTTCTCCAAAATATGGGCTGCATACAATTGGAAACCTTTCCTACAGAATTTCTTCAATTGCATGGCTGAAATATGCCTAACAGAAACTACCTTTGGAATGCCCTTTACAACCCTTGGGTTTCCTTCTTCATCAATACACTCAAAATTCTTGCCGCAACAATCAAGTTTAACTCTATGAGCTTCCAACCAGTACATTCCAATGAGAATATCATAGGAACGAAGTGGAAAAACATTCAAATTTGAAAAAGTGAACAGTCCACCCATTTCCAATGTACATTTATCCACGATATCACTAACTTTCTTCTTAGTTCCAATGGCTAGTTGGACTAACCATGATTTACTATGCTTTGTTTTCTTAAAAGCACAAATGTCAACAATTTTAGGACTGATATAACTATGAGTAGATCCAGTGTCAGTCAAAATAGAAATAGATTTCTTAGCAATCTTACTTTCAACTTCAACCACAGTTGACTGATGGTCTGCTAGGCGGTCCTCTAGTGCTACATAAATTCTAGGGATGGTTCTTGCCACTTGACCCACTGTTTCAGCTCCTTGGATGTTGTGAACTTGCTTTTCACCTCCATTCCGATGTGGATAGTTCCTAAGCATGTGGTCCCCTCCACATCCCCAACATTGAAGAGGCTCTCTTGGATCTCTTGACTTGTCTCCCAACATCCTAGCTAGCTTAGGCACACCCTGTGGTGGCGGCCTTGGCTGAGTTCTGAATGGAGGAGGCTTGAACCCCTTCTTTCTTTGGTCAAACTTTTCATTTTTCTTATCCTTCCATGCTTTATGGAATTCTGGTTTGATTTTTTTTTTTATCAAAACAATACTTGGCCTTTCTTATGGCCTCCTCTATATTTCGAGGTTCATCAAACTCAATTCTATATTTATATGACTGGGGCAATCCACTTAGAAAACGCTGAATTTTCACCTTATCATCCCTGATATATTTGACATACCTCAGCAAATCCAAGAATTTGTTTGCATATTCTTCCATTGTCATTTGCCCCAATTTCATCTCATGGAGCTCTCTGATTTTGTCATCATAGTACCTGTCAGAAAGGTACTTTTCCTGGAAGTACTTCTTGAACTGCTTCCACACAATCTTCCTTTCATTGATCATCTTTACTTGCCAAAGGTGTTCCCACCATATAGACGCTCTTCCATTCAAATTGGAGATGGCCACTCTTGCCTTCATATTTCCTGAATAGTCTTGGACTTGGAAATACTTCCTCATCCCAAGAATCCAAGCTTCAACTTCTTGACTAGATTTAACCTCACCATCAAAAGTAGGAGGTTTGGCCTTCTTAAATTCTCCATGAGAGTTTTTCTTGGAAGACCTCTTCCTCTTGTTTCTATGAGATGAATATCTTGAAACTTCAATGGATTCTTTAGAGTCAGATGATTCACTAGAAGAGATTTCTGGAGTATATGTCCTATCTCTAGAAATCCGTCTTGAACTATGAGATCTCTTGTGGGAATGCCTCCTTGAGCTACCCCCACTCCTTTCCTGATTTTCTGAATCCTTCCCATCGTTTATCTTCCTTTGAATGCTAGTCAAACTTTGAATCATAGTTGCATTCAACCGATTTTGCTCCTCTTGGGCTCTAATCATCCTGTCATTGCAGTCTGCTCTGCAACTATGCAGTTCCACTCTTGAGCTCCTCATGGATTCTGCAAGGTCTGGGGGAGTTGCTTGGTTTCTTCTACCATTAGATTCTGTCTCTGCATTATCAAACTGTACATTCTCTCCCATTGCATCTACCTCAACCTTATAAGGATTGTGTGCATCCTCCATGATGATACTTTTCTTCCTTGGTCCAACCAAGATCAAAATTTCTCATCTGCACTAGACTGAAATGTTGATCCTTAATTGTGACTAATATGATTCTGAATCTGCAAAAGTGTTTATAAACATATTTGTTAGATTTATTACAGTCTTAGAAAATTATAACATAATTATTCATGCAACCTGGGAACAACCCATATTGACAATTTCTGTCAAACAACATAACTTTCTCACACTCAACGACACATGAGGGGTAGGACGGGGGTCAAGGGGGGTTTCCCCCTTATGGCTTCTTATGCATAAGATCGACTACATTTTTTTATTTTGGGCACCCGAAAATTGGCTGTGAAAAATGCTTCTTTTCTCCTGATCCACACCCTTCATATGCCACCTACATTGCCTTACCACTGTTAGTGATAAGCGCTTTCAGGCTCCTGGAAGAGTGGTTTCCTGAAACTGCTTTTACGTGCCTGAATGTACTTGAGAGCGACACATGGATGGGGCGGTTTTCTTTCAGGGATCGCAAAATTTAATTAACTTCACGCACTTTCATGGACCTGATTCAATCTTGGTCGTCGATCAAATCTGCGCGATCCCAAATACTGACATGATCACCACGGGTCCCATTGCCCATATCACCTACACATTGGATGTCTAGACCCAACATAACATCACTGCTTGTCAGGTTGAAAGAGGTTTCAGGGTCCAAGAAGAGCGGTTTCCAGGACCCGCTTTTGCGAGACTAAATGCACGAGAGAGCGACACGTCATCGAGCGGTTTACCACTTCAGGGTCGTGTTGCTCTATTATCCTTCGTGCATGTTCAAGGCCTTGAGACATTGTGAGCCATTGATCTTGATCTGCACAATCTTTGACAACTGACATGACTGACGAGGGTCCCATTCCTTCTGACATTTCTACCTGTCACATCTCCCCATGTCACATCACTCACTGTCGGACCAAAAGGTGGTTTCAGGCTCCCAAAAGAAGTGGTTTCCCAAGACCACTTTTATGTTCCTGAATGCACTAGAGAATGACATGTGGATGGGGCTGTTTTCTTTTAGGGCCACGAAAACAAATTAAATTTCATGCACCTTCGCGGGCCTGAATCATTCTCAGTCGTCGATCTGCCTTGCTGCTCAACGACCAGATATTCTCTGCCTTCACACTCCATCCCTTACGGTCACCTGCACACACATATTTGATGTGGCTAGTCCACATCACACCCTATTCCCAGACAACTTCCTCCACATAAGGCCTCTTTCCCACGTGGCTCCTCCACGTCACCCTGCCACCTACCACTGGTGGGGCCCAACTATTTTTTTCCAATTTTCAAAATTTCAGTTTTATGTAAGGTTTTCATTGGGAAATAAGGCAAAAGTTTCGAGATTGATTTCAAACTCGCTCCACGACCCTTAATTTCCATTTAACTACAATTTTACAGAAACCGATTTACTACAGAACCATTTCTGATTTTTTCCTGTGAATCATGATTTCTGGCCCATATAGCTCCATCATTGCAACCAAAAGCTCGGATACCACTCTATATGATAACAACAATTAGTGTAGGGAATTGTCTACACTATTTCAACTATTTTACTAAGAAATGGTGAGTTCCTATGTCAGCAACATGAAAAGATTATCACAAGTTTCCAAAGATCTATATTCATTCATCAAAACTCATTAAGATCTTGAGCCATTTAAGAATTAAATTCATACATGATAAGCAAAATTCAAACTCTGAGATGGTAGAAAATTGAATCCATTCATATTAAAACAAGGAAGAAGTACATCATTACCAATGATCATGGTGTGAATCCCTCCTCCATTGCCATGAGCTTCCCTTCCTTCACCCTTGCTTTTGAAGAATTTGAGCTCTTTCTCCTCCTTCAGAATCTCTCCAGCATGCCTTTGCTCTTCCTTGGTGTGTTCTACAATGCCTCCCATGCCTTTCTTATATAACATTGGGAAATGAGCCTTAAGTTTTTCTTTACAATGTGGGATTGGTCTTTTTCCTCATTTTAGATTATTTTTACTCAAAAACCCCAGTTTACATAGTTTTTAGGTTTTTTGTACAACTTGACATACTTTTAGCACAATTAATGCACTTTAATGTATTATTTTTCACTTTTTGATTAGTGTAGCTTAGTTTTAGACCTTTGGTGAGCGGTTCATTTACTGAACATGGTCTCTTAAGTTCCGACTGTCTTCACCTAATCCTTCCATTTATGGGAGAAGTGATTAGATCAGAGAGAACTTGTCTCTGAATGTACTTGTCTTTATGTCTTCATGTTGCGGGCACATAGTAAAAATGTGCTTCCTCTGTCACATGACTAGGGGTGTTAATTTGATTGTTAACAGATGCCCCATAATGTGTGAGGTCCGAAGCAGAGCTAAGGGCCGAAATACATTACTGAAATTTATACTCTGTATACTGATACTCTTTATCGTTCAAAGCAAGGATAAGGGAAGGAAAATTCACGGGCACAGGATTGAGGATCACACCTGCAAAACATAGCAATTTCTCAAATATATAATATCTTCCTGAGGTGGGCATACCCATGCTCAACAGTAAACAATCATGGCCATGAACAATACACAGTGGATCCATGTCAAAAGCAAATTTTTCTGAAATGTAAACATGCACTTTGATGAGTGCAAGAACAAAGTCTTTATTGAACTTCTAACATGACAATCTAATCTTGCGTAGCTCGGGCAGTGCATCGATGAGTGATACAACTATTTTTCCCAAGGTCTTCAATACAAATCAACGATAGTGCGAGTTTATATCATGCGAATAAGTGATCTGATGTCGAGCATAATAAAACACCATCTGATTACCGGTCATTGATGCATACCGTTAACAGATGCAAAGAGACCCACCGATAATGATGATGGACTATAAGGTACCGAGTACAAACTAACAAGTGTGAATAGATGTTCTGAAGTCGAACACTTGTAGAATCAAACAATTAGGGGTCATTGATGTATACCCACTGTCATTTGCGAGGAAACCTGCCACTAATGACTACAAGATCCAAGGTACTCTTGGGTTTCTAGATCCATGTCCTAGATGATGGTTTGATGTCGATAGGAATAGATCCATCGGAAGGAGGGAATTAATGCATCCCACATCAACCGATACGAAACAAAGATCAATAGTCTCATATAATTTGGTAGAACTGCAAGATCCAACACTGTATACTGAGACAAGGAAGGTAGACATGATTGGTCAAGAATATTTGAGGAATGGCCAACACGGTTTTGACTTCCCTTGAACACATAACACGATGCAGAATGGACACTTGGCAACATAGGACTTTGAGTAACTGACCTTAATGAAATCTGCTAATGCTAGATACATTAACGAAAGCTCCATTGGTGATGGGAAGGATAACCCATCGGTGGAGATCTGTTCAAAACACTGGTACAGTTTCCTAAGGAAAATGTAGATGGTGTACTGACAGCGGATACAAAACGATGTGTCGTGTTCAAGGGCGACAAGGACTGACTGTTGCCATTCTCTTCAGAGTTTATAATATGAAGTGATTCAAGTCTCTCCCTTTTTGGATTTTTGTGTTTTCCAATTTTTTGTTAACCTTTTTCATTTATTAGCTTGAAAAAAGAATAAAGCATGCTATGATACATTAGAGGAAACGAATGTCTCAAGGGCATGTGCCTAAATTGAAAGGGCATGGGTCAGGCCAATGCAAAGATCCGTATTGCAAACAAGGGCTGAGCTAGTTATGTACACTCTTACAGATGTTTCCTCCATGGGTATGGGTCAAATATACATAAGCAATGGTTTATAGGCATATTGTAACAAAAAGTGACTGCAAAGGCAAATAAGCAACATAAGCAACAAGCAACGAAGCAGTTTGCACGGATGTTCAAGTGGATATTTTAACACAAGCTCATGTAAAATGACAAAAATTTGGGATCCCATCAGGATATGGTTAGAAATGAATGAAAGAGAAATATGTGGTCTCAAACCAAGTCATGATGGAACTAATAGGGCTCCCGAGCCTATGAGAATAATGCAGCATGGGCACCAAAATGGCAATGGGGTGCTGACTGGGGTGTCCCATGTTCGGTAGGATCTTATGTTGGAATGGTGGAAAATATGGATATGAAGAGATGACCCACCAATTTCCAACAGGTTCGACCCTATGGGAAGCTTGGGTTGCAAAAGGTTCAAATGCATAATCACAAAGGGATGGCCTAAACCTATATGCAAGTTTCCAAATATACCAGATAAGATCGAGGAACTTGCAGATCATGCTCCTATACTTGGGTAGGTTTATATCAAATATGCTCCTAGTGGCCCCAAAAAAGATGTCCTTAGGTGGATACAACCAAATGTTTACAACTTCGGGGATATATTCATTTGATGATAAAATGTAATCCAAGAAGTCATGTGAGTTGGGAGATCTCACAGCCCAAATGGGCCAAGTAACCGAATAATATTCCTCCATCAAGGGAATATTTTGATCCGAATCTGCCGAAGTTATTTGAGTAGCTTGGTATGGAACTTCTACGACGGATAGGGGTGATCCAAATGCATGCCAGCATGTAAATGACATTACACAAGCTGAGGTCCCTTCATCCACTATGGTTAGACAGATGTTCTTACCATGAGTCGTTACTTTAATCTGAAAAGCAACTTCGGAAAGGATCCTACATATTGAATGGTCTATGTCTGATGTGCTCAAAGTCTCATCGGATGGATCAACAACACCAATGGTAGACAATAGTTCCTTTCCTTGCGTAGAATGATATTGCAATACCTCCAACGCCAACATGGCACATGGTACTTGGGCTAAGTCCTCAAGAACATTACCGTTCTGAGTAGCACGCGTGTTAGGATTATGCATTTTTTTACGTAGAACAAACTTGGGGGGTATGGTACTAAGTCTATGGCTGATTTCTCAATGTAGAGATAACCACTTGGCTGTGATTCTGATTGATCCGATGTACTAGGAGAGACATCATAAAAATCAAGTCTTTTTTCAATGTTCATCTCAGGATCACACATTAATACATTGGCATAAGGATCATTGCCCCCTTGCGAGGGGTTTGGTTGGTTGCCCCCTAGCAGGGGTACCGGTGTCAAAATAGTGGGTTGTTGTTTCCCACCGCATTGAAGCATAGTTGGTGCATATTTGTTCCCAGAGTTAGCATTTTTCTTACTCTTGTACTTCTTCTTCTTTCCTCTAAGGTCTATGGATGAGACCGTGAGGATGTTAGAATTGTTGGAAGGATTAGCAAGTTCCTACATTACCTGGCCAGCTGTGGGTTGTGAATTCTGAATAGAAACCTGTACCAAATGTGGGGTAATCTGTTCAAGATGCTTGATGGAATCCATCATACCATTGACATGAGGTTCATGTGGCAACCTAGATGGATCAAACACAGGTCTTGCAGGTTGGTTCCCAAAAGATTGGTTACTTTCTAGAACCTGACCACTCCATGGCGGAATGGGGTTAATGGTTGGATTTCCCCCTTATGGGGTTAGGACCAAAAAGGATTTGTTGCTTTCTAGAACCTGACTACTCCACTGGTGTGGTCCTTGGGTGTGATAATAATTCCAAGGTGGGTTTCCCCTTTGCGAAGGCTGACCCCAAGAAGTTTGTCTACTTCCTGAAACATCACCATTGGGTGGATTGCCTCCTTGCGGAAGTGGGGTCCAAGAAGATTGGTTATTTCCTAGATCCCAACCATACCATGGCGGTTGAACTTGGTATTGAAAATCATTCCAAGGTTGACTTCCTCCTTGTGGATGTAGCATCCAAAAAGATTGGTTACTTCCTGAATGTTTCCCAGTCCATTGTGAACTGCATGTATGGATTGCCCCCTTGCGGAGGTATGTGACATTGAGGTTGGTTACTTGGTGGAACATTACCACTCCAATGTGGGATAGGATTAAATGGTGGATTTCCCCCTTGCGGGGGTATGTTCCATTGAGATTGGTTACTTGGTGGAACATTACCACTCCATTGCTGGTTGGGATTCATGGGTGGATTGCCCCCTTGCGGGGATGGGCCCCAATTAGATTGGTTACTAGTCGAAATTGGACCACTCCATTGAATGTTTCCTTGGTTTGGATATGCGTTCCAAGGTTGATTTCCTCCTAGCAAAGGTGGGCCCCAAGAAGATTGGATACTTCCTGAAACCTCTCCACTCCATGGCAGAATGGGGTTGATAGGTGGATTACCACTAGACATTGTGCTAGGATAAGTCGGAGGATAACCCCTCGGGGCATTTCCACTAATCTGAGGAGCATATCCCCAATTTGAATAAATGTTCCATGGTTCATTGCTTCTACCAGGAATATTACCATTCCATGGTGAAGGGTTTCCCCGAGAAGTAGAATTTGGACAAGTGTTTTGCATACTATGAGAATTCTGGTTTACTCCTTGTGTGTTTTGACCTTGATTAGCCGAACCATATGGAAAACCAATGTTTGGCAGGACATACCCTTCGGTAGGGATTACAGTAGATGAAGTGGATGTACTTCTGTGATTGAAATGTTGATGTATTTATAACTTCGGAAGATATTCACTTGTATATTACATTTGTACTTTATTGTATATCCAACAAAGATGTATTATTCCTCTAATTGGAAGTGTCATCATTTGTATTTGCAAGTGTCGCAAGTTACATTGTAAGTGTCGTCATTTGTATTGATGGGTTATTAGACCACCAGTGTGGGGTCGGTCCTAGTTAGGTCATGTGGTTGGGTTATTAGACTTGAGTAGCAAGTCGGCCCAGGTGATTTATTAGCAAGTCAAGTCAGTGTATAAATAGAGAGGTTGTGTCTCTCATTTGATTCATTCACTCACTTCTCAAGCTTGCATGGCTAAGAGAGAAAGTGGAGCACATGTGGAGGAGGAGGAGCATCTGCTAGAGACATCTTATTGGGTTTGATCCTTGTGATCTTGTATTGGGGCTTATTCTATCTCTGAAGAAGTTGCGGGGTTTTTCACCTTCTTGGTTTTCCCCAGTGAAACTCTATATCTCTTGTGTGCTTGCATGATTGTGTTTGTGATTGATATGTTGTAGATATGCTATACATGTTATTCTCTTAGAGATCCTAATGATAATGGAATGAAATTATCGAAAAATTAACATGGTATTAGAACTGACCTAAGAAGAAGGCACTGTGAAGTTGCGGAAGCTAGGGCTTCTTAATATTTGGGTTTCTCTCCATAGATCATCAAAGGCAGAAGTCTAGATTGACTCTCCTAACAAGGGCGCATCTTTCTGTCGAGACAGAATTCAATTCTGAGCTTTTTCAGTTTTTGACCTAAAAATTAGGGTTTCTGCAAAAATTGGAATTTCTGAAATCCGAGACCATGGCTGGAAGCTCCTCTGAAAAATCGAAGTTTAGAGCTTTGGATCAAACTTTTTGGTTGGGTGAAGCTCTGGGAAAATCACACCCTAATTCAGGGTCCTATCTAGTGAATCCAGAAGTTTCGAAAGCAATTTTGAGGGGTGAAAATTTGCAGATTTCAAATTCTGAGTATACCAGCTTGACCAGCTTAGCAAGGCGCATCTTTCTATCCTTTCAGAAGTTTGAAATTCAAATTTTGAATTTTTAGGGTTTCTCTGACAAACCCTAATCCAGCTCGAGATCCAGTTTTCAGCAATCAAGTGGTAAGACCTAATAACTTTTCTATTTCAATTTGAAGTAGTCTTTAAAGATGTCTCACCACACCAAGCTTGAGGATAAGCTTGAAGGGGCTGATAAATTCGAAGCCTGGAAGTATAGGATTGGGTTAATCTTAGAAGAGAATGAGTTGGACAACTACATAAAGGAAGAGGTTCCAGTTCTAGAGGGAGATGAGGCTAAGGCCTTACACAAGAAGAACTTGGTCAAAGCTAAGAGAATCATTAATGATTCTATTAAGGACCATCTCATACCCCATGTGTCTTCCCTAAAGACACCTAAGGAGATGAATGACTCCTTGACCAAGTTGTTTGAAGGAAAGAACATGTATCAGAAGATGACTCTGCGGAACCAATTGAAAGGGGTAAAGATCCAGAATGGAGAGACCATCCAATCCTACTTTACTAAGGTCTCTCAAATCAAGGAACAACTTGAAGCTGTGGATGAAGTAGTGGAGAATGGCGAAATTGTCATGACCACTTTGAATTGCCTACCTAGGTCATTGGACTCCTTCATCCGAGGAATCTGTGCAAGAAAGAAATTGATCTCTTTCAGTAGACTATGGGAGGAATGTTCACAAGAAGAAGCTAGGATTGTGGCCAGAGAAGAAAAGATGGGAAGTGAAGATCAAGCCCTCACAACACGCACCAATGGAAATAAGTTTAAGAGGGAGAAATCGCACAACAAGAAAAATTCTCACTTCCATCGTAATAAGAAAGATCTCTCTCAAGTTCGATGCTTCAATTGCGATGAGAAAGGAGACTTTGCTTCAAATTGTCCCAAGAAGAGAAAAGACTACAAGAAGAAGAGCATCAAGAAGAGACACCATGCTCATGCTGTTGAGGATGATGAACCTCCCAAGAAGAAAATTAGGGCAGAAAGTGAAGACTCTTCAAGTGAGGAAGAATATGTGTTGATCTCTGCACTCACAGGTACTATCTCACATGGATGTAATGATTGGCTTATTGATAGTGGGGCTTCCAAACACATGAAAGGATTTAAAGAATCCTTTGTAGATCTATCTAAACATGAGTCACCCCATAAGGTGAAACTTGGAGATGACTATCAATATCCTATAAAAGGAAGTGGTGAAGCTTCCTACAAGTTAGACTTTGGGAAGTCCTTGAAAATGAAAGATGTTCTATATGTACCCGGACTCAAGAAGAATATTCTCTCCATATCATCTTTAGATGCAAAAGGAACGAGAGTTGCATTTATAGATGGCCAAAGGGTAAGACACTAGATGATGCAGTGGTGATTGGAGAGCAAGAGGGAGGATTGTACAAGTTGAAGGGGAAACCTAAACATGCCATGGTGCATGAATCCATGGAGCCAAGTGAACTTTGGCATAGAAGGCTTGCTCATGTGCACTATAGGGCACTTCCAATAGCAATCAAAGCAATAGAGGGTCTTCCTGAAATCCAGTCAAAGCATGAAGGTATTTGCAAAGGATGTGCAAAAGGAAAGAACACAAAGAAGGAATTTCCAAACAGTGAAAGCAAAGCAAAAGGAATCTTGGAAATTATCCACTCCGATGTATGCGGTCCAATGTCATCCAATTCTCTGAGTGGGTATGTATACTATGTTTCTTTCATTGACGATTTCTCTAGGAAGACTTGGGTTTATTTCTTGAAGAATAAAGATGAAGTGTTTGATAATTCAAGGAATTCAAATCCTTGATAGAAAATCAAATTGATAAGAAGATCAACACCTTCAGATCCGACAATGGCGGAGAATTCACTTCAAGTTATTTCAAGAAACTATGCAGTGATTCAGGGATTAAGAGGGAGTTGACTGCTGCCTACAATCCACAACAAAATGGAGTTGTAGAAAAGAAGAATAGAACTATCATGGAAGCAGCACGGGCAATGCTTCATGACCAAGATCTACCTATGCATCTATGGGCAGAAGCAACTAGGACAACTGTATATGTATAGAACAGAACACCTCACAAAATACATGACAACAAGACACCAGAAGAAGTCTTCTTTGGTAAGAAACCTGAAGTTAGCCATCTCAGGATATTTGGTTGTCCAATATACACACACATTCCAAAGGAAAAGTGGACAAAGCTAGATCCTTCAGGAAAGAAGGGCATCTTTGTGGGTTACAGTGAAAGCTCGAAGGCTTACATAATATACTTTCCAGGGTTCAAGAAAATTGATATCAGCAGGGATGTAGCATTTGATGAAGACTCAACATACATCAAATCAAGGAAGACACCTGTTGAAGACCATGAAGAACCAAAGGTAACTAGATTTCAAGACACCACTATGAATGAAGCAATTCCAGAAGAAGATCGTGAAATTGAAGATCCATAAGAACCTATAGATCCACCCCATGAGAAGAACTCTCACAAGAGGAAACCTGCATGGGCTAGAGAGCTCATTCAAGATGCAGAAAGGTATGGCATTCCAAAAGAAGAACACAGAGAAAGGAAGAGGACTAGATCAGATACCATTTATGTTGCCTTACTCTGTGATATTATGAATACAGAACCTTCCCGTTATGAATAAGCAGTGGAAAAGAAAGAATGGAAGGATGCCATGGTCGAGGAGTACCAGTCGATCATGAAGAATGATGTTTGGAATGTGCTCCCAAGACCTGAAGGGAAGTCTATTGTGACTTCCAAGTGGATCTATAAGATCAAGCATGCTACAGATGGTAGCATAGAGAAATACAAGGCGAGGTTTGTAGCTCGTGGCTTCTCTCGGAAAGAGGGAATAGACTATGAAGAAACTTTTGCTCCTGTAGCCAGATACACTTCCTTCATAACAGTACTTGCTCTGCCTGCAGTGATGAAGTGGAAGATACACCAGATGGATGTCAAGACAAATTTCTTGAATGGTGAAGTCGAAGAGGAAGTGTATGTGGAGCATCCACTTGGTTTTGAGACAAATGACAGGGAGTCATATGTGTGCAGGTTGAAGAAAGCCTTGTATGGCTTGAAGCAAGCTCCTAGGATTTGGTATGGTAGGATGGACAGTTTCCTATCTAGTTTGGGATTTAATAAGAGTAAGGAAATCCTGTGATACTACTACTGTATGTGGATGACTTGTTTGTTACAGGTAAGAATGGGTTGATTGCCGACACCAAGAGGAAGCTTGCTTCCAAGTTCGAGATGAAGGAATTGGGGATGATGCATTATTTTCTAGGCATGGAGGTGTGGTAGAGTGCAGATGGAATCTTCCTTGGACAAGGGAAGTATGCAGTAGAGATCCTGAAGAGGTTCACGATGATGGACTGGAAGGCCATGGCCACACCTATGGCATCGAACCTGAAGCTTCTATGTGATGCTTCATCTTATCCGATTGATGCCATGATGTATCGTTAGATGATTGGGTCCTTGATGTACCCGACGAACACGAGACTAGATATTTGCTTTGCGGTGAACACATTGAGCCAGTTCCTAACGGATCCCAGAGGTGTTCAACTAGTTGCTGTAAAGCATATTCTGAGGTACCTAAAGGGTACAATTGATTATGGGCTAAAGTATGATGCAAATCAAAATTTAATCTAGAGGGTTATGTTTATTCAGATTGGGCAGGTAGTGCTGCAGATAGGAAGAGCACTTCTGGATGCTGCTTTAGTATGGGATCAGGTGTGATCTCTTGGTTTAGAAGGAAGCAGTCCTGCGTAGCACTGAGTACAGCCGAAGCAGAGTATGTTGCATCCTGTTTGGCTAGTTGTGAGGCAGTATGGATTAGAAAGCTACTGTTTGAGTTATTTGATCTCCCGTTGGATGATACCTATATCTATTGTGACAACCAGAGTTGTGTGAAGTTGTCTGAGAACTCGGTGTTCCATGACAGGTCAAAGCACATTGAGATCAAATATCACTATATCATGGATATGGTGCAGAGAGGAGCAGTGAAGCTCCTATATGTTGTGACGGATGAGCAGATTGCAGATATGTTGACGAAACCACTAACCAGAGTGAAGTTTGAGTACTTCAGAGAGAGGCTTGGTGTTCTTCAGATTGAAGATACTTCGAGGAAGAAGTGATGGGACACATTTGTAGTATCCATTCCAAGCATGGTGAGAGGAGGATCCTTCCCATGGCTGTGGATGTAAGCGTTGTATGATGAGCATCAGGACGATGCTCCAGTTACTGCTTTGGATATGCATCAGGTGGATGCTTTGTATGATCAGTTGGATCATGTATATGTATATGCATCAGGTGGATGCTTTGTATGATCAGTTGGATCATGTATGATGACATGCATCAGGATGATGCAGTGACGATGATTAGGATGATCATGTGTGATGAGTATCAGGACGATACTCTAGATGACATGCATCAGGACGATGCAGTGATGATGATCAGGATGATCATGGGTGGAGTATCAGGACAATACTCTGGATGACATGCATCAAGACGATGATCAGGATGATCATGTGTGATGAGTATCAGGACGATGCTCTGGATCATATGCATCAGGACGATTCTATGATGATGATCAGGATGATCATGTACATCAGGATGATGTATGGTGAGTATCAGGTTGATACTCCGTGGCCATGGACAGGTTGTGCATGTAGCATAGAAAATATCCTGGGAGATCCTATAGTTTGAGCTAGGATGCTCTTTCGAGGTTTTGCTACGAGAGGCATGCAATCAACCCTAGAGATCCAATAGGTTGAGCAGTAAGCTCGTAATCAGTCCTGGGGTGCTCTATAGAGTTCTTGCAGGGTGCAAGACACTCTTTAAAGGTTTTGCCTAACCACATGTAATTAGCCCTGGAGATCTGATAGGTTGAGCAATAAGCTCTTAATCAGTCCTGGGATGCTCTGTAGAGTTATTGCAGGATGTAGGACACTCTTTTAAGGTTTTGTGGTGGGAGTCACATGCAATCAGCCCTGGAGATCCGATAGGTTGAGCAGTAAGCTCATAATCAGTCCTGGGATGCTCTTTAGAGTTCATGCAAGATGCAAGACACTCTTTTAAGGTTTTGTGTCAGTCAACATGTAAAATATCCTATAGTCTGAGCTAGGTTTTGTTGACGCATGTAATAAGTCCTGCGGATTCCACAGTGTGGCCAATGATGATGAAGACCTGTAGGAGGCTAGGCCTACATCTAGCATGGAAAAGGGATGGCTCTGTACAACTTCTTATGATGACAAGAATTATGAGATAGCATAGTGATCGAGATGTCGAGTACAGTAGCAGTGATGATGATGATGCTCCGTGATCGAGTGATGACGATCCAGCTCCAGAATTGAAGACTTGCGTCAATATGTATTGATGACCTTTGTTCAGAATACCTTCCTAGTTAAGAGGGAGTGTTGATGTATTTGTAACTTTGGAAGATATTCACTTGTATATTACATTTGTACTTTATTGTATATCCAACAAAGATGTATTATTCCTCTGATTAGAAGTGTCGTCATTTGTATTTGCAAGTGTTGCAAGTTACATTGTAAGTGTCGTCATTTGTATTGATGGGTTATTAGACCACTAGTGTGGGGTCGGCCCTAGTTAGGTCATGTGGTTGGGTTATTAAACTTGAGTAGCAAGTCGGACCCAGTGATTTGTATAAATAGAGAGGTTGTGTCTCTCATTTGATTCATTCACTCACTTCTCAAGCTCGCATATATAAGAGAGAAAGTCGCACACATGTGGAGGAGGAGGAGCATTTGCTAGAGACATCTTATTGGGTTTGATCCTTGTGATATTTTATTGGGGCTTATTTTATCTCCGAGGAAGTTGCAGGGTTTTTCACCTTCTTGGTTTTCCCCGATGAAACTCTATGTCTCTTGTGTGCTTGCATGATTGTGTTTGTGATTGATATGATGTAGATATGTAGTACATGTTATTCTCTTAGAGATCCTAATGATAATGGAATGAAATTATCAAAAAATTAACATGAAACCTGAAACTGTACCAACTAGCACTGAAGTGCTGGTTGAACTTGTGCTAATGACAAGTATACTGACTGTTGGGATTGATGTAAAGGCCAAATTGGAAGTATTGCTACCTCCTGCAATTGTTTGATGTTGCGACGATGTAGTCCCTTGTGCTCCTCATGAAGCCATAGGGTCATTTGTTGAATTTTGCATGTCATTCAAATTTTAAAAAAGAGGTTTGATATCACCCAGTGATTCACAGACAGTAAGTGCAACTGGTTCTGAAAGACTCATCGAAGGAGGAATTACATGAGCATGTGTGTGATGTTTCAATGTTTTAATTTCAACTAGAGTAAGATTATCAACTATGTCTACATTCAGTTCGTGATGTGACGATGAATTCTAAGTGTTGATTTGATGTTGTTCTTCTCGAGTAATATTAATTGAGTTTACAATCAGTTCTGTTTCCATGATCTTGGTGTTAATCCCTCCTCCATTGCCATGCGCTTCCCTTCCTTCACCCTTTCTTTTGAAGAATTTGAGCTCTTTCTCCTCCTTCAGAATCTCTCCAGCATGCCTTTGCTCTTCCTTGGTGTGTTCTACAATGCCTCCCATGCCTTTCTTATATAGCATTGGGAAATGAGGCTTAAGATTTTCTTCACAATGTGGGATTGGTATTTTTCCTCATTTTAGATTATTTTTACTCAAAACCCCCCTTTTCCATAGTTTTTAGGCTTTTTGTACAACTTGACATACTTTTAGCACAATTAAAGCACTTTAATGCATTCTTCTTCACGTTTTGATTAGTGTAGCTTAGTTTCGGACCTTTGGTGAGCGGCTCATTTACTAAACATGGTCTCTTAAGTTCCAACTATCTTCACCTAATCCTTCCATTTATGGGAGAAGTGATTAGATCATAGAGGACTTGTCTCTGAATGTAATTGTGTTTATGTCTTCATGTTGCGGGCGCATAGTAAAAATGTGCTTCCTCTGTCACATGACTAGGGGTGTTAATTTGATTGTTAACACTATAACGTCCCCCTCACCCAATCCGACCATCAGGAGGGGACGCTGCGCAAACCTGGGCTCTCATATTTCTCCCCAAGTCCATAATATGTTTTTCAACAAATGAAATGTGTGCAGAAATATAAATAAACATGCACAACGGAATTAAAATCTATCCACACACATCTAATATGCAAATACAAGCTTAAACATTACAAGCATCAAATAAAACATTTTAGATTCAAATACATAAGAATACTTATCTTTAAGAAATACAAATCCAAGAAACTGGCTGTGTAAGAGCGCTTTTCCACCCAACCATAGGCACTCTATCCAGCATATACTCTTTCTGCTGCTAAGAGGCCACCCCCAAGTTGGGCTATGAGGCCACCAGGGCGAAGGAAACACCTACATGATTCTATCTCTCAGCCCACAACCCATTCTGCTCTCTATGCTTATCCAAATGCTCATACATATCTCTATAGGGGTCTCACTTATCCCTCACAGCCTTATCTTCCACAATACCTTCCCCACACAACACCCTTCTATCTCAGGCATCCCCTTCACCGATCCACGGTTCTCTTGGGCGATCCATCTTGCTAGGTGCTTCCATTGTTTGCATAGAATAATTCCAACCTGGTATTGGCTTCTATAGAACCTCCTGCAAGCTCAATCTGTGGCTTCTCAAGCACCTACAAGAAACAGAACTCAAGGGTAAGGGTTCCTAGCTTTCCCAACCTCTCTACTCACCTACAACCAACAATACCCACTTCCCAATCTACAACATGGTCTCCAAATTCGAATTTTTGGGTTAAAAAAATCATGGTAAGTTCATGGACAACAAGGGAGAGCTTTGCATCCTCCAAACCTGCGTGAAAGAATGAGACAAATGAGGGTTGACTCCAAGGGATATGGGAAAATGGTTAAAAGACAATTGACATGACTTCTGGCAGTAGAAGAAAGGAATCCTAGCAGTTGCAGATCGACTTCTGTCATGACAGAACTGTCACAAAAGTGCAGTCAGTCCCATGCTTCAATAACTACATGAGGTGACTTTTCCCGCCAACCACACACATGCATTAATGATGGGAAAAATGGTCAAAAAATGAGATATTTGGTTTATTCTCATCACATGACAAAATTTTGGGGGAGATCTAAGGTTGACACTTGGAAACAAGGATTTAGTCACCCATGGACCCCCTTTCCTCTTCCCCTCTGGTGGAATCATATCCCCTTTGGTGCTCTTTACACAACCAGTCTTGGACAATTTTATTATTTATGCACATAATATTTACATATATTATAAATCAACATAAAAGCCAAATAAAAAATCCAAATAAAATATAAATATCATACATGCCTAAACATTCACTAGTCGGGCCTTGGTCTTGAGCTCTGCACTAGGAATTCACACTAGCATATTTACATCATTTACATAATTTTGGATAAATACATTCCAAGTCAAAACTAGGGGTATTACAATTTGATGCTAAATAGAAGTCTCAGAAATTTCCATTTAAATTTAATCATATTTGGATAGAAGATGAGGATTTTATTTGTTTGGTTAGGTATTTTTGGTATTCTGTTGATGATGACCCTGGGGATTTTGCAATGCATAGAATAATAATCAAAATTAAAAAGCTTAAACATGTTGATAGTAAGCTGGAAAAAGAGAATAAAGAAAGGCTCGGAAAGGAACTGTGTCAAATTGAGGAAATGATTAATCATTTATTCTTTGCAAATTACTTTGGTTGCTTCATTATGGAGGAAAAGGGAGGCTTGAGACTACTTGAATCCAGGAAGACTAAACTTCTAAAAATTGAGGAGGAATCTTGGAGGTTGGAGAGTAGGGCTGTTTGGATTAAGCAGAGAAACAATAATACAATTTTTTTTCACAAATATGCTAATCAACGTAGAAGTTCAAATGCAACTTGGGATTTGAAGGATAGTAATGGAAATGTGATTAGCTTGCAGGTTGATATATAGGGTGTGTACAGGAGTCAGTGTGTTTCACATGGTAAATCCTAGTGTGTTATGTCAGCTTAAATGCATCGGAAACTCTATGCAGATATAAAAATAAACATAGTTTTTTATTTGATTGTGAAATAGTTTGACGTTGGTCATTGTAATATGGTTATGCAACAATACTTATTTTATAGTAGCACGTTGGTGTGTGTGTTTCATTTAAGAGTACCGATAATAAAACCTCTGCTATGTCTTCTACCTGCTCGCCACTGTTAGTAACTCTACTCTAAATACCAAAGGAGATTATTTTTTGGGAGGTTTCACAAAATCCTCTGTTATACTTTTTTTTCCTTGTAGTGATGGACTTCATTATGTGATGGTTTTTGTACAAGAAAAACTTCGTTGGAAACGAATGGCGTCTCCAATGCTACAATGCCTAAAATATTGAATAAAACTCCAAATGATAAGTAATTTTTTTTGTTTTGCTTCATTCAAGTTCTTGCTAAAAAAATCTATCAACCTCCCCTCTTGACTCAAAGTTATGCCAATAACTATTGTGATTGTGTCATAATCAACATGTAACATGTTGTTGAAATCTAATAATGTTGATTTAGGTGACAAATCTTTTATTTTCTACTTTAACATCTCAAAGAACTTATTGCATCATTGCACTCCATTGGATCCTCATGCTTTCATCCATTCAATCATCAATGCACATATGCTTCAATCCTTTAATGAACTTCATCAAAGAAATTTTGAGGTATAAATGGGCTTCAAAACAAAAAAAATGTGCTATCAAAATCAATGTTACAAGATGACGATGTCAACCATAAGGGTAAATAGTTTTGAAGGAAAAGGGAAAAAACTATATTTTTCTATTGTATTTTCAACTTGTCTACTTGTAGGTGTACTTAAATTTTGTGAGTGAGCACTCATTTGATGCATAATTAATATCCATATCCAATGAATACCCAATCCACATAATTTTTACAGATCATCGATAGGAAAAAACTTGAAATACATAATTTCCTTCAACGAAATGCATTTTCTCATATATGTATTTCAATTTTTTTCCTATCAGGGATCTATAAAAAGTATGTTAAGTGGGTACTCATTGGATGTGGAATTTAATTATGCCTCCAACGAGTTCTTACACTCAAAACATGGGTAAACCTACAAGGAGATAAGTTGAGAATACAATATAAAAAGGTGGTTTTTTTCCTTTGCCTTAGAAATTTACAACTCTTTTTTATTATTTTAACCATTATTTTATGATTTTCCTTAGGAGGTCAATTTTAGACCCCAAAATGCGTCTAATTCTTTTAGCACTTCCATGAAAAATTACCACCTTTGTTGCACTGAGAGGAGCGACGTGCTCTACAACCTAGTATGGGGGAGATGTTGTCATGTAAGGTAACGTAACATAACACAAAAAATAATTAAAAAATTTCATGTCGGCTCATAAAATAAAAAATTATGAAAAGTAATTAAAATAATCAATGTTTGTTAATAAAATTAAAAAATTAAAACTTAAACATGAATCTATCAACAAAGAGAGAAATCAAATTTCTTGAGTTTGAATTAAAAAAAATACACCTCAAGAAATCGAATTCCTCTCGGCGCTTGATAGATCTGGGTTTAAGATGGATCTATGCTAGTGGTATTGCAAGGCATGGGTCAATTTATAATTTCCTTCAATTTCTTTGGATTCATACACAACCCATACTTGGACACCACAAACCCAAGGTACACCCATATCTCAAAGAATTCACATTTCTTCAAGTGAGTAATGGGGTTTTTCTCAAGGCTTCAAACACCACGCTTATATGCTACAAATCTCGTTATTGCATCTTATTGAAAATCAAATTGCCTTACAAATAGATGACCACAAAATTACCCATGCATGGTCAGAAATACCTATTGCATTAGTTGCATGAACATGTTTAGCGTATTGGTTATTGAAGAAGGTGTAACTAACCACTCAGATAATGCATCCTTGATCATGAATGTAGTTTCCCACTTGGAACCCTCTCCAGTTTGAATACAGTCATAACCACTCTTCAAATTAATATTTGCAAAGTATTTGACACCACTCAAATTATACATTAGATTGTCCATCCTTAGTGATGGAAACCTACACCTAATTGTGATCTTATTCAAAACTCTAGAGTATGTATAGATCTGTCATGATCCAACCTTATTTGGTGTGATCAATGTAGGAATTGTGAGTGGATTCATACTTCCCCCAATTAAATCATTAAGCAATGACTCTCCAACTTGATAATTCAACTTTGTGTTTTCCATCAAACTTGTCCTTTGTTTTGCTTGATTCAAAAATGTTGCACATGGAATCAAGTCAATCTCTTGTGCTATGTTCCTCTTTGGTGGTAATCCTTTTGGAAATTCTTCATGAGCTACGTCGTTGTACTCTTCTAGCAACATCTTCCTTTCATAATTATCTCCTTCTCATTCTGGTTTGTTGTCTTGTCATGCTTTGCAATTTTCCTTGGCACTATTGCATAACATTCCTTTGATTTCATTATTATAACATCATTTTTTTTGGCTCTTCATATTTCAATAGAAGCAACTTGCATCTTCTATCATCCTCAATGATGGTGTAGGTATTCCTTCTCCCTTCATGAACCACATTCTTTTTATACTACCACGCTCTTCGTAGCAACAAAATGTAAGTATTAATTATAGGTATACCATTACTGTAATACCCCATGTTTGACCTTTGGATTATAGTTTTTTTATAACAAGAATGAATACAATGAGTTTCACCCTAATTCTAAGGGGATCTATATAGATACATTATGTCTCCAAGATTCCCTCATCCCATAACTTGTCTAACAATATTTTTTCAAAATTAACAAAATTTCTGGAACTATGTAAGCGGATATACCGTACTAATAAAACTACATAGAAGAAATACATAAAATAAAAAATAAGAGATTTAGTCTAAAATTTCAACATGAGGCTAGGATTCAACCTCCGTGCTTGGTAGACTCTAGCTTAATTATCTCTATTTTTGGTTGGAGCATAGAGTCTTCCTCTGGAGCCCTTGATGCGTGAATCAAATTGTGCCGAAGGATAATGTGTAGCTCTGTTACATCCGCAACCAATTTGTCCACCTCTTCCTCCCGTACTCTAATATTTTCCTCCATATAATCTATTCCGATTTCCAACAATGAAGTGCTATAAGAAGTTTGAAGCATTTCCTCAATGATGCGATCCAATTGTGATTGCAGATGCCACATTTCCTTTTTGAGGTCCCAAATTGCATTCCCAATTCCACAAATTTTTAAATTCCAGGATGACATGGTTGTTCCTGAATACGCATGGACCAGAACAAACAAGGAAAGCATGAAACCTGAGCCGAAGAGAAGAAAGGAATTTCTACCTTCATATCTCCTAATGAAGCTGAGCCTGTGACCATAAAAACACAATAAGATGAAGCTTCCCTCTGGGATGAGAAAGGAACCCTAACAACTAAAAAAAGGTCGATGCTATAATTGTCAAAAATGCGTGCTTAGGAGGGGTGTGGCTATGTGGGAATATATATGGTTAGAGATATCCCACGAGCCTCCCATGAATCAAACCCAAACTCCATTAATCCTAGCATGTGTGAATTCAGGGATATGTGCAGACGAGTGATTGCATTTGGATTTGCAATAAATGACGAATTATGTGGCATACCATCCATGTAGGCCAAGTGTCTGTTAATTGCATTGTAAGCAACACCCTTCATAAATGCTATCAGGATGCTCAAATCCATTAACAAATAACTTATGGTATCCACCTTCGATGTGAATGACCATCATTTTCCAAATAAACAACTTGATCCAATGTTGCTGCTTGGTCTTCCAATCTATCTACTTGCTCGTTGTCATTTCTTCTTATGTGCATTAGCATGGGTTCCTTGATCCTCTTAAGGTTTTCAATATTTTTTTTTTGTAATCGCCCTTGGAATTCCTTGTCATTGATCAATTCCTTTCACAGGGATCTAAGAACCAACAAGGAATATCCTAGGATAATCACCTTCTACATGCTGAGAGAGACTACTAAATACGCTCCCAAAATCAAGCCATACCATTCTGCTTGGTTGTTAGATACTAGTATGAGGCCCCATGCGAACAAGTTCACTATTGTCCCCTCAAGATCCAACAAAATCCTCCCCCGCACCTTCCATACCCGGATTTCCTTTAGAGTCTCCATCGAAGAACAATTTGTAGTAGTTTTGCACATATAGCTAGTCTTGAAAGTCTACTTGTTTCATTTCTAGTTTCCACAAGGGTGAGGGATTTGATTTAACGTATTGAGAATTGGATTGAGGGGAGCTCCTTATAAGGATATCACTGACCCAATGGGACTCTTGAGGGGAGAGAGGTTCTAGAGTGAGACATTTGGATTATTGTTGAACATACATGTATATATGATGATGGCATGGTTAAAAAAACAGGCTATGTTTGGATCTTTAGAATGTTATGTCTTGATACATTGGCTAATTACCATGTGGTTAAAAATTGTCATGGTGCATTTTGTTATGTAAATAAGTACATGAAATATAATAATTAAAAATACCAAAAAGTTGCAAATGAGAAGAAGGGAACTACGAGTTCACAAGAGGGGGAAAAAGGAGGTAGGAAAAAGAATATGAATATTTAAGTGATGTCATGTGCTCCTTGAGTAAGGTTCCACCTTTTTAATATGATCATGGAAAGTCTTATGAACCTTGATTCTAGTTCCAAAGGTTAGAGATACATGGTATTCCGTGGGATGCATGTGGACTCATGCAACTTTGGAGTATATAAAATGTATTTTTGGTCAATGAATTTCTTCTTCCATTATGGCTACCCAAATTGTTACCCATTTTTGTGTTTCCATGCTTAGAACTGCTTGTAAAATACCATCAAATCGCTACAAAATTTCCATGGTTGTTGGTGAGAAAAAATATTGCACAAACTAGTGTTATATCCAAGCCAAGGTCTATCACTCCAAGGAATCCATAGAGAAACCGACATAATATATTCTCTTGGTTATATTGAAGCACTAAGAGAAAAGATTTTGTTGAGGGATTTTGTTGCAAAGAAGGGGAAACATTTTATTGGTGTTGCATTGGTTGAAAGGGAAGACTTGTGGCTAGTTGAAGGTTGATTGTGGTGCTTGGAGGAGTTCCCATTGTGGAAAATTGATGTAAATGCTTGATTCTATTATATTCAAATCAATGTTGGTTTTGATGCGTGTGAGAACAGAGCCAACAAATATTTATTTTCCTTGGTGGTCTCATAGCCTGAATTTGGGTGTCATCTACAACAAATGCCCATAGTTGGGTGTTGGATCGCTGGTATTTGCAGCAAGTTGGTGGTAAATTTTCTAATAAAAGATAAGTGTTTTTTCATATACATGCTATTTATTTCTATTTTTCCTTTAATTAATGAGTAAATGGAGTGAATGCACCATGTGTTTGGTTAACTATATTTCATACTTCATATTTCATTATTTATTCTGAATAATTCTAAGGTTTCGTGAGTTCTGTTAATGGAATGGGAAATTGGTTGAATTTTGGAAAATAAATGGAATTTGGGTAAGAATGGTCTTTGCATCTTCATTAAAATAAGTATGAGCTTTTTTCTTTGTGTTCCATTATATTTAATTATTTTTAAAATATTTTGTGCGTTTAAATTTCAATCATAGTATGTACTGGCAAGTCGCCAAAGATCATCTAGAGCTAATTCCTTTCATTGATGCCAAACTTATTAGATAAATTGATGAATAAATTTGAAATGGGTGCCTTGATGGCCAAGGGAGGTGGGTCCATTCATGCTATAGTAAAAAATATTCATATATATTTTCTCTGATATTAAATGACACCCTGCATTGATCTATCACCATTACCTCACAACCCATTTTTAACCAAAATGGTGTGTATGGTTGTGGGTGCTTTTGTCACACTACATTCAATGTCTCAATCATATTGACTATAAGAATAATTTTAATACTACCACTATGAATAATGACCTTACAATAATTACTAGATTTACACTTTGTTTTGAAGATATTCTTTCCCAATCATAAATCTTCCTATGGTGCTTGTTGCTACTTTGTAATACCACAGATGTTCATCCCCCAACTTATGATCTCTATGTGACTGTGGACTTATGTTCTTTTGCATGTTAATGTGATTATGGACTTATGATCATCGTTTGATGATATGACTTTGGACTTTGGCACTAGTATTAATATTAATGTTATTATTGGCATTGTTGATATCTTTGAATGTTGTTGTTATTGATTAATTAAACAAACGGATCAGCAAAGGCAACTAAAACAGTATGGGAGACCATGGATCTCACAGTGTGATGGGGAATAGGGGGAATCCCTAGCACCTTAGAATGTGTTGTTGGATGAAATTTGTCCATCCTAGTACATTTTGTGCCTTGGTGACATTAGTAGTGTTGGTCACCCAAACATTGTACAACAAACCTTATTTTTTTATTTTTATGGACTATGGAGTTACTATTGCACCTTATGCATACCTTAGTGGGCCCCTCTTTCCTAGTGTGCCCTCCTTGGGAGAGATTCCCTCCCATTTATGTGTTTTCTGTCATTTATGAGCCTTCTCCGTAGGTTCTAAGAGTTGTGAGCTAGATTTTAGCTTCCACTAGATAGAATTTAGTCTCCACCTCCATAAGTGCACCCTACTCCTCTATTCATGGAGATGCTCCCTATTTTTTTGCTTACATGTCATTTATGATCCTATTGAACCCACTCTCTCACCTCAAATGACTAGTGCACCCTCCTTGAGATATTTTTGGTCTCCACACCTTGGCTTTTGGTATTTCCTCCTCATGATGCTAATTTGGGAAATGGAATCTCCTAACTAAGCCACCACTTTGCTAATTCGATTTAAGTCTCCATGATGAATCTTAACCTTACCTCTCTCTCTAATTTGAGTTGATTCCCTTGGGTTAGCGTTGGCCACCTTGTGTTATAAATTCATGTTCCCTCTCATTGTTGAAGCTAATCCTAAGCTTTGGATCACTTGCCTTGGGATATCTCATTATGTTGTGAGTGTTGAAAGTCTTGGGACTGTGTGGGGATTGTATTGAGATTGAGTGCTTGTTGCAAGATCCTTGAGAGGAGTATTCTATTGTCCATTCCAGAGAGTTAGTTTGGTGGATTTTCACCACCCTTTGCTTCCATATCACTCTACTAGTCCAGGTTCTCATACAAGAAGCCAAGAAATGGGACGGTGACCCCATAAGCAATGGAGACAGACAAGAAATTAGTAGTGGGAAGCATTGTGGTTCACGAAAGAGGTAGTTCTGAGAATTTACAGACTAAGTGTGCCTCTAAATGTGGATTTGTGGTCTAATCTCAGGGGTGACTTGTTCAACCGAGGAAGGCTTGATTGTGTCTATGACTAGGAGGAAAGTTGTCTTGTTGCAGCCATTTTCCATTAAAGATAAGTGTTTGCGCATATACTTATTTATGTTATTTTACCATGTTTATGTGCCATGGAGGTTAAAATGAATTCTGTATTTGTTTATGGATTATGTGCCAAGATTTGTATGCAGGGTGGATGGCTCTCGATACGTTATATTACCATGAAACTCCTCTATCCTCTATTCTTTCTCTCCTCCTTCATGGTTTATGAATGTAACTCTCATGGTGATGAAAGGGGCACAACCATAGGTTCTGGTTCGCACCATTTCTATTTTTTTATTGGCCATGAGACTTGTTCCATTATGTCTGGAGCAATGATTCCAGTAAGGAATATCTTTTGTTCCATTGAAAAATCTTTCCGGATGACCACATTATGACTATTTTGGTCGATAGTGTTTTCAACGCACCCTATCTTCTGATTAAGAGCACTCTTGTTGTTGATATGATTGTAACGTTGCATATGATCGTGTTGTTGCAGATCTGATCATGTCATGGTAAATCTGATTTGTAATGGTGATTAATGGCTGGAGGTGCGGCGACCATTCAATCTAAATTATACTAGTGAAAGTTGGTTGTAGGGGACAACCACGGGATTGATTTTGGAGGTTGTAGCTGGAAGCTTGTGCATTTTCCTTTGATTTGGTTTGTGTGGTTGTGGCTATATTTTCTGATTCTATTCTTACTTACGGCTTAACCACTGCCATTAGCACACACATCACCGAACTGATAAATAATCCTCACATGGAAGACAATTATTATGCAAGAAAATGTTAATTGCAATACTTACTACTCATGTCCATTCTAGCTTTACAAACCGATACTTACCATCAATTACTTGATTTAATTGCATATTCATGATTGTACTGAAGATTTTAAATACCATGCATTCATATTACAAAATACAATGTTGATATGTTTAATAAGTATGCACATTTGGAAAATGTCATGTTTAATTTTCATGCACTTCATAAGGCTAAGTTCGGGTGGAATGGTTGTTGGCATAACCTTAGGCCACTTTATTCCACCATGTAATATTTACTTTACCCTTTTTCCTATACCTCTAGTGCCTTTGGCCTTAGTTTGGAGTTGGGGACACTACAAAGTGGTATCAGAGCTTAAGGTTTCAACATTGCGGCTGTTGGGCCTTCTGCGGAGTTACAAGTCACTCTGTAAACATGCATTTGCAATAGATAACTTGGATGCATGCACCTTAATATAGTTTTACATGTGAGTTATTTAATTAAAATGTTAGCATGGGACGCTTATGGACTTGATGCTCCCCTTGTCGAGTTAGGCATATTATAATTTAGAAAAGTTGGCTTGTTACTTTATAACTAAGAAGTAGTAGTTTGAATATTAAGGAACTGATGCCAATGTGTAGGTCGCTAACAAATGGTTGATAATGAACACATTGCAGCTCCCAATGAATGATTGAGCTAGCAGTATGGGCACTAAACTGATATTTTTCTCAAACGTGTGGATTCAACAAATACAAGTTGAATAGTAGGAGGTTATAAATTGGAGATGGATTTTGAGGAAGGACACAGACCTTATAGTCCTGAAGAGGAGTTTGAGGGAAGAAGGTCAAGTAGACAAAAGAGGAGTAGCGAACCATTAAGTTTGGAGGATTCAATGAGGAAGTGTAGGGATGATAATTCAAGTTTAATTCACATTCAAGAGAAGATCGTGAATGATCTAAAATCATTGAAGACCATCCAAAGATAATTTGACAAGAGGCATAGAAGATATTATGTGAGGTCTAGATCATCTTCAACGAGACCTTATCACTTAGAGAGGAAGAAAGGGTATTCATCAAGCAGTACAAAGAATAGACCTGAAATATCCCTAGTGAGATACAAGAAGAGGAGGTCTGACTTGAATGAACTAGTAGGAGAGATGAGAAGAATCAAGCCCCCAGATTTTTATGGAGAAGTCAAAGTAAGGAGAAGATGTTGAAGCATGGTTGTTAGGACTTAGTAAGTTATTCCAGTTGCATTAGTATGCACCTAATATGGAAGCAAGAGTAGCCATATACCATCTGCAAGGTAAGGCATCTATCTGGTGGGATCAACTAGTTAAGCTAAAGGACATCGACGAAGACATAATCTCTTGGATTAAGTTTAAGAAGTACTTTCGGAAAGAACACCTCTTTGAGCATTACTATGAAAAAAAGATGGAGGTATTATTTGAGCTCAAATTGGGAATCATGACTATGGAGGCCTATGAGAAGAAGTTTTTGGAACTTTTGAAGTGTGTAGACTTTATCAAAGATGGGAAGGTAAAGATTCAAAGGTTCCTAAGTGGTCTACCTAAATATTATAGAGATAAAACTCAATATGATAGACCAACGAACCTTAAGGATGCCATCTGGAAGGAAAAGCACCTATATGAATATAATATGAGAAGGGTCCCATATCAGAAGAATTGGAAGGATATGAAGAAGAACAAGCAAGAGCTGAGGAAGAAAGGATTCCAGCCTTCAAAATTTAGAAACAATAATTCTTATCTGCAAGGACAACCAAGGGAAGAGCATACATGAAAAAGACCACTAGTGGAATGTTGGATATGCAAGGAAAATCACTTTTCCAACCAGTTCCTGCGTAAGAGAAATAACCTTCACAACATTCAAGAGGATTCAATTGTTGGAGATTTTGGTGGAAGTGTTCAAAGGATCTATGCATCCCTATATGGGAGACAAGCTAACCACCAATCCCGAATGATTGAGGGAATAGGTAAGATTGCTAATAACACCATAACTATTTTGATTGATTATGGAGCTAGAAATAGTTACAATGCACCTAATCTAGTTGAGAAATGTTATTTAAAGAAAAGTAAACTTGAAGTAGTAAGTCTAGTATAGTTAGTTACTAGAGCCAAGAGGAAAATCACATAAGTTGTAAAAGGGTTTCCTTTAGAAATGAATGGGTTGAAAACCTTTGCAAACTTAAACATCATACCCTTGGGGTCATATGATGTATTTATTGGCATGGATTGGTTGGATGCACACCATGCAATACTGGATTGTCATAATAAAGCTTATACTTGTTTGGATGAAGAAGGAAGCCGGGTGACAATCAAACGTATACCCAGACCTGTATCCCTGAGGAAGGCCACAACTCTATAATTGAAGAAATGTCTTAGAAAGGGATGCCAGTTATAAGCAATTTATGTGGAAGAGAAAAAGAAGGAAAAGAGCCAAAACTGCAAGATTATCCAGTACTACAAGAGTTTGCAGATAATTTCAACAATCACCAGGAATGCTTCCTAAGAGGGACATTGATTTCTCTATCAACTTGGTTCCAAGCATAGTACCTTCATATAAAGCATCTTATAAAATAAGCACCCCAGAGTTGAAGGAATTACATATGCAATTAGAAGAGCTACTAAATAAGGGTTACATAAGACCGAGTGTTTCACCTTAGGGAGCTCCTGTGTTATTTGTGAAGAAGAAGGATGGAACTCTAAGACTCTGCATAGATTATAGGCGGTTGAACAAAGAAACAATTAAAAAAAAGTACCCCTTGCCAAGGATTAATGACTTGCTTGATAAGTTGAGAGGAGCCAAAGTATTTTTGAAGATAGATTTGATATTGGGATACCACTAGATTATGATTAAGGATGAATATATCAATAAGACAACGTTCAAAACAAGGTATGGGCATTATGAGTTTACAGTGGTACCTTTCGGGTTAACAAATGCACCAACAATATTCATGTGTTTAATGACTGGATTCTTTATAAAGTACTTAGGTAAGTTTGTGATTGTATTCTTAGATGACATCCTTGTCTATTATAAGACAGAAGAAGAGCATGAAGAACATCTAAGATTAGTAACGCAAGTACTTAGAGAACAATAGTTGTATGACAAGCTAAGTAAGTCTTCTTTCTATTAAGGCAGAATTCATTACTTACGACATATCATATTTGAAGAAGGTGTTTGAATAGATCCTGAGAAGATAAGGGGCATTATGGAATGGCCAATGCTAAAGAATGTATTAGAAGTAAGATCTTTCATGGGGTTAATCGGGTACTACCAAAGGTTCATCGAAGGACTCTCAAAGTTAGCTCATCCTATAACATCCTTGCAGAAGAAGGGTGTGTAGTTTGGATGGAATCCAAAGTGTTAATATAGTTTTCAAATACTTAAGGAAAGGCTTACCAGTGCACTGGTTCTAAAAATTGTGGATCTCGAAGGAAACTTTGTTCTATGCACAAATGCATGTAAGTAGGGTATTGGTGAAATATTGATGCAGGATGGACATGTGATTGGTTATGAATCCAGAAAGTTGAAGGAACATGAGAAGAAATATGCCACTCATGACTTAGATCTTGTGGATATCATCCATGCCTTGAAGATGTGGAGACATTATGGGTAAGAAGTTTGAGTTAAGAACTGATCATGATGGGTTGAAATACTTATTTGAGCAACCTAATTTGAATGCAAGACAGAGAAGATGGATTGAGATGTTATGTGCATATGACTTTGACATCAAACACATCAAAGGTAAGAAGAATAAGGTAGGTGATGCACTTAGCAGGAAGATACATGTGATGCATGTAGCAGTTATAATTGCTAGTACGTCAGATTTAAAGGACAAGATCATTGAAGACAATGTCACAGATGAACATTATCAACAAGTAAAAGAAGGATTGCAACAACAACAAAAAACCATAGAAATTTGATAAGTATAAGTTGGAAGAAAATGGAATCCTCATGCATAAAGATAGAGTTTATGTGCCCAATTTTGGAGATATAAAAAGAAGGTTCTAAAAGAAATGCATGATGTTCCATATGCCATACACTCAGGTTATCAGAAGACAATAGCAACAATAAGAAAACAATAATATTGACCAGGGATGAAGAATGATGTTGCAGAGTATATAGCTAGATGCATGGAATGCCAAAAGGTTAAATTTGAGCATCGACATCCAACAGGATTGTTACAACCTTTGCCAATACTAGAATGGAAATGGGATGTAGTGACAATGGATTTCATTGCAAAGTTTCCTAAGACAAGATTGCCAAATGATGTTATCATGGTTGTGGTAAATAAGTTGACTATGACAACACACTTCATTCCGGTAAAGACAACTCACAAAGCAGCTAACATTGCATATATTTACATGAAAAAATTAACCAAATTACATGGAATCCCCAAAGCTATAGTATCAAATAGAGATTCAAAATTTACTTCTAAAATTTGGAAAGGATTGTTCGAAGGATTTGGCACAAGTCTAAGCACGAGTACAACATACCACCCTCAGACAAATGGACATACAGAAAGAGTTAACCAAGTGATTGAAGATATGTTAAGGATGTATGTGATGGATCAACCGTCTAAGTGGGAGGATTATTTACATTTGGTGGAATTTGCTTATAATAATGGATATCATGCCTCATTGAAGTGAGTCCTTTCGAGGCTCTGTATGGAAGGAAGTGCAATACTCTCATTAGTTGGGATAACCCAATGGACAGAGTCGTTATTGGACTAGAACTATTATGAGGATATGGAGGATTAGATGGTTAGGATTAAGTAGAATCTAAAGGAAGCTCAAGATAGGCAGAAAATATATGCAGATCAGAACATGAATGCTAAACAGTTTCAAGTTGGAGATCATGCGTTTTTGAAAGTTAGATCCAAGAAGAGTTCCCTAAACTTGGGAAATTGCTCCAAGATAGATGCCAGATAATGTGGACCTTTTGAGGTCTTAGATAAGATAGAACCTGTTGCTTATGAGTTGGCTATGATTACTTACATTAGAGTACATAATGTGTTTCATGTGTCTTTATTGAAAAAGTATACACCTGATGCTAACCATGTAATTGATTGGAATGTGATCTAGGTAATTAGAGTACTTTTATTTTATTTATTGATATATATACGTGTATGTACATGGTACTAACCATGTGATCGAATGGATAATGATATGGGAGGAACCAGAAGGGGATTTTTCAATACAACCTGTTTCCATTTTGGGTAGCAAGGTCAAGTTGCTTCGAAACTGAGAAATCAGGCATGTAAAGGTCCAATGGACCCATTACAACCTTGAGGATGCGACTTGGGAGCTGGAGGATTCCATGAGGGAAGCATACCCTCATCTATTTTGAAAGTTTGGGCCATGTATGTAATATACATCGAGGACGATGCAATGTTTAAGGGGGAGGGAGATGTAATACCCCAATTGTTAAGCCCCAGACTTCTGATCTTTTATGTGACTGTGGACTTATGTTCTTTTTCATGTTAATGTGATTATGGATTTATGATCATTGTTTGATGATACGACTTTGGACTTTGGCACTATTATTAATATTAATTTTATTATTGGCATTGTTGCTATCTTTGAATGTTGTTACTATTGATTAATTAAACAACTGGCTCATCAAAGGCAAATAAAAGAGTATGTGAGACAATAGATCTCACAATGTGAGGGGGAATGGGGGAAATACCTAGCACCTTAGAACTTGTTGTTGGATGAAATTTGTCCATCCTAGTTCATTTTGCGCCTTGGTGGCATTAGTAGCGTTGGTCACCCAAACATTGTACAAAAGACCATATTTATTTTTATTTTTATGGACTATGGAGTTACTATTGCACCTTATGCATACCTTAGTGGGCCCCTCTTGTCTAGTACACCCTCCTTGGGAGATATTCCCTCTCATTTGTGTGTTTCTATCATTTATGAGCCCTCTCCCTAGATTCTAGGAGTTGTAAACTAGATTTTATCTTCCACACGCTAGAATTTAGCCTCCACCTCCACAAGTGCATCCCACTCCTCTATTCATGGATATGCTCCCTATTTTTGTGCTTATAGGTCATTTATGATCCTATTGGACCCACTCTCTCACCTTAAATGACTAGTGCACCCTCCTAGAGATATTCTTGGCCTCCACTCATTGGTTTTTGGTAACTCCTTCTCATTATGCTGATTCGGGAAAGGGGATCTCCTCACCAAGCCACCACTCAACCAACTCGAGTTAAGTCTCCATGATGAAGCTTAACCTTACCTCTCTCTCTAATTCGAGTTGATCCTCTTGGGTTAGAGTTGGCCACCTTGTGCTATAAATTAATTTTCCCTCTCCTTGTTGAAGCTAATCCTGAGCTTTGGATCACTTTCCTTGTGCTATCTCACTATGTTGTGAGTGTTGACAGTCTTGGGACTATTTGGGGATTGTATTGAGATTGAGTGTTTGTTGCATGATCCTTGAGAGGAGTAGTCTATTGTCCATTCCAGAGAGTTATTCTTGTGGATTTTCACCACCCTTTACTTCCATATCACTCTATTGGTCCATGTTCTCGCACAAGAAGCCGGGAAATGGGACGGTGACCCCATTGGAAGTAGAGATGGACAAGAAAGTAGTAGTGGGAAGCATTACGGTTCTTAGAAGAGGTAGTTCCGAAAGTTTCCAGACAGAGTGTGATTCTACCTATGGATATGTGGTCTTAGTGATAGTTTTTCTACTTTTAATCAATATTATCTAGGATCTTAACAGAAAGAATAACATGCACAACATACACAAGAGACACAAAGATTTTCCTCGGGTAAACCATAAAGGAGAAAACCCCTCGACTTCCTCAGAGATAGAATCATCACCAATACAATATCACAAAATGGAAAACCCCGAAACAAGATAGTCTTATGAAGCTCTCTCTCTTTTATCCTATGCGAACTTGTCTTCTCTCTCTCACTAATGAGAACTTGAGTGAGTGAGTGTGTGTCCAAATGAGAGAGCCCAACTCTCTATTTATACTTTATCTTTCACTCGACTTTTTCACTAGCTAGTTTGGCCCCAACTAAACCTGACTAGGCCGACTTCTCTAGGAGACTCAATAACCCTAATACATTTGACTCTAGGGGATCTATTGCCCTAACTTACAATGGAGAATTTACCTCAATGACTTTACATGACCAAATGTAATAATGACATCTCCGACTGGAGGGAAAAACATCTCCGTCAGAGGTACACATAAAATACAATAATAATAACAATATAAAACACAAGTGAATATTTTCCGAAGTTACACTTACATCAACACTCCCTCTTAACTAGGAAGGTATTCTCTTGCCACAGTCATCAACACTTTTGGACACAAGTATGGATAATGTTATCATCGTTGGATCATCATGAATGCTGGAACATCATCATCAACACTGGATCATCATTGTCGCTGCTGCTACAATCCTCATCATGTAAATCATTGATTGGTGACATATCTCGAATCTACTCTTCATAGGAATTTCTACAGAGCCGACCCTTTTTCATGATGGATGTAGGCCTATCCCTCATGCAGGTATTCATCATCTCTGCGAGCAAGCCATCAAGTAGGTGCAACCCAGGACCAGTCATTACATTGCCACAGCAATCACCCGCGTCTCCTACTATCACCTCGTCATATCCATATCATCTCATCATCACACGGAGCACAACCCAGATGTACATCACATGTCCCACAACCGGTCATCCCTCGTCTACTAGCATGGGAGGACAAACCTGCCACCATGTAAGATCCTACCTAGGCGCACACACAGTATCTTATGACTGGTGGACCTCACAACATCTCCAGTATGGGAGGACAAATCTACCACCATACGAGACCGTCGTCTACCAACATGGGAGGACTTTCCTACCACCATGAGAGACCCAACGCTTACATCTACTAGCATGGGCAGAATTTCCTACCACCATACGCGAATGGATCAGCCCTTACATCTACCTACATGGGAGGAATTTCCTACCACCATGCGAGAATGGCTCGACCCTTACATCTACCAACATGGGAGGAATTTCCCACCACCATGCGAGAATGGCACCGCCCTTACATCTACCAACATGGGAGGAATTTCCTACCACCATGCAAGAATGGCCCAACCCTTACATCTACCAACATGGGAGGACTTTCCTACCACCATGCGAGAATGGCCCATGTGCATCTTCATATTCCAGACTCATCACTCCCTCTTAGGAGGAACCTCGATCTAGAGAACACCAAGCTTCTCTTTGAAGTACTCGAACTTCACTCTGGCTAACGACTTGGTCAATACATCGGCTATCTACTCGTTTGTCACTACATACTGGAGCTTCCCTACTCCTCTCTGCACCATATACATGATATATTGGTACTTTATCTCAATGTGCTTCGACTTGTCATGGATCACTGGGTTCTTGGACAACTTCACACAACTCGAGTTGTCACAGAATATACAAGTCGCCTGTAACTGGAGATCAAACAAATAAGACAGTAGCTTCCTAATCCATACTGCCTCACAACTAGCCAAACAAGCTGCAACATACTCTGCTTCGGCTGTACTCAGTTCCACGCATGACTAGTTCCTGCCAAACCAGGAGATCATACCGGATCCCATACTGAAGCAACATCCCGAAGTGCTCTTCCTATCAGTGGCACTTCTTGCCCAATCCGAATCAACATAACCCTGCAGATTAATCTTCTGATTCATGTCATACTTGAGCCCATAATCAACTGTACTCTTCAGGTACCTCAATATATGCTTTGCAGCAATCAGGTGAACATGTCTCGGATCCATCAGGAATTGGCTCAGGGTGTTCATAGCAAAGCAAATGTCTGGTCTCGTGTTCGTCAGGTACATCAATGAACCAATCATCTGAAGATACATCATGGCATCAACTGACTCTGATGAAGCATTACACAGTAGCTTCAAATTCGATTCCATTGGTGTGGTCATAGCCTTGCAGTCCATCATTTCGAACCGCTTCAGAATCTCCACTACATACTTTCCTTGTCCAAGGAAGATTCCATTCGCACTCTGCCACACCTCCATGCCTAATAAATAATGCGTCATCCCTAGGTCCTTCATCTCAAACTCTGTGACAAGCTTCCTCTTCGTATTTGCAAAGAGCGCATCCTCCCCTGTTACAAATGGGTCATCTACATAGAGTAGAAGTATCACTGGATTTCCCACTTCAACCTTGTAGTAAAGGTTGGAATCTGCTTTACTCTTGGTAAATCCTAAGCTCATTAGGAAGCTATCCATCATGCCGTACTACATCCTGGGTTCCTGCTTCAATCCCTACAAGGCCTTATTCAATTTGCACACATGAGTCTGCCTATCATGTGTCTCAAATCCAAGTGGCTGCTCCATGTACACTTCCTCTTCTACTACATCATTCAAGAATGTTTTTTTGACGTCCATCTGGTGTACCTTCCATTTCATTGTTGCAGCTAGTGCTAGTATAGATCTGATGGAAGTGTATCTGGCTACAGGTGCAAATGTATCCTCATAGTCTATGCCTTCCTTCTGGGAGAAGCCACGTGCCACAAACCTTGCCTTGTGTTTCTCAATGCTACCATCTGTAGCATGCTTGATCTTGTAGATCCACTTCGAAGTCACAATAGACTTCCCTTCTGGTATCGAAACTACCTCCCATACATCATTCTTCATAATCGACTGGTACTCCTCGATCATGGCATCCTTCCATTATTTCTTCTCTGTTGCTTCCTCATAGTTAGAAGGCTCTTTGTCAATGATGTCGCACAATAGGGATACCTAGCTGGAGTATGGCCTAGGTCTCTTTCTTTCTCTGTGCATCCCCTCTGGAGCGCCATACCTCTCTGCATCTTGTATTGCCTCTAGTACCCATGCTGGTGTCCTCTTGTGGGAGTTCTTGTCACGAGGTGGATCTACAGATTCTTGTGATTCTCCATTTTGCGGTCTTCATGATCTTCTGGAACTACTTCTTCCATCACTGAATCTCAAATCCTGGGAAGTTCAAGTTCTTCAATATCTTCAATAGGTAATTTTATGGATTTTTTGTATGCTGAGTCTTCGTCGAATGCCATGTCTCTGCTGATGTCTATCTTCTTGAATCCTGGGAAGTATATTCAGTAGGCCTTTGAAGTTTCACTGTATCCTACGAATATTCCCTTCTTTTGTGAAGGATCTAGCTCGTCCTCTTCTCCTTCAGAATGTGTATGTACACTGGGCAACCAAATATCCTGAGTGTTAGTTTTTCACAATTTAATCAATAATTATCTAGGATCTTTCTGAGAGAATAACAAGCACAACATAAACACAATAGACACAAATATTTTCCTTGGGGAAACCATAAAGGAGAAAACCCTGCAACTTCCTCAGAGATAGAATGATCACCAATACAATGTCACAAAAGTAAAACCCAAAAATAGAGATGGTCTTCAATAGCTTCTCTCTTCTCCACTTGTGCGAACTTCTCCTCTCTTTCACTAATGTGAAGTGAGTGAGTGAGTGAATGAATCCAAATGAGAGAGGCACCCTCTATATTTATACTTTATCTTTCACTTGACTTTTACCCAACTAGGTCGGCCCCTAGTTGTACCTGACTGGGCCGAATTCTCTAGGAGAGTCTAATAACCCATATACAACTTAACTCTGGGGTCTAATTCCCCGACATACAAAGGAGGGTTAACCTAAATGACTTTACATGACCCAAATACAATAATGACTTCTCCGACCGAAGGAATAAACATCTCCATCGGAGGTACAATAATAAAATACAAATGCAACATAAAATATACAAGTGAATATCTTCCGAAGTTACAATTACATTAACACTCCCACTTAACTAGGAAGGTATTATCTTGACACAGTCATTAGCACAAGTCTTCGTCAATGGATCAACAATGCTGGAACATCATCATCAACACTGGATCATCATTGTCACTACTGCTGCAATCCTCGTCATCTCGACCATCAATTGGTGTTGTCTCTCAGTTCTTCTCGTCATAGGAATTTCTATAGAGCCAACCCTTTTTCATGTTGGATGTAGGCCTAGCCTCTATGTAGGTCTTTATCATCTCTGTGAGCAAGCCATTAAGTAGGTACAACCCATGACTTATTACATTGCCTTTGCAAAAACCTATGCACATCTCAGGACTGATTATATTGCCTCTGCAAAAACCCGTGTACATCCCAGGACTTATTACATTGCCTCTGTAAAAACCTGCATCTCCTACTATCGCCTCATCACGTCTAGATCATCTCATCGTCAATGGAGCACAACTCAGATGCACATCATACAACACTTACATCAACTGACATGGGAAGACAGACCTACCACCATTCGGGAAAGGTTCAACACTTACATCAACGCACATGGGAGGACCAACCTACCACCATGTTGGAAAGGCTCTGCACTTACATCAACGCACATGGGAGGACCAGCCTACCACCATGTCGGAAAGACACTGCACTTACATCAACGCACATGGGAGGACCATCCTGCCACCATGTTGGAAAGGCACATCACTTACATCAACGCACATGGGAGGACTAGCATGCCACCATGTCGGAAAGGCTTAGCACTTACATCAACGCACATGGGAGGACCAGCCTGCCACCATGTCAGAAAGGCTCATGTGCATCTTCATCTTCTGGACTCATCACTTCCCCTTGGAAGCAACCTCGATCTGGAGTACACCAAGCTTCTCTCTGAAGTACTTGAACTTCACTCTGGCTAGTGTCTTGGTCAATACATCGACTGTCTGCTCGTCTGTCGCAACATACTGTAGCTTCACTGCTCCTCTCTGCACCATATCCCTGATATAATGGTACTTGATCTCAATGTGCTTCGACTTGTCATGGAACACCAGGTTCTCAGACAACTTCACACAACTCTGGTTGTCACAAAATATACAAGTCACATCCAGTTGGAGATCAAACAAATCAGACATTAGCTCCCTAAGCCATACTGCCTCACAACTAGTTGAACAAGCTGTGACATACTCTGATTCGGCTGTACTCAGTGCCACGCGGGAATTCTTCTTGCTAAACCAAGAGATCACACCTGATCCGATACTGAAGCAGCACCCCAAAGTGCTCTTCATATCAGTGGCACTTCCTGCCCAATCTGAATCAACATAACCCTCCAAGTTAGTCTTTCGATTCGTATCATACTTAAGCCCATAATCAATTGTACCCTCCAGGTACCTCAGAATATGCTTTGCAGCAATCAAGTGAACATGTCTCAGATCTGTCAGGAACTGGCTCAATGTGTTCACAACAAAGCAAATATCTGGTCTCGTATTCATCAGGTACATCAAAGATCCAATCATCTGACAATACATCATGGAATCAACCGAATCTGATGAAGTATAACTCAATAGATTCAAGTTTGATGCCATAGGTGTGGCCATAGCCTTTCATTCCATCATCCTGAACCTCTTCGGGATATCTATTGCATACTTCCCTTGTCCAAAATAGATTCCATCTGCACTCTACCACACCTCCATACCTAGAAAATAATGCATCATACCCAAGTCCTTCATCTCGAACTTGGCAGCAAGCTTCCTCTTCGTGTCTACAATAATCCCATCCTCACCTATCACAAACATGTAATCTACATAAATTAGAAGTATCACTAGGTTCCCTTCCTCAACCTTGTAGTAAAGGTTGGAATCGGCTTTACTCTTGGTAAAGCCCAAACTAGTCAGGAAGTTGTGTATCATGTCGTACCACGTCCTGGGTGCCTGTTTCAATCCATACAAGGCCTTCTTCAATTTGCACACATGAATCTCCCTGTCATGTGTCTCAAATCCGAGTGGTTTCTCCACATATACTTCCTCTTCCACTACACCATTCAAGAACACTGTCTTGACATACATCTGGTGTACCTTCCATTTCATCACTGCAGCCAGAGTAAGTACTGTTCTGATGGAAATGTATCTGGCTACAGGTGAAAATGTCTCCTCATAATCTATCCCTTCCTTCTAGGAGAAGCCACGTGCCACAAATATTTCCTTGTGTTTCTCTATGCTGCCATCTGCAGCATGCTTGATCTTGTAGATCCACTTGGAAGTCACAATATACTTCCCTATTGGTCTCGGGACCACATCTCAGACATCATTCTTCATGATCGACTGGTACTCCTTGATCATAGCATCCTTCCATTCCTTCCTTTCTGTCGCTTCTTCATAGTTGGCAGGTTCCTTGTCAATGATGTCGCACAACAGGGCTACTTAACTGGAGTATGGCCTCGGTCTCTTGCTTTCTTTGTGCATTCCTTCTGGAGCGCCATATCTCTCTACATATTGAATTGCTTCTCATACCCATGTTGGTTTCCTCTTGTGAGAATTCTTCTCACGAGGTTGATCTACAGGTTCCTGTGGGTCTTCCATCTCACGTTCTTCATATTCTTCTAGGGTTGCTTCATTCATGGTTGTATCTTGGATCCTGGGTGCTTTTGGTTCTTCAATGTCTTCAACAGGTATCTTTCTGGATTTGAAGTAAGTTGAGTCTTCGTCAAATGTCACGTCTCTGCTGATATCAATCTTCTTGAACCCTGGAAAGTATATTATGTAAGCCTTCGAGATTTCACTATATCCCATGAATATGCCCTTCTTTCCTCAAGGATCTAGCTTTGTCCTCTTCTCCTTAGGAATATGTGTGTATACCAGGCAGCTAAATATCCTGAGATGGCTGACTTCTGGTTTCTTGCCAGAGAAAGCTTCTTCTGGTGTCTTGTTGTCAAATACTCTATGTGGAGTACGATTCTGTACATACACTTTTGTCCTTGCAGCTTCTGCTCATAGATACATTGGAAGATCCTGGTCATGAAGCATCGCTTTTGCTGCTTCCATGATTGTTCTATTCTTCCTTTCTACAACTCCATTCTACTGCAGATTGTATGGAGTAGTCAACTCCCTCTTAATCCCTAAATATCTGCATAATTTCTTGAAATATTCTGATGTGAACTCTCCACCATTATCTGATCCAAAGGTATTGATTTTCTTCTCTGTGTGGTTCTCGATCAAGGCTTTGAATTCCTTGAACTTGTTGAATACTTCATCTTTGTTCTTCAAGAAATATATCCATGTCTTCCTAGAAAAATCATCAATGAAAGAAACATAATATACATACCCGCTCAATGAACTAGATGACATCAGGACGCATACATAGGAGTGGATGATTTCCAAGATTCCTTTTTCCTTGCTCTCGCTACTTGTAAATGTCTTCTTTATGTTCTTTCCCTTCGCACATAATTTGCAAATGCCTTCATGCTTTGCCTGGATTTCTAGAATACCTTCAATTGCTTTGCTTGCAAGTGGTAGTGCTCTATAGTGCACATGTGCAAGCCTCCTATGCCATAGTTCACTTGGCTCCATTAAGTCATGAACCAATGGTTTGTCATGTTGTTCCTTCAATTTGTACAAACCTCCCTCTTTCTCTCCAATCACAACTGCATCATCCATAGTCTTTCCTTTTGGCCACATTAGGACTTGGCCATCAACAAATGTAACCCTCATACCTTTTGCATCCAATGCAGATATGGAGAGAAGATTCTTCTTAAGTCCTGGAACATATAGGATATCCTTCATCTTCAAAGACTTCCCAGAGTCTAGCTTGTAAGTGGCCTCACCACTTCCTTTTATGGGGTACTGGTAATCATCCCCACGTTTCACCTTGTGGGGTAACTCATGTTCAGATAGGTTCACAAAGGACCCGTTAAATCTTGTCATATGCTTGGAAGCCCCGCTATATACAATCCAATCATTGCTTCCATGTGTAACAGTACCTGTGAGAGCTGAAATCATAACATACTCTTCATCACTTGAAGAATCTTCACTTTCTTCTCTATCTCTCTTCCTTGGAGGTTCATCATCTTCTGCATTGTGTGCATGGTGCCTTTTCTTATTGGTCTTCTTCTTGTTGGATCCACTTCTGTTTTTGGGACAATCTATGGAATAATGTCCCTTCTCATCACATGTAAAGCATCTAATGTTGGATAGATATTTCTTGAACTTCTTAGGGTGGTTCCTTTGAGTATGGTGGTGGTGGCCCTCCCTCTTGTTGTGGTAGTGTTCCTTCTTGTTGATATTCCTTTTGGAGTGTGTTGTGAGAGCTTGATCATCATTTGCTCCCATCTTCTCTTCTCGAACTATAAGTCAAGCTTCTTCTTGTGAGCATTCCTCCCACAACCTACTGAATGTGATTAATTAGTTTCTAGCGCAAATCCCTTGAATGAAGGAATCCCATGATCTATGGATACCATTCAGGTGGTCATCACAATTTACCCATTCTCTATGTTTTCTCCCACAGCTTCAAGTTGCTCCTTGATTTGAGAGACCCTTGTAAAGTAGGAATGAATGGTATCTGCATTTTGTATCTTCACATTCTTCAACTGGTTTCGCAATGTCATCTTCTGATTTATGTTATTTCCTTCAAATAGCTTGGTCAAGGAGTTAAACATCTCTTTGGGTGTCTTCAGGGATGACACATGTGGGATGAGATGATCCTTAATAGAATTAGCAATGATCCTCTTAGCATTAACCAAGTTCTTCTTGTGTAAGGATTTAGCCTCATCTCCCTCTAGAAATGGAACCTCTTCATTCACATAGGTGTCCAATTCATTCTCTTCTAGGACAAGCCCAATCCTATACTTCCATGTTTGGAAGTTACCAACCCCTTCAATCTTATCCTCAAGCTTGGTGTGGTGAGACTGCTACACCCAAAATCTACACCATCATGAGACATGTGTAACCTTAGGGTCTAAATCCCTAAAGTCCCATGATCAAGTTAGTCATTTGGAGCAAGTTGATGTCCTTTATCCACACTCCTAATTAAACCGATGCATGTTGTCTTTGAGCAAGATGCGTCAGCATAGGTTGTCCTCATGCAGACTGTGTCGGAGCCAGTTTCATGAGATAAAGGTAGCTTTCGAGTGAATTCTAGAAGTTGGATGAGGTGGATCCCTATCCCTAACTCCTCGGTGAGCTGGCCTTCGGTTCCCTAACCTAATGGGAGGATCCCTTAACCCTCTCCCTATGATCCTCAACCTACTCTATCCACTTGGTCCTATAAATACAAGAGCCCTCTCCACTCCAAAGGGAGGAAGTCTATAGCGCTTGCATGCCAGTGAAATTAGCTTAGGAGATCCCTACTCATCTATTGGGAGACTCATACTTCCTTTGGAGGCTTTGGCTTGGCTTATTGGAGGAGGATTGCGACATTAAGTCTTGGTTGTAATCATCTCTCTCCTTTGTATTTCCCTTTTTTGATACAGTAATATAAAATCTTTCCACCAAAATGTTGTTGTGTAGTTTACTTGCTTAACCATTTACTTAGATATGTTACTATTTAGATATGTTTTACTGCTTGCGTTGTTTTCTATATGTCTTGACGGGTTTTGCAGCTGAGATATGACGACCGCAAAGCTTGGAGCAACAACAAGGAGAAAGTTCTACAATCTAAAGGTAAGATATCTAATCACTCGATCTTTAACTAGATATAGGAAAGCAGTTCTATATTCTGTCCTACTTGTTCTAGATTCACATTGAACTAGGGAGATCACGCCTTAAGTCCGCTTTTGGTATATTGTCCGGTAACAAGATTGGCAACCATACTGGGGATTACGTACATTGTTTTAAGTTTTCAATTTGAATGTCATATTCTTTGATTTCTTTGCAAGCCATTTCATTTGCCTCCTGAGCCTTTTTCACCATCAGATCTTCTTAATGAAGAGCTTGTTAGCTTTCTCCGAGTCTTTTTGCTTAGTTATCAAAACCTTTTTGTTGCTCATCCTTGGATATTTTTATATTTTTTGCTTTGGGATTTATCCCAACGCACCTGGGCAGTATATCCAGAGCATTGTCCTCTTGCGGGCACGTTTTTCCTCTCTGTAACCTGCACCATCGGCGCTAAAGCCAGTTTTGAATTTTGTGCCACCGGCGCCAAACATCTGCACATAATCTGCGCTGGTCGCTCTGTGACTAACCGCAGTCAAGCCTAAGACTTGGGTCATCTCCTCTCCTTTTTTGAGTTTGGTTTGATTCTCAGATCTCTCTGCACTATACCTTCCAGTCAGGGATCCTGTGTTTTTGCATTGGTAGTAGTTTGGGTTTGTTTGGATTGGTTTTGGGTCCCATTTTGGATAAGCTCGAGACTTGGTAGTGGTGGACACTTTAGTCTCCCCCACCTTCATCCACTTGACCTCGCATTCCCTCCTATCCTCGCCAGATATAGTCATTGTATTGGATCTGATTCCAGACCTCTTTTTGCGCACATCTTTTGGTTTTGCTTGCATTCGCTTGATTTTGAGTATTTTGTGTGTTCTTGGTTCATTCAAGTGCTTGTCATTTTCTTGGGAATTTCTGAGTTTTTAGAGTGCTGCAAATAATCTTTCTTTTCAAGCATTCACGCTTAAAAAGATTATTGTTATCAAGTTGCAATCTTGGCATATCATTGAAAAAATTAAAAGTGCTTCATTTTTACCGTTTCAAGTGCATTTGAGAATTGTTGTAGAAAACGGTTCATACATTGGAACTCATCATAGATCTTTTTGGAAAGTTTGAAAAAAGAATTCGTCATTTGTATTTTTCTCAAATTATGAGCCATTCATTTTCTTGAAAAATCCAAAGTATAGTCAATTTTTCGCAAAAAAATGATTCCATGTTTGAAAAGTTACATGCACTTTTGATTTCCATGCTTTTAGGTTGCCATAGTGAAATTTGAAAAGTTAGTGTGCTCTAGATAGAAATTCTCTCTTTTTCGTCATTTTTAGTTTCATTCTAAATTAAAAAAAGACAAAAGAAAATGTTTTGATTTGGTTTTGATGCTTGTTGATTTTTCTGTTTTGCTCGAAAAACGAAAAGAGTGCCTTCATTATCAAATTTGGTAGAATTGCGATCTGTTGAAGCTTTGTTGTTTTGGTAAAAACCACTTGAAAAATATTTCTCCCTCCCATACATAGATTTCATCAAAAGAAAAAGTGCATCTTTTCATGTAGTTAGGGCTTGCATTATGCTTACGTTTATGTACTCACCTCATGCATTCACCTAATTGTCCAGATAAAATTAATGGTAGAATTAGGGTAAATTTTTTAGTAACTTGTGTGTTAAGTTAGAGACGTGTTCTGGCGTCGTAAAATGTGGCAGCTGTTGTTACTTTCCAGCACTATATTTCGGGGGTATTGTAGTCTTCCACGTACCAACCGGTATATCAAAGCTCTTTTACGTACCAACCAGTATATCGAAGACTCTTTCACGTACCTTAGGGTATATCGAAAGGTACTTCACGTACTTGACGTATATCAAAAGGTGTTTCACGTACTCGGTAGTATATAGGAAGGCCTCGTGCCGTACAGTTGTGCATTAGACATCACCACTACGGATTTGAGCTCCCACATACATTGTGTATATCAGGAGACACCATTAGGATTCCTGAAACCAATCGAGCTATCCATTTGGCCATCTTGGCAGAGCAATACACCGAGAACAACACTCGGGGAGATTACTACGCACGTACCGTCCAGGTAGTTGGGTATTCAAGCAAGGGTACGGTCCCAATCCTCCTTGTCGCGTTTTACTGTTGGACCCTGCGGTATATAGCGAGTTGTGAAGCCTTGACAATCCTGTGAGGTTCCGGACTTTTGAATCCACACCTATCACATAAGTTTGCTTGCGGCCTTAGTTTGTGTAGATCTTTCTGGACTTCTTTTCTTTTATTAAGAACACTCTTAGGAGAAACTCTGTTTCAGTCACTCTGGCTGACATTCCTTGGAGAAGGTCCAGCAGAATTTTGAACTTACCACCAGAATATCCCCTTAATCAGGAGGTAATTTCGAAGGTAAGAATGGACCCACACGTCAGGGTCGTCTCACCTGAAGTAGAAAAACCTACTTTGAATGTGGGAGCACACATGTTCCCTCTAGTTTCACCCACCTCCCACCCCTAAAGCAGTGAAGAGGCAGAAAATTCCACTTCATAAGATGTATCTCTCCCTCCCATTTTACCGAGAGAGCCTGGATCGTTGGAATGGTTAAATACTCCCTAGGACGACCCTGTATCAGTTGCGTTTGGTCCAGCCGCACCCTTTTGGGAAACTTCTCTAGGTCAACAAGTGGCTCATTTTGTCACTTCATCTCCACCTGCTTGTCCCACTAAAGAAGAACTTTTCGGACCCCTTCATGCTCGCTTGGATCAATTACGTTCCAAGGATGATCAACTTCGAAGACAAAGTTTTTCACGAAAGGGTGAAGTCACGGAGGTACCCACGTATCGACAAATCCCGATTTGCACTTTATCTTATGACTCACCGGAACCATCCATCCACAACATGACCACTTATGAACCTGGTCAACCCTCACTTCCTACAAGTACACCCCTTAGACAGGAGACCAGTTCTATTCCCCCAACAACTCAACCTGTTGAAGGACAATAATCCAACACTCCTCTCACTACTACGAGAACGTTACCCACTCCTCCCCCACCTCAAAACGCGCGGGGAGTATACTCTTTACCCCCTACTTTCCTTACGAGTAATGTTAATCCCGTAGTAGATAATCAACAATCCGCGTTGGGTCATCCATTGATTAGTGGTCAGCACGTTGCAGCTGGGGGGAAACCCCCATCTCCTAACCATAATACGGGAGGAGGAGTTCCCATCAGTCCTGCCATTGGAACTTCCCTACCCGTTGTAACTTCCACCACGGGATTATCCCATGTTGGGGGACCATCCCATTCGAGCCAACCACCATGGACTCAAGCGTATCTAGGTTATCTTAACCCTGTGTCGAGACAATTCAATCCAGGAAATGCACTCTATGGGATACCTTATCCCGAAAATCCATACACTCTATGGGGGCACCAAAATGTTTTAAAGAATGGACCCCCACCAACCATCCCTTAGGTACCACCACCCTCGTCTGGTCCCCCTCCACCTCTCGCCAGAGGTGGCGGGCCCCCATTCAATTCCAGAGGAGGAATACCTCTTCCTTCTGGTGGAGGCCCAACTCATTTTGGCAACAATGGCCCACCTCCCTCTGGTGGTGGAGGCGACGACCCTACCCCTCCCGGCGAAGGTGGAGGGCCACCTCCTCCCAGTGGCAGTGGACCGCCACCTTATGGTGGAGGACCACCCTATTTTGGTGGAGGTGGTGGCAGAGGACCATACCCTTATGGTGGTGGAGGCGGCAGAGGCTCCCATCCTTCCAGCTGAGGAGGTGGTGCACCACCCCCTCCTGGCGGAGGCAGTGGAGGACCACCTTATTTCGGTGATGGTGGCGGACCCCCACCCCCTCCTGGCAGTGGCGGTGGACCTCCAGCCCCCGGAGGTGGCGGTGGAACTCCACCCCCCTCGGCAGTGGCGGCAGACCCCCCACCCTATGGAAACAAACCACCTTATTATGGTGGAGGACCTACATATGGTCCATGTGGCATACCCCCTTATGGCCAGTTCCCTCCAGGAACACCCTACAACCAGTCGATGCAAGGTCCCACTGGTCCATACATGCCATATCAGTACTATCAGTACTCGTAGCCGAATCAACATGTGCCTTTCCTGGCTATGTTGGACCTACCCAACCTGTCTCGTCTGACTAATGACCCCATCTTCCACATATACAATTGGCCACCAATTCCGGTGAAACTTCCATCTGATATCCCCAAATTTGATGGAAAACCTAGTGAGGATCCAAAAAATCATGTGATGACATACCACTTATGGTGTTCATCCAAATCCTTGATGGATGACTCGATCCGTCTTAGGTTATTCCAACAAACTCTCACCGACCCAGCTGCTAAGTGGTATATTGAATTACCACCTAACTCTTTTCCAGATTTATGTTCTCTTTATATGTCATTTTTGACCCATTTCCAATTGCCCATACCCTATGAGACTAGTACGTACTTATTGACCTCGCTCTGTCAAAACAATGCCACTCATATCTCAGATCATATACATGAGTGGTGCAGGAGACGACGTCTTATTAAGGCTCATATTCCCGACCAACTCTTAACTGACTAGTTCACAAAGTCTCTCTTACTTGTCGTAGCTCAAGACGTGGCCATGGGAGGGGCCATCACCAAGGAAAGGGATATTGCTTGTGCCTATTACTTAGACTTGGTCTATGCCCAATCCGACACATTGTATGAAATTGTTCCTGACGCACCCCTCCCTACGTATGACCTTGCGAAACCACCTAAGGGACCTCTGGTCGATGGCATAATTGGTTCCCTTAAATACCAGCCTTCTACTCAAACTGGTGGATCGTTGAACACCCAGGGCTCTTCCCCATCCCCACCACAGCCTAGCAACAACACCACCAAGTCACCCACCCCTGCCTCCACCAAAGAGGTGAAGTCTGTTCAATTAACTTCATCCCAGAAATTTGGTGGTAAGAAGAAAAACAAAAGCAAACCTAAGAAATCTTCTAATCAGCAGGAGCCCAAGCCCACCCCCGAAGACACCAAAAAGAAGAGGAAGTTGAAGTATCCTTGTTTACTATGTGGTGGTGACTGTTTCTCCAAGGAATGTCCTCATCGATACAAAGTGCAGAAGTTTCTCAAAGGAAACTCTACTACCGCGGTTCTTAATGATCCCTTCCCCACTCAAAATCAACAGATGATTACTCAAACCTCTCTTGCACATGGAGAGGCATCCTCCACAGCGCATGTTCTCATGATGCGTAGTAGGACGGTTAACTTGAACACATGTTCACACTCATACGACTCGGTCCCTTAGAAGGAACCCGTTGGAAGTAGTACTAAAAAAGATTCCACGTCTATTCTCGACGTCACCGTACCACATGCTTCTCTCACCATTGAGAAGCCTTCTTTAGAGTCAGTGTTGTGTCCGCCTAAGAGCACGATTCAAAAAGCCATTTTCAATCCCAATGCTCGAGTAGATCAAAACTACAATATTGTAGAGGACTTGGCACAAGCTCCTTGTGCTATGTCGACGCTAGAAGTCTTGCAGAACTGTCCCAACCAATGAAAGACTCTTCTCGCTGCCATTGGCGCGGTTGATCCGGATTCCTCTAATACCATCATGTTTCGTCTCAAGTATTTTAAATCAAGGCTTTCCCACCAACTTGCATTTCAAGTTGCTACAAATGTTGCTGGGAAGACAATCCATCGTGTCGTTTTGGACAAAGGTGCCTCTACCTCGGTTATGTCGATATTGTGTTGGAGAGCCATTGGTTCTCCCGAGTTAAACCGTTCTCCCACCACCCTGAAAGCATTTGACGGTCGTGGTTTCCAACCCCATGGACTGTTACAATCCTTAATAGTTGAGTTGGGGGGTAAGACCGCAACCATTAACGTGGAAGTAGTCGCAACCCCTTTGGATTATAATATCCTACTTGGTAGTAACTGGTTTTATGCCATGACTGCAGTCGCATCATCTGTCTTCTGCATTATGCAATTCCCCCATCAAGGATGAATTGTCATAGTCGACCAACTGGACTTCTGTACACCGAAAACCGCCACTCATCCCGACGACAATGTCCCATTACTTGGGAAATCTTCGCAGCCATATGAGAGCATGGGGGTCGGCCTCATAAAAGACTCATCTCTTATGGGTGTCTTTCTAACCCCGGATTCCCCTAGTCATGTTGCCACGGTGAACATGATCTCCTTTGGGATTTCATCCTTCCCCAACTCTAACAATCAATGGCTTGTACCTGACGAAGCCACTATGCACCTGATTGGAGTTTCCATGCCTCTTTCACCCGCAGAACTCACTTATGCGGCTATCCAGTCAGCACCAGAGGACCACTTAGCTATGGCCTCTACATCCTATTCTCTGCAGTGGACATCGTCCCTTCCTAACCCTCTACTCCGGACTTTTCATTCTGACGAGTCCATTATGAAGATCACGAGTGGGGACAACCCTCCGTGGGAACACCTCCACCATTGATCGTCTTTCCTTCCCCCATTGGATACTGTGGAGGATAGCATCACCACCATCTTTACATCGGATGTCTACCCTTTCCCCCAGTCCCCGATACTCACGTTTCATACAGACTCCAAGGGAAATTTGGCCAATATCGAACCTACCATTCTTGTAGACATATTTGTTACTCTCGATGTAGTGGAACACATTCGTTTAGGCCAGAAGTGTTCCCCTAAAGAGTTTACTACTTTCACGGCCATGTTCAAGCAATTTCGAGACGTGTTCGCTTGGACCTATGAGGAAATGCCCAGGATAGACCCTGCTATTATTTCACACGAGATTCAAACATATCCTGATGCTAAGCCGGTCTGGCAAAAGCTACGACCGGTACACCCTAAAAAAACTACAGCGATTAAGGCAGAAATTGAAAAGCTCTTGAAGGCCGGTTTCATTTACCCTGTTCCATTAACAGAATGGGTCTCAAATGTCGTCCCTGTATCTAAGAAGCAGGGAACCATACGTGTATGTGTTGATAATCGGGGCTTGTCCTAAGGACAACTATCCCACTCCCTTCATCGACCAGATCATAGACAATTGTGCCGGAAGTGTCATCTTCTCATTCATGGATGGCTTTTCTGGTTACAACTAGATTGAGATCCACCCAACTGACCAACATAAGACAACTTTCATCTTCCCTTGGGGCACGTTTGCTTATCGCAAGCTCCCTTTTGGTCTCAAAAATGTTGGTGCCACATTCTAGCGGGCCATGTCGTACGCTTTTCACGACGTGAAGGACTTTGTGGAACCTTATGTCGACGATTTACCTACCCATTCACGGCAGCATGAGTACCACATTGATCATCTAACGTTCGTTCTCCTCAGATGCAAGTGGTATAACATATGCCTGAACCCTCACAAGTGTATCTTTTGCGTCAAGTCTGGACGTCTCCTCGGTTTTATTGTCTTGAAAGATGGGATCTGCATTGATCCCTTGAGACTACTCAAGAAGGACATCCCATTCATTTGGGACGATCAAGTGCAACAATCCTTCGATAGTCTGAAACATGCCATTACGCATGCCCCTGTGCTCCAACCACCCAATTACTACAAATATTACAATCATTATCTTGTCGCTTATGCCACCACGATCGCCATGGTCTTGGTACATGAGGAAAACAACGCCCAGGATCATGTGATCTACTACCTAAGTAAGGGGTCTTATTGAATTCGAAACTCGTTATTCACATGTCGAGAAGCTTGCTCTTGCGGCAGTCATTGCCGTCCAAAAGTTCCGTCACTACATACTGCTCCGCACCACCACCATTATTGCCGACTCGAACCCCATGTACCACGTTCTAACACATCAAGTACTTGGGGGAAAGTATTCACGCTGGATCGTGATACTTCAGGAGTTTGATCTCCTTTTCGAGAAATCCAAGTCTAAGAAGTCTTTGGTGTTCGCCGAGCTCATTTGCGATCTTCCCCGTGCTTATTTAGGATCTGAGCCCAATGATTCTCTTTCGGATGAATCATTGTTCCTTATCAGCACGTCCGAACTTTGGTATGGAGATATTACCTTGTATCTTCAAACCCAACATTTCAACCCCCACCTGTCTCGTGACGATCGTCATCGTATCCACCACCATGCCAAGTACTACTTGATCGTTAACGATACCCTGTATCGTCGTGGTGTCAATTCCATTCTTTGACGTTGTCTGACACATGAGGAGGCTGAACACGTCTTGAATGACTGTCATGCTAGGGATTGTGGCGGTCATCTCTCTGGGATGGCTACATCCCAGAAGATACTACGCGTGAGATATTATTGGCCATCTATCTTTAAAGATTGCATTGAGGCCGTTAAAAAATGTCCCCCATGCCAGCATTTTCAAATGAAAAAGCGCACCCATCCAGCCCCGTTACACCCGGTTATTGTCGTTGGCCCCTTTGTAAAATGGGGCATTGACTTCATGCACACCTACCTTAGCCGAGGGGCATGGTTACATCATAGTAGTGGTGGATTACTTCACAAAGTAGGCCAAGTCTATGCCTACATACACTGACGGTGGCAAAATTGTCGCACTCTTCATGTTCAATCATGTTATCTCACGGTTCGGAGTCCCACAAGCCATAGTCACCGACCATGGATCTCACTTTCAGAACCATATGGTCGATGAGTTGAGGCCAGACTGGGTTTTCGTCATGAAAACTCAACACCTTACTACCCGCAGTCCAATGGACAAGTAGAGGCCATTAACAAAGTCTTGAAAACCATGATTCAATGCATGGTGGGTACGCACAAGTCTAACTGGAAAAACATGCTCTTTTCTGCACTATGGGCATACCGGACCTCCGTTAAGACTACCACCGGATTTACATCGTTCCAATTAGTTTATGGATTGGAGGCGGTCCTACCAATAGAGTGCAAGATTCCATCTCTCAAACTCGTAGTCGAACTTCTTCTGAACACCACTACCGATGCAGAGCGATTCCTTTACCTAGAAAAACTTGACGAGATCTGCCGCGATGCTGCTCTTGCCAATGAGGCACATAAGAAGCGCATAAAGGCACAATATGACAGGTCGGTAAAACCCCGTGTCTTTAATGAAGGTGATTTGGTCCTCACATACGACCAAAGGCACGATAAGCTGGGAGCAGGTAAGTTCGAGTCCATGTGGCACGGACCGTACATAGTAAAACGTGTTTTGGAGAAGGGAGCCTACGAACTAGAGGACTATGATGAGATATCTTTGGGTGAGCCCTGCAATGGGCTCTGCCTAAAGAAGTACTATGCCTGAACCTTTCACGCATAGGCATCTTGTATATATTGTACATGGAGTGTGTGTTTTGTGTGGTGTGATGCTTTTGTTTTAGTGTGTCTAGGTCTTGTTTCGTTTCTTATACCATGTTCTATCTGCATGTGTAGATGGCAACTTGCTACGGATTCACGGACGGTGCCAACCGACATACCCATAACCTTGCTTCGGTAGCCTGGGTACTTTATTCCCCGATCGGAGAGCTCATTAGCCTAGGAGGAAATTGTCTAAGATTCGTAACAAATAACGCCACAGAGTATTAGGCAGTCATTGGAACCCTAACCGACGCTCTTTCCTTGGGCATGGACCACGTTGTTATCTATTTGGATTCACAACTAGTGGTTTCTCATCTCAACCGGATCTACGCTATTCGTGACCCCACTCTACTCTGTCTCTTTAGACGAGTCCGTCTTCTGGAAAGGTCCTTTAAATCTATTCAATACCTGCATATTCCACGAGACATGAACACAGTTTCCGACTCGATGACCAACTTCATTCTAGATTGGTACATTGCACACATATAACATATTCATAAAGTATAAAAGCATACATAACATGTAAATAATATATTGTATAAGCAAACATGTAAACAAGATTTCATTAATCATCCATTGAACACGTAATGTATAAAGCCACCGAAAATGTCTGTATATATATATAAATCCGTACAAAAATACAAAATGGTAGTGTTGATACAAAATCTGAAGCATGCTAGCTTTCAGTAAGAGTCATCTCTATAAAAAAGATTGAAGCCTGTAAGCTTCAGTATATACATATATAAGCCATGTGCCTAAACCCTACGTCGCATGGCCCTAGGCCACTCAGCCCCAGGCTGAGCATGGTAACAGACTACGGCCCTCGCCACCTTCCGGAGTAGCGTGCCGAAATGAGCTGATACCCCAACCGTCAACTCCTAATAACATAGGGGTAAGTCATTCACAATAGGCTCTAGAATGTCTGAGTTCATTCACTGGAGGTTCTCCCCGACCACCTCTTGCTCCTCAAGATCATCACGAACCGCGGGCTCCATCTCTAGCACTCCTCCTCTCCACACAAGGCGAGAGACCCCAAGTGGCCGCTCTGGACCCACGTCTGCAAGGAAACATGTAAACGTCATCAACACTACTACAACAAAAAAAATCATAAAATGCATAAAAGATAAAAACACAAGTAGTTGTTCTTACCGATGTCGCCCCACTGCGTCCCCTCCGGAAGCACCAAGTCTGGATCTCCTCGAAAGTCCGTACCAGCATATGGATAATCCTCCACCATGAGGATCTGTGCCTGCAACCATGAGAAGAATCCAGTACCAAAACTGATGATGGGAACCCTGCCACCATGGCGAGCCATCACCTCTTCCCATCTCAACATGTGAGGATCACGTGCGTCCCGATCCTTAAAGTCCACTTGCGGGCGCAAGTGAGGTACCCGCTCCGGCATGAAAGATACCAATACCGAGCCATATCCAAACCGCTTCAGCGCCCTGCGCTGACATTTGGTCAACTGATCCTTGAGGCTAGTGAGAAGCCCCTCGCACTAGTTAAATACAGTAGGAGTCATACACTCCTCAACATACATCATTTGCGACTTGCTCGCCAAGTGAGCAGCTCGGTTGCCAGCAACTCACGCAACGGTGAAGAGTACCGCTCGTAGGTCTGGATCCTTGACATGCTTGATGGGAATTTTCCCACCAACCATCGCCGTACCCGGTGTACACCACTAATCTATCATGTCCTCGACCGAACGGTCACCACCCCATGATCCGATCAAAGCCACAGGGTTCCCTCGCTGGGATAACCCTGTCAAAAAGTAGATGTCCTCGACATCTATGGTAAGTGTGTGCTCACCTATTCGGAAGTGCTGCTGAATGGGGTCCCAACATTGGACCAGGTACGTCAGTAGGTTGACTTGGGATCTCATCCTCGGCACTCGAAATTACTTGAGTAGCCCACAGTTCCTCAACGTTGCAACGCTTTGTGGATTATTTTCCACTTGCACATATTCAATCTCATGCTCGCGTTCCCGCTACTCAAGGACCATTGTGTCACTCCAAACCTGCCAAGAAAACCATTTAAACATCTTTAGAACTTTCCCCATCCATCAAAAGTTTTTACATTTTGCTAGGTTTTGAGTTTAAGTTGGTTGTTTGCACTGGCGCAGAGCGTCCATTTGGACAGTGCGCTGTCGGCGCAGAAATCCCTTTCGAATTCTGCGTCGGCGGTGCAGAAATCCCTTTTGGATTCTGCGCCGGCGTAGATCACCAAAAGGATTCCTGCACCGGCCCGTGAATGCAAATCTCCCAATTTAAAATGCTCAAAACCTACCTAAATGCATGAAAAAGCAAATTCTAATCCACTAAAAAGTTAAAGAGGTAGGTTTAGGGTTACCTGTCGCTGATAGCGCCTGAAATGACAGATCACAGCTCTTGGAATCAACAGAAGAAAACGGCTTCAAAGGGCACTTTTCACCTCTCCAACTTGGTAAAAAACAAATAGTAATTCTTTTTACTATTTACCCCTATTTATATTGAAAAAGAGAATATTCCTTTTCTAATTTATTCTAATGTGGTTTATTTTGCTATAGTTGGGCTCATTTATATCTGGTTAATCGTTTTTGAACTAGTTTCCAACTTGCAGGTGAAGTTTAGTACCACTTTGATATGGTTTTTCGCGGTTATGGTTTTTTTGCGTATATTCTCAGGTATGAACATTTGTAGAGCGTCTTTTTGTCATTATTTCGCTCAATAAATGTAAATTATTAAATGACAACCGAGCTAACTCTTTTTTCTTTCTCGTGCTTGTGAAACAATGAGAATAAGTCACTGAGTTATGGTTTATCATTTTTTCGGGCTCGTTAAACTCCTACGAAAAGGAACCCCCCCAGAGTATTTCTTTAAGATCTTTTCAGGCTCTCAAAATACGAAAAGATCGCCAAGCGAACTTGTTGCATTCACTCTTGTTAAAGTATTTTAATGGTCGTCTTCCTAGTGATAGTTTACCCCTTTTTTGGACCACGGGGCACTACTTACGAAAAAGGAATACTCCATCCAATCATGACTGGAAGAGTCCTCTCTCGCGTTGTTTTACCCTTTTCTGGGTGAAGAGGCTAACCTTACAAAAAAGGACCTTTGGAGTCTTCTTTAATTCCTTTCAGACTCTCTAAAAATGAAATGACACCGAGTTTTACCTTCCATGGACTCATTAAAAATCAACATTGAAGGGCCCGCCATGGGATGAACCCCTCCTTCCCCAAGTTCGAAAAATGTTTGGGATTGGACTCATCTATGAGGTGAGCTATACCGAGCATCTTGTTACCCGCATCAAGCTCATCAAAAACACACGAGGCACTCATCAGTCATGATGGGGAAAAAAGAATGTTTTTGTGTTACACTTTTACCAGTAGCAGTACTTAGTCGTTCTTGAACATGGCACTCATTTGCATTTGCATACAGTACTTGGGTCATCCGTTTGTCCTTGGGTTTTGCCTACTTTCTGAGTCTTGTTACTCCTTTGGGTCATCCAAAGAATACTTCCATCATTAGTTGCATTAGGAGTTGGCGTCATTCTCATCATTTCAATACTGCCAAGTCATGCCATGCCCATGTTCAAGAATACATTCACTGCTCATCATTTGTAGTCAGTACACCTTCCGCTATGTCGGTCTACTTTGAGTCAGTCTTGCATGTTACTGTACCATCCGATCTACTCCAAACATATGTTATCAAGTTTCGTGTTGATGATGGAGTATTCATTAAGGCCCTCCTTTGACAGGTTCATCCTTGTCGACTTTAAATCATCATCCGAGGACTGAATCTAGAAACCAATCGAGTACCTTGGGCCTACATGCCTCAATGGCAGGTTACTTCACTTTCAACATGAGTTTGCATCATTGACTCTTGATTGAAATATTTCGTCAAGCGTTCTACTTCAACTCATTTATTCACGCTTGATGATATGTACTATGATACCTTGGGGATCATCGACATTAATGGTGATTTCCCTCGCACTTGTTAACGGTATACATCAATGACCGATAATCAAGTGGTTTCTACCATGTTTGACGTCAAGACATTTGTAATCACATGGATAGATTCGTATCATTGTAGGTTCGATTTGAAGACGCTGGGGAGTCATGTTTTACCCAGGTTACGATGGAGATTGTTTGAGTCATATTACATGGATCCACTCTTGTATTGGTTATGGCTGTGTTATCGTCTCATCATGGATCTACGATTGTGTCTAGTAGCCACGATTGTGTTCAGTCGGTCTTTACTACCATGGATCTGCAATGTATTGGTCGGCAGCCATGTTGTGAGTCATGTGAGTCTGTGTTCTCAGAGGTAGTTGTACTGCAGCAGCATCTTCTCTCCAACAAGTCCTTCCCATCCTTCTATCAAAGCATTTCACCTGTCTAGTTCTATCAGCTTCATACTTTGGGGGCATTCTGTTACACCCAAATTCTACACCATGACGAGACATGTGTAACATCAGGGCCTAAATCCCTAAAGTCCCATGATCAAGTTAGTCATTTGGAGCAAGTTGATGTCCTTTATCCACACTCCTAATTATACTGGCGCATGTTGTCTTTGAGCAAGATGCGCTGGCACAGGTTGTCCTCATGCTGATTGTGCCGGAGTCAGTTTTATGAGATAAAGGTAGCTTTCGAGTGAATTCTAGAAGTTGGATGAGGTGGATCTCTATACCTAAATCCTAGGTGAGTTGGCCTTCGGTTCCCTAACCTAATGGGAGGATCCCTGAACCCTCTCCCCATGATCCTCAACCTATTCTATCCACTTAGTCCTATAAATACAAGAGCCCTCTCCATTCCAAATGGAGGAAATCTATAACACTTGCATGCTGGTGAAATTAGCTTAGGAGATCCCTACTCATCTATTGGGAGACTCATACTTCCTTTGGAGGCTCTGGCTTGGCTTGTTTGAGGAGGATTGTAATGTTAAGTCTTGGTTGTAATCATCTCTTTGCTTTGTATTTCCCTCTTTTAATACAATAATATAAACTCTTTCCACCAAAATGTTGTTGTGTTGATAATGTTTTGTGTAGTTTACTTGCTTAACCGTTTACTTAGATCTGTTACTGTTTAGATATGTTTTACTGCTTGTGTTGTTTTTTGTATGCCTTGACAGGTTTTGTAGCTGAGATCTGATGACCACGAAGCTTGGAGCAACAACAAGGAGAAATATCTACAATCTAAAGGTAAGATATCGAATCACTCGATCTTTAACTAGATCTAGGAAAGAAGTTCTATATTATGTCCTACTTGTTCTAGATTCACATTGAACTAGGGAGATCACGCCTTAAGTCCGCATTCGGTAGATTTTCCGGTAACAAAGACATATTTAATGAGAAACTCAAATGGAAATAGAAAAGCTTTTAGGTCTTACCACTTTGATTTGCTGAAACTGGTTCTGGAGCTGGCCAGGGTTTGTTAGAGAAACCCTAAAATTTCAAACTTGGAATTTGAAACTTCTGTCTGGATGGAAAGATGCACTTGACTGAGGTGAGCAGGCTGGTAGACTTGGTTTCTGAAGATTCCAAAAATTGACCCCTGAAAATTGACTTGTGAAATTCTGATCTGCAATTTTTGGCTTTTTTTGGTTTTCTGGTTTTTTTGGCCAGAGTCAAATTAGGGTTTGACTTTCTGAGAGTTTTACCCAACCAAAAACTTTATCTTGGTCGCTAAATTTTGATTTTGCTGAGGAGCACTTCCCTATGCTGATTGCACTCCAAAATTCCACTTCTGTGAAAAGCCCTAATTTCCCGCAGTAGTGATAGGCCCAAAATTGAAAATGCTCATAATCAACTTCTGCTTTGACAGAAAGATGCACCTTCCTTAGGTGAGTTATCCTAGCCTCCTTTTGCTAATGATCCATGGAGAGAAAACCAAAAATTAAGAAGCCCTAGCTTCTGCAGCTGCACAGTGTCTTCTTCTCAGGTTAACTTTGATACCATGTTAGTTTTTCACAATTTAATCAATAATTATCTAGGATCTTACTGAGAGAATAACAAGTACAGCATAAACACAATAGACACAAAGATTTTCCTCGGGGAAACCATAAAGGAGAAAATACTGCAACTTCCTCAGAGATAGAATGATCACCAATACAATGTCACAAAAGTAAAACCCAAAAATAGAGATGGTCTTCAACAACTTCTCTCTTCTCCACTTGTGTGAACTTCTCCTCTCTCTCACTAATGCGAAGTGAGTGAGTGAGTGAATGAATCCAAATGAGAGAGGCACCCTCACTTTATCTTTCACTTGAGTTTTACCCAACTAGGTCGGCCCCTAGTTGTACCTAATGGGGCCAACTTCTCTAGGAGAGTCTAATAACCCATAGACAACTTAACTCCGGGGTCTTATGCCCCGACATACAAAGGAGGGTTAACCTCAATGACTTTACATGACCCAAATACAATAATGACTTCTCTGACTGGAGGAATAAACATCTCCGTCGGAGGTACAATAATAAAATACAAATACAACATAAAATATACAAGTGAATATCTTCCGAAGTTACAATTACATTAACACACAAATGGCTGACTTTTGGTTTCTCGCCGGAGAACACTTCTTCTGGAGTCTTGTTGTCTAGTACTCAATGACGAGTACGGTTTTGTACATACACCGCTGTCCTAGCAGCTTCTGCCCATAAGTACATCGAAAGATCCTGGTCATGAAGCATTGCTCTTGCTACTTCCATTATCGTTCTATTCTTTCTTTCTGCAACGCCATTCTATTGTGGATTGTAGGGAGTGGTCAACTCCCTCTTTATCCCAAATTCTCTGCATAGGTTCTTGAAATCTTCCAAGTTTAATTCTCCGCCATTATCTAATTGAAAGGTCTTGATCTTCTTCTCAGTGTGATTCTCGATCAAGGCTTTGAATTCCTTGAACTTGTTGAATTCTTCATCTTTACTTTTCAAGAAATATATCCAAGTCTTACGAGAAAAGTCATCAATGAATGAAACATAATATACATACCCACTTAATGAACTGGATGACATAGGACCGCATACATCGGAGTGGATGATCTCCAGTATCCCTTTCACTTTGCTTTCACTGCTTGGAAATGTCTTCTTCACGTTCTTTCCCTTCGCACATCCTTTGCAAACGTGTACATGTTTCGTCTAAATTTCTGGAAGTCCTGCAACTGCTTTGCTTGCAATGGGTAGTGCTCTATAGTGCACATGTGCAAGCCTTCTGTGCCATAGTTCACTTGGCTCCATGGAGTCATGAACCAAAGCTTGTTTAGGTTGGCCCTTTAATTTGTACAAACCTCCCTCTTGCTCTCCAATCTCAATCACATCATCTATTGTCTTTCCTTTTGGCCACATTAGGACTTGGCCATCAACAAATGCAACCCTCATACCTTTAGCATCTAGTGTTGATATGGAGAGAAGGTTCTTCTTCTTTAGTCCTGGAACATACATTACATCTTTCATCTTCAGAGATTTTCCAGATTCTAGCTTGTATGAATCTTCTCCACTTCCTTTTATGGGGTATTGGTAATCATCCCCAAGTTTCACCTTGTGAGGTGACTCATGCTCAGATAGATTTGTGAAGGATTCTTTATATCTCGTCATATGCTTGGAAGCTCCACTATCTAAAATCCAATCATTACTCCCATGTGTGATAGTTCCCGTGAGTGCTGAGATCATGACATATTCTTCATCACTTTCTTCTCTAGTTCTCTTCCTTGGAGGTTCATCATCTTCTACGGTGTGAGCATGGTGTCTTTTCTTGTTGGTCTTTTTGTTGGAGCCTTTGTTTCTGGGACAATCTATGGAGTAGTGTCCCTTCTCATCACATGTATAACATATAACGTTGGAAAGATCTCTTCTGGATCTTCTATAGTTATCCCTCTGATTTTGATAGTGTTTCTCCCTCTTGTTGTGATGATGGTGCTCCCTCTTGATATGATTTCTTCTGGTGTGTGCTATGAGAGCTTGATCATCATTTGCTCCCATCTTCTCTTCTCATGCCACAAGTCGAGCTTATTCTTGTGAACATTCTTCCCATAGTCTACTGAATGTGATCAACTTCTTTCTGGTACATATCCCTTGAATGAATGAGTCCCATGATCTCGAGAGACCATTCAAGGTGGTCATCACGATCTCTCCTTATTCTACCTTTTCTCCAACTGCTTCAAGTTGCTCCTTGACTTGTGAGACCCTTGTGAAATAGGACTGCATGGTCTCTACATTTTGAATCTTCACATTCTTAAGATGGTTCCTCAAGGTCATCTTCTGATTGATGTTCTTCCCTTCACATAGCTTCGTCAAAGCATTAGACATCTCCTTAAGTGTCTTCACGGATGACACATGTGGGTTGAGATGATCCTTAATGGAGTCTGCAATAATTCTCTTGGCCTTAACCAAGTTCTTCTTGTGGATGGCCTTAGCCTCATCTCCCTCTGGTGTTGGAACCTCTTCATTTACATACTTGTCCAATTCATTTTCTTCAAGGACAAGAGCAATCCTATACTTCCATGCTCGGAATTTGTCATCTCCCTCAAGCTTATCCTCAAGCTTAGTGTGGTGAGACATATTTAATGAGTACTTCAAATGGAAATAACAAAGCTTTCAGGTCTTACCACTTTGAGATTCCCAACTTGGTTCTGGAGCTAGCTGGCCTAGGGTTTGTTAGAGAAACCCTAATTTTCCAAACTTGGAATTTGGAACTTCTGATTGGACAAGAAGATGCGCCTCCTTAAGGCGAGTTGTCCAATGTACTCACTTCTCCAAATACGTGAACATAATCCCAAAATAGTTGATGCCCTACTTTTCCTCTGGCAGTAGTGACGGGTCCAAAAATGAAAATTCTCGGAATTAGATTATGCTTTGACATAAATATGAGCCCTCCTAGGGTGAGTTATCCTAGCCTCCTTTTCTTAATGATCTGTGGAGAGAAGACCCCAAACTTAGAATCCCTAGCTTCCCGCAATTGCACAATGTCTTCTTTTCAAGTTAGCTCTGATTCCATGTTAGTTTTTCTACTTTTAATAAATATTATCTAGGATCTTAACTGAAAGAATAACATGCACATCATAACACAAGAGACACAAATATTTTCCTCTGGGAAATCATAAAGGAGAAAACCCCGCAACTTCCTTAGAGATAGAATTGTCACCAATACAATATCACAAAATGGAAAACCCCAAAACAAGATAGTCTTCTACAACTCTCTCCCTTTTATCCTATGCAAACTTGTCTTCTCTCTCTCACAAATGCGAAATTGAGTGAGTGAGTGTGTGTCCAAATGAGGAGCCCAACTCTCTATTTATACTTTATCTTTTACTTGACCTTTTCACTAGCTAGGTCAGCCCCATCTAAACCTGGCTGGGCCGACTTCTCTAGGAGACTCAATAACCCTTATACATTTGAATATAGGGGATCTATTGCCCCAACTTACAATGGAGGATTTACCTCAATGAATTTACATGACCAAATGTAAGAGTGACATCTCGTACCGAAGGGAAAAACATCTTCGTGGTAGGTATAATAAAATACAATAATAATAAAAATATAAAATACAAGTGAATATCTTCCGAACTTACAGTTACATCAACACTTAGCTCAGGGGTGACCTATTCAAGCAAGGAAGGATTGACTATGTTTATGGCTGGGAGGAAAGTTGTCCCATTGCAACCAATTGCCATTAAAGATAAGTGTTTGTCATATACTTATTTATGTTATTTTACCATGTTTATGTCCCATGGAGGCTAAAATGAATTCTGGATTTGTTTATGGATTATGTGCCAAGATTTGTATGTAGGGTGGATGGATATCGATACGTTGTATTACCATGAAACTACTCTATCCTCTATTCTTTCTCTCCTCCTTCATGGTTTATGAATGTAACTCTCATGGTGATGAGAGGGGCGCAACCATAGGTTCTGGTTCACCCATTTCTGTTCATTTCTAGGCAATGAGACCTATTCAATTTCGTCGAAAGCATCGTTTCCAGTAAGGAACACCTTTTCCTCCACAGGAAAATCTTTCCAGATGACCAAGTTATGACTATTTTGCCCGATAGTGTTTTCGGCACTCAAGGGAACACACCTTGTCTTTTAATTAAGAGCACTCTTGTTGCTGATCTGATTGTAACGTTGCAGATCTGATCATGTTGTTGCAGATCTAATCATGTTATGGTAAATCTAATTTGTAGTGGTGATTGATGGATGGAGAGGAGGCAACCATTCAATTTAAATTATACTAGTGAAAGTTGGCTATAGGGGACATCCATGAGATTGATTTGGAGGCTGTAGTTGGCAGCCTGTTCGTTTTCCTTTGCTTTGGTTTGTGTGGTTGTGGCTATGTTTCGATGCTATTCTTACTTACTGCGTATCCAATGCTATCATCACACACATCACAAAACTGATAAGTAATCCTCATATGGAAGACAATTATTATGCGAGCAAATGTTGACTGCAATAATTACTATTCATGTCCATTCTAGCTTTACAAACCGATACTTACCATCGATTACCTAAGTTAATTGCATATTCGTGATTGTACTGAAGATTCTAAATACTGTGCATTCATATTACCAAATACAATGTTGATATGTTTAATAAGTATGCACATTTGGGAAATGTCATGTTTAATTTTCATGCACTTCATAAGGCTAAGTTCGGGTGGAATGGTTGTTGGCCTAACCTTAGGCCACTTTATTCCACATTGTAATATTTACTTTAGCCTTTTTCCTAGACCTCTAGTGCCTTTGGGTTGGGGACACTACATACTTTTCTATTGCAATCATCTAATTATGCATCGTGACATTCTCAACACGATTTGTCGCTATTACAATTCACTTAGTCCTTCAACATGTCTCCCTATGCTCACTGGGCCCTATTTCCACATACACCCTCTAATTGTGACCACTCAAATGACTTGTGCCCTTCTGATCCACATCTATTGCAACGTCTTTATCACCCATAATCACAATTACTCTTCCTCATCCTCTAAAATTCTTGCAACCTCTACCTATCGTGCTGTTCTCTTATACCTTACCATGCTTCTTGTTGCACATATATTCTACCTTATGCATGGAATTGAGACCTCTACCATTGTGGTGAGTCCCTCGTCCATGATCAAAACTTTTCCAAATAACATTGTGCACTAACTTCTGCTTTACCTTTAGTGTCACTTGATAAGCTTATTTTATTGATTAGATTTTGTATTATATAATCTCATCCCAAACTGTGAATTTCAACCCATTGACATACCTTGAAACACATTGGTCTTTGCCACCCTTACGTCAAACTCAATTTGAGATCTTATTAAATTCTTTGATGTACTTTTGTACAATTTTCTCCTTTTGTCTCAACATCTATAAATGATTGAATAATGCTTGTTTATAATCCATGGTGAAAAGGATTTCTTGTAAGCTCATGATTGTCTTGATCCAATTGTGAATATTCTATTTACCCTTTAGAATCTATGCACGATGTACAAAATCCCACCAAATTGTGGCATGTCCTTTGAACTTCGTACTTGAGTATTTCATCATCTTAAAGCCTTCCATTATTTTGAACTCAATGTATTTATCCATTTCACTAGGTTAGTCTACTCATTCTTCCTTTAGACATCCTTCACAATAGAGAACTTCAATCTTGTTCTTCAAGAACCTCAGAAGTTGCCTTGTGGCATCTCCATATTTGATGTCATATTTTTCTTCTTTTATTTTTAGCCATACTCTTTGGCTTTTCTAGTTTGTTCTCTACTACCTAACTCTTTTATCCTTCTTCTTAGCACATATAGTTCTCTATCCATGGTTGTTCTTCTACCTCTTCCTACCATTTATTCTCTCACAAACTTTGTTATCTCGTTTGAGCACTTAGTCTCACTTAACACTCTCTCTTAGAGCAATCTATTGTTAGAATACATCAACTCTCAATGTGCATTGATATGTAACAAAATAGTTAGAATAGAGCATGCTATGCAATTTCAATTGTTCTCACAAATCGAGACAACATGAAGAGCTAGATTCATAGATCCCAAGGAAAAGGTCAACTCATTCTCATTAATCATAATTAGTAAGTTACCTAGTACAGTTCTATGATTTCGGTGCTTTACTACTCTGGCTTACAAGAGAGTCTCTAACAACTCTCAAATGACTAGCCAACCATTCCTAATCTCTACCATCTTATTTATTCCTCTCAATGCACTATTCAACTCCTTCCATAATGCTTCACCACCTTCTTAGTCACTTTGTCTTCTTCTTGAACTTTTTAGTGTGTCACTTGACTATTCAACTTCTTCTAATGTGACCTTTTAGCAACCTTCAATGTGTGGTCATGTCATTCCTTGTTGTGCTTGCCTTGTCATACTATTCTCCTTATTGCACTTCATATACATATGTTCTTTCCCTTAAATTTTGTGTGTTCCTATGCTCAACCACTATCATGCTTTTCCATTGACATCATCATTTGCTAGGTGCTTCTCCATTTCTTGTTGTGCATTTCCTTCCTATGTCCTTAAATTGCATGTGTTGCGCCTTTCCTTCCTATGTCCTTTAACTACATGCATTGCCTTCATTCTATCACACTCACATTATTTCATTTGCACTTCCATATGACTTAAAGTGTTCAAAGATGTCTTTGCATCATGTTACTATGTAGTATCAATACACAACGCTAAGTAAATCTATAAGAAAAAAAAACAAAGAAAACAACCAACCTTAACAATACATTATTGATCAAATCAAAATCTCATTATTAAATTGTCTACTAACCTGATGAGTGAGTCTATTACTAAAAGTAACTCCCAGGGACACAAGTCTCAAATGCATTTATGTCAAAGGCCCATTTATGCTTAATACTTCTTAACTAATTATTTTGAAAGTTTGTTAAAAATTAAAAGAGAGTAAAAAAACTTTAATTTAATTTTACAAAACTATATATAAAATTTTGTCTTATATGACAATCACATTAAATCTATGGTTTATTTGTTATTTCTCAATAATTTTCAAAATTTATGATAATCATGACAATAAAGATTTTTTTGGAAAGTTTGATTAAAAGTTGTAGTCTAAAGATGAGATTATTTTCCTATCATTTTTCCAATCAATTTTTTTAATCTATTCATAATTTTTCAAATAATAGATATAAAGTATTATTTTCCAATCGTAGAAATCCTCTAAAGTTACCAAAAATCAAAATACTCTAATAATTAAACAATTTTCTATAAAAACTCATAATACCCAAAATACCATAAATAATTTCACTGTATGATAAAATAACATAAAAAATATTCTTAACCATTGTATTTCCAAATTTCTATATTGAAAACTTCTCCATTTGAATCCCAAAATATTAAAATAACATAAAACAAATATTTTTAATCATTGTATTTCCAAATTTCTATATTGAAAACTTCTTTCTATCTGTATTCCAAAATACTTTATGATAAAATAACATACCAAAACATTTTCTTAACCATTTGTATCCAAATTTCCATATTGAAAACTTCTGTCTATTTTTGCAAGGCTGGTTGCAAATTTCACCCTTGCTAGAGAGGCATCTATTCTTGGATACCATGATGAAATGGGAAAAAGCAGCTAACGTGGCATACTCATCTCAAGAAAACAGCTGACATGGCATACTCATCTCAAGAAAACAGCTGACCTGACAATTATCCTCGGATACCATAATGAAATGGCAAGAAAACAACTGACGTGGCATACTTTATTACCGTTAGGAAGAAAGTATCCGTTGGAACCATTAAACAAGGAAAGATTTGAATAATGTCCAAAACCCTAGACCCTGTGAATTATCGGTCAATCGAAGAAAGCGCAGGACAGGGGTTTACAAGCCCGCTATTCCCGATAAATTATTAGCACAGATTTTTCGCATCCCGTTTTCCAGGCGCCCCGACCCTTCGAATTTTATATAATTCGGACAATTGTGACACAAATCACCTCTGAAAAGCTCTGTCACTGTAATGTTATCTGTATTTCTCTATTTATCTGATAAGCGAAACTATTTTCGTTCCGTTTTCATTAATTTTAAGGCGATATCAATTCTTGTTCTCGGGAACTATTTTCTTGGGCAACCTGCTGAGGGTATTACAGAGGTATGTATGGTCTAAACTTGTTAATTTGCGAATAAGAATTTGTTTGTCTGCTGTAAATGCAACTCGATTAGTTATATTCTGTCTAAAATTAATCTGGGTTCTGAAGACAAATTGGGTTAAGTTCTCAATGCCTGTAAAATTAGTCAGTGTTTGGATTGTAAAATCTTATATACGAGTCAGGTCTGTTATGTATTCTAAATTGGATCGTTTCAAAAAAGAATGAAAACAACAGGATTGTTTTTTGTTTTCTCACCCTGTTTCCATTTCCGCTCTCGTTCACATTCCGTCAAATCACAATACATTGGGAGGGCGTGTGGGTTCACGCTTCTTATCCCTGCGAAGTGGAAACTCTTAAGCCCTGTTTAATGTTCTGTTCCAGTTTCCCATTCCGTTTCATGTTTCCTGTTTCTGGTAACACGGGTCTGTTAAGGAAAGGGTATCGCTTGAATTTTATAGAAGTATGTTTATAAGAAATTTTTATATAGATTTGTTTATATTTGCATTTTTTATTGCAGGATTGAATATTGATTCTACTGCCAGGTTCCTAAGGAAGATTTCTATGGGATCTCCAACTGCTATTTTCTGTCCTCATTCAAACAGCAGCAACAGAAGTGAATCTATGGATGACAAACTGACCACTTCTTCAACCCTACAGCAGGAAACCACACTCGGACTTACAAGTACATCTGTGATTCCTTGTTCAGAAATTTTGACAACTGCTGCTGAAACGAATTTGAGCATCGATACCAGCAGCCATCTTATGGATTTTGTCCCGAGAGGGCTTTCCTCGGATAAATCAGACTCAACAGGTTCTCATACGCCTCCTCCTCTGACATGTTCACATCATCTACTGCAACCTGACATGCCTAAAAAGGTCACCACGACTCCAAAGAGAATAAGTAAAAGGCAATTGTTTAGGAATCCAGATTGCGTTGCAACCCCTACAAAAAGTCCCCATGGAAATTCCAGCAGTGGACGGCCTTCCACGGGTAAGCAGCCCTGTCATCCTCAATATTTTCCTGTTTCTGCAGGTACATGCCACAGTGGTCCTAATCATTCTTTTGATATCTTAGTTCTTCCTTCAAACTCAAAGTTGCATGTATCGTGTGTTCCTTTTTCTGCAGATGTGCAATTTAAAAATGATTCAGGTGACAGTAATAATAGGATTTTGAGTGTTTTGCATGAGGAGGTAATGTATGGAGGTAATGTAATAATTCCAGAGCAACATAAAGATAACTTAAATTGTAACTATGGCAAAATTGAGGATGATTCATGTACTGAGTTTGAGCACAATGTACTATGCACTCCTCCAAAACAGATCATTAGGAACGTGAATAATGTTTGTATGGGAGCTCCAAGAAAATCGAGTCGCAGATCATACTCAAAAGTTAAAGGGTTTTCTTCTGTTTGTCGAAAGCTTGAATTTTGAAAACCATATACTTCAATTTTTTTAACTGTTCTTACAAATGGGGAAATGAGTGCACAAGATTATCCCCTTCACCTGTTTCAGTCAGGCTATTCTAATATATTTCTTGTATCTGATTCTGTTATATTTACACAACATTTTCTTGTAAACGTTACTAACCTCTCTAGTTATTTACACTTTTAGCTTTGCACATGCATTTTGTTCAAATGTGGCAACAAATGAGCCTTCATAATCTTGGAAGGTCAGTATTTTTAAAGTTCCTAATATTATATGTTCCTAAGGATCTTAGTAATGCTGTTCACAATATATTGTTAGGTCAGTATTTTTGTCTCAAATATCTCGTGTGATTTCTTTATCTCGTTTCATATTGGGCCTAGATTCTTATTACAGTTATCTCCATCTGTTTCTCTGTTGTTTGCTTTTGTTGCTATAAATCCAATAAAACAGAGTCTTCTTGGGTAGATAGGATTAGAAATGAGCCTTTATACTCTTGGAAGGTCAGTATTTTTAAAGTTCCTAATATTATATGTTCCTAAGGATCTTTGTAACCCTGTTCACAATATATTGTTAGGCAGATTTGGGTTGTCTTAATTTTTGTCTCAAATATTTCTTGTGTGATTTCTTTATCTTGTTTCATATTGGGCCTAGATTCTTCTTGCAGTTATCTCCATCCTTTTCTCTGTTGTTTGCTTGTGTTGCTATAAATCCAATAAAACAGAGTCCTTTTCTCTGTTGTTTTGCAGGCTCTGCTTAAAGTTACTTATCTGGACCTGATACTTAAATTTTAGTTTATTAAGTAAAATGATATTCTGATCATTTATTGTTCTATGATGTTATGTATACTATAACATTACTGAACCTTTCTTAAGCTGATTCTGAGATTCAGTTGATACTTTGGGTGAACTCTCTTGTGTAGTAGTCTTGATGATTTTTATGTTGACTAGAATATTTTAACAATGATAAGGGCAATGAAGATCGTCCAGTCTAATTGATCCTCTTACGTGTTTGCTACCCTCTTTTTAAGGTGCCTAGAAATTACTTTTCTACATGGGTGTCATGACAACCAAGTGCCCCTATCTGTTCTTTCAATTTTTGTAACATGCTTTTTGTCCACCTGTTATAGAATTTGAATATTCGTTATTTTGGTTGATTTGATGCCCTGCGTAATTGTTTGAGTGGCCTTTAACAATATAGTCAAGCAGCCTTTATTTTTGTTCTTTCAGGGCATTCAAATGTTTTTGGTAGCCATGCTATTATTTTCTTTTGGGCTTTTAGGGTATGTTCGAAGGTTGTCTTCCTGGCGATAATTCATTTAGGGTATGTTTGAATGTTGTTTGAATATTTTCTTTTGGGCTTTTAGGGTATGTTTGAATGTTGTTTGAATATTTTCTTTTGGGCTTTTAGGGTATGTTTGGTTGGAGGTAATTCATGTAAATGAAGATGTGTTTTGGAACTTTATGAACCTAGCAGTTTACCAAAATGCATCATTCCTTAACTCTTAGCCAAGAGAACTTTCTGATGCTTTCACTCACTTCTTTGGTGTCAACTCCTGTATACTGCTGATGAAAAATGACTTCATACCTGCATTTCTTGAGTAGGGTATTCTGCATTTCTTTGCTAGTCTATTAAGAGGAGAGCAAGTCAAACAAACTGCATTGAGATAGGCATCGAGAAAGGTAAGAGAGCACAAATTTGAACTCACCTCCCACTAATCAAAGTGGGAGATAGACCAATGGTCAATCATGTAGCTGAAAGAATTCAAATCATCGAGATGAACATGGAAGATGTCATTAACAATACCAATATTTTCCAAGCCTTCGTTTATAACTTTATCATTATAGGCTACTATTTTAGGCTCAAGAAGATCGCCATTTAAGGCAATGAAGAAATTTAGATTTCAAGGAAAATAATCCTAATTAGGCTCTCCAAGATTCAATAAACTCAATGTAATTTTCCAGTAAGGCATTGGATGAGATGACCAAAGCTCTTAAAGTTATGACAGTTGGTTTGTATATAGGGCTTTTAGAATGCAATGCAATAATGTGGTTATGCAATAATGTTCATAGGTTTTTTTATTACTGTACCTTGTTAAGAATACCATGAGGTATACATGCCATGGTGATTTTTAATATTGAACCGAGACTGACTGAGCATGAGGGCCTGAAGGGGCTATGATACCACAAGATGGGGTTTAAGAGAATGTTAATATGCCTTATCCACCTTGCCACTACCAAAACGCTTCACTATTTTATGATGTTGAACCTAGCCTATATTTTAAATTGAGGTAAAGTTAGTGGACTCAACCATCTCCTAAATCTACGCAACCACCTCATCCAAGGAAATTTGTCTCTCCTACATTATTGGAACCAAGAAGTATTGGATTAGGAGTCTCCTTGCTATCCTTAATGCATGCACATAAGGGAAAATTCAAATTTGAAGGGAGCGCTAGTTTTTAGAGAGGTGTAAAGGAAAAAGGAGAGTTCAACCTTGGGAAAAGAGGCTTCCATACTAAGGAACATAACAACCATGAAAGAAATCCATTAGAAACTGGGGAGGAGGCGAGAACTAAGAAAAACTCCAATGGAATTTAATGGACAGTAGTCTGGACCTCTCAATGCCACATTGAAGAGCACTTGAGGGAGGGATTTTCAGAAGGAAGGAAGAGTTTCTCCTTGTGTTGTGTGGGTAGATATTGTAGGTGCCAAATAGCTGGTCCTATTTAAGATCTCAACACTAGTATAATTGGTAAATCCTCCCCTTGCTTTTGAGTTGAAGAAGCTTTCCTAAGAATTTTGCATATCTTATTCTTCGCCTTGGTGGAATCATAACTTGTATGGGGTGGCATCTATAGTAGATTGCCTATAGTTGGGTGGAAATCTCTCAGTCTTAGTCAGTTGCTTGGAATTCAACCTTGGGAAAAGAGGCTTCCATACTAAGGAACATAACGGCCATGAAAGAAAGCCATTAGAAACTGGGGAGGAGGCAAGGACCAAGAAAAACTCCATTGGAATTTAATGGACAGTAGTCTGGACTCTCAATGCTACATTGAAGAGCACTTGAGGGAGGGACTTTTAGAAGGAAGGAAGAGTTTCTCCTTGTGTTGTGTGGGTAGATATTATAGGTGCCACATAGTTGGTCCTATTTAAGATCTCGGCAGTAGTATAATTGGTAAATCCTCGAGGCCCTTGCTTTTGAGTTGGAGAAGCTATCTTAAGAATTTTGCATATCTTATTCTTCGCCTTGGTGGTATCATAACTTGGCTATGGGGTGGCATCTATAGTAAATTGCCTACAGTTGGGTGGAAATCGCTCAGTCTCAGTCAGTTATTTGGCATTCAATCTTTGGAGAAGATAAGTTCCTATATTCCTTTCTTTTTTATGAAAGTATATGCTTGAATGATTTCAGTTGGGATTAACGGATGCTCTAAAGAATTCTTATTATGACATTCTTGATTTGTTTATAAAATGCATGTGAAAGGCACGACATTTGCACCTTCTCAATAATGTCTTACCCAATCCAAAATTTTGATTTCATAACATATATAATGGAAATGATATTATAGGGTGCCACATAGTTGGTCCTATTTAAGATCTCGGCAGTAGTATAATTGGTAAATCCTCGAGGCCCTTGCTTTTGAGTTGGAGAAGCTATCCTAAGAATTTTGCATATCTTATTCTTCGCCTTGGTGGTATCATAACTTGGCTATGGGGTGGCATCTATAGTAAATTGCCTACAGTTGGGTGGAAATCGCTTAGTCTTAGTCAGTTGTTTGGCATTCAATCTTTGGAGAAGATAAGTTCCTATATTCCTTTCTTTTTTATGAAAGTATATGCTTGAATGATTGCAGTTGGGATTAACGGATGCTCTAAAGAATTCTTATTGTGACATTCTTGATTTGTTTATTAAATGCATGTGAAAGGCACGACATCTGCACCTTCTCAATAATGTCTTACCCAATCCAGAATTTTGATTTCATAACATATATAATGGAAATGATCAACTATTTTTCCAAGGCCACAAGTTTAGAGAGCAAAGCCATCAAATTATAACAAAATGAACATCATTTGTTGCAGGCGCTCTTGCACTCGAAACAATTTCATCGTGATGTTTTGGTACAAGTTTGGCTTCTAGTGGGGCATAATAATGGATTTGTTCTCATGACCTGTGCGCAACCCTACGTGCTGGATGAGCGCAATTTGAGTCTCATTGGATATCATTAAGTATAGACAGGTTATGTATTTTACACAAAAAGAGTCTTCATGAGTTTTTCTAGGATTGTCAAGGATCTCTTGTTGTACAAATTTTTTGAACTAGATACTCGAACCCAAGGCTGTTGGGAGCATGAGCAAAAACAAAATTCTCAAAAGCTTTCATTTTGGGAGTGTAATACATATTTTAATATATTTTAATGCATGTATATTACAAAAACATCCAAAATGCCAAATTAGCTATAGAAAACATGAAAACATAGATATAACCATTTTGTGCACATATAACATCAATCATTTAGTAGTTATAACTTATAAGATTGTCATCAAGTTTCAGCATATAATGTTTGCCATCAACAAACTCTAACAAATACCATTAACCATGAAATGAAAAAAAGCATCATATTCATTACCAAAGAGTTGTAAGATGCACTCGACTATTTTAACTCCAAATGTAGGTTCAACTTCAAAGTTCAAAGTTAAAACTTAAACTCATATAATGTTTACAAAATAGGCCATAATAAATACTAAATGCAACGTACTATCTACTAAGCTTTCCTCTTGCTACGAGAAACTTCCATTTTCTTTTCTCGTGATCTAGGAACAGGGGTAGGAGCAGTTGGAAGTGTTTGTGGAACATGAGAAGTAGTTGCATGGCCCCCACGGATTGCAGGATGTTGTGAAGATAAATGCAAAGTTCTTACATTTGGAAACCGTCATGATTACCCAATAAGCCTCAAAATTAGCCTACTTTGGATTGTTGTCCCAAGTCAATTATGTTCTATCATTTTTTGTTCTATCATTCTTGGCGATATCACAATAATGGGATAACAACCTCAAGTTGTAGTGCTCATAAACTAAGCTTTCTGCCCCAACACCTCTCTGCAAAATAAGTGTTAACAACCTATAAAAGCACCCTCATTACCACTTTATGCAGATATGTGGTAGAGGAGACATACATGTTCCGCCATTTGATAGGAATCGACATATATCGATCTTTGGTTGCATGCAAGTTTCTGTTGTCACAGTTCTTGTAGCCGCCCCTTGAGAAAATCCAATCTAGGACAATAGAGGGGGATGGTAGCTAAAGCCGTGACCTAAGAGGGTCCCGATCTCCCAATGAGGATCGGAAGTCACATCGATCAGGATGCTCTTCACTCTAAGCCAATCTTAAGTAGATGGCTAAGGGGGAGACCCTGTCCAATCACTAATGAAATACCAACAAACAAGACACCTAGAGAAATAAACAATTGCAACACAAGGCTATCTTGAATGAGAGACCCTAGATCAGAGAAAGTAGCTAGTGAGGGATGCTTAAGAGTACAGATTGAGATAGAAAAGAAATGACAATATGAATTCGAACAAAGAATCCTCAATAGCTTTTGAAATTTAGGGGAATTTACTTAGTAGATTGGAAGTGCCTAAGGTAGGAATTAATAGAAGAGTTTATGGCTGTCCTAACACTCCGAAAACATTTCTTGGCTGAAAGATAAATGAAGTTGTAAAGGTCACAAGCAAACTACAAGTCATAAACTGGGGGCACATCACTAAATGATCAGTGTCAAATTTGAGGGTAAAATGGAGTCAAAATGATTTGTCTTTTAGGTTCTAGGGGTTTTGGATTATGACAAAAATTACCCACATGCTAGATTTCTAGGATTTCTAAGTATATGACTTGTCGAAAATTTCAAGGGTTTAACTAGGTTAATTATTTTAGTTGACTAGTGGAATGGAAATGAAATCAAGAGAAATGGTGAGATTACTTACTTGGTTTCAATAGAGATGGCGGGATAGTGATAATTATTCCCGCAGAGTTAATTGAGAAGAATGTTGTGGAGCTCCAGATAAACACCTAGTGCACCCAAGTGACCAAATGCGCCCTCCTCCTGTCAAGCAAACAACAACAGTCATTTTGATTTTTGAGAGAAAGATGCAACTGCAAACAAGAAATATGCAAAGAGAAATTCATTGATACAAGACACAAGGATAACTCCTTGTTCCTGAACAATTTGAGAGAGAGAAGGGAATTTCCACTATTGTGCCCTCCTCCAAATCGTTGCCCTTGTCTGAAAGTTAGTATCACCACAAAAATGCTACGAACAACCACAAGGTTTCTCTAGTGCAAAGGAAATATAATATGCAATCACTATTTCAGACATACACCGCATGAGAGCACGTTTAAGTGCTGCACAATTTTCTTTATTAATCGGTCCAAGAGCCAAAAGTCCATAACAATGACAAGCTTCTCCCTTATATAGAAACGGGAGAGAAAAATCCCTAACCATCTCTAAATCAATGGCTGAGATTATAAGTTTACAATGATGATCCAATGGTTGAGATTAACTCAGCAAAACATGAGCCACAAAGAGCGGGGGGGGGCGAGTTACCCTAGTGCACCCAAGTACATAGCAAACCAAGTACATAGCAAATCTGATATAATAATGATAATACATGAAGTGGGGTCTGTTAGGGGCTAAGTTGTCTCCCTAGGGACACAATATATCAGCCCCAAACATAGCAAGTGTAAACATGAAGTTGTTGCCCCAACAAGTGCGCCCACCCTCAACAAGTGCGACTTGGCTAGGGAGAGCCAAGTGTGGGATGTGGGGCCACAAGGTGAAATAAACATGTGATATGATGTCTATGGTCCCTCCAAAACATAATAAAATCAGCCAATGTCTCTTTGATGTCAACATTTCACCCTTTGATAAACTTTATAAACCATGGTTACTTTAATTTTTAATTAAAATGCTAATGCATGTAAATGATAAAAATGCCCAAAATTTGATCTTCCTTTGCCCAAAATTCTAATTTGAATGCATGGATGAAATCAAAGGCATGAAATCCATAAGGAATGACTACTCATACACCATATATCCACCTGTGATGTGATATGTAAGGAAATCCATGTCCAATAATTAAAATATATAGCCTGTTAAATAATAATACATCTGTATTAGGGCCATAATCCACTGAATGAAGCATGGAATGGTCTGATGGATATCCATAGGCATCAATATACTCGTAGTGACACCCACTCCCGGGCCCTGACGGGTGACCAAGTCAAACTTCGTCAAACATGGTCAAACTGGTATAAATAGTACTTTCCAAATTATATTAGCAGCAGACATAAATCATAACTGGCATGTAGCAGTGGTGATCATAACAACCAATATAAGATATGGACCCAATAATTGATAGTTGCACAATAATAATGAAGTCCTAAACATATGCTCAAGTTCACATTCACTCCCATGTACAATTTAGACCACCCCTCACTTACTCTGGGTGAGGTGAAAACAAAGAAAGGCTCGGTCCAATGAAGTTAAACTTGTGCGGACAAGACTAGTGATCTCTCAGGGTACAAGGGGAAACAGGGGCACAATGACATGTATTGGGTAGGTGGACACTAGGGAATGGCGGTGTCTCACAAATGGAAATAAGTTGAGTGGGAGGCATTCATTCAACGCTAACAAGTGCTTTGATAGCTTTTCATTTAGGCCTGCATCCTTTTAGACATAACATTAAGCTTCGATGCATTTTATGCTTTGCTTATGGCCTTTTTTATTTGATGACCCTTCGGATTTTACATGTGCTGAGAAGCACAACTAACTGCAGCTTTCATCCAGGGCTTGTATTTCATTTCATATGAGGGCAACTTGCTTCGAGTCTAGCTAATACCCCCCAAGCAACTAGTCATCCTTAGATCATGTCACAACACCATCGGGTACTCCTGGCTACTCCTGGCCCAGAAGTGAATCATGGGGTCAGCTGGCGGGAGTCTTCTACAATCATGACAAGACATCGTGGGCAACCGACCATTAAGGTCAAGGCTTCAGAAACCCAACTTACCCAAAAGGGTTAAGGCTTCAGAAAGTTTTGTTGCACAACTCAGAGCTGAGACACATAATATATCATGGAGGCCATTCCAGTGCAGAGGTCAAAGTGGGGAAGGTATTTAAGTCTTATCCAAGTCAAGGGAAAGAGGTTGCATAGTGGATCAATGGATGGGTGGCAGACAAGTGAAAAGGTGGTGCCAGAGATGAGTGGGGAATGGGCTAAGTTGTACAATGTGTAACCCTACTACTGAGCATATGTCTAAGTCTTAACATCATGTTGTTTAACCATCCAATTGTTAGTCCAAAAGCAACCAATAGATACCTAGTCACCATACTGCTACCACATATGACCAATCACATCTTACTAAGATAACCAGAAAAGACAACATAACATGTAAACCTCATGCCATATACCTGCTTAGTCATCTCTGTGTCTGAATCTGAAAGTGCCTCTAAAATTCCGGAAGGGAAAAGGAAGATATATCAGTCATTTGCTCTGTTGCATTGCTAAAGTGACCATGGCCTACCAAGTCTCTCTTTGGGATCATGAGGCTAAAAAATGTCAAGGGCAAGCCAATGATGCTGCTCTGTGACTCTAGCTGTCTCTGTGGGTACTTTGCCACTGATCATCTCTGACAAAAATGTAGGTTCATCACAATAAGAATTGGCTCATGTGGGGGACAAAACTGCTCTGCAATATCATGGTAGCTCGGCTACCATGGATGTGATAACATCTGGCTCCAGTTGGGACAAGTGCTCTAAGGGAGAGAGTGCTTGAGAACCTCAGAATCTCTAGTCCATGGCACCCCTCTCATCATCCATGAACATGCATCTGGGACAAGTCTACATCATCTTCTAAAAATGTACCTATTCCTGCACAGATGCAAACACTATACCATCCCTTGCAGACCGATCGTTAGTAGACCACGTATGTATACAGAAAAACATATTGAAATGAAATGCTAAAAAGACATGACTGAAATTTAAACAACTAGTATAATAACTAAAATGAAAGATTTTCATTTTATTAACTCGAAAGGAAAAAGGACAAAAAGCAAACAAAATACTAACTAGGCTCAACATACTAAAAACTAAAAGCAAGGGAAAACAACAAAATGTAAACTATCTATTTCTCAAGTTAGCTTATTCGCTTCTAATCCTAAGCGTAGGAAAGTTGAAAGAAAAGCCCCTAGGTCATCCTTGGTACATACTTACGTAGGTGGACGCACATGAACCGTGAAGTGGTGCCCATCCCCAGTGGATAAATATTACATATGACCATCATAACATTCCACCATAAAAGGACCTGTTATCACATATATAGTAGTCGGGCTACCATACATTATTTTTCTGATTCCAGTACACTGTTCAGCCAGTTCCCTTACATCGAGATGCTGAGATGAGCATCTATATTGGATCACTATCAGATTTTGGACAACAATATGTATTCCCCATGCCATGACTGAGTCTCAGGACACTCAGAGAGATGACCGAAATAACCATTATACCATTTGTACAAAGCAGTTAGTAGTGCCCAGAGTTACAGCAGCAGTTTCAGAGTACAGATGATGGTACAAGTGATGAGCATTCAGGTATATGACTCAGCAGGTATATCATTGTGTTGTGGTTATATTGATTTTATATTTATTCTTATAGCATGTCTTAGCACCTAGTGTCATGATCTGGCGATCATATAGATATGTGGATTTGGTTGATCATATTATATATATTATATTGTCCCTACTCAGACTTAGAAATTCACTATTCATACTCATTGGTTTTACCCTCCTTAGGGAGAATAGAGGTGATCACTCCACCATACCTTGGCTTGCTAGTGTTGGCACCATTATTCATTATCTTCATCCATCCATTACCTACCTTTTAGTTTATCACCTTGACTTACTACTTGACTAGTGGCATGGAGGACTTTTCCCCACTGTAGCCTCTGTATTGGATGAGCTTCCCTATTTATTGTGTCTCGGCTCTGAGTTGGTGACAAAACTTACCTATGGTGAGTTGGAGTTCCTTGGAATTCCCCCTAGTCACTAAAGTTGTGTTGGCTAAACCTGAAACTTTTAGTGCTGCCATGAATACAAAATCTGGAAAAAGTGAAATGCTATATCTTGTATGAAAAGCCCATTCATGCAATGTGTTTCTAAACACACATGGATGAAAGGCATGCCAAATGAAAATGGCTATGAAAATAAAATGTTATATCTTTTGGAAATGTAAATACCTAGGTAAACAAGCTGTCTGTGACACACCTAGAAGTGCTCAGGTAAACAAGTGCCTTAAAAACACACCTGCAGCAGAAAGCCTAAATAAATGTAAATCTATGCAATGTGTTTATAAACACACATAGATCAAGGCTATGGAAACTTTAGGACCAAAAAGCAATGGAACTTAAATGTTATATCAAAACAATTGCTAGCCTTATTTGTATTATGGATTGTGCGCATCTGTTAAAGGTGAATAAACCCTCTTTGAACAACTCATCCATTTGTGAGACACCTCCATTCCCTGTGTTGTTGCTCATTCAGTATATACTATGGTGTGTATTCCCTTTCCCTTTGCCAAAGTGTCACAAAGTTAAGTCAGTCAAGTCATCCCTTAGCCTAGCCAGTTATTTTAGCCTTCACCCTTCACTAGCAAATTGATCACAGCTATAAAGTGAGTATGATCTTGAAAGTCTAGTTTGAGTAATAATAATAATTAATGACATTATATATTTGGATTTAGATCGCCAGTAATGATTACTTTGTGTTATAATTGTTTTTTGAATAAGTTGTAGAGCATGCATTAACCTTTGACACTTTGCAGCAGCTTCTGATGATGGTCTGAGTTATATTTGGTCATGTTGACTTGGTCAAACTTAGTTTGACCAAGGTCAACCATAAGACATGAGATGGTTGGACCTTGTGATGATATGGATAGATGATATATGGTCTATGTACATGTATGTGATGATTCTATGCAGCAGCTACAGGGTTATGATGATGATTCATGGTTTACGGCAGTATTTGATCATTCACAGATTATTATTATTTGACTTGTTCTGGTATATTGGATATATATTTTGATCATGCAGAGACTCATATGGTGTACATCTTGGATGGATTTGGACCTTCTGAGTCCAATGAGACAGTTTGTTTTCAGTTCCGGGCACTTACAGTGATGATTGAGCCTCAGTAGGCTATCCTAGTGCAGTTTTGGTCTGTCGGAGACCCTGTTAGAGCAGATATGATTTTTATCCGGTTGACCTAGGGCGCTGTGCTTGGAGGAGGGGGTCTAGCCACTTGTTTTTACCATATTACCCCCCTCCCGGACACACTGGTGCCCTCACCTTGACAGTGCAGGCACTCCAGGGGGCAGTTTGGGGCAGTTTCACGCTTCCCGAGGCATTTCAGGATTGGTAGAAATGACTATTGAGGAATTTGATTTGGGCTACTGAGGCAAGGTCTTGGCATGGGATGATCAGTGATGATGGATTGATGTCTTCCACACCACCTCCAGCAGTTTCAGCTTCATCGGGACCCGCATCCATCACTTATGGCACTTTCTGATGATTTTTGAGGTCTTTTGAGGCCTACAATTTGTCCATAGAGGCACGATTTGGTATATTGACGACTATTTTATTATTATTGTGCTATAGGGATTGACCAAGAGTGGCTAAAATTACCCCTTGGACCCACCATAAGCTTCTTATTATATTTTGTCATCATGATATGGTGGGATTCCCCTCTCCTAGGGCGATTTTGTCCACTTATGTTATATTTTATTAGTGATCCATGTATTTTATTGTTGAGCTCATGTCAACCATTGATTAGACATTTGTGTCTTTTAATCTTAGCCACTCATTCAAAAAGTGGTTAGGATTTTGATGCCTCTCCTTCCTATTTAAAGGAGAGAGCTTCTCATTGTAAAGGGACTTGTGGCTCTGGATTATTGGAATAGAAAATTATTATTGCATCTATCTCCAGTGTTGTGGTGAATGTTTTTGGTGTTCGTTCGTTGGTTCTTCCTTTGCACTGAGTTTATTGGAGATCTTGTTTTGCCATATCTTTTGTACCACGTTTTTGCATCTACAGGTGGAGGCCGATTTGCTTTGAGGAGGAAGTATTGGTAGGGGAAGACTCTCCCTACTTCTTCTTTGGATCGCTTCGTTGGTAACAGGGAGTATTACTGTCCCAGGACCTTCTATTCTATGTTATCATTTCATTTTACTTGTATTTCCTCCATACTTGACCTCTCTGACTGAAATCGATTTTCCTTGGATTGATAGGTAGAGGAGGGCGCACTTGTGGGCTAGGGCATCAATTTGGCAAGCAAAATCAAGAATTTCTCATTTTATCTCTGCGGGAATCTTCCTCAACATCAAGGCATCTCTCTTCATCACTCAAGTATGATCTCAAGGTAAGTTCTATCTCCATGATCTATCCACTTGTCTAAAACATTTCAAACCCTAATTAATCAAAACCCCCATTTTTACATTTTTTTAGATCTATTGAGATCTAGTGGCCTCTTGGGTAAGAAATTTAAAACCCATCTCTATAGTATCCACATCATCCCGGATCTATAGTTTGGTGAGGATTGGCCTCCATTTGCCCCTCTTCCCAAGGCACTTAGCCTCTCCAAGCAAGGGCGCACTTCTTGGTTTGGGTGAGTTGACCTAGATCTAGTACGTGGGTAGTTGAGATTCCACTTGATTCGTGATCTACACATCCAATAACCTACCCCCAGATTGTCACTTTTCTGATTTCTACCTTGTGGGCCCCATTCCACATTTTAAGGGATTTAATCCCATTTTTGGACCACTTGGTATCTTTAAACTCAGATCTAGTAAGATCTAGCCATCGGATCGCCTTGAAACTATAGATCCATACCCTCACCTGATCAACCTACTTGGATCTAAATTTTGGATGCCATTGGACTTGTCTTGATTCATTTATCCCACTTTTTAGCCTCCTTGGGTAAAGTCGCACCACCTTGGAGAAGTGAGTTGGCCCACTTCTAGGACATGGGTACTTGAGATTTTAGTGGATTTGGAACAGGCATAATTCAAAACCTAGGTCTAGTGTGTCACTTCATCAAATCTTGCCTTGGGGATAACATTCCTTGTTTTAAGGGATTGTGGTCCACTTAGGTCAAACCTAGATCTAGACCTATTCATCCATCAAGACTTTAATTGCCCACTTGTCTCATACAATAGGAGTTATCAATCACAAGTTAACTACACTTTGACTCCATTATCCCAATTCCCAAGGCACTGGTCTCTCTCCAAGTCAATTCGACTTTCCTAGATTGTTGGATTAACTTGTGGTTTGACCCTTGTATGGTGAACTAAACCCTTTGATGTCATCATGTATCATGATCAAGCTTGTCACTTGTACTAGTTAGCCCCAATTCAACCCTTAAGCTACCCTGCATTGAACACGGTTCCCAAGGCAGTGGATTTTCTCCCATTGACTAGTTCTTTAATCCTGGATCCTATTTCAAATATTATAAGTCACTCTCACATCAACAATGAACCAAAGCCATACTCATTGAACCCCTCACTTATCTTGTGACTCCATCCTAAGGTCTAGGATAAACCATACACCTTACTTCACTTAGAATTAACTTGATTTGGTGTTTTGGTTTTGATCTCTCCCGTTGGGAGTAGATCGGGTCTCCCCCTTTGTTGTCTGGGCTAGATAACATAAAGTGAAGGTTGCCTCGACTGGCGTGACAACCATCTATTGGAGGTCGAGGTGATCGTGGTTGCACCTTGTGAGTTGCCCTTCCCTATTGCCATCCATGAGTGGATACGTCCATAGGGGTAACTGCAGTTTAGGTGATAACAGGACCTATCCAAAGATCATTCTGCCCCTAGACATGTGATGATAGGCATGGTTCTGCACAATGACCCTATCACCATATGTGAAATTTCGCCGATTTGCAGATGACGAGATAACACCTATGTCACGAAAGATGGATACATTTGCGCTTCCTGAGGGGTCAGGCTAATCATCCCTGCGGTTCTCAAAAGCGTTAAATCGGGCGACTCTTCCATCTATTGGGAGAGCTACTCTCCCAACCAGGACCTCCTTGATATCTTCTCTTCTCTTTCCAGAAATTGGGTTAACTCCATCACAATGAGGGCCTACAACGTCTCTCTGCATTTCACCTACACCAAAAATCTCTTGAAATTCTATTCTGACCTTCTGGAACAGTGGTAGGGATGTGAGGAGGATCAGGTCGCGAGCTACTCCCTTCTCTTGAGGGAATCGACAATTCTCCGGGAAAAAGGAAACTAGGGAAGCTGTTTCCAATTGGAACTGCAGGGTATTCGTTGTGGTGAGGGATGGGTTCAAAAGCGTTCGGTTACATGCGTAGGGAGAGAAAATTCTTGAAAGGTGGTCGAATTATTCAAGGAAAACTCTCCCTCCAGGGTCATCAACTGAAATGTTTTCCCACCAATACCTTGGAGGTAGGCTCCTTATTTGTCTTTCCAAGTTGTCATCAATGTTGGCCATTATTTTCCTAACATTTTGGAAACTTCTTAGCTTAGGGGGAAGGATTCTACTTTCTATGGGGTTGCGTTGCATTTGTTGGGTGCCGCTGCCCTCTCTTCTTGATCCCAAAATGATCAGGAGGATCGAAGTGATGGCCATATTCACCTAAAGTTCCCTCATCGGTGCAACCACGAGAGATGTCTTGGACCTCTGTTCAAAATTCTTGCATCAAACATTGATGATTAATTTGTCGTCTGAACTCTTCATCACTTTCCTCGTCATTCGAGGAATCCAATCCTGGATTTCTAAACCACATTCCGGCTTCCCGCTGAGCTTCCTCTTGCTCATCATTATTAGACTATTCAAAACTATCACTCCCCATCACCATATAGACCCCTTTTGGATTTAGTTCTCCTTCACCTTAGGTTTGTCTCACTCCATCATCTAACTTTTCCAAATGCCCCTCATTGAAAGGCTCTCGGTATATTCTTACTAGGATGCCATCAGAAATGGGATGGAAGCGTATGATAGATCCATCTGAAGATGTCCACTCAATCCTATGGCTCACTTTTGAGACAATAACATTCCATATACTAGAGGCAGGTTAATCACCATCACATCCATTAATGTCGAGATGTTTGGGTAAGTGAACAAATCAACTTTCAAGTTCTTGATCAAGCCATATGCCTGCAACTACCTAGAATCTATCCCACACACATTTCCATAGGGCCTGGTCACCTCAAGACCCATGATATTCATGGAGGCCCCAAAGTCAAGCATACAGTTGTGTAAGAGCAATTCTTGGATGTGTAGTGTCAAATAAAATGGTTGATGTCCTCCATTCTTTCTTTTGTAAATAACCGTTTGCAAATTGATAGGAGGATCCTCAACATCCTTATCCCACTCACTGATATCTTGAATTCGGCTAGGGATGGGTCGGGATTCTATGCTAGCCTCGTCACCCACAGAAATGCTCTCAAAGAATTCAACAAATTGTTCCTTAATTGAGGGAACCTTCATTAGCTTCATTGTGGGGACATCTTTCATGATTTTGTTCAACTCCTTTTCTATGTCAATATTCAGGTCAAAGTCTGAAGGAGTTGGCAATTGCTCACTCCCAACATCATTTTGAATAGTCTTGTATTTTTCAATGAAAGGAGGTGGCTTGGGATTGCCCTTATTTTGTTGGTATATTTTGATTCGGGCTTCACCTTTGTGCGAAGGTTGATCAGTGGTGTAGCAAGGGCTAGCCTCTTTAGAGGGCTCCTCCTCTTCTTCCAGCAAGATTCTCCCAAAATCCTCATCATAGGATAACTCATCCACAAAATTGATCTTCTTGGGGGGATCCTCGGAGTTTGAGTAAGGGAAACCGGTTTTGTCATGACCCTCATTGCATTTATTACACTAGTTGACAGTTTTGACATCAGAAGACTCTTGTGCCACGAGTGGCCTTTTGCTTTCCTCATTTCCGGGCCTCTTGTGAGGGTTCCAATAAGGTTTGGGCCCATAAGAATTTCTGTAACATCTCATGCATATTGTTCAATGTTTCATTCCGCTCCTTGGTTGGTTCCTTGGTCTTTCGCAATCGGGGCTCACCACGAGACGAGAAGGGGGCGAAAGAATCAAAGAAGTTTTGCTTTCCCATAGAGGCGGCATTGGATTAAGATGTCCTTGCATTGCTTTGGGAAGCCTTAAGGTTAGTGGGATTTTGGTCTTTCAAATAAGTTCTGCTTGCCCATAGAGGCGACATTGGATTCAGATGTCCTTGCATTGCTTTGGGCAGCCTTAAGGTCAGTGGGATTTTGGTCTTTCAAATAATATCCTAGCCATCCATCAAAGGAATTCAGGTAATGAATCAAAACTGCTTGACCTTTAGGTCTTATGTTTTCAGGGATATTCGCAACAGTCTTATCAAACCTTAGATTGAACTCATGAATGGTCTCGCTTTCCTTCTTTTTAATTTCAAACAACTGGTTGAGAAGGTATTTACCATCTAGTTAGATTGACCACTCTTCAGTTAATTTTCTGACAAAGTTATCATATACATCGATGGATGAACATGTTTGTCAGTCAAACCATTTGTGGGCATCACCCTCCAGGGATACAAAAAGCCCCCTCATGTAGACATCTTCATCAGATGCCCCATAAGCTTCCATGTGCTGCCACACAGCTTCTATATGGTCTTCAATGGCTGTTGCACAATTGCCACTGAACTTAAGGTTCTTTTCGAATTATTTTTCAGGCATATCCCGAGGGGACCTTGTATTTGGGAAAAATCAAAAGGGGAAGCTTGCGCTTTATTCCCAAAGGCCTTAGGAGCTTGGTTACCACCAGGAATTACATTGGCCATCCGATTGGCTTGAGGAGGGACTTGAAAGTTGGAGGAAGATCCAACGAGATGACCCAGTGACCCTGATGAGTTTACAATTTTGAAATTAAATTTCCAAATGTTATATTATGAACCTAAGGTAAAATTAAAGGCCAAAGGCCCCCCCCCCCAAGCAAGTGTTTTTTCAAGTTTGAAGTTGTCTCCTTAAGGGATAAACCCTCTCTCACCATGGGAAATGAAAAAAATTGAAATAAGCCAAAAGGGGGAGTCCCACCTTCATCATTCCTTCCCCTTGGCCTAGCAATGAAATATAAAACATGAGTGGGGGATTCCCCCCCCCATTGTTTGTTATTTTTAACCCAAGGAAGTGCACCCGCCTTCATGGCCCCCCTTTCTCTCCAAGCGACAAATGTCACTCATGCAAATGAACTCTCCCTTCTCTCTTTTCCTATTTAAGGAGGCTCCTCCTCCTCATTTGGGTTACAATGACTCATGCTCTTGCTCTCTTGCTCTCTTGCTTCCATTCTTGTCCAAAGATGAGAGCCATTGTAATTTCCAGCTTTTGATGTAAATGAAGAAAATCTTTGGAGGAAATTCGGTCCTTGGCTTTGTGTGTGAGGTAACATTGCTGCATTTTTGGTTTCATTCTTGCATTTGTGGATCTCAAGCTAATTGTTTTGCTTGAGAATAATATTGTAATATTGTTGTTACATGTTACGTGGTTTATCTTCTTAGCATTTGAGAAGTTCATGGACTTCTAGTTTGAATATATGATTTCTCAAGTCTTTGTTTGATCTCTCACCCCTTGTGCATTTGAAGCGAGTTTGTTACAAGTTACTCAAGCTTGAAGAGTGGGATTTTTAGGTGGGATACCCCATTGTTCAACAACTATTGAAGGGACTTGTCATCTTCTTACTAACATTTTTTTTTGCAGATTTTATTTGCTTATTTGACATGCTAGATTGCACTTACAAATTTCTGAAATTTATATGCTAAAATTCTAAGTTGATTCCATACTCATTTCCATCATATTTGCACAATAGTAGCTTTCTGTTTTGTGCAGGTTTATGATGTTACAGGGGGGGGAATGCCCAAATTTGGTCACAAGTAAGCTCAAAGATCACCCAAGAGTGGCCACGTCAAGTCCCTCACCAAAAAAGGGTCAAATTTTTTGTTCTTGACCCCCATTTTTTTGTATTTTATAAGGCTGAAATATTTCTTGTTGTAATAGGCCAAGAGAGTCTCTTGGGTTTGGTTCTTTACTTCATTTATTTCTAGCATTAAGCTCTTTAAATTTTCAGCCATCCCTTGCATGCATTAGAAGTTGGGCTTTCCCCCTTTTGCATTGCAAGTGTAGAGGGGCTAGGGTTAGTTGTTTATGTTATTTTCATTTTGTTAGTTTGCTTGCCCCTCTTCTCATTAGGAAGAGAGTCATGTGGCTAGGATAGCATTTATTTAAATTATTTTGGCCATTCCATTGCTTGCTAGTGAGCTGGCTTGGCCACCCTTGCATAACAATTGTTGAAAGGGCTAGGATTTAGTTTATGTTCTTATTTGCATTTAGTAATATTGTTTGCCCCCACACCTTGCATGAGAAGTGGCTTTGCCGATCGTGCAAAATCGTGCTGGCCAGTAGATTTGCTTTCAAGCCATTTTTTTGCTTTAGTTTATTTGCCCACACCTTGCAAGTGAGTTGGATTTGCCATCCTTGCAATATCGTGTCGACTTGCATTGTTTTTAATTATTTGTTTATTCTTTTAAAAGTTAAATAAACCGTGCCCCAATCCTTGCCCCGTATTCACAACCCGATTCGACCGATCCTAGGTGACAAGAAAGGGCAAAGATTAGTGTTGGCTAGAATAATAGGCACTCATTAATTTATTTTGACAAGACATTGAGAAAATGAGGTTTGACCCGTGGAGCTAGAGGGGTAGAGGCTGTTGGGAGCCTCGTGGCACTTAGTGTCCTCCTGTTGAGCACCCAACAGGCTTTGGGTTGACCCGCGGAGCTAGTTGAGAACTTTGTGTTCTCTTGTTGAGCACCCGACAGTCTCTCAAATCGAAAGGGATAAATTCTCGAGGTAGACACATAGAGTAGCTTTAATTTTCTTGCACAAACCATTATTTCCCTAAGCTAAAGAGAGACATAAAAATATTTAAAATCTATAGGACCATTGGCAAAACACTTGTTATTTCATTTTCAGTACTTTACTTTCGAAGCACTTGAATTTGGTTCATTCTCGCTACAAGTACCTTTTATCCATTCGATCATTTACTACAAGTTATTCTCATATGTTAAATGTGATATTTTTATTATTGTGATATGTGAATGGTTAAATGCAATTTGAGTGTCTTTGGTAATCTTACTTTTATCATATTTGTGACTCCATAACCCAAGTAAAGTAGGCATTGGTCTGGTTAGTGAATTGTTATTTCTCTCTTGCATTTGTATATGGTGTATTGTTAAAGAAGGTTTGCTTGTCATCTAAATTATTGCATTTCTGCACGAATGCTTGTCATTTGAACATTAATAATTTACAACTCTTAAAGAAACTCATCAAAGAATCTTAGTAAGTAGGGACAACCCCCCTTGACCTTTTTGGAGTTGGGGTCTAAACGGAGGAGTTTAGAATCGAGGTGACAGTGGGTTCTACACTCATAGTTTCCCTCAAGAACACACATAGCGGTTGGGAAACTTATCTGTGGTCAAGTGTGTTTTAGGCGGCAACACGCCCAAGTGACCAAATGTGCCCTCCTATCAAGCGAACACCGATAATCAGTTTGATTTTTTGAGAGAAAGATGCAATTGCAAACAAGAAATGCAAAGAGAAATTCATTGATACAAGACACAAAAATAACTCCCTGCTGCTCAACAATTTGAGAGAGAGAAGGGGATTTCCACTATTGCGCCCTCCTCCAAATCGTTGCCCTTGTCTCCAAGTTAGTATCACCATAAAAATGCTACGAACAACCACAAGATTTCTCAAGTGCCAGACATACACCGCAAGAGAACACAAGTTTAAGTGCTCCAAAATTTTCTCTATGAATCAGTCCAAGAGCCAAAAGTCCATAACAGTGACTAGCCTCTCACCTATATAGAAATGGGAGAGAAAAATCCCTAGCCATCTCTAAATCAATGGCTGAGATTATAAGTTTACAATGATGATCCAATGGTTGAGATTAACTCAACAAAACATGAGCCAAAGAGGTGGGGGGGCATGTTACCCTAGTGCTCCCAAGAGTACATAGCAAATTTGATATAATAATGATAATACATGAAGTGGGGTCACCTACGGGCTAAGTTGTCCCCCTAGGGACACAATATATTAGCCCCAAACATAGCAAAGTGTAAACATGAAGTCACTGCCCCAACAAGTGTGCCCGCTCTCAATAAGTGAGACTTGGCTAGGGGGAGCCAAGTGTGGGATGTGGGGCCTCAAGGTGAAATAAACATGTGATATGATGTCTATAGTCCCTCTAAAACATAATAAAATCAGCCATTGTCTCTTTGATGCCAATATTTCACCCTTGATAAACTTTATAAACCAAGGTCACTTTAATTTTTAATTAAAATGCTGATAATGCCTGTAAATGATAAAAAATGCCCAAAATCTGATCTTCCTTTGATCGGAACTCTCATCTAAATGCATGGATGAAATCAAAGGCATGAAATCCATAAGGAATGACTATTCATATGCCATATATCCACCTATTATGTGATTTGGAAGGAAATCCATGTCCAATAATTAAAATATATAGCCTGTTAAATAATAGTACATCAGGGCCATAATCCATTGAATGAAGCATGGAATGGTCTGATGGATATCCATAGGCATCAATATACATGAAATGAACACTCGTAGTCACACCCGCTCCCGGGCCCCGTCAGGTGACCAAGTCAAACTTGGTCAAACATGGTCAAATTGGGAAAAAATGATGGCTGATCCAAAACTGAGTATCTTTGTATGCATAAGGTATAAATAATACTTTTCAAATTATATTAGCAGGAGATATAAATCATAATTGGCATGTAACAATGGTGATCTTAACAAACAATATAAGATATGGACCCAATAATTGACAGTTGCACAGTAACAATGGTGACATATGCTCAGGTTCACATTCACTCCCATGTACAATTTAGACCACCCCTTACTTTGGGTGAGGTGAAAACAATGAAAGGCTAGGTCCAATGAAGTTTGATTTATGTGGACAAGACTAGTGATATCTCAGAGTACAAGGGGAAACATGGGCACAATGACATGTATTCGGTAAATGGACACTAGGGAATGGTGGTGTCTCACAAATGGAAATAAGTTAAGCATGAGGCATTCATTCAACTCTAACAAAAGTGCTTTGGTATCTTTTCATTCAGGCCTGCATCCTTTTAGAACTTTAAGCTTCAATGCATTTTATGCTTTGCTTATGGCCTTTTTTATTTGATGACTCTTTGGAAGCGCACAACTAACTGCAGCTTTCATTCAGGGCTAGTATTTCATTTCATGTGAGGGCAACTTGCTTCGAGTCTAGCTAATACCCCCCCGAGGCAACTAGTTAGCCTTAGCTCATGTCACAACACCAGCGGGTACTTTTGGCCTTGAAGTGAATCATGGGGTCAGCTGGCGGGAGTCTTCCACAATCAGGACCAGACATCGAGGGAAACCGACCAGAAAGGTCAAGTCTTTGGAAACCCAACTTACCTAAGCTCAGGACCCAACATCGACGAGTTCCTTCGGCCCAGAATGGTCAAGGCTTCATAACGTTTTGTTGCACAACCCAGAGCCCCATCCCCCTCTACCATCCTAGATTGAATTCTCTTAAGGGGAAGCTACAAGAACTTTGAGAATAGTTTCCAAAGACTCCATGTTCACTGATGTATTTCCTTAATTTGCTCATACTTGAGCACACTCCTCTTAAGGGACCAACTTGTCTAATGCCAACATATACCCATTCTGCATTGTTAGTTTTTCAGAATTTTCAATCTGATCTAAGATCTTAAATGAGAGAATAACATGTACAACATATCTAAAACATATCTACAGCATATCAATCGTGGACATAATAATGCAAGCACACAAGAGACACAGAGTTTCACCAGGGAAAACCAAGAAGGTGAAAAACCCCGCAACTTCCTCAGAGATAGAAAGAGCAATGATACAACTAAAGTACAAGAGATAGTCTTCTCCAAGCAGCAGATCCTCCTCCTCACAAGTGCGCCACTTTTCGAATGAGAGAAGTGTGTGTAATAAGATAATCAAATAGAGATCTCCCGATCTCTATTTATACTTGTCCTGTCCTGCCCAATAAACCAGTGGGGCCGACTTGTCTAACTTAGCCTAATAACCCATGGTTATATTAATCCGGGTCGACCCCACACTTGGTGGTCTAATAACCCATTTACCCATAGGACTCATACAGGGCCGACCCCATCAAGGTGGTCTAATAACCCATTGGCAAGTTACAACACTTGCGACACTTGTCAATACAAATGACGACACTTCCGTATAGAGGAATAATACATCTCTATAGGAGTACAATAAAATACATAGATGAAATACATTCCGAAGTTACATATACATCAACATGCACCTTTGGATCAGTGTGTGGTTTTCTCCTAACTCCACCCACAAGTGTTGGTTGGGCCAACCAAGATGAAGAATAATATTTTGGTGTAAGGACATATGCTAGGGCATAGAATATGGTCATCCCACTTTTTTGTCTCATGTTTATGAATATGATCATACAAGATTGCATCTCTTTGCTCAACAATGTCTTTGATTTGGCCAAGCACGTTATCCATCTTCTCATACACTTCTCCAATCATCGGCTGATTAGTATTGACAAACTAAATAATACTATTAAAGGTCTTGGTGAACTACAAAACATACCTAACCTTTGCTCAAAACTGATCATCAAGAACAATGTCCTCCACCTTCTAATAAAATTCATGTCTATTAGATATGCTTGCAACTCTATCTTTCAAACCTTGCCATGAATCACTTGAGGCTATACTAGCCAATGCCTCTGTTACCTTCAAAAATTGCCTAAAGGTGAGGTAGTAGCTAGCAAATCTAGTCGTTGCAATATGTTATCACAAAATGTAGCAGTCTTTGTGTTTGGTAGAGAGTAGTGATCGATAGACTTGTGACACCTCAGGATCAATGATGGGTGTCTCCTTCACCAGGTTTTGATATCTATCCTACTCTTTGTTGACGATGTGGTCCTCCTCTCCTCATCCCCGGAGGGTTTACAGAGATAGTTGGATGCCTTAGCTTTGTTCTGCGACCTCCGACAGGTGATTGTCAACCCGAGTAAAACCAAGGTTATGATTTTCAACTAGCTGAAGAAAACTTTGGACCTTCATTTCTTCTTCCAATGGGAGGATATTGAGATTACCGGTACCTACACTTATTTGGGGGTGCAATTTTCAGCACCCCGCTTTAGTTTATGACCAACTGTCCAACCCCAGATCAACAAGGGACACATATCCTTAGCCCTCCTCGACACCTTTTCCAGGATATTTCATCCAAGATGAGCCTCTTTGACTCCTTGATCTGGCCCACTGTTCTATATGGCTCAGAGGTTTGGGGGCCTTATTTACTAGAGTCGGATTGGGCCTCAACAGAGAGAATCCAGATTCTTCTTCTTTGCCACATCATTAGATGCAAGCAGACAATACCTCAGTAGATCATACTTGCAGAGTTTGGGGCTGGACCCTTCTGGCTTGAGGCAATGTTCAGATTGGTTTCCTTTTTGCATTGGATTCAGAGCGTCGTTGAGTCAGTGAAGGGATGGGATCGGTACCTATATTTGGCCTACTGTTCTTTAGAGACCATTTCCCTTTCTGGTCCTCTGAGTCGGCTAGAGGTTGGTCTGCAGGGGTTTCAGGTCTTCTAGAGTTAGTGGGTATTTAGCTGGATCATCTCCCTCCATTCAGTTACTCCTTAGATGCACCTGATCACCTTCTACCCACCAGACAGGAGTTGAACAAGATCATCGGGGATGACATATACATGCAGTTCGTCTAGATCACCTAGGCCAACCCTCGGGGAGGGCCGTGCTGGGATTTTATGTTGAGCACTTCTTGGAATTAAGAGATGGGCTCATTGTTCAACCCCAATATACATTGGATGCATGCCCTTCGCATTCCCTTAGTCTAGTTCAGAGTGGGTTCCCATAGACTTCCGGTAGAGACAGACCACTAGATGGATAAATCAGAGAGAATATACCAGTTGTGCCATTTATAGGAGGTGGAGACTGAGATGCACTTTATCTTCTGTTGCCTCGTTTACTATGAGATCAAAGGAAGGTTCCATTGCTTGTTTAGAGGGTCTCAGGCACTGGCTTCCTCAGATACCTTGATTAGAGATGTTCGGCCTTATATATGCAGGAGGCCCTCAAGTTTTGAGCACATACTCTTCAACCTCACATCAAAACAGATCCTACGAAGAGGATCACTTCTTTTTTCACAGCGATACCTTCAAAAAGGGGCACCAAGCGACCGACTGACATTAGTACAGATCCAAACTTCAGGTCAGTGCGGAATCGTGTTTGTCATTGATGTCAAAGGAGCTCATTAATGACAAAGGACAGTTTGACATGGCTCATGCTTGATGATGTGGATAATCTCTTGGAATGCTTACTGCTTGATGATGACGTGGTTGCACAATAGAAAGTCTTGGGTCTTGGAACCCATACTCTTACTGTGGCTTGATGACCTCTATGGTAACACAAACAACTTGAAGCCATAAGGAACGTTGAAGAAGCCCTTGGACACTATTGAAATTCATTCTATGATGAAGTCCTAGAACTCTTTTTGAAGCCCTCACACATGGTGCATGATGGTATGGGTATAAAACCATTGCTGACTTCCCTTCGGAACCTATGTATGAGGTAACTTGGTTTTTAAACCCTCAAATATGTGGCTTTTAAGCATGAAGAGAAGACGCCATTAATGAACCTTAATGACACTTAAAGAAGCCTAACTCTATCCAGGAAGAAAGGCTGTTTGATGATCCTAACAAGGGATTTTAATGAAGATTTTAATCAATATTAAATTGACCAAAATGCAAAGTCGGCCTAGTCAAAATTTAAAATAAAATATCTTGAAAATTTTCAAATGGTGAAGTCGGCCCAGTAAAAAAGGGGGTCAAAACTTGAATAGAAATAAATTAAGATCGGCCAGATTTAATTTTTAATCCACCAAAAATCTGTATAAATAGGAGCTCGTCTCATTTTATTTGGAGTAAGTTTTGGGTGATGATTTAAGCTCCGATTTTCAGATTAGCAACTGAGGTGGCCGCAGTAGGGTAAGCAGTCCACTGTGGAAAACGCAGGAGCAGGTCTGATAGTTTTTTGTCAGCCACAGTCAGGTGAAGTTTTGGATCCTTCTGTGCATTCAAGCTTTGAGACAACAGTGTGTGAATAAACATTCCTCAAATGGTTTCTCTGAATGGTGGTGTAAAGTGAGGATATCTCAAATTATCTCAAATTATTTCTCTTAAGACATACATGCTGCCAGAGGCAGTACATTACAGAAGTGAATCAGTGAGACAACAGTAAGGTTTTATCAGTCTGAATGTGACCTATTGTACAATAATCAAAGCAAGTCCAAACTTTAGTTCTAATGCTGGCCCTTGGAGAAGAGGAGGATAAAAGTCTGATCAGTTAATGAGGAAAGTAAGCAAGCTGCTGTAAACAAACTTCAAGTCTGAAAATACCTTTCTGAAATTCGGTTGAAGAGATTTGTGTAGCAAGGAGCAGTGAAGTGGAGCTTGCATTTGAACTTTATTTCAAGTTATTACAACAGTGCTTCGGTTGATCTCTTAAGCCATCCAAACAACAGTTATGATGATGACCTTCAGCAGATTGAATTAATTACAGATGTGAATTTGACAGTGATAGCAGCAGTAGCAACACTCTGATATGTGACAGAAAATTGATTGAGATATCTAAGTTGATATGATAGAAGTTAGTGAAGCAGAAGTTGATTTTGTTCTAAAGTTATTTAGTGACCTGAATTGATTGGTTGGAGCATTTAGAGAAGAGCATTGAATTAACTCTAGACCAGTTTAAGTTGACTTTGGTTGAGTGAGTTTGAAGACAGTGATTGCCACAACAGAAGCAACTTGACAGTGACAACTACAGTAGATATACTTGATGATGACATCAAATTGACATGAAAGAGTTGATGACAGTGATAAATATGTGATTGCAAGATGAGTCTTGCACCTTGAGGGTTGGATACCTCACAACTTCTTAGTTGGAGCTAAGAAGACCAGGCTGGGCCTTGGAATTGGAGTTGGTGCTCTTTGGTTAGTTGGTGCTGATGTAATCGGAAGATTGAAGTCTTCATTGTAATTCATATCCAATTATAAATAAAGTTTACTATACTTGTCTTGTGTTGTGTCTCTTGTTATGATCTATGTTGATGACATGTTTATGTAGATAGACATTTGTTGATTAGTTGATGAATGATAATGTTTTGGGTAGTGTTTTGTAAATGATGAACTCTGTTTAAGTTTTAAGAAGCAAAAATTGCTGGAGGTGCTAGCACACTGATTCACCCCCCCTCTCAGTGTGCCATTGTGTCTAACATCGTGGTGCCCATTCCATAAGATCTTAGAAGCAGAACCATATTAGATCCCCCTTGGGAGACGGACGAGATCACCCAGGCCTAAGCGGCGGGTGAAATCCTCCAGACAACGGTGTAGTGGATGTTAAATTTCATACATTCATAGCATAATAATTCAATTGCATAAACAAGATCATTAGAAGAAAGACAAAGCACAAACCAATAACAACAGATTTTATCCCGGGAAACCTAAACGGGAGAAAACTCAGCAAACTTTGTATAGAGATGATAATTCTGAGATCAGAGTACAATCATAAAAGAGAAAAGATGGAAATGCTTTCCAAAAGTAGAAACCCCAAAATAGTCTTCTTCTCCAGCAGATGCGAACTTCTCTCTTCCAAGTGATGCGAACTTGAGTGAATGAGTGAGTGTGATAATGAGGTGACTTTACCTCTTATTTATACTAGTGCCAAAACTGGGTTTTACCCTAGCTGAGCCGACTTCTCTATTTGACTGGGCCGACTTCACTTGGGGGGCAATTAATAATTTAATTTTAATCTTTTCTTTTGCTTCTTTTCACCCCAAGGTTTACATTGATTCTTTCAAGGGTTTACATAGTTAATTACATCAAGTTCATCTCCCTTGGGAGGCACAATTAAGTACAATAGAAATACAATAAATAATATCTTCCGAAGTTGCACAAAATCCAACACTCCCTCTCAACGAGGAAGGTATTCTTCGGTCTTCATCAACATCACGATCATCTGGGTTTCATCTGTACATCTATACTGTCTCCATCATCTCTATACATACTGAAGGTTGTCAACACAGTCTCAGTCCTTCGAGAAGTGTCTTCATGCATCATCTACACCAGTCCTTCGGTGTGAGTCCAGGAGAATCACTTAATCCTGGGTATCTGAGATATCAGCTATAGCATCTCTGCTATACCATTTGCTACCTGTCTGTCTCATCTGTCGATGGGATTTCTCCCATACCTGGTTGAGATCCCAGATGAGTGAATGGGCACGACCATCACTTGTTCATCTCATCTGCCGATGGGGTCTTCCCATACCTGGTTGAGAACCTGAACGAGTAGAGGTACCTGTGTAATCACACGGCCATCTACTATGTCATGTCCCCAAATTTTGTATTGGGTCACAATGGCCTAAGCCACTTGGCCATACTCATGATAGTTTGCCAAATTGGTGCTAAGGGTCAAATAATTGCCAAGAATGATGTCCAAGTTAGTAATAATGTAAAATTAGATCCAAATGGACAAGGTGGGTCACATTAAGAGAAATTCCCAATTCAAAGTTGTAATATACCCATCCAAATGAACTATCATGGAGGAAAATTACTAGTTCCCTAGGTTGGGGGTGGAAGCATTAAAAAAGTTGGAATAAGGGAGCTACAAGACCCAAAATGACCTTAGACTTACAAATTCACATTAAATGAGTCAAACAAATAATAATAAAAGGAAAATAAGGTGGCATTGGATCATGAGGGCACATAAGAGGTTGTTGGACCCACATGTGGCAAGATTCCCCACTACACTTGGCATTATTCTCTCACCAATTTGAGTTCAAGATTCCCTAACTCCTGTGACAACAATGATGAAGATTCTATGACACTTATGACAAATTTCAGACCTGATTGCTGACATATGACATATATGACATGTCAGAGCTAAAAATAGCCTCCAAGAGGGCGCACAAGGGAGTTATGGCAGCCAAAAAGCTTCCCCATTCGAATTGAGGGAAGATGGAGACTAGGAATTGTTGGACAAGTGGCACACATTGGAATCTCTTCCCAACTTGAGATGGCATGAGGCTTTTGGAAGGAATTCGAACCATGGAGGACTTGGGAAGTTTATAAAAGACCAGAACAAAGAAGGAGAGGAGCTTTTGATCATTTCTCATTTTGCAAATTGGAGAGCATAGCTTATCCATGCTAGTGGAGTGTTTACTCTACTTGCCTTAGTACCAATTTCGAGGGTGAAAGATTCCCATCCTAATTGGCAATTGTAGAGGCCATTTAGACCTTTCATTTGGAGCTACAATGGAGTCATTTGTTGTAGGTTGAAGCTACAGGGCTGCTTGTGACCATTTCTCCTTCAACTTGTTCCCACATCTCTCTCACTTTTCTCTCTATATTCTTGCTCTTGGAGGAAGGGTGCACATGGTGAGATGCTGATCTCTTTGTGGAAGTCCAAGGGGCCCCATTTATTTGTAATATGATGTTTGAACTCTGTATTTGATGCTCATATGAACCTCAGGTCGAATATCCAAGTAAAACCATGTAAAAATGCCAAACTATGTATGAATGGTGCCATTTCCCCCCATAGCTTTTGCATAGCGCACTTCTTGTTGCACATAGTTAGTGAAGGACTGCTATTTCGACTTCATGGACATGCTAGCTGCTATATATCTCTGTAATAATCATATTAGGAGAACCACAACTTGAAACATTATGTATTTCAAGTGATGTTTACATTCAAGGAAGAGATTCGAGCCACTTTCCCATATATCTTGTTGAGAGAGCTTGAAGTTGTTTGGTATCGATTTGTATCAGTAGATCTCTGTGGTTTTATTGCTGTTTGGAGAGCCATTAATATATTGAAGAAGTTTCATACACCTTATGCAAGTCCTTGTAACATTTCTCACAAATTTTATAGCAAGTTGTAGCGTTTTCTCTTCGATTTATGGGAGTTGCAGCAGCCTTTAGGAACTGATTAATGATGCATTTGGGTGCCCATTGAAGTCATATAACTAATCCATGTCTTTGTTCTGAAATTTGGGAGGTTCGTATTGCATTTTGGAAGCCATTAGTGACCTCTAACCTTGGGGTTTTGAACCTCGAATTTACTAGCAAATTTCCCTATTTTCTCCTGAACTTAAATGAATGTTGCAGAAGTCTTTTGATAGTGTCTAAGCACCCATTAGGTTCATTTTTATGTCCTAATATCCTTCAAACACTTGTAGACCCAATTTGAAATCCTTAGGAGTCTTTTGGAGCCATCTACCCTTGGGGGTTTCAACATCGATTTTCCTAGCAATTTTAAAAGCCTTTCATTCTCTAATTGTAAATGAAAGTTGCTGAACTACTTAGAAGGTGTCCAAGCATATAATAGCTGCATTAGTGTGTCCTAATACGCCTCAATCCACTCTGGACATAATTCGAAACCATTTGGGATAGTTTGGAGCTTCACTAGTCCAAGGTTCGAAAATTGGCCAAATTGGGTAAAAATTTCAAATTGGGGACATTACATACTACCTGTCCGTCTCATCTGCTGATGGGATTTCTCCCATACCTGGCTGAGAACCTGGACGAGCAGAGGCACCTGTGTGAACCCGACCATCCACTACTTGTCCGACTCATCTGCCAATGGGATTTCTCCCATACCTGGCTGAGCACCTGGATGAGTGAAGGTACGTGGGTAAACCCGACCATCCACTACCTGTCTGACTCATTTGACGATGGGATTTCTCCCATACCTGACTGAGCACCTGGACGAGTGAAGGTACCTGGGTGAAAGCAGGGCAAGCATCTCGATGTCATCTTTCCCTCTCAAGGAGGGCCACGTTCTCTTCTACTCCAAGTCTTCCGCGAAAATATTCGAACTTCACTCTGGGAAGAGGCTTGGTGAGAACATCTGTAGTCTGGTCATCTGTCGGCACGTACTGTAACTCAACCGCACCTTTCTGTTGAATATTGTAACTTCAAAGAATATTATATTTGTACTTTATTATTCCGGAGATGTTTCATCCCTCCGAGGTAACTCTATTATGTATCCGGAGATGTTTATTCCTCCGAGGGTGTGTGTTAACTAGGGTTATTAGACCCACCATGTGGGGGTCGACCCTGTGGTTATATTTTTGGGGTTATTAGACTTCTCCAGGAGAGGTCGGCCCCATTAGGTCTTTTTGGTCAGTTGGGAGTCAGTATAAATAAAGGAGGTGAACTCCTCATTAGATCACTCACTCACTTGTGGAAGAGTGCGCACTTGTCTGGGAGATCTGCTAAGGAGTCAAAGAAGGAAGGAGCACATCTTGTATTTTGGTTGATCATCTTATTGAGGAAAGCTTTGCTGGGTTTTCTACCCCATGAGGGTTTCCCAGGGTATATTCTGTGTCTATCTTGTGATTATGTTTCTTTCAGTGATCTTGCTAGTCTATTTGGTTTAAACTTAACACTTTCTACACCATATCACGTATGAAGTGATGCCGAATCTCTATATTCTTTGACCTATCATGAAATACAAGATTCACTGACATCTGTCGACATGTACTGTAACTCGACCGCACCTTTCTGCACCATATCACGTATGAAGTGATACCGAATCTCTATATTCTTTGACCTATCATGAAATACAGGATTCATTGACATCTGCACAAAGCTCTGGTTATCACAATGAATCACGATCGGCTCTGGAATCTGGCCAAACAATCCTACCAGGAGTTTACGAAGCGAAACTGCTTCTCGAGCTGCTATACTAGCAGCCATGTACTCGGCCTCTGCAGTACCGAGTGCTATCGAGTTCTGCTTCCTACTGCACCAGGAAATAACTGCAAAACCCAAATTAAAGCAACATCCAGAAGTACTCTTCCTATCTGAAACGCATCCGACCCAATCTGAGTCTGTAAACCGTTGCAATCTCAGGTCACAATCTGAAGCATATTTCAGGCCATATCCTATAGTGCCACACAAGTATCTGAGCACATGCTTTGCAGCAATCCAGTGAATCTGTCTCGGCTCGCACATGAACTGGTTGAGAGTATTCACAGCAAAGCATATATTTGGTTTGGTGTTTGTCAGATACATCAAGGACCCAATCAGCTGGCGATACATAGTAGGATCAATCGAATTTGAATCTGAAGCAGAATCTCTCAGCTTCTTCAAATGTGCATCCATCGGAGTGGCCATGGACTTGCAGTCCAACATCCCGAATCTCTTCAATATATCTATGGTGTACTTTCCTTGTCCTAGGAAAATCTCTTTCTTCCTCTGCCATACTTCTAATCCCAAGAAGTAGTGCATCAATCCAAGATCCTTCATTTCAAACTCAGAGGCGAGATTCTTCTTACACCATATGATAAGTTTCTCATTTCCTGTGAAAAACAGGTCATCAACATAGAGTACCAAAATCAGTGGCTCATCATCTACAACCTTGTAGTAAAGGTTGGGGTCTGCATCACTCTTGGTAAATCCCAAGCTCACCAGGAATCCGTCTATCCGTCCATAGCAAGCACGGGGTGCTTGCTTGAGTCCGTACAGTGCCTTTTTCAATCTGCATACATGAGACTCCTTTTCGTGGACAATAAACCCATCTGGTTGCTCGATGTAAACTTCTTCCTCAATAACACCATTGAGAAAGGCTGTCTTCACATCCATCTGATGCAGCTTCCATCCCATAGCTAAAGCAATAGCAATGATCGATCTGATAGAAGTATATCAAGCCACAGGAGCAAATGTCTCATCATAAACGACTCCCTCTTTCCGAGAGAATCCTCTGGCAACAAATATGGCCTTGTATTTTTCAACACTTCCATCTGCTTCATGCTTGATTTTGTATAACCATTTAGACTTCTCCTCAGGTCTCGACACAACTTCCCACACATCATTCTTCACAATGGATTGATGTTCTTCCATCATGGCATCCTTCCAAACTTGATGTTTGGATGCTTCTTCATAAGTAGTAGGTTTTGAATCAATGATGTTACTCATTTGTGCCACATAATTGGAGAATCTTTGAGGTCTTTTGCTTTCTCTGGAAGCGCCATGTGGAGCTTCATGTCCCTCTGCATCCTGCAGAGTCTGTTGTGCCCATCTAGGTCTTTTCCGACCTGCAACATTTATGGAGATATCAACTGGATCAATGGAATTGATAGGTTCATCCTTTTCAGCTAACTCCCTTTGGACTGGAGGGGAAGATGATCTCATCTCCTTTGGTTTTAGCATCTCTTCATCATCGATCTCCATGTCTGATCCTCTGCCTTTCCTGACAGCCATCTCTTCTTCAAAGGTCACATCCCTACTGACTTCAATCTGTATGGATCCTGGAATGTAAATTCTGTAAGCCTTTGAAGACTCAATGTATCCCACAAAGGTTCCCTTCTTGCCTGAAGGTTCTAACTTTGATCTTTTCTCCTTGGGCACATGTATGTAGACTGGACAACCAAAGATCTGGAGATGGCCCACTTCTGGTTTCACTCTTGTGAATGCTTCTTCCAGAGTCATGTTCTTCAATATCTTATGTGGACATCTATTCTGTACATATACAACTGTTCTGGATGCTTCTACCCATAAGAACATTTGAAGACTCTCGTCAGGTATCATAGCTTTGGCTGCCTCCACAATTGTTCTATTCTTCCTCTTCGTAACCCCATTTTGTTGAGTGTTGTAGGGAACTGTGAGCTCCCTTTCAATTCCTGCTTCCTTGCAGAAATCATTAAATTCTGTAGAGTTGTATTCTCCACCATTATCGGATCTCAAAATCTTGAGCCTCTTTGAACTTGTTGAGTACTTCCTCGGATTCCTTAGACTTGAGGAAGTATATCCAAGTCTTTCGTGAGTAATCATTAATGAATGTTATATAGTAATGATATCCACCCAATGAAGCAACTGTCATGGGTTCGTACAAGCCAGAGTGTACGAACCCATGACAGTTGCTTCATTGGGTGGATATCATTACTATATAACATTCATTAATGATTACTCACGAAAGACTTGGATATACTTCCTCAAGTCTAAGGAATCCGAGGAAGTACTCAACAAGTTCAAAGAGGCTCAAGATTTTGAGATCCGATAATGGTGGAGAATACAACTCTACAGAATTTAATGATTTCTGCAAGGAAGCAGGAATTGAAAGGGAGCTCACAGTTCCCTACAACACTCAACAAAATGGGGTTACGGAGAGGAAGAATAGAACAATTGTGGAGGCAGCCAAAGCTATGATACCTGACGAGAGTCTTCAAATGTTCTTATGGGTAGAAGCATCCAGAACAGTTGTATATGTACAGAATAGATGTCCACATAAGATATTGAAGAACATGACTCTGGAAGAAGCATTCACAAGAGTGAAACCAGAACAGTTGTTATATAGTAATGATATCCACCCAATGAAGCAACTGTCATGGGTTCGTACAAGCCAGAGTGTACTAGATCCAAAATCCCTTTGGATCTACTCTCACTATCTGGAAAAGATCTCTTGGCATTCTTGCCAAGTGCACATCCTCTACATGTTCCATCATGGTCTACTTGGAGCCCTGGTAAACCTGTCACTATATTCTTTAGTGTTGGAAGTGCTCGATAGTTTGGGTGAGCTAGTCGTCTGTGCCATAATTCGCCCATACTTTTGCAGCATCATGTAATAGGGCTTGTACCGGTGGAGTGTTTATGAAAGTTTTTGACATCCCCAACCCGGTTTATAAGCTTAGAAGCTTCTCTGCATGGTTTAATGCCCAAACAATATTTTCATAAAATTTGACTTCAGCTTAAAACACAAGAGATTCTTTTCACCATTCAAATTCAGTAATATAATTCTCAGAAATTTAAAGACAATCATTCAACCATTAAAATGACACAGGAATTTTTGGCCAATAGCCCAAGATAAAACTCCGTAGGGAAAACCTGTTTACGAGAGAGAGATTTTATTTCTTTAAGACAAATTATCAAAATTACAGCAGTACTTATCTTTCAAACTTCATCTCGAAATTCGTGCCAAACTATCCCAGAAATGGCATGCTATACGGATTGCCCCCTTTCGTGAAAATTGTGCCTAACAGGTTGCTTTACGGCCTCTTTTTCTGTGCAGAATTGTACCTCGAAATTTGTGCCAGAAATCTGTCCTATACGGACTGTACAAACAACATTAATTGCTGTACTTTTCAGCCTCGAATTCTATGCCAATTATCTTCCTCGAAAATTGTGCAATCCTCGAATTTTGTGTTGGTATGGACAGCATTAATGGTTGAATATTTCACCTCGAAATCTGTGCCATATTTGTACTGTATGGTCACCTTGGAAATTGTGTCAATTTGCTGAAATAATTTCCTTGGGATTCGTGCCTGAATTTGTCTTCCTCTCCTTGAGGTCGAATTCTCTCAAACCCTAGGTTTTTCTCTCTTGCTCCTCCTCTCCAAACTCTCTTTGAAAAGTGAATAATGATTGAGAAATGCCTTGCCCTAGCCCTTTTTGTTCATCATAACTTCCTCTTCAAATCCAATGGTCAATATTAAATTAGATGAATGGCTCTCATTAAATGCTCATTTAATGATTAATAAATGTCATTTAGTGCACCTCATGACATTTAATAAAGTAGAGACACCCTCATCTAATTAATTACTCACTTGACTTTATTTAATAATATCAACTTAGGATATCACGGCTTTTTAACTTTTAATGAAGTCACTTTAAAATTATAAAGTGCATCTCACTTCATTAATTAAAAATGACTAGGGGTCACAACTTTAAAGTGTCCTTGTCCACCCCAAGGCACTACTAGGTGAACAAACACTTCCTAGGTACTTTTTCAACAGTTTAGTCGATACAAGTTTTCTTCTCTTATACCAATAACTTTGGCTGTGTTCATGCTTGAGTTCTTGTGCCAAGCAAGTACTTTCCCTTCGGAGAAAGCTACTTTATATCCTTTGTCTTCCAAGGCTGAGATGGAGACAAGGTTCCTTTTCATACCAGGTACATGGAGCACATCACTCATGCGCAATGTATCATTTGATTCTAGTTGAAGGGAGGTGGTTCCAGATCCCTTCATAGTGTAGTTAGCATCATCTCCAAGTACAACACGAAGATGTGAATCTTTCTCAACTAATTCTGAAAGATTTTCTTTATAACCTGTCATGTGTCTAGAAGCACCACTATCTATGAGCGAAGTGTTGCTAGTGGTGGGAATCGTACCTGATAAAGCTGATATGAATAAAAATTCTGTATGATCTTCATTCTTGTGCTTCTTGTGATGATGATTTTCTTCTACATCAGCGGTGGATGCTTCATGCTTCCTTTTACTTGAACTTCGACAGCTACTGGCGTAGTGTCCATATTTTCTTGCACCTATAGCATTGAACTTGAGATATGTCCTTCTTCTTCTTTTGTTTTGGGCGAGGACTTGATCTCCTATCTTTGTGCTTGTGTTTATTGAGCTTCCTTTCTTTTCCCTTACCTTTCTTGGCATGAGATACAAATGCTCGATTCTCATTGGGTTGAGTACCATGGAGTCTTTGTCGTGGTGCAATCCTTGTCTCCTCCTGAGTGCAATCTGCCCATAGCTTATCAAACTTGGGTAGTTTAGATATACCACTTATGCTTTGAATAAAGGACTCCCAAGATGGTGGAAGACCATTCAGAGTGGTGATAACAAGCTCCTTATCATCAATGGGATCTTTATTGGAGCTAAGCTTGTCTCTTAGTTCACCGATTCTCATGAAGTATGAGGCAATGGATTCTGATTTGGATATCTTCATATTTGGAAGCTGGTGCCTCAATGTAATGGATACATTGATGCTAGAGTGTTCAAACAACTCTTTATGGTCTTGAACATTTTCCTATCAGACTTCTTCCCTGAGATTTGTGGAACTAAGTGATCTCTAACTGAGTCCACTAGAATCCTTCTAGCTCTGGCATCATTCTTCCTCTAGCAGGATTTGTTTTCTTTGGCTTCTGGTTCTGGGACCTTCTTATTTACATATTGTAAAAGATCATTTTCTTCTAGCAGTAGAAGAACCCTCGACTTCCAGAAGATAAAATGGAAGCTCTTTCCAGACGATCTTCAACCTTCATACCAGTCATCTTAACTGCAGATTTGGTTTAGAAACCCTAGCAGGAGCTAGGTCAAAAATGAAAGTTGGAATTTTGAAAAATTGATTCCACAGGTAGATGTGCCTTAACAAGGGCTGATTCAAATATGTGGAGAGAAGTAGGTCAAAATTGGAACCCTAATTTCACCTGTAGCTGCAGAATTAGGTCAAAAACTGAAAATTCTCGGAATTGAGTTGCGTCTTCACCAAAAGCTGCGCCTCCCTTAAAGCAAAATTTCCAAGGCTCTTTTTCTTCAAAAAGTTTTGTTGAAGACTTCAGAAGATGAAACCCTAGTTTCGACAATGGCTTCTTCTAGAACTGCTCTGATACCATGTTAAATTTCATACATTCATAGCTTAATAATTCAATTGCATAAACAAGATCACTAGAAGAAAGACAAAGCACAACCTCCCTTAAAGCAAAATTTCCAAGGCTCTTTTTCTTCAAAAAGTTTGGTTGAAGACTTCAGAAGATGAAACCCTAGTTTCGACAATGGCTTCTTCTAGAATTGCTCTGATACCATGTTAAATTTCCTACATTCATAGCATAATAATTGCATAAACAGGATCACTAGAAGAAAGACAAAGCACAAAACAATAACAACAGAGTTTATCCCGGGAAACCCAAATGGGAGAAAACCTAGCAAGCTTCCTATAGAGATGATAATTCCGAGATCAGAGTACAATCATAAAAGAGAAAAGATGGAAATGCTTTCCAAAAGTAGAAACCCCAAAATAGTCTTCTTCTCCAGCAGATGCGAAGTTCTCTCTTCCAAGTGATTTGAACTTGAGTGAATGAGTGAGTGTGATAATGAGGTGACTTTACCTCTTATTTATACAAGTGCCAAAACTGGTTTTTACCCTAGCTGAGCCGACTTCTCTATTTGACTGGGCCGACTTCACTTGGGGGGCAATTAATAATTTAATTTTAATCTTTTCTTTTGCTTCTTTTCACCCCAAGGTTTACATTGATTCTTTCAAGGGTTTACATAGCTAATTACATCAAGTTCATCTCCCTTAGGAGGTACAATCAAATACAATAGAAATACAATAAATAGTATCTTCCGAAGTTGCACAAAATCCAACAGTGGACAGTTTGGGCATCCCACCAACTCTCCTTCTTCTTTGGGCCAATTGACTTTATTGAGTTTTCTTCATTCATCCTTCAATGTTAGGAGAGATAGTTCTACTCCATAGTAGATCTAGGTGCTCCTAGATCTTCTCCTCCTGCATATCTTCGCCCCATTGAGGAATTTTGGGCTTGCGGTTGCGGCTGATGTTTTTCCATAGTTTAGCCCAACTTGCATTTTCTGCTTTATTGTACTTCATACATCTTGTCTTTTATAAGGGACCATTTGGTACTCCCGCTTTGTAATGTCATCGTTGTACTCAATAGTCCCTTTGACCTACTTTTGTGGTCATTGGCTGGACATTAAAAATTATCTTATCTTATCTACCTTATTGCACTTCACTTTCTGCATCTCGACTTTTATCTGAGACCTTTTGGTACTCCTACATTGTATTGACATCATTGTACTCAACATTCCCTTTGACCTACTTTTGTGTTCAATAGTCGGATTAATAAATTATCTTATCTATTATCTATCTTTGTCTCAAAGATGGCTGTTATAAAGATATACTTGTATGGTATAATAGGCCAACTAGTTCTATCAAGCCAAAGAGTTAAAATGCTAAGAGGAAATTTCCAGCTCTACCCTATTTAATTGTGTGATGATTTAAGCTTGAAAAACTCTTGAAATGAAACAAGGATATGAGAACTGGGTATAGTTTAAGGGCATCTTAGCAATAAAATGACATCGCTGTAGCTAAAAATCAGATTTGTAAATGTCAGAACAATGAGATAAAAACACACGCAAAAGGCCCAAAACAATATTTGAGAAAAGCTTAGGACCGGAGACAGCACCTAAAAGGCTCAAGCTTTGAGATTTTGGAGAGGGAGAATATTCAGGGGTTTTTTCAGGAGATTCTTCTTCTGGACTTTCATTTTCCTTGTGTCCACAAACCCTTTCTATTTCATTGGACAATTCATCTTCAGATGATTGATCTTTCTCCATTAATAGAATAGTCAAAGTATTTTTGATTTCATCTGCCTCTTTAATCAATTTCCTTATTTCATCTTGCTTGGCTTTCAATTTATTCCTTAACAATTTTTCCCTGTCTGCTCTATGTGCCTGTCTGTCTGAATGACCACTAGGGTATTCTCTGTAAAGATCAGCAGGGTTAAAAGTTAATTGTAACTTCTCCTTACCCTTTTCTTTGCCTATGGCTTGCAGCTGAGCTTGTAAAGCTTTCTTTTCATTTCTAAGCTCAGTTCTTTCTTGATGTCTAAAAATGGGAATAGAAGATAGCTGTAAATCAATGGATGCAATTCTTTTCTCAATCTGTACAGGAGAGACTGTTCTAGAAAACATATACAAATCAAAATCAAACTCAGGGAGTTCAAACTGATCAAATTGTTCTGGCACTCCACACCCCCCTAAATGTGGTTCCGTGTCGGAATCTGTACAAGACTCGGGATCACATTTAGCAAAAACAGGAGTATCATCTAGAGAAGAATCTGAATCATCCTCCTCAGATTCAGAAGTAGGCAAATAAATAATTTCTCCAGAGGGAGAAGGGGAATCAGTAGAAACTTTGTACAAATCCCACCATTGAGGATCAAGGGTTGAGCATAAAGCTGCCAACCTAGGTCTAGACTTCCTGTCTGGACACTTAGATGCCCAGTGTCCTTTCTTTCCACAGATAAAGCAAGTATCACCAGATCCTTTTTCTTTTCTTCTTTTCACAAATCTTTTAGAAAACTTTTTGAACTTTTTGTGCTTGGAAGATTTATGCTTTATAGATTTGTGCTTGTAAGGTTTATCTAAGTGATATCTGCCTTCAGAAGTAAAATACTTCTTTTTCTTTTTACAATGACAGCCTTCTTTTCCTAAATGTCCACGATTATGGGCTCCACATCCCCAATCGGGCATTTTTGCAACCTCTTTGCAGAATGAAGCAGAAAACATATGTTGATGTCGCTTAAAATATTTATCTACTCTTTTACTCAAACAATGTTCTTGCCATGTTTCAAGAATATAATTATGCAATTGAGCAAGAGATAAAGATCTAAGTGGAATATTGCGATCTTTTAATGCCTTTTCTACTGCATCTGGGACATGACCTGGATAACTTCTGAGGTAATGTTTAAGATAGGCTTCATTGCTAGACTTTCCTGAAGATATTAGCAATTTTTGCATGTAGCAGAAATATTCTTCTGCTTTACTCAGATCACAAAGCCTAGCAGACATGTACAGGGATGCTAAGTGATCATAATCTTCATGATCTTCAGGGCCGTAAAATTCTCTACTTAAAGCAGAGATGATTTGCTCATCTGAATCATTTGCTGCTAACAGCTCATTTCTTGTATCTTGAGGTAACCACCTCCACCATTCATATGCCAAACCTGAGAGACCAACAACAAGTTGTGCTCCTAACATTTGTGCTGTGAGATTGTGGTCTTGTTGCTTTTTATAAATAAGCCAATGAGTAAGCAACTGTAAGGCATTCTTTATTTCTTCCCTTGTCTGACATTGGATATTTAGAACTGGTTGTTCAGGCATTTGGGAAATTAAATTGTTAAGATTATTGACACCAAAACTGAAAACTTTTGGAGCTACAGAGATACTCTGAGCATCAGGCATGTGGGTGTCAAAACCTTCATTATGGTGATGAGATCCTATCAATTGTCTATTTGAAGACTCTGCTGCCATCATATTTACATCTCCAACATATTTAGGATCAAGGACAGGCTTGTAATTCTTAAAAGCATCAATCCATTCAATGATATCTTGTTTTTCAGCATCACTTTCTCCAAAATCCCATTCTGGTCTGTCATCAACAGAGCCACTATTCAAAGCACCTAAAGAGGCTGTTTTGGAGTGACCTTTTCTGGCTAACTTTAATACTTGGTCAGGAACTACATACTCTTTCTTCTTCAGTTCCTGTGTTCTAGTTGTTAATTCTGCTAGAACATCTAATCTTCTCTGCAGCTTATCTGAAGCTACAGAAATAGCCTTTTCAATTTCTGTTGTATCATGCAACAGATGGTCAAGAAGTTCTAATTTAGTGATGACTGTATCTAACTGTTTTCTCTGTTCCACACAGCTAGATTTCAGAAGCTGGATATCATGTGCCATATCATCTAAATTATTTGCAGTGCATTGTAACTGCAAATTTGTCCAATTTGCTAACTTAATCTCATCTGACGCAGATTGATCAGATGAAGTGGCCTTTGTGGATATAAACTCTCTCTTTGTCTGTCCATCAGAAGAATACTGCCTGAAGGCGGTTTCTGGGAGATTTCTACCTGGGAAATATGATCTTTGGCCATGGGCATTGGTAGACTCAGATTCAGCTCTGGCTCTGGGCAGAGTGGAAAACATTCCAAGACTAGGATACTCATGCAATTTTTGGTGTTTCTCTTTTTGTAAAAGTTTTTGTTTTATCTTTTTGCAAGCAAAACAATCTGCATGCTGACCTCTATGTTCAAAATCAAAAAGACCTGTAAAAGACTCATTATTTAAAGACAGATTCGGTATTGGTTCTTCTGCTGACTGTTGGCTTAACTGGTTTGACAGTGCTTGACGTCTTGCAGCATTGTAGGATGATGTTGAAGCAGATCTGATCAAAGGAGGACCAAATCTAGGGATTGGTTCTGGATGAGGAGATCGGAAAGAGGAAGAAGCTTCATCATAAACTAAAGGCTTTGGATTCATAACAGCTTTTACTCTTTCTTGGTGTCTAAGTTCTGTATATCTTAGTTCCCATGACTGAGGATAACGTATTCCTGTCCAATTAAAAGTTATGGGAGTAGCGTTTTTTGATTTTGCAGTTGGTGTTTCCACCACGCTGCAGTCTGCAGAACTCTGTTGGATATGAGACCGTAATTGGGGTAAGGTATCATTTCCAAATCTAACAGAGACACCACCTTTGAGCTGGATGATTTTAGAACCATTCAACATATTAAAACCCTTTGGCAGAATATATGCTTTGAGAATGTTATAAATATGTGGGTCGTCAAGACTAACAGAAAACCTGGGATAGATGGTACCGAAAGTAGGACCATCATGTAAAGGTGCGGTGAAGCCACCAATGACAGCATCAGAAAAATTATTATGACGGGTATCAACAACACAACACAAAGAAGAAACAGATAATCGGGGACGGACAAGTGGACCGAGACCAAGTTTAACAACACCAAAGTGTGCATACTTAAATTTTTGTTCTTTTGCCCAATCAATCTGAGATTTATCAAGAAGAGAAATATGTATAGGCTCTTGATTATCAGTAAAAGAAATATCAATACTTGAAACCTTAATCTGAGTAGCTGTATGAAAATTCCACCATCTTAGTCTGTAGACATCACGGGGTAATATTTGAGGCAATTCCCAGTTGGCTGTGGGGTTCTGGTCATCTATTGTAATATAAGAAGCATTCTCTGTTTCTGAAGTAGAAGGATGAAAGGAACTGGACCTTCTTTCTGCAAGTGAGACTTCTACATCATTGGCTGACTGACACTCTAAATTTGCTAGCTGAGCTGTATCCATTGTGGGATCCATTTGATTTAAGGTGAGTGCTAGCTTCTACGCTGTGGGCAACTATGTAGTCTTACTCCCCTCTCCTCGGGCCTTACTGCTACTCTGACTTCCACACTACGCTTCCACCTTAATGTTCCCTACAATTTCCTCAACAATCATTTCCATTGCCTACAAGATACATTTGTTCACAGAGTGTTCGAAAATAAAGCAGCCAAAGTAAATTTAAATTGGTCACACATGCATCATATAAAGAACAGAGTATAGATAATACCAGAATAAACTTGAGAATAACCTCACTGGCTCTGATACCAAACAGCAGGATCTTGCGGAAAACTTATAATCTTGAGCCAAAATAATCAGCGCATTGATCTTTTAAACAGAGCTTGCCAATAATTCCCATTAAAACGAATGCAATAGCGATTAGGCTGATGATCAATATTATAATAAACATTTTACAGACTCTGAAAGTGGATCGGCTTCGGACAGCGAAGCTCGTCACCACAACTCTCTGACCTTGCCTAGGTACAATGTTTTGGGTCCTTTAAGATTTCACTACTTCCCGAAGGCATGTAGCTACTTTCAGGCTCCTGGGAGTCCCAAAATATACCTACTAGCAAACCCTTACTTGACTCTTTGTACAGAGGCGAGTCTTCGGCTTTCTGATGCAGTGTTATACCACAATGGGCAACCTGCAGAGCATATTTGCCTCGGCTCTCACACAACCTATTGACTGTCGAGCGGACTACTTGCTTAGACGACACCTAGACTCTTAGTTGCAGAGCGGACTACTTGCTCATGCGACTCAAACCAAATGAACCGAATGAATTACAATGAACCCGAAGGCCTTTATTTATAGTTCTTAGTCCGGTAAACCGGTTACCACTGACTCACACATACCAGTCTAAAAGATAGATTCCCGGGGCATAGTGGGGACCACCACTATGTTATCTCGTCCCTTGGAGGCTCGGCCATGTGGGGACCCGGTACATCTGACTCGACAGACCGACGTCTGATTGACATAAGTTTATTCTATTGGCCGACAAACATGGGCCATCATTATTACATCAAAATGAGTACAAGCATCTCGGTACAAAAGTAAACCGAGGGAATCAAAACAACTTTCGGCGAGCATAGCCGACAAAGCAATGTGGAGGGGCCCACCAACGGCTTCCACTAAATATGTACAAAAGATTCTTCACGGACCGGTAGGCTGCATTCCCGGAAACTGTCACGGGTAATTAAGGTGTATCATAACCGGAACCGCACACACATACTGTTGTGCCATCTGGGCCAGGCACACCACCGCATACACAGTCAAGACATCCTTCATCGTACAAATTTTCTTCTAACTCCCGCCTTGCTAGTTCTTCTTCAATGTAGTTCGGCTGGGATTCAGTATACTGCCAGTATTCATTCTCAGGAAATTCTTCATTCATGTCTGGATACAGCAAATCACCAAAACATCTTTCTACATCTGAACCTCTGAGATACTCATTAGGTCCGAAAACAAATTCAGAAGCAAATTGTGATTCAACCCTATAATTCAAAGGAAGGGTTCTTCTGTGCACCTTCGTATCCCATCTTTTACCTTTTTCATCTCTTTTGATGAACTTCTGAGTGACATTTACACAATAATCCAATGGAGTATACCTACCTCCATGACGTCTTAACTTGAATTTGAACCACTGATTATGATGATCAGCGGCCTGCATATCAGCCTCTAGGTGAAGAATAAAATTAGCTTTTCTATCTACCCATTCAACTCTTGGGCAGAACCTATCCAAAAATATCTGAGTCCATCCGGACCACTTTCTGTACTTCATGTTGCCAGGGTCTGCACAGATGATGATTGCAGTCTGTTCTCTGCAAAATTGGAGAATCAAATTATAAGATGTCCATGTCAAATCTCCTTGACCGAGATCAACATACCAGATTTCTCCTTCTGGTTCCACATTTTTATCAATCCATACTTCCTGACACTTTGCTAATTTTTCTTGGGCTTTTTGAAGTCCTTTGAATGTTGCTTTTTCCCAGCGTTCCAGGATTTTCAGTTTGCAGGGACTTTCCTGGATTTCTTTGATCAGAGTGAGGCTGAGGTACTTCTCGGCTTCTTGCCGATCTGCATAGTCCAGCAACTGCTGGCGTTCTTCTTGCGAGAGATCCTTATCCCATGGGGCTAGGAATAAAGAACCTGGAGGAGCTCGGAGAGCTTCTTCTTCTTCTTGAAATGGAGCTTTGTCTTTGTAGGAGACCATCCTGTCTCTCATATAGCTTTGATCTTGATCAGAACCTGATCCACTGGGACCAGCAGAAAACATATTTAAACTTGGTGAATTTATCTGCACAGTCTCACGTGTCAGCATATCAGCAAGACAATTTAAATATCCTGGCTTGTAAACCATGTCATAATCAAAATTACTAAGCCAAAGAAACCATTTAAGAATTCTGCTGCTGTTTTCAGCCATTAAATTCTCATTCTTGAAAATACCAGGCATGATCTTTAAATCTGTTCTGATAACAAATCTGACTGGTTTCAAATACAGGATGAAATGGTTTACTGTCTTTTTAACAACCAAAATTTCTTTATGACTGCTCGGATAATTAAGCTCAGCTCCTTTGAAAGAACCAGATGCGTAACCACAGATATTGGATTTACCATCAATTTCTTCAAGTAGTACACCACCCCATGTTGTACTAGAAGCATCTGTTTCTATTATAAGTTTACCAGTCCCTTGAGGAAGGTTAAGGGCTGGCAGGTGCTTTACTTTAGCTTTAATCTGCTGTACAGCTAAAGTCATTCGATCAGACCATGGAATAGGATTTTTCTTTAGTCTTTGCTGCAGGCAATGGATATCAGCAGCTTGGCCTTTGTAAAAAGGTCTGATATAATTTAAGCAACCTAAAAATCTTTGCAACTGGGTCTTCTCTAAATTTTTTTCAGGAAAATGCTCAAAAGACTGCAAAACATGATTTTGCAATATAACCTGACCTGCTTTGATATGTAGACCCAAAAACTCAATTTCAGTCTTACCTATCTCCATTTTACTTGCAGATAAGACTAAACCATGCTTATAGACCAAATCATAAAACTGCTGCAAATGCTTTAAGTGTTCTTGCAGATTTTTAGAACAGATCAATATATCATCAATAAAAACAGCTAACCATGGAATATCTCTGAAAATATCTTCCATCCTCTTTTGAAATTCTGATGGAGCATTATTAATTCCAAACGGTAGCACCTTCCACTGATATTGACCATGAGGAACAACAAAAGCAGTTTTGTATCTGGCCTTTGCTTCTATACCAATATGATAAAAACCAGACTTGAGATCAAATTTACTGAAGATAGTACATCCAGTAATTTTCTGTAACAAACTTGCCTTATCAGGCAAAGGATACCTGACCTTCTGGAGTACTGCATTCAATGGCTTGAAATTTACAACCAATCTAGGCTTTCCTCTTTTCTGCTCACTATGCTTATTGACAACAAAAGCTCTACAAGCCCAAGGGCTTTTTGATGGTTCAATCAATCCTTTGTTTAAAAGCTCTTGTATTTCTTTGGAGCAAAATTCTCTTTCACTGGGACTCATCAACCTAGCAGAGGCTTTCATAGGTTTGATCTTTTGGAGAGAATCAAATGGTAAAGAAACAAAATACTTTTCTCTGGTCCAGAATGCATTAGGACTTTCAGAGCAACAATCTTTTTTCAGTCTTTCAGAAATCCCTTCAAGATATTTCTCACTATTGAGTTGAGCAAAAGATATGCACCTTTCCATTTTAGCAAGTGACACTTTTGACTGGCTTGGGGACTGACTTTGAGATTGTTATGGGATAGGTTTACATCGTGGTTTGTATGTATGACTCAACGGCATGACCACAGACTGTTCAATTCAACCTAGCCAAAGGAAACGCTCTTCCTCAATTCTATTGGGAAGATACTAAAGAATTTGGCTCTGCAATTCAAGGAACTCCTGTATATTTAACTGGGAAAGTTAAAGATTTTCCTATTTCTTTATTTAGGTTAGATGCTGTTAAAGAAGATTGTGTTTTAGGTTCTGATTTTTTGGTATCTATCAGTCCATTTTCTATAGATACTCAAAAGATGTTATTTCAATGTACAGTTAATAAACAGTCTGTGGTCATGCCGTTGAGTCATACATACAAACCACGATGTAAACCTATCCCACAACAATCTCAGAGTCAGTCCCCAAGCCAGTCAAAAGTGTCACTTGCTAAAATGGAAAGGTGCATATCTTTTGCTCAACTCAATAGTGAGAAATATCTTGAAGGGATTTCTGAAAGACTGAAAAAAGATTGTTGCTCTGAAAGTCCTAATGCATTCTGGACCAGAGAAAAGTATTTTGTTTCTTTACCATTTGATTCTCTCCAAAAGATCAAACCTATGAAAGCCTCTGCTAGGTTGATGAGTCCCAGTGAAAGAGAATTTTGCTCCAAAGAAATACAAGAGCTTTTAAACAAAGGATTGATTGAACCATCAAAAAGCCCTTGGGCTTGTAGAGCTTTTGTTGTCAATAAGCATAGTGAGCAGAAAAGAGGAAAGCCTAGATTGGTTGTAAATTTCAAGCCATTGAATGCAGTACTCCAGAAGGTCAGGTATCCTTTGCCTGATAAGGCAAGTTTGTTACAGAAAATTACTGGATGTACTATCTTCAGTAAATTTGATCTCAAGTCTGGTTTTTATCAGATTGGTATAGAAACAAAGGACAGATACAAAACTGCTTTTGTTGTTCCTCATGGTCAATATCAGTGGAAGGTGCTACCGTTTGGAATTAATAATGCTCCATCAGAATTTCAAAAGAGGATGGAAGATATTTTCAGAGATATTCCATGGTTAGCTGTTTTTATTGATGATATATTGATCTGTTCTAAAAATCTGCAAGAACACTTAAAGCATTTGCAGCAGTTTTATGATTTGGTCTATAAGCATGGTTTAGTCTTATCTGCAAGTAAAATGGAGATAGTTAAGACTGAAATTGAGTTTTTGGGTCTACATATCAAAGCTGGTCAGGTTATATTGCAAAATCATGTTTTGCAGTCTTTTGAGCATTTTCCTGAAATTTTTTTAGAGAAGACCCAGTTGCAAAGATTTTTTGGTTGCTTAAATTATATCAGACCTTTTTACAAAGGCCAAGCTGCTGATATCCATTGCCTGCAGCAAAGACTAAAGAAAAATCCTATTCCATGGTCTGATCGAATGACTTTAGCTGTACAGCAGATTAAAGCTAAAGTAAAGCACCTGCTAGCCCTTAACCTTCCTCAAGGGACTGGTAAACTTATAATAGAAACAGATGCTTCTAGTACAACATGGGGTGGTGTACTACTATCTTCAGTAAATTTGATCTCAAGTCTGGTTTTTATCAGATTGGTATAGAAACAAAGGACAGATACAAAACTGCTTTTGTTGTTCCTCATGGTCAATATCAGTGGAAGGTGCTACCGTTTGGAATTAATAATGCTCCATCAGAATTTCAAAAGAGGATGGAAGATATTTTCAGAGATATTCCATGGTTAGCTGTTTTTATTGATGATATATTGATCTGTTCTAAAAATCTGCAAGAACACTTAAAGCATTTGCAGCAGTTTTATGATTTGGTCTATAAGCATGGTTTAGTCTTATCTGCAAGTAAAATGGAGATAGGTAAGACTGAAATTGAGTTTTTGGGTCTACATATCAAAGCTGGTCAGGTTATATTGCAAAATCATGTTTTGCAGTCTTTTGAGCATTTTCCTGAAAAATTTTTAGAGAAGACCCAGTTGCAAAGATTTTTAGGTTGCTTAAATTATATCAGACCTTTTTACAAAGGCCAAGCTGCTGATATCCATTGCCTGCAGCAAAGACTAAAGAAAAATCCTATTCCATGGTCTGATCGAATGACTTTAGCTGTACAGCAGATTAAAGCTAAAGTAAAGCACCTGCTAGCCCTTAACCTTCCTCAAGGGACTGGTAAACTTATAATAGAAACAGATGCTTCTAGTACAACATGGGGTGGTGTACTACTTGAAGAAATTGATGGTAAATCCAATATCTGTGGTTACGCATCTGGTTCTTTCAAAGGAGCTGAGCTTAATTATCCGAGCAGTCATAAAGAAATTTTGGCTGTTAAAAAGACAGTAAACCATTTCATCCTGTATTTGAAACCAGTCAGATTTGTTATCAGAACAGATTTAAAGATCATGCCTGGTATTTTCAAGAATGAGAATTTAATGGCTGAAAACAGCAACAGAATTCTTAAATGGTTTCTTTGGCTTAGTAATTTTGATTATGACATGGTTTACAAGCCAGGATATTTAAATTGTCTTGCTGATATGCTGACACGTGAGACTGTGCAGATAAATTCACCAAGTTTAAATATGTTTTCTGCTGGTCCCAGTGGATCAGGTTCTGATCAAGATCAAAGCTATATGAGAGACAGGATGGTCTCCTACAAAGACAAAGCTCCATTTCAAGAAGAAGAAGAAGCTCTCCGAGCTCCTCCAGGTTCTTTATTCCTAGCCCCATGGGATAAGGATCTCTCGCAAGAAGAACGCCAGCAGTTGCTGGACTATGCAGATTGGCAAGAAGCCGAGAAGTACCTCAGCCTCACTCTGATCAAAGAAATCCAAGAAAGTCCCTGCAAACTGAAAATCCTGGAACGCTGGGAAAAAGCAACATTCAAAGGACTTCAAAAAGCCCAAGAAAAATTAGCAAAGTGTCAGGAAGTATGGATTGATAAAAATGTGGAACCAGAAGGAGAAATCTGGTATGTTGATCTCGGTCAAGGAGATTTGACATGGACATCTTATAATTTGATTCTCCAATTTTGCAGAGAACAGACTGCAATCATCATCTGTGCAGACCCTGGCAACATGAAGTACAGAAAGTGGTCCGGATGGACTCAGATATTTCTGGATAGGTTCTGCCCGAGAGTTGAATGGGTAGATAGAAAAGCTAATTTTATTCTTCACCTAGAGGCTGATATGCAGGCCGCTGATCATCATAATCAGTGGTTCAAATTCAAGTTAAGACATCATGGAGGTAGGTATAATCCATTGGATTATTGTGTAAATGTCACTCAGAAGTTCATCAAAAGAGATGAAAAAGGTAAAAGATTGGATACGAAGGTGCACAGAAGAACCCTTCCTTTGAATTATAGGGTTGAATCACAATTTGCTTCTGAATTTGTTTTAAGACCTAATGAGTATCTTAGAGGTTCAGATGTAGAAAGATGTTTTGGTGATTTGCTGTATCCAGACATGAATGAAGAATTTCCTGAGAATGAATACTGGCAGTATACTGAATCCCAGCCGAACTACATTGAAGAAGAACTGGCAAGGCGGGAGTTAGAAGAAAATTTGTACGATGAAGGATGTCTTGACTGTGTATGCGGTGGTGTGCCTGGCCCAGATGGCACAACAGTATGTGTGTGCGGTTCCGGTTATGATACGCCTTAATTACCCGTGACAGTTTCCGGGAATGCAGCCTGCCGGTCCGTGAAGAATCTTTTGTACATATTTAGTGGAAGCCGTTGGTGGGCCCCTCCACATTGCTTTGTCGGCTATGCTCGCCGAAAGTTGTTTTGATTCCCTCGGTTTACTTTTGTACCGAGATGCTTGTACTCATTTTGATGTAATAATGATGGCCCATGTTTGTCGGCCAATAGAATAAACTTTATGTCAGTCAGACGTCGGTCTGTCGAGTCAGATGTACCGGGTCCCCACATGGCCGAGCCTCCAAGGGATGAGATAACATAGTGGTGGTCCCCACTATGCCTCGAGAATCTATCTTTTAGACTGGTAAGTGTGAGTCAGTGGTAACCGGTTTACCGGACTAAGAACTATAAATAAAGGCCTTCGGGTTCATTGTAATTCATTCGGTTCATTTGGTTTGAGTCACATGAGCAAGTAGTCCGCTCTGCAACTAAGAGTCTAGGTGTCGTCTAAGCAAGTAGTCCGCTCGACAGTCAATAGGTTGTGTAAGAGCCGAGGCAAATATGCTCTGCAGGTTGCCCACTGTGGTATAACACTGCATCAGAAAGCCGAAGACTCGCCTCTGTACAAAGGGTCAAGTAAGGGTTTGCTAGTAGGTATATTTTGGGACTCCCAGGAGCCTGAAAGTAGCTACATGCCTTCGGGAAGTAGTGAAATCTTAAAGGACCCAAAACATTGTACCTAGGCAAGGTCAGAGAGCTGTGGTGACGAGCTTCGCTGTCTGAAGCCGATCCACTTTCAGAGTCTGTAAAATGTTTATTATAATATTGATCATCAGCCTGATCGCTATTGCATTCGTTTTAATGGGAATTATTGGCAAGCTCTGTTTAAAAGATCAATGCGCTGATTATTTTGGCTCAAGATTATAAGTTTTCCGCAAGATCCTGCTGTTAGGCAAGGTCAGAGAGCTGTGGTGACGAGCTTCGATGTCCGAAGCCGATCCACTTTCAGAGTCTGTAAAATGTTTATTATAATATTGATCATCAGCCTGATCGCTATTGCATTCGTTTTAATGGGAATTATTGGCAAGCTCTGTTTAAAAGATCAATGCGCTGATTATTTTGGCTCAAGATTAAACAATATTTGGGTTTTTGAAAATTACTCCTAAGATCAATGCTTATCAAGGAGAGCTAATGGAGTCATAAAACATATCAATTTAACTAGAAATAAAACCCACTAACAAGATGTGAGAGCTACAACCATACAAATGTTGCCTAAAACCCCCCACATGCAACACACACCAACAACCATACAAATGTTGCCTAAAAACCCCACATGCAACACACAACAAAGTAAATAGTGAAAATATAGATGACAAATGGATTTCAGAGATTTTTTTACCGAAGTAATGTAGTATTGGTTGATGAAGTGTTCTCTCCTCCCCAACTGCTCTTGAGTAGATGTCAATGTCCTTTTGACCTACTTTTATGGTCATTAGTTGGACAATAATAAAATTATCTTATCTTATCTTGTCTTGTCTTACTTGGGTGCACTTGATAGTTTTTCTTCCCCTACTCAATTAGAGAAGTCGCGAGAAATAGAAAGTTATAAGCAAATTGATTTCAGTATGCAGAGTGCTCCCTTTGCTGAGACAACCGGGGCGCATGGGCACTGTTATGCCCTAGAGTATGTGCAACATTCTAGACATGTCTACTAGAGAAAGGGGTTTCAAAATTTGATTTAAAGGCCAAGTTGAAGCTTTTATATTGGTTTTGATACCTTGGATTAGGTCATGGCAGGTCCCCTTGGTTTTCTCTTTATGAGTGCTGGCTTAGTTGCACTGTTGACTGCCTCATAGATGGGCTATATGCCTGGGGTTTGGTGTCTGGAGCTTCTAGAGGTAGACCCATTGGGACACATGGCCTGGAGATAGTTATGTTTTGTAAAGGGTTGTCACACCCTAATTAACACACCTCACATGCTCACTTGGACCTATTTTATTAGTACAAAACCCCTTCTCTTGGTCTTTATACCCATGACGCTCATCCTTTATGATGAGAGCCTACATTCCTTAAAAGGAGGACATTGAGGGATATATATTTGTTGGGGTTAGCTGGGGCATGACGTCCTACTTTTGGCTCACTTGTTTATTTAGTGAAGCCATTTTGCATATTTTATTCTTATTTTGTCTTCTTAGGGTTTAGTCCCCAAGTTGTGGGTGTACAAGCCCTAAAATATTCTACTTTATCATTAACTTGTAGGCTTAATTTTATTTTAAGTTGAGGGTTTGCTCATATAAATAGAGCAACTTCAACTCATTGTAGACAAAAGGACAAGGGTTCAAATAATGAAATCTTTTGTTTTTCTCTTGGTCTACTATGATTCTTAGATGGTGTGCACCTCTTGGAGATGATCTTTTTTGCTTGAAAGTGGATTGATGTGACATCTAAGGTTTCTATTGCACTTGCTATTGGTTGATTCTAGAATGGTTGTACTAATCATGCACAAAGGTGAGCCAGAACTAAATTTTCCTCATCTCTGTTGAAAAATCAGTAAGTTATGCTTTGACCTAGTTTAATGATGCTTTATGATGCATTTCTCTTGTGTGTGGGGTTTTCTTGTTGACATTTTGTTAACATAGCATTGAATTAGGTCTTGGAGTTGTTGGTTGACGTGCCCTAGTTGCAATTGAAAGCCATCTCTAAAGACAGGCGTTGTAAAGTGGATTGATGTGACATCTAAGGTTTCTATTGCACTTGCTATTGGTTGATTCTAGAATGGTTGTACTAATCATGCACAAAGGTGACCTAGAACTAAATTTTCCTCATCTCTGTTGAAAAATCAGTAAGTTATGCTTTGACCTAGTTTAATGATGCTTTATGATGCATTTCTCTTGTGTGTGGGGTTTTCTTGTTGACATTTTGTTAACATAGCATTGAATTAGGTCTTGGAGTTGTTGATTGATGTGCCCTAGTTGCAAGCATTGAAAGCCATCTCTAAAGACAGGCGTTGTAAAGTGGATTGATGTGACATCTAAGGTTTCTATTGCACTTGCTATTGGTTGATTCTAGAATGGTTGTACTAATCATGCACAAAGGTGACCTAGAACTAAATTTTCCTCATCTCTGTTGAAAAATCAGTAAGTTATGCTTTGACCTAGTTTAATGATGCTTTATGATGCATTTCTCTTGTGTGTGGGGTTTTCTTGTTGACATTTTGTTAACATAGCATTGACTTAGGTCTTGGAGTTGTTGATTGATGTGGCCTAGTTGCAAGCATTGAAAGCCATCTCTAAAGACAGGCGTTGTAATGACCTCCAAGAGTTTGCAAAAACTTGGGGTTCCCCTTAGCCCATGTTGGAAGCTCGTTGGCTGGTGAGACAGTCGTGTAAATGTGTGGTGGGTGCATTATCTGCCAAGAAGACTTCGAGACGGTTGAGTGTACGGGGATGGTTGAGCAGCTTGTGAACTAAGCATGCCCACGCCCGCCCATGGTCTCTTTCAGTGAGGGAGCGACGTGTAGATCGAGTAAGGGGCCCACGACATTAGACTGGCAGCTGACATGGGTTAGAAGCTCAGAAGGTGTGGGGGCAAAAGCCCACACTTAGTCGTTTTGGTGGCAAGGGGCTTCCGCATGGTGAAGCCCACACGAGGGTGGCAGGTCGGCTTGGCCCTTTGGTGGGTGGACGAACTTAATATATAAAGGTAAGTCATAGGACACCTAGAGAAATGAAGAAGCACTTGGAGAGGATCTGCACTAGAGTTTTTTTGGGGCACAAAAGCACATAGGATCATGGAGCTCCCTAGTTGAGGTCAGGCGAGCTCCTAAGTCGAGGTCAGGAGAGCTCCCAAGTCGAGGTGACAGCGAGCTCCCAAGACGAGTTGGGCAAGTGAGCTCCCAAGACGAGTTGGCGAGTGGACCAAAACGAGTTGGTAGGCGAGCTCATACGTCGAGTTGGTAAGCGAGGTCCCAAGTCGTGCAGTGCTGCAGATTTGGTGCGACAGGCTCCCAAGATGTGTTGGAGCCCAACAAACTCCCAATTGGTGGTTGGCTACTACAAATTGCCCCGTCTTTGCATAGAAGACTAGCCTTGAGGACAAGGTATTGAATTTGGGTGTGAGCATAGGCTTGTTGGCTTTTGCAGGGAAGTGTTGCCGCCTAAAACACACTTGACCACGAGTAAGTCTCCCAACCACTATGTGTGTTCTTGAGGGAAACTATGAGTGTGGAACCCAATGTTACCTCGATCCTAAACTCCTTCGTTTAGACCACAACTCCTAAAGGTCAAGGGGGGTTGTCCCTACTTACTAAGTTTGTTTTAAGAGTTGTAAATTATTCAATGTTCAAATGACAAGCAAACGTGCAGAGATGCAATAGTTTCAATGACAAGCAAACCTCGATCCTAAACTCCTCCGTTTAGACCACAACTCCTAAAGGTCAAGGGGGGTTGTTCCTACTTACTAAGTTTCTTTTAAGAGTTTATTTTAAGAGTTGTAAATTATTCAATGTTCAAATGACAAGCAAACGTGCATAGATGCAATAGTTTCAATGACAAGCAAATCTTTTAAACAATAAACCAATTATAATGCAAGAGAAAATAAATAGTTAATTAACAAGACCAGTGCCTACTTGGTTTATGGAGTCACAAAATAAAACAAGATTACCAAAGATTCTCCAATAGCATTAAATCATTCATTTAACAAAATATCACATTAAACATTGACTTGCAGTAAATGATCATCTTAATGTAAGATGCTTGCAACAAGATTGAGCCAAAAATGAAATGCTTTCAAAGTAAAGTACTGTAAGCATTTAACAATAGTAGTGTTTTGTGAATGCTCCTGTAAATTTTAATTTGATTTCTAGTCTCTCTTTAACTTAGGGGATTATGGTTTGGTGCAAGAAAACTAATGCTACTTTATGTGTCTACCCCAAGAAATTATCTCTTTTGATTTGAGAGAGATTGTCGGGTGCTCAACAAGAGAACACGAGGTTCTCAACTAGCTCCACGTATCAATCCCAAAACTTGCTGGGTGCTCAACTGGAGGACACAAAGTGCCACGAGGCTCTCAATAGCGTTTACCCCACTAGCTCCACAGGTCAAGTTCTTTTTTCTCAGTATCTAGTTAAGATGAATTTCCAAGTGCCTATTATTCTAGCCAACACAAATCCTTGCCCTTTCTTGTCACCCAAGATCGGTCGAACCGGCAAGGGGAGTGAATATGGGGCAAGAATCGGGGCACAATTTATTTTTTAACTTTTAATGAATAAGCAAAAACCAAAGTACAGTGCAAGCCAACGCGATTTTACAAGGGAGGCATAGCCTTCTCACTTGTAAGGTGCGGGCAAAATAAAACACAAGCGAACGCGATTTTACAAGGGAGACAAAGCCTTTTCACTTGTAAGGTGCGGGCAAAATAACTTAAAGCAAAAATGAGTTAGAAAGTAAACTACTAACTAGCCAACACGATTTTGCATGGATGGGAAGAGCTTCTTCTCATGCAAGGTGTGGGAAACATAAAATGCAAGCCAACGGGATTTTACAAGGGAGGCAAAGCCTTCTCACTTGTAAGGTGGGGGCAAAGTAAATTAAAACAAAAAGAAATATGCTAAACCCAAACCACTCAACAATTACAATGCAAGGGTGGCAATGCCTCCTCACTTGCATGCAATGGATGGACAAAGACAACTAAGAACTTGAACTTAAAACAAAATACAAGAAATCAAGCCCAAGAGACTCTCTTGGACTTGTTACAGTGATATAGATTTTTGCACTTAGTATTTGAGAGAAAATGAAAAGGAAAAGAGTAATTTTGACCGTTTTCTTGCAAGTGGCTGTGATAGTAGCTTATGGGTGCCCTTTATGCTTGATGATGGCCAAATTTGGGTAGTATAACACCTTTAAAATGTATAGACCTGCTAAAAACCAGCAAACAAAATGTTATAGAAAATGCCCAAAACCACTCTTGGTCAATGTTAGTTATATCATACAAAATATTACAAAAATTTCTAAAAATTTTATGAGTAAATTTGCACAAGATAAGAGCATGTAAATGGGATTTGAAATCTGATTTTTATATGGAAAATATGCCAAAATAAAATGCAGAAAATTAAAAGAGAAGGGAAGAGATTGTGCTCTTTGCTCTTCCAATGCTTGAAGTACTGGGGTATCCGACCAAGAAAGTCTACTCTTCAATCCAAGTAACCTGCAACTTGTAAGATATTTGCTACACAACTAAAGAAAACGTGAGATCCTAATGATGAGCTAATAAATCATAAACTTCAACCAAGAAATGTATGAAGTTCTTAAAAACAAAAAACTCATAAAATCTATGGCAAAAATACCACAAATCTTACCAAAGCAAAAAAGTTTGCTTGTTTGGCCTCCTCAAGCTTGAGTAACTATGAAGTGTAGAAACAAACCACCATAGAGCAACACCAACACAAGATCTCCTCCAAAGAATTTTATTAACTAAGCCAAATGGCTGAAAATTACAATGGCCCAAATGGGAGCAAAATGGGAGCAAGAGAGAGTGAGAAAATAACAAGAGAGCAAGAGCATGAGAGATTGTACTCCAAATGAGGAGGAGGAGTCTCCTTAAATAAAAAAAGAGAGATGGGAGAGTTCCTTTGCATGACTGACATTTGTCACTTGGAGAGAAAGGGGGCCCATGGAGGGGGGGTGCACTTCCATGGGTTAAAAATAACAAACAATGGGGGGGAAAAAACCGTCCATTCATGTTTTATATTTCATTACTAGGCCAAGGGGAGAGAATCATGAAGGTGGCCTTTTGGCTAATTTCAATTTATCTCATTTCCCATGGTGAAGAAAGGGTTTTCCCTTGTGGCCTTTTGGCTTATTTCAATTTATCTCATTTCCCATGGTGAAGAAAGGGTTTCCCCCTTAGGGAGAAACTTCAAACTTGAAAAGCACTTGCTTGGGGGGCCCCCTTTGGCCTTTAATTTTACCATAGGCACATAATATAAACTTTAGAAACTTAACTTGGGACACTTTAGGCACTTTTCCAAAATTTGCCTTACTAACTATTTGCCAATTTTCCTGATTTTCTTGATTGACTTAGGAAAATGGGTCCAAAACCTTAGCAAGACTTGTCCAAATGACTTCAAACTTTGCCCAAGGGTGCAGGGGTCTCATGCCATTGATTTTGAGTACCTGTTATCACCAATCTTGTAGTTGCCCCTACAGATGGATCCAAGGTGGATGGTAGAGGGGACATGCAACTAAAGTGGTGAACCAAGAGAGACCTAGTTCCCAAAAGGATGGTTGTCACGCCAACCAAGGCACTCTTCGCTTTAGCTATCAAAGCCAAGATAGCAAGGGGGAGACCCAGATCTACTCCAGATAGGAGAGATCAACCCAATCACCAGATGAAATCAATCTAATGAAGTACATAGGGTGACAGGTATGGAACCCTAGAATTGAGTAGTTTAGGACCATTGTGGAGACTTAGGAAAGGTGTGATATGATAAGGAAAGACAACACATAGTGATTCTATGATTATGTATGATTCTAGGATTCAAAGCTAGTTTCAAATGGTCAAAATCAACTGCCTTGGGAAACGTGGCCCTTAAAACAGGGAAAGTGTCCCAAATCAGAGATTTGACAGTTTGGGCTTTCTAGCTATGCTTGATGGAGGGATATGACAATATTTAAGTGTACAAGCAACCAGACAAAGATCAACCCACAGAGAAATCTGACAACCTAGGAAAGTCGTGAGGGCTTGGAGAAGATCAGTGCCTTGGAAATTGGGCCAAATGGAGTCGGATGTCCACCCAAATGTAGATCGGGGTTGTCAAGGTGCAAAGCAAGGTGGGTTTTGAAGATCAAGGTCATCCAATGGATAGATCTTAGTAGATATGAGATTCAAAATGCATCACCAAGTGACCCAAGTGGGGCACAACCCTCAAAATGAGGAATGGGGCCCACAAGGTGAAAATCAACAAGATGAAGCACTAGGGGTAGGTTATCAAGGTAGATCTATGCAAATCAAGTGGGATTTCACCTACCCACGTCTTAGAACTAGCAAAACTCACCCAACCAAAGAGTGCGACCTCCCTTGGAGAGGCTAATGTACCTTGGGAAAAGGGTTAAATGGAAGCCAATCCACACCAAACTATAGATCCGAATTGCTGTGGATGCTATAGAGGTGGGTTTTCAATATCTTACCCAAAAGCTTGCTAGATCCAAGTGGATCTGAAAAAATGCAAAATGAGGGTTTTAATGACTTAGGCAAATGGATAGATCATGGAATGAGAAATTTACCTTGAGATCATACCTGTGTGATGGATGAGGTTGCCATGTTGTTGAGGAATGTTCCCGCAGAGATCAAATGGGAGATCTTTGATTTTTCTTGCTTTGAAGTGATGCCCTAGTCCACACATGCGCCCTCCTCTATCTGTCAAACCAAGGAAATCGATTCAATCAGAATGATCAAGCATGGAGGAAATACAAGCATAAGCGAATGATAACATGAAGGAGAAGGTACTAAGACAGTAATACTCCCTGTTACCGACGAAGAAACCCAAAGAAGAAGTAGGGAGAGTCTTCCCCTACCAATGCGTCCTTGAACCAATTTGGCCTCCACCTGTAGATGAAAAATACATTGACAAAAAGATAACAAGATAATCTACAATAACCCAGTGCAAAGGAAGAACAAACAGTCGAACTCCAAAAGCATTCACCACCATAAGACAAGTAGATGCAATAGTATTTTTCTATTCCAATAATCCAGAGCCAAAAGTCCCTTTACAATGCGGAGCTCTCTCCTTTAAATAGGATGGAGAGACATCAAAACCCTAACCACCTTTTGAATGGATGGCTAATATTAAAAGATTAAAGTGATCTAATCAATGGTTGAGATGAGGTCAACATAAAAGTACATGGATCAATAATAAAATAATACTTCAATGGACCAAATTGCACTAGGAGAGGGGGTCCCACCAAATCTCAATGATAAAATATAAGATCTAGCTCATGGTGGGTCCAAAGGGTAATTTCTAACACCCTTGGTCAATCTCCATGGCACGATATCAATAAAATAATGCTCTAAGCACCAAATCTTGCCTCTCTGGAAAAGTCGTGAGCCATAGGAGGCTCCATAAATCCATAAAAAATGCCAGAGTGATGAGTGTAGGCCCCACTGAAAGCTGAAACTGCTGGAGAAGGTGTGGAAAACATCCCACTCATCATCACAAGTCATCCCATGCCAATACCTTGCCTCAGTAGCCCAAATCGAATCCCTTAGTAGCCATTTTTACCATTTCTGATCTTCCTTGGGAAGTGTGAAATTGCCCAAACTGCCTCCTGGAGTGCCTGCGCTGTCAAGGTGAGGCTTCCAGGCTCTCTGGGAGGGGGGGTAATATGGTAATAACAAGTGGCTGGACCACCCCCACCATGCACAACGCCCTAGGTGAACCAATCAACTCTCATCACTGCTTTGACAGCCCATCTGACAGGCCAAAACTGCACTAGGATAGCCAACTGAGGCTAAAAATCACTGTAACTGCCTGGAACTGAAAACAGATTGTCTCATTGGACTCAAAGAGCCCAAATCCATCTAAGGTGTGTACTCATACACCATATGGAGCTCTGCATGATCCCATAAAATATCCAATATGACCGGCAGATCAAATAATAATAATCTGTAAAAGTGCTGAAAAGCACAAATCATCATCATAAGCCTGAAACCACTGCATAGAACCACCTGGAGACCTGTACCAGACTACTTATCATATCTCTGCATCATTTGAGGTCTGCCACCTCATGTCTTGTGGTTGACTTTTGGTCAAACTAGGTTTGAACAAGTCAACATGACCCAAAATATAACTCAGTCTATCATCAAAACTGCTGCAAGTGTCAAAGGTTAAGGCATGCTCTACAATTCATTCAAGTAACAATTATAACAAGAAGTAATCATTTCACTGGCGATCTAAAACCAAATATAAAGGGTTTTCAATATTTACTTGTGATTCAGACTAGACTTTCAAGACCATACTCACTTCATAGTTGTGATCAATTTGCTAGTGAAGGGTGAGGGCTAAAAATAACAAGGCTAGGCTAAAGGATGACTACTGACTTGACATTGTGACACTTTGGAAATGGAAAGGGAATACACACTCTAACATATGCTGGACAAGCAACAACATGGGGGATGGCAGTGTCTCACAGATGGGTAAGTTGTTCAAAGAGTGCTTATTCAACTTAGGCTTCACGTCTACTTTTATAAATGATGATCCAAGTTCATTAGGATCCATTGATTTCATTTCATGGCCTTTTTGGCCTACATAACCCTTCGGCTTCACGTCTACTAATTGCAGCTTGCATCCAGGGCATGTTTATACATATACATATAAGGTCAACAATCGTTTAGAACCATTGCTTTTTTGGACCTTTCATTATACTCTTCAAGTAGTATTTGTAGCTTTTCATTGCTCTTGCCCTTTACTCACGTGTGTGGAAACACATTTTAGAGTTTACAGTTTCCTGGGCGAATTTACATAAGTTTCCATTAGTACATGAGCTTTCAGTTTTAGCCAACACATCTTAAGTGACTAGGGAGATTTCGTACCAGTGCCAAACATCGAGACAACCGACCAGAATGATTTAGGACTACAATCCAACTCACCATAGGTAAGTTTTGTCACCAACTCAGAGCGGAGACACAAGAAACAGGGAAGCTTATCCAACACAGAGGCTAAAGTGGGGGAAGGTCCTCCATGCCACTAGTCAAGTAGTAAGTCAGGGTAATAAACAAACTGGGAGGTAATGGATGGATGAAGACAGTGAATAATGAGACCAACACTAGCAAGCCAAAGTATGGTGGGAATGATCACCTCTATTCGCCCTAGGGAGGGTAAAACCAATGAGTATGGGTAGTGAACTTCTAAGTCTGAGTGGGGACAATATAATATATATAAAGATACAACCAGGTCCACATATCTATATGATCACCAGATCATGATACTAAATGCTAAGGCATGCTACAAGAATGAATATAAAAGCAATATAACCATAACACAAGAATATACCCCTTGAGTCATATACCTGAATGCACATAATTTGAACCAACATCTATCCTCTGAAACTGCTGTTGTAACTCTGGGCAATACTGACTGCTCTGCATAAATGGCGAAATGGCTACATCGGTCATCTCTCTGAGTGTCCTGAAACTCAATCATGGCAGGGGGAACAAAACCGCTGCCCATAATATAATCATGATCCATAATAGATGCTCATCTCAGCATCTCAATGTAAGGGAACTGGCTGAAAAGTGTACTGGAATAAGAAAGATAATGTGTGGTAGCTCGACTACTATATATGTGATAACAGTACCCAAACCCCTATTTATTGGCATTAAGTGCCACTTAATGCCTCTTTTACATTACAATTTTTTTTTATGCTGAGGGACATTTTTTAATTACCAAAAATAAAAAAATCCCGAGTAAAACTTAATGAAATTCCGCAAGTGGATAATGTAGATACCATAGTCTTCCTCCCTTTGGTATGAAAGTGAGCCTCGTTTATATAGGACTAAGTGGATGAGGTTATGGATAGGATAGGTTGAGAGATGATAGGAGAAAGATAGGGGATCTTCCCAATGAGTTAGGGGTCGAGTACCAGCTCTCCAAGAGATCAGGGATAAGCCCCCAAATGGGCAAGCTTCGAGAAAGATCTCGAAATGGCTATTTTTGCCAATTAACAAACCTCGTCGCACCTTGCTATGGAGCAACCTGCGACGTCGCATGTTGCTAGTGTGCAACCTGCGACGACCTCTCAAAAGATTGTACAAACTGAGTACAAATCCTCCCAAATGAGTACTTGGTCCAGGTGACTTCAGGGATGTATACACTAAATGAAGATGATGGGTAGATTTTAGGTGTAACAGAATGCCCCCCAAAGCATGAAGCTGTTAAGGATGTACAGGTGAAGTGCTTTGATAGAAAAAATGGCAAAAGACTTGTCGGATGAAGGACGCTGCTACAGTACAACTGACTTTGAACTAACAATCTCATATGTAGTACAACATGGCTGCCGACCAATACATTGCAGATCCATGGGAATAATGATCGACTGAACACAATCATGGCTACTAGACACAAGCGTAGGTCCATGATGAGATGATAACACAGCCACGACCAATACAAAAGTGGATCCGTGTAATATTGCTCAATACAAACTCCATCGCAACCTGGGTAAAACATGACTCCCTAAGGTCTTCAAGCTGAACCCGCAATGATACGAATCTATCCATGTGATTACAAATGTCTTGACGTTGAACATGGTAGAAACCACTTGATTATTGGTCATTGATGTAAACCGTTAACAAGTGTGAGGGAGATCACCATTAATGTCAATGATTCCCAAGGTATCACAGTACATATCACCAAGCGTGAATGAATGAGTTGACGTCGAACGCAAGATGAAATCTCTCAATCAAGAGTCAATGATGTAAACTCATGATGAAAGTGAGGTGACCTGCCATTGAGGCATGCAGGACCAAGGTACTTGACTGGTTTCTAGATTCAATCCTTGGATGATAAGTTGAAGTCAACAAGGATGAAACCGTCGAAGGAGGGCCATAATGAATCCCCCATCAATCGATACGAAACACGACAAAAGATGTGTAGAGTGGATCGGATGGTACAATAACATGTGAGACTGACTCAAAGTAACAATGACATGACGACGCGTGTACTGACAAAAAATGATGAGTGATGAATGTGTTCTTGAACATGGGCATGGCATGACTGGGCAGTATTGACATGAGAATGACGCAAACTTCTAATGCAACTGATAGTGGAAGCTTTCTCCGAATGACTCAGAGGAGTAACAGGACTCAGAAGGTAAGCGGGGACTCATAGACAAATAGATGACCCAAGTACTGTATGCAAATGCAGATGAGTTCCATGTTCAAGAACGACTATATACTGCCACTAAGGTATGTAACACAAACAGTTTCCTTTTTCCCCATCATGAACGATGAGTGCCTCATGTGTTTTTTAATGAGCTTGATGAGGGTAACCAGATGCTCGGTATAGCTCATCTCATAGATGAGTCCAATCCCAAATATTTTCTGAACCTGTGATAGGAGGGGTCCGTCCCATGACGGGCCCTTCAATGTGAAAATTTAAAGAGTCCATAGAAGGCAAACTCGGTTGTCATTTCATATTTAGAGAGTCTGAAAAGAACTAAAGAAGACTCCAACGGTCCTTTTTCGTAAAGTTAGCCTCATCGCCCGAAAAAGGGTAAAACAACGCGGGAGAGGACTCTTCCAGTCATGATTGGCTGGAGTATTCCTTTTTCGTAATTAGTGCCCCCTGGTCCGAAAAAGAGTAAAATTTCACCAGGAAGACGACCATTCAAATACTTTAACAAGCGTGAACGCGACAAGTTCGGTTGGCAATCTTTTCAATTTTAGGGAGTCTGAAAAGAGCTTAACTATGGACTCCGGGGGTGTCCTTTTCTGTGGAAGTTTAACGAGCCCGGAAAAGTGATAAATCATAACTCGGTACTTGTTCTCATGATTTGATGAGTACGAGAACAAACGAAGAGTAAACTCATCCTCATGCAATAATTACGATTTAACTAAAAACAATAATGACAAAACGTTCAAAGGAGTGTTCATACCTGTAATTACCGTTGGTAATGCGAGAAACGCTACAAAAGACCACTTTACGACTCCTGTACACTAGAGAAAGTGTCAAATAGCCCCAAAGATAATGACAAACGGTCAAAACTATAGTAAATGGCCCAAAAGCATCAAAATATTTGAAAAGGAATATTCCATTCTATTATATAAATAGAAATATGGGCCAAAAATAGAAACATTGTTCAAATTGCCAATTTGGGTGGAGAAGTACCAATTTGGAGTCAAAACTTCCTTTGTCAATTCTAGGAGCTATGATCCGCCATTTCACCAGCCGTCCGGACCAGGTAGGCCTAAATCTTGTCTTGCAACTTTCCAGTGGTTTACTTTTTTGCATTTTTGTTCATTTTTTGATGATTTGGGGAGGGGACATTGCGCCCTCGGCTCGTCGCAAGTGGCCCTTTCGGGACTTGCGACGAGTCTGAGTCGTCGCAAGCCTCGAAAACGGGACCTGCGACGACGTCGCCTTGTACCTGAAGGTGAGGTGCGACGGCGGAAACCCACAACTCAAACATCAAAAATATTCCAAAAAATGAGTTTGTGCAAGTTGGGAAAGGACCTAACATGTTTTAAATGCCCCTTTTGGCAGGTTCCCAGCAAGCAAAGATGGTATTAGAGTGGCGAGAAAGAGAACATGAAGTGGAAGATGAGCAAACCGCAAACGATCCACAATGTGTGGCTACTTTGCGAAACTGTGGGTTGCTCAAATTCTTCGGGATACAAGGGATGAGAGCCCAGATCCCATTCTTGTCACACATGCTCCAGAGTTGGGATGCGGCCCAAGAATACTTTGTTATATGTGAGCATATCCTCACAATCGACATTGAGGATATCTACTTTCTGATCGGTTTGTCCCGAAGAGGGGACGCTGTACAACTCACTGGGACATGGGCCAGTGATCGTACAGTGGAGGACATGGTGGCACAGTACTGCATAGCTTCTTCTCGTCCTTCCAGCGGGAAGATACTCATCAGAGATGTGGTGAGTCGTCCACTGAGGACCATACTGCTTACTATTACCAGGGTGGCAGGTAGCCAAGCTCCACATATGGCTACTCGGACTCAGATGTTATATGCGGAAGACTGTATGTCTCCCATGGTTTTCAACTGGTGCGAGGGTCTTGTTATCACACCATAGTAGCAGGGCTACTATTCTTGTACAGCAGATATCTGCACATTCCAGAGCTTCCTTTATTCCAGAGCATGGCTATATATTTTGGATCACTCATGATCAGAGCAGTACATTATTCAGATTTTATGACCTTGTGTCAAGGCTGAGCCTTGAGAGTTCAGATTTGATGACTGATGTGACCACTTATCCCATTACAGTTTCAGTTCAGTGCCTAGAGATGTATTTCAGCAGTGTTTCAGATGATGCATGATGATGATTATTATGATGATGTTGTATGATCTATGGATATGTTCTCACTGACTGTGGATTATTATCTTGTTGATTTAGTCATGATCATAGCATGTGCTTGGTATATCATTCCTGATGTGGCATACTATTTAAAATGAACTGTAAATCATAAAATGGACAATTGCTTGCACTTTTAGGTCATTTAACAAAACTTACTGGTATTTCACCTTACATAGACATGGTCTTTCCCCGACACCAGTTGTCTGCTAGTGTAGGCTCCATATTCACTTGTCTCCATCCATACATGACCTTCCTGTTTGACTTTAAACCCTGACTTGTCTCATTCGACTTTCTGATAACTGAGGACTTCCCCATTTTTCTACCTCTGTGTTTGGACCGCATCCCTGTTTATTCAGTGTCTCGGCTCTGAGTTGGTGACAGAACTTGCCTTTGGTGAGTTGGATTGTAGGCCTAAATCATTCTGGTCGGTTGTCCCGATGTTTGGCATTGGCTCGAACTCCCCCTAGTCACTTGAGATGTTGTTGGCTAAAACTGAAAGCTCATGTTCTACCTATGGAAACTAAAAAATTCGCCCATGGAAACAAAAAAAGGGCAAGAGCAATGAAAAGCTAAAAATACTCCTCGAAGAGTATAAGAAAGGTCCAAAAAGCAATGGTTCTTAAAAGTTATATCTAAACAATTGCTGACCTTATAAATATGTGAAAAACATGCCCTGGATGCAAGCTGCAACTAGTTGTGCTTCTCAGCACATCTGAAATCCGAAGGGTTATGTAGGCCAAAAAGGCCATGGAATAAAATTGAATGATCCTAATGAACCTGGATCAACTTGATGTAGACATGATGCCTAAGTTGAATAAACACTCTCTAAACAACTTATCCATTTGTGAGGCACAACCATTCCCCGTGTTATTTTTGTCCAACACAGAGTTTGTAGCTTCCCCCTTCTCCCAGTCCAAAGTATTTTTGAGTTAAGTTAGACAAGTCAAACCCTTGGCCCAACCTTGCTCCTAGCCTTCATCCTTCACTAGCAGTCTGACCATGTCCAATGGGTGAGTTTGTCATTTGAACTATTGTGCAAGTAATTTATTATAACAACGGAATATGTTAACTCGATTAATGCCACTGAATGGAATTTATACTTTGAGCTTAGCTATGGGAATGATTAGAGAAGCATTGTCTTAGTCTACTGATGTGATTTATCCTTGATTATATATATTCTTGGGATCCGTGATGATGTGGACCATGTATGATGATTATTGATGATGATTTATGGGCCCACATGTTTGATGATGATATCATATGATGGACATATGATGCAGATGATGTTTGATCCAGTTCAGCAGGTTTATTATTTCTTCAGATCAGCAGATTATACATTGTCCATATATGGTGGACCCTACAGCAGGCCCATTAGGGCAACCCAGGGTGTATGAGTACTCATTCCTAGTGGATTTGGGTCTTCTGGATCCATTGAGACACTTATCTTTCAGTTCCGGGCACTTTTGACAGTGATTGATGCAGTTTTACACTTGTTGACCAGATTGGGGGCTGATTTCCCAGCCTGAGCAGCAGGGGCCCCGAGAGGCCAGTTCACCTAGGGCGTTGATGATGGAGGGGGTGGTCCAGCCACTTGTTATTACCATTTATCCCCCCTTCCGGAGAGCCTGGTGGGCTCAGATGGACAGCGCTAGCACCCTAGGAGGCAGTTTTGGCACTTTCACAGTTCCCGAGGCAGTTAAAAAATGGGATAAAGTGGTCATTGAGGAAATCGATTTGGGCAATTGAGGCAAGGTTTTGGCATTTGGTTTTCACAGAGGTCTTCCAGGATGGCATCACTATCTTCCAGTCAGTTTTCACCATGTGGGTATGCCCGAATTGATCACAGGATGACATTTACTGCTTGACTGTCATGGATTCTGAGGACAGTTTTGGTCATTTTTATTATATTGGACATATTTTATTATTTTATTGTGCCTTGGGGATAAGCTAGTAAGGATTAATACCTCCTAGCCCCACCATGAGCTTATTTTATCATGTCCTAGTCATCATGAGGTGGATTATTGTACTTTTTACCCCTCTAGTGGGATGACGTCACCCTCCATTGTACCATTTAGTGAGGGCGCTATTGTTATGTTGAGTGATCCATGTGATATATTGTTATGGGTCATCTTATCCATTGATTGTATGATGAGATCTTTTAATCTCAACCACTCATTTGATGTAGTATTATGGAGTGGTATAGGGTTTTGGTCTTTATTATCCTATATAAGGAGGAGACCCCCCATTGTAAAGCTCACCTTTGGAGCTCTGGAATATTGGAATAGAAGATTTTTTGTGGAGCACATCTCTCTTGCATTGTGGATTCTCTTGCAAATTGAATATACAGTATCTCTTCTATGTATCATTGTGGATTTTGGTGCTTTTGCTAATCTTTTGACAGGAAAGTCGAATTGGAGAGAGGAGGGCGACTTCATGAGGGTTATTGTTGGAGGGATCCACATATTCTCTCTTGGGTTGATCTTGTGACAGGGAGTATCATTATTGTATCTTCGTGACATAGTTGATGCTTTCTATTACATCTTTCTACCATTTTCATAATCATCTTGCTTGACTTGTTTCTTTGATCTTGTCTTGTAGGAGGAGGACGATTTGGCTATCTTGGAGAAGGACGTTTTGGTTGGAGCACTTGGATCTCACTCTTGAATATACACATAGGAGAATGCTATCAACTTGCAAGGTGGCCACAAGCAATTGAGGTAAGATCTACAAGGTATGTGCCTCTTTCATCCATTCTATCTTCATTGGTCATAAAACCCTAATAAATCAAAACCCCAATTTTGGTATTTCTTAGATCTACTTAGATCTAGCCTTGCAATTGAAAAGATATTAAAAACCCACCTCTATAGGATCCACCCCTAGTTGGATCTATAGTTTGGTGGTGATTGGCTAAAAATTGACACACTTTTCAATGCAAAAAGCCCTCTTGAACCTAAATCGATTTTCCTAAGAGAAGCTTGTTGGGTTAGATCTAGCACATGGGTAGGTGAGATCCCACTTGATTTGAAATCTAGACACTTGATAACCTATACCCATATCTTTACTTTGGTGAAAACTACCTTGTGGACATCTTTCCATGTTTTAAGGGGTTAAAACCCCCTTTTGATCTTCTTGGTATCTTAAAACTTAGATCTACTAAGATCTAGCCATTGGATTCACTTGAAATTTTGAAGGTACATAGATCGGGGTACTAGCCACTTGGATCTACAGTTTGGTGGCCATTGGACTTGATTTGGTCCACCAAACCCATCTTTTGCCCTTACTTGAGCAAGTCGCACCCCCTTGAAGTTTTGAGTTGGTCCACTTCTAGGAAGTGGGTGTTGGAGATTTTCGTAGATTTGGAATGCCCATGCCTTGAAACCTAGGTCTATACTGTCCTTTCGTCAAGATCCGCCTTGGGGATTGCATTCCTTGTTTTAAGGGATTGTGGTCCACTTTTGGTCATCACTTAAAAACCTAGATCTAATAAGATCCAACCATTGGATCTCATTCAACCCACTTGACTTGGCTTCTAGGTGTCCCGATCTACACTTTGACATATCTTTTGACCCCATTAGCCCATCCAACAAGGCACTAGTCCCTCTCCAAGCAAGTCGCACTCCTTGGGATTTGTGTCAAACCCTAGATCTAGTACATGGGTACTCCTAGAATCAACTCAAACTTATAGATCTAGCTTATATCTAACCCATAGTACCTACCTCACACCTAACTTCACCTTGTGGGCCTACCTAGAATCACTTCACACTTCCCAAGAAAACTAGACCCACTTGTGTAAACACATGGTACTATACCTTGTCATCATACCCCATCATGTGGCCTAAACCATACATAGGTTGAAACATTAATAATCTCTTACACCTCCCTCAACCATACCTTAACCCTTAGGTCCACTTAGCCTTGCATTGGTTTCCGTAACTCATTACTTACCTACCCTTAGAAACCTTGCTTGGGTCCAATCAACTGTGATTGGGGTATAGGGTCTCCCCCTTGGTCTAGTTACACCTTGACCTAAAGCGAAGAGTGCCTCGGTTGACGTGACTCCCACCTACATTGGGAACCGTGGCATCTCTTGGGTCACCTCTTTAGTTGCCTAGCTCCTCTACCGTCCCGGATGGGATACCTCTAGGGGCAACTACAAGTTGTGTGATAACAGGTCTCCTCGCCAACATCCAAGCTTAGCTGACCAAGTGCTGGCGCGGGGAGCTCAAGCAGTTTGGATACGGATTGATCATAGTGTCGTTCCTCTCTTGCGCCCGCAGGTGGTACTGGATGACAGGGATCTGAGAGATCCACACATGCTCAGGTGGGCAGAGGTGATGACCCGCCATGGTGGGGGTCCCATCATCAGTTTTGGTCCCGAGTTCTTTAGCTGGCTGGAAGGCTAGTTACTTATGGTTGAGGACTTCCCATACGGTGGCATGGACTTTCGGAAGGATTCCGACTTAGTGCTGCTAGAGGGTGCAGCATGGGGTGATATCGGTAAGAACAAAACCCTTGTACTTTTTAGTTTTGTGAATTATTATTTTTTTGATGTAGTGCTGACAAGTACATTATATGTGTGTGCAGATGTGGGTCCCGTGCGATCAGTAGGTCTCTCTCTTCTGGCGAGGAGGGACAGAGATGGAGAGGCAGTGGTTCCTGTTGGTGCTCATCCTGCCGTCGAGGAGATGGAGGAGGTGTACCGGAACCTATCTGGGCTGACTGTGGAGGTACCAGAGCCAGCCATCGACGACCTTTCGAGGCCCATGCAGAGATTTGGAGTGGGAGCGTCCGTGCGCTTCAACTCCTTACTTCGCAAGGTGGCTCGTACTGTAGACTGCTTTCTCACCCAGCGTCAGAGAGTTGTTAGAGGCAGGGGTGGTGTACGGGTCAGGCGTCCAGCCTGATCGCACTTTTAGACTTGTACTGAGAGCTTAGAGGCCTCAGATTTTTGTACTTACTGAAAGCTATGATGCTTCAGATTTTTGTAGAGACTTACTGAAAGCCATCGTGCTTCATATTTTGTACCAGCACTACTTTTGAGCGATTTATATATATATACATTATGGGCGGTTTATACATTATGTGTTCTTCAAATGATTAGTGATGTGATCGTGCTTCAAATTTTGTACCAGCACTACTTTTGAGCGATTTATATATATATACAATATGGGCGGTTTATACATTATGTGTTCTTCAAATGATTAGTGATGTGATCTTGTTCATATGTTTGCTTCTGTACATTATATTTACATGTTGTGAATGCTTTTACATATTATGGATGTTATGTGTGTGCAATGTACCAATCTAGAATGAAATCGACCATCGAGTCAGCGACTGTGTTTAACTGTCGTGGAATGTGCAGGTATTGAACAGATTCAAATCACCTTTCCAGGAGACGTACTCGTTTGAAGAGACAGAGTAAGATGGGATCACAGATGGCGTATATCCGGTTCAGATGAGAAACCACTAATTGAGAATCCATGTGGATGACAATGTGGCTCATACCCAACGAAATGGCATCAGATAGGGTTCCGATTACTGCCTGATATTTCGCCGAATTGTTGGTCGCAAACCCTAGGCAACTTCCTCTTGAGCTAATGAGCTCGCATGTTGGGGAATATAGTACCTAGGCTGCCGAAGCAACGTGAAGGGTATGCCGGCTGGTGCCGTCCGCGAATCCATAGCACGTTGCCATCTGCACACGCAAACAAAACATGGTATGAGAAGCGGAAACAAGATCAAAAGACACTCGAAAAGAAATGCGTCACACCACACAAAAACACAAAAACATGCCATACAAGCAAGTCGGGTAGTTGTCTTTTGGATAATCCCGATTTAGGTCCCGATAATCAACATAGACGCGAATGGTGCACTGCTTTTTGTTCACAGGAATGATGTTTGAGACCCAATCCGTCAATGGGACAGGATAAATAAAACCAGCCTTTAAGAGCTTTTCAATTTCTGCATTTATTGCCGCAGTCTTTCGGGGGTGTACCGGTCGCAACTTTTGACGTACATGTTTGATGTAGGGATAGGTTTTTATTTCGTGAGAAACAATTGCGGGGTCTATCCCGGGCATCTCCTCATAGGACCAAGCAAACACGTCTCGAAATTGCTTGAACAAGGCCGTGCTAATAGCGATATCTTCACGGGAACACTTCTGGCCTATGCGAATGTGTTCCACTATACCAGGTTTCACCGAGATGTCTACTAGGGTGGTTGGCTCAATGTTGGCCAAGTTGCCCTCCGTGTCTGTAAGACATGTAACGATGGGGGACTGAGTGGATGGGTAGATATCTGGTGAAAAGAGGGTATGGATGTTGTTCTCTATGTATTCCAAAGGAGGAAGAAAAGATGACCTATGATGGAGATCATTCCACGGACTGTCGTCAACATTCATTACTTCCATGATGGACTCGTCTGAATGAAAAGTCCGAAGTAAGAGATCAGGTAAAGAGGACGTCCGACGTAGAGAACAAGATGGGGAGGCCATAGTTAAATGGTCCTCCGAAGCTGATTGGATAGCCTCATAAATACGTTCAGCGGGTGAAAGAGGCATCATATCTCCAAACAGGGGTGTTGTGGCTTCATCCGGTACAAGCCAAGCATCGTTTGAGTGAGATAAAATCTCAGTGGAGATCATATTCACCGTGGCAACATGATTAGGGGGGTCCACAGCTGGACAAACGCCCATGAGAGATGAATCTTTCAATAGGCCAACCCCTACACTCTCATACTGTTTTGACGTCTGTACAATGGAAATAACATGGTCACCAGGATGAGTAGTGGCGTCTGGTGTACAAAAATCTAACTGGTCGATAGTAACAATTCGTCCTTGGTGAGGGAATTGTACTGTGCGGAAGACTGAAGAGGCTACCGTCTGCATGGTATAAAACCAATTGCGACCAAGCAAGAGATTATAATCTAACAGGGCCGAGACCACTTCGTTGTTAATGGTTACGGTCTTATTGCCCAACTCAATTGCAAGAGCTTGTAAGAGCCCATGAGGTTGAAAGCCACGCCCGTCGAATGCTTTCAATGTGGTAGGAGAACGATTCAATTCAAGGGAGCCAATGGCTCTCCAACAAGCAATGGACATGACAGAAGTGGAGGCTCCTTTGTCCAAACGTGTACGATGGACAATCTTCCCAGCAAGGTTCACAGTAACTTGGAATGCGAGTTGGTGTGAGAGCCTCGGCTTAAGGTTGTCAAGTCGGAACATGATGGTGTTCGAGGATAAAGTCACACTAGCCCTAGATCTCACTTCAAACATCATAAGTCACTCTTACATCAACCATGAACCAAAGCTATACCTATTGAACCCCTCACTTGGCTTGTGATTTCATCTTTAGGTCTAGGATAAACCATACACCTAAATTCACTTAGAAATACCCTGATTTGGTGTCTTGGTTTTGATCTCTCCTGTCGGGAGTAGATCGGGTCTCCCCCTTTGTTGTCTGGGCTAGATAACATAAAGCGAAGGTTGCCTCGACTGGCGTGACAACCATATATATTGGAGGTCGAGGTGATCGTGGTTGCACCTTTTGAGTTGCCCTTCCCTATTGCCATCCATAGGGGTAACTACATCTTAGGTGATAACATTTTGGCGCCGTTGCCGGGGAGGCAATAGCTTGCCCTAGTTCGACATACTTTTCTTCAAGCATTCCCGTTCTCTTTGCCATAACATTTTGGCGCCAGGGACGCAATAAGCTTACCTTGGAAAAGCTACTAGTCCTTCCCGCATATATAACGACACATATCTTGGTAGAAGAGTTAAATCTACCCGGCGACTCCCAATCGTGACTCCGCTGAGGAGCGAGCTCATTTACATCCTTACAACACAAGAAGTAAAGTAAACTTAGATCAAGTTGAAGGAACCCCAATCACATATCGTAAAAGAGATCCTAAAGCACAACCATCTAACTTCCTTTGGAAATTGGTTAACGATTCTCCAAACAGAGCTTCAGGATCCCCTTTGATTAATTCGGTTCCTCCCTCGTCTCCTAGTTCAAAATCAAACACAAACTTACCGAATCCAATGGCCGGAACAAACCCGGGAAACCAGAATGTTCCTCCACCACAAACTCCTAGGATTTTTGGAAGAAAGGCAAAACCATCTCCTTTAGACTTTTCCCAAATCCAGGGTGCACCCCATGACATGCCCGAAAAGTATTTTGAAAAGGTTCCCAGATTTGATGGAGTATCTGCTATATCAATTGAAGACCACATTGATAAAGTATGGGAACACATGGAAGCATATGGAGCATCTGAGGAAGATGTGTTCATGAGGGGTCTCCTGGCATCCTTGGAAGGAGATGTTAGGAAGTGGTTTGACAGGTTGCCTGCCTCATCCATTGATGGGTATGATAACTTTGTCAACAAGCTAAACAGTGAGTGGTCCCGAAAGTTAGATGGGAAATTTCTCTTACACCAACTTTTTGACATCAAGAAAAGAGAAAATGAAATAGTCCATGAGTTTAACATAAGATTCGACAAGACTGTAGCTGTTATCCCTGAAGAAATTAGACCAAAAGACCAAGCAGTTGTTATTCACTACTTGAATGCTTTTGATGGATGGGTTGGTTACCAGCTAAAGGATAAAAACCCAAATGACTTAAAGACCGCTCAATCAAATGCTAAGATGGCTGAGCAAAATGTAGCATCCATGGGTAAACAAAACTTTTTCGATCAATTTACCCCATCCACTTCCAGATCTGACCCTAGACTCCGAAAACCAAAGGAACCTGTGAGTGTGCCAAAGGAATCCAAGGACACTTTAGAAGTCATGCAAGAAATGATGAAACAATTAACTGTCCTAACAAAGAATGTGGCAAGTTTGAATGACCCTGAAAGACATAGAAATCCTTATGGCCCTAAACCTTACTGGAATAACAATAGGAGGCCTGATGGGGATAGGGATAGGCGACGACCTGAGTATCCAGAGAACTCTGAGAAGAAGGAAGTCAATTGGTGTGATGAAGAAGAAGAAATACCCTCTGACACCATTGACCATGATGACCAACCAGAAAACATCAACTTTATAAATGACTTATCTTATGATGAAGACTTTGGAAGAATCCTCTTAGAAGAAGAGCCATGGGAGCAAGAAGATGACATGGTAGAAGAACCTAGGTCCTCATGTTGTGCCTTAGAGCTCCCAAAACCTAAAGAGCAACCAAAGTATCAAATCTACAAACGAGGAAGTACTTCCCAGCCTTCTTTCCTTGATAAACATGAAAAGATTAATGAAGATAAAAGGGAAGAAGAAGATCTTGCCATGGATGATTTTGATCTTAAGATTGATATGAAGAAAGAGTTAAGCAAGATAATGTGTAATATCCCTGTCACTGAGTTAATGAAGGTGCCATCTGTTAGATGCCAAGTAGAGGAATTTTTCAATGGTATTGGCCAAGAGAAAACTCCTGAACCGGTCCTAGAATCATGTCATATCCAAAAGCTTAGTGGAACACAACCTAGTGAAACAGAGAAGGATCCACCAATAAACATCCATTCAGCCATTTATGAAAGAAAAAGCGGTGGTCACTCTCCCTTTTACCTTACCTTACACATTCAAAACATGCTCCTTCATAACTGTATGTTGGATTCTGGAGCAGCAATGAATGTTATGCCTTTACAAGTTATGAAGGAAATGGGACTTGAAGTGACTAGGCCTTATGGAAATGTCTGTGGTATAGATTCCCGACGAGTACCATCTTATGGTTTGATCAAAAACCTTAGAGCTGATCTTTTCGCATGTTCAGACATTTCTACCATGATGGATGTAGTGGTCATTGACTTGCCCCCAGCATATGGAATGCTTTTATCTAGAAAATGGGCAGCTGGTCTAGGTGGATACCTTATGATGGACTTATCATTTATTTGTGTTCCCAACCCTGATGGAGCTTTGATTCGGGTTAACAGAGAACCTTGTTATAATGAGCATGTTGAGTCTTTTGATGAAGGGTTAAAAAACACATATGGGGATGAATTGTTAAATAATGCCAAAACTAAGCTTGTTGAAGATGAGGATGAATTATATGAAGTTGATCAAAGTAGTGTATGGTCATGGAAGATTCTGATTCTTTTTGGGAAGACAAGCAAATGATTGAAATAACAAGAACAGTTGGAAATGAATTTGTTGAGGAAATAGATGAATTGAGAGGATATGAAAATCAACCCCAAGATCATGAACAAAACAATGAAACCATTCAAGAACCTCCTATAGAAGATCACACACTTGAAGGGGTTGAGGATGGCATAAGAAATATAGGAGGAGATGAGAGTTTGCTTGATGATCAAAGCATGGAACAAACTCCCCCAATAGAAAACCTTCATGAGCAAACAAACAATGAGGAGAATATTGAGAACCTAATACATGAAGATGAGTTTGATGATATTAGGAGGGGAGAAAGAATTCCTTTCACTGTTAGGGAATGGTTTGCCTTGACTGATCACAACATAGAGAGAGAAAGCCAAGGGCTTGCACCTATTTACCCATGGGAAAACAATCTTGCAACATCTACTAGGGTTGAAACGAATGAAGAGTTTGAAGCTTCTTATTATTCTGATATAGAAGATTCTCTATCTCATTTATCCCTAGAAGATGGTAGCCTTATTCAAGTCCATGATAACTCTCTAGGTTGGGAAGAGGATGCCCTAATAAATGATGCACCTGAAGGAGACTATAATCTAAATAACCTTGCTATTTTTCAAACTCCTTCAGAACCGCAAAGCCATGCTTTATCTGCGTATCCGCATATCCCTAGTTTCCTCCTACCATCTGAGTCATCTAGTCATCATACTCATGATCTTTCTCACATTCCTACTTCCTCTACATTTCATCCTGAGTCAGTTTCTCCTAGATTGGAAAACATGGTTATTCCCGTTCCTTCAGGGGAAGGTTCTAGTCATAACACTGTCATATCTCGTGAGCCACCTCCCTTGAAAGAACATAGAGACTTCTTGACTGTAGGTGAAGTTGTTAAAAGAGTTGTGTCTCCCCATGAGGAAGAATCAAATGAGGAAGTCCAAGAAACAAGAAGAGAAGTTAGGGAAATCCTTGTTGGCAGAGTTGCTATTTCCTTAGACGGTGGTCCACCCAGAGTTGATGCAGTTCCTTCTAGGAGGAGCTCAAGGATTGTTACACCTCAACCGCAAAGCCCTGCGGAAATCCATCCTATGCCTATTCGTAACATTGGTGTCATTCCTGAGTCAGTAAATAGAAACAGGTTCTCTATAGGAAGTCAAGTCATCATTCCCAACCATTTATTGCATATAAGATCGGGACAAGCTGATGACTTATGGGTTGGACCGTTCACGGTAGAGCGATGCATTGAAGGAATGTGCTTTCTAACCACTGGTAGTGGACGACGTATTTTATATCCTGTCAATCAAAGGGACTTAAGGGATCACATCCCTGATCCCACTTAGTTGGGATCTTTCTGCTTACATTGCCTGGTAGTTTAGGGTAGGTAGGAAACCAAATAAGCCTACTTAGGCAGTAGTTAGTCTTTTTAGCCATTGAGTCTGGCACCTTCTTAGTCTCTAAGCTCCTTTGTAAGCTTCTAGTTTAACTGAGTACCTGTCACTTTTCTTTTCCTGCACAATAAATTTCAAATTTTGCAAATTATGTTAGTAGTTTGATTTATTTTCTGCACTCATATATTTTCTGCATTTATATTTCTTACTTAGAGTAGATTTTATTTCAGTTGGTTTTATATTTTTCCCACACATGCGGCATGAGGTATTTTTGTGATGTTTGTGAATGCAGAAAATAGGTTGCAAGAATAAAAGCTGGAAATAAAATGGTAGAGTGCTGGATCGTGGATTCGAGTAGTAGAGTTCGAGGACCAGAGATTCTGAGGTTCTCAAGCGCTCATTTCAGCAGAGTACTTGTCCCAGCCGGAGCCAGATGTTATCACATATATAGTAGCCGGGCTACCATACATTATTTTTCTCATTTCAGTACACTATTCAGCCAGTTCCCTTACATTTGAGATGCTGAGATGAGCATCTATATTGGATCACTATCAGATTGTGGACAGCAGTTGTATTCCCCATGTCATGACTGAGTTTCAGGACACTCAGAGAGATGACCGATGTAGCCATTATACCATTGGTACAGAGAAGACAGTAGTGCCCAGATTTACAGCAGCGGTCTCAGAGGACAGATGATGGTACAGGTTGATGAGCTTTCAGGTATATGACTCAGCAGGTATATCATGGTGTTATGGTTAGATTGCTTTTATACTTATTCTTATAGCATGTCTTAGCACTTAGTGTCATGATCTGGCGATCATATAGATATTTGGACCTGGTTGATCTATTATATATATTATATTGTCCCTACTCAGACTTAGAAGTTCACTATTCATACTCATTGGTATGTACCCTCCTTAGGGAGAATAGAGGTGATCATTACACCATACTTTGGCTTGCTAGTGATGGCTCCATCATTTCATTGTCTTCATCCATCCGTGGCCTACCTTTTAGATTATCACCCTGACTTACTACTTGACTAGTGGCATGGAGGACTTTTTCCCACTGTAGCCTCTGTATTGGATGAGTTTCCCTGTTTATTGTGTCTCGGCTCTGAGTTGGTGACAAAACTTACCTATGGTGAGTTGGAGTTCCTTGTGAATTCCCCCTAGTCACTAAAGTTGTGTTGGCTAAACCTGAAACTTTTAGTGCTGCCATGAATACAAAATCTGGAAAAATGAAATGCTATATCTTGTATGAAAAGCCCATTCATGCAATGTGTTTCTAAACACACATGAATGAGAGGCATGCCAAATGAACATGGCAATGAAAATAAAATGTTATATCTTTTGGAAAATAAATACCTAGGTAAACAAGCTGTCTTTGACACACCTAGAAGTGCTCAGGTAAACAAGTGCCTTAAAAACACACCTGCAGCAGAAGGCCTAAAGAAAAAATGTAAATCTATGCAATGTGTTTATAAACACACATAGATCAAGGCTATGGAAACTTTAGGCCCAAAAGCAATAGAACTTAAATGCTATATCTAAACAATTGCTCGCCTTATTTGTATTATGGATTGTGCGCATCTGTGAAGGTGAATAAACCCTCTTTAAACAACTCATCCATTTGTGAGACACCGCCATTCCCTGTGTTATTGCTCATTCAGTATATACTATGGTGTATTCCCTTTCCCTTGCCAAAGTGTCACAAAGTCAAGACAGTTAAGTCATCCCTTAGCCTAGCCAGTTAATTTAAGCCTTCACCCTTCACTAGCAAATTGATCACAACTATGAAGTGAGTATGATCCTGAAAGTCTAGTCTGAGTAATAATAATAATTAACGACACTATATATTTGGATTTAGATCGCCAGTCATGATTACTCTGTGTTATAATTGTTATTTGAATAAGTTGTAGAGCATATATTAACCTTGACACTTTGCAGCAGCTATTGATGATGATCTGAGTTATATTTGGTCTTGGTTAGACCTAGTTTGACCATGGAGGACCATGGGACATGAGATGTTGGACCTTATGATGATATGGATAGATGATATATGGTCTATGTATACATACATGATGACTCTATGCAGCAGCTACAGGGTTATGATGATGATTCTGGGGTTACAGCAGTGTTTGTATATGTACAGCGCATTATTATTGGCCTTGATCCGGTATATTGGATATTTATTTTGATCATGCAGAGATTCATATGGTGTATGAGTACACATCTTGGACGGATTTGGACCTTCTGAGTCCAATGGGACAGTTTGTTTTCAGTTCCGGGCACTTACAGTGATGATTTAGCCTCAGTAGGCTGTCCTAGTGCAGTTTTGGTCTGTCGGAGGCCCTGTCGGAGCAGATGTGATTTTTATCCGGTTGACCTAGGGCGCTGATGATGGAGGGGGTGGTCCAGCCACTTGTTTTTACCATATTACCCCCCTCCCGGACACATTGGTGCCCTCACCTTGACAGCGCCAGCACTCCAGGAGGCTGTTTGGGGCAGTTTCACGCTTCCCGAGGCATTTCAGGATTGGTAGAAATGGCTATTGAGGAAATCGATTTGGGCTACTGAGGCAAAGTTATGGCATGGGATGATCAGTGATGATAGATCGGGACCTTCCACACCTTCTCCAGCAGTTTCAGCTTCATCGGGGCCCGCATCCATCATTTATGGCACTTTCTGTGGATTTTTGAGGTCTTTTGAGGACCACGACTTTACTATGGAGGCACGATTTGGTACTTTCATGATTATTTATTGGTTATTGTGCTATGGGGATTGACCAAGGAGGGATAAAATTACCCCTTGGACCCACCATAAGCCTCTTATGATATTTTGTCATCATGATTTGGTGGGATTCCCCTCTTATAGGGCGATTTTGTCCACTTATATTATATTTTATTAGTGATCCATGTATTTCATTGTTGAGCTCATCTCAACCATTGATTAGACATTTGTATCTTTTAATCTTAGCCACTCATTCAAAAAGTGGTTAGGGTTTTGGTGCCTCTCCTTCCTATTTAAAGGAGAGAGCCTCTCATTGTAAAGGGACTTTTGGCTCTGGATTATTGGAATAGAAAATTATTATTGCATCTATCTCCAGTGTTGTGGTGAATGTTTTTGGTGTTCGTTCGTTGGTTCTTCCTTTGCACTGAGTTATTGGAGATATTGTTTGCCATATATTTTGTACCACGATTTTGCATCTACAAGTGGAGGCCGATTTGCTTGGAGGAGGAGGTATTGGTAGGGGAAGACTCTCCCTACTTCTTCTTTGGAGCTCTTCGTTGGTAACAGGAAGTATTACTGTCCCAGGACCTTCTATTTCATGTTACTATTGCATGTCTGTTGTATTTCTTCCATACTTGATCTTACTGATTGAATCTTCATTCCTTGGTTTGACAGGTAGAGGAAGGCGCACTTGTGGGCTAGGGCATCATTTCGGCAAGCAAAATCAACAATCTCTCATTTGATCTCTGCGGGAATCTTCCTCAACATCAAAGCATCTCATCCACATCACTCAGGTATGATCTCAAGGTAAGTTCTATCTCCATGATCTATCCAATTGTCAAAAACATTTAAAACCCTAATTAATCAAAACCCCATTTTTACATTTTCTCAGATCTACTTAGATCTAGTGGGTTGTTGGGCATAATACTGAAAACCCACCTCTATAGCATCCACGGCATCCCGGATCTATAGTTTGGTGAGGATTGGCTTCCGTTTGACCCCTCTCCCATGCCAACTTAGCTTCTCCCAAGCAAGGCGCACTTCACTAGTTGAGCAAGTTGACCTAGATCTAGGTGGTGGGTGTTTGAGATTCCACTTGATTTGACATCTACACATCCAATAACATACACCCAGGTTGTTACTTTCCTGAAATTCACCTTGTGGGCCCTATTCCACATTTTAAGGGATTTTATCCCCATTTTGGACCACTTGGAACACTTAAACTCAGATCTATTAAGATCTAACCGTTGGATTACCACGAAATTACAGATCCATACTCCTACTTGACCGATCTACCCGGATCTAAAGTTTGGATGCCATCCGACTTGTTTTGACCCACCTAACCCCACTTTTTAGCCTCCTTGGGAAAAGTCGCACCACCTTGGAGAAGTGAGTTCACTCACTTCTAGGAACTGGGTACTTGAGATTTTTGGAGATTTGAAACCGGAATAATTCAAAACCTAGGTCTAGACTATCACTTTGTCAAATCTTGCCTTGGGGATTGCATTCCTTGTTTTAAGGGATTGTGGTCCACTTTGGTCAAACCTAGATCTAGATACATTCATCCATCAAGACCTCTATTGCCCACTTGTCCCAAGTACTAGGAGTCCTAAACCACAAGTCAACCCTACTTTGACTCCACTTCCCAATTCCCAAGGCACTGGTTTCTCTCCAAGTTAATTCAACTTTCTTAGATTGTTGGATTGACTTGTGGTTTGACCCATGCATGGTGAACTAAACCCTTGAAGCTATCATGTATCATGGTCAAGCTTGTCATCTGTACTAGTTAGCCCCAATACAACCCTTTAACTACCCTGCGTTGGACATGGTTCCCAAGGCAGTGGACTTTCCAACATTAAACTAGTACACTAGCCCTAGATCTCACTTCAAACATCATAAGTCACTCTTACATCAACCATGAACCAAAGCTATACCTATTGAACCCCTCACTTGGCTTGTGATTTCATCTTTAGGTCTAGGATAAACCATACACCTAACTTCACTTAGAAATACCCTGATTTGGTGTCTTGGTTTTGATCTCTCCTGTCGGGAGTAGATCGGGTCTCCCCCTTTGTTGTCTGGGCTAGATAACATAAAGCGAAGGTTGCCTCGACTGGCGTGACAACCATATATATTGGAGGTCGAGGTGATCGTGGTTGCACCTTTTGAGTTGCCCTTCCCTATTGCCATCCATGACTGGATCCATCCATAGGGGTAACTACATCTTAGGTGATAACAGGTCTTCTCCACACAGTAGACAAGGATACTTCAGTTTCCTTTTCTGCTTAGTATCTTCAGGAGTGCTCTTCGTTTCCTGCTGGGCAGAAGACTTCTTGGGTTTCCCCTTGTTCTTCTTTTTGCCATTAAACTTCTGAGATGAAGCTGATTGAACAGAATTCACCTCTTTAGTTACAGCAGGAGGAGTGGACCTGGCGGTGTTGTGGCCAGCCGGAGTTGGGTTGGAGAATCCAACAGTGCTGACAACAGGCTTGGTGGTAAGGGAACCTATGATCCCATCAGCGTGGGGTCCCTTATGTGGTTTCGTGGGATTGTTAACGTCCCGAGGTGCGTCAGGCAAAATATTGAACAGAGTGCCAGACTGGGTATAGACCAGGTCTAACAGATGAGCACTCGCGATGGCTTGTTCTTTGGTGATAGCACCTTGCATGGCAACATCTTTTGCTATGGTGGGAAGAAGCGATTTAGTAAACCAGTCTGCTAGGAGCTGATTTGGAATGGGAGCTTTAATGAGACATCGTCTCCTTCACCACTCGTGGATATGGTCCGAAATGTGAGTGGCGGTATTCTAACGGAGCGAGGTTAAAAGCTCAGTAGCAGTCTCATATCGTATAGGCAGCTGGAAATGCATCAAAAAGTTCATAGCAAGAGAGCCAAAGTCAGGAAAAGAGTGTGGTGGCTGTTGGACACACCGAGCACACTGAGAGGGGGGGTGAACAGTGTGTATAGCTTTTTATTACTTTTTCAACTTTAACAATCATCAACAGCTTCTTCAATACATCATTCATTAATGTATTATCACACTATCATTATATCATCCGCATTATTAACAATTACAGCTCATCATCACATATCATCATATCATCATCACATAGGAAGCATAGCAAAACACAGTACAAAATATTTTTACGTGGAAACCCAAGTCCTGGGGGAAAAACCATTGAATCCTTTATAATAATAATTTACCAGCAACAACTGGAAGGAGGCAACATCCCCCTTTGTTACAAAGACTTCAATTCTCCAGCTACAACTGGAAGGAGGCTACAACCCCCTGGTTTACAGGCTACAACCTGAAGGAAGCCTTAGCTCCCTATATTTCCTTGCCCCGTCCTGCCACCCTGATATGAAGATAGATACTTAACTACTGCACTGATCCTGCGAACCGGCTATCCAACACCTGTACCACACTGCACAATTTGTACCACACTGCAGAATCTGTATCACACTGCACAACCACTGTCACTGCTGACCACTGCACATCAACTGTATCACACTGCACAACCACTGTCACTGCTGACCACTGCTGACTATTGCATATCAACTGTATCACACTGCTCAATCTGTACTATATTGCATAACCACATCAACTGACCACTGCTCATCACAACTGTGCCACACTGTTCATCAACTGAGTAATCAATTTGTCTGTACCAATCAATCTGCTGTTCACGTCATTCGAATTAGTAAATCTCAGTTTAACCAACGGTATACTAGACTCAGTCCACCTGAGTCAAACCAACTATTCATACAACTCAGCCAATCTGAGTTAAGGAATCTGCTCATGTAGCCTGAATCAATGTACTCACTTTTTGAAGATCATAAGATCAAGAAACAATAGACAAACCAAAATAAAATCTAGATCATGTCATCACATAGCCCTCGTAACAAGCTTTCCAACGAGCCAAGAATTTTGTAATTCCGATTTCGTATGAGAAAGTTATGCCAATTTTAGTAAAGATGCCCAAAAATTTCTCCTCCACAAAATTTCGCACTTTTCTCCAAGAGTTGCGAAATTCCAATTAATGAGCAAATGAAATGTTTGATATTCTATTTATATAGGTCATGGAGGAAAGTTATTACCTCAAACAGGGCCGACATGCAATTCAAAATTACAAATAATTAAATTTTCTTTTGTTAGGTCGGCTCACCCAAAAGGTGGGGTACACCAACTTCAAAAATTCATATCTCTTCAACCATAAGGAGTTAGAAGATGCTCCACATATCAATGGAAATGGCTTGACGAGGACTATCTCCCTATGATGGGTTTATTTGAAAATTCTTGGTCTAATACCCTTAAATTATTCAATGTGTCCAGGATGTCAAAGACCCCACACATGAGGGTGCCAAAGACCATACCACTAACTACAAGAGTTTAAAAGTCTTCTTCAACATATCAAGGCACGTCCATGGGATCTACCTCCATCTACATCCCAATAGCCATATAACCGCAAATAGGACCATACATCACCATGGTTCAAGACCCAAGGCACCGCATGTAAGGGTTTCAAGGACGCTTTCAAGGATATCATATAATATTTAAACAAGATACTTTCCATGGACTTCAAGCCCGTCACATAGGACTCCATCGCCAAGTGATGAGGGAATCATGACCAAGGATTCTATCATATCAAGGGCTCCAACAATCATGGGCTTACAAACCACCATATGTATGGATTCCAAGACCCAAATCATTTCCAAATTCACCATCAATGATCATATAGTGTCCAAGGGTCATCATGCCGCCATTTATGTGGGTGCCAGACCTTCTCATGCATAATGACCATCTCCAAGGGTTCCATGACCCCAACAAGGGATACACGGGCATCAAGATCTTCATCAAGGGTTCCAAGTCTTCATCAAGTCATTAATGACCACATCATCACCTTTAAGGGGACAAGGACCATTAAGCCATCAAATGTGGGTCCAAGGACTTCTTTAGGGCTTCTTCATCAAGCAAGGGGCTTCATAGGCTTCTTCAACCACCTCAACCACACCAGGAGACCTACAAGGGTCAAGATCCATCATGACATCATCTGTGGGGTTGCTAGACTTTCTCCTGGGGTACCATGACCTCAATAAACACAAATGACCACTAAAAGGTTCATTTGGACTCTTGCAACTTCTTCAACACTTTTGTAGCGTACTGGGGCATAAGTTGTGGTACTAGGGAAACAAAGAAACAATTGGGGAAACACAAAACATCTTTGGGGTACTTAAACACTCTACAGGGTGTTCAGGGCTTTTGTCATTGTCCCAAGGGCTCCAAAGGATTCAAACTTGGGCTTAGACAAGATCAAAAGGTCTCCTTAGACACTGGAAATTACTTAACCCTCAGGGGCTCCTCAAGGGGCACCAAGACCAGGCACTGTTGGCATCAATGACATCGTCTCCTTCACCACTCGTGGATATGGTCCGAAATGTGAGTGGCGGTATTCTAACGGAGCGAGGTTAAAAGCTCAGTACCAGTCTCATATCGTATAGGCAGCTGGAAATGCATCAAAAAGTTCATAGCAAGAGAGCCAAAGTCAGGAAAAGAGTGTGGTGGCAACTCAATGTACCACTTGGCAGCCGAACCGGTGAGAGTCCTTTGGAACAATCTAAGACGAATTGAATCGTCCATTAAGGAATTAGATGAACACCATAAATGGTATGTCATCACGTGGTTCTTGGGGTCTTCACCCGGCTTGCCGTCAAACTTGGGGATATCAGACGAAAGTTTCACTGGAATCGATGGCCAGTTAGATCCATGGTAAATAGCATCGTTGGTTAAACGAGAGAGGTCAGGTAGGTTCAAAGTAGCCAAAAAGGGCAGCTGTGGATTAGGCTGCGTGTATTGATAATATAGATATGGCGTGTAAGGACTAAACTGACCGTAAGGTGTACTAGGATAAAACTGATCATAGGGGGGTGTGCCGCCCGGACCGTAAGGAGGTCCGCCACCATAAGGCGGTCCATTCCAATAGGGTGGGGGTCCACCTCCACCTCTGAGAGGGGGTGGAGGTCCGTCGCCACCACCGCCTCCGCCTGGAGGGGGTGGTGTACCACTTCTGCCGCCAGATGGATGGGGGCCCCCACCGCCTCCGCTGCCGGAAGGATAAGGGTTTCCACCACCACTGCCACCACCATAGTGATTAGGTCCTCCACCGCCGCCCCCCGAAGGGAAATGTACACCTCCATGATAAGGTGGTCCGCCGCCGTCTCCGCTTGGAGGAGGTGGTGGACCATTCCCGTCATCGCCGGAGGGGTGAGGGGCGTTGTAGGTAAAATGAGGTGGGCCTCCGCCAACGTTAGGTGGGGGCCCGTCGCCTCCAACAGGAGGTGGGGGAGGACCGATCGGGGGTGGTGGTACTTGAGGGATAGTCGGTTGGGGTCCGTGTTGCAACACAGGTTGTTGCCCCCATAGAGTGTATGGATTCCCGGGATTAGGTTGACCCGACAGAGGGTTAAAAGAACCTGGATATGCTTGACTCCATGAGGGTTGGGTTACATTTGACGGCCCTCCAACATGAGATAATCCTGTGGTGGATGGTCTAGCGGGTTGGGTAGGTCCAATGGAAGGTCCGTTGGGGACTCCACCGCCTATGTTCTGGTTAGGAAACGGGGGTTGCCCCCCTACCACAATGGGCTGACCACTATTCAAAGGTTGAACCAACGTTGGTTGTTGACTCGCTACCGTAGTAATAACATTACCAATAAGGTAATTCGCAGGAATGGAATACCCTCCCCTCGAATTTTGAGGTGGGGGAGGAACTGGTAAAGTAACCGTGGTAGTGCCAGGTGTGTTGGACCGTTGTCCTTCCACCGGTTGGTTCACTTGAGGTGCAGGACTGGATTCCTGCGAGGGTTGACCAGTCTCATTAGTGGTCACGTGGTGGGGTGCTTCAGGTGATCCGGAAGATATTGAATGAACTGGGATAGGTTGGTAAGGAGGTAAAGATGGGTTTGAACCCTCCTTTGGAGACTTGACTGCCAAAATTCTTCAGCCATGGAACAAAAGTGAGCCAATTGGCCATGAAAGTAAGCTAAAGTGTCTTTCGGGTTAGTCTCACTGGATGAGGATGAGATGGCAAAATGAGCCACTAGATGGCCTATAGAAGACATCCAATAAGCTGCTGAAGGACCAACAGCTGCAGTAGGGTCGTCCTGGGGTTGGTTTATCCATTCCAACGATCCAGGTTCTCCCGGGATGACGGGAGGAAGGTTTTGAGAAGTGGGGGGTGTGTGCTTTGTCATCCTGCGCGGGATGAGAAGCAGGTGAATCTGGTGGAAACAAAAGTCCGCCAACATTCAAGGTGCGGTTCCCTACTTCAGTAACTACGACCGCGTTACGTTGATCCATTCTTGTCCTCGAAATAACCTCCGGATTAAGGGGAAATTCGGGGTGGCAAGTTCAAGATCCTACAGGACCTTCTCCAGGGAAAATCCGCCAGAGTATCAGGAAAATCAGCCAAAAAAGGTTGAAACAACGTTTCTACTAAAGGTATACTAAAAGAAAAGCAGTCCAAGAAACCTGCTCAAACTAAGGCAACAAGCAAACCTATGTGACAGAGTGGATTCAAAAGTCTGGAACCTCACGGGATTATCAAGGCATCGCAAACCGCAATATACTGCAGGGTCCAACAATATGATGCGACAAGGAGGATTGGGACCGTACCCTTGCCTGCATACCCGACTACCTGGACAGGACGTGCGTGCTAATCTCCCCGAGTGCTGTTCTCGGTGTATTGCTTTGCCAAGACGACCAAATGGTTAACTCTGTTGGTTTCAGGAATCCTAATGGTGTCTCCCGATATACGCAAGGTACATGGGAGCTCAAATCCGTAGTGGTGCTGTCTAATGCACAGCCGTTGGCACGAGACCTTCCGATATACGTGTCGAGTACGTGATACACCCTTCGATATACGCCAAGTACGGATTATTGTACTTGGTGGGTACGCGAAGGAGCTCGATATATCGATGTACGTGGAAGACTACAATACCCCGGACTACAGTGCTGGCAAGTCATGCACGAAATATTCTTTTCTTTCGATGAATTCTACCTATGGTAAGGAGAAAGCTTTTTCCAATGGTATTGCCAAAATAAACTCAATGCAACACAATTCCCAATGCAAGCAAATTTGACAATGAAAGTACTCTTTTCTTTTTCAACGAAACATGCAAACGTACACAACGCTATTATCCAAATCAAGGTATTTTTTCTTTTCTTTTCTTTTTCAAATCAAAACAACACCAAGTAATGAAATGAGAGGATTCTGAAACGGAAATGCAAGCTTTTCACTTTCTCTTTTCAATGATCTTAAGGCAACAAAAATAAAAAATGCACCTATCTTTGCCTAGCATGGAAACAATTTTTGAAAAAAACGAGATCTACTAGAGCTTTTCAAGAAGATGAATAATTCATGATTCAAGAAAAACACAATCAATCATATTTCCATTTATCTTTTCCAAAACATTCCAATGCACAATGATCTTTCTTCAATAACTTTCTTGAGAAATAACAGGAGAGAAGCACTTTTAATCTTTCAATGGATGTATCGAAGCAATAAACTTGAAAATAACTTTGCTTTCAAATCTAAATGACTGAAAAGAAAATGTTACTTGCGACACTCATACACTCAGAAAACTCAAGAAAAGATAAGCACTCAACCAAGCAAAATGACACACTTAACTCAAAATCAAGCAGCAGCAAGCAAAGCTCAAAACAAAAATAGATGAGGTCTGGAAGGTGATCCAATGCAATGATCAGATCAAGGATGAAAGGAAGGGAATGCAAGAGCGAATGGATGAAGGTGGGGGAGACAAAAGTATCCGCTACTACCGATTTCAAACTTGTCCAAAGCGGAACCCAAAGTCAATCCAAATAAACCAAACTCTCAACACACAAATCAAAATGGGATCTATGGCTGAATATTGCAGCACAGAGGGAGTTCATACATCAAAACAAAGCTTAGACTGTCAAACAAGAGGCTGGGTGCCTGTATGCTAAGTCTCGACAGATCGGCGCACTCTGGCTTTGCAGACAGTGCGACGTCGCAGTCTACCTGCATGAGGGATGCGACGATGTCGTAGTTTACTAACGCACAGGACGCGATGAGCAAGCAACAGTCAAAGAACAAAGACTCATAAAAACACAGTGTCGCTCTGTTTTTACTACCCAGGTGTGACAGACGAGTTCTAGATTCAAAAATGAATCAGATCTCTCAATAATGAACCACCAACAGGTTTGAAACTGAGTTGCATAAAACTCAAAGGAAGAAGAACAGGATCTTCAACGTGAAGATCTGACAATGGAATCAATCCTAAGAAGGAAAATGGCAAAAGAAATGACAACAAGGCTTGTGACAAGTAATCAACTGAAAACGACTTAGATTAACGATCACTAAATAAGAATACTCCCCAGTATGGTCGCCAGATTTGTTACTGGACAATCCACTCGACTGGAGGCGAGTCGGATCTCCCTAGCTCAATGTGAGTCTAGAACAAATAGAACAGACTACAAACACGTTTCCTAGATCTACTTAAGGATCAAGTACTAGATGTCTTACCTCTTTGATTTCGCTATCCTTTCTCTCGAATGTTGCTCCACGTCCCACGGTCGTCAGATCCAAGCTGCAAGACCTGTTAAGACACAGAAAAGAGAAACGAGTAAAGAGCATCTATATAATAAGAGATCTATGTAAATAGTTAAGCAGGTAAAGAACACATCATTACACATAAGAACGATATTGGTGGAAAGCATTTGTATTACTGCAAATAGAGGAGTACATGATAGAGATATAGAACTACAACCAATGACTTAACGTAGCATCCCTTCTCCACACAAGCCAATTGCCAAGCCCTTCCAAGGAAGCATGAATTCTCCAAGAGGTGAGTGAAGGTGTCCTAAGAGATTTCACCAGCATGTAGATACCATAGTCTTCCTCCCTTTGGTATCGGAGTGAGCCTCGTTTATATAGGACTAAGTGGATGAGGTTATGGATAGGATAGGTTGAGAGATGATAGGAGAGAGATAGGGGATCTTCCCAATGAGTTAGGGGTTGAGTACCAGCTCTCCAAGAGATCAAGGATAAGCCCCCAAATAGGCAAACTTCAAGAAAGATCTCGAAATAGCTATTTTTTCCCATTAACAGACCTCGTCGCACCTTGCTATGGAGCAACCTGCGACGTCGCATGTTGCTAGTGTGCAACCTGCGATGACCTCTCAAAAGGTTGTACAAACTGAGTACAAATCCTCCCAAATGAGTAGTTGGTCCAGGTGACTTCAGGGATGTATACACTAAATCATGATGATGGGTAGATTTTAGGTGTAACACATGATGGTCAAAGAAGTTTTGTTTTCCCATAGATGCAGTGTTTGCTTCGGCCTTACATGCATTATCGTGGGCAATCTTTAGAGTAGCCGGCTCTTTGTCCTTAAGGTGGTGCCCTAGCCATCATTTGAAGGCATCCAAGTAGTGTATGAGGATAGCAGGGTCCTTGGGGCGAATGGTTTCAGGTATTTGGGCTACAACTTTGTCAAATCTGATGTTGAATTTGTGAGTGGTTTTGTTTTCCATTTTTTTTATTCCTGATAGCTAGCTAAGTAAATACTTGCCATCTAGTTTGACCGACCATTGTTCGTTGAGTTTGGTCACGAAGTCATCGTAACCAGTGACTGATCCGATAGGTAATCGATCAAACCACTTGCGGGCATCGCCCTCAAGTGACATAAAAAGACCTCTCATGAAAACATCTTCGTCGGTGGCCCCATAGGCCTCCATGTGTTGCCACATAGATTCGACATGATCTTCAATCGTGGTCACTGTGCTCCCACTGAACTTTGGAATCTTTTCAAAATACTTCTTAGGCATGTCATGGGGAGCACCTTGAATTTGAGCAAAGCTGAGGGGTGAAGCTCTAGTCATATGGCCAAAGGCACGTGGACCAGGATTGGCGTTAGCCATCTGGTCATTGTTTAGTGGTGGATTGGGAGCTATGAAAGGGGGTGGCACTACCACACTAGGTGAGGCTGCAGAATTAACTGCCTGCCAAAACGAGTTGGGGGAGTGCTCACTAAGGTTTCGTCTGACGTAAGTGATAGGCGTGTTATGTGATGTGTAAGAACGATCAAGGCTACGTAAGTTGTACGGATGGGTTCGGCCTCCAGTGGAGCCGCGGGGTGGAGTCTCCAGGGGAACTAGATACCTTGTTCACCGAAGATGGGATGTCGTGAAAGGGAAGTGGTGAGTGAGACAAAAATGTGTTGGCTGCAATAATTGCAAAAGGAATCAACCAACAGAGTTTTAAGTTCAGATGTGATGATAAAAGAAAAAAAACAAGCAAAAAGACTCAAAACTCAAACAAAACACGAGTAGGCCTCTACCTCCCCGGCAGCGGCCCCAAAAATGTTATCACACAAACTCTAGCTGTTGAAGTGAGGTGTCCCAACAGGGATGGTAGAGGGTGGACAACTAGGAAGGTGTAACCAGCCTTGTCTGGTGTGACTTTCGTTCAACAACAACGGCTCCAAAAATGTTATCACACAAACTCTAACTGTTGAAGTGAGGTGTCCCAACAGGGATGGTAGAGGGTGGACAGCTAGGAAGGTGTAACCAGCAATGGCCAAGTCTTCCACTCAATGAACGGAAGTCACACCGGACAAGGCTATTGTCACTTTCGACGAGGCACTTAGCCAAGTTGAGGGGGAGACCCTGCTCAACCAGTGATGGTTGAGAGAGAAAAGTACACCCAAACCCAAAAGAATGCGAGATGTAAACAAGGAATGAGTGTAGGTGAGCTCCTAAGTCTAAATGCAGCCAACCGGTGGACACAATTGATAAAATGAGAATGATACAATAGGTGACCAGCAATCAAATGTGATTAGATAATAAGATTACTTAGTGAATGTATGGCTGAAATAGTCTAAGGAGGTATAACAAAATGGAAGTGAAGTGCTGAAGTAAAACTGCCCAAGGAAATGGTTAAACATTGAGTCAAATGGACCTAGGGCAGTGAGAAATTAGTATTTATAATCACTTCCAGTCAATGAAACTTGATTTCTTATGATAAAATTACGTTCTAGACTCAAATCAAGAGTACCCACAACCCGAAAAATGACCTAACAGAGTGACTGGCTAAAATGCCCAAGGAGGCGAAATCAGTGGGAGACCAGTGCCTAGTTTTAAGGGTGAACGGGGTCAGAATTAAATGAAACTTGAGATATAGAGGTTTAAGCATATATCATTAGTGGGTTTTAAAGGAAAACTAATTCTAATAGTGAAATTTCATTATTTTAGTTTTTAGGGTTTTAACGTGAATTTACTCTCTTCAACAAACTAGAAATGGAAATACAAGAGAAGAAGATGACATCCCTACTTGAAACCAACTGATATCTCTGATTTTGATGAGGTTGTACATACCGAAGATCAAATAGAGTCGATTGCAGAAGTTCCCAGGTGAAATCGATTTGCTCTCTCCCCACCAACTCGTCCTCCTTGCTTGCCAACACCAATCGACAGAGATCAAATTAGTATTGACAAATAAGTGAAATCTATAGCAACACAAATGAAAATGAGAGAAATGCTTGGCTGAAAATGGCAAAAACACTTCCCTTTTGTGGCCAATCCGGAGAGTGGAGCAGCAGTGGCAGCCAAATGGTGTGCCCTCCTCCAAGACTTTGTGCTCGCTGCAAACAATGGTGAGAAACAATGCTGGAAACAACAACAATCTACGCTAGTGCATCAAGATAGTATGGCAATCAACAATCTCAAGAGAGTATCATACAAGAACCAAGCAAGAGCTGCCAACGTTTTCTCTTCTATATCAAGTCTAAAATGCCAAGAGAGACCATACAATGGGTGAGTGCCTTCTCTTATAGAGAAAGGCCACTCCTCAAAACCTATTCCCTCCAAAATGGAGGGCTGAGATCAACTCCCCAATCAACCAAAACGAATGGTGGAGATCTCTCCTCATGGGGGTGCGAATTGCCCAAGTGAAGCGCACTAGTGGAGGGGGATCCCTTGTAGGGCCCATACAACATCAGATAAGATGCTAGGGGGTGTCTATATGGTGTTTTAGGCCCCTAGGTAATACATCATGGCCCCACATGCCAATGTTACATCAAAATCGAATTGCCCAAGTGGAGAAAAACGCCCCCCATGGGCAATTCGTCCAACCTAGTGAGCTGGGCAAGAGAGGGCCCCACAATACACAAATACCATGTCAAACATTACCAATTTACCTTAGGAATCACCCTTTTATTTGCCAGCCATTGATTTTTTCCCTTTGCTATAGTTGCTTTTGTCAATTTTTTATTTTCCATGTATTTTATTGCTGGTTTTTGTTGCTGAAGATGTAATTTGGGCTTTTGACCCGCCTAGAGTGCCCAGATTGCCAAACCGTCTGCTACAATGTGATCGTGGACCCTCAAAATAGTAGGCATGACCACTCGAATGACCCCGATCCATCACTTAATTGATGATTTTTAATTAAAATAGTAGGCCCAAAATCCATGATTTTTAATGAAAACAGGTCATTAATGACCAATAATAATTAAAAATCTCACAAACGCCTCGACCTTTTTAGATTTTGTCACTTGGAGGCTCATATGGGTCCCCTGTAGATAATAATTGACCAAAATCGAAATTCCGATCGCAACATTTTTTGGGGCCCATTTTTGGCCTGATCAACCTAGTTTGATCAAGTCAAATCTGGTCAACAATGGTGCTAGCTGAATACCTGTATGCATTCATGAGGTGAAAGGCTTCCTTATACAAGTTAGTACATTACTAAAAGATATGACAATAATATGGTGATAAAAAACTGCATTAAATCTCGAAAAAATACAAGGCCCCAGGTGAGGTGGGCCCACCACATCCAAAAGACTCAACTGCTATGCACAACCTATAGACTTGACCACCTAGCTGACGTTGCGTGATGTGGAATACAAGGTGAAGGATGAGGGATGACAAGGATAGAGATCATGTGACCTTTTGGATAACTCGGGAAAGCGGGGTCCACTGAGATGAGCATACCATGACAAAAACATGGGGAAGGGCGGTGCCTCACAAATGGGTATAGTGCAGGGAAACCGCCACACTGGTCATCTAACAAGTACCTCACAACTCACATCCGTGCCCGAAGACTCCGTGAGGTTCTTTTCTAGAGCCGCCAAACTGGGTGTCCGACAAACCGTAACTTGAGACTCTAGGGGACAATCTTGAGCTTGTCCCTTGCTCCCTCTCACCTCCTTGCCCCGCGGGACTAGGTGAGTAAATAACCACTACAAATGCTGACATGTACGGCTGACCTGTGTCCATGTGTGTTTATAAACACATTGCATGGATTTTACAATGAATTTTAGATTTAGCCTTTTTGGCTAGATTTTACATTTACATTAGCCTTTTTGGCTTGCTTTACATTTCTTCATTTCTTCATTTTACATCATGGCCCCTTTGGGCTACATACATATCTCAATAGATATAATCAAGGTGCTCATACTGCAAAGTAATGGGGGTGAGCAATAAATGCTTCGATGATCGATGGGGAGCACCCGGTGAGGCTACACAATCCTAACTGCATTGCAACATCAGGGGCAATCGACAGGAGCAAATCCTAGGTTTGAGAGTGCATCTCACACACTAAAGAGCCGAGGCACAATAGATAGGGAGTCATGGCATACTTAGAGATCAGTGGGGAAAGGGATCCTCAAGGTCACAAATCGGAATCCATGTCAGGAAAGACTATCATGGATGAGTCAGATGGATGGAGAAGGTGAAGGTGGATCCAAAGTCAGTTGCCTAGGGGACTAAGTGACCAAGTCTCTACCAAGAGTAGGGGTGTGACCCGGTGTGCATATACAGGAGCCTACTAGGAAGGGGTGGACTGACATCAGAAAGGGCCCAATCATATGTCATAACAATAACTAGATCACCAAATTAATCATCATATGCAAAGTTAGTGTACTATCATGTATAAACAAGTCTAACCAACAAACATGAGCAATAAACATCAAATGCAATACCTGCCACACCATATACCTGCTGCTGAGGCTGTCTCTGAAGTGGATCTCTGCTAAATTCGGGCACAAATAGCAAACCAGCAATACTTTGTGATAGTCTCAATGAAAGCAAGACTAGGCAACTGTCTCAATGGGCTCATACCAAAGCCTGGCAAGGAAGGTGACCCTGCGGTAGATGCTAAGTAACATGTTTGGACCACTGTACAACCATCTGTCCCCTCCGATATATCTGCTCGAGGCAATCTGAACAAAACTGTGTGCCTCCTCTAAAGGCATCGGATCTTTGATCTGGAAAAAAAAAGTACTGTGTGGTCCTCGGCCACTCAGTCTGCAGTATGGTAGCTCCAGCTAACATAAATGTGATAACATTAGGCACGGGTTGGGATAAGTGCTCTAAGGGAGAGAGTGCTTGAGAACCACAGAATCTTTGGTCCATAGCACCCCTCTCATCATCATCAACGTACATGCACATGCACACTATCTGCATCATCATCATCAACATGTACCTATCCTTGTAAAATGCAGACGCTATACCAATCTCTGCAGACCGCTTGTCAAGACATACATCATATATATAATATAATCCAGCAGAAATAAACAAAAATGACAATGCTGAAATGAAAATATATCAACTCTACAGCGTTTTAAATTTTATTAAGCCGACACATGAGGTGTAATAAAGGTGAATAACAATTGAACAAAAACTATGGTACAAAAGATACTAGAAAAAGGGCAAATGGTGTAAAAAGGTGTGAAAGAAAAGCGAGATGGAACAGAACAAAAAGGGCAACTGGTCGTCAGACAAAGGTGGGGAAATCAAAGGCAAGGGACAACCGGCTGCTGCTCTCGAGAGCTTATTGGCTGCAAAAAAGGAAAAAGGGACTAGGGTTGAGATCAAGGAATATCCCCCTGGGTGAACCCGGGAACATACTCTTGGAGGTGGTAACCATTCATGGTGATGGAGAAGTAATGCCCGTCCTCAGTAGATAGAAAATACGAGTTCCTGTCGCGGACCTCAATCCTAAAAGGTCCCACTAGGAGCTCGCTATGGTTGCCTACCATGTGGTGAAAAACGTGGTTTGGTATGACAACTTGATCGCCCGTGGTGAAGGTTCTCCTATTTACTGGGGGGGTCCACACCTATATCGCGGAAAACTGAGACATCGACGTTCCCATCACTGTTAGGGTGGTGGTCCCTACGGCTAGTAGGAGGAATGGATCTATGGGATCCACCGTCCAACGGTATCGCAACCTCCCCTATCAGAACTTCGGGAGTCACCTCCCTCGTGGGGGTCAGGTTAGGCCGCGGAACAACGGACCTAGGGTGTACAACACCAATCTCAGTCTTGCCAATCGTCCAAAAATCAGGAGGCTGGGCAGACAGGCTCCTGGCGGAGGGGTGGGTGGAAGGCGAAGATGCAGTGTGCATGCTACACCCCTCTCTCGATGGTACAGGGACCTCAGCAGGCAAGAGGAAACTCAGGAAGGCATGTGGACGCGGGGAGGGAGGTGGGGTAATGAACGGTAATGGCTCAAACTCTCCCGTAAAATCGGTGGGAAGGGAGAACTCCTGAAAAAAGACTTGATCTGACGAATCGCTCTCCCTATCAGGCAGCTCTTGCGAAGATGGCTCCTCCCACCAGTAGCGCGGGGGAAGTCCTCAGGCCTGTCTAGCAAGGTTGTCATTCGTTATGGCCAGCATCTCAGGGATTGTCCTAAAACTTCTCTCCTCTGGGGGTGGGATTCCTCTCACTTCCCAGTCCTCCAGGGGAGGGGGAGTGTCTTCACCACACTCCTCCATCTCATGATCATCCTCATTATATGCGGGAAAATTATGCGTGATCGCTCTGAACTCATTGGGCAGAGAGAACTCCAACCCCTCAATCCTCGTGGTAGAATAATCGTCTAGATACAGTTGAGCCAATTGCTCCCAGAGGCTCGCAGGACGACAGTGACCCATGGGGGATCCCTCTCGTACCTCCGTAGGCTCATGCCCCTCAGGAGGAGCTGTTAGCTCATTCTCAAGATCTTCATGGCTAAGTTGCTGTATGCCTTCTTCCTCAGAATCCTCATCATGTGAGTGTAATGCGGGGGTGGAGAGCCACCTGTCAAAAGGATGTCCTAATGCGGCCTCATCATCAATATCGTCCCTTTCATCCCCAAAGGCCATAAACATTCCCTCCTGGCTCGGCTCACATCCTCCGTACGTCCTCCGCATGGCATCCTCCATGCCCTCAATGTGCCCCTCGTAAAAAGGCTCCCGGTACACTCTCACCAAGACCACATTAGGGTCAGGGATGGAGGCGTAAGATAAATCCATTTGAAGTTGCCCTCCTAGACCGACAGCCCATTTTCTGGACAGAAGCATACTGTAGACAAGTGGAAGATCAATCACCACCACGTCCATAGGCGTGTAGATATCTAGGCATGAGAAAAGATCCGCCCTCAAGTTCTTGATCAGGCCATGGGCCGGAACTTGTTTGGAATCTATTGCACAAACATTTCCGTAAGGGCGGGTGACCTCCAAGCCCAGAGCCTTCATGATTTGCAACGGCATGACGTTCATAGAGGCCCCCGAGTTGAGCATGTAGTTGTGCAACAACATGCCTTGTATACGGAGAGTTCGATAGAAAGGCTGGTGCCCCCCATTCTCTCTCTCATAAATAACGGTGTGAATAGATACTGGGGGATCCTCCATGTTCTTCTCCTCATCGTGTGTAATGTCTAGGGAACTAGGGATGTCTGCAGAGGTATCTGATAGGTCCCTCTTGTTGGACACACCGAGCACACTGAGAGGGGGGGGGTGAACAGTGTGTATAGCTTTTTATTACTTTTTCAACTTTAACAATCATCAACTGCTTCTTCAATACATCATTCATTAATGTATTACCACATTATCATTATATCATCAGCATTATTAACAATTACAGCTCATCATCACATATCATCATATTATCATCACATAGGAAGCATAGCAAAACACAGTACACAAGATTTTTACGTGGAAACCCAAGTCCTGGGGAAAAACCATGGAAGCCTTTATAATAATAATTTACCAGCAACAACTGGAAGGAGGCAACAACCCCCTTTGTTACAAAGACTTCAATTCTCCAGCTACAACTGGAAGCAGGCTACAACCCCCTGCTTTATAGGCTACAACCTGAAGGAAGCCTTGGACACACCGAGCACACTGAGAGGGGGGGGGTGAACAGTGTGTATAGCTTTTTATTACTTTTTCAACTTTAACAATCATCAACTGCTTCTTCAATACATCATTCATTAATGTATTACCACATTATCATTATATCATCAGCATTATTAACAATTACAGCTCATCATCACATATCATCATATTATCATCACATAGGAAGCATAGCAAAACACAGTACACAAGATTTTTACGTGGAAACCCAAGTCCTGGGGAAAAACCACGGAAGCCTTTATAATAATAATTTACCAGCAACAACTGGAAGGAGGCAACAACCCCCTTTGTTACAAAGACTTCAATTCTCCAGCTACAACTGGAAGCAGGCTACAACCCCCTGCTTTATAGGCTACAACCTGAAGGAAGCCTTGGCTCCCTAGATTTCCTTGCCCCGTCCTGCCACCTTGATATGAAGATAAATACTAAACTACTGAACCACAAACTGCACTGATCCTACGGACCTGCTATCCAACACCTGTACCACACTGCACAATCTGTACCACACTGCACAACCACTGTCTCTACTCATCAACTGACCACTGCTCATCACAACTGTGCCACACTGTACATCAATCTGTACAATCAGTCTGCCCAATCTAGCTGTACCAATCAATCTGTCTGCATAAATCAATCTGCTGTTCACATTATTTAATTCAATAAATTTGAGTTCAATCAACTGTATACCAAACCACCTGGGTCAAACCAACTGCTCATACAACTCAGCCAATCTGAGTTAGACCAACTGCACATGTAACCTATTCGTCTGAATCAATGTACTCGCTGCTCATAGCCACTGGTCATCATTTCATTATTGTCATCTATATATTGCTGCATACATCACTGAGCATATATATATAATCCTGTGTTCATTACTGAGCATATTACATATCACTGAGTATCTTACATTACTGAGCATATCATATCATTACTGTGTCATACATATCATTGAGCATATCACTGTGCAAACTGATCATTACTGAGCATACATATCTTCACTGTTTATATCACTATGTATATCATCATTGTGTAAACTCAGCATACATATCGTTACTGTGTAAACTGAGCATACATGTCATCACTCTGTGTATCATCACTATGTAAGCTGAGCATACTTTTCATCACTGAGCATATACACTACTGAACATCATCACATCAGTGAGTAATCACTGAGCATAGGTGTAGATATCATATTACATCATATTACTAGCACATCATATCACTGTCTAATGTCTGAGTGTAGGTATCATCATCATCACTGTATATAGCAATAACATTTAGACATCACTGTGTATGTATCATATCATCATACATATCATCATACATATCATCACAGGCATATTGTATGCATCATTTCATCATGTGTACTGTACATATCATCACTGCCTTCATATAAATATCATCATCACTGTGTATATTACTGTGTAAGCATTGTCATGTATGATGACTGAGTACTATGTTAACAGGGTATGCAAGACATTACAAAACTTACATGTCATCACTTCTGAATGGATTGTCAAGGTACTTCAACGTGTCACTTCTTCACTGTCTTCAGATTACAACTTGGTGTTTGATATTTCATGCATGAACAGACCTGATACCTTTCTTCAAGAAGCTCATATACATACTTAGAATCTTCAGCTATTGGTACAAAAGTCCTTGGCTGTCACGATCAGAAAATCAGAGTTTTTAGAGTATCTTCAATTGTCACCTTCGGAAGCCTCAACTAATGTTTGCCTGAGACATATTCTTTCAAAAAGATGATTTGTTTACAGCTGCAAGTATATCTTCAGATGTCAAAACAATATAAATGTCTTCAAGACTTTACTTCTAAACAAATCACCAGGACTTCCTTTCTTCACTATCAAGCACTTCACTGTCAATCACTTCAACTCGGACTTTCAAGCACTTTACTGTCAAGATTTCAAGTTCAGACTGTCCACACTTCAGCTGTCATAAACTTCAAAATTCAGAGCTGTTACATTGGGTAAACAATTCGGGACTGCTGGCCACTTCAAGAGTTTCGGAGCTGTCAATTGTTTGCAAAATTTCAGAGCTGTCACTGAGTATAAATTTGGGACTGTCCACACTTCAGCTGTCATAAACTTCAAAATTCAGAGCTGTTACATTGGGTAAACAATTCGGGACTGCTGACCACTTCAAGAGTTTCGGAGCTGTCAATTGTTTGCAAAATTTCAGAGCTGTCACTGAGTATAAATTTGGGACTGTATAGGTTGCCTCTTGTCTGGTTCAAACCCCCCCAAAAAAAATGTTCTGCTGAAACTGTTTACCCCAAAAAAAATTCACAAAAAGTCTATCTGCTGCTGCCCTAGAGATTGTGCACCCGAAAATAGAGAAAGAAAGAGACTAAAAAATTTCTTCTTACTCCAGCTGCTGCCCCACAACAAAGATGAAAGCAAAAATTGAAAAATGCTGTCCACTGTAGCTGCCTGCTACAGTACCCAAAAATTTCCTTAGAGCAGTCCAAATTTTTTCACACCTTTTTGAGTGGGAGATCAAGTTTATTTATACTAGTTTTTCAAAACAGAAAAAAAATTTGAGCCGACCTTGCAATAATTTATAATAATTTTTTAATTTGAATTTTTAATTTAATTTATGGAGTCGACTTGTAGGGTGACCAAGGTAAGTATTTTTATTTTAAATATTTAATTTGAATTTTATTTTGACTTTGAATTATCACTTCAATGGTCAACTTAGGAATCATTAAGCCATTAAAGCTTGTTACATGTATTTTCATTATTTTTATTATTTTATATTCTTCAATAGTTAACCATATCATTAAAATTCATGGGAGTGTGTCCTCCACATCATCATAGGGTTACATTCAAGCCACTAGGGCTTTCAACGGCATGCCATGTGCAAAGTGCCATCATGGGCTTCAAGCTTGTCACCATATGGACCATTGTTAGATTCAACATCAAGCCAATCATTGTGTGGGTTATCATATGCTAAGGTGTGCTCCATTATACTATCAAGGGTGTATTACGCCATCAAGGGCTTCAAGTGTTAATGTAAAGGTGCAATTGGCATCAATGCAACATTAGGGTATTATTAGTGTTTTTAGGGGCAAGGCATACATTATAGGGTAGATTATAGGCTTAGGGACCAAAGGTAAGAGTTTTAGGATTTATTAATAGGTCATCAAAGTCACTACAAGTGAGGGTGAGCTTTACTAGCCACCAAGAACCTCAACACAAAGTGTGGGGGTGCCTAGGCTTCTCCTAGGGTACCATGACCTTATTACAAACACAAATGACCACAGAATGGGTCATTTGGACTCTTCACTTCTTCAACCCACCAAGGACACTTTCTAGAATATTAGGGCATAGGTTGTGGTACTGGAAAACAACTGGGGAACCAGAGAAACACCTTAGGGGTACTTAAACACTCTAAAGGGTGTTCAGGGCTTTTGCCATTTTCCCAAGGCCTCCAAGGGCTTCAAGCTTGGGCTTGGACAAAGTCAAAAGGTCTCCTCTTGACACAGACAACCACAAACCAAACACTAACCCTCAGGGGCTCCACAAGGGGCACCAAGACTCAACTGTTGGCATCAATGACCAAGCACTGTTGGCATCAATGACAACTTAATCAACACCTCTCTACGGGGATGTTCTCCATAAAATCAGCGATCTGGCTCTGGACTGAAGGGAGCTTGGCTAGTTCAAACATGGGGATATTCTACGTGATGTTGGCTAATTCCTTCTCCACCTCTATGCCACGCCCAAAGGGCTCCTGAGAAAGATGAGGGCTAGTACCGAGGTCCGGCTGGGGAGCCTCGTGCCTCTCTGTGAAAGGTGTGTGCCTGGGCCCGTCCCTGCGTCTCCTATAGATCTTGATTCGTTGAGGATCATCAATCGCATGGTGAATCGGTAAACAAGAGGGGCCTACTTCTTCTTCGTCATCCTGTTCCTCGTCCTCCTCAATGAGGATCTGACCAAAATCTAGATCGAAAGGTGCGTCATCAATGAAATTGATGTTCTCTGCAAGTTCTTCTGGTTTGATATAGCTACATTCGGCCTCGGGGTGCTCATCTTCACACTTCTTGCACCAATGAATAGCTCTAGCGTCAGGGGTCTCAGGAGCTACAGGGGGTCTCTTGATCTCTTTAGTATTAGGTCTCCTGTTTTGGTTCCGATACGGCTTGGGGCCGTAGGGAGCCTTGTACCTATCTAAGTCCCTTCTCTTGGCTAGGTCTCTCGTAAGGAGGGTGAGGGTCTTAATCATTTCCTTCATGTCCTTAGTGTTCCCTAAATCTATGTCTTCTCTTGCAGGCTCTTTGCCCTTGCGGGCACGGGAATCAGTGTGTGAGGAAGGAGCATGATGGTCAAAGAAGTTTTGTTTTCCCATAGATGCAGCGTTTGCTTCGACCTTATGTGCATTATCCTGGGCAATCTTTAGAGTAGCCAGCTTTTTCTCCTTAAGGGGGTACCCTAGCCATCCTTCGAAGGCATCTAAGTAGTGTATGAGGATAGCAGGGTCCTTGGGGCGAATGGTTTCAGGTATCTGGGCCACAACTTTGTCAAATCTGATGTTGAATTCGTGATTGGTTTTGTTTTCCCTTTTTTTTATTCCTGATAGCTAGCTAAGTAAATGCTTGCCATCCAGTTTGACCGACCACTGTTCGTTGAGTTTGGTCATGAAGTCATCGTAACCAGTGACTGATCCGACAGGTAATCGATCAAACCACTTGCGGGCATCGCCCTCAAGTGACATAAAAAGACCTCTCATGAAAACATCTTCATCGAAGGCCCCATAGGCCTCCATGTGTTGCCGCATAGATTCGACGTGATCTTCAATCGTAGTCGTTGTGTTCCCACTGAACTTTGGAATCTTTTCAAAATACTTCTTAGGCATGTCATGGGGAGCACCTTGAATTTGAGCGAAGCTGAAGGGCGAAGCTCTAGCCATATGGCCAAAGGCACGTGGACCAGGATTGACATTAACCATCTGGTTGTTGTTTAGCGGTGGGTTGGGAGCTATGAAAGGGGGTGGCACTACCACACTAGGTGCGGCTGCAGAATTAACTGCCTGAGAAAACGAGTTGGGGGAGTGCTCACTAAGGTTTCGTCTGACGTAAGTGATAGGCGTGTTATGTGATGTGTCAGAACGATCAAGGCTACGTAAGTTGTACGGATGGATTCGACCTCCAATGGAGCCGCGGGGTGGAGTCGCCAGGTGAAATAGATACCTTGTTCAGCGAAGGTGGGATGTCGTGAAAGGGAAGTGGTGAGTGAGACAAAAATGTGTTGGCTGCAATAATGATGCAAAAGGAATCAGCCAATAGAGTTTTAAGTTCAGATGTGATGATAAAAGAAAAAAACAAGCAAAAAGACTCAAAACTCAAACAAAACACGAGTAGGCCTCTACCTCCCCGGTAGCGGCGCTAAAAATGTTATCACACAAACTCTAGCTGTTGAAGTGAGGTGTCCCAACAGGAATGGTAGAGGGTGGACAACTAGGAAGGCGTAACCAACCTTGTCCGGTGTGACTTTCATTCAACGACAACGGGGCCAAAAATGTTATCACACAAACTCTAGCTGTTGAAGTGAGGTGTCCTAACAGGGATGGTAGAGGGTGGACAGCTAGGAAGGTGTAACCAGCAATGGCCATGTCCTCCGCTCAATGAACGGAAGTCACACCGAACAAGGCTATTGTCACCGATGGGGAGCACCCGGTGAGGCTACACAGTCCTAACTACATTGCAACATCAGGGGCAACCGACAGGAGCAAATCCCAGGTTTGAGAGTGCATCTCACACACTAAAGAGCCGAGGCACAATAGACAGGGAGTCATGGCATACTCAGAGATCAGTGGGGAAAGGGATCCTCAAGGTTACAAATCGGAATCCATGTCAGGAAAGACCATCATGGATGAGTCGGATGGATGGAGAAGGTGAAGGTGGATCCAAAGTTAGCTGCCTAGGGGGACTAAGTGACCAAGTCTATACCAAGAGTAGGGGTGTGACTCGATGTGCATATACAGGAGCCTACTAGGAAGGGGTGGACTGACATCACCAGGGGCCCAATCATATATCATAACAATAACTAGATCACCAAATTAATCATCATATGCAAAGTTAGTGTACTATCATGTATAAACAAGTCTAACCAACAAACATGAGCAATAAACATCAAATGCAATACCTGCCGCACCATATACCTGCTGTTGAGGTTGTCTCTGAACTGGATCTGTGCTGAATCTGGGCACAAATAGCAAACCAGCAATACTCTGTGATAGTCTCAATCAAAGCAAGACTAGGCAACTATCTCAATGGGCTCATATCAAAGCATGGCAAGGAAGGGTGACCCTGCGGTAGATGCTAAGTAACATGTCTTTTCCATTGTACAACCGTCTATCCCCTCTGATATATCTGCTCGGGGCAATCTGAACAAAACTGTGTGCCTCCTCTGAAGGCATCGGATCTCGGATCTGGAAAAAAAAAGTACTGTCTGGTCCTCGGCCACACAGTTTGTAGTATGGTAGCTCCAGCTAACATAGATGTGATAACACCTCCCTCTGTGACTGAACATCATGTACACTCTGCATTGAGTGATCTTTTGCATATCTATCCGTGCCATCTCCCGTCAGATGCATATACTAATATGAGCCTCAAGATCACTCGAACTCTATGGTGAGTTCCTTCTTGCATCCATATGAGAGAAGCATGTCATCTGTATATAGCAACCATCTTCAAACTTGTAGCAAAGGTTGAAATCCGCATCACCTGTGGTGATCATCAAGCTCATCAACTGACTATCGATCCTGGGTACCTGTTGAACCCATACAAAGCCTTTTGAATCATGTGATTCTCTATCAAACCCTGGGAGTTTGCTCTATATGCCCTTCTTCTTCAATTACACTATTCAAGAGAACAGTCTTGTCATCCATGGGTGTAATCTATCTCTGGAAATGTGTCTAGCCACTAGAGCAAATATCTTGTCATGATCCTCTCCCTCTTTCTAAGAGAATCCTCTAGCCAGGAGCCTTCCTTTGTACTTCTATAGTATGTTTGATTTGTAAGTCTTCTTGTTGAACAGTGTGTTAATCACCCTTCATTTGTAGATCATAGCACACGATCTTTCCTACAAATCAAATTCAATTACATGATTAGTAACACTCCATAATCATCAAATCATGTTGACATTTCAATGATAACCTATTATGCATACTGATATGATTCACATAGTTATGCAACTATCTTGACCAATACTTTGGCACAACACTTTTCCATATACTGTATGCATATAGTGGCTATCTAGATGCCATCCATCTCTACCAGAACATACTATCAAGAGTGTGCACAGCTCCCAGCATGTTAGCAAAGAGGTTTCATTCTAGACAAGCAACAATGGAATGTTTGTCCAACTTACCCATCATATGCATATTAGTAGTATACTGTTGAATGCTATATGAATGCTTACACTATGCATGATATGTTTCCTGATTCTAGGAATACAAGTATGCATACAATTATTACGAGCAATATTATTAACTATTTAGAGATTCAAGAAGTAATTCAAATAACAACTCAAATACTTATCTTTTATGTTTGTGTGGTTGCCTCCCTCTTGATCTCTATTTTCCCTTTATGATAGCATCATGATTATATGTCTTTGAACTTCTATCCATCCTTGTAAGTAGAGCTTCTATGTGATCAAAGACTATGGATGAGTCTTTGTCTTCATGTCATCATGGTCATATATTCTTGATCTAGAACTTGATTTGTCTTTCTTCATGTACCTTTCATGTTAGCAGACAACATCCTCCTCATACAACACGACAAGTGGATTAGTACAATCATAAGTGTCATAACCCTTAATCAATGAATGTCTTCTATCATTCACATGCATTCATACTTTTACTAAGGTGATCAGACAAATATAAAATTAATCATGATTGTACTAACCTCAATAATATGAATACAAACATATCATGAACTTAATCATCAGATAAATAAAATAGATTTCAAAACATACCTGCATCTCCTCAAGTCATACCTGTCGAGATTGCTTGTAGTCTTTTCTATAAGTGTAAAACCCTAATCATCCAAGGTAGATCAATTGTAAACATCTTATATAGGTTCATGGTGCTAGGATGATAGAATATCAGTGCCATTTAAACCTCCTTCATTGCTGCCCTATGAGTCTCCCAACCTTGTTAGGGTTTCTTCTTACTTGGAAACCCTAATTTTCAATCTCCTTCCTCCCATAACATTTTGTTGGAAGATTAATATCTATGATGAATGGATTCCAAATCCATTTTCAAAGTTTCCAATGTTGCATCAGGTGTCTCCAACATTGTATTAGGTCCTTCCATACCTAAAAAACTGAAAACCCTAAGTGAGAGCTTCTTCCTCCTCTTCTTTGATTTCCTCCGTTGAGCTATTTCAGATGTTCCTTATTGTTTCTGGTGTATCTCTAAAATTTAGGATCCTCAGGGTCTAAACCTTCTGCCTATGGTAGCCTGACCTGTCATCTTTCCAACCCCACGGATTTTAGCTTCATTGGATTCTCCATGAGAGATATATGCTAAGTTTCCCAACATGACCTGTTTATGGGATGAAACATCATAGCGAACTTGTACGGCGTGCCACGTGTCACTGTTTCAACTTTGGCCTCTGATACTCGGACCTGTGAAACTACAATCTGTGCCCTAACTGTCACTTTTTACGGAATTCCATTTGGAGCTTCCTAGCCCGAGATATGACCTTTTTCCCTAGGTCACCTGTTTATGGGATGAAACAACATAGCGGACTTGTACGGAGTGCCACGTGTCACTGTTTCAACTTCGGCCTTTGATACTCGGAACTGTGAAACTACAGTCCGTGCCCTGTCACTTTTTACAAAATTCCATTTGGAGCTTCCTAGCCCGAGATATGACCATTTTTTCCTAGGTCACCTATTTAGGGATGCATTCTGGAAGAGGCAGAAACCCTAACTTGTACGAATCATATCTCACAAAGTACAATGAATCTGAGGCTGAAACTTGGACACAAAGTACAGGAACATGTCATCTTCGGCTTGTCCAAGTTTTAGATTTTGAACCTTCGCCAAAAGTAATTGAATGATTAGTAAAACTAGGATGACTGATGAGTTCCTCCGAAGGAGTAACTTCAATAGACTTGTTGACCAAAGGCTCATCCTCAGAAATTTCCTCTGGATCAGGACTAGGGCTACCTAAAAAGAAATTTGAAAACTTATGGTTTGTAGAATGATTAAAGATTCGACTTTCGATTGACTCAAAAGTAGAAGACTTATCCTCAAAAGAAATTGGGTAGGATGGGTCATCTACGGATGTTGACAAATCACTTGATATTTAATTGTTAAATGATTCAACAATAGGATCGGAAAGGGGAGAGTTTTGATCTTGGATTTGATTTGAAAGATACATATCATTGAATTCACTTCCCCATTCTTCTAAGAATTTATTTTCTAACATGTCATATCCGAAAATGCTATTGGGTTTCAAATTCGAAAGCCAGACCCCAGCTCTTTCTTTGAAAGATGAAGCCAATAGTTTCATACACACATCCTCGTGGGTTATGGATAGCTCGTTAAGAACTTCCCAAAAGCTTTCAAGGTGCCTTTTAGCAGAAATTTCACAACTTCCATCGAAAATATGCAACCTTTCATAGGCTTGATGAGGAATATGATGAGGATACCCAACAATTTTTGAGAAGTCAAAAACTTTTAAACGACCGAAAGTTCTAAGCCGCTCAGAAGCAGCCATGGACGACAATTTCTTTTATTATTATTATTATTATTTTTTAATATTTTTAATATATATATATATATATATATATATATATATATTTTTTTTTTTAAATTCAAGAACCTGAAAACAAAATGATGCACCCGTGGGTTCTAGATAATGATAGGATCGATCACCAGTGGAGTTGCTTATGGGGAGTCGCCAGGTGAACCACACAGGTAATTCACCGAAATGAAAAGTATTGTAAGGATGCAAATGAGCTTGCTCCTCGGCGGAGTCACGATTCAGAGTCGCCAGGTAGACTTTAAAATTCTTCTACCAAGATATATGTCGTTTAAAATGCAGGGAGAGAGTATGTGAACAATATGTCGAACCTAGGTAGGCTTCTGCCCTCCCTGGCAACGGCGCCAAAATGTTGGCAAAGAGAACGGGAGTAGGGCTTGAAAACAATATGTTGGACCAGGGTAGGCCTCTACCTTCCCCGACAACGACGCCAAAATGTTATCACCAAACTTGTAGGTAGCCCTAGAGATGGATCCAAGATGGATGGCAGAAGGGATGGGCAACCAAAGAGGTGCAACCAAGATGGCCTCGACTTCCAATGGATGGTTGTCACGCCAATCGAGGCAATCTTCACTTTATGTTATCTAGCCCAAGACAACAAAGGGGGAGACCCAGATCTACTCCCGACAGGAGAGATCAAACCAAAACACCAGATCAAGTCAAGTATAGTTGAAGTACGTAAGGTGTATGGTGAACCCTAGATGTATGGAAGAAGTCACAAGATGAATAATAGTTTGGGTCAAGGGGTTTAAACAGTGTAGCTTTGGTCCATTATGGGTGGAAGAGTGACTTATGATGTTTGAAATAAGATCCAGGATTAGGGTACTAGTCAATTATGAGAGAATCCACTGCCTTGGGAACCGTGCCCAATGCAAGGTAGTTAAGGACTTGAATTGGGGCTAACTAGTACCAGAGATGAGCTTGATTGAATGATATGACAATGTCAAGAGGTTCAAGCAAACAAAACAAGGATCTAACCACATGCAAACTCAACAGTCCAAGAAAGTTGAATTAGCTTGGAGAAAGATCAGTGCCTTGGGAAGTGGGCCAAATGGAGTTGGATGTCCACCAAATTGTAGATCAAGAATGTTGAGGTGTTGAGGTAGGTGGATCTTGAAAATTAGGCTCATCCAATGGCTAGATCTCAGTAGATCTGAGATTGAAGTATGCCACAAAGTGACCCAAGTGGGGCACAACCCTCAAAATGAGGAATGGAGCCCACAAGGTCAAAATCACTGAAGTGACACACTAGGGGTAGGTTATTAAATGTATAGATGAAGGATCAAGTGGGATCTCACCTTACCCAGTTGCTAGATCCCTGCAAACTCACCTCTCCCAGGAAGTGCGACCTCCCTTGGAGAGGCTTCTTTGCATTGGAAAGTGGGTCAAATGGAGGCCAAATCACACCAAACTACAGATCCAAATTGTCGTGCATATTGTAGAGGTGGGTTTTAAATTTTATACCCTGTTGTCCGCCAATATGCACACTAGCAGCGGAAATCTTTCGAAAGCTGTCTCTTCACTACAAGTGAGAGAGGTGTGGCCTTGGGGGCAAGCAATGAGCCAGATACTGTCACCTGAATCCCAGCTCCTCCGTTTAGGCAAAACTCCTAACGAAGCCAAGGGGGGTAGTCCCTAAAAAAGAGTTGTCTAAGGCTCTTTGTGTATTTAAGTGTTTTTAATGTAGTGATGCGGATGGGTGTTTTTTAGGAGTTTTTTGAGATGAGAGACAATATAATACTCGAATATAAGACAAGATAATGCAATCCACGTTGCAAATACAAGATGAAAGATACACTTGGGCAATAAGTCAATCACTTTTCACGAAATATAGCAGATACTCCAATGTTGATATTTAGGCAAACAAAATATAAGATAAAGGACCAGTGCCTTATGGAGTCAAAAATTAAGTATGAATTGTGAAAACTTGACACAAGTGCTTGAATTGAAAGTTTGTGAAAACGTTGTGCAGCTTATCTTGGTAAATTCAAAGTTTTAATTGTCTTGATTATTAGGGCTAAAACTAAGGATGTTCAAAGAGTGTCCGGAAAGTAGTTTTAAGCAGCTCCTTTAAGAGACCTGTCGGGGCCTGTCTGGAATCACGGCGAGGCGCGCAATGCTAACCAGCCACCATGTCGCAGATTGGGCGGTCCGGCGCCTCCCCTGAGAACTGATTAAAATACTTTATGACAACGCCGGTTCGTTGGTTATGGGGGTGAAAATTTTAATTAGATTTTCGCTTGTAGATTAATAAGTCTTCCACCTTTCTGAGTACTAGCCCAACCGTTTCCGGTTGGCAGAGCATACGGGTGTAGGACAGAAACCAAGGTAAATTAATTAAAGGGTGTATGAGTGGAAAATTTTATTATTAGAAAGCCTTGTTCAACTCTCCGACAGAGAGCGCTCTTGACTTGGTCTTATGACCATAGTTCAAGAGACTTGCTATTTTTAAAATGCCCTCCGATAGAGAGTGCTCTTGACTTGGATTCGGCCAAGTTCAAGAGACTTTGGTTTATTTTAAGAAGCAGATAAATCGTAGTAGCAGTATATCTCAGACTTTAAAACAGATTTAAACAATAAGATGATTGATCAACGAGATACAAATGCTATCAACAACACTACTTGCGAAATAAATGAAACCGAGTAAATCTAGTAAACTACCACACAAGATTTAATCTACTAGGTGGGATTGATCTCCGAACAAGATCAACCGCTGGAACCGCCTGCACTTGAGAACTTCCAGCTAGCTGAAAGCTCTGCCAAGGAAATCGACGGGGAAGGAAGAGTAACCACAAATTATGTGGTCCTGCCCTTGAGACAAAATCTCAAGGATACTACTTCCGGTCGAAGGCTTTGGAAGAGAGACAAGATAATAATAAATGCAAGAAAATAAAACTAACTACCCAAGAATCTCTTTCAGGTCAAAGACTTTACTCGGGAGAGCATGGGGGTAAGTAAATATGGAAGATAACTTTGAATAACTTATTGAAGCAAGAAATAATCTAAGAACATGAAACCATAAATCTAAGCTAAGCCAATCCACAAGACCCAACACCCTTCCCCAAGTGGGGAAGAAGACCCAAAACTGGAGGACCTCTCCACTATAAATTTTATTAATCCTTTACAAGTGCCTCAAGGGAAAATCCTTGAAAGGTCTTTAATGGCTATCTACGAATAACTTATAAAAAAAATTGCAAAAAATTGAAGCCCTTAATGGCTTTTACAAAGGATAAGAAGGATCTAGCTTTGTTCTTTGTCCTCTTGTGTTTTTTAAATGGCTTCTCGTTTTGAAGCCTCTTTGACTTCTACTTCCTGAAAAAACAATCTATAACAAAATAATCGCTCCAATACCCATTAGCATTAACAAATTGATATTATCTATTTGCGAAGTAAAAGATGGAAAAGTGAAGTAGCAGCCAATAATAAACTTTAAAAATGACAACTTTGTACCTACCTAGGACTGTCTAATCAAGAGTTGGCACCCAAATAAACTTCCTAACTGTAGGTGGCAGTCAATACATTGTTTTGGGGCAGTCAAAGTCAAAGTTTGAGTGGTGGTGAAAAGACTTCTAACAGTCAGCCTACTGATGTTTAAGTTGGCACTCAACAGGAAAGGTTCCTATGACAGTCGACTAGATGTGTGATATGGCAGCCCACGAATTGGTGTAATAGTCCCCAAGGTCCTAACAGTCCTCTCAATGCTCAATGGCAGCCAAACAGTCTGTAGGACAGTCAACAAAGTGTTTAAACGGCAGCCAATAGAGGTTTGTAACAGTCCATCAAACTTTAAAAAGGCAGCCAACAAAATAACAAGATTTGTGGTTCAATGGTTTTTGTATGTTGACAAAAAATGAGACTAGATGGTAACTAGGAAAAGATCTATGATAATCACTCTTAACAATGCAACTAACTATCTTAAAACTTGAAACAAATTAAAAAATATTAACTAGCAATGGCATGAGATATAGATATTAATTTTTTGAGAAAAGCCAATTAACTAGTTTAAACAAGTCTACTATCAACTAACTAAACTAACACTTTTTGTTTGTTTTGTTGTGTTTTAAGGCCAAAGAGAGGATGGACAAGAAGGGGAGGAGGAAATAGAATGGGACGAGAGCAAACGAGAGAAAGCTAAAGAGATCTAGGGCAAGAGAGGTAGGACGAAAGGATGGAAAGGGAGAGACTAGAAGACAAAGGTGAATGGGGGAGAGGAAGAACTAGCACAAGGAGAAAAGGGCAAATAGAGAAAGACGAATGGGAATAGGGTAGGAAAACTATGGAGGAGATAGGCCTAGCAAAATCGAGATAAAGGATTCAAGGAGAAAAACTTGAGGTTTGAAGAAGAAAACCTTTGGAATGTAGTAACCAAGTTTGATAAAATATTTGATGGATGGAGTTTAGAACACTTTTCAAGGTCAAGCTTGAACCATTTGATTAACTTTTGGAGAGCCCTGAAATGCCAAACATGTTAGAAAAAATATTGTGAAGGAGAGAGAGATGCATCCAAGCTCAAACTCCTCTTCACTTCTATATATCTGCACAATACATAAAACTCACAAAAGCACTTGATCAAACTTAGTATGTCAAATAAAATGGGACTAGAAGATGCATCAATATTGCCGACTATAATTTGCACTTCTACATCACATGAAATACAACATAAATGAACAACTTGTACCTTCAAATGTTCATCATATGGTCTTAAAAAAGACTTCTAATCAAAAGAATGATCAAATGCAACAAATATGAGCAAATATAATAGCACAATATCACCTTATCATGTGTAGACAATCCTCATGAACAAGTAAAGCACTCCATATAGACCTCCAAAGTCGTTATTTTATTCCAAGATAGCAATTGCTATGATCTAGTACAAATTTGCCAGAGTAATGGTGCACAAAAAATTCCATGAGATAATAGCCCCTAATGGGCCTCTCTTTATAGAAAAACAACTAGAATCCTAAGGTTAAACCCTAGGTCGAATTTGGCAATGGCTAGTAGTTTGAATCCAATCAATCCAAGGCTTGGAGAGGTAGACAAGGCTAAAGTCGAGCTTATGGTAGGTGGAATTGGCATGAGGTGGCAAACTCGACTTTGGGGTAGGTTGAGATTGAAGGCACTACCCAATAAACATTGTACAACAAGGAAAGGCGAGCTAAGGTGAGGATTAACACGAGCTAGGGTAGGAAAGGCGTGAGCTTATGTGGAGGGCGAGCTAGGGAGTGGTAAGCACTAACTCGAGTTTAGGTGAGAGCCAAGCCCACTTGTTATTGCAATTAACCAATCTCTAAACTACAACAAGGATTTAACACGAGTTCAAAGGAGATTGACGTGAGCTAGGTAGGATATGCAAGTGGGTTGAGGTGGAGACACATGGAGATTGGTAGGTGTAACTCGAATCACATGAAGGGAGCCAAGCTTAGGATAAGGTGAATCAATAGGGCGCCTACCTCAAGCTTTAAATGCAAGCCACCAACCCAACCATGAATTGACACATCAACAAATCGATTTTCTCATGAAGGAGGGCGAATTGCCTTGAAAGGATAATGATTTGGTGACTGGATGGATGACTGGATGGGCTTGGAGTTGATTGGAATCTTCCTAAATGCTCATTGCCATGTCATTTACCCCTTTATTTTAATCAAATTGATTAATTTTGGAGAGATTTGGATTATCTCCAAAATAATCAATTTTATTATTTTAATTAATAATTTCTCTGTAAATGACTTTTTAGAGAAAATATTAATTACGGGGCTGAATTGACATCCGAAAGTTGGGTTTAGCTGCTCCATGGGTCATGTGTGATTTTTGGCTTATGAAACGAGCCATCAAACACTAAGTTCGAACCCCGGATGACTGACATAATTACAGACCCAAATTTCTCTATTTAAACTATAGAGAAATTTAATTAAAATTTAAAAAATAATTAAAAATTAAAAACCCCAATTTCGACGCGTCCGGTAAAATTTTTTCTGGGGGTCCTAGAGACCTAGGACATGACCAAAACCTATTCTAATAGTGTCTAGTAGGTTTATACATTATAGTTGGACCCTAATAACCCCCCATGGCCAAAATCTCCAAAATCGGGCATTCTAGCTTTGGAGGAAGCGGGAGAAAAACCAAGAGATTATATTTCGCCTGAAGCAAAGTATAATCTGATGGTGAAAAAACTCCCTGGAATACCTTAGTTGTTTAATCCAGTCATGGGGAACCAAGCCACTCAGACCCTACTAGCACACTTTGATACAAACCCCCATGGGGCCATGGTCATGTCGACTCAAAAACAAAACTGGCTAGCCAAAGCTGGCTAAACCCAAAAATATGAAACCCAGATACTCTGGAAGTGAACACTGATGTGTTCCAACACTGGCGGCTCAATAAGGTTTCAACTATTTGTACAAATCAGTTGATAACATCTGGCTCCAACTGTGGGACGGACACTTGCTTGACCTAGGAGTCAAAGAAGGTGTTCGAGAATCCCAGAATATCAATTTCCTGCACAGAAAGAGAAGTGTCTTAGTTCCCATGTACATGATAAATAATGCCAAAATGAAATATCAACTATGAAACTATTTCTTGCTTTTTCTTTTCAAATTTACAGTACAAAAATGGAAATCTTTTCTTTTTCAGCATGTATATGAACTATAGTACAAAAAATACACTATGATACAGAAATAATGATACATAAAGTATAAAGATAAGAGTTTAGGGAAGTCCTGAGATGACCCCTTGGTCATCTTGTATGTTGTTCCGGTAAAAGGGCTTCAAATGTTGCCCATTTATAGGAAGAGGCAGTATTTCTCCTTCCATAGTGTTGAGGCCGAAAGAATTATCTCCAACTTGGCAGCATATAATAAAAGGACCCTTCCAAAGGCTGTCGAATTTTCCATGCTTCCCAGGTTTCTCCCTTCTTTTGTCCCATAATAGAACAGTGTCCCCTTCTTGAAAGGCTCTTGGCTTGGCTGACCTATCAAATGTGGCTTTCATACTCTCCTTTTGTCTTAACATTTTGTCCAAGGAATTTCTTCTGTTTTCATCAAGCTCGATGATTTGGTTGGCCCTATCTTCCAACTCCAACTTCTCAGAGTCATAATCAGTTAGCATTCTGAAGATGGGGATCTGCATGCTAAGAGGTAATGTTGCTGTGATGCCATAAACAAGTTCAAAGGGGGACTTTCCAGTGGAGTTTTTCTTTGTAATTCTGTCCGCCCAAAGGGCATATTTGATCTTGCTATCCCAGGATCTTTTGTTATCACCAACAGTTTTCTTAAGGATAGTCATCAGGTTCTTGTTTGAGGATTCAGCAAGGCCATTACCTTGTTGATAATAGTCGGAAGAGTGAGATAAAATAATGCCATATTTGAAACAGAAATCATTCATTTCTGTTGAACTGAAAGCCTTGGCATTATTGGTGGTTATCTTCAAAGGGGTACCAAATCTAGTGATGATTTTATCTTCAATAAAATTCATAACAACCTTCTCAGTAGCTGTCTTGGTAGGAATAGCCTCAACCCACTTGGTGAAGTAATCAGTTGCTGTTAGAATCCAGCAAAATCCATTGCTAGAGTTATCTTTAAATTTACCAATAAAGTCAAGGCCCCATTGCTGGAAGGGGGCAATGACAACAACCGAGTTGAGGGGTAATGCGGTCAATTTAGGCTTTCCTGTGAATAGTTGACATTCCTGACAAAACTTGACATGTTTGTACACGTCGGCAAATATGGTTGGCCAATAATATCCGGCTCTAAGGATTTTGTGGGCAGTTGTATTCGCTGCATAGTGTCCTCCACAAAATCCTGAGTGTAGGTCAATCAAGATCTTTTTAGAATCTTGCTCATGGACACATCTAAGGATAACCCCATCAGGGCTTCTCCAACCCAAACCTTCTTGAGTAAGGCAATATCTAGCAGCTTTCAGTCTTAGTGCCCTTCGCTTGTGTCCTTTAAGGTGGTCAGGGCAAGTCATATGTAAGAGGAAATATATAACATCAGAATACCAATGGATATCTAACTCTCGCAAGGCAGGTGTCATACGTGGACAATCAGGTTGATCTGTACAGTTTATGTCGATGGCTTCCTCATTTTTCTGGGTTAACATTTTGGCTAGGCCCTGTCCCTTGATAAGTTTGGTAGGTTTTATTTCCAAGTCATATTCCTGGATCTTGGAGACCCATGTGCCTATTGTTCCTAAGCAATCCTGTTGGGATAGGATGTCTTTTACTGCAACATGGGGGACATAACCTATAACTTTATTGTAGCCAATGTATGTTCTGAAATGTTTCAAGGATTTGACCAAAGCATAAGCCTATTTTTCCATTATAGTGTACTTTAATTCTGAATTTTGTAAATCCCTGCTCATGAATGCAATTGGTTGCTCGAACCCTTCGAAGTTCTTTTGGAGCAAAACCCCAGCTATAGTATCCTCAGAAGCAAAAGAGAAGATCATGAAATCTTTGGTATAATCCGGACTAACCAACACAGGTGACCTAGTAATAGCATCTTTAATAATGTTGAAGGCTTCTTTCCCATCATCAGTCCACGCAAACTTAGCATCCTTTTTAAGTAACTGCTGCATGGGTTTCATCAACTCAGCAAGGTTTGGAATAAATCTTCTGATAAAGTTTATGTGACCATTGAAAGATTGAAGGCCCTTCACATTTTTGGGGAGAGGTATCTTCTTGATGGCTTCTACTCTTTCAGGGTCAATCTTGACCCCGTCCTTGTTTATAATATGCCCTAAGAGTTTTCCCTCTTCGATGCCTAATACAGACTTTGCCGGATTTAGGGAGATACCATATTCTCTGCATCGTTCAAAAACTTTTCTTAAGTGATCAACATGGCTGGATCTTTCCTTTGAAAAGACAGTTAAATCATCTTGGTATATCTCGATGATTTTTCCTATTAATTCCTTGAAAGCATAATCCATGGCCCTTTGGAAAGTAGCTCCTGCATTTGTAAGGCCAAAGGGCATTCTCAGATATTCGAAGGTTCCCCAAGGGGTTGTAAAAGCAGTTTTATGTTTATCTTCTTTTTTGATAACAACTTGGTTGTATCCTGAAAATCCATCAAGCATGGACATCATGTTAGATCCAGTGACCCGTTGGAGGAGGGTCTCCATGTTGGGAAGTGGATAATTGTCTTTCTGGCATGCCATGTTAAGGTTCCTGAAATCAATGCATATTCTGATACTTCCATTCTTCTTTCTTACGACAACTAAGTTGGAGCACCATGAAGTGTGTCGGGTGGGTGCTATAATGCCTGCTGCTAACATCTTTTCTAGCTCTCTTTTGATAATGGGGGCCAACTTAGGATTTATTTGCCTTAGTTTTTGGCGAAAAGGCTTGGCATTTTGCATTTCCAGTTTAAGGGGGATGGTATGTTGGAACACATCTTCCCTATAGGCCTTCAACTCGTCATAAGTAAAGGCAAATATATCTCTAAACTCTCTGACAAGGTTTATTAGTGCATTTCTTTCTTTTTCTGATGTTCCTTTTTCGATTTTTATGATTTTTGGATTTGTTTCCGTTCCAATGTTAACCTCAATGTAATCTCCTGGCTTCATCTGGTCAATGTTGTTTTTCTTCCCGTCATGTCTATCAAAGATGTTCTCTAACTTAGTGAAACCACGTGAAATTGGGTTCATGGGTTGGCTTCCATCTTTATACTGCTTGCCTTCTTCCTGTTCATTAATGTTGAAATTGGCAAACTCATCTAAGTTGTTTATGAATCTCAGAATCTGTTCATCATCTTTGAAAACCTGCCAATGGTTCATATTGTCCGGGATAGATGGCCTATAATTAATCTCGAGGGTACAATCTCCTTTCAACATTTCTTCTGATGGCTGGAGGGTAGATGCTGCAACAGCTAACCTATCTTCCATACTGTTCTCTTCCCTATGGACTACTTGTATGTTTAGAGCATCAAAGTATTCCATGGTGTCCCATACTGCATTCCTATATCTCTTAAGCCTTTTGCAATGGCATGCAAAGTTACCCTTGATCTGTTGTACCACTAAATCAGAATCTCCCTTGATACTAAGCATTTTGATCTTCATTTCTTTAGCAATTTCTATGCCTAGTAAGAGTGCTTCATACTCCGCAACATTGTTGGTGGCTTCAAACTCAAGTCTAAATGCAAAATTGAAGATTTTACCCTCAGGTGACATTAAGACTATACCGGCACCCTTGCCAGCTTTAGAAAAAGCTCCATCAAATTCCATTTTCCATAGCCCATCAATTTTCTTGTCTTTCATTTCCCTATGAACCGGATCTAAGAAAGTGGAATTGATCTGGTGGGTTCCCATGTCATCTGAATTGTAAATATACTCATTTGAAGGTTTGTGGGGATTTTCAACGTGGTACCTCCTTTCCTTTTCTGAATGTAGTTTAACCTGAGTGTCTTCTGAAGCAGGAACAGTTGCGTAGGATAGATCTAACTGTAATGAACCACCCAAAGAAGCACCCCACTTTCTAGATAAAATCATACCCCACTTATCAGGCACATCTATGACTAGGATGTCCATGGTGACATGGATGTCTGGGTACTTGGCTAATCTGACGGTTTGATTCTGAATCATCCCCTCAACTTCGACAGGTCTAGAGTCCATGGCACAAACATTTCCATATGGTCTGGTGGTCTTTAAATTCAGTTGCTGCATGACTTTCTTGGTCATAAGGCTGGCACCAAATCCTGAGTCCAACATACAGTTATGTAGAAGAAGGTCACCTATCATCAATGATATGTAGAAAGGTGGGTGAGCTTCTTTTCTTGTTTCCCTGGTATGTAGGACTATAGGGGGATCTCCAGAATCATTCATACAACTTGTTGAAGGTTGCTCTTTAGTTTCTACGAAAGTTACCTTTTTAGGGGTAGGGTAATTTGCAGGTGGAGGTTGCTTTTCAGATGCAATGGGATGAGGAACAGCAAGGGGCTTTTCAGAATTTATAGGTTTAGGAGTATGGGGGGGAGTTTTATTAGCATGAGGCTCTAACAGTTTTAACAGTTTCTCTCTCTGACCAGGAAGTTTGCATTGTTGATTTTGCTTGCCAAAATGATGCCCTAGCCCACAAGTGCAACCTCCTGTACCTGTCAAACCAAGGAAAGCGATTCAATCAGTGAGATCAAGTATGGAGGAAATACAAGTAAAATGCGATGATAACATGAAATAGAAGGTCCTGGGATAGTAATACTCCCTGTTACCAACAAAGAGATCCAAAGAAGAAGTAGGGAGGGTCCTCCCCTACCAATACGTCCTGAAACCAAATCGACCTCCACCTGTAGATGCAAAAACGTGGTACAAAAATATAGCAACACAAAATCTCCGAGAACCCAGTGCAAAGGAAGAGTCAACGAACGAACTCCAAAAGCATTCACCACAACACAATAGATAGATGCAATAATAATTCTCTATTCCAATAATCCAGAGCCAAGAGTCCCCTTTACAATGAGAAACTCTCTCCTTTAACTAGAATGGAGAGAGGCCACAATCCTAACCACTTTTTGAATGAGTGGCTAAGATTAAAAGATCAAAAGATCTAATCAATGGTTGAGATGAGCTCAACAATACAATACATGGATCAATAATAAAATAATACAATATGTGGACAAACTCACCCTAGAAGAGGGGATCCCACCAAATCATGATGATAAAATAATAGATCTAGCTTATGGTGGGTCCAAGGGGTAATTTTAGACACCCTTGGTCAATCCCCATAGCACAATATCAATAAAATAATCATCAAAGTACCAAATTGTGCCTCTATGGACAAATCGTGAGCCTTGGGAGGCTCCAAAAATCATTAGAAAGTGCCATAAGTGATGGATGTGGGTCCCGATGAAGTTGAAACTGCTAGAGAAGGTGTGGAAGACATTCCACTAATCATCCCATGCCATAACATTGCCTCAATAGCCCAAATCGAATTCCTCTGTAGCCATTCCTACCATTTCTGAATTGCCTCGAGAAACGTGAAACTGCCCAAACTGCCTCTTGGAGAGCCTGCGCTGTCAAGGTGAGCTCACCAATGAGTCTGGGAGGGGGGTAATATGGTAATAACAAGTGGCTGGACCACCCCCTCCATGCATAGTGCCCTAGGTGAACTAAGTAAATCTCATCATTGCTCTGACAGGGCCTCCGACAGACCAAAACTGCACTAGGATAGCCAACTGAGGCTCAATCATCACTGTAACTTCCCGGACCTGAAAACAAACTGTCTCATTAGACTTAGAAGGTCCATATCCATCTAGGATGTGTACTCATACACCATATAAACCTCTGCATGGTCCAAAATAAATACTCATCATATCCGGTAGACCAAATAATAATAATCTATAAAAGTGTTGAAAAGCACAAATAATCATCATAAGCCTGAAACCACTGCATAAGCCCACCAAGGTGACCTGTACTAGACCATGTATCATCTATCCGTAATATCTGAGTTGTGTCATCTCATGTCCTGTGGTTGACTTTTGATCAAACTGAGGTTTGACCAAGTCAACAAGACCAAAATATAACTCAAACTGTCATCAAGCTGCTGCAAGGTGTCCAAGGTTAAAACATGCTTTACAATCCATTTAATTAGCAATTATAACAAGAAGTAATCATTACTGGCGATCTAAATCCAAATCTAATAAGTCATAATTATCATTTATTACTTAGACGAGACTTTCAAGGTCATACTCACTTCATAGTTGTGATCAATTTGCTAGTGAAGGGTGAAGGATAAGGAATACATGGCTAGGTCAAAGGATGACTTACTGACTTAACACTGTGACACTTTGGAAATGGAAACAGGAATACACACCATAGCATATAGTGGACAAGCAACACAAGGAATGGTGGTGTCTCACAAATGGATAAGTTGTTCAAAGAGTGTTTATTCACCTTACACAGATGCGCACAATCCATAATACAAATGAGGCCAGCAATCTTTTTGATATAGCATTTAAGTTCCATTGCTTTTTGGGCCTAGAGTTTCCATAGCCTTTGATCTATGTGTGTTTACAAACACATTGCATAGATTTACATTTATTTAGGCTTCTTGCTGCAGGTGTGTTTTTAAGGCATTTGTTTACCTGAGCACTTCTAGGTGTGTCACAAACAGCTTGTTTACCTAGGTATTTTACATTTCACAAAAGATATAACATTTGATATTTCATAGCCATTTTCATTTGGCTTTCCTTTCATTCATGTGTGTCTAGAAACACATTGCATGAATGGGCTTTTCATACAAGATATGGCATTTCATTTCCATACTTTGCATTAATGGCAGCACTTAAAGTTTCAGGTTTAGCCAACAACATCTTTAGTGACTAGGAGGACCCCTCTAGGAAATCCAACTCACCATAGGTAAGTTTTGTCACCAACTCAGAGCCGAGACACAATAAACAGGGAAGCTCATCCAATATAGAGGCTACAGTGGGGAAAGGTCCTCCATGCCACTGGTCAAGTAGTAAGTCAAGGTAATGAACAAACTGGGTGAGTCATGGATGGATGAAGACAATGAATAATGAAACCAACACTAGCAAGCCAAAGTATGGTGGGAATGATCACCTCTATTCTCCCTAGGGAGGGTAAAACCAATGAGTATAGGCCAAGAACTTCTAATTCTGAGTAGGGACAAATATGATATATATGTATAAGTACGACCAGGTCCATATATCTATATGATCGCCATATCACGATACTAAATGCTAAGACATGCTAAGAGAATGGAAATAAAAGCAATATAACCACAACACCATAATATACCTGTTGAGTCATATACCTGAAAGATCATCATCTGAACCATCATCTGTCCTCTGAAACTGTTGCTGTAACTCTGGGCATTACTGACTGCTCCGTACAAATGGCTAAATAGCTACATCAGTCATCTTTCTGAGTGTCCTGAGACTTAGTCATGGCATGGGGAACACAACTGCTGTCCAAACTCTGATAGTGATCCATAGTATATGCTCATCTCAGCATCTCCATGCAAGGGAACTGGCTGAATAGTGTATTGGAATCAGAAAAATAATGTATGGTAGCCCGGCTACTATATATGTGATAACAAAACTATTCCATAATTAAAAGATGTCACGGTCTTAACTTGAACAGTATAATTATTTAATAGTGTTTCTAACAAATAAAATCTGGCATTATCTGGCCTAAGGACCCATGTCTTGTGTGTTTAAACCAAAAAGAGACATCACTCCTATTAGCCTGGTCGATGGCCTCTAGACTCGAAAATAGCATATTACATAAACATAAAGACATATTTGCAAAGTTTGGTGGAGTTCGAGCCCCTATCACTCTGGCCTGTGGCCTCTAGACTCAGAAATAACATGACATAAGCATAAAGACATATTTGTAAAGTTTGGTGGAGATCGAACCTCCACACCCTATTCCTTTGTGTCTTTCTTCTATTATATTATCTTATATAAGACATCGTGTTCAACATGTTGAGTGTATTACGATAGAGCTCAACTCCATGACCACTCATGCAAAAAATGGGCCCTTACATGAGTGCAAGACTCTTGGCAAACTTTACCATAGAGGTTACACTTAAATTCATATGTTCCTCCCCTGGCATGACCTCCAATTTGGTAAATATGCTTCCAAAGAGCATAATAACTTTAAAAAACAAGGGTTTAGCACCTTGGATAGAACTTTGACATAAAGAGGTAGCCATTTCAGTGCTGTAAATCATTGAAAAGTAGTTGTATACTGCTGCTGCACTCAGAAACTTGTTGGCTGCACTAACAAACTTACTAGTTGCATTCACAAACTCCAAAATTACAACTACACTCCTCAATGCACTCTCAAACTCAACTGAGAAAGAAATGGTGGGAAATGTTTCTCAACCATACCTGGAACAAGGGATATGAAAGGATGACATTTCTCACCATATCCCATATGTTTTCAGGATGTTTACTATGTCAAAAATGTTTCTGAGCAAGATGCTCCACCTGTTAAATTTCATACATTCATAGCATAAAACATAAATGCATAACCAAGATCACTAGAAGCAAGACAAAGCACAAAACAACGACACGGAGTTTGACCTAGGAAACCCAAATGGGAGAAAACCCAGCAACCTTCGCAGAGAGATGATAATTTCGAGATCAGAGTGCAAATAAGAAAAGGGAAAGAATGTGACAGTGTCTTTCACAAGTAGATGCCCCAAATAAGCTTCCTCCTTCAAGTGATGCGCACTTGCTAAGTGTGAGAATGAGCTAATGAGGTGCCGCCTCCTATTTATACAAGTGCAAAAACCAGAAATTCCCTAACTGGGCCGACTTCACCTGGGGGCAATAAATAATTTATTTTTAATAATTTTCTTTTGTTTATTTGCACCCCAAGGTTTACATTTACTCTTTCATGTGATTACATAAATAATTACATCCAGTTCATCTCCCTTAGGAGGTACAAACAAGTACAATGAAGGTACAATAAAATATAATGAATAATATCTTCCGAAGTTATACAAAATCCAACACCACCTAACATGGCATTTCATGCAACATAGTTTTTAAGGTATGTGACCATTGCACTGATGCAAGGTGGTAGCTATCCTTGCATAGGAACATGTAATTGGTGTTCCCATTATATATTTTTTCCAACTTGTGAATATGATCATCGGGTTGGTGGTAATTGCATTATTTTTAAAATCTAGGATCATTTGTATTTGAGAGCAAGTAGAATAAACCACATAAATGTGCAAAGATCAGAGTAATACAAAGAACGGAGTCTGAGTAGAGTTGGTGCTAAGATGAAGTAGCTCGAGACACAATCAAATTGAAGATCAAAGGCATTGCTTCATTTATAAGGTTCTTTGTGAATACGTTAGGTATTTTGTGAAAAAATCTGTCCAAACTAGGGGCAGCGATACAAAAACTCAGCAGGTCCTAGAGTTATTTAGGTAAAGGAATGTATTATAATGGGCTTGGAAAGACAGTCTCTCAATTCAAAGAATCTTTGTGAACATTCACGGAGCATTGAAAGTAAGTTGAACTATCTAGTGAATGAGCTCAAAAATCTAAATACCAACTCCTTCGCCAACACCTGGGAAGGTGGAGGAAAAAAGAATTTGATAGATCTCCATGAGACTCACCTGAAAGGGAAAACTGATGTTTCAGTTTTATTAGTTCATGTTGACTGCCACTAGTTTCTGTTTAACTCCGTTTTTAAGTCAGTCTAGCTATTTTGTAATGGTTTGTAGTTAAACTTTGTGCCTAGAAGGCTACAATGTATATTTCCATGAGAATCCTCTTGTGAACATCCACAGAGCATTGAAAGTAAGTGAACTATCTAGTGAATGAGCTCAAAAATCTAAATACCAACTCCTTCGCCAACACCTGGGAAGGTGGAGGAAAAAAGAATTTGATAGATCTCCATGAGACTCACCTGAAAGGGAAAACTTATGTTTCAGTTTTATTAGTTCATGTTGACTGCCACTAGTTTCTGTTTAACTTTGTTTTCAAGTCAGTCTAGCTATTTTGTAATGGTTTGTAGTTGAACTTTGTGCCTAGAAGGCTAAAATGTATATTTCCAAGAGAATCCTCTAGTGATAAGCCCTAGAAAGTCTCATAGACTTGTTTGGAAAACACTGGATTGTTTGAAAAAAATGCCGGTTCAATTAGGCTCCAAACTCTCTCTCTCTCTCTCCACAGTCCAACATCTCTTTGTATCACTATACGTTTTGTATAACCATTTACTTACCTCTGGTAAAAGTCGTTGGTTGTTTAAAGTATAATCAAAGTTTAAATTTTCAATTCATAATAATAATAGTTTTGTTCTCAAATTTTCAATTCATAATAATAATAGTTTTCCTATTCAATTTTACTCGGTAATTTTGTACAAAAGTATGGAGCCGATCTCGAGTCTTTATAGATCTATGTAAGTTAGCTGAGTCTAGCTCATTTCTTTATAGATCTATGTAAGGTAGTTGTCTAGTGTAATTTCTAATAAAATTTTATAGATCTAAGTTAGTTTTCTATTATAATTCCTAATAAATTTGAGAATAAGGTAGTTGCATCATTTACTTATTGATATTGCTTCCCAGTTTTAGCTTGAAAGTGTTGGCGTAAAGGAAAAACATGATGTTAAATATTCATAAAGTATAGAAAACATAATCTTCATCACCCTGTTGTTTATTTGGATGAGAACTTCATGAATGATGATGCCCAAGACAACTAACCTGCATCTCAAGTCTATCCTCCATACATGTATCCAACCATTTTCTCCAGATGCAATGATAGATTGTGGTGCAGAAACCAATATACAAATACATACTCTCCATAGAAGACAACTGTGCTAACACTGAAACATGCCCATTTTTTATTGAAACCAATTTAACACCATGCCCATATTTTACTGAAACCAATTTAACACCATGCCCTTCACACTGACCTAGTGAAATAAATTGTGAGTGTAGACAATTCACTCTTGGATCTCTACGTTTCGAAATGAAAGTCAAACAACGAAAACATAAATATAAATATTGTCAATTTCAGGTATTGTATAACAAGAGAAATAGGATTGTATACCATCACCCGAAAAAGTAGGAAGAGCCAATATAAGATAGTAACTAGTTATCTCATCTCAGATCTTGAATTCTGATGCATTCAAGTAGAACAAGATTATGCCCATTTGTTGTGAGCTATATTCCATATTTATCAATTACAGACTGTGATACAAATGGTAAATTTACAAATTACATAAAAGTGATGGAAAGCAGAGAAGCTTGTGTACAGTTTTAAAAAATGCCAAGTATTATCCTGAGTTATTTTGAAAGCATTGCTCAATAGTTAATTTTGGTAAACACTATGAATCTTTTGGTAGTCCGAAGCTTAGTGGAAAGGCTGGAACTGTGCACCATGGCTTGTCCACGGTAAAAGAAAGTCATGCCCAGTTATGTACAGTGCTAATTGGTTTACCTGCTGCATTTTTTTGCTTGAGTTTGCTTGTTCTGTTTTTATTCCCCTGTTCAAGAAGTTTCTTATTCTATCACACGCCCTTCATGTGCTTCAGATCTGTTCTAACTGTGATGTGCATAGGCTTCATAAACAACCTGAAACGTTTGATTCCCATTTTAACTACAATTATCTCCCTATGAGAAGAAGGATTCTTCAGTTCTTCTCCTTTGAAACCACGAGAGGCATACATGCATACCTCCTCCCGAGTCCCTGTGACTATGCCTTTGCAACAATACAGCCCAAATGTGACAGTGTCAAGTTGTATCATCAATTTACTAATTCTAACAAGCACCACTCCTTACAAATTTTGATATGGGCCAGAGATGGAGAAAGGTAGTAAGACCCAATACACTTTCAGTTTTCAACAGTGGGCAAACACTGACTTGGCTAAAAAATACATGGAAATTGTATTCTGAAATCTAGATTATTGTACAAGGGAGGAGCTCCCTTAAGTAGAGGATAATTTTGTTTGAGTGGCAAGTTCAGTCACCTGACACGAGGACACAAGACACGAGTGTCCCCAAAATACGAGTGTCCCCACGGGACACGGTGACCCTTGGAATCAGGACATGTAGGACACGTTTTATATACATATATATATATTTTTTAAATATATTAAAATTTAAAAATATAGACATATAGATCCAATAAAATTTAGAAACTATAACATTTACAATTACAAATATTCAATAGAAATTACATTTACAATTACAAATATTCAATAGAAATTAGATCATTCACAAATCACAACACATTTGTCATTCACAATCACAAATCATAATGAGACACATAGATGCATGTCGGAGACTCGGAACCATATTTCTTATTAAGTCATCAAAATCAAAATGTATTACATAGATGTCAGAATGCCACTGGGCACTGGCAAATGCCAAATAGACTAATAGTCTAATAGTAAATACAAAAAAGGGGTGGATCAAGATGGAAGAATCCCATCTATCATTGACTCAATAGTCCTCCTCCATGCCTGAATCAACAAACTCATCATTTCCTTGATCCTCCTCCTCCTCCTCCTCTCTGCCAATCTGACTAACTCCATCTGCTGGTGTGGAAGATGACCCTTCCATACGATCACCCTCATCAAAAGTGGCCAGCTCTAGCACTAGATCATTAAGATCTATGTTGGCTAATGCCAACTCAGTACTACTGTCCAAACCCATCTCATCAGGAAAGACAATCCAGATCTTTGTCTTTCCCTTCGCCCACTCCTCCCTCTTCCTGTAAATAAGACAAAGGTTGGAGTACACATACACCATCGTCTTTGCCCTGGACTGCTCAAGCCTGCTCTTCTTCACACTGTACAAGTTCCCATATGTGCTCCAATTCCTCTCACAACAAGAGGATGAACTTGAGAGATGACCCTCAAGGCTATCTTCTGTAGAAGAGGGTATGTTGCCCCATGAGTTGTCCACCAAACAAGGGGTTTCTTAACCCCCATGTCTCTAACCACCTCATATCCTCCAAATCTCCCAGTGCCATTGGAAAACTCATAAAATCCCTCCTCCATCGCCTCAAAGTGGTCTCTATCCTGAAGTAGCCGTCTAAATGCTGTCTTCCTCCCCTCTGAGATCTCTCCATCCATGTGAGGAGGGACTCTGGATGAGGGCCCCGACCCACCACTGAGCCAATCCTGAGCGTAGAACCTGGGGTTCAATGAGTGGGCCAAGCAATGCAAAGGTGTGCAATTCTTATCCCACCTGGAGATAAGAATGCCCTGTATGATGGACCATAAGTTCTCTGCCGATGTCTCATACTCAACACACTCATTCTCCATAACAATGGTCCTCATGGACTCAATCATGGAATCCCACCCCTCATAAACATCTGCTAGGATGGGCTGGTCCGTGTCTGCAAACCGCAACAAAGAAATGCTTAGCTCCATGATCTTGATGCTAAGGACTACCCTATCCCACCAACCATCATCTAACACCTTGTTCTTCACCTTTTGTGAAGCAATCTGATTTGACTTTCTCCAAAAAGCCCAAAACTATGAAATCACCATGGACCCAAGAGCGGTTTTGACCTCTCTCAACCTCTTGAGCATGATGAATGAGGAAGCAAACCGAGTATCTGCAACCTTCAACAATGAAAGATGTGTGTACTCTTTGTGGATTGTGAGGGCATTGGTGTGGTTTTGTACAAAGTTACGGATACGGCGTGCATCCTCGATAAGTTTGCCAATCCATGGCACATCTGAAGCAATAGATTTCAGTGCTAAATTCAAAGAATGGACAATGCAAGGTGTCCAAAATACCTGTAAGATCATTAAAAGAAAGTATAAATGAGTCATTGAGTCTAGACTCCTAGACTCTACAAGACTACAACTAAGTTACTAACAACTCAAAATTTCAAATAAATGAGTAAATTAACAATCACATACCTGTGGATATTTTGCTTCCACAATCATGCCAGTAGCCTTGCAAACAGGTGCATTGTCCGTGATGATTTGTACACAAGAATCAACACCTACTTCTTCAATGGTTTTGATGAACAAATCACCCATATATTGTGCATCCTTGTATTTCCCAAGAGCATCCACCGCTTTCAAGAACACCGGTCCATTTGTGGAAGACACCATGAAATTGATGAGTGGATGGCGTGCTGGATCCATCCATCCATCCGAAACAATACTAACACCACATGTGGACCATTTTGATCTAATTGGATCAATAATTTTATCCACCTCCTTCCTTGCCTTAACCAACAATGTGGTTCTAAGCTTCTCTGAAGCAGGAGGCACATAACCAGTTGGAGCTCGTTCCATTATAGATCGACACATCTCAAAGTACAATGGTGACCGTGCAACATTGAATGAGATGAAGTTGAGGTAGAAGAAAAATGCAATGGAGAGGTCCACCTCTTCTCGTGCCTCTTGCTGGAAAATCCTATCCATTGGACCTTTTGAAGTTGGCCTCTTTCTTGTTGGATAAGCAATAGCATCAACCCCACTCCTAGTGCTAGAGGGTTTCCTCAAGAATGGAAGAGGATCCTCACGATGTTGTGTCTTGCTTGCTACAGCCACCTTCCCTACGCCAACATGGTCCTCTCTTTCCATCTCCCTCCTTTGGTTAACACTCCCTGCTTTGCATGAAGAAATCCCACAAGGGAGGGCCAACAAATGGCCCTTAACCCGGTAATATGTGCTCTTGAAATCATGCTTGCAGAAATTGCAAGTCCAACACACATTGCCTCCCCCACCAAGCTTTGCTCCAGCACCTTCTTTCCTTGTCACATACTTCCACAAAGGGTATTTACTCTCTTGTGCTTGTTGTCTTGCCAAAGCATGGCTATAGTGAGCATGAGCTTCACTAGAAGCAGTTGGAGCACTACTAGGAGCAGTAGGGGTTGTGCTTGGAGGAGGAATAGGATGAGAGGGAATAGATGGGGCATTCTTCCCTTTCCTTTGCCCTCTATCTGCTGCCCTAGCTGGTTGAGACATTTTCCTTCAACCTTGATGATGAAATCACACTTGAATCCCCTTCACCTGCAAGAAAACACACTTGAATCTCCTTCACCTGCAAAAAAAAACGACTATGGGCTCTCTCTCGCTCTCCCTCACTCTCCCTTCAGTTAGCAAATGACAAAAAAAAACAAAAAAGGGCGTTTTATGGGCCTGCGGGCATCCTTCACGCCGATTTTCGTGTCCTGGAATCGGGACACGGTGTGCAGAATTCCCCCACACATGTCCCGAAATCGGGACACGACTTTTAACGTGTCCCCCACGTTGCGCTATCGTGTCCGCGCCCAAACGTGGCCCACGCGACACGAGGGCCTAGGAGGATGTGTCCGGTTCTTAGGTGGCAAGGATAACTTCTTGAGAAATTATAGGGCCTAGGCATATAGATCAACTAACAACAAATTTGGAGAAATGTTTGGGATTTGAATAGTGCCTTATTTTTGTCTCAATTGTGAAACATAAATCCTCTCTAAAAATATTGCTCTATATGGCATCAAAGATGTCCCTCATGACTTAAATCTGCCGTGCAGGTCGTTGGTAAGTCGTCCTTCTCTCTTAGGACCTTAACTTATATATTTCGGAACATGACCTTAGCCTCAGAAGCTAACTTTTCCTTATCAATCCACGACATCTCTCTAGCTGGCAGGAAGGAAGGACTCAGGAGCATCACAGCTAGTACCTCACCCAGATGATTGATCGGATCGAGACCCACCAACAGAGGAAAAGGCATATTCATTTATAGATTGAGTAATTTATTTTGATTGAGTGGATCCTGCAGATGTAGATTGTATCAAGGTCATTCTGGGAAGTATTTTGAGCTCTTGTACCAACATCAAAAGCCTGCAGATTTTGCAGCCTGTTTTCATAAATAATCCAGGATATAATGGAGAATAAATTCATAGAAGATACTTGTAGCAAATCACACAAAGACATGTAGGTGAATGGATCTTATTCAAGCATATTGATCAGCTGAAAGTGGAGAATTTTCAACAGCAAACTAAGGAGAAGGGTCTAGCTGTGGTTTATCATATCACTTGGCACCTACTGACAAAGTCAAACAACCATTATTGAGAGGTCAGTTAGTTCATTAAGATTTTATTGCATTATTAAGGTAGCCATACCATTAGATCCACATTTGAAAAGTGCATTCAGCTTGAAAAGAATTTTTGGATTGGTTTCTTGCTGGATCCTTTGTGATGCCGAAACATGGTTACTCTGGCCCTATTTCATCAATATTTCAGACCTGTAACAGCAGCATCCTCAAGCTTTAATAAGAGTAAATGAGAAGCAGATTTGACCCATAAATAGCTAAGTTGCCAGGGTACCCGTACCGGGGGGTTGGGCACCCGTACCAGTATCAGGTACCTGTACCGGGTACTGGAATGGGTACCTCTGGGAATACCGTGAATGTACCGGGTACTTCACCCAAATACCGGGTACTTGGACAAAGAAATTAGGGTACTGGTACTTCAAAAAGGGCCGCGTACCGCGAGTTTGGGTACTCCGCGGGTACTTCCGGCCTTGAAACCTACCCCGCGGACTTGGAAAATGCGCTTTGTTTCGGTTTTGAGGTGAGTAGGGGTGGGGCACATAACCACAAAGTTTAAACCTAAAACGAAGCTCACAAATAGCCTCCTTCCGCTGGTAAGTTCGGGCGTTTTAATTTATAAATTATTTTCTGTCTGCTAGTGCTGTGTGTCCATCCGCGGGTTCAGTTTGGACGTTGCTGCCGTTGTCATTTTGAAGGCCGCTGTCGAGTTTGGAAGGTCGAGGCCTCTATCCATCTGCGCTGTCGAGTTTGGAGGTCGAAGCCACTGTAGAGTTTGGAGGTCGGCCACTATCCATTTTCAATTTTTCTGTTTCATTTGCAGATTTTCAGTTTCTTATTAATAATTATAATTTAAATTTATAAATTTATATTTGCTGTTAGTTATATAATATATTAAAAATTTGAAATGACTCATGAAATACTGTAATTAACACATTATTCTCACACAAAAGGGTCTTATTTGAAATTGGTTATCCTCGTCAGAAGCTTGCTAGAGGGTTTTTGAACCTGTTTCACCATCAAACAGTGACATTTTATACAACAGCGCTGATATATTATGCAGGCCCTATAAATCTGGTAATTCCCAGCAAGTTAAAAAATTTAATAAGTGGAAGGACCTGGAGCATTCGGGTAGTCTTGACATGAGGATCTGTCCTTGACATAGCCTACTTGCACCCTAATTTAAATGCTCCCTTGGTATCTGTGGAGGGTGTGATTAGCCACTTTTCATAGGTGGGGTAAACACCTTCATCCATATCTTCAAGGTTGTCCTTTAAGTAAAGATGTGCAAAGACCATCTATGTATAGCCTGCTTGCCACAAAACTCTAATACCAAAAAAACTGCGCTTTTACTGCAAACATATAAATGATTCTAATGGAACAACACCATTTCAATGGAACCAATAACATGTTATTATATCCTTGTATTTTACAGCTTTGCAAGCAATGGAATATGTATACGAAATCAACAAAACAAGTCTGCTTGCCACAAAACTCTAATACCAAAAAAACTGCGCTTTTACTGCAAACATATAAATGATTCTAATGGAACAACACCATTTCAATGGAACCAATAACATGTTATTATATCCTTGTATTTTACAGCTTTGCAAGCAATGGAATATGTATATGAAATCAACAAAACAAGCCAGAGAAACAAGTTACAATACCTTACATATTGTGTCAAAACCAACAAAGGTTTCCACAAACTGGTTATTTGGTTTCCATTTGATGTTACAAGAAGTCCAATTACCTACAGGAATAAATGTCTCTTTCTCTATTTTACATTATTTTAAAACAAAGTACAACAATATAAGTTCCAAGAAAGACTCAAGGAATAAATGTCTCTTTCTCTATTTTTCCATAAGTTATCCCATGGATAGACCTTTTTCCTAAACGTAATACTTGCGTGGGACCAGGTATAAGCCAGTTCCAAAAGACTAAAATATATAGTATAAATATTAAGAGAGTTGGACACTGTCCACCAGCTCACATGGATGTTCTGAAAGTTTTGGATAGTATCTTATCAAGATTAAACAACTTGGATTGGTCATATGTAGGAAAAAGAGCATCATGAGCAGAAAAACACTCAGATGAGCAGGAAACTCCAGGTTGTGAAAAGGAGAAGAGCCCCATGATCCATAAACTCTTGATTTTGTTGATATAAGGTGACTGGTAGGGAAACCTAGATATAGTTGGTAGGCAGCCTAAATCTATTACAGTTGCAACATAACGTGCTGTAGTAAGAGGAGAACACAATGTTAACCCTATTTTATGCAAGCACTATTTGCATATGAGGAAGATGCAAATAGCTGTGAAAAAGGTACCTCTGTCACAATATATTATTGACCCAAAAATAGAGCCAAGCTTGCCATATTATTAGTTACTCTTTCTCTTTATGACCTTTTCCATCATGATGGACTAGCTCAGACAACTGATCCTGCGTTAACTTGATGTGCACTGGTTATCCTACTTGAGGATAAACCCATAGAAGACATGCAAATGACGACAATATGTGCCTTGCAGAATTTAGTTAAACATAGTAGGACCAATAGGCATGTTCTTGTAGAGGCAAGTAGTATACAGGTTGTCCAATAGCTTCTGAGTTCCTTCACATGTGTTCAAAAAAATGAATACTTGAATTGATGCCCTTTCAAAGACCGGGCTCCTACTTCCATCTTGTCAAGTAGTGATGGAGGATTTTTTAATGGACTCTAAACTGTTATAGAGTTTTAACTAATAAATTATTATTATATTTGCTTGTTTTCATTTTTATGGATGGTTTTCTTCAATATTAATCCATACTTTGTAGTTGTTTTACATGTTCTTTTCACAACTGTTATATGTAGATACACAAACTGTGATGACTTAAATTGGAAAGCCTTGTGAAGCCAGAGAGTATATGGATCCTGGGTTCCAGATGCACCATACTGGTGATCAATAGGTGACAAGTCTTGACCAAGAACACAAGGCAGTGGGGCTTCTAATGCAAAGATTCTCAGGGGCTTAGGTTAAGCTACCTGGATTCCAGAGATGACGGAACCTAGTGAATAATGAGTTTACAAACTCCGCCATGTGTATGGTCAATGACAGGAAATGAGGCCATAAATAAAATGAGGCCATGTTTGGTTCTTTGAAATCTCCTCATTGCTTCAATGTATTGTCATGTACATAGAACATCACTCACCCTTTAACTATTCTTTGGATGTGCATGGCCATCTTATTTCCCTTCATTAGGAGATCAACATGGAAATCAAGGACACATTATAGAATGAAAATACCTTTGATTGAATGTGATCCAAAGATGTTTCGATAGCCACTAGTACGTGTGTTCTTTCCACAATGAGGTTTGAAGCTTGACCTTAAATACTTGGGAATGCTCCCTCAATATCTAGTTCAACTATTTATCTCGGACATGGATATGACGGTGCTCCCTCAATGGGCTTAGTTAAAATTTGATTCAACGGGGTAACTAACTACTTGCTTACTCTTTACACAACTCTTATATCTAAGGTATGTGTACATTTGCACACTACTATAGACTATTTAACAATAATATTAGTATCCCAAAGATTATTTAATAGTAATATTAGTTATGAAGGTATGTGGACATTTGCACACTACTATAAACTATTCAATACCTCACCTTTCTGATGGTAGTTGCAATGCTTTTACCCAACATTGAATATGGCTAGCACCTCAAAGTAAGAGGCTTAGGGTGTGTCCAAGTCATCACGATTTGGCATATCCTCACTCACTTCAACTGCAACAACTTTGAGACTTTTCATAGAATATCAATACTTCATAGTGGATAGGGTGATGCCCTCCCAAAATGGACTGCAGGGGCTCTCATTCTACTTGTTGAAAAACAATTTGTCTCATAGATGTTGTCACAGGTTTGGGCTTGTAATGTTTTCAACTTTAAGTATGTTGAACTCCTATTGGAGAGTGCAATTTGTGGGATGTTTGAGCATGTCAGAGGCTGTAGGAGTTTCTAGTGGATGGTGAATGTCCTCCTGGGATGTTCTTTTTTTTTACAGATATCCTTTGTTTAGAAACCATTTTTGTAATGTAAGTACGTCTCCTCCAACAAGCCACCAGACTTCACTATAGATGCTCCACATTGCAATAGATCACGGGGCTGGTTGTTTATGATTTTTAGAGTGTCATGCATGGTGGATAATATTACAGGCCTGCCTTCTCTCTTATATAACACACTTCTCATTGTTGGTTTATGGCTGAAAAGATCCTGAACATGCCCAGACTACTGATAATTTAGCCTTCTTCATGCTCATATTTGCTCAGATCTGATTTTTGATGCTGGTATGGCCTATGGGGTACAAACTAAACTCAGCACATCCAAAATTTTGAAATGAGCAGTCTCTTATGTTGATGGATTGTTGTTGGCCTCCTATTTGCATGAGTCTAAAAATAGCACTGAAGTCAATGTTTAGTTAAATATATTTTGTTCTAGGCATCGCCTTTACTTGTGCAGTGAACCATAAGTTCCATGATAAGTTTACAACCTCTACATAGTAATCCCATTTTATATTGACATCCTGGTACCTAACAGTCCCATTGAACTTTTGTGGTCATTTGTTGGACATTAATAAAATTATCTTACCTTATCTTATCTACTTACCTTTTCTAAGGCACCCTCTTGCTCAAACTCACCATAATTTTGATTCCTTTTCTGCTGAATTGAGCACTGTCTCTGCCTTGTAAGAAAACACCATTAACACAGGTTTCTTTTTCCCTTGCATGGGTGCCAATTATTGAATTCATATGGATCTCACTAGTCTTCAAAGAAAACACTTCGCTTCTGCTCTATTGACCTAGACGATTGCTGTCCCCAGACCTATCAATGATTTTATGCAAGCTGAAACTCTATTTGTGGTGTTTTCTTTGCTTGTGTAGTCTTTCCTGTATTCATAATTTGCAAGGAAGCATACATGCAATGATTCTGACCATATATATATATGGATATCATTCTTAATTACACAATGCCAATCAACATCGTTAACATCCAAAACACAATCTGCACCTGTTTTCCTAGGAACTGGATATCACATTACAAGAATGGGATAACCTCGAAAATGCTGATACATCAATATGAAAATGCTAATGCCCACATCAATGGGAACATATTGTTTTCCGTAGGCTGGGAAACAACCATCTTGTTCAACAATTCTTTTGTGACAGAATGGGCACAGGTGAAATCTATATGCATGAGGTACCAAGTTTGAATCAGTTGCATCAAGATCCTAATAGCAGATTGGGAGCAAAGGGGATATTGTGGGAGGAATAGAGTTAGGTCCATTCCTATTAGTTGAACCCCATGGGGATAGCCTCTCAGAGTATGTTGGTAAGCTATGCTTTTAGAGACTGGGCAGTGAGACAAAATGAGAAACATCATAAGTTCTCCAAGCTCTACCATTTCCAGTTTTCCCAACTCTGCCTTGACTCAATATGGGTTTGATGTTATATATGGATGGCATAGTGTGATGATATTCTAGAGTTGATTATGCCTTAGCCTATGGATTCTCATGACACATTTGAATTAATGGCTATGAGATGCTTATTCTCATGATGATTAGTTGTAGGTATGCTCTTATGTTGCAATTAATCATCCTCTTGTGCACTCTTGGATCCTTATTTAGGATCTTAACCTGGCTTGCCAACACTTTCCTATCGAGTTCTCTTATTTCTAGCCACGTGAATGGAAACTCGATTTTGTTAGACATGTTGTGGGGTTGAATGCTCTCATAATCCCTCATCATTGGCACATGTGGGGGCATGCCAAAGCATGGTCAAAGGATCTATATGCACAAACAGCTCTTGACATGAAGTCATCCTTGGAGAACAGTAGTATACACCTGTCACAAAAGAATTCCTGTAGGCTGTAGCAGATTGTTCTTTTTGGTCAACACTTGAAGTAATTCCAGGTTCTGTTGTCGATGCTTCTCCTCCTATCCATATTTTAGATGATGAACTGTGTGCTAGAATAGAGATGTTGTTGTCTCAGCTTCAGATGATCTGAACACACAGCAGAGAGTTAAGGAGCGAGTAACATGCTAGATTAGTATTGTTTAATGAAGTACAAGTTATGCAACAAGAAAGTATCATGCTATTTTGAACAGCAGTTAATGGGCACATATATAGAGAAAGGACACTCTATCTTTAGTTAATATGCAGGGTGCACTTTTAGTCAACTGGCTGTGCTAATTTTAGTTTATAAACATTGTATTTGACGTGATTTGTGTATATTCTAACAAACTCACCTAGCAACAAAATTGTTCTACAATACATAGAAGATGTCATTAAAAGAGCCAATTTGGAACATGTTATAACCTTTGAGCAAAAGAGCATTGGAGAGTGGTGTTTGGATCATCACTACAGCTAGTTACACTATCTTTGCTTCCATGGTGTTTGCTCCATCATTTGCTTGAACAAACGAACTGACTAAATCTGTTGGTGAATGTGTGAGACCTAATTTGTAGTCTTCCACTCACCTTTCTCTTGGTGATGAATATGGCAATATATATATTGAATAGGAGTCCCAACAAAGCAATGATAGAAGTCACACCTGAGGTGGCTTGGACTGGTGCGAAACCAAAGGTAAACCAGTCAAAAATCTTTGATACAGTTGCTTATGATGTCACCACAGGTTGAAGATTGTTATTTGTTGGGTATGTTAATGAAAGGATATAGGTTTGTGGTTCCTTACAGAAATCAGGTTGTTGAGAGTAGAGATGTTAGAATCGATGAAAATTCGGATCTGAATCAAATTGATGATGACATGCTTGAGGCTGACAAATCCACAGAATTTCAAGGAAGTGATGTTCAGAAGATTGAGCACTCACCATGTGATGTTGTGCCAATAGTACAAGTGGCAGTAGAGCTCCCACAATCAAGTTATGGAAGAGGTTGAAGGCATGGAGATGCAAAGAGACAAGAGTTCCCACAGTCCAATCTTGGATGGAAGGCTTGAAGATATGAAGAAGTGGACGGCTAGATAGAGAAGTGGAACCAGAGGCACTAGATGCATCAAGATTAGTTCTAGTGAAAGCAATACAATATGATTAGTGATGCATGTAAAGAGACCACATGAACAGACACAGGTGCCTGCGGATCAGTCACAGGGATTGGAATTTGTAGGTGAGGCCTAGTTTGTGATTTGTAACACTTTTGGTACCTAGGTATGGAAGAGGATAGTTCCTTGAAGTTGAAATCAACTTATACATTACAACTTACACCATCATCAATAAATGTGACAAGAGGCCAATAGGGGAGTGCTCCACTAAATCAAGGAGTCAATCATCAAGGAAGACTAACACTATGCCCAAAATAGCTAGTGCAATCTCTCCAAAAATTAAAGTTAGTATGTTCAATATTTAAAGTGTAGTCGTCCGCTGATTGATTGCTGATTGTTGTTTGTACCGAGAGCCGATACAAACCAGGCCATTCTAAGAAGTAAATTTCGTGATTCCCATAAAAAGTCCTTAACAAAAATTAATTGTAAAATGCAATCAAGTAAGCTTGACAATATAATGCTGGGCATATTTTGAAAGCCTAATGTGTAGTCGTCCGCTCTTATGACAATATTTTGAAAGCCTACTGTGTAGTCGTCCACTATTACTTGTATGTTCGAAATTTAAAGTTAGTATTTGATCATGTATGTGTTCAATATAATGCTGGGCATATTTTGAAAGCCTAATGTGTAGTCGTCCGCTATTATGACAATATTTTGAAAGCCTAATGTGTAGTCGTCCGCTATTACTTGTATGCTCAATATTTAAAGTTAGTATTTGATCATGTATGTGACTTATCTAGATGAAAGAGTGCTTACTAACTTGGGCAGATAATTTTCACCGCAACCGTTTTTGTTTCCTAGTAAGTTGAGCCTTCCATTCCACGTTCTTTTTGCCACTCCCCATACTTGTTTTCACTACAAGTAAACAATGCACAAAACTGTAGTGTTGCACTTAACAGAGTAAAATGCAATCAAGTAAGCTTGACAATATATTGCTGGGCATATTTTGAAAGCCTAATGTGTAGTCGTCCACTCACCTTTCTCTTGGTGATGACAATATTGAATAGGAGTCCCAACAAAGCAATGATAGAAGTCACACCTGAGGTGGCTTGGACTGGTTTGAAACCAAAGGTAAACCAGTTAAAAATCTTTGATATAGTTGCTTATGATGTCACCACAGGTTGAAGATTGTTATTTGTTGGGTATGCTGATGAAAGGAGATAGGTTTGTGGTTCCTTACAGAAATCTGTTTCAAGTCCAATTTGTCAATAGCTTGTTATTATGACATATATTTTGTAATAGAGGAGATCTTAACATTGAGATCTGCAACTCACATTTGTCATGTACTAACTACTAGGAGGTTATTTTTTTAAATCTGTTTCAAGTCCAATTTGTCAAAATTGGCCTTGGAAAAATAAAGCATCGTAGATAATAGTGTTGATGGGGAAATTCATAAAGAAATAAGAATCCGATTTGTGAATTTGCTTGACGCTATCTAAATGCTACACAAAAATTAAACATGTCAATCCAGCTCAAGCATCTAGAAATGTCAGTTTCCTTTTTGTAGCAAGGAATTTATTTATGCTAATTACTGGAGATTGTTGCAAAGACATTCTTAAACTTGTTGTGTACCTGTCATATTATTGCCCCAACTGGAGGATGGTGTTCAAGTAGGAATTCCTATCAACTAATAATACTAATAAGGAGATAAGGCTTAGGCTTTTTTTTCATATTTCAGCATTTAATTTTGGAGGCCCCACTGGCCTTTGAAGGCCATTTTGTTCTTTCATAGAGGTGTTCATTGTATTTTTTCCCTGGCCCAAAATTTAACTCCAAATTTATGTTCATGAGAGAATGCAAATGTATCCTATGTGATGAACCAGCAATCCAAGATGAAACTCAAGTGTCATTAAATTATGACTAAATTAGAAAAGCATTCAATGCATCAGTCCAGGGATCTGAAGATGTTGCTAAAATTTTCAGCTAAGTATGTAGGAAGCCTTCTCAAGGAGTTATTGGAGACAAAAAAATTACTTCTTTCTAGTATGGGCAGAGATGAAACTTTTTATTCAATATATTTATTTACAATGTAATTTGAGTGCTGTATAATTTTTTTAATTGCATGTTAGATATCTTAGACAACCAGATTGAGCTGTGTAAATCTTATGTACTATGTTTTTTCTCATTTTGATGATCTCCCATAAATCTTGCTTGGGCATTCCAAGGGTAATAATAAAAGGTTCATTTCATTATATTTCTGTTCATTACCATGGGTTTTTCCAACAACCAATTGTTGATTACATTGCAAAGGGATTTTTGCACCGATGGAAGATCTTAACTACTAAGTTTCATGCTTCACCTTGATCACCTTCTGCAGTGTTTGATTTTATTATAGTTCCCACTTTCTTTAGGAGTTTGGAAGTGGTCGAGGTAAGTATTTGAAGTGCATGGGGCATTTCTATCATCATTGGGTCAATTTAGAAGTACATGGGGCAATTTTGAAGTGCTTGGGGAAAATATTGAAGTGCATGGGGAGTTTTATCATCCTTGGGAGAATTTAGAAGTGCCTCAGAAAATATTGAAGTGCTTAGGGCATTTTTATTATCTTTCGGAGAATTTTGAAGTGCCCGGCACAAGAATTGAAGTGCATCGGGTGTTTTTCTTGTCAATGGGTAAATTTTGAAGTGCATGGGGCGTTTTTATCATCCTTGGAGAATTTAGAAGTGCCTGGGAAAATATTGAAGGGCTTAGGGCATTTTTATCATCTTTCGGAGAATTTTGAAGTGCATGGGGCGTTTTTCTCGTCACTTGGTGAATTTAGAAGTGCATGGGGCATTTTTCTCATCACTAGGTGAAATTAGAAGTACCTGGGGTTGTTGTTTATCAATGTATAGATGCTTTTATAGTGTTGGGACGTTTTAAAACAATGATGAGCAAAGTTATCACTTGTCGATGTAAATTTGTGTGGATTGAGACATTTTTGTGATTGCCTAGGTGATTATATCACATTGTCAGGTGTTTTTCTCCCTTCCCTTGGGAAAGTATTGAAGTGCCTAGGGCATCTTTATCATCATTGGATGAATTTTGAAGTGTCTAGGGAAAGTAATGAAGTTCCCGGGCAAACATGGAAGTGGATGGGGGTGTTTTTATCTTCGCCGCGAGAATTTTGAAGTGCCTGGGGAAAATATTGAAGTGTATGGGTGTTTTTATCATCGTTGGGGGGATTTTGAAGTGGTCGAGGAAAGTATTGAAGTGTGTGGGGCATTTTTCTCATCACTGGGTGAATTTAGAAGTGCATGGGGCAAGTATTAAAGTTCCTTGGGGGAATTTTGAAGTGCATGGGGCAAGTATTAAAGTTCCTTGGGGGAATTTTGAAGTGCTTTGGGAAAATATTGAAGTGCATGGGGAGTTTCTATAATCCTTGAGATAATTTTGAAGTGCCTGGGAAAATATTGAAGTGCTTAGGGCATTTTTATCATCTTTCGGAGAATTTTGAAGTGCCTGGTGCAAGTATTGAATTGCATGGGGCGTTTTTTTCGTCACTTGGTGAATTTAGAAGTGCATGGGACGTTTTTCTCATCACTAGGTGAATTTAGAAGTGCCTGCGGTTGTTGTTTATCAATGCATGTATGCTTTTATAGTGTTGTGACGTTTTAAAACAGTGATGAGCAAAGTTATCACTTACCGAGGTAAATTTGTGTGGATTGAGGCATTTTTGTGATTGCCTAGGTGATTATATCAATGTATGGTGTTTTCCTCCCTTGCCTAGGGCATCTTTATCATCGTTGGATGAATTTTGAAGTCTATAGGGCAAGTAATGAAGTGCCTGGGAAAACATGGAAGTGGATGGGGGCATTTTGGGGCAAGTATTAAAGTTCCTTGGGGGAATTTTGAAGTGCTTTGGGAAAATATTGAAGTGCATGGGGAGTTTCTATAATCCTTGAGATAATTTGAAGTGCCTGGGAAAATATTGAAGTGCTTAGGGCATTTTTATCATCTTTCGGAGAATTTTGAAGTGCCTGGTGCAAGTATTGAAGTGCATGGGGCGTTTTTTTCGTCACTTGGTGAATTTAGAAGTGCATGGGACGTTTTTCTCATCACTAGGTGAATTTAGAAGTGCCTGCGGTTGTTGTTTATCAATGCATGTATGCTTTTATAGTGTTGTGACGTTTTAAAACAGTGATGAGCAAAGTTATCACTTACCGAGGTAAATTTGTGTGGATTGAGGCATTTTTGTGATTGCCTAGGTGATTATATCAATGTATGGTGTTTTCCTCCCTTGCCTAGGGCATCTTTATCATCGTTGGATGAATTTTGAAGTCTATAGGGCAAGTAATGAAGTGCCTGGGAAAACATGGAAGTGGATGGGGGCATTTTGGGGCAAGTATTAAAGTTCCTTGGGGGAATTTTGAAGTGCTTGGGGAAAATATTGAAGTGCATGGGTGTTTTTATCATCATTGCGAGAATTTTGAAGTGGTTGAGGAAAGTATTTAAGTGCGCGGGGCGTTTTTCTCATCACTGGGTGAATTTAGAAGTGCATGGGGCAAGTATTTAACTGCCTTGGGGGAATTTTGAAGTGCTTGGGGAAAATATTGAAGTGCATGGGTGTTTTTATCATCGTTGCAAGAATTTTGAAGTGGTCGAGGAAAGTATTTAAGTGCGCAGAGCGTTTTTCTCATCACTGGGTGAATTTAGAAGTGCATGGGGCAAGTATTTAACTGCCTTGGGGGAATTTTGAAGTGCTTGGGGAAAATATTGAAGTGCATGGGGAGTTTTTATCATCCTTGGGAGAATTTTGAAGTGCCTTGGAAAATATTGAAGTGCTTAGGGCATTTTTATCATCTTTGGGAGAATTTTGAAGTGCAAGTGCCCAGGGCAAGTATTGAAGTGCCTGAGGCGTTTTTCTCCTCACTGGGTGAATTTAGAAGTGCATGGGGTATTTTTCTCATCACCGGGTGGATTTAGAAGTGCATGGGGTGTTTTTCTCATCACTGCATGAAATTAGAAGTGGATGGGGCATTTTTATCTTCATTACAAGAATTTTGAAGTGCTTGGGGAAAATATTCAAGTGTGCGCGTTTTTATTATCGTTGGGAGAATTTTGAAGTGGTCGAGGCAAGTATTGAAGTGCATGGGTCGTTTCTATCATCATTGGGTCAATTTAGAAGTGTATGTGGCAAGTATTGAAGTGACTTGGGGAATTTTTAAGTGCTTTAGGAAAATATTGAAGTGCATGGGGAGTTTTTATCATCCTTGGGAGAATTTAGAAGTGCCTGGGAAAATATTGAAGTTCTTAGGGCAATTTTATCATCTTTCGAAAAATTTTGACGTGCCCGAGGCAAGTATTGAAGTGCCTGGAGCATTTTTCTAGTCACTGGGTGAATTTAGAAGTGCATGGGGCATTTTTCTCATCATCGAGTGAATTTAGAAGTGCATGGGCCGTTTTTCTCCTCACTGCATGAATTTAGAAGTACTTGGGGTTGTTATTGATCAATGTATGAATGCTTTTATAGTGTTGGGACGTTTTAAAACAATGATGGACAAAGTTATCACTTGCCGGGGCAAATTTGTGTGGATTGAGGTATTTTTGTGATTGTTTGGGTGATTATATCATTGTTGGGTGTTTTTCTCCCTTGCCTAGGGAAACTATTGAAGTGCATAGGGCATATTTATCATCATTGGACGAATTTTGAAGTGTCTAGGGCAAGTAATGAAGTTCCTGGGAAATTATGGAAGTGGATGGGGGCGTTTTTATCTTTGCTGGGAGAATTTTGAAGTGCCTAGGTGTTTTCATCATCGTTGGGATAATTTTGAAGTGGCTGAGGCAAGTATTGAAGTGCATGGTGCGTTTCTATCATCAGTGGGTCAATTTAGAAGTGCATGGGGAGTTTTTATCATCCTTGGGAGAATTTAGAAGTACCTGGGAAAATATTGAAGTGCTTCGGGCATTTTTATCATCTCTGGGAGAATTTTGAAGTGCCCAGGGCAAGTATTGATGTGTCTGGGGCGTTTTTCTCATCCTTGGGTGAATTTAGAAGTGCATGGGATGTTATTCTTTCTCATCACTGAGAAATTTAGAAGTGCATGGGGTTGTTTGTGAAAAACCTGCAACAATTAATTAATGAAAATACACGAGATAGCAGAAATAACAGAACTCAGAATCGCTTTTATTGGTCACAGGCCACTTCGAGGGGGCAACCTACTTTGAGCAAGCTCAATACAAATAACTTCACCGTACCTTCATTGGTCTCAACACAAACTTATATACTAATTCTAGGCGCCAATACCATGGGTCAATACCATGTGTCAATACAAACCATGGGCCAATACAAACTATGGATCAACAATTACTATGGGACGACTTACAATGCATATGCGTCCAACAACAATAAGACAAACTATGGATCAACAAATACTACGGGAAGACTTACAAAGCACATGCGTCCAACAATAATATACTAACAAAGTAAATAAAAGGGTTGACAGGGGTTCTTAACATTGTTATTTATCAATTTATGGATGCTTTTATAGTGTTGGTATGTTTTAAAATAATGATGGGCAAAGTTATCACTTGCCGAGAAAAAATTGTGTGGATTGAGCCATTTTAATTATTCACTGACAAATAGAACTATCTCTTTGTATAAAGGAAGTGGCCTGTTACTAGGATATTCACTTAATTCCATCAGTTTGTTGGCCTGTCAAGATTCATGACCCCACATGTCCATTGGACCATTAAGGGACGAGATAACAGGTAGAGTCCTCCTTGCCCTAAATCTAGTTAGTGCAATTGTGTTTCATCGACACCTTCTAGTTGCGAGTGATCAAATTCTGCTTGTGAAATGTATAAATAAATCCATCCTCTCCTCATTCATACACTTGTTCATTCGAGAGTCTAGGAGTCCAGAGAGTTCAGAGTTGAGCTCCGATGTATGTTCTTCTATTGCACTACTTTAGTAATCTACATAATCAAAAACTTGAGTCTTATTGGCAAAATATTCGCCAAATTTTTACTATATTTTATAAATCAGTGAAAGATTCTCCAAGTTTTTACAATTTTTTATAATTAAGTGAAATATTCGCCAAGATTTTACAATATCTTATAATTTAGTGAAAGATTCACCAATATTTTATAGCATTATATAATGAAATGAAAGATGCGCCAAAAAAATTATATATACATATTATATTATTGATAAAATCGCCTTCAAGTTTTCTTATATATCAGGGAGATTTGCCCATTTTTTATACATATAAATTTTGGGGGGGGTTCTTAAAATCATCCCTGACATAGAGTGGGCATTCGAGTGCTTGGTTACATTCAGGAAGCCATCGGATAGCGCCACAAAACATCCAACAGACATACAAGCACTACTACAAAAGCATGAGAAAGTATTCAGAGATCTTTGATCAGGTAGGCCTTCAGATCAGGGATTTGAGCACATTATTGAGTTGGAGGAGGGGACCCAAGCAGTTTTCCCTACCCCTTACCGACACCCCAAGAGGTATAAAGATGAAATTGAAAGTACAATCAAAGAGTTGCCTACCCCTTACCCACACCCCAAGAGGTATAAAGATGAAATTGAAAGTACAATCAAAGAGTTGCTCAAATTGGGCTACATATGACCCAACTCTAATCCATTCGCATCCTCAGTGGTTTTAGTAAAAAAGAAGGATGGGACTTTATGCATGTGCATTGATTACAAGGTCCTTATCAAGAAAACCATTAAGAATAGGTACCCTATTCCAAGAATCGATGAATTGATGGATGAGTTACAGGGGGCAAAATACTTCTCCAAAATAGACCTCTAATCAGGGTACCATTAGATACGGGTTAGGGAACATAATGTTCCAAAGATCGCTTTCTGTTGCCATTACGAACATTATGAGTTTATGGTGATGCCATTTGGGCTCGCTAATGCACCAATTACCTTTCAGTCATGTATGAATCACACCTTCAAGGATCAGTTACGTAAGTATCTTCTGGTATTCTTTGATGATATATTAATTTATAGTAAGACTTGGGAAGATCATTTAAAACACCTTGATGAAGTACTTGGAATTCTAAAGGAATAGTCACTATATGCAAAGATGTCCAAATGTGAGTTTGGTATGCATTTGATGTTATATTTGGGGAACGTAATAGGAGCAAATGGGGTACAGGTACACTTAGAAAAGATTAAAGCCATACTGGATTGGCCTACACCTAAAAGTGTGACATAGTTGAAAGGATTTTAAGGATTTTTGGGCCTTTGCACTTACTATAGGAGGTATGTAAACAGGTTCTCATAGATGACAACTCTACTTATAGATCTCACAAAGAAAGGGGCATCCAGTTGGACAAAGGCAGCACAACAAACATTTGAGAAAATGAAGTCGGTAAGAGTTCATTACCCGTACTAGCTCTACTAGATTTTACACAACCATTTGTATGAGAATGTGATGCTTCCAGAGAGCGTATTGGAGCAGTATTAATGCAGAATAATCACCCTATTGCATTCGAGAGCAGAAAGCTTAAGGACTATGAGCACCACTACTCAATATATGACAATGAAATGTTAGCTATTCTCCATGCCCTAACCAAGTTCAGGCAATACTTAGTGGGCGACAGATTTAAGATTAAGACATATTACAATAGCTTAAAGTACTTCTTGGAACAGAAAGAATTGAATGAGGCAACAAAAATGGGTGAGCAAGATCCAAGCTTATGACTTCGAGATTGAATATATAAAAGGGAAAAACAATGTGGTAGAGGATGCACTTTCTAGATGACCGATCACTTTATCTCTTATGAGCATTTCCTCGGATTGGAGATCCCATCGTTTGGTCGAATACTCCAAAGATATGTTTGCTTGCAAAGTATCGGATGGACAAATACAAGATGACAGGTATAGGGTAATCGATGACATTATCTACTATAAGAACATGATCCACTTAGTTCTCGAGTCTGCACTTTAGAAAAATATTCTACAAGCTTCTCATGATTCACCCTTAGCAGGACACCAAGCTTCTTTGCCATTCCTTTCGATTATTCAGCCGCACATGTAACATAGTTGTTTTCCAGAGAGGTATTCAGGCTACTTGGCTTACCTAAGACCATTGTTAGTGATAGGGATAGTAAGTTCACAGGAGCATTTTGACAGGAGCTTTCCAGGTTAGTTGGGACAGAATTGGCTATGAGCATGAGTTATCATCCTCAGAGCGATGGATAGACATAGATAGTCAACAAGTGGATTGAGGGATACTGAGGAACTATGTATCAGGACAATAAAGGACATGGATTAAATGGCTACACCTAGGAGAGCACTGCTACAATACTACATACCACATGTCCATCGGTATGACTCCTTTTAAAGCATTGTATGGTTATGATGCCTTATCTTTTGCAGACTTGATATTTGGTGACATCAGGGCTCTTAAAGCCAAGGAGTGGGTTCAGGAAAGTCAAGATATTTTCCAGATACTCAAAGAAAACATACAGGCCGCCCAGAATCAACAAAAGATATATGCAGACATACATTGGATTGAGCGGAGTTTTGAGGTAGGAGATCTAGTATACTTACAACTACAACGTTATAGACAACTATCACTTAAAAAGAAAGGCACAGAAAAAATAAAACCTCGCTTCTATGGTCCTTATAAGATAATCAGGAAAGTGGGAGAGGTAGCATATGAACTCGAGTTACGACAAGAAAGCAAGATTCATAATGTATTTCATGTGTCTAACCTCAAGAAAGCAGTAGGCCAACAGATTGTTACGTCATCAGAGCTACCCCCCCGTGATGACGAGGGACAACTGATTTTGGTTCCAGAATGAATCCTACAAGTTCGGGAAAGAAAATTAAGGAACGTGACTATTCAAGAATACTTGGTTCAATGGAAAGAACTACCAATAGAAGAGGCCACTTGGGAAGGAGAACATGCACTTCAACACCGAGCATTACAGTTGCTTGAGAACAAGCAATTTCGAGCGGGGAGGACTGTCATTCCTCTTCTGTTTTAAGCACAAAGGGCCATCCCACTAACCTATCTAATTCCCATAGGTTCGAGCGGGTATTGACATTCAGGGAATTGACTGAGGACTGGACAAAATATCTTAATCATGGTTATTAGGTCACTAGTAGATAAAAGAGGGCCACAGGAACTAGGGGCCACTTGCATGCGGGCCATGTTTCATGATGCATGCACAGAAACACCTTAATTAAGCTTGCATGCGTATAGAAAGCAATGCATGCAAGTCAACTAAGAAATAGAAGAGAAAAGCGACCCTAGGCATGCAAAAGTTAGGGCATGCAATGTCAAAGCGAATGATTAGGTCTGCTTATTGATTATTGACTTGAGAATTCGATTTGGAAAGCTCAGAGAGCCAAGCTATGGTTGAGGGCACACTACTCAACCAACAAGTGTATTTCGATAGTGAAATCTATTTGCCCCAGTTTCTTTCAAAGCTAGATCATACAAGTTCAACATTGTTATTCATCCATACATCTTCATTCACCATTCAACAACATGATCCGCATCTATTCAATCTGAAGACTTATTTACACAAAGATCAAGGAAGATTCACATTACTCTGCATGGGCGAATTGGATTATTGAGGAATATTCATAAATTGATCTACATTAGTTATTTGGCTCGCGTGCCTCATTTGTCCTACTTGGAGAGTCCTTATTAGCCTAATTACTGAATATAGGCTTCTATATCAACTTCCATAGATATCATCTATTTACTTATCAAAAGGGCGCCTTCTCCTTGCACGGGCGACTTTCCTTGAGGACTCTATCACACCAAGTCTGAAACTTACTGCATGGCTTGCATGCAGTCTCTATATTGATCAGAAGGGCATTATAACTTTATTACCAACTTTCTGGAGCAACACCACATCATTGGAGCAATTATTATTCACTTTCTAATCTGAAGAGGGCGCCATTATTGCATGGGCGAATTGTCTAGTAGAGTTCCTCACGCATCTTGGACTACTCTCAACATATTGTTTGCATGCTTATCTCGTATTGACCTACATCACAACCACTGTTCATTGGTATGTAAATGCATAATTTCTATCCCTATCTTATAGCATATTTGAATACTTGGGTTCTTTAGGGTTTTGGAAACCCCATGCACTTGCATGCATTCTCATGCAATCATAACTCGGCACATGCATCCATAATTTCTCTAAGTATTAGGTAACAAGACTTCATGCAAGCAACAACCCCACCAGTAACCTTTCAAAATGACAAAAAATATCAGTTGGAATATTACACAATATATTATGAGAGCGAATTATGAGAAATGGATAAGCTTTACATCTAACCCTTCCTTGAAAATGCTTGGCAACCCAGTCCAATGATATCAATACATAGTATACATATGCAACCACCTCTAGATCTAGATTTCACTGACAACTCATCAGTGGAAGAATAACACCTCATCTATAGATAAGGATAACAATGCATAAAGGTGATATAGGACTTTGTGATTGTATAGGGGCTCACAGGCTAACAATCCCCTTGCCAATCATAAGTTCGAATAATTATACCAACAAAGGAACAAGAACTAGTACATAAATTGGTATCATCTCAATCGCCAATAGAAAAACATAGGACTTTGTGATTGTCTAGGGACTCACAAGCTAACAATCCCCCTGCCAATCATAAGTTCGAATAATTATACCAACAAAGGCAACAATAACTAGTACATAAACTTGTATCATCTCAATTGCCAATGAAAAACTTATGGACCGAACTTCTATGAAAATGTGCCTGCAAAATTTCCAATCTAGCTATTGAGAATATGGAAAATTCCATTGTTTGAACATGAGAGTTCCAATATCTATGATTTTGTACACTGATATAAACTCTAATATTTGATGAGTGAATTATGAGAAACAAATAAACTTCAAGTCCAACCCCCCCTTTGAAATGCTTGACAACCTAATCAAATGTCAAGCAAAAATGATTAGGTCTAATGAGCATCCAGGTGAACAAAATGTCGACGATACTGATCTCAGAAAATGACTTACAAATAGTGTCAATCAACATCCTATGTATGATTCAACTGAACCATAATTAATGAAACCTTTTGCAACTCTATTGTTGTTGTTGTCGAAACTTGAAGCTTGAAAATCATCATTGATATTCCCCCCCTTTGTCAAATGAAAGGTGAAAAGTATGTTGAAGGGATCCAAGCTTGAGCTTTGGAGTTTAATCTTCTTCAATAGCTCTTTAATCACTGTTGCTGGTGGTTTTGGTTTTGGTTGACCCCTAACCTTTTTTACTTGATTAATGTACACTGATGGTTTAGGTTCCCCCTTTGAGGTGCAAGCAAGTACCTTGCTCTTTTCAGTTGTGTACTCCCCCCCCCCCGCCTTTACAGATGTAAGGGAGTACCATTTGTCTTGGAGTCAATTTTCAATTTGAATTTGGGCCCTAGTCACACCCAAAATTATCATTTGTAACAACTGATTGCCTTATGTTGATCCATAAACTGTCGTGGAAATTCTACTGGAACATTTCGTCACTACAGAGTTTACAACTTGGTTCCTTTTATTAGTTAGTTAAATAACTGGAACTGAAAGGAAAATAGCTATATCAAAGAAATACACAATCCACATAAATAAACACAAGATACACCTTGGGAAAACCCACTATGGGGGAAAAACCAACTATAAATGAGGACTATGCCTTGCTCTCTTCTTCTCCAATATGGATTACAAATATGAAGAAAGTGGTACTCTCTATGGAGTTACTTATGACTCTGTGGCCAGAATGTGGCTACTATAGGATCTCCTACTTCCTCTGTTTTTCTCTATTATCCACTCCTGTGCTGTTGCTCTACTATGGAACAATACATAACATCAAAAGAAATGGAACCCCTTTTCCTAACAGCCTGGTATTTAACATAGCTCGATAGCCATTTAGGGTTAATTTTAGGGTTTGTCCATGCCTCAATTCTCATTTAGGGTTAGTGTTATGGACCTTCTAGATTGTTCTTGAAAGTCCACACGTGACTAGCTCAACATGTGCGAGAAATGAGAGTTGACGTAGAATCCACTTCGAACTATGGTGGTCAATTGGATGGGTCAACTAGCTGGAGGCATAACTTTTTCATACAAAGTTTGATTGAGGCGATCTTTGGACTGTTGGAATGTCCTTCGAATGTAGAATCACATCATGGACAGTAGAGGTAGTGATGGGTTATTTTACACCCAAAAATGTCATTTAGGCCCTCAAACAGGCCTAGGAAGGCTTCAGACCCCAAATTTGCAAAATGAGACCTGCCCATCAAATGGGTCCTACAAGCTAATTCATCTAGTCTTCCAATCCCTAAATCCCCAAATTGGTGACAAATTATATGTTAATCAATTTATGATCACACCTGCCCATTTTGGGAGGCTTCTAGTCCCAAAAGGTTTTATTGAATGAGGTGGAGAAATATTTCCTTTACCTTCTACTTTGGGTACCATTTAACCTTGCTTGGAAGTTGTCCTTTCAACCACACCTGCTAGAGTACATACTGTCCTTGTCTGGTTTTTCTAGGCTTCTTCTGCAAAATTGTGTCTTCTGCTAACTCTGGTTGAGCCTCTGGTGCTAAGTCCTATATAGAAGGTAAGACCTACTCATGTTTCTAGTCCAACATGGAAGGTTCAGAGTTTTAGATTTTCTAGATTCACTATCCAGTAAATGTGCAAGTATGAGGGTAGAATGAGTCTGTAGGAATTATCTCCCACCTTCTCCATACCTCAAAAGGACCATACCTTAGATCCTTAATCTTTACCAGGACCCTGTAGTCTTTGCTTGTTCAGGTGTAACCATACTTTGTCTCCCACTTTGAACAATTTTTCAACTCTGTGTTGGTCATGTTTGGCCTTGTATTTTTACTGTGACTTCTTCAATGCTTCTTGTACATTGCAAATGGAACTACCTAATTTTTTAACAAAATTTTCAGTTCTTAATGCTTTACTTCTGGTGTCTTCCCTCACTACCCCCCCTTACTGTCCATATGCAACATCTAGAGGTGAAGGTGGTAGATATCCAAAACAAGTTTCAAAATTAGACATACCAATGGAACTGTGGATTGCTCTATTATAGGAGTGTTGAATATAGTCATCCCAAGTGTTCAGATGCTCTCGATTGTATCTCTTCAAAAGTTGCACCAAAGCCTTGTTGACAACTTCTGTCTTCCCATTTGTCTATAGATGGAATGTTGTAGATCTCTTCAACTTCGTATTGATTTTTTTCAAAACTGTAGTCTAGAAGGCATTGAGAAATCTGATATCCCCGTCTGAGATGATGCTCTTGGGTATCCCAAAGTGCACCCATACCTGTTCAAAAAACATGTTTGTTTCTTCTTGTCCTTTGATGATCTTTTTACAAGGCATAAGAATGCATGTCTTGTTGAATTTGTCTACTACCACAAATATATAGTCATGTCCCTTCTTAGTGGTTGGTAAACCACTCACAAAATCCATGGAGTTTCTCTCCCATGGTCTCGTAGGAACATGTAAGGGATGGTACTGTTATCACACAACTTGTAGTTGTCCCAAAAAGTAATCCTATCCAGGATGGTAGAGGCGTTGGACAACTAAAGAGGTGACCCAAGAGATTCCACGGTTCCCAATGCAATTGGGTGTCACGCTAACCGAGGCACTCTTCACTTTGGATCTAGCCTAAGAAAGACCTAGGGGGAGACCCTAGCCAACCTATGAAGGCTAGCGAACCTACTCAAGACCTCCTAGGGAAATGTGAAGGATAAAAACAAGAGAAAATCAAGAGTGGATAAATCTAGATCTAGGATTGATAAGTGGACCTAAGGAGTTAAGGCTTGGTTTAAGAGGCTTAGGAGATGGACAAATGTTCAACCAAGGAAAGCTTAGGCCACTTACGGGTTAATATTAATAGATCTAGATAGTTCTAATGCCAAGTAGAAAGACCCGAGTGGGGCCCACCCTTAAAATATGGAAAATGGTAAAAAAGGGTCCAAAAGGTGAAGATCAAAGTAAAATGGCACTAGGGGGTTTTCTATTCAATGGATCTATGGATTTGAGAAGGAATAAGCAATACCCACGATGTGGATCTAACAAAATCCCACCTACCCAACAAGTGCGACCTCTTTGGGAGAAGCCCAGTGCCTTAGATGAAGGGGTAAATGGAGTCGAATGTGCACCAAACTTCATATCCAAGATTTACTAATTAGTTCAGAGGTGGGTTTTAATTATTAAGCCCAAGCAATTATTAGATCTCATCGGATCTTTAAAAAAAATGAGGGTTTGAGATCTAGAGACTAAATGGGTAAGTTAGAAGAATAAAATATGTACCTCTTGAGCATACCTGGAAAATGAGAATGGATGTTGATTATGACGAGGATTACTTCCACAAAGATCAAATGAGAGACTTAGTAGTTTCTCTTGCTCATGCGTTTAGCCCAAGCCCACTAGTGCGTCCCTCTCTTCCAGCAAAACCAAGGAGACAAAGCTCAATTAGTAAACAACAATGAGGGTAGATGCAAGTAAGAAGCAAAAGTTAGAGAATAATTGGTACCAAGACAAAATCACTCCCTGTTTGATCCAAAATTTGATAGAAGGTTGCAGGGTAGGCCTCCCCACCAATGCACACTCCTCCAAATCGTCCTCTTGCCCTGCAAATCGATATAGTAGAACAAAAATACACGATAGCTACCAAAATTCCTCAGTGCAATGGAAAAGCATTTACAATCATCATAACCTAAACATCCATCTCAAGATCCAAGCATGTATTCAATAGATATTTCTTGTATTTCAATAACCAAGAGCCAAAAATCTCTAGATGCCTTTACAATAGGGGGGCCTCTTCCTTAAATAGGAGGAGAGAGACCAAAACCCTAACCACTTTATGAATGAGTGGTTGAGATCAAAAGATAAAAACAATACAATCAACCACTAAGATGAGCCGGTACAATATAACATGGATCCACTCACATGAGGTGGGTGCGCACTCACTAAAGGAAGCCCTAGGGGGTGCGCACCACATAAAAGGGATTAAGCATAAGTGTGCCACATAAGATGACAAGGACAAGTGACTAGAAGCACATGGTGGGGCTAGGAGGTTTTATTATCCTTCACTAGCATCACCCCATGGCACAATAATATAACATATGACTCAATAACATGTCCAAGTGAATAAATGATCAAATCCTATCCCCCTCAACTGAGCGAAGAATGCATCAAATGACAACCTGGAGACTGTGTGGATCCCACTGAATGTTGCAAGCTGATCTGGGAAGAGTGGGATACATCATAGGTGACCTCTGAACAGACCTCATGCCAAAACCTTGCCTCAATAGCCCAAATGGATTTCCTTAATGACCTTTTTATTCCATTTTTATCCCACCTGAAAAACCATGAAAATGAAACCCACTGACAGATACCTGGGCACAAAATCTAACTGCACCATCATGTCTAGAGAGGGGGTAATATGGTAATAACAAGTGGTTGGACCACCCCTCTCTTTTGTAGCGCCATAGGAAAACAAGCAAGCTCAAGGCCACCGCTGGACAAGCCATTTCTTCATGGAAAAATTTGCCAAAAGTGGAAATATGCCAATATCATCTCTGAGAGTGCCTGAAACTGATAACTGAGTGTCTCAATAGACTCAAAAGGTCCAAATCTACTGGATATGAGTACCCATACACACGGTGAAAACCTGCAAGATCATCTGTAGCCTCAGCCATACCGGACAATAATAATATGATGGTCTGGAAATAATAATAACCAATAAAAAGGTGCATCACCCATCATCTGAAACTTGTGTCCACTATATGGAGCCATCAAAGGTTTATTAAAGGACCATATATCATCATCATACATCATCACTGGTCCAACTCATCACGGATCCCAAGGTTGACCAGGTCAAACTCGGTTTGACCACCAGGTCGAGACTTATCAACATATGACCCAAGCTGAAAAATCCTATTGTTGCAAGTGCAAATGGTTAAGACATGCTCTTTTAATCATTTTCATAGCAAGACTTAAAGCATTAAGCATTGTTTCACTGGTAGTTAATTAATAATATCATAAAGCATAAGTTCAAATAATTATTTACTTTACAAAAGAACCTCAAGGATATACTCGTTCTGTAGACATGATCAATTTGCTAGCAAAGGGTGAAGGCGAAAAATACAAGGCTAGGACAAGGGGATGACTCAACTGACTCAACACTGTGATACTTTGGATAAGGGAAAGGGAATACACACTTAAGCATGTGTCAGATAAAATATACACAGGGAATGGCAGTGCCTCACAAATGGAGTAAGTTGTTTAGATGAGTGTTTATTAAACCTTGGAAAATGTCTACAAATCGCATAATTTCATTTCATTTCCTTGGCCAACATTCTTTGGATTTAGCATATATTTAACCACTGCTTTCATTAGGCCTATATAACCCTTTTGGGGATTTCACCTGTGCTCAGAAGCACAACTACTAAAGCTTTCATCCAGGGTGCTTTTAGTTTCCACATTCTTTCATTTGACAACCCTTTTGGGGATTTCACCTGTGCTTAGAAGCACAACTACTAAAGCTTTCATCCAGGGTGTTTTAAGTTTCCAATTCATTCAATTTCACAACCCTTTTGGGGATCTTGCATGTGTTTAGCAACACAACTACTCAAGCTTTCATCCAGGGTGTTTATTCATCCAAGTTTCCATAAATGCTGGTAGTATAATTTGCTTCAAGTTTTAGCCAACACAACTCAGGAAACTATGAGGACTCTCTACAATCAAGACCAAACATCGGGGCAACCGACAAGAGTGATCAAGGTGTCAAAACCAACTCACCAAACAATATTTTATGTTGCCAACTCAGAGCCGAGACACAAACTAACAGGGATGCTATCCAACATAGAGGCAAAAGTGGGAAGTCCTCCATATCACAGGCTGAGGTGTAAGTCAGGGTAAAAACAAAAAATGGTAAAGATAACGGATGGATGGGGAAAGTGAAGGTGATGCCTAAGCTAGCAAGCCATAAAAGGTAAGAATGATCATGTCCACACTCCTAAGAGAGTAAAAACCAATGGGTATAAAACAAGAGCTTCTACATGTAAGTAATACAACCATTTAGATAATCATTAACCATATTCATTTTGTATAGATACACTGCCAGATCATGATTACTATATACTAAGTCAAGCTATCAAAGTGACCAAAAGAGAAAGATAATAAAACCAATGCACAACATATATCTACAGGGCCATATACTAGTATATGCTATATAGATCACATGTAACCAGTGAAACACTGCCGCTGATACTCTGGGCACTGCACTGCTCTGTGTGGATTAAAAGGTCATCTTGGTCATCAAATCTGAGGTCAAGAGGCTCAGTCGTGGCATAAGGTCTATTGCATGTCTGATTTGGGGCTGCTCTGATGTGTGAGTGATCATAAGTAATACTGCTCATCATAGTTGATCTCACTGAAACTGTGTAAAGGAAAGCTCAAAAATATATACTGAACTGCTCTGCAACCATGGTAACCTGACTACTATGGATGTGATAACATCTGGCTCCAGCTGGGACATGTGCTCTAAGGGAGAGAGTGCTTGAGAACCTCAGAATCTCTAGTCCCCAACACTAACTACATCAATCTTCAATCCAACACTTAACTGTTTTGCTTCATCTTTAATTGTACCTATTCCTACATACATGGAAGCAAACTACCAGGAGCAACAGAAGGGAGGGCGCACTTTTCCATGTAGAGGAAGGGCGCATTCATCAGATCTAGCAGTTGACCTTCTTCCTTGGATGAGCAGGCTAGAGCAGTGTTGTGAGAGAGACAATACTGAAAGATTGTTACCTGCAGACAGATCAGATCCAATTGATAGTTAAGGCACAATTCCTTTGTGCATGCATCAATTGTTGCATGCAGATCTAGGGTTTTGACCCTGTCAAGTTCCGTTGTTCCATCTAAGGTATTTTTGTATGTACTTGTATTTTTCTTACTTTGTTATGGGCTCAACATAGAAGAAAGCTCCACAGATAGCTGGTTTTCCCATTTGGGATTTCCAGGGTAAATATTGAGTTGTGTGATTGCTGTGTTTTTCATTGTGAAAGTGTTAAGAGATCTATAGTGTTTATGTCTTAAGTCATTATTGTATTTCTGATTTATAGAGACTCAAACCGCTTGAGATCTCAGAGCATCTAGAGGGAGTAGTGATCTCTGGATAAATTAACATGGTATCAGAGCCCTGGTAAGGGTCAGGGAGAGTAATCACACTCAGATCTGTGGAGAGGGTGACTAGATCTGGTGTTATAGAGGTCAAATCTATTAGATCTGTGACCGAGGTGGATACATCTGAGATAGATCTATCAGATCTGTGCAAGGGGAGGCCAGATCTTTGATCAAGAGAGGTTATTGTATCACTTTGTGTATTTTCAGTTCAGAGGTTATGGCCACTAGCTTGAGAGTGGAGGACAGGTTGGATGGGGTCTCTAACTTTAGTGCATGGAGGGCATGGATTGTGCTCTTGTTATAAGAGAGTGAATTGTGGGATGTTGTGGAGAGCACAACCACAAATCCAGTCACAGATGCAACTGCCAAAGAAACATATGAGAAAAAAGAACATAAGAGCCCAGAGGATCCTCCTTGATGCAATCAAGGACCATATTATCCCACATGTCTCAGCCAAAGACAATGTATATGAGATGTGGGATGTCTTAACCAATTTATACCAAAGTTCTAATGCAAATAGAAAGATGGTACTCATAGAGAAACTGAGAAGCATAAAGATGGGAAAGGATGAGAGCATGTCCATATATCTCACCAAGATCACTCAGGTAAGGGATGAGTTGGGAGTTGTGGATGAGAAGGTTGAAGATAATGAGATGTTTGACAAGCTCTGAATGGCGTGACCATTCCATGTGCAGTATTTGTCCAATCTATCATTGCTAGAGATAACCTTCCCAAGTGGGATCGTCTGTGGGACGATTTCACCCAAGAAGAGATCCAGGGAGGTTATATTCAGGGATCAACTTCTGCCATTCCTGAGGAAGAGTCTGTGTCACTTGCAGCAAAGGGGAAACAACGGTTCAAACAAAGAAGGATCTAAGCAAGATTAAGTGCTTTTCCTGCAATGAGTATGGACACTATGTGGGACAATGTCCGCTTAGGAAGAAAAATAAGCAGGCAAATGATGAGCAGTTGGCAGCAGTGGAGGAGGTGGATGAGTTTACCTGTAAGTTTGAGAGGGAGTTCTCATTAGCCTCAGTTATGTTAGGGCATGATAGTAGTCAGCCAGAGATCTAGGTTGATGAGAGATGGAGGTTTGAATGCATGCAATCCATTCACATGATCGGGATGCGAGATGCATTCCTCGTTCTTGAGCACACACCTATGTAGATGATTCGAGATGTGCAAGGGATTGATCACTTAGTCACGAGAGTGGGTAGAGTTCATTTTCTACTTGACCTTGGAGAACTCCTGGAGGTATCAAGAGTATTGTTCATTCCAGGGCTGAGAGGGAGTATACTCTCAGTGGTAGCAGTGGGTGCTTTTGGTTACTCGGTGGTGTTCGAGAGGGATTTGATATTCACTCATCTAGAGGGATTTGGCCCAGTCCTGATGGGTCACATGATTGACAGTGAGTACTGGGTTCGTGGACATCTCACATCTGGCACATCAGGTTGGTTGAGTGCATCTTCTTCAGAGTCAGAGGGGGATAGAGAGCGAGATGCTCACAATAAGGATGGTGCTCGGGGGAGTGAGTCATTTCAACAGATGGGTGAGCGAGATGCTCACTTTGATGATGAGGATCAAAGGAGTGATTCATTCTATCCGATGGATGAGTGAGATTCTCATGATGTATATGAGACACAGGGGAGTGAGTCCTTGGACTCATATCAGATGGATGAGCATGTTGCTCATACAGGTACCATTCAGAGATTGAGTTGGTATGAGATGACTGAGATGGACCTAGCTTAGGAGAAAGCTGAGTCAACTCAGAGACAAAGGGAGATCACCTACAGGGCAGTAGACCCGCTTGATGGCAGATTGGGTGATTGGTTACAACAGATATTCAGAGGGAGTTTGAATCAGATTCCAGTGACAAAATCAGTGGTTGATTAGGGGGCTTTTTCGGGAGCCACATTTATGGATTTTGATTAGGGTACTGTAGGTCATAGGGCAGCAGTGACAGGCATGACAGTTGGGCCAGTGTCAGCAACAGGGGACTGGTTGGATCCAGGCATCAGTGGTTGGACTTTCCTCGATAAGAGGGAGTGTTCGAGATAGTGGTATATCGGGATGTCCTCCATGATTCAGATGCCTTGCATGGAGGTACATCAACAATATAGGCATAAGGATGGATAAGAGGGTGCGATACACTCTACTCAGTGGCATGAATCCATTGCGGATGTATGCAGACCTTCTAGGGTGTTTTGCCTCATGCATGGATGAGATTTGCATGTACAGTTGCTAATTAAAAGATGCATTCAAAAGTGACTTTTTGCATGCACAGATATTAGGTATTAGGTTTTTGGTAAACCTAATTGATCAGTGAGATGATATAAGGAGGCAGGAGGTCCCCAAATGAGGTCACTCAGTTGGCTTATTAGAGAGAGATCAGTCACAGTGAGGAGGGCGCATTGTGCATGCAGAGGGAGACTTTCTGAGAGAGAGAGAGGAGCTTCTGCATTAGGGAGAGTGTGGTGATTTGAGCTGGATCAGGCACCACTTGATCAAAGGCACTTGGCACCCAGTTCTGTGGATAGAGAGAGTTCATCAGAGTGGTTTTGGCAGAGATTGAGAGAGGGCGACTTCCAGAGGAGAGAGGAACTCGTTCTGGATTCGATTGACCAATTGAGCAACTAAGACTTTCAGAGTATCCTTGCCTCAATGTTTGAGGAAGGACTGTGATGATCAGAGCTCATATCTGTTGAGATCTGATTCCATACGAGTATATGACATCTTGAGGGAGGGCGCACTTTTCCATGCAAAGGAAGGGCACATTCATCAGATATAGTAGTTGGCATTCTTCCTTGGCTGAGTAGATCAGAGCAGTGTTGTGAGAGAGACAGTACCGACAGATTGTTACCTGCAGACATATCAGATGCAATTGACAGTTAGGGCACATTTCCTCTATGCATGCATCAGTTGTTGCATACAGATCTAGGGTTTTGACCTTGTCAGGTTTCGTTGTTCCATTTGAGGTATTTTTGTATGTACTTGTATTATGCTTACTAGGATCGAGATAGAAGAAATCCCCATAGATAGCTGGTTTTCTTCGTTTGGGGTTTCCAGGGTAAATACTGAGTTGTGTGATTGTTGTGTTTTTCATTGTGAAAGTGTTAAGAGATCTATATGTTAAAATATTAACCAGGAAAATGATTGAAAAGAAATGCATGCTAGGGTTTGCATGCATGCATGCAAAAGTGAGTTTTGCATGCAGCCATTTTAGGTTTTTGGTAAACCTAACTTGATAGTGAGATGTTATAAGGAAGACAGGAGGTGACTGTCTTCAGTAGAGTGAACATTGATCTAAGATAGATCAAGAGAGAGGACGGCTTCACATGTGAAGGAGGGTGCATTCTTCAAGGAGGGAGAAGCTCGTACCGCATCCGGTAGAGCAGTTGAGTGTCTGTAACTTGCAGAGTATCTTCGTCTCAGAGATTGAGGAAGATCAGTGACGATCAGAGCTTAGATCTGCTAAGATCCAATTCAGTACGAGTCTTTCATTGCTAGAGGGAGGGCGCACTTGTGCATGCAGAAAGAGGACGTTTTTCAGTCACCGAGCAGTCTTCAGAGCGAGCAGAGCAGATCTGAGGATAGAGACAAATAGATCGGGTAGAGGCAGATACAGGGACATCCAGATCTAGTTTTCCATTGTTAGGATTTATCTCTTCCGTGCATGCATCAGCTGGATGCATGCAAATCTAGAGTTGGCCAGAAAAGATTACTGAGGTAACCCTGTATTGTACTAGTCTCTTTTCCTATATGCTCTGGGCTCGAGAATAAAGATAGCCCCATAGTTTGCTGGTTTCTCCCAAAAAGGTTCCAGGGTACATTTGGTGTTTATGTATGATTGCATTTATATTGTTAAGTTGGTAAATGCAGATCTAGTTGTTTGAGTTTATGTTAATGTTGTATTGATATCGAGACTCATCCCACTTGAGATCTCAGGGCGATCCAGAAGGAGTAGTGATCTCTGGATCAAATATTTACATGGTATCAGAGCCCTGGTAAGGGTCGGGGAGTGCTTTCATACACAGATCTTTAGCTGTTGCATTAGATCTACATCATGGGGAAAGAGAAAATTGTTTGCACCTCTTGCTCTGCTACGGATATTGATGAGTGTACTACAGACGGGATTGACAAGGAGATGGCTCTTAACTCCTGTCAATCGTTGATGGCCTCTACTTCTAGTGTATGTTACATAGACAGTGGAGCTTCGAGTCATATGACAGGTGTTCGCGGATATTTTTTTGACCTATCAGAGGATGGGATAAATCTTGAGATTGTCCTGGGAGACAAATCCACGGTCAAGGCTATAGGACGAGGAATTGTGTCTTTCCAGAAAGACTCTAGAGAACAGATGAGAGTTCATGATGTTCTATATGTTCCAGGTCTTAAGAAAAACTTGATCTCTATTTCCACGATTGAAGATTGAGGGCTATGGGTGATGTCCATAGATGGAAATGTACTAGTTCATCCCAAGGGATCCAATGTTGCCTCAGCTGAGAGGATTGGAGTCCGCAGTGGGAAACTATACAAGTTGAGTTTCCAACTACGTCATGCCCTCTAAGGGAGATTGTGACAGGAGTACCTGAGTTCAGCACTGAGCACACTAATGTGTGTAAGGGGTGTGCTCTCGGAAAGTACGTCAAGATAGCATTTCCCAAGAGCGACACTAGAGCTACAGGAGCTCTTGATTTGATTCATTCTGACCTTTGTGGTCCGATGTCCACCACATCACTGAAAGGATACAAGTACTATGTGTCTTTCATTGATGACTATTCCAGGAAGACCTGGATCTACTTCCTAAAGAGCAAGGAGTCTAAGGAAGTTTTGCAGAAGTTTCAGGAGTTCAAAGTCCTTGTGGAAAAGCAGACAGAAAGGAAGATCAAGATCTTTAGATCAGACAATGGGGGAGAGTACACCTTCGCTGAGTTCAAGAAGTTCTGCACTCAGGAAGGCATCAAGAAACAATTGATTGTTCCTTATTCACCTCAATAGAATGGGGTGGCTGAGAGGAAGAGCAGGTCCATTATTGGAGCTGCGAGATCCATGTTGCATGATCAGGGATTGTCGTTCTTTCTCTGGGTTGAAACATGCAACACTGCAGCCTACATTCAGAACAAGAGCCCGCATAAGGCTTTGGGGGACAAGACTCCCGAGGAAGCCTTCTCTGGGAAGAAACCTGAAGTTGGGCACTTCAGGATTTTTGGATGCCTCACCTATTCTCATGTTCCTTCAGAGAAAAGGACAAAGCTAGAACTCACTGCAGAAAGAGGAATTCTGGTTGGGTACGACGAGACTTCAAAGGCCTACCGCATTTACATCCCTGGTCTCAAAAAGACTGTTGTGAGACGGGATGTGAAGTTTGAGGAGGATAGGGCCTTTCGGAAGTCATGTGAGTCAGAGAAGGGAAAATAACAAGTTGCTACATCACCACTTGACACAGGATAGAGTACTGTTCAGCAGTCAACCGGGTCCTAAGTGTCCGGAGTGACAAACACTTAGGTTACGGTTTCCACAAGCACAGGATCTCAGGTTGGTGATCAACTGAGATCAGGATCCCAGATTACAGGTTCTCGAGCTACAGGATCAACAGCTACTGGCACCTCTACTAGAGGTACTCACTCACATACAGGATACTGGGACGAGGATGAGGAGTTCTCATCTCAGGATGTAACTTCAAGAAAGAGGAAGCCTAAGTGGCTTCAAGACACCTTGAAGGATACTTAGGCAGTAGGAACTCGCAAGAAAGATGTGAGAGAAAGAAAGGCTCCACAAAGATTCTGCAGTTACTTAGCACTAGTAAGCAGCATGAGTGAGTCAGAGCCTTCCTCATACGAACAGGCAGTAGGAAAGTAGGCTTGGAGAGATGCCATGTTGGAAGAGTATGCTTCCATCATGAAGAATGATGTCTGGGAAGTGGTGCCCAGACCAGAGGGAAAATAAGTAGTCACCTCCAGATGGCTCTATAAGATTAAGTATGCAGCAGATGGCAGCATTGAGAAATACAAAGCCAGGTTTGTGGCTAAAGGGTTTTCACAAATAGAGGGAGTTGACTATGAGGAGACATTTGCTCCTGTGGCCAGGTATTCTTCCATCAGGACTATAATTTCTGTTGCAGCAGAGATGTGATGGAAGATCCATCGGATGGATGTCAAGACAACCTTCCTAAATGGACTCATTGAGGAGGAAGTTTACATTGAATAGCCTGAGGGCTTTGAGATACTTGAGAGAGAGTCTCATGTATGCAGATTGAAGAAAGCTCTATATGGCTTGAAGCAGGCACCCATAGCTTGGTATTCTAGGATAGATACCTATTTGTAGCAGCTAGGGTTTCAGAAGAGTGAAGTAGATCCAAATCTCTACTTCATTGTGGTGAGAGGGGATCCTCTTATTCTTGTGCTTTATGTAGATGACCTATTTATTACAGGAGTAGAGAAACTCGTCAGTGATTGCAAGAAGGATCTTGCATCTGAGTTTGAAATGAAAGATCTTGGGCTTATGCATTACTTCCTAGGGATGGAAGTCTAGCAGGAGGATGGGCATATCTTTCTCAATCAGGGCAAGTATGCAATGGACATTCTGAAGAGATTTCAGATGCAGGATTGCAAGCCTATGACTACCCCTATGACGACCAAATGGAAGAAGCAAGTGGCTTCTGAGAGTAAGTTGGTCGATTCCACTAAGTATAGACAGCTCATCGGTTCCTTGATGTACCTGGTCAACACCTTGAGTCAATTCATGGTTGAACCCAGAGATGTGCATTGGGTAGCAGCAAAGCATGTTTTGAGATACATCAGTGGAACTATAGAGTATGGTCTAAATTATGTGAGGTAGGGAGAAGTCCAACTTGTGGGGTTCACAGATTCAGACTGGGTAGGGAATGCAAGTGACAGGAAAAGCACCTCCGGGTGTTGCTTCAGCTTGGGTTCGGCGGTTGTGTCATGGTTCAACAGGAAACAAAAGTCCGTGGCATTGAGCTCTGCTGAGGCAGAATATATGGCGGCTAGCTTAGCCAGTTGTGAAGCCATCTGGCTTCGCAAGATGTTGGTAAGTCTATTTGATCAGCAGTTGGAGCCTACCGTGATTCACTGTGACAATCAGAGTTGCATCAAATTCTCTGAGAATCCAATGTTTCACGATCGATCCAAACACATTGAGATCAAATATCACTTCATTCGTGATCATGTTCAGAAGGGAATAGTTGAACTCCAGTACATTTCTATAGATGAGCAGGTTGCAGACATTTTGACTAAGTCTTTGATGAAGACTAAGTTTGAATACTTCAGGGAGAAGATGGGAATGATACAGAATCCTTTCCTGGTTAAGAGGGAGTGTTAAAATATTAACCAGGAAAATGATTGGAGAGAAATGCATGCTAGGGTTTGCATGCATGCATGCAAAAGTGAGTTTTGCATGCAGCCATTTTAGGTTTTTGGTAAGCCTAACTTGATAGTGAGATGTTATAAGGAAGACAGGAGGTGACTGTCTTCAGTAGAGTGAACATTGATCTGAGATAGATCAAGAGAGAGGAGGACGACTTCACATGTGAAGGAGGGCGCATTCTTCAAGGAGGGAGAAGCTCATACCGCATCCAGTAGAGCAGTTGAGTGTCTATAACTTGTAGAGTATCTTCGTCTCAAAGATTGAGGAAGATCAGTGATGATGAGAGCTCAGATCTACTGAGATCTGATTCAGTACGAGTCTTTCATTGTTGGAGGGAGGGCGCACTTGTGCATGCAGAAAGAGGACGTTTTCAGTCACCGAGAAGTCTTCAGAGCGAGCAGAGCAAATCTGAGGATAGAGACAAATAGATCAGGAAGAGGCGGATACAGGGACATCCAGATCCATTTTTCCATTGTTAGGGCTTATCTCTTCTGTGCATGCATCAGCTGGATGCATGCAAATCTAGAATTGGCCAGAAACAATTACTGAGGTAACCCTGTATTGTACTAGTCTCTTTTCCTATATGCTCTGGGCTCGAGAATGAAGATAACCCCATAGTTTTCTTGTTTCTCCCGAAAGGGTTCCAGGGTACATTTGGTGTTTATGTATGATTGCATTTATATTGTTAAGTTGGTAAATGCAGATCTAGTTGTTTGAGTTTATGTTAATGTTGTATTGATATCAAGACTCATCCCACTTGAGATCTCAGGGCGATCTAGAAGGAGTAGTGATCTCTGGATCAAATATTTACACTATAATGTTTGTGTCTTAAGTCATTATTGTATTTATGATTTATAGAGACTCAAATTAACAAACAAAGGGTTTAGTTACTAGAAAAGAAAGATGAAAAGACTATTGTTGGCTTAAAAGGCCAAGTAGATGAGGTTATTGAGAAACATATATTAGATGATGAGTCATTAATAATAGATTATTGGTGAATGGTTAATAAAGTGAAAAAGTGACTAAGAGTAAAGATACCGATTCACTCCCCTCTTAGTGTCTTAGTGTGTACTACAATTGGTATTAGAGCAGGTCCTTCATACAAGTTTTACCAACTTGAAGGAGATCCTTGAAGACACTAATGGATGAACAAGCAGTTCTTTCAATGAATGAAGTACCCTTATTTGATGCGACAAACTGTGTGTTATGGAATATAAGAATTAAGTGGTACCTAATGACAATAGGACTTGACATATGGGACTTAGTTGTCACTGGATACACTCCACCAAAGAAAGTGAAGTCTACAGTTCAAAAGGAATAAAGGATGAACAATTCGATGGCCATAGAAGCTATACTTGATGGACTGGCAAATTCCATTAAATAAAATGTGGGACAATGCACCTCAGCAGGAGAATTATGGCTCAAACTAGAAGATCTCTACTCAAATAAAAAGATCAAAGATGAAGAAATCAATTTTCATCACCAAGAGGATGATAAGGAAGCCATCAAAGACCTAGAAGCTAATACACTTGATGGAAAAAAGAAGAGCACATACTTGATCAAGAGGTTGAAGTAGAAGGTGAAGGAATTGTGAATCTTGAAGTCAAACTAATAGTAGCATTGGAAGAGATTGATGACTTGAGAGAAGTGGTGACAACAAAATTTGAACCCAAAAACCGACGAGAAAATCTGATGAAATTGACTGTGTCGTCGGATTTCACCTTTATAATTACGATTTTTTTTTTTTAAATTGGCCTATGGAGTTGTCAAATTTCCGACTACCATCGGATATCGGACGATATTCGTCGGATATTTGACGTGTAGATTATAACAGTAACTATGCTAACGTCGTCAGATATTCGACGAACCTTTATTTTTAGAAGCTAGAAATTATAGAAACATTTCGACGGGTTTTCTATACAAGCGATGATTTGCGGAAATTATAATCTTTGCACGAATTTTTTTCCATATAAAAACCCACAATATTTCAATTGTTACTATGATTAAAAATAGTGAGGTGTGGAGCTAGATTTTTTAAGATCGATAATCATTAGTCAAACTCTGTATCAGAAAATGCCACATAACAATATTCATGATCCAGACGAACACATTTGACAATTGCTTGCTAAATTGTGGGATGGACTGAAAAAAAGAGTGATGGGAAATGTTATTTTCCATGTAGTCAATGCAAGGGCTTTAAAAGGAGAAGAATAAAGATCACAACAGCTAGAAGACATTGTAGGGAACATGGACACGCTGAGGGGGAACGTGAATACCATCCATTGGTAAGTTTTTCATTATATATGTCTTTATATAGATCGTTTTTGTAAATTTATATTTCATTTTAATATTTCTTATATTAACTAATATCTATTGATGGTTTCATGTAATTATAAAGGAAAGACCTCCTACGACATATCCCCTAGAGGATGTGCTTTCAAAACAAGTACTGGAGGAACATAGAGCTATGAATAATGGAGAACAAATTAATGATCATATTGAAGAAAATGATCATACTGATAACATAGTTAAAGATGATGGTACAAATACAGTGATCCATGATACATTTAATGTTAGAATGGATGATGATCAAGAAAATGATGACTTTGATGATGTTCATGATTTACTTCTTGAGATTGCATACAAACCCCTTTATGAGGGCTCCAACACAAATCTTCTCTCTGTTATATTGTTGATATTAAACTTGAAGGTTATGAATGGTCTTTCAAACACATCAGTCACACAGATGTTAAGGTATGTAATATATTCCATCACATATATACGATCTTTATAAATGTTATCTTTGTTCCTCTAATAATTTTATTGTTAATTCATTAGTAAAATTAATACAGATGAAATATGTTTCATTAATATTATTTATATATTTATTAACTAGTTTTTTATTTTAATTTGTTGTAGCTTGATAGTTGAATTTTTGTTGCCACCGTCAAATATTTTACCTCGCACATATCGAGATTTATCTGCCATCATGAAAGAAATTGGAATGCAGTATGAAGCAATTGATGCATGCCCTGATGACCATGTTATATATTATAGTCAACATGAATTTGAAACAGAATGTCTGGAATGTCATATCAGTAGATATCGAACAGATAAAGTTCATCGCAAGGTTCTTCGTTATATTCTCATTATTCCACATTTGCAACAATTGTTCAGGTGCAAAAACATAGCGCAATTTATGGATTACCATGCATGGAACAGAAGTCAAGATGACATTATTCGAATGCCAGCATATGGTTTTACATTTAGAGATATGGAAGAAAAATGGCCACACTTTAAAGAAGAACCTTGTAATGTTAGGATTTCCCTGGCAATAGATGGTGTCAATCCATTTGCAGAGATGCGATCTGTTTACTCTGTGTGGCCTATTTTTGTTATTAACAATAACATTCCTTCATGGTTGTCAATAAAGAGGGAGCACATAATGTTGGCAATGATTATTCCAGGTATGTGTCTACAACAATTGTTTTTTAATGTAGTGGCATCTCATTTGTCGTATTTTGTTGCATAATGTCATATATATATATATATTTTATTTTTCTCTTTTGTATTATTTATATATCTAAATGGTTGTAATAATTGTATATTTTATATGTTCAAATCAATCAGGTAAGTACCAAGTTAAAGATATGAATGTATATATTGAACCTCTTATTGACGAGCTGCTAAAGCTATGGAATGGCATCACTATGTATGATGTATCTAGACCAATACGACAAAGACAATTTCAATTCCATGCAATGCTTGTATGGAGAGTACACAATGCCCCAGGGTTAATCTATTTTTGCGGTTTGTAATTATAAATTCCACTTTAACTGTATTTAATTTTATGAACTAGTTGATATATTATGGACGCATGTTTTTAAAATAATCTATTCATTTTATATAATTATAATTGACATAGTTAATCCATCTCTTTATGTAGGTCTTCAAAGAAAGGGAAAATTTGCATGTCCAGTTTGTGGTGCTAAGATCAAATCTCGTCATTCAAAAAGTTTAGGAAATGAAATGTTTGATGAGTATAAGCACTTCCTCTCTAAGAATCATAGGTATCAAATTACTGAAAAACATCTATTCAATGGTAAGCAAGAGACTGCATTAAAACCACAGAGAATGACACCTCACCTATGGAAGTTGCAATATAATAGAAATTGTCAAGGTATGTACAGATCAAATTGTCTATCTATCATCGTATATGAAATGTTTTGAATTTTTTTTATTGTGTGTTGTTTACTGTAATTGATATTGATTTATTTAATTTCTTTATAAACTATGATTCATGATGGTTGTTGTGATCATGAAGGCATTAATGAGATTCCACGAGGAATGAAAAGTTTTCCTAAACAATTCAGTAGGTTGCCCTACTACGAGCACCTGCGAATTGATCATATGTTTGATACAATGCATATCGAAAAGAATGTGACTGAAAGATTATGGCGAATATTGGATGGAAGGACTAACAAAGAAAAAATTGTCAAAATTTACAATGAAATTTAGGAAGTCAACCATGCAATGAAAGACGGCATTCTATTACATAGCAACGAAGACTAAATTAATATAAACTCACTTCTATGGTTGTTAACAGAACAACAAAGTAATGTTGTAAAAGAAGTCATGCGAAAAATTAAATTTCCCACAGGATTTTGTTTGAACATGAAGAATATCATAACAAAGAAATGTGATTTTGCGGGGGTGAAAATGCATGATTGACATATCTTCTTCAGGGTAATTATTATGGTATGTATATTGCTATATATTTTTATTATAGTTTATTATAGTGCATATTGTTGGTAGTTTTTTGTCGACTTTTTGTATAAAAAAATTAAACGATTTTTATATTGTTACAGTATTTTCTACCTCTATCTCTCCTAGACAACTTCAACAACAATGTCAAACAAGTGAATATATAATCTTGGAAAATACATGAGGTAAGTAGCGATATTTTGCATGCATAAAGTGTTTGTTTAATTCATTGTAGAACTTATATCTGACATTTGTTTTACTAATTTTTATGTAATATAATTTTTATTTTTGTTAAATCTTGTAATTGGTTTGCATCACTTGTAGATGGTTGTCATCTAAAGAAATCCATAAATAAGATATAAAGTATTGGAGGAGAGAAATTTCTCGTCTCATGTGTGAAATGCAGAAGCATCTACCTTCGATATTTTTCAATGCACAAGAACACTACCTCATACACCAAGTTGAGGAGATTGAATTATGTGGACCTGTACACTCAAGGTCCATGTGGATGGTTGAGAGACACTTGAAATTTTTGAAGGGTTTGGTTAGACAACGAGCACATCCTGAGGGTTCTATGGTGAAGGAATGAGGGATATATGGTATACCAAAACATGATGTATATTAGTGAATATCTTCCTAAATTAGTGTCAAAGCTTAATTTAGGTCACATTTGTGATCCAGACTCCAATAACAATTTCAAAGGGGAGTACCTGAAGGGGAAACACTTTAGTGACAAACAGAGTGAAAAAAGCGGAGCGCGGGCGGATGATCACGCGAAAAAAAGTCAAACTCAAACTCTAGGCCTAGAGTTTTGAGAGTTCAAACTCTAGGCCGAGAGTTTAAAAAAACTCTAGGCCGAGAGTTTGAACCAATCGCCGCACTATATTTTAGAAAAAACTCTCGGATGAGAGTTTGAACTAAACTCTGGGCTGAGAGTTTGGAAGACATTTTCTCGCCCGAGAGTTTCTGGTCAACAATTCCAGCACCATCTCTGCAGAATTCAGAAATGTGTCACTTTAACAAGGTCGGACCACTACAAAACATGAGAATTACATGTCGTAGTTTATACCAGTAAATTCACCATTCAATCTACTTTCTAGTAATATAAGTTTTTTTCAATTTCATTTAGGATTACTATTCTTTTCTATTTTTTTACTAAACTTTATTATTAAAAAATTAAGTGATTGAAAAATCAGTCACAATGAAAATTCAATATCATCACAATGACGAAGCCAAAAAATTTTAAAAAAATACAAGGATGTTCCTTGAAGTGTCCTCTTCAATGTGTTGGTTTTAGTTTGTTTGATAAGAGTAACATTTGAAAGAAAATGTGAAGACAAAAACATGTGTCGATAATGCACCATTTTCTGAACATACGTTGTTTCGATAAATAATAAAAAATAGTTCCCAAGTCTTAAAAAACTCGAAATATAGTCTAGGATCAAGTTTAGTGTGTGTAGATTATGAGCATACAATTTTTTTCCCTAAAATGAAAAACCATCTATCAAAACACAATTGTCAACACAAGTCACTCATTATCCATACCTACAATTTTCAAGTATATGCCGTTGGTTGACAACAAATTTGCCCCATGATATGTCCATAAAAAAATTAAAAAAAAATTAAAAAAATACAAGTAGAAAGCTAATTCAATTCTGTAAAACCTTTGTGTTTACTTCAAGTTGAAATTCCTAAGGGAGATATGGGTTTGAAGAGGTCGAAGTTGAAAAACATAAAAATTAGCAGTTTTTTTGTAAAACACAAGTCAAAATTGTTTCCCAACTTCATGTTTTCACCCGCATGCAACATTCATGTATTTTTGCGATATTATTATTTTTAGCGGGTGACACTACAATGCTCATTTGATAGCATATTTATGTTCATTATTGTCATACAAATCTAATGAGACCATTTTCAACAACATGCATGCAATTTTTAGTAGGTGGGGTTATGATGCTTGGATATAGGATATGATGGCATATCCTCGTTCTTTGGATATAGGATATGAAGCTTTAGCAACGCCTATTTTTAGAAAGTGTTTCCATTGGAGGGATTTTGGAATTTTGAGCTAACTTAGTGAACTTACTATTTTTAGTAAGTTTTATATTTTTTGCAGGTATTCTTCTAGGAAACATATATGAGCAAGCAAGGATCACACATGCATTTCGTTTTTGTGGAAAGAATTTTTTAGTTTTTCTACATTTTTTTAGGTCATTGCTATTTTTTGTAGTTCATATTTTTAGCAATGGCATGGTACATGTAAGCCCAAGCATGGTCATATTCATCTTGGGTTGACAATTAATTTCTTGGTGAGTTGGTGTTTTCTCATGAATCCTTAAATTTATACTTGAGGTTATTTATAGTAGGGGACATGCGACACATGTATGGTGACATATGGTGTCTTCAGTTGGTTGAATGTGACTAGTTTGATAGCTGGGCAGATGGAGTTGGAGCGCATCCACCTTGGGGAGGATTTTTGGCACGTGACATTACTTGATAATTAGTTGTAATTTCTAGTTAATAGTTATATTTATTATTGAGATATTATTTATAGTGACATGTGGCCTTGGGAATTTGATCTAGATATGATGCATTCGTAATTGTAGAAGGATATTATTCAATGTTTCCTTTCAGTGAAGGTGTGAATGAATTAAATTGATTTCTCAAATATGGCATGGAAAACTTGGTTCATAAATTTGTCATCATGGTTGATATGTCATGTCCTTTAGTTATGCTGTGTCTTTTCATTTATTATTGTATTTAGTTATGATGTGTCTTTTCATTTATTATTGTTCGTTATTATAACCTACTCATGTTGGAAATAATCCAAAAGCGCAGTGGTAGAAATAATGTAGTAAGAGAATAACAAGAGAATAATTTAGAGTGTACAAAAGGTGAGGTAGTAATATTTGACCTGGTCCTCTCAAAGAGAATAAGAAAGTATTACTTCAATTATAAATTATACAAACTAAGCACACGATTCAGTACAACATAATTTTACCATACTAGTAAGTCTTTTAATTTCTTAGTCGATCTCGTCTTAGTTAAGGTATATCTTCTTCCAATTACATTCTCCTTATGCATTGCATATGGAATATCAATTCCTCCTAATGTAAGTATTTGAAATTGCCATACTCTCTTCCCGTGCCTTTGGAATAGGAGTGGGAAACTAAATCATAGAAGAAAATGACCCTTATTAGAGGTCATGTTAATAAGCTTGGTAACTTTGATGTATGATCGTTAAAAAATGATGTAGTTGGAATATGGAGCTAGTACATGTAACTGAAGGATGATAAGTCCGAGAGGTGCATGGGTGTAAAAACTATAAAATATTTGAAGAGATTATGGGAGAAGTAGTTGTTGACAAAATACAAGACTTAATTTATACTTTTTGTTTGTGTATGGTGATAAGATTGATGGATAATACTTTATTGGTTACAACCAGGCCGAAGCAAGAGCACAATGTCTCAAGGTGTTACTAGACCAGCTATATGTTTAATAGATAGAATGTGGGTGCACTAAACCTAAAGAGATAAAGTTAGCAAATGTGGCATCATGGCTATGAAAAGAAGAAGACTATTTAAATTTTATTAACAAGATCATCATCTACTGAGCATAAACAAGAAATATGGGCATATTTTTATTATGGTGTATGTATCAATAATGATTCCTATCATTCTAATTCTCAAAACAATTATTCCCTAAGATGTTATCCTTCTCTGCCGTCGTCTACATTGAAATTTGGGATTCCTTTTGAACATCTCCATTGGCTATAGACAATGAACAAGCAATATTTGCTTCACCATCATGTTTGCAAGCATACAAAGGATAATTTTCATTACAAATACGAGGTGACAAAAATTCAAGACTAGGAATTTATTCTCTAGTGAATAATTTTGTAGCCACATACGGCACTACCATGTTCTTGTAAGATGATTTCTCTCTATCAAAGAATGAAGATTATAACAACCCATAATTGGACAAATCCTTCTAGTTACAATTATATGTGATTCAATCATTGGACATTGAAGATTCATTGTTGCAATTTTGTAGATCACAATCACTATCTTTATTGTTTCTTAGATACCCAAACCATTGAACACAAGAGAACGATCAAAAGTTTAATGGTTTATCTCATGAGACATTAAATACAAAAAAAATTCATTGTATTTGTGTCCAATTATGTACACTTAGAGATAAAAATGATAAAGGTCAATGTATTTGACAAGAAATTGTGTCAATGTATGTACAAAACCAAGAAACCTTTGTTATTGAATGTGTTATACATGAGTAGGTTATGAGTAGGTTACCAAAGGAAACAATACATAAAATACAAACCAACAAAACAAAATCGTTTGAGATCAGGTGGTTTGCGATTGCGCCAGGGGAGAGGGAGTGGCCCGACAAGCAAGAAGTGGGAGTGACTCGACGAGCAAGCTGCGGGACATGCAGTTTGGACTAGTGGATAGTTGGAGTTTTTGGAGGCGCTTTGGACCAGTGGATAGTGGGAGAGGAGGTTTGCGATTGCGGCATGGGAGAGGGAGTGACCTGACGAGCAAGCAGTGGGAGAGGCGGTTTGGACCAGTGGATAGTTGGAGTTTATGGAGGCGGTTTGGACCAATGGATAGTGGGAGAGGTGGTTTGCGATTGCGGCAGGGGAGAGGGAGTCCAAGCAGAGTAACTACAAGAGGAGCTGGAAATGCCTCCCAAGTTTGTGAGTACCAAGCCCTAATTTTTTTTTATTTGACGAATTTAAAATTAGGTTGCAAAACACTATGGTTTCATTTCTAATTCGATCTCCCAAGAGGGTTTTGTTGAAAAATGACAGAAAACACATAAAACTCAGAATTCTCAGAATACCCAGAAAACTCAGAATTCTCAGAATACCCAGAAAACTCAGAATTTTGCCCACTTAGCAGCCAACTGAATTTAATGTCGAATGCTTCAGGAAATACTCTGATATTGACCTCAACAGTGAAAAATAATTACACACTTTTATCAAGATTAAATTTCAAAACACTGTAAGTGAATATACTACTCATGAAGCATCATTAGTAGCGGAAATAAACATGTTTATAGCAGACTGTAAAATACATGAACACAGTATGTTTGGTCAAATATTGACCTTGGAAAAACCTCACACCTTGGGGAAAAAACCAGTAGGAGAGAGTTATATTAATGGAGCAGCAATATTACAGTAGTACGGTCCATTCATTAAAGCACTAGGACAGACATAAAAACTTCTTGAAATCTGTGCACAAAATGTCACCTGGAAAAAACTGTGTATCAGCAGTCTAGGAAAAATGCATCCTACAGGAATAGACTGTACAGAACAGTATAGAATCTGCTACAGCAATCTTCTCTTTATTTTTTGTGCCCAACCTCTTCAATAGTATGGCCTCCACTCAGCTATCATGAAGCTGCCTCAAAACTCGTGTCACGGGCCCCTTCTTTCTGCTGTACGGACTGCTCTCTTAATGGCTATACAAAGCACAGGAAAACGTGCCCCTCCTTGGGATTCGAGTCCCCCACTTAGGAATTCGAGCCCCCACCTTTGATGCTGCCTTGCTTCACTTCTGTTGCTCACAACCTCTCTCTCCTAGGGATTCGAGTTGCTCCCTCTTCCCTCCAAGACTCTCTCTTGGAAATCATGCTACTCTCCTTGTACAAAAGGAATGCGTGCCTCTCTCTTGGATATCTCCAAATGAAGTTTCATTCAACTTTTTATTTGCCCTATTAAAGTTACTCTCATGACTCTTCAAATTCAATGGATGAGATTAGATCTTGGCCAAGAGATCTATGGCTAGGATCTAATATCTCATTCACTTAAATCTCCTAAGTGAACTATACAACAAATTTTCTTTTTGAAAAGTCACATAACCCTAAATATTTAAAAAATACACTTTATGACTTAAAGTCACTTTAAAAACATAATAAAGTGCAACTCACTTTAAAATCATAAAGTCACATCAGAAAGGTACTTTAATAAAAAACTTATTAATAAAGTCACTTTAAGAATATTAATGAGACTCCAAGTTATTGACCCCTGCACCTAGGCACCTGATGCAGGAATGCCACCAAGCTATCAAATGCTAACAGGTTTCCTTGCTAATTCAATCTACATTGGGGTTTCTATATTCCTTTCAATACCTCACACTCCATCATTTGGAAAACCTACAATCTCACGTGGTATCTACCATTTGCAGGACACAATACAAAAACCATTTTTCCAATGTCGTTTTCAAACACTAGTTTTGCAAGATTATCTTTGAACTTTTTTTGAATTCCTTTCTATTACAAAATTGCCACATCTTTTTATACATCACATAGGATCTTGTAGAAATGCATACATAGAGAAAACACGCATTGCTTTAGGAATGCATGATAATGATGAAAAATTCTCTCTAGACTATGGGTCTATTGTTTAGATTATGGATCAATAACACAATCACATGTGCCATGAAAGCTTGATTTTGGAGTTTTCTTGCTTCAGGTTTAGGTTCTAAGATGTTTTAGGCGGAAATTATTTTTAATTACCTAGATTTTGGATGGTTGAAAGCACAAAGACGATTTACACTAGCCAAGTGATATGGGAAAGTGGTTAGGGTTATCTGAGTTTGATTTCTATGCACATTAGTCAAGATGATTTTAAGAAACATGTCCAATTTTTGATGTGCCATCAACCTTTAATATTGACAGTGTGAAAAAGAGCTTTAAGGTCACAAAACATAACAATAGTAAACCATAATGATAAGCCTGCTAAGAATTTTTCCATGAATATTATTGAGGAAAAACTAAAAAATCAAATCCATTATGGCCCATGCAAAGGCCAATAGAGGACATGATTAAATGTATGAGCGGTAGATATGTTAATGTATGGACACAAATAATCTATACATGTTGGAACATAGGAAATGAAACAAAAATTAATCAAGCATTGTGGAAGAAACTTTGATTCTAGCACATTTCCCAAAGTTGTACAAAAGTAATGTATATTAGAAAAATTTGTGGATGTTCCTAAAGGAAAAGTTGATGTACACCATGTGACTTGTTATCACCTAAAAATTCAAGTCCAAGTTGCATTTTTAGAGGAATTCTTTTAACAAACATTGCACTTGCATATATGAACTTTGGAGCATGCTATGAATAATTTCAAAGTGGTGATGAAGATCCATGTTTTCCTTTTGTTTCACATGCTAAGGGGTATTCACATATTTGGAGGAAATGTTGCACATGTAGCATACATTCACCTTTATTTGCACTTATCTACATATTTATGTGCACATTTCTACGTTGCAAGGTGCCCTTGGAATGTCATCACGGTTTTCAAGGGAAAAATGTGTGCACTTACTTTCTTCAAGCTTCCATGCCTAGGTGAATACCCCTTTCTTCATGCTTCAATTTGACCTTTAAATAACAATCCCCATTTTCTTAAAATCATCTTGACTAATGTGAGAGTATGTATAAAGTGTCCAAATTAATCAATTTCAAAGGTGAGTCAAGACCTAACTTGATTATTGAGCAAGGTTTTGATCTAGGGTGTGCTAGACCTAAATAATTATATGGGACATATAAGCTACATACTTTTGTTAACAATTTGCCAAATTAGTATTATATGGGTATAATAATTTATGTAATAAAGCACACAATAATATGTTTCAAGACCTAAGTTGATTATTGAGCAAGGATTTTATCTAGGGTGTTAGACCTAAATAATTATATGGGACATATAATCTACATACTTTTGTTATCAATTTGCAAAATTAGTATTATATGGGTATAAAAATTGATGTAATAAAGCACACAATAAGATGTTTCAAGATCTAAGTTGATTATTGAGCAAGGATTTGATCTAGGGTGTTAGACCTAAATAATTATATGGGACATATACACTACATTCATTTGTTAACAATTTGCAAAATTAGTATTATATAGGTATAAGAATTGATGTAATAAAGAACACAATAAGATGTGTGCCTACTTACCTTTGTTGAATATTCCTCTATAAGCCTTAATAAATGGTAATAGATAAAGAGTAGAAGTATGAAAGGTGAATATGTCAAAACAAACTTGTCCAATTTTTGATGTGCCATCAACCTTTACTATTGACAGTGTGAAAAAGAGCTTTAAGGTCACAAAACATAACAATAGTAAACCATAATGACAACCCTGCTAAGACTTTTTCCATGAATATTATTGAGGAAAAACTAAAAAACCCAAAATATGTCTTCTGCAGCTCTCTCTTTCTCCTCTAGCGAACTTGTCTTCTCTTATTAGGGGAGTTTTGAGGTAAAAAAATGGGCCTCAAAACAAATATTGTACCATAAAATTTCACTTTATAAGAACCAATAGGATTAAAGATGATGCTGTCAACCATAAGGATAAAATTTGTAAAACAAATTAGTGGGAAAAAAGAAAAAACAACTTTTTCTTATTGTATTTTTGACATATCTCCTTAACGGTTTACCCAAATTTCAAGTTTGGGCACTCGTTGGATGAGGATTTTAATTCCGCATCCAACCCATACCCACACTGCATACTTCATATTAAAATACATTTTTTATTGAAATTTTCATTTTTCATGTCGTGGGTGCCTCAAAAGTATGCAGTGTGGGTATGGATTGGATGCGGAATTAAAATCTACATCCAATGAGTGCACCGACTTACAAGGGAAGTTTTACCTCAATGACTTTGCATGACCAAACATAATAATGACATCCCCGAGCGGAGGAAAAACATCTTCGTCGGAGGTACAATAATAATATCAATATAAAGTACAAATGAATATCTTCTGAAGTTATATTTACAACAACGCTCCCTCTTAACTAGGAAGGTATTCTCTCGTCACAGTCATCATCACCCTGGACACAATTCTGGACAATGTCATCATTGTTGGGTCATCTTCAATGCTGGAACATCATCATCAACACTGGATCATCATCGTCGCTTCTGCAACAATCCTCATTCCGTTGATCATTGATTAGTGACATCTATCGAATGTATCTTTCATAAGAAGTTCTACAGAGCCAACCCTTTTTCATGTTGGATGTAATCCTAGCTCTCATGTAGGTCTTCATCATATTTTCGAGCAAGCCATCAAGTAGGTATAGCCCAAGACCACTCATTACATTTCCACAACAATCACCTACGTCTCCTACTACCATCTCATTGTATCCAGATCATCCCATCATCACACGGAGCATAGCCCGGATGCACATCTCATGTCCAACAGACCACCTGCGTTTCCCACCCAGTGGGTACAACCCAGGAGCACCCCAGGTGAATTACGTCTCTCAACAGTCATCCCACGTCTACTAGCATGGGATAACAGTCAGGAGCACCCCAGGTGCATTATGTCCCAAGGACCACCTACGTCTACCACCATGCGAGATCTTGCCTAGGCGCACACTGGTGGACCTCTCAACATATCCAGTATGGGAGAACAGTCAGGAGCATCCTAGATGCATTACATCCCAAGGACCACCTATGTCTACCACCATACGAGAACCAACTCTTCAACTTCTCCAACATGGGAGTGAGTACATTCAGGAGCACCCCAGGTGCATTATGTCCCAAGGACCCCCCTATGTCTTCGACCATGTGAGAATCGGCTCTAGTGCATCTGCGTCTTCCGGTCTCATCACTCCCTCTTAGGAGGAACCTTGATCTGGATAACACCAAGCTTCTCTCTGAAGTACTCGAAATTCACTCTGGCTAATGGCTTGGTCAACACATCGGCTATCTACTCGTCTGTCGCAACATACTGGAGCTTCACTGGTCCTCTCTGCACCATATCCTGAATATAGAGGTACTTGATCTCAATATGTTTCGACTTGTCATGGAACACCGGGTTCTCGGACAACTTCACGCAACTCTGGTTGTCACAAACATACAAGTCGCCTCTAACTAGAGATCAAACAAATCTGACAGTAGCTTCCTAAGCCATACTGCCTCACAACTAGCCGAACAAGATGCAACATACTTTGTTTCGACTGTACTCAGTGCCACACATGACTTCTTTCTGCTAAACCAGGAGATCATACCGGATCCCATATTGAAGCAGCATCCCGAAGTGCTCTTCCTATATGTGGCACTTTTGGCCCAATCCGAATCAACATAACCCTGCAAGTTAATCTTTTGATTCGCCTCATACTTGAGCCCATAGTCAAATGTACCCTTCAGGTACCTCAATATATGCTTTGCAACAATCAAGTGAACATGTCTCGGATCCGTCAGGAACTGGATCAGGGTGTTCACAACAAAGCATATGTTTGGCCTCGTGTTCGTCAAGTACATCAATGAACCAATCATCTGACGGTACATCGTGGCATCAACTGTCTCTTATGAAGCATCACTTAGTAGCTTCAAGTTCGATTCCATTGGTGTGACCATAGCCTTGCAATCCATCATTCCGAACCTCTTCAGAATCTCCACTCCATACATTCCTTGACCAAGGAAGATTCCATCTGCACTCTGCTACACTTCCATGCCTAAGAAATAATGCATCATCCCTATCTCCTTCATCTCGAAATCTGTAGCAAGCCCCCTCTTTACATCTGCAATGAGCTCATCCTCACCTGTCAGAAACATGTCATCTACATATAGCAGAAGTATCACTAGACTTCCATTCTTTATTCTCTGTTGCTTCCTCGTAGTTGGAAGGTTCTTTATTAATGATGTCACACAACAAGGCCACATAGTTGGAGTATGTTCTAGGTCTCTTGCTTTCTATGTGCATCCCATATGTAGCACCATACTTCTCTGCATCTTGTATTGCCTCTCGTTCCCATGCTATTCTTCTCTTGTGGGAGTTCTTCCCACGTGGTGGATCTACAGGTTCTTGTGGTTCTTCCATATCGTGGTCTTCATGATATTCTGGAATCGCTTCTTCCATCACCGAGTCTCTAATCCTGGGAACTTTAGGTTCTTCAATCTCTTCAATAGGCAATTTTCTTGATTTGTTGTATGCTCAATCTTCGTCGAATGCTACGTCTCTGTTGATGTAGATCTTCTTGAATCATGGGAAGCATATTCGGTAGGCCTTTGAAGTTTCGTTGTATCCTACAAATATTCCCTTCTTTCCTTAAGGATCTAGCTTCATTCTTTTCTCCTTGAGGATGTGTATGTACACTAGGGAGCCAAATATCCTGAGATGGATGACTTCCAGTTTCTCATCGGAGAAATCTTCTTCAGGAGTCTTGTTATTTAGTACTCGATGAGGAGTATGATTTTGTACATACACCGTTGTCCTTGCCACTTCTTCCCATAAGTGCATCAAAATATCTTGGTCATGTAGCATTGCTTTCGTTTCTTCCATTATCATTCTATTCTTTCGTTCTGCAACGCCATTTTGTTGAGGATTGTAGGGAGTGCTCAACTCCCTCTTAATCCCAGATTCTCTGCAAATATTCTTGAATTCTTCCTAAGTAAATTCTCCGCCATTATCTGATCGTAGGGTCTTGATCTTCTTCTCTGTGTGATTCTCGACCAAGGCTTTGAATTCCTTGAACCTGCTAAATACCTCATCTTTATTTTTCAAGAAGTAAATCCAAGTCTTACGAGAAAATTCATCTATAAAAGAAACATAATATACATACCCTCTTAATGATCTAGATGACAATGGGACCGCATACATCGGAGTGGATTATCTATAATATTCCTTTTGCATTCCTTTCTCTGCTGGGAAACGCCTTCTTTACATTCTTTCCTTGTGCACATCCCTTACAACTTCCTTCATGTCTTGTATGGATTTCTGGAAGTCCCAAAACTTCTTTGCCTGCAATGGGTAGTGCTCTATAGTGCACATCTTTCTATGCCATAGTTCATTTGGTTCCATTGAGTCATGAACCAAAGCTTGTTCAAGTTGCCCCTTCAACTTGTACAAGCCTCCCTCTTGCTCTCCAATTACTGTTGCATCATCTATTGTCTTTCCTTTTGGCCACATTAGGACTTGGCCATCGACGAATTCAAACCTCATTCCATTAGCATCTAGTGTTGATATGGAGAGAAGGTTCTTCTTTAGTCCTGGAACATATAGAACATCTTTCATCTTCAGATATTTTCCAGAGTCTAGCTTGTAGGAAGCTTCTCCACTTCCTTTTATGGGGTATTGGTAATCATCCCCAAGTTTCACCTTTTGTGGTGACTCATGCTCAGATAGATTGACAAATGATTCTTTGTATCCCGTCATGTGCTTGGAAGCTCCACTATCTACAAGCCAATCATTGATCCTGTGTGTGATAGTTCCCATGAGTGTTGAGATCAAGACATATTCTTCATCACTTGAAGAATTATCTATTTCTTCTTCTTTGGTTCTTTTCCTTGTTGGTTCATCATCTTCCGTGGTGGGAGCATGATGTCTTTTCTTGTTTGTCTTCTTGGAGGAACCTTTGTTTCTGGGACAATAGCTGGAGTAGTGTCCCTTCTCATCACATGTGAAACATCTAATATTGGACAGATCTCTTATGGGTCTCCTTTGTCTTTCATGATGGTGGTTCTCCCTCTTGTTGTGATTTCTTCTAGTATGCATTGTGAGAGCTTGATCATCATTTGCTCCCATATTCTCTTCTCGTGCCACAAGTCGAGATTCTTCTTATGTACATTCTTTCCATAGTCTGTTGAATGTGATCAACTTCTTCCTGTCACATATCCCTTGAATGAATGAGTCCCATGATCTTGGGAGACCATTCAAGGTGGTCATAACGATCTCTCCTTCTTCTACCTTTTCTTCAACTGCTTCAAGTTGTTCCTTGATCAACGAGACTCTTTTGAAATAGGACTCCATGGTCTCTGAGTTTAGTATCTTCACGTTCTTGAGCTGGTTCCTTAAAGTCATTTTCCGATTGTTGTTCTTTCCTTCAAATATTTTCGTCAAAGCATCGAACATCTCCTTGGGTGTCTTCAAGGATGACACATTTGGGATGAGATGATCTTTAATGGTGTCTGTATTGATGTAATTGTAACTTCAGAAGATATTCACTTGTATTTTATATTGTTATTATTATTGTATTTTATTTGTACCTCTGACATAGATGTTTATTCCTATGGTCGGAGATGTCATTATTACATTTGGTCATGTAAATTCATTGAGGTGAATCCTCCATTGTAAGTTGGGGAAATAGATCCCCTAGAGTCAGTTGTATTAGGGTTATAGAGTCCCCTGGAGAAGTCGACCCAGTCAGGTTTACCTGGGGCCGATCTAGCAAGTAAAAAATGTTAAGTGAAAGTAAAGTATAAATAGAGAGCAAGGCTCTCTCATTTGAACACACAATCACTCACTCAAGTTCGCATAAGTGAGAGAGAGAGGAAAAGTTCGCATAGGAGAAAGAGAGAGGAGTTGCAAAAGACCATCTTTGTTTTGGGGTTTTACTTTTGTGATATTGTATTGGTGATGATTCTATCTCTGAGGAAGTTGCGGGGTTTTCTCCTTTATGGTTTCCTCGAGGAAAATATTTGTGTCTATTGTGTTATGTTGTGCATGTTATTCTTTCAGTTAATATCCTAGATAATATTGATTAAAAGTAGAAAATATAACATGGTATCAAAGTTAACCTGGAAAAAAGACATTGTGCAGCTGCGGGAAGATAGGGCTTCTGAGTTTGGGGTCTTCTCTCCATAGATCATCAAGAAAAGGAGTCTAGGATAACTTTCCCTATGAGGGCGCATCTTTCTGTCGAAGTAGAACTTTATTCCGAGAATTTTCATTTTTGGCCCATCACTGCCGCAAGAGGAAAATTAGGGCATCAACAATTTTGGGTTTCTGTTTACTAATTTGGAGAAGTGAGTATATTGGGAAACTTGCCTTGAGAAGGCGCATTTATCTGTCCAATCAAAAGTTCCAAATTCCAATTTTGGAAAATTAGGGCTTCTCTGACAAACCCTAGGCCAGCCAGCCCCAGAACCAGTTTTGGAAACTTAAAGTGGTAAGACCTAAAAGCTTTGCTATTTACATTTGAAGTTCTCATTAAAGATGTCTCACCACACCAAGCTTGAGGATAAGCTTGAAGGAGCTGATAAATTCTGAGCATGGAAGTATAGTATTTCCCTTGTCCTTGAAGAGAATGAATTGGACAAGTATGTAAATGAAGAGGTTCCAGCACCAGAGGGAGATGAGGCTAAAGCCTTACATAAGAAGAACTTGGTTAAAGCCAAGAGAATCATTGCATATTCCATTAAGGATCATCTCATCCCACGTGTGTCATCTTTGAAGACACCTAAGGAGATGTTTGATGCTTTGACAAATCTATTTGAAGGAAAAAACATAAATTGGAAGATGACCTTGAGGAACCAACTCAAGAATGTGAAGATTCAAAATGCAAAGACCATGCAGTCCTACTTTACAAGGGTCTCTCAGATCAAGGAGCAACTTGAAGCCGTTGGAGAAAAGGTAGAAGAAGGAGAGATTGTGATGACCATCTTGAATGGTCTCCCAAGATCATGGGACTCATTCATTCAAGGGATATGTGCCAGAAAGAATTTAATCACATTCAGTAGGTTATGGAAAGAATGCTCACAAGAAGAAGCTCGAATTGTGGCTTGAGAAGAGAAGATGGGTGCAAATGATGATCAAGCTCTCACAGAACACACCAAAAGGAATCATAACAAGAGGGAGCACCATCATCACAATAACTGGGAGAAACACCGCCACCAAAGTCATAGGGAGAACTTTACAAGATCCATGAGAGATCTATCTAACGTTAGATGTTATAATTGTGATGAGAAGGGACACCACTCCAGAGATTGTCCCAAAAATAGAAATGGCTCCCACAACAAGAAGAACAATAAGAAAAGACATCATGCCCACACCGCAAAAGATGATTAACCTCCAAGGAAGAGAGCCAGAGAAGAAAGTGATGAATCTTCAAGTGATGAAGAGTATGCCCTGATATCAACACGCACAGGAACTGTCACACATGGAAGTAATGATTGGCTTGTAGATAGTGGATCTTCCAAGCATATTACAGGATATAAAGAATCCTTCACAAATCTATCTGAACATGAGTCACCTCACAAGGTGAAACTTGGGGATGATTACCAATACCCCATAAAAGGAAGTGGAGAATCTTCATACAATCTAGACTCTAGAAAATCTCTGAAGATGAAGGATGTCCTATATGTTCCAGGACTAAAGAAGAACCTTCTCTCCATATTAGCACTAGATGCAAAAGGTATGAGGGTTGCATTTGTTGATGGATGTTAGGATATTCCTATACTCCATCCTAGTCCCACCAGTATTTTGATCATTTACATTTTCAGTCATGCATGCACTTTTAGGGTTTGCATGCATTCTAGGGTTTGCATGCATCCCAGTCATCAGTCCAGCACCTAGCCCTCAGTTAGCCAGCCCCCAGGAGCTTCTCACTATTCAGTTTTATCCCTCCAGTTGATTAATGCGCCCTTCTTCCTTGATTTTAGGAAGAAACTCACCCTCCTTCACCTACCAGTCCAGTTGTCTTCAGTTTATACTCAGTTACACTTGGTTACACTCAGTTACACTTAGTTGCAGTCAGTTACAGTCAGTTACACCTACCAGACTTAGTTTGACGGATGGTTGACAGTTACTTGAGCATTGATGACTCCACTGATGATGATGAAGACTTCCAGTTGTGCTTCGATGACACTCCAGTGATCCTTTGATCACTCCATGAAGGCCAATTCGAATTCCCACCTTAGGCATTTGAATTCCTCATGCATTGTATTATTTATTTGTCCATTTGTGATTAATGAATTAGTGTGTGTGAAGTATTATTGCTTCTATCTGAGTTCTACTGTACCATATTATTCTGTTGCTCATTATATTGTATTGTTCACTCTTCTTCTATTTTCTTGCTTAATCATAATTACTCTTGTGAGGTACACATCATCTCTTAGATCTGCTGTGAGTATTTTCACATGGTATCAGAGCATGTTGAGAGTATTGTTTATCTCCTTTCTTGAGAGTTTTTTGCAGGTTATTACCAAGATTTCGAGTGCAGCAGTAGCAGTTGCAAATATTCTATATTGTTTTTGCAAGTCTTCTATAGCTTCAATGTATGATTTAGAAGGAATTACTTCTCTTTCTCCATTCAACTATGATGAATGGAAACCAAGAATGATAGCATACTTGAAGATCCATGATCTTTTTTATTGTCATTTTGAAAGAGAGTTCGAATCCACTGAAGAGAAGATTGATTGGTTAAATAAAGGTGATGGAGCCTTTGGAGCAATGATGCTTTCTTTGCCTACATACCTGAGATTCCATTTCAAATACCGTGATGGTGTTGAAACTCCAAAGGAAGTTATGGACTCCAAAAGAGTTATGGGCTCACCTGGATGAAAAATTTGGCAGAAAGAATGAAGGACTTGGTCCTAACCCATTCAAAAGCAAGCAAAGTGATGCATTCGCTCCTCTTGATGGTCTCTCAGATCATGAACCAGTATCATCTCATATTGAAGTTGTTGACAAAGAACTTGCAGATTCTCCACTCATGCTCAAACTTTCTTCTCTTTCTATGCCAGCTCACACTCTAGATATTGCAGAAGGTCCTAAATCCTCTCTTGCACCAGAGTCTGTTGGTTTGCATCATGATCACATGATTATTTCGGAGGTCAAAACAGCTATTGAAGGTAATGCATTCGCTCATCTCCAGCTATCTCCTCTTTTATACTACTATATGATCATAATTCCATGCTTTCACAAGGTCATTGAAGAATATGGCCATTGCCATTCGCTTGGGATAATTTCTCATGCATCTACTGGTTTTGATCTCACCTCTCATGGTTCAAAGGATATCTCAAGAAACCATGATTCAAGTCTTGTATCTAATTTGGGTTCTAAGCAATTACTACTTGGGATAATTTCTCATGCATGTGATAGTTTTGATCTCACCCTTGCTGGTTCAAAGGAGATCTCAAGAAACTATTCTTCAAGTCTTAAATCTGATTTGGATTTCAAGCAATTATTATTTGATGGTTCTTTTTGGCATAATCTCACCCATGATGGTTCGAAGGAGAAGACAAAAGACTATCTACATATTTATGATTTTGATCCTACCTTAGCTGATTCAAATCACAGGTTCAAGGATCATCCTCATACTTTTGGATTTGTTCTCATCACATTCGATCTGAAGAGCAAGTACAAGCACATGCTTTTTGAGCATGATCCACTTCTTCCCAAGAAGAAGATACCTCCAGACATATGACCAAGCATCACACCTGCTTGTGTTTGGAGCATTTATTTTTGTGTGTGCCTTACAGTCTATTTTTTAGGAGGGGGAATGTTTCCCATGAAATGTTCCCACTTCCTTGGTTTATTGACTGTTATTATTCATTGTATTGGGTGACCTTTGGTCTTAGTTACCAGGGCCCAGGATGGATTAAGGGGGGGTGTTAGGATATTCCTATAATCCATCCTAGTCCCACCAGTATTTTGATCATTTACATTTTCAGTCATGCATGCACTTTTAGGGTTTACATGCATTTTGCATGCATTCTAGGGTTTGCATGCATCCTAGTCATCAGTCCAGCACCTAGCCCTCAGTTAGCCAGCCCCCAGGAGCTTCTCACTATTCAGTTTTAGGCCTCCAGTTGCTTAATGCGCCCTTATTCCTTGATTTTAGGAAGCAACTCGCCCTCCTTCACCTACCAGTCCAGCTGTCTTTAGTTTACAGTCAGTTACACTCAGTTACACTTACCAGACTCAGTTTGACTGATGGTTGACAGTTACTTGAGCATTGATGACTCCACTGATGATGATGAAGACTTCCAGTTGTGCTCCGATGATGCTAGTTGTGCTCCAATGACACTCCAGTGATCCTTTGATCACTCCATGAAGGCTAATTCGAATTGCCACCTTAGGCATTCGAATTCCTCATGCATTGTATTATTTATTTGTCCATTTGTGATTAATGAATTAGTGTGTGTGAAGTATTGTTGCTTATATCTGAGTTCTACTGTACCATATTATCCTGTTGCTTATTATACTGTATTGTTCACTCTTCTTCTATTTTCTTGCTTAATCATAATTACTCTTGTGGGGTACACATCATCTCTTAGATTTGCTGTGAGTATTTTCACAATGGCCAAGTCCTAATGTGGCCAAAGGGAAAGACTATAGATGATGCAATTGTGATTGGAGAGAAAGAGGGAAGTTTGTACAAATTGAAGGGCCAACCTAAATAAGCCTTGGTTCATGACTCCATGGATCCAAGTGAATAATGGCATAGAAGGCTTGCACATGTGCACTATAGAGCACTACCCATTGCAACCAAAGCAGTTGAAGGACTTCCATAAATCCAGTTGAAGCATGAAGGCGTTTGCAAAGGATGTGCAAAGGGAAAGAATGTGAAGAAGGCATTTCCAAGTAGCGAAGCAAAGCAGAAGGAATATTGGAAATCATCCACTCCGATGTATGCGGTCCTATGTCATCCAATTCATTGAGTATGTATATTATGTTTTATTTATTGATGAATTTTCCTGTAAGACTTGGATATACTTTTTGAAAAGTAAATATGAAGTATTCAACAAGTTCAAGGAATTCAAAGCCTTGATCGAGAATCAAACTGAGAAATGTATAAATACCTTTCGATCAGATAATGGCAGAGAGTTCACCTCGGAAGACTTCAAGAACCTATGTAGAGAATCTGGGATTAAGAGGGAGTTGACCACTCCATACAATCCACAATAGAATGGCGTTGAAGAAAGAAAGAATAGAACAATAATGGAAGCAGCAAGAGAAATGCTTCATGACCAGGATCTTCCGATGCACCTATGGGCAAAAGTTGCAAGGACAACAGTGTATGTACAAAACCGTACTCCTCATTGAGTACTAGACAACAAGACTCCAGAAGAAGTGTTCTTCGGTGAGAAACCAAAAGTCATCCATCTCAAGATATTTGGCTGCCCAGTGTACATACACATTTTGAAGGAGAAGAGGATGAAGCTAGATCCTTCAAAAAAGAAGGGTATATTCATAGGATACAGTGAAAGTTCAAAGGCCTACCAAATATACTTCCCAGGATTCAAGAATATCGACATCAATAGAGACGTGACATTCGACGAAGACTCAACATACAACAAATCCAGAAAGTTACCTATTGAAGACACTGAAGAACCTGAAGTTCCCAGGATTAGAGATGTAGTAATGGAAGAAGCGATTCCTGAAGATTATGAAGACCGAGAAATGGAAGAACCAAAAGAAGCTGTAGATCCACCTCGTGAGAAGAACTCCCAAAAGAGGAAACCAACGTGGGTACGAGAGGCAATACAAGATGCAGAGAAGTATGGCGCTCCAGAGGGGATGCACAGAGAAAGTAAGAGACCTAGGCCTTACGCCAACTATATAGCCCTGTTGTGCGATATCATTGACAAAGAACCTTCCAACTATGAGAAAGCTGCTGAGAAGAAAGAATTGGAAGGATGCCATGATCGAAGAGTACCCGTCGATCATGAAGAATGATGTCTGGGAGGTAGTTTCGAGACCAAAAGGGAAGTCTGTTGTGACTTCAAAGTGGAATTATAAGATCAAGCATGCTGTAGATGGTAGCATTGAGAAACACAAGGTGAGGTTCATGGCACGTGGCTTCTCCCAGAAGGAAGGCATAGACTATGAGGAGACATTTGCACCTGTAGCCAAATACACTTCCATCAGATTTGTACTTACTTTGCCTGCAATGATGAAATGGAAGGTACACCAGATGGATGTCAAGACAACGTTCTTGAATGGTGTAGTAGAAGAGAAAGTGTACGTGGAGCAACCACTGGGATTTGAGACACATGACAGGCAGACTCATGTGTGCAAATTGAAGAATCCCATGTACGTATTGAAGTAGGCACCCAGGACATAGTACGCCAGGATGAATAGCTTCCTGATGAGCTTAGGATTTACCAAGAGTAAAGAAGATTCCAACCTTTACTACAAGGTTGAGGTGGGAAATCCAGTGATACTTCTACTCTATGTAGATGAACTTTTTGTAACAGGGGAGGATGGGCTCATTGCAGATATGAAGAGGAAGCTTACTGCAGAGTTCGAGATGAAGGACCTGGGGATGATGCATTATTTCTTATGCATGGAGATCTGAAAGAGTGCAGATGGAATATTCATTGGACAAGGGAAGTATGCAGTGGAGATTATGAAATGGTTCGAAATGATGGACTGCAAGGCTATGACCACACCTATGGCATCAAACTTGAAGCTAATATGTGATTCTTCATCAGAGTCGGTTGATGCCACAATATATTGTCAGATGATTGGGTCATCGATGTACCTGACGAATATGAGGCTTGACATATGCTTTGCTGTGAACACATTGCCCAGTTCCTAACGGATCCGAGACATGTTCACCTGATTGTTGCAAAGCATGTATTGAGGTACATGAAGGGTACAGTTGATTATGGGCTCAAGTATGACGCGAATCATAAGATTAACCTGCAGGGTTATGTTCATTCGAATTGGGCAGGTAGTGTCGCAAATAGGAAGAGCACTTTGGGATGTTGCTTCGGTATGGGATCCGGTATGATCTCCTGGTTTAGCAGGAAACAATCGTACATGGCACTGAGTACAGCCGAAGCAGAGCATGTTGCAACTTGTTCGACCAGTTGTGAGGAAGTATGGCTTAGGAAGCTACTGTCTTATTTGTTTGATCTCCAGTTAGAGGTGACTTGTATATTTTGTGACAACCAGAGTTGTGTGAAGTTGTCCGAGAACCTGGTGTTCCATGACAAGTCAGCATATTGAGATCAAGTGCCACTATATCATGAATATGGTGCGGAGAGGAGCAGTGAAGCTCCAGTATGTAGCGACAGACGAGCATATAGCCGATGTGTTGACCACGTTGTTATCCAGAGTGAAGTTTGAGTACTTCAGAGAGAAGCTTGGTGTTCTCCAGATCCATTAGAGAAATTTTGAGGTAAAAAATGGGCCTCAAAACAAAGAAAATGTACTATAAAAATCAACCAATCATCTAGTTAAGAATGCTTATTTGTCAATTTTTCTATGGTGGATGAAACCCCATAGTTAACCAAGGTAGTGGTATAAGTAATTTTAAGTCATAAAGTAAAGTACTCATAATTCTTAAGAAGGTCCTTTCACATTTTTTTATAAAATAATATATTGTCATTTTCATGTTTTTAATTTTAAATTATATATTCACTCCATTATATTTAATATCATAATGCCAAACTAATATATATATATATATATATATATTCATTTCACATTTATTCATAAAATAATATTTTTGTCATTTTCATATTTTTAATTTTTAATTATATATTCACTCCATTTTATTTAATGTTCTAATGTCAAACTAATTTATAAGCACATATATATATATATATATATATATATATACACACACACACACACCCACAAATTGTCCATTTTATTTCAATAATAATACATGACAACATATTATAATATTTATAAGAAAATCAATTTCATCACAATTTTCAAAGCTTTAAAGAAACATGTTATACAAAATAATAATGTTCTAAAGATAATATTAATAGTTAAAAAAATTTATATATTTTTACTACTCAATTTTTAAGAATAAATTAAGTGTTTTATTATTTTTATGATTTTGATATTAATTTACCAATATAGATTTAATGAATAAAGAATAATAATAATAATGCAATGTGGATTATAATAATATTATTAACATTTTACATATAAATAAATTTTCAATTAAATCACATTATATTAAATTGATGAGAAAGCACTAAATATAAAAGTCAACATAAATTAAAAAAAAATAGCTTTTAAAAAATGTTTTTTATTATTTAATTTCATTTGCAAGTTCAAGACAAATAAATGTTAAAGGACAAAACGTTTTTGGAATTTACAATGAATCTTAGTCACATCAATGTAGAGTATTTTATTAATTTTATTTCTAGTGAATTTTGAAAAGTAACTCAGCCATGGTTATTTATATTGTGCATAGAAAATAGTGTAGGAGGTGACTTGTCATATATACCTACCCCATAAAACCCCTAACTCATAATATTTTAATATATCTCATACTTTTTTAGTACATCTCTTAGGAGGGAATTTTTTGACCTCAAAATCTCTCTAATGGAGGTTCCTTCCAAGAGGAAGTGATGAGTCCAAAAGACGCAGATGCACATGGGCCATTCTCTTATAGTGGTAGAAAAGTCCTCCTATGTTGGCAGATGTAAGGGTCGAGCCAATATCGCATAGTGGTAGGAAAGTCCTCCTATGTTGGTAGGTGTAAGGGTCGTTCCATTCTTTCATAGTGGTAGGAAAGTCCTATGTTGGTAAATGTAAGGGTCGATCCATTCTCGCATGGTGGTAGGAAAGTCCTCCCATGCTGGAAGATGTAATGGCTGAGCCATTCTCGCATGGTGGTAGGAAAGTCCTCCCATGTTGGTAGATGTAAGGGCTGGGTCTCGCATGGTGGTAGGAAATTCCTCCCATGTTGGTAGACGAGGTCTCGTATGGTGGTATGTTTGTGCCTCCCATACTAGAGATGTCCACCGATCATAAGACACTGTGTGTGCGCCTACGCAGGATCTCACATGGTGGCATGTTTGTCCTCCCATTCTGGTAGATGCGGGCTGACCGTTGTGGGACATGTGATGTGAATCTGGGTTGTGCTCCGTGTGATTATGAGATGATCTAAAGACGATGAGGTGATTGTAGCGGACGTAGGTGTTTGCAGTGGAAATGTAATGACTGGTCCTGGGATGTACCTACTGGATGGCTTGCTCGTAGAGATGATGAAGACCTACATGAGGGCTAGGCCTACATCTAGCATGAAAAAGGGATGGCTATGTATAACTTCCTATGACGATTAGATTCGAGAGATGTTACCAATCGATGATCGACCTGATGAGGATTGCAGCAACAACGACGATGATGATCCAGTGTTGATGATGATGTTCCAGCATTGAAGATGATCCAACGATGAAGACTTGTGTCCATATGTGTTGATGACTATGGCAAGAGAATACCTTCCTAGTTAATGTTAGATTATGGTAACTTTAGGATGTCCTCCATAGTTCAGATGCCTTACATGGAGGTACATTAGCTGCATAGGCATCAGGATGGACTAGAGAGTGATATGCACTCTACTCAGTGGCATGAGCCCAGCGGGGGCTGCATACGGAGCTTCAAGGGAGATTGACCTTTGCATGCATGAGTATTGCATGACATGTCAGCATTCAGTGACTGCATGCAAAAGTGACATTTTGCATGCATGCATGCAAAAGTGACTTTTTGCATGCACTGGGAATTAGGGTTTTGGAAAACCTAATTCATCGGTGAGATTATTTATAGAGGCAGGGAGTCCCCAGATGAGGTTACTCAGTTGTATCATCAGAGAGATATACTGCCAGAGTGAGGAAGACGAATCTGTCCATGTGGGGTGACTTTCTGAGATAGAGAGGAGTTGCTGCAGGAGCTAGGAAGGTCAGATCTGAGCTAGATCAGTGACCTTCAATTCCAGAGAGGCTAGATACCTATATTTGTGAGCTGAGAGAGCTCATCAGTGAGTTTTCTGTGGAGATTGGAGGAGGAAAAGTTCTCTAGGAGGAGGATGTTTTTCCTGAGGAGGAGAAGCTCATTGTGAGCTGGATTGACCGATTAGGAGTCCAAGACTTCCAGGATAGCCTTGCCTCGATATCAGAGGAAGGTTAGGGATGATCAGAGCTCAGATCTGTTGAGATCCGGAGAAGTACAGGAATTTGACATCCATAGGGGAGGGCACACTTGTGCATGGAGAGAGGGCCGATTTCATCAGTGGGCAGTCTTCAAAGCAATCAAATCAGAGCAGAGAGATATAGAGAAGGCAGATCTATCAGAGGCGCCGTCAGAGCACTCAGATCCAATTTGACAGTTAGGGCATGCTTTGTCAGTGCATGCATCAGCTGGATGCATGCAAGTTAGAGGTTGTCTTGTTGAGAGAGGGATTGAGTTACTGGCTGAGGTAATTATGTATTGTACTTTCTTTTATACTTCTATATGCTCTGGGATCGAGAGAGAAGATAGTCCCATAGTTAGCTGGTTTTTCCAAAAAGGGTTCTAGGGTATATCTGTTATCTATGATGTTGATTGCATGTATGTGTTAGTTGGTAGATGCAGATCTAGTGGTTGAGTCTATGTTTTTATGAGTATGTACTGACATTGAGATTCATACTACTTGAGGTCTCAGACTGATCCAGAGGAAGTAGTGATCTCTGGATCTAATATATTTACATGGTATCAGAGCCCTATTGAGGATCAGGGTGAACAGTCACACATAGATATGCAGTGGTGGTGACTAGATCTGAGATAGATCTAGTATATTTGTGGAGATAGAGGCCAGATCTACCAAATATGAACATTCCCGTTCAGATCTATGGTTGTAGAGGTCATATCTATCAGTTCAGTTGGTTTGTGGTCATATCTGAGATAGATATGCCAGATCTGTGCTCAGGAGATATTCTTGTTTACTGTGGGTTACAGTTTCTTCAGTTGGGTGAGTATGGCTACTGGTTTGAGAGTGGAGGACCGGTTGGATGGTGCCTCCAACTACAGTGCATGGAGAGCACGTATTACTCTATTACTGAAAGAGAGTGAGTTATGGGATGTTGTGAACAACACGACAGCAAATCCCATTACTATTCCGTTTGATGCCACTGCCAAAGCAGTGTATGAAAAGAAGAATATAAAGCCTCAGAGGATCCTGCTTGATGCGATCAAGGATCACCTTATCCCACATGTCTCTACCAAAGACAGTATGAGATGTGGGATGCATTGACTAGTCTATACCTTAGCTCAAATGAAAACATGAAGATGGTTCTCAGAGAGAAGTTGAGAAGCATCAATATGGGGAAGGATGAGAGCATGGTTACTTATCTCACCAAGATCTCTCAAGTGAGAGATGAGTTGGGAGCAATCGGTGAGAAGGTTGAGGATAGTGAGCTAGTTCGGCAGGCCTTGAATGGCGTGTCTATGGCATGGGCAGTGTTTGTTCAGTCCAACATAGGTTGTGAGAACCTTCCCAAGTGGGATCGACTGTGGGATGATTTCACACAGGAGGAGACCCGGAGAGGGTACATTCAGAGTTCAGCTTCTTCCATTCCAGAAGAGGAGGATGTGGCTCTCGCAGCAGGCGGGAAGCAGAGGGGCAAACAGAAGAAGGGTCTGAGCAACATCAAGTGTTTCTCCTGCAATGAGTATGGAAATTATGCGGGACAGTGTCCGCATAAGAAGAAGGGGAAGCAAGCGAAGGATGAGCAGGTGGCAGCAGCAAGGAGGTTGATGAGTTCTCTTCTCGGTTTGAGAAGGATTTCTCACTAGCCACAGTTCAGTCAGGACATGATATTAGCCCACCAGAGGATCAGGTTGATCAAAGATGGAGAGTGGACATTACTCTCAGCAGTCATATGACAGGAGTGTGAGATGAATTCCTGATCCTAGAGCACATGGTAGTACAATTGACTCGAGATGGTCAGGGAGTTGACCATTTAGTTGCTGGTGTGGGAAAAGTGAGATTTATGCTTGACCGTGGGGAGCTCCTAGAGGTTTCAAGAGTGTTCTTTGTTCCAGGACTAAGAGGGAGTGTCCTCTGAGTGGCAGCATTGGCAGCTGCAGGATACCTTGTAGTGTTTCACAGGGATCAGTTCTTTACTTATCCTAGAGGAGTAGAACCAGTCTTATTTGGTCACAGGATTGATGGTGAGTACTTGGTTCATGGACATCCTACTTCAGGCACATCAGGATGGCTGAGTGCATCCTCTTTAGATGCATAGAGGGATGATGGGAGAGATTCTCATAGCAAAGATGAGGCCAGGAGGAGTGGACCTGTTCAGCAGATGAGTGAGCGAGAGGCTCACCATGATGAGGATCAGGGAAGTGATTGCGGAGTTCCGATGGATGAGCAAGATGCTCATGACAGTGATGAGTCACAGGAGGTTGAGCCTTTGGGCTCATATCAGATGGATGAGCATGTTGCTCATGCAGGCACCAGTCAGAGAGTGAGCTGGTATGACATGGTTGAGATGGACTTGGCTCAAGAGAGAGCTTAGTCAGTTCAGTCAGTTCAGAGACAAAGGGATTAGACTTACAGAGCTAAGTCAACTCAGGGTCATAGGCAGATGACTACAGAGCAGTGGGTCCACTTGACAAAGGTCTTCAGAGTTGGTTACAGCAGCAGAGACTCAGAGGGAGTCTGAGTCAGAGTGCAGTGACAGAGTCAGCAGTGGTTGATAGAGGGGATTCTTCCGAAGCCACATAGATGGAGATTGATCAAGGTGGTTCAGTTCAGAGTGCAGCAGTGACAGGCAGATCAGTTAGATCAGTGTAAGCTACAGAGGACTTGTTGGATCCAGGTATCCATGGTAGGACTTCCCTCGTTAAGAGGGAGTGTTAGATTATGGTAACTTTGGGATGTCCTCCATGGTTCAGATTCCTTACATGGAGGTACATTAGCTGCATAGGCATCAAAATGGAGTAGAGAGTGAGATGCACTATACTCAGTGGCATGAGCCCAGCGGGGGCTGCATGTAGAGCTTCAGGGGAGATTGGCCTTTGCATGCATGAGTATTGCATGACATGTCAGCATTTAGTGACTGCATGCAAAAGTGACTTTTTGCATGCACAGGGAATTAGGGTTTTGGAAAACCTAATTCATCAATGAGATTATTTATAGAGACAGGGGGTCCCCATATGAGGTTACTCAGTTGTGTCATCAGAAAGAGATACTGCTAGAGTGAGGGGGACGAATCTGTCCATGTGGGGTGACTTTTTGAGATAGAGAGGAGTTGTTGCAGGATCTAAGAAGGTCAGATCTGAGCTATATTAGTGACCTTCAGTTCCAGAGAGGATAGATACCCAGATCTATGAGCTGAGAGAGCTCATCAGTGAGTTTGTTGTGGAGATTGGAGGAGGCCGAGTTCTCTAGGAGGAGGACATTTTTCCTGAGGAGGAGAAGCTCATTGTGAGTTGGATTGATCGATTAGGAGTCCGAGACTTCCAGGATAGCCTTTCCTCGATATTTGAGGAAGGTTAGGGATGATCGAAGCTCAAATCTGTTGAGATCCGGAGCAGTATGAGCATTTGACATCCAGAGGGGAGTGCGCACGTGTGCATGCCGAGAGGGCCGATTTCATCAGTGGGAAGTATTCAAATCGAGCAGATCAGAGCAGAGAGATCTAGAGAGGGCAGATCTATCAGAGGCACCATCAGAGCACTCAGATCCAGTTTGACAGTTAGGGCATACTTTGTCAGTGCATGCATCAGCTGGATGCATGAAAGTTAGAGGTTGTCTTATTCAGAGAGGGATTGAGTTACCGGCTGAGGTAATTCTGTATTGTACTATCTTTTATACTTCTATATGATCTGGGATCAAGAGAGAAGATAGCCTCATAGTTAGCTGGTTTTTCCCAAAAGGGTTCCAGGGTATTTATGTTGTCTATGATGTTGATTGCATGTATGTGTTAGTTGGTAGATGCAGATCTAGTGGTTGAGTCTATATTTTTATGAGTATGTACTGACATTGAGATTCATACTACTTGAGGTCTCAGACTGATCTAGAGGGAGTAGTGATCTCTGTATCTAATATATTTAGAATTAAGAGGGATTTTTGATGTAATTGTAACTTCAGAAGATATTCACTTGTATTTTATATTGTTATTACTATTTTATTTGTACCTCCGACGGAGATGTCATTATTACATTTGGTCATGTAAATCCATTGAGGTAAATCCTCCATTGTAAGTTGGGGAAATAGATCTGCCTAGAGTCAGTTGTATAAGGGTTAGAGTCCCCTACAGAAGTCATCCCAGTCAGGTTTAGCTCGAGCTGACCTAGCAAGTGAAAAAGGTCAAGTGAAAGTAAAGTATAAATAGAGAGCAAGGATCTCTCATTTGAACACACACTCACTCACTCAAGTTCGCATAAGTGAGAGAGAGAGGACAAGTTTGCATAGGAAAAAGAGAGAGGAGATGCAAAAGACCATCTTTGTTTTGGGGTTTTACTTTTGTGATATTGTATTGGTGATGATTCTATCTCTGAGGAAGTTGCGGTGTTTTCTCCTTTATGGTTTCCCCAAGGAAAATATTTGTGTCTATTGTGTTATGTTGTGCATGTTATTCTTTGAGTTAAGAACATAGATAATATTGATTAAAAGTAGAAAATCTAACACTCTGCAATAATTATCTTGGCCTTAACCAAGTTCTTCTTGTGAATAGCCTTAGCCTCATCTCCCTCTGGTGTTGGAACCTCTTCATTAACATATTTGTCCAAATCATCTTCTTCAAGGACAAGAGCAATCTTATACTTCCATGCTCGGAAATTATCAACTCCCTCAAGCTTATCCTCAAGCCTGGTGTGGTGAGACATTTTGAATGAGAACTTCAAATGGAAATAACAATGATTTATATCTTACCAATTTGAGATTCCCAACTTGGTTCTAGAGTTGGTTGGCTTAGGGTTTGTTAGAGAAACCCTAATTTTTCAAAGTTGGAATCGCGAACTTCTGATTAGACAGGAAGATGTTCCTCCTTAATGTGAGTTGTCCAATGTACTCCTTTTCCCAAATCCGTGGACAGAATCCCAAAATAACTGATGCCCTAGTTTTCTCCTGGCAGTAGTGATGGGGCCAAAAATCAAACTTCTCAGAATTGAGTTATGCTTCCTCCAAAATACGCACTCTCCTAGGGAGAGTTAGCCTAGCCCTCTTTTTCTGATGATCTGTGGAGATAAGACCTCAAACTAGGAAGCCCTAGTTTCCCGCTACTGCACAATGTCTTCTTTTCAGGTTAGCTCTAATACCATGTTAATGTTATCACTTTAATTCAATTAATCTAGGATCTTTAACTGAAACAATAACAATCACAACAAAACACAATATACACAATAGTTTTCCTCGAGGAAACCATAAATGAGAAAACCCTGCAACTTCCACAAAGATAGATTTGTCACTAATACAATATCAAGCAAAATGGAAAACCCAAAATATGTCTTCTGTAGCTCTCTCTCTTTCTCCTCCAGTGAACTTGTCTTCTCTCTCTTGTTATGCGAACTTGCGTGAGTGAGTAGTGTATCCAAATAAGAGAGCAAGGCTCTCTATTTATACTTTACTTTTGACTTGACCTTTTACCTAACTAGGTTGGCCTCACTAAAACTGATTGGGTCTACTTCTCTAGGGAGACTCAATAATACCTTTTACAATTTGACTCTAGGGGATCTAATGCCCTGACTTACAAGGCAGGTTTTACCTCAATGAATTTGCATGACCAAACATAATAATGACATCCCCGAACGGAGGAAAAACATCTCCGTCAGAGGTACAATAATAATATCAATATAAAGTACAAATGAATATCTTATGAAGTTATATTTACAACAACAATATGTTTGTGTCTCATATCATTGGAGGGTAGATGAGTAAAGGAGGAGAATTTTTTCTCATTGGAGGGTAGACATCATAAGCCTATCCTCTCTTTTAAGACAATGCTCATAATAAATATGTTAGACAAATATATATATAAATAGAAATGAAAATATATTTATATATTTCAGAAGTTTGATATGTACACCCACTATGAAAACCACTATACAAAGAGATAAAAGGAGACGTACATATTTATAAAAAAAAATATGTTGGAAAATTCATTGGCCTCCTTAGGATGTCTCACCATATGTATAATATAGATATATTGAATCTGTGATGAACCTCTCATCTAATTGATTATAAAGGAAAAATCCCCAAAGCTCTTTCAATGGAATTTGTAGCAACAAGGGTGAATTATCCCAGGGTGTTCAACTTTTCACATTTTCATGTTTCTCCATTTCATTATGAGCTATGAAGTACAGGTCTACAAAAGTCGCCACTTGCCTCAATTTCATTTTTTTTGCATAGTCAACAAAATATAAGCCATTCTACGTAGGAAGGTCAAAAATGGGATTTGAAAATTGACGAGTCTTCTACTAGACATCTTTGACCTCTCTACATTTCCACTTTTTTATATCCAAATCTCAAATCATATCCCATTAGAACCTGGTTTTTTAGGTCTAGTTGTGCAATAAATTTGAGTTGGTCTTAGAGAATGTAAGCAGAGATAAAGTCCAGGTGTCATGCAAGGTAATGGATATGAAATGTCTTACATGGTTTATCAGCCAATAAGATCAAGATTTTTCATGATTCCTTCTACAAACTTGAGGCATTCAAAAATGGATTTCAACCAGTTATGCGTGTTACCTCCTAATTTGTACATTAGGTGGATTTCTTGTGAGGCGCCAGGGTTATGAACATGTCCAATGTTCATCGTCAATGTTTAGAAGTTCATCGGGCCAAATTTTTTGGCCCTTCGTAAAATTTGCATGTCCAAATCCCCATGGGGGAATTGTAATAAGTTGGTCTAAGCATGATTATTTTGTAAAATACTTGGCATAACTTAGGTTTGGCTATCAGGGGGATACTCTAGAGTGTTTTTTCCTTAGGAATTATGCATTACTCTTCAGTGGCGTATAATTCATGATTTTTTCACTCACGCCTCCCAAGATGGATTATTTACCATGGTGGTCGAACCTAGGGAGGTTATTAAAGTCTATGTGTCTATGTATTTTTCACATGCTAGCCATTAGTAATAAGTCGTATGGACATGCAATAGTTCCCTTAGGAGTTTGTTTTCATTCCGATAAAAAAAAAAATTCCGTAAAATTAGACCATTTTTAATGGTTTAATTGGAAAAATTCAAAGTGTAATAAAAGCATGGCCTGGAGGCAGAATTTTGCATGGGGATGCTCATTTTCAAGCTCAGAACGTCATTTTCACATCTAAGCCAAGCCAGTCCATAGCTTGGTTTATCAGGCTAAATTTAAACCCACTTCATTTTTGGATGCTTGCACTCAAGCTCAATCCAAAACAATGGATTCCCATAACCCATACCCCAACATACTCTTTCTACACACAAAAAACAAAATCATTGGGCATGGATACACATTTTTAACAATGGGATTTAGAAACAAGATGGCCATGGGTTTTTCCCCAAATCGTGGGCACACCAAAAATAGATTGTGAGAGAGAAAATCGACCACAGGGTAGAAAATGATTTCTCCCACAGATATATGAGCATTCAGTGGGACAAAAAAACCTCTATGGACCCCAAATCGATTTCCCCTTCCTTCCCATAGTTCTACAACATAAAAATGACTTCCCAATTGTGGAAAATGAGGGAAAATGGGGGGAAAACGTGAAGGAAAATGCCCAAGAAGCTCAGAATGCATGAGGGAGCAATAGCAATGGTGAATAATGGATCCTTTCTTGCCCAGGAATCCAAACACGTTTTTCCAAAACTGATGGATTTCCCATACCCCAATTTGGACAACCATACCTCTCCATTCCCGAAGGCATTAACTATCTCAACCAACTCTTGGAAGAAATAAATGATTGGGTACAAAAGTCAACATGGGTAGTTAAGGGTTTATGGGTTCTCTCATTGACACTTGGCTTGACTTGATTAGATCCAAGGGTTTGAATATTTCCCTCCCAATTCCTTGTAAAAATCATGCCCCCATCTCTTGTTGCATTGCATTGCATAGCTAGTTGTGGGTATTTTATTAAAATGCATATTTACATGATATTTGAAATTCCATTGTGCCTGACTAGCACACAAACCATATGCATCACTAAATCGATGGTGAGGCCTTGGCATTGAGCTCCTCATCACGGTTTTATAACAATATTACATCATTTACATTTTAATGCAATGGGGTCAAAATCGGGATATTACACGCTAGCAATAGTGAATGCTAGAGGTGAGATTTTTTCCTCATCCTCAACACATGAACAAATGAAGAAGAAACTAGCTGAGAAGGAAAGCATTATCACAAAGCTCAGACATAATCTATTGGAGAATAGACAAGCACAACATTTGGGATGTAATAGTGAAATTGATAAACTGAAATCCCAAACTGCCTCTTTATAACAGAAATCCATTCTTCAATGTCTATTTTTTATGCATTTAACATGATTAATAATTTCTTATTTTTTACTCTTAAAAAAATTGTAACATAAATGTAACCACATGTAACATAAATGATACCACAATAAAAAATTAAAAAAAATCATTATGACAAGATTATTAGAAATGCTTATTGCATCATAAGATTCTTTCACCATTTTGCATACAATGTTGCATTATGATCATCTAGGACCTTTTTTGCTTTTTTATTGTCTCATCTTCTTATAGTGACACCATTTTTTACATGATTCTCAGCTTCCAAAATTTTGAAATCAACTACTTCCCCTTGAAGTTCTTGTGTTTCACAACTTTTCCCTGCACCATTTATCGATGATGGAACACCCACTTTAATGTGATTCATATCCTCCATCATTGGCATATCAACAATAGATGGTTCATCCAATTCTTGTGTTTCACTCGTTTTCCCTTCTTTAATTCTTGAGGATGAAATTTTTTTTTCAGTGATTTTCAGATGCCATCATAGTTATGTCAGCAACAACTGCCCCATTTATTTCTTGTGTTTCATCAGTTTGAGTTTCCCTTTTCCTCTTGGATGAAACACTTGCTTCTCTATTGTTATTATCATCGAATATCATTGATGTATCTGCAATGGACTCCCCTTGTATTTATTTTGTCTGATTAGTCTGACCTAGCCCATTTCCTGAAATCAACAATATTGACAACATCAGAGTGCAAGTAAGAGATCTATTTTACACAAATAAGCTAGATGAACAAAGCCATAATTGCATCGCATAACACTCATGAGTGGAGGGAAATCCACCTTGTTTATTTTTTGTTTGAACATTTTTTTTGCCTTGCGCTTTCCAAAGCGATGTGACTCACAATAGGCCTCTTCACCATATTTACTTATTGGCCTTGATCTTGGAAGATGATTTCTGAATTGTAAGGATATATTAATCATAATTAAACACACATTATGAGCACTCACACTAGAAAGTGAAATCAAATTTACATACCATTTAAAATTACGACATACTTACTATTGTTGGTGCAAGCAATGATTTCTTAGATTGTTTTACCCATGACCCAAAAATTTGTTTTGCTTGTTGATAAGTGACATCAACAAAGTAGGATGCGAACCATGTTGTAGTGTCCTCATTCATTGGACTTTTTGACTTTTCATACTCAACATGAAGTTGAATTCTAATATTTGAAGGCATGGATCTTCTTTCTTTAAACTTTTGGAAAGTACCTTCTAACCTCATAACAAGCTTGAAAAATTGTGCTTGCATCTCATTTACAAGACACATTCTGTCATGTTCAAATGTGTTTCTATACTCCTTAGCAACTTCTCTTCCTCTTCCTTGGTTACTCATTTCCCTATGCTTACACTCCATTACCTCATTCCTTAACTGTCCTAAAATATAAGGATAAACAACCATATAAATCTAAAGAGCATTGGCCCCTTGGACATGCATATAAAGAACCATCTAATCTCCTAAACAAACACAACCAAAGCCACTCACTGGCAAGGAAACCAATCTTGCAATGATAGTGGATCGAAATTTTTAATGCCATGCTTAAACACACAATACTATGAACTTAATAGAAATTGGCGTACCTTTCCTTGTATGCATAATTATCATCCCCTATACACCCTTGAAATTGCAACATGTGGAATTATTTATAACACTTCCACATCCTCGCCAACTTTTTATACTTTTCTTCATCTAGTATGATTTCAATAACCTATAAGCACAAAATTTCAATGTACATGAATAGTTACCTAATCTTCTATTAAAATTGCATAAAACATAGATCATATTTAACTATTATGCCATCATAAAATCATCAGTTATGATTATTAGTCAAAACTCAAAAAACACATTAAAATTTTGGATATTCTAACATAATTATTTAACCTTTAAAATTCACTCATGTCAAATGAGGATCTTTTCTGATGTTGAACGATCTAATTTCCCATAGTTAAGATCATTTTACTCTTGGATTTTATGATGGTATGGTTCCCCATGCTTACATGCAACCCCAATTTTATCCATCTCCCAAATTTGAACAATTTTTGTCTTCTCAATCCCTCTAGTTGGATGAACCTTGTCATAATTGTTAGGATATTCCTATACCCCATCCTAGTCCTACTAGCATTTTCATCCTTTGCATTTTCAATCATGCATGCACTTTTAGGGTTTGCATGCATTATTTAGGGTTTGCATGCATCCCAGTCATCAGTCCCAACACCTAGCCCTCAGTTAGCTAGCCCCCAGAGCTTCTTTCCACTCAGTTGCAGCCCTCCTAGAGCTTAGTGCGCCCTCCTTTCACCTACTGCATGAGAAAGGCGCCCTTCCTTACCTACCATCCAGTTATCTTCAGTTCTTTCCTTGATTTAAGGCTAGACTGACTCTCAACTGACTGTATCACTCCGATGGACCTCCAGTGAGACTTGACTGCCCATTCTGACTCCAGTTAGCTCCTCATGCGCCCTCCATTGAGTCTCCTTCATTCAGTTAGTGTCTCCATGTGCCAATTACAATCAGTTACACCTACCACACTCAGTTAGACTCAGTTTGACTGACGGTTGACAGTTACTTGTGCATTGATGACTCCACCAATGATGAGATAGACTACTAGTTGTGCTCCGATGACACTCCAGTGATCTTTTGATCACTCCATGAAGGCTAATTCGAATTGCAACCTTGGCATTCAAATCCTCATGCATTGTACTACTTATTTGTCCATATTGTGATCAATGAATTAGTGTGTGTGAAATATTTTTGCTTCTATCCGAGTTCTATTGTATTATTATTATGTTGATCATTACACTGCATTGACCACTCTTCTTCTATCTTCCTGCTTAATCATAATTACTCTTGTGAGGTATACATCAACTCTTACATCTGCTATGAGGATTTTCACATGGTATTAGAGCATATTGAGAGTATTTTTTATCTCCATTCCTCAGAGTTTTTTGCAGGTTATTATCAAGATTTTGAGTGCAGCAGTTTCTGCATTTTTGCAGCAGTAGCAGTTGCAGATATTTTCTATTGTTTTTGCAGGTCTTCTACAGCTTCCATGTATTCAGAAGAAATTTATCCTCCTCCATTCAACTATGATCATCTTTCTCCATTCAACTATGATGAATGGAAACCAAAGATGATAGCACATTTGAAGAGAAATGGTCTCTTTGATTATTGTTTTGAGAGAGAGTTCGAATCCTCTGAAGAAAAGATTGACTGGTTAAATAATGGTGACAAAGCCATGGGAACCATGATGCTTGCTATGTCTCGATGCTTGGTACATCAATTCATTGATGATGTTGAATCTCCAAAAGAGATATGGGCCTACTTGGATGAAAGATTTGGCAGACAGAATGAAGGGATTGGTCCAAACCCCTTCAAGAGAAAGCCTAGTGATGCATTCGCTCCCCTTGATGGTCTCTCAAATCATGAATCAGTATCAAACATATCTCATATTGAAGTTGTCCACAAAGAAGAAGAACTTGCAGATTCTACACTCATGCTCCAAATTTCTTCTATTTCGAATTCTGTGCCAGCTCACACTCTAGAAATTGCAGAAGGTCCTAAATCCTCTCTTGCACCAGAGTTTGTTGGTTTGCATCATGATCTATTGAATGTTTCAGAGGTCAAATCATCCATTGGAGGTAATGCATTCGCTCTCCTTGATCACTCACATCTTATGTACTACAATATGATCATTATTTCATGCTTTCTGAAGGTTATTGAAGATGATGGCCACTGCCATTCGCTTGGGATAATTTCTCATGCACTTACTCATTTTTATCTCACCTCTAATGGTTCAAAGGAGATCTCAAGAAACCATGATTCAAGTCTTGGATCTAATTTGGATTCTAAGCAATCACTACTTGGGATAATTTCTCATGCATATGATAGTTTTGATCTCACCCCTGCTGGTTCAAAGGAGATCTCAAGAAACTATTCTTCAAGTCTTAAATCTGATTTGGATTTCAAGCAATCATGTGATGGTTCCTTTTGGCATAATCTCACCCATGATAGTTTGAAGGAGAAGACAAAATACTATCTGCACATTCATAGATTTGATCCTACCTCAGCTGATTCGAATCACAGGTTCAAGAATCATCCTCATACTTTTGGATTTGTTCTCATCACATTCGATCTTAAGAGCAAGTACAAGCACATGCTTTCTGAGCATGATCCACTTCTTTCCAAGAAGAAGATACCTCCAAACATATGACCAAGCATCACACCTGCTTGAGTTTGGAGCATTTTTGTGTGTGCCTTACAGTCTATTTTGAGGGGGGGTATTTTTCCCATGAGGTTTTCCCCATTTCCTCGGTTTATTGACTATTATTATTCATTGTATAGGGTGACCTTTGGTCTTAGTTACCAGGGCCCAAGATGGATTAAGGGGGGGTGTTAGGATATTCCTATACTCCATCCTAGTCCTACTAGCATTTTCATCCTTTGCATTTTCAGTCATGCATGCACTTTTAGGGTTTGCATGCATCCCAGTCATCAATCCTAGCACCTAGCCCTCAGTTAGCTAGCCCCCAGAGCTTCTTTCCACTCAGTTTTAGCTCTCCTAGAGCTTAGTGTGCCCTCCTTTCACCTACTACATGAGAAAGGCGCCCTTCCTTACCTACCATTCAGTTATCTTTAGTTCTTTCCTTGATTTAAGGCTAGATTGACTCTCAACTGACTGTATCACTCCGATGGACCTCCAGTGAGACTTGACTGCCCATTCTGACTCCAGTTAGCTCCTCATGTGCCCTCCACTAAGTCTCCTTCATTCAGTTAGTGTCTCCATGTGCCAGTTACAATCAGTTACACCTACCACACTCAGTTAGACTCAGTTTGACTAACAATTGACAGTTACTTGTGCATTGATGACTCCACCAATGATGAGATAGACTACTAGTTGTGCTCCAATGACACTCTAGTGATCTTTTAATCACTCCATGAAGGCTAATTCGAATTGCCACCTTGGCATTCGAATCCTCATGCATTGTACTACTTATTTGTCCATATTTTGATTAATGAATTAGTGTGTGTGAAGTATTTTGGCTTCCATCTAAGTTCTACTATATTATTATTCTGTTGCTCATTACACTGCATTGACCACTCTTCTTCTATCTTCCTGCTTAATCATAATTACTCTTGTGAGGTATACATCAAATCTTAGATCTGTTGTGAGGATTTTCACAATAATCTTCTGCAATTCTTTGGATTTCACAAAACATCTTCAAAATAGTTCTAAGTCAGCAATATGGAAAGCACAATATACAACATTGGACATTGAGCCAAGAGTCAGTTGTAATTGGCAGCACATGTTTCACAGTATGCAAGAATTATTTAAATAATACGAATTTTCATTTATAAATAAGAATTAATTATGAAAGCATGTACCTTTTCATCATTTGTTCTATTCATGGGATACTCCTTAAGAATATTGAATTTTCCACCAGATAAGGATGGTTGAATGTCTGTAATATGCTCATCCAACTTTTCTTTCCATCCTTCTCTTTGTTCCAAATCGTGATTCAACTCCTAATGTTTTAAAACAAAGTAATATTAAGAAATTAATGGCAAGATATAAACATAAATGTAAACCTCTAATAGATCTATATATCTTACTAGGAGCAAGTTTGGTGACATTGCATATAAATTAGAAATACTATGAATAGTATCCCCATCTTGGATTTTGATTTCCTCTATAACCATGTGTATATCCTTTTTATGGCATAAGCACCAAGGACAAAAATTATTTCCCATTAGAGAAACATTATTATTGCATACTAAATTGCATATGGCCACTAGATCATGACACTCAAACAAATCCACTTTCACAACCCTTCCATCTACCATTAGGATCCCATCCTACGAAAGTTTGTTTAACTATTTCATTAAGTTCTCCTCATTTATAGGATCAACGACATGTGCTAAAATTTGCTTATATTCTTCCTTTCCATCCCATTTTCCAAGGCTTACACAAGACATCAAGCCACTATCTTCTAGTAACTCAAATAATATCTCACATACCTACCCACCTCGACCATAATGTACACGAGAATCAATACCAAGTTTGAAAGAAACTTCAATGACTACTTCCATTCCTCTTTTCATATGAATCAACCATAAAGGAAGCATATGACTTTACCTGCTTCACTTTAACCACATATGTGAAACCATTAGTTTTCTCCCAACCCATATAAATATCATCATCTTTGCACCACTTTTCCATTTCCTTATAAACTAAATTTAGATTAGCCCCCTTCAATACACCATGATTGTCAATTTTCTTTAGACATTGCAAAGTCTTATGGCTCATGCTTCGGACATATTGAAGTGACTTTCCAGAGAACCATCTACCAATTTCCTTAATTTTTTTCTTCCCCTCATTTAGTCTACGGTTATACCATCCTGATTGCTCCTTAAGACCCAATAAGGATGTCCTTAGGCAGTTTCTTGTTGACCTTCTTGAAGCATGCGTAGTTTGATCTATTGAACACCCTTCCAACATTTCTACTTAAGCTTGTACATCTATATAATTTTGTTTTTCTGTAGCTGCATTTCTATCCATTTTTTCATCAAATTCAATCCTTTCAATTGTTTCATGATTTCCAATTGCATTTGCATTATATCCATTTGTTCCTGGAAGATCATTCTTTCAACTATTTCATGGATTCTAGTTGCATCCAAGTTCTCAAGGGATACATGTTCAAATTTTTTTCCATTGGGTATGACTAAATTTTCATTCCCTTCAACTGTAGTTGGAGACAAAGGCTTCCTAGGTTGTTGAGCAATGCAACCTTGTAGACTTTGAGTAGAGTTATTTGTAATGGAAATAACATCAACAATTGATCTTTGAGGGACATTTGGGACCACAATTTTTGAAATAGAGTTGAATTTGTGGTAATGAGTCAGGTATGTTGAACATTACCACTCACTTCAACTAAAATTGGAGAAAAATGTTGCCTAGGTTGTTGAGTAACACAACTTTCTATACATTGATAAGAGTTACCTTCAATGGCAGCAAAATCAACAACTGATCTTTGAGGGATATTTGGGACCACATTCTGTGAAATAGAGTTGAATTTTTGGTAAGGAGTCACATGTTGAACATTGCCATTCACTTCAACTAAAATTGGAGAAAAACGCGTCCTAGGTTGTTGAGCAACACAACTTTCTATAAATTGATAACAATTACTTGTAATGGAAACACCATCAACAACTGATCTATGAGAGACATTCGGGACCATCTCCTATGTAATAGAGTTAATTTTGTGGTAAAGAGTCTTATCTTGTACATTACCATTCCCTTCGACCGTAATTGGAGACAAAGGTTGCCTATGTTGTTGAACAACATTGTTGTTTGTCATACATTGCTTACATATCATACATTGATTTTCAACAAATGCTACATGATTTCTTGTTGTTTGAGGGAAACACACAGTATCATTTTTTGGTATGGATTTCTTATCTGAAAATCCTTGATGTTGTTGACAGGCATCACATATAGCATCATTTTTACCTCCAATGGGCATGAATTTAATGACAATGTTATGTGTTTCCAAAATTGGAACATTAGACAAATCTACTTCCTTCCGCTGACCTCTTTTTCGATGAATATTTTCTTGATATGGTTGGTTTGAACGATCCATTTATGAGTAACTATTCAAAATAAACAGAATAAATCAACATTGGCATTAGAAGAGAGATTATATTTCTCAATTTCAAAAAAACTTATAATTTATCATAACTGCGTATATAAAACTTAAGAAATGTATGACATGCATTGTAAATGCATGCCTAAAAGGTTCTTATCTATCGCTTTCATGTCATCTAACATTAAGCATCCTTATATATGCTTAGGTCACTCATTTAATGTTTATAATATTTTGTTAAGATCTAACTCACAATTTGTCTTATGGAGGTTAATTATGAAAAAATATGGCTTTCATGTCATCTAACATTAAGCATCCTTATATATGCTTAGGTCACTCATTTAATGTTTATAATGTTTTGTTAAGATCTAACTCACAAATTGTCTTATGGAGGTTAATTATGAAAAAGTAATGCTTGGAGTTTACTTCCCAAAATATATAGCTATCCGACAGTACCAAATTAATTTAATGTGATCATTTAATAAGAGTGATTTGCATGCATTTTAAGAATGTGTTATGAACCTTTATTCAAAGTAAACATTAATACAATGTATAGCTTAGGAAACTTAGAAATATCTGCAGACGAGGAAATTTTCAGACTCAATATTAAAATATTATAATTCATGATGATGTAAAATGAAGAAATACATAATTTCCAACTACAATGATTAAAAATGACCTAAATAAGATGTGCATGCATTTTCTAAGCTGAGCAATTTTATGTAACAATACTAAAATTACCAACTTTGCAAGTTTAATTCAGACATTATACATTGATTCCCAAAAATATGAGAGAGGTTTTTGTCAAAAATATATCTAAATTCATGAATGTAATCTCAATTTCATAAAATGTCATGTGTATGGATTTTGGTGTGCATTTTACTATGCCTAACTTTGATTAAAAAAATTGACTCGGTTTTATATTGCATTCCTAATGCAGATTTATCATTCTCGTTGAAAAACCACTCTTGTGATAAAAGATGAAAATGTGGAAGTGTAAAGGGGTATAGGAAGAAGAAATAAATCTTATTCAACTTGAACCACTCAATTTGACTTCATAATGAGGCATGTGAGTGCATTTTAGTGTTCATGTCCGTGTATTTTCAAACATTTGGGCAACTTATTTTGCAAACTAGAAAATTTTGACTCAATATTAAAATATTTGCAAACGAGAAAATTTTGAGACTCAATATTAAAAAGTTTGCAAACAAGAAAATTTTGAGACTCAATATTAAAATATTTTAATTCGTGATGATGTCAAATGAATAAATGAACCACTCAATTTGACTTCATAATGAGGCATGTGAGTGCATTTTAATGTTCATGTCCGTGTATTTTCAAAAATTTGGGCAACTTATTTTGCAAACGAGAAAATTTTGAGACTCAATATTAAAATATTTACAAACGAGAAAATTTTGAGACTCAATATTAAAATATTTGCAAACAAGAAAAAATTGAGACTCAATATTAAAATATTGTAATTCGTGATGATGTAAAATGAATAAATACATCATTTCCAACTGGAATGACTAAAAATGACCCAAATAAGAAGCATGTGCATGCATTTTTCGAAGCTGGGCAATTTTATGTAAAAATACTTAAATTGCCAACTTTGCAGGTTTAATTCAGACATTGTACTTGACTCCCAGAAATCTGAGAGAGGTTTTTGTCAAAAATATATCTAAATGAAAGAATGTAATCTTATTTTCATAAAAGGACATGTGTATATTGTTTGGCGTGCATTTTACTATGCCTAACTTTGATGAAAATTGACTCTATTTTATACTGCATTCTTAATGCAAATATATCATTCTTGCTGAAAAACCACTCTTGTGATAGAAGATGAAAATGTGGAAGTGTATAGGGGTATAGGAAGAAGAAATAAATCTTATCCAAATTGAACCACTCAATTTGACTTCATAATGAGGCATGTGATTGCATTTTAGTGTTCATGTCCGTGCATTCATGATTATGTAAAATGAGGTAATGCACAATTTCCAATTAGAATCACTAAAAGTGACCCAAATGAGAAGCATGTGCAGGGTTTTTCTACGCTGAGCAATTTTATGTAAAATTATTAAAATTGTTGACTTTGCAAATTTGATTCAAACATTATACATGTATTCCCAGAAATATGAGAGAGGTTTTCGTTAAGCATATATATAAATTCAAGAATGTAATATTATTTTCATAAAATTCCATGTGTGCGGAGTTTGGCACGCATTTTACTAAGCCTAACTTTGATAATAATAAAAAAATCACTATGTTTTATACTGCATGTTGGTTTTACAGCTAATAACTACAAGTATGACATAGATTAAGCTAAATAAGAGTAATTCAATGATTAATACAACAAATTTAAGAATAATATTTTCAATTATTTACATATTTTAAAGGAATAATTCTTTAGTAGATGCTTTATCTAAGGAAGGTCTACTTTCACCAGTGGAGCAGGTTGTCATTGAATAAATACTAGATGGACATGTCATTGCCAATAAATGGGATTTGAGCTTTGTTTTGGTTTGAATAAGTATGTTTAATGATAGTCAGTGTTGATATACTTTATAATTCAAAGTTTCTTTTTGGAAAGATTGCAGTTTCTATTACATGTCTATGTAAGTTTTATTTTGCAAGCCATATGCAAACCGATGAGTCTATTAAAGATAGACTTTCTATATAGAAATTTTTAAGGATTCTGAAGAGCTCTAGTTGTCTATGTTAGTGGTATAGTGCCTGCAACACCTTTAGTATGTATTTTTTGTTCTTTACTAGAGTAGAAAATATGTTTTTTTTTTTTTTTCTTTTGAAAAAAAATGTATACCATCAATAGTTTTATTGTATTGGTAACGTTGAAATCAATGTGTAGTACAAAATTATGGCTTCTCCATGAACCGAAGTGGGTCACACAATAGAGAAGTCTAAAAATAAAGGAACTCCCTAATGTAATTTAGTTTCAACTTTGAGAAGCTTATAGCCACTCGCTAATAAATAAATAAAAACAGGGCATCCAATGTCCATGCAAACTATAATTAAACTAGATAGCACCAGTAACCAATACAATAGAGTTGAGGTGGTTATTGTGAAATGCCTTCAGTGTAGCAATATGATTTGGATTTTCTGAGTTTGATGGAAATAGCACCCACAACTAATTCAGATAGTACTGGTCGAAAATAGCTCATGCAACTTCCAATTTTATAAAGGATGTGTTAAATTTTCAGAATTTACTTCAATCTGATCTAGGATCTTAACTGAGAGAACAACATGTACAACAAATCTACAGCATATCAATCATGGACACAATAATGCAAGCACACAAGAGACACAGATTTTACTTGGGGAAAACCATAAAGGTGAAAAACCCTAATAACTTCCTCAGAGATAGATAGAGCAATGATACAACCAGAATACAAGAGATAGTCTTCTCCTAGCAGCAGAGCCTCCTCCTCCACAAGTGCGCCACTCTCCCAAGTGTGTGTGAGAGAATAGAATGTGTAAAATGAGAGAGACACTCTCTCTATTTATACACTAACTTGACTTGACCTTTACTCAACTAGGTCGGCCTCAACTTAACCACTTAACATAATGCTGACTGGGCCGACCCCCACTAGGGTGGTCTAATAACCCTTTAACCCACATGGCCGACCCCCAATAGGGTGGTCTAATAACCCTTTGACCCACATGACTTATACAGGGCCGACCCCAACAAGGTGGTCTAATAACCCATCAAGTATAAGTTACGACACTTACAATATAAATGACGACACTTCCGTATAGAGGAATAATAACATCTCTATAGGAATACAATATACATATATGTGAAATACATTTCGAAGTTACATATACATCAACACTCCTTCTTAACTAGGAAGGTATTTCTCGACACAGGTCTTCTAGCACAAGTCATCTTTTCTGGATCATCGTCACTGGATAATCATCATCGAGTCATCATCATCGTCACTGCTGCTACTATCTCAATCAATCTCTGAATCTAATCATCATAGGAAGTTCTACAGAGCCAATCCTTTTTCATACTGGATGTAGGCCCACCACCTGCAGGTCTTCGTCATCATTAGCCATATTGTGGAATCCTCGGGACTTATTACGTGCGTCACAAAACCTCGGAAGAGCATCCCAGGCTGTTATGAGCACACGGCTCTACCTATAGGATCTCCCAGGGCCATATTATATGTGACCTGACCACAAAACCTCACAAGAGCATCCCAGGCTGTTACGAGCACACAGCTCTACCTATATGATCTCCCAGGGACAGATTATATGTGGTCACCACAAAACCTCGCAAGAGCATCCCAGGCTGTTACGAGCACACAGCTCTACCTATAGGATCTCCCAGGGACAGATTATATGTGGTCATGGAAAAACCTCGCAAGAGCATCCCAGGACTTATTACGGGCACACAGCCCAACCTATCGGATCTCCCAGGGACATATTATATGCCATAGGACAAAACCTCGAAAGAGCATCTGCAAGATATCCCAGGGCACGAATTACATACCATAGGCAAAACCTCGAAAGACTATCTGCAGATCTCCCAGTGCCAAATTATATGTCCTCCCAGAGCAAAACCTCGAAAGAACATTTGCCAGATATCCTAGGGCACGAATTACATGCCATAGGTAAAACCTCGAAAGACTATCTGCAAATCTCCCAGGGCCAAATTATATGCTCATTTGCACAACCTCATCCACGGCCATAGAGTATCAACCTGATACTCACCATACATCATCCTAATGTACACATGATCATCCTGATCATACAATGCATCTACCTGATGCATACCAAGTATCTACCTGATAAATATCATCATACATGATCCACCTGATCATACAATGTATCCACCTGATACAAATACAAATACATGATACATATCACCATACATGATCCACCTAATCATACAATGTATCCACCTGATACATATACAGATACATGGTCCAAGCATCCAACATGATGCATATACAAAAATACATACACATGATCCAACTGATCATATCCAGCATCCAACATGATGTGTACATACATATAAATGATCCAACTGATCATATCCAGCATCCAACATGATGCATATATACATACATAAAAAATGATCCAACTGATCATATCCAGCATCCAACATGATGCATACATACATATAAATGATCCAACTGATCATATCCAGCATCCAACATGATGCATACATATAAATCATCCAACTGATCATATCAAAGCAGAAGCCAGAACATCATCCTGATGCTCATCATCCAACGCTTACATCCACAGCCATGTGAAGGATCCTCCTTCCAACATGCTTGGAATGGCTTCAGCAAATGTGTCCATCACTTCTTCCTCGAAGTGTCCTCGATCTGAAGAATGCCAAGCCTCTCTCTGAAGTACTCGAACTTCACCCTGGCTAGTGGCTTCGTCAGCACATCTGCAATTTGCTCGTCCGTCGCAACATACAGGAGTTTCACAGCTCCTCTCTGCACCATATCCCTGATATAGTGATATTTGATCTCTATGTGTTTCGACCTGTCATGAAACACTGGTTTCTCGGACAGCTTCACACAACTCTGGTTATCACAGAAGATACCAGTAGCATCCAACGGGAGATCAAATAACTCAGACAGTAGCTTCCATAGCCATACTGCCTCACAACTAGCTGAACAGGCTGCAACATACTCTGCCTCAGCTGTACTCAGTGCTACACAGGACTGCTTCCTGTTGAACCAAGAGATCACACTTGATCCCATACTGTAGCAGCACCCAAATGTGCTCTTCCTATCTGCAGCACTGCCAACCCAATCTGAATCAACATAACCCTGCAGGTTAAACTTTTGATTCTCCTCATACTTGAGCCCATAATCCACTGTACCCTTCAGGTACCTCAGAATATGCTTTACAACAACCAGGTGAACACTCCTCGGATCCATCAGGAACTGGCTCAATGTGTTCACCCAAAGCAAATATCTGGCCTCATGTTCGTAAGGTACATCAAGGACCTAATCATCTGACGATACATAGTGACATCAACTGGTTCAGATGAAGCATCACATAGAAGCTTTAGGTTCGATGTCATAGCCTCACAGTCCATCATCCCAAACCTCTTCAGGATCTCTACTGCATACTTCCCTTGTCCAAGGAAGATTCCATCTGCACTCTACCACACCTCCATACCTAGAAAGTGGTGCATCATACCCAAGTTCTGCACATATATGACTCCCTGTCATGTGTCTCAGAACCAAGTGGCTGCTCCAGATACACTTCTTATTCAACTACACCATTCAAGAAAGCTGTCTTGAAATCCATCTGGTGTATCTTCTATTTCATCACTTTTATATTTCTGTAGGCTGCCATCTGCAGCATGCTTGATCTTGATAGATCCGTATGAAAGTCATAACAAACTTCCCTTCAGGTCTTGGGACTACATCCCAAACATCATTCTTCATGATCGACAGATCATGGCATTCTTCCCATATCCTGGGAACTTCAATATCTTCAATAGATAATTTTGTTGTTGAACAAATGTTGTAGTTCTTCTTTTGTAGGTGATGGCATATGATCTTTCCTACACAACAAGTTAAATTGCATGATTAGAAAACATCTCATAGTTTTCAGAACAAATTCTTACACATAAAGAAATATGTCATACAGTCATGCAATTATCTTAGCCAATGCTTCAATACAACATTTATCCATATCCCGTAACTTTCTAGATGCCTTCCAATCTCTACCAGAACATTGTTAAGAGTGTGCACAACTCCCAACATGTCAGCAAAGAGGTTTCATTCTAGATAAGTAGCAATGGAATTTTGTACAGTGCCATAGGCCACTTACCCATGCATATTAGTAGTATACTATTCATCAATGCAACTATTCTAATATGCATAATACACAACCTAATTCTAGGAACATCAGTATATATATTATTGAATAGTATTATTTAAACAATAAAATATGCAAGTAATGACAATTCAAATACTTATCTTTGTTTGTTTGTTGGGTTGACTCCCTCTCAATCTTTGCTTATTTTCTAAAACTCCATTCTTATGTGGATTGTGAGAAGTGGTCAACTCCCTCTGAATATCTGCATCCTTGCAGAAACTACTGAAGTGTGCTCTTTTGCTTTCTTGCAGGAACAACTGGAGTGTGCTCCCTCTTGATCTTTGCTTCCTGGATTACCTGTCCTTGAACTTACATCCATCCTTAATCACTATGCATGCTTATTAGTATCATCATTGTGTTATCCTTGAGGTCTCATACATAATCACACATTTATTAGTATAATCAAAACACAATAATCTTAAACATGTATATTCATGATCATTCACAGATAATAAACATTAGTATTCAAGGTTTCAAGGAAGTCTTCTTTTACTCATACACATTCTTATTTTATCATAGGACTCTTCTGGTTAGTTGAATCATCAATCAAGATAAGAGATATAATATGCATAAAACCCGTGATTATTCAAACCTATACTTTCATGATTCTTCTGGTTAGTCATATCATCAATTATGGTAAGAAACATAATATGCATACAACCATGATTATTCAAACCTATGACTTCATGAATAATCATTATCAACAACACAACAGTATAAGATCCTAACACAAGGTAGGATTCTAGCTTGATATAGGAAAAACATACCTGGATTAGTATGCTAGCTAGTTATGTCTAACATACCCGCATAATGTCTTCTGGTTCACTTCAGTGACTTGTGCTAGTAACCTGCATGTCTCATAAGTTAACCATTGTAGAACCAAGTTATACATACCTCGAAAGTAGATCTTCTATGTGATCCATGACAATGGATGAATCTTTGTCTTCATGTCACCATGAGCATATGTTCTTGAAGTAGAACATGATTTGACTTTCTTGGTGTACCTTTTGTGTTAGTAAACAACATAAACCTCATACAACATCACAATGCATTAGTACAATCATAAGTGTCAAAATCTTAATCAATGAATATCTTCTATTAAGGTGATACGACAAGTCCAGTAATTAATCAAGATTGTACTGTAATGATATGAAGACAAACATATGATAAACTTAACCATGAAACATACCTGCCAAGATTGCTTGTAATCTTCTTATGGAAGGCCTTAGCCTCATCTCCCTCTGAGACATGAACTTCTTCACTTATGCAAGTGACCAATCCATCTTCTTCTAGGATTAACCCAATCCACTTGATTTGCAAGAAATGGACCTGGAGCTGGATTAGGGTTTGTCAAAGAAACCCCAAAAAATTCAAACTTTGAATTTCAAACTTCCAAAAGGATAGAAATATGTGCCTTGATGAGCTGATCAAGTTGGTATATGCAGAATTTGAAAACTGCAAAGTTTCACCCCTCGAAATTGCCTTTTAGATTTCAGGATTCACTGGGGAGGGCCCTGAATTAGGGTTTGAGTTTCCCGGAGCTTCAACCAACCAAAATATTTGATTCAAAACTCTAAGCTTCAATTTTTCTGAGGAGCTTCCAGCTGTGGTCACAGATTTAAAAACTTCCCTTTTTTGCAGAAGCCCTAATTTTCCACTTTTCTAATCAAAGTCCTAAACTAGGGTCTGATCAAGCCCGGCCTTCTGCCCTACCAAAAATTATGATCTTGGTCTCTAAATTTCGATCTTGACGAGTAGCATCTATCCGTGGTCTCCGATTACAAAAATTCCAACTTTCTCCGAAGCCCTAAATTCCGGAAGCCATAAATGAAGGTACTCAAAAATAATTCTGTTTTGACAGAAATATGTACCTGATTGTTTCTGGTGTAACTCTGAACTTTTTGATCCACAGGGTCTGAAAAAGTTTCCTGAGATAGCTTGACCTGTCATCTTTCCATCCCGATAGGTTTGACCTAAATTGGATTCTCTGAGAGAGAGTTATGCCAAGTGTCGCAACGTGACCTGTTATGGGATAATACAGGAGAGCGAAATTGTACGGCGTGCCACGTGTCACTATTTAAACTTCGACCTTTGAAACATTTTCCTGAGATAGCCCGACCTGTTATTTTTCCATACCGACAGGTCTGACCTCAATTGGATTCTCTGAGAGAGATTTATGCCAAGTGTCGTAACGTGACCTATTTGTGGGATAATACAGGAGAGCGAACTTGTACGGAGTTCCACATGTCACTGGTTCACCTTCGGCCTCTGAACAATTTTCCTGAGATAGTACAGTCTGTGTACTACCTGTCACTTTTTACAAAATTTCATTTGGAGCTTCCTAGCCCAAGTTATGACCTTTTTTCCAAGGTCACCTGATTTTGACTCAGATCTGGAAGAGGCAGAAACCCTATATTGTATAGATCATAAATCACAAAGTACAACGAATTAGAGGTTTTCCTTTCGACACAAGGTACATGGGGATCTTATCTTCGACCTGTAAAAGTTTCAGATCTGAAAAATTCTCCAAAACGGATTTATGGCGAAAGTGCTACAATGACTAGTTTTTGCTATATCAAGCCCTAGCATCGTAAGTGCAACAAGTGTCATACATGCCATATCATGCCTTCTTTCAGGCTAGCTCTGATACCATGTTAAATTTTCAGAATTTACTTCAATATGATCTAGGATCTTAACTGAGAGAAAAACATGTACAGCAAATCTACAACATATCAATCATGGACACAATAATGCAAGCACACAAGAGACACAGATTTTACTTGGGGAAAACCATAAAGGTGAAAAACCCCAATAACTTCCTCAAAGACAGATAGAGAAATGATACAACCAGAATACAAGAGATAGTCTTCTCCTAGCAGCAGAGCCTCCTCCTCCACAAGTGCGCCACTCTCCCAAGTGTGTGTGAGAGAATAGAATGTGTAAAATGAGAGAGACACACTCTCTATTTATACACTAACTTGACTTGACCTTTACTCAACTAGGTCGGCCTCAACTTAACCACTTAACATAATGCTGGCTGGGCCGACCCCCACTAGGGTGGTCTAATAACCCTTTGACCCACATGGACGACCCCCAATAGGGTGGTCTAATAAACCTTTGACCCACATGACTTATACAGGGCCGACCCCAACAAGGTGGTCTAATAACCCATCAAGTATAAGTTACGACACTTACAATATAAATGACGACACTTCCGTATAGAGGAATAATAACATCTCTATAGGAATACAATATACATATATGTGAAATACATTCCGAAGTTACATATACATCAACAGGATGCATCTTACCCAAAGGTTTAAAAAAAACATACCATCGATAAAAAATTTGAAGTTACCCGCCAGATTGATTGGTCACTAAATCAATTTCATTCATCCACATAAGATCTAATTCCAACATTATCAAAACTACACCACCCTGATCTTAACTACGTGGACATTGAAAAATAAATTAATTGAAGATTTCACTTTTGAAGGCGGTTGGTATTTAATGAAATGAATCCATGCATATCTAATGCCACCATTAACTACACCACCCTTATCTTAACTACGTAGATATTAAAAAAAAATTAATTACAGGTTTCATTTTTTAAACCAATTGGTATTTAATGAAATTTACAATCTTGAGATAGCTAACCTATGATAAACCCACTATCAATTAAAACATTTAGTTGGATAACTCATGTTTTTCCATTAACGCGACTAGTTTACCCATCTCTTTGCCAGGAAATTGTCTTAATTTTCAACTATCTGGATAAATTATCTTTTGTTCATTGACCCACAGACCCTCCTTACAAAATAAAACTATATTTCCAAAAGCATTTGGCCAATCTAGCCGACAAAATAATCATCTTTTAACAAAGAAAAGAATCTTTCGACATGCATTGATTAATTTTCCTAATGATATAGGATACATTGTAGAAGTGGGTAAAACATTATGATACAGTGGGTGCATAGATCAGGGTGGATTCCCTTCATATATGTGTATTCCCATGCAAAATAAACCTTCTATTCTTGCAAGACTTGTATCGATTGTTCCTTTTGTGAAGGAGACAACTATGGATTAATATCCAGGCTCTTTCTTGGTTCGATTTCAACAGGATTGATGGTAATTTTGGTATCGACCATTGGTAAAGAATATGACAACAAACCTATGACCCAGTTTTCCTACAAAGAAGCTTGCATTGTAGAATCCAAAAATTGAGAGTTTGAATGAAAGGATGAGAATGGGTTGCTGAGAAAACTACTAATTACATCATCCTCTATTTCATTTCTAAAACAAAGTTATCTTCAAATGGTAAACAATGGATAGACAATTTCATTATAACATTCTTCATCTTCCACTTACATGGGGTTCTCATAATCTATGACAACTTGGCAGGAGGGTACAAAGTAAGCTCCTTAGTGGAGTTTCCATGAGACATTGTCATGTTACCATATCTATAACATGAGATATGCTTCGGTTGTGGATAACCACAACCTTCCAAGAATTAGAGAATGCCCACCTAAACAAGTATTTGGTTGTAAGACCATAAAGTCGAATAGATACTCCCATAAATATACAAAAATGACTATGTATTCCATAATTCCCTTCGGTCTAACAATATATCGATCTACTAATTCCAAGACCAGGGGAGTCTCTCTGGAGTGGAGTCCTTGTCGCTCCATGGTTTCTTTTGTCATTATGTTTATGGAATCTCCTAAATCAATTAAGGTGTTTGAGATATGAACATTGTTGATGTAAACATCACTTATTGGATTGCTAGGGTCCTTATACTTAGGAGTTGGAACCTTCCAAAGAAATAGATTTTCCAATTAATTGATTACATGCACATTGGGGGGATCCTTTAGCGTCCTACCAAGTTTACTAATGAACATTTCTGTGATAGTTTTAGCATATATCGGACTATCCTTAATAGCCTAAAACAATGGAATCTTGACACACACATTCTGTAGTTCACCTAGTAAATCAAACTCAAGCTAAGTAAGAGATTTTCTTAGACCTAACCTATCAGGGTATGGAGGAGGCTAAGAAACCTATTTAGTCAATGGCTGGTCCAAATTTTTGGAAGGAATAGGTTGTGGTGTCTCAATGAAATGTTGCTCATTTTTCTCTTTAGAATGATTTGTTTCTAGCTGTAGAATCTCCTCCTCTTCATGTTCTGTAATGATTGGAAGATTTCCTAGATTTAATACTCTATCATATCTAATATGGATGTCATGACATTATACATAGGAGATGGAATACATGGGGTAACCAGGAAATCTAGTAGAGTAAGCATGTTGAATTTCTTTATTATTGGGATTAGGATTTGGTTGTGTAGGCAATTGGAGTCTTGGAGGAGGGTTACTTATGGAGCTTCTTGTAGGAAGATGCAATTGATGTTGATGCTGAGGCAGTTGAGGTTGTGGCATCAAAACTTGTTGGTTTCCAAAGGATTTTCTTTTCCACCCTTGTGACCATTATGCCCAGGGTACAGGAGGGTACCAATGAGGAATAATTTGTGGTTGTTTGGGAGGATACTAAATTTGTGGATTATCCCAATAAGTAATAAAATACTGAGTGGGGTCTTGATTAATACCTATTGGCCTAGGTTGTGAAGGTTTCTTGGGAGATATAAAAAAATCCTGCTCTTTTTCCATATGTGTTCCTTCATATACTGATTTCAGGCCAAGAAAATATGGGCAGTTGTCGGTAGGGTGATCTTGTTCACAATTTTTGCAAATATTAATACTATTAAGTGGGAACTCATTTAAAGGGTGCATTAGCCCGCATTTGGGACAAAAAAATAGCCATAGCATTCTCCATTTCGGCTTGTTTTTTCTTAACCTGTAACATCTCAATTTAAGAAGCCAAGGAACTTAAAATGTCTTTTCTTAAATTATCAAGTAAATTACCTAGTTTGGTGCGTGTGACTCCTCCCGGAGTTGATTTTGTGATTTTAGGCACTTCCTCTATAGAGTTGTTCCCAACTTTAGATTTTCCTCTGGAATGAATATCTCATACAAAGATTGCATATTTCATGAAATTCCACGTTGGAGATATATCCTATCCCAAACAGGTTTAGGCTGTCCACATATTCGTCCCTCATCCCTCTTATCAAGATGGTTTTCAATGTTTCCTTGCCTAAATTGTTGTGTTTGGACCTTCGTAGGTTATATTGAACTTGTTCAACATAATCCTTGGACTCTCCTCCTCTCTTCGAGTCATTTTAAAAAATTCTTCCCATAGATATTTAATGTTGCAATAGTCATGGTATTTTTGGAGAAATGCCTATTTCATATCTTCACATGTTTTAATGGTCTTTTCTCCAAGTCCCATGAACCATCTCAGTGCTTCACTTTTTAATGTAGCAGGGAACAACTTTGGTTTTTGTGCATTTGAAAGATAATCATAACTACGACACAAAATATCAAATTAAAAGATGAAGGTATCTGAATATGCAATTGTCAACCTATGAAAAGTGGGCAAGGTTGAAAGAGGGATATACTTCATTGGTTATTCTCCCATGATTTCCCCATTGGGAATGTGAAAGTGGTGTTAGATGCAATTTCCTCTTCTGCCATATTATTCTCTAAATTTTCAAAGATACTCCCTACAATTTGTGATTCTTCAGAGGGGGGAGATTCTATTGGTTCAAGGAAAGGATTAATTTGATCCTTAAGATACGAACTTCTTTTTCCACTAATTAATTCATTCGTGTACCCTACCTTTCTATGTAAGGATAGATCTCAACTTCATCTAATAAAGATGATGAAGCTTTTTCTAGAGTTCCTGGTGGAGGGATCTCATGCTTGTTAATATTTCCACGTCCTCCTCGTCTTCTTCTACCTGCATATTTGTTAGTATGGGGGGTGGTTCTTACTACACCACGTGCTCTAAAATTTCCTCTATGACTCATGCAAACCTCATGTCGTGAACACAGTATAGTACGAATTCACTTTGAGAGTGAATGCATAGGTTTTTACCTCTCGTCTTACCGCTCTTGTTTCTCCATATTCAAGACACTAAATTAATGCTTCTAATATAAAAACTCACACTATGTATGGGATGTCCTTAAGAGGCTTCAGCTCAACAGTTACATTCCCAAGGGAGGCCTCAACATTTGTTAAAATCAATGCCATATATTCTATTATGCCTTTAATAACTTCTCTAGCAACAATGCCAAAATGTTGGGTCAACTAATTGTTCTTTTAAAATAATGTAATCTACCAATCATTCAATGTCAAACCAGGGCAAGATTTCTTATTTCAAAGTTATTACACAAAATATATGCAAGCTACAAAGCGTTGTCTTTTACTAATTATTTTCATGTAGTATAATGAAAATGCTCAACTTAGTCTTATAGCCAATCGGTCTACTCAATTAATTTAACTAGGAAATACCCTCTAGCATTTCCATGATAGGTCTAACAAAGGTATGTTTCTTAGTTAATCTTGAAAGCTCATCAATACACAGTGAAATTCAATCAATTTGACCAAGAAACATCTCTAGCATTTCCAAAAATAGGTTTAACAAAGGTTTGTTCCTGGTCATTTTTGGAAGTTGTGCTAAATGAAATGAAATCCAAACTACATTGGCGACATTACAATATTAAGGTACAGATTTAATGATTTCAATTCTAACTTGAGAAACACATAAAATAGAGTAAATGTTTCAACCACAAATTACGGTTTTGAGGAACATAAATATAGATTCACTAATTTTCAACAACTATATGCAAGGGATAGAATTACGAATCAAACATAAACCAACACACAATAATTCCACACATCAACTAATATATATACACACACAATGCCTATTCTCACAAGGGGTCCTCCTCTTTCGAACAAACACTGCGGAAGGTCACAAAGACTACAAAGCACTCACATAAACACAAACGATTGAAGAATGAAACTATCACATATTAAAAACCTTGTAGCAAAGTTACAACCCAGTCTAATCCTTCTCTATAAATCACATTACAGAGGAAGAGGGTCTTATTTATACTTGAAAACGACTTTAAAAAACATTATAAAGATAGACAGTCTGACCATGGTTCAAACCGTTCCTATCATCAAGGAAACTGCGTGATAAACATAGAGCTTTTTTTAATCAATTGTTGAGAGGATTCCACATGATCTCGAATCAATTACTGTGATCGGAGTGGGAACATCAGTTGTTTAACTCCCAGTGAGTAGATTTGTAACAAAAGTTGTTACAAATATATTAATCATATATTTGTTTCCACATTAGTTCCATCGTTAACTCGACCACCAGATTCTTGGCTTCAACAACAATCATTCATTCGGCAGATCCCACAACTTTTTTTGTAGCTTCCATAGCGTCCAGCAACCTATTCCACAGCTTCCACGACATTCAAAAACTTATTCCACATCTTCTACAACTTCCACTTTAAGCAGTTTCACAACTTGTTTCATAGCTTCCACAACTTCTGCAATGTTCTACAACTTGTTTTGCAGCATTACACAACTTGTTCCTTTGACTACCTCCTACGATCATACTCAAAAAATTAACCACACGGTATAGTATCTCTTCATTATTCATTCAAAATGCAGGAAACACAAATACATATACTTATTATCAAAATTGTGCTTATTCGACCCAAAAAGTCATTTGATGGTAACAAAAATAGGACAAAGGTTTGACAAAAAGTATCAAAATAATGACATTTATGAACCCCCACACCCAGAAAACTTTGGATTCATACTATGGGAGTGTTTTACAGTAGAGTGCTCGTGCCATGGTGAGCGGGATCATTTGGATTTTGATGTCAAGTGTTATGGAGGTGGCAGATGATATGATTCTCAAGGTGAGGGTGTGTAAAGGAAGAAGTAAATCATATATAAAAATGATGATAATGATACCTAATAATATGAATATATTTATGCATAATGGTATTAGTTGCATATTAGGCATCTAGTAAGAATAATCAAGAGCACTTAGTAATATATGTTACTATATTTATTTTTAATACAGATGTACAAATTATCCATTCTGGCCACATGAGTAACACTCTCACATATGCAATATTACTAGTTACATAGGTGCATATTATGTGATGCTTGAACATATTAAATACTACATAAGTATGACTTAACTTCGAGACGAAGTTTACTAAAGGAGGGAACGGTATGTAACAACCCAAAATTTGTATTAAACTAGCTATATAAATAAAAACATTGGAAAGATAAGTAAAAGGTATATTGAGTACAAAAATAAAAATAAATAATGAAAAGTGGAATTTATTAATTAAATATACATAATTCAAGTACCAAAGGAAAGAGAGATAATCTTTAGAAATTAGGAGGATTAGAGGGGAAGGGAGACTATTCTACTTGGATTCTCGCTGATATATGGATGGTTGTGGGAGATAAGAGATGAGACCTGGCTTGGGTTTATTGATTGAGGGCTTGGGGGCTCTTAGTGATTCACTAAGAGTTTGGGTGGGTGGAAAGTCGTTCCCCACATATTGTTTTCCTACCTTGCTCGTAGCGGTCCAAATGAACATTTTTTCAACATTTCTTTAGGTTGCAGATATGCCTTCCTTCTTGTTCCATTAAATTATCATGATCATCTTTGCTCATGGAAATGGAATTGATTTTAGTTAATTATCTTATGATATTTCCTTGATTCTGTTTTGATCACAAATATATTTATAAAAAATCTAATTCTTAAGGTTGATCCGGGCCTTACACTCTGTTGTTCCTTAAGATGGTGCTAGATAGGGAACTATTCTAAGGCATCCATAATTATAAAATCAATCTTAAGCTTTCTTGGAACAATCCAACAGCTCAATATAATTTATCTCTTAAACTATAGATTTTTGCTCAAATGGTAGGACTTAAAGTTCTCCTAAATTATTATTCAATAAGCACTCATAAGATTAAAGCACATGAATGAGTGGATCTTCATCTTCCAGGTACCACAATTAGCATATCATAGATTTTGAACTTCAAGATGATAGATAAGAAGAATGTCAAAGAGGTTAACAAAATAAATATGGTTAGGGTATTCAATGCATTAATAAATCCAAATACCGCGTTGAAGAAAATGTGTACTAAGCCAACATGAATTCAATAGCAAAACACAACATTTGTCTAAAATCATTTATGAGATTCCTTAAAATCACTAATAGGTCATGGAAGCACTAACATTATATCACATAAAATCTATATGCTTAACAAGTCACCATATAAAATCCTGAACATAGTGAAGGTTACACCAAATTGCAACTTCAATATTTTATTTATAAAGTTCAAAACATCAGACAAAATGGATCTAAGAACTCGTGGAATTAACAAAATGACACTTAACACATATGATCACAAATTGATACAACGAAGAGGATGAATCTAAAAAATATCCAATATACAACTCATGCAACTCATTATTTATGCATGCTCATAAGCAACACGGTGCTTATTTCATTATGAGAATTCATGAGCTTTTAAAAAATTACATGCAGGTGGCGTGCCTTGAGACTATTGGTTGTAGTGAAAACAAAAATCTAAGCATAACATATATCAAGTGATAAGAGGTCACATGTTAGTCTAGCCATGCATATACTAATCAAGAATGAGTTTAACGACATTTGCACATGGAGATGGCATGAAGAGGTGATGATCAACAAGCTAAGGTATATCACATTAATTTTGAGTTACATTTGTCAACACAATTGCATTATTAGACAATGATCAGTAATTGAGGGACTTATAGCCCACTCAACTATCCTATGTGGAAAACGTATTCTTAGTCTTTGTCCTATGTGTTATATAGAGCTCTCTATCTCTGGGGTGGATTCTCTACCTCTATTCTTTAGAAAGGCGTCAAGGTATGTTCTTCAGAATGTGCTTCATACAAGATAAATGCCCATGATTGAAAATCTTGTGCCTTTCTCTCCATGTAACCTTCATAAGGAACTCAGATTCAATGATAGTACTATTACCAATGTGTTGAATGAAACAAGGATACCAACCCTCAAAAGTTTTATATTTTCTCAATAGGCCAACTTTGTGGGATTTCACAATAACCAATAAGAAACTCTTCACTCTATGTTGTTTCAAGTGTCTTCAGTTGATGACAATGGCAATCATGTTTAATGAGCTCTACCCATCTAGTTGTTTGCTCACATGCCCAACAAGATCTTGGTACTTACTCGTAGAGGTAAATATAGCACTTCAATGGTTGTGTACGACCTCATACAAGCCCAACTTTATTGTATGGATGTGGAGTACAAAGAATGGTAGGATACGATCCATGCAGTGAAGTGTATGGCCCAGACAAAGAAAATACAACTCAACGAGACATAAAAACAACCCAAACAATGAAAAAACAAGCTGAGCAATGATAAATTTGCCCAAAGCAATGATAAATTATGCCAAACACTAATAGCTTTACCCTAGGAAACACAAATACACCCAACAATGAGACAAATTGACCCAACTATGTTAAAAAACATCCAAGCATTGATAAAAATGCCACAAGCAGTGATGAATTCACCTAGACACCAATAAATTCACCTCATGTAAAATAAATCTGCCCTAGATAATGGGAAAATGACTCAAACACTAATGAATTTGCGGCATTTAAAATAAATTCGCCGCATTCAATGATATAATAACTCAACCAAAGGAAAACCACCCTAGGCAGTCAATAACTCTTAAAAACTCAATTTAGAAACTCTTACACAAATGCCACAACTCTTTAATTTGGTCCCTTGATCTTTGAGAACGATTGAGCATCCAATGGATGAGATTTACTTGTTGTTACAACTCTTTGGCTCAATAAAACAAATGAGCAAAATGAAACATTACTCTATTTTACCCATAGATCTGTCATCCATCCATTCTCTTCACTCGTTAGCAACCATTAATGTCACTCCGAGCTCTTAATTAACATAGTATATAAAACCAATGCAAAAATCAAACACATATTCAACAAAGATGCACAAAACACATTATTTATCCTAAAAACCAAATGGGAAAATCGACATGCAATGGTTGCTCAATATTTCATTTCATCAATCTCTGGATTACAATGCAGCTCTGGGCTCCTTGGCACTCTCCTGCTTGAGCCAACAATAGACCAAGAGCCCTTTGATATTCTAAGTGAAAGAAGATGTAGGAAAGTCGGGGAAAAGGGAAGGCCAACCGGCCTAGCCTTTCATTTATCATTTCCCTGTATTATTTTCATTTTTTAATTCAATTTAATCTTGACTTTTTTCTTTTTCCATTTTTTTCCTCTCTTTTTCTTATTCGCATTTACATTTTCATTATCTTTAATGTATTAAAATTATATACAACACATATCAATCACGAACATAAGGCACAATCTTCTTATTAAAAATACTTTTGCACATATAAATGGGTGTTCACTAGAAATGTCAATTTAGGTTCTCAATGTTGGAATGAGAAGCAACCGTGGATTATTAACTAGCACATCCACTTAAAGTGGAGAGAATTACACTGATAGATGTTATTCTAACACTTATTGATGTAATAAAGCAATAATTCCATTTCATTTTAAAATTAGTTTTGGTGAACTAAGTGAGAAAATGAGTCATCGGTCACTCTTATGCGAGGGGATCAACGTTGCTATCGCTCACTTCAGTGCTCATCTCCACACCCAAGCCAATGATGGAAACAAATCGACATGCAAAAACACTTCAGCTATGAATCTTGCCTTTATTCGGCGATGGGAACAAATCAACATACATCGCTCACTTCAGCTATGAAACTATGGATCTGCCCTTCAATGTTCAAATTTGAACCCTTCTCAGCCCTTCCAAAGGGTTCTAGCCCTTCCTAGAAGTGTAAAGTTAAAATTTCCCTTCAAAGAAAATTTAAAATTTGAATTTTACCCTTCCAATTAAGGACATCATTTATATCAACATTTCAAAAGAAGGGCAACATTTGAAATTACCCATCCATATAAATTTCAATTTCTATGTTGAAATTCCTATGCTATAAAATCGAGTCGTCATTCAAAATATTGGAAATATCATAAATTATAATCACTCACTCACGTCACGCACTCACTACTCAGCTGCGCAAGATGGCGAGTGATGACTAGCGACTACGAAGCACTGGCCACCAAGATTTGACTATGACTCTTGAGTCACTTCGGGCTGAGATCTAAGGTGTGACAATGTGTGAACGACTATAATTGTAACAACAGAGAACCACTACTAGGCCCAAAACGAAACTGAAACTTTGTGCCTACTACCTATGTGAAGTTGGTTACCAATGTCCACTCGTTTTTCATCAAAATGAAATTCAAATGGCTGGTTTGATGAGTCCTCCTCTACAATACTTCATTTCTTGCATGAATATCACACACTCATGGCAACTCTAAACAAAACTCAATGGCACGCAACTACAAATAATGGCATGCAGTTAGGACCACAAACCGTGTAGAGGTCAATTTATGCATTGATATAGAGAAGTGGCACTGGGCACACGATATGGAGAAACAATGAGTTAGAAAAAACATTTGGACCAAAGCACCACAATGGTTATTAATAAAAATAAATAAAATTAAAAAAATTGGCTCAGGAATAGTCTCACTTTGATGGGCGGAATGATCATGATGTAATCTCCCTCCGTCCTTCCAAACATATGTGGTTTCCCACCACAATTGTCTTCGACGCTTGCCACCAAAATACATATAAAAATTACATGTCTTTACATCCTCTTCTCTTTAAATCCACACCGCATAGTCATAACTAAGGATGATTCTCACCACATTTGTCTCTGGCGCTCACCACCAAAATACATATAAAAATTACATGTATTTACATCATTTTCTCTTTAAATCTTCATCTTATAGTCATAACTAAGGATTATCATGCATGCACATCCTCACCTTATAATATCAATTCGGTCAGGGCGTAGAGACAACCATAAAATATCAAATGTGTCAAGATGCAAAGAGTAAGAGACAACTATAAGTAAGTCTTATATTAAATTTACCATATAATATTTAATTGACACTATAAACTAAGATTGTACACGTTGGATTGTTGTGATCTTCTTATCACTCCTTATCAATGTGATTGTAAGGTACTCTTTGAAGGTGAAGTCCACAATTTTAAGTCATCTTCCTCATTCGACTCATTCCTTTTGGTAATACAATAAAAAGGGCAATGGCATCAACATTGAAGATGGTTTCGACATGGAGGTAGATACATTAATTATTTTCATTAAATAACTTAAATTGCATGTCAGTGACTAAGAATTTGTCGAATCATGGATTGGTACAAAACACAACAAATTTTAGAGCTTTGAGCTCTTAATTACTTACATATAGAATTTTCTCAAATCCAACCATTAACAAACTTCTTTTGGTGTTTTGGTTCAATTTAAAAGACAGATTGCCGAGACTCAAAGATGCAACGAGTTGAAAGGCTCTAGTTGAATTAGGCTTGATTCCATTTCCCCTCCATCCCATACCTGTATGATTTCGCGACAAGTATTGAACAACAAAAGTTGATGCCCCAGCCCCTCTGATGCTAGCGTTGCTAACTTGCTTGGTATGGAAGATTTTTTTAATGTTTTATGAGATATGCATTATTTTTTCCTAGGCGCCTAACGCCCATGATTCTTACATCTCTCAGGGTTGAATGGATGCCCTCTCTCCAGTTTGAATTAAGTTTTTGATTGGTTTTATATGTATTTTTTGGTTGTAGGTTTATTATAGTCTCGCTTTGCTTAGTGGCTTCCTTTTGTACATGATCTTATGCAATAAGTTTTTGATTGGTTTTATATGTATTTTTTGGCTGTAGGTTTATTATAGCCTCACTTTTCTTAGTGGCTTCCTTGTCATTTTCATGTAAATATTAAGGAGTGCTTATTTGTTCATGATTGTAAAAAATTGGATGGGAAATATTTGTTTTATACATTTCATGGGGAAGAGTTTAGTTCATTTATACTTGTCAATTGAAGTACACTTATTTATATTTCCCTTCATCTTTGAAGGGCTCCAAGAACAAATGCCCTTCCAATTGAAATTAAAACCCACCCTTCAAATTTGATCAAAATCCATCTCTCACTTCAGCTATGAATCTTCCCTTTATTCAGCGATGGTAACAAATCAACATGCATCGCTCACTTCAGCTATGAATCTGCCCTTTACTCAGCAATGGGAACAAAATAGAGAGGATCGCTCACTTGACGTAGTAATCTGCCCTCTAAACCCAGTGAGCTGCCTCAAGTTCTCTTCTTCAATAATTTACCCAGCTGCATATTTTGGTAAGCTTTTCCTTGACTCTGGGCTTCTTGTGGCTTTGAATAGCAATCGGTTTGTCTTCCCAAATAACCAACAATCTTATATAAAATCTCATTCTTTACCTTTGCATTCTTTTATGACTGAATGCTCTCTTATTGTTGTATTATCTCATGGCTGCTATTCATGTGCAGGTTGCAGACTTGATGGGAGCCTTTTAGACTTGCAGGAAACAAATTTTGTGCAAGATGCAAGAGTGTACGGCCTCTCACATCCCATTAAATCATTGACAAGTTTGTGAGCAGCAATGAGAAGGTATTTTACTTCTTGGACACTCGTTGATTCAATTGCTAATTTGTATTCCTTCTCACTCTTCGAAAAATCTGTATTTGTAGGGTGAGGATTCACGGCGGGCAAAGCTTCTTGATATTTTTTGTTTTCATGTTTTCACACTCCATGCTTCGCTGAAATTTCCACCTTTGTAAGGCTATGAAAGATGGTTGGCTGCCTTCTTATTCCAGCTTGTAGGGAGAAATTGTTTATGTTATTGTTTAAATTTGAAAAGGAGGGAGCTTGGAACTGCCCATGCATTTTCCAACCCTCTGTCGCATATTTGGACGTTTAATTCCCGTCTCTTCCTTGTATGCTTGATTATGCAATTTGCATAATCAATTTTTATTAGCACTAGTAGGTGATTCTGACTCTTCATTGATGGCTTTGAATTGCAATTTTCAACTCTCCCTTTCTCTTGTTTAAATTTGAATTTTCATCCTCTTTCTCATATTTGGACATGTAATTCTCAGCTCTCCCTTGCTTGCCTAGGAGTACAATTTCCAGAGCTTTATGTCATTCATAGTTAGAATGCAAAAAAAATATTAGCAATAGTATGTGATCCCCAGGTCTTCATTCATGACTTTGAAATGCAACTTTCAGTTTTCCCTTTCTTTTGTTTAAATTTTAATTTTCAGCCCTCTTTCTTAGAGTTAGTATGAAATTTCCAGCCATGATTCCCGTTAGCTTGCATTCAATAATTTTATATCTTCAAGCTGGAAATTCTATGTCTTCGGCAATGTAATTTCTGGCCATATGTTTTTAGATTGCATCTTTGAAATTTGTTGATTTAGGCTTGACATTTCTTGTCACGCCAATATAATTTTCAGCTTTGAATTTTGGTTGCCACTCTTGAGTTTTGTTCTTCAAAGCTTTAAGATTTTGTCATGTACAATTTCCAGCACGTGTTCTTCATTTCAAGTACAAATTCATTGAATAATGAGTGTCAGGTGCATATTTTCATTCATCTCGTTTATTTAATTGCAATCTTGATTTAATTTTATGTGTGATTTATATTGTGGAAGGTCAAAATTCCAAATATTTTAAATTTGATATGAGTGGACATGTTATTTGTTTATAGTATTTTATTATTTTTTATAAAAGGCACTTGTCATTTATAGGATGAGCACGGAAGAAGTTACACATCTCCCCCTACTAGGCTGTAAAATACGCCTTTTCGACACAATAATAAAAATAATATTAAATCAAAACAAACCATAATACATTTAAAACTAAATTTTTCAAATTCATCTCAAGCATCAGAGAGGATTGGGCGTTGCTCTTTTTACTTCAAGCTTTACCTCTTACATGCTTAATCATGCTTGAAGATTTTTGAGCTTGTGAATGATGTTTCGTGTTCATGCTTCACATTTTGCTTGAAATCTCAAAGGTCTCGAGCGTAGGCATAAAACCATTTCTTGAACTCCATTAACCAATTATCTTAAGGTTGAAGCTTGCTTGAAAGTGCATTCACATCTCTCTTGTCAAAGATGAAATTGCATTTTCAGCCCTCTTTGGGCATGCTTGGAAATTAAATTCTTTTGTTTGTATGAAGAGTGCGATTCAAGCTCTCTTGTTGAAAGCTCAAGAACGCATTTTCAGCCCTCCTTTGAGCCTTAAATGTGCACTCTCATGCTTCTTTCGAGTATTAAATTTCTATTTTAACTCTCGTTTTTTAAGCTCGAGCAAGATCATTTTAATTTCAATCTGGAATGTCAGCGCTTGGTTGAGCTTGCTTCAAAATTCTATTTTCAGTTCTTGGTTGAGCTTGCTTAAAATTCCATTTTCAGCTCTCTTTGTAGGTTTGCTTGACATGCATTTCCAGCAATTATGTCCAAGCTTGAAATTTATATTCTCAGCCCTCGTACAAAAAACCAAAATAGCTATCACTCTCACAATCTTACATGCATTACCAGCCTTCATGTGCTTGCATAAAAATTCAATTTCTAGCTCTTATGCCCATGCTTGAAAATTACATGTTTAGCTCTAGTGTCAGACCAAGGCTTTTTCTTTGTATCTATTTCCAACCCTATTTTTTAATCTTGAATTTGCATTCTCAACTTTCTTTTTAGTTTTTTTTTTAAAGTAAGCAAACTATATAATAATATAAACTGAAAATGGTCAATTGGGTTTAGCCTGAGTGGTTGAGTTATCTGATTGTTATCCGCTCCAGTGACACTTGCTCTTAAGTGAGCTGTTGAGCTCTTCGGGAGCTCTATTAGCAAATTAACCTCCCTTCCTATGTTTTCGGACACCGGAGAGGTTAACTCCACGTAGTGGGGCACCGAAAAAATAGCATCTTCTGTGAACCACGCAGAATATATATATATATAAACTGCAAAGTACATAGAGCATACAGTTTACTGCCTTGCCAAAGAAAAATTCCCTCTCCCAAATGTATTTACAGAAATAACCATGAAACTTGAGGAAAATTACAGTCATTCAAAAAATCAAGAGACCCCTCTTTAGGAAGGAGAAAACATGGACATATAGAACTTGTCTTAAGCTGTCTGAACATTCTGACTAAACATTTACCTTAGTACTAGAGGAGCTACAAGCTATACCTATATGGTAATCAAAAAACCTGAACATGAAACAACTGGATGGAAACCAACAGTAATTTAAGGAACTTGCTTGCCAATGTCCGCATTCTGAGAGGTTGCAGTATTGGTGCCAAACCATTCTCCTGCCTCGTTGATCTTCGAGAAGAAGGGAAGGCCCATCTTCTTCACATAGCATCGATTTTCATGTGCATAAATTGGTTGTCCTAGTAGAGTTCCCTCCAGAATTCGGTTGGAATTGCTTCCTCGCGTACCTTCTTTGCTTTCTCCAAGAGGACTTTCCCAAGTAGGCCCTTGACAATCCAATACAATAATATTGTTTTATCCAAGAGGACTTGCCCAAGTAGGCCCTTAATGGTCCAATATAATGATATTGCTTTCTCATACAGTGTGTGCATGCTCTGGGATCAACCAGGGTCTTGTATCCAAGCTTCCAAGAGAGTGAAATCCTCCAGTGGCTTGGCCTTATCCAATTCTTTCCATAGAGCCGCTTCCTTGCATTCAATTTCCTCCTGGATGCCATGTGGTATAGTGGCTTTGTACATCCAGGAAGCTTGTGTTGCGCTGAACTGCTCCCTATTTACTCACGAATGGCCAGATTTTTTGCTGCCTGAGCTACCGCCTTCCTAAGCCATCGAACGGGTTCGAGAGATTGAGAGATAGTAGGATGGGGAATAGCAGAGGGTGCAGCAACGAACAACAGACAAGAGAATATATGGGAGATTGTTATCAGCATTGCCAAATAAGTATAGTTCTCGATCATTCTTGCCAATCCCGTAAATGATGAGAATTGAATGCGTCCAGACTGCAGAATCAGCCATATCTTGCAACCTTAGATGACCATTTGAAAACCAGGGTGATTGAGAAACCTACGGATCATACTATGAGTAGCTAAAACCATTAAATGTCGTCCATATTTCTTACCAGGATCCCTCCTGCGAGAGTGCACGCACAGGTGTTTCCTACTAAGGAAATTATCGCTCTCCCGGAAATTTATGTGAGGAGTCATTGTCATATAATGGTTATAAGTGTCAGCTTGATAGATCCTTATGGATGAGTTAATTCGCATGTGATTTCATGCGGGTTTTTTCATCCCAACACTCCATCTGTACGAGAGCATTAGGATAGTGTTGTATTTTCAGTCATAAGAGCCTTGTATGAGGATGCCACTTCCATGCATGCTTGCCAGATGGGATCCTACCCCCCTTGCATGGCAGAGTAATGAAACTCATCGATATTGCATTCCACTCCCTTGTTGGCAATAATGTCGGCTACCTTCTTGGTTGTCTGTTTGACGTGGGATGGGACTAGAGCCAGTTGGCTAAAAGGAAGAAGAGAACGAGTTTCTAGTAGACTAAGAAGGCGCCAGCTGGGTGAAACTTTTTTCGCTGACGTTCCTTGGAGTAGTTTGGAAAAAAACCTATACACCACTAAGGAGTCTCCCTCCACCAAGAGTCGTGTTATGCTCATCCTAATGGAGAACTGGATGTCCCATGTTAGATCCCGAAGCTCTACTACATTGTTGGTGTCTGAACCAATGTTTCATGCTAGAATGTGGAGGATTTCGCCTTGATCATTCTTGTAGACAATCCCATAACCGGTTGGTTTGGGATTCCCTTTAGAGGATCCATCATAGTCATTTTCACAAAACCCTAATGTGGTATGGACCATATCGTGGGGTTGGAAGGTGGTCGAGTGCTTGGGATTGCATGGGATCCCCCCCTTAGGAGGCAGTGAAATTCCCCTTTTTTGAGAATTTGATATTCCACTCCATCTGAGAGTTCCTCCAGAGACCAAGGTTTGATTTTTTTCATTTCGAGGACAGAGGTCTTGAAGGTGCCCTAGACATCAGTCCAGGATAATTTTTTAGAGAGAAAAATTCTTCGATTTCATTCTCTACAAATATTCCAAAGAACGAATCCTGGGAGGAGTTTCCAAATCCTGTTCAGAATTGGACTCCTGAATGCCTTGATTCTCCAATTCGTGATTGTGGTGGAAATGCTACCTCTATTTATGTTCAAGGTTTGCATTATTTGTGCGATTTGGTCCCAGATTAAAGAGCTGAACTCACATTGGTTGAGCAGGTGTTCCATGGTTTCTTCTTGAATATTACAGAGAGTGCAGACTGAAGGGCCAACAAAGTTGCACCACTTCAAGTTATCCCAGGTAAGAATTCAATTATGCATGACTTTCCATAAGAATATGCTAACTTTGGTCCAATTATTGAGAGTCCAGATATGTTTCCAGGCCTCCGGAGCTTGAGAGGGTCTAGTGTCAGCATGGATGGATTATGCCTCCTTGATGGTAAAGGTTCCCTTGGACGACTGCCCCCAACGCAAAATTTCAGGTTCGTCTTTGCATCAAATCCGTCTTTTTGATAGTATCTCTTTCCAATTTTCCATATCTATATGTTGTGGAATATTAAGCTATGTTTGAGTAACTTTCCAGTCTCTCCAACCCTCAAGCATAGAGTTAGTCATCCAATAGTCTACCACCTTGCACAAACCTGATTGCATGGAGTGGCACTGCAACTCCTATAGATGTTGATTTTCGATTAGGGGAGGGAGCTGTTGCCAAGAGTCCTACCAGAAGTTTGCTATTAGTCCATTTCTAATTTCCCAGAAGGCATCATCCTGAATAAGCTTTTTGTTGCTCCAGACTGCATTCCAAATAGTTGAGCCTAATTGATGCTCATTCCAATGTATGAGTTGTTCCTCACCGGCTCTTAGAGCATATTTTTGCCTCCATAGTTTTGCCCATAACTCCTTAGGGTTATTCAACCATCTCCACCAAATGTTGGCTCTAAGGACTTCATTGAGGATTTGAGGGTCTCTTAATCTGAGACCTCCTTTAAGTTTAGGTTTGCATAATTCTATCCAATTCACCAAAGCCCATTTATTTCCCTCTTTAGTACCTTCCCAAAGAAACTTTCTTTGGATAGATCTGATTTTTTTAGAATAATTCTCAGCACAGTTAGGGCAGAGAAGATGTAAATAGGGATGGCTTGGAGTACAGATTTTAGGAGAATTAAACATCCTGCTAGGTTCAGGGATCTGAAGGTCCAAGAAGAGAGGCGCCTGTTGAGAGAGGTTAGAAGATCTTCCCAAGTGCATTTTCGGAGTACATTGTCTGAGAGAGGGATGCCCAAGTATTTGGAAGGAAGGGAGCTCCTTTGAAAGCCCATAATTCTGGAAATGTTCAATCGAAACACTCTAGGGGTGTTGAAAAAGAAGATTTGAGATTTATCAGATTTGATGGAGGTACCGGATTCTGCACTGAAATCCTCCATAATGGACTTAATTTCATTGGCTTCCCTAACAGTTTGGGATTCCCATCATCATGGTATCATCCACAAACTGATTATGCGAGATTGGGGAATCAATGCCATGAATGGGAAGCTCTTGTAGTGAGCCCTCAGTGATTTCTACTTTGATTGATCTGTTGAGTCCTTCTGCCATGATGACAAATAGAAACAGAGAGAGTGGGTCCCCGTACTGGATTCCTCTTGAGGGTTTGAATGGGGCCACAAGTGACCCATTGATGAGAATAGAGAAAAAAGTTGAGGGCATGAGATTCATGATCCAAGAGATCCGGTTCTCATCAAATGCAAACGCTCTCAGTATGTTCCTCATGTATTTCTAGCTAATTTTATCAAAACCCTTTGAGAGGTCTAGTTTGAGAAGCATACATTGCCTTCTGGTGGATTTGAGGGAGTGAATCACTTCATGGATGAGGAGAATACTATCCATGATTTGTTGTCTTACAACATATCATGTTTGTTCCTGCAAGATTATGTGAGGGAGGATAGGCTTCAATCTGGTATCAATAACTTTTGTTATGATCGCATTGCAAAGTGCGATGGGTCGGTAATTATTAGGCTTTGAGACTCGCTCTTCCTTAGGGATTAATGTTAAGAAAGTAGCATTAAACACTGAGAGAACCTTCCTTGAAATATGAGAGTCTTCAATAATTTGTCCAACCTCTTCCCAAAAAAAATCCCAGCAGTGGTGGAAGAAATCCATTGTGAATCCATACAGTCCCGGAGCTTGTCCATCCTTCATGTCATGGACAAAAATATTAACTTCCTCTCGGGTGATAGGTCTCATTAGGGCATCATTTTTCTCCTCCGAGACCAGAGTAGGTATATGTTTGATAATTTTTTCCATAGCCGGAGATCGATCCATCAATGATTCAGAAAGAATATCTCTGTAATAATGGTTGAGCTCTCTTTCAATATCCTCGTGAATGGTGAGTGTATTTCCTTGATCATCATCCAAGATTTTAATCCGTTTGATGTGCCATCGATGGATCATTGACTGATGAAAGAATTTTGAATTCCTCTCTCCCTCTTTGAGCCATTGAAATCCATATTTTTGTCTCCAAAGGATTTCCTCTTGAGCGTACCTTTCCTCAAGATGTTTTTTAGCCTGGGCTTCCTCATCCTTAAGTTGATTTGTATGTCCTTTCTACCTGTAGATGATTTAAATTTCCTGGAGGTGTTTCTCCAGCAGTATCTGGGCTTGAAAAATATTGCCAAAAGTATTTTTGTTCCAGTCTTTTAGTTTATGTTTTAGGACCTTGAGTTTCTGCTTGAATTTATACATAAGCGTTCCATGTGGGATGATGATTTCCGTCCACCATTGCTTGATATTTTTCTCGAATTCAGGTTGCGAGAGCCAAAAAAATTTAAACTTGAAAGGTCTATGTTGAGGGACTCCATCCACATCCATCCATAAATGAATTGGCCAGTGATCAGAACCCACAATCGAAAAAGTCGAGAAGTCAAGAGAGAGGCCTTCCAACATTAAGGGTTCAAAGATGAGGAATCTATCAAGTCGGCAGGAAACATTTTGATGTCTGGAACATCGATTGGTCTAGGTGAAATATCCGTCTTCAAGTTCAATATCGATCATGTGTATTTGATCAGTAGTATTCTGGAATAGTTTGTTGTCCTCTTCTAGTCCGCAAATGCCTCCCCTTTTCTCATCCAAATTCAAGATGACATTGAAGTCTCCTCCAATTATCCATCTATCATGTTGAATATTATGATTTAGTTTTTCCAAATTGTTCAGAAAATTCGCTTTGTCTTGTGGAGTGGAAGGCCCGTAGACATTGGTTATGTAGAAGCCTTTTTTATGACCCGACCATCCTTGCTTTGTCCATGAGCGGCCAAGTAGTAGAGAAAATAGGATCGATGATACCAAAGGTCAGATTCCAAAGGATGGTCAGACCTACTGCAGTACCAAGCGCATCAATGTTGGTGTGATTGCTTTGCCTCCATCAAGTTGAGAGTATGGATTTCGCTTCCTTCCCCGCACACTTTGTTTCTTGGAGAAATAAAATGTTTGGCTTATCTACTATGATTTGGTTTTGTAGGAGCCTTTGTTTTCGCCTATCGTTCAGTCCTCTGATGTTCCAGGAGATTATCTTCACCATTAAGAATGGTTGGGGACAGGATGATAATTGTCTGTTATAAAATTGGTTTGTCAGGAGTTTACCATATAGCTACCAACTTCCTAAATTAGTTATTGCATTGGCTTTCTGCCTGGTTTATTTTTTTCCTTCATGCTTTTTCAATTGTCTTTGGCTAGATCATTGAATATGCCTAGGGTTTTTACAGATCTGACGGCTACACCTGCGGGATGAACCTTTCTAACTTGATCAATAGGTATGGCATACATATCCTTTTTCCTGAAGGCTTTCTCAAGATTGTCTAAATCAATTCCCTCCAGATCAGTCTCATCAATTTCCATAACCATGTCTCCTTGCGTGGTATGGGGGTCGTTTGGAGAACTAGGAGGGCTAGGATGGCATGTCTCCATTGTTTTACTTTTGTCCTTGCATGTATTTTCAGGAGGAGGTTTGGTTGTATTGAGGTCTTCCTGAGTCTCCATGGTTTGATCTCCCTGGTTATCCTGATGTGAGAGAGTTTCAAAGGAATTACTGGTAGGCGGTGGAGTATACTTAGGGATAGGTTATTTTTTAGAATTATTTCCTTTTTGATTGTGGATCTAGGTGAAACCTTCAGCCTGATTGGCCAAGTGGTTAGGAGGAGATGGTATGGGTTTGGCATTCAACAAACAATTGCAAAAAAGATGACCATGAACATGGAATTTTCTGTAGCGAAGGGGGATGTATTCATAGTCAAGGGTTTGCTCCCATTCTTCATCCTGATAATCTAGGAAAATAGATCCAGGGAGAGGGTTGGCTATGTTTATATAAACACATATGCGGGCATAGGAGGTGTATCTCCTTCTCTTGGTGGCCTCTTTTATTTTGACAAAGTGCCCTAGGGTACTTCCTATGCCTTCTAGGATCTCCTCTAGCCAGAATTCATGCAGGAGCGAGTAGAGTCTGATCCATTCGGGGCATGGGAGAAATATTCTTTGTCTGGATTGAACTTTTCGACCCATTCTTTCAAGATTAACCCAGCCGGATTGAAAAAATAAGGTCCATTCTCAAAAACCATGTTTATGTCCTCCAGATTATGAAAGATAGCATTACAAAATCCCTTCGAGCCCATATGTAACTGAAAGTGGCATCTCGGTTTCCACCAATGTTGGATCCATTTGACAAGATCTCTCTCAATAAGCCTTAGCCCTAAGAATTTTCCAATCAGGGTGTGATCTTTTAAGAACTGTGTATTAGTCCCAACCTCGATAGATTGAATGACATACATGGGTTTAGTCATTGTTTGAGCTATGCATTTCCCTGTTTTCCAAGCCGGAGCCACCTTTGGATGGGAGGATCTTGGGGTAGGATCCTCTGGTTGAAAGTATTCTTGAAATTTTTGCTGATCTCGGGAAGCTGAGAGTATTTCTGCAGGCGCTTCAAACGAGGGTCTGGAGAAATTCTCGCCACCTCCCGTGTCTTCATGGATTGCATCACGAAATGAGGGGGGCGTTCCCCCCCCCGGATGGGTAGCCATTGGGACGGTCGGTCCTCCTCCAAAATGGAGGAACCTTCAAAGATGATCTAGGAGAATCATCCTGAAACAAGAACCCTAGCGCTAGTGGAATTGCAGAGCCATATGTTCTATCATTGGAGCAAAAAAAATTATTTTTAGTTTTCAAATGGCTCTATCATGCATAATAATTTCCAGCCTTATATTTGTGCTTGATGGATGACTTGCATCTACTATTTTGTGCTTGCAACTAGTAGTGAGTTGCATGGTGTTTATTTTTTAGATCACATATGAGAGAGGTAGGTTGATTTTGTAAAAAAAGAAAAATCTCTTTTTTACAACTCATTAAAACTAATTTCTTCCTCAAACTATGACTATAATCAAAAGCAGCCCAATAAAACCATTTCATGTAAAAGAAAAACTTGTCTAGCAAACCAATTTCAAATATAAAGATTTGGAATTTAAATTGTCATATACTTGAAGTTTTGATGCACCTCCATTTTCATTTTTTAAACAACAAAGAGAATTTTATACTCATCTAAACTCATGGATGAAATATGGCTTGAAGCATTCAATGCTCGATTCTAGAGAGAAGTGTAATTTAAGTATTTAAAAAAATATTGTATGCACATGAGTTCATAATGCTTTATGTCTTGATAGCACAAATTTCCGCACATACATAGATATAAATAACTCTTTAGATCAACAATCATAAATATGTGTAACTTTTAGGAGAAAATTTCCCAATATGTCACTAGCAGAACTCCTCTCCGTGTGGCTTGGTGCATCCCTAACTCTTCCTACATTGCCTTTAACCTGTAAATCTGCAATAAAACACAATACAACAGCAACAAGGAAAGATCTTTGGTTTGTGATTGAACAACCAAAGGGGTTACTATAATTGGTTTTATAAATGTCGGTGGAATTCCCTTCAATGTTAGCATAGAAAAAATGGAAAGAACAGAGATTGAAAGTGCTTATATGTAATGCCCGCCTCGGTACATTGACTGACCGTAGACTTGAGGACACTTGCCAAGTGACCCGACCAAATAAACGTTAGTAATTTGTCCCTTGAATATTGAAAATGCTTGAAAGACTGAAGAACGCATGATGATTTGCATGACGACAAATGATAAATGAAAACGACGCAATGATTGACAGTTGTAGAAATTGATGATTTACTTAATAAATGAATGCTCTACTTAATGATTTGCGAATTTACGAAGCGAATGATGACTGAATGTTAGATATGCTCGACTGATTGAGATAGAATGACTGAATGTTAGATATGCTCGACTGATTGAGATAGAATGACTGAATGTTAGATATGCTCGACTGATTGAGATAGGATGACTGAATGTTAGATATGCTCGACTGATTGAGATAGGATGACTAAATGTTACATATGCTCGATTGAATGAGATAGAACGACTTAATGTTAGATATGCTCGACTAATTGAGATAGAATGACTAAATGTTAGATATGCTCGACTGATTGAGATAGGATGACTGAATGTTACACATGCTCGACTGATTGAGATAGAATGATGAATGATAGATATGATTTACTGATTGAGAGAAAAGGATGAATGAAATATATGCTTGATTGACTGAGATATTATGATGGATGATGAAATATTTCATAGTGCAATGCTACTAATGTGTGCTTGAGTGTGTGTGTGTGCAGTGGCAGGTAAGACGATTTATCGACTAACCCACAATGGAATTATAGGGGTCGTAAGAACGGAAAGAACACATAGGGGTACGATGATAGAGTGTCAAACCTGAAATAGCAATCCATGCATGGGTAGGAAGTCGTTTCAGCTAACCTGGGGAAGCGTGTGTCGTACGAGCGAGGCCATAACGACTTGGTCGCGTACGATGAGTTGAGGGGCGCGCGATAAGGAGGACCTTATCCCTCAACATCTCTTAGTCTCCAAGAAAGCGTAGTTGGAAGGTCGCGGTAAATATTCTCGATCACTACGCAGTACTCCCCATAAGAAGAAAGAAACAAAACTGTCGGAAGGGCCCGCCAAAGAGGTACCTAGACAAGAACCAAAGGGAGAAATTAATCAAATGTATAAATGAAAATTTCACATAAGATTTAAGAAATACTTTATTCCAATTTGTTTTATTTTACTAATTTGAAAAGAGGAAAAGAATTAGAAATAAAGTAGAAAATAAATAATTGAACTATTTATTCAAGTCTTTAATTTTATTTAACATTATTATCTTTGAAAAAGAATTAGAAATGAAGTGGAGTAAAAATACAAGAACTATTTATTCAAATCTTGATCTTTATTTAATATTATAAACTTTGAAAAAGAATTGGAATTAAAGTAGAATATTAATAAAAGAAATTCCTTTTATTTTCATTTTATTAATTGGGAATGAGAGAAAATAGAAAATACCTTGTGGTCTATTAAAATTTTTATTAAAATATTTCTTGAATAAAAATAGTTGGCAAACCACTACACTTACCTTGCACCAATTTAGGAAATTAGGTGCACACTTAAGACAAGAAGAGACACTTGTAACTTGAGAATAAATATTAATAAAATATTAAATTAAATAAATTATGTGCATGTGAGGACACATGGCACACAGACTTTTGTTATAAAATAAGGGAGGGGAAGGAGAAAAGGAGATATCTCTTGCTCCCTAGTGCTGGATGGGCACCGAAATCGAGAATTGATGTTGTGGTTTTTGTGAGATGGGCTTAGATAGACCGAGGATTGGGAGATCCTAGCAGGAAGCTTGCTAGTGTGTTCTTACGACCCCAAAATGCTCGGGGGTTCAGGGTGAAGGAGAGTAACCCCGATATGGTAGGGTGGTCAACCAAGAGGTCTTCAGTAAATCGAGAAATTGGATGCCTAGATCGAAGCGGCAAGGGATGACATCTACAACCACCTACAACCTTCAGAAATTAGGTATATGATTCCATTTTATGTACAGTTGAATTTTAACATTTTATTTACGGTTTCACATTTGATTTTCAAGTTTAAAATTTTTTCAAGCGATGTTAGTATTGTTTAGATAGTCTTTTGGGGGGACTACGAATGGGGGTCCCTACATTATAAATGGTAGATTCTGCCCAGATAAAATGTTGAAAACTTCTATAACATTGCTCAAAAACCCATCAAGATACCATCAAACTTTGAGAGCCAAATATGAACATAAAAAGCTTTGTTCTACATAAACCAAAAGGATGATTGTGCCTAAGATACATACGGAACTAGTACAATGGGTTTTCCTACACAAGAATATAGAAGCTAGAAGAGAAAAGAGAGAATGTGAAAGAGTATGCTCATGCTGAAGAAAATTCAACCCCCAAACCATAGAAACCCTTTCATTTTAAAGAATACCCTAATGCGCATTGATTAACTTGAGGTAGGGATGCATTGGAGTCAAGTGGAGACACATGTGGTTTGACTACTAATGAACTGGTGTGAAGAGACCATGCACCTTGATCCTTTCGAGATGCAACAGAGTGAAGTGATCGAGTAGAGTGATAACAGGTAAGCACCTTGTTAACTGAGTGAGAGGCAAAGAGAAGTAAACCATTCACTTAGTCCATGTGAAGTCTTCTCTTGTGCGCTTTAGCTAACTCAATGAAGGAGTGAGGTGGATATTCCATGCACATTGATGGAGTGGATATGAACTTGAATCGAACTTATGTGAAGTGGAGAGTGAAGAAAGGATGTGCTTCAATTGGACTAGTTTAGAGTGTAGTCTGGAAATTCATGTGAACTAGTCTTTCTCAGAGTATCTTTCCTTTGAGGGGAAATGAACTAGAGAGAGAGGATCATGTGCTTTAGTTAAACTGTTGGTTGACCGAGATGAGGTATCAAAGTGTTGAGTTAAGTGAAGATACTTTGATTTAGATTAGGAGTAAAGTGAGAGAATCTCATGTGCACTAGAGAAGTAAAGGTAAATTGAGAGTACTTCATGTAGACGAACTGATGTGAAGTGATCCTTAAATCAATCTACTAAGAAGGGTGCTTTATTCAACTAACACAGACATCCAGTTAACTCACCTTGATGCCGTCTCACTCCCTTATCCATGCAAGCGACTTAGTTGTCTCCACTTGACCAAGGAATGTGCTCTGATAACTCATGAAATCCCCCATTGAATTCAAGCACTTGCTACATCATTGATGACTTATGTAGGTTCCCAAAGACTGCCACATGTCATAACATGAGACTGCCACATGCCATCACCAAAGACTACCACATGTCACACATCCATGACCCACTGCTAAAAATAGAAACTTTTCTTGCATGTTTGAATATTTGCCGTGCAAAAACATGCATGCCTCTGAAATTGCAATACAAAGCCATGGAATTCAAACCCTAATTGCAAAAAATGGAAGTATCATGCATGGCATCCAAAAATGGCTCATTGGAATCCTGGGCTTGCAAGGATGCCAAAAATGTGATCATATCTAACATGCAAACCTATGAACCATGTATCCGAAAATATAGGAGTACTACCGAAGAAGAAAACCTATGAACTATCTATCTATAACTCGGGAACACATCAATGAACCAATCCTATACTTGAACTCAATGGGAACCAACCTTGGCTCAAGCCAAGTTGTCATTGGAAATACTATCTAAATACCAACCTAATGGAATGTGTTGTCCCTTAACCCTCCAAATCTCTAAGGGGTAAATATGGGGTTTAACATGCCAATGATTAAATTTGAGGGTTCATGTTGAAAGCTAGATTCTCCTGAGAAGAGTGTTGAAGGATGCATTTTTCTATTGCATAGCTAATTACTCATTAGTTTTAAGGAGCAAGATTCATGGCAAGTTTATGATTGATCTAAAGGAAGAGTAGTTATATTTCACATACTTAAATTCACTTCTTCTCAAAGAAAAATTCATGTACATATATTTTTAAGTGATGCATTACATTTTTACAATGAAAATTTTTCATGTAACTATGTCACCATCATGCACATTTGATCCAAGAATCCAAACATTGAGCCTTGCAAATCAATCAAATATCATTTTGGGTTTGTAAAATGTTTTTTCCAATGTTTGTAAATGGTTGTTGTGTCCTTTTATCAACTTTTAGTTTACTAACATGAATCTAAAACTTGGATTTCTCATAAATATTTTGCAACCCAAAGGCTTTGAAACTATTTGCTTTTGATTCGTAGATTTTGATGGAAGAGTGGGAGTGGAGGGAAATGAAGAAACATAGAAAAATATGTGCATGAAATGGGTTACAAAACCATTGAAGAATACTTCATCTTGCATACTTAAAGCATATTAATTCAAAGAGAAATGAAGAAAACTTTGCATTTTCAGGTCAAATATTTGAAATAGATATAATGACCTAACTTTGTCCACAAAACTCAAATGAATGAGTTAAATAAGTCATTCATACAAAGAGCCACTAGAAGACAAATTGGGAGCTATGAATGGTTATTTCCATCCAAAGTTTGAAGGAAACAAAGTACGTGCTCAAACCTCACAATAATATTTGCCCAACACAAAAAGGACAAATAGGGGAAAATAAAAGATAAATATGAGAATTATTATTATTATTATTATTATTATTATTATTATTATTGAAAAGGAATGCCCATTCATCTAATATTTTGTGAAGATAAATTGTAAAATAGTTCAATTACATAAACTTGGAGGCTAAAAGCCATAGAGTTAGAAATCCATGAGTCAGACCAATGGAAGGCCAAAGGTCATTTAAGATTTCTATCAAAGAGGATTTTTCGCACTTGCAAAAGGTCCCTATTTTTGCATTCTAAACTATTTTCTAATGTGAAATAGAGAACATGGTTAGCTTTTGCACTATGCTCTTGTGAAATTGATGATGGTTGCAAGCTATTTTCATCATTCTTCATTTCCTTGATGCTTGTGAGGATGAACATTGTTTCTTGTTTCTGGTTGTTTGTTTATCTTATGATATGCTAGTTGGTTGGACATGACACTCAAGAAATGTAAGCTATCTCTAGGTCCTCCAAGCAATATTAGGAGTAATGTGCAATGGTAGAGGTAAACTATTTTATGTGTTTTTGCATGTCTTTCCTTGATTCATGTTCAACATTTTTTTATATGAAGCATGTCATTTTCCTAGTAATTGAAATTGTCTTCATATGTGCATAAAATGACATGGTTAGCTCATGTGAAGTTGTGATGCTTGTAAGCATCTTCAACATTCATCACTTCCTTTCTCAACTAGTTGGATTAGGTACCAACTTTAGGGGTAAGCTATCTTCCAACGCTCCATACCTACCTTATGTTTTATATGAAATTGTTATATTTGGTGTGTGATCCTAGTTGGGATATGATAGATAGATATATTAGATAGAAATAGAGCTTCATAGTTACATCACACAAACATTTAAAAACCATGGGTGAACGGAGTTACTCGTGTCTAGAGGGTTCATTATTTCAACAAAGGAAGGTCCAGTAAGGCCCTTTCACCAAGTGAACCTATGTTATTTACTCAGGTCATTTTCCCACATAAAAAGGGTAATGCGTCTTGTGCCATATCACATCCTTCCATTCTTTATGATTACGCAATGTAAAATTGATTCTCCATCTGCATTGTTTTCAAATGAGAGTGGATCTATCAAATTCACCTACAACCAACTTGATTTTAAAATTGGCCTACTAGTCCTCTTTAGGATTCTATCTCTTCCTCCCCCCACTTCTTTATCATTGATCAAATAAATTTATATATATATACATAGGATGGAAGTAGCGACCATAATTGTTATGGGGGTTGAAAACTCTAGGTTATATCCATTAACAAGACATTTCATAAAAGCCACACGAAGTCATAAATTGACCTAAGTTATTTAATTACATGAAGCTAGACACATGTTTTAAAATGCAATTTTATGGAGTCGCATATAATGGATAACACCTAGAACCTCATATAACTTCATTTTAAACATTAAGATCTAACCTCGCAAATAAAAAATTCCAACGTCCTTCAAAATCAAAAAATTTCATTTGAAAACGATGCACGTGTAGAAAGATTTTTTCTTGATAAAATGTACTCCACAATGTGTATGTGGGTCCTATGATCAAATTGAAATTGGTTTTCTATCCTTTTTGGTTGTGACAAACTTACATAACCAAATCATTAAACCATTATACCTTTGCAAGTTATGGATATTCCAAGTTGGCCTATAACCATGATTTGATCAAAATTGACTAACTTCATTAAAATGCACACCCATCCTTCAATACAAGGTCAAATTGAATGATTCAACTAGGAGCGTGTTTGTTTAATCATTATAAATGTTCCCACAATTTCATATTTTTAATTTGACACGTAAAAATTACTATTGTGCAAAAATACTCCAAAATCACCTTTTCACAAGGTAAAAATCAATATTCACTACCTTAAAGAATTTCTAGCTTCTCGGAGCTGGAATGGGTGTGCCTATGTGTTGGAACAAGCATGTGGACTTCATTTTTAGTGATGATGTCCATAACGTGTGTGCTAGTGTAGAGCTAATGAGACAATATTTATATTTTATAAAACCAATATACAATAAAGCGCCTCTTTGAGCGTAATACTATTAATTTATAGAAGCATTGTACAAAACAATATATTACTCTAAACAAGTTAAATATTAATGTATATATACATTTTATAAAAACCACCCTCTTAAAGTAAGTTGTAATAATTGTTGAGAAAGAAGACAAGCACATTGCAATAAATTAATACATACTATGAACAAATAAGGGGAGGCTTATGAATCATCATCTTCATCCGCATCCTCTTCTTCTTCATCATCCAAATAAGAGTCATAATTGTCAAGGCCCAAACCAGTTGCCTCATCTCCTATTTCATCTTCATTAGGAAGCATATATTCAGAGGAACAAGTATTAAGAGACTCTGGAGGATTTTCTTCATGGGCTTACTTATCAAATTATTATTTTTCATCATTGGATTCCTCTTCTACTTCTTCTATGTAATTGGACGATTTACCTTCCTCTTTGGAGGAGTTTTTATTAGATGTTGTTGTAACTATCATGACAAGAATAAAGTAGTACATAAAAATTAGTTCATTCTATCATTAAAAAATGTTTAAACCATGAAAAGGACCTTGTGAAAAAACAATTTCACAAAATGATTAGAAAATATTACAACCAATTGGAAAAAATAAAAATAACAATTCACTTAAACTATGAATTGATGTTGGTCACAAAATGACAACAAAAATAAACGTTTCACTATCGCAATAAAGAGAAAAAAGCTATGGGATAGTGAGAATTGTTTGTCCCAAAAAGGCCACTACAACAATTGTTTCACAAAGACACTATAAATTGAAGTGCATCGTGATTTTTTACTATATTTTTTATCAAACAAATGTTAGTCCCTATACAATCACATAGACAATCAATTGGGATCTTGTATGATGTTGGTCTTGTCAAAAATATCTTACTATTATGATATAGATAAATGCACTTTCATTTTGACAATATTATCATATAATTTTTTATATTGTTTCAAATTCTTTATTTTACCCTTTCAACCATAATAGACAAATCAAATCTTATTCCATCAAATTATAGCGTAAATTGATAAAGTATATACGCAAATAATTGATCTATAATTGCTAATTATATACATCAATGACGAGGTTGGAATGATTACTAATATAAATAAATTGAACTGTTAAATTTGTTTGGGCATCATTTCTTGTCAGTTCAGTGAACGTATTAAACATTAGCAAGTGAGTTATGTTAGGAAGGGATTAAGCAATCAATGCACAAGTTTTGTGAGAAATGGTTTTGTAAAAAGTAACTAGTAAGAGTAGACATAATGGTTGATGTGAGATGCCCTACCACTGCCAAATTTGATCATTGCTCTAGAAAAAAACATTTGTATAAATATATTTTGGATAAATGCTAAGGAAATTTCACAATGCAAATGAAATATTTAAACCCACCCATCAAATTAGTGATAATAGATATCTTGATGCTCTTTATTAAATAGATTTCATTTTTCCATGTAGAATCTAACATTTTCCTCATCATAATTACGTAGACATGACATTAAATTAGTTCATGATTTCTCTCTTAAGGAATGTTCCTATACAATAGTGTAGATTGTTTATAATTTCAATGTTGTTTCCTTATCATAGTTCAAGATGTTAATTGAATTAAATTGTTAATGTCAAGATAGTTAACCTATGTTTAACCCACTTCTAACTTGCTTCAGTTACAAATTTTTGCTAGTTAAAACACTTTGTTGTTAAGCCAAACCATTTTGGATTAATTGACCCCACAAATTTCAAAATGTTATGTTCATAATTTTATATTCATATTAAACACAACAAAATCTTGAAAATGTATTTTGATATTTTGTCACACACATGCCCACATCCACAATAGGTGTTTATACACATTTTTGTGCAGGTGCAACTAAGGAAATTAACAATGTGTCATGTTCATACAAGTAGCAAAGGTATAGTTATGTGTCATACCAAAATTACATAAATCGTGTACCACCATTGGAATGTGATCCTTAAGAATCTATGCATGATCTTGTTTAAGCACTATTCGTTGAAACCCTAGAAACATTACTTAAGAGGTTCCACACTTACCAACAACCTCATTTTTTATTGTTTTTACTTCTATATGCAATATCCATACTTTCTTCCACGCATATGTTCAAGATAGGAAGTGTGCACGTTCAAGGTTGGAAATAAAGTAGTAGCTCAAGCCTGCTATAAATTGACTTGCTATGAGCTAGAATTAGACTCATGTTAAATAAGTATTGACAAAAATATAGCCCTTAACCTTCATTGTGAAACACTTTGAATAGAGTGGAATTGAAAGTAAACGATAAGGAACAAGAAGCAACTACACTACCTGAAGCACCTCTCTCCAACTCTAAGGTGTGTGTTGCAAGTGCAAATGTGAAAGATGATAATACCATAGTCTAGGATGATATATATGCATCCTTATCATTTGCACTCGTTGATTGGGAAATTAACAAAGGAGAGATCACCTTTGAAGAGAAACACTTGATCATATGTCATTTAATTTATTAGGGCTCTTCAAATAAAAAAGCTATCGGAGGCATGAGATGGCTTAATATTTGAATTTACCCATCCTACAACTTATTAATGGAACTTATCTAGGCACTTTTTGGTTGTTGCTTGGTTTGTTTCACAAGGATTTTGTTTTCAATCTAAATGTATCAAACACAAATTAATAGATTGTGTAAGTAGGGTAGTTCCAACATATTTATCTTTTATAGAAATTGCATGATTTAATAGAGAATCATATGATGAGCTCTAGGAGAGAATTGTGTCTATCTCACACTGACAATTTTGAAGATCGCCATCATATGTGAGTGAGGTATTTAAATCCTTGTCATATTTTTTGGGGAATGCTTAACAAGCGTATATTCGTTGTAATTTTGTTATATTAATAAATGAATTTCTTCTGACAAAAAAAAACATGTTGTGGCCAAAAATTCTTATTAGAGCATTTGACAAATCAATGCCCTTGTTTGCAACAAACGATGCATACTTAAGAAAATTGAGTGTAAATATAGTAAGGACTGAGTAGTATCATTCACCAAAAGTACTTTATTTGTATTATGAATTTCAATTTTTTATAGATTTGTATAGGGTTTTATGACTAGTATTAAATCTTCATCCTACATGAAAAAAAAAATTAAGAATCTATGAACCTACCTGAAACAATTATATAGTTTGCCTCACTTGCAATGTGAACCCAATGTGCGTGAACATGATTATAATAACCTTAAATTGTTTTAGATGTCTCAACAACTATATATATTATGATACATTATTCCAATTTTTATGTATAACAATATATAAAAGAGTTTCCCACCTCAATAAAAAATAACATGTAATGGGTCCCACCAATAAATATATCACTTGTTTTCTTGTCCAATGCAATACACAAGTTTAATTGGATTATTCAACCATTTTAAACTTGTGTAAATAACCAGTTTCTTGTTTGAGTGTTTTCCAATTAGAATCGTCGTCAATTTGCCGCATTAGACAAACATATTTTCTTCATAACAATTAGATAATAATAATACATATAAAGGTTATATATCAATACATTGCAGTAAACGGTTACATGTAATGTCTTTCACTATAAAATGTAATATTTATAGCACTTCAACGAATTCCACAATCATTCTTCTAATATAAGCCATGATGATTGTCATCAATCATGAGTGAAAACTTCCATGTTAATTTTGAATCAAGAACACTACCAAATATGGTTACTAATATCTAAAATTGAATCATGTAGAAGCAACACAAAGAATGGAAGAAGAGCACAAAAAATTATAAGCATGCCCATGAATATAGTAAATATTAACAAAAAAAAATTGAGTCTTCATCTATATGAATTCCATATATACATATAATTATCTACGAATCATCCAAATGCAATATAAATACTTGAGTAAGATAAACTCGCTTTCATATTTGTTCTCTTATATAACCCCGAGATTATTCAAGAATCATACTCTAGTTTAAAACAACCATCATGGCAATTTTTCACCTTTCTTTCTTTGCACATAATTCTCAAGAAATTGCTGAGCACTTCCCCCAGTTCTGAAGATGACACCCAATGTAAAATAGGTGGTGTTGACTCAGTGCATTTAACACCATAGAAATTGAATCAAAGACCTACACAGCGCGTCGAAATATCGACAACTACTTGAGAACAATGATACCAACTAATTAAACTAACCCTCGAGACATGGTAATTTTCCACTTGTCTAAAGAGAAATTATAATCACGTGTCATTATTTGCTAAACATACAAAATCATATACAATATAACTTGTAACTTTTCAATATTGTTCAGAAAAGACCTCTCAATTATTAACTAATTAATGAAGATATTCTAATCATATTCTTTAATTGTTAACATTCAAAATCTATTATGATATTATATGTCAAAGTTGTTTGAGTAAGAATGTTATAACCGGAGAGAATGTTAGAACCCAAGAGTGATATTCAAAACACCGTTACTAGTTAATATGCACAATGTAGTCATTGGCATGCCCTAATTCAACTCACCCAAATACTATATAAGAATCTAAATGCATTAAAGATTGTAGTGTTATTTAACCTAAGGAATTGCTTCTCTTATTTATTTCAATTTTTTATATATTTGCATTATGTTCTAGAAATATAACATTAAATCTTATTTCTTACAAAAAAATTAAAAATTACTACTTATCTAAATCTCGCTTGCAATGTTAAAAACAGCCTTAAACCTGAGTAGCAATATTTGAGTAACAATACGATTTGGTACAAAAATATATATATAAAGAAAAAGTCTAGTACGATTCAAATATGAAAGTAGACATCTCATAAATACAAAACCATTTTTTTCAAGAAAACATGAATATGATATTCGGACTGGGCTCCCGGTTCTATAAAATCGTCTCATTCACTATTTTCATTTTTATAAAACTCGGTTTTATAGGGAGTCCAAGCTTGAGAAGAAGTGGGTCATCGTGTAGTATGTGAACGGTTTTTCTATTAATTGTCTCTCAATGCAATGTTTGTTGTTATGCCTTCGATGGAGGATGGTGGATTCTTATATGTTTGAGAACCGATGTGGATGTCTTCTTGTAATTGAGTCCATGTTTTCCTTTATGCCTTACGTTAAAAACCATGGATTGATTCTTGATAAGAAAACATGAGTACATATTCAAAACTTTAAAGTAACATTCATTTTTCATTAAGCAACTTGAAATATATCTCAAATTTAAAATGTAACATATGATATAACAAGGGTTAGTGACCTCAATGTATATAAATCTGAAATGATTCAAGTGTTTTGTCCATTTTTTTTTGCTTTGCAAAATCATTTTTGCTTGTGATTTGAATTTATATTTATTTATATGAAAAATAATATAGGCTAAATATTCATAAATGTAACCATTGTCTTATGATGATGACGTTACAAATAGTACGGGCCTTGATTTAGATATGACACTATTCTAGTTCCTCTTATATTAATAATTAATGAATATTAGAATTGCTAATTGTCAAGAAATTCCACTCGTATCTTAAGAAATTAATTTTAATGGTAACAATTGGTTCATTTTAAAATTATAAATATATTCAAGTGTTTAGTAAACTTCACCCTATTCATACTGCATTGAATGTTTGTCAAATTTCAAATCTCATGCAAATCTCCATACAGTTAGTGCTAATGCAACCAAATTTTGCTACTATACCCTAAACTATTCTAATTTTATCCCTTAAATTTTTTTAATCCAATCATTTATGTACATAGAATACAATATAAACGTTTCTCCCATCAAAATATTTTTTTTTAAATTACATTTTAAAGGATTCCACCACTAAATTATTCTTGTGCATTCAAATGCAATACACAATGCAATAGAGACAAACATGTCAAGGCCCACAAGTGACACTGGTTTGTTCTTGTAATTTGATACTTAATTCCATTCCATTCATAAATGTAACTCTTTCTTAATTGTTTTTATGAATGGAATCGCCATCAGTCACTCATCAATTGTTCATATTTTATTTCTAGAAATTAGATAGTAATAGTACATATAAGGGTTATATGTCAAACGGCTGTATGTGATGACTTGCACTATAGGTTGTCGTATTTTTGTACGTTGGCAAATTCCACTCCCATTCAGCTGATCCTAACCAAGATTAATATTACCAGTGATGATTGAAATTTCCATGTTAGCTATGAATCAAGGACACAAAATGTTGTATTATATATCATGTACTAGGTAATTTTTAAAGTTGAACAACTAACTGAAAACAAACCAAAAAAAATACTGGAAACAAAAAAAAAATATGGGAACACAAAAGGTCGAAGGATAGACATAAATATTAAAGTTTTGCAGCAAATGGAAATGTGTTTTATTAACATAGAATTTCATATATAGTGAGAATTGTCTACAAAACATCCACACAAGATTAATACTCATAAGAGGATAATTTCCTCCCCATCTTCGATTTTTCCTATGTAACTCCATGCCAATTAAAGAATCACCACAAGGAGACCCGTATTTACAATTCGTAGAATAATCCCCTCCATTTCCAAGAAGTTTAGCAATCAATGAACTTACAACAGTTCAGTAATGTTGTGGAGTAACAAAATGTTTCGTTATGCTTATGGTGAGACAAGGATGCACATGCTTCGTTCCTATACTTGATTTTGGGAAGTCATGTTATCGAAGGTCAATCGTGAAAAAAATTCAGTTTATAGAGGCGTGCTCATTTATTTCTATTATCCAGACCAGATTGGTGGGGTTGCTTTTATATTTTGCTAGCTAGACTTCTGTTTGTTCACATCATGACAAACAGTCCAACAGCGCCTTGTGTCACTTGCAGTAGTTCATTGTACAGTAGAACCTCAATCTTTGCCTTAACAATGGGCAAAGAAAAAAAGGCAATCTTTCTTCTCTGGGCAAATCTATTACCTTGAAGGTTGCACCACCAGAAAATAATAAGATCAACACCTTGGCCTTACCATGTTCTGAATGAAGAGTTATGCTCATATTGCCTTGACCAAAGAACAGAGACAGAGTCGTGAAGCATTAGTTAATAAGAAAAAATACATTTTCTCACTTCTTTGAGATAGAATCCAATAAAAAATTGATTACAATAGACACAAAAATCAGAGCCAGTGTTCACTAAACCCCTCGAAAATTTTAATTTCTCCACTTAACACAGCCCAAAAGAATCCCTTCTGTATCGATAATTATTTCTCCACGAGCACTGCTGCTAACTTTAGAAAAAAATTACAATGAACATTTTCCCGAAGGAGTACATTTGACCGTTGGATGGTGCAAAGTAACAACTTTTAGCAACATCTTACATTCCCAGCTTGATCAAATGACTAATTTGAACTTCAGAATTAATTTCATAAATCGGACATCATACAGCATGATAATAACTACCATGTACAAGAATTCCTTTACCATTATAATACACTGACAAGTTCAGGGCCTTGGCATTATCCTTGAATGTTGATTATTACTTGCAGAAGTAGGTAAAACAGCAGAATTTAGAGGAACTGTTGAAAATTCTGTATCAACAGGATTAGCCCACTGACCTCTTGAAGTGTGTGTCCTAGGATTCTGCTCCACAAATGAGTACGTTGTTGGAAAGTTTGAGAGGCGATCAGTTGAGTGTACTGTTTGGTGTGTGCCTAGGGGATATTTTAAGGCAGCATCCCCTCTAACAGCACTTGCAAGGGTATCCGAAGCAGTCATACCTCTTGAATCAACTGATGTAAGATCTCTATCCTGCCTAGCAATGCCTGCTTTAGCTTGTTCTTCGGCATTCTCTCTTCTTTCTCTCTCTTGTGATTCCTTGAGTAGAAAATCAATCCAAAGATCTGAAAAGGACTGAAATTCATACCAACTATATATATGAGCCATCTGAAATGCAAAATGCAATATAGGAGACAATAAAATACTTTCTAATTGCAAAGGAAAAACATAAAGACTAACTCTCAGACTTTTACATGCAACAAACAGAGGAAAATACACATATATATGGCAGCATCTAGTGCCTTGTCACTCTCAAACTATTGTCCTTTAGCTTAGTGACTGACTACTAGCATCTCTAGGAAATCATTGTCATGGCAGGAGTCCATTTCCCCAGTATTGACAGATACCTGGTTCTCAGATGGTATAGGAGGTGAAGCTTCAGATGGGCCACTTCCCAGGATGCCACCAACAAGGCGTCCCGGTAAGCCCAGAACACCTCGAACAACACCTTTACTAGCAACTTGTTGTGCAAGACCTATCCTTTGTTTATCTTCCTCAGTGAATCCCAGCATCCTTACCATGAGATCTAAAACCTGTGCAACCTCAGCAATAACAGCCAATGTCACAATTGGCTAAACAAATAATACAATCAACTTGTATATATTTTACTGTCAGTTTGTATCATGTACCTCTTTGCTGTGTTGTCGCTGAAAATAAGTCACGAGTAATTTTATCACAATACGCCTGTATATAATTATTGGAATCCAAAAATTAGTTATATATAATTTAAATGATGCTATTAAAAGAAGCATACACTCATGTTTCAATCAGAACATTAAAAACTTGCAGTTGCAACCTAATACGTAACTGCCTGCTTCATAATAAGTTTGCTGTGGTGCAATTAACTAGGGTAGGGCCCATTTCCTCCAGCTGATGAGGTTTGTTTAAAAATGCAAACATCAATTGCAAGAATAAGTTAAGCTTGTTATATTGTACTTACATACTGGTTATTTAGTATAGATGACCATTTAGGTTTTGCACCAAAGTTGTCGTACAAGTGGTAAGTGGTTTAGAATTAGACCCACAAACAAGTGGCATGCACGAAAATCAAATACAAATATATTATGTCCTAGACTCCTAAAAGGAAATAAGGAAGGAAAAATGAAGGTAATGCTTGGAATTATTAAGGGATCAATTGATAGCGGAATTTGATGAGATTTTCCCAATATAAGGCTAAATTCATTTATCAGCCCCAGAGAAAAATCTAACTGAAGTTTAAAGATAGCCAGCAAATACATAACTGATATTATCTGGTTTTTTATCTCTCTATTTTTTATCTATATGTCTTCCCATGATCAGTTTAACTTGGTTTGTCATGTGCCTAACCACTGTTAATTGAACGCCAACAGTCACCAATATAACTGTTGAAATTTATAGCGAGGAAAGTCTTCTACATTGTTTGGTGTCTAGGCATGTAGAAAGGACCTAAGTGACTTTTCTAGTCATTAACTTTAGAGTTATAAAGTTAATGTGAGTTTTTATTAAAGTTGTGAGTGAAAAATGATTTTTATTTCATAAAGTGTAATTTGTCTCGCCCATGGAAAGTGAAGAGTCACTTGGGGGTGTGAAGAGACAAAGTCACTTGGGAAAGTGAAGAGACAAAGTCATTCTCACCATTAATAAAAAGAGAAGTAGGAGAGTTTAGAGACACACATTCCAAAGAGTGAGTTTTTGGAGTGGCTCGAATTCCTAGAGAGGGGATTTGGGAGAAGTGTGTATGAAGCACATTCTTCAAGATAGCAAGAAGATTTGAGCTGAGAAGAGGAAGAGGGAGAGTTAGCTAAGGAGGACACAGTCTTGAGGAGAAAACTGTGGCACGAATCCCAATATTCTCAGCATCAAGTACAGCAATGAGTTTGGGCACAGATTTCAAGGAGAAAGCAGTGGCACGAGTTCCAACTAATTCCCAGCAGTGATTGTTGATCTTTACTGCAGCAGAGGAGGCCGTACTGTATGGATTTACAGAGGCCATACTGCTGTACCTGCACATAAATAGAGGCTCAGTCATGCACAGATTTCGAGGTGGTCCCAGATTTGCTTGGTAAGAATTTGTTGCCTGTGTATGTGAATTTTTGTGGCTGTAACTAATTTGCTGTCAAGAGAAAAAAACTGTACAGTGGCTGGTACAGCTGTACCCTTGCACAGATTTCGAGGAGGCTTTTTGTAGCTAGTTTAATTTTGGCATGCTGTAAGAAGAAGTATTGGTACAGATTTTGTATTTGTACTAGGTTTTCTGCTACAAAATTCCACTGCTGTAATACTCTCATATCTTCCTAAGAAGCTCAATAAAAACTCTCTTGCTAGTTTTCCCCAAGTGGTGGGGTTTTTCCAGGGTCAAGTTCAGACCAAAATCTGTGTTTAAATGTTGTTACAGTCTGCTAGTTTTTATGATTTTCTGCTGCTTAAGTTACTTGATGAACAGTATGTTAACTTACAGTCACTTATTAATTGAATGCCAGTGAAGTGTGGTGATTAGTAAGTCTGTAGAAGTTTAATATCAGAGGTTCATTAAGTGTTAACAAAATCTGTCCATGAACTGGAAGTGAACAGACTCAGATTTTGTGTTTTTTAACAATAATAATGTGATGGCAAGTACTGTACAAGTGTTAGATCTTGTGCAAAAATAATGGATTAAGTTTAAAGTCTAGTAATATGTTATTAAGAGGGCTTAAATAGCCTTAATAAGCCAAAATCACCCTTTAACTAATGTCTAAATGAGCCTAATTAGCTCTTAGCTAAGGATTACCCTCTCAATCTAACATTAATATTCCAAACATAGGTGTAAATGCTCTTAAATTGGGGTAATTAAGTAATATCATTGTATTAGAATTAATCTACTTGCTTTAGCCAAAATGATAGTCTTTGGGAGGAAGGCAACTTTAGATATTGTCACTACTATAAAGTATAACCTATATTGTCCATTGGTTGTAGCTTGGGTGGTCGGGAGGAATTGCCCTCCCCACCCAGGTTCAATTCTTGTAAGTGACATGATGCTCTTGTTGAGCCCCATTGTAATGATTGTATTTCAAGCTTTCCTTGATTCCTTCGGAATAGCAGGAAGGTGATTTTTCCGCTGAAAAAAAAAAGTATAACCTATATTAAGTTTGTTACCCCCCATTTTGCATGGGTGTCCACTTGCGATTTTTCATCACAATTTCAGTAGGGATGACATGTTGATGATGCTTTGGATGCTAGCCCATGGATGTTTCTGATATTTGATGCCTTGTGTTCTTGTTGATTGATGAGGGTTTGGATGGTATATTGATGGTCTTATGATGGTGTCGAGTTCTTTGCCTTTGCTTACATTTTGCAGCTGGATTTCATGCATATTCTGGAGCGAGTTGAGAAAAACAAGGCTTTGTTTCAAACCCTTGCTTCTCCAATGCCCTAGCTCAGATGGGGGCTTATGTTGAATGGATAGAAAGCTCTTTCCAAATGCTATCTCGTGGTGGTGAACACAGCCTAGTTCTCCAGGGCGTTAGAGAAATGAAGCAATCTTTCTGGGCTTTTTTTCTGGTTTTTGGGCTATTTTTCAGCAGTTTGATACCCTGTCTTCTGGAGAGTCATTCTCAAACGCCCTAGCTCTGTTTGGGGAGTGCCATGTATGGATGGAAATCTCTTTCTGAGATCTTTCCAATGGTGCTGAATGCTCAGGTTCATTCTTCATGGAATTAGAGCAATGTGGACATCTTTATGGGCGTCAAATTCTGGTTTTTGAGCAGTATTCCGCAGTTTGGAAGCCTATCTTCAGGAGGGTAGTTCTCTTTCACCCTAGCTCAGATGAAGGCATATGATATATGCTTGGAAATCTCTTTCCAAGCCCTTTCCAATGGTGCAGGATACTTAGCCAAACTCCTAATGGCATTGGAGAAATTGGGTCATCTTTTAGGCCATTTTCACCTTTTTGGAGTTGTTTCTCTCATGTGATCACTTAGACCCACCTTTTCACTTTGAGCATTCAAGCCTTTCATGGCATATATGGCATATTGGTCCAAAACGGTATCCAAAACAAACTAAACAATCCCCTCTTTTCTCTTGGCACGTGTGGATATTTTTGGATGAGGCCATCCCCTCCTACATGGGTCTGATTGTCTATTGTGACACTTAATCTTGGGATCGATGTTTTCCTCATGGATGGATGATCTCCTTAGATCTAGCACATGGATTGATGAGTTTGCATGGAGGTTATGAGTTGGTTGGTTACATTGGTTATGAATTTGATCATTGATAGGGTCAAAATGGAGGATAGCGCCATACTTGTTCAGCCAACTTGCAAATTTATTCATGTATTTCTTGAGGAACATTCAACATGGAGGGAATCTATCCTTCATTTATGATGCTATCTTTGCATTTAGAGAGGTTAGATGCTCATTTATTGGAGGCTGTTGGATTTTGTTAATGTAATTGTAACTTCGGAAGATATTCACTTGTATATTTTATGTTGTATTTGTATTTTATTATTGTACCTCCGACAGAGATGTTTATTCCTCAGGTCGGGAAAGTCATTATTGTATTTGGGTCATGTAAAGTCATTGAGATAAATCCTCCTGTGTAAGTCGGGGAATTAATTCCCCTAGAGTCATTTGTATTGGGGTTTTTAAGTCCCCTAAAGGAGTCGTCCCAATCAACTTTAGTTGAGGCCGACTTGTCAAGTGGTCAAGGTAAAGTGAAAGGTAAAGTATAAATAGAGAGCTAGGCTCTCTATTTATTCATTCACTCACACTCACTTAATTCGCATTAGTGAGAAGAAGGGCAAGTTTGCACAAGTGGAGAAGAGAGAAGCTGTTGAAGACCATTTCTATTTTTGGGTTTTACTTTTGTGACATTGTATTGGTGATCATTCTATCTCTAAGGAAGTTGCGGGGTTTTCTCCTTTATGGTTTCCCCGAGGAAAATCTCTGTGTCTCTTCTGTCTATTGTGTTTATGTTGTGCTTGTTATTCTCTCAATAAGATCCTAGATAACTATTGATTAAAAGTTCAAAATCTAACATGGTATCAGAGCTAACCTGAGAAGAAGACATTGTGCAGTTGCGGAAGCTAGGGCTTCTTTTTTCTGGACTTCTCTCCAAAAATAATCAACAAAAACAGGCTAAGCTAACTCGCCTTGGGAAGGCGCGTATTTCTGTCGAAGCAAAAAGTGATTCTGAGCATTTTCATTTTTTGACCCATCACTCCTGCCAGAAATTAGGGCTTTTCATAGAAGTAGAATTTTGGAGTGCAATCAACATAGGGAAGTGCTCCTCCTCAAAATCGAAATTTAGAGACCAAGATCGAAGTTTTTGAGTGGGTGAAACTACGGGAAAGTCAAACCCTGGACCAAAAAAAGCCAGAAACTGCAGATCTGAAATTCGCAAGTCAATTTTCAAGGGTGAATTTTTGGAATCTTCAGAAACCAAGTGTACCACCATACTCGCCTCATCTAGGTGCATCTTCCTGTGAAAACAGAAATCAATTCGGAGAATTTTCATCTTTCGGCCCATCACTACTACCGAAGGAAAACTAGGGCATCAGATATTTTGGGTTTTTGTTCACATATTTAGGGAAGTGAGCACATTGGACAACTCTCCTTGAGAAGCCACATCTATCTGTCCAACCAGAAGTTCCAAATTCCAACTTTGAAAAATTAGGGTTTCTCTGACAAACCCTAGGCCAACCATCTCCAAATCCAGCCCGAGCATCTCAAATTGGTAAGATCTAAATCTTTTGTATTTCCATTTGAGGTTCTCATTAAAGATGTCTCACCACACCAAGCTTGGGATAAGCTTGAAGGGGTTGATAACTTCCGAGCATGCAAGTATAGAATTACACTAATCCTTGAAGAGAATGAACTAAACGCATATGTAAATGAAGAAGTTCCAGTTCCAGAGGGAGATGAGGCTAAATCCTTACACAAGAAGAACTTGGTTAACTTGGTTAAGGCCAAGAGGATTATTGTTGATTCTATTAAGGATCACCTCATCCCACATGTGTCTTCCTTAAAGACACCTAAAGAGATGTTTGATTCCTTAACCAAGTTATTTGAAGGAAAGAATATAAATCGGAAGATGACCTTGCGAAACCATTTGAAGAATGTGAAGATACAAAATGCAGAGACCACGCAGTCCTACTTTACAAGGGTCTCTCAAATCAAGGAGCAACTTGAAGCTGTGGGAGAAAATATAGAAAATGGAGAAATTGTGATGACCACCTTGAATGGTCTCCCTAGATCATGGGACTCTTTCATTCAATGGATTTGTGCTAGAAGAAAGTTAATCACATTTAGTAGGTTGTGGAAGGAATGCTCACAAGAAGAAGCTCGACTTATAGCTCAAGAAGAGAAGATGGGAAATGAAGACCAAGCTCTCACAGCACACACCAGGAGGTATAACAACAAGAGAGAGCACCACCATCACAGTAAGGGGGAGAAACACCACCACCAAAGTCAAAGGAATAACTTTAGAAGATCCAGAAAAGATCTATCCAACATTAGATGTTATGCATGTGATGAGAAGGGACACTACTCCAAAGATTGTCCCAGAAACAGAAGTGCCTCCCACAACAAGAAAAGGCACCATGCTCACACTACAGAAGATGATGAACCTCCAAAGAAGAGAACCAGAGAAGAAGAAAGCAATGATTCTTCAAGTGATGAAGAATATGTATTATGATGGAGGTAACCAATTACAAGGGTTCATTCAGAAGGTTCCACCTCATAAGGTGAAACTAGAGATGACTTTCAGTATTACGTGAAAGGAGTAGAAGAAGCTACTGCAGAGTTGGACTCCGGAAAACAAATAAAGATCAATAATCTATGGAAGAATCTCTCATCCATTTTCAGCATTGGTTAAGGAAGCAAAAGATCAAGAGGGAGCACACTCCAGTAGTCCTGCAAGGAAGCAAAGATCAAGAGGGAGCACACTCCAGTAGTTCCTGCAAGGAAGCAAAGATTGAGAGGGAGTCCACCCAACAACCAAACAAAGATAAGTATTTGAATTGTCATTTCTTGTATATCTGATTACTTAATATTGTTCAGTCATGTACATACTTATGCTCCTAGATTTAGGATGTATATCATGCATGTTAGAAAAGTTGCATTAATGAACAAGATACTACTAATATGCAAGTAATGGGTAAGTGGCCTATGGTACTATACAACCTCCCATTGCTACTTATCTAGAATGAAACCCCTTTGCTGACATGTTGGGAGTAGTGCACACTCTTAACAATGTTCTGGTAGAGATGGAAGGCATCTAGGAAGTTACCGTATGAATACGGAATATGGATGAATGTTGTGTTGAATCATTGGCTAAGATAGTTGCATGATTGTGTGACCTATGTCTTTATGCATAAGAATTTGTTTTGAAAAATTATGAAATGCTTCTAATCACGCAACTAAATTGACTTGTAGGAAAGATCGTGTACTACAAGAGAGACTTGCTTCGAAGAACAAGTGACGATGATTCAGCTAGAAGATTCATGAAGTCAAGATGAAGACACTGAAGAACCTGAACTTCCCAGGATCAATGGAAGGAGTAATTCTTGAAGACCATGAAGACCGTGAAATAGAAGAACCACAAGGATTTGTGGATCCACCTCGTGAGAATAATTCTCACAAGAAGAAAACAGCATGGGTACGAGAGGCAATTCAAGATGCAGAGAGATATGGCGCTCCAGAAGGAATGCATAGAGAAAGCAAGAGACTAAGGCCATACTCCAATTATGTAGCCCTGTTGTGCGACATCATTGACAAGGAACCTGCCAACTATGAAAAAGCGGCAGAAAGGAAGGAATGGAAGGATGCCATGATCGAGGAGTACCAGTTAATCATGAAGAATGATGTATGGGATATGGTCCCGAGACCAGTAGGGAAGTCTGTTGTGACTTCCAAGTGGATCTAGAAGATTAAGCATGCTGCAGATGGCAACATAGAGAAACAGAAGACAAGATTTGTGGCATGTGCCTTCTCCCAGAAGGAAGGCATAGATTATGAGGAGACATTTGCACCTGTTGCCAGATACACTTCCATCAGAACAGTACTTGCATTGGCTGCAGTGATGAAGTGGAAGGTACACCAAATGGATGTCAAGACAACATTCTTGAATGGTGTAGTAGAGGAGGAAGTGTATGTGGAGCAGCCACTCGGATTTGAGACACATGACAGGCAGACTCATGTGTGCAAATTGAAGAAGGCCTTGTACGGACTGAAACAGGCACCCAGGACGTGGTACGATAGGATTGATAGTTTCCTGATGAGCTTGGGCTTTACCAAGAGTAAAGCAGATTCCAACCTTTACTACAAGGTTGAGGAAGGGAACCCAGTGATACTTCTACTTTATGCAGATGACCTATTTGTGACAGGTGAGATGGGCTTATTGTGGACACGAAGAGGAAGCTTGCTGGCGAGTTCGAGATGAAGGACTTGGGTATGATGCACTATTTTCTAGGTATGGAGGTGTGGCAGAATGCGGATGGAATCTTCCTTGGACAAGGGAAGTATGCAATAGAGATCCTGAAGAGGTTTGGGATGATGGACTGCAAGGCCATGGCCACACCTATGGCATCGAACCTGAAGTTATTGAGTGATGCTTCATCAGAGTCGGTTGATGCCACGATGTATCGTCAGATGATTGGATCTTTGATGTACCTGATAAATACGAGACCAGGAGCTTGCCCTAGGAGGGCACATCTACCTGTGGACTCAGTTTTCACATTTACAAACTTCAATTTTGACCTAGCTCTTGCTAGGGTTTATGGATCAGAAATTCAAAATGGTGTCCAGTCTTAGAATGAAAGACAAGTTTGATGGTGCTTCAAAGTTTAGATCCTGGAAGACAAGAATACTTTTCATTTTGGAAGAAAATGAGATCTAGGATCATGTAAAGAAGGATATCTCAGAACCAGAAGATGGTGGAAAGAAAGTCAAATGCTAGAAGAATGAAGCAAAGGAAAAGAGAATCTTGGTAGACTCTATAAAAGAGCACTTGATTCCTCATATCTTTGAGTTGAAGACTGCTAAAGCAATGTATGATTCCTTAGTAGGATTTTTCGAAAGAAAACCACCAGCAGAAGACTAGACTTGAGAAATCAACACCATTGCATAAAGATGTCAAACTCAAATTCTGTTGTTACTTCATAAAGGTCTCGCAGTTGAGAGATCAACTTAAATCCATTGGAGACATTATTAAAGATGCAAAACTTGTCATGATGACCCTTAATGGATTTCCTTCCACATGGGAATCATTTATTCAGAGTGTATATAGAAGAGAAGAGTTGTCCAAGTTTGATTGACTCTGGACTGATTATGTTCAAGAAGAGGCCAAAGAATTATCAAAGAATAACTCACAGAAACCTCAAGAAGAAGAAAATCAAGCTCCTGTAGCTCATGCAAGAAAAGGAAGAGGAAGAAGAAAGTTCAAGAAGAAGAAAAATACAAGTGAAGGATCAACCCCAACTCCAAGGAAGAAGGACCTTTCAAAGATAAAGTGTTACACTTGTCAAAAATTTGGTTGAAAAAAGAATATGGTGGATTTCATCGAACGCATCCAAATGAGGTTCAGAGTTGAGCCCTTCGTTTGATGAACCAAGTCGAAGTTTACTTGAGGGCGAGTACCCTAGTGGGGGAAGGGAGAAGAATACAGGTAAGAGTAAAGACAAGCATAAGAATAGGGAAAAGAATAAGGAAAAGAATAGGGATAAGGAAAAGAGTAGGCATAGGCATAGGCATAAGAATAGGCATAGGCATAGGCATAGGCATAGCTAACTAGTGTATTCAAGGGAAAAGGAAGGAAAGGCAGCATGCATCAATAGCCAGTGTTGATGAACCTCCATCAAAGAAGACAAAAGAATATAAACTTGAGGAGATTGCAGATGATCTCCGGAAGGAGTATTTCTTCTAGTACATTCAAAATACATGCACACCAATGACAGTATCATTTATGGATGATGTCTTGTACTATTTGGTTGTCATTAGTGATCTACTCCATGAAGACCCATGATGAAGACTTCAGCATATTCCAAAAGTTCAGAAGAAGATCAAGGTTGTCAGACCAAATAATGATGAAGAGCACCCTCCCAGAAACTCCAGTAATTTCTGCAAGAAGGCAGAGATCAAGAGGGAGCCAACAAAACAAACAAAGATAAGTATTTTATACTTTATATGATAAGTTTTATTTGCTCAAATTGAATTGTTATTTTATTGATGAATAGCATAATTGTTTAAATTAGTGTTGGTTAACCCTTGTTGACATTTCTGCCATGAATAGGTCCATTGTAAAGATTGTGGAGACGAAAATCCGTGATTAAGATCTGCCCGTGTTCTTATGGGAAGATGCGACCAGTACGACAGTTATGCTCAGATCAAGTGTCCCTCCAGTACAATGATCATCTTTCTATCAGGACGAGACAGTAGAGCCAACAAAACAAGTGAATTTGCCAAGAGATGATGCAGTGATCAGGCAGCATGCCAAGAGAAAACCATGATGGAAGAATATTAGTCCATCATAAAGAATGATGTGTGATAGTGTCGAGACATGATGGGAATTCAATGGTGACCTCCATGTAGATCTATAAGATCTAGCATCCAGTCTAGATTAGCATCCAAGAAGGCACATTATATAGGCTATGGAGTTAGCCATTCTTATAGAACCTGAGAAAGTCTTGGATGATATCCAATAGACCCACTTGATGGGAGGTGACACAAATGGATACTCAAATACAGAGAGAAAGCAGAGTGTCTAGATGCAGACGGAGTAGGATACTCAGATACAGAGAGAGCAGAGTGTCCAGATGCAGAGGCAGCAGGATACTTAGGTACAAAGGGAGCAATATCCTCTCACGCACAGGAGTAGATGCAACATAACTTGTTGATAAAGAAGATCATGTATGGACTCAAGCAAGCCCCCAAAGCTTGGTATGCTAGGATCGACAGATACTTGATGAGATTGGACTTCAACAAGAGTGATGTGGATTCCAACCTTTACTACAAGGTCGTTGATGATGATCCAATGATCTTGGTATTGTATATTGTATGATATGTTCCTTATAGAGAGGCTCATAGATGAGTGCAAGGGGGAATTGGCCTCTGAGTCCAAGATTATTGGGATTGGAGGTGTGATGAGATCTTCCTCAGCAAGAGGGAGTGAAGAGTCAAGATATTACAAGATACGACATTGGTGGACAGTTGACCAGGTCATTGGTTAACACCAGACCGGATGTTTGCTTTGTAGTGAACACCTTGAGCCAATTTATGGTTGAGCCAAGGCATGCAAATTGGGTGACAACAAAGCTTGTGCTAAGGTAACTGCATGATACAATTGGATATGATCTAAGAGATGTCTCAAATGATAAAGTGAAATTGCAAAAGATATACAGATTCTAACCAATAGGAGTGCAGTGGACAAAGAAAGCATCTTGAAGTGTTGCTTCAGCTTGGATCAATTATGATATCCTGGATTAGCGGGAAGCAGGCTTATGTGGCACTCAATACAACAAAACTAGAGCAAAATGTAGCCAGTGTCACAGAACTATTTGATCTGAAGATCAAATACCACTTCATTCTAGACATAGCACATAACAACAAGCAGATAGTCGACAAGCCTCTATCCAAGGCAAAATTTGTATACTTTAGGGACAAGCTTGGTCTGATGGAGAATGCCACATAATAAAACTTTACTTTTGCTTAATAAAATTGACCAAGGCTTAAAGTTCCTGAGTATGCTCTTGACCTCTACAACTTAGTCTGATCAGTTGGTCAATCAGAAAGGGACTTGAGTGACTAGTTTAATAGGGCAATCCAACGAAAACTTTATCATTAAAACTCAGGAGGTCGCATGAAACTAACTACAGAGTCGGTGGGCTACTTTAAGCAGGTTATGCCTCGACCAATTGGACCCTTGATTTAGTTGTCACTACGCTCAGTTCGAAGGATTAAGTTGGAATTGGGCCAAACTAAGAACTAGCCCACTCCCTAATCCACACATCATAATAAATCATTTAAAACTGGCCAACGAGACTTGCAACACTTTTCACGACACAGCAGCACTCCAACTTAAGTGACTCCATTTGGCACTGGTCTAATCTGCAAACAATCAAACCTTAAATGAATCAATGTGTTAGATGGATGTATCTTTATTCATGTTGTTGTTGTAATTCATAATTGCATTTCTTTGGTTCAGTATTAAGTCACCTTCAAACTCCTAGATTAATTTCTTTCTCTAACTTAGCTTTAAAGTCTTAGTTTGTTTTTTATAGGGACCACCCCCCTTGGCTTCGCTAGGAGTTGGTCTAGACGGAGGAGTTGAGTGTTGAGTGACAGTATCTCAACTTTTTGCTTGCCCCCAAGGACTCACCCAATGGCTTGAAGAATTCTGCCATGCTAACGGCTAACCCCCTTTCCCTCGAGGTGCGTATCCTACGGCAACAATACCTATTCACCTTTATGGCCAGTCAATGCCTATATAGGTAAACCGCCATGAAGTATTGTAATCATCATTCCATATTCAATAAATATTTATATATTCAAATTACAGAATAACTCTATTTATCACAGCACTTATGTTGTTACAGTGGTATCAAAGCCAAATTCTTGGCCAAAGCAATCTGCTGGCAATCCGTACAATCCAGCAGTACATCTGACGTATAGCCTTTGTTTTTTATGTACCCATCCATACTCCCTGCTATTCTAACCTCTGTTTTGTCTACACTCCAGCCAACCCTACAATGTCATCGCAAAGCTTGAAGACCACTCACCGTACGTTGTTTGTTGCACTTCCGTACGCAGTAGATTTCTCTAACGTCACGTTCCGTACAACCCACACATTTCGTCACTAAAATTCGCGTACGTACAGTTTCCACCGGTTTCGTACAAGTGCGTCCCTCCAATCACGTCCTTCCACCGTCAATCAATAAATAACCTATACGATTTTTTTTTAAAACCAAGTCAGTTGGGTTTAAGGAAAGAATCGGGCTCCCTCTTTTTATGAAAATTAAAGTTTATAAAGTTCAAAAAGTTTAAAATATAAAGTTTCCTTATATAATTTTTTTTAAAGCAACTTTATAAATAAATAAAAAATTCATAAAAAGTAACTTTTTTTAAGAAAGAAATAAAAATCATCTTTTTAATCTTGTTTTGACTTTATAAGTCAAAATTATAAGAAGGGTAAAGAAAAGTAGGGTCCACCAAGAAAAATTCGAAGATGATCGACAATGATGAATTACAAGCCAATTTAAACCAATATAGGCATGAAGTCAATAGCGTAAGACATCGTCTCGATAACGTTGAGAATAGTCAAAAAATATTGGAGGATGGACTAAAAGCACTAAGCGACAAACTCGATAAATTAATCGAGTTCATGAATAATTCCTTCACTGACAAAATTAACAAGGCATAAGAACAATCTGAAGATCGTTGGTTAGAAGAATCAAAAAAAAGGATCGAGTAAAGGGAAGAAGTAATGGGCATAATTTGTGACCACGCACAAAGACTCATCGACCTAACAGAAAGAGTAGACACATTATCGGCAGAACCATTAGTAAATAAAAGACCACCATCAAGCCCTGAAAACCAAAATACAGGTGATCAAAGATATCCTGATAACACGGGTCAATGGAATAAGATTAAAATTGAGCTTCCTAAGTATGATGGGTTAAACGACCGAAAAGCTATTACATGGGACAATAAAATGGAAGGAATCTTAGCTATGAACCCACCTACTTATGAACTATAAAAAATATCAATGAAATCCCTATACTTAGAAGGTGATGTATATGATTGGTTCACTTGGTGGTCTAAGAAAACCAGTGGATTCTCCGTAAATTGGCAAATGTTCACAGAAGACTTCCTTAAAAGATTTGACGACGATGAAGAAGACAACACTTTTACGAGGTTCACTCATTTGCAACAAACAATGATAGTGAATGAATTTCATACCCATGAATGGGAAGTCCTAGCTACAAGATTCTCTGACCTTACGGATAATCAATTACTAAGACTATATATTTCAGGGTTGAAGTCCATTATCCATAGTGAATTAAAACTTTCAAGACCGAAGAATTTGGTGGAGGGCAAAAGCATGGAAAAAATAATCGAAAGAAAGCTCAATACTCAACATGGGGTTACTATTATGAAAAAATCATCCAATTATAGCACATCAAGAGATAACAACAAATATGTGCATTCAGAAAAAGACAAAAAAAGGACAACCCCTGTCGTAAATGTGGAAGACATTGGACTCCAGGGCATAGATGTGAAGATGCATCATTACGCTATTATCAAATAATCGATGGAAAACAAGTATAAGTTCCAAAACCAGAAAACAAAATCACAGTGGCATCTAACTCAGATTCAGATGATGATAAGACACCACGAATAATAATAACAATAATGTGCCACAAGGAGAAGACATCCAAAAAAATAGAACACAAGTAACCATGAAATATATTCCCCCTCATCATAGGAGGACTAATGAGGTCAAGGTTCCAAGAAAAGAAGCGGAGAAAACAACAATTTCGTCTACAATTAAGACCAACAGCTCACAACCCAAGACACTGAAGTTCATGGGAATTGTTAAAAACAAGCAACTAACAATCTTGACAAACTCCTGTAGCACGCATAACTGTGTAGACATCAATGTCGCCAATGTTATCGGAACCGGACCGATCATCGAACAAGCGAAGCCCAAAATGTGAACCAGACCGGAAACCAAAAAAAATAAAAAATAAAAAATAAAAAATAAAAAAAAATAAAAAAAAAAAACCGGGAAAAAAACTGGCCGACTAAAAAATACATAAAATATTCATATTTTGTAAAAACATATATATTCATGTGCATACATATGAATCCAAACCATTAATACACAAATATGCAAAGTTTCTCATATATATAGCAAGTATGGGTGCAAATAACCAAAACAGCACCTAGTGCAATACATCTCTGAGGTTCTGAACCAAAGTACATCAACAAAGAGGCTCGAAATGGCAACCACAGTACTAATGAATAACAATAAACTAATAATAGAAGCATAGAAAACATTTTTTTGTGTTTTTTTTTTTTAAATTAGTTTCGTAGGTCCACTGTCCATGGTCGTACGGCACTGTACGGACCGGCCGGTTCGGGAAGGTTTTGACCAGTTCCGACCAGTTCGGGAAGGTTTTGACCGGTTCCGGCCGGTTCGGACAAAAATCCGGTTCAACCAGTTTTGGTCCCTGACCGAACCAGTTACCTCTGTAAACCAGTCCGACTGGTCGGTTTTTCCGGTTTCGGTCTGGTCCCGATAACACTGAATGTCGCTAAAGAGCTAAACCCTTTTGTGTACCCCACAAGGGATCTCACCATTAAGGTTGTTGATGGACATCATGTCAATGACAAGGGAAGATGTCATAAAATTTATGTTCAAATACAAGACATAGAAATCAAATCAAGATTTTATGCGCTACCACTTGATGGGATGGACATGGTGCTAGGTGCAGAATGGCTAATGCAGTTGAGCACTTATTCCACCAATCTCGAAGAGCAGTACATGGAATTCCACCTTCATGGTAGACATTATAAATTATATGGAAAAGAAGGTTCCATCCTCAAGGAAGAATAAGCGAAAAAACAAGAAAGAAGGGAAGAAACTCCGAAAAACATGGAACAACAAAACAAGTTTACATCCAAGAAGCATCAAGGGCCTAAGTTAAAACCCAACTCAAAAAACTTCAAAATCTGATGCTAAAACTACAAAAGGATCTAGCAAATTCTCAAATGAGGAACTCCAGCAAACTCCTAAAGGTAGATGAAGTCAAAAATGATTCCACCAGAGAAGCACGCTCAACGAGGGAGAATCCAATTTATTATGCTTTTAGGACAAAGCAAGCCTTAAGGGGGTGGCAATGTAACAAATATAAATGACTATTATTAAATAATAAACATAAATAATAATAAATAACTATCATTAGTATTAATGAAAGGTCAACAGTCATACCTATTCACCTTTGTGGCCAGTCAATGCTTATATAGGTAAACCGCCATGAAATATTGTAATCATCATTCCATATTCAATAAATATTTATATATTCAAATTACAGAACAACTTTGTTTATCACAGCACTTATGTTGTTACAATCTGGTCTATATGGCATATTGGTCCAAAAGGGTATCCAAAACAACTAATGCTCCCCTCTTTTCTTTTTGCATATGTGGATATTTGTGGATGGGGCCATCCCCTTGTAGACAAGTTTAATTTTCTATTGTGACACTTAGTCTTGGGATTGATGTTTCTCATGGATGGATGATCTCCTTAGATCTAGCACATGGATTGAAGAGTTAGCATGGAGGTTATGAGTTGGTTGGTTGCATTTGTTATGAATTAGAACATTGATGGAGTCGAAATGGGGTATCCTTGAGCTTGAAGGGAAGCTATTTTTCATTTATGATACTATCTTCCAATTTGGAGAGGTTAGATGCTCATTTACTAGAGGTTGTTTTTCTTTTTAGTGGATCTAGGAGGCTCCAAACCCTAGATCCAAGGTTGTTCATAGTTGTTTTGAACATATCTATTGAAGCATTACACTTGGAGTCTTTTGAGGCCACTTCGTTCTATTTTTTAGTTGTCTATTATGTTTGTCAGAGAAGAGATTTAGGTCTTACCAATTTGAGATGCCCAACCTGGTTCTGAAGCTGGCTGGCTCAGGGTTTGTCAGAGAAACCCTAATTTTTCAAATTTGGAATTTTGAACTTCTGCTTGGATAGAAAGATGCGCCTCCTCAAGGCGCATTGTCCAACTTACTCCTTTTCCCAAATATGTGGATAGAATTGCAAAATAACCAATGCCCTAGTTTTCCCCCCGACAGGAGTGACAGGGCCAAAAATGAAAATTCTCGGTTTTGAATTCTGCTTTCACAAGAAGATGCGCCCTCCTAGGGCGAGTTGAATTGACCTCCTTTTCAGGCTGATCTGTGGAGGAAAGTGCCCAGAACAAGAATCCCTAGTTTCCCTCTCAGCCCCAGTGACTGGGTCAAAAATGAAAATTCTCTGAACTGAGTTATGCTTCCTCCAAAAGATGCGCCCTCCTAGGGCAAGTTATCCTAGCCCTCTTTTTCTAATGATCTGTGGAGAGAAGACCTTGAACTAGGAAGCCCTAGTTTCCCCCTGCAATGCCTTCTTTTCAGGTTAGCTCTGAAACCATGTTAGAGTTTGCACTTTTAATTCAATTTAACTAGGATCTTTAACTGAAAGAAAGACAAGCACAGTAAAACACAATAGACACGATAATTTTCCTCGGGGAAACCATAAAGGAGAAAACCCCGCAACTTCCTCAAAGATAGATTCGTCACTAATACAATATCAAGCAAAATGGAAAACCCAAATATAAGATGTCTTCTGCAGCTCTCTCTCTTTCTCCTCCAGCGAACTTGTCTTCTCTCTCTACTTATGCGAACTTGAGCGAGTGAGTGGTGTGTCCAAATGGGCGACCTAATTCCTAATTAGGTCGGCCTCACTAACCTCACTGGGCCGACTTGTCCTAGGGGGACTTACTAATACATTTTACATTTGACTTTAGGGGATCTAATGCCCCGACTTACAATAGAGGTTTTACCTCAATGACTTTGCATGACCAAACATAATAATGACATCCCTGAACGGAGGAAAAACATCTCCGTCGGAGGTACAAATAAAATACAATATAAAATACAAATGAATATCTTCCGAAGTCACATTTACAACAACACTCCCTCTTAACTAGGAAGGTATTCTCTCGTCACAGTCATCATCACCCTTGACACAATTCTGGACAACGTCATCATTGTTGGATCATCATCATCTCTACTGCAGTAATCCTCATTTCGTTGATCATTGATTAGTGACATCTCTCGAATCTATCCGTCATAAGAAGTTCTACAGAGCCAACCCTTTTTCATGTTGGATGTAGGCCTAGCTCTCATCTAGTCTTCACCATCTCTACAGGCCAGCCATCAAGTAGGTACAGCCTAGGACCACTCATTACATTGCGACAGCATCTCCTACTATCATCTCATCGTATCCAGATCATCTCATCATCACACAGAGCACAGCCCAGATGCACATCTAATGTCCAACAGACCACCTACGTCTCCCCCCCAGTGGGTACAGCCTAGGAGCACCCCAGGTGCATTACGTCTCTCAATGATCAGCCCGCGTCTACCAGCATGGGAGAACAATCAGGAGCACCCCAAGTGCATTACGTCCCAAGGACCACCTACATCTACCACCATGCGAGATCATGCTTAGGCGCACACAAAGTGTCTTGTGACCGGTGGACCTCTCAGCGTCTCTAGTATGGGAGAACAGTCAGGAGCACCCCAGGTGCATTACGTCCCAAGGACCACCTACGTCTACCACCATACGAGAACCAGCCCTGCATCTACCAACATGGGAGAACAGTCAGGAGCACCCCCAGTGCATTACGTCCCAAAGACCACCTACGTCTACCACCATGCGAGAATCGGCTCTAGTGCATCTGCGTCTTCCGATCTCATCACTCCCTCTTAGGAGGAACCTCGATCTGGATAACACCAAGTCTCTCTCTAAAGTACTCAAACTTCACTCTGGCTAACGGCTTGGTCAACACATTGGCTATCTACTCGTTTGTCGCCACATACTGGAGCTTCATTGCTCATCTCTGCACAATATCCCGGATATAGTGATACTTGATCAAAATATGCTTCGACTTGTCATGGAACACCGGGTTCTCGAACAACTTCACACAACTACGATTGTCACAGAAGATACAAGTCGCCTTTAACTCGAGATCAAACAAATCTGACAGTAGCTTTTGAAGCCATACTACCTCACAACTAGCCGAACAAGCTACAACATACTCTGCTTCGACTGTACTCAGTGCCTCGCATGACTGCTTCCTGCTAAACCAGGAGATCATATCGGATCCCATACTGAAACAGCATCCTGAAGTGCTCTTCCTATCCGTGGCACTGCCGGCCCAATACGAATCAACATAACCATGTAGGTTAATCTTATGATTCGCCTCATACTTGAGCCCATAGTCAATTGTACCCTTCAGGTACCTCAGTATATTCTTTGCAGCAATCAGGTGAACATGTCTCGGATCCGTCAAGAACTGGCTCAGGGTGTTCACAGCAAAGCATATGTCTAGTCTCATGTTCATCAAATACATCAATGAACCAATCATCTGACGGTACATCATGGCATCAACTGTCTCCGATGAAGCATCACACAATAGCTTCAAGTTCGATGCCATTGGTGTGGCCATTGCCTTGCAGTCCATCATTCTGAACCTCTTCAGAATCTCTACTGCATACTTTCCTTGACCAAGGAAGATTCCATCTGCACTCTACCACACCTCAATGCCTAAGAAATAATGCATCATCCCCAGGTCCTTCATCTTGAACTTTGTGCCAAGTCTCCTATTTACGTCTGCAATGGGCTCATCCTCACCTGTCAGAAACAGGTCATCAACTTATAGCAGAAGTATCACTGGTCTTCCACCTTCAACCTTGAAGTAAAGGTTGGAATCTGCTTTACTCTTGGTAGAGCCTAAGCTCATCAAGAAACTGTCCATCCTATTGTACCACGTCCTAGGTGCTTGTTTCAATCCGTACAAAGCTTTCTTTAACTTGCACACATGAGTATGTATGTCATGTGTCTCAAATCCTAGTGGCTGCTCTATGTACACTTCCTCTTCAACGACACCATTCAAGAATGTTGTCTTGACATCCATCTGGTATACCTTGCATTTCATTACTGCATCCAATGCAAGTATAGATCTGATGGAAGTGTATCTAGCTACAGGTGCAAATGTCTCCTCATAGTCTATGCCTTCCTTTTGGGAGAAGCCACGTGCCACAAATCTTGCCATGTGTTTTTCAATGGTACCATCTATAGCATGCTTGATCTTGTAGATCCACTTCGAAGTCACAACAGACTCCCTTCTGGTCTCGAAACTATCTCCTAGACATCATTATTCATAATCGACTAGTACTCCTAAATCATGGTATCCTTCCATTATTTCTTCTCTGTTGCTTCTCCGTAGTTGGACGGTTCTTTATCAATGATGTCACATAGCACTTAGCAGGTCCTCATAGCTGGTGTATGGTCTAGGTATCTTGCTTTCTCTATGCATCCCATCTGGAGCGCCATACTTCTCTGCATCTTGTGTTGCTTCTCGTGCCCATGCTGGTCTTCTCTTGTGGGAGTTCTTCTCACGAGGTGGATCTACAGATTCTTGTGGTTCTGCCATGCCGCAGTCTTCATGATCTTCTTGAATTGTCTTTTACATAACTATATCTTTGGTTCAGGTTCTTCCGTTTCTTCATCTTGACTTCATAAATCTTCTTGAATGTTATAGCTGAATCATCGTCACAAGTTTCTCACGATCTTTCCTACAAGTCAATTTAGTTGCGTCATTAGAAACATTTCATAATTCAAAACAAATTCGTATTCATAGGTCACACAGCCATGCAACTATCTTAGCCAATGCTTTAATACAGCATTCATCCATATCCCGTATTCATACGGTAACTTTCTAGATGCCTTCCATCTCTACCAAAACATTATTAAGAGTGTGCACTACTCCCAATATGTCAACAAAGAGGTTTCATTCTAAATAAGTAGCAATGAAACGTTGTATAGTACCATAGGCCACTTACCCATTACTTGTATATTAGTAGTATTATGTTTATTAATGCAACTTTTCTAATATGCATAATACACATCCTAAATATAGGAACATAAGTATGTACACGACTAAACAATATCATTTAAGTAATTAGATATACAAGAAATGACAATCCAAATACTTATCTTTGTTTGGTTGTTGGGTGGACTCTCTCTTGATCTTTGCTTCCTTGCAGGAACTCCTGGAGTCTCTGATAGTGTGCTCCCTCTTGATCTTTGCTTCCTTGCAGGAACTCTTGGAGTCTCTAACAGTATGCTCTACTTCATTGTCTGATTCTTAGGACATGTGCCTTTCTTGCTTATGATCGAAAATGTTGAGCAAGTATTGTAGATCATTTTCTCTTTGTACTGGAGTAGACTCTGTGTGTCCCTTCTTCTTTATTCATCATAATACATATTCTTTATCACTTGAAGAATCATCCCTTTCTTCTCTAGTTCTTTTCCTTGTTCATTCATCATCTTCAGCTGTAATGTCCCCATTCAAATAAGTGCATAGTAAGACAATCCTATCAATCCTACTAGTTTCCTAGGTTGGATGGGCACATGTGGGATGGTAATAAGGAAGCTAATAAATGATATTTAGACATTAAAGGGTTCAATCATTTAATAAATATGGTGAATAAATAAATTCAAGATAAATTATAAGTGGCAAGTGGTTTTGGAGACATATGGAGGTGGTGGGACCCACACTAGCTTGATTTTTCATAATACATGGTATCTCTCTTTTGCAAATACGAATTAATGGGAATGTGAACACTCTTGGGTGAGTTGGTAAGTCATAACACATGTCATTGAGCATCTTAGGTCGAATTGGGAAGGATTAGTAACCTCCATGGAAGATAAAGAGTCAAAGTAGAAGTTTGTGGACACTTGGGCTAGATTCCCTAGCCCCTATGACACCAATGATGGAGCATATATGACAACTATGACAAATTGCAGACCTGACCTCTGACATCTGACCACTATGACATGTCAGCACCAAAAATAGGCTCAAGGAAGGCGAATTTGGGAGTTGGAGAAGCCAAAGAGACTCAAAATCGAATTTGGGAGAAGATGGAAGGTTGGAACTAGGAGACAAGTGGTAAATGTGGAATATTTCCTAAATGGAAATCTATTGAATCTATTAAGAGGATTTCAACCCTTAGAAGGCTAATGTTGGTTATAAAATGTAGAAATGAAAAATGAGAATGGCTTTTGATGATTTGAGAAAAATTGCATTTGTGAAGAGAGAGCTAGTGGATGACTAGTTTCTTGCCTTAGCCAATTTCGAGGGTGAAATATTCCCATCCAAGTTGGTGTTTGGAGAGACCACTCAGGTCTTTCATGGTGCTTTAATGGAGTTTGTATTTGCAGGTAGCAGCTACAGGAAGTTTCATGGTTTGGTTTAGTGCAGCACTTTCTCTCCACCGTTTCCAGTTTTGAAGGCATATTCATGCTCCTTGAGGGAGGGCGTTTTTGGTGAGCACTTGTGCTTCTTGAGAGAGCTTCTCATTATATATTTCTGATTGTAATAGCTTCATATCCTCTGTTATTAATATTCAGAAAGTCTCAGGTCGAAATACCCACTGGTTGTATGCAAAACTATTGATTAATGAGCAAACAATGTCCATTTCCCCAATGCATTGATGTATGACACTATAATGTTGATTATTTCGAATGGATGGATGATTCTATGATATATTTGTGATCAATATACTGCCATGGATGTCTTCTACAAGTTTCATGTACTGTACTTGAGCATTTGAAGCATTTTTACTCAGTTTAGTTGTATTGGGAGGTGAAATAGTGCCATTTCCCCAAGGGTCGAATTGGGGGTTTTTGCTGTTGAATGTGAGAGAGTTAGAATTGTAGTAAAAATCAATTAATGGTGCATATGAAACCTTAATCACATACTTAACACATTATATACCTCTGTTCATAAATTTGTGGGAGTTTGGAGGCATTTGGAAAGCCATTTTCAGTGTTACCCATGGGGGATTTGATGCACAAATTACTAGTCAAAATTACCTATATTGATCAGAATACAAATCAAGTTTGCAGCAGTATTTGGAGGGCCATAAAACATCCTTGAACCTGATATTCAAGTCTAAATACCATTCATACACTCCTACAGAAGATTTGGGAGCATTTTGGTTGATTTGGAGGTCAAAACAGTTAAACTAGTCAAAAGTCGAAATTGGGGAAAAAGTGAAAAAATTGACATTTTAATAGAATTTTGAAAAAGGGTCATTACAAGTGGTATCAGAGCATGGTCTTGGCACCTGATGGTATTAACAAGAAGCCAAACAAATAAAACACCACCCTTTGAATGAGTAGTTGAAGAAGTTTTGGTTGAAGAAGAGATAGTAGCAGAAAAAGAGTTTTTTTCTAAAACAATGGGTACAGAGAAGGAGGAAAAATTAAGACATAAGGAGGAATTTATTGAAGCCTTAAAACCATGTTTTGAAGAAATTACCATGGTTATGCTAGATATGAATAAACAAATGATGAAAGGTTTCGAATTGTTGGGTAGCCAACTTTCAGGCAAAGGGATGATAGGAGATAATAGTGGTTCACGCTCAGGGGAAAAGATGAAAGGGAATGAGCATATTTTCTCAAGTACAGGACCTCATAATAGACCTGATGAATTTCAAAGCACACAAAGGCATACTGCACCTAAATTTCTCACACCCAAAGAAGAGCCCAATCTTGAATTGGATTACAAGAAACTAGTAAATGATTGGAATGAATTGAATGAAGAGTGTAAAAGAGGTGTACCACTCAGTGACTACATTGATGCTATGCAAAAGATTAAAATGAAGGGAGACAATGGGAGTCCATTCCAAAACAAAGAATTGAATAGTGCTATTGGAAAAATGTCACTTCCTACTTTTGATGGTTCTTCTCAAAATTCTGCTAACACTTGGGTGCAAAAATTGGATGTATATTTTCAGTTGAATCCTATGTTGGAAAAGGATGCATTAAAAATGGCCATTTTGCATTTGGAAGGAGATGCCAATGAATGGTGGTTTCATGGGATGAAAACCTTGAGTCACAATCAGGTTAAAACATATGGAGAATTGTTGACAGGGTACTAGAAAGATTTGAACAAAAAAATCCAGAATTGCCTTTCAAAGAACTAGCTCAATTGAAGCAAACTGGGTCCCCTACCGAATATATGTTGGACTTTCAAAAATTATCAGTCAAGGTGGCTGATGTATCTATGGGAAGATTAGTATTGTTGTTCATTGAAGGTTTGGCTGAACCCTTAAGAGGTTTGGTCAAATCCTACAAGCCAACTACATTAAAAGATGCAATGAGCTTGACTAGGGATCTCCAAAATGTGCTTCCTAGAACGAAATTTCGTCCTAAGCCTAGCTACAAATTTGAAAAGAAACCTTGGCAAAGGGATGGATATGATAAGAAACCTTGGCAAAGAGAGTCATTTGAGAGGAATAAAAAAGAGGGACTAAACAGGGATGAACATAGAAAAAAGAAATTGTGCTTCACATGCTTCCAACCATGGACACCGGGGCACAAATGTACCAAAGAAAAGGCTCAATACATAGAAGTATTTTCTGACAATGAGGGGTATGATGGGGGCATGGATGAAGATGGACATATTTCAGATCAAGAAGAGGCATATGAGACAGCAGTAGAAGAGGAAAGACAAGAAGAAAATCAGCCTTCACCGGACAAAGCAAGAATGGCAGTGCTTTCAGCAGTACCTCGCTATCATACTATCCAATGCAAAGGTGTGGTACAAGGACAAAGAACTTCAGTTTTGGTAGATGGAGGAGCCACTCATAACTTCATTGATGCAGAGATGGTAGAGAAAATAAAGATACCTATTGAACCATTTGATGGCTTCACAGTTGTCATTCCCGGTCACAACACAATGCAATGCAAAACATGGGTTCCAAAGCTGCAAGTCACCGTAGGTAACTATACTTTTGTTGATAGTTTTTATGTGGTTGATGTTGCTGAGCCTGATACTAATGTGGTTTTGGGAGTGCAATGGCTGTATTCAATAGGAGAGCATACAGTAAATTATCAAATTCCCGAAATGAAATTCCAAGATTCAAAAGGAGTACAAAGAATTGTGAGAGGGCAACACACTTATCCAAATCAAGTAGTAACTTGCAATAGTATGAGATCTATATTGAGGCATGGGGATATAGAATGGGCTGCTGAATGTCATATTACATCTCCCAAGCGACTATAAATATTGTCAAACACCCAAAGGAGATAAAGAGACTTTTGCAAAAATATGAAAAGGTTTTTAGAGACCTTCCACATGGTAGGCCATCGGATAGGGGGGTTGAGCACAGTATTATTTTGGAGGAGGGCACTTCACCCATTCAGATACCACCTTATAGACATCCTAAAAAGTTCAGAGATGAGATTGAAAAAGCTATCCAAGAACTCCTAGAGTTAGGACTCATTAGACCAAGCTCTAGCCCTTATGCTTCTTCAGTAGTGCTAGTGAAGAAAAAAGATGGAACATTGAGAATGTGCATAGATTTTAGAGCCTTGAACAAAAAGACTATCAAGAATAGGTATCCTATTCCTAGGATTGATGAGCTCATGGATGAGCTACATGGGGCCAAATACTTCTCAAAAATTGACCTTAGATCAAGGTATCACCAAATTCGAATGAAAGATGAAGATGTGCAAAAGACCGCTTTTCGATGTCATTTTGGCCACTTTGAATTTCCTGTCATGCCTTTTGGGTTAACTAATGCTCCAGCCACCTTTCAAGCATGTATGAATAGGATATTTTGCAAGCAACTAAGAAGGTTTGTTTTGGTTTTCTTTGATGATATTCTCATTTACAGTAAAACATGGGAAGAACATTTGCAACAGTTAGAGATTGTGTTGAAAATCTTGCAAGAAGAGTCCTTATTTGCTAAATTATCAAAATGTGAGTTTGGGATGAAAGAACTACTGTATCTTGGGCACATTATTGGGCAAGGGGTGAAGGTACACATGGAAAAAAAATCAGGGCTATCTTGGAATGGCCATCACCAAAAAATATTACCGAATTGAGGCTTTATTAGCATATGCACCTACTACAGAAAATTTGTGAAAGGGTTCTCCAAGTTGACTTCTCCACTCACTGATTTGACTAAGAAGGATGCTTTCAAGTGGGATGAAGAGGTTGAAGAGGCATTCCAAAAAATGAAAGAGGTAATGAGTAGTTGTCCCATACTTGCACTTCCTGATTTTTCTAAACCTTTTGTTGTGGAATGTGATGCTTCAAGTGGAGGAATAGGGGCTGTCATAAAGCAAGGCCAACACCCCATAGCCTTTGAGAGCAGAAAGTTGCAGCCTCATGAAAAACTTTACTCCATCTATGATAAAGAAATGCTGGCCATTATGCATGCATTGGCCAAATTCAAACAATACTTGGTGGGCAGCAAGTTTGTGGTGAAAACTAACCACAATAGTCTAAGACACTTCCTCACCCAAAAAGATCTAAATGAAAGGCAACAAAAGTGGGTAAGCAAGATTCAAGCTTATGATTTTGATATTGAATATGTCAAAGGAAAGAATAATATAGTAGCAGATCCTTTGTCAAGAAGGCCTTCTTTTTCTCTCATGGATATTGCCAAGGATTGGAAAAACATGCTACTAGTTGAATATGCCAAAGACAAATTTGCTTGTGATGTGTTGGATGGAATCAAAGGGGATGATAATTATAGGATTTTGAATGGGTTGATATATTATAAGGGAAGAATTTATTTAGTTCATAACTCCAAGCTCAATTACCGAATTTTGCAAGAAGCACATGATTCCCCACTAGCGGGCCATCCGGGGATCTTCAAAACTTATAGACAGTTGAGGCAAAGATTTTTTTGGAAGGGGCTGAAGGAAGATGTTCAGAAGTATGTGAATGAATGTAAAGCATGTCAACAAAACAAATCAGAACTTACATGTCCAGCCGGCCTATTATAACCATTGCCCATTCCGGAGCAAAAATGGGACAGTATTTCCATGGATTTCATCACCGGATTGCCTAAATCCTTGGGTAAGGATTGCATATATGTGGTAGTTGATAGGTTGACAAAATTTGCTCATTTCTATGCTGTTACATCATCTTTTAGTGTTGCACAAGTGGCTGATATTTTTTTCAAAGAAATCTTCAGATTGCATGGGCTCCGCAAGAGCATTGTCAGTGATAGAGATAGTAGATTCATGGGTGCTTTTTGGCAAGAACTTTTTAGATTGGTAGGCACTCAATGGACTCCAAGTACCATCTATCATCCACAAACTGATGGACAAACAGAGAGGGTAAACCAATGGTTGGAAGGATACCTAAGAAACTATGTGGGAGGGCAGCAAAAAGCATGGACAAAATGGCTACACTTGGGTGAGTTTTGCTACAACACCACTTATCATATGTCAATAGGAATGTCTCCTTTCAAAGCATTATATGGTTATGATGCACTTACATTTGCTGACATTATATTTGGTGATAGTAGAGCCCCAAAGGCTAAAGATTGGGTGGAAGAGAGCCAAGAAATTTTAAAGCTCTTGAAAGACAATTTGCAGGTTGCTCAAAATCAGCAAAAACAATATGCTGATAGGCATAGAGAAGAAAGAACCTTTCAAGTCAATGATTTAGTATATTTAAGGTTGCAGCCTTATAAACAAACATTTCTAAAAAAGAATGGAGCAGAAAAATTAAAACCAAGGTACTATGGGCCATACAAGGTAGTGCGGAAGGTTGGAGAAGTAGCATATGAACTAGAACTTCCGGAAGGGAGTAAAATCCACAATGTATTTCATGTTTCTTGTCTCAAGAAAGCTCTTGGTCAGAAAATCATCACTTCAGAAATACTTCCCCCTTTGGATGATGAAGGTCAGCTCACACTTGTTCCGGAAAAGATTTTGAAGACACGGGAAAGAAGGTTGAGGAGTAGAATCATCAAAGAATATTTAGTGCAATGGAAGGACTTACCAAATGAAGATGCCACATGGGAAGAGGAGAATATTTTGCAGCATCCAAATCTGAAATTGCTTGAGGACAAGCAATCTTGGGTGGGGAGGACTATAATGTCCCCATTAAAATAAGTGCATAGTAAGACAATCCCATCAATCCTACTAGTTTCCTAGGTTGGATGGGCACATGTGGGATGGTAATAAGGAAGCTAATAAATGATATTTAGACATTAGAGGGGTTCAATCATTTAATAAATATGGTGAATAAATAAATTCAAGATAAATTCTAAGTGGCAAGTGGTTTTGGAGACATATGGAGGTGGTGGGACCCACACTAGCTTGATTTTTCATAATACATGGTATCTCTCTTTTACAAATTCGAATTAATGGGAATGTGAACACTCTTGGGTGAGTTGGTAAGTCATAACACATGTCATTGAGCATCTTAGGTCGAATTGGGAAGGATTGGTAACCTCCATGGAAGATAAAGAGTCAAAGTAGAAGTTTGTGGACACTTAGGCTAGATTCCCTAGCCCCTATGACACCAATGATGGAGCATCTATGACAACTATGACAAATTGCAAACCTAACCTCTGACATCTGACCACTATGACATGTCAGCACCAAAAATAGGCTCAAGGAAGGCGAATTTGGGAGTTGGGGAAGCCAAAGAGACTCAAAATCGAATTTGGGAGAAGATGGAAGGTTGGAACTAGGAGACAAGTGGCAAATGTGGAATATTTCCTAAATGGAAATCTATTGAATCTATTGAGAGGATTTCGACCCTTAGAAGGCTAATGTTGGTTATAAAATGTAGAAATGAAGAATGAGAATGGCTTTTGATGATTTGAGAAAAATTGCATTTGTGAAGAGAGAGCTAGTGGATGACTAGTTTCTTGCCTTAGCCAATTTCGAGGGTGAAAGATTCCCATCCAAGTTGGTGTTTGAAGAGGCCACTCAGGTCTTTCATGGTGCTTTAATGGAGTTTGTATTTGCAGGTAGCAACTACAGGAAGTTTCATGGTTTGGTTTAGTGCAGCGCTTTCTCTCCACCATTTCCAGTTTTGAAGGCATATTCATGCTCCTTGAGGGAGGGTGTTTTTGGTGAGCACTTGTGCTTCTTGAGAGAGTTTCTCATTATATATTTCTGATTGTAATAGTTTCATATCCTCTGTTATTAATATTCAGAAAGTCTCAGGTCGAAATACCCACTGGTTGTATGCAAAACTATTGATTAATGAGCAAACAATGTCCATTTCCCCAATGCATTGATGTATGACACTATAATGTTGATTATTTCGAATGGATGGATGATTCTATGATATATTTGTGATCAATATACTGCCATGGATGTCTTCTACAAGTTTCATGTACTGTACTTGAGCATTTGAAGCATTTTTACTCAGTTTAGTTGTATTGGGAGGTGAAATAGTGCCATTTCCCCAAGGGTCGAATTGGGAGTTTTTGCTGTTGAATGTGAGAGAGTTAGAACAATAGTAAAAATCAATTAATGGTGCATATGAGACCTTAATCACATACTTAACACATTATATACCTCTGTTCATAAATTTGTGGGAGTTTGGAGGCATTTGGAAAGCCATTTTCAGTGTTACCCGTGGGGGATTTGATGCACAAATTACTAGTCAAAATTACCTATATTGATCAGAATACAAATCAAGTTTGCAGCAGTATTTGGAGGGCCATAAAACATCCCTGAACCTAATATTCAAGTCTAAATACCATTCATACACTCCTACAGAAGATTTGGGAGCATTTGGGTTGATTTGGAGGTCAAAACAGTTAAACTAGTCAAAAGGTCGAAATTGGGGAAAAAGTGGAAAAAGTGGCATTTTAATAGAATTTTGAAAAAGGGTCATTACATCAGCGGTGTGAGCATGATGCCTCTTCCTGTCGGATTTCTTGGAGGGTCCTTGATTTCTGGGACAATTTCTTGAGTAATGTCCCTTCTCATCACATGTGTAACATCTGATATTGGAGAGATCTCTTCTAGGTCTCCTTTGTCTTCCGTGATGGTGATTCTCCTTCTTGCTGCGATGGTGGTCCTCCCTCTTGTTGTGATATCTTCTAGTGTGAACTGTGAGAGCTTGATCATCATTTGCTCCCATCTTTTCTTCTCGTGCCACAAGTCGAGCTTCTTCTTGTGTACATTCTTCCCATAGTCTGTTGAAGGTGATCAACTTCTTTCTGGCACATATTCCTTGAATGAATGAATCCCATGATCTTGGAAGACCATTCAAGGTTGTCATAATGATCTCTCCTTCTTCTACCTTTTCTTCAACTGCTTCAAGTTGTTCCTTGATTTGAGTGACCCTTGTGAAGTAGGATTGCATGGTCTCTGAGTTTAGGATCTTCACATTCTTGAGTTGGTTCCTTAATGTCATCTTCCGATTGATGTTCTTCCCTTCGAATAATTCTGTCAAAGCATCGAACATCTCCTTGGGTGTCTTCAAGGATGACACATGGGGGATGAGATGATCTTTAATGGAGTCCGCAATAATTCTCTTGGCCTTGACCAAGTTCTTTTTGTGGATAGCCTTTGCCTCATCTTGCCTCATCTCCCTCTAGTGCTAGAACCTCCTCACCAACATATTTGTCCAAATCATTTTCTTCAAGGACAAGAGCAACCCTATACTTCCATGCTCGGAAGTGGTCAGCTCCCTCAGGCTTATCCTCAAGCTTGGTGTGTTGAGTCATTTTGAAATGAGAACCTCAAATGGAAATAGAAGAGATTTAGGTCTTACCAATTTGAGATGCCCAACCTGGTTCTGAAGCTGGCTGGCCCAGGGTTTGTCAGAGAAACCCTAATTTTTCAAATTTGGAACTTTGAACTTCTGCTTGGATAGAAAGATGTGCCTCCTCAAGGCGCATTGTCCAACGTACTCCTTTTCCCAAATATGTGAATAGAATTGCAAAATAACCGATGCCCTAGTTTCCCCCCTGGCAGGAGTGACAGGGCCAAAAATGAAAATTCTTGATTTTGAATTCTGCTTTCACAGGAAGATGCACCCTCCTAGGGCGAGTTGAATTGAGATCCTTTTCAGGATGATCTATGGATGAAAGTGCCCAGAACAGGAATCCCTAGTTTCCCTCTCGGCCCTAGTGACTGGGTCAAAAATGAAAATTCTCCGAACTGAATTATGCTTCCTCCAAAAGATGCACCCTCCTAGGGCAAGTTATCCTAGCCCTCTTTTTCTAATGATCTGTGGAGAGAAGACCTTGAACTAGGAAGCCCTAGTTCCCCCCCTGCAATGCCTTCTTTTCAGGTTAGCTCTGAAACCATATTAGAGTTTGCACTTTTAATTCAATTTAACTAGGATCTTTAACTGAAAGAAAGACAAGCATAGTATAACACAATAGACACAATAATTTTCCTCGGGGAAACCATAAAGGAGAAAACCCCGCAACTTCCTCAAAGATAGATTCGTCACTAATAAAATATCAAGCAAAATGGAAAACCCAAATATAAGATGTCTTCTGCAGCTCTCTCTCTTTCTCCTCCAGCGAACTTGTCTTCTCTCTCTACTTGTGTGAACTTTAGTGAGTGAGTGGTGTGTCCAAATGAGAGAGCAAAGCTCTCTATTTATACTTTATGTTGGGCGACCTAATTCCTAATTAGATCGGACTCACTAACCTGACTGGGCCGACTTGTCCTAGGGGGACTTAATCAGATATTTTATATTTGACTTTAGGGGATCTAATGCCCCAACTTACAATGGAGGTTTTACCTCAATGACTTTGAATGACCAAACATAATAATGACATCCCTGAACGGAGGAAAAACATCTCCGTCGGAAGTAAAAATAAAATACAATATAAAATACAAATGAATATCTTCTAAAGTTACATTTACAACAACATATTCCCTCATCGATGGAGGTGCACCTCTCATGCTTTGTTGGAAAAATGTACATGTAGCATTGACCACCTCATACCATGGTGTTTGTTAGAGTTGGTTAGATTGTAGTGGAGAAATATTTAATGTTTACTCCACCCTAGGCTAGAACTATGAGTATTATTTGTTTATTGTTGAGATGAAATAGAGCTACAACCTATACAAGGGTTGGTCCTCTCATTCCTTTGTATGGATGGATTGTGAGGAGTTCTTCCTCCTTGGAGGTCAATGGAAATATCTTTCTTGGTGTAAATTGAACTATAAGCTATCTTCTTCTATTATGTGTGGCTATATTGTTCATTGTCCTTCAATTGTTGTTAATGAGATGTAGAATTACTAGACTTGTTAACTAGAGCCATATATAGACAAAATTGTCTTATTGGAAGGGTGGTAAGAGAAAATCTCCTCCAATCCTTTGTTGATTTATGCATTTTTTGTATTATTATTGCTTCTATCATCTTTCATAGTGTTGCTTTCTAATACTTTGTTGCATACAACACACCCTAGTTACAATGTTTTGAGTTATCACCAAATGGGATCTCCTAGTAATTTCTGCAATTATTTTTTAGCAATGTTTTAGGGGTCCTTGTGTCATGCTTGGCAGTCCTTCTTCACTTTAACCTTTAGATTTTCAAGTGCTATTTATGTCATGCTTCAGTAGAATTCTTAGCCTTGAAATTCTTAATAGAACTCGCCCTCTTTGGACTAGCTCCTTGACTCATTTTTTCCCTTGTTGGATTGGCACTAGTCTCTTGGTCATTCCATCATCCCTTTTGTTTTCATACTACAACAAAGACCCCTTTTGCTAAGCATCCTCTTCACCTTGCTCTTCACTCAAAGCCTTAGCAATCCTATCATTAGGGAATCTCCCCTTGGTTGGAGAAGAGCCAACCTAAGTGTAGGGAGGTAGTTATTGAGGTGAAATGGGTAACACTTCTAGGTAACAATTGAGCTACCCTTGTGCTTTGGGGCTTTAACCACACATGCTAGTTCAAGTTGTAACAAATCCTATTCCTATGGTCTACCATCAAAGGGTATGCACATAAAGTTATTGTTACTTAGTTACAAGGCAGCAAAGGTAGTATTCGTGACAAGGAGTTGGCCCATTTCATTTGGCATCAGAGACACATCTGCAAACTGTAGCCAATTTAGAATGTAGCTTTAACTTATGTGTTATATTTATAATTTTACTTTTAAAGTAAATATATAAAAAAATAAAATTATATAGATTTATAAAGTATAAATATACACAGACACACACACACAAAAACAATGGTATATATAACCTTTTAATTATTAACTATATGTTAATTTATAGTCATACTAATAAAGCGGTGTGTGTGTGTGTACATATATATATCATAGTAATAGGTATATAAAATTTTATGATTAAAGTTGTATATATAGAAAAGTTATGAAGACCACTTAAAAATGTTTTAATAGGTGGGGGGAAATTAAAATCTGTTCTCGGTGCTCACCATGTTGTGACATTCTTTGACATTAATCATGCATGTAACATGTAACCCATTTCTACCCTACTATCACCGTATGCACATCGGAGTGGACGGATTCATTTGTTTTTGTAAGTGCATAGCAGACCACAAAACAGAGTTCGACATAAATTAATGCGTCAGTCCTCCTCCATTGGCACTTCTAGGTTACAATACTTTGAGATTAAGCATGAAATCAAATTTCAAGGCTCGAATTAGGCGAACCCATGACTGACCATACAGTAACGAGTGAGCATAGTGACCAAAATCTCGTGAATATAAATTGGCAGGTAAAATTCAAACCCAAAATTGAAGGATCTGTGTATGGTTCTTGGGATCCGATTCATAGCAATGGGATATGTTTCCTTTACACAGGAAACGATTAAGAAAAGGCTCCTAGGCAAATCCATGCAGATCTGAATCTGGATCCAGATCCGATTCGGGGATTTGCGGATCCACTCCCCAAGGTTGACAGATCCGAGAACATAGATAAACAAGCAGTGAAAAAATGCTTCACATTAAACTAGAACTAGACACCAACAAACTAAAGGAATAATAAGTAAAAGAACATCAAAATAATGACATGGCAGTGGAATATGAAGTAGCTAATGAAACCCAATAAGAGAAAAAAGGTGAAGATTTTAAGTAGTAGAGTTCTAGGTACATTTTTGGTCAATTCCGTTCATTGTTATGCAACTTTTATTGCAGAAACAGAGGGAGATTATCACCGATTTGTGAAATTTGTGAGTTGTTTTGACATATATAATCGTAAATCTGAAGTTTACTACTGTTGAATTGAAGAAGAAATTGTACATTTTCAAGTATTGTATTGCAGATCAACAAGCTTCAATCCATCTTTCAGTGTTTGGAGTCTGAACTTTGTGCACTTGAATTTTAAACTATTTCTTATATAAACTTTGAACTACGGAGCATTTCAAATATTTGAAAATTTGACGTTTAATGTTCAGTGTTATGTCTATTATAAAAATTAAAGTTATTTAGAATTTGTCTATGTTGTATAGATTTGTCAAGAAATGGTCTTAATGTATAATTTTCTTGTGAGATATTGCTTATTTCATGCCTTTTTTAATATTCTGAATTATTGCAAAGTTGTGGTCCATCAACAAGTTGACTCTTCCAACTGGGTTTGTCATGCCATCACCAAGTCCAACTCATATGACTTTGATTCAAACTAATACTAATAAATGAATGGGAAAAAAAACCCTAATTCACTTACAACACTGAGCATAATAATCATGCAAGGGATATTTATCAGTATACCACTGCCAAAAACAAGGTTGAAAGAGTTAAGAGATTAATTTTGCAGAGACTGCATTTTTACAGGAAATGACTATTTCCAAACAGCAAAGGAACTCTTGCAAAGATTGCATTAGGGTAATACATAATACACACAACACATACCAATGCTCTTTTCAAACAGGTGATTCCACTAACTATTTGATACAGTCATTGAGTAGAGTGAATGTTGATAATTTTACCTGGAAAAAATGTTTAACAAGCTCATAGTAATAGTCAATGGAAAAATGGCACCTGTGCTAAACATTTACAAATGATGAATGCTAAATATAATGTGAAGAATTAATTTTCAGTTAGGCTTTTCGGTGTTTAGAAGCAGCAATAGAAACTGAACACACAAAATAGAGCAATAGGTATGCTAAAAATAAGTATATACCAAATCAAAAAAAGCAGCCTATGACATGACGTAACATCAATAGAAACAGAAAGTTACAACCTAATAGTTGAACTCTGAATAAGCAAAAACATATTGAACAAAATATCTCACCTGTCAACAAGATAGTCTGAATCTAATGACATCCTGTTCAAACTTGTCATGCTCTGCTCTAATGCACGACGTAACCTCAAAATATCCTCTTCTAATTTTCCAGCCCTCTGTTGGCTCTCTGATAATCTCTTTTCTGCTAGTGCCAGCTTATCTAATATTTCTTCTTTTTCTTTATTCTTCAACTCAATTCCATGGTTTGCAGCCTGCATATAATGAGATTAGTTTCTATTTGGAATCTGCAAACCGTGCCATGACATACATAAGAATAGCAACAGATTAGTAACCCACATAAACATTATTTTAAGCACCCAAGCATTAAATGGTAGAAAGATTTAGACTAGAGAAACATCAGAAAGAAACTAAACTATACAACCATCAGAAATAAGAAAGAGAGAAATGTAATATTACAGAACTTCCAGAATAACTTCCACTAAGAAAGGATAAATTCAATCAGTTCCAATCTGGAAGCTGAGTTACATGAGCTACAGAGATTTTCCATGGTGAGGCCATTAGACCTTGGCCTTTAGGGAGTAAAACTTTGCCCTGGATTCATATTTTACACATGGCGGGCTTTTTCTGCCTGGAAAGGATGGTTATAATTTCCTTAATAGATTGCTCCAGTATGTGAATTTTCACTACAGGAAACAAGGACGAGAGGGTTGTCCAAAAAATTCTGAAAGATTGTCCCAGAGGTATACCACAAGGTAATCATGAGCAGTCTCTGTCTGATGATGAGCTAGCTTTCTTTGAGTCAAGTCCTGATAGTTATATCTCTGAGAATGAATAGGCATCTGCAATGGATAAGCACTTTAATCATGGCTTCATTGTAGAAATTTTTCCATTATGACAATTCCTAGACCATCTAGATGCCCTAGATGACCATCATAAATCCATTAAATGATAAATAGAACACCTCCAAAACTGAATGCTCCTCCTGAAACTACAAATAAGTGTGCAATAAAGGCTCTCTAAGCAACTCGTCCCATCATAAATGCAGAGTAGATACTCCAAAAGGTGAGTGCCCCAACAAAAATGGCTAAGAATGAATCAAAGCAGCTCTCCCAGGTGAACGCTCCCACTAAAATGGCATAGATGAGTGTGCCAACCAAAATCCAAGTGAAGCATTCCATGAAAATAGCTTAAGAATGTGTCAAGGTAGCTTCCTTAAGTGAGCTCCTCAAGAAAAGCATGAGTAGATGTGCAAGCAAACTGAACAAGTGGAATGTTTTCCTAATTTTGACCTCATCAATGGTCAAAGCCTCATCATATGCAATGAATGTCCAATCAACTCCTAACCTCCACGCCAACTCATCAATGTGGAAGATAGATACATGAACCAAGGGAAAGTACTCATCAACGAGCATCAACACAATAGATGACCACCTCCAAGAAGCAAGGGACAGTCTCATCTAGTCAAGATCATGCCTCCACACATGCCAAATAATAAGGAAACAAGGAGAGTGTTCAGCCCAAAATGATAGCCCATGGAACCATGATGCCACCCATGTGATAGAAGACAAGAGCGCTCAAGGAAAATGAGTGTAAGCCATCAGCAAATGCTAGGAAGGATGGAAATCAACCTCAATCACTAAGCATGGAATGTACCATATGAGCAAAAGCGCTACTCAAGGAAAGGTCCTCATACAGCAACATTGGCCATCCAAATGGTTAAGAAGTAAGAACAAGGGTGCTCCATGCAAAATGGTAGTATGTGTGATCTAGATGCCAAATAAGACCAAGAGGATTAGGGTGCTCCATAAAGAAAACCCTCCAAATGCTACCATACCATGAAACAAACCAAGTGCTCCATTAGAAAATATAATACCATGTGATGAAGATGCTAAAGTGCTTCACCAACGAAACATGATCATGAGAGTGAAATGCACCATCCTCATTAATAACCATCCACATGAGAGCATATCAATACCAACCACATCCCATAGCTACTAGCTCGAAGATCCATCAACCATCCATATGCTGGAAAATTAAACAAAATTCTACCATCAAGAACCCAGAGCATGAATCTTCACTATCAACCTGTAACCCCCTATTCGCAGTGTGATAAAATTCACATGTGGACACCCATGACAATATGGGGGGTAACACCTCTCAAGATGCATGAGTTAAGAAAATAATATAAATGCCCCATGATATAGAAGGATGTGCTCTATCATCCACCTAAAAGAAGTCTCCAAGTCTACCATCCAAGATGCATGAATAAAGAAAATAATATAATACTCCCCTTAGGAGAGTGCTCCTCAACCATGTCAAAATAGCAAGTGTGGTCCATAAGGTGCATGAACATGTGTGCAATGAACTCATCATGAAGAAGGATCCTCCACATATGTGAATCTCAAGGTGGATAGCTCCAACAAATACATGGATCAATGTGCAAAGGTATCATCAAAAGTGGAGCACTTCAACTCTTCTTCTCTTGGGACTCTTTATCCAATGTGTAACTAACTCATCCTTGTCAAATTGACCATGTCAACTCAAAAATAATAAAATACTTTGCAAGTGCTGACAATTCCTCAATGCTTGTGCAAGTGGATAGGTCCAATGAAGATTAGAAGTCAACAACAATACCCACCAACCAAGTCAACCCAACGAATTCCAAACAAAGGGGATGGTTCCTCCACTCCAGCAAAATAAGAATAAATATGTGATCTACCTCAACACGTGCCAATGAGGGGCTGCACTCTATCAAATGTTGTACCATATAATATGAAGTTGTATCTCCTAGCAAAGCACCACCAAGATACCAAGGTAAAAATAAAACATTAAGCTCAACCTAGGCATGAACCTAGGGCACACCACCACCAAAGGACTAAGACATCAATAATAAATCATTATGCCTTAGAAAAGGCTAGATCAACATCAAATCACATATAGTACCCCACTAACTCAAACTTAGGAAATAATACACATCAATAAGGGTACTTACATTTTATACACAATCCCCCTGGTGATGTCTAGTAATCAATGTTTTAAAAATCAATAAACTCTGACTCGACCAACTTGACACGTGGCCATACTAACTCGGCCATTAAATTGGTTCAAGTGACCAATTTGGTACCGAACCAACCAAGAATTTTATATTATCATTCCAAGTTAGCTTGTGTCACTGTCAAGCAAGTTGTTTTTTACCCCAAATAGTCCTAGGATCTGTAGGAATCCTACAAAGCAAGTTGACTAGGCAATGAAGCAGGTTTAAAGTCTCTAGGTTTAGGGTTTTAGGTCAATTTTTTTTTAAATGAATTTATGTTCATGTGAAAAGTTTTTTTGGCCACACACTGACTTAGCTAAGTTAATTTGGACTCGGCTGAGTTGACCGATTTGTTACTGAACTGATCGACTCAATGTCCAACTCAACCAGTCCGATACCAAATCGGTCAACTAGTACTGACTCGATTGAGTCCGTACTGATGTGTGAGCAGACAAGCCCCACATATTACACTTAAAATCATTTATCTTTAAATTGACCTAAAAACCTAACCCTGAGACTCTAAACCTGCTTCATTGCCGAGTTAACCTACTTTGTAAGATTCTTATCAATCATGGCACTATTTGGGATAATAAACAACTTGCTTGATAGTGATGTAAGCTAGCCTAGAATGATAATATAAAATCCTTAAAGTAAAATCCTTTTACTTAAATCTTTTATATTATCATTTACTTGTTTCAAGATGTTTGAGAGGGTTTCCAACCTCACCGAACCTCATATGATGAAAATAGAATTTCACATCCCATCCAAAATTCAGTAGAGTTAGCAGTTTTTGTAATTCCAATTAATTGAACTGCACCAAACTGAAGAAAAGTCCACTAAACCATCAAAAGATGTCAAATGCCACACTACTCTTCAACTACATGCCACCTACAAAATACAAACCTCTTATAAAATAGACATGCCAGAGGATGGTCCTATAGTTCATGTCAAGGATCCCATTTCCAACAATGGTGATAGGTTTTGTGATTGATAATGTTGGTCAATGATATGTAGTAGGTTAGTACCTTGTAGCACGTTGTGTTTTGGATTCTAGAGGCCATTTTAAGCATTGTTTATTATCTAAGTTGCCAGGGTACCCGTACCGGGGGGTTGGGCACCCGTACCAGTACCGGGTACTTGTACCGTCGTACCGAGTACCGGGACTGGTACCTCTGGGAGTACCGTGAAAGTACGGGGTACTTCACCCGAGTACCGGATACTTGGTCAAATAAATTTGGGTACTTGTACTTCAAAAGGGCCGCGTACTTAATTCTTTTCTGTTTCATTTTCACGGTTCAGTTTTCTATTTCATATTTATTATTAATAATTATAATTTAAATTTATATTATTTGGCATTTGCTGTTACTATGTTAGTTAATTACTATTTAAATAACAATGTTGAGAGTGCATCCAAACCCCAAATATAAATGATAAAAACATATAATGAGCTGAAAGAATTGCAAAAACAAATATTATTGTTTGCAACATGTTCTTTTGCACATTATTTGATAACAGTGGTGTCCTGTTGCTCTCGGATGGCATGTTCCACAGGAGATAAATTTGACAGTGTTTCAAATGCAAATCTGAAATCCTTCAAACTGGGTAGAATAGATCAAAATCTGCCCCAAATACTCTGATTTGTATTTTTCTCCTAGAGACAACCAAGATCTGCATTTCTCAATTCTTTGCTAAAAGCTAAGTGTTGAATATAAAATTTCCATGACTTTATTGATTCTTTTAAGTGTTTAGCCTTTTATACTGTACAATTTCCATAGTTCACAGATCCCGAGGAACACTGAAACAAGAGTAGGGGAAGGTTGTGCAGTCATCCAAGATGCATAATGTAGTTAATTGACACAGTAGAAAATGATGAATGTATGCAGTAGTTAAGGAAGTATATCAAGTATAGGGCACAAATAATCAGCAGCAGCAACATAAGAAACAAAAGATGCATGATTCAGAATCAGATACGAGTCAAGCAAGTCTATGCACCTACGTACTTATTTAATTAATTAGTGCCATGCCCTCATAGGCTCATACACATTGCCGGTTTCCCTCTCTTTGCTATTAAGCATCGGAACCAAGAACAACGAAGTTGGAGCAACATCACTACTACAAAAATTGAAAATAGAAAATTAATAATATATTAAAAATCTGAAATGACTCTTGAAATGGGCCATAGCAGTCTTAGTTAGGTTGAATTTTAGGCTTTTAGCTGTATTACAGTGTTTGAATTTTGTGGTTTTGTTTAGTTCAGAAAATGAGTTTTTCTTTTGTAAGGGCCATTGATTGTTCTGCCCACAGGAAACAGCCAACAGGATTATCAGTTTATCACTGATCAGCATGACAACAACCATGCAACGTTTGCAACTTTGTAGAATTAGAACAAAAGTTCAAAACTTTAAACTTTAAAAGTTATAAGTTTATAACTTATAATTATTATTATTAAATTTTAATTTTTAATTATAAATTTAAAATTGTAATTTAATAAATTTATAATAATCATTAATCTGAAATCTCTGAGATTTTATTTTTAATTTTTAATTTTTAATTTTTTAGACATATGTCATATATCATGCTATTATGCTAATGATTCATATCAATATAATATCATATATGTAATTTGAATTAATGTGCAAGCAGCAATACTAATGTCAAATGTAAAATGTCAAATGTGTGTTACTTCAACTTGTTGAAAACTTATTATAATTATTAGTATAAATTTATAATTTAAACTTGAAAATTATATATATATATATATATATATATATATATATATATGTCTACAGTACCCCGAAGTACCCAAGTACCCTATTTCAAAAAGTGGTGTACCCGTACCCGTACCCGTCCCAGTACCCGAGTACCCTGGCAACTTAGTTTATTATATATTTTGTTTCACACATGTATTTCACTTAGTGCCATTTTGATATATTCACCCTTGCATGGTATATACATGAGCAAACTTTGCATATTTTGTCTCTAATGGTTTGGAATCTTTAAAATAATCTTTTTCCACCCAAATTTTAATATTTTATGCATGTTTTAGTAAACCGAGTCATTAAATTCAAACCATTCTGAGTCATGCCCGAGTTCTAGTCAGAGTCCGAGTTGACCCTTGGCCGATTCCAAGTCTGAGTTCAAGTTTTAAAACATTGCAAGTAATGTTACAATGTCATAAACTTATATCAGCTAGTGAAATTCCACCAAGGTAAAGGTGTATCACCACACCACATCCAACACCATAGGAAAAGGAACATATAAAGGTGCTAACTCCCTCAAACATCAAGCATGTCCCCACTACGCATTCAACAAAAGGGGACCATGTAGAACACCCCCTCCTAGTGACAAACCAATAACATAACACCATTATACATAGTCACTAGGATGCTCCAAGAAAAATGACACAAGAAGTAGCAAGCATCCATATGTCAAAAGAGTGATCCATCAAACAAAGCCATGAAAGCAGCACCAAACCATAAGGTCACCATCAACAATGACCATCCACCATAGAAAAGTGAATCCCCTCTACCAAAGATCTCCATCAAATAACCAATACGAAGAAGAGAAAAGGCTCCATGAAGATGTATATGCCCCCAGGTCTATCCAAATGCACCAGAGGTACCATCTGCAAATCCTCGTCAATGTGATGAAAATCACAATGTGAAACCTCATACAATATGAGGTTTAACAGGTCCCAACATGAAGCTGAATTAGTGTGACAAGGAAAGAGAAAAAAGGCAACTTAGAAGAATGAAAAATGATTAGAAAGCAAAAACTTAGAAGTTTAATGATGCTTTCAGGCATACCATGATGAGGAGAGCAGCAATGTGTTTTACTCAAATGATGAATGAGACAATGGTCAGAAGGTTACAGCCAAGTTAGTTTATTCCATCTCTTCGACAAACACGTTTTTTAAGGACTCTCAATGACAGGTATTGTAAAATCCATCCCCTCCAAGCAATTAAGCTTTGTATAACCACTTCCTTCTATTAATTCTTGCAAATGTGACTGCAAAATTTAAAATTATCAATCACGGAGACCTGCAGTAAAATTTGTAACAGATTCTATCCCTTTTGACACACTCCAATTTCATCTTTCAGAAACATGCTGAATATGAATATTAATACTAGTAAGGGTAAGCTGCTGAAACATTCACAAAAAAATTATATGTTCACGCAAGAACTTAAGCAAGATTCCGGCTTCCAATATATCTATCTGGGAATGAACAACAGTGTGTCTGGTTGGCATTGAGCAAACCACAACAACAAATGGTTATTTTCACTGTGAAGCTAAAACCCCAGGGAGTAACCCTTGTACCGAAATGGGATGCTCCCCCAGTGAAATTGACTTCTAGGAATGTTAAGTAGAAAGTACTGAGCTTCCTATATCAGTGGGTCAATTATATTAGTATCATGTATAGTCAGCAACTCTCACAATAAAAGGACAATCCATGCAGATGACAAATGGAACTCACTTTAAAGTATCTCTTACCTTTAAACCTTCAGAAAGTTTAATGATTTCTTCCCTTGCAGAAGCTAACTCGCCAAAGACACGATCCTGCCAGGCATGTCATACAAACATTACCTGAGTATGCTTAACTAAGTAAGTGTCAATGTTCTTGACGAATTGCAGTAAAAACAGAAAATTAGATTACAAGTCAACCTTTGCTTCACTCTCAGCATAGTGATAGTATTGCCCAAGAACAGTCTGAAGATTCTGAAGCTCAACATTTTTCGATTCAAGCGCACTGACACAGCCTGCAAGCTTTTGCCTTAGGTCAGAAATCACTTCATTTGCCTTTTGCAGTTCATCAATGTTGCTTTTCTTAATTTCTTCTTGATTTGCTATTGCACGTGCAAGAAAGTTCTCCAACTGCAGGACATGGTCATTTCTAGCATCTAGTTGTGCTTGAAGTTCTGTTATGCGTGCGCTATCTTGATCCATTTTCTCTGAATCTTCTAGCTCCTGAGAGTATGTACATGAAGTGTTCAGTTTCTTCTCAAAGTCACAGTCTTATAGATAATAAAACACAGCAACAGGGAGGGGATATTTTATTAAACGAACTTATACACAACTTCCTAGATTAACAAATCCAACAGATAAAATTTTAATAATCCAATTAAAGTCCCAAGCATTCCTGATTCATCGCTATTGCCTGGAATCTACAAGAGACAATATCACAATGCCTTGCTATTGAAACTAAGATACAATTAATACAATTTTTGCAGCACACTGTGTGTACTTTTACTGATGCACTTCAAAGTTTAAGCTAGCAAAAAGAGTCTATGTGTGCATTCTACTCAGGTAGATGGAGGACACTGACTACAGGAAACTTACATGCACAGAAAGAAAGTCCTTGTCCTACTTATTTCCAGCTCAAACATACTTTACTTAAGAAATACAAAAGCCTTGATGCAACTTTAGGAGCATGTTCCAGTTTATACCTTCTCCAAAAGATGCTGCTTAAGTCTAGCCAAGTTACGCACTGCTTTGTCCCTTTCATTGCTAACATTCTTTAAACTTTGTTCCAACTCCAAAATCTGCAGCCGATAAGCTTCTTCCATGGCTCCTAGATTTTCTGATAATGGTTGCACCTGCTCACCATGCAAATGTTAAATGATGTTATTTGCAGAATGAGTGGCATGCCAGCAGTTAAAATACAAATCAAATTATCTAATTGCATAAGAATAGTCATAGAAATCTCTAACATATGACAACATTTGAGCAGAAATTTCTAACCATATCACAACACCACTCCAAAACAAGTATGCACAAATATGAACAAGTAAAACTGAATACTCCAACATGCCAACTTCTCCTTGGGAAGGCATCCTGGCATTTCTTGTTTGGTAGACCATTTACCCTAGCTCATAAACTATATACATACTAGTTTGCTCCATCTCACTAAATCATTCAAGACCAATAGATTTGGTCCTTTATGGCTATGCACCCAATGTTATAGCCCATTTTAGGGATTTTCATTTTCATCTTGAGTTCATAAGTGTTCAAGCTTTATCACATATCAAAACTTATCCAGTGCTCACACACTAGCATGGGTTTGAGAAATGCATTCGATGACAAGGCCCAACTAATGAATTCCTATCAATTCCGGTGGACCTAGGGAATTCACCAGTTCAACTTTAAACGCCTTTATGTTTGGGGAATGCAACCATATGGAGAATGTAGCCAGCAAATTGTAAGAGATCACTACTCAAACTGTTGATCAAAGAGAATAAGGCAAAAGAGAAATTTATGCATGGTGCAAGATAATTTTTTATTTTTTTCAAAACATGCATTATATATTACTTCCTGGAAAAAAAGAGTTATATCTTGGAACAAAGAGTTCATCGATCAAACAGAGAGATTAAAAGTAAATTTCTTTTCTAAAAATGCCAAGAATACTGGCATATGAATATGTGCCCTAGTACGTAGGAATTCAACATCGTTTCAGAAAAAAAATCAATCTGGCATTTGCAAGCAAAGACAATTGCTGCCTAAAAAGCCCCAATTTACTTAACCGAAGAAGGATGGTTCCTTGTGAAAAGTAGTCTTACACCTAGATCTCCAAAACTACTATAGTTGACAACAGAACTGCAGATCATAAAAAGTTGCAGCTGTCCTGAATTATCCAAGTGTCACCAAGCAGAAGGCCTTTCCAAGAAACCAGGGTGGTGAAAAAATAGCTAGGTTACCAGGATACGGATCCAGATCCGGATCCGGATCCACCAGATTTTTGAAAAGCCAGGATCCGGATACGGCCAGGATACGTCAAGTACACAAAAATATAATAATATTTTTTAATTTTAATATATATAAAATTATAACTATATATAATTCTATTGTTTAATTCTATATATATTATTAAATTACAATATCTTTTAAAAATATATGAATTTATTATAACATTAAAATTTTTAATATTTATGATTTAACATTATTATTATATAGTTTTTTACTTTATTACTTAAAAATTTAAAATATATTATGCAAGTTAAAATGGTTAACTTTATAATACTTTAAAAAGCTAAAAAGTTAACTTTATAATACTTTATAATACTGTATAAAGTTAAAATGGTTAACTTTATAATAAGAAAAACTTCGTTACATAGAGAAAAAAAATAAAATATATCCGACAAATCTTTTGACTTTTAGCCAAACATCAAGCTACCCGCCCGATACTGGATTCCCACCCAATACCTGATTTCGTCGTCGCCTGCTGGGTTAATGCGGGGCCTTCTGGGCTTTATAAAAATGTTGCAAGTCCTCAGCATAAACTGAATCCCGGCGCACTAGTAAGTACATATGGCTATGGGCACCATTCTATGTAATGCCCCATTCTTATATGGAAGTATTTATCCGTAAGTATGAGAACAACCAGCTCGAGTTTTTCATTTCGTGTGGTCCCTGCTATAGTATAAAGTTTAAAGTCGGAGTGCCCCAAAGACTTTTAATTTAAATTGAATTAGTAGCCGGACCGGTCGACGGGTGGGAAAGAGCTAAACACACCTTACCTTAACTGCGCCCTGTCAGTCTATGTCTGCGTTATTGGCTACAGAAAAACTACGGGGAAACCACTAAAGAAACGCCGAAAGAACGGGGAAACCACTAAAAAATTACAGGATCCGCTTAACTGTGGTTGGATCCGTTTTTGTTTTCAAAGATCCAGTTTAGGCACGGTTCTGTCGCGGATCCGGATTCGGATCCGGATCGGAACCGCGAATCCCTGAGTCACCCCTAACGGATCCGGTAACACAGAAAAATAGTTAAATTCACCCTGAAACCATGTTGAATTTTAACTTAGCAGTATAATTTTTCATCTCTTTCAACTTTTAATTCATCATTCATTTCATCCCACAATAATGACATCATTCATTTGCAGCGGAAAATAAATCAAAGATCACTGAAAGATAACCATGCACAAGAGACAGATTTATCCTGGGAAACCCAAACAGGAGAAAACCCAGCAAACTTTTCTTAGAAGAAATTAATCCAATACAAGAACAATCCCACTCATGAAGATTAAGCGCTAGCACAAGAGTGTGCCCTTCTTCACATGAAAGTTTGAAACCCTAGCAAGGGTAGCGAACTTGTAGAGATGATAAGATAACCCCAAAATTACTTCTAGTGATCTTCACTTGTCCTCCTTGAGAAGTGCACACCAATTGAGAGATATGAGCTTGCTTGAATGTGACAAATGAAGTGTGAGAGCACTTCTATTTATATTCTTCAGTTGACTAGAAAAATTCCTCAATGGGGCCGACTTGTCTTTTTCTCCATTGGGGCTGACTTGATAGTTTAATATTTATCTTTATTTTCTAGGGTCATTTTACCCCCTTTTTAGTGGGGTAGTTGTGCTCTTTCTTGCCTTCCACTTTCTCTGGGACTTTTTCAATGGATTGTCTTGACTCCTTGGTTATTTCTTCATCATAGAAAGGTTCTCCTTGTTGATGTCTCATCACATGTGGATCAAATTCTTCATTAGATTTCTAATGTTGATTTGAACATACTCTAAGAAGTCTCGGACACTTCTTAGAGTCTACTGTCAACTTCAACATTAGATTGGACTTTGTCTAATATACAAAGAGATAAGATCTCCTTGTAACATAGACAAGTCATCTCACTCTTTAAGAAGAGATCACTCCCTCTACGGAGCACTCCCACATAGAGTACGCAATGTGACCTCTAGCCTACTACCACTCCAATCCACATAATTGGATGAGGCTAAGCATTCGAGCCTCAAGACACATAGTCAATAGGGCTACAACGGGGGCATCCTCTACCTGGGTGGCGAACCCATCTATTAGAATGATCTATAGAATGTTTTCCTAATGCGAGAACCATGGAGAACATCAACAGACCATGCCATTCATCTCACATATGAATGTTTGTCGCTCATTTGTGAGATCATCACGGGGTCTGGGCCATTCATCTCTCATATTAATGTTTGCCACTCATATGTAAGATCGTCACTGTGTTTGGGCCATTCATCTCTCATATGAATGTTTGTCGCTCATCTTCATGATGTTACACATCCATCAACGCTCCCTCTCACTCAGAGAGGCTTTCTCCATCACACCTGTTATCACATTTATAATTTCCGGGTCTACCATATCTTCAGACCAGATTCCAGTACTTTTATGAGCCAGTCCTTTACTATGAGATGCCTGAGATCGGCAGTTGATGAGCAGTTATTCTATGATCACTCATGTTTTCAACAACCCCAAACAGACATTACAGCCTTATGCCATGACTGAGCCTCATGACCTCAAATTTGATGACTAAGGTGGCCATTTCCTTCCATACAGAGCAGTGTGATAGAGCCTAGAGTTATGCAACAACAGTATTCTAGTGACAGTGGATGATTCAGATGATGGATACAAGTTTATGACCCAGCAAGTATATGGTTGTGCATTGGATACTTTTATTGTGCTCTTTTACTTATCTTAGTAGCTTGACTAGATATATAGTAGTCATGATCTGGCAATATTATATAGATATGGTTGTTGGTTGACTGTTTGGAATTAAAGTGGTCTAATTACTTGGAATCAAAATTTCTTGTGTATACTCGTTGGTCTTACCCTCTTAAGTAGTATGGACTTGGTCATTCCCACCATTTATGGCTTGCTAGTTATGGCATCACCTGCCACCTTTCCCCATCCATTTGTTCCCTTCCATATTTGGTTTTACCCTGACTTACACTTCAACCTATGATATCGAGGACTTCCCCAGTTATGCCTCTATGTTGGATAGACTCCCTGTTGTTTTATGTCTCGGCTCTGAGTTGTGAAACAGAACTTACCGAATCCTTTATCCTTTTGGACCAGGAGAACCTGTTGGTGTTGGTTCCTGAGCTTAGGTGAGTTGGATTTGAAGCCTTGACCTCTCTGGTCGGTTGCCCCCAATGTTTGGTCCTGATTGTGGATGATCCCCCTAGTTGCCTGAGTTGTGTCAACTAGAGTTGAAGCAAATTGTACTACCATCATTACATGCATATGTGACTCATTGTTATATCTTATATGCAAGCCCAAGATTATAAATTAAAATTGTGCCTTTAAGCACAATGAAAGAGGGCTATGAAATGAAATGTAAAGCACCCTGGATAAAAGATGCAATTAGTTGTGCTTCTAACTTCTAAGCACATGCAAAATCCAAAGGGTCATGGGTCATAAAGGCCTAAAAAGCAATGGTTAAATGTATGCTAAATATAAATACTATTCGCCATGATTGAAATGTAATGATTAATTCCTCACGGAGCCTACGAGTTGGGATGTGAGATGGAGTAAGGGACGGCTAATTCTAAGTTTCCCCTAGAACCTCAAGTTACGATTAGCTGTGCACCCAGTCACAGTGGTTCTAGAAAAGATTCTCACGAAGCTGGTTCAAGCTTGGATGTGGGTTGTAGACATTTGCTAAAGTTGAATAGGCACTCCTCAAATCAATTTATTCCATTTGTGAGACACCACCATTCCTTGTGTGTTTTTTGTCCAACATATGCTTAGGTGATTTTCCCTTTTCCCCTTATCCAAAGTGTCACAGTGTTGAAGATTGTAAAGTCATTCCCTTGTCCTAGCCTTGTCTTTTTCACCTTCACCCATTCCTAGCATAATGGTCACGTCCATGAAATGAGTATACACTTGAGGGTCTTTCTCTTAGTAATTGATTGTTTTAATTATGGACTTATATTTGGTGTATTGATTGCTTAATCGCCAGTGAAATGCTACTTTATACTTTAGTCTTGCTATTGAAATAATTAAAGGAGCATATCTTATCCATTTGCACTTGCGGCATCAGTCACTTTGGGCCTGGGTCATTATTTTGATCAGTTTTGACCTGGTCAACCCAGTTTGACCAAGTCAACCGCAAGATTCAATATGAGTTGGACCGATGATGTTCGAGATTGATTATTTGTGGTCCTATGGTGCCCACTTGATGGTTCTATGCATCAAACATATGTTTCATATGATTGTTTGATGGATTTTTATTATTATTATTATTATTTACAGACCATTATTTTTATTGTCCGGGCATGGTTGAGCTTACAGATGATTATCTAGGTGGTCACGTGATGTATGAGTACTCATCTCTACTACATTTGGGCCTTCTGAGTCCATTGGCACACTAAAATATCAGTTTCAGGCACTTTCAGATGAGTTTATGGTCAGATTATCACTTTATTGCATATTTGCCATATAAAATGGCCTGTCAGCACATTTTGAGATCTTTTTGGTTCTCCTAGGGCGCTACAGAGGGAGTATGGGGTCCAACCACTCGTTATTACCATATTACCATGCTCCTAGACATTTTGGTGTAGTCAGATTTGTGCCTGGGGCACCAGGCAGAGAGATACAGGCACTTTATTATTTTACAAGTGATTTTTTTAGGATAAAAAATGAAAGAAATGGCTACTGAGGAAATCGATTTGGGCAATTGAGGCAAAGAATTGGCATGAGGTTTGTTTAGAGGATTTTTGTGATGCATCCCACACCTTCCGGCACAGCTTGCAGCATTCAGTGGGGTGCACACACACTCTAGGCTATTATTTGGGCATTTTTATTATGTCATTGAGGGGCCATGATTTGGTCATATAGCCACAGTATGATATTATCTTGAGTTATTATATGTTATTGTGCCATGGATCATGCTAGAGAAGGACATGTTACACCTCCTAGCCCCACCATGAGCTTATGTCATGAGTTCTAGTCACTTATCATGTGGTGCATCCCCCTAGGGCGTCTTAGTGAGTGCACCCCCTCTATTTTTGAGTTGATCCATGTATTGTATTTCCAACTCATCTTAGCCATTGATTGTCATTGTTATATCTTTTAATCTCAACCACTCATTCAAAAGGTGGTTAGGGTTTTGGTCTCTCTCATTCCTATTTAAGGAAGAGAACCCCCTCATTGCAAAGGGACTTTGGCTCTTGGAATTTTTAGAATAAAGAGAAATTTTTCCAGAGACTCTTGGATTTTCTTTGTGGATCGTTCTTGAATGGAGATTGTAAAGTTTATCTTTCCTAGCATTTGATATATTTCTGTGGATCCAAAATATTTCCGTGGAAACATTGTTTTACTGCAGGAAGGCGATTTCATCTTGGGCGTTTTTGCAGGGGGCTCCTCAACTCGCTCCACTTGAAGTGGCTTTGTATCAGGGGGTTTTTCAATTGTATCTTTGATCATTGTTATGCTTCTTGATATTTCTCTTGTTGTAATAGTCTTTATCTTCTGAGTGTCAAATCTTACTTTTGTAGTTTGCTTGTGCAAGAGAGAGGGGCGCATTGGCTTCCTTGGACAAATCGATTTCATTTGGATACATTGCCAAATCGTCTCAAATTGATCGGGTAGAGGTAAATCATCACTTTCAAGGCAATTACAAGATTTTTCGAGTAAGATCTACACTTGATCTCTTGTTTGAAGTTATAAACCATTGGCCATTTGAATTTTCTACTCAAATACTAACTATAAAAAATTATAAAAATTCTCTAGGATTTCTAATTTGGTATTCTGGCGAACAAATTCTAGGTTTTCATTTTTAGGCCTAGTCTCATGTGGGTCCTCAAGGGCGTCTTTCTCTGTGGACTCCTTCTGCCAATTTCCCTAGGCATTGATCTCTCCATGCTTGTGTCCTCCTTGTTTTCTTGTCTTCCAAATGATCAAAACCTTGTTTGTTGAGCTTTCGACCTTTGATACTGTCACATCTATTGTTGAGCTCTGCTAGGAAGCCTCCAACTTGTCTGATCTACTCTTTGGGACCATTTACCCTTTTCTAATTACACGTTTCCCAAGGCGTTTGGTTTTGACCATTTACCCTAGCATTCAAATCCTGGATCCTTCTCCAATCTATAAATTATTGTGTTTGATATACTTTAAGTCAAATCTCATCCATCCTAAGCCTCCACAGTGATTTCATCCCTTTGATCTCACCCATTACCTTACTTACCCTATTTTTATAACTTGATCTAGTAATTGGGTTAGATCTCTCTTATCAAGAGTAGATCAGGTTCTCCCCCTTTGCTATCCGGAGCTTGGATAGCAAGAAGTGAAGAGTGCCTCAATTTGGCGTGACAACCAGTCCATCTTGGGGATCGAGGTCCTCTTAGGTAACCTCTTTAGTTTCCCATCACCTCTAACCCCCTGAATAGGATCATCAATAGGGGGAACTACAAGTTGTGTGATAACAACACCAAGCTTCTCTCTAAAGTATACAAACTTTTGCTTTGGACAGAGGCTTGTTGAGAACGTCGACTATCTATTCATCTGTGGATATGTACTAGAGCTTCACTACTCCCTTTTGCACCATGTCTGGGATTAAGTGGTATTTAATCTCCAAATCAAAAGTCCTGTGATATTGGCTTCAATTTGCTCTACTTCCATTGTATTGAGTGCCACAAAAGCCTGCTTCCCGCTAATCCAAGATATCATAACTGATCCAAGTTGAAGCAACACCTCAAGATGCTTCTCTATTTACCGTTACTCTTAGTCAGAATCTGCATATCTTTTGCAACTTCAGTTCATCACCTAAGACATCTCTTAGATCATGTCCAACTTGTAGCACGCACATACCTTAGCACATGCTTTGTTGTCACCCAATGTGCATGCCTCGGCTTAACCATAAATTGGCTCAAGGTGTTTACTACAAAGCAAACATGTACTCTAGTGTTAACCAAATACACCAATGACCTAGTCAACTATCCACCAAATCTGAATTTGAAGTATAATCATTTAGCTTCTCCAAATCTACACATCAAGGGATCCATTGGATCTGAATTTGAAGCGGAATCACTCAGCTTCTCCATATATGTCATCATAGGTGTGGTCATGGACTTAAAGTCCACCATGTTGTATCTTGCAATATCTCGATTGTTCACTCCCTTTCCCTAAGGAAGATCTCATCACACCTCCAATCCCAATAATCTTGGACTCAGAGGCCAACTCCCTCTTACACTCAACACTGAGCTTCTTTATTTCCGTAAAGAAACAGATCGTCAATCTAACCTCATCTCAACTCAAAGTTGGATTCAGCACACTCGAACTGGCATAAGGATATGTTAGCGCATCTTATAGATGTATCCACATCTAGCCCAACAACAATGATGTAGCCAACTACAATCTTCAAGTATGTCCAAAAATAATACTTTGTAATAAACATTCATATATATAACAAATATCAATAATAATAATAAACAATAATGAAGTGTCACATCCTAATGAAAGGACATGACCATTCAACCATGGTAACCAATCAATACATATATAAGCATACATTATCATATTTTATCATTCAATCATTTAGATATTATTTATTAGTATCCTATATGGATTTTTATTTATTGTTTTTCCTATATTGGATATTTGCTAGGAAATTAACCTTGTTCATTTCATTTAGTATCAGAGCTTCATACTGATCCAGCCTTTGGCCACATCTTTTCAGACATTAACTGACCTAACTTTTGGCCACGACCATATTTTCATTTCAAAGTTTCGCTTATCGTGGGTCTTTGACCAAAAATTGGCCCTTGGCCGTTTAAAGTTTAAAAAATCCACTACAACATGGAAGTTTGCTACCATACATCAAAGTTTGAGAGGAACAATCACTACCAACCAAAGTTGCAAATATCGTGTTGGCGAATATATCGCCAAGGATCCAAAAACAAATTATCGGATTTATCGACGAAATGTCGGCTAGCATCAGCAATATATAGGCAAACTTAAAAAAATACAAAAATATTCTTTTTTTTTCCAATTTTTTAAACATCTAAAGCAACAAGAACATCAGATACACCCATTGCCACATAAATATGGAAAGAAAACCAATATATAAGATGTATAAGACATATAGTGATACATCACACATCAAAAAAGAATCGCGTCCTAAATCTTGAGTCGCCGACTCATGAATCACCAAAAAATACAATCAATGTATCTCATATACAATGAAATCAAGTAAATAAACTATTGATTCCCTCTACCCCTTATGGGCAATGGTAATCGCTTTGCCTCTAGAGCTAGAAGGCCCTAGCGGTCGTGGGGGTCGTAGTGGACTCTATGTATATTTTAAACCGCAATGTATGTATATATATTATGTATATTTTAAATTAATAAAGGAAGGACATTTAAAAAAATGAATGCAAAACAGAAATCATAAATCATACATGTCGACGAATCATTGCCTATATTGGGATCATATTCATCAATAGTACCCTATGCCTCCCTCCTCCAGGCTCTAGTCCTTCTCTACCTCGAATCTCAAAGTTGATCCTCCAAGGACATTAGTCAACGACTCAACCCCTTACAACTTTGATGAAACTTCCTAATCCAATCATTAAAATAAGGTAGAAAAACCTTCCCATGCTTAATAAGTGATTTTGTTTGAATGAAGAGTACATTTTTATTAAGTTCATGACAGAGGAGTTCAACAATCAACATGACCAACATCAAGGTACATAGAGGGGTTGGTGTGCTTGATTAAATGCCAATCCCATACCCCCATACATTAAAGAATCCGGTGGAAACTTTGCAATCCTAAAATCTATTAAGTCTGTTGAATTTTGAATGGGATCTAAAAATATAATTTTTGCATATGAAACCGATGAGGTTGGAACCACTCTCAAACATCCTGAAACAATTAATGGTAATGTTAAAAATTTAAGTAAAAGTGGCATTCTCCTTATCTTTCATTTTTGACATTCTCCTTATCTTTCATTTTCTATCATTTTACTTTAAGAATTTAATATTATCAATTACTACTAAACAAGGCAACATTTGTTTATGGGCATGATGAAACATTTTCCCAAACCACAACAAATAAGCAAAAAGAGGGCAAAAAATCTCCATAAAATTAGGTAAATATTGCCAAAAACAGCAAGAAAATATTGGCCGATATATTGCCGATATATCACCAGGGGGTTAGCATCGCAATGTTGCTGATATATCGGAGATGTTTATAACAGAAGTACTATTGGTGAATAGGATCCCAATATAGGCAATAATTTGCCAACATGTATGATTTTTTATTTATGTTTCACATTCAATTTTTTAAATGTCCTTGCTCATTTATTAATTTAAAATGTATATAATGCATATACATACATAGTGATTTAAAATTTTAAAATACACATGAGAGTCCACTACGATCCCCACGACCGCCAAGGCCTTCTAGCTCTAGAGGCAGAGCCATTTATAGAGCGATTACCTTTGCCCGTAAAACGGGTAGACGGAATCACTAGTTTACTTACTTGATTTCAATGTATATGAGATACATTGATTGTATTTTTTGGTGATTCATGAGTCAGGGACTCAGGATTGAGGACACGATTCATTTTTTATGTGTGATGTATCACTAGACATCTTATACATCTTATATATCAGTTTTATTTCAATATTCATGTGGCAATGTGTTTATTTGTTTATTTGGTGGAGGGAGAAGGAAGGTGGAAGGGCTGGGTCGGGCTGGGTTGTGGGTCGCGTGGAAGGAAGTGGATTGAAGATTGGGGGGAGTAAATTGGTGATGGAACGGAGGGCACGTGCAATGGAATGGGTGAAAGGGAGAAACGGAGATGGGCCTGTGTTGGAATGCTAGCGCAGACTGGAATATGACGTGTAGTGCAGAGACAAGGGGTGGAACACTGGGTGAATGAGCTGGGGCAGCAACTCCCGCTCTGATACCAATGAAATAACCAAGATCTGCAAATATAAAATATATATATAATTGATAATTGAATGATGATGAATAATACAAAGCGGGACTAGTTTAAATACTCCTTTTATGTCTAATGTGATGGTACACAACCCTTCTAATTTGACATTTAATATTTAATTATTATTTATTGATTATCTCTTTGTATATTAATATATTAAATATACTATTTTATGTTACGTATGTAACAATGTGCACAGTATTGAGCATGTGTTGACCCCTAATGTCCCTAAAAGGTAGATGTCTGATCAGCTTTTCAGAGACCATGGTAGAGAATGAGACCTGTAGTCTCCTCCACAGCCAGACATAGAAGAGTTTATCCCCCAAAAGATAGATTTGGGCAACAGCAAGAAATTAAAGATTGGCAATTATTGGAATAAGGATGTTGCTGAAAAAGTGAAAGCATTGTTCACAAAATATGTTGGTGCCTTTCTCTTTAGTTATAAAGCTATGAAGGGAATTCTGGAAAGAAACATATCACAAATATCGGGGGAAATATTGGGAATTATCGGAAAATGTTGGCAAAAATAAACTTAGACCTGAAGAATTATGAAAAAATCGGACAAATCGGCAACACGAAGAACTTGGGAGAAATCGGAAATATCGGGAGAAATCAGAAATATTGAGAGAAACCAGAGATATTTGCAACACTGATATGACCACTTATATGTGTTCTGCTTTTGTGAAGTGGTGTAATATAATATACAATTTCCGAGAGGGGGAAACTAAGTTACCCAATCCACTGGGTCTTGAGGCTGGATCCACAGATCCGCATTTCAGATATGGACCTTGACCCAGATCCGTCAAGATCCATGAAGGATCTGCCTGCCAAATGGATCCTTCCTTCCTGGAAAAGGATCCTGCAATTAGGAGGTGGATTCCATGGCATCTACACCCACACACAGTTGCCAAGGGCATTTCACTGGTAAATTTCAAATTTGCTAATTATTAATCTATAAACAGAGATCATTCACATGCGTGGATTCCATAATTTTTAAACCTCCGCCTTTCTTCCACCAGCGATGGATATAATTCGACAGACTTTTATAATAAAGTTTATTAAAGTTCCAACTTCCACCTACACTTTAATATACAACTTATTGAATCCAGATTCACCCTACAAATCCACAATGATAAGTTATAGATATTAAGTTATATTAAGTTAGAAAGTTGAGTTATATTAAACTTATACATTTAAGTTATTTACAAACTTTGTATTAGAATTTATGAACTTACATATTGAAGTTATAAATTATAACTTATAAATTTATATATATTCATAAAATGACCTCACTAAAAGTAAAATCTAATACATTTATTATTCTATATAAGTATTATATATTATAAATGTATATATAAGTTATATATATTTAAATTTTAATATTAGTTTTATTTTTTTAAATTATAAAAATATATTTATAATGTTTGCACCTGCCGTTTCCCCACCGTATCCGGATCCTGGCCTTTCAAAAATACGGCAAATCCATATTCGGATCTGAATCCTATTAATTCAGGAAAATACCTATGGGGTTCTTGGGGCATCTAAGGGACATTCAGTGTGTTCTAATTCATACAAGGGATGCATCCAGCATCTACAGTGTGAGAAGCATGCACAGACACTATAGGACTCATCTCCTCTCCCAAGAACAATTACCAGTACCAAGGAGATGTCCCCTTTCCTCCTAACCTCAACTTGGTCATTAAGTCATATCATATCTTGTAGTCTATTTTGTCTTTGATGCAATGTAGTCCATGGAAGTCTTATCATGAAAGACTTTACAATATAATGCAAAGATGCACCTTAACAATATGGTGTGGATTGTTAGTGACGTCACTAGGTGACTATGAGGGCATCGTAGGGATGTACTAATTACTTGAGTGAACAATTGTTCCTCAACTGTCGTGCACATGATCCTCTATCTCTTGATTTGAGATATCACCACCAGTGGAAGCGTACTCATTGTATATTTTGCATCACCTCCATCTCTGTCAATCCTATGCCCATATCATATTCAATAAGAGACTCGCAATAATTCCTGTGTTATGTGAATGATGTTGGCATTATTTACACCATTCTCTTATTTATCTAAGTCATATTAACACATAAGTGATATAACAGTGTCTCATTGTCACTCCAAACTTTTGACTTTGTGTGGATTGCACTCTTGATATCCTCTCGGGGATGCAAACCCTACTACAATGATGTGAAAGAATAAGTCACTTAAGATGCATTTCAATCCCACGAGGGATTACAAAGCTCATATCTGTATACCTAAAAAAGAATATAAATAATGCATGACAAAATTGTAATGAAAATAATTAAGTTTGCGCTAACTGCATCCAATGCTTGAACATGAATTTTGGACTCCTGACCAACTAGGTAGAAAGCATACCTGAATCTCAATCTTCTCCTTTTCCAGTGCAGCAACAGTATTTTTCAATTTTTCAACATATTCATTTGAATGTATCACCTTCCTTTTGCTAAGCTCTTCTTGGAGCTTATTCATCTCTGCACTCCTCTCGTTTAGATGGTTTTGAAGCTCTGCAATTTCCGTGGACATCTGTTGAAATTTATATCAAGGGATGTGTCAAAGAATGAACTAAATAATCAGGACTTGTTGAAAGCTGAACGCATTCCAAAATAAAGACATTTAGGTATACTTCACAATTGAATATTGAACATGTTCACTTTCAGAAGACTACTAATTCAAATTTTATTGATAGCACATATTTTCCCACTTTTATGTCAACTACAAGTCACCTGAAATATGCAGAAAGTTACTGTAGGGAGATGTAGTAGCCAACATGTGAACCCAAACTTTTTATTCTGTAATGATATCTACAGGGTGCAATATGACGTAGGAAATGCTATTTCATTCTTCTGCTTCTATTATCACATTTTGTAGCTGAATTTATGATCTCAGTATATCACAAAAAATATTACATTCTTCTCAAATGTGGGATAGTATTACCCATCTTCAGTATGACAGAACTATATCCAACATGTCCCTTTTAAATAAAACTAAAAAGCACTTGGAACTTACTCTTTGCTTCTCTGCCTTCAAAACAGTGCATTCCTTTTGAACAACTTCATTTAAGTCCTGTTTCTCTGCAATCCCCAAAAAGCACATTTAACAAAATTATAGACCTTTGATGGAACAAAATAACCTGAAAAAAGTTCTGCAAGAAATTTTTGTGATTCAAGAACCACCTACACATACTTTGAAGTTGCAACTTCACATTCGCTAAATCCGCTTGGTCTATTTCACCCAATCCTTTAAGTTTCTTTATTTCATCCAGTGACTTTTCATGATCACCTTTTAAAGCCAGCAAAGCCTCTGTTTCGTCTCGAACCAAATTTGTAAGCTCCTGAAAGGCATTCCAAGTTCTTCAAATATTTTAGTCTATTTATCAAAAGAACACTATGGCCATATCTAGACATCCTAAGGCCCAAGGGTTAGCTCAATTGGTTAAACCATCCACCCAAGGCATGTCACCAATGGGGAGGCCATAGGTCACAAGTTCAAATCCAGTCAAGTCCCTTGGGGTTACCAGCCATTATTGTGGCCAGCAGTTGAGAGGCCCTACATCCAGATATTCTGAGGAAGAGGGGGGCTCCCACAAGGTTTTCCTAGGAAAAGAAATATCTAAACATCCTGGACAAGCAAAGCCTCTGTTTCGTCCAGTGACTTTTCATGATCACCTTTTAAAGCCAGCAAAGCCTCTGTTTCGTCTCGAACCAAATTTGTAAGCTCCTGAAAGGCATTCCAAGTTCTTCAAATATTTTAGTCTATTTATCAAAAGAACACTATGGCCATATCTAGACATCCTAAGGCCCAAGGGTTAGCTCAATTGGTTAAACCATCCACCCAAGGCATGTCACCAATGGGGAGGCCATAGGTCACAAGTTCAAATCCAGTCAAGTCCCTTGGGGTTACCAGCCATTATTGTGGCCAGCAGTTGAGAGGCCCTACATCCAGATATTCTGAGGAAGAGGGGGGCTCCCACAAGGTTTTCCTAGGAAAAGAAATATCTAAACATCCTGGACAAGCAAACAGAAAAGAAAGACAAAGAACAAGAATAAATACAGATAAATAAACAAATATCGGAGAATTCTCAGTAAGAAAGTATTCAGATTGACGAGACCAATATGGATTTTAAATATTTAAAAATAAATTCCAAGGATCAAACACTAAATGCACACTCTCGAATCCCTATGTGTTGAAAATGACACAAGAATTTCTGAAAGCATTTAAAGGTAAAAAATTCACCATGCACCTTTTCCCTTTCTTGTAAATTCTTAATTTTGAACTCCATCTGTTGTTGCTTCCCCTCTAACTCCAGTGGTGGTGTAGATCCATTACTTGTACCATCCCATTTCACAACTGTACCAGTATTTGCATGCTTGCCATGAACACGCTGATTACCTTGGCTGTTTTGGGCACGAGGAGCATTTGTGTATCTTTGTTGTCTGGCAGCAGGTGCATCCATATGTCCCTGCAGTGTATTGACCGCATGCAGATCTGAACAAAATAAGTTCAATACATTCACAAAGACCCTACTCAAGACAAAGATATCCAACTAGTACGAAAAGATAAATAATCTATCAAGCAATGTTGTTGATGGTCTACAAAAAAACTTTATAAGAAGAATCCTCTAAAAATAAATCATGTACTCCATTTAGCTAATGTAAATTGAAATGTTTTGATTCATGTCAACCCCACAAACAAACAGAAATGAAATGAAATTATATTAATGTACACAGACGACCAAAAAGGGTCAATGGGACTAGGAAGTACAACCTTTGACAACAGCACTAAGGAGTGCCTAGAGTATCTCCTAAGAAACTCTAAAATCTAAGGTTAAGAAAAGAGAGAAATAAAGAGTAGATAATAAAACACAAACTAGAGCAAATCAAAAAGGGTGACCCTAGAAAGTGAAAAAGATAATATACCAGGAAAAGAAACCCTCCCAAAGTGGCAAAGTCAATGTTGCACCATGATAAGTCCTCCAAAAAACAGCCAAGACTATGGAGGCCAAGGGAGAGCAGCATCTTAGCTAGCATCTGAATCCAAAAAGGAACCATCATCATCCAAGAACACCGATGTATCAAGGCTGAGGCTGAAAAATGTCCTTCAGAGAATGACCAAGGTTGAGAGGACCAGGTTGTACTATCCTTGTGGGAAAGCGGTCTTACCCCTGAGATTGTACAAGGACTTCTCCAGGGGTAAAGATGCAGATAATCCAGATGATGCCAATTGTATGGCTTGTCTAAGCCAATCATGTAAACTGTATCAAGTGATCAATGGTTGCAATGTAATGTAATATGATCTGATGTAATGATGTAAATGAGATGTATTTCTATATGTAAAGGGCCAGTTGTAACAAATACTCAACTCCCCTATGACGGTTGCACGTAGGGAATGTCTCTTTAGTGTCTTTTTACCCCAAGATTATTTACATTTTCAAGAGTGTAAATAATCCAAGGTTTTTCACTTGAAATCCTCCAAGCTGGGGACATTGCCTAGGTGCAATTCACCATACATTAGAGCACATGTGCCCTATTGGTCAATCTAATGTAAACATCTCATGTATATTGTCACCATGGACACTTATGTAATGTCAAAGTAAAGTCTAGAATCTTAGGAGTCCCTCTTACACATGGTTACATTATAATTCTAGTGTCCTAGTGTTTAAAACACATTCAAAGGTTAGGACATGGCGTCTCTAAGTCTAACTTTAAGTTAAATGTTCTAATTAATCATTAACTTTATAACTCAAAGTTCCCCCTTCTAATTTGAGATCCTCATCATATTTTCATGCAAATCTCACGCATCCCAATGCACCCTCTTAATCTACCCTCCTAGCCTAGTGCCCTCATACTTTTGTGTCTATCCTAATCCCCTAGCCATCCTAAACCTTCCTAGACCCCTAACTTCCCAAATGAGCCCCTCTAAGTGCCAAAATGTCTCCCTTTCCCTAACACGTGTGCATCATCCTCTCTCTCTCCTCACACGTGTGGTTTTCTCCTTGTTTTAATTTAAAATGGACCTTGTTTGACCTTGATGAGACCCCCTCCTACCTTTTGGGAGTGAGTTGGAGGCATCAAAATCCCTCCTAGGCCCACATGTACCAAAAGAGGGTGAGAATTCTCCCTCTAACCCAAATCGCCCCCCTTGTTTGGACTATTCCTCTCTCCCTAAGCAAGTCCTTGGCCCTCTTTTGCCTATTGTCCCTTCCTTTTACCTTTTTTAATTACTTAGTGACATTTTAATTATTATTTTTCATGTCAAGAGTGATTCGTTAGGGTTCTAAGTCCTCTAGAAGCAAAGAATTAACATTTTATTGAGTAGAGGTTGAGCTTCTAAAGCTATAAAAGGAAAGCTCCTCTCTCATTTCATTTGTTGGTTGTTGGCTACGTCATATGGTTCGGGTTTGAATTTGAATTTGACGACAATGAAATTCAATTCGAATTCGAAATTCGGATGAGGTTAGTCAATATACTTTTTTGAATATATATATATATATTAAAATGAAATTTTAAAGTCTATAAACACACACACACACATATAAATTTATGTGTGTGTGTGTGTTTATAAACTTTAAAAATCCATTTTAATATGAAAATTTAAGGTTTATAAACACACACACACACATATATATATCAATGTTACAAATATCGGCGCGGCAACAAAATCGGCAGGGTCCAGGAAACATCGTTTCGGGATATCTCGGCAGCACATCGGCAAAAATCGGCAAAAAATCGGCAAACTTAAAAAACACAAAAATATTCATTTTTTTTCAATTTTTTAAACATCTAAAGCAACAATAACATCAAATAAACACATTGCCACATGAATATGGAAAGAAAACCAATATATAAGATATATAAGATGTCTAGAGAATCAAAGATACATCACACATCAAAATGGATCGCGTCCTACTCCTGAATAGTGAATACTGAATCATAAAAAATATAACAAATGTAAAGTTAATTCATGATTAATCTAATTCATAGTTATAAATTTATTGTTTATATTATAATACCAATTATTTATATTATTTATATGGCTCTTTATCACTTTATATATATATATATATAGAAGCTAATTGATATTGATTATTAGGTTAAAGTCACTTTATAAGTTTATACCAACAACACTAATCGTATAAAAAACACTACTACTTTCATAAAAGTGAGTTCTATTCTCTATCCTTACGAATATCCCTTTCCGTCTTGGGTTCGAGGCCGCTCATGGGTTCGAGGCCACTTTTAGCAGTGTACACAGTTTATATCCAATTTATATCCAAGTTAATATATGGCCATGTGTTTCAACCCGATGGGCAGTTTCCTAGCATTTTTTGGTGCGGTTTGCTCGTGGCACATATGAATTTAAAATTTTAAATATTCTTAAAGCTTTTAACATAGCGCCCCGACCAAAATTCGTATTCTCGATTTATTATTTTAAATATGATTAAAGCTTCTAATTCCAAGGGAAGCCCGACTCTTCTCTTCCAAACCAATAAGCGCCAACCTTTTACTACGCCACAAATTCGGATTCCATCAGATTATTAATCGGCTCCGAGCTGCAAAAGTGACGGGACAAATGAATATTGAATAAATGTTTGTTTTTTTAATTGAAGTGAATCTTGGGTGGATCCTACGCGAATCCAAATCCGTATCTATAGTAGATCCAGGGATCCGTGCATCCATCACCCAGGGTGGACGGATCCGGTAACACAGCGTAAAAACTGAGCCTGTGGCCTTAAAAAACCCAAATTTCCATCGCCTGTCAAAAAATCGCTCGACTCGGGAGAAATCGGCGATAATTCGGCAAAAAAGCAGCGATAAATCGGCCAAAAATCGGCCCGATTTTTGGGGCGATTTTTACTTAAAAAATCGCGATTTATCGCCGACTCGCGATAAATCGGCCGATATTTGTAACACTGATATATATATTGGAGAAAAACAATACAATCTCCAACCACAAAAATTAAACTTTAAAATATAATAAATAATATACGATGAAATAGAACCATTGTTGGTCGTTCAGGGGGGAGTAAAGAAAAATATACAATCAAATAAAACCACCATCGGTCGATTAGGGGAAAGTAATCAATAACATACAATGAAACAAAACCACCATCAGTCGATCAGGGGAAAGTCATGCAAATGTTGGCCAACAAGACTCGCGATGGCCCGTCGCAAGTTGTGGTGGCCTTGGGCCTAACGTCATCGACCCGTCGGGGGAGGTGTTCTCCATTTAGCATCTCGCAGCAAGTCTATGACCCATAAATGGCCCTGAACCTAGCAGCGCCCATAACCAACAAGAATGGAGTCACTTATCGCCGACAAGAATGAAGTCACCCATCGCATAGTGTCATAGCCTTGAGACAAAGGGTCAAGGGTTAGAACAATAATGGAATTGCCCGTCGCACAGTGCCATGGCCTTGGGACAAAGGGTCGAGGGTTAGAAAAGAGAATCACAAGCATAAAGTTCGACAAAACTTCAGGTTTTTTAAGGGTTCGTTGATTTTCAAACTTCAACCTTGAAATTCAACAAACCTTGTGACATACGTTGTCGGTACTACAAGAGAGCTATATTTGTACAATGCAATTCTTTTCTATAATAAAATTTTTGCTTGGAGGTCATATCTTGGAGCTTCTCATTGGTGATGGTATTTTTTTTATTTGTGGTTCTTCTATTGGAGGTAATATTATGCTAACATTGTGTTCTATTTCTCTTGAGCTTCTTTAGGTACAATAGTGTACAAAGGGATTGGATCTATGGTAATGGTTTAGTATAGATTCAATTGATTTTCTTGCATAGAGGGAAGTTTTCCTTTGTATTAACCCACATTAAGATTTTGCAAATGTAACCCCTTCTAGTGTAGAGTTCATTCAAGTAAGAAGTAGATAAGATAAGATAAGATAATTTTATTAATGTCCAATGAATGACCACAAAAGTAGGTCAATGGGACTAGATGATACATCCAGTATGAGTACAATGTGGGAGTGCAAACGCAACTCTTAGAAAGTGTCGAAACTAAGATAAAATAAAATAAAATAAAGAAAGATACAAGCAGTAGTACAAACTCATAAACTCGTATAGAACCGTATCAAAGGTACGGGATGCAAGATACAAAGTGAGCTTGTTCGAGGTTGGACAACTCAAAAATCTATAAAGAGAGAGAAAGAACACGAGGGAGAGCTAAAGATGGATCCAATGATGTTAGGATCTCCTAGGCCTGATAGTCGAGGGCAAGGGGGTTGAATTGGGAGCCTGCTTGTTGTCGCTCTCGAGGCTCTCCGGAGCCATCGGAATGTCCGACTGTATGACCCTAGGGGGGGAGGGTGTAGGAGCAATGGATACTCCTATCATCCGAGGTCGAAGGAAATAAACTCTGGATAGACCATTGCGACCCTGTTGGGGTTGGGAGGAAATATGGCAGGCGAGGTGCAACCTATTCTGGGTCTATCTCGACCTGATCCCTCTACCACTCTAAGAATGAGTGGACTAGTGTATAGTTCAACAAATCCGAACTAGTCTTGATAAAATCAATCAGTCTCCTAAAGGGGGAGGCTGAGGGGAGACCCGAGGTCTCACCACTCTACTGTCAAAGGTACTTTAGAACTCTACTAGCATCTTATTATTCCGATCTGATGGATCAACACTAAAATAGGAGGTGATCGTCGTAGTCCTCCCAAGGAGAGTAGGGTCTGTAGGAACTAGGACCTGTGACTGAATATTTCCCTAATGAAGAGGGGGAGGAATCTTTGGTCCTGATGTTCGGAAAAGGTAGAGAGGGATCCCCCTAAATCCCTATAAAGGCAGTGATATCGTCCTCTGATCTCATAATACAAAGAGCGCCTAAAAATAAGGTGCATCTCTGTCCCTGACTTCTATAGGTGGCACACCAAGCAAATCCTATCAAATCGTGGTAGATTATGGTCAGTCTCCACTTGGAATCGATGAGAACCTACTCGAAGTTGTCCCAAGGGAATACTAAGTGAGTGCTTCCAATGTTTGCGCATGTATGGGGCCCGGACGATAATGCCATCTTGTAGCTCTAAGAAGTGCTCAAGATAGAAGGACATCTTTGATCCAGGTGGATATTGGTGGCCACCCACCTTTCCAACTGGCTCAAAACAGTTTTATGGCAATTTTGGTATTGTACTATTTTTAGCAGTTTTTCGGGTCCTGAACTTCCGGGGCCGTTTTGAGGCCCTAAACGACCTTTTTTGGCAATTTGGGGGGCCAAATGGTTTCCTCCGGCATACATTTGGCCCCAGTCGAAAGTTGTAAATCTCGGATAGACCTTTCCAACGGGCTACCGAGCGCCCCAAACGGAGATCGTATGCAAAAGTTACGACCCCGGGAAGTTGATGTACTAACTTACCCAAACGGGGCCCACATGACTTTTGGCGCTTCATCTCCTAGGGTTAGGTTTTTGGATGTCTAGGGTTTTTGACATTCCTGTTTATTGTAAAAGGCCTTGAGAGCCTCATTGTAACCATCTTCTTGCGAAATGAGCGCAGCCGTCACATCTCTTCTCAGAGATAAGCCGCCACCATTCCAGCAAGCTTGTTTTCCGCTGCATTTTACAGTTCTAGCTTATTTCTTTATTGAATAGAAAACCAGTTTTACTGTATCTCTGTTATTTTGTGTTAAGCATCTGATAATAATCTGTATTCATTTCGTTCTGCTCATAAAATACGGATCAATCTTTGGCCCCAAGCTCGTCCGAGGTAAAGTCCAAGTAACAAGAATGTACAATCTGTAGATATCCTCTTTAATGGACTGATCTAGTAGTTGTCTAAGCAGCAAGAGATGGCTCATTGCATCTAGGGAGAATTTGAACGGGGGAAGGCACTCTAAAGCAATGTTGAAATCATCGGCGATTTTTCGCAAAAAATCGCAAAAATCGCAATTTTTTCCTCAAGCTGATTTTTTAGCAAGGAAAATTCGTGATTTTTAAAAAATTGAAAATGGCGCGATTTTTCCAATTTTTCGCCTCATGATGGAAAAAAGAGTGGGGTCAAGGGGATCCGCAGCATAAAAGGTAAAAGGGTTTTTTTTTCATTTTTCTTTCATCTGATTGTTGGAGAAGGAGGGAGAAGGGTAGGAGGAGGCCATCAACCACTATGGAAGCATCCTTAAAGCATTTGCCATCACCATCAAGGAATTTTGTGGAGCAAGGGTTCAAGATTCAAACCAACCAACTCAATCTCCTCTCACGGGTATGTACATCGTATCCCATTGTTTCTTCTATCTTTTCCATAGATTGTTTGCATGTGTGCTTGCATGTTTTCTTGCATATTTCTTTGCCTAGCATTTGCTATATTTTTTGCCATTTTGCCAATTATTTCCATGCCCATAAATATGAAAAACGGTCACAATGTAGGGGGAAAAGTCAATAGAACAGCAGGCTTGTTTTTTTAGATGTTTAGCCACCCTCTTCTTCGCATTTTTCATGGCTTAAAATCTAAATTAAGAGGTCTGGTTTTTTAAACCAAACTGCTGCTATTTTTTTTCAAAAGGGTTTAATGTATTTTTTGTGCCCTAGGCTTGCATTTTGAGGCTGTCATTCGCTTTGCAAAAATGCCAAAGCCTTTGGACCCATTTTGGCAGTATGGTGAGCCCAAGGATGGGACAAACAGGCAGAATTTGAAATGCAAATCATGTGAGCATCGCATGATGGGAGGGGTTAGCAAGTTTAAATACCATCTAGCTAAACTCCTTGGGCATGATGTTGGCCTTTGTACTACAGTGACCCCATAGATCATGAGATCTTCCCATGATTCCATCCATGAAAAAAATAGAAAGAAGGATGAGATCACCGCAAACAACATTGAGCTTCTAGCTTTTGGCCTGGCAGGAAGTGCAGGGGCATCACTATCTACCACTTTTGGTGAGGGTAGTGGGAGGGGCTCCATAGATTCACCTACCGAGAGGGCAAGGGCCTTGTTACCTCCCCACTTGACATGGGTCGTCACTTAAATGTTTCATGGTTGCTCCAAGGGTTCCTGAAATGAGTACTACTCTCAGTCTATGAAGAAATCAGCAAGGATGCAGACTTGGACAACCCTGGGACCAGCACAATTTTGAGAAGGAGGTCTGGGTTATTTTGGAGCTGTTTTGAAAGAGGTGGAACCCACAAAGATAGAAGTCTGAGAAGCAAGTTCTACGATGGAAATCTTTAGTCAGCTAATGGCTTTACCAATGATACAAAGACTGATTTTGCAGAGGACTCCAGAAATTCACCAAAACCTATGGTGTGGACTTGATGCTCAGTAGCTTGAAACTAAATCCATGCAAGAGGGAAAATATTGGTGGTTTCAACAGGTCAATTCCTCCGGCTATTTCCATGCAGCAGTGTGTGTACCCTCCTTTTAATAGGAGTTCTGTACATTCCACCCATCCTGAGGGGCATACAACATCTGAAATCCATTCTTTACAAGGTATTCACGGTATAAGTCCTACATGCATCCCAGCAAATGCATACAATTTTGATAAATAGAAAGATGGCTACTCTGCAGCACCTGTTCAACTCTCACATTTTCAAGGAAATACTGTTACTGTGGCAAAGGAAAAACTACCAGTGGGCGTGAAAGTCAGTGGTCTGAGCTAAGGTCATCTCAGTCATCACCGATTCAACAATATTCAGATCAAAGCCTAGCGGTTCAAAGTAAAAGGAAAGGTGGAGGTCTATTTCTGCAAATTGCTGGATAAAGACAGAGGTCAGAAAAAAGGCCGCTGGGACAGAGTGCAAAGGGCTCCTTATTGTGGAACCAGACTCTGGGCATAGAAAACTGATTCTCGCAAATAGAAGGGATGGATGCAGTTCCAAAATTATAAACTCCTATTTTGCGGTGGCTGCAGTCATTGGTCCATAGTATTCTGACAAAATGATCTTCTGGAGTGTATTGGTCAAGATGAAACTACACTACATTTGGAGCTTCAGGAAATTTCAGGTGATCTCTTGAAATTGCGTTTATGGGCTTCATGTCATGGCCAAGCATTAACAAGAACTTTTCGAGGATGAGCCTTCTGGAGTTGATTTGACAAATACGCAGGGATATGAGATGTCTCGTGATGTACGAGCTCAAGCAGAAAAATTATGGATGAAAAAAGCAGTAAAGTTAAGATCTGCATCAGCATGAGAACAGAATTTATTTTGGATATTACGTCCGCAGGCTTATGTATCATTCCGAAGGTCCTCATAACTTATCCGTAGCAGCGTTCTGATCAACGTCTCAGTTGGACTAATCCCTCGATCTTTTCTTGACAGCCCGGCATAGTTTCATTTATCAACAAGAAAAACACTTGATTTTTGCAAAATCCGAGATTGATCCGTCATTTTTTCAATTTGCCTGTCGGTCGCTCCACGAGGCACTCATACACAGTTGTAATCCATATATGATCGACGCCCGGGCTCTGGGTTTTCAATGAATGAAGTCCGAAATTTGCATTCGGTAGAGGTTTGATGCAAATTGCATTTCACAAGAAGCGTGGACCCGCAGTCACATTTTCAGTGGCGGCCAGTTGCATCAAATACACCTTCAGTGGCAGCAGAGTCCATCTTGGATGTGGTGTTTCTGTTGACAGCCGTGCAGAGGTCATGAAGCAATCCACGCGTTTTGGCGGTCGATGGATCATCGCGGGTTACGCCGGCAGCCATCCCAAGCTTTTAGCATCAGCTCAGGCTTTCAGAAATTTCAATCACGCCGATACCATCAAGACTGAGCTTGAACTTCAGAAAATCGTCAGCACGCTGCAGAAGTTCATCGGTGGTCACGTCATGGGTTTTTACAGCCGATTGCAAATCTTTTTGATAAAATCATCTCTCGTGGACTGGTAGTTGCGCATAGTTACGCGTGATTTTTGGAGCCGATTACAGTCTTGATCACCCGTATTCTATTTGGCAACCGATTCGGCGCAGTGTTTATCCACCAGTTTTAACCCATGCTCGCGTTGGTAGTGGCTCGTCTACCCTAAATCGATCCATAACTAATATCGAGTGCTCGGATCAACGATCTAATCGACACGGTAGAAGTCGAATCTGAGGTTAACGCCATGAGAAACGCAAAGCTGTTCATTGGCACTTCACGTGGCAGCTATTGGATTCGCTTTTCTTTGATGTTTTCATAGGTAAACTCCAGATCGAAACAAATGCCAGGGCTCGGTTTTTCAAACAGGACGATGCATTAACCAGGTGGCAGTTGATCACAAGATCTCACAGTCATACTGTGTGTGTTTTTTATTGTTGTTAGCTGCTCGGTGTTCAAAATTAATCAACATAGCAGAGATTGAGATGAACCGGGGTTTCATGCTTTTTGACAGACAGTTTCATTGGCAGCCGTCTACACTTGTGATCGATTTTACCTTCAGAACCTGATAAATATTTTGGGGCAGTTTCAGCTACGTGGGGTTTCGGAGCCATGGGCTTATCATTCGGTCGACCACGTGTGCCTGTTTTCATCAGCCACCGATTACATTGGGACTGTTTTCAAAATGATCTCTTCAGTTATGAATCGACTTAGACTTTAGTTTAATTGAGAAAAAAGTGGACATCACTTTTTCTTTACTTTATTATTTTATTTTATTTTATGAGAGGATTTTGGCCTTTTTAAGGAGCTAGCCTCCTCATTTGTAAGGATGGAGAATTTTGGAAGTTTTTTCCCATAAACTTAATGAAAAATATCATGACGGGATTCTTTGGATAGATTGAGAGTTCTTTTTCCCTTTGTATGCCATTTTTATTTGTATGCCATCTTTCATTTTGTATGAGGCAATACCTCTCTTAGCTATTTGCTTTCGACTCTTAAGCTGGGATCATCTGAATGGAAGGCTAACAATCTAGCACAACTTTATTTGACCCATGTTTTTCTCTTAAGTTTTGCGGCTTTCAGGTATGCTCTAGTGCAAGAGCTCTTAGTTGGTTACTACTTTAACCTGGCAGCAAGGTCCTATTAGAGCTCTTCTTTGACTCCATTCGCCCCTCTCTGATACTGGCACTGGTCTTTCCCTGAGGATTGATCTTCCTTTCCTTTCCATCACCCATCCAAAACTATCTTTGGTTACATCCGTTTCTCTAAGGCAGCCTCTTCCATTTCACCTTGCCCGTTACCGTACCTGCCTTAGCGATCCTATTTTAGGGATACCCCCCTAGTGTTGGAGAAGAGCCAACCTAAAGCGAAGAGGAGAAGAGTGTGGTGACATTGGCCTCTCTCCTTAGAGAGTTGTCATTCCAGCTGGCGTTGCACATTTTGGGGCTTTCAAACGACACGCATGCCATTTCGGAGGACAACAGGCCTCATCCTTTTTTGTTCCACGAACGGGAGTTGCAACACAACCTTCTATCAAGTCAATGGTAAAGAGAACGGAGAAGGTAGAAGCGGACAAGGTAATTGGGAGGTGTCTTTACTGGAGTCACATACCTCTCAGCATTGTCAAAAACAATCCATTTTGGCAGCCGATGTGTGATGCCATTGCAATAGTTGGCCCAGGGTATAAAAGTGCCACCTTCGAGGAGTTGTGGGGCCCAATCCTTCAAGCAGAAAAGGACATCAGTGCTAGGTTGGGGGAGTTTAGGCAGTCATAGGAGAGCACTAGATGCATAGTCATGTCAGATGGTTGGTCAAATGGTAAGGGTAGATCCCTTATCAACTTCTTGGTACATTGTCCTAGAGGTACCATGTTTATGAAATAAGTCGACACATCGGCATATGTAAATGGTGCAACACTCTTATGCGAGTTGATAGATGGGTTCCTCTAGGATATTGGGGTGCACAATGTTGTGCAAGTTATTATGGATAATGCAGCTAATTATGTGGTTGCTGGCAGGATGCTTATGGAGAGGCACCCCACTTTGTTTTGGACTCCATGCATTGCTCATTGTATTGATTTGATGCTGGAGAATATGGGGAATTTTCCTTTCATCAAGGTGGTGATTGATCAAGCTAGGAGCATCCCCAAGTTCATTTACAATCATACTTTTGTTCTCAACCTCATGAGGAGGCACACCAAAAACAGGGAGTTGAAGCATCCCGCGATCACGTGTTTTTCCACCACCTTCATTACTCTTCAATATTTGCTTCAATGTCAGTTTAAGTTGAAGCAAATGCTTGTTTGTGATGAGTGGCGTGATTGTGCTTACAGCAGGAGAGAGGATGGAAGAACCACTACCGAGTTGGTGTAAACTGACTCCTTCTAGGAAGGAGTGGAGGAAGTGTGCTTGGAGAGTGAACCTTTGGTAAGGGTTTTGAGACTTGTTGATGGTGATAAGCCCGCAATGGGCTATTTGTACAAGGCCATGGATAGGGCCAAAGAGGCCATCTGGAATTATTATGTGGGCAAGGGTACCCCGGGGCACAACAGGCACATGTTGTTATGGGAGTTGATTGATAGTCGATGGACCGGGATGCTTCATCGACCCATTCATGCAAACACTCTTCCTCAACCCCGCATTTTCCTACAAATACAATTTTGATTTTGATGACGAGGTGTTGGAGGGGCTCCTCACTTGTATTCAAAGGATGGTACCTGATTATGAGACTTGCAACGCAATCAATCACGAGATAGAGGTGAATTCGGATGGTACTGTAGTATTTAGCTTTGGTAATGCTATTCATGACAGGACCAATTTCATCCCAGGTAAGTTATTAAAGTGTTTAACTTTTATTTGAAAGTTGAATTATGATTTATTTATTTCCTATTTCAGTTTTCGAATGCAATGAAATGTAATTTAGTTCTCTTTCTTTCTTATTTGTTGTAGCTACTTGGTGGCGAACCTATGGTGTAAGGACACGAAATTTACAGAAATTTGCCATCAAGATTCTTAGCCAAACATGAACCGCTTCAGGATGTGAGTGGAATTGTAGTGTGTTTGAAAAAATACATGCAAAGAGATGCAGAAGGTTAGAATTTCAACAAATCAATTGCATTTAATGTAATTTATGAATCTATGATCCTCTAGGCTCTAACATATTAAAATTTATTAATTTTTGAACCTCCAGACTCATAAAAAAATTTATTACCCTCTTAAGGGTTGGAGTTCACACATCTCAAAGACTTGGTCTACATCCATTACAATCTTCGTTTGTGGATGAGACAGATAGAGAAAGTGTTGAAATATTGTAACTTTTAAGAATATTCTATTTGTACTTTATTATCTGGAGATGTTTAATCCTCCGTCGGGATATTGTTATTCATCCGGAGATGTTTTATTCCTCCGTCGGGATGTTATAACTAGGGTTATTAGGCTCTCCTAGTGGGGTCGGCCCTGAGTTAAGTTATTAGGGGTTATTAGACTCTCCTAGGAGAAGTCGGCCCAATTAGGGTTAAAAGTCAAGTGAAGTAAAGTATAAATAGAGGAGGTGTGTTCCTCATTTAACACACACCCACTCACTTCTGAAACTCGCATAGGAGAGAGAGAGATATCTGCGAAGGAGGAGAAGGAGCTCTTGTTTGGGGATTACATCTTTGTATTTGTTGATAATCTATATTGTGGAAGTTTTGTTGGGTTTTCTACCCCATGAGGGTTTCCCAGGATAAATTTGTGTCTATCTCGTGATTGTGTTTCTTTCAGTGATCCTTATTATGCTATTGTTGTGAATTTTATGCTAAACTTAACATGGTATCAGGGCTAGCCTGAATAGGACATCTTTCACAAGGTGAAAATCTCTCTCTTCTTCCTCCGATGAGAAATTAGGGTTTCTGTAAAAGTTGGAATTTTTGGAATCTGATTGCATGGCTAGATGCTCCTCCTCAAAAGCAAAATTTTGAGCCCTAGATCGAAGTTTTTGAGTGGGAAGAACCCCGAGATAAGTCAAACCCTAGTTTGACTTCTGGAACAGAAAACCAAAAAACCTGTTGCAAATCCAAAATTCGTTGGTCAAGTTTGAAGGGTGAAAAGTTGAAGTTTTCATAAACCAAGTACACCAGTCAACTCAATTCAATCAAGCACATCTCCTAGTAAGGTCTGTTTTGCATTTTGAGAATTTTCAATTTTTGGTGACCTCCTAGAGATGGCCCCATGCACTAAGCTTGAGGATAAGCTAGAAGGCATAGAGAATTTCCGGGCATGGAAATATAGGATTGGCATCATTCTTGAAGAGAATGACCTTGCCCAATACATCAAAGATGAAGTTGCAGAACCTGGGGAAAATGAAGCTAAAGAGAAGTACAAGAAAGACATGATTAGGGCAAAGAGAATCATTGTTGATTCTATCAAAGACCACTTGATCCCTCAAGTGTCATCCAAGAAGACCCCAAAAGAAATGTATGATGCCCTAGCCAGAATGTATGAAGAGAGGAACATCAATAGGAAGATGAACCTGAGAGCTCAATTGAAGAGCACCAAGATGAGTCATGGAGAATCCATTCAAGATTACTTCACAAGGGTCTCCCAGTTCAAGGAACAACTAGAAGCCATTGGAGACTCCTGTTATCACAGCATAGTAGCAGGGCTACTATTCTTGCTTAGCAAATATCTGCACATTCCAGAGCTTACATTATTCAGAGCTTGGCTATGATGACTTTGTACTTTGTGATCACTCATGATCAGAGCAATGTATTTCTCAGACTTATGTTAGACCAAGGCTGAGCCTTGAGAGCTCAGATTTGATGACCGATGTGACCCTCTATCCCATACAGTTTCAGTTCAGTGCCTAGAGATGTATTGCAGCAGTGTTTCAGATGGTATATGATGATGTTGTATGACCTATGGATGTATGATCATCAACTGTGGATTATTATCTTGCTGCTTTAGTCATGTTCACAGCATTGGCTTGGTATATAATTCATGATGTGGCAAACTGTATAAAATGGATTATCTTGATAATAATTTAAAATGGACTTTTTACTTGCACATTCAAGTTGTTTGACAAAACTCATTGGTTCACTACCTTGCATAGATATGGTCTTTCTTGACACCATTTGTCTGCTAGCTTAGGCTCCACCTTCACTTGACTCCATTCATCCATGACTTTCCTTATTTGGCTTTAACCCTTGACTTGTCTTACTTGACTTTCTGGTATTGAGGACTTTCCCTTTTTCTACCTCTGTGTTTGGACCGCATCCCTGTATGTTTAGTGTCTCGGCTCTGAGTTGGTGACAAAACTTGCCTTTGGTAAGTTGGATTGTAGGCCTAAATCATTCTGGTCGATTGTCCCGATGTTTGGCACTGGCTCGAACTCCCCCTAGTCACTTGAGATGTTGTTGGCTAAAACTGAAAGCTCATTTACTACTTATGGAAACTTATATAAATTCGCCCATGGAAACTAAAAAAGGGCAAGAGCGATGAACTGCTAAAAATACTCCTCGAAGAGTATAAGAAAGGTCCAAAAAGCAATGGTTCTTAAATGCTATATCTAAACAATTGCTGACCTTGTATATGTATAAACATGCCCTGGATGCAAGCTGCAATTAGTTGTGCTTGTCGGCACACCTGAGGTCCGAAGGATTATGTAGGCCAAAAAGGCCATGAAATGAAATTGAATGATCCTAATGAACCTGGATCAACTTGATGTAGACATGATGCCCAAGTTGAATAAGCACTCTCTAAACAACTTACCCATTTGTGAGGCACAGCCATCCCCCGTGTTATTTTGTCCAACACAAAGTTTGTAGCTTCCCTTTTCTCCCAGTCCAAAGTGTCTTTTAGTTGAGTTAGACAAGTCACCTCCTTTGTCTAGCCTTGTTCCTAGCCTTCATCCTTAGCTAGCAATTAGACCATGTCCAATCGGTGAGTTTATCATTTAAGCTATTGTGCAAGTAAATATAAATAGCAACGAAATGAATAAATATGATTAATGCCACTGAATGATGTTATACTTTAAATTAAGTTGTGAGTATGATTAGAGGAACATGTCTTAGTCTATTGATATGATTTATCCTTGGTTGTATATGGACCTAGTCAAACCTAGTTTGACTATGGTCATTTCTTGGGATCCGTGATGATGTGGGCCATGAAGGCTTATTGATGATGATGTATGGGCCCACATACTCCTATTGATGATACTATATGATGGACATATGATTCAGATGGTGATTGATGCAATTCAGCAGGTTTTATTATTACTTCATATCATCAGATTATGCACTGTCCATGTATGGTGGACCCTACAGTTAGCCCATCAGGGCAACCCATGGTGTATGAGTACACAATCTTAGTAGATGTGGGTCTTCTGGATCCAATGAGACACTTATATTTCAGTTCCAAGCACTTCTGAAAGTGATAGATGCAGTTTTACACTTGTTGACCAGATTTGGGGCTGATTTCCCAGCCTGAGCAGCAGGGGCCATGAGAGGCCAATTCACCTAGGGCGCAGTATGAGGAGGGGGTGGTCTAGCCACTTGATATTACCATTTACCCCCCCTTTTGAAGAGCCTGGTGGGCTCAGTTTGACAGCGCAGGTGCCCTAGGAGGCAGTTTCAGCACTTTCACAATTACCGAAGCAGTCCAGAAATGGGATAAAAGGGTCACTGAGGAATTCGATTTGGGCAATTGAGGCAAGGTTTTGGCACTTGGTTTTCACAGAGGTCTTCCAGGGTGAACCCCCTATCTTCCATCCAGTTTTCATCACTTAGGTGGGTCCACAAAGACCACAGGAGGCCTTTTACTGCTTATCTGTCACAGATTTTGAGGACAGATTTGATCATTTGTATTTATTATGGACATATTATATTATTTTATTGTGCCATGGGGATGAGCTAGTAAGGATTAATGCCTACTAGCCCCACCATGAGCTCCATATGTCATGTCCTAGTCATATGAGGTGGGCTCTTGTACTTTTACCACCTCTAGTGGATGACATCACCCTCCATGAGTATCTTTTAGTTATGACATCATCATTATTTGAGTGATCCATGTGTTATATTGTTATGATTCATTCTTAGCCATTGATCATGTATTGAGATCTTTTAATCTCAACCACTCATTTCATAAAGTGGTTTTGAGATCTAGGGTTTTGGTCTTTATTATCCTATATAAGGAGGAGACCCCCTCATTGTAAAATCATCTAGAGATTTTGGCTCTTGGCTCTTGGCTCTTGGAATAAAATTTCTATCTTTTGGAGTACATGCTTGGGTTTGGAGTGGATGTTGGTTGCTTTGATTGTAAATGCTTTTGTCCATTGCACTGAAGGATCTATTGTAGCTATCTTACATATTTTGCCATATCTTTTTTTACAGGTGGAGAAGACTTCTTTGACAAGTGTGAATTGGTGGGGAGGCTTGCCCTTCAAGCTTGGAGGAGGACGTTTTGGTTAAACAAGGAGTGGTTTTGTCTTTGTCCCAACTATTCTTTGCTTATCTCTTTCTTGCTTGTATCTACCTTCAACATGTTAAACTGGTTGATGCTTTGCTCCTTGGTTTTGACAAGTTAGAGGGACACATATGTGGCTTGGAGAAAATCGATTTGGCAAGAGGGCTTCAAAAAAATTCTTCATTTGATCTTTGGCAAAAGTAATCCTCATCTCAACTAGCATTCATCTCTTCATCCAGGTATGCTCCAAAGGTATGGTCTTCTTCTTCCTTGGCTTACCCATAACTTCTAGATCATAAAAAACCCTAATTGATTTAAACCCTCATTTTTACTTTTTCTTAGATCTACTTGGATCTAGCCTAGCTTTTGAAAAGATATTGAAAACCCACCTCTATAGCATCCACGGCAATTCGGATCTATAGTTTGGTGGTGATTGGGTTCCATTTGACACACTTTTCAAGGCAAAGAAGCCTTCTTGAGGCAAATTGCACCCCTTGGGAGAAGCTAATTGGGTTAGATCTAACACATGGGTAGGTGAGATCCCACTTGATTCACACTCTCCATACTTGATAACCTACCCCTAGTGCCTCACTTCATTGATTTTTGCCTTGTGGGCCCCATTCCTCATTTTGAGGGTTGAGCCCCACTTGGGTTAATTTGGTGATGCATGTTAAATCTCAGATCTATGGAGATCTAGCCATTGGATGCCCATGATTTTCAAGATCCACATTCATGCTTGCCTAAACTACTTGGATCTAAACTTTGGTGGCCTTTGGGTTTGATTTGACACACCTTTCCATGCTTTTAGCCACCTTTCCATGCTTTTAGCCCTCCTTGGGAAAAGTCGCACTCCTTGGGTGATTGAGTTGTCCTACTTTGAGAAACTGGGTTGTTGAGATTTCATTGGATTTGGAAAGAGCATACCTTGAAACCTACATCTAGTGTCTCACTTAGTGAAGTTCTGCCTTGGGGGTAGCATTCCTTGTTTTGGGGAAAGTTGTCCACTTGGGTCACTTAGTGAAATATTAGATCTAGTAAGATCCAACCATCACATCTTGAATAGCCCACTTGATTTGCATTCTAGGTGTCCCGATCTACATTTCCACATCTCTTTTGACTCCATTAGCCCATTTATCAAGGCACTAGTACACCTAGGGCGATTCACACTCCTTGGGAGTTGTGTCATTTCCTAGATCCCATATGTGGGCATCTCTAATTTCATCTTAGATCCATAGATCTACTCATTACATGCCCCTTGGTACCATTTGCACCCTTAACTTTATCTTGTGGGTCCCATTTGAAGCATTTCCATATCCCAAGGAAGTGGGTCCCACTTGTGTATTTCATGGTACTAGATCTTGTCCTTTGATCTCATTATGTGGCCTAAATCATTCATTGGTTGAAACATAAGTCATTCCTTAAGCCTCTTTCAACCACACTTAAACTTCTAGGTCCACCTAACCTTGCATTGGTTTCCGTAACTTGTCTTTTACATATCCCTAGGAACCTTTGTTTGGGTCCAATCATCTTTGATTGGTTATAGGGTCTCCCCCTAGGTCTTGATTCATCTTGATCTAAAGTGAAGAGTGCCTCATTTGACGTGACTCCCAGCTTGCATTGGGAACCGTGGCATATCTTGGGTCACCTCTTTAGTTGTCCATCTCCTCTACCATCCTGGATGGGATACCACTAGAGACAACTACAAGTTGTGTGATAACAACTCCCTTGATGAAGATGAACTAGTCATGACTGCTCTCAATGGTCTCACTAGACCTTGGGATTCATTCATCCAGACCATGTGTGCCAGAAAGGAAAGCATGAAGTTTGATATTGTATGGGAGGATTGCATCAAGCACATCTAGCAGAAGATGATAGTGAAGAAGAAGAGGATGAAGAACCTCCCAGGAAACAAGCAAAGGAAGAAATCGAAGAATATGTCATGTGACAGTGGTGCTTCAAAGCACATGACAGGACAGAAGAAGACTCTCTCCAGTTTAGAAGAAAAGGAATCCCCTCACAAAGCTCTCTAGGAGAATAGGAGAAGCAACATACAAGATTGGTTCAAAAACTCTGATGATGATCAGAAGACAAGGATCAAAAGGAGATCCTACCAAACAAACAAAGATAAGTATTTGAATTGTCATTTCTATCAGATTGCTTAAATGATAGTATCCAGTTGTATACACATTTATTTAGGATGTGTGTTAGGATGTTTGTAGTGTCATGCATGTGATGGGTAAGTAGCCTATGGTGCCATACAACATTCTGTTGCTACTTATCTAGAGTGAAACCTCTTTGCTGACATATTGGGAGTAGTGCACACTCTTAATAATGTCCTGGTAGAGATGGAACGCATCTAGAAAGTTACCATATGAATGTGGGATATGGATGAATGTTGTAGCATTGGCTAAGATAGTATGACTTATGTTTTTATGCATTTATTTGGAAACTATGAGATGTTTCTAACCATACTATTGAATTTGACTTATAGGAAGTATCGTACAACGATCACCTACAAATGAAGAATGATGAGACTTGTTCCATAGAACAAGTGACAATGGTTCAACTATTCAAGACTCCAAAAGAAATGTTCCCAAGGAAGAAGCCTGAGGTAAGCCACCTCAAGATATTTGGGTGCCTTGTATATGTTCACATACCAATAGAGAAGAGAACTAAGTTGGACCCTTCCAGAAAGAAGGGAATATTTGTTGGGTATTGTGAAGCATCCAAGGCATTCACAATATACATCCCAGGATTCCATCACATGGAAATTAGTAGAGATGTAACATTTGATGAAGAAGTTGCTCTCAAAAGATCCAGAAAGTGCCAGTATGAAGAAGTATATGAAGAAGATATACCTCCTAGAAATAAAGAAGTTGCTCCCTTCCCTGGAGAGGAAACACCAGAAGACCATGATACGATAGAACCTCAAGAACCCCCACCTATGAACATATCACAGAAGAGAAAGCCAACATGGGCAAGAGAAATTATACAGGAAGTAGAAAAGTATGGAACTTCAAAAGGCTCCACAAGAGTGAGCAAGAAATCAAAGCCATTCTCCAGCTATGTGGCTTTGATGTGTGATCTTGTAGATCAAGAACCTACCAGTTATGAAGAAACAGTTCATAAGAAAGAATGGGTAGAAGCAATGACGGAGTACCAATCAATAATGAAGAATGATGTTTGGGATGTAGTTCCCAAACCAAAAGACAAGAGTGTGGTGTCCTCCAAATGGATATATAAGATAAAGCATGATGCGGATGGTAGCATTGAAAAGTATAAGGCAAGGTTTGTGGCCAGAGGATTCTCTCAAAAAGAGGGAATTGACTATGACGAAACATTTGCACCAGTTGCAAGGTACACTTCCATTAGAACCATCATGGAACTTGCATCCATGATGAAGTGGAGCTTACACCAGATGGATGTGAAGACAGCCTTCCTGAATGGTGTAATTGAGGAAGAAGTGTACATAGAACAACCTCAAGGATTTGAGGTTGAAGATAGAAGAACTCACGCTCTGTACGGATTGAAACAAGCTCTTAGAGCTTGGTATGGGAGAATTTATAGCTTCTTGACAAGCTTGGGCTTTACCAAAAGTAAAGTTGACCCTAACCTTTACCTTAAGGTTATGGATGATGAACGTGTCATACTATTACTATATGTGGATGATCTATTTTTGACAGGAAATGAGAAACAGATCATGGAAAGCAAGAAGAAGCTAGCTGCAGAATTTGAGATGAAAGATCTCAAATTGATGCATTACTTCCTAGGTCTGGAAGTATGGCAAGGCCCAGAAGGAATCTTTCTCAACCAGGGAAAGTATGCTGTGGAAATCTTGAAGAGATTTGATATGTTGGAATGTAAAGCCATGGCCACTCCCATGGATACCAACTTGAAGCTGTTAGCTGATGAATCGTCAAAATTGGTGGATGTGACTCGGTACAGAAAGATTATTGGGTTGCTAATGTATCTGATGAATACCAGGCCAGATATATGCTTTGTTGTGAACACCCTGAGTCAGTATCTAGTTGAGCCTAGACGTGTTCACCTGAAAGCTGCAAAGCATGTGATGAGGTACCTATAAGGTACGATAGACTTTGATCTATATTATCTTGGAGATCATGACTTCAGATTGTATGGTTATACAAGATGCAGATTGGGTTGGAAGTGTCTCAGACAGAAAGAGCACATCGGGTGGATGCTATTGTCTGGGATCTGCTATGATCTCATGGTTTAGCAGGAAGCAGTCCAGTGTGGCTCTCAACACAGCTGAAGCAGAATATATAGCAGCTTGCTCTGCTAGTTGTGAAGCCATATGGCTTAGGAAGCTGTTAACAGGAATATATGACTTAGAGATGGACTCCACTGTGATCCTGTGTGACAACCAGAGTTGTATCAAGATGACGGAGAATCCAATGTTCCATGATAAGTCAAAGCACATAGAGATCTGATATTTCTATATACGGGATATGGTGCAGAAAGGAGCTATAAAGCTCGAGTATGTGAGCACTAATGAACAAGTTGCAGATATATTGACCAAACCTCTGTCTCGAGTAAAGTTTGAGTATTTCCGAGACAAGCTTGGTGTAGTTCAGAAGGACCCTCCTCGAAAGGGGGAGTGATATGGTCGATGATGATATTTGGATCGACGATAAGGTCGATGATGAGGATACATGTTCCGACGATGAGGTCGATGATGAGGATACCTGTTTCAACGATGAGGTCGATGATGAGGATACTTGTACTAATGATGAGGTCGATGAGTGGTCCTTAGACTTGGTCTAAGTTGATGAGTGGATTGCATCATCCCTGGACTTTAGTCCTAAATGGATCCGGAGACCTGTGTCTTCGAGAAGTGGTCCTTAGACTTTGTCTAAGTGGACGAGTGGATTGCATCATCCTTGGACTTTAGTCCTAAATGGATCCGAAGACCTATGTCTTCGAGAAGTGGTCCTTAGGCTTTGTCTAAGTGGACGAGTGGATTGCATCATCCCTGGACTTTAGTCCTAAATGGATCCGAAGACCTGTGTCTTCAAGAAGTGGTCCTTAGACTTTGTCTAAGTGGAGGAGTGGATTGCATCATCCCTGGACTTTAGTCCTAAATGGATCCGGAGACCTATGTCTTCGAGAAGTGGTCCTTAGACTTTGTCTAAGTTGACAAGTGGATTGCATCGTCCCTAGACATGATATGGTGTCTTAAATTGATAGGGATTGATCATCCCATAAGTGGATCAAGATTGTATCATCCTTGGACTTATGTCCTAAAGTGAGAGGGATTGATCATCCCGTAATTGGATCATGTGTGTTGCAGATTATGATGTTGTTAATCGAGAGATCCAGATGATGATGATGTTGATCGAGAGATTCAGATGATGTTGTTGATAAGAAGATCCAGATGATGATGTTGTTGATCGAGAGATCTAGATGATGCTATCGATCAAGAGATCCAGATGATGTTGTTGTTGTAACTGATCGAGTGATCGATGGCTGCAGAAGATGAAGACTCAGTACTGAAGAAGTTGATGTTCCAATATTGAAGATATTGAAGATGTTCCAGTACTTGTTTGAGTTATTGATGATGATTGAAGAAAACTTCCAATGATTTATAGATGTATCACTATGATGTTGTTGATGACTCCTTGCTCCTGCAGATGTTGTTAGAATATCCTTCTCGTTAAGGGGGAGTGTTGAAATATTGAAACTTCTAATAATATTATATTTGTACTTTATTATCCGGAGATGTTTATTCCTCCGTCGGGATATTGTTATTCATCCGAAGATGTTTTATTCCTCTGTCGGGATGTTATAACTAGGGTTATTAGACTCTCCTAGTGGGGTCGGCCCTAAGTTAAGTTATTAGGGGTTATTAGACTCTCCTAGGAGAAGTCGGCCCAATTAGGGTTAAAAGTCAAGTGAAGTAAAGTATAAATAGAGGAGGTGTGTTCCTCATTTAACACACTCACTCACTTGTGAAACTCGCATAAGAGAGAGAGAGAGATCTACGAAGGAGGAGAAGGAGCTCTTGTTTGGGGATTACATCTTTGTATTTGTTGATCATCTATATTGAGGAATTTTTGTTGGGTTTTCTACCCCATGAGGGTTTCCCAGGATAAATCTGTGTCTATCTTGTGATTGTGTTTCTTTCAGTGATCCTTATAATGCTATTGTTGTGAATTTTATGCTAAACTTAACAGAAAGAACTAGATTCAGATGCCATCTCATTAGACAATATCGATATATCGTCTAAGGAGATGGTGGAGATTGAGAATCCTATCATGGAGGAGTCACCTACATGGCTAGAGCCAGAGGAGGGGCAGGAGCAGGAGGGGAGGAGGAGGGGGAGGTCAGAGACACCACGGAGGGTGATGTGCTAGCACCGCCACTTCCTTCTACATCGATTGATACAGCTAGTCCTCCATCCATCACTCATCGTCCAATATTAGATGCAGGGCCAGGGCCTTCTGCTGCTACTACTAGTGCTAGGGGCAAGCCTGACAAACAACCCATGACCTTTTCCCGTAAAAGGGGAAGAGGGCATTGATATTACATAGCTAGCTGCTAGTTTTCCCCAGATACATTTATATATGTGATGTCATTTTGTATTGGTTATCTACTTTTGAGTCCTTGATTGGACAACTATGATGTTTCAGGGTTCAGTATCGACTTTGATGTATTATTTTATATTTGGCATGACTACATGATGATGATATATATCAGTGCTTTCTCCATATTTATGTTCCAATGTGTTTATCTGATGTTATTGTTGCTTTATATGTTTAAAATTCTGAAAAAAAATGAATGTATTTTGTATTTTTTAATGTTTGTCGTGGTTTGTCGATTTTTCCCGATTTTTTCGCCGATGTTGCCGAGAAGTTGTATTCGGGACCCTTGACAATTTTTTGCCGATGTCGACTTTTTCAACATTGCTCTGGAGAGATGGTCATCAACTGGAGAAGCCAAGATGCCTCTGGGAACCAACCACGTGCACGGCCAGTGGGGTGGTCTGAGGCGAGATCCTCCAAGAAGCAAAGTGCAGTCCATCCTCTCTTTCTGATTTTACATGATTATAGCTTCTAGCACATCTATGAAGGGTTGGAGGCCTTGAGCACTTACTCTTTCTAGGATCTTAATGGAACAAATACATTGGAGAAATTCTTTGTTGACTCCATTAACCCCAGAAAAGAAGGTAAGGCACTTCTCTCTCTTTCACTCTTGCAACCACCCATAAAATTAAAAGCAAATCTCTTTTATTTTCCTTGTCTCAATTGGTGGAATCTAACCCTAAAGAAAAAACCAAAAATATTTTGGATTTCACCTAGATCTATTGGCTAAATTAGAATATCTTGTATAGATCTTTCAATTTTTTGAATTTTCCATCCATAGAAAAATCATAAAAAAATTCAAAAATAGTTAGTTTTTCCTTGGAGTACCCTAGATAAATTTCATTTGGAAAAATTAGCCTCAAATAAAAATATGGAAATTGACGTCACTGTTTAACCTAGATTTTCAAATTTATTTTCCATTAAAATTCTTTAAAAAAATTATTAAAAAATAAAATAAATTTTTGTTTCATTGAAAATCATTTAGATTGAGAGATTGAGTATTTATCTCATGGTTTGACATTTTTTCTAAATTTTTACTGAGGTATTTACTACAATTTCTGCAATATGGAAATTTCCTAAAAAATAGGAAAAATTCCAAATTTATTAATTCTGGAAATTTTCATTGTTTTATTGCAAAATTAGACAAAATTACTTTACTGCAACTTTCTGCAATTTCCAGCAACATATAAATATAACGCAGCGGTAAGTTGGGAGAATTTGTTAAGTGAAAGTGTTATTTTAGTAATTACTAATTTTCCAAGCTATTATAGTTCTGGAATTTCTACAATTTTTACGATTTTTAGTCATTTCCATAACTGAGTTTCTTGCTTGTTACACCCCAAGAAATTAATCACAAGCACAAGGAGGGAATTCTGAGCTCTAATCACTGATAATTAATAATCTAAGTGCTAATTGCGCTTGGCATTTAAATTTATCTAACAAGTAATTATTGCTATTTTTGCTAGGTCAATAGTTGGTGCTTATTTGATAAAATCCAGTTAATTTAGTCGAATAAGTTACTAATACCATATTGCTAGAGTGTTATATTTTGGAATTGATATATTGTCTTGTTTCATTGCTATTGAATTTGCCATTGTCATTGAATATTAGAAGTGAATTCAATTAGTGATTATTTCATTTGTTGTTCAAGCTTCTTTCTAAGTGCACAAAGTAAATTTACATTGTACATTGTGCTTAGTCTACTAGATTAACTTCAATATTGTTTTGTCCTTGTCTAGACATAAACAAATAATCAATCTAGTAGGGATACCCTCCTAGGCTTTAGTTTAAAGACAAAGCTTGAAGTGAGAGATTGTGAGTTGAGGTGACGATGATGAGCAACCTTTGTTGCCACCAAGGTTGTACTAGTGGGTTGGGATCTTTTCCACTTACGTACAAATTGAGTAGTAACAAGCGGGAAGTTGAGAACCCTTTATTTTATCTCCCATAACATCCAAGGCCAATGAATCCCTCTAGGAGGGAGGAAGTCTAGCAATGGGCATATGTTCTTGAGCTTTGCACAAAGAACAAATAATCAATCTAGTAGGGATACCCTCCTAGGCTTAAGTTTAAAGACAAAGCTTGAAGTGAGAGATTGTGAGTTGAGGTGACGATGAGCAACCTTTGTTGCCACCTAGGTTGTGCTAGTGGGTTGCGATCTTTTCCGCTTATGTACAAATTGGGTAGTAACAAGCGGGAAGTTGAGAACCCTTTATTTTATCTCCCATAACATCCAAGGCCAATGAATCCCTCTAGGAGGGAAGAAGTCTAGCAATGGGCATATGTTCTTGAGCTTTGCACAAAGAACAAGGAAATGTAGGAGAGCAGTAGGACGGAGAGGCCTCATGGTCTCTCATGCAAGGTGGCACCATCTTGCTGATATATTATTATTGTTGTCAATGGTACCACCATCAGTCATGCACTTAACACCTCCGATGGCTGAAAGTCACTAAGAGAAGTTAATAAACCAAGCATACCTCAAAGATCCTTGTAGGGCACTGTTATCACATACATTGTAGCTGGAGTTACCATGATGCAACAGACTACTTTTCTTTTCCAGTCAGTGCCAGTCCCAAATGTGTTGAGCGTTTTCTTCCAGTGATCATCGGTGGTATAGTCGGTCAGAGCCATTTCTATTGATCAGCAGCAATGTCCCACTACATGACTTAGCCTTGCTTGAACCATTGAGACGTACTTTTTGTAGCCATGGTTCACTTAACATAGTAGCAGAGCACGCAACTGGTACATTTCCCTTGCCCCATGAGCAGTCAAAATTGGTTTCATGATGATCATCAGAGATAGGTATATGGCCAGACAGGTATATGTGTGTATTTGGGTGCTATTAAACTGTCTTGCTCATCTTATTAGCCTTAACTTGGATTTTGGTGATTATGTATTGTATTGCTCTCATAGACTTGTTATTATGAGTTGATCTATGATTTTAAATGTTAAGACTTTTCAATATGCTCACTAGTATTGCCTACCTTATACAAACATACCCTTACCTTGCTATGTATGGCATCACCTTTCACCTTTCTCTATTCATCCGTAGTTAGAAAGTGACAACAAGGAAGGTCTTACTGTATTGCATGTGTCCTTGCATGCAGAAGACGTAAATAAAGAAGCCAAATTGTATTTAATATATTTTTCCTAAGTTTTACTTTGGAAAATATATTAAAGTGATCAAATTATTAATTGATTTAATGGAACACTTTTTATAAAGTGAAAGTGAAAAATATTTAAGTGATGGCTAATCTAATCTTGGCCATTGATCTCATCGGAGAATCTCATCCATTGATCTATAGTGAGATTAGGCTTTTCGCTTAGCCAATGAGTTAAAAGGAGGATCAATTGGTGGAGAGGACACACACACATTCCGACAGAGAGATTCTTGCTCATAACTGTCAGCTGAAGAGTGAGAAGAAAGTTTGAGAGAGAGAGTTTTTGCAGAGAAGACGGAGGAGCAGTGATCCAAAGAGGGTCGTACGATTTACACAAGAGAGAGGTCGTACAGACCGTGGGCAGGTCGTACAGCAGCAGGGCAGTACAGCAGATCGCGGAGGGATTCGCACATGTCAGTAGAGGTCGTACGGAATCAATTCGTACAGCTGACGTGGAGGCCGTACGGAATCCGTACGAACTGCAGTAGGTCCGTACAGTTGCGCAGGAAGGCCGTGACGAGTATAGTTGTCATTGATGACAACACATTAATGACAAAGGTTAAATTGATGACATGGCAAAGATCAAGAGGTTGTAGACATGACATGGCAAGGACAATGAAGGACAAGGCAATGACGTAAAGAAGCATGACAAAGATGGCAAGCAAGCACAATGACATGGAAGACAAAGGCAAGCTGGACCAAGGAAAGTGAATGGAAGCATGACAAGTGTTGAGGACATGACAAGCAAGGAGGATAAAGGTTGAAGTGATGACAAGGAAAATAATGAGGACATGGCAGAAGTTAGGCAAGCATGGACAAGCATGATAAGCAGTGATGACATGGCAAGCAAGCAACAAGGTCAAAGATATGGCAAGGCCCCTTGCGGGCATTTCAGAAGATAGCTACAGGCATTTTTATAGTGCCATGCGGGCATTTTTTTATGCCCTTGCGGGCATATTCTACATGCACCTGCAAGCGTGTGGGAAGGAGCCCTTGCAGGCATCCTTTGAGTAGCCTTGCGGGCATTTTGATAAGGTGTTGTGGGCATATGAAGAAGCCCTTGCGGGTAGACACTAAGCCACGACCTAGGTGGTACAGGTTTGCAATTCAGGATTCCAGGCAGGTGAGTCTTCCACAGAGCTCCATGAGGTGGAGCAAACCACCAGTTAAGCTGAGCTATATGGCACTGATGACAGAGTAGATTGACTCTGAACCTTCTAGTTTCAAGGAGGCTGCACAACATGATGTGTGGCAAGAGGCCATGGTTGAGGAGTATGACTCAATCATGAAGAATCATGTATGGGAGGTTGTGTTGAGGCCAGAAGGTAAGAAGGTGGTGGGATCCAGATGGATCTACAAGGTAAAGCATGTAGCAGACGAAAGTGTGGAGAAGTACAAGGCACGCTTCGTGGCGAAGGGGTATTCGCAAAAGGAAGGTATTAACTATGAGGAAACCTTCACCCCTGTCGCCAGGTATTCGTCTATTCTGACTATCCTATCATTGGCAGCAGAGATGGGTTGGCGCGTTCATCAGATGGACGTGAAGACTTCCTTCCTCAACGGATTTATTGAGGAAGAGGTGTATATTGAGCAACAAGAGGGGTTTGAGGCGGAGAGCAAGGAGTCGCATGTATGCAGGTTGCAAAGAGCTCTTTATGGGATCAAGCAGGCACCTCGAGCATGGTACTCGAGGATTGACAGCTCTATCTACGAGAGATGGGTTTCCAACGGAGTGAGGCAGACCATAACCTGTACTTCTTGTCAGGTGAGGTACCTCTCATACTAGTACTATATGTGGATGATCTCTTTCTTACAGGAGATGAGAGGTTGATCAGGGACTGCAAGTCCAATCTTGCAGTGGAGTTTGAGATGAAAGACCTTGGGTTGATGCATTACTTCCTAGGTCTGGAGGTTTGGTAGAGAGATGGGTGATTCTTCATTGGATAGGGGAAGTATGCAGTGGAGATCTTGAGGAGATTCAGGATGGAGGACTTTAGATCTATGGCCACACCTCTAGTTACCAACTAGAGGAAGATTGATGTATCGGGATCAGAGGAGTTTGATCCTACACTATATAGGCAGCTTATCGGGTCGCTTATGTATCTAGTCAACACTCGACCAGACATTAGTTTTGTAGTCAAATCTTTGAGTCGGTTCATGGTGAACTCTCGAAGAGTACATTGGACAACTGCAAAGCACATACTTCACTACATCAGAGGTACAGTGGAGTATGGTTTGGTTTATGAGCGCAGTGGGAGTATACAATTGGTAGGTTTCACAGATGCTGACTGGGCAGGATGTGTAGAGGATCGAAAGAGCACTTCAGGTTGTTGCTTCAGCATTGGAACAGGGGTTGTTTCTTGGTTTAGCGGGAAGCAGAAGTCAGTTGCATTGAGTTCAGCAGAGGTTGAGTACATGGCAGCATGTGAGGGGATGTGGTTGAGGAAGTTGCTCTCAGGATTGTTCAAGATTGAGTTGGAGACTACTATAGTTCACTGTGATAATCAGAGCGGTATCAACCTTTCTAAGAATCAAGTGTTCCATGACAGGAGTAAACACATTGACATCCGGTATCACTTCCTCGGAGATTGTGTTCAGAGAGGAACCATTCGATTGGAATACATTCAAACGGATGAGCAAGTGGAAGACATATTCACCAAGGCACTTTGCAAACTCAAGTTTGTAAAATTCAGAGACAAGTTGGGGTTGCTACCAAATCCCTTTCTCTTTGAGAGGGAGTGTTAGAAAGTGACAACAAGGAAGGTCTTACTGCATTGCATGTGTCCTTGCATGCAGGAGACTTAAATAAAGAAGCCAAATTGTATTTAATATATTTTTCCTAAGTTTTACTTTGGAAAATATATTAAAGTGATCTAATTATTAATTGACTTAATGGAACACTTTTTATAAAGTGAAAGTGAAAAATATGTAAGTGATGGCTAATCTAATCTTGGCCATTGATCTCACTGGAGGATCTCATCCATTGATCTATAGTGAGATTAGGTTTTTCGCTTAGCCAATGAGTTAAAAGGAGGATCAATTGGTGGAGAGGACACACACACATTCCGACAGAGAGATTCTTGCTCATAGCTATCAGCTGGAGAGTGAAAAGAAAGTTTGAGAGAGAGAGTTTATGCAGAGAAGACGGAGGAGCAGTGATCCAGAGAGGGTCATACGATTTGCACGAGAGAGGCCGTACAGACCGTGGGCAGGCCGTACAGCAGATCGCAGAGGGATTCGCATGTGTCAACAGAGGCCGTACGGAATCAGTCCGTTTAGCTGACGTGGAGGTCGTACGGAATCCGTACGAACTGCAGCAAGTCCGTACAATTGCGCAGGTAGGTCGTACAAGTTTGAGGTATTTTCTCAGTGAGTTGTTGTGGGGTACAATTTTGCCAGGTTGGGCATAAATCAATTTTTGAATTGTATTGTTCCATATTTTCTTAATAAAATATCTTCTCAAACTGTTGCACCGGTTTTCCCATCTTGGGTTTTGTCCGGGGGTTTATACCCAAAAAGATTTGTCAATTGTGTGATTGATATTTCTCTCAGTGTTTTATTTCCGCTGCATTTTATTTTGGTGAAGAAATCCATGTGTGGTTAACAGTAATAATTTGGGTGCATTAATTAATCCAACTACTCTAGCCCTAGAGTGGATTTTAAGGAAATGTACATCTATCTCATCCATTATTTGGTTTGGCCCTAACTTGTACTTTGACTAGTGAAATCAAGGACCCCACCCCCACATAGGCCTCTATGTTGGATAGACTCCATGTTTACCTTGTGTCTCGGCTCTGGAGTGTGTGGCCTATGTCACCGGAATGTTCTCCTTTAATCCTTGAAAACAAGTATTCCCACAAAAGCAATGGAAAGCATAAATGCTATATCTAAACGGATGCAAAAGTCAGCAACAAAAGTGTTTTTCAACACTAGCAAATAAAAAATCTTATGCAGCTAGTCAGCGTCCAAGGGACGAGCACTCATCCTTTGTATGATGTAAGGTCGTTTTCCCCTATAGGGAAGTAGGGTGGTAACTCCATCGCACCTATGGACGGTGGCGAGCAATGGTGATAAGACCGAGTCATTATCTAAGGCCCACAAGGCTATTCAGGCCACCTACCCTTGGAGGTTGGCTAATGAAAGATAGATCATAAATGTTAACTACTTAAATCTTAAATGTTAAATGTGCAAAAATCTAGCAATAAATTAAATGCAAAAAGGATGCTTTTCTAGAGTCTATTGGAAGCTTTCCAAGCACTCTACCCATTTGTGAGGCACCGCCATTCCCTAGTGTCTTCTATCTGGCATATGTTTAGATGGTTTCCCCTTTTCGCTCATGTCCAACAGATCACAGTGTCGAGGTTATCAAGTCAAATCCCATTATCTTAACCTTGTTTCTTTCACCTCACCCATCCTAGTAGTTTGGTTAAGTTTGTAAGTGAGCATGTATAGAGGACCTCATGAAAAATCATTTATTTACTCTAACGTAAGTCTTATCTTTATTGGATCTATTGAATTATCACCATTATCATGTTACTTTTGTTATAGTTGGCTAATAATATGAATAAGAGAGTTCACCCCTAATGCATATTGGATTGATCAGATTAGAATTCAGGCAATAGATTTTTTATTTTTGACTTTGGTCAACACAGGTCCCGAGATGGATATGGTTACAGTTACTCTATTGCTATGTTTTGATACCTTCGGAGGCCATTCAGACCAATCCAGTGCTCCAAAAATGCAAAAATTGGTCAAATATAGTAATTGGGTGAATTTTTAATGAAATGGACCAAATTTTATTAAATTTTGAAAAAGTTATTTGAGGGACTTCCACCAAAATCGTTTTGGGGGTATGAGTAATGAGTATTACCAGATTGCTATTTTTTAGAATTTTTAGTGCAATCAGATTTTTATTCTGAGCAGCGGAAAATGAATTAATGAGCATTTTAAATATTTACGGAGCATTTCAGCCAATTAATTATAATTTATAAATGATCAAGTGACCATGGCTACCTCAAGGAAATCGATTTGGCTAATTCATGGCTAGGGAATGGTATGGGACAATGTATTATGATGTATCTTAGCTCTATGGATCATTCTCCATCATTATTTCTCAGTGTGGGGTCCACATTTATTATTTTGGTTCATCTAGGGAGAACATCCCCATGAGGGACACCCCTCACCTTGGCATTTGATTTATTCTCATGTTCTATCTTGATTTTATGTATTAAAGTTGGTTCCTAGGGTGAATTGAGCCCCTAAGGTGAACCCCATCATGTACCACATCATTATATTATTTCATTATGATGTATTTCGCCTTTCCTAAGGCGTCCTTAGGCAAAAGTGCGCCCCCTCTATTATGAATGATCCATGTATCAATGTAAAAATAAATCTCCACCATTGATGATATTTTAATCTCAACCATCGGATGAAAGTTGGTTAGAATGTGGACATCACTCTCGATCTATTTAAGAGAGATGCCTCCACCATTGTAAAGGGTCTTTTGGCTCTGGATTTTGGGAATAAAGAAAATATTTTGTGAACCAACACTTGTGCTTTTGTGGATGAATGTGAGATGTGGTGACTGAATACTAGCTTTCTCTTGTATTGAAAGATCTTTGTGATAGCTCTCGTATCTCTTGGATCCAATTTTTTTATTGCAACAGGGAGGCCGATTTGAAGAGGGGCACACTTGTAGAGGGGGCTGACCTTGCTCTTCTCTCTCAGATCTTGGTTCAAACACGGAGTATCTTTGTCTTATGACCATTTACTTTCTTAACATTTGTCTCTCGATTGTTATCATCCATTCTTTTTTTGCATTATTGATTGAATCTTCCTCTGTTGTGCAAGAAAGGAGGGACGCACTTGGCCCTTGGGCGTTTTACTTGGACGTGGGCACACGAAATCTTCACTTAATCTTGTTGGGGTTAGTCTTCACCATACAGCAAGCTTCTATAAACACCAAGTGATTACAAGTGTTTATCTTCCATTTTATTTATCTATCCATTAGTCGTAGCTTAGATCTACTTTCAAACCCTAGCTTCAAAATTTATGAAAATTCTTTGGGTCACACAACTTGGTTTCACGACAAATCCTTTTTGGGAATTTACATTTATCTTTAGCCCAAAGAGGGTTTTCAAGGGCGTCACCCTTTGAGGACTCAATCTGCCCGATCTCTAAGGCACTGATCTCTAACCCATTCGCCGTCCTTGGTTTTGCTCATCTTTCGGTTGATCTGTGATCTGGGTGTTGCTTGTATGCTTTGATATTGTCATATCTATCATTAAGCCATCTTAATCAGGTGTTTGAAAGCCCTAATTCCTCTCCAATCTACTACTTTGGACATTTCACCAAGTTTTACCTTCAATCCCCCCAGGGTAGTAGAATTGATCATTTAGTCTAACACTTAGAATTGATCGAGACCCTCTTAGGTCACCTCTTTGGTTGCTTGGCTCCTCTACCATCATGAATATGATCATTCAATAGGGGAAACTAAAAGTTGTGTGATAACATCTTTGGCGCCATTGTCGGGGAGTTAGAGGCTTACCTCTGGTGTCTGCGAGTGTCCGTGCGTGATTTCATATCATATCGCATCCAGTATTAAAAAATTAGTGGTTATATTTCTCATTGCTTAATTACCTTAACCATCAAAATAATTCACTCATCTCGCCTCTCCTTACAACATAATCCTTTGGTGGATCAATTTTGTGGTTCATCTGGCGACTCCACAACACAACTCCACTGAGAAGCGGACCCATTCTATAAATCACAATGAATTCAAATGTTTTTCTCCAAAACATGAAAGAAATATATCAAACTCTAGTCGAGTGTAAAAGTCAAGTAACCAGAGTTATTAGGAAAGTCAAACCAACCCCTTTTGACTTTTCATAAATATATGGGGCACCTCATCCTATGCCAAATGGATACATCAAGAGGTTGCCTCGTTTTGATGGAAGAAATGGTATATCTATTGAAAGTCATTTGGATGCCTTCTCGGATTATATGGAATATCTAGGTGCGGACAATGAGGATGTCTATATGCAAGCCCCTGGTGCGTCCCTAAACGGGGATGCCTGATTATGGTTTGATCATTTAGCACCGAGATCCATCACTAGGTATGACATGTTCATGAAGTTGTTACTAAATAAATGGGGTGAGAACACTAATGATCCTTTGGAGTGTCAATCTGGAAATGATTGTGATGTTGATGATCAATATATTGATGATTTGCTCTCTCAGATGGACCGTTCCTCTCCTGAGATGTTCCAAATTATGAGTGTGCCTACAATTGATAGGAATATCACAGAGTACTTTGAGAATAATGCTTCAAAACCTCATGTTAAAATTAAAAGAGATATCAATCAAATCATACGTGATACTCTGTTATTATTGCCCAAGGCAGTTGCAGACCGAATTTTAGATATAATTCAGCTTTCCATTTGTGAGTCCAGAAAATCATTTGTAGAAGAGCAACCCCATAACCATTGTTCCAATCAGTGTTTGAACGATCCAATTCTTGATTCATCTCACAATCACATCTCTGCAGATGAGGAAAAAGTTGAAAATAGTCAGAATTCATCTGAGAGGCAATCATGTCATCATTATATAGATAATGAGCAAGATTGTGAGGATGATAGGGGAACTAAAAATGAAAGAGGGGGATCATGAGGCTATGAGACCACTGTTGTCATGTGTAGTTGAGACAGACAAGAGACCGTCAACAATCTGAAAGAAATGCTCAACATAAAAGGCCAATTTAGGGCTGAGAGGTTGTAGGAGGGAACCCAAGTAATCTAAATGAACTATCGATGAATGCCCTCTCTGATTGATTTGTTAATCTCCTCCTTCAGGGGGAGAAGGTGGAGTAAAGCATCCAAGGAGCATGTATAAGGAGGGAATTGGTCACGGACACCGATAGATTGAAGAAACAAGGTCGCCTCAAAGTACCAACATCGCTACAACCAGCATAGCCCAAATAGGTGAGCTTTTCAAAGAAACAAAGAGCCAAGTATGGATAACTCTCTAACCCATGGTGGAGTTCCCAAGGGCCCATCATCAATGAAGATGAGAAATAAGCATGAATGCACTCTCATGCTGAAGCGGTCAAGTCTCAAACTCAACATGGTCAATATTTTGGGTTATAGTCAATTTTCAAAGAATCATATGTTACAACTTGAAAGTTGAACCTCCACCTCCACCCAACATCAGTGACAGGGCCAATCTTGGCCCCATCCCGGTAGTCGAGCGACTTCATCCAAGATATAGCAGCAGACTCCCTCATCCATGCAACAATGCACTACCCATTGTAGCTCCTCTTCTAGTTCTTCCTCCAAACTGAGTACTCTTTTGAGCTTCCTTCAGTCGGCCTCGTACGGTAAGGGAGATGCTCCCTATGCTTCCAGTGCCCCATGGCAGTGACAGTTTCACCATTTATGTATCACATCTCTCTAATCCACTCATTTTCTAGATCAACTCTCTTCATATCTCTCTTTGTATATCTCTCTCCCGGATCGGCTTTCTATTTGTGGAGTTAGAGTTAGGTTTGAGTTCTACTTTTAGCTTTTTATAGGCGCTACTTTTGGGCTCCCACTTTGTATTGTTATCATGGTACTACACAGTCCCATTGACTTGCTTTTGTGGTCATTTGTTGGACATTAATAAAATTATCTTATCTCTCCACACATGCTCAATCCACGAGGTCTAAACTAGGGCCCCAAATTTTTGAGTCATATAGTACAGTAGATTTTATGATCACATCAAAAAGATGCATCTTCAATGGGATGCCTTGAAAATTTATCTGGAAGCATTGGTGCTCTATAGTGGAAAGAGGCATACCCCTTACAAATTTGGGATTGTAAGGCCAACTTCAAGTTGAGACTGGGACAAATAACTTGGACCCGAAGTAAGTGTAGGTTATAGTAATATCTCCTTTGAAGAAGCAGTGAAGCATTGATAGAGTATCCTTAGAAGTATCAAAAAACATGACCTTGGTCCTTTTAAATTTAACAATGCACTGACAATGATCATAGAAACGGGATGACTTCCAACTATCTCTGAAAACCTTTGGTGGAGAAAGTAAGGAGCACCTCATCAACGAAAAGAAGCATTGTAATCAACACATGATAAAGAGTGCAACCATCTTCCATATGCATGTCTTCTGTATAGAACTCCTTGAGCTCATCAACATAGAACCCAAACAAAGTCGGGGAGAGGACACACCCCTGTTTGACCTCAACATTTCTCTTGATAAAGTAAGAAAAAACCTATGTTGTCTGAAATCAGCCCACAACAAAGTCACGACAGCAGTAATGAGGAGCTCAGAGATGCCAACGTTGTGCAACTGCTAAAACAACAGGGGTCTAGAAAGTTAGAAACTAAGTAAATGGCCTTTCTAAAGTCAATAAAACAACAAAGACTGTAGAAAACCATTGTCTAGCCCACTCCATCATAACTCAGAGGGTAAGAATACAGAACTAATAAAAACAGCACAAAAGAAGAACTAATCCATGTCCTACCCTCAATTGAAGATAACAAAGCATCCACACTGGATAGCTTTCATTCAAGCAAGGATGCATGAAGCCAGTAAAAGATGATTTAATGGCAACAATAGAAAATCCACAATATTAAGAACTGTGCTCAAACATATAAAGGTAACCTTTCCAAAGCTGATACTGGAAGTTGCAGAAGCATCTGCACTTTATACATTTAGACCTGTATTTCTCAACAGCTCAATATACAAATTGATCTTCAAAATAATGGCATGCAGGCTGAAATCTATTCTTCCAAAAATAGTATTCTGGAAGAAGGAAGATTTGTCAAAGGAAAGCAGACCTTGGACAAGGTTACTATAGCCAAAGAGATCATTTATACTCCAGAAATTGAAATCATATTATTATGTCCACATATGACTAAAGAAGGTCAATGAGACTTGAGTGTCGAGATTAAAGCAAGCAATAATAGCATGCATCTCCCAAAAAAAAAAAACAATGCAGAAAAACTTAAAAGTTAAATTAGTACTAAAATAAAAATAGCAAGTGGGTAAACCCTGAGCTATAAAAGCTACAGATGCACATATCTGGTGAGTTAATACAGCAGTCAGCAAGGATAAAGGATGTCTAGTCACTCTCAGCATCTGAGCAAACAACTCTAATGCCAATACCAAGAGCTTGCCAAATAATGTCCTCTGAAGAATGGCATGGGCTAAGAAGGCTCAGCTGTGCAATCCTGGCAGGATACAGAGAGCCCCTAGCTGAAGCTCTTGTAGCCATCAAAGACTCTGAAGCTCCCCTAACACTCAAGGTTGACAGCTTTAATCAAGCTAGACAGGGTCAACACCTATGATAAAGTCAATTAGTCCTTTCTGCTGAAGGTCATGGAAAAGTTTGGGTTTGGGAAAACTACATTAGGTAGGTAGAAGCTTGTATTTCTTCAGCTTCCTTCACAGTTCTAATGAATAGTTCCCTGGCCAAGCTTGCTGAACAGAACCGATGTTTACAACAAGGTTGTCACAGTTTCCTTTATTTATTTCTAACAGTGGCAGTCTGGCAGAGGCCTAGGGAAGACAATATCAGAAGGAAAAGGCCAAGGTAAGATCAAAGGAGCAACTCTTACCTTCACAGAACCACTCTTCACACTAAATGATACATTTCAGTAGGCAGGGCAACCATCCAAGAGCCACGGGCATTAAAAACATAATCTGGATAGATAATTTACAGGTTCAGGAGAGGAAATTAATAAAGTTGATTCTCATGTCTTTCATGTGAACTGTGCTCTTAGACTACACTTCAAATACTGTAATATTCAGAAACTTCAATAACTAAAATTAACCAGCAGATACTTGGGGTTTCCTTTGGTAGAAGGGAACCATAAAATTTCCTTGAAACATATTTTAGCAAAGTTCCAGGTGAACAATATAACAATGAAACCATAAATGGCTATGCCTACCTAGAACACTTCAGCTACCGAAATCAGTATTACTAGCTCTCCCACAAATCAGTATTACTAACTCTCCCACCATAACAATGTTAGGTTCAAACTTCTGGCATTCCAAAAATCAGTCCTAGACAAGCCAGAGAAAATTTTATGAACCTTCCTCTGGCAAGAAACTGGGTTAAAGAAAAAATGGTGCAAATCAGAGTATGGAATCACGAATAGATAAATCTCAAAGATTAAATTTGATGCAAAACTTTGCCCAATGGACAACCATTGAGAATAGTGTAATGAGGGAGATTGGGATAATCCAAGAAGAAACTTTTACAGCAAGGAATATATCTAAGTGTCTCCTATCTTTCACATATGTGCCATGTTTGCCAATGTTTTAAAACTCAGAACCCAGAGTCAAACCAGTCAAAGGTCAACTCAGACCAGAACCGGAACCAGTAATGAACCAGAGCAGTTTGATTTCAATGAACCGGACTACTCAAAAATACAATAAAATTTACAATTTTAATGAAAAAGAATATATTTAACATTCCATGATATGATTTCAAACCATTAGAGACATAAATGCAAAGTCTAAACATATATATACCATAAGCCATGTATGGGTCACAAAAGGGCATCAAGTGCACTATATAGTACAAAGTTATAAGGTATAGCCAGACCTCAAAGTGAACTCTGGGATGAATTGGAGGGCTGAAGTGGCATGCATTTCTTAATTCCGGGCATGATATATCATTCTGGGCACACCTATGGGCTAAATCAGCACTCTGAGCATTGATGTAAATTTAAACTACCCTTATTCTTCATTCTTGGCATACTTAGGGTGATAAATAAGAGTAAGCAGCAATGAAACTTCATGCTGGGTAGCATTACAGACAGCCTGAGTATTATCAATGATATCTGGGCTAGAGCAGTGCAGCCTATGGTACTGAAGACAATAAGAGAGAAATCGATCCCTCTTCAAGCAAGCATTTGATGCAGAATATTGGACAGTTTGGGGGAATTAATGGAGAAATTGTGGGGCCTGTTGCACCAATTTGCAAACACATGGCTTACTTCAACCCTAATACATCATGGTTTCCATTTGAAATCAGGTTTCACCATTGCTTTTGATCTGCTGTTTGCCCATAATCCTGACTGTAAAATGCTGCTAGTATGTCATGGAGTCTGGACAGCAGAAGCGCTGGCCAATTTTTGTCGAGCTTCGCCAGTTCAGACCAGTTCAGTACCAAACCGGCCAGTTCAAGCATCTGGCTGGTCAGTTCAGTACCGAACCAGTCCCCAATCCGGTTTTTGTCATGGTTCAATGTTCCAGGTGGTCATACTGGTCAACTCTGCCGGTTCCGGTTCCGAGTTGACCGGTTTTTAAAACACTTATGTTTTCTATTATTAACCAGATTAACTTCACCACCTGAATTACCCTTCTACACGAGTTTCAATCCAAGAGCCAAACCTTGCCTTGCACATTTCACCTGCAAGATATACTAGGGTTACAAATCTCTTAGAAATTCAAATATTTGATGAAACAGATGTGAGATAGATAACTGGAACAAATTATAGAACGGGACTTACATCTTGGCAACTTACCAATCTTGCAGGAAATGTTAGGGTTATTTTTTGGGTTTTTTGGGGGGGATGGTCGAGAATTGGTCATTCTGTTGCCTAGTAAAAATCTTGTTGGCTAGTCCTTGCTGGATTTTACTTATGTGTCTTGGAACCTAAAACATCTCAAACTTATCAGCGGTGCTGCAGCATGATAAGCCAGGCAAGTTATGGAGAGCCCACCAGCAGGTGTTTGAGGATTGGAATTCACTGTGGCTATAACAAACAGAGGTTTTGAATCAACAGGCACAATCGTCAGGCAGTTCAAAGAGGGTTTTATTTGTGTCTTGGAGTCTAAAACATCTCAAACTTATCAGTGGAGCTGCAGGATGAATGCCAGGCAACTTGTGGAGATCCCACCAGCAGGTGTTTGAGGATCGGAATTCACTGTGACTATAGGCAACAGAGGGTTTGCAATCATCAAGCACACTCATCAGGCTGTTCAAGGATGGGCTTTATCTTTTTCATTTTATCCCTAAGAAACACATCATTTATGGTGTTTTTAGATCAAAATACACCCTGGGAGTATCTCCACGGATATTCTAGGGTGTTTCATCCTCATTTTCATCCTTGAAACATTTCTGACAAGAAACAGGGGTGGGGAAGGAGCACAAGTCTCCTGTGACTTCGATTCAAGGAGATACTTAGTATGAAAGAAAACAAAATGGTCAATGAGGTGGATGTTAAAAATGAATGCCCATTTTGTATACTCTTGCGACATTAATATTGCCATGTCAACATTGCAACATCAACATTTGGCACATCTTTATGTTAAAGATATAATTTAGAAAAATAATTGAGTAGATCTAGTACATGCAGACTTAATCAAACAAGTCATGCACACAGCTTTTTGGAAACTTAGAAGCACGTGGCATCCATTAGTCAAGACCAATAATACATGTTTCTATAAAGTTTTCTAAATGAATGAGACAATTCAATTTCAAAAACTTTCATGTTGTGCACTCCTTTTTTAAAAGTTTCATTTATTGTTGTTTTAAAGTTGAACATAACCATTCACTTAAAGTTTAAGCTTCAGCTGATTGTTCTCAGGCTCCTCCCCAGATTACCCAGTCAAGTACTCTCAGCTCTGAGCATTCCCTAAAGGATATAATCAGGCTCTGCATTGGTAAATTCACAGTTCCTGATGATGACAGAAATATCTTCCTTCCACCTCTGCAACAACTCTAACTCTAATGCAGAGTAGTGTTTCATTCTTAGTTAGAATTTTCCCCTTAAACTTCACTACTTTTATTTTTGTTTGTATTTCTTTTCTTTTTCTTTTGGCACTTAATATTGGATTTTTAGTACCTCGGAAAGTTTGTGGCAGAGTGTCATTAATGTCAACATCAAGCAGAGAAGATCTGGATGCACACAGACAAGGCATGTGTGACAGATATGCAGGTCTGTACTGCAGCAAGGCGACCCTCCCCTTTCAACAATTCCATACAACAGTAATCAGGGCATATGAGCATTTATGGAGAGAGAGAGAGAGAGATGGTGCATGCATGTCAAAAGCATGCATGCGGCATCCTCAGTTTAGTTCCAGTTTAGATGTGTTTTATATTTAGCAGTTCAATTCTATTTCTGGTTTTTATTTAGTTAGAATTTGTATGCATTAAGTTTCTATTTAAGTTAGCATGCATCAGTTAGCTATTGCACATGCAACCTAGCTCAGTTTAGTGAAGTGCATGCAGCCTAGTAGTTAAGCCACAGATCCCAGGGAGGATGCCTGCTTGCATGCCTCAGATCATCTAATTCAGGCATTGTTCTGCACGTGTCCACATTCACTGTACCTACTCTTCTCTCGACCTATAAAAGAGAAGGCAGAGGTATAGGTTTATTAATTCAGTTTTCAAAGTAGGAAGCAGTGGGTGAAGGGTAGAGTTTGAAGTTTTCAGTGCAACTCCTGTTTTCAAGATTAATAAACAGTGATGTGATTTGAGTTTCAGATCTGTATTCTTGCTGCTACTTTCTTCAGCTTAATGTGTTTCAGTTCCTAGTAAAAATCAGATTGCAGTTTTAATAGAGATTTCAGTGTTCTGTTTTTCAAAGTAGGTGGGATAGACATCAGCCTGGGATTGTTACCATGTGCTGAGAAATTTTAACACTTAAGGGTTGCCTTCACACTCCCAAATGACTATTGCAATTTGTGACTTGTAATTTCTGGTCCTGTTGACCTCTTTTGGTTATTGGTAGATATCTATAAAATCATCTTATCCAATGCATCTTATAAGTAGCTCTATATTTCCCCGGATGGGATGCTAGAGAGACCCAACGTGGGCCAAGCCCTCCAACGACACCCAAACGCAACATGCACTCCTCCAAATGGGGGCAATCATGGCAACATGGTTTAGTATAGCCAACCCTCGGCAGCTTAGGTCTCTTCCTTGTGCAATTATGGCCGCAGTTGGCATAACTGATTCAAAGGATGTGGAAATCAAGTTTGAGTGTGGTAGTTTTGTCTTGTATGCGGAAGTGATCTTGCATTTACATTACCTAGGCACTTGACTTTTATAAAGTTGTAATAAAGTGGCTCTTTTTATAAAGTGATTTTTATGTAATGTTCCTAATCTATTATAAAGTGACTTTATGAAATAAAAGTGCACGTATTTCATAAAGTGAAATTACTTTATTAAAAAATGTAAGTGATTTATTTTGGAAGGAATGAATTACATCCCTTGATTGTTTCAAGACAAGATTAGATCTTGACCGTTGGATTTAGGGATTGGGAAGGTGAAAAGTAATTTTCAAATTATAAGAGCAAGCCTGGGGTAGTGTGCAATACACAGTTTTCCAAGAGTGTGAGCATTTTGGCATTTTTGAGTTTTAGAGAAGAGCAAGTTCTCTAGTAGGTGGCTCGATTCCCTAGGTGAGGGATTCATCCCAAATAGGAGGTGGCTCGAACCCCAAGGCAGCTATGCTGCATTTATTTGCTGGGCCGTACATCTCAGCTGGCATGCATTTCAAGAAATCTGCTGGGCACAAATTTCAAGGAGCTGCACAGAAATCGAGGTGAGGCCGTACAGTACTGCTGGGCCATACTGATCTGCTGGGAACAAATTTCAAGGCCGTACAGTCTGCTGGGCAGTACAGCTGTTCTAGGCACAGAAATCGAGCTGGGCACGAATTTCGAGGTGCTGGTACAGTCATTAAATGCTGATTTTATTGCTGCTGTATCTCTGATTTTTGCCTGAAAATGCTTAATGAAAAATTGCGCTTGGACTGGTTTTCCCCTTGTGGGTTTTTCCAGGGTCTATTTTGACCAAAAACTTACTGTGCATACAATTTTCAGACTGTTGTTATAATTGTTTATCCGCTGCTTAACTATCTCAGCATGAATGTTTCAGCTTGTTGTTCATTTTTAAGTGCCCGTAAATTGTCATTTAACTAGTGACTACCTAAGTCTGAAATATGAGTTTTGCTGGGTGATTGAATGGCTTTTAAAAGCCTGATTTTCATCAATCTCAACCCCAATGTTCCAAATATCGTTTTGGGGAATATATCACCGAGGGTCTGGAAAGAAACTTATCGGAATATTGGGGAAAATATCGGAATTATCGGAAAATATCGGCAAGAATAAACTTAGACCTGAAGAATTATGAAAATATCGAACAAATCTACAACATGAAAAGCTCAGGAGAAATTGGAAATATTGAGAAAATCAGAGATATTTGCAACACTGCTCAAACCCTCCCATTCAATTTCAGAATGGCATGGCGCCTTCACATAACAAGGGCTCCAAGCTCCGAGCTTGCCTCCTTCCTTGCATGTCTCCTGCTTCAGGTATCGGCATCTTTCCCATCTGCCTCTTCTGGGTTTTGGCTTTTCCAGGATGTTTCTTTCTGCCAGTCTGTGTCTCCCTCCACTTCTGGCTAGCCATCCCTCCTCTGTAGCTTCTCAAAGCTTCCCTCTACTCCCTTCTTCCGCTCTGTTTCACCCAGGGGTTTGTGTTCAGTCTATTTTGGCATAATATAGCAGGCAGAGGCAAACAAAAATGGGAGCAAGGTCGCAATGAGCACATTTCGTGTGCTTGTGTAAGGAAGCTTGGGAGGCCGGGGCAGTGTACAGACATGAAATTCCGGCTCACATACAAGAGGAAATATCTGAGGCAGAGAAAGAAGTGAAGTTGGAGAAGGATTTCCTCACTAGAGAGGATATTGAGCATGCAGTAGGGAACTGTGCACCTGATGCAGGTACCTCCAGTGCAAGATAACAAGCATTTTAAAACAATCACTCTGTATTGGCACATGAAATGGGTAAAGCTCTAGTCACAAGGCCAACAGTGAAATCTTGATGCAGCTGGATGAAATGCAAACCAAGCTCAAGAACCAGGATGCTAAATTGGATGGCATTGCCAAGACTCCTTGTGGAGTTCGCTTTGTGACAGAAGCCCCAGCTGATCCTGCTTGTCCTGAGGTTCCTCCAGTTCCTCTATCAGATGACGATTAATCTCTACCGCCTTTTCCGTGTTTTCATAGCTAGCTACAGATATAGATATCGGATGTTTCTCCATGTTTGTAGCTTTACTGTTAGCAATAGGGACAGTGCAAACTTTTATAGTGGCTACAGCTATATACACTCTGATAAGCCCAAGTTTTGCTGCTGGTCTGGTTTCCAATCTGGCAGACCAGCACTTTAACTTTCCATACCTTTCTTATTTTTAATGTGAATATAGCTAGGTTACCAAACAAAAATGTAGCTCTATGTTCTCAAGTCTTAGCAGTAAGTAGGTTTTGGTTCTGAAAAATGTTTTTGTCTTTTTAAATTATATCAGGTTTTGCTCTACATTTTCACTGTTTGAGATTATTCTTGTTTGAAAACTTATGTAAGCTGGGCCTGTTTCTACATTATTCTACAATATGAATGCCTCTTTTTGTATTTCAGCTTAAAAGGGAGAGTGCTTCATGGAATATTAATGTAGTGGTCAAATTTATGTATATCTAAGGGCCCGAACTTTTAGGCAGCAAAGTACCAAAAAAGAAAATATAACAAACAAATAAAAAATAAAAAACACCTGGGCAAAATGACAACCACTTGTTTTTTAACAAAAAGATTTGCACTACAATTGAAACTGGGTGTCCCACAGAATCAGCGCAACAACATCAGTTGGGTTCAGGGATTTGCGATCATAAGTTTAGCCTCAAAGCTTGCAGCTCTGAAATATTCAAGGACTGTTAAAATTGCAAGGAATATTTTCTCCTCTCCACATTAATGGAGCGGAATTTTTTAAATCAAAACTACCAGTAGAGTAAAAAAATTGGCAACATTTAAATCAGTCAATACTTGATTTTGTTGTTAAACAATCATAGAATTTAACTGAATGCATTGCCCACCAATAAGTTGTCATCGTTGGAATCTTTGAAACATTTTAGAAGCATGAGAATTCTTAAACATTATAAAAGAATTAATTTCAAAAAGTTTCACCAATTTCAACAAAGATTTCTGACCTTGTCTTATACATGAAACGCAAATTACATGTAAGCCACAAATCTATGTTTTAAATGATTCATGTATTGGATGGTTTTCCAACAATTTTGGTCAGCGGTATTCCATTAAAGGCATAAAAAATGTAAATCCAGGGTAACACAATCCAACCCATATAACAAGGGCATCTAAGGGATATAGTGCTAAGAATTGTTTAAACTTTAAAGTGCAAGTTTCTGACTCAAAGCAAGGATCTTACCTGGAGCACTTCCGGCCCATTCAACGATATGTCTCCAACCTGCAACCCAAGAACATTAAGACAAGAAAAAGAATAAAGAACAGATGACCTTACCTTGTAACAACAAAACTACAAATATGGCTTCTCAAAGATCACCAAAATCTATTCATAAGTATCCTACATCATGCTTTTTACCTTAGAAGTATCTGAAACTTCCATAGATTTTCTATCACCTCCATTAGCTAACATATATCCTGTGGTAGCCCCTGCTGCCATTGCTTTCTTCAATTTTCCATTCTCATCGTGCAATCTAGACAATTCTTCCTGGAAGTTTAATCCATACAAAAAGTATGCCACTTAGAACATAGTAGATACAACAAGGATTTCCCTTCATGAAGGACACAACTCGCTCCAGATTACAATATATATGCACCCATCTTTATTAGTAAATATGCACAACCGATCAGATGTTGCTTTTCTCTTTTAATACAAGAAACATAGAATTTCAAAAATGTGTGTAGAGCATTACCATATAACCACAGGCAGAGAATGAAGATAACAGCTACCAATACCGAGTCCTTAAAGTGCTACTTGTGTTATTCTCTCCATTGAACTATTTTCATAAAGATTATTGATTCCATAATGTAGATATCAAAAACAACTATATTTTAAAGATGCACATGCATTATTCCTTTGAAAACTACAGAATTGATTTTCTTAAGAACTCAAACGTGGCAATGTTTTTATTTCACACCCACGATGCAATTGATGGCAAAACACCAGTTAATCTAGCAAGAAACTATCACAGATCAGAATTCATCAATTTGAGTTATTGAAACTATGTAACTATCTTGATTGAGTTGACCATAAGCCCATTACACATTTCCAACCAAAAAATGAACTCACAAGCCACCAAATCTGTGAACAGAATCCCAAAATAGTTGATGCCCTAGTTTTCCTCTGGCAGCAATGACGGGTCCAAAAATGAAAATTATCGGAATTTGATTCTGCTTCGACATAAAGATGCGCCCTCCTAGGGTGAGTTAGCCTAGCCTCCTTTTCTTGATGATCTGTGGAGAGAAGACCTCAAACTTGGAAACCCTAGTTTCCCGCTGCTGCATAATGTCTTCTTTTCAGGTAGGCTCTGATACCATGTTAGTTTTTGTACTTTAATTCAATATTATCTAGGATCTTTAACTGAAAGAATAACAAGCACAACAAAACACAATAGACACAATAGTTTTCCTCGGGGAAACCATAAAGGAGAAAACCCTGCAACTTCCTCAAAGATAGTTTCGTCACTAATACAATATCAAGCCAAAAATGGAAAACCCCAAAATAAGTCTTTTGCAGCTTCTCTCTTCTTCACTAGCGAACTTGTCCTCTCTCCCTTGCTTATGCGAACTTGTGTGAGTTAGTGTGTGTCCAAATGAGAGAGCTTAGCTCTCTATTTATACTTTACTTTCCACTTGACCTTTTCACTAACCAGGTCGGCCTCAACTAAACCTGACTGGGCCAACTTCTCTAGGAAGACTCAATAACCCTAATACATTTGACTCTAGGAGATCTATCACCTCGACTTACAATGGATGTTTTACCTCAATGATTTTACATGATCAAATGTAATAATGACATCTCCGACCGGAGGGAAAACATCTCCGTCGGAGGTACAAAATAAAATACAATAATAATATCAATATAAAATATAATTGAATATCTTCAGAAGTTACATTTACATCAACAATTTCGAGGGCGATTACCTTTGCCCGTAAAAGGGGTAGAGGGAATCAATAGTTTATTTACTTGATTTCATTATTTATGAGATACATTGATTGTATTTTTTGGTGATTCATGAGTCGAGGACTTGGCATTCATGACACGATTCATTTTTTATGTGTGACATATCACTAGACGTCTTATACATCTTATATATCGGTTTTCTTTTCATATTCCTGTGGCAATGTGTTTATTTCATGTTCTTGTAGCTTTAGATGTTTAAAAATTTGAAAAATATGAATATTTTTGTATTTTTTTAAAGTTTATCAATATATTGTTGATGTTTGCCAGCATTTTCCCTAATAAATCCGATAGGTTGTTTCTAAACCCTCGGCAATATATTCGCCGACAAGATATTTGTAACTTCGTTTCAAACACCTAAACACCCAACTGAACTTCAACAATGAAAACCACCCACAAACAAATGAACAAGTTGAAAGGATAAGGCGATTTATGGAAGATATGTTAGGATATGCGACATCCATGCAAACAATGAAGGTAGAAAATCTACAATTAATAATGTTCTTGTTTAATAAAGGTGATCATTCAGCAACAAGAATGATGTCACCATTCAAAACAGTGTAAGGAATAAACCAATTAATCCATATCAATTTCAATCTTGGTAACTCCAGATGAAAAACATAACGGTCAATACAAATGCTAGAAAGAATGCAAGAAGACTTAGAAATCTAAAAGTAATATCAAAAGAACAAAATCATCAGATAAATTATATGAGAACAACATCAAACTACAAGAACTTTTACAATTGAAGATACGGGATATCCTCATAGTAAAACAAAACAACTCTTTATCGATAGGAAGACGTACAAATCTTTCCCCAAGATATTACAGACAATTCACCATCCTAGATATGATGAGATAAAAATTGATTAATCCCGACGACTGACCAAATATAGGTCAATGGGACTAGAAAGTACAATCAGCGATACCAGTTTTTTGAGTGCCCTAGGCTACCCCAAAAGCATAAAGCAAGATAAAACAAGAACATGAGAGAAATATATCAGCAAAATATCACATCAAAGAAGAGGAAAGAGGAGAGAGCACAAGAGATCAACTAAATGTCTGGAAGACAAGATGAGGAGGTAGAGGACGAGGAGGAAGAAGTATATTTCGTAAAATCAAGCACTAAGAAGGATCAAATGCACTATCTAATGATGTTATCTAGAGTGTGTCAAAGGCTAAGAGGACCTGCCTAGGTGATCCTGGAAGGTATTTGGGAGCCACAAGCAAATTTTCTTCTAGCATTTAACCAAAGAGAAGAATCTTGTGACGTGGCTCTGGCCCAAACAAGGTTGCTGATCTGATCTATGCAATGAACAAGTGCGCCTAGTTCTTGTGGGAAACACTCAACCGGATCTAGAGTAAGACATTGTATGTGGACTCACTAACCCAGTGCATGTTGTGCTATTCACCGAAAGATTTGTATGTCACTCAATACCACCAAGTATTGAAATCCATTGAAGAAAGGAGGTAATCAACCTAGGGGTGAGGGGTCTAAAAGAAACCTATTGGGTCTATCTTCTAAGAATCAATACCTCCCACGTCTAAAGAGACAAACACCTCTCCCTGAAACACTAAAAAGGCAATGGTATCACCCCATATTGGAGAGGATGGGACATATGAAAATGAAATGTTCCTCAAATTCCACCTCCTACAAATGGCATCACTGACAAACCCTCTCCTCTTGTGGGATATAGTGCTCAAACTCACCATTACCATTACCACCACACATCAAATTGCATCTAGTTTTTCATCTGACATTCTTAAAGAAGGTCATATCCAAGTCAGACAACATACTACAAAGCTAGTAAAAATCAGGAACCAAAGAACAAGGAAACTACAAAATAGAAATAAAGTACTTAATAGAATGGTCAAACAAAATGATTAAAGAAACTACCTTGGGATCATGAGCTTTTGCCAAAAATCACAACTCATTGAGGACAGTGAGCCTAACAGAGAGGGGAGATATGTTATGATCCTCAATAGAAATTTAATATGGAACAAAAACAATAGAATGCATCTAGAAAACAATAGGGGATGGCTTGATTGAAGAAAGAAGAACAAATATTTTCACAATGAAGAAAAAACAAAATAAAACCTAAAATCATAACAGTACAACCTACTCACATATGGCAACCTTGCCACTCAATAAAATTGCAATAACGAGACAAATGATCTACTCTTCATAACAATTACATTAAATGATTGTATTGGCTGCTTTAAATTTATTACTGGGCCAAATTAGGTATTAATGCATAAAGGTGATGGCAGCCATTATCTTCCATTAACACAATGCTTCTCTCTCCTCATTTAAGGAGCAATTCCTCTTGATAACTACATCAATTTCAAACTTACAACCATGAATTCGATAAAATACATTCTCTATTGTGACTTTGGTATTTTGGGCACATTTACATAGCATAGTATTACTCATACTTCCACATCACCACATCTATATTCCCAGAACTTGGATTTTGGGCAAAAATCACCACCACCATTGAAGAAGTATTTAGCAAAGCATATACAAGAGGCTATGATATTACAAATTTCATCTAACTTCAAGGTGCATGTATAAATTTACCCTACTGCATTAACATGAGCCTTAGTTCTGGCCTTAAAATCAATTGCAATTGCATTGACTCTGTTGCACCTCTCCCAAAGATTATTGACATACCCTCCTCCCCAAGAAACCCCCCTTTCCATCAGACATTGACAACCATTCTGTGACACCCCTTATACATGACATGACTCTTCTAGTTGTTATACTTGAGTTAGATGGTTGCAGAAGATGATGTTTTGGACTTACTGGCCCCTTGTTGGTTCATTAGGCGATGAGTGATTATGCTAGACTTATATAAGTGATGGTCAGACTTATGATTCCTTATGATTACTTAATGATGGTATGAACAATATTGTGATTCAAGTAATTTTATGTTACTTGTGGACAAATGGTACTAATGACATGTGGATCCATTGCAGTTGATATGAAATCTTGTTACGATGATGTTGCATATCTATTGGTCTTAGTGGACTAACCTGTGACAAGTTGAGACATTGATGATCTATGAGGGAATCATATCCAAGGTTAGGGCTCATGCTCCAATGAGGAAGACCACCTTGATCTAGTGTTACAAACTTACAGAGCTTTAGGGATGGGAAAACTTGAAAAGACTTGAAAAATGACCACCAGAGTAAACTGGGAGGAAAAGAAGATAAGAAAAATAGTTGTAATTTACTTTAGGTAACCTGCAAATTCATTCATAAGCCTAGTTTCACCCTAGATGAGTTAGTTGGGGGAAGAGGAAAGTGGTTACACTTGATAACCACTTGAGAATGTGTGGAGACCTCTTTTGACAAGGAGAGGGCATAAGGAGAATTTGTGGTGATCATTGAATTGAGAAGGAGATAGTGACGAGTGAACCTAAAAACCTACTATTATTGTTTATAGGCCCTTTAGATGCCACTGTCAAGGTGTTGAAAGTGGTAGTAAAATCATTGCTAAAGAGAGGGGCCACCACTAGTGGGGTGAGTTTGTAAAGTGGTAGTAAGACCCATGTTGAATTAATTGCAGTGTGCTTCGTATACCCTGTTCCTTATCCTAATTAGGAATTTGGGACTTGAGACCTGCTCGAGGGGTACTTGCCCGAATAAGGCATTTGCATTGGTAGGAAGGAAAGACCACCTTGGATACATTAACCCTTAGCATCAGACTAAATGTGGAAACTTGTTGGAAGCAACTCTTGGAATTTGTAAAGCTAAGGACCTCAAGCACTCTGTGATATTTTATGTCAGTTAATTATGATGTATTATTTGTATATGTGATTGATAAGAATCTGTTGCAAGAAAAAAATGGTTGTATTGCATAGTAATGCCCACACAGGGATACAAACATACTCTATACCAGCATAGATCCATCTTAAACCCGTATCTATCAAGCACCGAGAGGGATCTAATTTCTTGAGGTGTATTTCTTTTTTATATTTAAATTCAAGAAATTTGATCTCTCTTGATTGATAGATCTGGGTTTAAGTTTTAAGTTTTTATTTTATAAATGAACATATATTTTTTAATTACTTTTCATAATATTTTATTTTATGAACCAACATGGATTTTTTTTTTTAAATACTTTTCATAATTTTTTATTTCATGAGCCGATATGAATTTTTGTAATTATTTTGTTACAAACGTTACATCACGTTACAACATCTCCCCCATACTTTTTTTAAATACTTTCCATAATTTTTTATTTTATGAGCCGACGTGAATTTTTTTAATTATTTTGTTACAAACGTTATATCACGTTACAACATCTCCCCCATACTGGGCTGTAGAGCACCTCGTTTCACTCGATGCAACAAGAGTCCTCTCCACACACAAGAACAGTAGTTCACGCAGAACTCATCTCAGTCTACACAGGACCGCCGATCTTCACTGGACTAAACTCATTTCGGTCTACGTAGGACCACCTGTCCTAACTAAGTTAGGATTTATTTGCTAGCATTTTATCAACTTGCTTGAGGAGACCTTCCTACCAAGGAACTCTCCATTGTTTTGTTGGGCCTTGGACTTCTCTATTTGCCCTAAGTAGGGTTTCGCTACCTAACCTTGAGGTTACTAGCTTACCCCTAGTTGTAAGTATTGAATACGATCTTAAGAGGAGGGATGGTAGCCGCGATCTCTCATAGCCCTAGGGTTTGAAACAAGAATCGAATACCCTATCTATCACTCTCTCTCTTTATCAATTTTTACATGTTTATTTTATGCAAAAAATACATAAACATACTTTACTACTGGAAAAAAGCCCTAAAAATCTAAATAAATTCAAAAATCCAAAAATAATCCTGATTTAGTATTTCTAGTCCACCCTAAAATTTCGCCCTAAGGTTTTATCCACAAACCCTAGAGAGCATCCTCTTCTGAGGAAGTGCATTGGGATACATGAAACCCTCGGAAGGTGAATTAGAGGGTGTGTGGTATTTTTGGCTTGTCCTACAATTTCCCTAGTTCAATGTCCTATTTTCCTTGAGGGCGCACTTTTGAGAGTGGTTGCCTTGGTAAGTGCGACATTGCCTTGGGAGACGTGAAATTGCCTTGTAAGGCATGATATTATTTGGAATTTGTGATAAGGTGAATAGCTCCATTTATATATGATTCATGTGTCTTGATTTGGTATTGTTTTGACTCCGATAAGGCACTGGTCATAGCTATTAACTTTTAAGGTTTCGTGGAAGGTATTCGTAGTTTGTTGGTGGTTGAGCGCAGTATCTTTTATTGATTAGGGTCTCCCCTTGGGTTTGGGAGTTACCCGAAGTGTTGAGAGGTTAGACTGTGGTGACATTGGGTTTCATTCTCTCTCGAGCTTACCGTCACTAGCACTAGGTCTAGATAGCCTTGACTTGCAAAGGTGTGCAAGTTTGAGCGGTAACACACTACATCCTATTTATCAGTGCTTTCTCCATATTTATGTGCCAATGTGTTTATCTTATGTTGTTGTTAATGTGTATGTTTAAATTTTTTTTTAAATTGAATATACTTTGTAATTTTTTATGTTTACCGTGGTTTGCCGATTTTTTTGCTGATGTTGCCAAGAAGTTGTATTCCAGACCCTTCCCAAGTTTTTGTCGATGCCATTGTTATCAACTATGGCTGAAATTATAAATGCTTGAAGTCTTTGAGCTGTCCACATTCTTGTGTTTTCCTAGATGTAGTGCTGGGCAGATTTGAAGTTTCTTGCAAGGTTGTTGAAGAAATCAGTTTCGGCACTAATGCTGAAAAGTCTATGAAGTAGATCTGTAGCCTCTTCAAAGTGAGGTGGAAATTTCAGATTGGGCAGATTTTCAAAATTTCTACAGTATGTTCGGCATCTTGACTCCATGCTCTTGAAGGTCCAATACCAATGTCTATAACCTGTGAAGGAGGAAGCAGCTACAATTCATCCAAGACAAGTCCATTTATGATAGAAGGGGGGTAAGCATCATTAAAGTTACTGGATCCACCACCCCAGTGTGTAGGATCTGCGGATCAGATACGGATCTGGATTAGATCCACCTAGGATCCGTCATGGAAACATATCCCTGCAGAAGGAAACGTATCCTAGTCCCATGAAACGGATACTGTGAAAAATCAAACAATTCCTGAAATTTTCAAACAGATCCTGAAACTTCCAGTGCTTCAATGACCCATCGATCCCCCAAAAATTTGTTTTTAATGAAAAACTTAAAAAATCCTAAACACCTAATGGCTAAAAGCGTAAACCCCATTCCTGCTCAAGGTTTGATCTATCCTTATGTCAAGATCTGCTCTTCAACTTCGATATATCAATATCAAGGTCTCCTCTCAACGTTTTTATTTGATTTATCTTTATGGTCAAGGCTTGTTGTCAAGGGCTGATCTATCTGTATGTGCTATGTTGTTGCTCACATTACCGACATTGTTATGCAGTCCTTTCATAGCCTTCAAGAAAACCAATTTATTCCTTACTGATAGGGACATGTGGATGTGTCTCACAAATAAGTGTTATGACCTGCTTCAAGTACATGCTAAATTGGTTTTTAAAATTATCAGTATCAATCATGGTTACAACTCATCAAATTATTAGTTATAACTTATGGTACATGAGCTCTCTTTTTTGGCAATAACTAATAGTTCAACTCTCGTGTTTCCTAAATAGTTTTGATTCTTCACTTTATTTATTCATTTATTATAAAAATGTTTTTTTATAAATTTTTGTACTTGTCGTTTCCCCGCCGTATCCGGATCCTGGGTTTTAAAAAATCTGGTGAATTCGTATCCGTATCTGGATCCAAATCCGAATCCATATCCATATCCTAGTAATAACTTAGTTAAATATATTAAAATTAGGTTTTAGGGTAGTCGCAGGATTTTTGTTTTGTGTTTTCAATTTTATTTTTGGTTTTTGGGGGCAAGGAGGCGTACTGGTATAAAAGCAGTCAGACATGCTGATTCTAACCGGTTTTTGTGTTGAGCTGGCCAGTTTTGAGTGTTGACCAATTTAGAGCAGTTCAGACCAGTTTAGGGCCAGTTCAAACCAAAACCAGTCAATTCCTGTTTTGGAGGCCAGTTCTGACTAGAAACTTCCACAAAACCAGTCTGGCCGCAGATTTTATTGGTTCTGGTTCAGTTTCAATCAATGTTTTAAAACTCGGACTCAGACTCGGAATTGGTAGAGGGTCAATCGGACTCGCACTCGGAATCGGTAATGAATCGGCAATGACTTGGCCTATTTGAATTTAATGACTCGGTTTACTCAAAAATACATAAAATATTTAAATTTAAAAATATATATATATATTTTAAAGATTCTAATCCATGATTCCAAAGCATTAGAGACAAAATATCCAAAGTCTACTCATGTATAAACCATATAAGGGTGAATATATCAAAATGGCACGAAGTGTACTGTGCAATACATATCTGGATTCTGGAACAAAATACATAATCAATGAGGCCTAAATGGCCTGCAGTCATAAAAACAACATGCTATGATACCACTACATCATACATCATACATGTCATTGATCAACATGATCAATCATCAAACTCATCACCACTGCTAGAACTAGAAGTCGAACTAAAATCGGGACCAGCAATGGCATAGGCAATAGCATCTTCATCTAGCTCAAGCTCGAAGTACTCAAGGTCATCTACAACTGCAGTAGTAGTGATAGTAAATGAACACCTAGAAGCACGAGGTTAGGGTTCATCTTATAGCTTTAGGGTTAGATTCTAAGTTGCACAAAATGACGAAACAGGAACAAGTTTCCGAAACGGGGACGCGTTTGAAACGTGACACCCCAATATTCTGAAAATGAGGATATATATCAAAGTCGATCCTTGATCTCAAAGTTGTTCCTCTAAGGACATTAGTCAATGACTCAACACCCTACAATTTTGATGAAACTTCCTAATCCAATCATTAAAATCAGGTAGAAAAAGATTCCCGTGCTTAATAAGTGATTTTGCTTGAGTGAAGAGTGCATGTTTTATTAAGGTCATGACACAGGATTTCAACAATCAACACCACCGACATCAAGGTATATAGAGGGGTTGATGTGCTTGATTAAATGTCAATCGCATACCCTCGCACATGATAGAAATTGGTGGAAACTTTGCAATTCGGAAATCCTGAAAACTGTTTAGTCTGTTGAATTCTGAATGGGATCTAAAATTCTACTTTTTGCATATGAAGTCCAATGAGGTTGGAACCACTCTCAAACATCCTGAAACAATTAATGGTAATGTTAAAAATTTAAGTAAATTCTTAAATGATAGAAAATGAAAGGTAATTCTTAAATGATAGAAAATGAAAGGTAAGGAGAATGTCACTTTAGGAATTTAACATTACCATTTAGTATTGCCAAATCACCTGAGTCACTGAACAAAGCAGATTTATTTTCCAGGCAACTAGGCCGGTTCAGGTCGGGAGTCAGCGAAGTTGACCGGTTTGGTACCAAACCAGCCGAATCAGACACCAACTTGACCGGTTCGGTACCGAACCGGTAACCCTATCCAGTTTGAAGGCTGAGTCAGCTAGATGGAGGGTCAACTAAGTCAACTCGACCGAGTCCAAGTTGACCGATTTTTAAAACAATGCTTCCAATAACATTGAATATCCTCAGGCTTGTTACTTTGCATAGAAGACGACTTCATATCCAGCTAATTGACACGGGATGATGTTGGACATAATCCTTCTATCTCTTTTTTTCCTATCTACTTTTGACAGTCAAACTACGTGGTTAGACAGTAGACCCCCTGAATTTTATAGACAATAGTCTGGTTTGAAGCATCCCAACAACCTGAAAGTAAATTGCATTACTAGAGAAAATATGACTAATTTTGGTGGCCATACATGGTATTTGAAGGCCCATCCAATATTGGGTATGGAGGTCTCAATAATCAAAGTTGGCATATTGCCTACATTCTTTGTTTTGAAACAAATACACTACCTTGCTCTGATAATTCCAGACAAAGCTTTTTACAATGATCCAAACTCCCACTGCTTCCAATTGACATTGCAAAGTAAATAGAAAAGGTGTAAATCTAGAGGAATCAATCTCATGACCACTAATAGCTAGAAGAAACAATGAACAAATGTTCATATCAGTGGGGCCTGCCCTCTCTTCAAGACATGCAGAGGAAGAACAGTGGGGTTTTACTCTTCACCCTCCCTCTTGAGGGTTTTTGTTGGAGCATGTAGTGGAGGGTGATTTGGAGAGTGCCTCCAGTCACTAGGACCACTACAAGCAAAATCGTAAGCAGCTAGACCATGATGATCAAATATTTATAAGCGGTCAGTGCACACCTCCATAGCCATGATGAGAACAGGGGTGCCTAAGAAGCATGGAATTACATAACACACTCGAGTCCTGGGCTTTACCAGCTCAAAATAATAATAAAAACTACGCTGCAAACTAAAAAATTGACTCGCTAAATTCCCTGTGTGCTTTATTACTTACTAATCTGACACTAATTTTGCAAGAATAGCAGCCAGCCTGGCAGACATTTGTTTTCTGTAAGAAACAAGGAACCATTGAAAAGAGATGCACTCAGACACAAGAGACAGAAACCATACCTCTCGTTCCTTCAAAAGGGATGCATAGTTGATGGACATTGCCTGAATTTCCACTTCAGCATTTTGAAGCCTTTGAATTTCCCCTTTATACCACTCAAGCTGCATATCGGGAGATTAAAAACATGTTTAGAACAGCTATCAAAATATAGGGGATAACTCACTTGTCTAAAAAAGGGCAGTGCAGATTAATTATTCCAGGAAAGAATATCATGGTAAATATCAAGATAGGCATCACAAATAATTCATTTTTCAGTTACTAATTAAGGCTCTTCCACATTAAGAAATCAGAAGTCACAAAACTAGCTATTCTGCTATCTCAATTATAAATTCTCAAGGGTGGCATAGTTGGTGGATTCTATGGATGAATTTTGTCCCATCTCACTCTGCAATATCACTTACAAGGTAGTAGCAAAGATCATGGCAAAGAGACTAAAATCTGTTCTATCAAATTTTATTTCCAAAGAACAGTTTGGTTTCCTCGAAGGCAGACAAATTCATGAAGCTATTGGGGTAGCACAAGAAGGTCTTCACTCCCAAAAATCCAAGGGTATCAAGGGGGCAATTATCAAAATTGATCTCTCTAAGGCATTTGACAGAGTAAGCTGGCTCTACATCCATCTTCTTATACCTCATCTTGGTTTCGATTATGCTTTCATCAAATGGATAATGAGCTGCATCACCACTGCATCATTTGCAGTACTTATCAATGGTTCACCCACTCATTTCTTCTGTGCGGAAAGAGGTCTTCGACAGGGCTGTCCTTTATCCCCACTCCTCTTTCTCCTGGTGGCTGAAGGTCTCAGCAGAGCTATCAAAGATGTTATTCGGCAAGGCACCTTCCATCGATTACATCTTACTACACATTTCCGACTTTCACACCTACTTTTTGTGGATGACATCCTCATATTTTGTGATGGCTCTATTGGGGATGCGGAACAACTCAACTCAATACTCACTCTTTTCCAAGATGCCACGGGTATGACCATCAATATTCAGAAATCCACCATCACTCTCTTTGGATTGTCGGTGGTAGAAACTCTCAGGTATACCACCCTATTCCCATTTGAATGTCTTCTCTTGGATGACAGTATAAAATACTTGGGCTTTCACCTAAAACCAATTGGATACAAAAAAAATGACTGGAATTGGCTCATTGCCAAACTGGAAAAGAGACTTCTGCTATGGAGCCACAGGTGGCTATCCAGGGCTGGTCGACTGGTCCTTGTAAAGTCAGTTCTGGAAGCCATACCTGTATATTGGATGTCATTGGCTTGGATCCCCAAGGGCATCAAGGACAGGGCTAGAAAACTCTGTTTTCGCTTCCTTTGGTCTGGACATGTAGAAAAAACCATCTCCCCATGGGTCAAATGGGAGCGAATAGCATTGCCAAAGTCTCTCGGGGGTTGGGGTTTAAAACACATCCACACTTTTGCCACCTCTCTTGCAGCGAAGGCAAGCTGGAGGCTGCTTACAACAACAAATCTTTGGACTGAGGCAGTGACTCAAAAATATATAGCTCCATCATCCATCCTCAACTGAATTCGGAATCCAACAAAACCCAGATCAGGGATGTCGGTAATTTGAAAAGCGATGTTGGATTCTCTATCGCTCATCACTCAAGGTCTTGCCTGGAAAGTAGGGACTGGAACACAAATCCGCATTGGCTCTGACCCATGGATCGGATGCCAAAATAGACATATTCTTCCAGCCCCTCTCATACACATCCTCCATCAGAATGGTTTTTTTCACCTATCACAAATTGCGGATCCTCTTACCACCAGTTTATGGCAACAAGGCTGGACCACGGCGGAAGCCCTAAATTTGTCGGTGGATCTACACAACCATTGGAATCATTACATTCTTACATTGTGTCTGTCACATGCCCGTATCTCCGACACTCCTGATAAACTTATGTGGATACCAGCCCCAAATGGTAAGTACGCACCAAAGCTGGGTTACAGATACTTAATGGAACTCAAACAGCAAGCAATGGAGCCGGAATGGTGGTGGCAAACCATTTGGAAAGCACACTGCCCAAACAAGTCAAAAAATTTCATGTGGTGTGCTCTAGCGAATCATATCCCCACCTGGGATCGTATCAAAAATAAACACATTAAAGGGTCGGGATGGTGTATCCTCTGCAAACAGGATGATGAATCCATTACACATCTCTTTCTGGACTGCGGATTTTCTAAGAACATCTGGTCAGAGCTGAGACACACTCATCCCTCGGCAGACCTTTGGAGGGGGCAAACCTTAGAAATTGCATGGAAATCTTGGACAGATTCAACAAACACCTCATCAATCAAAGCTCTACCATTGATTGTAATTTAGGGTATCTGGCTTGCCCGAAACCATTTGATCTTTTACACCAAAAGCACTGTTCCCTCTATTCTGATCGGCCACTCACTCTCTATCCTCTCACACTTCCCACGGGCTGATCCCGCCCCACCCCTTCGTCATCCCATTGCGGAAGTTATCATTCCCAACATCCACTGGGCTTTTTTTGATGGTGCGTCCCAAAATAGTATCTGTGGGGGAGGTGCCATTTTGTATCTCTCCACCACACACTACTTCAAGATTCATATTGCCCTAGGCAGAGGCACTAACAATTACGCTGAGCTCTATGCGCTCAAACTACTGCTTCACTTTGCAATGGAAACACGCTGCACACATCTGCAAGTCTTCGACGACTCAACGAACATTATAAAATGGATAAAAAAAACACAACAATGCCATCATTTGATACTTCACACAATCCTTGAGTACACTCTCAGAATTGTCGCATTGTTTGACAGTTTTACTTGCACACATGTTTACAGGGAACGCAACGTGGATGCAGACCTACTCTCCAAGCAGGGTTTGACTCTTCCCCATGGACAATGACGGATCGCTGAACACCAAAACGATATCTTCCATGAATATCTTCACAGACCCTTCATCGAAGCTCATAATCAACATTTTTGAAGCATTTTTTAACAACATCTTTACTTATCAGATCGGCATCATCTACAACAACTCTGAATTATTATTATGTATATTCATAGCAATGTATCCCAGATGGATATGTTATGGATCCTACCGGATCGCAACTTATATTTCTGCATATTTTTGGACACACAAGCTGAAAAGCTTATTTCTTGAAAAAGCTCTCAGAAGCTTTTATACAATATGTAATTTGATTTTGCTTAAATGAAATTACACTTTTTTCCTTGGAAAAAAAAAAGAAATCTCTTTTATTCATTTAAATCATTCTTTGCTCAAGATATAGAATTTGAATTTCGCATGCTTATTCGTTTATATATATGCTCTTTTGCTCTTTAGCTTTAGATGTTTTGCTAGATTTGACAAATCGTTTCGCAAGTGTGAAGGGTTTCTTCTACAGGTCCTTCCATTGGATTGGTGGATGATCTAGCTTGTTTCTACTACCCTCCAACATCCTATGTGCTTAAAGAAGACATGGTCCTTCTTATATCCACCAGAATAGCTCCATTTCCCAAGTTCCAAGGGCATCTTGTTCCCACTTCTATCCTCTTAAATCCATCTAAATTTCCGATTACTTGTTCTCATGCTATAACTTAGATCTGATATATATTTTAAAGTTTCATTTAAAACCAGACTTTTGTTATAGTTTTGCATGCTTAAATCTAAGTATTTGTTAAAGGTTGATTTTACATCTAGATCTAACAAAAAGCTTTCCTTTATGCAAGCTAGTTTAAAGTAGATCTTGAGGTTTGTGCAAAGGAGTTTTTCAAGTTGGTTTAAATTTCATATCTAGCAATTTAAAAGTGCTTTCATTGGCTGCCCCAAAACACAAGCCAAGATCCACAAGAAAGCTTGCTTTCTTGTGTTCATTTTTTTCATTTTATACTTAGAAAAAATTTCGCAAATTTTTAGTTTTTTTTGGTTGTCCAAAAGCACTTTCAAAGTGTTTTTGGGCACTTTTAGGAACTAATAACTTGCTGGTTTTGCAGGTTTTACGAATAAAGGGAGAGAAACTTTGGCGAAATTTCGAATTTTTGGCCATTCCAGGACCTCTCTTGCTCTTGAAACTTGTTTTTCTAAAGCCTTGTAAGCTTAGTGATCCTATTTTACAAAGGATCACAAGCATTTCTAAATTGCAATAAGTGATAAAAAGAGAAAGCAAGTGGGCTACCCAGAGCCCACACCCCATCCCCCCTAGGGGGATTCGCATTTTTTTCGTTGTTTGATTTTTTTCTAACAAATTTTGTTTTTCTTTAAACACAAACACACACGCACATCAGGTCGTATACTTTAAGTTTAAAAGAGCATAAATATTGTCTTTTAGTCATTTTTATTATTTCTACTATCTTTGCAAAAAGTAACGAACGTGTAGTTGTGTATTCCCAAAGTACCTGTTATCACATATATAGTAGCCGGGCTACCATACATTTTTTGTCAGATTCCAGTACACTATTCAGCCAGTTCCCTTACATTGAGATGCTGAGATGAGCATCTATATTGGATCACTATCAGATCTTGGACAGTATATCTATTCCCCATGCCATGACTGAGTCTCAGGACACTCAGAGAGATGACCGATGTAGCCATTCTACCATTTGTACAGAGCAGTCAGTAGTGCCCAGAGTTACAACAGCAGTTTCAGAGGACAGATGATGGTTCAAATGATGAGCATTCAGGTATATGACTCAGCAGGTATATCATTGTGTTGTGGTTATATTGCTTTTATACTTATCCTTATAGCATGTCTTAGCACTTAGTGTCATGATCTGGCGATCATATAGATATGTGGACCTGGTTGATCTTATTATATATATTATATTGTCCCTACTCAGACTTAGAAGTTCATTATTCATACTCATTGGTTTTACCCTCCTTGGGGAGAATAGAGGTGATCATTCCACCATACCTTGGCTTGCTAGTGTTGGCTCCATTATTCATTGTCTTCATCCATCCATTGTCTACCTTTTAGTTTATCACCCTAACTTACTACTTGACTAGTGACATGGAGAACCTTTTCCCCACTGTAGCCTCTGTATTGGATGAGCTTCCCTATTTATTGTGTCTCGACTCTGAGTTGGTGACAAAACTTACCTATGGTGAGTTGGAGTTCCTTGTGAATTCCCCCTAGTCACTAAAGATGTGTTAGCTAAACCTGAAACTTTTAGTGGTGCCATGAATACAAAATCTGGAAAAATGAAATGCTATATCTTGTATGAAAAGCCTGTTCATGCAATGTGTTTCTAAACACACATGAATGAAAGGCATGCCAAATGAAAGTGACCATGAAAATAAATGTGATATCTTTTGTGAAATAGATACGTAGGTAAACAAGCTGTCTGTGACACGACTAGAAGTGCTCAGGTAAACAAGTGCCTTAAAAACACACCTGCAGCAGAAAGCCTCAAATAAATGTAAATCTATGCAATGTGTTTATAAACACACATAGATCAAGGCTATGGAAACTTCAGGCCCAAAAGCAATGGAACTTAAATGCTATATCTAAATAATTGCTGGCCTCATTTGTATTATGGATTGTGCGCATCTGTTAAAGGTGAATAAACCCTCTTTGAACAACTCATCCATTTGTGAGACACCGCCATTCCCTGTATTGTTGTTCATTCAGTATATACTATGGTGTGTATTCCCTTTCCCTATTCCAAAGTGTCACAATGTTAAGTCAGTCAAGTCATCCCTTAGCCTAGCCAGTTATTTTAGCCTCCACCCTTCACTAGCAAATTGATCGCAGCCATGAAGTGAGTATGGTCCTGAAAGTTTATTCTAAGTAATAATAATAATTAATGACATTATATATTTGGATCTAGATCGCCAGTAATGATTACTTTGTGTTATAATTGTTATTTGAATAAGTTGTAGAGCATGCATTAACCTTTGACATTTTGCAGCAGCTTCTGATGATGGTCTGAGTTATATTTGGTCATGTTGACTTGGTCAAACCTAGTTTGACCAAGGTCAACCATAGGACATGAGATGGTTGGACCTTGTGATGATATGGATAGATGATATATGGTCTATGTACATGTACATGATGATTATATGCATCAGATACAGGTTTATGATGATGATTCATGGTTTACAGCATTATTTGATCATTTACAGATTATTATTATTTCACCTGTTCCAGTATATTGGATATATTATATGATCATGCAGAGACTCATATGGTGTATGAGTACACATCTTGGATGGATTTGGACCTTCTGAGTCCAATGAGACAGTCTGTTTTCAGTTCTGGGCACTTACAGTGATGATTGAGCCTCAATAGGCTGGATGGATTTGGACCTTCTGAGTCCAATGAGACAGTCTGTTTTCAGTTCTGGGCACTTACAGTGATGATTGAGCCTCAGTAGGCTAACCCAGTGCAGTTTTGGTCTGTCGGAGACCCTGTCAGAGCAGAGAGGATTTTTATTTGGTTGACCTAGGGCACTGTGCTTGGAGGGGGTGGTCCAGCCACTTGTTTTTACCATATTACCCCCCTCCCGGACACACTGGTGCCCTCACCTTTACAGCGCAGGCACTCCAGGAGGCAGTTTGGAGCAGTTTCACGCTTCCCAAGGCATTCCAGGATTGGTAGAAATGGCTATTGAGGAATTCGATTTGGGCTACTGAGGCAATGTCTTGGCATGGGATGATCAGTGATGATGGGTTGATGTCTTCCACACTTCCTCCAGCAGTTTCAGCTTCATCAGGGCCCGCATCCATCACTTATGGCACTTTCTGATGATTTCTGAGGCCTCTTAAGGCCCACGATTTGTCCATAGAGGCACGATTTGGTATATTGATGACTATTTTATTATTATTGTGCTATGGGGATTGACCAAGGGTGGCTAAAATTACCCCTTGGACCCACCATAAGCTTCTTATTATATTTTGTCATCATGATATGGTGGGATTCCCCTCTCCTAGGGCGATTTTGTCCACTTATGTTATATTTTATTAGTGATCCATGTATTTTATTGTTGAGCTCATCTCAACCATTGATTAGATATTTGTATCTTTTAATCTTAGCCACTCATTCAAAAAGTGGTTAGGATTTTGGTGCCTCTCCTATCTATTTAAAGGAGGGAGCCTCTCATTGTAAAGGGGACTTGTGGCTCTGGATTATTGGAATAGAAAATTATTATTGCATCTATCTCCAGTGTTGTGGTGAATGTTTTTGGTGTTCGTTCGTTGGTTCTTCCTCTGCACTGAGTTATTGGAGATCTTGTTTTGCCATATCTTTTGTACCACATTTTTGCATCTACAGGTGGAGGCCGATTTGCTTTGAGGAGGAAGTATTGGTAGGGGAAGACTCTCCCTACTTCTTCTTTGGATCTCTTCGTTGGTAACAGGGAGTATTACTGTCCCAGGACCTTCTATTTCATGTTACTATTGCATTTCGCTTGTATTTCCTCCATATTTGGTCTTACTGATTGAATCGCTATTCCTTGGTTTGACAAGTAGAGGAGGTCGCACTTGTGGGCTAGGGCATCAATTTGGCAAGCAAAATCAACCATCTCCCATTTGATCTCTGCGGGAATCTTCCTCAACATCAAGGCATCTCTCTTCATCACTCAGGTATGATCTCAAGGTAATTTCTATCTCCATGATCTATCCACTTGTCTTAAATATTTCAAACCCTAATTAATCAAAACCCCCATTGTTACATTTTCTTAGATCTACTGAGTTCTAGTGGGTTGTTGGGTATAATATTGAAAACCCACCTCTATAGTATCCACGGCATCCCGGATCTATAGGTTGGTGAGGATTGGCCTTCATTCAATCCCCTTCCCAAGCCAACTTGGCTTCCCCAAGTGAGGGCGCACTTCTTGGAGAGTTGAGTTGACCTAAATCTAGTTGATGGGTAGTTGAGATTTTAATTGATTCATGATCTACACATCCTAAAACCTACCTCTAGACTCTTACTTTGGCAATTTCTACCTTGTGGGCCCTATTCCACATTTTAAGGGATTTAATCCCCATTTTGGACCACTTGGTATCTTCAAACTCAGATCTAGTAAGATCTAGCCATTGGATTGCCTTGAAATTGTAGATCCACACTCTCACTTGATCAACCTACTTGGATCTAAAATTTGGATGTCATTGGACTTGTCTTGATCCCATTTATCCCACATTTTACCCTCCTTGGGCAAAGTCGAACTTCCTTGGAGATTGGAGTTGGTCCACTTCTAGGACATGGGTACATGAGATTTTAGTAGATTTGGAACGAGCATAATTCAAAACCTAGGTCTAGTTGGTCACTTCATCAAATCTTGCCTTGGGGGGATAGCATTCCTTGTTTTAAGGGATTGTGGTCCACTTAGGTCAAACCTTGAATCTCTAGATCTAGACCTATTCATCCATCAAACCTTTAATTGCCCACTTGTCTCGTGCAATAGGAGTCATCAACCACAAGTTAATTTCATTTGACTCCATTATCCCAATTCCCAAGGCACTGATCTCTCTCCAAGTCAATTCGACTTTCCTAGATTGTTGGATTAACTTGTGGTTTGATCCTTGTTTGGTGGACTAAACCCTTTGATGTCATCATACTTCATGATCAAGCTTGTCACTTGTACTAGTTAGCCCCAATTCAACCCCCAAAACTACCCTGCATTGGACACGGTTCCCAAGGCAGTGGATTTTCTCACATTGACTAGTACTATAATCCTGGATCTTATTTTCAAATACTATAAGTCACTCACACATCAACAATGAACCAAAGCTAAACTCATTGAACCTCTCACTTATCTCGTGACTTCATCCTTAGGTCTAGGATATACCATACACCTTTCACTTAGTCTTAACTTGATTTGGTGTCTTGGTTTGATCTCTCCTGTCGGGAGTAGATCGGGTCTCCCCCTTTGTTGTCTGGGCTAGATAACATAAAGCGAAGGTTGCCTCGACTGGCGTGACAACCATCTATTGGAGGTCGAGGTGATCATGGTTGCACCTTTTGAGTTGCCCTTCCCTATTGCCATCCATTAATGGATACATCCATAGGGGTAACTACAGTTTAGGTGATAACAGTACCGAAAGAGCTTGCTTGAGTAAGGGAAAAGAAATTCTTAGCTTTAGGACTAACTAGATCACATTTACATTTTCACTTTATTATGCAAGTTAAAGTAACGAACTCGGTGTTGCTCTCCCGAAGTATGCTCTCGTCGTCACATAAAGGGCTTTACCTGAGTACATGATTGGATGATCAAAAAAGAGATTCCTTGCCATTAGTAATTAGTCTCACATCTTGCAATTTACATTACTTGAAAGACAAAGATCCAACGTCTCGATTTTACCTATGTGTGGGAAAAGCTTACAAAGAAAGCAAGAACAACTAGAACGTGACCGCGGGGCCCCGTTAGGCTACACCCTAGTTTGGTGTAGTGTTGGACATCCCCCTGTGACTCCATCTAGCCCACATTTTCTCATGTAGGGCCATACTTGGTGAGTCTAGATATATTTCCAGTACTATTTTGGTATATCAAGAATCCCCATCCCCTCTAATCAACTCATCATATTAATAAATAAAACTAACCAAGAACACTCACAAAACATCTACACTACAAAAGCATTTATTTCCGACTACATTTTGGCACTGGTCTTATCTTCAATATTCGATCTATTGTTCAAATCTTATGTGATAATTGGTTATAATTATCTGATGTTGTTAACTTAATTTCATATTTGCAAGTGATTTTTGCTTTCAGTTAATCTTGTTCAAAACTCCTAAAAACTTACCCATTCACAAAACTAATCAGCTTAATAGCCTTAGTAACTCATAGGGACTACCCCCCTTGGCTTCGTTAGGAGTTCTGCCTAAACAAAGGAGTTGAGTGTTGAGTGACAGTATCTCAACTCAAGACTTGCCCCCAGGGAACGCACCCAAGCAACTTGAAGATTTATGTTGCGGTAACCCCCAGGTGCATGTTCCAGCGGCAACATTCCCAAGCTCCAAGGGCTAAGTGCCCTCCTCCAGTGCCCAACGCTCCTGCTCCTAGGTAGGCACCACTATTCCCCAATTGTGTGCACCCAATGGGTTAGTCCAAATGCCAATCAAGGTAGCAACCTCCTAGGTAAGGGCGCCATCAAGCATCCACCCAAACTAAGCCATTTTCCATGAAGCATCACCAAGGGCCTAGGAAACAGTGTTGTCCTAGCAAGGTGAAAACACATTTGGAGTAACCCCAAAAGCTAACAAGCTTAACACAATCCACATGGCTTTTATGAGGGATATGCACCCCACTAAAAAACACATGCAACAAGCTTGTGCAAAGAACCATAGCCACAACTCTCTTTCCTTCTTCCTTAGAAGTGAAAAAAGTATTGGTTGCAAGCCATACAAAGTAGTACAACTATGCCTATTAAACGTTCCACAAGAAGACTTCCATGCAAAAGGAAAGAGGGAAGTTCCTTCTCCATTATATCCACCTTCACATATATCCATCCTATTCACCTCCTCCAAATGTGCAAAGCCAATTTAGACTGGAATCGATATGGGCAAGAAAAAATCCTTTACATTTTGAGCCTTCTATGAGAAGCTTTGCCTTCTTGTGTTCATTGTTCTCCCCTTGAGGATTTAACAAGGGAAATGGCAATCTAAATCACCTAATAGCATATGGACAAGTATATGCTCCCTTGGAGCCAAAGGTCAAACCCTTTGGTGCAACTTGAAATGCTTGGATGTGCCTTTTGGACTGCATTGAGTTAAGTTTGGGCTAATAAACAACCAAACTTTGTGTCTAAGAGGACTATTTGCTAAGGAGATTTTCCTTGTCACCATGATCTAGCCATCCTAGTTAGTTTTCAAGGTCAACAAGGCTTAATTTCCTAATAGACTTGCAATTCAATCAATACTAGATGGCTTTTGACCATTAGGGGATGGTCCATAATATGATAATTAGGACTTGCAATGAAAATAGGCATTGGGGATATTAATATAACAAATTGGTTGGCAAATGAACCTCTCCACCTCAATATCAATGTATTCATTCAAATATTTTAAAAAGTTCACCTTGCCATATATTCTAGTTTTTGACGTCAAATAAAACAACCTATCACACTCGTGACAAACAAACTTTCCTAAGAGTTGTGCAAGTCTATCTAGAAAATGCTCAAACTGAGTTGGCAGACTGGGGACTCCACCTAAATAGGGCAATGGAGTTCAATGGATTTTTCAATTGGAAAGTTTTCTACTTGGAAAAAGAGATCAACCAATGTGTTATGGCAAACCCATGGGTTGTGTTGCATTATTTCCATGTAGGCTTTAGCATCCTTAAAGGTGAAATTAATATTAAAATATCATTATTTATTAAATAAAAAATAGTCATGTTATAGATGCAATTTGACACACCCAAAAGAGACATGAAACTCTCTAACCCCAGCTTTGATCATATTTTCAAAAGGGACAAAGCCTACAAATACTTAAAGAAAAGTTAAAAACTTAAAATGGCCCAAAAATAGGGTGAAGCAACAAGCAAATCAACATCGTGATGAAAGGCAATTTGGTGTCGAGGATTGGGTATATCAAAGACTCCAACCCTACAAGCAAGCCACTCTTAGACTAAATAATAATAATAAAATAGCTCCACAATTGTATTGGTACTACAAGATCATCCATAAGATTGGACAAGTAGCTTATGAATTAGACTTGCCTTCTTCATGCATTCATAAAGTTTTCCACATCCTTTGCCTAAATGATGTTATTGAACAGAATATTCCAATACAAATTGAACTTCTAAAGTCAGATGAACAAGGGAAAGTGATGCTTGAGGTAGACGTAGTTATTGATCATTGTTTTATTACTCTTTGAAATAAAACTATTAGCGAGTACTTGATTAAGTGGAAGAAGATCTCTCCATAAGAAGCTACATGTTAAAATGACAAATTCATGAAGAAAAACCCTCAATTACAAAGCTCGAGAGCAAAAAAAATTTTAAAGAGGGAGTTATAGTATAATTCCAGCCCTCATTCATTATTAAAACATTATAGTAGGTAAGCCTAATAATATAGGACATATGATAAACCCTCTTTCTCTCTTATATATAAATCAAGGAGACTCATTTGAATAATCATTTATCTCGTGTTGTGCATATGGATATCTTGTATTAGTAGGTTGCCCCTCGAGGAGTTTTATTATTCACTCCATTCTAACCCTCGTTCATCATTAATATATTATAGTAGGTCGGCCTAATAGTATAGGATGTCTCATAAACCCTCTCTATCTCTCATATACAAATCAAGGAGGCTTATTTGAATAATCATCGCGTCTTGCGTTGTGCATTTGGATATCTTGTAATAGGAGGTTGCCTCCTCGAGGAGGCTTATTATTCACTCCTTCCATTGATTTAGGCATTTCATTAGTAAATTTGGTGTTTCTTATGCTTATTTCGTGCTTTGGTCCATAATATTCCCCAACCAAAGCATGTTGATAATACTTAGAACATGCATTATTATATTCATCAAAAGAAATTTTAACAAGGGATTCAAACTCATAACTGGAAGATCACCTTGTGTTAGAACTTTAATAGAAATTTCCTTGCCTTTTTCAAAGGTATCATTCTCCTCAATGGTTGATACAAAATGAGCATCACCCTAAGTCTAAGCCAAATTTAGGCCCTCGCCTCTTTGCAAGAAGGGCCAAAAACGCAAGGCATGATTGATTACTAAATACAAAGGATATCTAAAGCATGTGCCAAGACAAGATGACTAACAACACATAAAGATAACAAGACTACATGCAACAACACTTGAAACCCCAACATCCCTTGAGAACTCTTGTTGAAATCAACAAACTAAGTAAAATATGTCTTTCCTATTTAACATGGTACTATTTGTGCCACAGGCTACTTATGCTTCCACAAAAAATTGATTTGCATTTTACTATAAAAATCTCAATGTGTCTTCACACAATCTCCTTCTTAAGGCTTAACACTATCATCAAACCAAGCATTAACTCACTGACTAAGCATATCATCCACCTTCTGACTATACTAAATGTACTAAGGAAATTGAATAGATCAACCCATATGAAAGTTAAATAAACAAGGATTAAACACCCTTTGGGAGCCATACCAACAAAGCCTCAACTAGATTCTTAGAGACCACAATCTTACTTGAGTGATGGGAGGCGCATTCCTACTAGAGCAAACTATTGAAAACCATACATGTATCCACAACAAAGATTCATCTTGAGAATCATTGCAAGTATAGGCATGCTAAAACAAGAACATATATTCACACAACGATGTTCTCATCACCTGAGGATTTTAGTACCAAGCGAAAGGTTACACCTATGCAATAGTCCTTTATTTTATAGCTGAACCTATCCGATAGGCACACATTGGGGAACGAGAATAAAACTCCACATAGAGAACTTCTTTCTAGCTATGATACAGCTTCAAGTGATAACAAAAGGATTGGGGGTTATATCAAGAGGCAACATGAATCTGTATAATCGTGACCTGAAAACACTTTACATATTAATGATCAGGCATAAAACCATTTAAATTGAATACTTATCAATTCAACCCATAAGATTTCAGCCCATGTACAACTGAAAGCCATAATCTCCCTATTTGCTTTGTTTCACTCTAACCTATCTTTTATCTATTGATTACATGAACATTTTGTTGACTAAAGATTTAAATGAAAGATGCTCTAGAATCTCCACCTCAGTGTAGAATAACATTCAGAATCATACTCAGTCACACATTGGCATTAATGTAATTTCCTATTTCTTTCTATCAGCAGCATCACAGATTCACTGTCTAAATCATTTATTTTAGGAGGAAACTTCTACTTTGTCAAAATGTTTTAACCATAGTATGAGTTGCAAACCTTTTTGGTTTCATGTACTATGCCTCAGCTGTAAACCAGAGTACAAAAATTCAAAATTCAAACACGGACCTTGCAACTTGACTTTTAAGCCTCTAAACTCCAAACTATAGTCTGTCAATCCATCGTGATAATGGGCTGCTTCCACAAGGCTTCGCAACTTCACATAAAGACTAGAAAAAGAGATAATTTGAAATAGCATACCAAGTCTTGCATAAGATGAGAAACAGCTCCAAACTTGAACACAAAGAAAGGGGCATATGTATGTACTTCTAGAGATCAATTTGACATGGAAAAGAATAGTTAGTTCTAACTGTAAGTAGAAGAAAATACATCTTAGATTGTTGGGCTCGAACCTTCCTATCATATTTGATCCCTGGTTGCACAACTCTCATTTTCTATGGTGTATCAATTACTAGGCATAATGAAAACGCATTTTGAATGCATGCACCAAATTAGAGGGAAACTCAAAAGCTAATAGGTTTTGCATTGTACAAATTTTGTCAGATTAAAGAAAAAAGAAAGCATTCAACCACTAAAGCACAAATGTCTTGGATCATTCTTCCCAAAACAGTTAGGAGAAAAGAAGTGATGCCGACCCTATATATTGTTAAACAAATGATGATATCAGAAAGCATAGACATCAATAACATGTAGATTTGGTGACATTATCTAGTTATTCATAACATTGATAGAGGGCAATTTTTTAACCCCTGCTTTGTCATCAGTACAAAACCCCATGTATGGATCCAAATCAGAGTATTTAAAAGCAAATTTTATGTTTTAATACTTCGTCTGTATAAATCAATTATAATTTGAACAGGAGAAGAATACAAGTTCATTGTTCCACATCTCAAAAGGCATAGTGATGCAGCAAACACACATGCTTTTGATTTTGCAGGCAATGGACATCAAGGATCATACATATGCATCAACTATTGTTCCTGGTCTGGTCCAGTGGCTATGTATCAGGTTTCTCTTACACTGGTCAAATGTTCAATTCCCATTGAAGAACAGCAGAATGCCCGTAAGTGAGCTGACACCTCCGAGAGTAGGGTCTGCCCTCTCTTCAACGTATGCAATGGTGAGCTAATGGGCTTTTACCGTAACTGCTATGAGAAAAATACAGACCGTGATGATTAAAAATCTGTAATCGGGTGATGTAGGGCTTGCAAAACGCAGTGAAAAGGTGTGTGCCTAATAAGCACAGAGTTTCATTTCTGATGTTTCTACAGAAGGTATTAACATAGAGATCAGTTTCCCAATAATAAGAATAGATTTACGTTTGAGCCATGAACTTCACCAGCTCAAAATCAAATAAAGAAGACTGGAATAAATGTACATTCAACTGGTAGCTTGAAGCAATATCACAACATTAGGACCCCTGAATAGAAAAAACATCCCTCGGAGTCGTTAATTATCCCCTGGAATCACAAATGGATGGAGTAGAAAATTATCCACTCCTGCGGGTAGTAGAGGCAGACCCGTCCCATTCTAAACTAGGATATCCAAATGCACACAATCTCCTATACAACTCTCCTGCAACCACAGGCTGCAGCAATGCATAACAATTCTACAATTACATTCAGGTGATCACCAGCTCAGTTTTCTTGGACTGGTAATTTGCTCAATTAAGAGAACCGCATCCCGGCCATCACTTTCAATTCGCATCACCACCCAACTGGGCAACAAGCAGGTCTTTCTTCAAAAGCAAACCCTCTAAAACCATGATCCAAATTTACAGAAAACACAATGCTACCCATATTGGGCATGTAACTGAAACGAGTGTCTCGTAATTGACAAGAGAACGGTGACGGGAACAAAACCCAAGAGGGTATTTCCAAAAAATAAAACGAAAACTTCTATTAAGCAGATCGGAAGCCATACCTCGGCCTTGACATTGGGATCTATTCCATTGGCAAGAGGGGGCTTTCGCTCATTGGGTTCTTCCGGTGGCCTGCGTTCAGATCCTCCCCCGATATCAAGCTCATCTGCAGTATCCTGAACATCTGAGGCAATCTGCGAAAGATTTTCCTTGAAAGTTGCGATGGTAGTCCACATCGTATCCACTTTCAAATTCCAGTTTGATTTGAACAATTCCCTTCAATTAAGGGCATTTCTCCAATATTACAGATGCCTGCCTGGTTTAATACAATTCGTAGGGGGCAATTGCATGAGCGCTCGAATTTGGTCACCTGTGAGCTTTATTTTATAAGATTGATTGTGAATTTATTTTTCCAGAAAGGTCGGCTGCGAGATCTACAGCTTCAACACGGTAGACGATTTGAAAATTACAACATAAGACTCTCAGCAGCGCCTTTTCAATGAGATATATAGCGTGAATACGGTGTAATGGCTTGTTTTCGGGTCTAATTTCCAACTAACAAATTTTCCATAGAAATCAAATGCACGCTGATTGCATGGTTTGGGCATTCGCGTGGATTTTGTGTGTTTTCCCTATGTTTGTACATTGATGACCCCTCCTTTTTTCTTTATTTTTTATATTTTGTTTTAGATATTTGGCTTAAAAAATGAATGTCGTTTTTAGAATGAAGTTTCAATCATCGTTATACATGTGGAAATTTTACCCAAAGTGAACATATTTCTCCATTTTAAAGATTTTTTACAAGTAGTTAAAGAAACTTTCACAATTCATATGAAACTAATTATATAAATGTGTGAAAGTTATATAATTTTTAATAATTATATATAACTGTAATCAAACTTAATTGAAAATTTATATATTTTTTTATTTTTGAAGTGGACATTCAATTTATTATGAGAGAAAAGAACGGTAAATAATAATTAAGAGTCAAGTTACTAAGAGAATAAAAAATAATAATAATAGAAATATTATAAAGAAAGATGAAAGTTGAGAAAAAATGATTAATTTAAATAGTAGTCTTCAATTGAATAAATATTATTTAAGGTGTCCTACAGGGATGTAGCTTGATTGGTGATTCACTTGAAAATGAGATGATATGTTGTAATAGAGGTCACAAGTTCAAAACACCCCGACTTACCTGTGCCCCATGCTTACGGGTTGTGTGGGTGCACCTAGGGGTATAGTGGTAGCGGACGGGATTGGACCCCTGGACCCCATGTCACATGAGTACCAACCACATCCCAGTTGTTGATTACCTTAGTACAAAAAAAATAAAAAAATTTAAGGTTAAGGTGATATTCTTACATGGGTAGCGGGATGGTCGTTATGAGGCTAAGGGGTTTTCATAGGTTCGGCTATGAGGCTAAGGGATTTTCATAGGTTCTCAACTATGGTTTGTAAGTGTTTCTAGGGTTTTCTCTTTATGGATCTTGAGTTAGATTATGTGGGTTATGGTGAGGATGAACTCACTAGTCTGCAATCAATTTTTTGCTCATGTGAGGAGTTGGCAGGGATATGGAAAGCAACCAAGCTTTTAATGATGAATCTTCCGACCCTGTACAATTTATGGGTGATAGGTATTATGGGACAAATGGCAGTATTGGATAGAATGAAGAGCATTTTTTGGTTTCTCGGAGACCTAAGAAGTATGGGACTCGTCCTTGCTCACGCAGTGTTTGTTGGAACAAGAATGATCATTGTTTCTCAAGTCGGGTATTGAAAGGTGTTAAACCAGAGGGTGTTGAGATCGAGGGAGGTGCAGTGTCCAAGCCATCTTTGCAGCAAATTGAACCATCAAAGGTGAAGGTTCTACGAGAAGTTTCTAGGTCTAGGGAATGCAAAAAATGTGTCAGACCAAGAAAGGATGGGGTGAAAATGGTGCTCGCACGGGATGTAGGACTGGAGAAGGTGGAGGGTTTAATGTCTTAAGCCCTCAATGGAATATTCGCCGACAAAATTGTTAAAGTGAATTTGTTAAGGTTATGGCTAGAGGCTATCTTGAGAAAGGATTTGGGCTATACCCATCGTTTTCATCTATTGCTCAAAGAGTGGATTTGCTTTGAATTTAGGTGCACCTTTGATGTGGGTCTAATTCTAAAGTGGAACTGGATGTGGGGGCCTTCAAGTTTGTTTCTTGACCGATGGAAGTTAGGTTCCGACCCACGTTGGGAACCCATCAACTATAGCATATTTGGGTCCTCTTACTAGGTCTCCCACTTGGGTTTTGGAGTGAGGCGGCCCTGAGTGCTATAGGAACAAAATTGGCAGATTTACAGCACTCAAGGAAAATTATTAGGATATCTAAGACCGGAAGATTACCAAGGTTCTGGTTGAGGTGGACATGCAAGATGGTTTGCCAACTAAAATAAAAAAAATATGTGAAGTGAAGCAGTGATGGTTCAAATTTTCGATTATTGGAAGGTGCCTTTTTTGGTGTACCAATTGTCGTGAGGTGGGACACCTGTGGTGAGATTGGCAATCACCAAGGAAAAATTTATTATTAACCCAAAAGACTTGATTTAAAAGGAGTGAGGGATTGGTTATGAATTATACTATATTTGCATGAGAGTATAGTGGTGGAAATGTGTATGCTCAAGTTATTAATGTGTTGTTGATTTCTTCAACAGAGAATCATACCCAATTGACTCAACGCTTGTGAAGGAGGTCAAACCTTTGAAGAAGTCCCCCAACGAAGAGATTATTGGGTAAGTCCCCCATTGGTCTTGTTTCAAATTTTTTGAATGAAGTCTTTGAATTTTAGCCCTCTCATTTAGTAGGTTAGGGACTAGGTGGGGTTTTAGAAACTTCTTCGGTTCCTCCTCATTTGTCCTATCATAATGTTGTCATGTTGGATGTTCTGTCTAAGCCTCTGCTAGATCCTTAGAAGTAGGAAAAAGAGTTTTCTTTTGTCCTGGGTAATATGATTCATGGAATTGTCCTTGATATGAAATCTCATTTTTTTCATGCAATATTAGGTTCACCCTCGAAATTCTACTTTGAAGATGACGGGAGGCTAAAGGGAGGCTTAGCTATTTTAGAAACCAAACTAGGTATAGATAGGAGAAAGGAGGTTTAGTTGTTTCATAAACCAAACCAGGTATAGTCGAGATAAAGTCAACATATTACGAAAAACAAGTCAAAGGCTTTTATGGAAGAGAAGGTAAGCAACTAACCATCAAAGGAGTACTTAGAGAATCCAAGCCTTGAAAGAATGATTCATCATTATCATTCTTTATTTCAATATTAGAGGGTTAGGGGGTGCCCTCGAAAGGATGCTCATTGTTCATAAGTTGAATGTCATTTTGGTTCAAGAAACAATCTGTACGGGGTTAACTGCCATAAATTTCATTTCCTCTTTATTAAAGGGGTGGAACTATTGTTCTTCAGATGCACAAGGTTTATCAGGGGGACTTGTAACTATATGGAATAATAGCTTTGATGCTATTAATTCTTTGTGCCTTCTTGTAACAAAGGAGTTGGACAAGGTATTCAAGATAGTGATTCTATATTCTCCATACATCGATAAAATCATGAAAAACAGTTTTGGGAATCCCTTATTAATATGTAGACTCTATCAAGTGATAATGTAATCATGGGGGAGACCTCAATCTGATTTTGAATTCTAATGAATGTTTGGGAGAGGCAGTCAATCACGATACATTAGTAGAATATTTTTGTCATGTTTGAAGGTCTAAACCTGATTGATGTGGAACCTCACAAGATTATCCCAACTTGGAGAAACTCTTGAAGAGGTGAGACAAGAATCTCAAAAAGGTTGGATCATTTTTTAGTTGCAGAGAAGGTTTTGGATGAAGTGCCGAGAAATAAGTCTTGGGTAGGGTCTAGTGGCCTCTTGGATCACTTGCCAATCGTGTTGCATTTGGAGGAGATGAAACATAAATCTCCTTATCCCTTCAAGTTTAATCATACTTGGCTCAATGAGGATAAATTCATAAACTTGGTTTTGCAAAACTGGAAAAATTTTTAGAAGAGCAGTGGAGATTCTACCATGCTTCAATTTTCAAGTAATTTGATTCATATTTAAAAGTTATCCCTTTAGTGGGGAAGGAAAAAGGAAGTAGAAGCTCAAAAAGAACTAAATGAAGTTGAGGTAGCAATTCAAAACCTGTTTGAACATAATGACAAAGGAGTTTTAATTGAGGAAGAGTTTTGCATTTGAAAGAATTAGAAGGGAAGAAGAAAAGGATTTTAGAGATTTAAGAAGCAGAATGGAGGCTCGAGAGCAGGGCTACATAGTTAGCTAAAGGTGATAGCAATTACAAATTATTCCATAAGTATGTTGCATACAAGAAAAGCTTTACTATAATATGGGAGCTTGAGGGCTTATATGGATCAAGGGTGACTTCTTTTGAAGACATTTTTTTGTTGTTGTAAAGTTGCACAGTATCTATGTATTATATAAAACAAAAAGACAAAATTACAGTCATGTCCTCATCATGCTTCACGGTGGCTTGAGAAGGTGAAACCACCATCCCAGCCAAGAAAAAATACTATCAGGTCTATCAAGTTCAAAAAATAATATGGCCCTACCAATAGAGGGAAAATAGGCCAAGTAGTTGTTTAAAAACATAGAGTTCTAACTCACTATCCATGAACTATAAGGCATATTGGCAAGCAAACTATCTAAAACATAAAACCAAAAAAATTGAAAAACACTGGAAGTTTCCAAAGCACTAGAACACCATCTAGCTAGAGTGTGCACCATGAGAAGAGTCTCTGCGTTCTTCGATGATTGGGAAGGCTTTGAATTCTAAATCTAGGGACTCTGCTTCTGGAAGCTTCACCAGCAGAACCTCCCTCTTCCTTGGCATGACCAAATCCTCCAATTCCATTCTTTAAATCTTCTTCGTCGATACAACAATAGGTTCAATGGGAATTGAGACTTCCAACCGTCCTTCAGAGGTAAAGTCTGGAGGCTTGCTACCTTGTCCCACCTACCCATGAGGCTCCATGGACATGCTATGAGAAACCCCTCCAAGAACGTTTTCCTCGGAAGGACCTTTCTCCTAAGCACCCACCACTTCGAAATGTTTGTCGAACAGAGCATGCCCCCAATCAAAGCTATCCTCAAGATTGTTCAGGCCATCCATCATTTTCTCCATGGTAACCTGCATTTCTAAAGACATAGCTTTGTGGTTTATCCATTTGGCTTGGATGTCCTCCATCATCAAGCCCATCGTGTTCTTGACAACCCAATAATGATTTATCTTACCAGTTGTGCGTGCCGAGACCAACTGTTGGGATACAATGCTAGCCTCCTAGTCATCGATCAAGCAACGAATCGACGGTGAAATAGAATCCACATAACCTCTACCCCCATAACTACTAGACCCCTTGCGACTTGAAGCCCCTCTCTCGCTACTTCCTCTTCTGAGACCCCTCTTTTGCGTAGCCATGGTTTCTCCAGCATCGTTCCTTATGCTCTTACAGACCATAAGCGTCTGGAATTGAGAACATAAAACCACAAACCCAAGCATTGGCTCCATCCCATTTTCCAACTGCATATAAATTATGTACTCCACACACAGGAGTTATCTCGCCATCCTCCAAAAATGAATGGACTTTGTCCTAGGATCCATCATATCCCCAACGTGAAGAGCCAACAACCATAAAGCAATTAAACCTTGCATTAAGACTTGAATTACTAGCATTAACTCTCCGCCAAACCTCCCATCCACACGTTGAGAGAAGATCTAGCTTCTGGCATGTTCCCCACGTACCAACACATGGTTTCCACTCGCATCTGGGGCTTCTTTTGAAGACATTGCTATGGAAGAGAAGCACCATTTTCTATCCTTGTTTAGAGATAATTAGTCTTCAAATAGTGAGGATATCCTAAGGGTTGTCAGACTCTTTCCCATATTTTTTTATCAAGAGATGACTCTTCCATGGAAGCAAACATCACAAAGGAGGACTTAAAATCAATTCCGTGATCTTCAATAAGGAAAAAAAGTCCAGGGTTGGATGGTTGGATTGTGTAACTTTATTTGGGATTATATTAGATGGTGGAGGAGGACCTACTCAAGGTAACAAAGGAGTCTATATCTTCTATGAAAATTATGGGGGCAATGAATGCTACATTCATAGCCATGATCCCCCAAAATAATGTTGTTTTTGAGGATTTTAGACCCATTTCTCTCTACAAACTGGTGTACAAGATAGTATTAAAGATAATTGCTTCTCTCTGCAAACTAGTGTACAAGATAGTATCAAAGATAATTGCTAACATATTAAATCTAGCTTTGTCCAATGTTATTGCAGAGGAACGATTTTGGTTTTTGTTTAATAGACAAATCCTTGATGTGGTGGGGATTGCGCAAGAGGGGTTCCACTCAATCAAAACCGAGAAACAATCAACATTAATTATGAAAATTGTTTTGTCAAAAGCATATGACAAAGTGAATTGATTACTCTTAAGACTAGTTCTTCTACAAGCAAGGTTGAATTTACAATCTATCAATTGGATAGTGGGATGTTTAGAGTCAGCCAACTTTGTTGTTATAATAAATAGAGCTCCTTTAGGATTCGTTAGGGCTCCTAGGGGCCTTGGATATGGATTTTCATTGTCACCTTTATTATTTATTTTAATAGTAGAGGGCCTAAGCAATTTAATTGCAAAAGGCCAAAAGAGAGGGATTCATTAAAGGCATAAAGGTCGTGGGAGCCATAAGTATTTATCACATGTTGTTTGCTGACAATATTTTGTTGTTTGGGAGAGGTAATCTAAGGAATGTTCTTATTTCAAAAATATTTTAGATTCCTATTGCAAAGCAATGAGAATGGAAATCAATTTGAACAAGTATTGTATTATGTTTAATGGTTTGAGTGAAGGTCTTGAAGCTAAAATCTCATAGTTATTTAACATGAGAATTGAATCATTTGACAAAGGGGTCAAATATCGAAGAAAATGTTTGAATCCCAACAACTACAAAAAGAATGATTGGTTTTGGCTAGTTAAAAAAATCAAGAATCTCTTGATTGCGTTTTAAGTGGTTGTCTCATGGGGAATGTTTAGTGCTAGTTAATTTTATGCTCAAGAGTATACCAGTATATTGGTTATCCATAACACATATTATGAAAGGAATTTTATACAAGATTTGGAAAAAATGGGACATGTGTCTATGGACTAGTAAAAGAGAAGTGGAGGGTATCCCTCTTGTCAAATGGACCAAGATTGCCAAACCTAAGGATTTAGGAAGGCGGGGGCTAAAAAATATGCATGTGTTTGGACCGGCCTTTGCAACAAAAAGTCTATGGAGGCTTGTGTTTAACCAAAGTTTATGGGGGGAAGTAATGAAGCCAAAGTATTTAGAACGTACAAATCATAAGGAGTGGATTATGTAAGGAAGAATTTTTTTTAAAAGAGCTTCTAATGTTTGGAAAGGACTAGTAAAAGCTTACGATATTCTTGGTTCCTGGGTTGCATGGAAAGTAGGAAGATATAATAAATTGATTATTGATGAGGATCCTTGGATGGTTGCAGTGGAAAGTATAGGTTAGCAAGGGTCCTTAGACTTTCACTTAATGATAAAGGTATTTTCAAGTTGGAAGATGCTACAGGTCATGAGATTCAAGGAGTTGGAATTCAATGTTGGAAATTTGTAAAGGAGCTAGAGTTGTAAGGTGATAAGGAAAAAGAGTGGACGCAATAGATCGTCGTTCTAAAACATTAAAAATATATGATGGGTTAAAATGGTCATGGAATCAAGCTACAGGGGTACTCACTACCAAAATTAATTATGAGGAAAAAATAGGTGAGGAGCAAGGGAGGAGAGATGATGGTGTTGGAAAACCGTGTGGAAGTTGGATTGTCCCTTTAAAACCAGGATTTTATGTTTCCCTGTGTTGGTAAACCAAATTTTCACTTGGGACAACAACCAAAAAAAGGAACCGGATTGGCCCAAGTGGGTGTTATTTGTGTCGGAGTGCGAGCGAGTCGGTTGATCATCTCTTAGCAATTTTTCCATTTTCAAAAGTAGTTTGGAGGGAAGTCTATCAAAGTTATAATATTCAACATCAACGGGATACGGTTTCATTATTGGAGTGTTTTGAAGCTTGGATTCTTTATAGTTATGTTGTTGAGTTTAGGGTTCTTCCTTGTTATGTTTTAAGGGGTTTATAGATAACAAGGAACATGTTGATTTTTGAAGGTAAGGAGGTTTAGGTGGTTAATTTAATGCATCATATCAGATTGTATTATGGTGAAGGTAGGAAGAGTAAAAAACAAAAAAGGAAAAGATGATTGCAAAAATCGAGCATATATTTTTTTAGACCTTGGGGTTTCTTTGATGGAGCTAGCCAAGGAAATCCTAACAGGTATGGGGCAGGGGTTATCCTTTGCCTAAATAACTCACTTTGTTTTTCTAAAATATGGGGTTGGGTGTGATACCAATAATAGAGCAGATTTTTTTGCTCTATGCTCGTTGTACTATTAAATCTATTATTTTTTAAAACACAAACCAAGTGTATTTATATTTTAAAATGATGACACCAACTGACTGTTAAATCTCTTGGCTTTTGCAAGACATAGAGGCTTTAAACTCCTTGTCTAGAAAATACCATAGTCTATTTTACTAAGCAAAATGTCTTTCGCATCTACATAATCTACTATGTTACTTGTGATGTAGGTACGCACATACTACTGTAATATCTCGATTTTGACCCCATTGCATTAAAATGTAAATGATGTAATATTGTTATAAAAATCATGGCGAGGAGCTCAAGTCCAAGGCCCCGCCATCGATTTAGTGATGCGTATGGTTTACATGCTAGCCAGGCATAATGGAATTGCAAATATCATGTAAATATGCATTTTAATAAAATACCCACAACTAGCCATGCAATGCAACAAGAGATGGGGGCATGATTTTACAAGGAATTGGGAGGGAAACATTCAAACCCTTGAGCCAATCAAGTCAAGCCAAGTGTCAATGAGAGAACCCATATAACCCTCAATTACCCATGTTGACTTTTGTACCCAATCATTCATTTCTCCCAAGAGTTGGGTGAAGTAGTTAATGCCTTGGGGAATGGAGTGGTATGGCTGCCCAAATTCGAGTATGGGCAAGCCACCCTTCATAGAAAATCGTGTTTGACTTCTCGGGCAAGAAAGGAGCCACGGAATTGCTCCCCAAGCCATTACCCCTCAACCAGTTTTGCCTCTCTGACTTTTTTGGAGCTACCTGGGCATTTTCCCTCCATGTTTTTATGGTTTTCCCTTGTTTTCTGGCTGAGAAGAAGGCGTTTTGGGTGTTGCAGAGCTGCTGGGAGGAAGGGAGCTCGATTTTGGATTTCACTGAGGCCATTTTGGCCATTTGAAATGCTCATAACCTGTGGGAGAAATCGGGTTTGCTCCCCGGGGTCGAATTCCTCTTCCCACAGTCCGTTTTTGGTGTATCCACGATTTGGGGGAAGCCCATGGCCATCTTGTTTGTAAATACAATTGTTAAAAATGTGTATCCATGCCCAATGATTGTGCTTGTTGTGTGTAGATAGAGTATGTTGGGGTATGGGTTATGGGTATCCATTGTTTTGGTTTGAGCTTGAGTGCAAGCATCCAGAAATGAAGAGGGTTCAGATTTAGCCTGATAGACCCAGCTGTGGACTGGCTTGGCTTAGATGCATTGAGTATTTGGTTGTGTATGAGCTTGAGTGTCCCATTTTCCTTGTAGAAATCATGCCGAGCTCGGGGGTGGTCTCTGAGTGTTGAAAGAATACAGGCTGGGCATAGACCTATGGTTGGGTAGAACGTTGCAGCGACATAGCTAGTTGCTTGGGACAACTTTACCATTGAGATAAGCATTATTTATGTGTATTTACTTCTGCAATGTTTTAATTTGATGATTGTTATCGATATGTTGAATGCGTATGGAATGTGTGTGGATGATGTTTTATTCCGCTGTGCATGTTTGCTTTGATTTGCATCTGCACACATTTGTTTTATTCGTATGAATCTAATGAAATGGGATGAGTTTATGTAAAAGCCCCAGAATGTGGTAGCATGTTCCCTTCCTCGAATTAGATCCACGGGAGGGGACGTGACAACTACCCCAGAAGGTAAGTACAAAATAACAAAAAAATAGGCCTACAAAATACTAAACATAAAATCTATTTCTATCCATTCATGATAGAGTTATTTCCTTCCTGATCTGGTTGGAGGATTGAGTCCTCCTCCATTGTCTTCGCTTTGACAAGGGTAGTGATTTGGAAAACACTGCATTGTTTCATATTCATCAATTTATCAAGGTCTTCCCATATCCCTTCAAATTGGCCTCCCTGCTCTCGTAAATTGCTTTCAATGTCTTCAATCTCGGTGTCCAAATTTGAGGTTAAGTATGAAATATATTCATAATATTATCAACAACCCTTTGTTACAGTCATTTACCACCTATATAATATGATTGAAATCACTCAAATAAATTCTCATGCCATTGGAGAGCTCCCTCCATGACAACATTTTCCTTGTCTACTGACTAAGCGAATGAGAAACAACTTCGTTGGTGGACCAAATGTTGGCTTTCACAACACACTTAGGGATCCATGTCCAAAGGGGATGGATCCAAGGGTTCAAATTTAAACCTTCATAATTTTTTGAAATGATATTCTCCACAATTACGTTGTGAGCGCTATTAGGCCAGAGGGGCTCCTTACTCACAAGAAAACATGCATTCAAACTCACTTCACTATAAAGAGGATAGAGCTTGTCCTCTTTTGAAATGAACAAAAGGTGCTTAGAGTGTCCAACCCTGCAAGAACCCTTGACAGAAAGACTCTCTTTCATACCAAACTCGAAACTCTTCTCCTCAAACCCATAATACAAACTATCAGGCATATGCGCTCCATAGTTTCTTAGTGAAATAACCCCCCCACTATTCTACTCTGGGTTGTTGAAAGGAATATAAACAATTTTCAGTTAATGGTGATTCTAAGATCCTCGTGGATTGGACAATATCACAAACTTGATTCTATAACCCATAATGGATAGAGTGTGAGAAAATCTCATTTTTGTTAAATATACAGCATCAGGAAACATTCTCCAAACCAATCTTGTGTATCCAAGATTGATCCTCCTGTATAGAGGTGAGCACTTTGATTGCCTTCAATGTAAAGGTTATTCCTCCCGTATAGAGGTAATTGATCAAAGTAATGATGTTGTAAAGTATTTTTGGACAAGGCTTCAGACTTGTGTGTCAAGTCATGATTCTCATGTGAACCTTCCGTATAAAGGTATCCATGGGATGGACCTCCCGTGTAGAGGTGGACCTTCCATATAAAGGTCATGATTTACTTGTCAAAATCATTTAATGTTGTGTGATGTGTTATTAACCATGATCACCAGTTGTTATTAAGTCTCCTTTAGAGATTGATCACCTCTAAAGTGAATTACTTTAGCATATGATCATTTGGTCCAGAATAATATAATATGATCACAACATCCGATGATTTCAGTTAACTAAGTGTTAAATAGGAAGGACTAGTTAACTAAAGTGTTTTCACTTTAGTTAAAATAAAATACAACACTTTTGTAAATCAAGGAGAACTCGAATTGATCACTACAGTGATGCTATCAAGAAAGAACCAATTAAAGAGAGTTAACTAAGTGACAACAAATAAGATCTAGTTAGCTAAGTGTTATTGCATGACGACACTTATCTTAAACTAAAAGAGGACACATGAGTTGCGACACTTGCATGTCGACACTTAAGTTAAACACCTAACTAAGTGGGCAAGCTTTAGGTTAAGAGGCAAGTTCATCCTAAGTGAAAGTTTAGTGAGATAAAGCACTGCATGAGAATTGGGGCGTACTTCTTCATGCAAGATTTATACATCCAGTTTGAGGGCGAGTTCATCTCGGAGTTAAAATATAAAAATAAAAGTTTATGCACGAGAAGAATGTATAAATATGTTATATGGGATTGATGAATTTAGTGTGAAGCGAATTCTCCTCTCCTTTGAAGGCAAGGTGCTTCTCTTTGTTTGCAGGATATTATTATTAAAGGCAAGACGTTTCTCTGATTGGTCTATCTTCTCTATTGCTTATGTATCTTCACCAAGAGTGTTTGGTGATCTCTTATCTTCCGAAAGCAACATGCTATGTTGTAAAAGAAAGACATTATTTTCTATCCATTATATTATATTGAGAAGAGTTGTTGGGGTTTTTGTTCTCATTGTTTTGAGGATTTTCCCCAGGGTATATCTTGTGTTATGGTTGTATGAATTTCATGTGATTGAGTTGTCTCATTGCTTCAAGTTTCCGCATCTAAAAGAATTAAAGATCAAAGCTCAACCAAATTTCAACATGGTATTAGAGCTCAGGGTGTAAAGGAGCTCGGTTTTGCATGCTAGCTAGAGCCTACATTGATACTGAGAAGTTGAGCACAAGATTTGAAGATTATAGCATCAGTATTTGTACGACCGAAAGACCGTCTTGAGGGCACCTCAAAATTCAACACTTGGAAGGCTAGGATTCTCAATATTCTTTAGGAACATGACCTGGATGGCTACGTATCCACTATGGGGGAGGAGCCTACATCTAATGCAGGGCACATCAACTTCAACAAGAACCAAGCTAAAGCCAAACAAATGATTTATGATTTAGTGAAGGACAATTTGGTGTCCGTGATCACTCCGTTCAAGACCGCAAATGAGTGTTTTGATAAATTGACAAACCTATATGAGAAGAAGGCCCTGAGTCAAAAGAGGGCATTGAAGAATAAGTTTCGAAATAAAGATTGAGAAGGATGAGAAAGTGGCCTCCTTATTCACCGAGATCTCTCAGGTAAGAGATCAACTTGCTAGAATTGGAGTAGTGGTGGATGAAGATGATCTCCAAACCGCTATTGATGGTATCCCATCCTCGTGGGAGACATTATTGGCTATGGTAAATGGCCGAGGGGTACAACCTAACTTCGAAAGGTTGTTTCATGACTGCTTCCAAGAGGAGGGGCGAATCTAGAGCAAGTCAGTGTGCATCAAAGAAGAAAAGCTTTCCCTCGTGGCAATATTGAAGAAAGGAAAGAAACCCTTCTTCCAAAAGAAGTTCTCTCATCCAAAGAAGGAGTTCAACAAATGATTTGACAAGTTAAAATCTAGATGCTTCAATTGCAACAAAAAAGGGCATTTCTCAAGAGAGTGCAAAGCAAAGCGGAAAGGAAAGTTTCATGCTTCTACCGCCATAGAAGATGAAACCACTCTAAAGAATGCATCCGAAGAAAAAGGGATAAGAAGGGATTTTTACCTTGTCTCATCCCTTTCGGGATCCGTCATCACAAGTGCAGACACATGGTTGATTGACAGTGGTGGATCTAAACATATGACTGGTTACAAGGGTACCATCACTGACCTAAAGGAGAAATATTTCACATGCATGGTATAGTTGGGGGACAACTCAACATATTCGATCCAAGGAGTTGGATCCACCTCATTCCAGCTAAGCACTGGTGATATTCTACATGTGGAGGAAATTCTATATGTTCCAGGTTCGAAGAAGAACCTCCTTTCAGTTTTGGTTCTTGAAGGAAAAGGCTTCTGAGTTATCTTCATGGATAAAAAAGCACTTTTATGGCCGGAGAACAAAAGCCTAGAATCTATTGTTATTGGAGAAGTACATTCAAGCTATGATTCACCACACTATCGGTCCATGTGAGCTATGGCACTAAAGGCTTGGACACCTACACTACAAAAGATGGTAAAAGGTATGCCCGTATTTAATTTTGAGCATGATAGTGTATATCGGGGTTGTGCACTTGGGAAGAATGTTAAGAAATTTTTTTCCAATAGTACTACTAGATATAAAGGGATTTTAGATTTAATACATTTTGATGTACGTGGTCCCATGTCATCCATCTCCTTGAGTGGCTTCTTATATTATGTACTGTTCAGATGGTTTTTCTAGGAATTCATGGATTTATATCATGAAGGCCAAAAGTGAAACTCTTAGCAAAGTTAAAGAGTTTAAAGTCATAGTTGAAAATCAGAAAGAAAAGCAAATATATGCATTAAGGTATGATAATGGAGGTGAATTTGATTCACATGCATTTAATGAGATATGTAGTGATGTAGGAATATGTGGACAGTTAACAATACCATACAACCCTCAGCAAAATGGGGTTGCCGAAAAGAAGAATAGAACCATATGTGAGGTTGCAAAAGCCATGATGCATGATTAAGATATGTCTACCTCTTTGTGGGAAGAAGCCTCCCTTACAGCTATGTACATCCATAATAGAAGCCTGCATGCCATTCTAGATGAGAAGACAACAGAAGAAGTGTTTACTAGTGAGAAGCTAGACATCTCACACTTGAGGATCTTTAGGAGCCCAGTATACATTCATGTACCGAAAGAAAAGAGAACAAAGATGGAGCCTTCTAGAAAGAAATGAAACTTTGTGGGTTATAGCGAGTCATCCAAAGCATATTGAATATATGTACCTGGTGAGAGACACATTGAAGTCAGTCGAGATGTTACCTTCAATGAGGAAGCTGCTTTCAAAAGATAGAAAGAGATTCAATGTGCTTCAGAGATGTAGGATCCCGAGTATGATTCTCCCCCTTCAGAAGTTGAGAGGGAGAAACCAAAAGATGCCTCAGATTCGATAACTCCTGAAGAACCAATAGAACTGATTGAGAGGACACCTAATGAACCTCCCACTAAAAGAAGATATGCTTGGCGCCGAGATATATTACAAAATGCAAAGAAACATGGAGCACCGGTAGGCTCATCCAAAGAGCGCAATCAACCTGACAGGTATTCATAGTATGTTGCACTGATGAGTCACATCAATGATTCATAACCATCCTCATATGAAGAAGCTGCAAAGTAGCAAGTTTGGAAAGATGCAATTACATAAGAGTACAACTCTATAATGAAGAATGATGTTTGGGAGGTTGTTCCCGAACCTGATGGAAAGTCCATTGTGACATCCAGATGGATTTACAAGATAAAGCATGTTGCAGATGGTAGCACCGAGAAGTATAAATCCAGATTCGTTGCCAGAGTTTTCTCTCTAAAAGAAGGCATCGATTATGATGAGACCTTTTCCCCTGTGGCAAGGTACACCACAGTCTGAGCAATGATTGCACTTGCATATGTTCTGGGATGGAAACTTCGCCAGATGGATGTGAAGACAACCTTCCTCAATGGTGAGGTTGAGGAACAAGTTTATATTCGGTAGCCTGAAGGATTTGTGGGGCATGGGAAGGAGTCCCATGTTTGTAAGCTAAAGAAATCTCTCTATGGGATTAAGCAAGCCCCTAGGGCTCGGTACTCCAGAATTGAGAGGTACCTTCATAAACTGGGTTTCTGTAAGAGTGAAGTTGATCCAAGTTTGTCCTTCAAAGCAATGAAGAACCAACCATTGATATTGGTTCTGTATGTTGATGATTTGTTTCTCACTGGAGAAGAACATATGATTGCTTGGTGCAAGAGGGAGCTCACCTCAGAGTTTGAGATTAAAGACTTAGGTCTGATGCACTACTTTCATGTCCTTGAGATTTGGAAAAGAAAAGATGAAATTTTTCTATCTCAAGGGAAGTACACTGTGGATATATTCTGTAGGTTTGGCATTATAAATTGCAAATCTATTACTACACCGATGATTTCCAATTTGAGGAAACTTCATGAGCTAGGATTTGGATCAGATCCAGTAGATCCCACTTTATATAGATAGCTTATAGGCTCACTAATGCACTTGATACATTCGAGGCCTGATATATGTTATGTCGTGAGCATTTTGAGTCAATTTATGTCTGATTTGAGACGTAGAAACTAGACAGCTGCTAAGCATGTGCTTAGGTACCTTTGAGGTACAATTTCATATGGACTCATATATGCCTCCAGTGGAGGACTCATGTTACTTGGTTATACATACTCGGACTGGGGAGGAAGCATTGTGGACCGTAAGAGTATATCTGGCTACTATTATAGCCTAGGATCAACTATGATATATTGGTCCAGCAGGAAGCAGGGCTCCGTAGCCCATAACACTATAGAAGAAGAATATATAGCTGCTAGTGGTGCCTACCGAGAATTAGTGTGGCTCATAAAGCTACTTGCAGGGTTGTTCGATGAAAAGCTTGAGCCTACAGTTATTAGGTGAAACAACTAGAGTTGCATCAAGCTTTCTGAAAACTAGTGTTTCATGACAAGTCAAAGCAGATTGAAATGAAGTATCACTTCATCCGAGACATGGTATAGAAATGTACAATGAAATTTCAGTACATTGCTACTAATGATGAGATTGCAGATGTGTTAACAAAGCCTCTATCAGTGACAAAGTTCATGTACTTCTGAGATAAGCTTTATATGGCAAGGAATGCCTCCCTCGTTGAGAGGAGTGTTAAATATACAACATCATGAGACATTCTCTAAACCAATCTTACGTAGCCAAGATTGATCCTCTCGTATATAGGTGAGCACTTTGATTGACTTACATGCAAAGGTTATTCCTCCTGTATATAGGTAATTAATCAAAGTAATGATGTTGTAAAGTCTTGTTGGACAACGCTCCAGACTTGTGTGTCAAGTCATGATTCTCATGTGAACCTTCCATATAAAGGTATCCATGGCATGGACCTCCCGTATAGAGGTGGACATTCTGTATATAGGTCATGCTTTACTTGTTAAAAGCATTTAATGTTGTGTGATGTATTATTAACCATGATCACCAGTTGCTATTAAGTCTCCTTTAGAGATTGATCACCTCTGAAGTGAATTACTTTAGCAAATGATCGCTTGGTCTAGAATAATATAATATGATCATAACATCCGATAATTCTTCTTCATATAATGTAATGTGATGGATAATTAAAGTTAGCACATATTTACCATGCCATAAGAGATAAAGAAATACAAGATAAAGCATAGAGATCAAGAGAATTCGAAATTGTCCATGCATACACTTCAACTAATTAAAGAGAACTCAAATTGTTAACGCTTTAGTTATAAAGCTTCAGTTAAGTATCAATGTATGCCTAAATCAATGCTTGAGTTAAATCATTTGTTAAAGATATGCCTCAATCAACTAAAGAACTCACAATGGTCACTTCAAGCAAATCAATCAACATGATTTCAGTTAGCTAAGTGTTAAATACGAAGGACTAGTTAACTAAAGTGGTTTCACTTTAGTTAAACTAAACGACAACACTTTAGTAAATCGAGGAGAACTCAAATTTGATCACTACAGTGATGTTATCGAGAAATAATCAGTTAAAGAGAGTTAACTAAGTGACAACAAAGAAGATCTAGTTAACTAAGTGTTATTGCATGACGACACTTATGTTAAACTAAAATATGACACGTGAGTTGCGACACTTGCATGACGACACTTATGTTAAACTAAAATACGACACGTGAGTTGCGACACTTGCATGTCGACACTTAAGTTAGCCACTTAACTAATTGGGCAAGCTTTCAGTTAAGAGGCGAGTTCATACTAAGTGAAAGTTCAGTGAGATTAAGCACTGCATGACAAGTGGGGCGCACTTCTTCATGCAAGATTGATATATTCAGTTTGAGGGCGAGTTCATCCTGAAGTTAGAAGATAAAAATAGAAGCTAATGCATGAGAAGAATGTATAAATATGTTATACGGGATTGATGAATTCAGTGTGAAACGAATTCTCTTCTCCTTTGAAGGCAAGGCACTTCCATTTGTGTGCAGGATATTATTATTGAAGGCAAGGCACTTCTCTGATTGATCTCTCTTCTCTATTGCTTATGTATCTTCACCAAGAGTGTTTGGTGATCTCTTATCTTCCAAAATCAATCTGCTATGTTGTAAAAGAAAGACATTCTCTGTTATCCATTATGTGATACTGAGAAGAGTTGTTAGGGTTTTTGTTCTCATTGTTTTGAGGATTTTCCCCAGGGTATATCTTATGTTATGGTTGTATGAATTTCATGTGATTGAATTGTCTCATTGCTTCAAGTTTCCACATCTAAAAGAATTAAAGATCAAAGCTCAACCAAATTTCAACAATTTTGAACATATATCTTTTACTCATATTTATAGGGAATTTAATGATAAAGCATATAAACTCTCAAAAGAATCCATGGGATTATAAGAAGGCATACTGATAGAGCATTAATTCAGGGACAATACTCCCCATGAAGTAGCTCCAAAGTTTCTCTTTTGATAATGTATTTTTTTCTTTTGTAGTATCCTGAAAGAGTATTGGAGTCTCATATATGGACAAGTTTGGTCAAGGGATGCATGGTTTGGTTGTGATGTATTTTGATGTTAGTTTATAGTTCCATGTCTATAATAATATGCCAATAAGAAACTGTGTTGAAAGGCCTAAAGATGGAGTCTCATGTATGGACAGTTTTGGTCATTTGATGTTTGCCTTGGCTATAATATATTTTGACGTCAAGCTCTGGTTCTTTTTGAAATTTTGATGGTATATGTCGGTAGTAATATGCCGGTTAGAAAATGATCCAAAAGGCCGGTTAGAAAATGAGCTAAAAGGCCTGAATACGTGTATTTTGATTTCCTCTCAAAATATCAAATACAATGATTTTTTGTCATGGAAAAAAATGAAAGTTGAGAAAATCGTAAATTATAGAATTGAAATTAGAGATATGGAATTAAGGCTAAATGTTTAAAACATGTTGCAAAGGAAAATAAGTCAAAGGGGATAAATGGTTAGAAATTATTAAAAAAATGAAAATAATGAGGAATAAGAAATAATTAGAGAAGGACCAGTGGAGGAAGAGTAGGAGAAAGTTGAGGATAACACACAAATGATGATAATGGGGAAATAAAAAAAGGTTTCCCATCATTTTTCTTTGTAAGCATGATGTCCTTTAAGTTTGTAAGAAAAAACATCAACATTGACATGAAGCAAACCTTGTTTATGATATGTTCTCGAGAATCATAAGTTCTTTTTCCATCAAGAAAAATAAAATAAAAATGTATATGGAAATTATGGAAAAGTCACATTTTGCAGATGCTTCAAGAGCACTTGCAAAAATGTCCATAAGGCTTCATCTAGAAAAAAGTATCATATCATGAACAAAAAGGACAATTAAACGATAGAGTAGGATTTTAAGAAATCGTTGTTCTTGTATTTCTTCCATTTCTTCCATTTCTTTTTATTTTAATCCTCAATAAGCTTCAAGCATTCACCAAGGGGGCATGTTCCTTATCATAGTCTAAATTATCATATTCATGAGCTCTTTTCATTCCTCTTGAAGAAGTATCCATCTTTACCACTACACATAAGGAGGGTAATCCACAAGGTGTACATCGTCATGTTTTGCCACCAAAGAGATATTTTTCTCAAATTTATGAATCCATGGATTCATCCTTCTCAAAATCTATAGTTTGATGCAAATCCTCCTCTTTTCCATCTACTTTATCCCACGTTGAATGTTCAATATACTGCTAACTCTTTATCTTTGGCCTGGACCATTTATTTCTTAGAGGGTGAGGAAGAGCCCATGTGCAAGAATCTACAGGTGATCCAGTCATTGACAAGTCTGGCATCAAAAGGCTCTACTTTCATGTTTCAAAATATATGTCCACATGTAGTTTTCCCACTTGAGGATCAATTTATCCAACAACCCTTGATTATCCACCTCAACACAAATATGAGCATATGTGGTTAAGATATCCTTATCTCTCTCAACGTCTATTTTAATATATCTACCCAATGTATTTCCAATATCCTCCAATATCAATCAACTCTAAGATACAAGGGTAAATCTAACAAATGGACCCATACATGCATCTTGTTACTAACTATGTTAGAATCAAATTCTTGAAACCATAGCATTAAAAGTAGTTATACTCTCCCAAGAAAATAGGGACCTTCCTTAATCACTTTCTAATATACATTATGTTTGTAAAAAAGCACAATAAAAAATCACTTAGAAAGAAGATTTATCTCACACTCAGTAGTGCAATTTGTATGAATCCATTTGTGCAACTATGTAGAAGAAGGACATAAACCATTAAAACTACATATGAATGCTCTTTCTTTTTGTGATTTTAGTAAATATAATTGATTTCATAGGAGGACATTTCCAACAACAACACCTCTTTTACCTTGTCCACTATATATGCAACAAGCATAGAAGGATTCAACTCAAATGGATAAGTTGTTTTGTTTTTTACCACATCTTTAAATAAGGGTTGATCAAATTCATCTCAAAGATAGGTAGCCCAAAATTATTCACAATTTGATTGTTGATAACTTTGTTAAGCATCATCAAGGAGCAATAGCTTGAATGGTGAAGAGGTACGTTTCACACTGTTCCCACCCAAGTTCAAATCCTCAATGAGACATTTGGATCGTTGTGATGAGCATATAAGAGTAGATGCCCCCCTTGAGTGGGACCTCATCTTCAACATGTCTCTAGACATATGAACCCTTGCTAAGTCATAAGTCTCCTGCTGGGAATTGGCTTTCAGGTTGGTGGCACTAACCTAGGTTTTATAGTGGTATCCAAAAGGATTTGAATCTAGGTCTCACCTAGGTAATTCTAACCAGTTAATGATTCCCCTATATCTAAATAAATTATGCTAAACATCTCATTCAAAATATTGGCCAAAGTGCTCACCTTTTATTGAAATGTAACTTGTGAGGAATTTTCAAACCATATCAAACATGACTTATCAAAGGAATATACAATTTGGATATTGCAATTGTTGTTTGGAAGGGTGTGGAATGGGCTAGAGGAAATGCTCATTATGATTGATATTGAGAAATCCTATGATGAAGTGGAATTCCTATTCATCGTTGTTGTGCTCAAAGCACTTAGATTTGGCCTCTTTTTGTTAAGGCAGTGGAAACCCCATTTGTAGAGGCCACACCTTGTCTTTCTATTGATCAAGACAAGTATGAAGAGATAGGGCTCTATCGATCAATTAGTGAAGGACGTTTGTTGTCCCCAACCCTTTATGAAATGGTCAATGAAGCCCTTTGCTATCCCATTCATAGCATAATAACACAAGGCCTACTCAAAGGTATTCCTCTCCCAAGTCTAGATGGTGGTTAACTTGTGAATGATCACTTCATGGACAATTATTTCCTGACCATCATTGAGGAGATAAAGACACTAGATGATAATATGGACTACATCCAATTTTTTTGTGAGGCCTCGAGATTGAAGCTACAAGTGGAAAAAACCCGTTACTATCAACAAAGTCAAAAGGATTATTCTTATTGTATATCAGAGCAAGTGTGGGCTTGGTACATTTTATCCAAGTGTTTAGAATCCTTAGTATCCCTTCGACCTTCTAAGTCTCCCCAAGGATCTATTAAAATCAATTTTTCAAGAGCTTAAAAAAATGATACATGTATAATGAAGCTCTTATCCCTTGCAATAAAATTTCAAATATGTACAAAAGTGATCATTACTACTCATGTATATTACTCATCATGTTGGGTCCCCTTTGTCCACACCTATGCTAAGTTAGAAATCTCCTTATAAATACAACTCTAGTAGAGCCAAGGGTTTTCATATAGTTATTTGTGCCTCTGTTGCACCCCTGAAGAGAAAGGTAGACTCAACACTCTAACTACGCAAAATCAAGCCCAAGATTTTTGTTCCAAATGGATCAATAGAGCAATAAAAGGGAAGGTAATGTGGAATATCCTTCTAAAAAATCGCATCACCTTAAGAACCACACATGGCCATGAGATATATAAATCAACATAAATTACGTAGAATCCATTGACCACTCCAACTCTCATTCAAGTGAAGGGAACATGTGTAGTAAGAATCATTTGGAAAGATCAAGATCCCATAAAGTACAAGTTGGTGTGGAAAAGTAACTCACATGAAGTTTGGGTCTCTTTTAATGATAATTATCTATAGTGCTCCTTCATATTTTCTCGAGAGGGAAAACACTTGTTAAAATATCATTGTTCTCAACTAAGACATAGTATAAGAAATTTATTTGGGTCTCAGGCGACTTCTCTAACATTGGATCCACAAATTGGAAGCATTGGAAGTATTGAAAGCATAATCCATTCTTAATCATGCATTTGTGGGGGTAATTACACCCAAGACCGGGGAATCGAGTCATTTTCCTAATGTGTTTTCTACTTTCCAAAATGCTAAAGAATACCCAACACACAACACTGAACAAAAATTTATAATCAAGGCAGGGCTCCCCTTTCTCTCAAACAACACAAATTTGTCCATCAGTTAGTGTTCCCGCTTAGCTCTAACCTGTTTGGGTCAGTGTTCCTTCATTTTACAATTTTTGCTTCTTAGGTTAGTTTTGCATTGTTATAAAATGTAGTTTTGGCCTCTTGTTACGACCCTTTGGGAAGGAGTGTAGCTATCACATCTCTTCTCATAGATATTCTACCGCCATTCTAGCCATTATGTATTGCTATATATATTGCAATGTTTTTCAATTTCATTTTAAATCAAATCCAAGTCACTTTATTGGTCGACTACATCCATCTAGAAGTGCACCTAAAGCCCAAAAATACTTTGTTTTCTTAGTCCCTAATTCATGGTGGCCTACCCACATTGCAACACTTGAATCATATTGCAATTTTGCACCCTAAATGCCCACTATGTGGCAAGAATGAAATCCTAAACCAATTATTCTAGTCCTATAAACATGTTAAATTGTGCTATATTGGGATTTTAATCTCTAGCACTCCATGATTCCATCCAATATTACTTAGAAAGCTTTCCTATTGATATATTCTCTCCCTTGAGCCATAGATTTTCACACAACATTTCATTAGATTATAATTGATTTACTATATCATCTTTGGAATACAATACATGAATGTTTGTTCACGACTTCTCATCGCAAATTGTTTCTACTTGACAAGAAGGGTATCTAATATATTCCTATCTGATTATTTAGATTTAAGTGTAGACGTAGAAGGTGGAGACAAAAGTAACCCGCCTTCAAGAGCTTATGGACTACTAGACCATTGTACCATGTAACCTAAGTAGGGTGCAACCTCAAGAGTACTCTCCTGCCCACTTTGCACATTCTTGAGATTTAAGAAACTAACAAAAATAACATAGATCACATTGAACTATAAGATCATGGCAAGAGCTGTGGAGCAACTATCCCTTAGCATAGACTCCAACCACTTGATATGATAAGTTTCTTATGAATCCTCTAGTAATTTATGAACCAAAGATCCTTAAAGAACCAAAATAGGGTGACTACAAATGGGAGCCCATATTGGTTTATCTTGAACCCCTATTTGAAGGATGGGGGGCTCCTATTAAGGACAAAGACCCCCCTTTCTAATGTGGGTTTAATTACCACAACATCTTGATCTATTTGCTTGCTATGGCCAGCGCACCAAATGGCATTTTTGTTTATGTGTTTAATGTTCTCTTCTTTTAGCATCTTGGCACTTTGTGACTCTTCAATATTGGAGGCACTACATGAGCAATTTTAATTGGATAGACTTTTGTTCATTGTATGATCAATTTTTTTTCTAATGTGCATGTATATCTTTTGTCTTTTAATAGAATTATGAAGCATTTTGAAAAATAATTAAAGAAGAAGAAGCCAACATAAAATGTGAATAACTATTATGATGGTGCTTTGGGGATTTTTGTCAAGGTCAAATATAAGTCCCTAGTGAGAGGATTGGAATCTCACTAACAAATCAAAGATATATTCTCAATGGCTCTTTCCAAAGCAATGCTTTATAATTGAAATGAGAGGAATGACAAGGAAAATACATGGATAATTGCTATCCAATTCATAGTCTTCGGCACCAATAAATTGATCGAAATTCCAACACACATTTAGTTAAATATTGCACACAACAAAACTAGGACACCTTCCTCTTTCCTTTGCAAACATTTGACAAATATAATACAAATGTAAAATAATTAAGTTAATTGAGTGATCCACATCGCAGTTGGCATTGTTGTCGAATGCTAACATCAACTGCGACAAGTCATCGATGTCGATACAACTTCGACAAGTTTCGACTCGACATGACTTTGACAAACTCAACAACTCCGACGGGTCTCGACTTTGACATACTGCGACACACTTCGCACCTTCGACATGTTCAACAACCTCACAGTTTTGCGACATTGACATGTAGCGTCGACATGCAACCATCGACTGTCGAACTTCGACAGACTGTCCCTATGTCTTCCAGTCGACTGTAACGGTTGAACTGTTGAACCGTTCTAACTTCTTCTTTGTAATTGAACGTAACAGGAAGGAACCAAAGCGTCTCAGAATTATATATAAGCATGTATAATATTATAACATACATCAACCTATCTGTTTGCAATTAATAGAGATGAAGATTTCGCATTCCTGCATATTGTCTGTGCGTATTTGTGTTTATCTGTGTAGTGTAATCCTGCTTTACTCATTTTGCTTCTTATTGCTTCTGCCATAATAGAGCCGACTCATTTAGTCGAACTGTTGTCCCCCTCGTGCTTCCTGGACACGAACTGGATCATTGGTATCAGAGCTAAGACTCAATCAAAGCAACCAGTTTTCGTGCTTAAGTTCTGCGTATACACCTCTCTCGAAGTTACCTGACTTATGCCGGTTCAAACTCGCTCGCAATCTCAGCAATCCAAGCAGACGCTACCTCCAAAAATGACAGAAGAAACAGATGATAGACATGCAGCCGACGAGACAACAGAGCTTATTAAGCAAGCTCTGGCTCGACAATGGAGTAAAATGTTCACCCAGTTCAATGAAATTCTCACGCGATTTGCTTCAACATCCTGCGGATTTTTCAATGAGAACTCACTCCGATAAAATAAGCCCCTTCAAAGTGCAAATGAATCCGTCGACAATTGGGTACAACAATTGGAATCCTATTACGCTGTGAATAAACTCTCAGAAGATGAAAATATCACCATTGCATCCTTAAAGATGTCAACATCTGTGCACTGCTGGTGGGAGAACCTCTCGACAAAGATGGAGAAAAGTGGAGACCCCATCAACACATGGGATAAATTCGTCGAACACATCCGAAAGGAATTTTACCCACCTAAATACCTCGAGCAGTAGTATAAGAAGTGGCAACAGCTAAAGAAATGGAAAGACCAATCAATACAAAGTTACATCGACGAGTTCTACCGACTCATGGCTAGCCTTGGTGTCCAAGAAGAAGAGAAATTGCTTGTTTTGAAGTACGTTAGCGGATTGTCCTAGTACATTCAGCAGGAGATGGAGTTTATGACTGTCAATATGCTTGCGAATGCATTCCACTACGCCAACAAACTTGAAACCAAGCAAAAAGGTAAATCACACTTTGCGACAAAGCCGACATCAGGACGACCGCCCGACAAGAAGGTACCAGCCGACTTCGACAAGTCAAAATCTTCTCAGACGACATCGCCAAATCCAGACCACAGCAAGAATCCTTTTCACAAGAGGGAACGTAGCAAACAACCGCCAACCGAAAAATGGTGCAATTACCACCACTCATCTTGGCATGATATGTTTGAATGCAAAGCACAGAAGACATTTTTGGCGAAAGTGTCGACCTCCGACGCGTTCAACAAAATGGTGGAAGAATTTGATCTAGACTCAATGATCCTTTCGACATTGACCACTCCAACAACCTTGACTATCGTCATCGAGGAGGAACGAGAACGCTTGTTCCATATATGAATATGGGTCCAGAGCAACCCATTGGATCTGATTGTGGACAGTGGTAGCCAGAAGAACTTTGTTTCTGAAGATCTCATGAAGAAACTAGGTCATGTTACCACTCCGTATCCTCAGCCTTAGAACACTGGTTGGATGAAGGATGGACAAGAACTACGGATCACTCGACAATGCAAGCTCACCTACTTCATAAAGCCTTTTGAAGATGAAGTACTCTGCGACGTGGCATCACTCTCCATAGCCGATGCCTTGTTTGGGAAACCTTACCTTTGGGATAGACATGGAAGTTATCAGTCACATCCTCGAAAGGTGATTGTCAGAATCTGAAATTGATGGTTCAACATACCAGAGAGTCAACCTACACCAATGGTTGCACTGAGATCTACCAAATAGACAAAGAAGCTCATCAATCATGCTCAGAAGTTCGCATTAATCATGATCAAGCCGCAACATTCTAAGAAGACCACAACGACGAGTCGAGTCACCGACCAATGCAACTCCCGACAGAAGCAACAAGTCGATCATATTCTCGATGAGTACCATAACCTCTTTCAAGCTCTCGACGGAGTACCTCAACATTGTCAGGTAAAACACTCCATTGAACTTGTTCCTGGTTCTTCTTTTCCTAACGCATTTGTTTACAGAAGATCTATTCTCGAAAATGAAGAGATTCGCAGACAGATCTAAGAATTAATCGACAAAGGCCACATCCACCGCAGTTCCTCTCCTTGTGGAAGTCCAGTCGTCCTAGTTCCAAAGAAAGACGGGACTTGGCGCATGTGCATCGACTACAGAGCTCTCAACAAAATTTCGGTAAAGAATTGCTACCCTCTGTCGCGGATAGACAAGCTCATCGACTGTTTGAAAGGTGCTAAATTATTTACTAAGCTCAACCTCAAGTCAGTATACCATCTAATTCCAATCGAGCCCTCAGATGTGTGGAAAAATGCTTTCAAGACCAAGGAAGGACTGTTTGAATGGTTAGTCATGCCTTTCGGCTTAACCAACGCACCTGTGACCTTCATGCGGCATATGGATAACCTTCTTCGACCTTTCATCGGAAAATGGGTCATTGTCTATCTTGACGATATATTGATTTTCAGTCGATCATGGGAAGAACATGTCGGACATCTTCGACAAGTCCTCGACACTCTCCAACAACATCAGCTCTATATGAACATGGACAAGTGCTCTTTTGCGATGACTAGCATCAAATATTTGGGTTATGCAATTGACTCTGCAAACATTCACGTCGATCCAGACAAAGTATAGATCCTCAAAGATTGTCCCATTCCTAGAAGCATTCAAGAACTAAGAAGTTTTGTTGGCTTGGCGAATTTCTATGGATGGTTCATACTTGGCTTCAGTCACATAGCCTGGCCCTTGAATCAGTTGACGAAGGGAAATGGGAAAACTGTCTTCCAATGGACAACAGCACATCAAGCAGCTTTTGAACAACTCAAACACAAGCTCTGCACTACATGAGTACTTGTGTTACCTGATTTGCGTCAGTCCTTTGAGATTGAGACGGACGCATCAGACTATACCTTGGACGCAGTGATCACTCAGTCTGGTCACCCAGTCGCTTTTCATTCCGAAACTTTTAACGACACAGTTAGAAGATACTCGACGTACGAAAAGAATTGTACACCATTGTGCAAGCTCTCAAGCAATGGAGGCATTACATCCTTGACGGGGAAACAATCATTCTCACTAATCACAAGCCTCTACAATTCACTCCAACACAATTAAAGTTGCAGAAAAACCGACAACTCAAGTGGATTAATTACCTACAACAATTCCAGTTGGTGATTAAGTATCGGAAGGGTAAAGCTAATGCTACCATTGATTTCCTCAGTTGACCACCCATTACTGTTCTTTTGACAGTGATGAGTATGCAGGGATACGACACGACCACTTGGCCACAGTTGTATGAGGATGACATCAACTTCTTAGCAGTCTATCGACAGTTACAGACTAACAAGTCGTTGACCTCCTGTTAAAATTCAATATGCTAAGACATAAAATAGTAGCATTATATTCCATTTCACAATAATAGCATATACAAGATCACTGAAGAAACAACAAGCATAGCATAAACACAAGAGACACAGATTTATCCTGGGAAACCCTCATGGGGTAGAAAACCCAGTAAAGCTTCCTCAATATAGATGACCAGCAATATACAAAGATGCAAACCAAAGACATGATCTCCTACTCCACCATAGCAAACCTCTCCTCCACAAGTGCACCTCTCTTAAGTGAGCGAGTGTATCAAATGAGGAACATACCTCCTCTATTTATACACTACACTGACATGTATTTTACACAAGTACATGTAGGCTCGTATTTAACCATTAGGTTAAATACCCTATTATAACTGACTGGGCCGACCCCCACATGGTGGGTCTAATAACCCTAGTTACCACAACCAATTCGGAGGAATAAACATCTACGGATTCATAGTATAATCACATCGAAGGTATGGAACATCTCCGGAATAAATAATATACAAATATAATATTCTTAGAAGTTACAATATTCAACACTCCCCCTTAACGAGAAGGATATTATAGCAACATCCGCAGGAGCAACGAGTCATACATCATACATGATACATCTATAAATCATTGGAAGCTTTCTCAACATCATTAGTAACTCAACCAGTTACTAGAACATCTTCAATACTGGAACATCAACATCTTCAGTACTGAGTCTTTATCTTCTGCAGTACTCAAACGGCTACAGCAACATCAATATCGTCAGCATCGTCACCACACGATCATCAACATCGTCATCACACGATCATCAGCATCGTCATCACACGATCATCAGCATCGCCATCACATGATCAGCATCGTCATCACATGATCATCAGCATCAACATCACACGATCAGCATTGTCATCACACGATCATCAGCATCGTCATCACACAATCATCAGCATCGACATCACACGATCAGCATCGTCATCACACGATCATCAGCATCGATCATCAGCATCGTCATCACACGATCATATTACAGGATGATCAATCCTGCTCTCTTTAGGACATAGGTCCATGGATGATACAATCAAGATCAAGTTCCAGGATGATCAATCCTTATCTCTTTAAGACAAGTCTCATGTCTAGGGACAATCTAATCCCAACCACAGTGCCAGTCCTTTTTCATACTGGATGTGACCTAGATCAGATCTAGGATTTACCGCCACAGAGCCAGTCCTCTTTCATACTGGATGTGTCATGTCTACAAAGCCAGCCCTGTTTCATGCTAGATGTATCACATCTACAGAGCCAGCCCTGTTTCATGCTGGATGTATCACATCTACAGAGCCAGCCCTGTTTCATGCTGGATGTATCACATCTACAGAGCCAGCCCTGTTTCATGCTGGATGTATCACATCTATAGAGCCAGCCCTGTTTCATGCTGGATGTATCACATCTACAGAGCCAGCCCTGTTTCATGCTGGATGTAACCTAGAACAATTCTAGGATTTGTCACGTACATTTTGAACCGAGGTCCAGGGACGATCCAGTCCTATCATGTACCTTTTGAACCGAAGTCCAGGGATGATCCAATCCTATCATGTACCTTTTGAACCGAAGCTCAGGGACGATCCAGTCCTATCATGTACCTTTTGAACCGAAGTTCAGGGACGATCCAGTCCTATAATTCAATTCTCGGAGACCTCATGTCTACGGCTCAATTCAAAGGACCATAGTCCGAGGACGATCCAATCCCCTTACCTGTTCATTCAGGATTTAGTTCTCGGAGACATCATGTCTACGGCTCAATTCAAAGGACTAATAGTCCGAGGACGATCCAATCCCCTTACCTGTTCATTCAGGATTTTGTTCTCGGAGACATCATGTCTACGGCTCTCTTTAGGACTGAAGTCCAAGGATGATCCAATCCCCTCAAGTCCACCAAGGACTTCATTCTCGAAGACATACGTCTACGGCTCTCTTTAGGACTGAAGTCTAGGGATGATCCAATCCCCTTAAGTCCACCAAGGACTTCATTCTCGAAGACATACGTCTACGGCTCTCTTTAGGAATGAAGTCCAGGGATGATCCAATCCCCTCAAGTCCACCAAGGACTTCATTCTCGAAGACATACGTCTACGGCTCTCTTTAGGATTGAAGTCCAGGGATGATCCAATCCCCTCAAGTCCACCAAGGACTTCATTCTCGAAGACATACGTCTACGGCTTTCTTTAGGACTGAAGTCCAGGGATGATCCAATCCCCTCACATGTTCACCAAGAACTTCATTCTCGAAGATATACATCTACGGCTCTTCTTTCGGACTGAAGTCCAGGGATGATCCAATCCCCTCACATGTTCACCAAGAACTTCATTCTAAACATGTGTCAATCATGTATCCTCATCATCAAAACATGTATAACAAAACATGTATCCTCATCATCAAAACATGTATAACAAAACATGTATCCTCATCATCAAAACATGCATAACATCTATCATCAAAAGCATGTATACATCTATCATCAAAAGCATGTATACATCTATCATCAAAAGAAAAAATATAAGATTCCTAAATCTAAATAATTCTAAGTAACTAGGTGCAGTAAAAAGGTAACCTCATCATTGATGAGACAGACTTGTTATCAGATACTATGCTACTCCCCCTTTCGAGGAGGGTCCTTCTGGACTATACCAAGCTTGTCTCAGAACTATTCAAACTTTACTCTAGACAGAGGTTTAGTCAAGATATCAGCAATCTGATCCTCAGTGCTTATATACTCGAGCTTGATAGCTCCTCTCTGCACCATATCTCGTATATAGAAGTATCGGATCTCTATGTGTTTTTGACATATCGTGGAATACAAGATTTTCTATCTTGATGTAGTTTTGAATGTCACACATAATCATAGTGGAATTCATTTCTAAGTCAAACACTCCATATAAAAGCTTCTGAAGCCACACTGCTTCACAGCTGGCAGAGCATACAGCTATATATATATTCTGCTTCAGCAGTACTGAGAGCCACACTAGATTGTTCCTTGCTGAACCATGAGATCATGGCAGATTCAGGACTATAACATCCACCTGATGTACTCTTTCTGTCTGAGACACTTCCTGCCCAATCAGAATCTGAGTAACCATGTAAACGGAGTTCATGACCTCCAAGATAATATAGACCAAAAATCTAAAGTACCTTTTAGGTACCTCACTACATGCTTTGTAGCTATTAAGTGAACCTTTCTAGGTTCTACTAGATACTGACTTAGGGTATTTACAACAAAGCATATATCTGGCCTAGTATTTGTTAAATACATCAATGACCCAATGATTTGTCTATATAGGGTTAGGTCCACTAAATACGATGAGTCATTAACTAATAACTTCAAGTTGGAGTCCATGGGAGTGGCCATGGCTTTATACTCCAACATATCAAATCTTTTTAGAAACTTCACAGCATACTTACCTTGATTTAAAAGATTCCTTTTGGATCTTGCCATACTTCTAGACCTAAGAAGTAGTGCATTAATCCGAGATCTTTCATTTTCATTTCTGCAGCCATTTTCATGACCTGTTTCTCATTCCTTGTCAGAAAGAGATCATCGTCATACAATAATGGTATGATAGGTTCATCATCCACAACCTTAAGGTAAAGGTTAGGAACAACTTTGCTTCTGGTAAAGCCCGAGCTTTGTCATGAAGCTATCAATTGTCCATTATTCACACTCTACATTGAGTGATCTTCTGCATATCTATATGTGCCATCTCTCGTCAGATGGGTCTACTAATATGAGCCTCAAAATCATTCAAACTCTGTGGTGAGTTCCTTCTTGCATCCATGTCATATGTGTATAGAAGTCATATTCAACCTTGTAGCAAAGGTTGAGATCCACATCACCCATGATGATCATTAAGCTCATCAATTGACTACCGATCCTGGGTACCCATACAGAACCTGATTCACACTTCTTCTTTAATTACATCATTAAGAGAATGGTCTTATCTAGTCCCTTGGAGCAAAACATCTCATCATGATTCTCTTCCTACAAATCAAAATTAAGTACATGATTAGTAATACTTCATAATCATCAAATCTTATTGACATGATAACCTATTATGCATACATATATCATTTACATAGTTATGCAACTATTTTGACCTATACTTTGGCACAACACTTTCCCATATCCTGTATGCATACAGTAGCTATCTAGATGCCTTCCATCTTTACCAGAACATACTATCGAGAGTGTGCACATCTCTCAACATGTCAGTAAAGAGGTTTCATTCTAGACAAGCAACAATGGAATGTTTGTCCAACTTACCAATCATATGCATATTAGTAGTATACTGTTCAATGCTTTATGAATGTTTACACTCAGGATGATATATTCTAGGAATACAAATATGCATACAAGCAATATCATTTACTATTTCTAATAACAACTCAAATACTTATCTTTAATGTTTGTGTGGTTGCCTCCCGCTTGATCTTCTATATATCTCCTGAACTTCTATTCATTCTGTACCACTGTGCATGCTCAAGTGTACACTAGTGTCATCCTCATGATCTCATACACAAACATACATTCATTAGTATATTCTCAATATTATCAAAACATTCTAATTCTAAATAATCTTGAATATATACAGTCATGATCATTAGTATTCAAGGTTTCAAGGAAGTCTTCTTTTACTCATGCATATTCTTCTTTTACTCATGCATATTCTTGTTTGATCTAGTTAGTTAAATCATCAACCAAGATAAGAGACATAATATGCATAAACCCTTGATTACTAACCAATCATACCAAGTATACTTACATAAGGGATCCTAACACAAGGTAAGATTCTAACATGACATAGGAAAACATACCTGGATTAGTATACCTGCTTAGTTATGTACAACATACCTAAACAATCTCTTCAATGATTTAGAGATCCTGAGCTAGAACCTACATGTCTCATAGGTTAAACATAATATAACAAAGTCATACATACCTCGTGAGTCTTTGTCTTCATGTTGTCATGGTCATGGAACTTGAATTGTCTTTTGTGATGTACCTGTATCTTGTTAGCAGACAACATCAACCTCACACAACACCATAATGCATTAGTACAATCATATAGCCCTAATCAATGAATGTCTTCATGCATTCATACTGTTACTAGGGTGATAAGACAATTCTAACATTAATCAAGATTGTACTAATAAATAATATGAAGACAAACACAACATGAACTTAATCAAGAATATGATTTCAAGACATACCTGAACCTCCTTAAGTCATACCTGTCGAGACTTCTTGTAGTCTTCTTATGTAAGGCCTCAGCCTCAACTCCCCCTGAAACTTGATCTGGAGCTTGATTAGGGTTTGCTAGAGAAACCCTAAAAATTCAATCTTTGACTTTCACACTTCCGAATGAATGGAAGGATTTGTCTTGCTGAGCTGATCAAACTAGCATACTTCAATTCCAAAATTTGACCCCTCAAAATTGCCTTTGAAACTTCTGGATCTTCTGGACAGGATCCCGAACTAGGGTTTGATCAAGCCCGGTCTTCTACCCAACCAAAAAATTCGATCTTGGTCTCTAAATTTCGATTTTTCTGAGTAGCATTCAGCCGTGGATTCCGATTCCAAAAATTCTAACTTTCTCCGAAACCCTAAATTCCGGAAGCCATGAATAAAGGTGCTCCAAAAATAATTCTGTTTTGACAGAAATATGTACCTGATTGTTTCTTCTATAACTCCAAAATTTTCGCTCCACAGGGTCTAAAAACTTTTTCTGCAGTAGCCTGACCTATCATCTTTCCATCCTGACAGGTCTGACCTCAATTGGATTTTCTGAGAGAGAGTTATGCCAAATGTCGCAACGTGACCTGTTTTGGGATAATACAAGAGAGCGAACTTGTACGGCGTGCCACGTGTCACTGTTTGAACTTCGGCCTTTGAAAACTTTTTCTAAGATAGCTCGCCCTGTTATCTTTCCATCCTGACAGGTCTGACCTCAATTGGATTTTCTGAGAGAGAGTTATGCCAAGTGTCGCAACGTGACCTGTTTATGGGATAAAAAAGGAGAGCAAACTTGTACGGTGTGCCACGTGTCACTGGTTCATCTTCGGCCTCTAAAAACATTTCCTGAGATAGTACAGTCTGTGTACTACCTGTCATTTTTTACGAAATTTCATTTGGAGCTTCCTAGCCCAAGTTATGACCTTTTTTCCAATGTCACCTGATTTTGACTGAGATCTGGAAGAGGCAGAAACCCTAACTTGTACTGATCATAACTCATAAAGTAAAACGAATCTGAGGGTGCCCTTTGGACACAAGGTACCTGGGGATGTTAGCTACGACCTATAAACTTTTCAGATCCTGAAACTTTGCATAAGTGGATTTATAGCGAAATTTCCACGATGACTGGTTTTTTCTATATAAAACCCTAACCTTCAAATTGTTGCAAGAGAAGCAAGTGTCGTAAGTGCCATACATTGCCTTCCTTCAGGTTAGCTCTGATACCATGTTAAAATTCAATATGCTAAAACAGAAAATAGTAGCATTACATTCCATTTCACAATAATAGCATATACAGGATCACTGAAGAAACAACAAGCATAACATAAACACAAGAGACACAGATTTATCCTGGGAAACCCTCATGGGGTAGAAAACCCAGTAAAGCTTCCTCAATATAGATGACCAGCAATATACAAAGATGCAAACCAAATAAATGATCTCCTACTCCACCATAGCAGACCTCTCCTCCACAAGTGCGCCTCTCTTAAGTGAGTGAGTGTATCAAATGAGGAACATACCTCCTCTATTTATACACTACACTGACATGTATTTTACACAAGTACATGTAGGCTCGTATTTAACCATTAGGTTAAATACCCTATTATAACTGACTGGGCCGACCCCCACATGGTGGGTCTAATAACCCTAGTTACCACAACCAATTCGGAGGAATAAACATCTCCGGATTCATAGTATAATCACATCGGAGGTATGGAACATCTCCGGAATAAATAATATACAAATATAATATTCTTAGAAGTTACAATATTCAACACCTCCGACGATTTCCTGAAATACACCTTGCTATACAAGCTTGGACAACTTTGTGTACCGACCAGTGAGCATCAACAACATCTCATTTGGGACGCACACTACAACAAGACTGCAGGACACTTTGGAGTAGCAAAGACACTTGCTATTCTGCATAAGTATTTCTTTTGGCCTACACTTAAATCCGACGTCAACAAGTACATTCGATCATGCGTGATTTGTGCCATTGCTAAACCTCCTAATCGATGACAGGGATTGTAGACACCTCTGCCAGTTCCTAGTCGACCATGGGAATATGTTTCTATGGACTACTTGATGGGTTATCCTACTACCAAACATCAACATGACATGATCTTAGTATTAGTAAATCGAGTTTCCAAGATGGCCATTCTCATACCATGTAAGAAGACCATGACAATGCAGTAGATCGCTCAGCTCTTCTTTACACATGTTTGGAAACGCTTTGGTTTACCAACGACCATTATTTCTGACCGAGATGCCAGATTCGTCAACATATTTTGGAAGACCCTTTGGAAACTACTAGACACACGACTCTCATTGTCGACAGCTTTCCATCCTCAGACCGACGGACATACGGAAGTTGTGAATTGCTTGGTCGTACAACTGCTTTGCATGTACAACCACAAGCATCGACGCACATGGGATGACAGTCTTCCATACATCTAGCACAGCTACAATTGTGCTCAGCATAACTCTACAGGCAAGAGTCCATTTGAGATTTGTTACAGATTTCAACCCTCAGTGCATATCGACTTGGTCAACTCCCCGACACAGCCGAGCGACACCGACCACAGCCAGTGAGAAGTTGATAAAGCAGTCAAGTTCAAAGATCATATTTGCGACATCCAGAGACAAGCATAGCAAATGTTGCAGAGAGCAAACGAGAAATCTAAGGCCCGACACGACAAGCATCGTATTCCTCATTCATTCCAAATTGGGGATAAGGTTTGGTTACATCTCAAGAAGGAGCGCTTCACTGGTCCATTCAAGAAGTTAAAACCTTTGTGATATGGTCTATACATTATTCTTCGACAGATTGGTGAAAACGCTTTCCAGTTCGACATTCCTGCATGCCTGGGTCTGCATCCAGTATTTAATGTGGATCTACTTCGACCATACCATGCACCCTTGTTGGAACATAACGACTTACTGACAGCAGAGCCCAAAGACATCCATCCAGATGGTCAGGAACCTCTTCCTTGTGACACCATTGTGGGATGACGAATACGCCATACAAGGACAAACACAATTCCCTTGTTTCAGGTTGCCAAAGCCGACCATCTCCCATCTCAAGGAAAGTGGTACTCTGTTACTGAAATAACCAACAAGTTTCTTCACCTTCGCGAGCAAACAATGGGGACCATTGTTTCTTAAGGAAGGAGGTCTGATCTACATCGCAGTTGGCATTGTTGTCGAATGCTAACATAAACTGCGACAAGTCATCGATGTCGATACAACTTCGACAAGTTTCGACATGACTTCGACAAACTCAACAACTCCTACAGGTTTCGATTTCGATACAACTCCGACGGGTCTCGACTTCGACATACTGCGACACACTTAGCACCTTCGACATGTTCAACAACCTCACAGTTTCACATCATCGACATGTAGCATCGACATGCAACCAACGACTGTTAAACTTCGACAGACTGTCTCTCTGTCTTCTAGTCGACTGTAACGGTTGAACTGTTGAACCGTTCTAACTTCTTCTTTGTAACTGAACGTAATGGGCAGGCACTCAAGCATCTCATAATTCTATATAAGCATGTATAATATTGTAACATACATCAATCTATCTGTTTGCAAGTAATAGAGAAGAATAGTTCGCATTCCTGCATATTGTCTGTGCGTATTTGTGTTTATCTGTGTTGTGTAATCCTGCTTTGCTCATTCTGATTCTTATTGCTTCCGCCATAAAAGAGCCAACTCATTCAGTTTTACTGTTGTCCCCCTCGTGCTTCCTGGACACGACCTGGATCATTGAGGTATATCAATTCCTCCATGGTTCTATTAGTTGAATGCAAACACATTATAACAAAGTGTTATAATAATTGTCAAGGGAGAGGTGGGGGGGGAGAGAGATCTATATTTATTATATTCAAAATTTTACAACAAGAATAATGATGCATGATCTGTCTACAAATGCCTCTTCACCTAAGTCTAAGTTCCTCCAATATTGGACACAAGCTCTCAATTACAAGGACAAGGATCCCACTATAGTAGGGGAGCCAAGGAGTGGTTAAAGAAACCTTAAGAAAATTAAGTTATACTCGGAGAAAAATTGAAGTTTCCCTTGAGACGAAAGGGACCAAGGGTTTCCTAATATAGACTTACAACCTTCAAACTATTCTTCCAACATAAGGTATATGGGTAAGTGTTAACCTTCTCCAACCATGAACCCTTTATTTATATGCTTTAGTGTTGTTTCAAAACATTCACCCACCGATAGCGATAATGGGAACCATGGTAACTAGTACATTCTAGCAAGTGTGAATAGATGTGGAGTTGGAATCAATAGGGAGATATTTTTTGAAAGCAGGGAATTACGACATCCCACATTAGCCAACACAAGATAGGAACAAGAACATGATTTGATTTGGCTTCTCAAAGAGTAACTAGTTGAAAGAAAATACCATTGAGTACAAATTTCAAATGTGTTAAATGAATATAGCACACAAGAAAGACCCTCTAATTAATAATTAGTAATGAAAATCATTGTTAGAGGTAAGGCATGTCACCATTGAGGAAAGTGGAATCCAAGGTACAACATGAATCCCACTATGTGAATAAAAGTATTATTGTCAAATATAGGGGAAATTGCTTGTTCATTGATCACTAATGAATGCCATTTGTTGAACACAAGGCATTCTACCAATGATGAAGGTATTATTTGGGGTGTTATTTATCTCTAAGTCTAACTCCTAGAGTAATGTGATGCAATTTATAGGAGTAAACATTCCAATGAGAAATCAATGATGAGTCCTTTCACATTAGCATGATAAAAAAAAAATTGGACGTAAACTAATAACAAATTGACACAAGTCATGGCTAATGTGGATGGTTAGGACATCTATGGAATGACCAACAAAGGTTATCAACTCATAATTTCCTATGAACAAGAGCACATCACAATAATGACTACAGGCTACAACCAACACCTAAACAGACAAATGTTACAACCATCAACATAGGAGGCATTGAGGTATATCTCCATAATGATTGGAAGAATAACCAATCAAGAGGAGTTTGAAGGTGAACTCAAGACCATGGTACAAATATTAAAGCAATATTAAATCCAAATATAGAGACAAGAAAGTTGAAATAAGTGTTATGTAGTCAAGCCAAGGAGTGGCTCAAGAAACCCAAAGAAAATCAAGTCAGACTTGGAGAAAAATTGAAGTTTCCCTTGAGAGGAAAGGGACCAAGGGTTTCCTAATATATACTCACAACCTTCAAACTCTTCTTCCAACAGAAGGTATATGGCTAAGTGTTAGCCTTCTCCAACCATGAACCCTTTATTTATATGCTTTAGAGTTGGTTCAATTAGTTGTGGCTTGAGATATAGGTTGCATTGATATATGACCTCCATTTCCTCGGCTCAAAGCCTATACATTCATACATTTTATATTCTTTTGGACTATTGCAAGTGCACTCACGTGTAGCTAACTGAAAAATTACAAGATGCTCATGAGTTGCATCATTGCAGGGCATGACCACAAGGAAGTATACTCTAGATCAAGCTCGAGAAGGACCGAGACTGTTTAAATAGGATGTAGTAAAGGCTTAGTTCAACTCATAAGGTTAAGCATGACCAAATTGATCTATAACAAATGACCCCTAATAATGTGTGAGGCCAAACGAAGAACTAATGGTCGAAATACATTATATATCACTAACGAGTTCGACAGGAAAATGGAGGAGCTAGACAAACCAAGGATGATAAAGTTATGTGTAAGCAAAAAGAGAGTATGAGACAACTATCTTCCGCAAGGTTGGCAAACCCATGGTTGGGTGAAAAATATGCACACCCACCCAATTAAGTACACTAGGGATCCATGAAGTATATAAATGAGTAATCATGGCCATGAAAGAATACACATGGATACATGCAAAATCAATATCACTACCACAAGTAGATACAAATTGGATTTATGTCTTGCATGTGTGCATGTGTGTGTGTGTGTATGTGCGTATGTGTCAAACATGGGAAAAACCATCTAGTCACTGAACATTGATTCAAACGGTTGCTAAATGCGAGGTAACCCACTGACAATGATAATGGGCACCATGGTAACTAATACATTCTATTACGTGTTAATAGATGTGCTTGTTCCAAACAATTGTAGAATTAATCGATCAAAGGTCATTAATGGATACCCGATATTGAGAGCAAGGGAACCTACCACTGATGAATACAATTCCCAAGGCACTATAAGGGTCTCTAAATCTGATTCCCAGAGCAAATGAGTTGGAGTCAATTGGAAGAGATCCATCGATTGGAGGGCATTAAGGCATCCCATAATAGCCAACACAATATAGGAAAAAGAACATGATTTGATTTGATTTCTCAAAGAGTAACTAATTGAAATTAAATACCACTAAGTAGAACATTCGAATGTTCTAGATGAAGATAGCACATGATAAAGACCCTCTAATAAATCATCAATGATGAAAACCATTGTTAAAGGTGAGGCATTCCACATTGAGGAAAATGGAATCCCAGGTACAACATAAATCCCACTATGTGAATAAAAGTATTATCGTCGAATATAGGGGAAATTGCTTGATCATTGATCACCAATGGATGTCAATTGTTGAACAAAAGGCAATCTACCAATGATGAAAGTATTCTTCGGGTGCTATTGATATCTAAGTCTAACTCCTGGAGTAATGTGATGCAATCTATAGGAGTAAACCTTCCAGTGAGAAAGCAATGATAAGTCCTTCCACATTGTCATGAGAAAAAAATGTTGGATGTAAACTAAGAATAAATTGACACGAGTCATGGCTGATATGGATGGTTAGGACAACTACGGAATGGCCAAAAAAAGGTTACCATCTTAGAACTATTGTGAACAAGAGCATAGCACAGTAATGACTAGAGGCTGCAACTAACACCAAAATAAACAAATGTTATAATAGTCATCAACATAGGAGGCATTGAGTTATATCTCCATAATGATTGGAAGAATAACCAATCAAGAGGAGTTTGAAGGTGAACTCAAGACCATGGTACAAATACTAAAGCAACACTAAAACTCAACTATAGAGACAAGAAACTCGAAATAAGTGTTATGTTCAAGGGCGACACTAACAAACTGTTGCAAGCTTTTGTAAAGAAAACATACAGATCCCATTTCTTCCCCCACTCTTTCTTTTTACATATTTTTTTGTGTTTTTCATATTAGAAAGCCTTCAAAAGAATAAAATAATGTTAAAAATATAGTGGAGGAGATGAGTGTCATAGGGCAAGCAACAACATTTCAAGCACATAGAACAAACCTATGCAAAAAGAAAGCAAAATGTCATGTGTTGGATGTGGACACTCATAAGTGCGTCTCCTATAGGGCAGAGCAAGTTTGAAATGCAAAAGCAAGATATGTAGAGGTTAGTGGCAATTAAGAATGTAGAGGCGATAAGAAAAATGAAACAAATTGCAAAGAAGCATTACACAAAACAACATGTGTAGCAATAAGCAATGCAAAAAAAAATGTGGGATCCCATTAGGGAAATGACAATAAGTAGGTTGAGAGAGATTCATGCAACTTCTCTCAAACTCATGGAAGGACTAATGGTGCTCATGAGCTTACAAGAAAAAATCGACATGGGCACCATAATGGCAAGCATGTGCTAACTAAGGTAGCCCATTTTGAGTAGGCACTACCATGTAAACATCAACCAATAACAAATTGAGAAAGGTTAATGTTGCACCTTGACAATTTCACCCCCAAGGCAAAAAGTGAAAAACCAAGATAGTAGTGTAAATTGCAAGGAAATAATTCCATCACTACGTGCTAGTTAAGAATCCCTACCCTCAAAGTCACAAAGAGTTTTGACATCCAAAAATCCCAATTCAAGCTTAATCCAATATTGCAATCATTCAAACAAACTTCCCTAAGGTCAAATTACACAAAATAAAGAGTTTGGGGAAAAAACCAACAAAAAAATAAGACAAATAGTATCTTTCATGCCTAAGATGTGGTAAAAGCTTGTACAATATGTTAAAAAATAGTCATTTTTAATATTTACCATTTGTAAATTATCCCCTTGGAAAAAAAGCCACTTATGCCCCCAATCTTCCATTTTTTATTTAGGGAGCTATGTCCGATGGATTCTGCTTTTGTTTGATCTAGATAAGTCTGCATCCTAAGCTATTCAATTATGTCCATTCAATCTTTTAAAATTAGATTTTTGAAGCATGATGGACCCTACTTAAATGGTCACTTGCATGCTTACAAGTTATCTTCAACATGCAAGAGCAAACATGAGCACTATAAAGTCAAGTCATGAGCATGCATAGTTCTACTTCCTTACATGCTTATCTCAATAAGGTAAGTCGGTAGTCCTAAAAGCAAGATGTCTTGTAGTGGCCACTAAGAGCATTTTTGACTATATGGACTTATATTGCAGTAGAGGCAAATAAAAAATCAGTACTAGGTCTCAATAGTGTCCACAAAGGACCTCAAACTCTCGACCATTACACATACCATAACCCATGTGGTGTTATTTGTTGCACCACATCTAGCCTCATGTACACATATGCACTATAGAGTTCAGTGCCTCATGTTACACCCAAAATCTACACCATCATGAGACATATGTAACCTCAGTGCCTAAATACCTGAAGTCCCATGATCAAGTTAGTCATTTGGAGCAAGTTGATGTCCTTTATCCACACTCCTAATTAGACCAGGGCATGTTGTCTTTGAACAAGATGCGCCGGTGTAGGTTGTCCTCATGCAGACTATGCCGGAGTCAGTTTTATGAGATAAAGGTAGCTTTCGAGCAAATTCTAGAAGTTGGATAAGGTGGATCCCTATCCCTAACTCCTAGGTGAGTTGGCCTTCGGTTCCCTAACCTAATGGGAGGATCCCTTAACCCTCTCCCCATGATCCTCAACCTACTCTATCCACTTGGTCCTATAAATACAAGGGCCCTCTCCATTCCAAGGGGAGGAAGTCTATAGCACTTGCATGCTGGTGAAATTAGCTTAGGAGATCCCTATTCATTTATTGGGAGACCCATACTTCCATGGGAGGCTTTGGCTTGGCTTGTTGGAGGAGGATTGCGATGTTAAGCTTTGGTTGTAATCATCTCTCTGCTTTGTATTTCCCTCTTTTAATACAGCAATATAAACTCTTTCCATCAAATGTTGTTGTGTTAATAATGTTTGTGTAGTTTACTTGCTTAACTGTTTACTTAGATTTGTCATTGTTTAGATATGTTTTACTGCTTAGATATGTTTTACTGCTTGTATTGTTTTTGTATGTCTTGACAGGTCTTACAGCCGAGATCTGACGACTATGGAGCTTGGAGCAACTACAAGGAGAAAGATCTACAATCTCAAGGTAAGATATATAATCACTAGATCTTTAACTAGATCTAGGAAAGCAGTTCTATATTCTGTCCCACTTGTTCTAGATTCACGTTGAACTAGGGAGATCACGCTTTAAGTCCGCTTTCGGTAGATTGTCCGGTAACAAGTTTGGCAACCATACTGGAGATGCATTCATTGTTTTAAGTTTTCAATTTGAATGTCATATTCTTTGATTTCTTTGCAAGCCATTTCATTTGCCTCCTGAGCCTTTTTCACCATCAGATCTTCTTATTGAAGAGCATCTTAGCTTTCTCTGAGTCTGTGTGCTTAGTTATCAAACCTTTTTGCTGCTCATCCTTTGAGATATTTTTATTTTTTGCTTTGGGATTTCACCCGGCGCACCTGGGTAGTATATCCAGAGCGTCGTCCTCTTGCGGGTGCGTTTGGCCTCTCTGTAACCTGCGCCATCGGTGCTAAAGTTAGTTTTGCCTTCTACCCCGCCAGCACCAAACATCTACACATAATTTGCGCCGAGCGCTCTGTGCCTGACCACAGCCTGCGCCGAGTAGTCAAGCTTAAGGTTTGGGTCATATCCTCTCCTTTTTTGAGTTTGGTTTGATTCTCAGATCTCTCTGCACTGTACCTTCCAGTCATGGATCCTGTGTTTTTGCTTTGGTAGTAGTTTGGATTGGTTTTGGGTCCCATTTTAGACAAGCTCAAGACTTGGTAGTGGTGGACACTTTAGTCTCCCCCACCTTCATCCACTTCAGCTTGCATTCCCTCCTCTCCTCGCCAGATCTAGTCATTGCATTGGATCTGAGTCCAAACCTCTTTTTGCGCACATCTTTTAATTTTGCTTGCATCCGGTTGTTTTTTGAGTGTCTTTAGTGTTCTCCAGTTCATTGGAGTGCTTGTCATTTTCTTGGGAATTTTTGAGTATTTAGAGTGCTGCAAATAATCTTTCTTTTCAACCATTCACGCTTAAAAACATCCTTGTTATCAAGTTGTAGTCTTGGCATATCATTGAAAAAAAAATTAAAAGGTGCTTCATTTTTACCGTTTCAAGTGCATTTGAGAATTGTTGTAGAAATTGGTTCATGCATTGAAACTCATCATAGATCTTTTTGGAAAGTTTGAAAAGGAGTTCATCATTTGTATTTTTCTCAAATTATGAGCCATTCATTTTCTTGAAAAATCCAAAGTATAGTCAATTTTTCGCAAAAAGTGATTCCATGCTTGAAAAGTTACATGCACTTTTGATTTTCATGCTTTTAGGTTGCCATAGTGAAATTTGAAAAGCTAGTGTGTTCTAGATAGAAATTCTCTCTTTTTCGTCATTTTTAGTGTCATTCTAAATTGAAAAAGACAAAAGAAAATGCTTAGATTTGGTTTTGATGCTTGTTGATTTTCATGTTTTGCTTGGAAAAACGAAAAGAGTACTTTCATTGTCAAATTTGGTAGAATTGAGATTTGTTGAAGCTTTGTTGTTTTGGTAAAAAACCACTTGAAAAATATTTCTTCTATCCGTACATAGATTTCATCAAAAGGAAAGTGCATTTTTTCATGTAGTTAGGGCTTGCATTATGTTTACGTTTATGTACTCACCTCATGCATTCACCTAACCGTCCAGATAAAATTAATGGTAGAACTAGGGTAAAATCTTTAGTAACTTGTGTGTTAAGTTAGAGACGTGTTCCGACGTCTTAAAACATGGCAGTTGTCGTTATTTGCATGCGCTGCATCTCGGGGTATTGTAGTCTTCCACGTACCAACCGGTATATCGAATCTCTTTCATGTACCAACCAGTATATCGAAGGCTCTTTCACGTACCTTAGGGTATATCGAAAGGCACTTCACATACTTGGCGTATATCGAAAGGTGTTTCACGTACTCGGTAGTATATAGGAAGGTCTCGTGCCGTACGGTTGTGCATTAGACAACACTAACACAGATTTGAGCTACCACGTACCTTGAGTATATCGGGAGACACTCTTAGGATTCCTGAAACCAACTAAGTTAACCATTTGGCCGTCTTGGCAGAGCAATACACCGAGAACAACAATTGGGGAGATTACTACGCATGTGTCGTCCAGGTAGTCGGGTATTCAGGCAAGGGTACGGTCCCAATCCTCCTTGTCGTGTTTTACTGTTGGACCTAGTATACCAGTTGAGAGTCCTCTGCCTATGAAGCCGGTGGCCGGGTGAAATTTTTGCCTGTGATGGAGCGGGTGTGAGCATCAATATTTGCATTGAGCCAACCCATTTCCTCCCACTAGAATTGGAACAAGGTACAAAGAGTGGCATTCAGGTTCGAGACCTAGTCCTTTGACGGCAGGGCACTGTGCTCTGAGGTAAGTAACCCCTTGATACATTCCTCCATGGTGAGAGAGAGCAGGAACTTGGTGGTCCAGAGAACATTGAGTGTCTTTGTATGTTTGTTATCCCTAGTGCTTGCCAAGCTGGAGTTGTCCACCAGCCCTCCAAGTTCTGCAGAAAGAGCTCTAGCATTGGGATGGTTCTTCTTCTTTTTTCAGGCAATTTTCGAAGAGTAAGGTCCGCGCTCGAGCAGAGTCAGGGATTTCATTTTCAAAGAAGCCTTGGAATTTGCCTAAATCTCTTAGCGTTCAGGGCATATGGGTACACTGCGACCCATTTGTGGTCTCGCGAGGAGTGACTTTTATGTGCGATATGGCTCTCTTAGACGCACAAAAAGACCATAATAAACTCTTAGTCCGAGATTATGCAGAGTTGCAGAAAAGACCACAAAGAGGGCGGAGAAGGTGAGTAATGTTGCCAAAAGTGGGGCAAGATTTAAGCATGTGCTTTCTCGGCTAGGGATTCCACTCATGCAGGGTGTGCGAAACACCAAATCCGCCACCCTCCAACATTATTGCCATAATGGGTCGATCAATCATGCCTGGAGATCTTTGTACGGAGCAAACTGGGCTTGCAGAACACTGATGCTGGCCTTGTATTTAAGGGCCTCAGTTGATGTCCCCATCGGGTTAGGCTTCGTAATCAAAGCCAACGAGGTGTGGCCCCTTCGGGTGGGCCCCTTGTGAATTCTTCCTATGGATGTAACAACTCCTCTCTAGGGTTGTGAACCACATTAAATATATATATATATATATATATATATATAATTGTTTTTGGATATAAAGCAAATTTCTATCTATTTATAATGATACAAATGTGGAACTTGTATGACTAGTTGATATCCTAAGAAACTGATGCTAACTAAGACCAATGAAGTATGAGGAGGAGGCCCAACTTGTAATCTACCTAGGGATGATAATATGGTGTACCTAAGGAGGTACCCACAAGGATAATGAATGAAATGTGGCCTCAATCACGGAAAATCCCACTTGGCAGTCAATGGCTAATAAAGAGGCCCACTAGATAGTTAGAGGAAATAATATAATAATAAGGGGTAGTTGGCATAGACCCCTAGATTACTCATGTGAAAGTATAAATACACATGAGGATAATTGTATTCAAATGTGTTGGATGTATTGTTTTGTAGCAAGAATGGATTGTGTAGTGATTCCTTCCATTAGGAGTATTTGATGGTATTGTCCTACCTTAAGGGTTCTTCTCTATATTCTTACGTAATCTATTATTTGGATGCATTTTTTGAAGTTTGAAGGTATTATATCATTTGTGATTCAATTTTAGGGATTATGGATCACTACACAACCCGAAGTAGTAGCAACGACATCGATCAAACCCACATATCCAATAGATGCAAGAGTCATACTTAGAGAGGTGTAGAAAAACCTTGAGGGGCTAACCCTAGGCATCCACGTCACACAAAAAACATACATCCCATTGGACTTACATCACCATATCGTAGGGGTTCCCTAGTCTCAAAAATTGATGAAGAAGTGCAACTATTAAACTATGGTGAGGACACTCTAGTTGAAGACGAAATATTCATGTACTCAGGGGCAGGACATCGTGACAAAGGGCATGTTGAGATGAATAGGAAGTATGATCTAGTGGATCCAGGAGTATTAACCAATGCACTTCCAACTTTGGGTAGTAGTGTTGTAGTGGGTACTTTTGACAAATCCAAAATTCATTCAATGGAAGGATGGGCTTGAATCCAAAATTTTATGAGGTATCTATTGATGTTATAAATCACCTCACGTCAAATGGTATCAAGTCTCTTACCTCTACATTTCATGCAAGCCCATTACCCATGATTAGTGTTCCATCACCCTCCACTTTTGAGCAGTTGGGAACCGAAAATTTTGGTGTATTGCAAGAAGAAGAGGCAAAGGTACCCATTTCAGTGATTTTGGAGGACCTTGGATTGTGTTTTGTTGGACAATCCCTTCATATTTCAAGTATAATAGGTAGTGCTCATCCAGATTTGTATACAGGCTTAACTGGCCCGAGGTGGTGCTATCTCCACAAGGTTGCAAAGAAGAAGGGTGCACCCACGAGAATGGTATTAGGAGGTGATGTAAAAGTTGAGCATATATTGGATTTGTTGGGAAAAACATTAGTCAGGTCTTTTTTGGAAGGAGGATCTTGATGGAGATTGTAAACTCTTGGTTACAACAAAATTGGAAGCCCGTTTTAGGTTATAGGTCATCCTACAATATATTGATCAAGGGGTGGCTCGGTTTCTCTTTCAAATCTACTAGTGATGCAAAGGCCATATTAGCAAGTGCGTGGTTTTGTGGATCGATGTTTCTCTTACTAAAACTATGGAACCCACAATTTAATTCTCAATCATATAAGACTTCCAACGTCCTTGTTTAGGTGAAAATCCCTTGTTTACCATTGAATTTTAAATAGAAATTTTCCTTCCAGAACTAGGTAATTGTTTGGGGAAAACAATTTGGGTTGACAATGTGTTTAAAAATAGCCACAATCAATCAATCACTCTTATTCTTGTGTAGTTAGATACTAGATAGGGCCTATTGATTGTTTGGAGGTGGAGTTTGGTGGTGAGGTTCATCTACAAATTTTGGATGATCAAATCTTCCCTTTCACTATGTGAAGTTTCATGAACATGGTCATGTTTCTCAAGCCTATTGCAAACCATTTACAAAACAATACTAGAGGAGAAAATGGAATACTACTCCACATATGTTGGATGGGGTTGTTTTTCCTAGTACACCAATGACACCTAGAGTCGGTGTTGCTATTGGTAGTCACATTACGCCCTAGACTGAGATAGTTATTCCTTTAGAGGGAAAGTGTGATGTATTTATGGAAGGTATGAAGGGAGAAGGAATAGAAATATAGTGCCCGACGTCTACTGACATTTCATATCATTCTCCTATCAAGGAGCCTCTGTTCGAGCCTTTTGTTCCTCACGTGGATTCCTTGGCTTCTACCAAGACAATTTCTAAGGATGAAGTATACTTACAAGAGCACTCAAGTGTCCTCTATTCAAATCCTTATGTCAGTATGTCTCCACGTTGCACTCTAGACATTCCTATAATACATACTTTGAGTAGTCTTGTAATTTGGCCCACCCTAGGGGAGGGGACCAAGGATTTTAAAAAGGGTAAGGGGAGGAAGACAAATCCAGGTACTTATTCCTCTATGCTTTTTTTGGATTGGGTATTGTCAAAATTTTCCTCCTATACTATCGATTTTGGATAGTTAGAGGACACAACAGGTGCTGGAGACAAATTGGACCAGGAGATGGATAGGATTCACATCCTAGTAGACGGCAATGGCCCTATCACTTGTGTCTCAATAAATCTGATACTTGTTTTGGTCTGAATTTTTTTTGGGGACTGGGATTAAATAAACCTAAAGAATAGTCTAGTTATGTGGGAAGGAAGTCATTCCTATCCCTACGGGAAAGGGATCTTCTTGAAGTACAAGGTAAGAAGGCACTCATTTCCAAGGTACTAGAGCATTGAATCCCCAAAAGTATTTTCCCCTATTATTATTCCTCACTTAACATTAGAGGGATGGGTAGTCAAATTGAACACTTATCCCTTCATTTTTTAATAGAAAGAGAAAATTCAAATGTCTTTCTTTTACAAGAGACTATGGGTGGTGGTGATGTGCTAGTCAGTGGATAAAAAAAGTCTTACAGGTTTGGTATTTTGTTTTTATTAAATCCATTGGTTCATCCAGAGGCCTCTGAACTCCCCTTTAACACTTTTAAATTCTTTTATTGTATGCTAAAAAATATGCACATAGCTCATGTGTAAAGGAATTTGACAATCCTTTACAATGTTAAATATGTATGGCCCTTATGGTGGGAAACAAGAGTTATATATGGGATAAATTTTCTCTCTCTTATATTACTTGATGTTGGGTTGGTGATTATCGATGATGTTTTAACTTTATACTATTTTACCCTAAGCAGTGAGGAATTTTGAGGATATGCTCCTTGGTTCAATAGATTAGCAAGTCATTTACTAGAAAAAAATGAGGGTAAGTATTTGATTGATGCAACTCATGTTTCACTTAGGCCCATTTGGAGGAACAACAAAAGGGGCTAGGATAGTGTCTCAAAAAGATTTGATTGTTTTCATGTTTATGATCAAATCTCTAGTTTGTTGTTAGGTACATAACTTGGGTGGTTATGGTTGGATTATCTTATCACTATCCTATATTACTTCAATTGGATCATGGGGACAAGAATCCCTCTAGTCCCTTCAAATTCAAATCGGGCTAGTTTACTTAGGATGATTTCCAGGATTTGGTTAAGAACACTTAGATTGTTTAATACCCCCAATTACACCTTTATGCCAGTGAACAATTCACAACCTCGTTGGAAAATGTAAAAGATAAGGTTGTGGAATGGGTGGTGGAATGATTTAAAAATAAGGATAAGCATCTACGAGAGGTGAAAGAAGAGATATTACTGATTTTTAATGAATAAGTTGCTAGTATTTTAGTGATGAAGAGAAGAGTAGATTAAAATATTGTGAGACTCAAAAAATAAGTTACCTTTGGATTTAGAAGAGGATTGGAAGTTAAAAAGTTGAGCCACCTAGCTTGAGTTGGGCGACAAAAATACATATTTTTCATCAAGTCACAAGCCATTGACAAAATGTTAATACTATTTGGGATATGCAAAATATAGATGGTGAGTTGATGAGAGGTTTTAATGGGTTGGGAACAATTGTTGTTAATCAAATTGAAGGATTGTATAAGGAACCCAACATGTCAACATTGTTAAGGTAATATGTAACATCCCGAAAATACCAAAATAATATTTTTTATAATAGCAATAATTGTCAAGATTATTTAATGCGGAACATATAATTTAATTTGAATTCTTAACTAAGATAATTAATGATGATAACACGTCATATATCTCAAATAAATAAGATATAATTGTAATTGTTGCTTCAGATTTAAGTGGGTGTTAATCTCCTCAACGACAGATCTTTTATGATTATGTATACAAGTACAGTTTACGGTTTTACTCAAGTTCTTGAAAGTGATTACTTGCTGTACTATTGTGATGTTCTTGATGAAGTGCTGACGGTTTGTTTGTATGATGATGAAGGGGTCCTACGAGGTACCCTGGAGTTTACTTAGCTACGTTTAGCTAAGGCATTTGAATCTTGTTTCCATGTGCAGATCGCAGGTAAGAAATCCTATAAGATAGCATATGTTAAGAGTACTTATGTTTTTCAATTCACCGTCAATGTAATATTAGGATGCTAAGTAACTCCTTGTGACACCAATTACTGGAGGTATGGATACATGGTTCTAATCCTAGTTTAAAGTATTGTCTTATGAAGCTCTTCAATGTTATCATTCCATGTCGTCCAAAAGTTATGTTATGATGCTACGCTTATTGTCATAAGACTACTGTCATTAATATTAAAACGACGATACTACTATCTATTAAGTATGCTATCATGAAGCTTGTAGAGTAATAATTACACCTTCGAACTATCATCATACTTAGCGTCTACAGGTCTTAGACTACTGTATGTCATGTATTTATCATTTCAATACACATACAAAACTATAGAATGAAATAGATATATCTTATAGTTACTATTTATTTACATAATGCATGGACATGTTATTCAATTATTTCGATGCCTAATTTTAAACTTGAAACTATATAAAATATACACTACATATTACAATGTAATATGATATGGTTTTTAATATACAATGATATGATAAACAATAGCAATGTTATGCTTTTCGATATGCAATCCTAGCTATACTTTTAACACTATAGGATATTATCCTATGCAAACCATGAATACGATCTAAACAACCTTAGAAGGTTATGGCTTAAGCAGTGGTTTGAACTATGCTATATGTATTAGCTCTTATCCTAAGTGTTATTAACATATGTTATTGTATTCACCAATCTCGATATTGAAGTGATGAATTGACGGGTAATAAATTTTCAACTGCAGGTTGACAGGGTTACGATCATGTATTAAAAGTTCTAACCAAACTCCATAGTGGATAGTGTTGTTGTCAACCCACGTAGTCCATCCATGTGAACTTTGATTTACAACATTGCTTGGAATCCTAGTTGGACATGGCTATTATAACGCCTCTCTTTCGAGTTGTACACGGTAATGATCACTAACATGCATTGTTGGCAACGTCGTGATTGTTTGTGTAATGTCCCCTCCTACCATACCAGCATGATAGAGAGGACGTGACAATAAATCCGGGTATCTAGTGTTGATGTATATGTAACTTCGGAATGTATTTCACATATATGTATATTGTATTCCTATAGAGATGGTATTATTCCTCTATAAGGAAGTGTCGTCATTTATATTGTAAGTGTCGTAACTTATACTTGATGGGTTATTAGACCACCTTGTTTGGGGTCGACCCTGTATAAGTCATGTAGGTCAAAGGGTTATTAGACCACCCTATTGGGGGTCGGCCATGTGGGTCAAAGGGTTATTAGACCACCCTATTGGGGGTCGTCCCACTCAGCATTATGTTATGTGGTTAAGTTCGAGCCGACATGAGTTAGGTAAAAAGGCAAGTCTAGTCAAGTATAAATAGAGTGCGGGAGGCACTCTATTTACTTACTCACTTCTCACACATGATCTCAAGGAGGAGAGGCGCACTTATGGAGGAGGAGGATTGCTGCTAGGTTATGGCTATCTCTATTGGTTGGTTGTATCATTGCTCTATCTATCTCTGAGGAAGTTATTGGGGTTTTTCACCTTTATGGTTTTCCCCAAGTAAATCTTTGTGTCTCTTGTGTGCTTGCATTATTGTCTCCATGATTGATATGCTGTAGATATGCTGTACATGTTGTTCTCTCAGTTAAGATCCTAGATCATATTGAAGTAAATTCTGAAAATTTAACATGGTATCAGAGCTAGCCTGAAAGAAGGCATGATATGGCATGTATGACACTTGTTGCACTTACGATGCTAGGGCTTGATATAGCAAAAACCAGTCATCGTAGCACTTTCGCTATAAATCCGTTTTGGCGAAGTTTTCGGATCTGAAATTGTTACAGGCCGAAGATAAGATCTCCAGGTATCTTGTGTCCAAAGGAAAACCTCTAATTCGTTGTACTTTGTGATTTATGATCTGTACAATATAGGGTTTCTGCCTCTTCCAGATCTGAGTCAAAATCAGGTGACCTTGGGAAAAACGTCATATCTTGGGCTAGGAAGCTCCAAATGAAATTTCGTAAAAAGTGGCAGGTAGTACACAGTCTGTACTATCGTAGAAAACTTTTTCAGAGGCCGAAATTAAAACAGTGACACGTGGCACGCCGTACAAGTTCGCTCTCCTGTTTTATCCCAAAACAGGTCACGCTGCGACATTTGGCATAACTCTCTCTCAGAGATTCCAATTGAGGTCAGACCTGTCAGGATGGAAAGATAACAGGTCAGGCTATCTCAGGAAACTTTTTCAGACCCTGTGGATCAAAAGTTTCGGAGTTACACCAGAAACAATCAGGTACATATTTATGTCAAAACAGAATTATTTTTTGGTACCTTCATTCATGGCTTCCGGAATTTAGGGCTTTGGAGAAAGTTGGAATTTTTGTAATCGGAGACCACGGCTGGATGCTACTCATCAAAATAGAAATTTAGAGACCAAGATCAGAATTTTTGGTTGGGCAGAAGGCCGGGCTTGATCAAACCCTAGTTCGAGACTTTGATCAGAAAAGTGAAAAATTAGGGCTTCTGTAAAAATGGGAATTTTTGAAATCTGTGACCACGGCTGGAAGCTCCTCAGAAAAATAGAAGCTTCTAGCTTTGGATCAAACATTTTGATTGGGCAGAAGAGTGGGCTTCATCAAACCCCAGTTCAGGATCACGTCCAGTGAATCCAGAAGTTTCAAAGCCAAAATTGAGGAGTGAAACTTTGCAGTTTTCAAATTCTGAATATACCAGTTTGATCAGCTCATCAAGGCGCATATTTCTATCCTTTCGAAAGTTTGAAATTCAAAGCTTGAATTTTTGGGGTTTCTCTGACAAACCCATATCCAGCTCCAGGTCCAGTTCTTGCAAATCAAGTGAATTGGGTTAATCCTAGAAGAAGATGGATTGATCATATGCATGAGTAAAGAAGTTCCTGTTTCAGAGGGAGATGAGGCCAAGGCCTTACATAAGAAGATTACAAGCGACCTTAACAGGTATGACTCATCGAGGTATGTTTCGATATTTATGGTATGTTTGTCTTCATGTTATTATGGTTAGTACAATTTTGATTTTAGATTTGTCGTATCACCTTAACAAAATTATGAATGCATGATAGAAGATATTCATTGGTTAGGGTGTTGACACTTATGATTGTACTAATGCATTATGGTGTTGTATGAGATTTATGTTGTCTACTAACATGAAAGGTACACCAAGAAAGACAAATCATGTTCTGGTCCAAGAACATATGATCATGATAACATGAGGACAAAGATTCATCCATTATCATGGATCTAATAGAAGATCCATTTACGAGGTATGTATAACTTGGTTTTATAATGGCTAACCTATGAGATATACAGGTTACTAGCACAAGTCATTGAAGAAGAACAAGAAGACATCATGTGAGTATGTTAAGACATAACTAGCTAGCATGCTAATCCAGGTATGTTTTTCCTATATCAAGTTACAATCTCATCTTGTGATAAGATCCTTTATATAAGTATACTTGGCATGATTGATTATGATTATTCATTGAAGTTAGTAATCATGGGTTTAGGCATATTATGCTTTTTACTTTGTTTAATGATATGACTAACCAGAAAAGTCCTATGGTCAAATAGGAATATAAGTAAAATAATATGTCTCTTATATTGATTGATTTGACTAACCAGAAGAATCATGAAACCATAGGTTTGAATAGTCATAGGTCTTATGCATATTATATCTCTTCTCTTGATTGATGATTCAACTAACCTGAAGAGTCATAGGCTTGAGTAATTACAGGTTTAGACATGTTATGTTTCTTATGATTTGACTAACCATAAGAATCCTTGAATGCTCATGCTTATTATTTCTGTTTGAAATGATCATGACTATACATGCTTGAGATTATTGTGTTTTAATAGTATACTAATGAATGTATGATTTTATATGAGGTCACAAGGATAACACATTCATGATACTAATAAGCATGCATAGGGACCAAGGATGAATATGAGTTCAAGAACAGGTAATTCAGGAAGCAAAGATCAAGAGGGAGCACACTCCAGTTGCTCCTGCCAGAAAGCAAAGGAGCACACTCTAGTTGTTCCTGCAAGAAAGCAAAGGAGCACACTTCAGTAGTTTCTGCAAGGATGCAGATATTCAGAGGGAGTTGATCATCTCTCTACATTTCACAACAGAAAGGTGTAGAAGAAGCTACCTCAGATTAGGACTCCAGCAGCTCCTGCAAGGAAGCAAAGACTCAGAGGGAGTCCACCCAACGAACAAACAAAGATAAGTATTTGAATTGTCATTTCTTAAATAATACTGTTCAATAATGTATATACTGATGTTCCTAGAATTAGGTTGTGTATTATGCATATTAGAATAATTGCATTGATGAACAGTATACTACTAATATGCATGGGTAAGTAGCCTATGGCACTGTACAACATTCCATTGCTACTTATCTAGAATGAAACCTCTTTGCTGACATGTTGGGAGTTGTGCACACTCTTAACAATGTTCTGGTAGAGATTGGAAGGCATCTAGAAAGTTACGGGATATGGATAAATGTTGTATTGAAGCATTGGCTAAGATAATTGCATGATTGTATGGCATATTTCTTTATATGTAAGAATTTGTTCTGAAAACTATAAGATGTTTTCTAATCATGCAATTTAACTTGTTGTGTAGGAAAGATCATATGCCATCTCCTACAAAAGGACTACAACATTTGTTCCAGCAAGAAAGATATCTATTGAAGATATTGAAGTTCCCAGGATCTGGGATGAAGAAATGGAATGCCATGATCCGTAGATCATGAAGAAGATGTTTGGGATGCAGTCCCAAGACCTGACAGGGAGTCATATGTATGCAGATTGAAGAAATCCTTTTATGGCTTGAAGCAAGCTCCCAGAACTTGGTATGGTGAAGATAGATTGATTGCCGACACGCAGCGGAAGCTTACTACCGAGTTCGAGATGAAGAACTTGGGGATGATGCACTATTTGTTTTTGGCATGGAGGTGTGGCAAAGTGCAGATAGAATCTTCCTTGGACAAGGGAAGTATGCAGTAGAGATCCCAAAGAGGTTCGGGATGATGGATTGCAAGGCCATGGCCACACCTATGGCATCGAATCTGAAGCTTCTATGTGATGCTTCATCTGAGTCAGTTGATGTCTCTATGTATCGTCAGATGATTGGGTCCTTGATGTACCTGACGAACACGAGACTAGACATTTGCTTTGCTGTGAACACATTGAGCCAGTTCCTGACGGATCCGAGAAGTGTTCACCTGGTTACTGTAAAGCATGTTCTGAGGTACCTGAAGGGTACAGTGGATTATGGGCTCAGGTATGAGGCGAATCAAAAGTTTAACCTGGAAGGTTATGTTGATTCAGATTGGGCTGGCAGTGCTGCAGACAGGAAGAGCACATCTGGGTACTGCTTCAGTATGGGATCAGGTGTGATCTCTTGGTTTAGCAGGAAGCAGTCCTGCGTAGCACTGAGTACAGCTGAGGCAGAGTATGTTGCAGCCTGTTCAGCTAGTTGTGAGGCAGTATGGCTACGGAAGCTACTGTCTGAGTTATTTGATCTCCCGTTGGAGGCTACTGGTATCTTCTGTGATAACCAGAGTTGTGTGAAGCTGTCCGAGAACCCAGTGTTTCATGACAGGTCGAAACACATAGAGATCAAATATCACTATATCAGGGATATGGTGCAGAGAGGAGCTGTGAAGCTCCTGTATGTTGCGACGGACAAGCAGATTGCAGATGTGCTGATGAAGCCACTAGCCAGGGTGAAGTTCGAGTACTTCAGAGAGAGGCTTGGCGTGCTTCAGATCAAGGATACTTCGAGGAAGAAGTGATGGACACATTTGCTGAAGCCATTCCAAGCATGTTGGAAGGAGGATCCTTCACATGGCTGTGGATGTAAGCGCTGGATGATGAGCATCAGGATGATGTTCTGGTTTCTGCTTAGATATGATCAGTTGGATCATTTTATGTATGTATGTATGCATCATGTTGGATGCTTGGACAATGTATCTGTATATGTATCAGGTGGATACATTGTATGATCAGGTGGATCATGTATGGTGATATGTATCATGTATTTGTATTTGTATCAGGTGGATACATTGATGATCAGGAGGATCATGTATGATGATATGTATCAGGTAGATACTTGGTATGCATCAGGTAGATGCATTGATGATCAGGAGGATCATGTATGATGATATGTATCATGTATTTGTATCAGGTGGATACATTGATGATCAGGAGGATCATGTATGATACTTGGTATGCATCAGGTAGATGCATTGATGATCAGGAGGATCATGTATGATGATATGTATCATGTATTTGTATCAGGTGGATACATTGATGATCAGGAGGATCATGTATGATACTTGGTATGCATCAGGTAGATGCATTGATGATCAGGTGGATCATGCAGCAGGATGTTGCAGTGATGATCAGGATGATCATAGATGACGAGCTTCAGGATGTTGCTCCAGATGACATGCAGCAGGACGTTGCAGTGATGATGATCAGGATGATCATGGATACATCAGGATGATGTATGGTGAGTATCAGGTTGATACTCTATGGCCGTGGATCAGGTTGTGCAGATGAGCATGTCTGGGAGATCCTATAGGTCGGAGTTGTGTACCCGTAACAGCCTGGGATGCTCTTTCGAGACATTGCTCTGGGAGGACATGTAATTTGTGCCCTGGGAGATCTCAGGTCGGAGTTGTGTACCCGTAACATCCTGAGATGCTCTTGCGAGGTTTTGTCCTATGGCATGTAATTTGGGCCCTGGGAGATTTCAGGTCGGAGTTGTGTACCCGTAACATCCTGAGATGCTCTTTCGAGGTTTTGCCATGACCACATGTAATAGCGCCCTGGGAGATTTCAGGTTGGAGTTGTGTACCCGTAACATCCTGAGATGCTCTTGCGAGGTTTTGTGGTGGACCACATGTAATTTGTGCCCTGGGAGATTTCAGGTCGGAGTTGTGTACCCGTAACATCCTGAGATGCTCTTTCGAGGTTTTGTGGTGGGGTCACATGTAATAGCGCCCTGGGAGATCCTACAGGTCGGAGTTGTGTACCCATAACATCCTGGGATGCTCTTTCGAGGTTTTGTGACGCACGTAATAAGTCCTGAGGATTCCACAGTATGGCCAGTGATGACGAAGACCTGCAGGTGGTGGGCCTACATCCAGTATGAAAAAGGACTGGCTCTGTAGAACTTCCTATGACGAGTAGATTCAGAGATTGATTAAGATAGCAGCAGCTGTGACGATGATGATGACTCGATGACGATTATCTAGTGACGATGATCCAGAGAAGATGACTTGTGCTAGAAGAACTATGCTGAGAAATACCTTCCTAGTTAAGAGGGAGTGTTGATGTATATGTAACTTCGGAATGTATTTCACATATATGTATATTGTATTCCTATAGAGATGGTATTATTCCTCTATAAGGAAGTGTCGTCATTTATATTGTAAGTGTCGTAACTTATACTTGATGGGTTATTAGACCACCTTGTTTGGGGTCGACCCTGTATAAGTCATGTAGGTCAAAGGGTTATTAGACCACCCTATTGGGGGTCGGCCATGTGGGTCAAAGGGTTATTAGACCACCCTATTGGGGGTCGTCCCACTCAGCATTATGTTATGTGGTTAAGTTCGAGCCGACATGAGTTAGGTAAAAAGGCAAGTCTAGTCAAGTATAAATAGAGTGCGGGAGGCACTCTATTTACTTACTCACTTCTCACACATGATCTCAAGGAGGAGAGGCGCACTTATGGAGGAGGAGGATTGCTGCTAGGTTATGGCTATCTCTATTGGTTGGTTGTATCATTGCTCTATCTATCTCTGAGGAAGTTATTGGGGTTTTTCACCTTTATGGTTTTCCCCAAGTAAATCTTTGTGTCTCTTGTGTGCTTGCATTATTGTCTCCATGATTGATATGCTGTAGATATGCTGTACATGTTGTTCTCTCAGTTAAGATCCTAGATCATATTGAAGTAAATTCTGAAAATTTAACATCTAGCCCCATGAGCTTTTAAATAATCAAGAACATAATATAAAAGAACATATGAGATGTATAATTATAAGAAAAAAAAAACACAGCGAAATAATTTCAATAACACATCCATCATACATTCAAGATATTCATAAGATAATAATTACAAATTTAATACAAGAGAATACTTATCTTAACAAAGTATCCCCAAGCAACTGGCTATGCAATTGCAACGTTCCACCCAACCATAGGTTAGTTGTGATCATCAATATCTCCACACACTGCCACCCCCGAGCTGGGCATGATCTCTACAAGGAATCAAGGAACAGCGGACTCACACATAGCCAAGCATACACCAAGATGAGCCAAGCCAATCTACAATTGGGTTTATCAGGCTGCTAGGAAATGGAAAGGAAGAATTGCTAAGCTAGTGAGCTCAACCACAGAGCTAAGGATACCCCTCCCAGATCTATTTAGCTTGGCACTCACAATGCCTACACACCCAACACAAGGAAGTATTCTCTTCACTGCCACACAGTCCCTCAAGCCATACCTTCCTTTCTAGTGCTCTCAGGGTGTACATAGAAAAGTAGCCAAAGCCCTCTTGATCTTCTTGAGAGGTTACTCCCTCCACTAGGTTTATCAAGCCAATTCTGTCCACTACCAGTCCAAGTTTCTCGCTCACAGGTTCAAATCAAAACCGGGATGCACATAACAGCAGAACCACACTTATTGGGCATGATAAAACGTTTTTACAGTGAGATACTCAAAGATGGGGTTTTCATTAGCTTCAGGAAAACGTGGGAAACCCAAAAATGAAACTGGAAGATGGGGAACAACCCTGGGAAGCCAAATCCGTTTTTAGAAAAACATCCATGGACATTCTGGGGCAAAAACGGCCTCCATAACAGTCCCCAAATCGTGGCCCTTCTCTCCCAGCTACTGTATATGCAAAAACGAACTCCCAGGCATGGAAAATGCAGGAAAAATGGTGAAAAATGTGATGGGAAAAGGCCCAGTAGTTCAGATTGCGTGAGAGAGCAAAGACTATCGGTTTAGAATGGCTTTGGGCACCATTTCCTGGGTGTTTTCTTACCCAAGGGGACAAAATACGATTTCCCAGGTTGATGGCTTGCCCATGCACGAAATTGGCTGCCATACCTCTTCATTCCCAAGGCATTGACTGCCTCAACCAACTCTTGGAAGAATTAAATGATTGGGTCCATAACCCAAAATGGGTAGTTGGTAGTTTATGGGTTTTCTCATTGACACATGGATTAACACCATTGGCTCAAGGGTTTGAATAATCCCCCCCCCTATTCCTTGTAGAATCATGCCCCCATCTCTTTGTTGCATTGCATAGCTAGTTGTGGGTATTTTTCATTAAAATTCGTATTTACATGATGTCTCATTTACATTGTGCCTATCTAGCACAAGAACCATAGGCATCTATTTTTAATTGCCGATACATGAAATGCTAAATCAATGGTGGGGCCTTGGCCTTGAGCTCCTCATCATGATTAAATCACAATATTTACATCATTTACGATTTAATACAAAGGGGGTCAAAATGGGGACATTACATTCCCCTCCCCTTACATTAGCACTGTCCTCAGTGCTCATCAAAATTGAACAAAAATGGATATGCCACCCTCATGGCATCCTCCAGCTCCCATGTAGCCTCATCGGGACCGTAGTGCTTCCATTGCACCTTTACCTGTCCGATGGCTCGGTTCCGGAGCAATGTTACCTTCTTGTCTAGGATGCGCAATGGGTCGGTTTGGAATTCTCCCTCGGGTTCCACCTGGATGACATCCCAATTAATCACATGGTTAGGATCATGTACATATTTCTTAAGCAAAGAGACATGAAAAAAATTATGAGCTTTTGTGCTAGCAGACAATGCAAGTCTATATGCAACTGGTCCTATTCTTTCAAGCACTTCAAATGGCCCACAATATCTAGGTGATAGCTTGGCACAACTCCAAAGCTTCAAGGAACTCTTCCTTGATCTCACTCTAAGATACACATGATCCCCAACATTGAATTCCCTATGCACTCTATGTTTATCTGCATATCTTTTCTGTCTATCCTGGGCTACTTTTAAATTTTGTCTGATCTTGGCAACTTCTTGCTCCATTTCCTTAAGCAATTCTGGCCCAAGTACAATTCTGTTCACTGGATTGTCCCTAGTCACTGGTGTCCTACACCTTCTGCCGTACAAAGCCTCATAAGGACTCATTCCCAATGATGCTTGTTGCCCATTGTTATATGCAAACTCTACCAAGTGCAGATAATCCTCCCACTTGGATGGTTTGTCCATTACATACATGCGGAGCATGTCTTCAAGCACCCGATTTACTCTTTCTGTTTTCCCATCGGTTTGAGGATGGTATGCGGTACTAAAACTCAGCTGTGTACCCAAATCTGCAAAGAGACCTTTCCAAAAATTGGAAGTGAACTTGGTATCTCTGTCGGAAATTATTGCCTTAGGCAACCCATGTAATCTGAAAATTTCCTTCATGAAAATATTTGCAATGGCATCGTCTTTATGTGTGGACTTAACCGGTAAGAAATGTGCTGCCTTTGTTAACTTGTACACCACAACCATGATGGAATCATGTTGTCTCACAGTCATTGGCAATCCTGTAATAAAGTCCATGGATATTATTTCCCATTTCCATTCTAGAATTGGCACTGGAAGCAATAAACTTGCTGGATGTTGGTGTTCATGTTGGTGTATATGTAACTTCGGAATGTATTTCACATATATGTATATTGTATTCCTATAGAGATGTTATTATTCCTCTATAAGGAAGTGTCGTCATTTATATTGTAAGTGTCGTAACTTATACTTGATGGGTTATTAGACCACCTTGTTTGGGGTCGGCCCTGTATAAGTCACGTGGGTCAAAGGGTTATTAGACCACCCTATTGGGGGTTGGCCATGTGGGTCAAAGGGTTATTAGACCACCCTATTGGGGGTCGGCCCACTCAGCATTATGTTATGTGGTTAAGTTCGATCCTACATGAGTTAGGTAAAAAGGCAAGTCAAGTCAAGTATAAATAGAGTGCGGGAGGCACTCTATTTGCTCACTCACTTCTCACACATGCACTCAAGGAGGAGTGGCACACTTATGGAGGAGGATGATATGCTACTAGGTTATGGCTATCTCTCTTGGTTGGTTGTATCATTGCTCTATCTATCTTTGAGGAAGTTATTGGGGTTTTTCACCTTTATGGTTTTCCCCAAGTAAATCTTTGTGTCTCTTGTGTGCTTGCATTATTGTCTCCATGATTGATATGCTGTAGATATGCTATACATGTTGTTATCTCAGTTAAGATCCTAGATCAGATTGAAGTAAATTCTGAAAATTTAACATGGTATCAGAGCTATCCTGAAAGAAGGCATGATATGGCATGTATGACACTTGTTGCACTTACCATGCTAGGGCTTGATATATCAAAAACCAGTCATCGTAGCACTTTTGCTATAAATCCGTTTTGGCGAAGTTTTCGGATCTGAAATTGTTACAGGACGAATATTAAATCTCCAGGTACCTTGTGTCCAAAGGAAAACCTCTAATTCACTGTACTTTGTGATTTATGATCTGTACAATATAGGGTTTCTGCCTCTTCCAGATCTGAGTCAAAATCAGGTGACCTTGGGAAAAAGGTCATATCTTGGGCTAGGAAGCTCCAAATAAAATTTCGTAAAAAGTGACAGGTAGTACACAGTCTGTACTATCTCAAAATTTTTTTTCAGAGGCCGAAGTTGAACAAGTGACACGTGGCACGCCGTACAAGTTCGCTCTCCTGTATTATCCCATAAACAGGTCACGTTGCGACACTTGGAATAACTCTCTCTCAGAGAGTCCAATTGAGGTCAGACCTGTCAGGATGGAAAGATAACATGCCGAGCTATCTCAGGAAACTTTTTCAGAGACCGAAGTTCAAACAGTGACACGTGGCACGCCGTACAAGTTCGCTCTCCTGTTTTATCCTAAAACAGGTCACGTTGCGACATTTGGCATAACTCTCTCTCAGAGAATCCAATTGAGGTCAGACCTGTCAGGATGGAAAGATAACAGGTCAGGCTATCTCAGGAAACTTTTTCAGACCCTGTGGATCGAAAAGTTTGGAGTTACACCAGAAACAATCAGGTACATATTTCTGTAAAAACAGAATTATTTTTTAGTACCTTCATTCATGGCTTCCGGAATTTAGGGCTTTGGAGAAAGTTGGAATTTTTGTAATCGGAGACCACGGCTGGATGATACTCATCAAAATAGAAATTTAGAGACCAAGATCAAAATTTTTGGTTGGGCAGAGGGCCGGGCTTGATTAGACCCTAGTTCGGGACTTTGATCAGAAAAGTGGAAAATTAGGGCTTCTGTAAAAATGGGAATTTTTGAAATCTGTGACCACAGCTGGAAGCTCCTCAGAAAAATAGAAGCTTAGAGATTTGGATCAAACATTTTGATTGGGAAGAAGAGTGGGCTTCATCAAACCCCAGTTCAGGGTCATGTCCAGTGAATCCGGAAGTTTCAAAGGCAAAATTGAGGAGTGAAACTTTGCAGTTTTCAAATTCTGAATATACCAGTTTGATTAGCTCATCAAGGCGCATATTTCTATCCTTTCGGAAGTTTGAAATTCAAAGTTTGAATTTTTGGGGTTTCTCTGACAAACCCATATCCAGCTCCAGGTCCAGTTCTTGCAAATCAAGTGGATTGAGTTAATCCTAGAAGAAGATGGGTTGATCATCTGCATGAGTGAAGAAGTTCCTGTTTCAGAGGGAGATGAGGCTAAGGCCTTATATAAGAAGATTACAAGCGATCTCGACAGGTATGACTCATCGAGGTATGTTTCGATATTTGTCCATGATTAATTTTATGGTATGTTTGTCTTCATGTTATTACGGTTAGTACAATTTTGATTTTAGATTTGTCGTATCACCTTAACAAAATTATGAATGCATGATAGAAGATATTCATTGGTTAGGGTGTTGACACTTATGATTGTACTAATGCATTATGGTGTTGTATGAGGTTTATGTTGTCTACTAACATGAAAGGTACACCAAGAAAGACAAATCATGTTCTGGTCCAAGAACATATGATCATGATAACATGAGGACAAAGATTCATCCATTGTCATGGATCTCATAGAAGATTCATTTACGAGGTATGTATAACTTGGTTTTGTAATAGTTAACCTATGAGATATATAGGTTACTAGCACAAGTCATTGAAGAAGAACAAGAAGACATCATGTGAGTATGTTAGACATAAATAGCTAGCATGCTAATCCAGGTATGTTTTTCCTATATCAAGTTAGAATCCTAACTTGTGTTAGGATCTTATACTGTTGTTGATAATGATTATTCATGAAGTCATAGGTTTGAATAATCATGGTTGTATGCATATTATGTTTCTTACCTTAATTGATGATATGACTAACCAGAAGAATCATGAAGGTATAGGTTTGAATAATCACAGGTTTTATGCATAATATATCTATTATCTTGATTGATGATTCAACTAACCTGAAGAGTCATAGGTTTGAGTAATTACAGGTTTAGACATGTTATGTTTCTTATGATTTGATTAACCTTAAGAATTCTACATAAACCTTGAATGCTAATGCTTATTATTTTCTGTTTGAAATGATCATGACTATACATGCTTGAGATTATTGTGTTTTAATAGTATACTAATGAATGTATGATTTTATATGAGATCACAAGGATAACATAATCATGATACTAATAAGCATGCATAGGAACCAAGGATGAATGTAAGTTCAAGGACAGGTAATCCAGGAAGCAAAGATCAAGAGGGAGTACACTCCAGTGGTTTATGCAAGGATGCAGATAGAGTTGACCATCTCTCTACATCCCACAACATAAAGGTGTAGAAGAAGCTACTTCAGATTAGGACTCCAGCAACTCCTGCAAGGAAGCGAAGACTCAGAGGGAGTCCACCCAACGAACAAACAAAGATAAGTTATTGAATTGTCATTTCTTAAATAATACTGTTCAATAATGTATATACTGATGTTCCTAGAATTAGGTTGTGTATTATGCATATTAGAATAATTGCATTGATGAACAGTATACTCCTAATATGAATGGGTAAGTGGCCTGTGGCACTGTACAACATTCCATTGCTACTTATCTAGAATGAAACCTCTTTGCTGACATGTTGGGAGTTGTGCACACTCTTAACAATGTTCTGGTAGAGATTGGAAGGCATCTAGAAAGTTACGGAATATGGATAAATGTTGTATTGAAGCATTGGCTAAGATAATTGCATGACTGTATGGCATATTTCTTTATGTGTAAGAATTTGTTCTGGAAACTATGAGATGTTTTCTAATCATGCAATTTAACTTGTTGTGTAGGAAAGATCGTATGCCATCTCCTACAAAAGAAGAACTACAACATTTGTTCCAGCAACAAAGATATCTATTGAAGATATTGAAGATATTGAAGTTCCCAGGATCTGGGATGAAGAAATGAAATGCCATGATCCGTCAATCATGAAGAATGATGTTTGGGATGTAATCCCAAGACCTGAAGGGAAGTTTGTTATGACTTCCATATGGATCTATCAAGATAAAGCATGCTATAGATGGCAGCATAGAGAAATATGAAAGTGATGAAATAGAATATACACTAGATGGATTTCAAGACAGCTTTCTTGAATAGTTGTATGTGGAAGACCTGTTTGTAACAAGAGATGATAGATTGATTGCCAACACGCAACGGAAGCTTGTTGCTGAGTTCGAGTTGAAGAACTTGGGGATGATGCACTATTTGTTTTGGCATGGAGGTGTGGCAGAGTGCAGATGGAATCTTCCTTGGACAAGGGAAGTATGTAGTAGAGATCCTGAAGAGGTTCGGGATGATGGACTGCAAGGATATGGCCACACCTATGGCATCGAATCTGAAGCTTCTATGTGATGCTTCATCTGAGCCGGTTGATGTCTCCATGTATCGTCAGATGATTGGGTCGTTGATGTACCTGACGAACACGAGACCAGACTTTTGCTTTGCTGTGAACACATTGGGCTAGTTCCTGAAGGATCCGAGGAGTGTTCACCTGGTTGCTTTAAAGCATGTTCTGAGGTACCTGAAGGGTACAGTGGATTATGGGCTCAAGTATGAAGCAAATCAAAAGCTTAACCTGCAGGGTTATGTTGATTCAGATTGGGTTGGTAGTGCTGAAGATAGGAAGAGCACATTTGGGTGCTGCTTCAGTATGGGATCAGGTGTGATCTCTTGGTTTAGCAGGAAGCAGTCCTGCGTAGCACTGAGTATAGCTGAGGCAGAGTATGTTGTATCCTGTTTAGCTAGTTGTGAGGCAGTATGGCTACGGAAGCTACTGTCTGAGTTATTTGATCTCCTGTTGGATGCTACTGGTATCTTCTGTGATAACCAGAGTTGTGTGAAGCTATCCGAGAACCCAGTGTTTCATGACAGGTCGAAACACATAGAGATCAAATATCACTATATCAAGGATATGGTGCAGAGAGGAGCTGTGAAGCTCCTGTATGATGCGACGGACGAGCAGATTGCAGATGTGCCGACGAAGCCACTAGCCAGGGTGAAGTTCGAGTACTTCAGAGAGAGGCTTGGCGTGCTTCAGATCGAGGACACTTCGAGGAAGAAGTGATGGACACATTTGCTGAAGCCATTCCAAGCATGTTGGAAGGGGGATCCTTCACATGGATGTGGATGTAAGCGCTGGATGATGAGCATCAGGATGATGTTCTGGTTTCTGCTTGGATATGATCAGTTGGATCATTATATGTATGTATATATGCATCATGTTGGATGCTGGATATGATCAGTTGGATCATTATATGTATGTATGTATGCATCATGTTGGATGTTGGATATGATCAGTTAGATCATTATATGTATGCATGTATGCATCATGTTGGATGCTGGATATGATCGGATGGATCATGTGTATGTATTTTGTATGAACGCATCATGTTGGATGCTGATGGATACATTGTGTGGATCATGTATCTTTGTATGATCAGGTAGATCATGTATGCTGACGGATACATTGTGTGGATCATGTATCTATGTATGTATCAGGTGGATACTTGTATGATCGTGGATGACGAGCTTCTCCAGATGACATGCAGCAAGATGTTGCAGTGATGATGATCAGGCAGATCATGTATGTTGATGGATACATTGTGTGGATCATGTATCTTTGTATGATCAGGTAGATCATGTATGCCGATGGATACATTGTGTGGATCATGTATCTATGTATACTTGGATGATCGTGGATGACGAGCTTCTCCAGATGACATGCAGCAGGATGTTGCAGTGATGATGATCAGGATGATCATGTGTACATCAGGATGATGTTTGATGAGTATTAGATGATACTTTATGGCCGTGGATCAGGTTGTGCAGGAAAGCATGTAATTTGTGCCCTGGGATATTTGCAGATGGTCTTTTGAGTTTTTTCCTATGGCATGTAATTCGGTGCCCTGGGACATATGGCAAATGCTCTTGCGAGGTTTTGCTTGGGAGGACATGTAATTTGTGCCCTGGGAGATCTGCAGATAGTCTTTCGAGGTTTTGCCTATGGCATGTAATTTGGTGCCCTGGGATATCTGGCAGATGCTCTTGCGAGGTTTTGTCCTATGGCATGTAATTTGCTCCTGGGAGATTTGGACAGGATGAAAAAGGCCTCAGATGCTTCAGCCAGGTTTTGTCATGACCACATGTAATTTGCTCCTGGGAGATCTGGACAGGATGAAAAAGGCCTCAGATGCTTCAGCCAGGTTTTGTCATGACCACATGTAATTTGCTCCTAGGAGATCTGGACAGGATGAAAAAGGCCTCAGATGCTTCAGCCAGGTTTTGTGGTGGAACACATGTAATGTGCTCCTGGGAGATCCGACAGGTAGAGCTGTGTGCTCGTAATAGCCTGGGATTCTTTAGCCGGTTTTGTGGTGAGATCACATGTAATGTACTCCTGGGAGATCCGACAGGTAGAGCCGCATGCTCGTAACAGCCTGGGATGCTTCAGCCAGGTTTTGTGATGGGTCACATGTAATGTGCTCCTGGGAGATCCTACAGGTAGAGCTGTGTGCTCGTAATAGCCTGGGATGCTGCAGCCAGGTTTTGTGACGCACGTAATAAGTCCTGAGGATTCCATAGTATGGCCAGTGATGATGAAGACCTACAGGTGGTGGGCCTACATCCAGTATGAAAAAGGATTGGCTCTGTAGAACTTCCTATGACGAGTAGATTCAGAGATTGATTGAGATAGCAACAGAAGTGACGATGATGATGACTCGATGACGATTATCTAGTGACGATGATCCAAAGAAGATGACTTGTACTAGAAGAACTGTGCTGAGAAATACCTTCCTAGTTAAGAGGGAGTGTTGGTGTATATGTAACTTCGGAATGTATTTCACATATATGTATATTGTATTCCTATAGAGATGTTATTATTCCTCTATAAGGAAGTGTCGTCATTTATATTGTAAGTGTCGTAACTTATACTTGATGGGTTATTAGACCACCTTGTTTGGGGTCGGCCCTGTATAAGTCATGTGGGTCAAAGGGTTATTAGACCACCCTATTGGGGGTTGGCCATGTGGGTCAAAGGGTTATTAGACCACCCTATTGGGGGTCGGCCCACTCAACATTATGTTATGTGGTTAAGTTCGAGCCTACATGAGTTAGGTAAAAAGGCAAGTCAAGTCAAGTATAAATAGAGTGCGGGAGGCACTCTATTTGCTCACTCACTTCTCACACATGCACTCAAGGAGGAGTGGCGCACTTATGGAGGAGGAGGATCTGCTACTAGGTTATGGCTATCTCTCTTGGTTGGTTGTATCATTGCTCTATCTATCTCTGAGGAAGTTATTGGGGTTTTTCACCTTTATGGTTTTCCCCAAGTAAATCTTTGTGTCTCTTGTGTGCTTGCATTATTGTCTCCATGATTGATATGCTGTAGATATGCTATACATGTTGTTCTCTCAGTTAAGATCCTAGATCAGATTGAAGTAAATTCTGAAAATTTAACAGTTCACTCTTCACCTGCTGACATTCCATGCACTTAGAGATATATTCAACGATGTCCTTCTTCATGCCTGGCCAGAAATAATATTTTCTTGCTGTAGCAATGATTTTCTGATATCCTGGGTGACCAGAGTATGGAGCTTTATGGATTTCATCCATAACAATCCTCCTCAAGTCTGCCGCATTTGGAATATAGACTCTATTCTTATAAGTAAGAAGTCTGTCTCCTTCCAAATGATAGCCCTCATACTTCTTTTCAAGGTTTTGCTGCTGCAATTTGTCCCTTATCTGCACGTACACTTCATCCTCAACCATATGGTTAACAATATGCTGCCTCAAATCTGGTTGGCAAGTACTAAGCGCTGCCACATGCATTTCCTGTACCTTCCTGCTGAGTGCATCAACCACCTTGTTTTCCTTCCCTTTTATGTGTTTGATTTCAAAATCAAATTCACACAAAAATTCCAACCATCTAGCTTGCCTAGCATTTAAAGTTGGCTGATCAAACAAGTATTTCAGACCACAATGGTCTGTCCTTAACTCAAATTTTCTTCCCATTAAGTAATGCCTCCACATCTTTAAGGCATGTACTATGGCTGCAAGTTCTATATCATGAGTAGCATAGTTCTTTTCATGCTCCTTCAACTTTCTTGACTCATAGCATATTACGTGGTTGTCTTGCATAAGAATTCCTCCAAGTCCTTGATTGCATGCATAGGTACACACCACAAAGTCTTTTTCTGGGTCTGCAATTTTCAAAATTGGTGCACTTGTAAGAAGATTCTTCAACCGTTGAAAACTTTCCTCACATCTTGGTGACCATTCAAACTTTATCCCCTTCTTTTCAAAGAAGTGATCGGGTTTGCAACCTTGGAGAATCCTTCGATAAACCTCCTATAGTAACCAGCAAGGCCCATAAAAGATTTCACATCAGTCACATTCCTTGGAGTTGGCCAATTCATAATGGCTTCAATCTTCTCAGGGTCTACAAATATTCATTCGTCGGAGATGATGTGACCCAAATAATGAATTCTATCTTTATAAAAGTCACATTTGCTCAACTTTGCATACAGCTTATGCTCCCTTAGTAATTGCATTGTCATTCTCAAATGTTCTTCATGCTCTTCTTCATTCTTGGAATAGATGAGAATGTCGTCTAGGAATACAAGAACAAACTTGTCCAAATACTTGCTAAAAACATTATTCATGAGACATATGAATGTAGCTGGTGCATTTGTGAGACCGAATGGTACCACTACAAACTCATAGTGTCCATACCTCGTTCTAAAGGCTGTCTTATGAATATCTTCTTCTTTGATTCTTACCTGATGGTAACCAGACCCCAAGTCAATTTTTGAAAATACCTTTGCTCCTATCATTTGGTAAAAAAGGTCATCAATTCAGGGCAATGGGTATTTGTTCTTCACAGTGACTTTGTTCAACTGCCTGTAGTCAATACATAACCTGAGTGTTCCATCTTTCTTTTTCAGAAATAGAACTGGTGCTCCCCACGGGGACACACTTGGCCTAATATATTTATTTTCCAGCAACTCTTGTAATTGCATTTTCAATTCTAGCAATTCCGGTGTACTCATCCTGTAGGGTGTCTTAGACATTGGTGCCTCTTCTGGCACAAGTTCAATTGTAAAGTCAATGTCTCTTTTTGGAGGGAGTCCTAGAATCTCATCAGGAAAAAAATCCTTGAATTCTTGCAATACATGATAGTCCTCCAATTTAAGAGTTTCACTCTCTGCTGCCTCTAAAATGTGGGTTGCATACAATTGACATCCCTTTCTACAGAACTTCTTCAACTGCATGGCTGAAATCTGTCTAATAGAAGTCACCTTTGGAATGCCTTTTACAACTCTCGGGTTTCCTTCTTTGTCCATGCATTCAAATGTCTTATTGTAGCAGTCAAGTTTAACCCTATGTGCTTCTAACCAATCCATTCCAATGAGAATATCATAGGAACCCAGTGGTAAAATATTCAGATCTGCATAAGTGAATAGCCCATCCATCTCTAATGGACATTTCTCTACTATTTCGCTAACTTTTCTCTTGGTTCCAGTGGCTAGTTGCACTAACCATGATTTACTATGCTTTAATTTTTTGAAAGCACAAATCTCAACAATTCCAGGAGTGACATAACTGTGAGTAGATCCAGGATCAATCAAAATAGAAACAGATTGCTTAGCAATCTTACCTTCAACTTCAACCACAGTTGATTGATGATTTGCCTGGCGGTCGTCTAGAGCTGCATAGATTCTAGGGATTGTCCTCACCACTTGACCCACAGTTCCAGCTCCTTGGATGTTGTGAACTTGATTTGCATTCCCATTCCTATGTGGGCAGTTCCTAAGCATGTGGTCTCCTCCACAACCCCAACATTAAAGTGGTTCTCTTGGTTCCTTTGGATCTCTTGGCTTGTCTCCCATCATCCTAGTCGGCTTAGTCACAATCTGTGATGGTTGCCTTTGCTGATTCCGGAATTGAGGAGGCTTGAACCCCTTCTTCCTTTGATCAAACTTTTCATTTTTCTTATCCTTCCATACCTTATGGAATTCTTGTTTGCTTCTGTTTTGATCAAAGCAATACTTGGCCTTCTTATGGCCTCCTCTAGGGTTCGAGGTTCATCAAACTCAATTCTATCTTTATATGACTGGGGCAGTCCACTTAGGAAACGCTGAATTTTCACCTTATCATCTCGAATGTACCTGACATATCTTAGCAGCTCCAAGAATTTGTTTGCATATTCTTCCATGGTCAATTGTCCCAATCTCAGCTCATGGAACTCTTTTATATTATCATCATAGTATCTATCAGAGAGGTACTTCTGCTTGAAGTATTTATTGAACTGCTTCCACACAATTTTCCTTTCGCTGATCTTCTTCACTTGCCTGATGTATTCCCACCATATAGATGCTCTTCCATTCAAGTTGAATATGGCTACCCTTTCCTTCATATTTTTCGAGTAGTCTTGGACTTGGAAATATTTTCTCATCCCAAGAAGCCAAGCTTCAGCTTCTTGACTAGATTTTATCTCTCCATCAAATGTAGGAGGTTTTGCCTTCTTAAATTCCCCATGTGAATTGTTATTGTAGTGCTTCTTCCTCTTACTTCCGTGAGATGAAGAGCTTGAACCCTTAATGGATTCTTCAGAGTTGGATGATTCATTAGAAGAGATTTCCGGAGTATATGTTCGGTCTGTAGAAACTCTTCTTGAATTACTGGCCCTCTTACGGGAATTTCTTTTAGAACTACTCCCACCTCTTTCTAGATTTGATGTCTGATGTCCAGAGTTTATTTGCCTTTGGATGTTTGTCAAACTCTGTAGCATGGCTGCATTCAACTGATTTTGTTCTTCCTGAGCTTTAATCATCGTTTCATTATCTTCCCTACAGCTTTGCAACTCCACTCTTAGGCTTCTCATTGTGGCTACAATACCTGGAGGAGTCTCTTGATTTCTTCTCCCATTAGATTCTGTTTCAGCATTTTCAACATGTATGTTCTCCCCCATGGCATCTGTCTCAGGCTCATAGGGATCCTGTGCATCATCCATGATGTTGATTTTCTTGGTCCAACCAAGATCCAAAACCTTCCAACTGTACTATCTAGAGTGCTCCCTTGATGTAACTGTGATTCTGCGAAATGTGTTCATCAACACAATTGTTAGCTGCATTATATTCTCAGAAATTCATAAATTACTTCATGCAGGTGGGAAAATATTATGTTGACAATTTGTCGAATCATCGAATTTTCTCACAATCAACGACATATGAGGGTGGGAAAACAAAAAGGGGTCAAGGGCATCGCCCTCGTTTTTTTTGTTTTTTGTTTTTTTTACAAATCATGCCGCCGTTGCGGGGCGGTTCGCCGAACGCTTCCGCAATTGCGGAGCAATTCACCGAATGCTTCCGCAGTTGCGTAGCGATTCGGTGAATGCTTCCACAGTTGCAGAGCCATTCGCGGAATGCTTCCGCAGTTTCGGAAGACACTGGGAAATTCTTTCCGTAGTTTCGAGGCGGTTTGTGAAACTCTTCCGCAATTGTGGGAATATTTGGGGAACTCTTCCGTAGTTGCGGGAAGATTCACCAAACTCTTCCGTAATTGCGGGAAGATTCACGGAACTCTTTTACAGTTGCGGGAAGATTCGCCGAACTCTTCCGCAATTGCGGGAAGATTCGCGAAACTCTTCCGCAGTTACGGGGAGATTCGCCAAACTCTTCCGTAATTGCGGGAAGATTCGCGGAACTCTTCCACAGTTGCGGGAAGAGTTTGGCGAATCTCCCCGTAACTGTGGAAGAGTTTCACGAATCTTCCCACAATTCCGCAATTGCGGGAAGATTCGCGGAACTCTTCCGCAATTGCGGGAAGATACGCCGAAGTATTCCGCAGTTTCGGAAGAGAATTCCTTCCGAAAATTTCCTTTCGACGCCGAACACTTAGAAATTTTTTTCGCTATGTCGGAGCAGTTCGCCGAATTCTTCCGCATTGCAGGACAACTCGTGGAATCCTTCCACAGTTTCGGAAGAGAATTCCTTCCACAATTTCGGAAGAGAATTCCTTCCGCAGTTTCGGGGCGGTTCGCGGAACTCTTCTGCAAATTTCGGAACGATTTCCCGAACTCTTCCCGAAACAGACTTAAACAAAAATTTCCAAAAACTCTTAAGAATTTTTTTGAAATCTTCCCTTCTTTCAGTGATGGCTACTGCTTAGCAAGAGGTGATCTCACCTCTGTAATCTATCCATCTGAGCCAGCTAGTCTTGATGCTAGTACCTGTGGTGATTAGGAAGGGATCTTCCCTTGTAACTGTAATTGGATTTGGCCCATAAAGGCCCAATGCTGCAACCAGCAGCTCTGATACCAAAATGTAATGTCCCCTCCTACCATACCAGCATGATAGAGAGGACGTGACAATAAATACGGGCATCTAGCCCCATGAGCTTTTAAATAAGCAAGAACATAATATAAAAGAACATATGAGATGTATAATTATAAGAAAAAAAACACAGCGAAATAATTTCAATAACACATCCATCATACATTCAAGATATTCATAAGATAATAATTGCAAATTTAACACAAGAGAATACTTATCTTAACAAAGTAGCCCCAAGCAACTGGCTATGCAACTGCAACGTTCCACCCAACCATAGGCAGTTGTGATCATCAATATCTCCACACACTACCACCCCCGAGCTGGGCATGATCTCTACAAGGAATCAGGGAACAACGGACTCACACATAGCCAAGCATACACCAAGATGAGCCAAGCCAATCTACAATTGGGTTTATCAGGCTGCTAGGAAATGGAAAGGAAGAATTGCTAAGCTAGTGAGCTCAACCACAGAGCTAAGGATACCCCTCCCAGATCTATTTAGCTTGGCACTCACAATGCCTACACACCCAACACAAGGAAGTATTCTCTTCACTGCCACACAATCCCTCAAGCCATACCTTCCTTTCTAGTGCTCTTAGGGTGTGCATAGAAAAGTAGCCAAAGCCCTCTTGATCTTCTTGAGAGGTTACTCCCTCCACTAGGTTTATCAAGCCAATTCTGTCCACTACCAGTCCAAGTTTCTCGCTCACAGGTTCAAATCAAAACCGGGATGCACATAACAACAGAACCACACTTATTGGGCATGATAAAATGTTTTTACAGTAAGATACCCAAAGATGGGGTTTTCATTAGCTTCAGGAAAACGTGGGAAACCCAAAAACGAAACTGGAAGATGGGGAACAACCCTAGGAAGCCAAATCCATTTTTAGAAAAACGTCCATGGACATTCTGGGGCAAAAACGACCTCCATAACAGTGCCCAAATCGTGGCCCTTCTCTCCCAGCTATTGTATATGCAAAAATGAACTCCCAGGCATGGAAAATGCAGGAAAATTGGTGAAAAACGTGATGGTAAAAGGCTCAATAGTTCAGACTGCGTGAGAGAGCAAAGACTATCAATTTAGAATGGCTTTGGGCACCATTTCCTGGGTGTTTTCTTACCCAAGGGGACAAAATACGATTTTCCAGGTTGATGGCTTGCCCATGTACGAAATTGGCTGCCATACCTCTTCATTCCCAAGGCATTAACTGCCTCAACCAACTCTTGGAAGAATTAAATGATTGGGTCCATAACCCAAAATGGGTAGTTGGTAGTTTATGGGTTTTCTCATTGACGCGTGGATTAACACCATTGGCTCAAGGGTTTGAATAATTCCCCCCCCTATTCCTTGTAGAATCATGCCCCCATCTCTTTGTTGCATTGCATAGCTAGTTGTGGGTATTTTTCATTAAAATTCGTATTTACATGATGTCTCATTTACATTGTGCCTATCTAGCACAAGAACCATAGGCATCTATTTTTAATTGTCGATACATGAAACACTAAATCAATGGTGGGGCCTTGGCCTTGAGCTCCTCACCATGATTAAATCACAATATTTACATCATTTACGATTTAATACAAAGGGGGTCAAAATGGGGACATTACAGTTTGTAATTAATGAGATATTAATGCGAGGTTGCTCGGCTTTCAACGTAGCATTGTTGGCACCTTTCTTACCCGTTGATCACACCAGATCTTGATCGTTGATTTGTGTGACCCTAACCTTGTTGTATGTAGTGGTAGAAAGTTTCTTGGGCTTTCATTGTTACGTTGAGCTGAGGCCAACAGGCTGCCAAAATGTAGGGTCGAAGGAAGTTCCCTTCCAGGGTTTCGATCCCGTGACCTGTGAGATGTAGTTTCTTTTATAGTTGCAGGCTTAGTTCCTTGCCATAGAGCCACGATACAGTAATACGAAATGTGGTTTCTGTCAGCTGTTGAGAGTGGTTTTGTATTGCGGTTTGGATTTTCTTTCTGAAATCGTCTTCAGGGTTTTGAAATTGGGGTTACTAATGTTGCTACCAGACTTCGTTGTTCTTCTGCTGTTGTGTTGTGGTGTGCCAATGACCCAAGCTTCGATTAGAAGGTAATGTTTACGATAATAACAAAATATTGTTTTGCTTAATTGTTTCCTTGTATCTTCTTATTTTTAACTCCTCGATGTGTAACCTTGCAGGTACCCTCATCGTTGGAACTATTCTATGCAATGGTTTTGGGAAAGGAAAGCTACTACCGCTTCCTAGTAAGCTACGGTGGTTCTTGCAAAGCCTCGTAGGTGCCTTTGATGTGTTTTTCTATGTGCCGAGAGTTGGAAACCTCTGGCTTGTATCAGTGATGGCTGCAAAGAAGTTTAAGCTTGTTTTGTTTTGATATTATACTGTAAAAGGTTGATCCTCAGTCTTGTATTTGATGCTCGGCTCAGTAATGTTTTTGTTGTAGCGTTGGAACCGATTTGAGTTGGTCTTTATACCGTGAGTTGTTAAGTTCAGGGTAAAACCCTGTGGAGTTTCGTGGTTCCATGGTCTTGGTTTATTGTTAAAATGTCGAGGGTAACTCTATGTATTAATTGGAACCTTGTAAGGTTGTAATGTATTTCTTTGTTTTATGTTTGAATGGAAATCCAGAACCGAGGGTTCCTTTTGTACTTGTAAACTATGGTTCGTTTTCTTTTCAATGGAAAGTTAAATAATAGTTGACTGTGTGAAAGCTGGTTACGGTGATGCCAAGCAATAATAGTTGTCTTAAGCCGAAATTTATAATTTGCATGACTTAAAAACTGAATGTCTGTGTTTTGTTCTCGTTGTTGATAATCTTATTTGGAAATAGATGAAAAAAGTTGACTGTTAAAAGATGTCGAAACGGATATACCTCCATATTCTAGTTTTGTTTTTACGAAGGATACTCTACCTGTAACTTATGATTTCTATCGGGCTTGTGCCGGGCTTTGTACCCAAGACTAAATCCTTGCAATCATAATTTTGATAATGTATATGTGTAATGCTAGGGATTGTGAGCTAATGTTTAGACATGAATATGTAATCGTGCCTTCGGCTAACTGTTAGATAATTCTTAGATAGTAAACTTACCATATATAAAAGATAGTATGGTTCTAGAAAGTGATGACTAGGGTTTAATAAGTCATAAATGTTATCATTCTTTGAATAATGTCTACAGTTTGTCGTAGAAGACTTGAGATAGAAAATATGATGTGTGTATACAAAATAAGGGTTTGTAGTGTATTAGGTTTTGATACTACTGTAATAAATATTCGATACTTGAAATCAAACATGAAATCAATGAAGAAATAAAATATGTATAATGACAAGAAATCTATAAAGTGATTAGTTCTTGCAGCTGCTATAATCCTTGGAAATACTATTACTTGGAAATCATGAGATGTTTAATTTTAATTGCATTTGCTTGCTATCTTAAATGAATAGAGTCAAGATAAAAATATATGACTATACAGAAAATAGGCTATGTTTTCTTTCATGTATTAACAAAAGAATTCTATATTACTGTTGATGCTACACAGTAATTTTTACTATGTTTAAATATAGGACAAAGTTGTAAACAAAACACTTACTGCAATCATTTATCCAATCAATTGAAATCTGCCTATCTCTCATTTATCATTAATTTGCTTCTCTATACTAGAGTACTATGCAGAGAATAACATGGGGAAAAATATAGAGATGGTTATCTAATCAAATAATTCACAAGCTTTATCATTCAGAATCAAACATAGATCATAAAATAAAATAAATTCTTTCACATAACAGAGTTTGAATAAGTAGAAGCATTAAACTATAAACAAAGTAGGAACAATGAAACTTGGTTAACTATAGGGAAACAAACAGCCCAAGGAACCTGTTCCACCCAACCAATTCCTGAAGACAGCCAAGTTACTTGCCTTGGGACCCCAGAGCCTGTTCACTGAACCACCAGGAGGAAGAAACTTAGAAGCTTAGAACCTCAACTTGTAGTAGCAATAGTTATCCAGTCTTAAAGACTTAGCAGTTAAAGGGACCTACACCAGCACCTCAGGTTCTCCTTCTAAGAATAATTTGCAGACTTAAAGTTTCACTCTCACATAGCCTCCCTATTCGAATCTCTCAGTGATCACTTGATGCACATGAGGAACATTTCTGCAGAAAATATTGTAAGAGCTTCCTGTTCAATTCGAATTTGCCTTATGTAGGCTGCCTAGGCCTTTTAGTGGTTAAATGGTCATTTAATGACCTGCCTGCTCACTCCCACCACCTGGGGGATAATGCCACATTTTTAGGGGTAGTTGTCCCATAACCAACAGCTAGTGGTGAAGTGCAATTGCTGCCATTTGTCCCATGCCTTCTAACAGCTTCCATTCCTCCTAGTGGGTCAGTGAACACTCATTTAACAGTTCCCTTGGGTGTTTGTCTCCTACTTTAATTTATTAAATAATAATAATCAGTAATTACATTCATCCTTGACCAAACTTGGTCATAATTACAAAAAATTGTAATTAAAATTTAACATAAAGTATTTTGCCAATAAAATAATATTTTCAGAATTTGGGTAGGTGACATAATAAAAATCTACTCCTAATTTCCTCAATTGGCTTGAAAAGAAGATAACCACAATTTAATGGAAGAAATTACCAAGGAATAATTGAAGTATGTCATGTTTTCTTTTAAAAAAGATAAGATTTTGGGTTGGATGGTTGGATCATTGAATTATATTTGGGATTTTTTTGACTCGTTGGGTGATGACCTGCTTAGGGTGAATGAAGAGGTGAGGGTGAATGGTTGGGTCTTGGGGTCCTTTAAAATGACCTTCATTGCTGTCATTCCCAAAGTTGATAAATTGGTTTAATTTGATGAGTTATGGATGACCTTTTTAAGTAATTACATCTATAAGATCGTTTCCAAAAATATTCTTGTCTGATTGAAGATATTTGTTAAGCCCTAAATATTTGCACATTACCCCCTATGTAGTGGCACATTAACCCCTTTATTATGGTGCATTACATATTACTGATGTCAGCTTGGGTCTATTAGTGGGTCTATTAGTTGTTATTGTACCTCTTTCTCTCCTATATATAGGAAGCATACCTTTTCATTTTAGTCATCATTGTATCTTGTCTTGTCTTATGTAGTTAGTACATTGTGTAACGAGGTTCCTCCCTCGAAGAGGATTGTTATTCATCTCAGTTATTTATTATTAAGGTGTGGAGTACTTTCTTATGGTCTATTTCTGCTATTTTTATGCTATATATGGGACTTGGTTGCATAACATTTGGTTTCAGAGTTCTTTCCTTGGGACTGGGTTCTTCAAAACAAGTCATCTTGGCATTTTTACTATAATTTTTTTTATGAAAGGATTCAGATATTGAGATTAAAAAACCACATCCATAACAGGCCGAACTATTGTTGGTCCGAAATTCAGGTCTTGATACATCACATGTTTGGATATATTGGCCTCGAAATTTGAAGTTTTTAACTACTCCAAAAACTAATCTAAAATAAGTGTTCTAGGGAAAAAGGTCATATCTAGGGCATGTGAGGTCCACATTGAGTGAGAATAGTTGCATCAAAAATATTACATACCATAGTATTTGTGGTAGAATTTTCAAGCTCAGATACAAAATATTGGACATGTGGCAGCCCGTACAAGTTCGATCTTCTGAAAGGACAAGAAAAAAGAAGTGTTGGGACATTCAAAATAACTTTCGATCAACATATCAGAATTAGGTCAGAACCACGAAATCAGAAAGAGGAAACCTAAAGATACAACATTCCAAATTTTCAGACCTAGAGGAGTCAAAATTTGAATTTTACCTTAGTTTCAAGTCGACCCTAAAATAGTCTTCCAAATAGGGTTTGAAAAAAGGTACGCCATTTTAAATTTGAATAACTTTGAGTATAATGATCTAATTGTGATGAAACATAGGGTGTGATATCTATTTGTATTGTTCATAATCATACCAAAAGGAAGTGTAAAAACTCACACTCCACTAAAACCACTTGAGGAGTCATCCCCAACATACGATGAAAGGGAAGACCTATCTTTTCGAGTGTCCGAGTTGGAAGAGATGATTAAAGGAATTGTGAAAGTAGTTGACTTAATTAATTTAGAGGGGAAGTTGATGAAACATATGGATAATAATATGGAAGAAAATATGAAAGGGTTGATGGAACAAATGGAAAATATTTCTATTGGTACCAAATCTGTCCCATAAATCTTTGAATTCTGGCAATGCACATGTGGAAAGAGATCTCATTTTTTCGCCACATACTACGCGTCAAGAGGACCCATACTCCATTCTCCAAGGCAAAGGCTTCATTTATGTTGTGTATGTGGGATAATTTTCCAAAGGGTGTTAAATTAAGTATTTTCCAGCAAACGCCAAATCGAAATGAACACCGAGGCCACTATATTGTCAAAGCACCAACATTAAATACAAGGCACATCCAGAGAATTTGGAATGCCCAATGTCATAAAGGCCCGAGCTCAGATGCTTACAAAAAGGGTCACAAGTTAGTTCAAGCGTCTATTCCAAACAAACTAGTGTTAATGTCACTTACTTAGAAGCCACAGATCCAATCTTGTACACTACACTCCCAAATTCAAAATGCCAAATGTTCTGAAGCGTCAAAGGAATTAAGTGTCAAGCAATGGTCTCATTCTGCAACCAAATGCTATAGTTTGCAATCTAGAAAACACTATTGCTCAATATGGAAGAACCAAGGCTGTAATCACATACACAGGCATTTATGAAGAACTAGATGCTGAAGCTTATCGACTCCGGACAAAGATATAATGGCCGACACATAACTAGATTGTTCCATGTGTACAATTTTTATGAATGTGTACATAGAGGGGGTTTCCTAGTTACTTGTGCCAGTATTTTTAATCACAAGAGAAACGGAGGAAGCAACCACATGGAGATTCCAGCTCACAACCACAGGTTCACCAAGCAAAAATGCAGAACTCCAAGCCCGCAGGTGTCAAAATCCGAGTTTCAGTTGCACCTGTGTATTGATGCAAACAACCACAAAGCAACGCCCACATGAAGAACAAATGTTGAACAATTATCACACAGATGCCAAATGCTAGACAACATTAAGATGGAAATAGATAGCCACGTAGAAGGATATGACCTGGATTATCATTCGGTTAAATTTGATGATGCTCAATATCACATTCAGATTATACTATTATAGTGAAAGGTTCATATTATAAGACATTACAAATTTTAATTTCACTTCATCGCTTGCCAAGTACTAAGTCTTGTCAACAAACACGAAGGATATCGAGCTTCAATTTTGATTTTATGCATAAGGAAGAGCTTCTACCAAGTGACAGAGCATCCAAAGACAAATTCAGTTGGAGAATTAAACACCTGACAGCGTTGGATAGCAGTCAAAGGGTCAATCCCTGATTTGAAGGCTACATCCGAACTTTGAAGGCAGAATTTGAGCATCCAGAAAGACAAGTGGTAGAGCACCCTGTTATTTTCAAAATCACATTCATATTCAAAGAGATTAAAGAGCATCTTCGAAGGCCTTTGAAATTTCGAAACACAAGATTAGTTATGGAACAAAACATCTAGCAGTCAAAGATCAGCTGGCCTATATTTATTGCAATGATTCCACACTTTGTTTATTATTAGATGTTCCTTCCACAAAATTTGTAAGAGTTGGCTAAGCGGATTTGCTATTTATTTAGATCATTTTTCAAATGAGGGAGGGGAGTTCCAGCTGAGGGCTGAGAATGTATTAGGAGTCTAGAGGTCAGACTGCTACTGTATTTGCAGGAGCATGTATTACATTTCCATGGTTATTAAGAATGATTTGAGTGATTATGTACGATTGAGACTGTTTTTTTTTAATTTGAAGTGATAAATATTATATGCATTCATGATTCTTTCCTGTACTTGGATTCTTGTGGATAGTCTATATATTTATTAGTGATCTGAACCAAAGCTAGTTCTTTCCTTAGATAAGTTCATTCTCGTGCTCTTTTTGGCCTTAATATTATGCTTATACATTCACTATTGGCTAATCTGATATGTTAGGCTGATCTCTGGTTCTTTTACCATAAACCTAATCATCCATTTAGCAAAGCCATTTAAGTTTTATTAAGCCCTAGAGCTAAAGATGTGCTAGCCATAATCCTTCTGCAGTCAAGGTGCATCTTTTAGCACTAACATCTTCTAGCGCTGTTGCCGGGGATGGAGGAACGAAGTCATCTTCCTCGGGGTTTTGATATTGAGTAGATCCTCTTCTTGATGGTGAACAAGAAGTGGACACTTCTTTGACTGTAGGTTTGTTCACCAGGCAACTCCATGTTTGAAGAATCTAGAGGTGACTTCACAATTCTAGGATGTCAGATGATTTTGCTACTATTTTGGCACAGAGATTTGCTCCATTCAATCTCTCGGCCGTTCCAGGGTTCCAAAATGCAGTACCTATCATAGATGAGTGGGGAGATTTTCTTCCGCTGTTCAAAGAGAAGGAAGAATACAATCCAACACATCATGTAATTAAATTTCATCAATACATGGATCAGCTGAGTATACATCATGAAGATGTATTGATGAAAATGTTTATGTATTCATTAGATGGCTATGCGAGACAATGGTACATAAATCTTCCTGCTTCATGTATTTCCTCTTTGAAGGACTTTCATGATGCCTTTTATTCATATTGCAAGAGGATTTACCCAACTGAGAAACTTTTTGAGCATTGTTGTGAGGGATATGCATTATATATTTAGTGTTCAGTAGTAGATTCCTCCAGTAGTGAAGATGAAGCAGATTGTTATGCTATGAAAGAGGAATAACATCTATTATCAGCTGTATCTTTTCCTAACTCTGTTTTACAGCAGGAGGTTTTTCAAAATTCTGAAATGAAAGTTGATAATCTTGATACTTTTAATGCATTTGGTACCAATCCGGATGTTTTCAATAGTGGTTATTATGATACAGAAGTTGTTCCAAGTTCATTTGAAGATCATATTACTAATGATAATTTTCAGAAATCTTCATCTTTAAAATCCTATCAGGATGCCCCAATTTATGATGAATACAATAATGAAGAAGCTGAAGGCTCTCTTACTATCATTAATTTTGATTGTTATAAACCTGAATATTTGGTTTCTTTAGATACAAAACACAATGATCAGTTGTATTTTGGTCAAATGCCAATGGAAACCAGTAAGGGCAGTCCCCAGCTTTCAGATTTGCAGACAAAAGGAAATTGCACCAACCATGAAGAACTGGATTTGCAGAGATCATCCATTTCCAAGGAGGAACACCAAGAGGACTATCTTTCTCCTTATGTACCTGTTGCTTCAAATCTAGATTAAAAGGATGATAATGACGAGGAAGAAGGATATGTTATTTCACATCTTTTTCGAAGCCATATTGTTGATAATTCTATGCAGAAATCATCATCTTCGCATTAGGAATCTATCTTGATGCTCCACTATTCGACAAATACAGTGATGTAGAAGATCAAGAACATATCTCTTCTTTTCTCTATGAAATTGTCAGCTGTAATGGGCAAGCACATCATAGTGATGGATCTGAGTCACAGGGATATGGAAAAGGAAAACATAAAGGATTAGATGAGAAATTGAGGATGCATGTTTCTCTGTCAGTTGTTGAGCAACAACGAGTTTTGTACGAATTTCAAGATCTTGTTGTTGATTGGATGGAGTTGTATTTTTCAAAGGTTTCTAATACCCCAGCTTTTGGCATGTTTCCTATTTCCAACTGTAAGTATCAACTGATTATTGACTGTCTATTGAATGCATTGCATCTTTTGTTGGTTTTCCCAAACGGTGGCATGCATGGAGTTATGATTTTCAGTCAAATAGTTTCTTGGCTCCATTGGAAGTATGATTACACATGATCAGCTTGATTGCTGCAAGATAGGAGTAAGAGTTGTAAATAAATAAGCTCATTTTTTAGCATTTGCTTCAGTTTGCAGCATAGTGTGATCAGATGGTTGTGTAGGGTTTGTTTTAAGTTGCAGAAGTTTGAGATATGAAAGACTCCAACCCAATGGATAAGGCACGTGTTTGCTTTTTCTTGGCAGCTCGCTGAGGGGGCATGCCATCCCCAGAAAAAGTCGATGTTGGTACCAAATCTGTCCCATAAATATTTGAATTGTGGCAATGCACATGTAGAAAGAGATCTCATTTTTTCGTCACAGACTACGCGTCAAGAGGACCCATACTCCATTCTCCAAGGCAAAGGCTTCATTTATGTTGTGTATGTGGGATAATTTTCCATAGGGTGTTAAATTAAGTATTTGCCAACAAACGCCAAATCGAAATGAACATTGAGGCCACTATATTGTCAAAGCACCAACATTAAATACAAGGCACATCCAGAGAATTTGGAATGCCCAATGTCATAAAGGCCCGAGCTCAGATGCTAACATAAAGGGTCGCAAGTCAGTTCAAGCGTCTATCCCAAACAAACTAGTGTCAATGTCATTTACTTAGAAGCCATGAATCCAATCCTGTACACTACACTCCCAAATTCAAAATGCCAAATGTTTCGAAGCATCAAAGGAATTAAGTGTCAAGCAACGGGCTCATTCTGCAACCAAATGCTACAGTTTGTAATCCAGAAAACACTATTGCTCAATATGGAAGCACCAAGGCTGTAATCACATACAAAAGCATTTATGAAGAGCTAGATGTTGAATCTTATCGACTCTGGACAAAGATATAATGCCCGACACATAAATATATTGTTCCATGTGTACAGTTTTTATGAATGTGTACATAGAGGGTGTTTCCTAGTTACTTGTGCTAGTATTTTTAATCACAAGAGAAACAAAGGAAGCGGCCACATGGAGATTCCATCTCACAACCACAGGTTCACCAAGAAAAACTGTAGAACTCCAAGCCCGTAGGTGTCAAAATCCGAGTTTCAGTTGCACCTGTGTATCGATGCAAACAACCACAAAGCAACACCCACATGAAGAACAAATGTTGAACAATTATCACACAGATGCCAAATGTTAAACAATGTTAAGCTGGAAATAGATAGTCACGTAGAAGGATTTGACCTGGATTATCATTCAGTTAAATTTGATGATGCTCAGTATCACATTCATATTATACTATTATAGTGAAGGGTTCATAGTATAAGACATTACAAATTTTAATTTCGCTTCATCGCTTGCCAAGTACTAAGTCCTATCAACAAACACGAAGGATATCAAGCTTCAATTTTGATTTTATGCATAAGGAAGAGCTTCTACCAAGCGACAGAGCATCCGAAGATAGAGTCAATTGGAGAATTAAACACCTGACAGCGCTGGATAGCAGTCAAAGGGTCAATCCCTGATTTGAAGGTTACATCCGGACTTTGAAGGCAGAATTTGAGCATCCATAAAGACAAGTGGCAAAGCACCCTGCTATTTTCAAAATCAAATTCATATTCAAAGAGATTAAAGAGCATCTTCGAAGGCCTTGGAACTTTTGAAACGCAAGATTAGTTATGGAACATAACATTTGGCAGTCAAAGATCAGTTGGCCTAGATTTCTTGCAATGATTCCACACTTTGTTTATTATTAGATGTTCCTTCCACAAAATTTGTAAGAGTTGGTTAAGGGGATTTGCTATTTATTTAGATCATTTTTCAAATGAGGGAGGGGAGTTACATCTGAGGGTTGAGAATGTATTAGGATTATAGAGGTCAAACTGCTACTGTATTTGCAGGAGCATGTATTACATTTCCACGGTTATTAAGAATGCTTTGAATGATTATGTACGATTGAGACTATTTTGTTTTAATTTGAAGTGATAAATATTATATGCATTCATGATTCTTTCCTGTACTTGGATTCTTGTGGATAGTCTATATATTTATCAGTGATTTGAAATAGAGCTGGTTCTTTCCTTAGATAAGTTCATTCTCGTGCTCTTTTTGGCCTTGATATTATGCTTATACATTCACTGTTGGCTAATATGATATGTTAAGTTGATCTCTACTTCTTTTACCATAAACCTAATCATCCATTTACCAAAGCCATTTCAGTTTTATTAATCCCTAGAGCTAAAGATGAGCTAGCCATGCCCCTTCTGCAGTCAAGGTGCATCTTTTAGCACTAACAATTTGTAATCTCATACAAAATTTAAAGCATACTCCTTCTCCAGGTGATCATATGTTCCATGATATTCACGAGGATAAAGATAAGGTCCATGTTGAAAAACATTCCATGAATAAGAATATTCCAAGAGGAAATCATTCTGATAATGGAAATAATAAGGTATGGTCACCAAGGCATACCCAACTTCCCAAGATTTTCATGAGAAAGTTTGATGGCAATGATCCAATAACATGGATATTCCAGATGGAGCAGTTCTTTTATCTACACCCGGTTCCAACTTTGCAGAAGGTAACTATTGCATCCTTATATTTAGAGCCTGCTCAATTTGTATGGTACCAATGGATTTGTGACCATGGAAATGACTCTATTATCTCTTGGTCTATATTCACAGAAGAATTGATTGCACATTATGGGTATAGAAATAGCAACACCTTCTTTAGCAGTTGGTAAATCTCAAGCAAAAGGGCCCAGTTAGTGAGCACATCAAACAGTTTCATAAGATAAGTCTCAAAGTGAAGAATATTTTAGAAGATAATTTGTTGGATCTCTTTATTAGAACTTTGAAGGATCACATCCAACATGAGGTTTGCCTTTGGGAACCTAAGTCCTTGGAGCATGCATTTAGGGTGGCAAGAAAAGTTGAAAACAAAATTATGGCAACAAGGAAGTCTACCACTTACAACTATGAATAAGGAGGTGTGGTCTCCAGTCATCCACAACCTCCAAGGTTGACACCACAAAAAATAGAGGGAAAAAGTGCAAAAGATATTTGTTACAGTTGTGATAGAAAATATAGTAAGGGCCATAAGTGCACTGAGAAGAAACTATTTACATAGATTATGAATCAAAGGAAGAAAATGAACAAGAAGCACCAAAAGAACAAGAACCATCTCAAGATGAAGAAATAGAAGATACTACTTCCAAATAGATTACTCCCACCATATCTTGTCATGCATTGGTTGGAATTAGCACTCCTAAAACTCTCAAGAACGAATGATATATCCAAAAGAAAAAGGTAATAGTGTTGATTGATTTTGGTAGTACACATAATTTCATTCACTCTAAATTAGCCAAGGTTCTCAATTTCTTTGTATATCCAGCACTAGAGTTTCAAGTAATGATTGCAGATGGAGGAACTATCAATTGCTTAGGAAAATGCCATAATATCAATCTCGCTTTGGGGGAATATGTATTGAATAGTCCAATGATTTCAATTCCAATGGGGGGTGATGATGTTGTCTTAGGAGTACAATGGTTACAATCATTGGGAACAATGCCTTTTAATTTTCAGAAACTTTTCATGAAATTTTTATGGGAAGGAAAGGAATATGAGTTAAATGGTATCACGAGGAAACCAGGTAAGGTGATAAGCTCTAATGGCATGACAAAATTGATAAAAAAGGGACATCACGGTGTAATTGCACAATTATGCTCATTAGATATTCAAACATCTAAGTCTCTTATTTCCCCGGATCTCCAAAAGGTGATTGATAAGAATTCCAAGGCATTTGAATATATTTCAAAAGGTATTCCACCTGTTTGAGATTTTGATCATGCTATTCACTTAATTCCGGTAAGTGTTCCTCCTAACATAAGACCCTACAAATACCCTTATGGACAGAAGAGTGGAATTGAGGGTATGGTTGATGAAATGTTAGAGGATGACATAATTAGTCCCAACTTAAGTTCTTACTCTGCACCAGTGGTAATGGTACACAAGTCAGATGGATCATGGCGTATGTGTCCAGATTATAGAGAGCTCAACAAGATCACCATTAAAGATAAATTTCCCATTCCTGTCATCGATGAATTGTTAGATGAATTACATGGAGCAGTTTTCTTCACAAAGTTGGATCTCCGTTCCGGATATCATTAGATTAGAATGAAGGAGGAATACATTCCAAAAACAACATTCATAACTCATGAAGGTCATTATGAATTTTTGGTCATGCCATTTGGTATCAGGAATGTGCCTTCCACATTTCAAAGGTTCGATGAATTCCATTTTCAAGCCTCGACCTTTAGAAAATTTTTGCTTGTATTCTTCGATGATATAATAATCTATAACAAGACTTGGGAAGAACATGTTCAACGTGTTGACAGGGTACTACAACTACTCAAGGAGCAACAACTATATTCAAAACCTTCCAAATGTTTCTTTGGGGTAAAGGAGGCCGAATATTTGGGTCATATTGTATCTCAGGAAGGTGTCAAGGTAGACCCGAACAAAATTGAAGCCATGATGGACGAGCCAATTGTTGATGTATTTGTAACTTCGGAATGTATTTCATATATGTATATTGTATTCCTATAGAGATGTTATTATTCCTCTATACGGAAGTGTTTGTATTCCTATAGAGATGTTATTATTCCTCTATATGGAAGTGTCGTCATTTATATTGTAAGTGTCGTAACTTATACTTGATGGGTTATTAGACCACCTTGTTGGGGTCGGCCCTGTACAAGTCATGTGGGTTAAAGGGTTATTAGACCACCCTATTGGGGGTCGACCTTGTCAGCATTATGTTATGTGGTTAAGTTAAGGCCGACCTAGTAAAGTTTATTAGGCAAGTCAAGTCAAGTATAAATAGAGTGCGGGAGGCACTCTATTTGATCATTCACTTTCTCACTCACACACTCATTGGAGAGTGGCGCACTAGTGGAGAAGGAGAAGCTGCTGCTAGGAGGACTATCTCTTGTACTTGGGTTGTATCATTGCTCTATCTATCTCCGAGGAAGTTGCGGGGTTTTTCACCTTCTTGGTTTTCCCCGGTGAAACTCTGTGTCTCTTGTGTGCTTGCATTATTGTGTCCATGTTTGATATGCTGTAGATATGCTGTACATGTTATTCTCTCAGTTAAGATCCTAGATCAAATTGAAATTCTAAAAAACTAACATGGTATCAGAGCTAGCCTGAAAGAAGGCATGGTATGGCATTTATGACACTTGTTGCACTTGCGAAGCTAAGGCTTGATATAGCAAAAACCAGTCATCGTAGCACTTTCGCTATAAATACATTTTGGAAAATTTTCAGGATCTAAAACTTTTGCAGGTCGAAGATAAGATCCCAATGTACCTTGTGTCCAAAGCACAACTTCTAATTCATTGTACTTTGTGTTTTACGGTCTGTACAATCTAGGGTTTCTGCTTCTTCCAGATCTCAGTCATAAACAGGTGACCTAGGAAAAAAGGTCACAACTTGGGCTAGGAAGCTCTAAATGAAAATTCATAAAAAGTGACAGGTAGGGCATGGACTCTACTTTCACAGGACAAAGGTTCAGATGCCTAAAGTGAACCAGTGACACGTGGCACTCCGTACAAGTTCGCTCTCTTGTTTTATCCCATAAACAGGTCACGTTGCAACACTTGGCATAACTCTCTCTCAGAGAATCCGTTTGAGGTCAAACCTGTGGGGTTGGAAAGATAACAGGTCAGGCTACCACAAGAAAATTTTTTAGACCCTGTAGATCTGAAATTTCAGAGTTACACCAGAAACATTCAGGTGCATATTTCTGTCAAAACATAATTGGATTTTGAGCACCTTCATTTATGGCTCCAAGAATTTAGGGTTTCGGAGAATGTTGGAATTTTTGTATTAGATACCACGGATGGATGCTCCTCATCAAAATAAAAATTTAGAGACCAAGATCGAATTTTTTGGTTGGGCAGAAGGCCGGGCTTGATCAAACCCTAGTTCGGGATTTTGATCGGAAAGGTGGAAAATTAGGGCTTCTAAGAAAGTTGGAATTTCTGAAGTCCGTGTCCACGGCTGGAAGCTCCTCAGAAAAATCAAAGTTTAGAGCTTTGGATTGAACCTTTTGGTTGGGAAGAAGAGTGGGCTTTATTAAACCCTAGTTCGTGATCCTGTCTAGAATATCCAGAAGTTTCAAAGGCAATTTTAAGGGGTGAAACTTTGCAGTTTTCAAATTCTGAGTATACCAGCTTGATCAGCTCATCAAGGCACATCATTCTATCCTTTCAAAAGTTTGAAATTCAAAGTTTGAATTTTTAGGGTTTCTCTGAAAAACCCTAATCCAACTCCAGATCCAGTTTCTGCAAATCAAGTGGATTGGGTTAATCCTATAAGAGAATGGATTGGTCACCTGCATAAGTGAAGAAGTTCCAGTTTCAGAGGGAGATGAGGCTAAGGCCTTACATAAGAAGATTACAAGCAATCTCGACAGGTATGACTTATCCAGGTATGTTTCGAGATCTGTTCATGATTAAGTTTATGGTATGTTTGTCTTCATTAAGGTTAGTACAATCTTGATTAACTTTAGACTTGTCGTATCACCTTAATAAAATTATGAATGCAGATATTCATTAATTAGGGTTTTGACACTTATGATTGTACTAATGCTTTGTGATGATGTATGAGGTTGATGTTGTCCGCTAACATGAAAGGTACATCAAGAAAGACAAATCATGTTCTAGTTCAAGAACATATGACCATGGTGACATGAAGACAAAGATTCATCCATTGTCATGGATCACATAGAAGCTCTACTTACAAGGTATGTATACTTTGGTTCTACAATGCTTAACCTATGAGATATGCAGGTTACTAGCACAAGTCATTGAAGAGAACAAGAAAACATTGCTAGACATAACTAGCAAATATGATAACCATGTATGTTTTTCCTATATCAAGTTAGAATCCTACCTTGTGTTAGGATCTTATAATGTTGTATGGTTGATAATGATTATTCATGAAGTTAGAAATGTAAGTAATCAAGGGTTTATGCATATTATCTCTCTTACATTGATTGATGATATGACTAACCAAAAAAGTATTTTGGTCAAATAAAGAATATGCATGAGTAAAAGAAGTATTCCCTGAAACCTTGAATACTAATGTTTATTATCTGTGTGTGAAATGATCTTGACCATACATGTTTAAGATTACTTAGAATCATAATGTTTTTGATAGTATTAAGATTATACTAATGAATGTATGTATGAGATCTCGAGGATAACACAATGATGATACTAGTAAGTATGCATAGTGATCGAGGATGGATATAAGTTCAAAGACAGGTAATCCAGGAAGCAAAGATCAAGAGGGAGCACACTCCAATAGTTCTTGCAAGGAAGCAAATATTGAGAGGGAGTCCACCATACAAACCAAACAAAGATAAGTATTTGAATTGTCATTTCTTGCATATTTGTTTGTTTAAATAATATTGTTCAATGATGTATATGCTTATGTTCCTAGACTCAGGGTGTGTATAATGCATATTAGAATAATTGCATTAATGAACAGTATACTACTAATATGCATGTGATGGGTAAGTGGCCTATGGCACTGTACAACATTCCATTGCTACTTATCTAGAATGAAACCTATTTGCTGACATGTTGGGAGTAGTGCAAACTTTTAACAATGTTCTGGTAGAGATATGAAGGCATCTAGAAAGTTATGGGATATGGATAAATGTTGTATTGAAGCATTGGCTAAAACAATTGCATGACTATACGACATATTTCTTTATGTGTAAGAATTTGCTCTGAAAACTATGAGAAGTTTCTAATCATGCAATTTAACTTGTTTTATAGGAAAGATCATATACGAGCACCTACAAAAGAAGGACTACAACATTTGTTCCAGCAACAAAGTTATCTATTGAATATATTGAAGTTCCCAGGATCCGGGAAGAATTCCATGATCCGTCGATCATGAAGAATGATGTTTGGGATGTGGTCCCAAGACCTTAAGGGAAGTTTGTTGTGACTTCCAAGTGGATCTATAAGATCAAGGATGCTGCAGAAGGTAGCATAGATAAATACAAGTCAAGTGATGAAATGGAAGATACACCAGATAGATGTCAAGACAACTTTCTTGCTTGGTGTTCTTTAGATTGACGACACTTCGAGGAAGAAGTGATGGACACATTTGCAGGATCCATTCTGAGCATGGCGAGAGGAGGATCCTTCCCACGAATGTGGATGTAAGTGCTATGTGATGAGCATCAAGACGATGCTCCAGTTACTGCTTTGTATATGCATCAGTTGGATGCTTTGTATGATCAGTTGGATCATGCATATGTATATGCATCATGTTGGATGCTTGGTATGATTTGGATCATGTATATGTATATGCATCATGTTGGATGCTTGGTATGATCAGTTGGATCATGTATATGTATATGCATCATGTTGGATGCTTGATATGATCAGGTGGATACATTGTATGATTAGGTAGATCATGTATGTGATATGCATCAGGTAGATGCATGATATGTATCAGGTGGATACATTGTATGATCAGGTGGATCATGTACGATGACATGTATCGGGTATATACTTTGTATGCATTAGGAGGCGCAATGTATGATTAGGATGATCATGGATGATGAGCTTCAGGGTGTTGCTCCAGATGATATGCATCAGGATGCTGCTGTGATGATGATCAGGATGAGCATGTGATGATGTATCGTCAGATGATTGGGTCCTTGATGTACTTGACGAATATGAGACCAGATATCTGCTTTGCAGTGAACACCTTGAGCAAGTATTTGACAGATCCGAGACATGTTCACATGATAGATGCAAAGTATATTCTGAGGTACTTGAAGGGTACAATTGACTATGGGCTCAAGTATGAGGCGAATCAAAAGTTTAACCTGGAGGGTTATGTGTATTCGGATTGGGCAGGCAGTGCCATTGATCAGAAGATCACTTTGGGGTGCTGCTTCAGTATGGGATCCGGTATGATCTCTTGGTTTAGTAGGAAGCAGTATTGTGTGGCACTAAGTACATCCGAAGCAGAGTATGTCGCAGCTTGTTCGGCTAGTTGTGAGGTAGTATGGATTAGGAAGCTATTGTCTGATTTGTTTTGATCTCCAGTTGAGTGCTACTTGTATATATTGCGACAACCAGAGTTGTGTGAAGTTGTTAGAGAACCCGATGTTCCATGACAAAGTCGAAGCACATTGAGATCAAGTATCACTATATCAGGGATATGGTGCAGAGAGGAGCAGTGAAGCTCCTGTATGTTGCGACGGATGAGCAGATAGCCGATGTGTTAACCAAGCCGCTGGCCAGAGTGAAGTTTGAATACTTCAAAGGGAGACTTGGTGTACTTCAGACCGAGATTCCCTCCAAAGGGAAGTGATGAGTTTGGAGACACAGATGCACATGAGCCATTCTCACATAGTGGCAGGTATGGTCCTCCTATGGTGAGATGTAACGGCTGGGGATATTCTCACATGGTGGTAGGTATGGTCCTCCCATGGTGCAGATGTAAGGGCTGGGCCATTCTCACATGGTGGTAGGTATGGTCCTCCCATGGTGAGATATAAGGGCTGTTGGGATTTTTCGACATGATGGTAGGGAGTTCCTTCAATGGTGACATGGTGATAGGAGAGTCCTCTCATGGTCGTTGATGTAATTGCCGGGCTATTCCGACATGATGGTAGGTAGTTCCTTCCATGGTGACATGGTGATAGGAGAGTCCTCTCATGGTCGTTGATGTAATTGCCGTGCCTTTCCGACATGGTGGCAGGTAGTTCCTTCCATGGTGACATGGTGATAGGAGAGTCCTCCCATGGTCGTGATGTAAGTGCTGAGCCATTCTCGGATGGTGGTAGGTAGGTCCTCCCATGCTAGTGTATATAAGTGCTATGTGTGTGCATCTGGGTTGTGCTCCATGGACGATGACGATGATCTGAAGACGATGATGTGACAGTATGGTACACAGGTTTTGCAGAGGCATATGATCAGTCCTAAGGTTCTCTTGCAGGTTTTGCAGAGGCAGTGTAATCAGTCCTGGGAGATCTTGCAGGTTTTGCAGAGGCAGTGTAATCAGTCCTAGGAGATCTTGCAGGTTTTGTATAGGCAGTGTAATAAGTCCTGAGGTGTACCTACTTGATGGCTTGCTCGCTGAGATGACATGATCAGTATGATCATGAGTATCAGGATGATACTCCGTGGCCGTGGACAGGTTGTGCAGTTGCATGTAAAAGATCCTGGGAGATCCGATAGGTTGAGCAGTATGCTCGTAAAAGTCCTGGGATGCTCTTTCGAGGTTTTGTTGACGCACGTAATAAGTCCTGAGGATTCCACAGTATGGCCAGTGATGATGAAGACCTACAGGAGGTGGGCCTACATCCAGTATGAAAAAGGACTGGCTTTGTAGAACTTCCTATGACGAGTAGATGAGAGATTGATTGAGATAGCAACAACAGTGATGATGACGATGATCAGTGACAATGATTCAAGAAGAAGACTTGTGCTAGAATATATGTGTCGAGAAATACATTCCTAGTTAAGAGGGAGTGTTGATGTATTTGTAGCTTCGGAATGTATTTCATATATGTATATTGTATTCCTATAGAGATGTTATTATTCCTCTATACGGAAGTGTTGTCATTTATATTGTAAGTGTTGTAACTTATACTTGATGGGTTATTAGACCACCTTATTGGGGTCGGCCCTGTATAAGTCATGTGGGTTAAAGGGTTATTAGACCACCCTATTGGGGGTCGACCCTATTAGCATTATGTTATGTGGTTAAGTTAAGGCTGACCTAGTAAAGGTTATTAGGCAAGTCAAGTCAAGTATAAATAGAGTGCGGGAGGCACTCTATTTGATCATTCACTTTCTCACTCACACACTCATTGGAGAGTGGCGCACTAGTGGAGGAGGAGAAGCTGCTGCTAGGAGGACTATCTCTTATAATTGGGTTGTATCATTGCTCTATCTATCTCTGAGGAAGTTGCGGGTTTTTTCACCTTCTTGGTTTTCCCGGGTGAAACTTTGTGTCTCTTGTGTGCTTGCATTATTGTGTCCATGTTTGATATGTTGTACATGTTATTCTCTCAGTTAAGATCCTAGATCAGATTGAAATTCTGAAAAACTAACATCAATTCCCAAAAACCTGAAGAATCTTTGAGGATTCTTAGGTCTGGCAGGGTTCTACCACAAGTTTGTCCGGGACTATGGATGAAGAGCATCACCTCTAACAAAATTATTGAAGAAATATGCATTTTCTTGGACTCTAGAGGCAACTCAAGCTTTTGAACAACTTAAGGAGGCAATGTGAAAATCTCTTGTTTTGGCCGCACCAGACTTCACAAAAACATTTATTGTTTAATGTGATGCTTCAACAAATGGGATTGGTGTTGTTCTAATGCAAGAAGGACACCCGCTTGCTTTCACAAGTCATCCAATCAAGGGAAAGCACTTACAAAAGCCCATTTATGTGAAGGAAATGTTGGCAATTCTAGATACTCTTATGAAATGGCGTCCTTATTTAATAGATAGGCACTTCAAGGTCAAAACAGATCATGATAGTCTTAAATACTTCTTGGAACATAGATTATCTTCTGAGGAGAAAGAAAAATGGGTAACCAAGATGTTGGGATATGAAATTGAAATCATCTGTTGAAAAGGGAAACATAGTGTCGTGGTAGATGCGCTTTCCAGAAAATATGAAGATGTCGGGGCATTACTTTGTGCAATTTCCATTCTGCAACCCGATTGGGTATTAGCAGCAAGGGAAGAATGAAAAAATGACCCATACGTGTGGACACCCATTCAAAATCTATAGGACGATCCCAGTGTATCAAATACTTTTGCGTGGAAAAATGATTCACTATGGTATAAGGATCGCTTATATTTGTGCAAAGAATCCCAACTCAAACAAAAGGTCCTCTTGGAATTACACACCTCTCATATAGGTGGGCACTCTAGTTTCCTGAAAACTTACCGCAGGGTCAAGAAGGAATTTTTTTGGGAAGGTCTTAAATATGACGTTCAAGGGTTCGCAGCTGAATGCTTAGTTTTGTAACAAAATAAGGTGGAAACAGTTAAGACCATGAGACTTCTACAACTATTAAACATACCTTTCCAGCGTTGGGAATAAGTCTCAATGGAGTTTATCACAGGTCTACCAGAAGGAAAGAATGTTATTATGGTCGTTGTTGATAGACTCACAAAGTATGAACATTTTTGTGCACTTTCTCACCCTTTTAGTGCAAGTATAGTAGCCGCAACGTTTTTGGAAATAATTTAGAAGGTACATGGAAATCCAAAGATTATTATAAGCAACAGAGATCCACTTTTCACTGGAAAATTTTGGATTAAATTATTTTCTTATTTGAGTACCCAATTGGCTCACAGTTCATCTTATCATCCTCAATCTGATGGGAAAGCTGAGATAGTGAACAAATTTAGCTATCTTCGTTGCTTTCCATCAGATAAACAAACAAATTGGGTGAAATGGTTATCTTTGGCAGAATGGTGGTAGAATACTTTGTTCTATACATAATAAAAAATGTCTCCATTTATGGCACTTTATGGGTAACAACCACCATCTATCACATCTTCCTTAAAGGGAAAATCTAAAGTTCAAGTCATGGAAGATCACATAGAGAATCAACAAGAAGTTCTCTAGATACTTAAGGAAAACTTAGCTATGTCACAAAACATGATGAAACAACAAGTTGATCAACATCAGAGTGAAAGGATTTTCGAAGAAGGGGATTGGGTATTTTTGAGTCTACAACCTTACAAGCAGATGTCCCTCAAGCAACTAAATAAGGACAATAAATTAGCACCCAAGTATTATGGTCCTTATAATGTGTTGCAGAAGGTTGGTAGTATGGCTTACAAATTGGATCTTCGTTCATCTTCAAGAGTACATCCAATTTTCCATGTTTCTTGCTTAAATAAGGTAATAGGAGACAAGATCCCAATTCAAACAATTTTGCCTGAGTTTGATGAAGAAGGAGGATACATATTGGAACCTGAACAAATCACTGAAACAAGGACTAAACAACTACGAAATCGAGCTATTACGGAGTACCTCATCAAATGGAAGAACATGCCAGTGGAATATTTGACATGGGATGAAGAGTCCTTCATACAGAAGCATCCACAACTAATCAAGCGTTGAGGACAACACTTGTTTGAAGGGGAGGGGCATGTTAAGCCCTAAATATTGACACATTACTCCCTATGTAGTGGCACATTACCCCCTTTATTAAGGTGCAATACATATTATTGATGTCGGCTTGGGTCTATTAGTGGGTCTATTGATTGTTATTGTACCCATTTGTCTCCTATATATAGGAAGGAGACCTTTTCATTTTAGTCATCATTGTATCTTGTATTGTCTTATGTACTTAGTACATTGTGTAAGGAGGTTCCTACCTCAAAGAGGATTGTTATTCACCTCATTAAGGCATGGATTACTTTCTTATGGTCTATTTTTGCTATTTATATGCTATATCTGGGACTTGGTTGCATAACAATATTCCTATCAATGGTTATCTCAACAGAGCAATTTGGGTTTCTAGAAGGTAGGTACATGCATGAAATTTTAGGCTTAACTCAGGAAGCTTTACTCATAATTAGACAGAAGAAAAGACATATGATCATGATGAAAATTGATCTTTCCAACGGTCGGGATCAAACATGTTGGTTGTACATTCACCTGTTATTAATCCACATTGGCCTTAATCTTCAGGTGGTGAACAAGGTCATTTGATGTGTTATGTTTGTCACCTTTGCAATTTTATTTAATGGTGCGACATCCCATTTATTCAAGCCAACTAGGGGACTTTGGCAGGGGTGTCCTTTATATCCCTACCATTTCCTTTTGGTGGAAGAGGGATTAAGCAAAGCTATACTTGCAGTAAAGATAGCAGGAACTCTTTTGGGTATCAAGGTTAGAGGGTTGGAATATGTTACTCATTTTTTATTTGTGGATGGTGTCCTTTTATTTGGTAATGGTACTGTTTAGGTGGCAAAGCTTTATCATTATATACTTTAGTTGTTTTGTAAGGAAATATGGATGGAGGTTAACTTCCAGAGATCTTCCATTAGCTTCAATGGTTTGTAACAAGAGGCAATTCAAAGAACCTTTAAAATTTTACATTTTAAGTTGATAAATAACATGATGGACTAAAATACCTAAGTATTATTTTCAACCCCGTGGTTATGGCATTAAATGTTAGAATTTTTTGGTTGGCAAGATAGAGAGAAGGATTAATTCTTAGTTCCACCAATAATTGTCGAGGGGAGGCCAACTGACCCTAGTAAAGGTTGTACTAGAGGTGATCCCTATTTAATGGTTCTTACTTGACCATATCCACAAAGGAATTTAGGAGATGATAAAAAAATTTTGTTTTTATATTTTATGGAGGGATAATAGAGATAAAGTACATTTTCATTTGGCAAGGTGGCATTTACTAACAAGGCCCAAAGATGAAGGGGTTAGGAATTGAAGCAAATATTTCACTTTGGTCGAGCTCTAGCAGTTAAGATCCTTTGGAATCTAATAACTGGAGAAGGTGTTGTGGAAGCGGTTTATCACTCATAAATACTTGGCTCCTTCGACAATTATTGATTGTATCATGACATTAGTGAAATGCTTCAACAACAATTCAAACTAGTGGAAAGCATCGGTGACGGTCTACCTGATCATTGGTAAACACCTTGCTTGGAAAGGTTGTAATGGGACTCATATAAGGATAGGGGAATATGCTATAATGGGTTGCAATGATACAATCTTTCTACTAGGGGATATGTTTCAATACTCAAGAGGTTGAGGCTACTTTACATTTAATCAGGTAGCAGATGAGACACATATTGAATTATGGCATCGAGATTGATTGTATGCTCTTTATTTAGGTCTTGAAGGTGAGTCAATTTTCCATTGGCATATATTCATCACTTCTTTAACTAGTGGTCATATTCATTTAAGAGAGTATAGTGACTTTTATGTAACCAATTTCCAAAAAAGAACATGAAAAGAGTAGAAATAGATCAGAAAGAGTACTCCATGACTTGAATGAAGAAAATATATTAATAGCAAGCCTCTTCGAGGGGGAAACCTCTGTATATAATTTACTAAGTACATAGGACAAGACAACACAAGATACAATAATGACTAAAATGAAAATATCTCATTCCTATATATAGGAGACAAAGGTGTACAATAACAACTAATAGACCCACTAATAGACCCAAGCTGACATCAATAATATGTAATGTACCACAATATAGGGGGTAATGCACCACTCTATAGGGGGTAATGTGCCATCATTGAGGGCTTAAAATGCCCCTCCCCTTCAAAAAGCATTGTCCTCAACGTTGAAGTATTTATGGATGTTGTTGTATAAAGGACTCGTCTTCCCATGTTGAATCTTCCGCGGGTAGGTTCTTCCATTTAATGATATACTCAAGAATTGATCGATTCCGAAGCTGTCTAATTCTTGTTTTAGTGATTGCTTCAGGATCCAAGATGATTTTTCCTCCCTAATCAAGTTATGATAATATCGTTTGAACTGGTAGCTTGTCATCGATTACCTTCTTTAAACGTGAAACATGGAAAACTGGATGGACTCGTGAAGATGTAGGTAGTTCCAATTTGTAGGTCATACTACCAATCTTTTGTAGCACCTTCTAGGGACTATTAATACTGGAGTTTCATCTTTGTTTTCTTTTGTCATCTTTTTATTTCTTAATCTTTCTCTATAAGTTTAATTATAGTTTCTAGACCTTTCTGTTTTTATTTTATTTCTTATTTATATTTATGCATTTCACAATATTATGAGTTATAACTTGGCTTATATATGTTTAAAATCTTTCAAAAGACTTCTAATGAGTGATTTTATATATGTGCTAACCCATTTTATCAAGGTTTGCTCGTGATTTTTTAGCACGTGTGATTTGACACATTCCGACAATGTAATGAACGAAGAATACACAGGTTGGCGCTGCCGGAATGCCAAATAATGGAAATTCATGGTTCGACACCTGTTCTATAAAATGATGGTTTAAACATATGTTTCATTCAAAATTGATGTCAGACCTGATTCCACATCTGTCAAACTCACCATACACCCCAAAAATCACAACCAGCACGTTATGGGTTATTATCCAAATTTTGCCCTAAATTTCTCATTTCGTTGGCTCTGATATTATGTAACATCTGTTTTGAGTTGGGTGTGAGTTTTTTTAGAGATTTGTGATCTAGTAGGCGTATGGCATACAAAATTATGAAGAAAATCAGTGGTAGTCTATGTAGGTTCGAACCAGTCAACATGAAATGGGTGGAAGAAAATCCTGAATGCGCCAAGCTCTTCATGACCGGGGGATGGTATTCTTTCTTCGAAAGAATTATAGTCTATAATATTGAGGTTACTTGGTCGTTTGCACATAATTACTCAGATTCATTTATTCAATTCCAAACCCTGAATTTCGAGTTTACAGAGGGCTTAATCGTAGAGGAAACATGACTTCCTGTTGAAGGGGATCGTTGGTTCAAAAAGCATCCATTTGAAGTTGATTTAAGTCTGTATCTGTTCCTGGGTTTGAATATTTAGACTGGAGTAAGGGTATACATTTGAACAATGTAAAACAAGAATGGAGATATGTTCTGGGGATAATATAATGCTATGTTACCCGTGAGGGTCGATTTGCTACAATATACATGTATCATTTCAGATTCCTCTTGCATGTAAATGGACAGTCTAAACTGAACTTACCCTATTACCTGTTAAAGAGCCTTACTAAGATAGCAACCAAAGTCAAGAGCCATATTGATCACACAAGCCAATAAATATTCCATCGTGGATTTGTCAAGCTGCTGGTGTCGACAGTACTCAAAAAGAAAAACCGTTCTTGGCAGCATTTTCTTTTCTGGTCGGGCTTTGAACCAGAAAAAAATGAAGGTCAAGATGATAAAAAAGATCAATTTATTAAACAGGAAACAAAGAATTCTATTAGCAGAAAGAAAATATCTCATAGCAGACACTGAATTTAGGGAGAATCAAGTGCTTCCAGAAGGCAGAGGAGAAGGGTAGATGAATAAGCAAGTTCAAAAGAAGAAAAAATTGATTCAAAAGATGAACCAGTCCTAAAACCAGTTCAAGAACATCCACAGGAAGAAAATCCCCCTGTGTCACGAATGAAGATGCTACATCTGCTCCAGATACCCCAAATGTCACAAAGGAAAGAATAATGGAAGAAAGTATGACTGAAGATCCTTCTTCTAACATTGAAGCTCCTGTTAATTCTTCTTCGGAACCCCAAATTTCTAAATGGAGGCCCAAAACCAGACCTAGAAATAGATCGAGAATGAACATGAGGAGGGTTCTTGATCCTAAATTTGAAAGGGATGTGATAACTACAATTGAATATCTTCAAGCGAAGAGGACCCTACAATAAAAAATGTGGAACAAAACTTAGAAAAAGCTTTTGAAGACACAAAAAAGAATATAAAAAACTTTCCAGAGTTGATTGAGGGAAATTATGAAGTCAATGAAGAGAAAACAGTTCAGAATTTTGAGATTGGTTCAAGCTCAAAATCCATCAAGCTAGAAACTCAAGCAACAGAAGCAAATGCAAAGAATATAGAAGAATTATTTGAAACTCAGGAAGATGTCATTATTGAAGAACATGTTGAAGTTTCTCCAAGTTTAGATGACAACGAAGACCTTGTGCATCAAACGCCCATGGAAACAGGGTCAGATATTGAAGTCCTTAAGAAGTCACTACAACATTATAAGTATCAAAATGAGTACCTCAATGATTCTAGTGATAAAATAATGAAAGCTAAAAGGAGGTTTAGAGAAGACTTAGAAGAAGTAAATGGTAACTATCAGGAATTAATAGTAGCTGCAAAAGAAGTGCTAAAAAGAAAGAAAACTGTGCAAAAACAGAATGAAGAGTCAGCAAAACAAAACACATAATTACAAGACAAAGTCCAGGTGATGGCAGAAGAACATGCTCGACTTCAGAAAAGATCCCAGGCATTAGATGGGCTTACAATATTGTCAGAAGCAGCTCGTCAGATTTAAATCAATGGATAGTCATGCACCTGTCAATCAAATTTTGGGATGACTCATCAAGACATCTTCAAGAAAGCATATATTCAAGGAGTTAGTTTGCTATTGTTAGAAAGTAGTGATTTTTACAAATCTCTTTTTCAAATTCAATCCTTGAGAAGTGGATATGATAAACTATTTTTGAAACTCCTATGTAACTATAAAAAGGAGAACAATTGTTGTAATCTGGGAGGTGGTTTTTCTGGAAAAGGGGCTAGATGATATCAAGTTTGTTCCATCAAAACTTATGACGGATTCTCTGTAAGTACTCTTGGAGACTATATTTTGGATTGACATATATATATAAGCCAGTTTGATCTATTATCTTAGTGAAAGTTGTTAATTTGTTTAATTACCTTGATCATCACTTCATTTTTTGATAAAGTATTTATCTTGAAATGCTTTTGGGTTAGTGTACTTTTCTATGTTTCATGCCTAGAATGTTTTTCTATGTATGATATTTTGCATCTTATACTTGGAAGATCTGTCTCTCAAGTATTAGTTTATTAAACCTAGTTTATGTTATGGTTATTCACTTAGTCTCCAAATTTTTATTTATTGATTTAATCATTATATGTTATTGATAACTTCTTTTATATTTCACTTCCCTAAACCTGGATAGTTCCTTCATATTTTACAAAAATTCAAACATTTTCAAGTTTTTTTTGTTTTTGTTTTGGATGTTCTAGATTTGCACTTTAGTAGTCTAAGTACAAAATCCAATGCAAACATGGACCATAGTATTTAGGTGATAATTTATTATCATTCTTGGTGTTCTTCAGGGAAATCTATTTGTATGGTTGTAGTCTTAAAAACACCCAATTCCCCCACATCAAAGCTTCGTTCACTGCGGTGGTGATATGCTTGTGGTTTCATTTGATTATCTGCCAAAGTTAAGTTGTCCTTTAAGAGTTGAAGAACTTGTTGTTGATGATTTATGTGGTCTTCCACTTCTTGAACCTTAGATGAGTCTCTTAGTGAAGATGTGATGGATGGTGGATGATAGCCATAAAGTGCCATAAATGGGGTCATTTTCACTGATGTATGGAAGGAAGTGTTATACCACCATTCTTCCAAGGGTAACCACTTGAACCATTGTGTTTGTTTATCAACTGCAAAACATCGAAGATATCCTTCCAAACATTTGTTCACTATCCCTATTTTTCCATCAAATTGAGGATGATAAGATGAGCTATGAGCCAGCTGAGAACCCAAACAAGAAAATAATCCAGTCCAAAAATTGCCAGTGAAAATTGGATCCCTATCAATTATGATAATATTTGGAGTACCATGTAGTTTTTGGAGTGTCTTCGTAAAAGCAGTGGCAACTGTGCTAGCATTGAAAGGGTGAGATAGTGGACAAAAGTGTGCATATTTAGTAAGTCTATCAACAACCACCATGATGACACTCTTTCCTTCAGACTTTGGTAAACTTGTGATAAAATCCCTTGAGATTTCTGTCCACCGTTGGCTTGGAATGACAAGTGGTTGTAGAAGACGCGGTGTCTGAATTGTTTCCACTTTATTTTGTTGGTAAACCAAACATTCAGTCACAAATTTTTGAACATCAATTTTAAGACCATCCCCCAAAAAAATTTCTTGACCCTATATTGGTAGGTTTTTAAGAAACCTGAGTGCCCTCCTACCAGTGAGGAGTGGAATTCCAAAAGTAACTTTTGCTTGAGTTGGGAACTCTTACAAATATATAAGCGATCCTTGTACCATAGCAAGCCATCTTTCCACATAAATGTATTAGAGGCACTGGGATCCTGCTGCAACTTTTGAATGAATGTCCATATTTCTTCATCATTCTTCCATTCATCCCTTGCTTCAGTTATCCAATCTGGTTGGATGATGGAGATAACATAGAGAAATGCTTCAACATCCTCATCTTTCCTGGAGAGTGCATCTGCCACAACATTTTGCTTCCCCTTTTTTTAGATGATTTCAAATTCATATCCCAACATCTTTGTTACCCATTTTTTATGCTCTTTTGAAGATAACCATTATTCCAAGAAATATTTAAGGTTATCATGATCGGTTTTAAACTTGAAATATCTTCCTATGAGGTAGGGGCACCATTGCTTCAAGGCATGTAGAATTGGTAACATTTCCTTCTCATAAATTGGTTTGTGTAGATTCTTCCCCTTAATTGGTCGGCTTTCAAAGAAAATGGGCCTTCCATCTTGCATTAGAACAACACCAATGCCGTTCCCTTATGCATCGCATTCCATGGTGAAGTTTTTTGTGAAATCAGGTGTAGCCAAGACTAGAGCTCTGCACATGGCCTCTTTGAGTTATTCAAAGGCCTTAGTTTCATTTGGAGTCCATGAAAATGAATCCTTTTTTAGTAATGTTGTTAAGGGTGCTGCTATTCCCCCATAATTTTGAACAAACTTGCGATAATATCCTCTCAACCTGAGAAATCCCCTAAGGTGTTTTAGGGTTGTAGGGATTTTCCATTCCTGGATTGCTTTAATTTTGTTAGGGTCTACGTTAACACCTTCATGAGAGATGATATGACCCAAATATTCCACCTCCTGTACTCCAAAGAAACATTTGGAGGGTTTTGCATATAATTGTTGTTCCTCCAATAGGGTAAGCACCTTATCAACATGTTGAACATGGTCTTCCCAAGATTTAATGTAGATCAGTATATCATCAAATAATACTAAAACAAATTTTCGAATAAAGGGATTGAATATGGAATTCATCAAACCTTGAAATGTGGAAGGTGCATTTGTAAGGCCAAAAGGCATGACCAAAAACTCGTAATGGCCTTCATGAGTTCGGAAAACTGTTTTTGGAAATTCCTAAGGTATTTTTGGAATGTCCTCTTTCTTCATTCTAATATGATGATAGCGTGAGCGAAGATCCAACTTGGTGAATTAAATTTTCCCATGTAATTCATCTAACAATTCATTAATAATTGGAATGGGCAATTTATCTTTAATAGTGAGTTTGTTGAGATATCTATAATCTACACACATATTCCATGATCCATCCTTTTTGTGCACCAATATTACTGGAGAAGAGTAAGAACTTTGGCTAGGTTGAATATTCCAGCCTCTGCGACCATATGTTCAATTTTACTTTTCTGGTCATAGGGATATCTGTAAGGCATGATATTGGGCATAACACTTCCTGGGACCAAGTGAATAGTGTGATCATGTTCACGAGTAGGTGGGAGACCTGTGGGAATATTATCAAATACCTTGGAATGATTGTCGAGGACCTACTGTAGATTTGGAGAGATGGAAAATTTAGGTGTTTGAACATCCAGTGAGAAAAATTGTGCAATTACACCCCATTGTTCCTTCTGCAAAAGCTTGGTCATGCCATTAGAGTTTATTATCTTACCAAGTCTCCATGTGATACCTCTTAACACAAATTATTTTCCTCCCTACAAGAATTTCAAGCAAAGCTCTTGAAATTAAAAGCTATTGTTCCCAGTGATTGTAGCCATTGGACCCCTAGGACCACATCAGCCCCGCCCATTGGAATGGCGATCATTGGATTATTTAGGACATACTCTCCCATAGAGGGATCTCTCTTATGACATTTTCTTGAGCAATTTATAGTTCCTCCATCTACAACCATCACCTGAAACTCTGGTGCTAGATTTATAAAGCAATTTAAATCTCGTGCTATCTTACAATGAATAAAATTGTTAGTAGTGCCATAATCAATTAGTACTATTACCTTTTTCTTCTTGATATAGCCTTCTATCTCAAGAGTTTGAGGAGTGTTAATTATAGCCAAAGCATTACAAGATACGGTGGGGTGAATTTTCTTCTGCTTCAATCCTAGGTGTTGGATCGTGGTTGGAATCCTCTTATTTTGATGCTTCTTGTTCATTTTCTTCCTCTTCTTCACAATCTATGTAAAATAGTTTCTTTTCAGTGCAGTTATGGCCTTTACTGTATTTTCTATCACAATTGTAACAAATCCCTTTTGCTCTTTTTTCCTCTAGTTGTTGTTGTGTCAACCTTGTAGGTTGTAGATGACTCGAGACCACACTTCCTTCCTTATAATTGTAAGTGGTAGACTTCCTTATTGCCATAATTTTGCTTTCAAATTTTCTTGCCACCTTAAATGCATGCTCCAAGGACTTAGGTTCCCAAAGGAGAACCTCATGTTGGATGTTATCCTTCAAAGTTCCAACAAAGAGATCCAAAAAATTATCTTTTGAAATCTTCTTCACTCTAAGACTTAGCTTCTGAAACTGCTTGATGTGCTCTGTAATTGGGCCTTTTTGCTTGAGGTTTACCAACTGGCTAAAGAAGGTGCTGCTATTTATATATCATAATGTGCAATCAATTCTATTGTGAATATATACCAAGAGATAATAGAGTCCTTTTTGCGGTCACAAAGAATTAGTACCATACAAATTGATCATGCTCTAAATATAATGATGCAATAGTTACCTTTTGCAAAGTAGTAACCTGGTGTAGATCAAAGAATTGCTCCATATGGAATATCCATGTTATTGGATCATTGCCATCAACTTTCTCATGTCAATATTTGGAAGTTAGGTTCCCCTTGGTGACCATCCCTTATGAATTCCATTACTAGAATGATTTCATCTTGGAATATTCTTATTCATGGATGTTTCTCAACATGGAAATTATCTTTGTCCTCCTGAGTATCTTGGAACACATCATCACCTGTGGGGGTAGTATCCCTTGAATTTTGTATGAGATTAGAAATATTTTTCATATTTCCCAACGAATTCTCCTCCAAATTGGGTAAATCAACTGTTCTCGCCGAATCTTTCATATTTTCCTCCATTTTATTCAACTTCTCCTCTACTAAATCAACTTTTTCACATACCCTTTAATCATATCTTCCAACCGGGACACTCGAAAAGAGAGGTCTTCCCTTTCATCATACGTTGGGGATCGATACTCTGGTGGTTTGAGTGGAGTGTGAGTTTTTACACTTCCTTTTGGTGGAATTTTGAACAATATAAATAGATATCACACCCTAGGTTTCACCACAATTAGATCCTTCTACTCAAAGTTGTTCAAATTTAAAATGACGTACCTTTTCAAACCCTGATTGGAAGACTGTTTTATGGTCGACTTGAAACTGAGGTAAATTTGAAATTTATACTCCTCTGGGTTGAAAAAATAGTCCTATAATATCCTAATGTGTCCTTTTTTCAATGCCACAGGTTTGACCTAATTATGATGCACCAATAAGAAGTTATTGTGAATCTCCCAACACTTCTTATTTTTGGTATTTCCAGAAGATAAATCTTGTACGGTATTCCATGTGTCCAATATTTTTTATCTGACATTGAAAAAATATACCATAGATATTTTTGTCTGTATTCTTTATGATGCAACAAGTCTCACTCAATTTGGATCTCGCATTCTCCAAATATGATCTTTTTCCCCAGAACACTTGTTTTAGACTAGTAAAAAACCCAAACTTCCAAGGAGAATATATCTGAACGTATAATGTACTAGGATCTGAAACTTGGACCACATAAAGATAGGCCCTTTTCTGACATTGGTTCTGAGGCTTGTTTTTTGAAACCTTGTAGAAAAAATTTATAGCGAAAATTCCAAGACGACTTGTTTTGAAGAAACCAGTCCCGAGGAAAGAGCTCTGTTACCAAATGTTATGTAACCAATTTCCAAAAAAGAACATGAAAAGAGCAGAAATAGATCATAAAGAGTACTCCATGACTTTAATGAATAATATATATGAATAGCAAGCCTCTTTGAGGGGGAAACCTCCTTATACTATGTACTAAGTACACAAAACAAGACATGACAAGATACAATGATGACTAAAATGAAAATATCTCCTTCTTATATATAGGAGACAAAGGTGTACAATAATAACTAATAGGCCCACTAATAAACCCAAGACGACATCAATAATATGTAATGCACCACAATATAGAGGGTAATGCGCCACTCCATGGGTAATGTGCCATCATTGAGGGCTTAACAATGATGAATTGATTCAGATCAAGAAGAAGGAAGGTGGGTAGTATACTGCACAGTTGGGTTGGGAAGTTGTTGTGGTTAAGTTTAAATGTGGCTTGTGTTGGTGGATTGGGTCCCCATCTAGGACCTCCTTCAGAAGAAAAACAAGCATGGCCCTATAATTTGTTATTGGTGTAGGAATGAGGAGGACACAATTTCTCACCCTTATTGTTATTGTTTCTACTCACTTCAGATTTGGAAAGATATTTGTAGATGAATTGATATAAACAGTGTGTGTAGATGTCATTTTGTGGAGGAAGGATTGGGCATTTAGTATAATAGACTAGATCTAATTTTTTTTAGATTTGTTCCATTTCTTACATTATGGGCCATTTGGCTTATGCAAACCTCTTTGAGGACAAGAATCCTCCAATAGTGCAAGTTTCCACTTAGGTTTGTGTAGTGGCACATTACTACAAAACACAAGGTATTGTTACTAAGACAAGGGTGTTTGGCGAGTTTGTGGATAAAATATTGGATTGGGTTTATTTTGATGGTGCATGTCAAGGTGTTGATTCACGTTGTGGTATTGGTGCTGTTCTCTACTTGCAAGAGCAATATTATATTGGGTTTTGAGACAATACAGGCAGGGGAACAAATAATCAAATCGAATTATTAACACTCCAGTCACTAATAAAATTGGCACCCATCAAGCACATTATAAAACTTCAGGTTTTTGGTGACTCCTCTTTTGTCATAAAGTGGATGAGAGGTGAACAATAAGTTCTATATATGACTCTCCAACCAATAGCAATGCAACTTAAATCAGTTCCCTCCTCTCTTACTTTTATCAATTTTACTCGTGTCTATAGGGAGATGAATGTGGTTGCATATTGTAATGTCCCCTTCCCTCATTCCATACCATGGAGGGAACATGAATGAAACATGGGGGTGTCTGATTCTTCCCCAAAGCCGTATGACTAAATTTTTGCCATTTAAATAGAATGCATACTTGAATTATACAGCGGAATTAAAAAATAAAAATACACACACAGACTGGAATGCATCAGCATGTCTATCCCAAGCAGATGATGAACTAACAAACAAAGAATCAATCCCATTCTTATGCTATGCACATAATTCCTATCAATTCCATTAACATGAATAATTAACATTCAGAATTAACACACATAGAACACATAATGCATATAAATTTAACCACATAGAATACTTATCTTTGAGATGAAGCTGTCCAAACAACTGGCTATGAGAGATCAACGTTCCACCCAACCATAGATCTCTGTCCAGCCTATGTTCTTTCAGTTGAGAGATCACCCCCGAGCTGGGTTGTGTATCCACTAAGGAGGAACTAAATAGGTTCACTCACAGTCATGGTTTCACTCAACAACTATGCTAATCCAACACATAGTTGGGTTTATCAAGCATACAAGAGACAAAGTAGGGCAATGCTAAGCCAGTGAGCTCATCCACAGAGCTACAGGAATCTCAAGATGATTTATAGTCAAGGCACCCACAATACCTACCACACCCAACACAAGGAAGGTTCCCTTCACTGCTGCACAGTCCCTCAGGCGTCCCTTCCCTCCAATGCTCTTCAGGATGGGCATAGAAAGGTCCAGCTACTAATTCCTTGAGATTCTAGCTTTCACTGGGTTTATCAAGCAAACCCAACCTTTGCTTAGTCATTTACACTTGGATTTCTCACAATTCTGTTATCCAATAACTCAATCCTGTCACTTCATTTCTGGGCTGCAAAAACTGGGTTTTCCAATGGATTTTGGGGTATCTAATACTCTCAATTTTGCCCCAAGGTTCATATCTATGGATCCCCCATTGGTTTTCACTGTCAAATACCAAATCTGGGCGTTTTTGGCTCTTCAAAACGTCGGTTCTTGCAAAGTTGCGATTTCTGGTTTTTCTCCCTGCTGGCAATTCGTTTTTTGGATGAAAATTGATGCTGGGTTCCTTAACCATGGAATGGGAATGAGGAAAAATCCATTCCCATGCGGTAGAGTGACTTGTGGTACAATAAAACAGAGCCCATACTCTGCCATACGAATTTCTGGGCTGCCCATGCTCCATTGAAGCCATGGACTCAAATCTTCAACAACTTCCTTACAACAGAAATAAATGTCATCAAGGAAAGTCAAATGGGTTCTCACAATGACATTTGGCAGCATATGGTTCATCCCCACAACCCCCTCACCACTCCCTAGTGGATACACATGGCCCCTTCTCATTCGTTGCTCCCATAGCTAGCTTTGGTATTTTATTGCAATATCAAATATTTACATCATTTACAATATTCCATGGCTTAAAAGCACATGGGTAACAAAATATAAAATGTTTGTCCATTTTAAATAAAATCTGAACATACACTAGCGGGGTCTTGGCCTTGAGCTCCACGTTAGGGAAACATACATCATATGTATACAATATTTACATTAAAAGCCAATATTTCATAAGGGTCAAAATTGGGGTATTACACATATTTATGACAAGGGCACCTAGGATTCTCCATCTCAAATAGGTCAGGTCAGGCACTAGTTAATATACACAAGATTTATGACAAACTTTTTACAGTGCAACCTATTTTAAGTTATTTTTTTGGTTTAAGATGACACATTGCTAGTTTATTACACTGAGAGTAACGAGGTGCTTACAACCCAGTATGGGGGAAATGTGTAACGTAACGTAATGTAACGTTGTCACGTTATGCACCAAAAATAAAAAAAAGTAATTAAAAAATTATGTTGGCTCATAAAATAAAAAAAATGAAAACCAAATTAAAAATAATTAAAAAAATCCATAGCAACTCAAAATAAAAATTAAAACTAAATAAAAAGTCATGAAAAAAATAACACCTCAAGAAATTGGATGCCTTTCGGTGCTTGATAGATCCGTGTTTAGGATGGATCTATGATGGTATATCAAATTTCAAGGATGACTATTATTATAAGAGTTTAAGAATCTTAAGGATTGTTATGTATAAGTATATTTGGTGTGTAGTTGAGAACTTATGGAGTTTTTTTAATAGTTGGAGAAAGAGGTATCTACTAGACATATGTTCTTGAGACAAATCCAGATGGTTTAGATTGCATATGTATTACTTGGGGTCTAATAATATCATGGGACCTCTATGTATAGTGGCGCTGCACCTTAAGAATGTATTTTATGATCTTCTTTGGAAAAAAATATGGTTTTTTTCTCAGGGAAAAAAACATAAACACACACATAATCATTTGACCCTAACTATGGATCCAAATGACGTGTTTACAAAATTTTCATGCTTTATATACATGTAAGCTTTATCCTTTTAATGTGACAAATTTTAATCTAAAAAATTGATGTGCTAATGAATCAGTAAGCACATCAAATCTCCCATGCACATGAATATAGGTAATCAAATCAAAATGTCACACAAGGAGTCTCACTCGTAGGAACATCCATAGAAGTGTAAAATAAGAAACGCAGTAGACGTTATTCAATTAAGACTTAACCAATTGCTAATATAGGTGGACATTCAAATGTTGTATGTCGAACACAATTGTGCCAACTAACAATTCTATGACCATGCTATACTTGAAAGCATTGTTGGATGTAGGACCAATGCATACTACACGTGATTTCAACAACAAAGTAGTGTGTGAATAAATCAGCCATGTTGCATATGCAAGATTTCAGGTAGATCTATCAACACTGTTTACAAATCCTACACATATGGCTAATTTTGATGACATCATCCAACCAAGCACAAAGCATGATAAACATGACACACACACGCGCGCGCGCACACACACACACACATATAGAGAGGGAACTGTATTGCAGATATTGCTATCACCCATGATACCTCTTTAGATAAATACCAATAAAAGGCTTACCTAGAGGGGTCCCTTCATAATCAACTAAATCTTAGTGTAAGGGATCCTTTTTCTAAACAAGGTTTAAGCCTAATTACATAACAAATAATTTGAGATATTTTCATAAAAAGAAACTAATTTATCATGTGTCTATTGACAATTAAATTCATTAGCCTCATAAATAATCAATTAACAATTCTAATACATCTCATACATATAACATAATTTGAGTAACATTTTTAACATATTATTTGTTTATAAAAAGGAATTAGAACCAGGGAGGAATTCAAACCAATAAACCAGTTAATTAACTATAGCCAAGCAATTTTAATTATCACAAATAGCTCAAATAAAGTAAGAAGTTATGAATTTAACAATGGTAACATAAGGTGAAAACCTCTACCTACTTGATTAATAACTAGCTTAACCAATTATGCAAGCAAACCTCGCCCTCTATCTAGTCACTAGCTTCACCATCAACAACATTAACTAGGGGGGACAACTCTCCACCCAACCAAACCCCTAACAAAAGATGACGCCCCTGAGCCCTCAACAATTAATCCTATGCTAGACCAGGTAAAACCTTACTCTATTCCCTATACAACTTGTTACAACAATCTACTCCTCCTTAACCTCTCCCTCAAACATATGAACTCACAAAAAACTAGAAAAAAAAACTGCTCCAAACAAAAAAACTAGTAAACAATGAACCAAAAACAAAAAAACTAGTAAACAATGAACCAAAAAAATAGGCCCACAACAACAAGACCAAAACCCCTTTCCCTTGGCCTTTCCCCCTTTTATTACTTAATTTTCTAATTTTAATGAATTTCTTAATTTTGCATGGATGACACCACTTGTCATCCATGTACCTAATACCAATCTAAGGTTAATTAAACTCCATTAATAACTGATCTAATTTTTAATTACAATGTTCACAACCCCTTTTTATTTATGTATATTAATTGACCTTTTATTAATACCATATGCTAATCATACTTACATTGATGTCATTGATTAATTGTCCTAACTAAGTTTGGAGTGCTACATACTCCCCACCTTCAGGAAATTTAGTCCCGAAGTTATAACCCCATATTAATAAATACAAAGATTTACTCAATGAATTCTATAGATCACTAGTACTATTGTGAATGTGAGAGGTTTATATGTGTGGCCATCACACAAAAAATTCCCGCCTACACTAATATAATCATAACGTCCTAAGTTATGACATGCTCTTGATTAATTTCTTAGGTGTCTAATATGCAATCAAACATACAATTATGCATCAATCTCATTATAGATGAATGCATGCATAAATCAAAGAAATGAAACGAACAAATAAATAAAAGTACAACACGCCTGAAGCTACCTCCTTCCTTAGTCACACTCATCCTGAGAATCATACCATTCGCCACCTCCTTAATCCTCCTCGCCAATACTCCAAATGGTCCGAATCGCCATGGCTTGAACCCTCTACTATAATGTTGGGTCCAACATTGGTTACAATAGGTTTGCAAACTGATTTATATAGTTAAAACACTTAAACATAAGGCAATGGCACGCATCACATTTAACACTTTACACAAATGTGCCAATTAAATGTGATGTGTGGCAAGCTGATTTGTGGCGAGATGCATAAGAGGCAGAAGCAGATCTTAGGGTATTTCATCTTGCGACTTTCCTTTACTCTCATAATATAAGCGCCCCGACTATTAGACCACTTGGTTAAGATATGTTGAAATGTGAATAGAGTTTTATTTAAAGTCATGTTTACCGACTAAACAAAAGCAAATGCATGGTTCACAAGGCTTTGATCCCATGACTTGTCCTCTATAGGCAGAGCGCTCCACCATTGTGCATGCATTTCAACATTGTTAATACTTGGAGCATAATGCATTCATAGTGGATATTGTATCTCTAAAATCATGTAAAGGGGCAGATCGCATGGGATTTGAACCCCGGCTTCTCCTCCACAATTCAAGTGCCTTTGCCACCACATCACGCACTTAAATGTGTAGTATAAACGCACATAATTGCTTTTGAAGGCAGGTAATTTTTTTGTACATTGAGAATTTAGAAAGTTTGTGTTCCTTTGTTGCGGGAAGAAGCTAATGCAAGTTAAGCTATTGTCTTCCTAGAAGAACACCATTGACAATATTGTAGATTGAAGGCCATATTTTGATGTAAATAAGACATATTGATGTAATTTGCATCATTTTAATGGATCAGTTCCTCTTTTGAAGCAAACCCGAAGATGTAGCCCATGAGGCTGAACTCCATTATCAATTTTCTACGCATGGTTTGTATTATGATATTATATTCTCAATTTCAGTTATTTAATATTTTGATTTCTTTATTATTAAGAAAATTTTAACAAAATTGCGGGAAAATTGAGAATCTTGTAATGGAATTCAAATTAGTGTAATGAAGTATTATTTACCACTATTTTTTGGATCAAGTTGGTATCAGAGCAGTTATATTAGGGATTTATTCATACGTTGATTAGGATTTGCACAAGTATTAGTGTTGAATGCTAACAAGGTCTAAGCTCAAGTGTGGAGAAGGATCTCTTGAAGAGTATAATCCATATATTGGTTCAAGACGTGCATTCCAACGACAAGCAATGGAACTTGAAAGGGAATAAAATCTCACTGAGTATGAAACTATGTTTTGTCAAACCTTCTTGGAGATGAAAGCCATGGTGGAAGAACTATATAGAGAGTGAAAGAAGAACACAAAAGGCCCAAGTCAAGGAAGAGAGACAAAGGAAGAGAATCCTTTTTCAAAAGACGATAAAGGTAAAGGAGAAGGAGATGGTGGTGACCCTTCGAAAACTCTTCCGTCTCCATCCTCTCCTTCAAGTTCAAGTTCCTCTTAAATTCCACATTTGAAACAACCAGAGAAAGCTGATTCTAGTTTTCCTTTATTGAAATTAGATGTGAAATTTTATTTGTCAATGTATAATGGTGAGCTTAATGCAGATAAGTTGGATAATTGGATCGAGTAGATTGAAGTATAATGTAGGGTTCAAATATTTGTGGAAGAATAAGGAAATGTACAACTAGCTACTATTTGATTGGGAGGCACATCATTTGTTTGGTGGGAGAGTAAGACTCATGAATATCTCCTTAAGAAAGGTAAAATGATATCTTTTTGGTATGAATTTACAACTGCATTAAAGAAGCAATTTTATCCTTTCGGGTATATGCAATAAGCAATTATGGATTGGCAGAATATAAGGCAAAGTAGAGGACAAATTGTGCAAGACTATACTCAAGAATTTAGAAAGAAGGCATTAACATTGGGTATTCCTCTTTACATGAAAGAAACTCTTTTAAAGTATATTGGTGTGTTGCATAATTACTTGAGGCATACTATTCTTATGTTAAATCCAATTAATCTTGATGAAGTTTGTGTCCAAGCCACTCATATTGAGTCATGTGGAAGGAATGTCAATGATAATTTCATAAAGGAACCAATTAAATTAGATGAAGGAAGGAACAACGAAAATGGTAAAATGAAGCACACAATGATATTGAAGAAGGAGGATGAGAAACCTTCATGTTCACATTCCGAGTAGGAAGGAAATGATGATGGTAAGTGTGGAAACTTCACCAATAACTAAATCCAAAGTGGTTCCAAAATCAGAAGGGTAACAAACAAATCACGGCCACAATCCAAGAGATATTGGATTGGATTTAGGTGATGAAGATAAGATTATAGCCACGAGAATATGAGGTATATCTTCTACTTCCACTTCTAGCAATTATTCTCATGTTTTTAAATTTCGAAACTATGCATGATGAAAGAAAAATGGATGAGCTATTCCACATTAGAGTTATCTCAAAGCATACAAAGATTGATACACTCTTTGATAGTGGTTCGCAAGCTAATCTCATTTCTGAATAAATTGGGGCTTGAAACTAAGCCTCATTGGGTATGTGAAGATGCTAAGTTACATGTGTCTAAATAATGCAAGCTCAAATTTGCAATCACTTCTAAGTTCATTGATGAGGTAGAGTTCGATGTTGTACCACTTGATATTTGTGGAGTTGTTTTGGGAAGTCCTTATTTGTATTACAAGAAAGTTATCTTTTACAGGGTGGAGAACAAATAACATCTCACCAAGGATGGACTTGAGTGTATCGTAAGAGCTCATTGTGTGAAGACTGACTTATCTCTTGTCACTAAAGGTCAAATGAAAAGGCTGGTAAATGCAAGCAAGAATTTTCTCCTCATGCTTGTAAAAGCTGAGGATAATGATGAATCCAAAACATTCAAAGAGTGTGATCCTAAACATAGAGATGGATTAGTTAAGATTATATCTAACTATGATAAAGTGTTTCAGGAGCCACATGAATTGCCTCCAAAGGGAGAGATACAACATGAGATGTAGCTACATGCAATCCTAGAGGACAATCCATTGAGTCATGAATCAAACTCATTGGCACATCCACAACCCATGGTTGAGAGTGAAGGTTTGATAGCCCGTTTGGAAAGAGACCAAGAAGAAACTTTCCACAATAACATTTATGGCCTAAATGATGATGTCCCTATTGAAACAAATCTAGATTCCATTAAGCATACTATTGATTCATTCCCGAAAGAAACTACGTATCATTTTTATTGATTGGTATTATGCTAGTATGTTTTGCATGGTTGGTAGTTGCAACAATGGTTACTAATGCCTTTGATAGAATGAGAATGCTTATTCAAGTTAACATTTTCACTACTATTTTAAAGGCCTAGATATTCATTGCTGGAGTAACTATAACATTATGTGTATCTCCAAGTGTTTCTCTTACAAACATGACGCATCCAAAGACTATTTTCCTGAAAGACTTTTTGAAGATGTCAAAAGTTGCAGCAAAATCGAGTATGCATGCATATCAAAGTCAATGGATGTAGAAAAGAGCAACGTTTTTAATCCAAGTAGTGCACGATGCATGGATACTAGACCATTGAGGAAGCAATACTGTCACGTACCCTCCCATCGATCCAACACAAGGAAGGGAACACTACTAAAATCTATGGCTTTTACAAAACTCATCCCCATTCATCATGAAAAAATTCATAGGAATATAAATAAAATGCATATGTGCATAAGCATGGTAAGATAAACATACACAACGAAAATTAAACTATGCTACTACACATCTAGCATGCATTTATCAACATAATCAGAATTGTCAATAATTAAAAACATTATAGGATTTAATACACATAGAGAATACTTATCTTGATGGTGAAGTTGTCCCGAGCAATTAGCTACGCGACTGCAACGTTCCACCCAGTCATAGGATAACTGTTCTCATCAATATCTCAACACAATTGCCACCCCAGAGTTGGGCATGATTTCTACAAGGAATGGGAACACTCAAGCTCAAGCCCAAACTCAAACCCCAACATTCTCTTCCACACATAGTAAGCACATATGTTGGGCATAGCAAAACGTTTTTAACTATGGGATTCACAAACAAGATGTCCATGGATTTTCCCCAAATTGTGGCACCACCAAAAGTGAATTGTGGCATGGAGAAATAACCACAGGGAAGAAAATGATTTCCCCCACAAGTATATGAGCCTTCAAATGGCCAAAAAAGGTCTCTATGGACCCCCAAATCTGATTCCTCTTCTTCCCCAATGTTTTATATCACAAAAACGCCCTTCTCCCTGCTGAGAATGAAGGAAACACATGGAAAAACGTGGAGAAAAACTCCCAGCAAGATTAGAGCTTGTGAGAGAGAAAAACTGACGCATGGAGAATGGCTTGGGGAGTAAATTCATGGCTCTTTTCTTTCCCAAGAAGCCAAACATGAATTTCCAAAATGGTGGCTTTACCATACACGAAAATGGGACAGCCATACCTCTCCATTTACCTAGATAATAATTACTTCAACCAATTCTTGGGAGAAATAAATGATTGGGTACAAAAGTCAACTTGGGTAGTTGATGGTTCATGGGTTCTCTCATTGACACTTGTCTTGACTTTAATGGTTCAAGGGTTTGAGTATTCCCCTCCCTATTCCTTGTAAAAATCACGCCCCCATACTCTTGTTGCATTGCATATCTAGATGTGGATATTTTATTAAAATGCATATTTACATGATATTTACGATTTCTATTATGCTTGGATAGCACACAAACCATATGCATCGATTTTTACTTGCCAATACATAAAATGCTAAATCGATGGTGGTGCCTTGGCCTTGAGCTCCTCACCATGATTTTATAATGATATTACATCATTTACATTTTTAATGCAATGGGGTCAAAATCGGGGTGTTGCAATCCCCTCCCCCTTGGAATAACATCGTCCTCGGTGTTCTATTTATTTTTAGCAAGGTTCCATGTCCTTGCTTCTAGCCGCAACTGCAATTCCTTTCTCCCTCTTCATCAACATCTATTGGATCTCTTTCCAATATTTAGCTACTCATACTAAGCCTTTTAGGATAAACATATGTCCATTGCATCCTTAAAATGCCTTCAAGGTCCTTGCATCTAGCAATACCTATACTCAAACAACGAGTCAATTCACATTTCAAATTCATTCTCATAGGATTCATCTCTTAACAAGAGTTTCAAAACCGCATTCGAATCATGTACACATGTATATTCACATTAAATAAGCAAGAATATGCAAAATAAACCAAATACTTATCTTCAAAAACATCTTCCTTTAGCTCCACAAGTATCCCTCATTGACTTCAGAAAACTATGGCACCCACAAGACCTGCCCCACCCAACACAAGGATGGTACCTCTTCTTTGCTACATAGTCCCTCAAGTGTACCCACCCCTTGCAGTGCTCTTCAGGTTGTGCATCAAAAGGTAACCAAGTTTCTGCAAGCCCCAGATCACCTGTGCATATGTATAAAACAAATGTTATGTTGGTACACTAGCTATACCACATCATTCGAATAACCAATTCCAAGCAAATATGTCAACTGGGTTTATTAGGAATTCCATTAACTAGTATGGTAAGCCAGTTCTCCGACTGGGTTTATCAAGCATACAAAAACTATTGCCAAGCCAATGTCTCTACTGGGTTTATCAGGCAATAAAACAAAAGAATACAATTACATGGCTCCTTCTCCTATGCAAACCAGTGGTTCCCTCCAGGAATTCCATAGGTAACTCACTTGACCGTAGGCTATCACGACCCCACAATACCCACTCACACAACACAAAGATGGTACCCTTCTCTGCTACATAGTCCCTCAGGCATACCCATCCCTCCAGTGCTCTTAAGTGTGAGTGTAGAAATGTTACCAATGCCCATGCAAGCCTCCTGAGTACCCATGCTCTTACTGGGTTTAATGGCACTCCAGAGAGACAAGCACATGTAAGGAATTTTTACAAGGTTTATCAAACCCAAGCCACTCTTGGAATTTCCTTTTCATTTTCAGATTTAACAGTCGACATCTGCTCAACTAGCACATTTTCACCATCTCACCGGCATTACATGCAAGCATGCAGTTCATTTTCAGATTTAATAGTCGACATCTGCTCAACTAGCACATTTTCACCATCTCACCGGCATTACATGCAAGCATGCAGTTCACATGAGATTCCATCATAATAATTTCAATCATAAATTTTCAAATTTGTTTCATACAAAAACTAGATTTCCAAAACATGAGTTCCTTCTCATTATGTTTATCTCTTGCAGGCCATAACACATAGTCTTCCTGCAATGTGTCCTCCTAACACAATTCACAAACAATCAACCGATCAATGACATTAATAATCAAATTCCAATCCAAATTACAATTATGTTTCGTACATAAATTATATTTGTTTAACCATGAGTCCATCCTCATATTATTTGGCTCTTGTACGTGGTATCACCATGTCCATCATGGTTTTACACTTGCTACCATAACATGAACATCCACCTACAACATGTCCTATTGACACAATTCTAGATAAGCCAAACGGTCATTAGTAATTCTTAGCAAAATATCAAATCTGAAATTTACAATATGTTCCATACATAAATTAAATTTCACAACCATGAGACCCTTCTCATAATTTTTGGCTTTTGCACATGGTAGATTCCAGTCTTTATCATGGACTTACCCACATTGTCACATCCAAGACAATTCTACCTGCAATCTGAAATGTTCAATCAGTCAAACGCTTTGTGAGTATCCATGAATATAATATTTTTATTGTTACAACAGTCACTGAAATGATCTCAGAATTAATAATACTCAATAATTCAAACACTATTAGCTGTTATTATCTCAAAGACAATGAAATACATTTACTTCATGTGCATCATTATCACAATAAAATTGCAAGATACAGTCACATTATCTATCCAATTTAAATAAAACTTCTAACTCTCATGATTACACAATCGTATCCATTCAGGCAACTCTGCCCTCCCGACAGAGCATTCTTGGTAACCCATTAAACATGACTACCTTCTTCATGCAATCATTTTCCTACATCCATAGAAGCTCATGAATTGATCTCATAATTGCCAATAATTCTATCATTTTAGTTATTAATGAATTGAAATGAAATATATATCACAACCATGCATTCACACAATGCCTCTCAACATATGCACTCACACATATGCATAAACAATCACAAGGTTTACATAATCTTTTAATGTATATCCACTCAATGCCATCTTGCATTGACTCATGAATACCATAATTCTATGTCATGCATTCCACCATGATGTGTGGGAAGGTCTAGCTAATGCCTTGACACATCACCCAACCATCTCCCCAATCACTTGGTTAACTTATCTGGATGCCTTCCTTCTCCACCTGAACAACACGTTAAGAGTTTACTCACTCCTTGGTTGTTGGCAAAGAGGTCTCATCCCAAATTCACACCAACAGGGGGTTCATGGGATACTTGTGTAGCACTATAACGTTACCATTCCCACTACATTATGGCCTTAACCATGACTATTTCATATGGCATACACTACCATAACAATACCATAAGTTCTCATTTGCTTTGGCTATCAAAATCATAACCAACATACACACATGGAATGATGTTCTTTAATATGAATGCATTTACAATTCTAAACAACTAGATAGTATAAGGATCCTTGTCCTTACTACCCTACATCTCACCATACCCAGTGGGATATTAGTCACGTAAAAGCATTCAACATCACATACATACCAATTTATGATTATTAAATATGGCTGAAGGGATTCTTACCCAATCCCCTTTTTGTATGCAACATAAATATACCATTACCTGCATGGCTTCCATTAACATATTTGATGTTACCTGGTCAATTGGTATCTTACAAAGGATTACACCACCCTTATACCAACCTATTGATCATAGATTTGTTGCCCCAACCTTTCTTTGTAAGGTTGTTGGTCACATGCAACAACATCATCAACATCTTTAGCCAAGCTTCGGTTGTCTTTGGTCCTACAATGAATGCCATCACCACTAATTATTAACAACCACAATAATTATCTTAATTGCCTCATTGCATATGTAAAACTTCACTATCTTTACCAACATGTAGCATCATATACATGCACAAACATCTTCACATGCGCTATGCAATGTCTATTAATATGCCCACTAGTGCATGTTCACTTCATCTATCTAATATCTTGCATTTTCAACATTCCTATGCCATGATTGTCTGTATATAAAACCCATAAAATATAAATGCAATAACAAGAGAGGAGTTAAGGAATTCTCCCTTTCCAATCCATCATTATAGCACATAATTCCTCTTCCACATCATAACTGATCCAATTTCATGGCCTCTCTAGCAAGCACACAAGGAATCATTAGTTATGATTTTCTCACCAAACAACAATTCAATAAATATACTCATGTATAACATTCCTACTTGCTACTTTCCAAGCATGCGAATCTTATGTTATAAACATAAATAGTTCAAGGTGAGAGATTTTCCTCTTTATCAATATTGCCTTATGGAGATTATTCTCCAATTTATGCTGCAACACCTTATTAACCCTATGTAGCTTTCCTTGATCATTGTCATAGCTCTCATTGCACTATGTTCACATGCCTCGCTGCTCATATTGTTGTGGGTAATTATAGTAAAGTCCAACTTGACCTTTCTTGGACTTCCTTGCACTTATTAACGACACAATTGATTCAATTCCAACTTCACAAGGAGTCTTTTCAAGGTCCATTACATGCCCTTGCACCTTATTCAGCTATGATACTTCCTTTTCCTTCTCACATGGATATTTGCCACAATTCTGAACCACATACTTGATTCACACATGGGAATGCCTCATCCCCCAATTAGTAGCCTTTGCATGGCCACCATGTCACTATCGTGGGTCACATGCCAATTCCACATACTGGGATGTCTTATTCCTATGAGTGACAACTTTTGGGAGAATGGAATTACCTTACTAATTCTCATTACTTACTCATATCTTGCAACTTCTCTTATCATGCATACACTTTCCCACAAGGATAGTTCACCTATCACCTAAACCAATTACATATTCCTCACATGCTGGCCTAATCCATACCTTGTTGAGCATTCTCATATGGAATACACTTTCCATATCCCATAATAAATATTTCCAATGGCTTTTCCCCGCAATTCAAAATGTATGCATTAATCACAATATTACTTTGGATGCATTCTTATCCATGGCACCAATGTCGCTTCTGATCTCTTTTATTCTTTCCTAACTAGAAATGGTTGGCGCTCCCCCATCCTACATGTTCCCAACTATGCCTCCACATTATTGTGAGAGTATCATTACATTATGAGGTTTTATTAGTCAAATTGGTAATTCTCCGTCCGTGACAGCACTGCAATGTCGTTCACACAAAAGGACATTATGGATTGAAGAGCCTCATTGGCTATAGATTCATATGAGCTTAATCATACATTATTTTCTCTAGCTTATCCATTTTTGTGATACATTTTTAGGACATAACCGCAACTATTACAAATTTCATCTCTCGGGTCACCCGCTAGTGCTCCATTGACCACCTGCGGGTTTTCCAAAAAATGTTGCACTCGCTACTTGGTGGCATAATACTCGCGGGTCACTCGCTTGTTGTCAAGTTCCATACCCGTGGGTGCCTTCTAAAATCATGAAAAATAAAAATAAAAATCGAATTAGAGTTAGTTATGGTAGTTTTCCTAACTACCATACCTTCCCTAACTACTTATATCTCGAACCTATCTTTTCAAACTTTGTTATAAATACAAGGGGAAGGCTATAGGAAGGGAGAGAACCCTTTGTGTATTGAAATGCTGGAGAAATATATGCAGAAGAAGAGGAGCAAGAGCCCAGAACCAGGTTTCAACAATGCTTGTTGCAGAATCAGGTATAGCTTATTGTCATTTATATGATTAATACAAGACTCTTATCTTTTCCCACAAATGATTGTATCTATTTTATGAATCAAATCTATTGAACCTGTCATGTTTCCTTTATGTATGAGTTTCATTTTTGATTGTTCATGGCTATGTAGTCAAATGTTTTGAGGAAGGTATTTCTTATTTTGTAGGATTCTGCACTCAGGATTGTGAATCGAGGACTCAAAGTTTCAAGCTTGGATCGAACTTCTTGTATTCAAGGTGCTCTTACTTAACTTGTTCCCCTAGTCCTTATTCGTTAAAGAAAATTCTTGTTATATGCTTACCTATTGATTAGATTCTGTAATTTTTTAATACTATGTTGGTGACCTCTATAAATTTCCTAGTCATAGGTTAAAATTCCGAACAATAGAACAATATACAGTCGGACTGCGAACTTAATTTTTTTGAAGCAGAACCGCGATCTGTAGGTATATATAGTCGCAAGTTCCCCTGTTACCCGTGAGTGACCCGCAAGTTACTGTATTTACAGTCGCAGGTACCCCTGTAGGTTTTAGTTTTACTCCTAGGGTTGAACTCTTTGGTCTCTGCTTTGATTTTTCATGAAGTTTATTGCTCTTAATTGGATCATTCTAGCCTGTTTTCAGTCCGTGTTTAAGTCTTTTTACTCTTCTTTGAGATATTTTTGGTCTTCTTTGACTTGTTGGGCAGTGTGCCTAGGTCTTTCGAGTTTACGTTTGGTTTGTAGACACTTGGAGTGATCTCTCATGATCACTGACCTAATTGAAAGAAGTCTGAGATCCTGAAGTAGAGTCCTTGTCTTCTTCTTCTTGCCTGTTGGTTTCGAAGTGTTCTTATGCCAAGTTAGTTATTTCCTTGTCTTGATTGAGGTAACTAGTTGAGCTTGTTATTTTTAGATTTCTATGAGCGTAGTTTTCTGTTTCTTATAGGCTTAGGTACCGTTTATATACACTTAAATAGTTGGAGTGGTTTTACTTATTCATAATTAGTTGTTCTTCTCTTGTTTTAAAAGAAAATTGCAAAAAAGAACAAGCATTTTTTCCCTTAAAAATAACATTTGTTTCTTTTCAAAAGTAGGAATAGTTGCATGCACTAATTTTTGAAAAAGAAATATATATTTTTTTAAATTTTACTTAGGTTTACTTAATCAAAATTTTGGCTTTAGAAATATATAAGTGAAAAGACAAAAATAAGTAAAATCATTTGCACATCTTATTACACATTTTGATTTTCTATTTTCAGTCATAACCACACTTTGCACACATAGACTACCCTGTGAGTAACAACAGCCATAAAAAGAACTTTAAACCTAAAATCAAGTAGTGACTTTTCTTTTTAGGCTCTTACACCAACTATATTAGGTTAGTGCTTTGGATTAGGTTGATATTAACCATCCAAAACAGTTAAACTCAAATCGTAGTGGCATTAAGTTAGGTAAATCCACCTCTATAGAAGGTGAACCGGGAAGCTCCACTTACACTGGATTTAAGCACGAGGTCATGTGAGATTGATTAGTTGGAGATACCACTCCACGACTTGATCAAGCATCTACTGGAGTTAGTATGCATATGGGGATTCACTAGTACCTTCTGGTGCTTTTGTATTTTGGGCTCAATTACCCTTCCCATGCGTGTTGATTCAACCTATGACTGTCCCCCCGGTCCCTTTCTATAGTGTTGGTAGCCTTAGTATCTAGACTTTTAGGGCTCTACACAAGTGATAGTGGAAGGATATTTCCATTACACCTAGGATAGATTCGGGAGGAAATCCTCTGCAACTCTTTAGGAAGGAGGTTGGGTTATTCCAGCACTTGGACCCATCGTGTCTGTACTGTGGACCTTAGAAAATTGTTCTTCATCCCTTCACTGGTCTGTTTTGGGCCCTCATCATCCCAGACTCTCCTTTGGAAGATTATCTTCTTGCCTGGTTTGGATCACTATAGGATTTTAGCTGTGTGCCGATTGTTTACTTTTGTTCTAGTTGGCCCTAGGTTTTAGTTATTTAGAGTAATTTTTAGCTATGGAGTACCAACCTCTCTGTAGGTCAAGAAGGTTGCGAAACCTTCCTCCACTCATTGTGGATCCTCCATCGCAATCTAATTGGCATAGAAAAAACTCAAGCAATTCTTTTGAACCAACAGGTATGATTGAACCACCTAGAGAACCTCAACTTATTACTCAAACTTAGTTGGTTCCACATACAATTGAGGTTGAATACTTTCAAACCGAAAACTTTATGAGACCCTTTAACCCTCCTTTAATGGGACCCGATGATCCGATATTAGTGAGAGTCATCTCTTTAGGTTTACCTGAGCTAAGTGTGTATGGGTTTACATCTGGATTTACTATGGACAACATAGGGGACAGATAGGGAGTTCCACACACTCCCACATCCGCTATTATGATAGGAGGTTTTTCTCCTCCTCATATGAACACTCCGATACCTATCCCATTGCAAATATCTTCTACTCCAATCACTTCACTAAAATTTAACACAAGATCCTTAGGGTTGTCAAGCACTCAGATTGCATCCACTTATATACCTTTTGGATCAACTATTAGTTCTTCTAATGTCCCTTTCACTGGGATACCTACAATATCGTTTACATCATCCTCGTTTCTTCAACATTTCCAGGCTAACCCTACTAGTTCAACTCCTTTTACTCATGGATTCCCTTGGTATGGAGGGAATATTTCTCCTTCAACACCATTTGTAGGCTTAATGCATGTTCCCTCCAGGCTCACAGTTGCTGAGTTCAAACCCCTTTATAGGTTATAATTTGCAATCTTCAAATGTTCAAACTTCTAACATACTTGTAGGGAACAATCCTTTTTCACTTTTTGGTGGAGGATGAAGTAATGTTTATACTTAAACTCCTTTTGGAGGCACCTATACTCAACCACAATGGAGTGGGCCTCAAGTGAGAAATCCACTGGCTTATGGATGGAGCACTTTTCAAAATGCATTTTCATCACAACCAATGGCTGGGGGCAACCCCAACCAGCCTTATGGGAATTATGTTTCAGGTAGTTTTCCTTACCAGATTCCTCGAACTCATACGCCATCGGCTAGGCCTTGATTACCTTTTATGGCAACGTTAAACTTGCCATATCTTTCAAAGCTGATGAATGACCCCGTGCATCATGATCCCACTTGGCCTCTGGTTCCAACCAAACTTCATTCAGACATTACTAAGTTTGAAAACAAAATTGGTGAAGATCCAGGGGACCATGTTACAACATTTCATTTATGGTGTTCTTCTAACTCACTAAACGATGATTCAATACGATTGAGACTCTTCCAAAGAACCTTAACCAATGCCACGGATAAATGGTACATTGAGTTACCATCTGCGGCTTATCATAACTTTTATGATTTGGCGAGAGTATTTCTGAACCATTTCCAACTTCCCGTTCGGTATGATGCCGTCACATATATTCTGTCTACATTTAGGCAGAATAATTCTATTCACATATCTGATCATATTCAGGAGTGGAGAAGAAGGAAGAGGATCATTAAAGCTGGGATTCCCCTGGAATTCCTACAGGAGTGGTTTTTGAAGTCACTATTACCCTACATCTCCAAAGATGTTTTGAATTATGGGGTTACCTCAGAAGAGGAATCCATTTTAAGAACCCAACAGTTAGATTTGATTTATGGTCAGTCCAGGATTCTTTATGAAATCATTCCGGATGCGCCAAGGTCAAACACTGATCCTTGTAAACCCAAGCTTGTACCACATGCTGATGGCATTGTGGGTTTAATTAACTTATCCACCATAGAAGATTTGGATAAAAATGTCCATGAAATTTCTATAAAGCACTTTGTGGCGGAGGAACTATGGTTGCATCTCCCCCTTCTCAAACGACGGCTGTACACAATGTACAGTCCAATCAAAAGGGTCTTCAGCAGCATAGTGGAAAGAAGAAGGAAAAGAAGGGGGAAGGAAACCAACACAAGCCAAAAACCACATAGATTGTCGAGGGGGAAAAAAGAGAAAATAAGAAGGTGAAATTTCCTTTCAAACTCTGGAAGGAAGATCAGCTGACTCACCAATGCCTTTTGATTGATGAATCCCACAAGCTTTTACAAGAAAAGAAACATGCTGTCCTGAAGGATCCTTTTCCCAAAGGACAAAACTCGGCTTCTGGCGGCTCTAATACTAGAGGCACTCATCGTGCCACACTGTCTGTCAATACTATATAAATATGGTTAGCTCAGATGCTTTGCTACAAATGAGGGCAAGAAATTATACCCCAGAACTTCCGCAGAAAGATAAAGAGATCCCTGATACATCTGATCCTCTCCATATTGAGAGGTATGCAGACTCTATGCCTAAGATACCAAAAGGTGTATATAAGCGTGCATCGCACAACCCTAATGCACGGGATGCTCCCAACTACTCAGTTGTGGAAGACTTAGCCCAAACTCCGTGTGCCATGTCTGCTCTAGAAGTCTTGCAAAGTTGCCCATCACAACGAAATGCACTTCTAGTGGCAATAGGAAGTGTGGATACATCAACTATGTTGGAAAGGTTTGACATGTCCAACATCAAACCCTGGTTTCCGTATCACGTGGCCTTCTAGATTGAAGTAATCCATGGTTCTTAAACCATTGGACGGATAGTGGTGGATGAAGGCGCGTCTACGTGCGTAATGTCCATTTGTTACTGGTGAGCTTTAGGCTCTCCTGAGTTAGCCCATTCTATTACATTAATTACCGCTTTTGATGGAAGATCTTTCTGTCCACATGGGATCTTACACTCTTTTGAGATCAAATTAGCGAGAAAAGTAATGTCGGTGGAGGTCGAGGTTGTAGATGCTTCTCTCAATTATAATTTGTTGTTGGGAAGAAGCTGTATGTATGCGATGCAGGATATCCCTTCGTCTATTTTTTGGGTACTGATGTTCCTCCATGAAGGAAAGATCGTTAGAATTGACCAACTCTCCTTTGCCTGAAAAAATAATACAACCTCTATGGAATATAATATTCCGTTGATTGATCAGGCTCGTCCTACCAGTGAGAGTTTGGGAGTAGGTTTGTACTCATCGATTATGGGAGCTTTCGATTTACCTGCTCCCATGAATTATATTGGTTCAACAAGTGGTACAAACATTACCACATCATCTAAGGAGGCCTTCATAGTTATTAAAACAACTGATCCTTGGATTCTTCCCACTCATATTGAACCTGTGCCCTTATCTGTCATAGAAATGACTTATAAAACTTCACGAGACTCTGCGATAGATTTCATTTCACCTCCTTCAGTCTCTGTGGAGTTAGATATAGATTATGCACCTGTATGGGCAATAGACTCTGCTCATTCCTTTGACTACTTAGACATTGTTTTACCATAAGATGAAGCTATTCTGGAAGCAATGATAGTTCTTGATCAACCTTGGGAACACATGCATCATAGATCTTATTTTATTCTAGATCTAAATAGAATTGAGAATGGGGAGTTTTCTATGAGACTCGGTAGAGATGTTGACCTATCCATTAACCGTTTAGGGAAACAGAGAATTTTAACCAAGGGAAACATGGCTAACATATCGACAACTATTCCGATCAATATCTCCATCAAACCAAATATCGTGGAAAACATTTTCATCGGTGCAAGCTGTTCTCCCCAAGAGATCCACTTGTATACCGACTCGTTCAAAGAATTCCGTGATGTCTTCACATAGTCATATGAGGGGATGCCAGGCATCGACCCATCCATAGTGGAACATGTGATAAAAAAATATCCAAATTTGAAACTAGTTCGATAGAAACTTCGTCCAATCAATCCTCTAAAGGTTGCAACCATTAAGGATGAGGTTGAAAAGCTCCTTAAATCTGGATTTATCTATCCTATCGGTATGACGGAATAGGTCTCCAATCCAGTTCCGGTCAATAAGAAACAAGGTACCATACATGTCTGTACCGATTTTAGAGATCTTAACAAAGCTTGTCCTAAGGATAATTATCCCACGCCATTTATTGATTAGATCATAGATGCGTGTGCTGGTCACGAAATATTTTCTTTTATGGATGGATATTCGGGGTATAACTAGATTCAAATTAAACCCGAAGATCAACATAAGACAACTTTTATATGTACCTGGGGTACCTTTACATATAGAAAGATGCCGTTTGGTTTTAAAAATGCTCGAGCCACCTTCCAACAAGCAATGAATTTCGCCTTTCACGATATCAAACATGTAGTTGAACCTTATTTGGATGATCTACCCGCGCAATCTCGAAAGAGAAGAGATCATCTAGCACATTTACGAGTTGTGTTTGAGCGATGCAGACACTACAAAATTCGGTTGAATCCTCATAAATGTGTGTTCTGTGTTAAGTCTGGACGATTGTTAGGTTTCATCGTGTCAAGTAGAGGGATCATGGTTGATCCATTAAAAGTTGAGGCAATTGTTAAATTGCCTCCTCCTCACAGCATTAGACAAATTCAAAGTCTGCAAGGTATGTTCAAATTTCTCAGATGTTTCATTGTCAACTACGCGAAAATAACCAAAGTTTTCGTGCGTTTACTTAAACAAGACACCCTATTATTTTGGGATGAGGTTGCACAAAACTCCTTTGAGGCTTTGAAAAAAGCACTGTTATTAGCCCCCTTGTTAAGTCCGCCATATTATACCCATGATTTTATTTTATATCTAGCCGCATATGATTCCACAATTGGTGTAGTTTTGGTTTAGGAGGATGATAATCTCCAAGAGCATGTCATCTATTACCGCTCTCGCGCATTAATAAAACCTGAACTGAAGTATTCACACGTTGAGAAGTTGTCACTTTCCCCTGTATACGCCATTCAGATACTACACCACTACATTTTACTACAAACTACTACAGTAATTGCGGACGTAAATCCGTTTCAATATGTTTTAACCCGACACATAATCGAGGGTAAATTTAATAAATGGATTTTTATTCTCCAAGAGTTTGAACTCACTTTTTAATCCGCAAAGTTGGACAAAATCCTTAGTATTCGCAGAACTCATATACGAGTTTCCTAGTGGTAAAGAGTTTCATGTAGAAGATACCTCATTCCATGATGAACATATATTTCTCATTACAACCTTTGATCCTTGGTATGGAGATATTTTGATCTATCTCCAGACTTTGAGATGTCCACCAACTTTTTCTAGAGAAGAACGACAAAAAATTCGACACCACGCTAAAAACTACCTCATAATCGCTGATACATTGTACAAACGAAGGGTAGAATCCATATTACATCGCTGTTTGACTTTGGAAGAAGCTGAGTTAGTATTGAATGATGCCCACAGTGGAGCATGTGGAGGTCATCAGTATGGATTGGCAACAACCCATAAAATACTTCATGCTGGTTATTTTTGGCCCACCATCTTCAAGGATTATGTGGAAGCCTTGAAACACTGTCATCCATGTCAGCTATCACCAAGAATATGCAAGCACTGTTGATGTATTTGTAACTTCGGAAGATATTCACTTGTATATTGTATGTATTGCATTTGTACTTTATTGTATCCCCAACGGAGATGTATTATTCTTCCGATTGGAAGTGTCGTCATTTTCACTTGCAAGTGTCGCAAGTTATATTGTAAGTGTCGTAACTTATATTTGATGGGTTATTAGACCACCTTGGTGGGGTCGACCCTGTATGAGTCATGTGGGTTAAAGGGTTATTAGACCACCCTAGTGGGGTCAACCCAGTTAGTATTATGTTAAGTAGTTAAGTTGGGGCCGACCTAGTTGAGTAAAGGTCAAGTGAAAGTAAAAGTATAAATAGAGAGTGTGACTCTCTCATTTGACACATTCATTCATTCACTCACTTCGCATTAGTGAGAGAGAGGAGGAATGCACACAAGTGGAGGATGAGTAGCTACTGCAGTCATCTATCTCTTCGGGTTTGATCTTTGCGATCTTTGTATTGGTGCTTATTCTATCTCTGAGGAAGTTGCAAAGTTTTTCACCTTCTTGGTTTTCCTCAGTGAAATGTTTTGTGTCTCTTGTCTCTTGTCTCTTATGTTTGATATGTTGTACATGTTGTTATCTCAGTTAATATCCTAGATAATATTGAATTAAATGATGAAAAACTAACATGGTATCAGAGATAGCCTAAAGGAAGGCATGGTATGGCATTTATGACACTTGTTGCACTTGCGACAAATTGGAAGCTAGGGCTTGATATAGTAAAAACTAGTCATCGTGGAAATTTCGCTATAAATCCATTTTGGAGAAGGTTCAGGTTCTGAAAATTGTATAGTTCGAAGATAACATCTCCATGTACCTTGTGTCCAAAGCAAAACATCTGATTTTCTGTACTTTCTCTTTTATGATCTGTACAAGTTAGGGTTTCTTCCTCTTCCAGAATGCAGTCCTAAACATGTGACCTAGGAAAAAAGGTCATATCTCGGGCTAGGAAGCACAAAATGGAATTCCATAAAATGTGACAGTTAGGGAACGGACTGTAATTTCTTAGGTCCGGGTTTCAAAGGCCTAAATTGAAACAGTGACACGTGGCACTCCGTACAAGTTCGCTATACTGTTTAATCCCATAAACAAGTCACGTTGAGACATTTGGAATATCTCTCTCTCATATAATCCATTTGAGGTCATACTTGTGGGGTTGGAAAGATGACAGGTCAGGCTACCACAAGATGAATTTTAAGACCCTGTGGATCCAAAATTTTAGATATGCACCAAAGACAATAAGGCACATATTTCTGTGAAATAGAATTGGATTCTAAGCATTCTCATTTTTGGCTTGTCACTGCTCTGGGAAATTAGGCTTTTGTAAGAAGTGGAATTTTGGAGTGATATCAGCATAGGATTACTCTCCTCATCAAAATCAAAGTTTAGAGACCAATATCAAAGTTTTTGGTTGGGTAGAACCCTAGGATCTATCAAACCCTAGTTCGGGATTTTGACCAGAAAACTAGAATACCAGAATTTGACAGAAGTTGCAGATCCGAAACTTTCAAAGTCAGTTTTGAGGGGTCAAATTTTGGAGATTTCAAAATTGAAGTATACCAGCTTGATCATCTCAGCAAGGCGCATATTTTCATCCAATCAGAATTTTGAAATTCAAAGTTTGAATTTTTAGGGTTTCTCTAACAAACCCTAATCTAGCTTCATCAAATCAAAGTGGATTAGGTTAATCCTAGAATAAAATGATTTGGACACCTACATAAGTGAAGAGATTCCAGTTCCATAGGGAGATGAGGCCAAGGCATTACATAAGAAGACTACAAGCAATCTCGACAGGTATGACTTAAGGAGATACAGGTATGTTTTGAAATATGTTCATGATTAAGTTTATGATATGTTTGTCTTCATATTATTGAGGTTAGTACAATCTTGATTAATTTTAGACTTGTCTTATCAACCTAGGAAAAGTACGAATGCATGTGAATGATAGAAGACATTCATTGATTAGGGGTATGACACTTATGATTGTACTAATACACTGTGGTGTTGTATGAGGATGATGTTGTCCACTAACATGAAGGGTACATCAAGAAAGAAAAATCAAGTTCTAGATCAAGAACATATGACCATGGTGACATGAAGGCAAAGATTCATCCATAGTCATGGATCACATAGAAGCTCTACTTACGAGGTATGTATAACTTGGTTCTACAATTATTAACTTATGAGATATGCAGGTTGCTAGCACAAGGTCTCTAAGCGAACAAAGAAGACATTGTTTGGGTATGTTAGACAAGCATGATAATCCAGGTATGTTTTCCTATATCAAGTTAGAATCCTACTTTGTGTTAGGATCTTAGATAAGTATACCTTTGTATGATTGATAATGATTATTCATGAAGTTATAAGTTTGAGTAATCATGGGTTTATGCATATTATGCTTCTTACTTTGATTGATGATATGACAAACTAGAAGAGTCCTATGGTCAAATAAGAACATGCATGAGTAAAAGAAGTTTCCCCTCAAACCTTGAATACTAACGCTTGGGATAAATTACCTGTGTATGAAATGATCTTGACCATACATGTTTAAGATTATTTAGAACCATAATGTTTTGATAGTATTGAGATTATACTAATGAATGTATGATTATGTATGAGATCTTGAGGATGACACAATGATGTCACTGGTGCACACTTAAGCATGCATATTGGTCCAGGATGAATAGAAGTTCAAAGACATATAATCACGATGATATCATAAAGGAAGCAAAGATAAAGAGGGAGCACACTCCAGTAGTTCCTGCAAGGAAGCAAAGATTGAGAGGGAGTCCACCCTACAACTAAACAAAGATAAGTATTTGAATTATCATTTATTATATATATGATTACATAAATGATGTTTTCCAGTCATGTACATACTTATGTGGATGACCTTTACCAAGAGTAAAGCGGATTCCAACCTTTACTACAAGGTTGGGGAATGCAATCCAGTGATACTCCTATTATATGTGGATGACCTGTTTGTGACAGGTGAGGAGAGATTGATTGCCGACACAAAGAGGAAGCTTGCTGCCAAGTTCAAGATAAAGGACTTGGGTATGATGCATTACTTTCTAGGTATGGAGGTGTGGCAGAGTGCAGATGGAATCTTCCTTGGACAAGGGAAGTATGCAGTAGATATCCTGAAGTAGTTCGGGATGATGGACTGCAAGGCCATGGCCACACCTATGGCATCGAAACTGAATCTATTGAGTGATGATTCATCAGAGACGGTTGATGTCACAGTGTATCGTCAGATGATTGGGTCCTTGATGTACTTGACGAACACGAGACCAAATATTTGCTTTGCGGTGAACACCTTGAGACAGTTTTTGACAGATCCTAGACATGTTCACCTGATTGCTGTAAAGCATATTCGGAGGTACATGAAGGGTACAATTGATTATGGGCTCAAGTATGACGTGAATCAAAAGTTTAACCTGGAGGGTTATGTTGATTCAGATTGGGCAGGCAGTGCTACAGATAGGAAGAGCACTTCGGGGTGCTGCTTCAGTATGGGATCAGGTGTGATCTCTTGGTTTAGCAGGAAGCAGTCTTGCGTAGCACTGAGTACAACCGAAGTAGAGTATGTCACAGCTTGTTCAGCTAGTTGTGAGGCAGTATGGCTTAGGAAGCTACTGTTTGAGTTACTTGATCTCCCGTTGGATGCTACCTGTATCTTCTGTGACAACCAGAGTTGTGTGAAGTTGTCTGAGAAACCGATGCTCCATGACAGGTCGAAGCACATTGAGATCAAAAATCACTATATCAGGGATATGGTGCAGAGAGGAGCAGTGAAGCTCCTGTATGTTGCAATGGATGAGCATATTGCAGATGTGTTGACCAAACCACTAGCCAGAGTGAAGTTCGAGTACTTCAGAGAGAGGCTTGGTGTTCTTCAGATAGAAGATACTTCAAGGAAGAAGTGATGGGACACATTTGCTGGAGCCATTCCAAGCATGGTGGTAGGAGGATCCTTCCCATGGCTGTGGATGTAAGCACCGTGTGATGAGCATCAGGACGATGCTCCAGTTACTGCTATGTATGATGATAATGTGTTATGAGCATCAGGACGATGCTCCAGATGATATGTATCAGGATGATGCTGTGATGATGATCAGGATGATCATGTGTGATGACATGCATCAGGACGATGCTGTGACGATGATCAGGATGATCATGCGATGATGATGTGCATCAGGATGATGTACTGTATGATGATGATCAGTATGATCATGAGTATCAGGATCATACTCCGCGGATAGATTGTATAGGTAGCATGTAAAAGATCCTAGGAGATCCGATAGTCTGTGCTCGGATGCTCTTTCGAGGTTTTGCTACAGGTAGCATAGAAAAGATCCTGGGATAATCTGATAGTCTGTGCTCGGATGCTCTTTCGAGGAATTTCTACAGGTTGGCCGTGGACAGGTTGTGCAGGTAGCATAGAAAAGATCCTGGGAGATCCGATAGTCTATGCTCGGATTCTATTTCAAGGTTTTGCTACAGGTAGCATAGAAAAGATCCTGGGAGATCCTGTAGTCTATGCTAGGATGCTCTTTCAAGGTTTTGCTACTAGAGGCATGTAATCAGTCCCGAAGATCCAATAGGTTGAGCTATGTGCTTGTAAAAGTCCTGGGATGCTCTTTAGATTTCTTGCAGGTTGCAAGACACTCTTTTAAGGTTTTGCCTAACCACATAGAAAAGATCCTGGGAGATCCTATAGTTTGTGCTAGGATGCTTTTTCGAGGTTTTGTGGTGGTGGTCACATAGAAAAGATCCTGGGAGATCCGATAGTCTGTGCTTGGATTCTCTTTTGAGGTTTTTTGGTGGTCACATGTAAAAGATCCTGGGAGATCTGATAGTCTGCGCTCGGATGCTCTTTCGAGGTTTTGTGACGGTCAACATGTAAAAGATCCTGGAAGATCTGATAGTTTGCGCTCAGATGCTCTTCCTAGGTTTTGTTGACGCATGTAATCAGTCGTGAGGATTCCACAGTATGGCCAAATATGATGAATACCTACAGGAGGCTAGGCCTACAACCAGCATGAAAAAGGGATGGCTCTGTAGAACTTCCTATGACGAGAATAATTGAGAGATAGCACCAGTGATCGAGATGATGAGTACAACAACAGTGACGATGATGCACCATGATCTAGTGACGATGATCCAACTCCAGAATTGAAGACTTGTGCCTATATGTATCGATGACTTGTGTCAAGAGAATACCTTCCTTGTTAAGAGGGAGTGTTGATGTATTTGTAACTTCAGAAGATATTCACTTGTATATTTTATGTATTGCATTTGTACTTTATTGTATCCCCAACGGAGATGTATTATTCCTTCGATTGGAAGTGTCGTCATTTGCACTTGCAAGTGTCGCAAGTTATATTGTAAGTGTTGTAACTCATATTTGATGGGTTATTAGACCACCTTGGTGGGTCATCCCTGTATGATTCATGTGGGTTAAAGGGTTTTGAGACCACCCTAGTGGGGTCGGCCCAGTCACTATTATGTTAAGTAGTTAAGTTGGGGCCGACCTAGTTGAGTAAAGGTCAAGTGAAAGTAAAAGTATAAATAGAGAGTGTGAATCTCTCATTTGACACATTCACTCATTCACTCACTTTGCATTAGTGAGAGAGAGGAGGAGTGTGCACAAGTGGAGGAGGAGTAGCTGATGCAGTCATCTATCTCTTGGGTTTTGATCTTTGTGATCTTTGTATTGGAGCTTATTCTATATCTGAGGAAGTTGCAGGGTTTCTCACCTTCTTGGTTTTCCCTGGTGAAATGTTTTGTGTCTCTTGTCTCTTGTCTCTTATGTTTGATATGCTGTACATGTTGTTCTCTCAGTTAAGATTCTAGATCATATTGAATTAAATGATGAAAAACTAACAAGCACACCCTGCTCCTGTTCACCCCATCATCACAACAGGTCCCTTCACCAAGTGGGGAGTAGATTTCCTGACTTGCAACCTAGTTTCTGCTGTGGGGCATCACTATATCATCGTTGTTGTAGACTAATTTACTAAGTGGGCAGAAGCGATGCCTACTGTGAATGCAGACGATGAAACCGCAACTTATTTTGTGTTCAATCAGATTATTGCTAGGTTCGACATTCCCAAGGAGATTGTTTCTGATCACGGTAGACATTTTCAGAATTATAAGATGACATCATTGACTACTATGCTAGGGTTTAGACAGGAACATTTGTCTCCGTTATATCAGAAGGTGAATAGACAAGTCGAAGCAGTTAATAAGACTTTAAAAACCATTCTCCAGCATACCATTAATGCTAGTAGATCAAACTAGCTCATTATGTTATATCCATCTCTTTGGGTGCACCGTACCAATGTTAAGACTGCTACAGTATTTTCACCTTTCCAACTTGTCCATAGGTTGGAGGTAGTCACCACTATTGAGTGCAAAATACCATAATTAAAGTTGGCCATCCAAATCTCACCTGAAACTTCTAATTTAGAACAATGATTGCTTCATATTGAACATCTACACGAACAATGCAGGGATGCGCTTATTGCAAATGAAGCACACAAAAAGTGAGTCAAAATTCAATATGATAAGTTTTTCAAACCTAGGGTTTTCTCCAAAGGAGACCTCGTTCTGGTTTACGATCAGGCTAAAGAACCCCTGGGGGTAGGAAAATTTAAATCTATGTGGTTCGGTCCGTATATCATTTCTAGAGTTTTGGATAAAGGGTCATATGAACTATTTGATTATGATGGAGTTAAGCTGTCGGAGCTTAGAAATGGACTCTACCTGAAAAAGTATTATTCCTAGCACATATACTTTGTCTTGTACATAGCTGTACAGTAATGCAAAGTTAGTATTTCACATTGCTTATGTGTCCTCTAGTTGTGTTTCAGATGGAAACCGAGTGGCTTGTAGGATTCACCAATGGAACTAGTCGTCACACTTGTAACCTTGCTTTAGCTACTTGGGTGATCTATTCACCCACGGGTCAACTTGTTTCGTCAGGAGGTGCTTGTATAGGACCTGCCACGAACAATATGGCAGAGTATAGTGCTGTTATTGAGATACTTTGAGATGCTTTTCACCACGACATTTCATGTTTGGAAGTTAGACTTGATTCTCAGTTAGTTGTACTCCAGCTTACGGGTGAGTATCGAGTTAGAGATTCTTCATATTACGTCAGTTTTTGAAAGTTAAATTACTTGAAAGACAGTTTGATCACATTGTATATCAACACATTTCAAGGAATCAAAACAAAATAGCTAATGCATATGAAAACTACGTACTCGACTGACATTTGTATCATACATAATAAAATAAATGACCACACACAAAGAAACATGTATATAATCGATAGGTGTGTGTGTGTGTGTGTATATATATAAGTCCAAAAAATAATCAGCGAGTTTGAGTATCAATCTCTGTCAAAGATATATAACAATATACAAAATTGGGCATGATAGCCTCAAAATAGTGTAGATATCTCTAAGGGGAGGCAGGAGCCGCAACTTGCTTTGCTATGACCTCTCTGTAGCAAAAAACCATCCTAAGTACTTTCCGGAGTAGCCTAATCCATGCAGGCGGCACACCCACTACATGTTCCTGCATATCCATAGGCATATTCTCTATGCTATAGGCAGGTATATCATGAGTTACTTGGTTCATCTTTCCCTCAATGTTGCGTAGCATGACCTCTGTTCCGCCTGGCTCTGCTGGTCATACGAACACTCTTGGATGTCCGACTGGCCTCACTGGTCCAATATCTGCACAAAGTATGTTATCAGTACTTAAGCTCACCAAAAGCATATGTACATAAAAATTAAATAACATTTAAAAGTAAAATTTGTACCTATCTCTCCCCAAGCAGCTCTTGGAGGTAGCATGAGTTTCGGATCACCATGGAAGTCCATCCTAGCATAAGGAAACTACTCAAATGCAGGAACATGTCGGCTCCACCAACCTAAGAAGTCATCATCGGCGTAGGAGGTACTAGTGTCTCCTCCTCCTTGCCGTAAGAAGATCTCACCCCATCAAGTCATCATGGGATCACAGGGGCTAATAGGTGGGTGAGCCACTTTGGGACTCAAGGTTAGAACTCTCTCTCTCGAAGGTGCATAATATAATCCCGTAGACAAATTTTTTCTTCTTTCCCATTCTACACTCAGTGAGTTGGTGCTTTATGTTCATCAACAATCCTGAACACTAGTCAAATATCACATTGCGCAAGCTCTCTACCCCGATCTGCATGTAGCTACAAGAAGATAAGTGTTGGGAAGCACTACCACCTATCTTGTTCATAGTACTCAGTATGAATTTTAGTGGGAAGCTTTCTATTTTCCCAATTGGCACCTGACTCCCATTCTTCTCTGTTCCAACCACGCAGTATGTGTTTATATAGTCTTGCACGGATAAATATCCCATGCACCAAAACGTGCCTTTGCGGTTAACTACCTCTCCCCGTTGGGATAATCCAGTAATAAAGTATATGTCGTCCACCGTGATGTCTATAGTCTCACCTTGAAGATTAAATACTCCCCGATCGGGATCCCACAAGTGCACTAAGATTTGGAGCAAGTTTGATTGAGCTCTCATATTTGATGTATGGAATAATTTTAGAAGGCCACACCATCACAAAGCTTTAAGAGTCAATGGATCTCTCATTGCCTCCTTATCCATTGCCTCATGTTCCCTCTCCCTCCATGTAAGCACAATGCCTGCATTTCAGTCATTATTTTTCCCTGAGCATTGAGTTTTAACGTATGACTGGGAAATTTAGATAGGTCACCAACATACTATTAAAAAATTACAAAATCTAATCAATAGGTAAGCATATAACAAGACTTTTCTTTAACGAAGAAGGACTAGGGAAACAAGTTAAGTAAGGGCACCTTGAATACAAGAAGTTCGATCCAAGCTTGAAACTCTGAGTCCTCGATCCGCAATCCTGAGTGAAGAATCCTGCAAAATAAGAAATACCTTCCTCAAAACATTTGACTACATAGGCATGAACAATAAAAAATGAAACTCATACATAAAGGAAGCATGTCAGATTCAATAGATTTGATTCATAAAATAGATACAATTGTTTATGGGAAAATATAATCTCCTGTATCAATCATATAAATGACAATAATCTATACTTGATTCTGCAACAAGCACTGTTGAAACCTGGTTTTGGGCTCTTGCTCCTCTCCTTCTACATATATTTCTCTAGCATTTCAATACGCAAAGGGTTCTCTCCCTTCCTATAGCCTTCCCCTTGTATTTATAACAAAGTTTGAGAAGATAGGTTCGAGAGATAAGTAGTTAGGGAAGGTATGGTAGTTAGGAAAATTACCATAACTAACACAAATTCGATTTTGATTTTGATTTTTCGTGATTTTAGAAGGCACCCGTGGGTATGGAACCTGACAACAAGCAAGTGACTCGCGAGTATTATGCCAGTAAGTAGTTGGTGCAACATTTTTTGGAAAAACCGTAGGTGGTCAGTGGAGCACCAACAGGTGACCCGTGAGATGACAGTTGTAATAATCGAGGTTATGTCCTAAAAATGTATCACAAAAATGGATAAACTGGAGAAAATAATGTATGATTAAGGTCATATGCATCTATAGCCAATAAGGCTCTTCAATCCATAATGTCCTTTTGTGTGAACGACATTGCAATGTCATCACGGATGGAGAAGTGCCAATTTGACTAATAACATGAGGGTTACACAATTTTGTTTTTCATACATTCCGGGAACTACCCAAATTGATAATTTTTGTCAAAACAAAGTTAGAGTCACTTTTCTATTCTGATCTCTGAGACTTCTAAATTACCAATTTAGATTCTGAATGTGCACCATTATTCTCCCCCGGATAAGATTTCCAACTCTTATATTCATTCTCCATTCTAATTCCATATATGGAATTTACTCCTTTCCAAAAATGTCAACTTTGCCCAATTTTGCACTTTTCCCACAAGTGCAATTAACATCGGCTGCCAACTTCAACCACTTGTAGAAGTAAATCTAGAGGGAAATAGAAAAAAATTTCTATCGGGAAAAGTTAGTCCATATAACAAGGACCACTCATCAATTTTCAGATCTTCGATCCGATGTACCAGTCAACCTCTATAAAATTCTGGGTTTGACTACTTTTGACTTTTGCAACTTTTTCAAAATCTTGGAATTTTGGGCAAAAATGGCTATCTCCCAAATTAAGCATTTCTGGAAAAAATTCGTCTAACGAAAGTTGATTGCTTTAATGAGAAAATAAAATGTTGAGTTCAATAATTTTTCTGGTTTTGAAATCTAGGGTCACTTTTTCCTTCTATAAACTTTTCAAAATCCCCCAAAAGTACTCCAGAATAGTGCATTTTGGCCTTCTCTTGCATCCCAGCTTCACACCTTTTAGAATTTGGCTCCAACATTCCAAATTTAACTGGGTTCCTGGTCCATGACTGTACCATAGTAGTTTCGGCCTGAATCAAGCTTCCATGTGGTCTCAGAACACCAATATTTGAAAGTCTATTTCAAAATTTCCGCCAAATCAAAGCAAAATTGGCTCGAGCCTCTCACTGTTGTTTTTGTGACCTTCTCAAATGGTGTCCCAATGCCGCAAGTCTCATCCAATTCAGAGTTGAATTTCTCTTGTTATAGCTTGAAAATCTCCTTGGAAAACTACTCAAATTGCTTTGTTTCAGCAGAATTCTCAATTTGCCTCCGATTGGCACATTTTTCAATTTGTCACCAACCCATTTCGGCGTGATTTCATTTTTCGTCATCGATCGGAGCAATTTCCATTTTCCACCGACCTGTTTCAGAGACCTTTCCAATTTGTCGCCGATCGACGCAACTTTCATTTTGTCACCGACCTGTTTCGACGACCTTTCCAATTTGTCGCCGATCGGCGCAACTTTCATTTTGTTGCCGACCTAGTTCGACGACCTTTCCAATTTATTGTCGATCGACACAAATTTCATTTTTGTGCCGAAACGCATTTTTTGGAAACTTTTTCGATTATTTGCCGAAATGTATCGATAGATTTTCCAATTTCTTGTTGATAGTTTAGACGCTCTTTTGAATTTTGTGCCAATAGTTTCGATGCTCTTTTCAATTTTGCGTCGCACTTACTTAGACAAAAAACTAAAAAAAAACTTAGAATTTTTTTTGATTTTTTAATTTTTTTTTCCTGATGATCAACGGTGATCCTTCCATCTTACCATTGCAATTTGTTCAAGTTAGCCCATTCATGCTCGATGTTGTAACCTCGCTCTGATACCACACTGTCATGTCCCCTCCCATCGATCCAATGCAAGGAAGGTAACATGACTAAAATTCAGAGCTTTTACAAAACTCATCCCCATTCATCATGAAAAAATTCATAGGAATACAAATAAAATGTATATGTGCATAAGCATGGTAAGATAAACATACACATCGGAAATTAAACTATGCTACTACACATCTAGCATGCATTTATCAACATAATTAGAATAGTCAATAATTAAAAACATTGTAGGATTTAATACACATAGAGAATACTTATCTTGATGGTGAAGTTGTCCCGAGCAACTAGCTACGCGAATGCAACACTCCACCCAGCCATAGGCCAACTGTTCTCATCAATCTCTCAGCACAATTACCACCCCCAAGCTAGGCATGATTTCTACAAGGAATGGGAACACTCAAGATAAAACCCAAACTCAAACCCCAACATTCTCTTCCACACACAGTAAGCACATATGTTGGGCATAACAAAACGTTTTTAACCATGGGATTCACAAACAAGATGTCCATGGGTTTTCCCCAAATAATGGCACCAGCAAAACCAAATTGTGGGATGGATAAATAACCATAGGGAAGAAAATGATTTCCCCCACAAGTATATGAGCCTTCAAATGGCCAAAAATGGCTTCTATGGACCCCCAAATCCGATTCCTCTTCTTCCCCAATGTTCTATATCACAAAAACACCCTTCTCCTTGCCGAGAATGAAGGAAACACATTGAAAAACGTGGAGAAAAATGCCCAGCAAGCTCATAACTCATGAGAGAGAAAAACTGATGCATGGAGAATGGCTTGGGGAGCAAATTCATGGCTCTTTTCTTTCCCAAGAAGCCAAATACGAATTTCCAAAATGGCGTCTTTCCCATACACGAAAATGGGATATCCATACCTCTCCATTTCCCCAAATAATAATTACTTCAACCAATTCTCGGGAGAAATAAATGATTGGGTACAAAAGTCAACATGGGTAGTTGATGGTTCATGGGTTCTCTCATTAACATTTGGATTGACTTTATTGGTTCAAGGGTTTGAATATTTCTCTCCCTATTCCTTGTAAAAATCATGTCCCCATACTCTTGTTCCATTGCATAGCTAGTTGTGGGTATTTTATTAAAATGCATATTTACATGATATTTACGATTTCTATTGTGCATGGTTAGCACACAAACCATATGCATCGATTTTTACTTTCCGATACATAAAACACTAAATCGATGGTGGCGCTTTGGCCTTGAGATCCTCACCATGATTTTGTAAGGATATTACATCATTTACATTTTCAATGCAGTGGGGTCAAAATCGGGGTGTTACAAGTACCCTCACTTACTTTCTGAATGAAATTTGACATTTGGAGGTCCAAAAGATTTTTAGTGGGAAGGTATGATCCAGGAGGATATCCACAACCGATTCAATTGGATGCTATCAAATGCTACTGAAAATGTATTCAAGTTGAATATCTCATCGAGATATTTCAAATTCAATTCGAACGGGGTGAAACATACACCATATGCGAAAGTTAAGGTCTTCTAAGGTTAACAACAAACATGTAAAAAATTTGTAGAGAAGTTACATTGTTGATTTCACCCTACTGACATGGACAAATAAGATGCTGACATGTGGACCAAATAGTAGTTGACACATGGACCAACCAATAGTTGATGTGGACCAACAAAATTTGACATGTGTACTAGTCTAAAGATGACAGGTGTACTAACTCGAAGTTGAAAAATGTGCCAATCAAATGTTGGCACAGGAAGATCCTAGGGGATTTGATCCCACAACCTTTACTCCAAAAATATAAGCACCCCAAACACCATGTTTAAAGTCATATTTACTAACTTACAATAAAAATACATGATTTACAAGGATTTGATTCCATGACCTGTCCTTTATACGTAGAGCGCTCTATCATTGTGCCATGCGTTTCAGCCTTGTTAACACTTATAGAATAACCTATTCATATTGATATTGTATCTCTAAAATCATGTAAGGGGGTGGATTACATGGGATTCAAACCCCAACCTATCCTCCACGATTCAAGTGCCTTTGCCACAACACTATGTGCTCAAATGTGTATTATAAACACACAAAATTGTTTTTGAAGGTAGACAATTTTTTTGTATATTGAGAATTTAGCAAGTTTGCGTTCCTTGGTTGCGAGAAGAAGCTAATGCAAGTTAAGATTTTGTCTTCCTAGAAGAATACCGACACCCAATATTGCAGATTTAAGGCCATATTTTGATGTAAATAAGACATATTGATGTAATTTGCATCATTTAATGGATTCATTCCTCTTTTGTAGCGGAATCGGAGATGTAGCCCATGAGGTGAAATCCATTATCAATTTGCTGTTGTGGTTTGTGTTATGCTGTTATATTCTCAATTTCAGTTATTTAATATGTTTTATTTCGTTATTTATTTTTTGTAAGCAAGACAAATATATTATAGAAGAACCTTCAGTACATACGAAATACCAACAGTCAAGGCCTAGCCTGGTTTAAACCTTTGCAGAGCTGCTTGATGAAAAGCATACAGTATCTATTTTTTCCCCAAACCTCCTTATCTCATTTCTAGCATCCCTACTTTCCATAATATAAAAGGGATTTCCAAGAACCAAACAAAAAGGATCTACAAACACGAAATTGAACCATTCTAAGGATGCATCATATAAATCCGCTACAAACAGACTAAACAGAACCCTTTCATAAACATTGACTAAAAACATAAACATGATAGGCACAAAAAAAAAACTACAAACATTCCCAACCCACAGACTCAAAATCGAGCATCATACATTCGACACCTGGGTCACGTTCCTATGAATCATGGTACCATAGAATAGGTTGCCATGAGTATTGTCCTTAACTGCAACTGACTGAGCCTTCATTCCATGCATAGGACATGGGCACTGAGTTCGACCCATAGATGATCCAGCTTCAACACCATTATTCTCTAGCGGTTGGAGCGGGATACCAAGATTCATAGCAATGAGATCAACCTTTTTATGCATTAAACGGTTGTCATATGGTGCTCTTTCCAAGCTCTGATAGGCTCCTCATCTCCCCTGGATTTGTTCTCCCTTTCCATCAGGACATGGTATAATAAATCCTTTGTAACCTAGTACATAGTTACCATTCGGTCGTAGGTTGATATCTTCCCGACCATAAAATTAGGATCGGAAATCCACTCTTCAACCTCCTCTTTAATTTCTTCCACGTTCGTATCCTTCACTCGGTTCCATAAATCTTGCTCCACTCTCTCAATTTCCTCACGAATTATTGGTGGGATGCGCTTCTTAAAGAACTGAGCCACCTGCCCAGCTTTCTGTAATTCATGAGTGGGATTCTTTCTGGCTCTCCTCTCAGTCTTCTTTCCTCCCCTCATATGTCATTTTAGGGGCATCGTAGCAACAACCCAAAACCTGAATTGATACCATAACCAGTCGCTAACTCTCACAGACACTCGGTTCAGAATAGGAAAAAAACTATTATGGAGGTGGAATTCCTGTATCGAATAAATAGTCAGAGCATCCCTCCGTTTGCGGTTAAACTTACTAAACATTCTGTACTTGATTTCTAAATGCTTTGTACCAAAACCAATCCTACTACCGACGTCCGTGGATCTCCGTACCTTGCCCATCGTTCAAGGAACTTGTCCGCAAGCTCTCCTCATGATTTGTAGATGAGGGATTTAAATGTACATTCATGTTGGGATTAAATACAGATGTACCAACGAAAGATGGAGTGTGGGAAATATTATGGCTCCAGGTGGTGGGTAGATCCTCCGCGTGTGATCTGATCGAGTGAGTCCTTTCCTGCCTCGTGTCTCTAGTCCCTTCTCAGAAGAGCATAATTTCCTGTGCTACCAGCTGGGAGCACTGAGTGTGCCATTTGTTGCCACCATCACTAGACATGTTCTCTTCCACACTTCTTTCTTTGCTCCGTTCTCCAATGTTGGCCACCATGTCCGCCACCTTGTTCCCGTCACGCTTGACGTGGGTGAAAATCCATGAATGATGTCCTCCAATGAGTTTTGCTAGGCGTTCCACTCGACATAACATTCTATAGCTGTCCACTACTTTGGCCACCTTCTCTCCACCTTGGATTTTTTTGGCCATTGGGCGATGATACGTGAGTCACCCTCGATTACCATGGGTTCCCAACATTTATTAATTGAGAGTCTTATGCCATGAATTAATCCCTCCAATTCTGCAGCGTTATTAGTATCCTGACCAATGTTTCCATGATAAAACTGAACAACAATACCGTCGTCATTTCGGATGACTCCTCCAAATCCAACCGAGCCTGGATTCCCTTTGGCCGCACCATCAAAATTTAACTTAAAATGGCCTCTTGGTGGAGGATGCCATTGCTGCGGGCTATTTGGTAACCTTTTATTTGGCTTAAAATTTTTCCATCCTTGTTGAGAGCATTCCAGTCTCCATCCAAACATAATTCTTTTCTTATTGTCATCCATTTCCCAATATTTTGCGTTCCATTGGGTAATTTTTATAGTCTCCTGTATGTGCTCTTTCACTTGGTTCCAGACCTTCTGGATCAAATTGTTCTTTCCTTAAAATATTCTACTATTTCTTTCCTTCCAAATTTCCCACATCAAAGTTCCTAGGAACATGAGCCAAATTTTGAGGATAACTGGGTTCTTGAATGCCTCCTTATCCCAATTTTGAATAGTTTGATTGGGTTGGTCTCTCATGCGACAGGACCTTCGAAATTGTTTTGCTCCAGAATCCCATAAGAAGGACGCATAGGGGCAAGAGTCGAGGAGGTGGTTCATTGGATTTCTCCTTTCTTTCACATAGCACACACCAAAATGGGCCATTCATGCCTCTTTTCATTAGGTTCTCTCTTGTCAGAATTCATGTATGTGAGACCGACCAAATAAAAGTGGCGATTTTGGGCCAGGGGTTAGATTTCCATATCACATTGCATGTTGCATTGTGTTGGATGTCTTCATGGTTGAAATTAAGATTGTAAGCCTCTCTTGTATTGTATATCCCCTTTGACGCATACCCCATCTTAATTTGTCTGGGTCTCTTTGGATGCAGATACACCGTTCCTGGAGGGAATCCTTGAGCCCTAAAATTTCCTCCACTGGGAATCTCTGGTTCCACCAATCCTGGGGGTTCCATTCATGGAACTCTTCATTTTTCTGCTCTTCCCTCCAGAATTGCCGAATTTTTGTGAGCCCCATTTCCTTGGATCTGGCCTAGCTTATATCGAGATTAATTTGGGAGGTGATCTTCGGCTTCTGTTGCCAGGAGTCAGTCCAAAAATTGGCATCCTTACCATCCCTAACTTCCTAGAAGCTATGGTCTTGGATTATCCTTTTGTTCGCTGTGGAATAATTCCAGATATGGGACCCTTGCATGTTTTCGTTAAATCTAATGAGTTCTTGTTGCGGCTTCCCTGAGCATACTTGCTGTGCCATAATTTTTCCCATGGCTCCTCTTTGTGAGATACCCAATGCCACCAAATTTTCGCTCCAAGAAATTTGATGTTGTTCTCCAGGTCTCTCAATCCCAGGCCTCCCTGGTTCTTTGGTTTACACACAGTTTCCCACTTCACCAAAGCCTATCGAGGTTTATCGTGATTGCCACCCCACATGAACTGTCTTTGGATGTTCCTAATTTGTTTTAAGACCGACTTCGGGGCAGCTAGGGTAGAAAAGAGGTAAATAGGCATTGCTTGAAGCACTGCTTTCACTAACACCACTTTGTTGGCCAAATTGAGTGGTCTATAAGCCCAGTTATCCAATTTCCTTTTCATTATTTCCAACAGATCTTCCCAATATATTTTCCTGATTACTCCTTTTGCTGGAGGAGCGCCAAGATATTTGGACGGAAGGGAGCTTCCTTGGAATCTTAGAATGCACAGAATATTCCTTTGATTAATCCTTGGAGTGTTAAAAAAGAACACTTGGAACTTTGTATTGTTTACTTCCAGACTCGAGGATTTTGAGAAAATTCTCAAACATTTCTTCAACACTGTCTCTTCTTGAACCGAAGAGTGTCCCATAAGCATTGTGTCATCAACAAACTGTTGGTGGGAGATAGTTTCCATTCCTGTATGGAGGTTCAACCCTTTGAGTTCCCTATTTTCAATTTTGGCTTTGATCATCCTGCTCATCCCCTCATTCATAAGAATAAACAAGAAAGGGGAGACGATATCATTGTTTGATACCTCTAGTAGGATGGAAAGTTCTGGTAGGAGCTCCATTTAAGAGGATAGAAAAGAAAGCAGTTTACGTTATGTTCATTATCCATTTAACCCAATCCTAGTGAAAGCCATAAGCTTCAAGCATTTCTCTCATGAATTTCCAGCTTAGCTTATCATAAGCTTTTGAAATATCAAGTTTCAGCATCATACCAGGTTTTTTGGTCACTTTCAAAGAATGGTTACCTAGTAGACCAAAATAATTCCGTCCAGGTTTTGGTGACCTTCCATAAAACCCGATTGTTCATGGGCCACCAAATTTGGGAGGAGAGGTTTCAGTATGTTGGATAAAAACTTTGTGATAATCTTATAAATTACATTACACAGGGAAATGGGTATGTATTTACCTGGAGAGTCGGCACCACCTTCTTTGTGTATAAGGGTGATAAAAGTGGAATTGAAAGCTCTTAAGACACCCTTACTCAAGTGTGAGTCCTCCACAATTTTCCAAACGCCGAGCTTAATAAGGTCCCAAAAGTGGTGGAATAAATTGGTTGTGAAGCCATCAAGCCTCAGGGATTTCCCATCCTTCATTTGATTAACTGCCTCCTCAACCTCCTGGAGCTCAACAAGTTTCAATAAGATTTCATTTTGGTTTGCTGAGACCACGGGGGGTTCACTCAGTGAACTTGTTACATAGCACGATCATTCGTAGGATATTAAAGAATATCCCTAATTTCACTAAATATTGGAAAATGCCTCCTAAAGTTGCATTGTTGAACCCCCCTCCCAATATACCTTTCCAATTAATAAAACCCCTAGTTTCACCATATATTGTAGGTATCCATTTTTATCAACTCATTTTTAATACCCCCTTTATATCGTATTATCACGATGTAACAAATAGGAGCCCTAACGCATCTTAGTATGAGAAAACAGGATGCTAAATAAAGTAATAGTATAATACTAATAATCATCTCACCGAGATTGCAGGGGCGACTGATCAATTTATAGCTTTGGATAGTGGAAGACCCAACAAAATAGTAATGGGGAAGGCAAAAATGTGTAAAATGCAACCTAGACAAGAGATCAATGTAACACAAAATGTAAAAGACTGATAGTCCAATAGTCAGTTCAATGCTTACAAAAGATGAGAATTGCAGATGTTTCACACCATAGTCTGTCAATCTATCAATTTTATATCATGTAAATACAAGTATATCCATACAGAGCTCAGGTTTTCTATAAGCATAATAAATTAAATTCCATAAAAATGCAAAATTGAAACCCTTTTGTGGATGGACTTCCCTATATATATAATGTAATAATATTAATATTTTGTATTTAAAAGCTATATAAAAAATAATAAAAATATTATAAACTAATTATAATATTATAAAAATATTAATTTGAATTAAATATTTTAATATACAAAATTTTATGTGAGAATAAAATGCCATTTTTCTTGTGGTGCAGGGACGTGTTTGCATTCAACCAGGGAGTCTATTATGATGATATTAATTGTATATATTTTTTAAATTAATAAATATGGTAATTAACTGCATAATGATTACAATGGACACAAAGAAAACCCAATGCCATGGACACAAAGAGAACATGAGGTACCTTTTCCAGAAGCACTTTGCCACCTCCACTTAGCTGGGTGCTTAAGGTGACAAGACAGCTTGCAAAACAATCATGCAAATCATGAAATGAGACCAATGGCTAACAAGTGATAAACTATAACAACAATTTTCTAAACGACAAATGGATGGTGGTTACCTGTAACATAATACTTGAGCGCTGAACAACCAAGAAATGTGCTAGCTAGCATGATAACTGCAAACCTACCCAAAATAACACTGTAATCATTAAGAAGATGAAAGCATACATATTTACCGGAGAAAAATAAGATACAAGTAATGAAAAGCAATTGAATATATTATACTTAAGACGAGTTTATAAAAAAATGACATCATGACAATAATCTAGAAAATAACTATACCATGTCCATACAAGTTTGCACACCTATGCAAATGAACTTCAACGAATTTATATAGAGCCAAATGTCAAGATCTTATTACACTATAGTAGCTTGTTGTTCAATAGGCTTTATAATGAGCTAGAAGAGTTTGGGTAATACTTCTAAATTGACATTCGAGGAAAGAATTGTGCAATTCCTTCCTTGAATGGATCTTGGGTGATCTTGAGTCTGATATTTTGTTTCCAGTCCTCATATCCATACCATTGAGAATGCAGCTTCAGAATCGCTTGTAATTCAACATTGCTCATATTTGTTTTGTGGATTTCTACATAGAATCACTTCCATACTATCCAATGTGATTGTTTTGTGCATTTCAACATAGGATTTACTTGGGTTTAGAGGATTTCTCTATCCTAGACCTACATAATAGAAGGTTGCAATCCCTTCTAGACATTTTAGTGAGGGTGATTCATTGATCAAGTTGCTTCAAGGGGTTCTATAGGCTTAGAGTTAATCTTGATGATTATTGTGTCCTTTTTACCAAATGGTGAGATGTCCTTCCTTGTTACCATGGATATTACGTGCAATTTTTCCAATCACAACTTCTATTTTGGGATTACCGTCCCACTCATATGACCATCAACATCTATGAATTAGCCTTAGATATGATTGTGTTGCAGTTTGTGTTGAGAATATTTCTTTCTATTTTTTGGTGTTGATCGTCGCCTTCATACTTAGATATGAGATCCATACAATGAGCAATTTCTCTTACACGTGGCCTTAGAGTGCTCGACCTCCCTAGTTGACAACTACACGATCACATGGTTGAAGCTCTCAGAATTGCATCAAATATATGACAATCTCTTGATCAATGAGAAAAACCTACCAACGTTTCGGATGGCCAACAATCTGTGAGTTAAGAATCTGAGAAGAAAATTGAAGTGTTCTTGCATTGTGGTGCTTTGGTTTGGTTCAAATATTTTCCCAAACTTGTACATGATTGATGTAGATTGGATGTTTTTGTCTTTGCAAATCATTTCTTTCATTCAAGAATGCCTTTTTAATATTTTCTTAAGTTAAAACTATTATGTTGTCACTTGAAAGCATTTAGACAATTTATTATGTAATGGTGAATGACTTCTTTTTTTAGAAAAGAAGAAGACTCGGACAAAATTAAGAGGAAGGAGAAAGAAAAAATAATAACATATGCAGAGGAGGTATTGCTAGGTGCAATTACCCATGATTATAGTAACAAGTTCATTCGAATTCGGATATAACTCTAATTGGTTTAGAGTATTGGGTTGGAGCCCATGACTTACGTGCTAAATACATGAATTCGAAGAGGGTTACTAAAGGAAACTTGTATGTACTATCTTTGTGACTAGGTTGCATCTTGGTTTACTCCCTGCATTAACAGATAAAATTTGTCAACATGAATTTCTACTAAAATGTATTACTACTCTTAGTATGCTCGATTAAGCACAAAGGTGACCACTGGAACTAAATGAACATTGAAAGAAGTTCTAAGGTCCAGGGAAGGGTGGAACATGATTATTCCTTAGTTTATCGATGACCTCCTAAACAAATAAGTATTTTTACTTATGTACTATTATGTTTAATAAAATATCTATTTTATTTGTTGTGTCGCAGATAAAACAGATTACAATTTAACGAATGCGTATTGTCTTTGTTGATATGGATTTTATGATGAATAAACAGAAAAAGATTCTAACTCTATTTTTTGCTAATTAGAAATTTAAATGGAATATCTATTTTCAGTTATGTTATACTGAAGCAACGTTGTTGTTTTTTTAAAGATACTTGAGATTAGCATAGAATTAAAGATTTTCAGTTCTCAATTACTCTTATTGAATAATAATAGGAAATGTTGTTTCTTTTTTTTTACAAAATTTGTACATGAAAGAAAGATTATGTTTATTCTATTCAGGTCATAATATAATTAGACTATCCCCTTGATGCTAGTTCTAACAATAATAGTAGTAAAATGAAGGGATATTTGCTAGAATCATTGTTAATGTAGATTAATAATCTTAACGATATTGAGGTTAAAAAATAGAGTAGATAAACTGAACCATTATGTATGGAACGCAATCGATGTTCTAACCCTAATATATTCATTGGTTAAGCTTATGTCCTCCTTTCACTGAAAGATAAATTATATACAAGGTTTGAAGTTAAATAAGTTGAGTTGGTTCTAGTCAATTTCCGCTAGCTCACTCAATTAAGGTGTGGGTCTCGTTAGCAAGGAGACTCGAGTTCACTTCCCCTTGGGGGAGACTTAGTTGGGAGGCGACACCCAAAACCCAGTCAAGTTGAGGCTGGTGCAGTCCAGGCCGGATGCGATCTCCTAGTGATTTTGAAGACTTAGATGCCCCTAAGTCGTGGTTTTTCATACCACTGGCCACTCTGGTAGGTCAAGGAGATTCGAGCAAAAAAAAAAGTTGAGTTGGTTTTGGACCAACAGCCCCTTGCTTATAACAAAAAATGAAACTGTATCTAAATATGAAAATAAATTATGTTTCTGAATAGGTTTGATTTTACAATAGTTAGTGTAAAGGAAAATATATTTAAATATATAATTATATACATTTATATTCTAAAATTCAATGTTTAAATAAAATGATTTGAGATGGGAACTAAAATAGTTGCAGGGCATTACATTCTACTCATATAAACAACAACGAATACACATTCAAAATTATTGAAGGATGAAATAAAATGAGTTATGCCTACTATTGAACATGAAAGACGAGAATGATCATTTCGTTAAGATTTCTAAACCCCGTGAATTAGTGTTTTTCCTAAAACAAGAAACGAAGTAATATGATATTCAACCAAGAAACTTTACTCGAATATACACAGTCCCTGTGAAGATTGCAAATTAAAACTTTAGATATTTATAAGAAAAAAACAAAAACTAAAAACATTTATAATTTATTAAATAAAAACAAGCATATTATATAATCTATACAATATCCATAGAAATCAATAAATATAAAATAATAACAAAATAAATTTTAATATAAATATTAAAAATAACATAATTAAAAAGTATATATGATTGAAAAACATAAAAATAACACAATTCTAAAAAACTAATGTGATAAATATATTTATAACTTATTAAATAAAAACAACCATGTCATATAATCTATACAATATCTATAGAAATCAATAAATATAAAATAACAAGATAACTTTTAATACAAATATTGAAAATAGCATAATTGAAAATATATATATTATTGAAAAACATAAAAATAATACAATTTTAAAAACCTATTCTGATGAGATTAGAAAATAGATAATTTTAAAGGAAAAACATATGAACAGATAATTTTAAGTGAAAACATATGAGCGTCATTGGTGAAGCACAATAAGAATAAACAATGAGTTGTAAAGTTCAAAGAGATCAAACTAAATAAGCTTTATGCTTCTTACCCAGACTAGTTTTATGGTTTAACAAAATGAGCTTTATGCTTCTTACCCAAAGTAGTTTTATGGTTGCATATTAAAACAAAATGACTAGTTTGCAAATCTTTGGAAACTAGTTTCTGGCAAATGCTTTTTCCTCAAATATGGGTTAATTTTACCATCACTGTGTCTGTAACGCCAAAGGGTTGCACAGATAATCATTAATAATGGAATAAAGTTAATCCAAGTGGTTGTTCTGGGAATATGTTGGATAATAATTCCAAAATTTAATAAAGATTGAAAAAAAAAATCCATTTTGAGATTATTGTTAAAGCCATATTCACTACCATGAGTTCTTGGCTTGTGAGCTTACCTATTAAGCATCCCCAAACAGTTGCCAATAATTCCCAAATTTGTCAATGAGGGACATGCATTCAAACAAGAACATATTGTTATTGTTGGCAACAAGAATAACTGTAAATGAAAATAAAAATTAGAAGTACAAAGGAATATATATATACACCTTGACAAACCCACTTGCTATCTGTAATGCATCCAATAAAATACATCAGAAAGAAAAGAGTATAATTTCAAGAAAATAAAACTGGTATTTTAGAAACCTACAGTAACATCTTACCTGGATATTTATGAAGTTGATCAACTCTTTCCTCAGAGTCCTCGCAGATAAATCAAAGCAAAGCAGACTAGACCGAAACACCACTGAGACATAGGTTTACCTTTCAACTTAAAATCATCTTTATTTTTATCACTTGAGAAGATTTCCTTCAGGTAACAATGATGTCAAATACCTCTAATCCTTGAGGTAATCCTTGGTTCAAGATTAAAGAAGGGATAAACCCTCTCTGCCAAGCAAGGTTGGAATTTGTATTCATGTTTGGCCGTTATACAATTTTTTTTTAACGTTTTGTGTTCTTATATTCCCCGTCAAAGAACGTTTTGTCTAATCTTCTGACCTTCAACAATAAAGTTTTCATATAAATTAACCCTTTCATAATGAAATTTTAATTAAAAACTTACTCTTTTAAAATTAAATTTAAGTTTTAATTTGAACATTGATTTGACTCTTGAGGAATGTGAATTAGATTGAATACTATTATTTTTAATTAAAAACTATTATTCAACCCATTTGCATAATCAAATCATGAATCCATGCTACCTTTCAACACTTAAAATGACTACCTTTTTACTCTAATAACTTTTAAAATGAGTAAAAAGTAGTAATCATAATCATGCAATATCAGATATCGAACCAGCATGAATGGAAAAATTTGACAGCGGTAGATGTGTGTCATGGGTTATTTCTGTAAGGTATCCATTAATGATCTTTCAAAACTCAATTTAAAATATGGGTTGCAAAAGTCTATCGGATCTAAATTAATAAAGATAATGCTATATTTAATGAAATATTTGTGGAAGAATATCATTAGATTTAAATGGATCTACAAAGCCAAGTCTGGATTTCGTCGAGTATGTATAGTTCTGTTTCGTATTTTCTCAAAATTCTTTCCATATATGTTAGAATTGCATTTATATTTTGTTAATAATCCAACAATTAAGGGGAGAGCGTGATAAAGCTCGAACCTACGTGGGCCATTTTAGTAATTAATTAGTATTACACAACAATTTCAAGCAGGGACAATAGGATTAGAACCTGCGCACGCAAAGCCTACATGTTTCTAGATCTACCCCTTTGATGGTGTTTTATTGTATTCACCTACATGGTAAAGTCAATGTGGATGTCACCGTATCTATTTTGTATGCTCTCGTCTATGCCTCTCTATACGATTGTTATCCATCCAAATGGAACCCGGATCTAATCATGCCCTTATTTCGGTTGTCTCTACTTTCAGATACCATGAAAAATTACTCCATGAACCTGGCATAGATGCTGCAAAATATTAATCTCTTCATCAGACATGGGTACTTTTCAATCTTACTCTTGCTTGACCCGAGTAAGGGCCGACAAGTCCCGACATGCAAGTTTTGTAGAGAGGAAGTCTCATTTTTTACTTAGTTTGCTACAGAAAACCACCAGCATACCACTACCTCCGAACCCACCTTTGAACTGTACCTGGGACGAGTTTTTGCCTCATATGACTCTTTTCATGGGGCCGCCAGGAAGGGAAGGAAAGATGGCCAAAGACCTACAGCGAATGCGGATAGAATAATCCATGAATGCCAAATTTTCATTCGTAGACAAAAAAATCCTTGCATTATCCCTAAATCATGTACAAGTAGAAGCTCATTTCTAGCAATGGGATCTTGAGCTTTTGGCACAATTTATAGAGGAAAGCTTCGTGGTTGACATCAGAGTCTAGACTCCAGGACTGGGACATGAGAGTATAATAACATTTCACCATATTTCAAAAGAGAAAGCGAGCAGAAAGTAAACATGAGAGTATAATAACATTTCAGCATATTTCAAAAGAGAAAGTGAGCAGAAAGTAAAAGCACCATTTTACTGTTCTTGTAAATTGATATTCCCAATTTGGAGAGAGCACATTAAGACTTACCATATAAGTGGAGGTCTGAGGAGATCACCTTGATTGATAGGCTAGCAGCTGCAGCAGTGCCTGTGGTTCTGAGTTTTGAAATTCAGCAGTTGAGACTGGGCTAACACTGGCATCGAGTGCCTGCTTGCCTGGTGCGTTGGTTCTTTGACTATGATGTCTATTACCATGAACCAGTGTGTGGTCTACTCACGATGGGTAACAACTAGCAATGGAGAGGTGGTCCGGTGACCGGTTACTGTTGGGTAGATGGATAAGTAAAGAGCAATTAATTCATTCATTAACATCATCACGTCTCCAGCCACCACTTGGTTAATGAAAGATGCGAGAAGTGAGACCATCACATTAGTACACCGCATGTCGGGATTTGGAAATTGATCATGGATAGGCATCCAGCTGGATCACCCAAACTTGGAAAATCTGAAGTAATGACGTTTTACTAAAAATATTAACCATCTAAAACATGTTTTCAGTAGTTCCTTGGTCGTTTAAGAAGACGGCTTCATAAAAAATTTAACTGTATTTAACAGGAAAAATGCCCTATGACGAGAAAAATTCCTGTCAAATTCCAACCCTAGTGCCAAGCGAAACAAAAATTCAAAGTCGACCGACCCAAAAATGAGTGTAAAAGAATCTAGACGAGGTCCTTCTATCAAGGACTGACATGAAAAGGATTAGATACTCACTACTCAGTACTAGTCTCATTAATATGAGCTGTACAAACCAGAAGATGGTTTGGCGGAATCTCAATTAGCAAGTAACTATCTCATCATAATAATTTTCTTGAATTAATCGATTATAACCTAGAGAAGTGTAAAAACCCTTTATCTAGCCATTGACCTCCAACATTACAAAGTATATATATTGGTTCATATTATGATATTCGTGGAGATATATTATTCACAAAGTAACCTTAATATATTATGGTAAATTCAATGAGAGTATTAAAAGAAAAGGTTGATGTAGTGATCCTTGCAATTGGATATTTACTCCTAACGTAAAATCTGTGATATATATAATACTTGAAAGTAAATGTTGCATGAATGTGTTTACATTCAACCCTAGTGAAAAAAGAGATGTAACCCGGGAGTGAAGGTATAATGAGAAGCTTTAAGTTGAGCAAGTCCAACCTCATGATAACCTATAAAAATATTATTGACAATAATATCTTTGGTGCTTGCCACCTTTAGTATAAAAGTATAAGGTTTAAAAGTATAATTTACAATAAAAAAATATAGGTTGTTATGGAGGTGGAATAAAGTTTTAATCTCCTAATAATATATGGTGAGTATAATTAGACTATAGATATTTTAGTTTAACAATAGTAAAGTTTGTAATGAGTATAATTAGACTACAGATATTTTAGTTTAACAATAGTAAAGTTTGTTAAACCTTTACAAGACACCCATCAAAGGTATTTCTCTAATATGAATATCAAGGTAATGTATTTTATCATAGGTTTAAATCAAACATAATACCAAGGTAATGTATATGTATTTTATCATAGGTTTAAACCAAACATAATACCATAATATTTGATAGCAAAAATCAAATTAGTCACATAACTTTTTTTTAGTTAAATTTTTTTTCTTCGAATTGTTATAGTTTTGGTCTTTGTAAATCGTTTCTTTCATTCCAGATAGTGGATCTATTAGATTTGATCTCTTTTTGTAATATTTGATCTTTTTTTAATTGACATTCGAGGAAAGAATCGACATTTGAAGAAGGAATTGTAGTAATTCCTAAAGGGAAGCGAAAAGATTCCAAGGCTTTTCTTTCATGTCCATCCCAATCCCTGTCATTTCCCTGTAGTTACTTATTTACTTAAGGGGGCAAGTAAGGTCTAATGAATTTACTGATTCATTATAAAATGACATTTTAGATATTAGTCGGTCTTTCTTCGTGTCTCGTATGTGTTTAGTCACTACCAGAGCACACAATTTTTTGGGGGAGGATCCTATTTTCATCCATGGGTTCAGTCTCACTTTGTTTCTATAAATGGGTTATGAATTGGATATGAAATTACAATTTCACCATTCCAACACCAGGATTTAAGTATCTCCAAAATTACAAGACTCATTCTTTCCCAGTCTTCTATCACCTTTAACACATTAAAACTCCCTTCCAGTGGATGATTTTCATCCATTGCATCCCACTCATCCCACCCAATTGACTTTGTCATTTTGTTTCCTTATATTTGCATCTAAATGTATTTCTTTTAAGAGGTAAGGGGTCCACGTATTTTTGTCTTGGGTTCGATGTAGTGCATGCCTCCTTTTTTCACCCATCCAAATGAGAAACATGACTGGTCACATGCTGAATACCTGACACAACCACTTCAAGCTTTGAAATAATTATTTGCATGATGATCTTCATGTCCATGGTATCAGATTTGACCTCTCTTAGACTTGTGCCCCATCCCAATGCCTCCAGAACTATGCCTTCTAACATTATCATGATCAAGGCAAGAAGGAACACCAAAGGAACCTCCCATACCAACCCTCTATCAAAAACCTATAGCAAATTACCTGTCGGAATGAGTTGTAGGCTCGTCTGTGGAATACAAAATGTAGCTCCCCACCCAATCTCGAGATGTCCTCGTGTGACTACCCTATAATTTTCATATACCAAAAACCTATGGTTGACCTCCAACAATATCCCATAACGAACAAGCAGTGAACCAATAGACACCTTATAATGGAAGAGTAGAGTCATGCTTACCGCGGAATAAGAGAGCCAATGGGAGAACTCACTCATGTGGGAATGTAAATGTGAGATGGCTCACATACCGATGATGGAATTACTGTAGTAGTTGGAATGGATGCAATGCGATTTGGAAATATTTTGAAATGACATCCAAATTAAATCCCAGGGGAGCCACCAACAACACTAGTGGCTCCAATTTTTAACCAAGCTTCCATGATCCAAGTAAGTGACCTTGTCAGCTAATTTGGCCGCCACGATGTTGTTAATTTGTCTAATATGCAATAGATTTGGGGTTCGAATTCTTCTTAGAAGATCCACGATTCGAGTTTGCAACCTCCCTATAATGGTGTCAAGATTGCAAACTTTCTTCCTTGCTTGTGAGATGACTCAATGAGTCTCCGGTGATGATGATGTTTTTATTACCCAAAGAGAAAATAATTTCAAGGCCCATAAAAGAGCATAGCCTCTGTTTGTGGTCAGTCTCAAGCGCCATTCATAAGTCACAACTATATGCCCATCGAGATCTAAGAGAATGCCCCATAGAACCTGCCACCCTAAAAATCATGTTTTATATTATTAAAATTAAAAAAAATTAAAAATATGATGTTAGGTTTTTACCTCTTTTATTACAATTTCATTCAAAACATAATATTTATAAATTAATAAAAATACAAATCAAATTAAAATTTATAATTTTTTATAATATTTTAACTTAATATTATTATTATGAATTATTCATTATCCTAAAGTCTTATTATAGGGAAATGATACTTAATATTGTTTATAGTATACTAAAATGGTGTTCAGCTTTAAAGACAAATTATTATTATTAATATATCAATGCCTATTGAAACTTGTTATATATGATATCCAATCATTTGTGTATATAATTTACATCTTACATCCATTAGAAGTATGAATTTGATGCTATTTATTAATGAGTAAAAATAATGTTGAATCCTCTAATGTAACTTAAAGTTGGCCAAAATAATATTTGTGTGTATGAGAAATTTGTTGTAGGGAAGAGGATTTAGATATTGGCCAAAATAATATTTGTGTGTATGAGAAATTTGTTGCAGGGAGGAAGATTTGGAAGCTGACCAAAATAAAATTTGTGTGTAAGAAAAAAAAATTGCAAGGAAGAGGATTTGAAATGACCAATATCACCATTTAAAAACATACTTAAAGGTCAAATTTCCAGTTTCATGAAATTATTTTGACCAAATGACCATGAAGTACTCTTATTGTGATCTCATGGCTATAGAACATGTTTATTTGGTGTATTTATTTTTAATATAATTCCTATGCTTCCACAACGCTGCAACAAACGCACAATTCTTTGACTGGATTGTAAGTGTTTTGGTTGTGTGTGCATTGTGCATGGAACATAGGTGGAACCATGCTTCTATTCATTCATTCATTCATAATTCCCTTCATATACTTGGGTAATGTATTCTATGCTCAAAAGGGTTAGACGGGATTGGTTTTACGATGCAAATTTCAATTTTTTACAATTAATATTTTTTTGTTGAGATTCAATCAATCATTGTGAAATGCAGTGAATCTCAATCATTTTTCTAAATAGAGTGTTACCTTCCCACCTAAACTCTATTCCTATAATTATATAATCTCGCATTAGACTTGTAATATTAAAAATTCACCTATGAAATATGCACCTAAACTACACTTCCAATTGATCACAATCACATAAAATATAGAAATACTAATCCCTCATTACCTCAATTCCCTTGACAATTTGAAGATTCATTAACTAAGAAAGCACATGAACAACATGAAAACCCTTCAATAGAACACTAGAATCAACCATCCTACATCCCGATTAAGTATCCGTTGTCCATCAAACTCAATACCTCGTGCCCTTGTCCCCTAATTTTCCCTCTGCCTCCCCTTCACCGCTTCTACACAAAATGTAATAAAATATACCCTAAATATTTGTATTGCCATATAACATAATTAAGCCCCCTTGGCCCCTTAATACATGGCAATATATTTTCTCATTTTTGTATCTTAGTTTATTCCCCAATATGAATGGACGTGATAGGATATTGCCTACCAACTGACCCCCCCGTGGCTGAGACCTACCCGTGGATGAGTCTTGTAATCTTCCTGATGTGTTCACTTCTGTCGTGCGATCCTCCTTCAGAATTGTTGCAAAGTATTGAACCAGTTTTGATTCCATTTCTTCCCGTGTCTCTACATACTATCCATCTTCTTTTTTAAGCCGCAATAGTTCTTACCTTTGTCGATTCTGGATGACCGAGTTATGGAAGAACTCAGTGTTTCGTTCTCCTTCCTGCAACCATTGGTTCCTAGATTTTTGTTTCCAATAAATTTCCTCCTGGCGATCTCTGGAATTAAGTTGATCAAGAGTAGCTTGATCTCTATGTTTTAGGTCTTCATTGTACCCTGAGTTCATGCCTTCCCACTGGATTTCTGCCAGTTGATCATGAAGAAGCTTCTTATCTTGGAATATGTTTCCAAATTCCTCCTTATTCCAAGTACAAAGCATGGTCTTTAACTTTTTCAATTTTTGTTGGAATTGATACATCAGTGTACCCTCGATAGGGTCCATCTCTTCCCACCATTGTTTGAAAAGGTCTTTTAATTTCCTGTGTTCAATCCAAAATTGCTCGAAATGGAACGGGTGTCTGATTGTGGGACCCTAGTCATCCCAAATCAGACAAACTGGCCAATGATTAGAGCCTACAGAAGTGAGGACCATAAAATTCACTTCCTGACCTCCACAAATCATTACCCTTGATAGAATGAATCTGTCCAATCGAGAGGCCACATGATGCTCACCACCTCTACAGTTATTCCACGTGAACCAACCGTTTCCTGTTTCTATGACAACCAGCCTTTTCTCGTGAATAAACTCTCTGAAGGAGATGTTGGGTGTTTCCATAGGTCACCTTCCCCCCTTCTTATCCTCCAAGGAGGTGATGATTTTGAAGTCTCCACCCATGATCCATAGCTTTTATCCAAACTCTTGTGCTTCCTTTTCCAGGTAGGATAAGAAAGCCCGTTTCTGAGCCATTATACTTGGGCCATACACATTGGTAAGTATCCCCTTTACCTCTGAATTGCATAATTGGAAGTCTGCATTGATGGAGAATCTTGAAGATCTGAAGTTTCCGAGACATAACTCTTCTGGTTTCCATAGTATGGCTATACCACCAGCAGCCCCTCTCACATCAATAACTATCCATTTACTTCCCCGACATAATTTCCGGCCAATCTTCTGCATACTGTCCGAACTACACTTGGTTTGTTGAAGGAATAGTATAGTTGGTTTTTCCCGTCTTAACTTGTTTCTAAGAGTCTTAACTTTCCTTAGGTTATTTACCCCCCATATGTTCCATGTTATTATCTTCATTTAAAAGTTTCTATTGACTTCTGAAAAGGCCGCTTTTATCATAGGTTATTGGCCTGATTTGATCAGTCTGGTTCCAACCTCTTTTATTATCTGTCTATTTGTATTTCTTCCTCGCCTCTCTCCTTCCTCTAGTAGTTTTCGTTTACTCCCCTTAGATGGATCACACTCTATGACCATATGAGGAGAGGCCTTAGTTTTAAGGATGGCTTGTTGGAAAAGTTCTAACTGCCTTCTGGAAACGTACCCTTGACCTTTCTTACTGCATTCCTTTTCGATTTCATCAAGATCCAGGTCCCCTAAGTCCATATCCTCCATTTCCTTTGGGGATTATTCATCCATGTCATCCGTTAAGCCTTCTACCTGCATTTTATCTGGACTGGGAGTAGTTTTACTCCCATCCGCAACATGAGCATTATTTTTATCCTCGTTATGTTCCCCCGTCTCGTTCTCCATGCTCTTCAAGGTTTCAAACCTATTTTAAAACTGTTTCTTTTTTTTGGGATCTGCTTTGGTTGGTTTTGATGATCGGTCCTTTTACCTTGTCTTTTTTGAGTCTAAATTGGAGTGAAAACTTCGCTATCCTTTTCAGCTTCCTTCTTCTCCTGAGTTGGGCTTGCTTTAGGGTAAAGGGTTGGACAATCTCTGCTTAGATGACCATACTCGTGACATTGCCTACATCAAAATGGGATTTGTTCATAATCTAGAGGTTGAACCCAATCCTCATCATCCCAAGTTAAATTGATTGCTTTTGGTAGATCTTGCGACAGGTTCATATAGACACAGATCCAAGCATATGTAGTATACCTTTGCATTTTCTTTTGATCTGAAACTTTCACAAACTTTCCTAGGGTATTTCCAAAGGACTCCATAATTTCTGGTTCCTAGTACTCACAATGGAGAGAATAATAGAGCTTGATCCAGACTGGGGCTATACTCATGTCCTCTGCTCAAGGTTGAACCTTTCTTTCCGTGGTCTAAGGAATATACTTGCAGAGTAAAAAAAACAGGGTCCCCCTGTCAACCCTATCTCTGTCTTCTTGGTTGAAAAAAATTATAGTGAAGAAACCTTTTGCTCCCAGCTACAGATCATAGTGTACGTTAGGGTTCTAGGAGACCTTAATCCATCTAATCAAATACTTCTCCTTTGTTCACATACCAATGAATTTTCCAATGAGGGATTTTTCCTTCCATTGATCCACTCGTTCACACAGCTTCTCATACGTGATTTGCAATGCGGGGTAAACATCCCCCTCTTGTCTTTTGCCTTTCCATCTCCTGCTTCTTCTCGCCCGCTGTCTCACGATTTGGTGGGATTGATGTTTGAGCCTGGGTTCCTTCACGCAGGATCTGGGTGTGGGAGGGGGATCCTCCCCCTCCAAACGACGCCATACCCAATCATAACCCTCATGCCTTCCCCACTACTCCTTGTGGCAAGGTCAAACACCGCTTACCTGGCCTCTTTCCTGCACCTCTGTGCACCTAGCCTCAACTAGGGTTTCAACACCATCCGCGGCTCTCTATTCCGATTCTCCTCCATTCCCCAGCTCAGAGTCCACCCAATATTATTCAACTTGTTAATGTTAGAGCACCATGTTGATTTCGTTATTATTAAGCCAATTTTAAAGAAATTACAAGAAAATTGAGAATCTTGTAATGGAATTCAAATTAGTGTCATGGAGTATTGCTTAGCAGTAATTTCGGATAAAAAAAATTCCAAGTTTGCATATAAAGTGTTTGGTGGAATTCATAAGAGAAAATTTTGGGGAAAACAATATCGAAAGCTGTAAATGTTAAATTCAAGAGTTTTAATCGACTCTGTGAAAAATTGGGAAAAATACAGTTTACAAGCAAACTTTTTGATAAAATACACTTGAGGAATTCATGGTTTCAATTTCCTAGATGGTGTTTTGAGAACCATTATAGGATTTGGAATTTGGAATTAGATACAATTATTAATTCATAAGTTATTAATTTTGGTTCTTAGATATACTATTAAAAAAATGTAGTTTTGTTAATTGACATAAAAAAACATAGCTTGGAGAGGGGCCATGTTTAAATTTCATGGCATATACATGTCCATGGAATTGAAAATTACACACATAGATACATAGTTGAAATTTTGGTGAAATTTGGAAATCCAACATGGACATGAGGTTTGATGTGGAGGAGCCACGTGTATTTGGGCATACGAGTGGTTGTGGGTATGGGGTTCACTTGTGTGGGTGGAAACCATGTAGCAAGTGAAGAGTTATAATATGTTGTGAATGGTCAAAATAAATTTTTACCCATTAGATTGACGATGGATAAGCCTTCGTGGGGAATTTATGAGAGGAGGTTCAACGAGATATTCGGTCCACATTGGCTCAAAATAGACTTACGCTGGGGATTTTCTCGTGGGACTTGGTAAAGGAAAAAGGTGATGTTTATGACCTTTATTGTGAATGACCAAGATATTTTTAGGAGATGAGATTGATGACCCATATCTCATCATTGAACATTTGAAAAAAAGGTAAAAGGAGAGAGAAGCAAAGGCTGTGAACGACTGGGATTTGATAGAGAAATGAAATCTATAGTCCACGATGTTTCAACGGGTCGTGATTACATGAGGACATGGATTAAAATGACATGGTAGAAAATATGAGTGACACGTAGACTACATGTAGACATTAGTGCCACATCTTCACACCCCATGTGTACATCAACAAACAATAAAGTTAAAAAAAAAAGACTATAGCCGTTTTCTTAAATTGGCCATAATAGGAAAATATTAAGTCAAAATTTGAAATTTTTTTATTTTTTTTTAGGTAAGTCTATAGTTATGAGGAATACAAATATGCCAGATAGGATTGTTGGCTGGTACATATCCAAATTTCTAGAAAATGATGATTACTGCTTTTTGAATACCTGGACCATGTTCATTGACATTGGATTGTTAATGATGAAATTTGGATAGTGTAGATTATGACCAGGCACATAGATGCCTAGTGAATCATTTGGAGAAATTCCAAGGAATTTGAAGTAAAAATGCATAAAATATAAAAATCCACTCTTCCAAATTCTCCCTTTCAGATTCAAAAAAGGATTTAAATTTATTTGTTCCAAATCATCTATATCCAAATGCCATTTTATACCAAAGAATTCCTTAATTTTTTTAAGGAATTTGATGGGGATGTTTTAGGACATTGATTTGTTCAAGTTTAAAGTCAATAGAGCAATTCTTACATTGTACATAATTTCCGATTACAAAATATCTATATGGTTTTGGAGAGCTTATCATAAAAACTAGACCAAGGTTCTCAAGCCACATGTCTAACATAAATACTGATTCTATTCCTATTCCCTCCATAAAGAAATATGGAATTAAAAATTATAAACAAAAATAGAAGCACCTGTGATGATCACCTAATAAGGGTGTGTGTTTACTATATTCTTGACATGCGTGGATGGGTTGATATAGTGTTATTGTCAATATATATTTTGATGTCATGAAGGCTATGTACATGAATCATGCCTTTTAGGTATTATTCTTAACTTAGCTCAAACATAAATAAATTGTTACAAATTAAAAAAAGGGATGGTAGTGATCATCAAACTACATTTCACTTCCATGTGTTTGTTAACTTATGATGAAAATCTTCTTTAATAATTTATATGATAATCATTGTTACATTGCAAGGCATTCTATTGTGGATTCTATGTGCTTCAATGGGATGATTTTTACAATGGGCCATTGATCTCATTAGATGATCCTTGTAGGGATTTCCACTATCCATTTTTTTCGATGTTGAATCGGTTTGTTTTTCATTTCATTTGTTAGTTTATTTATGGTCCATGTGTTTGGGGTTTGAGTGTTGATATTCATATATGTTCTCTTCATTTGTTTTTTTCTTCCTCGATCACGGTGCATTACAGATAGGATGGAGATCCATCACATTTTCATGTGTTTGATTTCCATGAGATGTGTTGTTCCCTGATGATATCGATTCAACTGTGGCAATTTCATTAAGTCGATAAGGATCTTTGGGGCCGACATGGGAGGAGATATCCTATTATTCGTGTTCTTCTCATCCGAGGAACATGAGAAGCACTAGCTTAGTTGGTTCCGAATACACTCAACCACGTGACCACTGTGTTTAGAGTTCCCTCAATGGTCTCAATCTTGTCAAACACATTAAGAAATCACAAGGAGACATGCCAGAACTTCATTCTTGCATTTTTGGAGATTTTAAATGAACCTTCTTCAAATCCAATACTTGCTTTAACTTGATTTAACTATGCAATATGTCAATCCACCGTCTAGTCTGGGTGGAAATACAATTTTTTTTTGTGTCATAGTTTAACTATGTCTAGCCCTCTATTCAATTGACATTTATTCATTGTGTTTACAATTCAAAATATCATATACTCTCAAATACAGTACACTAGGATTGATCACTAATACCAAAATAACACTAACATGTTTTTCTTATTACCATTAACATTCTAATTTTCCATATCTACCATTACTCCCAATCACATCCAAGGGAAATTAATTTCATAGATGTGAGATATCTAAGAGTGTTGTGTAGGTCCAACAAGTTATATTACAGCAAGTAAGCTCCAGTACAGTTCAGCCATGGAGTCTTAATATCGTACTGAGGAGGAGGCCACTTTTGGAGAAGAACTGCAGCTAGTTTTGGAGGAGGATCATTAGCGGAAGAAGATAGTTGTAGAGGAGCATGCCCAGGACCTCCAGTGAGCTCTAGAAGTTGTTATCAGCATATATCATAGGCTTCCATGTCCAGAGGTCGAATTCATACATGATCTCTCATTCCTCTCTCATTGCTCCAGCTTGCTCAGCCAAATCTAGAGGCGTTTTCCCTGATGGAGACAACTAGTTGAAGGAGGGCGTACCAGTGGAGACTATCAGCAGAAGGAGTAGACAAATCATACCTCTGATCCATATAGGGTCTTATCATTACATCAAGAACAGATCTACTCTAAAAATCCTTCTCTCTATTCATCTTCTCCACCAATGTAATGCAATTTATAGCCCGTGAGGCACTATGTTTTGAGAAAGGAGCCACTGAAATAAAAAGAGGAGTTCTGTTATGTCCATTTCGATTTATTGCTGTTATGAATATTATATCAGAGTTGCATAACATTTCAGAACAGAGAAATCAGTTAATGGAAGTTATTTATCAAGTTAAATCCCAAGACTAGCTCATTGAGAGGTTTTTCTAGACTAGTTTTACTGTTTTCTTTGTAAAATGCAATCTGTGCATCCATTTGACATCCTGTCTGTTGTAGTAGGTTAATAAATTAATATATTAAGCATATCAGCCCTTAAAACCAGAATTTGGAAGCTTCTGCCTTATGTTTGGGAAACCAGCAAAATTCTTAGCTCGACAATCCCCGTTAAGCACCTTTCACACAATTCTTCCCAAAATTTATCCAATCTGCTCCAGTATCTTCCTGAACATATCCAGCCACCATTGGAATGATACATACACTGTCATTAACTCCCAGAACCCCTACCTGTCTAGTTTGCATATGCCAGCTACCCAGGAAGCCTCGAAGTAGGCAAGGGATTAACCCTATTACTGAAAAGTGAAAGGTACTAGTACATGGTGCATAGGACATATCCAATCTGAATTTTGACCTGCTGCTGCACCTAGTCCCATATAAATTCCAGAATTAAACTTTCATCCCACCATCCTCAGTCTTTAGCCCAGTACACCTCACTTACCTCCTGCACTGTTCGAAGGAATTGACAAAAATTTTACTAGCAAAAATTTATAAATTTTTTGGAGTTAAGATAATATCTTGGTCGAATCTTCCCAAGGATATTACAGTGGTATCAGAGCTCTTTCCTCTACTCCTGTGGAAAGAAGACTCTTAATTTAATGAATTTGTAGTCATGTCAATATTTAGTGAAGAAGACTCTTACTCAGATGATGTTTTTTATGAGAAATATGATGATGAATATATTGAACCATATGAAGAGGAGTCGACCCCTGTTGGAAATTTCTATTTGCAAAAAGTTGAATATGATTCCCTTGTTGAACATATGTTTGAAGAGGGCATAGGAAAAGACCTACCTATGGCTAACTGGGATTATGAAGGAATACTCAAAGGAGGGAACCCTAAGAAATCCTATGAGTACTTCATGGAGTACTCTGCCTTGAAGAAGGAGGTTCAGAAGTCCCTGACCTTTAGAGACTATTGTGATTTAGGGATTCAAAGTTTATTCAAAGACCCCTGCAATAGTGATAGCAGAAGAAGGATTGCACATATGGTTGATGGTGTGTGCAAGGAAGTTGAGCCAAGATTTTTACCCCTAGGAGCTAAGATGGATAGGAGGGATAAAGATGTGTCCTCACAGCCAGGAAAAATCAAGGGAGGAAACCAAGAGCCACCTAGTTCTTCGGGTGGAGAAGAAGTAGGAAAAAATAAAAATGAAGTTGCAACCCTACATATGGATCCATCCCAATCTCAGAAAAAAGGAATCAAGAAGGAAGTTTCATCAAGGCCATTGGTAGGGCCAAGCATTTTGAGACTGTTTGGTTTTCCTTCAGGAAGGAAGTCCAAAGGTTGTGATCTGAGCACCACACAATGTGGAGAGATATTAAGTTTCTTGGAAATAAATGGCCAAGAAGACCTTGCTGGTGCCCCATTACTCCAAGAAGTGGATGAAGAAGGTCAATGCACAGTGGAAGATCCAGCAGTCAAACATTCGATTGTTGGAGATGAGGGAGGTAAAATCACTCTCGATATTTTGATGGTTGATTTCAAAATAAGTGCAGAAGAAATGGGACAGAATGATGAAGGTGAGACATCTTTTGGATCTGATCCAAAAGAGGAACATAATTCAGATTTACAATCACCCATTGAGCCTCACCAGGAAGCAGAAATTCAACACATCTCAGTAGGGTGTGAAGCAGAGAAATGGGTGGATGAACAAGCCATCATAATTCCACCACATAAGGAGGAGAACATGACACATGGTGAATTAGTAATTTCTGATTTTTATGTGTCATTAGGTCAAACTGAGATGGCAGCCACATCCATTGAAATTTCAGAATGTTTGATCCCCCTAGTGATGAGGTTCAGAATTCTAGTGTAAAAAATGAAAGCAGTGTGAAGGCTGAAACTGAAAGGTTATGTAGGTTCATCACACCCTTGGATATTCTAGATATAGTTAGTTGAAATACATCAGTCGAATAACAGAGCATTCAACTAGAGACTCGACTAAGTGGAACACTGATCGATCGATTGAATGGTCGACGAGGCAGTGGTCAGATTGACTAAAGCAACAAAATAATCTACGAGACATTAAATATTTCCTAGAAATGTTTAGAACTGATGACCCTTATTTGTGGACCAAATCATTCTCACTTCAAGAGAGTTTGTTAGATCTAGAAACTATAAATGAATGACCCTATGGGTTGTATTGGTATCAACTTATGTGTAATATCTGTATCCGTATATTCTCATGTTGTGAACGTGTCCGAATCACAATAAGCATATTCAAGTGAATAGTCAACCAATAGAAAATAACTCCATTTGGAAAGAATAAATAATATTGAATATATATTGATGAGAGATGATTGCATTACAATTTGATGGACCATTTAAATATGGTCTTATGTGCCTTTTCAATGGAAAGGTACGTCTCTATTTATTCGATTAATTACATATCAATTTTATTTAATATTTGTTTAATTAATTTTCTTTTATTATTTAAATATTTGTTTATTGATATATTATATATTATTTTATTTGTTGCATGGCCTTACTCTTCATAATGCTTTGTCCTCAAAGCATTAATGATGAAGGTCGCATCTTTCTTTGTATATACCTTATAAAATTCGTTTATAATTTTAATATACTAAGTAAAACCATGTGTGGTTTCATAAAGCCATGTGGTGTTTCATGAATGCTATTCTTTAACTTTTTTTTTTACACTTTTTTTTCTTTTCTTTTTTTCCCTCTTGTGGATAATTCTTTTTTTCCACTTCTTCTTTGTAATATTTTTTTTCTTACTTCTTGTTCTGTTCTTCTTATTTGCGATGGAAATAATTACTCCTTTTCTCTCTCTTTTTATTTTTATTTTTTATATTTCCCTTCTTGTATTCTTGATTTACGGTTGTCTTTGAATTTTGCATCGGAATAATATATATTTTTGATTAACTTGATTTGCTTCAAATTTGCGACTCTTCTTTGGTCCAAAAGCCTACTTTAGGACAAGGTCCTAGATTTTTGGGAAACCCAAAAAATGATGGCCAAAAGTCAATGTTGATCAAAGATCCTTAATCAGAGAAGCTCTGACAATGGTTTGTGGCCAAAGGCCAGAATCAAGCCCAAGAAGGGGCTCTGATACCAGTGTAATATTAGTATCCAGATATTCTCATGTTGTAATCGTGTTTGAATCACAATAAGACTATTCAAGTGAATAGTCAACCAATAGAAAATAACTCCATCTCGAAAGAATACATAATATTGAATATATATTGATGAGAGATGATTACATTACAATTTGAGATACATTCAAAGAAGAGGATGGATTCAACAAGAAGAATAGGACCTTATAGCTTTGAATATGATTTCTTTGAGGCCTTTAATTTGATAAATGCAATGGTGGAAGAACTCTACAATGAAAGAGGACAACAAATAGAGAAGGATCAAGTCATGTCAAGAAGGAAGATGAATCTAATTCTCATTCACCTCCTCCTTCACCTCCTTCCACTCCTCCTCCATCTCATTCTCCCTCTCCTAGACCATCTCCACCTCCATCCCCTCACCAGAAGATTGTTTCAAAGAATCCATTGTTGAAGTTGGACGTCAAGTTTGACTTTCCCATGTATAATAGTGAGCCTAATGCAGATAAGATAGACAATTGGATTTGAAAAATGGGATTTTATTTTTGTGTTCAACAGATTGATGAAGATGAGGTAAAGATTCAGTTGGCCCCTCTCTTCAGCTTGAAGGCACCGCACTTGTTTGGTGGGAAAATAAACGTCGGGAAGGTATGAAAAATAATGGTAAGATTCTTTCGTCTTGGTCTGAATTCAAATTTCCATTAAGGAAACAATTTTATCCTTTAGGATATACACATAAGGCAATTATGGAATGGAAATATTTGAAGCAAGCACAGGGACAAAGTGTGCAGAGTTATACTGAATAATTTAGAAGAAAAGCATTGGATTTAAACATTTCATTGTATTCTCAAGAAACTCTTTTAAAATACATCAATGGATTTCATAATTACATTCACCATACTATTCTTTTGTTCAATCCTACTAACTTTGATGAAGTATGTGTCCAAGATACACATCTTGAGTCCATGAAGGATGATTCCTTGACAAAGAGAAATGGGGGAAATGACAAAGGGAAAGAGAAGTTGAATAGAACAACTACAGTGAAGAAAGAGGACGTGAAGCTTTCATGCTCCCATTGTTAGAAAGAAGGGCATGATGAAGAGCATTGTTTAAAGTTACATACAAAATTGAATCCAAAATGGGATAAGCATCAGAGAGGTAAGAGAAAGACCATGACAATAGTCCAAGATCTCACATCTGAATCCGGAGATGAAACTAAGGTGATAGCCATGGGTCTTAAAGGTAATATTTCTGTTGTTAGTTGTAGTTCATTTGCTTCTTCTTCAAAAGTTGTTATAATCCTTGATGAATGAAAGAGGACTAAATTATTTCACATACGAGTGATCTCCAAGCATACTAAAATAGACACACTTATTGATAGTGGGTCTCAGGTGAATCTCATGTTTGAGCAAGTGGTTAGAAATTTGGGATTAGAGATAAAACCTCATCCTAAACCATACCCTTTCGGATGGGTTTGTGAAAAAACAAAATAGAATGTGTCTCATCAATGTAAATTGAAGTTTGGCATCACATTTGGTTTTGTAGATGAGGTAGAATTGGATGTAGTCCCTTTAGACATTTGTGGGATTGTGTTGGGGAGGAGTCCATACTTGTTTAATAGAAAATCCATCTTCTTCAAAGAGCCCAGTAAGTACCATTTCTTCAAGGATGGGATTCAATACATTGTAAATTCTCATAAGATGAAGACTGATTTGTCTATGGTTGCTGCAGGTCAGATGAAGATGTTAGTAAATGCAAGAAAGGATTATATCTCATGACGATAAAAGATTGTGGTCTTGGAAATGAATTAGTTAAGGTTGATACTGATCATATGTTTCAGGATACACCACAGGTACAACATTACATCATGAAATCATCTTGGATCTCGATTTCTGGCCTTTGGTTGATAGAACAGAAGATCCATTGGTTCTTACTGCTTATGTAAAGAAAGATAAGATTTCTATGGATTCATTCTATTTAGCATCTACATGTTCTTCTTTATGTCTCATACTGCTACTATTTACTTGTGTTTGGATAGTAGATTCAACAATGAATACAGATCTATGCAAAGGTGATAGAATGATTAAGTTTTTCAATAGTATGATGGTTGTTTTCATCTTTGTTATGATGAGAGAGGTGATCCTAAACTGAGCAGGTTGGATGGTGGACATAGGACAAGTGGGGCCATGGTGTCAATTTTTTTCTAAGTAAATCCTGCTTTTGGAGGTCCAAAATATTTCTAGCGGGGAGGTTTTATATAGGAGGATATTTTTTATCGATTCATAATGAATTCTTCAAATGTTGAGCAAAATCACACCATCACATAGAGCTTGTTGAGAGATTTTCGGCGACACGTGTTCTGTCACAAATAGACACCATATGCATGAGATATTGCATTCTGAAGTTTGGATCAAACAAGCAAAAAAATGGCAAAAAGAGGTGCCCCGTGGCACCATTGGAAGGGTGACACATGGTCTGTACGACGTTGATGTGGCATTCCCACAAGGTTTTGATTGTGACTTTTTAGATGTGATATTTTCTCATCCTTATCTGATAACATTTTCTTGAGCTCTTGCTTTTGATCTTTTAAGCTACGATTCTCTTGTTATGCTAAATGATTATGCATGTTTTGCTTCATAATTTCGAATTGAAGATCATTATTGGTTTCTTTATATTGCTCTAACTAGTCCAATGTTGCTTGTAACCGCTACTTTAATACTGCATATTTGTTTTCCATTGTTTGCGATTACAACTTCTCTTTAACTTCATTTTTTTTTATTCCTTCCTTCAACGATAAGCAACACAAAGGGTATAATAACCTTAAGTTGGTATTCTTCTTGAAAAGCAACACAAAGGGTATAATAACGTGCTGCCATGTGGGATTTCCACATCAATGTCATACAAACCATGTGTCACCCTTCTAGTGGTGCCATGTGGCACCTCTTTTTGCCATTTTTTTGCTTGTTTGATCCAAACTTCAGAATGCAATATCTTGGGCATATGGTGTCTATGTGTGACAAAACACGTGTCGTCGAAAATCTCTCAATGATCTCTACGCGATAGTGTGCTTCTGCTCAACATTTGAAGAATTCATTCTGGATCGATAAAAAAGAACCTCCTAGTTCAAACCTCCCCATTGGAAAGATTTTGGACCTCCAAAAGCAAGATTTACTTAGAAAAATATTGAGGACACCATGGCCCCACTTGTCCTTTGTCCACCATCCAACTTGCTCAGTTTAGGATCACCTTGCTCATCATAACAAAGATGAAACCAACCATCATACCGTTGAAAAACTTAATCATTCTATCACCTTTACATAGATCTATATTCAATGTTGAAGCTACTATCAAAACACAACTAAATAACAACAATATGAGACATAAAGTTGAACATGCAGATGTAAATAGAATGAATCCATAGAAAGCTTGTCTTTCTTTACAGAAGCAATAAGAACCAATGGATCTTATGTTCTATCAACCAAAGTTCGGAAATTCACATCCAAGATGATTTCATACTGTACATGTGGTGTATACTGAAACATCTGATTAGTATCAACCTTAACTAATTCATTTCCAAGACCACAATCTTTTACCATCATGAGATATAATCCTTGCTTGCATTTACTAACATCTTCATCTGTCCTGCAACAACCATAAACAAATCAATTTTCATCTTATGAGCATTTACAATGTATTCGATCCCATCCTTGAAGAAATGGTACTTATTGTGCTATTTGAAGAAGATGGATTTTCGATTAACAAGTATGGAATCCTCCCCAATGCAATCCCACATATTTCTAAAGGGACTACATCCAATTCTACCTCATCTTCAAAACCATATGTGATGGAAAACTTCAATTTACATTGATGAGACACATTCAATTTTGACTTTTCACAAACCCATCCCAAAGGGTATGGTTTAGGATGATGTTTAATCTCTAATCTCAAATTTCTAACCAATTGCTCAGAAATGAGATTCACCTAAGATCCACAATCAATAAGTGTGTCTATTTTAGTATGCTTGGAGATCACTCATATGTGAAATAATTTAGTCCTCTTTCTTTCATCAGGGCTTATAAAAACTTTTGAAGAAGAAGCAAATGAGCTACAACTAGAAACATAAATACTACCTTTAAGACCCATGGTTATCACCTTAGTTTCATCTCCAAATTCAAATATGAGATCTTGGACTATTGTCATGGTATTTCTCTTACCTCTGTGATGATTATCCCATTTTGGATTCAAGTCTGGATGTAAATTTCAACAATTCTCTTCATCATGCCCTTCTTTCTGACAATGGGAGCATGAAAGCTTCACATCCTCTTTCTTCACTGTAGATGTTCTATTCACCATCTCTTTCCCTTTTTCCTCTCCTCCCTTTTGCTCCATGAAGGAATCATCCTTAACATCCTTCCTGAACTCAAGATGCATAGCTTGGACACATACTTCATCAAAGTTAGTAGGATTGAACAAAAGAGTAGTATGGTGAATGTAACTATGCAAGCCATTGATGCATTTTAAAATATTTTCTTGAGAATACAATGAAATGTTTAAATCCAATGATTTTCCTCTAAATTCTTCATTATAACTCTGCACACTTTGTCCCTTTTCTTGCTTCAAATATTTCCATTCCATAATTGCCTTCTATGTATATCCTAAAGAATAAAATTGTTTCCTTAATGGAAATTTGGATTCAGACCAAGAAGAAAGAATCTTACCATTCTTTTTCATACCTTGCCGAATTTTATTTTCCCACCAAGTAGGTGCAGTGCCTTCAAGCTGAAGAGAGGCCAACTGAATCTTTATCTCGTCTTCATCAATCTGCTGAACACAACAATAAAATTCCATTTTTCGAATCCAATATTCTATCTTATTTACATTAGGCTCGCTATTATACATGGGAAAGTCAAACTTGACGTCCAAATTCAACAATAGCTTCTTTGAAACAATCTTCTTGTGAGGAGATGGAGGTGGAGATGGTGTAGGAGAGGGAGAACGAGATGTAGGAGGAGTGGAAGGAGGTGAAGAAGGAGGTGAATAAGGAGGTGGATGAGGAGTAGAGTCATCTTCCTTCTTGACATGACTTGATCCTTCTCCTCTTTGTTGTCCTCTTTCATTGTAGAGATTTTCCACCATTGCATTTATCAAATTAAAGGCCTAAAAAAATCATCTTCAGAGCTATAAGGTCCTATCCTTCTTGGTGAATCCATCCCTCTTATTTGAATGTCTCTCATGGAACAAATCTCAGGATTATAAGCCCCAAATTTTCCTTCACCTCGCTTGAATCTAAGCCTGGTTAACGTTCATACTTTGCAAATATTTGGTTAAACCTGGTTCTGATATGAAAACATGATTGGAAAATAACCTTGAATTGCATGTGAAATAACATAACTATTAACTGCAAAAATTGCTTTAATAAACAATCTTAAAGAGAGCTTAAATGAGAAAAGTGCAATAAAATAAGAGAAGAAAACCATAAATCCGAGATGAATATTTGATAACGGAGTTCACCCTAAATGGGATACATCTACAGGTCCACTTCCAATGTGAGACCGATCCATTAATCCTTCAAATGAGAACACCTTCAAAACTTATCGTTCAAATGCAGAAATAGACATTGCCACTACGATCCTCTTGAAATTTTGATAAAAACGAGTATAAACTCTCCTATATTCCCTATAGATGCACAGGGATCTCCTCTGGCACGCAAAACAAAACAACGTCTCTTCCAAAGTCCATACAAAGAACCTAGGGAAGCATGTTGTACCCACAGGATTGCAAACTCAGGATTTCAAACTCTATGCTTGTACCCAAACTCCAAAACATGTACCCAAAAACTGTGGTTTCATGGATCCAAAAGCATGGTTATATATGGGGGTGGGGGGTTAGCTAACCCCCCACCCCCAAATCCTGCAACAAACTTAAATAGTATGTGGGTGGTGGCCCTCAATAAATTGTGCCCTTGTCACAACGGTGAGAGTGTTGGAATATGTTGGAGAAGGTCGCAGGTTCAACCCTGTGGACCTCTCCCTCCATTGGCATTTTGTTGGAACTAGCCACTATACATAGTAATGGTTGGGTTGTTGGTTGTAATGTTAGTAAGTTATTGAACTCATCCTCTAGTTTATTGCATAGTGATCGCTTTGATATTTCTGAAGAATCTGTATCAACTCTACGATTATTTGAAGTTTCAACCAGACAGTTGAGTTTTTATCACGAGTCGATTGGAAGTTGATCTACACATCGACACAGCTGCTCATTCGACTGGAAATAATCAACCTGAATCATAGTTGACTTGTCTACCTTGGTAGGCTACCAAAACAATTGAATCTGTTGGACCTGATGTTGGAGATGCTAGTATTGGTCATTAGAACCACAGTTAGAAACAACATGTTAGTGTTGCACTGATGGCACATATTCCTGAAACATGTGATCCTGACACTTATGCTGATGCTTAGGGAGTGCGTAAATGGAAACATTCTATGATTGTTGAAATTGATTCTTTGGAGAAGAAGCACAATTGGGAACTGCTTTCTCAATCGAAAGGAAAGAATGTTGTGAAGTGTCAATGGGTCTAGAATACTAAGTTTACCTCCGATGGTGCTATTTCACATCACAAGGATCGACTAGTAGCCAAAGGCTTCTCTCAACAAGAAGGCATCAACTACACCGAAACCTTTACTCCTACTGCAAAAATGAACTTGATTAGATTGATTCTTTTTCTTACTGCTCATTTTGGATGGAAACTTCATCAAATGGATGTTAAAATTTCTTTTCTTCATGGAGAATTTTATGAAGAAATATATATGGAACAACCTCCTGGATTTGTGATAGATTCTAGTCTTGTTTGTTAACTGAAAAAGTCATTGCATGGTTTGAAAGAAGCACCCTGTTCTTGGTATGAGAAGATTGATAATTTATTTAACAATCTTGGCTTGAAGTGTTGTGAATATGATCATATTATTTATGTACTACATGTTCATGGTGATTATTTGATTATGACATTGTATGTTGATAATTTAGTCATAACCAAAAACAATGTTGACCTGATTTTGGGCTTGAAGAAACAACTTGCAGAAACCTTTGAAATGATTGATCTTGGTCTATTGCATTTCTTTCTGGGCATTCAAATTTTCAAAATGAATGATAGTATCTTTTTTTCTCAATCCAAATATGCTTTGGATCTTTTGAAATAATTCAAAATGGATGACTGTAAGTCTTGTGCTACACCTTATCAATTTGACATTAAATTTTCTAAGGACTGTGACTCTCCTCGAGTCGATGCCTCCCTTTATTGATAGTTAGTCAATAGCTTGATTTATCTTACTCATAGTTGACCTGATATCTCCTTTTCCATTAGTGTGTTTTCTCGGTTCATTCCAGATCCTCAAGAAATCCATCGGAAAGCTGCAAAGTAAATTGTTTTCTATATTAAGAGAACTTATCAATATGGTATTAAATATTGTCGTAGTCTAGAATCACTGGTTGAGTTTACCGATTCCAACTAGGGAGGTGACACTGAAGATTGAAATCCCACTTTTGGCTATGTGTTTCAGCTTAGTTATTTACCCTTGGTCCGGTTGTGTAATAAATAGAAGGTAGTCTCTCTTTTGACTATAGAAGTAGAATATCATGGAGTTGTCAATGCAGGGATAGAGGTAGTTTGGATCTGTCAACTTTTAGAAGAGCTTGGTTTTCCTTTTTAGGCCTTGACTGTTATCCATTGTGACAATCAAAGTACAATGCTGATTGCTGATAATCTCGTTGCTCACAACAAATGATGCATGTTGAACTTCATGTCCACTACTTGAGACGCTATAGGACAATGTTGTCACACTTGTTTATTACAGGACATATGATCACATTGTTGATATCTTTACGAAGCCTCTACTAGAAGCTGATTTTGTGAAACTTCGGTCTATGCTTTGGCTTTAGGAAATTGCAATTATGGGGGGTGTCCAGAGAACTTAATTCCACCTCCTGAATCTCCAGAGCGTTGTGCTGATGGGGGGGTGTTGAAACCAAAGTTTATGCAGGTTCATCACACCTCTAGATATTCTTGAGACAATAAATCGAAGACATCAATCGACTAGCATATCAGTTGACTAGAGACTCGACTGATAAGTCGATTGAATGGTCAACGAGGAAGCGTTCAACTCAACTAAAGCAACCGAATAATCTATGGGACATTGTGGATTTCCTGGAAATGGTTAGAATCGACAACCCTTATTTGTGGACTAGAGCATCCTCACTTCAAGGGAGTTTGTTATATTTGTAGACTATAAAAGAACGACCCTATGGCTTGTATTGATATCGAATTACGATGATGATTTGTTATGTGATAATGCATTGTTATGTTTTGATCATAATGTGTTGTGCTTAAGTGTTGTAAACAATTTCTTTAGACACCACCTCTCTTCTTAAAATACTTATCTCTTATACTTTTTTTTGTCCTATTGTTTAAAGAAGATTTCCCAACAAACACAACTTGTATACTTTAAGAGAGAAAAGTTAAACAAAACCAAATAACTTAAATTTTAACATACACCTTTGTATGGATTTTTATGACACCATTTTCAATGAACTCTTCTTGGATGGTTTTTCCCTTACAAAAATACCCAAAATGTTTAATACTTTTTTTCAAACATATATATATTGTAGTCTTACTGCATAATGTACTCCATTAATGTGTTTTTGATGTAATTAAAATTGAATACAAAAGCTATATTCATCCACATCCCATCATTAGGATGTTCCTTTGCATCATAAGATGCAATTGCTAGTTTATATGAATATAAATAATTAAATAAATAATCATTTATATGAATATAAATAATTAAATAAATAATCATTTATATGAATATAAATAATAAAATAAATAATCATTTATATGAATATAAATAATAAAATAAAAAACAACTTAATCTTATGAAATTATTCTCACTTTAATTAAGAAAATGAAGTTGATTTCCATAAAACTCCTTTAAGTTAAAGGGGGCTATTGACAAAAGGTGACATAGTTGCTCAAGTATGAAGGGATTATTGAACATGGAAATGTGATATATAAATAAATATAAATAATAATAAATATAGTTGAAGGAATAAATAGTATATAATAATTATTATAAGATAATGATTAGAAAAAAGTAGGGAGAAATCGAACCATCATTTTTCAATAATTTAATTATTGTTAATATTTTGATGATAATTATTGGTTAGTATGTTGTTAAATTATTAGTAGCGTATAATGAATTTATCATTTTTGAAGGTGTATATTTGAGAAATTTTATTTATTTTATTGGTGTTTGAAATTATTATTTTTATAATAATAAATTAATTAGATGTAAAATAATTCTTATGAAAATTTATTGAATAAGTAGATGTTATAAAACTTTTGTCTATGTAAAATAATAATAAAAATATGTAGTTAAAAGAATACGTATCTATGCGATGACAAATTTGTCTTGGAAAATTAATGTTAGAAATGTTGTTCTAAGGACGTCACCTATTGAAGAGAAGAAGAATGGTAATTAAAAAATAACTTTAATATGAAACAAATAGTGTCATTTTTTTTCCCAAGAAAAAAGTGTAATCCATTGATATTAATAATAAAAGTGTAATCCATTGATATTAATAATAAATTACATTGTTCAAAATGGCAAGATGCCATACAATATATTATTATTATTATTCTTGATCTATAGTAATTTCAAAAAAAATCTCATACAAGAGTGTGGTTCCTAAATATATATCAAAACACATGTTCAAAAGTACATATTCATATACTGGTTCATATAATTATTCTATGTGATTTGTATCAGCAAAATAATAAATCTATTCATGTTGGCATAGGAGCATGATCAATCTCATATGATGGTGTCCATCAATGTCCCTCCTCTATTTGTACTCCTAGCTTGGATAGAGCATCAGCCTCGATGTTTGTTTCCCTTTAAATGTGGCAAAATAAGATAGATCGAAACAGTCCAATATATCTCAAGATGTCTTCAAATAAAGGTTTCAGAACAATAATATTAGGTGGTTTCCTTAGTCTGAACCAATCTATCAAAAGTAATGAGTTGCCAAATAATTGTAATTTTATAACCCCTTTGGATAGGGCTAGCATGAGCGTGAATTTCAAAGCCTTCATCTCAACATAATTATTTGTTGCCCTCCCAATACCAACAAAACATATGTGCCAAAGACTGTATGATAAGTAAATAATACCACTTGCACCACCAATACTTGGACTACCTTGTGAAGCACCATCGAAGAAGCACCAACTGCCATATTTGTCTATTACCTCCTCCTATATAATCCTCTATTTTGTGTGAGCAGGTAGTTGTGGGAAATGGTCCATGATGGCCACACTTTTAGTGGCATACACCATATAAGGAGTGATGGCATCCTCAAATTTAGAACTATTCCGAGCTAACCAAAACCCCCAACTAATCATCGCTGGTAGGGAACAATAATATTTAAATTTGTCATTGTTAAACCAATTCTGAAATGCTTCATCGAGACTTCCTCCATGCCAAATAAACTACTTTCCATAATAATGCGAGGCCTAATCCCACATATTGAGTGTATAAGAACATTTGATGAATAGACGGGTAATGTTTTCAGATTCACTACAGCATAATGGGCACCGACTGGGTCCATATCCCATGAACTAATACAATCTATCCCAAACAGGTACTTTTCCAGCTAAAGCTAACCATAGAAATAACTTGGCCTTCAGAGGGCACTGGAGCTTCCTTATTATTTTTTCCACTAGGGTGGATCGGGTAGATCCTACTATTCCTGTGCCACTAAGTATCCCAATCTAGGATGATATGATCCTCCAGTTGCGTTCCTTGTTCATACCAAATTATCCAATTTGTCACTGATGCGAATATGAAATCCATGTATGTCAATAATAAAAGCTTCCCACAGTCTTTTAAATTCATCCTATAATCCTAGATCTTCGGCTTTAATCCACCTTTGATGAGTGGGAGTTGAATTATTTAAGTCCTAAATCTGGTAAAGGTATATAAAGCCATGATCATGAAGGACCTCCATCATATATGGAGAAAGACTATGTGCTACCAAATAGCTCACCCAAGGGTCTTGTCCAATTCTAAGCCTTCATCCATCACTGACATCCCAAGTGAGCCAATCACCTATGATATCAAAAGAATTAATGATTGTTTTCCACATATATTATACATTCCTGGTGGATAGATTCCTAGATCTAATCCAGTCTTCAACTATATGTGGATGAATATAGTTATGATGTATTGCTTTAGCCCATAAGCTGTCACTTGTTATTAAACTCCATTAACCTTTTGCAGCTAAAGCTCTTGCGAAATATGGAAAATCCATTATACCATAGCCACCTGATTCTTTTAGAGCTGATAATTTCCTCCATGATATCCAGGGGAAAGGTCTCTTATCCTCGGTACCTCTCCAAAGAAAACTAAAGCATAATTTTCAGATACTATCCAGAATACCAGTCGAGATGAATGTGATGGATACCCAATAGACAGGTAGTGACTTGAGAACACATTGAACCATAATGAGTCTTCCTCCACACAGAAACCATTTATTGCACCATATGTTAAGCTTGCTTTCAATTATGGTGATCAACCAAACCTAGTCCTTTCTCAGGTAGTCATTTGGTTTAATGATAAAATTGAGATATTTGAGTCCATTGTTAATATCAACCACTGTGAACTCAAATTGTGAAGAGGTCCAATCATATGTTAGCTGGTCCAAATTCATAACTAATAAAGTAGATTTCTGCACATTTACAATCATACCTGTAGCTGCACCGAAGAGGCACAAAATCTCCTTGATCATCATTATATCCCGCCTAGATCCATCTATGAATAGGAGGATATCGCCTACAAATAGTAGATGTGTAATGCAAATCCTTTCTCTAATCTGAATGCCTTTGAGTCTACCATGAGCTCGAGCATGTATAATGGATCTGCCACGACCCTCCATGATCAGAATGAAGAGGAGAGGTGCAAGAGGACATCCCTGTCTCAGTCCTCTACTTGGTCTGAAAAAATATGATCCCGAACCATTGATAAGGACAAAAAAATAAACAGATTGGACACTTGAAAGGATCCAATTCACCATAAGTAAATCAAATCCCACTTGGAACAAATCCATCCAAAGGAAGGTCGAATTGACCTGGCCATAGGCCTTTGAGAGGTCCACTTTTAATATCGCAGTAGGGATGTGATTTAGTTTGACTGAATGAACGAATTCTCGGGTAATGCCAATAGCATCATGTATTTAGCGACCTTCGAGGAATGCAAATTTTTTAGCGGAGACTCCCTTAGAGAGAATACCCCTGATTTTGTTAGCTATGATCCTTGCAGTTAACTTGTAGATGAATTTACATAAAGAAATGGGTCTGAAATGATCCATCGAAGTTGATTTTTCCAGTTTAGGGATAAGGGTTATGAAAGTAGCATTGAATGCTACCAAGATTCTACCCTTAACCCTGGATTCTTCAATTATGGCAAGTAGATCATTCTAAAATAAGTCCATAAAACCAGAAAAGAATTCAATTGGGAAACCATCAGGGCCTGGGATTTTATCGCTTTGCATGTCCTTCATTGCTTCTTTTAATTCCATCATGAGATTGAATCTAGTGATCTGTTGACCCATTCCATCTCCAATTTCCATAGAGTATTGGTATAATTCTGTGCCTGTAGTGATTGTGCAAGTAACTAGTATTATCATCACCACACTTGAGCTAGATGGCTTTACTCTTCAATTGCATAACTTTCTCCTCTTCTTGGAGTAAATATCATATTCTTGCTTCTATAGCCCTGATATCTCTTATCCGTTCAATAGAAATAAATCCAGTTGGGAAGGATGAGTGAATGAAGGAAAATCAATCTTCAATATCTCCCAGTTCCAGGTCTTGCAATCTCTGTCTCTCGACTGCCCAAGTAGTACTTACCCAATATCTTGAAGCTGGCGGCCATGGCGAGGGACTGAGAAAAGGAAAGAGAAATAAAGATAAAATGGCTATGTTATCTGCACTGGTTCTTTGTGGTTCTTTTTGCGGCTAGACTTGATAAATTTTAAATTATTAAGGAACTGTACTGCAATAGAAAGAGTATTAAGTGGATTGTATGGGCATTCAGAAGCTTGTTGAACTTTCATAGTGTAATCTTCAATATCTAACCATGAGGCATTGAATTTAAACAGGCTTGGCGGCCTACCAAGCTCACCTTCCAATTCACCCCCTTCCCCCACCCATTGTTTGATGCATGGAACCTGGTTCAGAATGCTTATGTTGATCATAAATTTGTCGATCCTTTTTGCTATCCTGTTGAATCCTGTTCGCATGTTCCTCCAAGTAGGATGTAGAGAGACCGGTGCAATGTCAAAAATATTTGCTTCCTCAGTTTTTTTAATAAAGTAATCAGACATGGGATCCTTATGATCATGATCTCCCCAAGATTCCAATTCTCCAAGGGAGAAATTCAGATCTCCACCAATGAGTACCCTATCAACACCCAGGGAGTCATACATGAAGAATCTCTCCGAGAAGCCCAACCTGTGTACATTAGAACCATACATATTTAGAATCGTAAAATACCATCCAAATTCCCTTGACAAAAAAGAGTTCCCCAATCCTAAAGGGTCAAACCAAGAGTTGGTGCTTAAAAGATAGTTGGATTTCCAACCAGTGGCCAAGCCACCCAACCAACCGATGGCATCGGTAATGGAAAAATTCCATCTTGGAGGCAAAGACCTGAAATAATTTACAAATGAATCACATGCTGCAAGGGTTTCTTCAAGCAAAACCACTTGAGGTTGATGTGTGAGCATCAACCTTTTTAGGGCTAGTTTTTTGGAGGGGAGACATAGACCTCGATAGTTGAGGGAAATCAATAACATTAAGTAACCACTCTCTCCGGGAAACATGCTCTAAGGTTCCTAGTGAGCTTCTTTAGTTTACCAGTCCATATTTCCTTTACAGTGGTGTCCCGCATTGGTGCCATAATAGATCATATTCGTTGCATTCGAGTTGAGGGAGAAACATGTGAGAGATAAAGGCATTTGCCACACCCAGGTCCTAGACTGGATTTTTTAGTGGAGCGATATCCTATAGGATATTGAGAATGATTACTAGTCAAGGAAGGGGGACATAGGTAGGAGTGATAAGCGGGGAAAAAATGAAAGTGCCCAATGCATCAGACTGAAAGTATTCGTAAAAAATGCTCCCTATATGACCACACTCGCCTAGTCCTTTCGTGGCGTGGACATCATGGCCAGGACCACAGTCAATCTGTGTCTCATAAGTCTGCAAGCAATTCCGGGTTGGTGAAACTCTCTCAGGGGGGGTTCCATGGGGTGGTGGGATCCGCACCTCCAAAGAAGAATCAAGATGATGAGGAGTAGAGGTCGCCTCTTCCAAAAAGGAAAATAGATTAAGTGGCGTAGATGGGAGAGCATGAGGATATAGGGCCAAGTGGGGGGGGATAAGGGAGAAATGATTCACAGAGTGGGATTCAGAAGGTATGAGAGAATGGGTGAAGTCCAGATATGTAAAAGTAGGAGATATAATTCCCAGGTCATCATCCAGATCAATAGGGTGAGGAGAAGTAGGATTTTGGTCCAGGTCATTGAGGATAGGGATTGTGGGGACGTGACTAAAGCAGTAGGGTCAGTTTTTCTAAAGAGGGTTAGAATCAAGTGCAAAATGATGAATCCTCTATGAAGGGGGGGGAATGGTGAAATAATAAAGAAGGAAGCACATGAGGTGGATGCATAGATAGTTGGATAAACCGTTGTATACTTCTGAGTGGAGAGTGTTGTTGGTTTAAACCTCCAATGCTCCATGGATGCATGTTCCTTTCCCATATGATTACCAGAAAGAGGAGGAAGTAGCTCGACATCTGGAACCCGAGTAGAATCAATGATCACAACCTACAAAGGAATATACTATGAATTAAGGGAATTTGTCAAAGAAAGAGATTCCTTGTACCTGTCGACCTCAAGAGCCTTGGTTTCCCAAAAAGACTCGGTGAAAGGAAGATTTCAATCCCGTACCAGATGTCCATGAAGATGACATCTGTTGCAAGAATAAGGAATACCACTATAATCCAAGACTTGAGTGATGGACATTGCTCCTTTAGTAATGACCGTATGGTCAGGTAATCCATCCCAGAGGACTAAATCCACTAGAATCTTGGTTACTGTCATAACCCCAGACTATTGGAATGAGAGGTCGACTGATAAGAAAACCCCCAGTGAGTTTCCAATTCTTTTAAATATTTTAGGTGACCAAATTTCAAGTGCTAACCCTAGCAGCTTCACCTAAGTGGGGTGAATGAAAACCCTTTGTCGCTGGGCGTTGAAAGAAGGGTTCCATTGGCGTAAAATCAAAGATGCATTGCCTAGCGTCCAAACTCCCCCAAGAAGGTTTTCCACACCAGATAGAGAGCGTAATATAATCCCCAACCACCCCTTATCTAGGGCCAAACTTGTGGTAGAATAGCCTAACATGGGACTCCATAATTCCTCAATCCATGTTTTGAAGGTGGCCAAGGATGTCTTCCGTCTTCTGAAGCATCCAACTAAGGCATATTCTGTGAGAGTACAAACTTTGAGCATATCGAAGTCATCACTGAGCACAAGGTTGATAGGAGCCGATTTATTTTTGATGCAATTGGTTGGACACTTGTGCTTAATACATTCAGTAATGTTGAAGAGTGTTACCTCGCCAATGGAGGTACTCACAGGTACATCAAACTTTTCAGAACGAATAGCATAGAACGTAGGGAAACCTCCTCTAGAAGTGTCTTCCCCAACAATATATTGAAATTTATCTAAAGATATTCGTCCAAAGAGAACATCCCTGTAATATCTAAGGAGAGGGCCAAGTGAGTCGGTGGGAACATGAGACTCAAGGTGAGATGGGGAAAAAAGGTTAGAGGTAGGTTGAAAATGGAGGGGATCCTCATATGGTGGGTTGAATCAGACAAGTTCTTCATGACAAAAACCTAGGACAGGCTGATGTTAGGTGCAGACCAATTTTCACGTACCCAAAACCCAACCACTAAGCATAAAAAAATGCAACAGTCTAGAGGACAATAAGAGTCTACGGACTGATTAATGCTAATAAAGAAGGCTAAAAAAGGATCAGAAAAAAAACAAAAAGGGTACAGTGAACCATACTGACATAACCATCTTATAAAAAGACACCTTGAAAGCATAACCATAATGACTTAAAGCCCCAAAGGGACCAAAAAGACTACACTGGAACCAGGTAAATAATGGGATGAAAAGAAGAAAACCAAACCTCGATTAATGGGGAGGTTGGAACCATCCCACATAAATGAGGTATCACTATTCAATAAGACCCTCAACTTCCATCTCAGGGGCTTGTAATCTCTTACCCTGTGTACTCGGCTCCAAACCCTACTCTTTCTATTTCAACTAGTAGAAATAAGGAACTAGTATTTCTTTTTATTATCTCTAATATAATAAGGATTTAACTAGTAGAAATGAATGTTTTTTTAAGATAATTAATGCCACTTAATAATATCATTATTGCATTTAAGGATATTTGTTATAAGTTCCATCTAATTTTAATTTATTGTTTGCATGAACTATCAGCCTTAGGGGAAACAACATCATCAAGGACATCCCATCGTATCGTATAGAGTTCAATATCATGTACACTTGGTCTCCTATAGCATTTGTGGAGCCATCTTGGGGAGACAACATATTTTGGGATATTATTAGTGGTAGTTATAAGGATACCAGATTCCAGTTTGGAGTTATAATATATTAAGTGAATCCTTGCATTACTCAGACAACCTATTGTTTGGGTGAAATTCGGTGAGTAGCTAGAGGTGTTGTGGACATCCTCGCAAATACTCTAGGTTCATTGCATGTGATCTAGTATAGGATTGAGTCAACACATGGAAAGTATGAAAACCCTTGGTGGAGTGCACTAGAAATAGAGATGCATGAGGAAGGGAGATTTGAATCCTATATTCTTGGACCTTCGTAGGATGTATCTTTTCTTATTATTCTCCCCTCTTCTTTGTTTTCATACTAGTGGTAGGAAATGAATTAGATTACACATATGCACATGCATGGTTGATTATTAATATTCATGGGTGGTTATTAATATGCATATTTGATTAGTAATTTGCATCGCTAAGCCTAAAACATATACCACAAGACTTTGTATATGGACTATGAAATTTCAAAACTCATAAAACAAATTTTATGATTTCAAAACATATGATAGGAAGGGTATGATAGAAGCACCTATAAAACACATGTTTCCTTAACAATGGAAGATATACATGAATTTATTCTCCATGTATGTATCCTAGATCAAGAATGAGGTTATGAAGAAACTCTTGTTCACAACACTGACATGAATACTCATACATTAGGGACATAGAATCAAGGAAAGGCTTGACTTGGAGAGGCATCGACTCTTTAGAAGGAAATGAACAACTTATAATTGATCTAAGTGGGATGATGACATGCTTAATACACTTATTATAGCATGACAATGCACATAATTAAGCAATAGGATAATGAAATTGACATGAATTGATGTGTGAGTGAGAAGAATTAAGGTGTGAGTAAGAAGAATCAAGATGTATCTTTAGTGTTTCCCTTAGGCCCAACATTATGGATGTAGGAGATTGAACTAGAGGACATTAAGAAGAGGCCATAATTTATGAAGTACTATACAATCACTTAATACAATAAATTGGCCTAGGCAACTTGAGGAAGCAAAGAAGACACTAGCTATTTAGGCAAGATGCGAAGAAAATATAATTGACTCATTTGAGAGAATAATGGTACAATTCCTCAATGGTACACATCAAATGAAGTCAAAACTGGAAGCAACGTGCATATACCTTAAAAACATTATCCAATTACACTTGGAAGGATAATTAAGATACTGTAAGAAAATGTAAATATAATTATAGAGAGACATGGATTTTAAGAAATGGAGGAAGGTTTCTAAAGAATTGATATTCAACTACTAACAAGTGTATACTTGACTTCTAAAGAATTCTTGTAATTTTTCTAATTCCAATAAATTAATTTAGTCATTGTGACCATAACCAAATTTGAAGGATGAGATAAACATAAAAAGAGTGATAGCTAGATACTTTAGAAAAGAGGATGTATTGTAAAGGCAATTTGGGTTGTAAGTTCCACAACTAAATGACGGGAATGCACTTGGTCATAAAAATAGTGTAAATAATATTAACACATGAGTGAAGATTTTGGAAATGTCATGAGGGATTGATCATGATGAAGTAGAAAGGATAAATTAACACTCATGAGGTATACTTGAACAAGTAAATCTTTGGAAAATTGTGGTTGAAACACAAAATATTCTATGGATAAGAAACATGATGAGAATCACTATAAGGCCTTATGAAATTGCCCACATAAGATCCAAAGAGATGATGTAAACCTCACAATGAAAGAATTTAGGAATAATATAAGAAGAGACAAGCAATAGAACATAGATCCAAAGGAGCTCTGATTGAGGCAGAATAATTACACATGTCACATTAAACTGAATAGTAAACTAGTAAATATACAATGCTGAGTATGAGGATTCAAATTCACTAGGTGGAATTCGAATTGGCCTTCATGAACAGATCCATTATCAGTGGAGAGTCATCAATGCATAACTAGGATTCCACCATCTCATCAGTGAAGTCATCAATGCACAAGTAATGGTCAACCGGGAGTCAAACTGAGTCTAACTGAGTGTGGTTGGTGTAACTGGCACATGGAAGCACTAATGTAGTGAAAGAGGCTCAGTGGAGGGCGCAGATGGAGCTAACTGGAGTCTGAACATGATGTTTAGTCACACTGAAGGTCCATCGGAGTGGTAAGGTCAATTAGGAGTCAGTTAATCCTTAAATCAAGGAAAGAACTGAAGATAACTGAACTAAACTGGACTGGTAGGTGAAGAAAGGCACCCTTCTCATGCAGTAGGTGAAAGGAGGTCACACTAAGCTCTAGGAGAGTTGAAACTGATCTGAAAGAAGCTCCGAGGGCTAGTTTGTTGAGGGCTAGGTGCTGGTACTGATGACTAGGATGCATGCAAACCCTAATTTTGCATGCATGACTGAAAATGAAAATGACAGAAATGCTAGGAGGACTAGGATGGAGTATAGGAATATCCTAACAGGCCTAAATAAGGACAATTCCTCCAGGAAACAAATGTTTTCAATTAACCAATTTGAGTTAAATAATTGGGGTAGATGATGTAGAGTATTGTAAGGAAATTTAGAAGGTGTAAAAGGAAATAAATCCGAGAGTCCTATAGGATGGTGATAGAGGAATACAAATAAAAGATGATGGAAATTTCACAAGCAGAAAGGGAAATGCACCTCAGAATAAGGATTGTATTGTCCTAGCTAGTGAAATATTAGTGATAATTGAGCAGAGTGTTTAGTTTGAATAAAAATAGAATGAAATTATCATGATTAGAGTAGTTAACTGAAGCTCATATGACTCCCTTGGGGTGCATTGGAAGGCTAGGTTCCAACCAACATTCAAGAATAGTATAATGCACACACAACCATCCATTAACAAGAAGTATTGGGAAGGATGTCTAACCATATTGGTATTCATCTTGAATTGATATTTATACAATAATATGAATGGTTGGAGTGGTTACACCCGCTCCAACTAATCACTAGTTAAGCACATTTATCCATTTACATTTATATATTCATATGTTTATGCACTTTAGCTTATAATAATTTTTAATAAAATATGATGACATATATGGGCCTAAAATGCCTCCTCAACATCTCCCCCACCCTCAAAATATACTTCGCCCCGAAGAAGCTGTGCAACAACATCCTGGGTCTTTGCTCCCATCGAAGTAATCCTTACTGTGCATCAACCATGCATACCGGTTTGCGTAGGTAAATCATACACAACAACAAATAGCTTGATAGGAAGAGACACGTATACAAGGTTCTACCATGACCTGTTACTCTTCATCCTCTCTCTTCAATCTGGTAGGTTCCTGTGTAGTTAGTGAGTCTTTAGTTCGACTCACCACCATGTCCCTACACAACACTCCATGGTGTGAGCATCTTACCTTTGTGCTCTACCTCCCTACCATATCTCTTCCTTCTTGCCTCTAAGGTCACAACCCAAGGATTCCTTTCAATTCACGTGCCATGGGGCTCAAATTCAATTGTTCTTGAGTCATGATCTATGCATTAAGATCATTCTGTGTGTCATATGATGTCTCTTGCTTGAATTTCGTCTTCTTTTATCATTGTGGCGAGGCTTTATATTTCCTGCAAGTTAATCCTTTAATCTGATGCTCAATCATAAATGTTCAATCATGCTCTTAATGATGAATGATCAATCGATTTCTCTGCTTGTACTTGCCTGCTTGTATTCTTTGTGTGCTCAATAACATGGTCGGGATGCTCTGCTCGGTTGAACTCATATTTACTGCTCACTCGAACTCTGTTATCCTCTTTTTCTTCTTGGTTGATCATGGGTCTTCTTAGTGAATGTTATTTCAAGGCATTTTCCAATACGATGGAGTATGAACACCAACATAGATGGCTATCAAGAATTAAGCGCGATCGACTAGTGAGCCATTCATCCCAATGGTCGACTACTGGTCCGTCAAAACTGCTAGTCAATTGCACATGATTAGATGTCCATTCATAATTCCATGCAACATTTATAATTGTAGATCTTGTAGCACGACCATGCTGAATATCAACTTCTGTAGGGTCCATTTCTTTTGAAACATTAAATAAATGATTGAATTCTTAAAATTCTTCTCATATTTTGTGCTCATGTGGTTATCTCCATGAGTGTTTTTCTCCATTTGGATGGGTATGATCTAGTCAACTAGTGATAAGTTGAACCACTAGTTGATTGCACATTCTAGTAAAACAACTTCACATCCGCGCTCATGTGACCATGTGTTCCATTTCATAATTGAGGTACTAGCAGATTATAGTTAGTTAGACTGTAATCGATTCTATCTATACATCACAAAAAAAATTTGGCCGTAAGCATCTTCAACAATTGTGATGATTAGTGTGGTGGTAAGTGTTAACACGTGGTCCAACAACACCAATGACTCATCATAATCATGACTCAACGTAACCAAATGCAGACAACTAGTGCATTAGGGATTTCACTTTCTTCAACAATCAAAATAATAAAATCACAAAAATCAATCACGAGTAGCATGAGCGTTCCTTAATAACTATTCTTTCAATTTTATATTCTTTGATCAATAAGGGTATCTTTCATCTTGAAAGTTCTTGATTTCTTCATCATTTCATAAATTTAATGACAAACTTTTGTGTGGGTGCACATTCAACTTACATATTTCTTTGCCTTTTGTGTGTGCAAGCGGACTCATCCTAGAAGAACCTTCAACATTGCATCCAAACCAACATTTTTCATTTCTAAGCACGTATTGCTTCTTTTAGGTATTCTTTAGCTCATCTTATCTTTATTTCAAGTTCAATCCACCCCCATCCATTACCGTTGTCACTTAGACTGGATGGAGGAGGCAACGACGCCAAGATGTTGGAAGGCTAGTTTCAAACCAACATTCAAGAAGAGTATAATGCACATACAAAAACATCCATCAAGAATAAGTATTGGGAAGGATGTCCAACCATCTTGGTATTAATCTTGAATATAGATTTATATATTGATATGAATGGTTGGAGCGGTTAAACCCGCTCCAACTAGTCACTAGTTAAGCACATTTATCCATTTACATTTATATATTCATATATTTATGCACTTTAGCTTATAATAATGTCTAATAAAATATGATGACATATATGGGCCTAAAAGGCCTCCTCAATAGGGTGTATACTTAATGGATAGCACTAAAGGGATAAGGAATGATAATTTGTAATAAAGCCCTAGGGAAAATTTCTATAAGTCTAATGAAGATGTGCCTATCTCAAGTGGCAAGCTATAATGATATTCATGAGTGAATTGAGTAACGTGAATGATTGTTTGACCACTTCGTAGAACATGCCGAACCATCGCGTCGAGCACTACATGTCGAGTCAGTTAGTCACGTCGGTTAGTGAACCGACAGGTCGTTATGTAACTGTCTGTAAACTATATATATAGGTTGGAGATCCAGATACATAGAGTTACGACACTAAGGCATTGTAACGCATCTATGTACTTGTTTTGAGTAATAAAAGACTTGTTTTCTCTACCTCCATTACTAATATTTGTTCTATCGATATACTATTGCTTATTTCATATCATGTATCGCTGGTAACTATGCAATCCACTTAACTAGAACATTGGTTCCGTTGCCGGTGATACATGCATAGCACGATAATGAGCATGATCTAATGACAACGAAACATGAGATAAAGGAATGGTGGGAGAGAAAAATAGCAAACTACTTGCAAAATTATGCTAGAAGAAACAAGTTGACTATCGCTCAAGCAAGGGAGAAGTTCTTTTCTGAAACACATGAAAAGGTCATTGAGTTCGTGCCATTCGCATTGAAGAAAATTCTGGATGAAAAGATTAGCAGATGAAAGAGATGGACAATTGATAAAAAACTAAACAGAGGAGGTCACACAAATTTATCTAAATGGTTCGAAAGAATTGCTGATGAGTTCTGTGAAGAGTGCACGATTGAGGAGCGAGTTTCTGTCGATAACGTGAAGCATAGGTTCTATAAGGACCTTATCGAGCAATTTATTTTCTCTCTACCGACTCTTCTGTTTAAATTCTTGATTGACAAGGGAGCAATGCATATTGTCGAATCTCGACCATTGTTGTTACCACCTCTCTGAAACATGAACTGGGAAGAAAAGTAAAGACAGTGGGAAAAATTCGTGAACAAGCGAGAGTGGGAACACTTCCTCAGTAAATGAATTGTTGCATCACCCGAGTTCTCTAAAGAACTTCATGCCAAAAATGGGGAGGTAGCCAACCACGGTCTGATAGAATAGATGAATAACAGTCGACAGAAGAAAACATGATATGAACAACAGTGAAAAATACCAAAAATTCAACAAAGATAGATCAATAATCCATAAAAGCACTCCAAATATCCATAAGATTGAATGAGAAAAGAGGAGGAAGATGCACGAGGAGTAAAGGGAGCAAGATGGTACGCTCCATAAAAAATGAAAGTTGGGTATAGTGACAGATGCAGAAGGAAATCTGCCAGAGTCGATTCGAAGTCGACAAACCGAGGGTGTTGATGAAGACCTGTCACCGATGGATGAAGATCTATGTATGGAGCATGGCAGAGCTCTCTAGGTGAGTATACCCGAATTTATCACTCTACATTCCCCATTGCATCTAACTCAGAGTTCCCAAGTACAATAAATTGCCGAAGAACACTTAGGAATTCATGCTGGACAAATTGGCATTTGGAGTCGACGGAACGATGAAGGTAACGGGGTCGATAGATTATTGATCCATCGACTGCAAGAAGGAAATTGGGTTACTTTTCAACCTGAGTTATCCAACTGAATTTTTCATCACCTCTTTTTAGAATGTGAGAAAGCACCCCCCCAACCACTTCCAGCATTAAGTGATTCGTCAAGTAAGTCAGGATCTCTGAAACGAAGTACAACCTAGATAGAACATAACTTTTCCCGGGTTTCGACACAAGCTGTCGAAGAAAGTCGGCACCCGATAGCTGACGACAAACCGACCAAAGCCATTCATAGTGCTGTCGAAAGTGAAGAATGTGCATTAACTCCTGTCAGTGCACATCGAGATCTAGTACTTGTCAAAAGCAAGTGTATGAGCATTTATGCCATTGGAAAAAATCCCCCGTCACCACCTTTGATCTTAGAAGTCGAAGTTGCAATAGATATGGCACACATAACGGCACACCTTCCCTTCTATGAAGGTGATGAAGACCCAAGAAGGCATTGGTTTGTTTGTGAATCAATATGGGAAGCTAATGCTATTTCTAGTGAAGAGAGAAAAATGTCATAGTTCGTGGGTGCCCTTCGGAAACGAGCACTGACATGGTACATCACTTTTAAAGAAAGGACGCCCACTGCATCAAAAGATCAGATCAAATAACAATTTCTGTCTTTCTTCAAGACACTAGATGCCAAATATCTAGCTGCCAAGAAATTGAAGACCACAACGCAAAAATCGTCAGAGACTGTTAGGGACCACGATAAACAATTTAAAGATCTGCTGAGCTAGATCGAGCACAACATTGAAGAATCCTTATTGGTCCAATGGTTTGTGGATGGAATGATACAGAAAATCAGAGTGCACATCTGTTTCACTGATTTTAATACATATGAAGATGCTTTGACAAAATCATTGCAGATAGAAATGGATGATGACTACCCTATAGCCCCTGTCGACCACTGCATTGAAGAACAGTTGGAAAGTATGAAAAAATATATTCGCGAAATTAGTTTGCGAGGGGCTGATATTTGGTGCACAAAATGTTCAACAATCGGTCATACAAAAGATTATTGCTAACAAGATGACCGTCGATAGGATGTCCGCTTTGTACAAACAATTTTTTTTTGTGACATCTACCAGGAACACGACTCGCACACAATGAAAGATTGTCCCTACAACATGAAAAATGATCAAGCTCGATGGTGCGCCATATGCGACGTCAAATATCATTCCACAACAGAATGTAGCTTAAATATAAAGAATAAACAGAATTACCACGCAGTCTATCAAACCAATGCTGTCGACCAGAGGAATGATAAAAACAACGACCGATGAAATGACAAATTCCATCGAGGAGGAGGATTTCAAGGTTGCGGAAGAAACACTGGAAATCGAGATCCTCGACCACGTCAATGATTGCAATTCTTTACATGTCTGAGTGAAGACCATATTTTTGCAGACTATCCCTTCAAAGATCAACAGATCTAAAATTATGTACCAAGTGTGGGGTGGGTGATCACTTCTTGGAGGATTTCCCCACCACACTTGAAAATATTACTAATAAAAAGAATGCTAACATCTTCTCTAGTGTCCCAAAGTTTGATATTGTTAAAACTAAGAATCTTCAGATTGTAACTCGTCAAGGAACTAAAATTGGTCCCACTAATCCACAAATTAGCAAAATTAACAGTAAAGATGACTATACTAATCCAATTGCATAGAAGCACTTATATAATAATGCTACAAAAATATTTCAAGAGTTAGCATCAAAAGAAGACAATGACGAATTTCGACAAAGACATATTAATGAACTTCTCAATATAATAACCAAGGAAGAAACCGTCGCAAAGTTTATAGACCTATTACACAACATTAAAATTAAATTTGTCGAAGGAAAACAAACTAAAAATCTCTGTCGACTAAGTCAGAGAAATAAAAATGATGTAGACCCACTTGTCCACTTAGAAATTGAAGGATACTTTGTTCGATAAGTCATCCTCGAATTCGGATCACAAGAAAATATCATGACTAGAGACACTTGGGAACATCTTGGTCGACCACAACTACATGAGTCAGGAATCTATCTCAAACTAGTCGACCAAGGATTGATCGAACCAATTGGGGTATGGAAAAATGTCAACACATCCATCATGGGCATAAACACACAAGTTGACTTTGAAATTATTGACCGAAAAGAAGGCTCCAGTTCCTTTCCTTCCTTAGTTGGCCGACCATGGGGAAGGAAGCTGAAAGCTTCAATATATCTTGATAAATATAGGATAAAACTCAAAGGTAGTGGGAAGAAAGTGATTGTTCCAATTCACCCATCACAAGGACAACCATGGATAGAACCTATCGATGACGACATGGACATTCGACAATTATACCAAGTAACAAACAATGAATACTATACTGATCCTAATGCACAAGGATAGTTCCACCTCAGAAATCCTGCATCAGTCGGATATAATTCAGATGCTAAACTCTACAACTAGCAAATAGAGAATTATGAATTACAAGCATGAGAATGTCGAACGATTGAGGTTATCCCCAAGAAGAAAATCCAACACTATTTTTCTATCTCCATTATTCCGAATATTTTCGAAAGAAAAATCAGAGAATATCCAACACTCACACCAGTGAGAAACAAGTCGCCAGGTATTCCCCTGTTGAGATACAAAGAATGAGAATCACCCGCATCCCATGTCAAGGAAGTATCAAATAATATAGGAGAACAAGGTTGACTTCAGATTTTGGTCGAAACCTTCACAGGTCAAGCTGCAAGATGGTGGGATACACATCAGTCGAGACTCCAGAGTTGGAATACCGCATGGACATACTTTGTTGAAAAATTCGGAGGAAGAAAACACATGACACAAGCAAATATTCTGATCTTCATAGAAGGAAAAAATCTCGAAAAGAATGTCGACAACTGCGAAAAAGAATGGAAAAGATTGGGCTACCGAGACGAAAGAACTTGACCACACCTCTTCCCAAGTACACTTGACGATTTACCAAACAAATGGTATAAAACAGAGGAAGCAAGAGGATAAACATTTATTTGGAAATAATTAAGAGAAAATTTTATCAAAGATTTTATGTTTTCTCTACAGGACGATCTATTAATAGAAGCAAGCAATCAAGTGAAAAAATTCCTACATCCAACAAGTAGCCAAATATCATCCGAAAATCAGCCACGACTTGACCGACAAGTCGTTGCATGTAATGTTAGGATATTCCTATACTCCATCCTAGTCCTACTAGCTTTTTAGTCATTTTCATTTTCAGTCTTTTAGGGTTTGCATGCACTTTTAGGGTTTGCATGCATTCTAGGGTTTGCATGCATTCTAGTCATCAGTCCCAACACCTAGCCCTCAGTTAGCTAGCCCCCAGATCTTCTTCCTGATCAGTTTCAACCCTCCTAGTGCCTAGTGCGCCCTCCTTTCACCTACTGCATGAGAGAGGCACACTTCTTCACCTACCAGTCCAGTTATGTTCAGTTAACAAGAGTTCTCTCCCTGATTTTAGGCTTGACTCACTCTTAACTGACCTTATCACTCCGATGGACCTCTAGTGTGACTAGATAGCCTGTTCTGACTCTAGTTAGCTCCATGAGCACCCTCCACTAAGCCTCCTTCAGTACATTAGTGCTTCCATGTACCAGTTACACCTACCACATTCAGTTAGACTCAGTTTGACTTCTAGTTGACTATTACTTGTGCATTGATGACTTCACTGATGATGAGTTGGACTCCTAGTTATGACTTGATGACACTCCACTGATTATGGATCTGTCCATGCAGGATAATTCGAATCACACCTAGTGTATTCGAATCCTGAGCATTGTATATTTACCTTTTACTATTCAGATTAATGTAACATGTGTAATTATTCTACCTCTATCTGAGCTCCTTTGGATCTTTGTTCTTCTGCTCTATTCTTCTTCTGTCATTCCTAAATTCTTTCATTGTGAGGTTTACATCATCTCTTTGGATCTACTGTGAGCATCTTCACATGGTATCAGAGCCATTTGAGAGTATATTCTACCTCCATTCTTGAGAGTTTTTTGCAGGTATTTCAAAGTTCCAGCAGTTGCAACAGCAGATTCAGCAGTTTCATCGTTGCACTCGTTCCAGCAATCAAGATGAGCAATTCAAATGCTCCTTCTCCTCCTATAATTCTCACTCCCTTCAATTACTTTGAATGGAAGGGTAAGATGAAAGTACACTTGAAGTCGAGAGGGTTTTCTAGAACAGTTGAGGAAAAAGATGCCATACCACATACAGTTGTAGAGAGAACCAAGCATCTAAATAAAATGGATGAAGCCTTTGGATTCATATGCCTTCATATGTCTGAAGATCTATTGTTTCATGTTGAAGGATTGAAGTCTTCAAATGAGTTATGGACAAAATTGGAGAGTCTGTTTGGCAAACAAGATGGGCTAAGAGGCCACATTCTTGAAAATGAATTGGTTGCCCTACAACCTAGCAATTTCGAGAGCATTCAAGAGTTCTTCTCAAAATTTCACAAATTGGTTTTACAATGCAAGCACTGTGGCATCACTAAAAGTGATGAGCAATTCGTATTGAGCAAACTTGGATCTCAATTTTCTGTCTTTGTATCTACTTTCCATTCTGTTTGAATGTCAATCCCTGGATGGAATTTTCCCACCTTAAAAGACTTTGCTGAAGCTCTCATTCAAGAAGAGGACAAACTGATTCAAATGGGTGCCATCAAGGCCTCCAAAGATCTAGCTCTTCTAGTTGGAGAAGCCAATGGAGCGAATGCAAAGGGGAGGCAAAAAGATAAAAACAAGAAGCCATCTAAATCCAAAAGTGACAAACACAAGAGACCTAATTGCTCCTACTGCAAGAGAGGAAACCATCCTGAGAAAGCTTGCATGCACAAGAAAATAGACCTACTAACCAAGCTTCTTGAACAAAACAAAATTGTTGTTCTAAAAGAAGGAAAGATGTCTGATCCTGGAAGTGGATTGTTAGGAACCCGTGTCAACCCTTCTCTTTATGTTAGTATATTATTGTTGGATGCATATGCTTTGTAAGTCGTCCCGTAGTATTTGTTGATCCATAGTTTATATTATCCCATAGTATTGACCCATAGTATTGGACGCATATGCTTTGTAAGTCGTCCCGTAGTATTATATGTCCCATGGTTTTGACTCATAGTATTGGGCATAGAATTAGTATATAAGTGTGTGTTGAGGTCATTGAAGGAACTGTGAAGTTAATTGTATTGAGCTTGCTCAAAGGAGGTTGCCCCCTCGAAGTGGCCTGTGATCAATATAAAAGTGATTCCGGGTTCTGTTATTTCTGATATCTCATGTATTTGCATTAATTAATTATTGCAGGTCTTCACATCTGGTATCAGAGCACTTTCTTGGGCTCGTTGGGTGGAATTTCTGCCATATTTTTTTTCCACATCTGTTGCAAGTTCGGATCTGGGAATAACCCCTATCCGCTTAACTGTGGGAAGTACTTGGGCATAATCCCTAAAACTCATTGTGAGGAGTACCACAGGAACCCCAAAGTGGCTGGCCCATTGAGAGGACCTGCCAGCGAAAAGGGAAACGACCCCTACCTGATTGACTAGTTCCCACCCATGAGGTAAACCAAGAGCTGTCGTTTGTGGCAAAGTGGTTATCAGTTTTACCTAAGTCGTGGAGTGAGGGGTACTGCCCCAATACGCAAGCCATCAGAAATCATTGGTGGTCGAGTGAATCCCATGAACTGATAGGAAGCTGCACATACCCAAGGTCCATATCTATTTTCAGCTGAACTGTTGCCGATCACTTCCGCTCCAGATCCAGCGGTTTCAGATCTATTCTGAAAGTCGTTTTAGATCCAGTCGCCGTTTCAGATCCATCCATTTTGGATCCCTTCCGTGCCGTTGCAGATCCATCTGTTGCGGACCCCTTTCGTGCCGCTGTTGCCGATCCATTTCCGAAAAAAAACAAAAAAACAAACAAAAAAACTCAACTCTTGGTTGTGGTTGTCACTCGCGCAGGAGCAAAAACCATGGAGGAAGCACTCTTGGTTGTGGTTGTCACCTGCGTAGGAGAAAAAAACATGGAGGAAGCACTTGCAGCCATCCAAACCAAACTCCAAGATCTGGATTAAAAATTTCTCAGCCTCCATCTTCAGCATTCAGCCATGAACAATAACCGACATCCAGAATCTTTTGCAGCCACCGGGTTCTCTTCTTCCAGCAATTTTCATGGGCCGAAGCTTGATTTTCCTCGCTTCAATGGTACTGATCCGACTGGATGGATATACCACGCAGAACAATATTTCAGTCTGCATAATACTTTTGATGTTCAGAAAGTTCCACTTGCATCCTTTCATTTGGAACAGGAAGCCCTTCAATGGTACTGTTGGTACATCGAAGCTCATCCCGAGCCAAACTGGACATATTTTTCCCAACTCCTTTTGCCACGATTTGGTCCTAGTGATTTTGATGACTTCACAGGAGCACTCACTAAACTTCACCAAACTGGCACAGTGAGAGAGTATCAGACATAATTTGAGAAAATCGCCAATCACACAGAAGGATTGTTTGATGAATTTTACAGGAGTTGTTTTATCAGTAGTCTTAAGGATGAAATCCGGTCAGAGGTTAAAATGTTCTGTCCCAACACAATGATGGAAGTCCTAGGTTTGGCTAAGTTGGCAGAAGACAATATTGCAGCCCAACAACGCTCCAAACCCACTTTTGTTCCCTTCTGAAATATGGGTTCTCAACAACCTCCCATACCGCCAGCTCCTCGACCAACTCCTATCAAGCATTTGTCTGAAACGAAGATGCAGGCACGCCGAGAAAAAGGGCTTTGTTATAATTGTGATGAGAAATTCACTCAGGGACATAGATGCGTTCAACAAAATCTCTATCTTTTGGATGTGGATTCTCTTCCTGCCTCTGAACTTGGTGAAGAAGCTCCAGATAGAGTAGATGATCAGGTCGACATTCAACACCCGCCTGTTGACACCCCATCTCAGGACAACCCACCCACGATCTCTCTCCATGCTGTAACTGGCGTCACCACCCCACAAACAATGCAGGTCAGGGGATACTTCAAGAAGTTCCCTCTTACCATACTCATTGATTCTGGTAGCACTCATAACTTCATTGACCCTCAGATTTCCAAACAAGCTGATTGTTTTGTCCATCCTTGCTCCAACTTTGAAGTCATGGTTGCCAATGGGGGCACCTTACCTTGCAAGGGGAAGTGTCACAATGTGCGTATCTCTATGGAAGATTATAACCTGCGCTCTGACATGTTTGCCTTGTCCTTCGGCGGATGTGATGTGGTTTTGGGCGTTCAATGGTTACACACACTTGGCCCCATCTTATGGCATTTTGCTGAAATTTGGATGCAGTTTTTAGTCAATGGGGCATAACAAAAATTAATGGGCTTAAAACCACGGTCTCTCCACATCATCAGTTCACATCGCCTGGAAAAAATCCTTAAGAAGAATTCACATGGTGTCATCACTCAGCTCCATTCCATTCAGATGCACCCATCAACAGTCTCCACTACTTCCTTGGATATATATGCAGGTGTCTTTGCTGAACCAATGAGATTGCCGCCTTCAAGAGACCTTTCCGGTAAGAATTTAGTCGTATCTACCTCTCAGCAGGAAATGATGGCTATTTTGCATGCAGTACAGAAGTGGAAGCCATACCTATTAGGGAATTATTTCTGCATCAAGACTGATCTCCAAAGTCTGGAAAATTTTCTGGAACAATGGGTCTCCTCCCCAACACACCTAAAATGGGTTATCCAACTCATGGGTTATCCCTATGCGATCACTTACAAGAAGGGTAAGGACAATATGGTGGCAGATGCTCCTTCTCGCACAATTGATGACCCAGTTTCTCTTACAGCTCTTTCTCTGCTTGTTCCAAATTGGTTGCAATATGTTCAACAGGGCTATCTCTTCTATGAACTCCATGCTTCTTCATCAGTAGGGAACTCTGGGTTCTTCAAAATGTATGACCGGGAACAATGTAACTTCTTTTGGCAGGGACTGAAAATGACAATTCAACAGATGGTCGCTGACTGTGATACTTTCTAGGTCAACAAGGGTGAAACGACACTCCTTTCGGGATTGCTCAAACCCTTCCCCATCCCTACACAGCTTTGGCCAACTATTTCTATGGATTTCATAGAAGCGCTCTGGTGGTACAATACCACATCTCAAAGGACACCATATGAAGCAGTCTATGGACAGACACTACCAGTTCTTCTTCCATACACCCTTAGCAGCTCCCCAGTTCAGGAAATTGACTCTGTTCTTCGAAACCGCGATCAGATTCTTCTCATTCTGCAGGACAATCTTCACATGGCTAGAATTCGACTGAAACAACAAGCCGATCAACACCGTTCTGAGCGCACTTTCCACGCAGCTGATAGGGTTCTTCTTCGTCTACAACCTTCCCAGCAATCCTCCCTGACACTCCAAAGGCGTCAGTGGCCCGAAATGCAACTCGAGGATGCTACCGGGGAACCACTCCTTTAGATTTTGCAGCAATTTCCCCAACCAAAGCTTTGAGGACAAACCTTTTTCTAAGGGAGAGGGGATGTTAGGAACCCGTGTCAACCCTTCTCTTTATTATGTTAGTATATTGTTGTTGGACGCATATGCTTTGTAAGTCGTCTCGTAGTATTTGTTGATCCATAGTTTATATTATCCCATAGTATTGACCCATAGTATTGGACGCATATGCTTTGTAAGTCGTCCCGTAGTATTATATGTCCCATGGTTTTGACTCATAGTATTGGGCATAGACTTAGTATATAAGTGTGTTTTGAGGTCATTGAAGGCACTGTGAAGTTACTTGTATTGAGCTTGCTCAAAGGAGGTTGCCCCCTCGAAGTGGCCTGTGATCAATATAAAAGTGATTCCGGGTTCTGTTATTTCTGATATCTCATGTATTTGCATTAATTAATTATTGTAGGTCTTCACATGGATTTGATGATTACCATGCATTGATGGCTGGTTTTTCAAAATCAAAATCCCTCCTCATAGATTCTGGAGCCTCCAACCACATGGTTGCCTCTAAAGAATCTTTTTCCTCTTTAGATCTCAAAGATGGGCCTACTATTCACATGGGAGACAACTCTAAGATTTCTTCCAAAGGATTGGGTACAGTACATATGGAGCATGGTAAGTTCAAAAATGTTTTATTTGTTCCTTCTCTAATAGCTAATTTTTATTAGTATATCAGATGACTCATACAGGATCACCAAAGCAAGTAACTTTTGGTCCAAACACAGTAGAGATTACAGAGATCTCCACTGGAAAGATTATAGCGAATGGGGTTGCTAATCATGCCTCTAAGGAATATTAGTTCTCACACTTCATGCCCTTCTCTCTAACTATTCCTTCAGATTCTGATCAAGATCAGAGTGAATCCTCTTCTGATGAAGAAGAAGATCAAGATTTTGATGTTGAGATCATAGTTCAAGAAGATTCAGATCCAGAACCAACACATATTCTCAGTCCATATTCGAGGTCAATATGGGCTCACACAGTCCTTGCTTCTACTGAGAACACAATTGAGGATTCATCTGTTCACAGAACTACCAGACTTCAGCATCATGCCAACCTTGCATTATGCCATCTACCTCTCCATGAGAGATGCAGCATGATGATGGGGTTCTCTCTTCCATCACTTGGGAAGAATCCTCATGTTCCATTCGCTCCAGTTGCAGAAAGAATTCCTGAGAGACTTGCTTCGTCCAATACATCCTCTACACAGTGGAAGGCACATCAGAAGACTAGATCCACACCTAGCACCTGTTTTGGCATCCTACAAGGGATCAACTTGTCAAGTTTTTTGCAAAAGTTTTCACTGATGAAAGCTTCCTTTTTTTTTGCTTAGTATGATGGCTCTTTGAGTTATTTACTGTTCTTTTGAGGGGGGGTATTTTTCCCATTTCCTCGGTTTATGGACAGTTCTTTATTTTTCTATCTTATTTGATTGTATGGGTGACCTTTGGTCCTAGTTACCAGGGCCCAGGATGGATTAAGGGGGGGTGTTAGGATATTTCTATACTCCATCCTAGTCATACTAGCTTTTCAGTCATTTTCATTTTGATCAGTCTTTTAGGGTTTGCATGCATTCTAGGGTTTGCATCCATTTTGCATGCATTCCAATCATCAGTCCCAACACCTAGCCCTCAGTTATCTAGCCCCCGGAGCTTCTTACTGATTAGTTTTATCCCTCCTAGTGCCTAGTGCGCCCTCCTTTCACCTACTGCATGAGAGAGGCACACTTCTTCACCTACCAGTCCAGTTATGTTCAGTTAACAAGAGTTCTCTCCCTGATTTTAGGCTTGACTCACTCTTAACTGACCTTATCACTCCGATGGACCTCCAGTGTGACAGATAGCCTGTTCTGACTCTAGTTAGCTCCATGAGCACCCTCCATTGAGCCTCCTTCACTACATTAGTGCTTCCATGTACCAGTTACACCTACCACATTCAGTTAGACTCAGTTTGACTTCTGGTTGACCATTACTTGTGCATTGATGACTTCACTGATGATGAGTTGGACTCCTAGTTATGACTTGATACCACTCCATTGATTATGGATCTATCCATGCAGGATAATTCGAATCACACCTAGTGTATTCGAATCCTGAGCATTGTATATTTACCTTTTACTATTCAAATTAATGTAACATGTGTAATTATTCTGCCTCTATCTGAGCTCCTTTAGATCTATGTTCTTCTACTCTATTCTTCTTCTGTCATTCCTAAATTCTTTCATTGTGAGGTTTACATCATCTCTTTGGATCTATTGTGAGCATATTCACATGTAACAATATCAAATCGACCAAACTGCAACACTCTAAAAGAATACAAATTGAAACTGACAAAACAAAAGGGAAAAGTTTCCAATGGAAACGAGAACATCCAAATACATCAAATTTAATCAGATCAGTCTTTAATGTTGAATCTTTAGAAAAAAATGATCTTGAAAGGATGAAAAAAGTAGATTTCCCCCCAACATTTACACAATTCAAAGAAGGTGAGCGACAAATTAATGAAACCAGAGCACCTGAATGGATGGATGCACAGATTAAGATCAAAGAAGTAGATATCTCTAACGACGACATACCGAAAATGGATAATATAGGAGATTATTGGAATGAAGAAAAAACATAAGAAATTACAAACTTATTGAAAGAATTCCAATATGTCTTTGCATGAGATTATAAATATCTAAAGGGACTTGTCCAGGAAATGGGAGAAATGAAGATCGACATCAAACCAGATGCAAAACCGGTCAAGAAGAGACCCTACAAGCTCATGCATAAATACAAAGAAATAATCAAGAAAGAAATAAACAACATGCTTGCCTCCATAATTATCTATCCCATTGATCAATCAGAGTGGGAAAGCCCAATGGTCGTCCAGCCTAAAAAGCACTACCCGACACGACTATGCATTTGTGTCGACTTCAGGGAACTTAACAAGGTAACGCTTACATCTCCATTTCAAACACCTTTTGCTGATGAAATTATTATTGAAGTTGCAGGGCATGAATGCTATTCGTTCACAGATGGCTTCTCCGGGTATAATCAAGTACCTATTGCCAAAGAATATCAAAAGAAGGCCACATTTGTATGCGAATTTAGATCATTTGCATATAAAGTATTGCCATTTGGATTGAAGAATGCACTAGCTGTGTTCTCCAGAATAATTGTCAAATATTTCCAAGAATACATCTACAAAACTATGGCCATATATTTTGACAATTTGACGATTTATTCTATGTTGAGAGATCATTGCAAATGGCTAAGACTTATATTAGAAAGATGTCGTCAGATCCAACTATCATTGAATATCAAGAAATGCACATTCACCACTCCAATAGGAATCCTACTTGGGCATGTCATATGTAAAGAAGGTATAAAAGTCGACTTCGCAAAAATTAAAGTCATTCTAGACTTGAAACCTCTAGTTAACTCTAAACTAGTCAGAGTGTTTCTAGGGAATACAAGGTACTACAAAAAGTTTATTCGTCACTACTCCGACATGACATATCCGTTAGAATAATTGCTGAAAAAATATCAAGACTATTAGTGGACAGATGAATGCGCTACATCGTTCGACATCATAAAAAGAAAACTAGTCGAAGCTCCCATCTTAATATTTCCAAACTGGTCGATCAAATTTCATGCACATATTGATGCTTCTGGAATAGCAATTGGTGCAATCCTCACCCAACCTGGAGATGATGGATTGGATTACCCTAACGCCTACAATAGCAGAAAATTAAATAAGGCAGAGAGGAACTATTCAACAACTGAAAGAGAAGAACTGGGAATGGTATTTTCACTCCATAAATACCTTCATTATCTACTCGCCAATCCCTTTTTGTTCTATACAGACCATCAGGCCCTGAAATACTTGTTCAACAAACCCCTACACCACGGAATAATCTGTCGATGGTTACTATTATTCCAAGAATTTGAGTTTGAAGTTATAGTTAGACCAGGTAAAGCAAATGTCGGACCCGACCACTTGTCGAGAATAGACATAAGAGAATAACCAATTGGAATTGAGGATGATTTACCTGATGCTCACTTATTTAGAATTGAATCTATTCCATCAGACTTAGCAGAGATTGTTCAGTTCCTATAAGAAGGACAAGCTCCAGAATGAATGCATGAAAAGCAAAAGAATATTTTAGCAATGAAAGCTGCACCATATACTATAATGAATGGATTTATCTATAAAATGGGATCATATGATGTACTGTGACGATGTGTTCTTGACCATGAATGACAAACTATAATTAATGAAGCACATAATGGACGAACATGCAGACATTTTCAAGCCGACACGAAAGCCAGGAAAATTCAGCAGTCAGGATTATGGTGGTCAACAATCCATAAAGATTGTCAAGAATTTGTGAATAAATGGGATAGATGTCAGCGAATTGGCAGACCATTTCCAAGTACTCAAATGCCATTAATATATGTAAATCCGAGCTTAACTTTTGAAATTTGGGAAATCGACTTCATAGGTCCATTTCCAACTCCTGGTCGACAAACGGGAGAAAGATATATCATTATTGCAGTCGAGCATGTTACTAAATGGGAAGAAGTAGAACCTGTCGAGACTTGCTCAAGTGAAATAGATGCCAAATTCATCTATGAGAACATTATTATGAGATTTGGTTTCCCACTCACCTTGATTAGCGACCAGGTGACCCACTTTGTCAACGAAAAAAATTGCCATACTAACAAAATAATTTTTGATCGAGCATAGATAGAGTACAACATATCACCCTCAGTCTAATGGTGCATTCAATAAAATGATAACTACAGGATTGACTAAAATGTGCAATATCGACAAGGATGACTAGGACGACAATATACTTGCAGTACTATGGGCGTATAGAACAACATACAAAATATCGACAGGTCAGCCACCATTTAACCTCGTATACGGACAAGAACCAGTCGTTCGTCTACATTTTCGACAACAAGCACCGACGATTGCGGAAGTACTACATATTGATATAGAACAAGCAAGAAAATAAAGGTACTCCCAACTATCGAAACTTGAATAACAACGACAGATAGCAATCCATCATCAAGAAATCCAAAAACATCAACATAAAGCTTGGCACGACCGAAATATAAAGAACAAAAATATATCAGTTGTTGATCTAGCCCTACTTTATGACAGCCGAATCAAAGGGAAACCTAAAAATATACACACTGCATGGCCTGGCCCCTATGTCATTGAAGAAATCCATGCTAACGGAGCAGTTCAAATGAAAACACTACAATGGAGTGTATTCCAAAAACTTTGTCCATGGTGCCCAAATAAAACATTACAAAGCATGAAAAAAAGGGGGGGGGCAGAAAGAAGTTAATTATAGACAAAGTGGAACATGCCGACAAAAAAATGTGAACAAAGATGCTCAACCGAACTGACACAAATATGACCAGCAATACGTCGACTAATTCATCATCATCAATAATCAATTGATCGTGACAAGACATAATGCCGATTGAAGCACGATGAGATTATTTTATTCACACAAGTGACACAAGCCATCATTCACCATTAGTGCCGCCAGTATCACCGAAATTTCAGATTATCATCACCGCCATGTCAACATACAATCCACTCTCAAGGAATCGATCGGATTGATACACGTACGATTACTCCAACAAATCTACAGTCGCTACATGTGATATCTATGACCACCATCCCACCATACTTTGACAATTGTCGTTTATCCATCCGTCCCATCCCTTCCAATCCACCACTTCACTGGCCATTCACTATAAAGGGTTATCCATACCCTATATAGCAGCACACTGAAATCTTCGGGAAGCCATGGCATTCTTCTTTACTGCCTCTGTTCCCTTCCCTTTGTTGTTCTATCAGAATTGCTTGAGTCTTATGGTCGTTCCCCAACTCTTTTCGTGATATATGAGCATTTCGACATTTGTTTCCTGACAAATCCTCTCTACTTCGTGATATATGGGTATTTCGAGCACTCTCGAAGTCCGAAGACCAGGATTTTTCATTATGTTCCTGGGCCCCAATCACGTCTGCGTAACTCTTCTTTCAATAGCCGATTGGTGTGCAAGCTGGAGCGGACGTGAGAAGATTAGCAGTCCAAGTAACTGTTTTCTTGGACGCTTTCTTCTCTAAAAAAACATGCTACTTTTCTGTCTTTCGACTACAGGATTGCAACAGTCGTCGGGTTTTGTTCAGTACTAGATCATGTTGTCGGCTTCTTCTACTTGCATGAACATGGTTCTAGACTTGACGACCCAGTTCCAACCAAGGTATTAGGCGGTACCAGTTCAGAGTCGTCATCTATCTACACTTAGTTTGCATAACAAAAGCCGCAACGAAGTTCATCTGTTTATCTAGCCCAAGTTACTTTCTGATTCTTTAGGATGAAGAAAGGTTTTGTTTGTGGGGGAGATGTTGGAGGAGCCTAGGTCGGCCAATTGACTAGGTCCTCCGTTCGACCACTTCGTAGAACATGTCGAACCATCGTGTCGACCACTACATGTCGAGTCAGTTATTCACGTCGATTAGTCAATCAACAGGTCATTATGTAACTGTATGAAAACTATATATATAGGCTGGAGAGCCGGATACATAGAGGAACGACACTGAGGCATTGTAACGCATCTCTGTACTTTTTCTGAGTAATAAAAGACTTGTTTGCTCTACCTCCATTACTTATCTTTGTTCTATCTATATATTATTGCTTATTTCATATCATGTATCACTGGTAACTATGCAATCCACTTAACTACAACAATGATGATTAAGGGTCATGAATCATATAATTTTCAGTTGCCAAGATAAGGAAACTAGAGCACACACAATTGACAAGGGATCACAAGCTGTAGACTAAGAAAATTTTTAAAGGTTAAAATGTTTAAGTATAACAATTAGCACGACAAACAATTTAAATAACAATGACCCAATGTCCCACTCCTTAGATTCTATTGGGTATGAAAATACTTAGAATGAGTTAATCCATAGATGTGATGTCACATTGAAACCCTAAGTAATGAAAACAATACAAGATAGGGAAATGATATCGTGAATTAATGATAGATGCACTTATGAATGTCATGATAGGAAAGGAAATTTAATGTTGATATCGACAGTTTAAGGCATTCCAATAAGACCAAGAATATATTATTGTTGAAATTATACAAATTTCACTATGCGGAAATGTATACATACCTAGATATTGTGGCTCTAGATGATGGGGGATTGAGGAAATATATGAGGAACTCTAACGTCTGATATATGTGCCAACTATAACTGCCCCTGTAAAATATCAATATTCTTGTTGCAAGATGAGAAACAATAATCAAAGATGATAAATATCTTGATGATACCCCATATCATTCATAGTATATCATGAAGGAATTTCATGATAAAATTTTGTAGGTCAGTTTGGATTGATAAAATCCATGTATTAGATGTATGTTTTGATGGTATTTCTTTCATTAGATGTGATATCTGGTAATCATTTCTTATATATTCAAGCATGATACTGACTTTAATTTGGAGGATTATTGATCATGAGAATAATGTTCATGATGTTTTAATACTTTGCATATGTTATCTATTGGAATGATTAGGTATTCATAATGTTAGATTGTCTTAAGAGCACCAGTGGTTCCATTTAATTATGTTGATGTAATTCTTTTGATGGCATGTTGTATCTTTGATAAAGATAGGATGAGGCAATGTTCTTTAAGATGATATTTCATGATGTTATGGCATGTTGTAAATTGTATGTAGTTTTTTATAATGGTATGGTACCTTACTATCCATAAAGTTGTGATGACAACGATGTTATGTTCTTATGATGACATATGACAATTAACATGCAGATTCTTTTCTATGAGATGATGATCTTATGATTATAATTAAGGAATTGGTTGCATGTAGTGAGGATGTGATTGACATGAAATACACGAGTGGGATGAGAGGGATAGTTAATTCAATGATTTCATGGGAACCCATGCATACAAATGATAATATCTATAGAGTAACATCTTAATGCGGGCTGGGGACAAACTCAATCCATAATCTATGCCAATGGTTCTTTTTCCTTCTATGATGGTTGATGGGACATGGGACCATCTTAAGGATGCAAGAGTGCTAATATTGGAGTTGTGATGTTGAAGTTTGGAAGAAGGGTTGGATTTGTACTCGCCAGTGGAGTTGTGTGGTTGGAATTTGATACTTAGGGATAAGTACTTGGTAGGTGTTGGAAATGAATTTCAGGTCCTTTCGAGATGCTCGTGGTATGCAAGTTACAGTGCTAGACTCAATACCTACTTGGGAAGATGAGGCTTAGGCCTTGGGGGATTGGTTAGGCTGATAGGATTTTAACCTAACATTGAAAGTTAGGAAGATGAGTAGAGTTGACATCACACTTACCCAGAGTTGTGATGCGGATTTTCAATGCCTACTATGGCCAGTTGAGTGGCTCTTATACTAGCTACACCAGAGTGTGACGTGGAAGATACAAGAAGAAAGTAGAAACCTATAATTAACATAATTAAATTTATGTTCGAGATGGAGTTCCTTGAATGGGGGAGTATGTAATTCCCCACATAAAATCTTTAATAATTAATGATTGTATGAAAATGATAATAATAAGATGACAAATAAATAAGAAATATAATAATAATAATAAATAATGAGAATGATAATGATAATAGTAATAATAATAAATTAACTAATTTATTATAAAATAAAAGGTAAAAAGGAGAGAAATTACAAAAATAAAATTAAGGAAAAAACTATATAAATAAAAGCTAACTAAAAGTTGCATAATTGAAAATAAGAGTTAATTGCTAGATGACAAGTGTATCTTTTGCATGGGGTTTTTGCATGGATAGTTGTGAAGAATAACTATTTAATGGATGTTGAGGAGGTGGTGAAGACATATTTTTGCTTGGACCAAATCTCGGTCTTGAGAATTTCTCGGAGCCCGTGGTTCAGTAGAACGAGGAATATACACTAGCATAGTTTATTGATTTAGGGTTTAGGGGCTCTTAGATCTATTGAATTAGGAGTTGGTTGGGAGGAGACTCATCCCCCACATGTTGATATCCAATTGGTTGCGATTAATAGGAGCAAGTGGCTGGAGCTCAATGGTTCCATCTTTACTTTGATTGTAAGTTAGTTTTTGTGAAATCCAAGTATCATTCCTATTATGGTACCTCATGTCGATTTATGTAGTATGTTAATTGAATGTTGTTAATTCTTCCAAGTTCAATTTATGTTTAATTTAGCTAGTTGGGATTTATAAAAAGGAAATCCCTAACTCACTCACAATATTGAGTTAGAGTGATGCATAGTTTGTAAAATCAACTACAAAATGACTATTGAAAAATTTAGTCAATGAAGACTTGAAAGTGACCCCCTAGTGAGAAATCATTAATATGTCATACCCCTTTAAGATATCCCCAGTCAAGTTTAAATAGAGAATGCACATTAATGACTTGTTAATGAATGTCAATAGAATCCAATCGAATCATGGTCATGATGATATACCAAGAGGACATGTGAAAGACAACTGCACTCAAAACCTTACAAACAAATCCTAATGTAAATATTGGAGGCTATATCCTATAATAACTCTCTTCTAGACCCTGATTCTTCATTTAAATAAAAAGAGTGAAAATGATGCATATCAAAGGGTTTTAAAAAAGCTAGAATATACAAATTGAAAACTTGCAACAATCCCCAAATGGTACAATTTATTTTTGGAAGCACATATTTAATAAGCAAGCTATTCTCCATATAAGTTTCAAGAATCTCCACATGGAATTGTATGAGTCAAACCATTGTTTAAAGCTCATTGAATTTGTACAATACCCCTAGGAAGAAGATAAACACCATAAAAATAAAGCTTCTTACATTTGTGTAGTGGGAATTAATATCTATGGGTCATTATCAAATAGGATAACATCATTAATGACAAATAGGCATGGATATATGTGATCTGTAATATCCCCAGTTTTGACTTGGAATGTACTAAATCAAAATTATGTGAATGGTGTAAATATGTTAGTATGGATTCCTAGTACGAAGCTCAAGTCCAAGGCCCGACTAGTGAATGGCTAGACATGTATAATCCAAATGTTTCTATATGGACCATGTGGTTAGCTTGTCATGCTAACTCGAAAGCTATATAACTATTATGTTGGAAAAATAATAAAATGGTCCAATATGACTGTGTATAGAGCACTAGAGGGGATATGATTCCACTAGAGGGGAAGAGGAAGGGGGGGCCTATGGGAGGTTAAATCCTCCATTTCCAGGTGTCAACCTTAGAACTCATCCAATTTTTTCCATGCGCTTTAAATAATCCAATTACTTCCTTTTGAATATTAAATCCAATAATTGAATGCATGTGTGAGGTTGGTGGAGAAAGTATTCACATGTAGTTATGGAAGCATGGGATGTATATACTTCTATGATAGTTGTAAGGGTCCTTTATTCTATGGTCAGAAGTTATGTCAACTGTCTTGTCACCATTCTCTCAGATCCTTTGGATTCTACCACTCATTCTCATGCATATTTTACACTACATAGAGTTTCCTCATGCTATTCTCTCCATTTCCAATGCCATTACTAGATTGTGCATTAACCACAAATTCGAATTGTGAAGGAGAACTACATATTTTTAGAGAGAAGAGAATGGTTGTAGTGGAGCATAGAGGATAGAAAATGTAAGAACCTTTACCCATTGAGTTTTGATTCTACCTAGAATGCTTGAAATGTCCACAATAGCTTGGACTCTTACTGCACACACTAGTAAGAACTGTAAGGGTCGGATTCCCGAGGGAATTATGGATTAGTGAAGGGAAATGCCTTCCTTGCATTGTATGGGGCAGTTGGAAGGAGTGCCATGGTTGTGATGGATGAGTGATATTCTTGTAGAAGCTCTTGATGAACATTTGTGCTAAGCATTGCAAGCAATTGGGTTGTGGGATGAGAGAGAGAATATTGTAGATGTTTCCTTTGCCTTAGTGGCCTCATATCCTATCTTAGGGGTGGTATCTGCAGCTGATACCTATGGTTGGGCAGAAAATCGTTCTTACAAGACCAATTGCTTGGATTTTCTTGTTAAAAGATAAGTATTTTCTTGTATACGAATGTGGAAAGATTTTATTTCTTGTCCGTGATGGATATGCTTATTTATGCATGATGTATGTGTAGATAAATTTTTAATTCTGTTGTGTTTTGCATTCTGAAATTGTACATATACTTCCTGTTTATAAATTTGTATTATGGCCATGGGGAGAAACTTATAAGCAATAAATTATTAATTGCCCCATTCTATGGCGAGAATGATGGATGGGGATGTGACAGAGTGGTTTCAGAGCTCTTGGTTGAAACACCATGGATGTATGGGCCATAATCCACTCTTACAGGAAGAAATTAGAGTTTACATTGGAAGTGTTTGACGGAATACTTCTATGAAAATCTATGTATTTAGTTTTCAGATGGTACTTTTACCAAAGCCATGAGTCATATTTTATGGCCACTAGCAACAATGGTAGATCAATGTGATAAGTTTGGGAATTTTTTCTATAGTTTGTATAACTATTAGTGGAAAAATATGTTTTTGTTAAGTGACAGATAAGTTCAAGAATAGAGAATGGGACATAAGTAATTTTGAAATAATCCCCTCGTTTCCAAATTGAAAATTCTACATAATTATGAAAAATTAAAAATTTGGAAAAATTTGAAATGGGCCCCACCCGTGCCACATAGACAAGGGATTGTGATGTGGACCAGTGACATGGAATCCACATACAAGTGGTAGCACCAGAAGGGGTCAATTGCATGGGTGGAATCCAAGTAGGATAGCCATGGATCATTATATGTTGTGGGTGACCCAGATTGAATTGTGCAACTCTGATCGTTAGATCATGACCGTTCGTGCAAAGGGAGATTGTTAGAATATTGAGAATACACATGAACATACAACTATATGTTTTCTAACATTCAAAGCAAGAATCTACTACTGTATCCTTCTATCCATACAAGCAATAATAATCATGTAAGAAATAAGAGACAAGAGAAAATAATGACACACAAGATATAAGTAGTAAAAATCCAAAGGGGGAAACATCCAAGGGAAGTTATTATTTTTTTTCCATAAATATCCAATATTACACATGATCTCCAATCCACATATGCTTCACATCTTTATAATAACATAAGAATATAATTCTCAACATATTCCCAAAGACTTTCCTTCTCCTCTATTATATGCTAAGAGGTATGGAAGAATTACATCCCAAAATACATGTGGGATAAATGATTTTCCACCTCTTTATATAATGAATGGTAATATGAGAATATTTCTCCATGATGCATGTGGTATAACTCATTTTACATAAGATTAGATTTATTTATGCCTTCCAATGCTAGATAAGGCGTCTTACGACATCATACTAGACATTATTACACATTCCATTAAAACTCTCCCTTATTGATGACTGGGAGAACAACACATACATGGACGAAGATGGAATGACATTAGCATTCTCCCTTGATGACAACTTCCCACATTTCCAACAAACTTCGAAGATACAAAAACTTTGCTTCTATCATGGCTTTGGTGAAGATATCGGCTGCTTACTTTTTTGTGGGACAATGCTCCAAACAAATAACACCATCCACAACAATATCTAGGATGTAATGAGTATCCAAGTCAATGTGTTTAGTCTTGGAGTGATACATTGAAATGTATGCAAGATGAATTGCACTTTGATTTTCACATCTTAATTCGGTAGGAGACTTCTGAACCAATCCAAGCTCTGTAAGAACATGCTAGATTGACACTGTTTCCTTAGATACCCTATACTTTGCTTCACAAGAAGAAAGAGAAAGTGTTCTTAACTTATTACTGGACCATAAAATCGGACCTAAAACAAGCTGAAAGATGTACCCTGTAGTAGACCTTCTATTAGAGGTATCACTATCTATGTAACCAAGAAGTGAAACTACAACCCTTGTAGAATATAAAAAACTGTAATGCATCGTCCCCTGTAAATACCTGAGAATTCTTTTTGATGATTTCCAATTAATTTCATGAGTATTTTGCATAATCTTCGTGTTAGAGCATTAAAACCCACATAATAATTAGGATATAATTTATTTCATTTTTTATTACTTTCCTAGGTAGTTTTACCATGTTTTTGGCCACTAGTTGACTTCTTTGGTCCACCACTTTCCATCCTTATCCACATGAGTGAATTCATGAGCATCCTGGATGATTTTCTGTCTGTTCTAAGTTTCAAAGGTGCCCTTCCTGCTTTTGCACTACCTTTTTCTCTTTTCAGTAGATAAGGTAAAAGCTAGGCACTCTAGAGGTTTTGGAAACTACTTGTTTTTGTGGCCAACACGACTTTCCTCTTTTTCACTCCAAAAACTACCATCTTTTTCTAATTTCATCCTACATCACCTTCCAAAAGCAGTTTGGACAATTTGTGAACTTTATGGATGAGTTGGAGTAAGATGTTTCTACCTTGGGGGGTTTTAGCTAGTTTAGTAAGCCTACTTTTTGTGACCAATTTGAATGCCTCCATAGAAATTTGAATTTCTGATGTAAATCTATATATTTTCAGCCACTTTATCGTACATGGTTGGATGATGTACATTTAAGCTGATACAGTTTAATATTGTGCATAATTCTGAGTCTGATTTTGAGTGTTCTTGTCAATTCTAGACTAGCAATTTGTGTGAGAAGTGTTATTCAATATTATGATCATCCCGTGATCTGATTTCACATGGTATCAAATATATTTATGAGAGAATAGCTGCATCCAATAGTGCACCAGAAACAATGGATTTTACACAAAAGTCCCATGGACAATTACCTTGTACTCTTGAGTTTAGCTCAAGAGGTATACCTGGGCATGACAGACTCTCGAATTTGACTACTATAATATTGCAGAGCTTTGTAGTTTGAATCATTCTTTGAAGAGTTGTTTGGTTGTAATTTTGTAGGTACAAATCAGTCTACAGTGCGCACCTCAGTCTACTCATGGATCCATCTCAGAGTGTGACCTTGAATCCATTCAATTACTTTCAGTGGAAGCTGTAGATGGAGATATTGTTGAGGTCGAAAGGCCTCTATAGAGTGACCATTGGAACTGAAGGACAACCTACTTCAGCTGTAGAGAATTCAAAGTGGCACAATCAGAGAGACGAGGCTTATGAACTTCTTTTCCTCAGCACATCGACATATATTCTTTTCCATTTTGTAATGTCCCTTGTTAGGAATTTTATTAAAATGGCAATTTTCCACTTTTTTCCCCTAGTTCGACCTTTGATTAGTTTTGATCTCTAGGTCCCAAATTTGCCCCAAATGATCCCAAATATTTTGAGAAGGCATATGAATGATATTAGAACATAAATATGTGTTTCAAGGATTCCTTTGGACCTTTAAAATACTTCTGCAAATACTCTTTCAATTCTGGTCAATGTAGGTAACTTTACTAGTGATTTCCCTTTGACTAGTATTGGTCTCTAGGTCTCAAATTGACTCCAAATGCCTTCAAATATTCAAGGAAGGTGTATGAATGATATTAGGACTTGAATATGATGTTCAGGGATGAAATATGGCCACCAAAATACCTCTGCAAACTCTCTTAAGATTCTGGACCAAGTATGCAATTTTACTGGTAATTTCGGGTTCAAATCCCCCTGGGGTAAGTACTAAAAATGGCTTCCCAATTGCCTCCAAACCCACTCAAATTTCTGAAAAGAGGTAGGTAATGTATTAAGTATTTTATTAAGGTCTCATGTGCACCATTAATTTATTTTTACATCTGTTCCAACCCTCTCCCATTCAACTGCAAAAATCACCAATTCGACCCTTGGGGAAATGGCACTATTTCTTCTCCCAATGCAATTAAACTGAGTAAAAATACTTCAAATGCTCAAGTAAAGTACATGAAACTTTTAAAATACATCCATGGCAGTCCATTAATCACAAATTCATCAGAGAATCATCCATTCATTCGAAATCATTAGCATTACATTGATTCACAACAAGGTAGTGGGGAAATGGCACCGTCCTTTCATTAAAATTGAGATTTATACATTTCTACTTGGAATTTAGACCTGAAACTTTCTGGAGATGAAGAACAGAGTATTTAATTCATATTACAAAAGAAATGGGGCATTAGAAGCTCCCCCAAAGAGTACAATAGCTCACCAAAAACGCCCTCCCTCAAGGATCAAGAATATGCCATCAAAACTGGAAATGGTTGAAGGAGTGAGCTGCAATAGAAGAAACCATGAGATTCCATGTAGCTTACAGCTGCAAATAAAGACTCCATTAAATATCCAAATGAAAGGTCTGAATGGCCTTTTCAATTTCCAACTTGGATGGGAATCTTTCACCCTCGAAATTGGCTAAGGCAAGAAACTAGTCATCCACTAGCTCTCCCTCTTCACAAATGCAATTGCAAATTCTACAAATGATCAAAATATGGTTTCATTCTTTGTTATTGACATTTATAAAGTTCTAATGTCCTCCATGGGTCGAATTCCTTCCAAGAGATTCATGCCAACTCAAGTTGGGAAGAGATTCCAAAGAACGCCACTTGTACAACAATTCGTAGTCTCCCACTTCCACCAAATCACATGTGGAAGCATCTTAGCTTCCCTAACACCCTTGAGCGCCCTCTTGGAGTCTATTTTTAGCCCTGACATGTCATATATGTCATATGTCATCCTTCAGGTCTGATTTGTGTCATAGGTGTCATAGCATCTTCATCATTGTTGTCATAGAGCTAGGGAATCTAGCCCAAGTGTCTCACTAGCTCCAAATTGCCTCTTCCTCTTCCATGGGAGTTACTCTTCCTCTATATTTAGACCTTGGATGAGTCATGCCATGAATAAAACCTTTTGGACTCCCCCAAGTATGTTACCATTCACCTTGAATTCGAATTGGTGAGAGAATGATGCCAAGTGTAGTGGGGAAATCTAGCCATATGTGGGTCCCACTTCCTCCATGTGTCTTCATGATCAAATGCCACTTTGATTTTCACTTGTATATATTTATTTAGCTCCTTTATTAAATATTTATTCCACTCTAATGTTCAAACATCATTTATTATCCCCATTATTCCAAATCCCAAAGCTTCCACCCCAAACTTAGGAAACTAGTAATTTTCCTCCTTGGCAATTATTTGACCTTTAAAATCGATTTTACAAACTCTAATGAATATGGCCAATGTGATTATGCCATTGTGACCCAATTCTAAATTTGGGACATGACACATTTGGATGGTCTAACATCACAAAATGAAGTTTGGGAGAAATTGAAAGCTTTGTTTGGTAAAACCGATGATTTGAGAGGACATCAACTAGAGAATGAGCTCATTTCTCTAAGTTTGAGCAGTTTTGAGAATCTACAGGATTATTTCTCCAAATTCAAGTCACTTGTCTTGCAGTTGAAGCAGTGCGGTATTGAGAAAAAGGATGAGCAGTTAGTTTTGGCCATACTCTCGAAATTGGGGCAAGACTATTATGTCTTTGTATCCACTTTCCATGCTACAAAACTGGCTGTGAAGAATTGGAATATGCCCAGTCTGTCTGAATTCATGGAGTCTCTGACTCAGGAGTAGAATGAGCTTATGTTGATGGGTGCACTGAAGCCTTCAAAAGATCAATATCTAGCTGCTGGTGACTCAAGGAATTCAAAGGTTAAGAAGAAGGAAAAGTCCAAAAATACTTCTGAGCAAAAGAAGGAGAGATCTAAGCCACAAGAGGAGCCCTCCACCTCTAGAAAGGATCAACAAAAGAAGAAGGAGCGAACCAAGTGCTGATACTTCCAAAGGGGATTTCATACTGAAATATCCTATATGAGAAAGACCATAGATCAGATGGCACAACTCCTTGTTAAGAACCATATTTCCATTCCTGAAGGCGCAACGAAGAAGGAAGGAGGTTCTAAATCAGATGATAAGGAGCGAGTGCATGCTCTAATGGCCATCACATCTTCATCCACTTCTTATATCATTGATTCTGGAGCTTCAAGGCACATGGTTGCAACCAGAGAGTCATTTGCTACTCTTGAATCCTCCGATGGCCTAGGTCCCATCATTATTCTTGGAGATGACTCAGAAACTGCTTCAAAGGGTAAAGGTAGAGTAGATCTAGACTATGGATCATTTTTCAATGTTCTTTATGTCCCAGGTCTAGATGCAAACTTGTTGTCTGTATACCAAATGACCCATACCGATTCAGCCAAAAGAGTTGTCTTCACCCCAGATAATGTGGAGATCTATGAGATCTCCATAGGAAGAGTTGTTGCATTAGGCACTGCGAATCATTCCTCTAGAGTATATAAGTTTTTACAATTTTTTTCCTATATGTTCACCAGTAATGCTCCTCTCTCATGCTAATGAAGCAAGTAAGATTTTGCATGAGAGGTTTGGCCATCTAAATTATAGATACCTTCATGAAATTCATGAAAAAAACATGGTTGTAGGGTTTCCAAACATCACTTTCACAAATTAGGAGTATGCCATGGTTGCATCCTAGAAAGACACCCTGAGAAAAAGTTTGAGAGATCAAGGCCTGAGAGAAACTCTGAACCTTTGGATCTGATCCATAGTGATATTATTGGCGCTTTCCCTCATATTTCACTAAAAAAGCTATATGCCTATTAACTTTCATTGATGATCATACTAGGTATTGCTGGGTCTATGTTCTGCAGTTTAAGTTTGAAGTTTTTGGCCATTTCAAGTTTTTTAAAGCCATGGTTGAGAACTAGTCTGGAAGGAAGATAAAGGAAACAGATCTGAGAATGGGGGAGAGTATATCAAATATGATTTTCAGCAGCTCTGTGCAGTGGTTGGCATCCACATGCAACACACTGTGCCATACACTCCTCAACAAAATGGAGTTGCTGAGAGAAAGAATCGAACTCTGAAGGACATGGCCACTTGTATGATGGAAGCAAGGTCTTTGCCACCAAATTTGTGGGCTGAAGCAATAAAATTTGCTACCTACATACAAAACAAATTCCCACATAAAGAACTGAAAGGAGTTACCCATCATGAAGCTTGGTGTGGCAAGAAACCTGATATTTTACATTTCAGGATATTTGGTGTCAAGGCTTGGGATAGAGTGCCCTCCAAGAAGAGAAGTGATTTAGAGCCACATAGTAGGAATGTTTGTTTGTTGGCTACTCAGAAGACTTAAGGGGGTATAAAATTCTTGATCTGATCACCAACAAAGCATTCATGGAAATAAGTGTTCAGTTTGATGAAGAGACCCTACAAGGAATTGAGATTGGAGAGTCTTCTCAACCACCACTGGAAGAAGGAAATGAAGAGTTGAATCAAGATTTTGATGATGAATCTTCTGATTCTAATTCAGATGATTATGGTGATGATATTATTGCATACCCAATCTCACCATCAAGGCTAAAGTGGGCAGCAAAAACCATAGAATCTGCTGGTGAACTTGCTGGGAATCCTCAGGATCCTAGAAGACAAGGTCACAATATGAGAATGCATTTTCAGTAAGGGATCCAAATATTGCTAAGAAATGTTTTCTCATGATTGAATTAGATCCTCAAACATATGAAGAACCCTCAGAATATCCAATATGGATATCTGCTATGGATGAGGAGTTCTACTCCTTGCAGAAGAATGGAACTTGGGAACTAGTCAAGCTTCCAGCGGGAAGAAAGCTAATAAGATGCAAATGGATATACAAGACTAAGATGGCTGATGATTCTGATGCAGTAAAGCATAAAGAAATGTTGGTGGCCAAGGTATTTTCACAAGTCCAATGTCTGTACTATAATGAGACCTTTTCCCCAGTGGAAAAAATGGATTCTATTCGACTAGTTTTGTCAGTTGCAGCAACGAAGTGTTGAGCAGTTCACCACATGGATGCGGAGTATGATTTTCTTCATGGTGATATAGAGGAGGATATAGATATGCATAAACCTGAAGGATATGTTGCAAATCCATCACTTGTGTGCATGTTAAGGAAATCACTGTATGGACTCAAGCAAGCTCCCAGATCTTGGTATGCAAAAATGGATCATTTTTTCCTGACACAAGATTTCCATTGGTGCAAATCTGATTGAAATGTGTATCTAAAGAACATAAATGGTAATATTGTGATTATATTATTATATGTTGATGATTTAATAATCACAAGAAGTGCCACTAATGAAATTTCATCACTAAGGACAACTTTGCATCAAGCTTTCTCCATGGCAGATTTGGGGATTCTCAGGCAGTTTTTGGGGCTTGAGATCACTCAATCACCCAATGGAATCACTGTATGTCAGTAAAATATGCTTCTTATCTGCTAAAAAGGTTCAATATGGAAGAATTTAATTATGCAAAGACTCATTTCCTTTCAGGATTCAGGTTAGAAGAAGGGGATTCTACACCCTTGGTGAACAACACCCTCTACAGGAAACTAGTTGGAAGCCTTGTACTTGAATCACTCCCGAACAGATTTGGCATATGCAGTAAGTCATGTTGAAATATATATGGATCAGCCACATGAGATACATTCGAGGGATTCAAAAAGGTTCTTGCACTTTGTGCAAGGCACCAAGACACATGGGATCCACTATGTTGCTAATTCCTCATTGGATCTAGTTGCATTTTATGACTCAGATTGGGATGGGGATAACACAGACAGGAAGTTCACTTCCGAGTTTGTATTCATGCTTGGAGGAGGTCCTATATGCTTTTCTAGTAAAAATCAAATTGCAATTTCACTCTCTTCAATAGAGGCATAGTACTAGGGAGTGGTGAATGCAACTACTTAGTGCATCTGGTTGCAAGGAATTCTTGGTGAGTTCCGGATTGAATTTAACACTCCCACTATTCTTTGGGTTCATAATAATAGTGCTATAAGGATATACTTAGATCCAATACTTAGAAAAAGAACCCAACACATTGAAGTGAACATGCACTACATTCAGAGTCTAGTGCATGACAGATTGATTGTGTTGGAGTATTGCTCCACTGCTGAGCAAACTGCTGACCTTTTCACTAAATCCTTCACAAAGAAGAATTTCATCCATCTTAAGTTTCTACTTGGAGTGGATGAACATGAGGTGAAGCATTATTTATGACTAGGTTCAATTTTTTTTATTGTCCATTTTGAGGGAGAGTTTTGTCCCTTGAGGTTTTCCCTGTTTCCTTGTTTTTTGGACAATGACATGTAAAGGGTGACCAAGCCTTTGTTGCTGGGCCATGATATTTCTGATATTTTTGTCACATATAATCAGGCTTAAGGGAGGGTGTTAGAGCATTAAAACCCACATAATACTTAGGATATATTCTATTTCATTTTTTATTACTTTCCTAGGTAGTTTTACCATGTTTTTGGCCACTAGTTGACTTCCTTGGTCCACCACTTTCCATCCTTATCCACATGAGTGCATTCATGAGCATCCTGGATGATTTTCTATCTATTCTAAGTGTCAAAGGCGCCCTTACTGCTTTTGCACTGATTTTTCTACTTTTCAGTAGATAAGGTAAAAGCTAGGCACTCTAGAGGTTTTGGAAACTACTTGTTTTGTGGCCAACACACATTTTCTCTTTTTCACTCCCAAAGCTACCATATTTTTCTAATTTCATCCTACATCACCTTACAAAATAATTTTGGACAATTCGTGAACTTTATGGCCAAGTTGGAGTAAGATGTTTCTACCTTGGGGGGTTTTAGCTAGTTTAGTAAGCTTGCTTTTTGTGACCAATTTGAATGCCTCCATAGCAATTCAAATTTCTGATGTAACTCTATATATTTTCAGCCACTTTATGGTACATGGCTGGATGGTGTACATTTATGTTGATACAATTTAATATTGTGCATAATTTTGAGTCTAATTTTGAGTGTTCTTGTCAATTATAGACTAGCAATTTGTGTGAGAAGTGTTATTCAATCTTATGATCATCCTGTGATCTTATTTAATACCTTGAAACCATGTCAAATGCAAAAATATAGGTTAGGTATGTTGTATTTCAAATATATCAAACTCCCCACAAGTTGATGATACAAAGTGGCATCAATAAGAGGACCGTCACAATCAATAAATAACTTTACACCAGGCTGAAATGGCATAGGGGAAGTATTACAATCACTCATATGAAATCGAGCAAGTAGATAAGTATCATAATTAGGATGAGACAAGAATATATCATCATCAATATGCCAAATCTGTAGACCCAAAAAATAATGCAATTAGCCTAAGTCGGTCATTTCAAATTGCTTTTTAAGATTATTTCGTCATTTCTTATATAAGTGTAAGATGGATTCCAGTAATGATAATATCATCCGTGTAAAATACCATTATGAGGACATCATCATCAATGTTCTTAACATACAAATTTGGTATTGGTTGTGGAGCCTGATCTTCCTGATTCAGAGATGTTGTTGTTCAGCCGTGTTTGTAACCCAGTTTTATATGATATATAGGTGGACTGTAAACTCACCCTAGCAGGGAGGGGGGGGTGTGGGGGCCAGTAGTCCCTCAACGGGGGTTTGGGGGAGAATCCCTCAAAATAATTTTTTTGGGTTATTTTGTTGGCCAAAAGATTACAGGCCCATGGTTTTGGGTATCCCGTGGTATTTTCCCATGGTAATTCCCCTTTAAAAAGAAGACATTGTAATACATATGGGTAATGTATTGTAGCATTGTAAAGATCTCCGATTGTGTAAGAGAGATGGTGAGGGAGTGAAGAGAATTTTGCAGCTGATGTGTTGCAGGTTGTATCCCTTCATTTGTTGGATGGTATAATAATAAGGACTGGCAATTTTTGTGTGGACGTAGCCCATCTTGGTTGAACCACGTTATATTGGTGTCTCTCTTGTAATGTGTTTTATGTGATTTATATTTGCATCTTGTTTATTTTTATTTCTCTACGATCCTGTTTTTCTAATAATTGGTATCATATTCAAAGGTCTATTTGACATATAAACTCGTAGGAAAGAAGGGTTCCTGGTTCGAGTGGGAGCAATGGCGGAAGAAGGAAAGTTTAAGGTCGAGAAATTAACGGCCAAAACTACCAGTTATGGAAGATGCAAATGGAAGACTATCTGTATCAGAAGGATCTATTCCTTCCGTTGGGAGGAAAAGAAAAAACAACCAACGACTATGAAGTATGGAGAATGGGAGGTTCTTGATAGTAAGGAACTGGGAACAATACAGTTGTGCCTGGCTTCATCGGTGGATTTCAATATCTCAAAAGAAAAGAAAACAAAGGGTCTGATGAGTGCATTGGGTAAGATGTATGAAAAACCCTCGGCCTCCAACAAGGTATTTCTAATGAAGCATTTGTTTAATATGAATATGTCAGAAGGTGGATCTGTTGCCGATCATTTAAATGAATTTAATACGATTACAAATAAACTAAGTTCTGTAAAAGTGAACTTTGATGATGAGGTTAAGGATCTTCTAATCTTGTGCTCATTGCCAGAAAGCTAGAACGACTTGGTCATGGCTGTAAGTAACTCTGTCTCAAGTTCAAACACTTTAACGTTTGATGATATTGTTGGTGTTATTCTTAGCGAGGAAATGCGAAGGAAAAGCACAGGTGAGACATCAGGTAATGCATTGACCATGGAGAGTAGGGGAAGACAAAGGGAGAGAGGAAAGAGCCCAAGTAATCGCAGCAAGTCCAGGAAGGGAAGATCCAAGTCCAAACTGACAAAGATAGAGTGTTGTAATTCTGGAAAGAAAGGACATCTGAAGAAAAACTGTAGATGTCTAAAGAAGAAAGGAGATGGACATCGGGAGATTAATCAGGAAGCAAATGTAGCAGGTGATGTGTTACAAGATGCTTTGATTCTTGCAATAGATAATACTAGTGATTACTAGGTAGTATATTTAGGGGCTTCATGTCATGCCACACCCCATAGGAAATTATTTCATGATTATATTCCAGGCAATTTTGGACATGTTTTACTGGGTGATGATGAACCATGTAAAATTGTTGGAATGGGTAAGGTACGAATAAAGTTAAAGAATGGTGAATGGCTACTGAAAGATGTAAGGCATATTCCTGCTATGAAAATAAATCTGATCTCAACAACGCATTTGGGAGATGGTGGTTGTTTATCTACATTTGGCGATACGTGGTGGAATATCACTAAAGGATCGATGGTGATAGAAAAATGAGACAGGATAGGTACGTTGTATTTATGTCCTCATAATACTGATTATTCTATCTCTTTAGCTTCCACAGGAACATATACAACATTGTGGCATCATAGGCTTGGCCACATGAGTGAGAAGGGGATGCATATTCTCCACTCAAGGAAGTTGCTACCAGATTTGAAACATGTAAGTTTGGAATTCTGTGAAAACTGTGTTTATGGAAAACAAAAGAGAGTCAGATTTCTTAGGTTTGGGAAATAAAAAAAACTGAAAAGTTAGAGCTTGTGCATACAGATGTATGGGGACTGAATCAGGTACAATCTCTTGGTGGCTCTCATTATTATGTTACTTTTATTGACTATGCAACTAGAAAAACTTGGGTTTATTGCATTAGATAGAAATATGATGTGTTTTCTACTTTTAAGAAATGGAAAGCTTTGGTCGAGAATGAGACAGGAAAAATGTTGAAGTGTCTCATATCTGATAATGGAGGTGAGTACTGCAGCAAGAAGTTTGATAGTTACTGTTCATACCATGGGATTTGTAGAGAAAAGACAGTCCCAGGAACACCACAAACAATGTGTCAGAAAAGATGAACAAAACAATCATGGAGAGTGCAAGGTGTATGAGATTGCATGCAGGGTTGCCCTTATAGTTTTGAGCAGATGTTGTAGATATTGTTGTTTACTTAATAAACAGAGGTCCTTCAAGTGATTTGGATGATGGTATTCCAGAGGAGGCATGGACATGCAAAAAGGTAAATTACTCTTTTCTGAGAACTTTTGGTTGTGAAGCATTTGTCCATATTGATGAAGAAAATAGAACAAAGCTTGAGGCTAAATCCAAGAAATGTACCTTTATTGGATACGGGGTTGATGATTTTGGTTATCGCTTATGTGATTATAAAAATAACAAAATAATTAGGAGTAGAGATGTGGTATTCGATGAAAAGGTCATGTATAAAGATCATTTGCAGGGAAAGAAACAGGAAAAGGAAAACACAGAGTACACCATGCTTGATGAAATCAAAGAAAATGAAGTTCCAAAAGTGCCGAAAATCAAGAACAACAACAGGTACCTCAAACTCCTGCAAGTGTTAGAAGATATACCGGGTTAAGTAGACACCCTGAACGATTATCTCCTTCACTGTATTATTTATTAATGACTGATTCTGGTGAACCAGAATGTTAAGAAGAAGCAATGCAGGCGGAAACTAGAAAGAAGTGGGAGCAAGGCATGAATGAGGAGATGGACTCATTGTTAAGAAACCAGACTTGGGATTTGGTTTAGTTGCATGTAGGTAAAAGAACATTGTAGAATAAATGGGTTTACATGTTGAAGGAAGAAGGTGGAGGAAAGAAGCGGTACAAGGCCAGACTTGTTGTAAAGGGGTTTGCATAGAAGAAAGGTATATATTTTGATGAAATATTTTCTCTTGTTGTTAAAATGACTTCAATTAGAACTATTTTAAGCCTAGTGGTAGTATAGGATTTGCATCTTGAACAATTAGATGTAAAAACAACCTTTCTCCATGGGTATTTGGAGGAAGATATTTATATGTAGCAGCCACAGGGGTATGAGGTCAAAGGGAAGGAGAATTTGGTATGCAGGTTGAAGAAGAGCTTGTATGGCTTAAAGCAAGATCCAAGGCAGTGGTATTTCAAATTTGACAGGTTTATGACAAAACAAGGTTATAGTAGATGTCATTCTAACCATGCTTGTATGTGGATGGCATGCTTGTTGTAGGGTCTAACATGCATGATATAAATGTGCTCAAAATGAAGTTAGCTAATTCATTTGCGATGAAGGATTTGGGTGCTGCAAAGAAAATCCTTGGTATGAGAATAACAAGAGACTTGAAAAATCGCAAATTGACATTGTCTTAGGGTGAGTACATACAAAAGGTGTTGGAGAGATTCAGAATGCAGAATGAAAAACCAGTTAGTACACTTTTGGCTAGCCATTTCAAACTAAGTAAGGAGATGTGTCCCAAGACACAGGAAAATATATATTACATGTCCAAGGGTCCCTATTCATCAGAAGTTGGCAGCTTCATGTATTCCATGGTGTGCACAAGACCAGATATTGCACATGCAATGGTATTTGTGAGTAGGTATATGAACAATCTAGGTAAAGAACATTGGAAGGAATTAAAATGGAATCTCAGGTATTTGAGAGGTACTACCACTCATGCATTATGTTTTGGAGGTTCAAACATTGTTCTATAGGGATATGTTGATGCAAATATGGCAAGTGATAAATATAGCAGGAGGAGCACTGCATGGTATGTGTTTACTGTAGGTGGAACAACAGTAAGTTGGATTTCGAAGCTGCAAAAGGTTGTTGCACTTTCAACAATGGAAGCAGAGTATGTTTCTGCTACAGAGGCTAGTAAAGAGATGATTTGGTTGCAGAGGTTCATGGAGGAATTGGGTAAGAAGAAGGAGGATAGCAAGCTGTATAGTGACAGCTAGAGTGTCATTCATCTTGCAAAGAACTCAACCTTCCATTCTAAGACTAAACATATATATCTCAAGTACCATTTCATACGCTTTGTTATGGAAGATGAACTGTTGAAGCTAGAAAAGGTACATACTAGCCATAATCCTACAGACATGTTGACAAAGGTAGTAACCAGAGAGAAACTGAGTTCCTGCTCAGTTTCAGTTGGCCTTCTAGCATTAAGGTGAAGATGATAAATTTACCAAGTCTAAGGTTCAAAGCATAGTCCAACAAGTGCAGCAACGGTGGAGTTGTTGTGATTAGTCTCCAAGTGGGAGATTGTTGGCTGTGGAGCCTGATCTTCCTAATTCGGAGATGTTTTTTTTCAACCATGTTTGTACCCCAGTTTTATATAATATATAGGTGGACTGTACACCCATCCCAGTGGGGGGTGTTTGGGGGAGAAGCCCCCAAAATAATGTTTTTGGATTGTTTTGTTGGCCAACATATTACAGGCACATGGTTTTGGGTAGCCTGTGGTATTTTACCATGGTAATTCCCCTTTAAAAGGAAGACATTGTAATACGACTGGGTAATGTATTGTAGCATTGTAAATATATATATATTGTGTAAGAGAGAATGCGAGAGAGTGAAGAGGAAGTTGTAGCGGATGTGTTGCAGATTGTATTCCTTCATTTGTTGGATGGTATAATCATAAGGATTGGAAATTTCTATGTGGACGTAGCCCATCTTGAGTGAACCACGTTATATTGGTGTCTCTCTTGTAATGTGTTTTATGTGATTTATATTTGCATCTTGTTTATTGTTATTTCTTTGCGATCCTATTTTTTTAACATTTGAATCATACATACACTTCTTAAAACCATTCTTCAAGAAATAAGTATCATTTTTTTCACACCAAGCTTTAGGTGCTTGTTTAAGACCATATACAGACTTGTTCAATTTGAATACCAAACTTGAAGTTTTAGCATAAATAAAACCAGGTGGGTGCTGCATATAAATGTATTCACGAAGATCACCATTCAAAAATGCACATTTGGCATCCATTTGGTGAATTTCCCAGTGATAAGATGCAACACGAGAATGAATAGTTCTTATTCTATTCATTTTAGCAATTGAAGAAATTTTTTTAGTATAGTCAATACCTTCTTATTGAGAACATCCTTTTGCTACTAACCGAGCCTTTTGTTTTTCAATCTGTCATTCTGGAGTAAACTTGTTTTATATATCCACTTACATCCAACTAAATTCTTTCCATGAGGAAGAGGAAAAATATTCCATGCCTTGTTTTTCATTAATGATTTATACTCATCAGACATTGCATTCTCCCATCCAGGTTTATCTTTGGCTTGAGCATAGGTAAATGGATCATCTGTGGTCAATACTTTAGTCATAAGAGAAAATTTAGATCTAGTTTGAGGAGTATCGCAAGGAATATTCTCTTAGAACCTGTGGATTCAAGAGTTTTATGGGCCCAAAAATGAAGAGGAGTAGTGGTATGAACCACACTAGTATCTTCAAGACATTCAGGTGGAGCACTTGAAGAAGAAGGTGAATTATGATCAAGGGTAGGCATAGAAGTAGAGGAAGGGGTAACATATTTAGGAGCAATAGAAGATGAAGGCAAATTTAAGGTAACATGAGGTTCAATAGACTCAAGGGGAGGAGAGACTTCATTGAATTGAACATATCGCCTAATGATAACACCTTGGGTAGATAGATCAAACAACATGTACCCTTTGGAATCCTCACAATAACCAATGAAAATACATTTGTGAGACTTGGGTTCTAACTTTTTCCATTTTTCATCCATAATATGCACCCAACATTCACTGCCAAATATCTTAAAGTTACAAATATCGGGTTTTCTTCTAGACCATTTTTCTTCGGGAGTAACCTACAAAACTGCTTTAGTAGAAACTCTATCCAAGATACAATTAGCACAACAGATAGCTTCAGACCAAAAAACATTATGTAACCTTTGGAATAAAGCATACATCTAGCCATTTCAACCAAAGTTCTATTCTTTCTTTCAACTACCCCATTTTGTTGAGGTGTATAAGGAGCAATATTTTGATGTTTAATACCATGCTTAGGTAAATATGTATTAAATTCCTTTTTAGTGAATTCCCCCCCATTATCAGTTCTCAAAGTCTTAATAATTTTACCATATTACTTTTGAAGCATCGATTTAAAAATCTTGAAATATACCAAAGGTTTCACTTTTATGCTTCAAAAAATGAACCCAAGATTTACAACTAAAGTCATCAATAAAAGTAAGAAAATAGATTGCATGAGACAAAGAAGGTGTTTCAAGAGGACCACAAATATCACTATGAATTAGTTGCAATGGTTCTTTAGCACGCCAAGATTTACCTTAACATTTTCTTATGATGATTACCAAGAACAAAACCTTCACAAACACGTTTAGTGGAAGAAACTGAAGGTACGCCAAATACCATGTTAGACATCATTTGAATTTTACCATAATTCAAGTGACCTAATATTTCATGCCATAATTTATTTTTTTCATCAACGTGAGAAACATAGGAATAAAAAGGTTGCTGTTTGCTTGAATTAAAACTAGTAAACTTAAATAATCTATCATTATGATCAACATGAATAGAAGAAACAATTTTGAAGTTATGTTTGATATATTTTAACACATATTTATCAGCCCAAGCTTCAAATTTATAACCTTTCTAACATGCACAATAAATAGAAAGCAAGTTAATGGGAATTCCTTGATCATGGAGCACATCTTCCAAAGTACCATCAAGAACATTAACATTACCAGATCCTAAAACTGAAAGATGTTTACCATCACTTATATATACTTTCTATATTGTGTGAATTTTAGTGTCATAAGTGTTAAATAAAGAAGTTGTACTAGACCTATTGTTAGATGCACCATAATCCATAATCCATTCCACATTAGAAGGAGATTTACTAGGTTGAACGGAATATGTACACAAGGCTAATTGTTGTTCTTCAAAAGACTTCTTCTTTTCTTTAGCAAGTTCATGTCTCCGTTTAAAGAAAATATTTTTAGGGCGGTTGGTTTTCCACAATACTTACAAGGATTATACTCTTTCTTTTTATTAACTATATTAGAAGCATCATCATTAGAAGAGTGAGGGGTTGATCCTTGATTATGTGGTTTATATTTTTTATTAAAACTTTTATTTGGATTCTTTTTACTATATTCCATTATATATTTACTATTAAATAATTGACCAAAAGCAATTAATCTGTCTTGCTCATTTAGCAAAATTTTACAAAATTATTCAAAATTATTCAAAATTATTCAAAATTTGTTTTCATAGTTCCTTAGACATTTCAATGACTCCATCCCTTGTTTGGATGAACATATCAAAACATGAAGGGAAATTTTGATCTACAAGAATAATAAGAGCATTGCCATTTTTCTTGTAATCTTTACCACAATTATTTAATTTTTCATTATAGGTTAAATTTTAGCAAGACATGACTCTATTCTATAAAAATATTTAGGGTCTAACTCATGGATTTTATTTTCAAGATAGTAAGCAAAAATATTATCACTTTTATCAAATAAAGAAGCTAGAGTTTTCCATACCTCAATGGGGCTATCCTCAACCTCAATATGTACCTGTAGACTATCTAAAATAGTTTGTTCAATGAGCCCTCTTGCTTTATCACATCAATAATCCCATATAGCTAAGTATTTTGCATTAGTTGGTTTCGTTTGGTCACCTTTAACCAATCTCCAGAGATTCTTACTCCTAAGAACAACAATCATGTTTCTCTTCTAAGTGAGATAGTTAGATCCAATTAATTTAGGAATATAAACTACTTTTGAAATCATAGTGTGACAATACAATGAAACACTAATGCAAAATATTGCCTTGTCACAAAAAGATAAGATCTACAAGAAAAGTGACAAAAAAACCAAAAATTTCTTACCAAATCCAAAGCCTAGCATCAACTAATTGATGGATCTATAGACCTACAACAAAAACAAAGAAAATAGAATCAGATCCGGTGAAATTTTTGCCCAAAAATATGTACACGTGCTTTGTATACAGAACATGCACGAGTGAGACATGGTTTTACTGAAGGGAAGCCATGGACACACGCTTCATCAAACCAAAAGGTGCGTTTCTCCCTTAAACTTCCTGAAACCTACCAAAAAATGGAAAGTTGGGACACCAGTCATTGTCCCGTATGGAAACTTGCAATAAAACACAACTAGAGCCAAAAAACCAATCAATCTGATGCAAAAACATTATATCCTTAGTAGCAAGTTAGTATACAATGGATTTCAATTCATATCTACTAGAAACACTTGAAATGTTTTTGAAAAATAAATGGTGAGGGTTATGGTTTGAAAAAAATTTCTCAAACAGGTAGCAAATTCCCAAATCTAGAGAATAACCACAAATGTTTGGTAGATCAGATGACAAATCTACTAGATATGGAGGACCCACCAATTTTTTTTCGAAGAATTGTTTCTTGTAAATAAAATTTAACAAAATTTACTGAAGAAAGTAGAGTATAGTAACTAGCTCTGATACCATGTTAGAATATTGAGAATATACATGAACATACAACAATATGTTTGCTAACATGCAAAGAAAGAATATACTAGTCTATCCTTTTATCCATAAAAGCAATAATAATCATGTAATAAAAAAGAGACCAGAGAAAAGAATGATACACCCGATATATGTCATAAAACCCCAAATGGGAAAAAATCCACGAGAAGGTATTGTCTTCTTATTCTTTAGAAATCTCCAATCTTACACTTGAGCTCCACTCCACATATGCTTCATAGCTTTACAAAAACATAATATATAACTTTCAACATATTCCGAGAGGCTCTCATTCACATCTATTATATACCAAGAGGTATGGAAGAATTACATCCAAAAGACATGTGTGATGAATGATTTTCTCCATGATGCATGTGGGACAAATCATTTCACATAAGATTATAGTTATTTATGCCTTCCAATGCTAGATAAGACATCTTATGACATCATAATAGACATCATTACATATGTAATATTAAAATTACACATTCCAATAGAGATGATCGTACCTTATTCAATGGGGTATTCACACAAATGGCTAGGATTGAATCATACAACTTTGATTGTTAGATCATGACCATTCGTGCAAAGGGAGATGATCATACCTTATCCAATGGGGTATTCACATGAATGGATAGGATTGAATCTTGTAGCTTTAATTGTTAGATCATGACCATTTGCACAAAGGGAGATGATCGTACCTTATTCAATGGGGTATTCACGCGAATGGATAGGATTGAGTAGCTTTAATTGTTAGATCATGACCATTTGCACAAAGGGAGATTATTGTACCTTATCTAGTGGGGTATTCATGTTAATGGCTGAGATTTGATTGCACATGTTCCATTGTGTGATTGTGATCATTCGCGCGAAGGGATATGATCATGCCATATCCAATGGGTTATTCTCACGAATGTCTAGGATTGAATCGTGCAACTTTGATCGTTAGATCATGATCGTTTGCACAAAGGGAGATTATCATAACTTATCCAGTGGGGTATTCACATGAATGGTTTCTATTTGATCGCACATGTTCCATCATGCGATATTGACCATTTGCGCTAGGGAAGAAGATATGAAATTTTTTCTGGTTCTCTCTATATTTTCTTCTACTGGTGTCTGAAGTTGGTCCCTAAAGCTAAATGTACCTGTAGGAAAAGTGCAAAATTGATAGTTTTGAATGGTTGTAACTTTTTGCCCAAAAATAATAAATGGGCATACTTATAGTAATTGGAAATATTATTGCACTGGGAGTCGCGATGTGATCTTCCAGCTAGTATGGGGGAGATGTTGTCACGTAACGTAGCATTATGTACCTTATTAAAAATAAAAAAGTAATTAATTTTTTTTTATGTCGGCTCATAAAATAAAAAATTAAAACCAACTAAAAATTAATTGAAAAAATCCATGTCGATCATAAAATAAAAATTAAAAAAATCTATGTTGGATCATAAACTAAAAAATTAAAACCAATAAAAATGTAATTAACAAATCCATGTCCACTCATAAAATAGAAAAATTAGGGATCCAATTTCTTGAGGTGTAAATTTTTTATGTATATGTGTAAAAAAATTAATATAAATTTATACATCAAGAAAATGATCCCTCTCGGTGCTTGATAGATTCGGGTTTAAGATGGATCTATGTTGGTACATAAGGGAATAATTGTGCATAGTCATATTCAAAAGGGGGATTCATATGTTTTTAAAAATTGAGCATAAAAATGCCTGCAACCTTGGTTTGACAAAACAAGTCAATATCAATAGTTCATAGAATGCATGAAAATTAATTTATGTTTTTTTAAGAATGCAATGAAGCTAACAAAAGCGTTTATATGAACGCTTTTGTAGATACAATATCATATCAAGGACAATTAAAGGTTAGCATTTAGTATAATGCAATTTGGAAATCCTTGGTCTTGGTTGGGCCAAGAAGATCATCATCATGGATGATGCTCACGATCCTTATGCAATTGAAACATATGTTGTGGGACAAAATATACATGTTGATAATGTAGAGACAAAATATAATGACCAAAGAAATCAAGTACTCCTCCAAATATGGCAAAACCATGAGAACCCTAATAGTGGAACTATAAAGTTGCAGAGCAAATAATTAAAGGTTGATTAGAGCTCAAGAATAACTTAACCAATTGAATGTAGCTATGATCCAAATCTTAACAAAAAATGGAAAGAATATTGACCATGGGAAGCACTCATTAAATGAGGAAAAGAGTGGGAGTGGATCAAGGAGGAATTCTTAGTACAAGAGGTCCCATAGCTCAAGAAGCGTTTCTAAAGATAGGACATATAGTACTCCATAATTATCTTCTAGTGAGTCATCTGCCTCTAAATACTCCATTGAAGGTTCAAGCTCTTCATCTCATAGGAATAAGAGGAAGATTCCTTTCAAGAACAACTCACATGGGGAATTTCGGAAGGCCAAACCTCCAAATTTTGACGGTGAAGTAAAATATGGTCAAGAAGCTAAGGCTTGGATTCTTGGGATGAGGAAGTATTTCCAAGTCTAAGAATACTCTAGAAACATGAAGGAAATGGTGTTCATATTTAATTTGAATGGAAGACCATCTATATGGTGGGATCACCTCAGGCAAATCAAGAATATCAATGAAAGGAAGATTGTGTGGACGTAATTCAAGAAGTACTTCAAGAAAAAGTACCTCTCCTATAGGTACCATGATGACAAAATTAAAGAGTTCCGTGAGTTGAAATTGAGACAAATGACCACAGAGGAGTATGCCAATAATATTGGAGTTACTGAGGTATGTTAAGTATATTATAGATGATAATGTCAAAATTCACCATTTCCTAAGTGGGTTACCTTAGTCCTACAAGGACATAATTGAGTTTCATGAACCTAAAACTCTAGATGAAACCATAAGGAAGGCCAAGTATTGTTATGATCAAAACAAAAATATGCTAAAATTCCATAAGGTGTGGAAGGACAGGAAAAATGAGAAGATTGACCAAATAAAAAGGGGATTCAATCCTCATCATTTTAGAAATAAACAAAGGCAACCACCACAGGGTGTGACTAAGATATCTAGGATGATGGGAGACAAGAAAAGAGATCCACTTCGATGTTAGGGATGTGGAGAGGACCATTTGTTTAGAAATCATCCACGTCGAAATGGGAGTGCCAAGCATGTTCACAACATCCAAGAGGTTGAAACTATGTGAGGTAGCAAGGACCATCCCTATAATCTATGCTACACTAGAGGACCGCTAAGAAGACCATCAATTAGCCATGGTTGAGGTTGAAGGTAATATTTCTAAGAAATCTATTTCTATTTTGATTGAACTTGGATCTACTCTCAGTTATATCATTCATAAAATTGTTTAGATTTGTTCTTTTAAGAAAACAAAGCATACAAAATCATGGTTGGTTCAACTAGCCACTAGAACCAAGAGGAAAAGCTAGTGAAATGTCCTTATTTAAATGGATGGACTCTTCACACAGGAAAATTTGAATATTTCTCCTCTTGGTTCTTATGATGTTCTCATTGGAATGGATTGATTGGAAGCACATAAAGTTAAATTTGATTGCTAAAACAAGACCTTTGAATGCATTGATGAAGAAGGAAACCCAAGGATAGTAAATAACATTCTAACAGTGGTTTCTATTGGAAAATTTTTAGCCTCGTAGCTAAAGAAGTTCTTTAGAAAGGGTTGTCAATTTTATGCCGCCCATGTATTGGATAGAACAAGAAATGAAATTTCCAAGTTGGAGGATTATCATGTGTTGCAATATTTTAGGGATGTGTTTCTTGATGAAGTGCTAGGACTTCCTCCGAAGAGGAACATTGATTTCACAATTGATCTTGTGCCAAGAGTTGCACCAATGTCCAAGACACCTTACAGAATGAGTACTCCATAATTGCTAGAGCTGAAAATATAATTGCGAGAGTTGTTGGAAAATAAGTACATTTGTCCAAGTGTGTCTCCATGGGGAGAATCCTTTATATTTGTGAAAAAGAAAGATGGAACACTCAGGTTATGTATTGATTATATACTATTGAATAAAGTTACAATGAAGAATAAGTAACATTTACCTAGAATTGATGATCTCTTTGATCAAATGAGAGGGGAAAAGGTATTTTCAAAGATTGATTTGAGGTTTGGTTACCATCAAATCAAAATAAGAGAAGAAGACATCCAAAAGACAATGTTTAGGAAAAGGTTGGAAACTATGAGTTCATGGTGGTGACAGTTGGTCTCACTAATGCTCCAACTACATTCACGTGTCTCATGAACAATGTTTTTAGCAAGTATTTGGACAATTTTTTTCTTGTTTTTCTAGATGGCATTCTCATTTATTCCAAGAATGAAGAGGAGCATGAAAAACATTTGATGAATTTGCAAGTGTTAAGAGAGCATAAGTTGTATGAACAAATAAGCAAATGTGACTTCGATTGAAAGAAAATTTGTTATTTGGGTCACATTATTCATAGGAAGGAAATCAATGGATCCAAAAAAGGTCGAGGCCATCATGAATTGGCCAACTCCAAAGAATGTGAAAGATGTAAGATCCTTTATGGGTCTTGCTAGTTATCATAGGAGGTTCATTGAAGGATTTTATAAGGTTGCACACCCCATCACTTCTTTTCAAAATAAGGGAACAAAATTTGAGTGGACACAAAAGTGTGAAGAAATATTCCAGTTATTTAAGAAGCTTCTTACAAGTGCTCCAATTTTAAAAATTGAAAATCCAAAAATATATTTTGTGGTGTGTGCAAATCCATGTAAACATGGAATTGGGGGAGTTCTTATGCAAGACAATCATGTGGTATGTTATAAGTCAAGAAATATAAAATAACAAGAGAAGAATTATGCTACCCATGATTTGGATCTAGCTTCCATAATGCATGCTTTGAAAATGTGGAGACACTATTTAATGGGAAGGAAATTTGAGCTTAGGATAGACCACCGTGGTCTGAAATATTTGTTTGAACAACCAACACTAAATGCAAGGAAAGCTAAATGGATGGAATTTTTATGTGAATTTGATTTTGAGATCAAACACATAAAGGGGAAAGAAAATAAAGTGGCTGATGCACTCAAAAAAAAATTGCATGTGGCATCCATTAGCATTTTCCAACCAGATTTGAGGTAAAATATTGTTGGCTCTCTTGCTGAAGATGAGCAGTATATGAAAATAAAAGACAAATTACATCAACAGAATTTGGAAAAGACATACGAAGGTTATGAGTTGGAGGATGATGGAATTCTTACTTATAAAAATAGAATGTATATTCCTAATGTGGTATATTTGAGGAGAATTATTATGGATGAAATCCATAAAATGGCATATTCTAGTCACCTAGGTTACCAAAAACAATTGCTACAACAAGGAAGTAATATTTTTGGATGGGAATGAAGAAAGGCATTGTTGAGTACATTTCTAAATGTATGAAATGATAGCAAGTGAAGGCTAAACATCAACACCCAACATGTTTATTGTAGTCATTTCCAATTCCAGAATGGAAATGGAAAGGGACAATTATGGATTTTACTACTGGATTGCCAACTACTTCAAGAAAGCATGATTCCATCATGTTGTGGTGGATAAATTGTCTAAGGTAACACATTTTATTCCAATTAAATTTACTTACAAGGCTGATGAGATAGAAAGAATATTCGTGAAATAAATATTCAAATTTCATGGGTTATCCAAACCAATTGTATCTGACCGTGATACAAAATTTACCTCTAACTTTTGGAAATTAAGTCTTTTTGCAGATTTGGGTACCTCGCTAAAATTTAATATTGCCTAACATACACAAAAAAATGGACAAACATAAAGAGTAAATCAAGTGATAGAAGACATGCTTTGCATGTATGTGATGGACAAACCATCCAAGTGGGAATATTATTTACACTTTGTAGAGTTTTCATATAACAATGGGAAACAAGCATCGCTGGGAATGAGTCGATTTGAAGCTTTGTATGGCAGAAGGTGTAGGACACCAGTGAGTTGGGAAAATCTAGTGAACAAAATTGTGCATGGACCAAAAATGCTTAAGGAAACGGAAAAAATAGGTTGCAAATATTAGGCATAATTTAAAGGAATCCCAAGATAGATAGAAAATCTATGCAGATATGCATTGAGTGCATAGGGAATTCAATGTCTGGGATCATGTTTAATTCCAAGTGAGGCCAAGGAAAAGTTCCTTGAATCTTGGAAGTTGTGCCAAGCTATCATTGAGATATTGTCGCACATATGAAGTGCTTGAGAGGATAGGTCCATTTGCATATAGAATTGCATTGCTTTATAACACTAAAGCTCATAATGTTTTTCATGTTTCTTTGAGTAAAAAACGTGTACATGATCCTAAACATGTGATTGATAGGGATGTGATCTAGGTGGAACCCGAGGGAGAGTTCCAAATAGATCCACTATGCATCCTCAACAAGAAGGTAACATTTCTATGGAACTGAGCCGTCAAATAGGTAAAGGTGCAATGGAAGCACTTTGGTTTTGATAAGGTTACATGGGAGCTGGAGGATGCTATGAGAGAGGCATATTCATTTTTCTTCTGATTTTGAGCAAACATTAAGGATGATGTTATTCTAAGGGGGAGGGGATCGTAATACCCCCAGTTTTGACTTGGAATGTATTAAATAAAATTATGTAAATGATGCAAATATGCTAGTATGGATTTTTAGTACCAAGCTCAAGGCCAAGGATCGACTAGTGAATGGCTAGGCATGTATAATGTAAATATTTCTATATGGACCATATGGTTGAATTTTCATGTTAACTCAAATCTATGTAAATATTTTGTTGGAAAAATAATAAAATGGTTCGAGATGGTTGTGTAAAGAGCATTAGAGGGGAAGAGGAAGGGGGGCATATGGGATATTAAATTCTCCTTTTCCAAGTGTCAACCTTAGAACTCATCCAATTGCTTCCATGTGATTTAAATGAGCCAATTACTTCCTTTTGACTATTAAATCCAATCAATATTGAATTCATGTGTGAGGTTGGTGGAGAAAGTTTTCTCATGTAGTTATGGAAGCATGGGATGGATATCATTATATGACAGTTGTAAGGGTCCTTCCTTCTTTGATCAGAAGTTATGTCAGTTGTCTTGTCATCATTCTCTCCTCTCCTTTAGAGTCTACCACTCATTCTCATGCATATTTTACACTACATAAAGTTTCCTCATGATATTCTCTCCATTTCCATTACCATTGCCATACTTTGTTAACCATAAATTTGAATTGTGAAGGAGAATTACATATTTTTAGAGAAAAAAGAATGGTTGTAGTGGAACATAGAGGTTGGAAAAGATAAGAACCTTTATCCATTGAGTTTTGCTGCAATTGAGATGCTTGAGAAGCCATGTTTGATTCTACCTGGAATGCTTAAAAGTCCCACGTCAACTTGGAATCTTGTTGCACACACTACTAAGCACTGTAAGGGTCGTATTTCCCGAGGAATTGTGGATTAGTGAAGAAAAATGCCTTCCTTGTGTTGCGTGTCGCAGTTGGAAGGAGTGCCATGGATTTTATGGCCAATTGTTGAGAGAGAGAATACTATAGGTGTTTCCTTCGCCTTGGTGGCCTCATAGCCCGACTTGGGGGTGTTATCTACAACTAATAGCTATGGTTGGGTGGAAAATCACTGTAACACAACTAGTTGCTTGTATATTCTTGTTAAAATATAAGTATTCTCTTGTGTATGAATGTGGAATGATTTATTTTCTCCCCGTGATGAATATATGCATGATGTATGTTCAGATATAGTTTTAATTCCGTTGTGTTTTGCATTCTAAAATTGCACATACATTTCTTATTTATAGATTCATATAGTGGCCATGGACAAAATTTATAAGCAAGAAATTCGTAATTTCCCCCTCATATGGCCAAAAGGATGGATGGGGATGTGACATGATCCTTAGTTATCTAGAGACCCTTAAAATTACCTTCTCTATTTAGGTGATATAAGTATATGCTAAGGTATTTTACTAGTAAAATAAAAAAGAGTTGGGACAAAGGGAAACCCTATCTCACTTCTCTTGAGGAAATGAAAAACTTTGAAACATTTCCATTGATTAGAGCATCAAAAGATACAAATGATATGTAGAATTCTATACAATTGATGAAAGGGAGCTTACAACTAACCTGAATAAGAAACAACATTATATATAACCTACTTACCATATCATAGGAAGGTTGAGATTGTCAATTAAGCTGTAGATTTTATCTTCTTAATTGAGTGCATGGCCTCTTGAGCAGTCCCTACTACCTCATGAATCTATGTTCCACTTAGAAAATAAATTGTTCCTTAGAGATAACTTCTAAAAGTAAGGGCTTGGGCCTAATAACAATTAATTTAAGAATAATATTGTAAATGACATTGCATAAGGAGATGGGCTTAAAGACTCAAAGGATGTGGTAGAATTGTTCTTTGGAATTACTCCAAGGAAAGTGGACTTGTAAGCTCCTAGGATAGACCCATTATTTTTATATTATTCAACAAATATTAATAGAACATCTTCAATGAGGTCATAAAATCTAATCTAGAAATCAATGGGAGATCCATCAAGGCTTTGTCTCTTATCCTTTTGGAAGGAGTGAACCACCAATATAAGTTCCTATTTTGTAATTTCCTCCATTAAGCTTTTTTTCTACCCTTCATTTACAAAAATGCATAAGGAGGAAATGGATTTATCAAATATCTTATTACAAGGCAAGAAATGTCACTTATTTTTTAAAACCTTTCAACCACAAAAAACATTATTATGTACCTAAATATAACATATTTATTGGTTTTTAGACTCTCTCTCTCTCTCTCTCTCTCTCTCTCTCTATATATATATATATATATATATATATATATATATATCTATATTTTGCTCATTGTAATAATGTTCTATAATATTTGTAGGAAGACAATTTCATGTAAGAAGCTTGACTTATCATTTGATTATTGACTTAAGTTTTAAGTTAATGATTTTTCCTATTTTTGATACAAATAGGGTCTCCACTCCTAATTTGTATGATTTTATCATTTTATTTATACATTCAACAAGTTTACTGGAGATGTTTTCCTCATTTACTTGAATTCGAAGGTGCAATCCACCCTTGGGTGTGCAAGTTCCCTCATTATTTTCTCTATGTTTTCTCTTTCTTTATGTTGTTATTAGTTTATGTTTTGGATACATCAATAGTTGTAGTACTAGTCCTATTTTTGGGTACAAGAACATTACTGTGTTGATATTAGAGCCTTGAACAATTTTCACTCTTATTGTGAGGTGTGAAGAGGTGAATCTCAAAATTATGTCACGAATGCCATCATCCCTACTTTAAATGCCACATCGACAAAACCAATTTTTTTAATGGATGAAACTCTATGCAACTATAATTTTGAATCTAAACATGAGGATGATACTCTCCTTTAACAACTAAATCATTACCGTGGGACACAAAAACAATTCCCTCCACAACTAGAAACAAGGGAACCCTCAATAATCCTTTCTACAATGACTAATAAGGGTAGCCTTGATACCTTAAGTTTTATGCCTACATGAAAAAAGGATCAATGTTCTATTTGAGCTTGGAAGTGATTTGCATATTCTTGATAATAAATAGGTTAAGCAATTAGACTTCCATATTGAAAAATCTAAACACTTCCCCATTAACATCCTAATCCATAAACATATTTAGCGCGGAATTTGTGTGGTGCATAAGGTGGAATTTTCAATGGGATGCAATATCTCGATGATGTATTTTGTGTCATTAGCTTCAAAGGAGGATATTCCATTTTGGGTATTTGATGGATTAATTCATTGGGGACCTACTCCATTAACCATCTACAAAAAATCCTTTCTTTTCACCAATATGGCCGTGAAAACTATGTCAATGGTCTATAACCTAAAAGTATCTAGATTGATGACTCCATATACATATATAAACTTCTAAATAAAGGCCACTCTATTTTCATGTCCTGCAAATACTATATGGAGGCAAATCCTTCTCAATGAACTCTTAACCTAAGAATTTATACCTTACTCCAAAAATATAAGGTGGTCTTCTAGGAGATGCTCTTACACTTGACAAGGGTGTGGAACATGTTCTTGTACTTGACCCTACTAAAGGTCCCACAGTGGTTCATCCCTGTAAATGTGGCCATTTTAATATTATGAGATTGAAAGACTCACAAAGGAACAATTAGAGGTTGATATGATCTCTCTTGGTGGGATCCCTTATGTTTCTCTCACTGTTTTGGCAAGGAAAATGATGGTTCTTACTATAAACAAGTTATACAACTTGACAAGAACTTTATACTAAAAATGAGAAATCTATCCATAAAAAACCATATTTTTGCATAAAAAACACCAAAAAACAACCCCAAATCAAGGTCCCACAGTGTTCATCCCTGTAAATGTGGCCATTTTAATATTATGAGATTGAAAGACTTAAAAAGGAACAGTTAGAGGTTGATATGATAACCCTTGGTGGGATCCCTTATGTTTCTCTCATTGTTTTGTCAAGGAAAATGATGGTTCTTACTATAAACAAGTTATACAACTTGATGATAACTTTATACTAAAAACGATATATCTATCCATAAAAACCCATATTTTTGCATAAAAAACACCAAAAACAACCCCAAATCAAAAAGTGGTGCTACCGGTAGCACCACTTTTTGATTTGGGGTCAAAAATATAGAAATGGACGAAAACATTTGTTATTGTTGTTTGCAAAAACCTTAAAATGAAGCTCTTAATTGAAAAATAATGCTACCGGTGGCACATTTGTTCAAAAAACGACATTATTATCTGATTTTATCATAATTTAAAATTGTGCTTATTTAATATCTTAGTAACACTATATAAAACTTGCATTGAGTTAAACACAAATTATTCAAGAAATAATTTGACCACTCTTCATATAAAATAAAAAATTTATGATATTCATCATAAAGTCATATATTAAACCATAAGAGGTAGAAGTAATTCATATCAAAATTCAAGCACTCCTTTAGAGTTTCCATACAAACAATGGCATATTAATGAAAAAGACAAAATGTTTCATGTGCAAATATTCAAATCAACGCATGGATTCTGACACACCATCAGAAGCTATATTTTCTTCAGATGAATGACTGGATGAAGATGTAGATGGCCTGCATTCTTCTCTACTATCAATGAGTACACCATCTGAGTCTTCATGTACACCCAACATTTCATATACCATATTCCTTCTGGATCTACGCTTTGGTTTAGCATAATTCCATGTTGCAACTATTTCTGGTGCCAACAATCTTTTGATAATCTCTATAGTCTTGGAGCGAAGAGTGCCTTTATTTGTCAACTGGAAGTCATAAACTAGTATGTCAACATCCTCTAATTTCAAAATGTCTATACGACAATGATTTACATTTTGAACCTTTCTTTTTCTCTTTTTTCAAATCTTTTTCTCAATCACCATCTCCGACTTGTACACACCATCAAATGGGTGTGTGTCTGTTGCATACCAATGTACTTCAATAGATATAAATTCTTCATTTTCCTTGTTGACCTTCATAACTTTTGCAATCCAGAATGGATAACCACATGGATATTTTGTGGCCAAGACTGCAATCATGCAAGCCTCTTTAATATGTTGTACTAAGCCTCTGTAAAGGTCTTCCATTGCCTCACGTCGTGCAGATGATCTTCAAGACCCAATGTACATTTCCCTTTCTTTTGGTTGAGAAGACTTGACACCATTAGGCTCAACATTTCTCTCATCATTTTCATTTGACATAATTTGTGGCCAACTAAATGGAGTCTTCAAAAAAATATCTCCATTTGTAGAGTTTGAAATTATGTCATTTTGCTCCATGAAAAATGACTCCCACCAAACAGAATTGACAACATCAAAATAGTCATATGTATCTTTGATATAATTTTTTATTTCTTCCAAGCATTGAGAAGAATCAACATCTCTATTGTGCCGGTGTGCATTTTGAATCTCAACAGCTGATTGCAACAACAATAACTTTGAAGCATACATTTGAAGACTTGGGATGAATTTCAGAAGTGCTAAACCTGATATATGCCCCCATTCTAAACTTGTTGAGTACTTCTTACTCCATAGTAGTGTTTTCCTATCACTATTTTTTATACGAAGTTGATGTTGAAATATAATGTCATTAAGTTTCTCAATGCACCTTTATTCACCATGCGATCCCAAAATAAATATTCACATGTCAATACTTTCCTCCAACGTTAGTACAACAAGATCTAGACTATATGTTTTTCTAATAATTTCAGTTAATGATGGCAAGCTCCCAACATTCTTCCTCCCTAATGTCATTGCAAAACGGCTAAACATTTGATTAGTATGGTCATGTGATGCCCAACAAGAAGGAAACCAACTTTAACCTTATGAAAAATTCCCAATTTAATAAGCATGTTCAGATAACCAAACATAATCTGATTTTTGTTTTCCCGGCTGGTGTTGTCCAATTGCAGATATAGAACTTGAGGAATATTATCAGACCAATGGTTCATCACATGGTGAATTATGGTAATGGTCATATTTGCATCATTATGAATATTGGGAGTTGTAAAGTAAACCCTTGTAGACATTTGACCATTAAAACCCATACAACCAACCAAGTGAAACTGAGTAAAATTTTCCTCCTTTAAATTCTTTGGTACACGAACAAAATGTGGAAAAAATAATGTTGTTGTTGTTGTTTTTTTTTTCGATCCATGCCATCAATCATCAAACCCATATACGTATGTGGTTCATCATAACACTTCTTGCGATGTTTGTATAACTTTTGTAGTTCAATTGATTGTTGATTGCAATGTGCTTAAAGTTCTTTAACAACATAATCTACAAATAAAATAAAAACAAAAAATTGATGAGATTTTGTAATAGATATTTATTCCAAAAAATTAAAGTTGTTAGATATGTACCTCTCTCTATCCCTTCATATTTATCCCTTCTTTGTTTAAGAGAAGCACATATACTGCAAACCCCCATCCTTGACCTCTTAGGAATAAATAGATTGTTGAACTCTGTTTTCCATAGTCTTGTAAAATATGCATATCTAATGAAATTGTTATTTCCTTCAGCATCTTGAACAAATGCCTTGTACAAGTTGTAGATTTCCTATCTTGAGAAATTATCTGGAATGTGTATGGTTTCTCTATCTTGCATACTCTCTCCATGCTTAGAAAAGAAGTCATGCATCCATGGCATTGCAATGTTTGTTATAGACCCACTAGCTCGTGCATGATATTCTTTAGAATAAAATGTATGATCCTTTTCTAGCCTTGTTTGGATTCTTGATAGTCAAAGATTACCAATTGAGTGGATTCTTTTGAAAGCCCTTCTGCAAAGCAAAATAATTCCAATGCGATAATCATAACATGCCTTTGTAGAAATCATGCACCCTACCAAATATAAATTTTGCATATTTTTGTTCATTGACAAATATGCTCGCCTTTTATCTAAGGCATAATTGTAGTGTATTTGTTTGAAACAATTTTTTTGGAAACACTCACTTGAAATCAAATCAGTAATAGAACTGGGGTTTGTGAGCAAATATTTCCTAGACCTTGTATAACTAGAATGCTTTGGATTGATATAAAATGGCCTAATCCTACACTTAATCTTGCTCATTGGGACAATTTGCCTTTGTGTTTCATGAACCATTAAATCATCCTCATTAGAATGAATATCATCATAACTACGAGGAATATCATCCCTCTTATTGAGATTATCATCACCAAAATTAGTAGGAGAATGATTATCCTCATTAGTATCAAGTTTACCACTTGAGGTTAAATAAACATCATTAGCGGGTTCATCATCACCAAAATCATCATCTGTCCCATTAAAATCCTTGCTTGGAGGAAAATCATCATCAATGCCATCAAAATCCTTGCTTGGAGGAAAATCACATTCACCATTATTGGTGCCTTCATCCTCACCAAAATCATCATCTATCCCTTTAAAATACCCACTTGGAGGAAATTCATCATCAGTGCCATATAAATCCTTGCTTGGAGGAAAATAATCATTGGTGCTATCAAAATCCTTGCTTGGAGGAAATTCATCTTCACCATAATTGGTGCCCTTATCCTCACCGAAATCATCATCTGTCCCATTGAAATCCTCACTTGGAGGAATATCATCATTGTTGCCATTAAAATCCTTGATTGGAGGAAAATCTTCATTGCTACCATCATAATCCTCCCTTGGAGGAAAATCATCTTCACCATTATTGGTGCCTTCATCCTCACCAAAATCATCATTTGTCCCATTAAAATCCTCAACTGGAGGAAAATCATCATTAGAGCCATCAAATCCTAACTGGGAGGAAAATCATATTCAACATTGTTGTTGCCTTTATCCTCACCAAAATCATGATCTATTCCATTAAAATCCTCGCTTGGAGGAAAATCATCATCGGTGCCATCAAAATCCTTGCTTGGAAGAGAAACATTATTAGTCCCATTAAAATCCTTGCTTGGAGGAAAATCATGATCATTGCCATCAAAATACTTGCTTGAAGGAGAAACATTATCAATACCATTAAAATCCTTGCTTGGAGGAAAATCACTGTTGGTGCCATCAAAATCCTTGCTTGGGGGAGGAACATTATCAATCTCATTAAAATACTTGCTTGGAGGAAAATCATCATTGGTGCCATTTAAATCCTCGCTTGGAGGAAAATCATCTACACCATCATTGGTGCCTTCATCCTCACCAAAATTATCATCTATCCCATCAAAATCCTCGCTTGGAGGAAAATCAAGTTTGTTGTCTTGTAAATCCTCGCTTGGAGCAAAATCTTGGATTGGAGGGAAATCATCGTTTGTGCCTTTAAAATCCTCTCTTGGAGGAAAATCATTGCTAGTGCCTTGAAAATAATCGCTTGGAGGAAAATCATCGTTGGTGCTTTGAGAATCATTGCCTTAAGAAAAATCATCATTGGTGCCTTGAAAAACATCACTTGGAGGAAAATTGTCACCATCTTCCTTAGTGTATTTAAAATCTCCACATGGAGGAAGGTCTTCATCATCATCATTAATGCCTTTAAAATCCTCACTTGGAGGAAAATTATTATTGGTGCCTTTGAAATCCCCACTTGAAAGAAAATTTCCACCATCTTCATGTACATCTTCAGACATTGAGATTGATTCAGACGAGTCCATGACTTTTCACTAAAAAGTATAACTATAACTCAAAACATAAAAAGAGAATAAAATTTTCTTACACTCCTCGTCAAAAAGTACAATGGTGCAACTGTCAACCCCCAACAATCTTATAGCTAAAAGAATGAAATTTTCCCTCCCAAATATTCCCTCCAAAATCTTCCCTCCAAAATTTCCCTGCGAAATAAATCACACATTTCTAACGCAATCATAACACTATTAAAAATAATTTAATCTATTGTATAAAAATTGTAATAATACTAATTAAATGACATGTAAACAATGCTATACAATTTTTTTAATACAATATTAGTTATTTACATTATTTTTTTAAAACAACAGTCATAATACTAGTCAAATATCATTTAATGCCTTCTTCTCTAAATTTAGAAATAATGCATTAGCTAATTACACATTTTTTAATCCCGCATTCGTAAAACGAATAATGTTAAATTTAATATTAGCCATATAGACTATTTTCGTTTTCTATTCTTCACATTTGAAATTTCGAGCAATTTAATAGTGCTTTGAAGGTTAGTTCTATTTTTGTTTAAAATAAATCTTTCTATTTTATATTTCCTTTGGCAATGTTTTATTTGTGCTTTTGTCATTTTTTTTAATCCCACATTCATAAAGCGATAATTTTTATTTTATTTTATGCTATATTAACGAAGTTTGGTTTTCTACAGTCACCCTACAGTCACCCTTTGCAAACAACGATCCACGAGGATTTGAAGACCAGCGAAGAGCTTCAAACATTGTGAAGGTTAGTTAATTTTTTTTTGAATGTAAATGTTTTTTTTTAAATACTTCTAATTTCTAATGTTTAATGTAATTTTTTTTTTCTTTGGGCTTCGGCATGCCCTTTGTAAAAACCTGAGTAAATTTTTTTTTCTTTGGGCCCGAGAGCTCGTGCACCCAAAGGATGGCCCTGGGGCACGCCCCTTTGGGCACACGAGGGAGGATTTAAGCTCCTACCCTCTATCACTTTTGAATGGCCATCGCATAGCTATGCATTGGGTGCCCAAAGGGATGGCCCAATGCATAGCCCTTGGGTTATGCATTGGGTTCCCAAAGGGGAGGCCCAATGCATATCCCATGGGATATGCGTTGGGATCCCTATGGGTGGACCATTGCATAGCCCACTAACTATTGGATATGCATTGGGCGTCCTATGTGCGACCCATTGCATAGCCCATGGGCTATGCATATCCTGTGGCCTATGCATTGGGTGCCCTAGCCCACGAGCTATGCAATGGGACGCCCTTTGGGTGCCCATTGGATAGTCCACGGGATATGAATTGGGCACCCAAAGGGAGCCCAGGGGAAGGAGCGGAGCTCCTCTCCACTGCCAAAGGGGTGGGCCAAGCTTGCCCCCTTTGGCAGTAGGGGGAGGAGTGCACTCCTCCCCCCGGGTTTCCATGGCTCCCAACTAGAGAGCGCTGTGGGATCCCAAATGGGTCTCGAGGGAGGAGCTCCGATCCCCCTTGGCCCCCTTTAGGATCCCATAGCACCCGCCCAAGTGGGGGTGGGGGGATCAGAGCTTTTCCCCTGGGCTCGCTTTGGGCACCCATAACGCCCACCCGCTTGTGCGGGCGCTGTGGGTGCCCAGGGGAGGAGCAGAGATCCTCCCCACTTCCCAAAGCGATGGTCCTAGCCCCCACTTTGGGAAGCGGGGAGGAGCTCTGATCCTCCCCTGGGAACCCTTTGTGTGCTCATAACATATCCCAATGGCTATGCATTGGGAGCGAGGGCATTCCCAATGCATATCCCTTGGGCTATGCTATGGGCGCCCACGTAGCATAGCCCAAGGGCTATGCATTGGGTGCAGCTCGAAATGGATAGCCCTTGGGATATGCTACGGGAGCCCGTAGCATAGCCAAAGGTGCGCGCCCAATGCATAGCCCTTGGGCTATGCATTGGGCGCGGCCCGCCAGTGCATAGCCCTAGGGCTATGCTATGGGCGCTCGTAGAATAGCCCAAGGGCGAGTGCCCAACGCATAGTCCATGGGCTATGCATACGCGAGAAAGAATGCATAGTCCATGGGCTATGCATTGGGAACTCAAAGGGACCGAGGGTAGGAGCCGTGCACCCAAAGGGGTGAGTCTTAGGGCTGCCCCTTTGGGTACACAAGGTAATAGCTAAGATTTTCTTTTTGAGCCCCCTCTACAATTTTTTTTATGCTTTTTATAACTATATGTTTACATTTTTTTAAGTGCAAGTATTTTTTTAAAACATATACTAAACTTTTTTTGTTTTGTTTCTGACTATAGGTAAAATGGCATCAAGAAAGGTATCTGTAAACATCTCTGGAGCGAGACCGTCGATGAAGTCATCGAAAAAAACAGTTGAGCCATCTGAGAATGTTACGTGTGATGAAGTTGTATCTAGTGATGATTTAAAATCCAATAATGATAGAGAATGGAAACACACACTAGATGAAGAGAAAATGGACTATTCTTGGTTTCTGAAAGAGAAATATCAAGGAAACCCAGACAATATTAACTTATATTGTGTTACATTTGCATATATTAAAAATGATTATCATTCATTGGGATTTTTGCGAGATATTTGTTTGGTGCCAGGTAAAGACATTGTTTATGCACTAGTGAAACAAGTTAAAACCTATGTCAAAATCCGATATTATTTGAAGGTTTCAAACTATAAGATCGACGAAATTTTCACAGAATTTTGTGCAGGAGTCGTGCATGAAATTGAGCGCAAGAGTGTAAGTTTCCATATTTTTATATCTTTATGAATTTCTTATAGTTTGAATTATATGACCACGTAATAGATTTAATACAATAATGTTTTTATTTAGCAGGATTTTGCTATGCGACTTTCCCATATTCTAAATGGAATTTATTCTACAGAAGAAAATTTGATGGATGTCATTAATGCCGCTCTTCATAAAGAAGAAGCACCAAAGAAGGGAGAAAAACCAAAGCAGAAATGAGTGCAAAATGTTCGTGCAGAAGTAAAATCACAGAAAGGAAAATGCATCCACAATCAAATGAAGTACATAGGAAGGTTACATTCAAAAGGATATCTCTCCCAACTGAACATGATCGACGAATTGTTGCTGATGAGGATGTTACTTCTGCTTATAAGAGTAAGAGACACTCTTCCAAAAGACCTATGGATGAGGATGCTTCCATTCCTGATCAACAATTTGTTCTTTTAGATACAACTGCTTTAAGACATAAAAGGAGGAGAGAAGATGTTCAATCCAATGTTGAAAATCATAGTGAAAACTTGGGGGACAGTTTGGAAATCATCACTCTAGGTGGTGATCTAGATGATGGAGTTGTTAAGACAACACAAAATGCTATTCGAGATCGATTGCAGAGGGATAAGTTGGTTCACAATGGGCATACATTCAATTTAAATGTGAAGCAACTTTATAGACGCACGGAAGGCCAAGAGAAGTATCAAATTAGCAAACCACATCACTTGCATGTTCATAACTTGAAAGCATTGATGAGGCACAATCCCTATGCACATGTGGTTGACTACCTAGTTCTTGTTGACCCAAAATATGTTCCTGTTAGAGATGAATTTGATGAATCGAGATGTTTTGATTACAACTACTATGTTTTGGGTGAAAATCATTCTGCGGAGGCTAGAAGAGAATTGATGCAAGAGTTTCCCGAAAACCCTATTTTTCAAATAGTGAAATGCATCATTTACGCTGGTTTAACAGACGTGGAAGAAAAACTATTGGCATGGGATCACAACACAGATAGTGACTATAGAATGTCCATGACATTCATTCAAAGGGTTATATTTATTCACAATGAATTTGAACAAATATGTGGTGGGGATAGATCGAAAGTTGATGGAGATTTCCAGAAACAATGTTGTATGGAAATAGGTATTTCTATTAAAGAGGACAATGCAAAACTGAATGGTTTGAAATGAAGTGATGTATTCAGAGCTGTAGATAGCTATTTTCAGTTGGCATTTAGAATGGGGACCATATGGGATTTGATTGATGACATGTTTAGCATGTGGGATAATATTGGCGTAAAAAACAAAACAGGTAAAAAAAAAAAACCCAGTTGCATGGAGCAGTAGTCAAGGAGGCCTTGATGTCAAGAATTTGCTAGAAGATATGACTATAACACCTTGGAGATCATTGCAATGTGTGAAGGATGAAACAATTATATCTACAATACTTTCACGTGTAAAGTCAGGTAAATTATCCATGGAGGAAATGTGCAATGAATTTGAAAAGCAAGTTTATAGGTTGTTTTTATTTTTTAAAGTTTATTTTTTGAGTATAAGATTTTTTATTAAATAAGCATTGTGTTATTATTAGATGTCATTGTAAACGCCATTTATTTTTACATCATGTAGTCACAAGGTTTACAAGAAAATACAAGATGATATGGTTATAATGTTGGGTGAGAAGAGTTGGGATGGTGTCAGATGCAACTATCCAGATTCAAGCTCCATGGAAAACTTAAAAGATTTTTTTGTTGCATAAAAAAATGTATGATGATTTATGATATTTTCTATTTTATTTATTTCTAAGTGAATTCATTTCTATTTTATTACTTATAGATATAATTTTGTTTTCAAAGATGTCAAAGAAAAGTAGTACAATACCAAACTTTTTCAAAATTCATATTCAAAGAGCCAAAATAGAACGACAAAGAAGACAATGTCTTGCAAACGTTGAACTTGATGACACCCTTGATCATCGCGCTTGGAATGGGATCGACACTATGCAATATAAAGTGATTTTGGATAATTGTGCAAACATTACAAATCTTGTTCCCAAATGAGTACTCCCTAGTTATTGCTGATATCCCTCATAGGTACAATATCAAAAACATTACTTATGATTGTGAGCCTTATACATATCCGTCATTCAATAAATTGGTTTCAGGATTTATGTACATCACAACATCACCCCTATGGATATTTCTTGTTTTCCATTCAGATGTATAAGGAGGAGTATTGCTAAAAACCTTCAAGGATAAAACAAACTCAAGGAAACAACTGTATTGGTAAGATAGTTGTAGTATATTATTAAACATTTGAATTTATAAACCAAAATTATTTTTCTATAAGTTAACTAGATTCTTATATATTTCTGTTACATGCATAAGCCTAACATTCGTAGCTCCAACACTGATCCATTTATGAGTGATACTGAAAACATACATCTTGCATGTTGGACAAAATATGAGACCTATGAATCTCTTTTAATCAATGCAAAGAGTGAAGGCAAATATAGTCAAATATTGTCTTATAATGCCATGGTTAACAAGTTGACATATGAAGAAAGAGATTTGAAAGGAGGGACTGTAAACATCTACCATAAGCCACAATCATTGATAAACTATCTCATAGATAGTTTTCAAAAGAAGGAGATTGGGTTTTAGATTTGTTCTCAGGATCAGGTAATATTTCTGATAATACATATGAAACTAGTGACGTGATCTAAATTCAATAATATATATATTTTAAATTTATGTTTCATTATGTTATTTAACTTGTTTTTTGTATATGGTGATTAGGTTCAAGAATATCATGTTCGTTACAAAAAGGAAGAAATTGCATATCCATTGAGAATGATCCACTACAATGCAATTCTATCAAACAAAGAATTAATGCTATGAAATTTATTCCAGATGAAATGCAGGAAGTTGGTTTGAAGAAAGGAGAATTTTGTGAGCCAATTGTGGCAAAGATGTCAAAAGAGCCTCAACCTCCTTTAAAAGGGATGTTTGGAAAAGATCACTTTGGGCATTTTGCAGAAATAGAGGACCCATGAAACAACACATTGAGGCCCAGGAAGAGAGCCAACCAACAAAAAATGTCAATTTCGATGAAGATTCCAGTCTGCATGATATTGTTGATTAGTTTCATATTGTTGAGGAAAATGTCAAAGTTGACAAATTTTTGATAAGATATTTTTGTAATGTTTTGAATTTAAGATTTTATTTTGAGAATAGCTCTTATGTTTTTAATATGCTATTTAGAAACATATGGTATAGGTTTTGTTGAGTTTATGTGAATCATCACTTTATGGAAAATAATGTTAAAGAGTATCATTTTTATACATCAAATAGCATAAAATACGTTGAAAACTGGTTTGAAATGTCTTTTTTTTTTTTTTTTTCTCATTTTGTTTATAAATTTGCCCAAATAATGACTTCTTTAAGATAAAAGTTTAATGAAAAAACTTTGAAAATGCATATATTTTTCGTTCTAACTATTTTAAATCTTAAAAAAATTCAAAAATGTGTGTGTTTTTTCATTATAACTAGCTATTAAATGTAGATTTTTTTGTAAAGTTTGGAAAAAGGCCATTGCAAATAAAATTTATACTTTTCTTATGACCAAGAAGTTTCAAAATCACAAAAAAATGGCTCAAAATGGAAAAGGTGCTACTAGTATACACACTTTTTGAAACGGAGCTAAAAGCAACTACTAAAATTGACCCCCCAAAAAACGAGGAAAATGTCGAGTTCTCGTCAAGTTGTATAACTTGTTTATATTTGTATTAGTTAGAAAACACTTAATTGAATACTATAAAATATAAGTTTCTTATGCCTCATATTAATGATGTGATAGATGAGTTAAATGGTGCCAAGTTTATTTCTAAGATTGGATTTTTTATTTTTAATTTTTATCTATCTCCAAACACCTATATACATTACGACCCAAAGAACACTGCATTTGGGATTCATCAAGGCCACTCCCAGTTTTGGGTGATGCCATTCAAACTTTACAATGCTCCTTCTACATTTCAATCCTTAATGAATAAATTTTTTAGTAGATATCTCTACGAGATTGTCTTAGTTTTCTTTGATGGAAATATTATATATAGTATAACATTCACAAAGAATTTGGAACATTTGGAGATTGTTTTAGCAACTTTAGCATAGCATAAGCTATATGCAAGTCTAAGTGTAAAACGTTCAAGGTCTCCGTAGAATATCTTGGCCATATTATCTTTATAGAGGATGTTCACATTGATCCCACAATTATTCGAACCATTCAATTTTGGATAGTGTCCACGACCCTTGAAAAATTTCAAGGATTCTTGGGGTTAGCAAGCTTCTACCTTCAATTTATATGAAATTTATCTTCTATTTCTCACCCTTTAATTGAATTAGCAAACAAGGATGCCTTTCATCGGTCAACTATGGAACACCAATCCTTTTTTTAATCTAAAATAAGCCCTTGCTTTAAATCCAATGCTTGCTACATAGGGTTTCACTTGGAACATCATCACGGAAAGTATATTTCTTTTGGGGTTGGACTTGGTGCAATCCTCTTATAGTGTGATAGACACATTGCCTTTTAAAGTATCAAGTAAAATAATAGAGAATGACACATGGACACATACCACAAGAAACATTAGTTGTACTTTATGTAATCACAAAGTGCTGTCAATCATCCTAGGTGATAAATTATTTATAAAATTGATCACCTTCTCTTGAAGCGCTCATTGATGCAAGGTACTATAAAAAAAGAGAAACACAAGTCGATTGAACATCTTTAAGCCTATGAATTTATGATCATACATGAGAAGGGTAAAGGTAATATTGTTGTAGGTGTTTCATCTCAATTAGATAAACCACACATCTTCAACTCCATCTCAATTATCCATTCTATATTGTTACAATTGTTCCTTGCCGATTGCACAACATATTCTCCTGCAATTAAAATTTGATATTGCACAACATTTTCTCTTGCAATTCAACTTTGACATGACATTATTGATGAAAAGAAGAGCAATCCTTGGACTATTAATAATCGTGTCATCCTCTTTAACAATTGCATCTATTTATGGCATGAATTTCCTCTTATACAAGAGTCTTTGGCATGCGATGTGTTTCCCTCTTTAGATTATGTGGAATCCCAAAAATATTATAAGAATATCTCCTCTGAATTGTATTGGAAAAAATGAAGTGTGTTATTATAGAAGGAAAATAAAAAAGTATGAGATTAAATCGAGGGGCCTCCCATTGAATTCACTTTGTAGCCAAAAATACTTCTACAAAAATAACCAAATTTGTTTTTGTAGGGCACCACTTCTCTTGGATAGCCATTGATTAAGGAAATTCCCTCTTTGTATTTTCATGTGTTAGACATAATAATGTATTTAGTATAAATGGTTGATATATTACTTTTTTGAAACAAAATGATTTTGGGTTCAAATCATGCATTCTATTATTCAAGTGGCTTAATTGTAAAGTGCACCCATATTTTCTTCATCAACGCACTTCAAAAATCACTTTGGAGGAAAAAATAAAGGTTTTACTTACTACCAACTTTGGAAATATACACCTTCCATATCCATAGGCATGTTTCTATCTCTTTTGAGCCCTTATTTAACATACTTCAGAATAAATTGAGGCAAAAATACTTATATTTTAGCTATTCTAGTAATTTTTATAACACTTCATCATTCTCCAGTCAAATTCTTGTGGTTTCATGCAATTAGTTGTCGACACACATATGACATCAAATCCTTTGATGAATTTTCCATAAAAGTTAGCAATGTCATGAGAACTTTTCACCTTCTCATGAGAACATTGCAAGACATATGCCATTCCAGTATTTCCTTCACCTTCTCTAAATGCACATACAATACATCCTTAGACACTATGGATGCAAATCACATTGACTCCTCAAAGAATTCATATTTTTTCAAGTTAATGCAAAAGAGATCCTTCCTTAATGCTTCAAAAATGAACATGAAATGTTGCAAATCACCCTCTTTGCCTCTACTAAATATCAACATTATTATCCAATAAAATACCACAATCATATCAATGCACGATTACAATACCCTTTTTTTTATCAATAACATGAATGTACTTAGTGTATTGGTCATCCCAAACAAAATAACAAACTACTCCTACAAACTATGTTTGGTATTGCATGGAAAGTCTTCCATTCGCCACCTTCTTTAATACTAGATGGTGATAACCACTCTTCAAATCATTATTGGTGAAGTATATGGTGATATTCAGTCTATTCATCAAATTGTTAATAAAGCTAGAACCATGCATGGGTGCATGATTCCTAATCAATCCCTTCAATGGAAACTCACATACCTATTGTTGAATTTTTAACATAGCGGTATAATTTTCATCTCTTTCAACTTTTAATTTCATAAATAATTTCATTCCACAATTATAACATCATTCATTTGCAGTGGAAAATAAACAAGAATCACTGAAAGACAACCATGCACAAGAGACACAAATATTTTACCCTGGGAAACCTGAACTCGGGAGAAAACCCAACAAACGTTTCTCAGAAGAAAAATCAATCCAATACAAGAACAATACCAATCATGAAGATTAAGCCCTAGCACAAGAATGTTCTCTCCTTCCACAAGAACCCTAGCGAGGGTAGATATCTTCCAAGAGAATAATAGAAATCCCCAAAATTGCTTCATGTGACTTTTGCTAGTCCTCATTGAGAAGTGCGCACCACTTGAGAGGGGAGCATGTGTTGTGAATGTATCAAATGAAGTGTGAGGACACTTCTATTTATATTCTTCAGTTAACTAGAAGTTTCCACAATTAGGTCAGCTTGTACTTTTATTTGATTCTTTATTTATATTTTATTTATCTTTCAATCTGGCTTGTCATTTTGTCTTCTAGGTTCAATTTACCCCTTTTACTGGGGCATTTGTGCTCTTCCTTGCCTTCCACTTTGTCTAGGACTTATTCAATGGATTGTCTTGACTCCTTGGTTATATATTCATCATAGAAAATTTCTTCCTTGTTGATATCTCCTGACATGCGGTCACATTCTTTTCAGCAAAGATCTAATGTTGATTTGACCATACTCTAAGAAGTCCCAATTGTCAAATTCAACATTAAATTATACTTTGTCTAATATACAAGGATAGAATATCTCCTTGTAACATAGACAAGTCATCTCACTTCTTAGAGCCAATTGTCAAATTCAACATTAGATTAGACTTTGTCTAATATACAAGGATATAATATTTCCTTGTAACATAGACAAGTCATCTCACTCTACAAGAATGGATTACTCCCGCTACAGAGCAATCCCACATGGAGTACACAACGTGACCTCTATGCCCCCTACAATCCAATCCACATGATTGAACGAGGCTAAGCATCCGAGCCACAAACAAGGGCTACAATGAGGCCATTTTCTCTAGGTCACAAACCCACCAAAAGAATGATCTGCAAAATGTTTGCCAAATGATGGAACCATGGAGAACATCAACACTCCCTCCCAGTGAGGGAGACATTATGTGCCAAGTCACTAACTTGGTTATAATTTCCATCATCTGCATCTCGAGTCTGTTAAGACTGTGCCAGGGCCATTTGTCACTAAATGAGTCATTTTCCATCACCATGGATTCCCATGGAGAACGGCTTCCCTATTCTACTCATATGTACTGCATCTGTACTGCATCTACATCTGTATGGTACCTATACTACATTAACATATGTACTATAATATCTGTACTACAACTTCATCCGTACTATTGGGCTACAATTACACGTGGAAGATCATCACGGTGTGTTATCACTCCAGGAAACTCTCCTAGGTTGTATCTCAGAGATGCCTGGTAACTTTACTATTCTCTCAATGTTGGATATGTAATTGGATCAAGATGGAATGACTAACTCACTAGATTGTATCCTTAAGATAGTCTTGGTATCTTCAAACAGTACAAGGCCTTCAAGAGCTATTATCAGATAGGTTGTATATCAAAGGGATAAAGAAAGTAATCAATGAACCAAAAGTTGAGCAGTCCACATTCAGCATTGAGATCAGTGACGGGCATCAGCAAAAGCATTTCAATCTTCAGCTGGAACAGCAGCAAGAAGAGGCATTTCCCTGTAAATTTGATGACCCTATTGCTGACTATTTGGATTCTATGAGTAGCATAAATGTCAAAATTTTCTTGTCAGACGAAAGTTGGTTATGTTATCTTTCCAAACTACATTTCTGCATGATATGGATTCCTTTATTTTTTGGGTCAAGACCAAGGAAGATATCAGTAAATTATTTTCTTGCACGGCTTCATTGGAAGTATGATTTTACTTGATAAGAGGCAGTATAGTTGGTTAGAGTAGGAGTTAGCAGAAGAATAAGCTCTTCATACGAGCACGTAGACTGTTTTCAGTTTTCTTGAATAAGCAGAGCAGGTTACAGGAAGGCTACAGGTTTGCAGGGGATCAATTGTAAAGGCCAGATGAATCCATAGCCCAATGGAACACTAGAGGATAGGTTTGATTTTTTTTTTACAGGAAAGGCATTTGATCTGTGGTTCTTGAAACTTCGCAGGGAGGATTCCATCCCCAAGTAAGAGCCAGATGTTATCTCCTAAAATAACATAGTCAAGTTTGTTTTTCTAGGTGATAGGAAGCCTTTCAAATTTTCATTCTTATATACATTTGAGGTTCTTTTTCAAAAAAAATTTAAGTATGTAATAAAGTTTGAAACAACATTGGATATTACTTTTTCTTCAAGAAGAAAAATCAGGTTTCGGTGGCTTAGGCAAACATGGCCATGGTTCATTAGCCACCGAAAACCCAGCTTTCGGCAGCTTACAGTGTAAAGGAAAAATCATCCAAGCTGCCGAAAGAGAGGCAGTTTCACACTTTTCGGTAGCTCATGTGTTCAAAGGCAAAATCATCCTAGCTACCGAAAGTAAGGCGGTTTCAAAACGGTTAAAAATCAAATCAAAGGTCAAATCTCAGAAGTTTGAAGCAGATTCATCTTTCCCTTAACTGCCGAAAAAATTCACTGCAAGCAAAGACACGATCTGCTCAATTTAAAACCTGCTGCAATGATGATCTGATCCTAACTGATTGAACCCTACATCTCTCATATCTACCCAAATTCGAAAAGCTGCACATCCCGTGTAATCATGCAAAATTGTCATGTCAGTAAATCCTCATGATTAGCCTATCCATTTACATCCCTCAAAGTCAAGTTCTTTAACCGAAACATCCTTCATCCTTCACTCTTACCTGTCACCGAGCTTACCTTTTCCCTAAATTCGTGTCGACCTTGTCTCCCAAGCTTGAATTTTGAACAACAGGTGTCAAGAAATAGCTTACAGATGAAGAAAGGAGGAGGAGTGGTCCTCAGGAAAGAGCTAGATGACATTTGTTACCTGGAATCACACCCCGAGGTGTGTCAACTCTTTAAGGATGCAGGTTGTTATAGGTTCTGTGAAAAATTATAGGGATCGCATCAACAGGTGGCAGAAGATTTTGCCAAGACTTTTGATGGCAGAAAAGCAGTAATTGACATAGAAGAATTCAAGGTAGACGAAGCTCTTATAGCTGAAGTAATAGAGCTTCCAAGAACAGGAGAAGCCTGGTTCAAAACTACTGTCACACAGGAGATGGAATTCAGGTCCTATCTAAAGCTTGAACATAGGAATCTCGTCTGGAAGAAGGACATCCCCACGTCCTATCTTGAGGTAAAATGGCAACATATATTGAAATCAATCCTGGTCTATATAACCTGTGAGGGCATATACAATAGAGTATTGATTTATCATTTCAAATTGATGAACCACTTCACTAGCAGAAACCCCTTGAACCAGCGTTTCTATCTACACAAAATATTGACCAAGATGGCCCATCAAGTCCAATCCAACCCCAGCAAAGTTGCAAGCAGGTTATCTCATCATGGTTTAATCAGGCTCTTGGTTGGTGAGTTACTCCAAAGAAGGAAAATTGGATGGGCATACTTTTTATTTTGGAATGAGTTTGAAACAGAACTACAGCTTGAAGATGATAAGAAAAATTCTTCAAAGAAATCTTCCACTCCCAGAAGTGGAAAGAGGAAAAGGAGGGCCATTTCCCCAATAACAATTGATCAATCCTCTCCATCTTCCAAGCATAAGAGGCATAAAAAGAAACTTGTTTTTAGTGAGGGTATAGAAGAAGAATTTTCTCCAAAGGGTAAAAATATCTTAAACCTCCCTTACACAGATTCTGAAGATGATGAGCAACAAGAAGCCAAAGTAAAACATGAGGAAGCCACAACAGTACAGGAATGTCAAGAAGAAACTTCCCCTAGAAAACAAAATCCAGCATATGCAGACTTGCCTTCCCCTACACCTAAAGAAGAACTAGAAAAGTAGGTTGCTGGAGCATCAACCAGTAAAGCCAGAAGGTCCTCGTCATAGAAGATAAATCAACTTCTTAGACATGTATATGAACTCGAAATCCTTCAAAGAGTAATCAAAAAGAGAAATGAAAGACTGGCTGAGAGAAATACTGAGTTATATGTCTCCCTCCAAGGGTTAAATAAAAAGCATAATAAGATGAAGGGGAGAAATATAAGGTTAATAAGAGATAATATCAAGTTACGTAGAAAGGTTAAGCTACTGAGAAACAAGAAGACTTCTCCTAAGCCTCAACCTAAAACACACTGAGATCTTGAAACCCTAGCAGCAGCAGCCATCAATCTCGCTGACAGTCCAGAGCTAGCCCAGGGTGCAGAAAATTCCAATCAACAAAAATGAAGATTAACAGAAGCCAGGAAACACTTTTGCAAGTTAGAACAAACAGAGCTTTCAGTGGCTTAGGCGAGCATGTCAATTTGTTCATTAGCCACCGAAAGCAGAGTTTTCGGTAGCTAACAGAATTAAAATCCACTCTTTCTAGCTACCGAAACTGTAAAACAATGCAGAAAGCTGCCATTTTTGCACAGAACCAAGATTCTTAAGACTATATACCTTGAAAACGGCTTCTACTGCAAGATGAAGAGTAGAGGTATAAATATTAAGGTGTTGATCCAGTTTTGGAGATACCAAGGAAATGGAAGAAGTAAAACTTCTTACCTATTTTTAGTAAACAGTTGAACTATCTACCAGGTAGCATTTTCAGTTTCCTCCAGCAAACATCTCAAGATCATTGCAGCTGTCGAAGACCTTGAATATCTGTTGAAGATAGAGTTTTGACCATGAGAATAGGATCTTTTCCTAGTTTCTTGTAAATCTGTTTTAATGGTCTATTTTTAGCAAATCAAATCCATTTTCTAAGGACATGGAACTGTCATGTAAAGGCTATAAAGCCTAAAACTTCAGAAGAAGTGGTGGTTCGATTTTGGATACACTATTCTACTGTAAATTGTGAAGACACTTTCTTTTAATATATTCAGTCTCCAAGATTCTTTCATTGTTATTGTCAGACCTTCTTTTCATCTCCGTTCTATGTTTATGAGTTGAATTTATTTCTTTGTCTCTGTTTAATGTCCTATGGTAACTGTCATCTTACTTTTGACTATTAAGCAAGGATCATAAGCATTCACTGCTAGTTAGTTGGCCCATCATATATATATTTTATGTATGTTCTGGTTAATTGATTACTTTCTTTATCCCTTTGATATACAACCTATCTGATAATAGCTCTTGAAGGCCTTGTACTGTTTGAAGATACCAAGACTGTCTTGAGGATACAATCCAGTGAGTTAGTCACTCCATCTTGATCCAATTACATATCCAACATTGAGAGAATAGTAAAGTTACCAGGCATCTCTGATATACAACCTAGGAGAGTTTCCTGGAGTGATAACATGGTGTCTGGGCTATTCATCTCTCATATGAATGTCTGGCTCTCATCACCACAATGTTTGAGCCATTCATAGATTCCCATGGAGAATGTCCGCCCTATTCTACTCATATGTACTGCATCTACATCTGTATGGTACCTATACTACATCAACATATGTACTATAATATTTGTACTACAACTTCATCCATACTATTGTACTACAATTACACATGGAATATCATCACGGTGTCTGGGCTATTCATCTCTCATATGAATGTCTGTCTCTCATCACCACAATGTTTGAGCCATTCATATCTCATATGAATGTCTACCTCTCATCATCACAGTGTTACACACCCATCTACGCTCCCTCTCACTCAGAGAGGCATTATCCATCACACCAAGCTTGTCCCTAAAGTATACAAAATTTTCCTTGGACAGAGGCTTGGTGAGAACATTGACTATCTTCTCATCTGTGGATATGTATTGGAGCTTCACTGTTCCCTTCAACACTACATCTAATATGAAGTAGTATTTTATATTCAAATCAAATAGCCTTGTGATACTGGCTGCAATTTACTTTTCTTCTATTGTACTGAGTGCCACAGAAGCATGCTCCCTCTTTTCACTGCACTCTTCTTAGTCAAAATTTGTATATATTTTGCAGCTTCAATTCATCACTTAATATCATATCAATTGTACCATGCAGGTACCTTAGAACATTCTTTGACACAACCCACCATAAGAGTCTTGGCTCAACCATAACTGGCTCAGGGTATTTATTGCAAAGCAAATATCTCAACAAGAATCCGATCAAATGATTGCGCATCACCAAATTTGAATCCGAAGCGAAATCCCTTAGCTTCTCCAGATCTGCACATCATGGGATCCATCAAATTTGAGGCTGAAGTGGAAGCACTAATATTTCACATCATAGGTATAGTCATGGACTTGCAGTCCATCATACCGAATCTATTAGGATGTCAACTGTATACTCCCTCTGCCTCAGGAAGACATCTACAGTCCCAATAATATCGGACTCAGAGGCCAAATCCCTCTTACACTTGACACTAAGCTTCGTCGTTTCCGTAAAAGAACATATCATCAATCATATAGTACCAAATCAAATAGTCACCATCAACAACCGTTGTAGTAAAGGTTGGAATCTGCATCACTCTGAGTGAAACCCAAGCTCATCAAGTATCTGCCAATATTGGCATCCCAAGCTCTAGAGACCTGCTTGATCCATACAAATTCTTCTTTATCATCAATAGGATGTGCTACAACTACTCCCTTTGTGTGGGAATATATTGATCCCTCTGTACCTCAGTATCTTGCTCCCTCTGCATCTGGACACTCTGCTCTCTCTATATCTGAGTATCCTGCATTCACTTCATCTGGATACTCTACTTTTGGGCCAATATTACCACACCATATAGATCAAGATCATGGAATATTGTTTTCCCCTGTGTATCCTTCTGTGTCACCTCCCATCAGGTGGGTCTATTGGATACCTTCTAAGACTTTATCAAGGTCTCCAAAAATTGCTAACTCCATAGCCTATATAATGTCCCATATCGGATGCTAATCTAGATTGAAAGTTAGATCTTATATATCTACTTGGAGGTCACTATTTACTTCCCTTAAGGTCTCGGCACTATCATACATCATTCTTCATGATGGACTAATATTCTTCCATCATGGATTCCTGCTGGCCTGCTACCCAATCACTCCATCATCTCTTGGAAGATCCAATTGTGTTTTTGGCTCTATTGTCTCATCTTGATAGAAGGATGATTTAGAGGGATACTCATGCTTTGGAATATTTTGCTTCTCATTATCAAACTCCATATGAAACCTTCTAGATTTCTTGAAGGTTATTGTCTTTGTCCTCTTCTTCCTTGGCACATGGGTGTATGCTGAACAACCAAGGAACCACTCCTATGAATACTACCTCAGCAGTCTTGTCATCTAATATCCGATGAGGACACTTGATTTGAGCATAACTGTCAAACAGAACGCATCTTCCCATAAGAATATGGGTAGATCTTAATCACTAATCTTTGTCACCACAATATTTACAATGGACCTATTCATGACATAAATGTCCACAAGGGTTAACCAACACTAATCTAAGCATTTATGCTATTCACCAATAAACTTATAACAATTCAATTTGAGCAAATAAAACTTATCACATAAAATATAAAGTACTTATCTTTGTTTGTTTTGTTGGCTCCCTCTTGATATCTGCCTTGTAGAAATCACTGTAGCTTTTGGGACCGAGCTCTTCTGCATCATCTGATATGACAACCTTTATCTTCTTCCGACCTTCTGAAACTTGTTGAAGTCTTGATCATGGGTATTCATGGAGTAGATCACCAATGACAGTCACATAGTATAAGGCATCATCCAAGTATGATACTATCATTGGTGCACATGTATCTAGAATGTATCAGAAGAAATACTCCTTCCAAAGATTATCTGCAATTTCCTCAAGTTTATATATTTTGTCTTCTTTGATGGAGGTTCATCAACACTGGTTGTTGATGCATGCTTCCTTTCCTTCCTTTTCCCTTGATTACATTTGTTAGCATAGTGACCAAATTTCTGACAAGTGTAACACTTTATCTTTGAAAGGTCCTTCTTCTTTTGAGTTGGGGATGATCCTTCACTTGAATATTTCTTCTTTCGAACTTCCTTCTTCCTTCTCTTCCTTTTCTTGCAAGAGTTGCAAGAGCTTGATTTTATTCTTCTTGAGGTTTCTGTGAGATATTCTTTGATAATACTCTGGCCTCTTCTTGAACACAATCAATCCATAGTTGATCAAACTTGGGAAATTCTTCTCTTCCACAAACACTCTAAATAAATGATTCCCATATAGAAGGAAATCCATTAAGGGTCATCGTACCAAGTTCTGCATCTTCAATAATGTATCCAATGGTTTTAAGTTGATCTCTCAACCATGAGATCTTCATGAAGTAAGTAATAATAGAATCCGAATTTGACATATTTATACAACATAGTTGATTTCTCAAGGATACTCTTCTTCTGGTGATTTTGCTTTCGAATAATCCTACTAAGGAATCATACATATCTTTACCAGTCTTCAACTAAGATATATGAGGAATCAAGTGGTCTTTTACAGAGTCTACCAAGATCCTCTTTTCCTTCTCTTCATTCTTATTATATTTGGATTTCTACCGTCTTTTGGTTTTGAGATATCCTTCTTTACATAATCCCAGATTTCATTTTCTTCCAAGTCAAAGAGTATTCTAGTCTTCCAAGATCTAAAATTTGAAGCACCATCCAATCTATCTTCCACTCTGAGGTTGGACACCATTTTGAAAAAATATGAAAATCTGATTCTGAAACCCTAGCAGGAGCTAGGTCAAAATTGAAGTTTGGAAAAACTGAAATTTGCCTCCACATATAGATGCGCCCTCTTGGGAAAATTCCAAAACATTATTTTTCAGTCTTATTTGTGGCTAGAAAGGCTCAAAACTAGAAGCCCTAGTTTCTTGGTTCCAATAGAAACTAGGTCAAAATTGAAAATGGTCAAATGTGAAAATTGACTCCATATGTAGATGCACCCTCCTAGGGAGAGCTCCAAAATGCTAAGATCTAACTCAATCTATGGTTAGAAATGGTAGAAACTAAAAACCCTAATTTCTCGATTCTAGTAGAAATTAGGCCAAAACTGAAAATTCATGAAATTGAGATATGCTTCCACAGATAGGTGCACCCTCCTAGGGTGAGTTCCACAATGCTCCTTTTCAATCCAATTAATGGAGAGAAGTCTCTAAACTTGGAAGCCCTAGTTTCCATATTAGGGCATACACAGTCTTTGGCAATGACATCTATTCAGAACTGCTATGATACCATGTTGAATTTGTAACTTAACAGTATAATTTTCATCTCTTTCAACTTTTAGTTTCATAAATGATTTCATTCCACAATTATAACATCATTCATTTGCAACAGAAAATAAACAAGAATTGCTGAAAGATAGCCATCCACAAGAGATAAAGATTTTACCCTGGGAAACTTGAACTTAGGAGAAAACCCAACAAAATTTTATCAGAAGAAAAATCAATCCAATACAAGAACAATACCATTCATGAAGATTAAGACCTAGCACAAGAATGTGATCTCCTTCCACAAGAAACCCTAGCGAGGGTAGATATCTTCTAAGAGAATAATAGAAAACCCCAAAATTACTTCATGTGAATTTTGCTAGTTCTCCTTGATAAGTGCGCACTACTTGATAGGAGGATGTGTTGTGAATGTGTCAAATGAAGTGTGAGAACACTTCTATTTATATTCTTCGGTTGAATAGAAGTTTCGTGACAATTAGGTTCACTTGTACTTTTATTTTATTCTTTATTTATCTTTCAAGTCGCCTTGTCTTTTTGTCTTCTAGGGTCAATTTACCCCTTTTACTAGGAAAATTATGCTCTTCCTTGCCTTCCACTTTCTCTGGGACTTCTTGAATGGATTTTCTTGACTCCTGGGTTATTTATTCATCATAGAAAAGTTCTTCCTTGTTGATATCTCCTCACATGCGATCACATTATTTTTAGTAGAGCTCTGATGTTGATTTGACCATACTCTTATAAGTATTGGACACTTCTTAGATCCAATTGTCAAATTCAACATTAGATTAGACTTTGTATAATATGCAAGGAGATAAGATCTCCTTGTAACATAGATAAGCCATCTAACTCTACGAGAATGGATCACTCTCACTATGAAGCACTCCCACATGGAGTACATAATGTGACCTTGAGCTCCCTATAGTCAAATCCACATGATTGAACGAGGTTAAGCATCTGAGCCACAAACAAGGACTACGATAGGGCCATTATCTCTGGGTTGCAAACCCATCCAAGAGAATGATTTGTGGAATGTTTGCCTGATGCTGGAACCATGGAGAAAATTAAAACCTATTAGTTTAGCTTTGATATTTCCAAAAGACTCATCTTATGCACATCTTGATTTGACAATGTCATTCTTCAAGTTAACATTGCATGCACACTATTCCTTTGTGGTGGCAATCCTTCTAGAAATAATTTATGTGCTATATCATTGTACTCATACAACAACTTCTCCACTTTTACTTGCTTTGTTGACCATTCATAGACATCAAGACATCGCGATTTTTCTACTTCTTGTGATTATATGGGATTGAAATTTTGTGAAATTCACTTGTGTACTATATAATCTAGGTTGGCTCTCATTGTAATTGTTGAACAAGTTCTGGTTATAAATTAAGGGAAAATATTTCTCTTGGAGCTTCATGACTATTTGTCTCCAAATTTGCATCTTTTCCATACCATTTCAAATTTTCTCTTGAAGCATGAAAATCCACCCTATAGTAGTTTGTCGCTTACACTTGGTACTCACAAATTTTGTTCTCTAAGGGTCCTTGTTTCATCCTCGAGATATTGTTCCATCTCATTGAGCTTATGAATCAATGTTTATGCCTTCAAGCATCTGCCATGGAAACTTCAATATTTTATCCCCTCTTGTTATTGACAAATGCAACAAGGTATGTTGCAATATATCCATATTTTAGTATTGACATTATCTTATTCCTCATATTTTGGTTATAATCCACTCTCTTCGACTTCTCTCACTTGTTGTCTCATTCCCAATCCTTCTATTCTCCTTCATAGTGCTTTCAATGCTTTCTCCTCTTTATGGCATTTATTCTCTCTATTACTTCACATTGTCTTCACCAACCCTTATTCTTGTATATTTCACCTCATAGAGCTTCCAACCTTGCTCTAACACTAAATGGTGTTTGGGGGTGTAATGGGCCCAATCTACCAACTTTCTTAGAGACTATGCACAATAGTCTATCCCATATGGATTAGAACATAAATGATCTAGATGGTTATTCAATATTCAAAACATAAGAACCATACTAACATATGCAGTGAAATGAATCTACTCATCCTCATAACAAAAGACATGCATAAAATTTAGTATATGCCCAATCTCTCTCCTCTAGGATTTACAATTGACTTCAAACGACATTGTTGAGTCTAATGATCAGCCAACATGATCCTCATGTCCATCACATTTATTCTCACATTGGTTCACAATCCAAAGTTGTGTAATACCCCAATTTTGACCCTTATGAAATATTGGCTTCTAATGTAAATATTGTATACACACATTGTATGTTTCCCTAGCGTGGAGCTCAAGGCCAAGGCCCCGCTAGTTTATGCTCAGATTTTATTTAAATTAGACACGCTTTGATATTGTGTTACCCACGTGCTATTAAGCCATGGGATATTGTAAATTGATGTAAATATTTAATATTGAAATAAAATACCAAAACTGGCTATGGGAGCAACGAATGAGAAGGGGCCATGTGTATCCACTAGGGAGTGGTGAGGGGGCTAAGGGATTGAACCATAGGCTGCCATATGTCATCTTGAGAACCCATCTGACTTACCTTGCTGACATTTATTTATGTTGTAAGGAAGTGGTTGAGGAATTCAGTCCATGGCTTCAATGGAGAATGGGCAGCCCAGAAATTTGTATGGCAGGGTATGGGCTCTGTTTTCTTGTACCACAAGCCACTCTACCTCATGGGATTTGCTTCTTCCTCATCCCCATTCCATTGTGAAACTTACCAGCACCATTTTCCATCCAAAAATGAATTGCCAGCGGAGAGAAAAACTAGAAATCGCGACCTTGAGAGAGCTTAGATTTTGGAAGACCAAAAACGCCCAGATTTGGCATTGGACAGTGAAATCCAATGGGGGATCCATTAGTATGAACCTTGGGGCGAATTTGGGAGCATTAGCTATCCCGAAATCCATAGGAAAACCTAGTTTTTGCAGCCCAGAAAACCAGTGACGGATTTGAGTTATTTGGTGAGCAGAATGGTGAGAAATCAAGTAGGAAATGACTGTGCAGAGGTTGGGTGTGCTTGATAAACCCAGTGAAGGCTAGGATCTCAAGGAGTAGTAGCTGGACCTTTCTATGCCCATCTTGAATAGCACTGGAGGGAAGAGTTGCCTGAGGGACTGTGTAACAGAGAAGGGGATCTTCCTTGTGTTGGATGTGGTAGGTAATGTGGGTGCCTGACTGTTGAGTTCACTTGAGATGCCTGTAGCATTGTGGTTGAGCTCACTGGCTTACCGTTACCCTCCTCTATCTTCTTGAATGCTTGATAAACCCAACGGTGTGTTGGCTTAGCATAGCTGATGTCCGAAACCATGGTTGTGAGTGAGCCCAGCTAGTTCTTCCTTAGTGGATACACAACCCAGCTCGGGGGTGATCTCTCAGCTGAAAGAATATAGGCTGGAGAGAGATCTATGGTTGGGTGGAACGTTGCCCTCCCGTAGCTCGTCATTGGACCTTTACATTTCAAGATAAGTATTCTTGTGAATTAATTTATATACATTATGTGTTCTACAATGTGTTCAATTTGAATGTTAAATATTCATGGTAATCAAATTGATATGGAATCACATTTTTGCTTGAGATAAACATGTTGATGCATTCCATTCTGTTTGTGTATTATTATGTTTAATTCCGCTGTGTTTATATTGAGTTGATTATGCACCCAGAAGTTTTTAATTGTTATGAATTTATGAGAGAAAAAAAAAAAAAGAATATTGGGGCTAAGTTTGCCAAAAGCCCTGTATGATTGGTCATGTTATCTCCCCTGCATTTGGAAGGCGGGAGGGGACGTTACAGAGTGGTATCAGAGCCCATGTTGCAACACTGGGGCTGCTTGGGCCGAATTCTAAGTTACAGGGAGGTAACATAATGTTTTAACGAGGTATTGGTGAAGTTTGGGGCATCATTTTGATATGAAAAAATGACAGGATCAGATTTCTCAGATGTAGCAGAGGATCACATCATTGCATAGAACTCTCCCAGAGCTTTCCAACGGTACCAAATTCGTCCAATTTGGTTAAGGGACGAGGGAGATATGACCCCCGCAAGCACGCAGATTGCGTGCAGGTTGCAAGCAGATTGCGTGCGGGTTGCGCACGGATTGTACACAGATTGTGTGCAGGTTGCACGCAGATTGCACGTGGAGCACGCAGATTGTGTGTGGGTTGCGCGCGGGTTGCGCGCAAATTGTGTGCGGGTTACGCACGGATTGCGCGCAGGTCGCGCATAGATTGCGCGCAGATTGCATGCAGGTTGCGCACAGATTGTGCGTAGGTCGCGCACAGATTGCGCGTGGATTGCGTGCGGGTTGCGCGTAGGTCGCGCACAGATTGCACACGGATTGTGCGCAGATTGCATGCAGGTTGCGCGCGGATTGCGCGCAGGTCGCACACAAATTGTGCGTAGGTTGCGCGCGGATTGAGTGCAAGTTGCGCACGGATAGTGCGCGGATTGCGCGAAGGTTGCACATAGGTTGCGCTCAAGTTGTGCGCAGGTGGCGCATAGGTTGCGCGCAGGTGGCGCACAGGTGGAGCACAGGTTGCAAAGGGAGTTAAAAAGGAAAAATAGTTAAACCCAGAATTTTATAAAAGATGAATGGTGCATCGAAATTGAGATCCGCGAATTGCTGAGTGTTCCTTGTTATATGGACTAACTTCGCCCGATATAAAAATTTGTGTGATTCTTTATAGATTTTCTTCCACGGGTGGCTGAAGTTGGCATTCTGGACCAAAATACAACTGTGTAAAATGTGCAGAATTATTGGTAAGAGTTGTTATTTTTTAAACAACGCTGTTTCCACACCCGATGTCGGAATGGAGCACGGGGACAGGCATTGGAAAGCTTGTCTAGTAGGGAATAATGGTGTATGACTAGAATTGGAATGAAGTTATCATAACCCACAAATAATTAGAGCAGAAATGTACCAGCGACTGTTTTGACAAATTATTGATAAATATGGGCAATTTCCATAATTGCTTGAATGGGCAAGGGAAAGGAATGCATAGCAACTGTGTGAATTATTCCATGAGTTCTATTATGTTAAATATTGATTGTGTATATTTCTATATGCATTTTTATGATGTCTGACAAATATTTTCATAATGCACAGTGTTTGCAGCTCATAAAATTTATAATTGTAGCAGAGGTAGCATACAGGAAAGATGGTGACCATAAATGATGCTCAAGATCTTTTAGAACACGAAGAAGATGTTCAAGGAGAAAATGTGCATGAAGAAAATGCGGAGACTGAATCCAATGGGAGAAGGGAGCAGGTGACTCCTCAGAATTTGGTTGAAACCATGGTGAGCTTCAATGAAAGATTGATGAAGGCTCAAGAAGAACAACACCAACTCAATGCTGCTATTTTGCAAAGCCTCACTGATATGCAGCATAAGATAAACCTTGGGTCCAACCCAAACAATATGGGTGAAGAAGGAAGAGATGCAGGGAGTCATTCTAGAGGTCGCTCGAAGAGGAGGACTCCAAGCCCAAGGAAGAGTTCGGTGAGCAGAAAGCATAAAACATCTTCATCAAGGTCTTCTTCCAGCAGGTCGTGGGACTCCAAATGTTCTAGAAGAAGTCCAAGACGTGCACCTAAGAGATTGGATGGAAGAAAGAAGTTCAAGGGAATCCCACAGGGAGAATTCAGGAAGGCAAGACCTCCCACATTTGATGGGGAAGGCAAAATTGGCCAAGAGGCAAAAACATGGCTTCTTGGAATGAAGAAATACTTCAGAATTCAAGACTACTCAGGAAATGAGAAAGCCAGAATTTCCATTTACAACCTAAATGGCAGAGCTTCCATTTGGTGGGACAATCTCTTGCAAGTGAAAAGAATTAATGAGAGAAAGATCAGTTGGGAAAGATTTAAGAGGTACTTCAAGGAGAAATACTTTTCTGCTAGGTATTATGACGGTAAGAGAAAAGAGTTTAATGAGCTTAGGTTGGGACTAAAGTCTATGGAAGAGCATGTCCACAAATTCTTGGAATTACTGAGATATGTTGACTACATTAAGGATGAGAGAGTAAAAATCCAATGCTTCCTTGGAGGTCTACCTCAAAGCTTCAAGGATCGTATTGAGTTTGTTAATCCACCAAGTTTGGAAGAAGCCATTAGGATGGCAATGCATTGCTATGAACAAAGTAAAGGAAAAATAGAGGCTAACCCAACATGGAAAGGAAAGCCAAGAGGGAAGTTTGATCAAAAGAAGAATGGCTTCAAGCCACCATTCAGAGGTCAGCCTAGAACCTTTCCACAGGGACAACAAGCAAGGAGTGGATTCAAACCAGCAGTGGCAACAGACAAAGCATCAAAAGGACCACTTCAGTGTTGGGGATGTGGAGAAAACCACATGTTGAAGGATTGTCCACATCGAAAAGACAATTCTCGAAAGTTGAACAACTTGAAGGGAGTAGCTACGATGGGGGACATGGAAAGGACAGCACCTCGGATTTATGCAGCGTTGGATAATCATCAAGCAGACCATCAATCATCAGTGGTGGAAGTCAAAGGTAAGATTGCTACGCAATCTATTTTTGTTTTGATTGATCCAGGATCTACTCATAGTTATGTTTCTCCAAAAGTGGTTGAAGGTTGTTCTCTTAGAAAAATGAAGCATAATAAGTCTTGGCTAGTGCAATTAGCCACGGGAACCAAGAGAAAAGGAAGTGAGGTAGTGATGGAGTGTCCCATAGAATTGAATGGACTCCACACATATGCTGAATTGAATGTGTTACCATTAGGATCCTATGATGCATTAATTGACATGGATTGGTTAGAAAGACATAAAGCTAAATTGGACTGTTATGAGAAAGCACTTGAGTGCATTGATGAAAAGGGGAGGCCAACATTGGTAAAATGGATTCCCAAGCAAGTTTCAGTAAGGCAGATTTCATCCCTGCAGTTGAAAAAGTTTTATAAGAAGGGTTGTCAATTATATGCAGTCCATATGCCAGATTCATTAGAGGACAAAGGGCCAAGACTAGAAGACTTCAGGATATTGCAAGAGTTCCAAGATGTGTTTCCGGACGAGGTACTAGGGTTGCCACCAAAGAGAAATATTCATTTTACCATCAATCTTGTTCCAGGGGCAGCGTCGAATTCCAAATCTCCTTATAGAATGAGTACACCGGAGTTGGTGGAATTGAAGATGCAGCTGCAATAATTAATGGATAAAAGGTATATCACGCCTAGTGTGTCTCCTTGGGGAGCACCGGTGTTATTTGTCAAGAAGAAAGATGGGACTTTAAGGCTGTGTATTGATTACAGGCAACTCAATAAAGTAACAGTTAAGAACAAGTATCCATTACCAAGAATTGATGACTTGTTTGATCAAATGAAGGAAGCCAAATTATTTTCAAAGATTGACTTGAGGTCTGGCTACCATCAAGTGAGGATTAAAGAAGAAGACATTCACAAGACGGCTTTCAGAACTAGATATGGTCATTATGAGTTCACTGTGGTTCCATTTGGCCTTACCAACGCACCTGCCACATTCATGTGTCTCATGAATAGCGTATTCAACAAATATTTGGATAAGTTTGTGATTGTGTTTTTAGATAAAATTCTTGTTTATTCAAGAAATGAAGAAGAACATGAGGAGCATCTAAGAATGGTGTTGCAAGTTCTTAAAGAACATCAGCTGTATGCCAAGTTAAGCAAGTGTGAATTCTATCAAAAGAGGATTCAATATTTGGGTCATGTCATTTCAGAAGAAGAAATTGTAGTGGATCCGGAGAAGATTAATTCCATCATGGATTGGCCAACTCCAAGAAATGTTTCAGATGTTAGATCTTTTATGGGCCTTGCTGGTTACTACAGAAGGTTTATTGAAGGATTCTCCAAGATAGCTCATCCGATCACTTCATTGCAAAGGAAGAACATCAAATTTGTATGGTCTGAAAAATGTGAGAAAAGTTTTCAGAAGCTGAAGGAGTTACTTACCAGCGCTCCTGTTTTGAAGATAGCAGATCCAAGGAAGGATTTTGTAGTGTGCACAGATGCTTGCATTGAAGGACTGGGTGGGGTTCTCATGCAAGAAGGAAATCCAGGAAATTAAAAGAGCATGAAAAGAATTATGCCACACATGATTTAGAATTAGCAGCCATAGTGCATGCTCTTAAGATGTGGAGGCATTACTTGATGGGAAGAAGATTTGAGCTTAGAACAGACCACATGAGCTTGAAGTATTTGTTTGATCAGCCAAACTTGAATGTTAGGCAAGCTAGATGGATGGAATTTCTTTGTGAATTTGATTTTGAAATTAAACATGTAAAAGGGAAGGAGAATAAGGTTGCAGATGCTCTTAGCAGAAAATTTCATGTTTCAGCAGTAAGTATGTGCAAATCAGATTCGAAGACAAGAGTTCTTAAAGCCCAAAATAGTGACGAAACTTGCCTTCAAATTAAAGAGAAGCTGCAGCACGGTAATGTGGATGAAAAGTGTGTAGGATATCAGCTGGGTGAAGACAATATCCTCATCTACAAAGATAGGTTGTACATTCCAAATAATGCAGATTTGAAGAAACTAGTGATGGATGAAATACACCAAATGTCGTACTCTGGATACCCAGGATATCAGAAGACTATAACAGCAGCAAGAAAGCAATACTTTTGGAGCGGTATGAAGAAGGACATAGCTGAGTACATTGCTAGGTGTCAGAAGTGCCAACAAGTCAAGGCATAACACCAACATCCAGCAGGGTTATTGCAGCCCTTACCCATTCCGGAATGGAAGTGGGAAGTGATCTCCATGGATTTTATAACAGGTCTGCCCATGACAGTGAAGAAGCATGATTCAATCATGGTTGTGGTGGATAAGCTATCGAAGGTAGCTCACTTTATTCCAGTGAAGTCCACTCACAAGGCTAGTGACATTGTGAACATCTTCATGAGAGAGATATTCAGATTGCATGGATTGCCTAAGGCAATAATTTCTGATCGTGATACAAAGTTCACCTCCAATTTTCGGAAGGAATTATTTCAGGAATTGTGAACTAAATTGAATTTCAGTACAGCTTACCATCCTCAAACGGACGGCCAAACCGAGAGGGTGAATCAGGTTCTTGAAGACATGCTGAGAATGTATGTGATGGACAAACCATCCAAGTGGGAAGATTATTTACACTTGGTTGAATTTGCATACAATAATGGACACCATGCATCCTTGGGAATGAGTCCATTTGAAGCATTGTATGGTAAGGGATGCAGGACGCCGGTGAATTGGGATGGTCCAGTGAATAGGGTAGTGCTTGGACCAGAGATGATCAAGGAAATGGAACAGGAAATTGTTAAGATCAGGCAGAATTTAAAGGCGGCTCAGGACAGGCAGAAGAGTTATGTAGATTTGAAAAGAGCACATAAGGAATTTCAGATTGGGGATCATGTTTACTTGAGAGCGAAACCAAGGAAGAGTTCCCTCAAGTTGGGGAGTTGTGCCAAGTTGTCACCAAGATATTGTGGACCATTTGAAGTCCTTGATATGATAGGGCCAGTTGCATATAGAATTGCATTTCCTGCTAACATAAGAGCTCATAATGTTTTTCATGTATCTTTGCTTAAGAAGTATATACATGACCCTAATCATATGATTGATTGGAATGTGATACAGGTGGAACTCGATGGAGAGTTCCAAGTAGAACCTATGCGCATCCTCGACAAGAAAGCCACATTGCTCCGGAACAGAGCCATCGGGCAGGTAAAGGTCCAATGGGAGCACCTTAGCCCTAATGAGGCTACATGGGAGCTAGATGATGCCATGAGGGAGGCATTCCCATTTTTGTTCAGTTTTGAGAACACAGAGGATGGTGTTGTTCTAAGGGGGAGGGGAATGTAATACCCCAATTTTGACCCTTATGAAATATTGGCTTCTAATGTAAATATTGTATACACATGTTGTATGTTTCCCTAGCGTGGAGCTCAAGGCCAAGGCCCTGCTAGTTTATGCTCATATTTTATTTAAATTAGACACGCTTTGATATTGTGTTACCCACGTGCTATTAAGCCATGGGATATTGTAAATTGATGTAAATATTTAATATTGAAATAAAATACCAAAACTGGCTATGGGAGCAACGAATGAGAAGGGGCCATGTGTATCCACTAGGGAGTGGTGAGGGGGCTAAGGGATTGAATCATAGGCTGCCATATGTCACCTTGAGAACCCATCTGACTTACCTTGCTGACATTTATTTATGTTGTAAGGAAGTGGTTGAGGAATTCAGTCCATGGCTTCAATGGAGCATGGGCAACGCAGAAATTCGTATGGCAGGGTATGGGCTCTGTTTTCTTGTACCACAAGTCACTCTACCTCATGGGAGTTGCTTCTTCCTCATCCCCATTCCATTGTGAAACTTACCAGCACCATTTTCCATCCAAAAACGAATTGCCAGCAGAGAGAAAAACCAGGAATCGCGACCTTGAGAGAACCTAGATTTTGGAAGACCAAAAATGCCCAGATTTGGCATTGGACAGTGAAATCCAATGGGGGATCCATTGGTATGAACCTTGGGGCGAATTTGGGAGCATTAGCTATCTCGAAATCCATAGGAAAACCCAGTTTTTGCAGCCTAGAAAACCAGTGACGGATTTGAGTTATTTGGTGAGCAGAATGGTGAGAAATCAAGTAGGAAATGACTGTGTAGAGGTTGGGTGTGCTTGATAAACCCAGTGAAGGCTAGGATCTCAAGGAGTAGCAGCTGGACCTTTCTATGCCCATCCTGAAGAGCACTGGAGGGAAGAGTTGCATGAGGGACTGTGTAACAGAGAAGTGGATCTTCCTTGTGTTGGATGTGGTAGGTAATGTGGGTGCCTGACTGTTGAGTTCACTTGAGATGCCTGTAGCTCTGTGGTTGAGCTCACTGGCTTAGCGTTACCCTCCTCTATCTTCTTGAATGCTTGATAAACCCAACGGTGTGTTGGCTTAGCATAGCTGATATCCGAAACCATGGCTATGAGTGAGCCCAGCTAGTTCTTCCTTAGTGGATACACAGCCCAGCTCGGGGGTGATCTCTCAGCTGAAAGAATATAGGCTGGAGAGAGATCTATGGTTGGGTGGAACATTGCCCTCCTGTAGCCAGTTGTTGGACCTTTACATTTCAAGATAAGTATTCTTGTGAATTAATTTATATACATTCTGTGTTCTGCAATGTGTTCAATCTGAATGTTAAATATTCATGGTAATCAAATTGATATGGAATCACCTTTTTGCTTGAGATAAACATGTTGATGCATTCCATTCTGTTTGTGTATTATTATGTTTAATTCTGCTATGTTTATATTGAGTTGATTCTGCACCCAGAAGTTTTTAATTGTTATGAATTTATGAAAGAAAAAAAAAAAAAGAATATTGGGGCTAAGTCTACCAGAAGCCCCGTATGATTGGTCATGTTCTGTCCCCTGCATTTGGAAGGCGGGAGGGGACGTTACAAGTTGATGGACTCTTTGCATGCCTCCATGTTGCTTTAGCTCCAAACAACAACACTGTTGAGTCTAATGATTAATGATTAGCCAACATGATCCTCTGCAGGATCTTCAATCTTCAAACATTCATGCCAAAGAATTCATTGCATTGCTCTTTTAAACATGTCTTGCCGATGATTCCCATTAAAATGAAACAGATTACAGACTCAAAGATGGGATCGACTTCGGACAGCGAAGTTCGTCACCCAATCACTCTGACTGATGCCTAGACACAATGTCTTGGGTCCTTTTAGATTTCGCCTCTTCCCGAAGGCATGAGGTTACTCTCAGGCTCCTGGGAGTCCCAAGATATGCCTACTAGCATACCCTTACACAGACACTTTTATACAGAGCGAGTCTTAGCTTTTCTGGTGCAATCTTATACCACTGTGGGCAAGTTGCAGAGCATACGAGCTTCGGATCTCACACACCTAGACTTGTCGAGCGGACTACTTGCTCAGACGACCTACTTGCAGAGCGGACTACTTGCTCATGCGACTCGACTCGAATGCCCCAAATGAATTCTGAGGTCTCTTATTTATAATCCTAAAGCCGGTCATCCGGTCACTTGGAACTTACACCATCCAGTATAAAGTGGCGCACTAACTGGATTCCCGGGGCATCGTGGGACCACACGATGTTATCTCATCCCTTCATCAGGCAGCGCCATGTGGGGACCCGGTATTATGACAACCATTATTTAAAAGAGATTCTTGTGGCCGACAAGATCAAAGTCACCTAACTATTACAAAGCATCTCGGGGAACAACAATCATCCCGAGGAGTCTAATCAACAGACGGAAAATACATGGCCGACAATTACAAAAGCGGAAAGGCCCACCAACGGCTTCCGTAAAGGCAGAATATTTACAAAGTAAAAGAGGCAATTTCGGACCGACTAGCTTCATTCCCAGAAACAGTCAACGGGATTAAATTCAATCAGAATAATAGCCGGAACCGCAGACACAGTGGGTCTCACCACCTGGAGCTGGAACACCACCACAAACGCAATCAAGCGTGCCATCATCATAATTACTTTCCTCGATCTCTCTGCGAACCAGTTCCTGTTCGATGAAATCAGGCTGAGTTTCAGGAAACTGCCAGTATTCATTTTCGGGTTCATCATCAAACATATCTGGATAAAGCTTCTCTCCAAAGCATTGATCAACATCTGATCCTCTCAATGCTTCATTAGGACCAAAAATAAACTCAGAAGCAAAATTAGACTCAACTCTGTAGTTGAGTGGCAGAGTTCTTCGATGGACTTTTGCATCTAACCTTCGACCTTGACTGTCTCTTTTTATAAACTTTTGGGTAACAGTCACATAATGTTCCAGAGGAGTATAACGTCCTCCATGGTGTCTTAACAGAAATTTAAACCACTGATTTGCCTGATCAGCAGCTTGCATGTCAGCTTCAAGATGGAGAATGAAATTAGCCTTGCGCTCAACCCATTCATGTCTTGGGCAAAACTTGTTCAGAAAAACTTGGGTCCATCCTGACCATTTTCTGTTTCTCATATTCCCTGGATCTGCACAAATGATTACAGATTTTTGTTCACGGCAAAATTGAAGAATTAAATTATAGGATCTCCAGGTCATATCCCCTTGCCCAATATCAACATACCATACCCAGCCATCTTTTTCTTCATTACCATCAAGCCAAAGTTCACTGCAATTCACTAACTGTTCTTGGGCCTTGGTTAAACCAAAGAACGCTTCCTTTTCCCATCGTTCAAGAATTTGCAGTTTGCAGGGACTTGATTGAATTTGCTTGATGAGAGTCAGACTGAGATATTTATCAGCTTCCTCTTTGCTGGCGTAATCCAGCAACTGCTGTCGTTCATCTTCAGAAATATCCTTGTCCCATGGGGCGAGAAACAAGGATTCAGGCGGAGCACGCATTTCTAACTCCTTTTCAGCCATAGGAGTTTTACCTTTATAATTCACAATTTTATCCTTCATTGGTAACCATCCTGGATGTTTTCCAGAACCAGAACCGGAAGAACCAGCAGAAAACATGTTCAGACTTGGAATTTTGTTCTGCACATGCTCACGGGTCAACATATCAGCTAAGCAATTTAAATAACCAGGCTTATAAACAATGTCATAGTCAAAGTTGCTTAACCAAAGAAACCATTTTAAAATTCTGCTGCTATTCTCAGCCATCAAATTTTCATTTTTAAAAATACCAGGCATGATCTTTAAATCAGTTTTAATCACAAATTTCACTGGTTTCAAATATAAAATGAAATGACTGACTGTCTTCTTTACAGCAAGTATTTCTTTATGACTTGAAGGATAATTAAGCTCAGCGCCTTTAAAAGAACCAGAGGCGTAGCCACAAATATTGCCTCTGCCTTCAATCTCTTCAATCAGTACACCACCCCATGTTGTACTGGAAGCATCAGTCTCTATAATCAATTTACCATTTCCCTGTGGGAGACTGAGAGCTGGAAGTTGCTTTACTTTGACTTTTATCTGCTGAACTGCCAAAGTCATCTGATCAGACCATGGAACTGGCTTCTTCTTAAGCCTTTGCTGCAAACAATGAATATCAGCAGCTTGACCTTTATAAAAGGGCCTGATATAATTCAAGCAACCTAAAAAACGCTGCAATTGGGTTTTGTCAGTGATCTGATCAGGGAAAAGCTCGAATGACTGCAAAACATGTTTCTGCAAAACTACCTGACCTCCTTTGATACGTAAACCCAAAAATTCAATTTCAGTTTTGCCTATCTCCATTTTACTTTCTGACAAAACTAAACCATGTTTAAAGACTAGCTCATAAAACTTCTGTAAATGCTTTAGATGATCTTGCAAGTTTTTGGAGCAAATCAGAATATCATCAATGAATACAGCTAGCCAAGGAATATCTCTAAAAATATCTTCCATCCTCTTTTGAAATTCTGAAGGTGCATTATTAATTCCGAATGGAAGGACTTTCCACTGATACTGCCCATGAGGGACAACAAAGGCAGTTTTAAATCCGTCTTTTTGTTCTATTCCAATCTGATAAAATCCTGACTTTAAATCAAACTTACTGAAAATGGTACACCCAGTTATTTTCTGTAAAAGACTAGCTTTATCAGGTAAAGGATACCTGATCTTCTGGAGTACTGCATTCAGCGGCTTAAAATTAACAACCAGACGGGGCTTACCTCTCTTTTGTTCAGAGTGTTTGTTGACCACAAAGGCTCTACAAGCCCACGGACTCTTTGATGGCTCAATTAAGCGTTTCTTCAGGAGATCTTGGATTTCACTGGAACAAAACTCTCTTTCACTGGGACTCATCAGTCTGGCTGAGGCTTTCATAGGCTTAATCTTTTGCATGGGATCAAAGGGTAAGGACACAAAGTATTTTTCCCTTTTCCAGAAAGCATTAGGGCTTTCTGAGCAACAATCTTTCTTCAGCTTTTCTGAAATCCCAGACAGAAACTTCTCACTGTGTAATTCTGCAAATTGCATACATCTTTCCATCTTATGCAGTGAGGCAGGACTTTTAGAAGACTCTGAAGGACTACTTATTGGCTTACAATGTTGTACAGAACTATAACTCAAAGGCAAAGAAATGGTCTTATTATTAACAGTACACTTAAAAGTATTTTCTTGAGTATTCACAGAGAAGGGACTTACATTCTGTAAAAACTCAGACCCTAAGACACAATCTTCTTTTATTAAGTCAAGCCTTAACAAGGATACGGTCATTTTTTGGTCAGACGCAGAAATAGGAAAATGCTTAACTTTACCAGTCATATATACAGGAGTACCTTGGATGGCTGACCCAAACTCTTCTGTCTTTTCCCAATAAAAACTAGGTATAGCATTTCCTCTAGCTAAGTTAAACTGACATCCTGAATCTAGAAGACACTGGACAGGATAAGGCTTAAACTCTTCAGGACAAAACTGCAAAGTAATAAACAATTTAGGACCTTGGACAGCACCTAATAGGCTAACACTTTGGGATTGGGGAGAGGGAGACTTCTCAGGTGAAGGAGATCTTTCAGGAGACTCATGACCACAAACTCTCTCAATTTCATTAGACAATTCTTCTTCTGAAGACTGTTCTCTTTCCATAGCTAGAGCTGTGAGAGCACTTTTGATATCATCTACTTCTTTTACCAGAATTCGTATCTGCTTCTGTTTTTCTTTCAGCTTGAGCTTAAGCAGATTTTCTCTATCCATTCTGTGTGTCTGTCTATCCCTATGGCTGCCAGGATAGTCTTGATATAGAGTTGCAGGGTTATAACTGATATCAATCTTTTCCTTTTCTTTTTCTTTCCCCAAAGATTGCAACTGGTTTTGCAATGCTTTCTTTTCTTCCCTTAATGCTGTTCTTTCTTGGTGTCTGAAGATCGGTATAGAAGATAATTGTAAATCAATATCAGCCAATTTCTTTTCTAACTGTACAGGAGAAATAGCTTTAGAAAACATATACAAATTGAAGTCAAAATCAGGGAGCTCACACCCCCCTAAATGTGCATCACTCTCGGAATCAGAACTGGAAGAGATAGAGGGATCACATTTAGCAAGCTGTGGAGTTGAGGGATCAGAATCTGAGGTGGAGGCCTCAGAATCAGGAAGATAGACCACTTCATCATCAGACGCAGGAGGCGTCGAGGAAACTTTACATAAATCCCACCAAGTTGGGTCAAGAGAATTGCAGAGTGCTGCCAACCTAGGGCGAGATTTCCGTTCAGGACATTTAGAAGCCCAATGCCCTTTCTTACCACAGATAAAACAAACATCTCCAAAACCCTTTTCTTTCCGGCGCTTAACATACTTTTTACCATAAGCATATTTCTTGTTCTTGAAAGGCTTTCTATATTTAGACTTATGCTTATAGGATTTATCTGGATGATATCTTTTTTCAGAGGTGAAAAATTTCTTCTTTTTCTTACAATGGCACTCTTTGCCAAAGTGGCCTCTGTTATGTGCACCACACCCCCAATCCGGCATTCCTGCAACTTCCTTGCAGAAAGAAGCTGAAAACATTTTCTGATGCCGCTTAATATCTTTATTAACTCTTATCTCTAAGCAATGCTCTTGCCATGTTTCAAGGATATGCTGATGAAGCTGGGCTAGAGATAAAGTTCTTAACGGGACATTTTTATCTTTAAGAGCCTGTTCTACTGCGTCGGGTACATGTCCAGGGTAACTACGGAGGTAGTGCTTTAAGTAGGCAGGGTCGCCTGACTTACCAGAAGAGATTAATAATTTCTGCATATAGCAGAAATAGTCATCAGCCTTACTGAGATCACATAACCTAGCAGACATAAACAATGAGGCTAAATGATCTGTATCTTCTTGATCTTCTGGTCCATAGAATTCTCTCCCAAGTGCAGAGAGAATCTGCTCATCTGCTTCATTTGAAGCAAGCAACTCATTTCTTGTTTCTTGTGGCAACCAACGCCACCACTCATATGCCAACCCTGAGAGACCAGCAACTAACTGAGCCCCAAGCATCTGCCCAGTTACATTATGGTCTTGCTGCTTTTTATATAAGATCCAATGTGTCAATAATTGTATAGCATTCTTTATTTCCTCACGACTCTGACATTGGATATTTAGAACAGGCTGTTCTGGCATCTGAGAAATTAGATTGTTCATATTATTTATTCCAAAAGTAAATACTTTTGGAGCAGAAGATACACCTTGTGCATCTGGCATGTGAGTATCAAAATCAATACGAGGTGAAACCCTCTGATTTGATGATTCTGCTGTCATCATGTCTACATCCCCTATATGCTTTGGATCTAGGACAGGCTTCATAGTTTTAAACTCAGAGATCCAGTTTTCTACTTCTTGCTTTTTCATATCTGATTCACCAAAATCCCATTCTGGTCGCTCATCTTCAGGGATGAGGGATAAAGCTCCAAGAGAAGCTGATTTGCTATGACCTTTGCTAGCTAGTTTAAGGACATGATCAGGAACTATATATTCCTTTTTCTTTAGTTCCTGCATTGTTTTAATCAAATCTTCTAATACTAGCATTCTTCTTTGTAGCTTTTCAGATGCTACTTTGATTGCCTTCTCTATCTCTGTAGTATCATGGAGCAAGTGATCTAATAGATCAATTTTGGTGGATACTCTTTCTATTTGGACCTTTTGATTTTCATGACTTGATTTTAAAGCCAAGATATCTTTAGCCATGTCATCTAGATTTCTCGCAGTACAGAACTGCTGCAGATTTCCCCAGTTTGCTAGCTTAACTTCATCAGGTACACTCTGATCTGCGGCAGAGGATTTAATAGGCAAAAACTCACGACGGGTTTGGCCATCAGCAGTATATTGTCTGAAGGGAATTTCAGGGAGGTTTCTTCCAGGGATATAGGACTTTTGGCCTTGGATTGTCGTTTCAATTGCAGAATCTTGTCTAGGCAAGGAAAACATACCTAGAGTCAGGTACTGATGATGAGACTCATGTTTCTCTTTTTGTTTCAATTTTTGTTTTATTTTATTGCATGCAGGACAGTTTGCATGCTGACCCCTATGCTCAAAATCAGACAAACCAGAAAATGATTCAGAAGGATTATCTACAGAACTAGATTCAGACTTTTGTACAGATGACTGTCTGGATAACTCATTGAACAATGCTTGACGCCTTGCATTATGATAGGAAGATAATGACGCTGATTTTATTAAAGGAGGTTGAAACCTTGGAATGGGTTCCTGAACAGAAGATCGGAAAGAGGATGAGGCTTCGTCAAAGACAAGTGGTTTGGGATTCAATAGTGCTTTGACTCTTTCTTGATGGCGTAGTTCGGAATATTTCAACTCCCATGACTGTGGGTATTTTAAACCTGTCCAATTAAAAGTAATTGGTGTTGCATTTTTAGACCTAGAATTTGGACTTTCCACCATGCTGCAGTCTGCAGAACTCTGATGGACATGGGATCTCAATTGGGGCAAAGTATCATTGCCAAACCGAACACAAACTCCTCCCTTAAGCTGAATAATTTTGGAACCATTCATCATATCAAAACCTTTAGGAAGAATGTAGGCTTTCAAGATATTGTAGATATGAGGGTCATCTAGACTGACAGAAAATCTGGGATATACAGTGCCGAAGGCAGGACCATCATGGAGCGGGGCAGTAAAGCCACCGATGACTGCATCCGCAAATTTATTATGCCTTGTATCAACTATACAACATAAGGAAGAAACAGAAAGACGTGGACGTACTAGAGGACCTAAACCAAGTTTAACTGCACCAAAGTGTGCATATTTGAATTTTCGTTCTTTAGCCCAATCTATCTGTGATTTATCTAATAAAGATATGTGGATGGGTTCTTGGTTATCGGTAAAGGAGACATCAATACTGGATACTTTAATTTGTGTGACAGAATGGAAATTCCACCATCTGAGTCTATAAACGTCTTTGGGCAGGATTTGAGGTAATTCCCAATTTGCAGAGGAATCCTGGTCATCTATTGTTATGTAAGAAGCATCTGCACTATCAGAAGTAGATGGATTAAAAGAACTAATTCTCCTATCTGCTAAGGAGACTTCCACGTCATTGGCTGATTGACACTCCAGTGTTGTCAGCTGAACTGTGTCCATAGTAGGATCCATGCTGAAATAAGGTGAGGGCTGACTTCTACGCTGCGGGTAACAAGTAGACTTACTCCCCTTCCCACGGGCCTTACGGCTACGACTTCCGCACTACGCTTACACCTTAATGGTCACTACTATTTCCTCATCGGTCATTTCCACCGACTACTAGACACATTTGTTCCTTAGGAGTCGTAAATAGAATCAACCAAGCATTCATAACATGTGCAGTATAAAATAATGCTTATGAGAAAAGAGATATAGATAATACCAGACAAATATGAGAATGAGCCTCTCTGGCTCTGATACCAAGCTGCAGGATCTTCAATCTTCAAACATTCATGCCAAAGAATTCATTGCATTGCTCTTTTAAACATGTCTTGCCGATGATTCCCATTAAAATGAAACAGATTACAGACTCAAAGATGGGATCGACTTCGGACAGCGAAGTTCGTCACCCAATCATTCATCTTCAATGTGTGACTCCTTTCATATCCTCGCTCGCTATACACACTCATCATTATTTTCAAGTGCACTTTTTGTTGAATTGTACCTAATGTCACTTGTCACACTTTGCTCTTCTTGTCGAGCACTTTTAACCTATGTAGTTGAACTGTGATGTTCTTTTCTCCCATTATTCCCATGCTTTGGTTTTTGTTGCACCTATTTGCATGCTTTTCTTTGGTCCACTTTTCTAATGCCCACCATGCTTATAAATTCAAAGATGCTCCTACATCAAAAACAATTTCTCAATTATTTTGACATGTCATAATCTGTCTTCTTAGCTTCATGGATCTGCATGTCCACCTACTCTACGAATTTTCTCTAAATTATGAGAAGAAGGAAAATGCCATGAATTCAATTGAATTTAATCTTTCCATCATCTGCTACATTAAATGCATTTTAAAATGATTTAAATCAAGGTCCAAAACAATATTACAATTGCAATATTGCAATTTGTTATCTGCAAGCTAATAGATGTCTTGATCTGCTTCAAAAAGGTCGCTGCAACACGGAAGCTGAAGCGGAATGTCTCTCTTTTGTATGAATAACAGATTGCCTTTCATCATGCATCATGATTTTGCTCAATAAAGTCTGCAAATGGCATCGTATCATGGTTCGTAAATGGCGTTGGACCATAGTTTGGTAAAAAAACGAGCTCTCTGAATGTAGAGAAAGAAGAATAATGAGGTTCTTAGCAGCCAGATTGGTGGGTACAGAGGATGCATTCTTTTACCAGCAGTCCAAAGTTGCAGCTGGTCGTCTCAGAGTGAAGCTGGCGGAGTCACTTTGGAAAATAATATTAGAAAACCCTGATATAAACTTATTGCTCAACGGCTCCTCGCACTCGATCATCATCTCAACAACCATGAAACCTGCAATTCATATCTTCATCAAACAGCACTGAAGGTCTTTTAGGAAGTCGACGAGTTTCTAGCCAATCATTTTTTGGGGGATAGAATATTTCATCACAAAGGAATTTTTTCACACTTGGAGAAAATTACAGCCTACTTACTTACAAGCTATTTGGAGAAGTCTCACCAGAAAAAAACTAATTTAATTTCCCTTATGCTTGAGATTATGGATGTGGGAACCTAAACTAGAGGACAATAAGAAGAGGTCATCATATATGAAGTGATATACAATTGGGTTTGGAGGAAAATATAATTAGAGGACAATAAGACTCAGGTCATCATATATGAAGTGATATACAATTGGGTTTGGAGGAAAATATAATTGATCGATTTGATATTTGAAGTGATATACAATTGGGTTTGGAGGAAAATATAATTGATCGATTTGAAAGTGACAATGTGTATATAGCTTAAAAATAGTATCCACACTTGGAACGATAGTTAACCTATTATGACAAGATGGAAATATTACTATAGAAAGATATGGATTTTGAAAAAAGGAGAAGGTTTCTAAAGCAATGATCTTCAACATTTAGTAGGTATATATCTTTAAGCATTCCAACAATTTTTTTTATGATAACTTATTGTAGATAATGTAATCATAACCACCTTAAAAGGTTGAGATAAACAAAACAAGAGTAATAGCTAGATACTTCTTAAAAAATGATGTGTTGTAAAGGAGAGTTGGGCTAGAAGTTCCACAACCAAAATTGATGGGAATGCACTTGGTAATAAAAACAGTGTAAGGAAACCTAGAACATGAAGGAAGATTATGGAATTTTCATGAGGGAATAATCACGATGAAGTAGAAAGGATAACTTAACACTCTTGAGGTATCCCTTGAATGAGTAAACCTTTGGCAAATTGTTGTGGAAACACATAAGTTTTATTGAATAAGAAACAAGATAAGAATCACTACAGGGTCTAAATAAGGGCACCACCTCTTGAGAAGCAAATGTTGTCAATTAACTAGTTTGAGTTAAATAATTGGGGATGATCATGCATACTATTACAAGGAATTTATACTTCTTTGATTTGCCTATGAGAGAAGATATCAAATGGACATAAGATGATGTGACCAGTTCAGGTGATGGAAGGTAGGGCATGATGGAATCCACAATCAATGATATTGATGATATACAACTAGTGGATTATTCCAATGGCCCCACAGAAGGGGTCAATATTTTCAAATATACAAGCACCATTCCTTTGATGGAGTCCCTTGGTCTTCATAACTTATCCTCCATGTTAAGTAAACAAGGGGTGGTTTCATTGGTGATTTCTTTGAATAATAGGGTTAGAGTGAAATCTCTAGGCACGGAGGTGAGTTGTTAGGGTACTATCAAGAGTAGTGAATGTGCAACATTGCTGACATGTGACAGGTCCGCAGTAGCGAAAATTGGTGTTAATGACCTTGGAGTTCGTTATGACGGAAGAAACGATCGTCACTCTTTTCAAAGCTGGCAGAAACATTGTTGAATAGGAGGAATGTGGGAGGTTCTCATGCACATTTTGCTAGGTTTTTTGAAGTTTTGTTTTGAAGGAGGTTTCAATGGAGAAGGGGAACGTGTTAGGAGGTAGGGTTCTTTTTAGGGGCATTCTTGATTTGGGTTGTTTGATTAATGATAATCCAACTATTGGGAATGTCTCTAGTGTCGAGGGAATTTCAAACTAGAATAGAAGGAGAATATTTCTTAGGAAGAAGAAGGACGAGGCTAGATTTGTTATGGGTGAGGATATTCAAGTAGACCAAATCTTGTCTTATACTGGGAAAAACCTTGTGGAAAAAATTGCTAAACATTAGATGGCTAAGGAAACAATAAATAATTGGATACAAAGCAAGTGGTTGTTGGTGTTTGGTTATGCTCCATCCTTTAACTTGCTATGGCATGGATGGATTAGCTTTGTGTTTCAATTTGAGGATGCAACTTTGATCCTTGGAGGTAATTGGCTATGGGGTTTAGGCTATTTAAATTTAAATCCATTCCATCCATACTTTGATTCTAAATATGAGGTGGTTACTATCATACCCATTTCGGTGAAATTTCTAAGTCTACCAATGGAATTATGGATCAATGGTTGTATCTCAACTCCAGGAAATGGACTTGGAAGAGCCATTATAGTGGACTGTGATTATAAAACATATTGTAGGTTGTTAGTTGCCTATGCATTAGTGGAAATTGACACTAAGGATAGTTTTTTTGAAAATTTGGAGATCATCTATTGTAGGAAGATATTTAATTAGTCGTTGGATTACTCCATTGTCCCTTTTCAATGTAGCAGATGCCATTAATATGGCCACCTGAGTAATGAATGTACTTTACCCTTCAAGAAGTATGTCTAGAGGAAGAAGGAGGTCACAAAACCCTATTGAGGGAAAAATATTGATATCCAAAGATCATTAGAGGGAATTTGGAAAATGCAAAGAAGATAGAAGATGTTGATTCCCAGGTGAGTGTTCGTGAGGTTCAAATTACAGGGGTCATCCTCAATTATAAGGGGATTATGATTCCACAACCTCTAGTTCAAAACAACTTTGAGATTGTTTATGTCAAACTCAATTTGTCTATTAAAGGTTCGATCAATGTTGAGCCCCATGTCTCACAAGAGGTCGAAGTCGAGGGCAAAGTCACTGCGGTCAGTCCCGAGGCTTTGGATAAAAGATGTAAGCGTCCATTGAATTGCGATATTATAATTCCTGTGATTACCGGTAATGTTGATGTTATTTCTAAGGTCAAATATATGACTACAATTGAGGGTTCAAAAACACTTTGTGCCTATTCTGGGAAAAATGATCATGGGGTTTTTTGGGTGTTGGCATGAGTATGTGGTTCTACAAAGTTCTACTTTTGAGTTATTTTTTTTTGTTGTTCATTCTTGGGGAAATTTATTTCCGACAATTTGGATAAAGATGTCTTGAATTCACGAGGGAGTTTCTCTTCCGGTGAAGATTGAGGGAGACCAAGTTATGACCTTCGTCCTTAAAACTAGAAGTAGGAGGGAAGGTAATAAAGGTTTTGGGATCTGATCAAAACAAGGATCCATGAATATATCAAGCCTAGGGGACAATCATTTATGTTTCAAGCAAAGACTAAGGCTATTAGAGAAATTAAACAAATTCAACAATCATTCAACAATGACCCATTATTGGGGTACTTAAGAGTTGTACAAACCTCAAAAGGTGGTTTCACTTGAAGATATTGTCTACCAATATTAGGGGTTTGGGTAGTATACCCAAAAAGATTGACTTGAAAGACTTGTTGAAGTAGAGAAGCCAAGCATAGTTTTTTTTTACTCCAAGAAACTATGGGTAGAGGGGTCATCATCACGAAATATTTGAAAAAGTGTTATAAGGGAAGAGAGTTTACCTACACAAATTTAAATGATGTATCTAGAGGATTAATTATAGCTTGGTTTAAAAATTTAACTTTAATAAATTATTTTGTTGTATTTGTAGGTCTATGCATGGAACTTTATAATAAATCGTGAGCAAGTCTTTTACTATTCTAAATGTGTATGGATATTATGAGGACAAGCATATATTTTTGGAAAGGGTCTTCAATTTAGAAGTCATTCGTGAAGGTATACTAATTATTGGCAGTGATTTGAATTTTATATTGAATATAACGGAGATGTGGGGTGATTCAACTTGTGTGGATAGGTTGGAAGTGTTCTTCTTAAATCACATTGAAAGTGATGATTTAGTATATGTGAAATCAATTTCTGTCAAGCCAATGTGGTGGAACAATAGGGAAGGAAGGGATGTTGTGTCAAAACGACTAGATAGAGTTTTAGTCTCAACTACATTATTGCAACATGTGGACAAGTACAAATCTTGGATAGAGGATGGAAGATTGTTTGACCATAGTCCAATCTTTCTACAATTTGAAATAAATGATCAAAAGTCAGGGAGTCCCTTTAAGTTCAATTCAAGGTGGTTCCTAGAAGAGGAGTTCCAAGAGATGGTGAGAACCACCTAGAGGAGTTACAATCAAAACTTAAGAGCCTCAACAAGTGTACTATTTTCTAGCTCTTTAAAGGTAATTAAAAATAAGGTAGTTGTTTGGGCATGTGATAGGTTTAGAAATGGAGACAAGCAACTTAATGAGATCGAGGAGCGGAATTATGAGATGTTTAAGTGGATAATAGTGGCATTTTTTAGGAAGCATGCCTAATTAGAATTAAATAATGGAGGATAATAAAATGAAATTATTGGATGATAGAGAGGTTGATTGGAGACTGAAAAGTTGGGCTACTTTGAGTTAGGAGATTAGAACACAATTTTTTTCACAAATTTCCCAATCATCGAAAAAATATTGATACAGTTTGGGAGATGGTGAATGAAGATGGGACTTATGTTAGAAACTTCATGGAATTGGCTGCATTAGGTGTGATATATTTTGGGAGGATTTATAAAGAACCCGTGACAACAAACATAGAAAAGATAATTAAGGTTTCAAATTTCTTTCCAAGACTAGTGTTTGATGAGGAAAATAGATAAATATTTGAGGAGATAACTCCTGATGAGCCCTTGGATATATTAACAACATTTAGAAACAACAAGATTCCTAGCCTCGATGGATGGTTAATTGAGTTTTACTTGGGGTTCTCTGATTTACTGGTTGATGATTTACTATGGGTGATGGAAGAGATCAAGCTTACAGGTAAACTGTTTGGACCTTTAAACTCTACCTTCATTGCTTTGATTCCTAAAGATGGAAAAACAAAATATTTTGATGATTATCGACCTATTTATCTTTGCAACTACATATATAAGATCATTTCTAAGGTCTTGGTAGTCAAACTTAAAACACTTTTCTTAGATTCTATCTCTCTAGAGCAATTTAGATTTTTAATGGGAAGGTAGATTCATGAAGCAATATGTTATGCACAAGGTCTACACTCCATTAGATTAAGAAATATGCTAACTACAGTGGTAACATTAGACCTCTCCAAGGATTATGTCAGAACTTGTTGGCTATACTTAAGGCTTTTTCTAATACATAATGGCTTTAACTTGTTAGTGGCTAATTGGATTAAGGGTTATATGTGTTCCGTATATTTTGTTGTTCTTGTAAATGGATATGCTTCATTGTTTATTACACATTCAAGAGGAATGAGGAAGGCATGCAATTTATCCCCCTACTTGTTCTTATTGGTTCCTAAAGGGATTATTAAAGGCATACTGGAGGCTAAGAGATCTGGAATTATCAAAGTGGAAAATTTTGGTGGAGATGGATTTCTTACTCACCTTTTATTTGTTAATGATGTTTTGCTTTTCACAAATGTGAATATGGTTGAAGGCCAAACATTGAAGGATATGCTCCACCTATATTGCAAAGTCACGTGCATGGAAATTAATTTTCAAGTCTTAGACGAGTTTCAATGATATGAATAATGAAGCACAACAAACTATGAATCTTTTTTTTTGCAAACTTGAATTTGGATTATGAGCTCAAATATTGGGGCTTCACCCTAAAACCAAATGGTTACTTAAAACAAAATTAACACTAGATTTTAGGTAAAGTTGAAAGGAAGATTAACTTCTAGTGTAACAGGTTGCTATCAATGTAATGACGTGTATTTTGTCTTAACAACTAAACAACATTATAACCTATTTTGCATTTCTTTGCTTATTATCTATTGGACTCAACTTGGATGATAAAACTATATTGTGGATTTATGAACCTACCTATATGCAAAAGTTATGTTTTAAGTTTATTGTATATATTATCAATGATGACAGTTGTGTGATTTGATTCCCACATGCAAATCTAAATACAAGGATAGGCTACATATATATCCATTAAAGTTATAATTAAATGAAAAAATGGGTGCCATGTACATGATGAATACATTAGCTTGTTTACATTGTTTGAAAATAGACAACTTCGTAATTACTTGTAAACAATAAAATATTATGCATGATCTTATGTTTTCACCCATGCATTTAGAAATGCTTCCTAGTTTTAAGGTTATGCTTTTTCGATTTTTTCAAAGGGTGAGAAAGCCATTGCTTCCACTCATATGAGACTAACCCAAATGTTAGAGGGGCTTAGCGATATCCATATACTTGTAGTACTAAAGTGAACATGATGTTGTTGACAATAAAAGAGAAAAGGGTAAGTAATGAAGTGTTTATTTTGTGGCTTAGTTGTTGGTTCATACATTGCGATGATATGTGGGCTACTATAGGTTTTTACATGAAACGTGGTTTCCCAAACTAGTCATTTGATGACGCAACTCTAAGAACAACAATAAAAGCACAATATGATTATTGATAGAGTGTTGACTCTAGTTCCATTGGGAGTGGTGGAGGTATTACCCATCACTTATCCTCTAAAACCTGGAGTTGTGGCAAGGCCATGTTAAGGCATGCTCCCCAAGTTGTGTGATGGTGACTATTGGTTTCCTATTGGGGAATTTAGGTCGATTTAATCAATTATTTTGTGTATGGGTTATATCTAGGGTTTAGTAAATATAGTTGACACTCTAGCGCCATATTCAAACAGAGGAATGGATAGGATGTGAAAGATAGAAGTAGGTTAGGAAGGATGGATGGTTCAAAGTAGTAAGGATGTTGTTTGAGAATTAGATATTCCACTTTAGTTTTGTACTTGGTTCATTTTATGTTTAAATCACACGTTTAATTCATTTAGGATAAATCTAAGCATAATGTTCAATTGGTACTAATGTGTTGTGACTTAGTTATCAAGATTGTATACTATGTGTTTATTTGATTATTGCATTGCATGTGTGAGTATGATCATTAAGGAAATATGCATTAGAGGTGATGATGGTTATCTTTAGTACATGCACAAGCTATGTGTATGCTAAGTATGCATACATACCTTGCATGTGTACACACTAGTATCGCTTTAATATATATTAGTTATTAAATTATCATTATTATTCATGGTTGATGCATGATGGGTACAATAAAGGTTAAAATATATAATTGTAATTAATATTTCATTGTGTTAATTTGCATTTCATTTAGATTAATGTACCTTTCATTTTGTATAAGTTACATTTCATTTTAGGGTTTAATTCATTTAAGTAGAGGATAGGATTTCGAATTATTACCAAATATGATCTGATGTGATTGGAATTTATCTTGCTTTAGATAATTTATGATAAATTTATATTTTATTATATTATAACTTACAAGATGTGAATTAAATTTGATGTGAAATGTGTCTTACAAAGTGGGTTGTTAGATAACTTGTGTTTGGTAGGTGAATTATTATTACATGATATTTGACCTTCCTAGGGCCCTTCTTGGGAGGACTAGGAAGGTAATGGAAAAACTTGTTGAAAGGGGATTTGGGAGATAGTAGAGGGGTTGGCACTTGGAAGGGAAATTCTATTGGAAAGGTAAGGAAACTAGGAGGATGATTATCTCTTACTAAACCTCAAGGTCAAGGTTAGAAATTGAAGGTTGCTATCATTACTATTGTTATTATTATTAGAGTTGCGGGAATGAAGGGCTAGGAAACCCCACATGTTAAATCTTAAAACTAGCCACTAAGTTGCTAGTCAATTAAGAGGAAAAATCCCAGTTTGGGTAAACACACACTACTAAAGATTGCACTGGTGGACTGCTAAAGACTAGACTAGACTACTAAATCAACTAGTTTCGAGAGGTGAATTTACTATCTTTACTTTGATTAATGTGGGTTATTACAAGTATCAAATTGGTTGTTAGATTAGATGAATTTATGATGGAATATGTACTATAAATCATAATGGTGAAATTGTACCTATTGACCTAGGAAATATGTTAGGAACATAGATTTCACATGCAAAATTTACATTTGGAACTTTTGGTTTGATTAACATAGTTAAAAAAGAGTTGCATTAGTTAATTAACACCTAGTATGATTAATGGGGTGTTACAATCAAGGGGTGGAAGTAAAAAACTTGTAAAATCAATATGGGAGGAAATACTAGTTTATTGCACTCCTTGGCACATATCCCCAAAGGGGTTTTGGAGAGAATATATAAAACTTGTTTCCATTTTCTTTGAAAGGGAATTTCTAATCAGGGGAGACACCATCTTGTTAATGGAAAATTTGGGCTCAACCAAAACATGATGGTGGTTAGGGACTTAAACATGTTCATCATTTTGGATAAGCTTTGGTATCCAAAAGTCTTTGGAATCTTATAAGTAGGGAGAGTCCATGAAATTATTGTGAAGAAATATATCTCCCCGGTGTCTTTTCTAGACTTGATGAGATAAAAAGTGTATTAAAAATGTATCAAATCATTAGAAGGCACTAGTATTAGTATTCCCAATCATTCGTAAGTATCTAGCCCGATAGGTTGGAAATGGAAGACAAGTTCATATCGGGGTTGATACTATTCTAGAATGTGGAAATAATATTTTCCTCCCTGAGGATATGATACAATACTTGCTTGATTAGGGATATTTTACTTTGAATCAAGTTGTTGATTGGGCCTCTATAGGTCTTTGGCATTAGGGTTGGTTGTCTAGTGGAGCTTTAGGATTGGAAGGTGAGCAATCTATTCTACAACACTTATCTAGAGGAGCTAGAAAAAGGTCATATCAATATCAAAGAGGAGGATAACTATTTGGGCTAGTCAATGAATAACATTAGGGGTAGGTATATAACAAGTTTAGGGTACAAAGCTTTAACATCCAAGGAGGGATAGAATCCTAAGTGTTGGTGGGATAAGATTTGGAAATTAAAGGCTCCAAAACAATCAATCATCCATATGTGGTTAGCCTTATGAAACAAAGCACTCACTTGGGAGTTTCTTTAGAGGTGTTAGGTTCAAGGTCTAGGTATTTGTGTGATTTGCAGGAATCATGAAGAGACTAATTCTCATATGGTTATTTCTTGTCCCTTTATTGTATAGGTCTAAAAGGAAGTTAGATATATTTTTAATCTAAATATTGTTTGGTCTTGGGATAACATAGAAAATTCCCTTGTTATGGTTTCATAGGTTAGCTCGAAATGCACTTTTATTTGATCACAAATCCATTCCTACTTTTTTGGTCTCAGCACAAGTAGTGGCACTACTTCAATTTTTAAAGGAGGAAATTAAACACAGGCTCCTTCATCATATAGGTACACTTCAAGGAGATAATTCCACTCCATGGGGCTTCTTTGATGGAGCATGTCAAGGGGAAGAACCAAAATACATTTTAGGAGGCTTATTATTTCTGGAGGATACACATTATTTCAAATTAAATATTTCCTAGGAAGTAGATCTAATAACTATGTAGAACTAGTGGCATTGAGGTCATTAATGATGGTGGAAATTTCAAATGAGGTTTACTAGTTGCATGTTTATGAGAACTCAATGTTAGTGATAGAATGGATGCAGTCAAATCAATTGATTCATAATATAAAGTTACAACATCTAGCTACTTAGTTAAAGGAAAATAAAGTTAGTTTTTTAGTATTTTCTTCACCCACATATATAGAGAACTGCATGAGGATGTTGATTTATTATCAAAATAAGGACTATTCCTAGAGCCTAGTTTTATGTTGGTAGAATTTACTGTATTTCACTATGTGGAAATGAATACATCGCTAGATATTGTGGCTCTAGATGATGGGGGCTTGAAATTTTAATAGTGTACTCAAATGAGGATCTATATGAGGAACTATGACATCTGATACTAATTTCTTAACTATACCTACCCCTGTAAAATATCAGTCTCCTCGTTCGAGATGAGAAACAATAATTAAAGACTATCAATATCTTGATGATACCACATGCCACTCATAATATATTATGAAGGCATTTCATGATAAATTTTTGTAGGGTAATCTTGGATTGATAAAATCCATGTACTAAATGGATGTTTTGATAATATTTCTTGCATTAGATGTGATATATGGTAATCATTGATTAAATATTCAATCATGTTAATGACTTTGATTTAGAGGTTTTTTTATAATGAGAATAATGTTCATGGTGTTTTAATATTCTACATATGCTATGTATTGGGATGATTATGATATTCATAATGTTATGTTATCTTAAGAGCACATGTGGTTCCATTTAATTATGTTGATCTAATGCTTTTGATGTATCTTTGATAAAGATGAGATGATAAATATTCCTATAATGATATTTCATGATGTGATGGCATGTTGTAAATTGCAAGCAGTTCTCTTATGATGAGATGTTTTTATGACAATGATGCTATGTTCTCATGATGACATGTGATAATTATCACGTGGATTCTTTTCTATGCGATGATGTTGTTATAATTATAATCAATGCATTGGTTCCATGTTTTGAGATTGTGATTGACAGGAAATCCACCAACGGGATGAGAGAGTTGCTTCATTCAATGATTTTGTGGGAGGCCATACCTATGAAGGAGGATATCTACAGAGTCACACCTTATCGGTCGGGGTCAAACTCAATCAATAACCTATGCCACTGGTTCTTTTGAGTGATATGATGCTTGATGGAACAAATCACCATCTTGAAAAGGATAGAGTGCATGATATTAGAGTTGTGATGTCGAAATTTGGATGAAGTGTTGGAGTTGTACCCATTGATGGAGTTGTGCGGTTGGACTTTGATGCTTGGGATCGAGCACTTGGTAGGTATTGGAGAAGTTTAGGTCAACCTTTTGAGATGATTGGACATAAGTTAGTGAACTGGGCCATATGCTTACTTGGTAAGATGAGGCTTTGGTTAGGTTGACAGGCTTTTAGTCTGATATAAAAAGTTGAGAAGATGACTATAGTTGGTATCACATGTCCCTAGAGTTGTGATGTGTACTTTCGATGCCCGTTGTGGTCACTGAGGTGGCTCTTATACTAGTTGCAGAAAAGGGTGACCATAAGTAACATAATTAAAGTTAACTTTGTGATGAAGTTCCTTAAAGGGAGGGAGTATGTAATGTCCCATATAGTTTATATAATAATTAATTAATAAATTACATGGAAATAATAATAATAAATGATAAATAAATATGAAATAAATAAAATAACGAGTGACGATAGTAATACTAATACTAAGAAATGAACTAATTTATTATAAAATAAAAAATAAAAAATGAGAGATGATTAAACTCAAATCAAGGGAAAAGCTAAATAGAGAAGAACTAACTAAAAGCTTCGCAATTAAATAAAATAGTTAATTGCTAAATAACACGTGGATCCTATGATTGGATGGATGTGAAGTATAACTATTTAATGGATGTTAAAGAACTGGTGATATCTTTTTCTTTGAGAAAATCTTGGTCTTCAAAAGTTCTTGGAGCTTGAGATTCAATGGAAAAAGAAAGTAGATGTTGGCATGGTTTATTGATTGAAGGCTCAAGGGTTCTTAGTTGTATTGACTAAGGGATTGGTTGGGATGAGAGTCATCCCCCACATGTTGTTGCTTGATTGGTTATGGTTGATGGGAGCAGGTGGTTGGAACTCAATGGTTCCATCTTTACTTTGATTGTAAGTTAGGTTCTATGCAATTCCAAGCTTGACTCCGATTATGTTGTTTCATGTAGATTTATGTAATATATTAATTAAATGTTGTTAATGCTTATGAGTTCAATTTATGTTGATTTTTGGTGTTGAAATTTACATATAGACAATCGTTAACACACTCACAAGATTGATTTGGAGTGGTGCATAGTTTGAAAAAATCAACTACTAAATGGCCATTGAAAAATTTAGTCAATGTAGACTTGAAAGTGATCCCCAAGTGAGAAATCATTAAGGTCTCATGCCCATTTAAGATATCCTTAGTCAAGTTGAAATAAAAAAACACACATTCTTGACTTGTTAATGAAGATCAACACAAGTTGATGGAATCATGGTCATGATGATCAACCAAGAAGACCTATTAAAGACTTACTCAAGGCCATAAAAAAGAACCTAATTTAAATATTGGAGGCTATTAGCCCATCATAGCTGGTATAGGATTAATAAGGTGTTTAAATCACAAATTTTTAAAATACATAATGTATTCTTAGAATTGAAAGTGTAAGATGTATTGAAGTCCAAATGACAACATGAATATGTGTTAGAATATTGAATTTGGATGAAAGTGTTGTATTGACGTCACGTGTGTATTTATGAATGTATATATGCAATTGATATTTAATTATTGTTATATTTTTGCATGGATGTTTGTTGTCGTTTTTGCTATATAGAGTAGCGTTGACATGATGTTTTGGCACATGTTGATATATTTTCTATTAAAACATATAATCATTGTATTAACATGTAACATGAAAGCATGATATGCTCTCTTATCAATTTGATCCAAAATAAATAATGAATGTGCTTGAATATGAAATGAGAACAAAGATGTTGCCTTGAAATCAATGTGTATTTGTAATTGTATGGCATGCAATTGACATAATTATTGTTATACTTTTGCATGAACGTTTGTTGCCATTGATGCTATATAGAATAACATTGATATGATGTTTTCACACATACCATCATTATTAACATGTAGCATGAACGCATGTTGTGCTTTTTTATCACAATTTAACATTAGAACTACTTAGTGACTCAATTGTGTAATACACATTAGGATAAAGACCGCATGTGAAGAGTGATTTTTGAAGCCATCAATGTTCCAAAGGAGATCCTTTACTTGATAACTGGTACAAGGGTAGCTTTCTCAGAAATAATTCAAACTATTCCATATCCTTGGGAGGTCCTTTAACTCAAGAATTGCTATTCATTTTCATTCTCTTGATCATTGCATTTTCTTAATTAAATACCATTTTTTCTCATGATCTTATTCCTACTTCATATCTATCTCAAAAGACCTTGATAGTGCCATTGCTTACACCTTTAAATTGTGATATGTAAGAGATTACTTATGTAGGAGGGGTGAGCTAGTCTATTTATCGCTCAAAACCTAGTGCTTGTGCATGTTAGGACAAAACTACAAAATTGAACATATATGACATTAGAGGAACAAGATCAAAATATGGATCCATTTGTTTGCCCATGCCAATGGTAGTCTAAAGCCTATGGAATCTCATCCAATTATAGATATGCTTATCATTGATGATGTTTAACAAATTGTGTAAATGCTTGTAATTATTCTGGTATCTACATACATCTTTGTCCTAGAAATACCTTCTCTTTTGTAAATATATCCATCATATATATGTCATATTTCTAACTATTTCTATTTTGTCCTCTACTATTAATGGTTATGCAATAACCTTATAATATTGTGTGAGATGCTCAAATATGATAAGGCCAAAATAGATGTTAGTATATTATTATTTAATCATTATATATATATATATATACAGAGAGAGAGAGAGAGAGAGAGAGTCTTTTTTGCAATTTAGGTCAATTCAAATCTTGAAAATGAGCTCCCAAGCTCTCTTGTGTATATTTTGATTTCACTTTTGAAATAACAAATATATAATTTTTCTTTGGGAAAAAAAGACTAGAATTAGTTTCTCTACTAATCATGTTTTTGCTTATAAAATAATCATAGTTAGAGTTAGTGTGCTTAATTCATAAGAGAATAGGGAACAAAACACCATAAAACTACAAATGTTGTGACATGGCAAATAGTAAAACATAGCTTACAAATGGGTCTTCAATGGGTAAATGATTTTTTTAACTCATTAATTACATACCATATCAAAGAAGTAATCCTAATTAATAAGATAGTGAGGGATACTCAAGTGGATGAACTCTATACTAACTCTCTTTTAGAAACAATCCCCTAATTCTTTCTTTAAATAAAAAAAGGTGAAAACAATGTGTATCAAAGGGTTTCAAAGAAGTTAGAATATACAAAATGATTAACATGAAACAATTCCCACATGGTACAATTTATTTTGAAAAAACACATATTTAACAAACAAACCATTCTCCATATTAGTTTCAAGAATCTCTACATGGAATTTTATGAGCTAAAACATTGTTTAAAGCTCATTGAGTTTGTACAATACCTCTAGGAAGAAGATAAACACTATCAAAATATAATTTACATAGTGGAGCCAAAGAGAGAATGAATCACAAAGAGTTGTATTTCATTGCCTCCCTAATATGGTGAATATGAGATTAAGTTTGATTATATTGGATGATTAGTCATTATGTAATGTCGTCATAGGTTAGGAAAAGTTAAAGGATATACAATCATATACTATTGTATATTTAATTAAATGCAAACAAATTAATTGAAATCATGTTACATCAACTAAATAGTCATGCTAATGATATCTCTCCCACGTTTTTTTAAAAGGTAGCCTTACTCTTATAATATGTAGGAGTTACATGGAATTTGTGAATACTTATGAAAGATGAACAAAAAATGTGACAACATCAATAAATCCCATCAACAAACAATATTTAAACCAATGTTAAAGTTAACTATCCTAGATTGTTGAATGGATTAAAATCCAAACACCATGACCACATGTTACACAATAATTGTTTGTAAATTATGTTGAGCAATTACTCCAATAGGTTGTAAATTATTTTCTTTGTAAAATAAACAATGTTGTTGTAACTCATTCACGCCCCTAACAAATTTTCTTGCAGGTTTAATAACAATAGGAGAGATAAGGTGTGGGTGTTTCTTTGATTGTTCTCTCTTGCTATCTTTCACCTGTAAAACAAGTCGTTAGAGGAATATTTTTTAACAACAATACCAAAATATATACCTCTAGAAAAGCCCTTACAAAGCCCCTTCCTTTACAAGATATTGACTTACAATAACATTCAATTGTCTATCAGATTGTACCCCTTTTTTACAAGCTTAATGCCACCTTGAGCCAAAATTACTTCATATATTTTTCTACATGTTCATCATACAATCTGGTTTGTTTGTTCATCTTTAATCATCCTTCGAGATCTGCTTGGTTTATAGGACCTTTCATCCCTAACTCAAAATCATTTTTAATTATTAAAAATTTATATTGTAGATTAATCTTTTGATGAGATGCTTACAATAACATTCAATTGCCTATATGATTCAACCATTTTTTTGTAAGTTAATGCTACCTTGAGCTAAAACTGCATATATTTTTCTACATGATCATTTCATCTTGTTTGTTTGTTCATCTTTAATTCTCCTTTGAGACCTGCTTGGTTTATATAGGACATATTATCCCTAAATCAAAATAAATTTTAATAAGAGAATTAACTATAAACGAGTCTTTAAAATGTTTGTTTCTTTGGTTGAAAAAATCAATTATGAAATCTCCTAATTCATTCCAATTTTTGTAGGATAGAAGATCTTAAAAGGGTTTATAATTGCAAAGATTTTTATCTATTTCTTGTGGATTCTATTCAACAATCTAAAAAGAATGTTTTTTGCTTTCTACAATGTCTTTTACAAAATGCTATATACAACTTTGAATCTCATTGTATATAAGTAATGTGAGTTTATTCTAATTCTTGTAATATTGCTTGGCCTTTTCTGACTTATGCCTATGCTAAGTAGTTTCTAATTTACTGAAAGTTCAATCACACAATAATAATGTATAAAGATAATCTATTATAGCCTTTTATGAATTATTTATATTTTAAACACCAAAAATTAAATATTATAATATCTTGTATCTGTTATCACCTAAACTGTAGTTACCCCTATGGATGTACCACTCATGAATTATTTATATTTTAAACACCAAAAATTAAATATTATAATATCTTGTATCTGTTATCACCTAAACTGTAGTTACCCCTATGGATGTACCACTCATGGATGGCAATAGGGAAGGGCAACTCAAAAGGTGCAACCACGATCACCTCGACCTCCAATATATGGTTGTCACGCCAGTCAAGGCAACCTTCACTTTATGTTATCTAGCCCAGACAACAAAGGGGGAGACCCGATCTACTCCCGATAGGAGAGATCAAAACCAAGACACCAAATCAAGTTAATTCTAAGTGAAGTAAGGTGTATGGTTTATCCTAGACCTTAGGGTGAAGTCACAAGACAAGTGAGGGGTTCAATGAGTATAGATTTAGTTCATTGTTGATGTGAGAGTGACTTATAATAATTAAAGATAAGATCCGGGATTAAAGTACTAGTCAATGTGAGAATATCCACTGCCTTGGGAACTGTGTCCAATGCAGGGTAGTTTAGGGGTTGAATTGGGGCTAACTAGTACAAGTGACAAGCTTGATCATGATACATGATGGCATCAAGGGTTTAGTTCACCACACTAAGGTCAAACCACACGTTAATCCAACAATCTAGGAAAGTCGAATTGACTTGGAGAGAAACCAGTGCCTTGGGAATTGGGATAATGGAGTCAAAGTAAGGTTAACTTGTGGTTAAGGACTCCTATTGCATGAGACAAGTGGGCAATTAAAGTCTTGATGGATGAATAGGTTTAGATCTAGGTTTGACCAAAGTGGACCACAATTCCTTAAAACAAGGAATGTTATCCCTAAGGCAAGATTTGACAAGGTGACCTACTAGACCTAGGTTTTGAATTATTCCCGTTCCAAATCCACTGAAATCTCAAGTACCCACGTCCTAGAAGAGGGACAACTCCCTTCTCCAAGGTGGTGCGACTTTACCCAAGGAGGCTAAAATGTGGGTTATGTGGGTCAAGACAAGTCCGATGGCATCCAAACTTTAGATCCGGGTAGGTTAATCAAGTAGGAGTGTGGATCTACAATTTCAAGGCAATCCGATGGCTAGATCTTACTAGATCTGAGTTTGAAGATACCAAGTGGTCCAAAATGGGGATTAAATCCCTTGAAATGTGGAATAGGGTCCACAGGGTAGAAATCAGAAAAGTGACAATCTGGGGGTAGGTTATTGGATGTGTAGATCATGAAACAAGCGGGATCTCAACTACCCATCAACTAGATCTAGGTCAACTCACCCTCACCAAGAAGTGCGCCCTTGCTTGGAGAAGCTAGGTTGGCTTGGGAAGAGGGTCAAATGGAAGCCAATCCTCACCAAACTATAGATCCGGGATGCCGTGGATGCTATAGAGGTGGGTTTTCAATATTATACCCAACAACCCACTAGATCTAAGTAGATCTGAGAAAATGTAACAATGAGGGTTTGAAGAAATAAGGGTTTTATCAATTTATGAGCTATGTCAATGGATTGGATCAAGATAAGAGAAACAAACCTATGGATCTTACCTGGGTAACCTTGTAGATGCCTTGATGATGATGATCTATGCAAACCTGATCAATTTGAGAAGCTGTGAGGTAGTTTTCTGTGCAATCGATTTAGTCCAAGAAGCCAATGCACCCTCTCTCCTGCACAACAAATGTCAACAATATCAGATTTGATGTAATCAAGAGATAAGAATAATGCCACAAGAGAAGTAACAGAAAGATAGCATAGATCACAATGATGCTAATGATAACCCCCTGATACAAGCAAATGCCAAGACAGTCGATTTGAAGAAGCCTTGCAAAATCGCCCTTGTTGAAGTCGCCCTCCTGTAGACAAGACAATGATTTCCAAAATAGATAGATCTTACCACAAATTCCAAATGCTAGGTTGCAATAGACTTTCCAATCACCATCTAAGAACACCAGATGCAAATGAGACCACAAGAATTTCCACAAGAAAGTTTTTCTATATCAATAATCCAAGAGCCAAAGACCTCTTACAATGAGAAGCTCTCTCCTTTAAATAGGAAGGAGAGGCATCAAAATCTTAACCACCTTTTGAATGAGTGGCTAAGATTAAAATATACAAATGTCTAATCAATGGTTGAGATGAGCTCAACAATAAAATACATGGATCACTAATAAAATATAATATGAGTGGACAAAATCGCCCTAGAAGAGGGGAATCCCACCAAATCATGATGACAAAATATAATAGGAAGCTTATGGTGGGTACAAGGGGTAATTTTAGCCACCCTTGGTCAATCCCCATATCACAATAATCATAAAATAATCATCAATATACCAAATCATGCCTCCATGGTCAAATCGTAGGCCTCAAAAGACCTCATAAATCATCAGAAAGTGCCATAAGTGATGGATGCGGGCCCCGATGAAGCTGAAACTGCTAGAGGACGTGTGGAAGACATCGATCTATCATCACTAATCATCCCATGCCAAAACATTGCCTCAGTAGGCCAAATCGATTTCCTCAATAGCCATTTCTACCAATCTTGAAATGCCTCGAAAAGCGTGAAACTGCCCCAAACTGCCTCCTGGAGTGCCTGCGCTGTCAAGGTGAGGGCACTAGTGTGTCCGGGAGGGGGGTAATATGGTAAAAACAAGTGGTTGGACCACCCCCTCCAAGCACAGCGCCCTAGGTCAACCGGATAAAAATCACATCTGCTCTGACAGGGCCTTCGACAGACCAAAACTACACTGGGATAGCCTACTGAGGCTCAATCATCACTGTAAGTGTCTGGAACTGAAAACAAACTATTTCATTGGACTCAGAAGGTCCAAATCCATCCAAGATGTGTACTCATACACCATATGAGTCTCTGCATTATCAATATATATATCCAATATACCGGAACAAGGCAAATAATAATAATCTGTAAATGATCAAATACTGCTGTAAACCAAGAATCATCATCATAACCCTGTAGCTGCTACATAGAATCATCATGTACATGTACATAGACCATATATCATCTATCCATGCCATCACAAGGTCCAACCATCTCATGTCCTTGGTCAAACTAGGTCTAGCCAAGTCAACATGACCAAATATAACTCAGACCGTCACTAGAAGATGCTGCAAAGTGTCAAAGGTTAATGCATGCTCTACAACTTATTCAAATAACAATTATAACACAAAGTAATCATTACTAGTGATCTAAATTCAAATATATAATGTCATTAATTATTATTATTACTCAGACTATACTTCCAAGATCATACTCACTTCATAGCTGTGATCAATTTGCTAGTGAAGGGTGAAGGCTAAAATAACTGGCTAGGCTAAGGGATGACTTGACTGACTTAACTTTGTGACACTTTGGCAAAGGGAAAGGGAATACACACCATAGTATATACTGAATGAGCAATAACACAGGGAATGGTGGTGTCTCACAAATGGATGAGTTGTTCAAAGAGGATTTATTCACCTTTAACCGATGCGCACAATCCATAATACAAATAAGGCCAGCAATTGTTTTGATATAGCATTTAAGTTCCATTGCTTTTTGGGCCTGAAGTTTCCATAACCTTGGTCTATGTGTGTTTATAAACACATTGCATAGATTTACATTTATTTTAGGCTTCCTACTGCAGGTGTGTTTTTAAGGCACTTGTTTACCTGAGCACTTCTAGGTGTGTCATGGACAGCTTGTTTACCTAAGTATTTACATTTCCAAAAGATATAACATTTTATTTTCATGGTCATTTTCATTTGGCATGCCTTTCATTCATGTGTGTTTAGAAACACATTGCATGAATGGGCTTTTCATACAAGATATAGCATTTTATTTTTTCCAGACTTTGTATTCATGGCAGCACTAAAAGTTTCAGGTTTAGCCAACACAACTTTAGTGACTAGGGGGAATTCACAAGGAACTCCAACTCACCATAGGCAAGTTTTGTCACCAACTCAGAGCCGAGACACAATAAACAGGGAAGCTCATCCAATACAGAGGCTATAGTGGGGAAAAGTCCTCCATGCCACTAGTCAAGTAGTAAGTCAGGGTGATAAACTAGAAGGTAGGCAATGGATGGATGAAGACAATGAATAATGGAGCCAACACTAGCAAGCCAAGGTATGGTGGAATGATCACATTTATTCTCCCTAATGAGGGTAAAACCAATGAGTATGAATAGTGAACTTCTAAGTCTGAGTAAGGACAATATAATATATATAATAAGATCAACCAGGTCCACATATCTATATGATCGCCAGATCATGACACTAAGTGCTAAGACATGCTATAAGAATAAGTATAAAAGCAATATAACTATAACACAATGATATACCTGCTGAGCCATATACCTGAATGCTCATCAACCTGTACCATCATCTGTCCTCTGAAACTGCTGCTGTAACTCTGGGCTCTACTAACTGCTCTGTACCAATGGTATAATGGTTACATCGGTCATCTCTCTGAGTGTCCTGAGACTCAGTCATGGCATGGGGATATATACTGCTGTCCACAATCTGATAGTGATCCAATATAGATGCTCATCTCAGCATCTCAAATGTAAGGGAACTGGCTGAATAGTGTACTGGTATCAGAAAAATAATGTATGGTAGCCCGGCTACTATATATGTGATAACAGTATCATTATTAGATAATTAAATTTGATATTTTATTTCTAAACTCTTTCAAACTTTTTATTTAACATTGTTGCATATTCAAAACTTCTATTTAACATTATTGTAATGCAGTTGTCTTTGTCTTTATAACTTATTGAGGCCATGTTTAATTGATATTCATATTGTATTCTGTAGCTGTTATTTATCCTTGTTCCAAAATGTTCAAACTCACAGAACAACCCAAAATTATGTGAACGATTATATGCAAAGTTACAGAAACCAAGTTTCAATACTTTTATAAAAAAACTAGGGCCGTGACTTCAGATTCAGAGTTAACCAGTGAGGCATTGATGTGATCTGACAGTTATTTCAAAAAGTGAAAACTTTAGCCACTTGAATATTGGAAAATCGAATCAAATGGACACTATAAAACATAAGTACATCCAATATAAGAAAACAAGAAGTTTGTTTTAACAAAAGCTAAACCAAAGTCTAACAGCGAATGGAAACTGAAGGCAAAGATGACAGTACAACATAAGTAGATATTATATAAGATAACAAGAAGTTTGTTTAAACAAAAGCTAAACCTAAAGTCTAACAAGATCCAAATACATTTAGTAGGATAGGAGTAATTAGTTGGATTTGTAGTGTAAGGCCAATCATTTGGCCTCCTTATCTAATTGTGTGATAATATTAATATCGTCTCTAAACTGACACCCTACAGAAATTCCATCATAGGCTATCCTATATAGAACATATGTAATTGCAATAGTAGAAAAACTGGTAAATTTCTCTAAAAATCAGAATGGTAGAAAAAACTGGTAATTTTCTCTAAAATTATTGATTAATTACATGCCGGCCTTCCATGAAAAGCAGAGCAGAACAGGAAAAGAATCACTACGTAGTTTCCATACCGAACTCCTTCAAGGAAGCTAAAAAATGCAAACTTACAGACTTTATGTCCGGGAGGTTAAGCCTTCCTGTCAGCTTAACAATTGAATATTCAGAGGAATTTTTTAATTAAAACAAAAGAGGCAATGTGTCTTGGAATACAGCCTAAATTATTGTACAGCTAAACATACAAGTTAAATATCCATGTACAAGCAGAACTAGACAGGTTTTCCTATTGCATACATTCCATCTAAACAGAACATAGAAATTGGATGGGATTAATATAGAAATAAATTGATTAAAATCTGCTCTCTCCTGTCAAGCTCATTATTCCGAATCTGGCAGATGAAATAAACTAAAAAGAATTGTACTGGTGCACAAAAAACTGATTTTGCTTGCAATCATTTAATTCACTGCCTATCAACCAAAACCGTTACCACTGTGTCCCTTTCTTCAAATGAACAATTATGTCGAATGCTGTCCACATTTTCCTCTATTTGAAAATATACATTCTTAGTCAAGACTTCAACAATCTTAGCCAACTAATTTCAGAAGCTATAATGACCTGTAGACAAAAAAAGTAAGCAATAATCAGTAGTAACCAAGATAACTTCCCAAAACAAGTAGGCCAGGAGTGTCCACTCAATGTGCAGTATACTCCATATAAGGGGACAAAGCAACTATTTTTCCAGACATGTCTCAGAAAGAATCCTATTTGTTTCATCTCAACTAGATTAATCTAATACCTACCACTGCAATGAACCAGACCTTGTTAGATGTTCTTGTTGCAGATAGGATAGCTTGGTTGCTAAATTTCTATTCATAGGCTAAGAAATGTTTTCGAGAGAGTTCATAGGAAAGAAAAAAAACAAATGATACCAAGGCCAACGAGGAAAATCAAAGTGTCCTCTTACTGTATCATGCTTTTTGCCGCAATTTCCAAATGCTTTACTTGCAGAGAGAATGAAATACTGCCAAATTCTGCCTGCATTTTTAGTTAGTCGTAGCAGAAACACTCATGATCGTGGCATATTGCTGGTAATTGTAACAATATCTGGGATGATATTAGAATGTCATAGAATTGTTTTAACTTCTGTGTACCAAATCCCCATACTTTCTTCTACGGGCTGCTTCATCTATAAATGCAATATCTAGATTGAACATGCACATAACAGGCTTGTGGTCACTTTCTGTAACAGCCATGCATGCATTGTACCTGCATAAAACGAGCCCAGGATAACTAACATAAGACTGGATAATTGATAGGAACTAAAGAAATAAATTCAGAAAAAATACTCAACCCCTACTAAAATGAAATGGCAAAACTAGATAACCAATAAGGAAATTCAAGAATTCAGGGGTAATCAGGCCTCATCAGAAATTTCCTTATCCATTTTATTATTTGCGAGCAAGGCTGAAGATGGTAACCTTAGGAGACTAGTGTTATGGGAGGTTGGGCCTTTTATAACTGGAATATTTTGTTAGCTGGAAGAGTGTAATAAGTAATTACAGGGGTGGCTGAAGGCCTTTTTATGCTTTTGTGAAAGAGCTTTGAGGCTCAGTGATGTATATTTTGATTTCATTCTTGAAATGACAAATATATAGTTTTTTTCCTGGAAAAAAACCAATAAGGAAATTTAAAAGAAAGTTATACAAAAGTATATGTCCATAAGTGTGAGCTAGGATTTACAGCAGAAAATAGGGGGTTGGGACGAAACTTGAATTACATACAGAAAAAATACATAACAAAAAAAAACAGTATGGCTCTAATATGGAAGTATACATCTAATAGCTATGAAAATATTCATTTTGTTCCAAAATTTAAAAGAATTTCAGCATCACGAACATGCAATAGATCAGAAAAAATAATTCATTCCTTGAAAATTTGACGATTTACTTTATATTTTAGGTTTTTTAGTGTTTTATTTTATCAAAGACAGGAGATATATTATCAAAGACAGTTGAAAGTCTGTTGTCATTGACCATGCCATATCTGTACTGTACAAACGATTCACTGAATTTCCATACAGCAATGGCCAATATGGCTGAATATTCCTACTATGCTTCTACTGTATAGGCAATAAAGATCATTGAGAGAATCCTTGACATATAGGACAGGATTTAAGAGAAGTGATGCTGTCAAAACAAGCAAGAATGGAAACAGTTAGACTACCAGATCTGTATGTATTGGGGGAGAAGACACTGATATACTTGGGATCGGTTTTATTTAAGTCACTAGAAATCTTGGAAGAATCTCTCATCAACTACTTCCTAATCAAGACAACATAACACCATGGCAGCCCAAATCTTCAAGAAAACTCGACCAAGAGTGGCGCAACCCTAGAGAACCCAAGTACAAGTGCACTGGAAAGAGAAAGAAACCCATGAACCAAAGTAAGTGCAACACATGAGGGTGTCCTTAGGCATATCTCTTTTATAAAGGTGAATATCAATCACTTGATCTAAATTACAAATGATAGTAGTTGTATAACAGATAACTACCCAACTCAAGGGGCAGGGCGCTTCCCCAATTGGGGTGATGAGCCTACGTGTACAAGGTCAACCTTAACCAAACATAAAGGTATAATTAATGATACAATATAAGGTCAGCTGTGGAAAGTTGTTTTGCAAATATCGATGATATATCAACAACATCATGATATATTATCACTGGAAAAAATTGTGTTCTTTTACAATTTTGAATATATCACGATAATTTGAATATATTAGCAAAATTGCAAAAAAATGGGAAATATTGACAGAGTCAGGAGACTTTTGGATATTTTTCCTCACTTTAAACTTTAAAGAGAGTAAGTAGGGAATTGAGTAGTGTTGTAACAGGAACCAAGATCTAAATCGAGAAATAATGAAATTGGATCAGATCAACCATCAAACGAGCCAATCTGATCTTTCAGAGTAAAAGTCGTGTCAATCGAGTTTTACTCGAATCTATGAGTTTGACTCATGATTTGACTCATTGCAATCCCAGTTTTCCTATAAAAGCCATTTTTTCTAGGTTTTACTTCATTTTTTGCAGTCAGTTTGTCCTAGTTTCTCCTCTGCTAGGTGAGGGACAATGCCCAAAAATGATAAACAAGGCTATAGGAGGAAGGAATCATCAAATCTAAGGCCATCCATTGATGTTGTTTGACAACTTGGCCATAAAAAAATAGGTTTTTACTCAACAAGTGACTACTACGACCTGTTTTAGCTTCTTTTCTTCTTTTGGAGATACATACCCATACAAACTGTTTGCATCATTTTTTATGTTTGTAATTTTTTAGGGCTTTTTTGGATATCTTTTAGTTATTTAGGTTTTGTTTCATTATTTTATTTATCTGCGGGGCTTTAAACTTCATTGCAACCTTTATTTACATCCTTGAAGAACTTTCATTGCAGCCTGCAAATAAACATGGGGGCCTAAAGTTGAACAAGAACCTTTACAACTTAAACCCTAGGGCCTAAACAACAAACAATGAAAATGCCAAGGGAGAAGGACTTTGCCTAGGCTTACTATGACAAGATTCCAGGCTCAACTTAGTAAATTTTGCAAAGATCATTGAAGTGGTGGCAATTTTAGATTCTGTTGCCAGCTAAGTTGTACTTAGTTGGACTATCAAGTGAGCGGGCAAAGTTGAACATGTTACATGTTCGTTTTCGATGATTTGATGTCCAGCAGGCCTTTTAAAGGCCCCCATTTTAATTTTTTTCCACATGTCCATGGCTCTACGGGGTTTGTGATAAAATGTACTAGCATGGTGTTTTGTAAAGGACTTGGTTCCCTAGGACTTTTTGGCTAAGTCAGGTATTCCAAGGAGTTTTTTCACCTATTAATTATGTCTTGCATTAGTGCATAACATAATTTTTGGGTTTTTCTCCTGCTCCTCCAAAGCTGGAATGCCTGGGGAGGCTGACAGGCCTTAGGGGATTGTTAAAGTCCATGGGTCAATGTATATGAACATGCTAGACATTATTTTTGAGTCATATGGACATGTGCTAAGTCCCCCTAGGTAGTTTTTTTTATTTTTCGGCGAAGTTTATTTTTTCCGTAAATGAACAATTTTTTAACGGTTTCATTAAAAAATATTGTAATTGGCCTAGAAGTGGCATCTAGGGGTCTTTTTTGCCTTAGGGGTGCTCGTTTTTTAACTCAGAGCACCCCCTTAACCCCTATACCCACTTTTTATAATGTTTGGGTCATTAATTTTTCACTTATGCTCAAAAAAGTCAAAAAAAGTAAAAAATGGAGAGAAAAATGCAAAAAAGTAAAAAATTATAAAAAATTAACTTCCAAATTTTATGGGATTGGAAGTCAAAATTTTTCAGCTATGTTTTAGGAGTTGTAAGAGCTGATTTTGGAAAGATTCCGAACAGCTATATTAGTGGGATTACTTCCCCACTTGAGGGGGGCATATTTCCCAAAATTAGGGCCCTTCAATCATGGAATTTGCAACTATGTTTATGGGCTGTCACATGGCTGATTTTTAACTGATTTGGAGTTGATTTTGGCAGCCCATTACATGGGAGTGGGCAGCCCCATTTTCTCCACGAGTTATGCCACTCAATCCACCCATTTCTCTCCATCTTTGGCTATTTAAGCATTGTTGGCCACTCCATTTTCTCTAGTTGGAGTTTGGGAGTTAGAGCTAGCACTTGTAATTCGATTTTGTACTTGTCATTTTGCTTAATGAATAAAGAGACTTTGGAGGTCAAGCTTGGTGTAGTGCTTTTGATGAGTGGGTGAATGTCATGGTTTTCATTGAAGTAACATGTATTTGAGCTACTTGTTTTCTTTTTGCATCTAAATCTAGCTTTGGGAAGGATCAGTATTGATTTATAAAGAGGATTAGATAAATTGTTTATTATTTAGTTTTTTATCTATGCAAGTGTCGAGATCTGATTTAAATGTGTCATTTGTTTATGAGCATTTCCTTTTGATTTCTCATACGCATATTTCTAGATTTGATCATTTGGTTTCAAGTTGATGTGATTTGCAGGTTATTTCAAGTGGATGAGTGGAGGATCTTGTTTGTTTCCTTTACTTTTCTAACATCTTTTTGCAGACGTAGCCCCTCAGTTCTCCACCAAGAAGGCTCCAAGGCTTCTTCAAGGAAAAAATTGATAAATTGATAAAAACTCTTCTTATCTCCTTCTCTTCTACTTCATACTTTCCCCTTGGTTACTGGTTACTTTTTTAAAGAGTAATAGTGGTTTGCAATCTGAACTTTACATTCTGATTTATTACTCTAAATGTATGATCTATTCCATTTACAAAGTGTTCATCTTTAATAGATTAGATCTTTTCATTTATCTAGCATTTTACTTTTCTCAACTTGTAAAAAATTGTCAAATCTTTAAAAGTTTTGAGGAGTAGTGTTAGATTTGATTTGAAAGTTCATTTGGCTGTTATAAGAGCTAATAATTTGCAGCTCACCTAGTTTGCAAAGATCCTAAGGAGACAAGCCTCACAACTTGTCTCACTTAGTTTATTTTTTGCATTTTTACTTAGTTTTTCACTTAGAATTTTTTTGGGTTTTTAGTAGGTGACCCAAACACACTCTTAAAGTGTTTTGGGCCATCTTCTACTAATAATTGCTTGCTGGTTTGCAACAGATGATGATCAGACAAGGGGAGATGCTAGCCCAAAATTGAAGATCTAGGCCATCCTAAGCACCCAAAGCTAAAAATTTTCAAACCGGAAACTTTTTTCTCTCCATTTTGTAAGCCACTAAGTCATAAAAAGACTGGGGAATTTCTATTGCATTGTAACTAAATTATTAAACGAGAGCAAGTGGGCTAACCAAGCGCCCACACCCCATCCCCCCAAGGGGGAAAACTGTGTCGACTCAATTTTTGTGGTTTGCATTATTTTAGTTTAGATTTCATTTTCCGTACTTAATAAAATCAAACTAGGCTTAAAATTAACCTTGTTGGTTCGTTCCACTAACGAGACACAAGTTTACTCAAAACATAGTTTTATCATTTTTTTTACAAACTCAAATGCCCCCCTTGCTTTCCCGAAGTAAGGTTTCTGTACAAGGGCTTGCCTGAGTACGTGCCTGAAAAGAGACTCTTGGGGTTTAAAAAGATAAAATTTTGGTTCATAAAATCTTCTAAAAATACCAAGGTCTTCTCCCGTATGCTCTGTGGCCAACTTGCAGCTCAGTCTGATCCAGTTGGTACACATCAGAAAGGGGGAGATGGCTAGTAATAGGATCTAACACCGCCCCGAATAAAAAAAAAACTTTATGTGAAAATCCGGCACATCGCGAGCATTTTGTTGTCGTGGGGAAATTTCTTAGAAGGCTTGGGACAAAACTGAGTAGTGACCTCTTGGAAACCGTTAGGCTTGCCCTCGTTGGTACAGCTTCTGAACACCTCCTTGAGACTCCGATTCAGCCCAAGTCTAAGAGGGAAGCCACACATCAAAATTCCGGACATGTTCCCCGTACCTTTGCGTATTTTGGGAACCCACCAGCCATAATAAAAATATCACTTTCACATTAATTCTAAAATAAACCATGAACACTTGCACAACATTTACTTTTCTGCTCATGCATCTATTTCGACTCCATTATAAGGCACTGGTCTATATTGATATTATTTCATGTTATTGACAAATGTTGCGAATGAATGATGATAATAGTGAATGGGAGCAAATGATGTATTGATGAATGATTGTTTTGCTTTATATAAGTATATGCTGCTTTTATCTTGGTTATCAAAAAATATTTTTTCTAACTCCTAGATTAGACACCTTAGTTTTTATTTTTTAGGGTCCACCCCCCTTGGCTTCGCTAGGAAAGCCTAGACGGAGGAGTCGAGTCCCAAGTGACAGCACTTGACTCTGACTTGCCCCCAAGGCCACACCAGCAGCTTGAAGACTTCTGCTGCGTTTTCCCCAGGTGTGGAACCAGGCGGCAACATATTCAAATACCACCTTGCCAAGATTCTTGGTCATGGCATTGGTCCTTGCAAAGATGTTCTTGATGGTCCATTGATTGCATGCATGAGCTTAAAACCAAGAAAGCAAGAATAAACGCAGAAATGGCAAACATTGTGGGTGGACAAACATCTTCTAATACCCCTTTATCACCACCTTCTCATGAATCCTCAATGTCAAGCCCAAGTTTTCATGTTCCATGCATGCCTCCAAGTCATCCAAATGTCACAACCTCCTATTTCTACAAATTTGAGGAGTGGAGATGTAAATGCACACACATTTTTGCTCCCCACACAACCCAGTGCCCAACATAGCTTAGATGGCAAGGGTTGGGAAAAGAATGTCCATAGTTGAGCAAGGAAGGCCATTGCTAACTTTTGATACTATTCTAACATATTTTTCACTTGTGCTAAAAGCCATTATTTCTGTCTATGATTGATGTAGTTGCTATTGCAAAAATGGGGTTCAGAGCCCCAGCATCTGAGAGCCTTCGGACAAATCTACTCTTAGAAAGTGTTGATAATATAAACCTTATACTTGCTAAGTTTTGTGCATCATGGGAAAAAACAGGGTGCACATGATGGATGGACACATCAAATGGACAAAACTTTGATAAATTTCCTCATATCTTGTCCAAAGGGAACAATGTTTCTCACATCGATGGATGCCTTGGACAAAGTTAAAAGTGCCCAAATAATTTGAGAAATGATGGAGGAAGTTGTTCAAAAGGTGGGAGAAGAAAATATTGTACAAATTGTTATTGACAATGGCACTAATTATATGGTTGTTGGTAGACTTTTTGAGCTTAGGCACACCACCATATTTTGAACCTCTTGTGTTGAAAATTGCATAGATTTAATACTTGAGGACATTCGTAGACTTGCTTAGAGACAAGAGGTTGTGGACAAGGCAAAATCCATAATCAAATATATTGACAATCACACAAATGTCCTTGACACCATGAGAGTAGACATTGAAGGAAAGGAACTTGTTCAACTTGTAATTTGTGGTTGAGCAAAAGGTAAATCCAATGTTATTAGAACTAGACCGGTGATCGAACCGGCAGAGCCCAAAATGTGAATCAGACCGGAATTGGGAAAAAATCAATTGACCAAAAAATACATAAAATATACATATTTTGTAAAAAAACATATATATTCATCTGCATACATATGAATCCAAACCATTAATACACATATGTTTCATTAGGTATGGGTGGTCTTGTTGCCGTCGGATCGCGCACCTGGTTAATGCAGTAGAAATCTATGCTACTGCTCGGTGCGCCCTTGGGGGCAAGTCTCAAGTCAAGGCTGTCACCTGATCTTGACTACTTCGTTTAGGCCAACTCCTAACCGCAGCCAAGGGGTGTAGTCCCTACAGAATGTTTCTAAGGCTATTAGAATGTTTTTGGTAAAATTAATTAAGGATGTTTTTTAGGAGTTTGATTTGTGAAGGTATGATTACAAAAGTCCAAGTTCATTTGCAAAATAGTTGTTTTATGAATATGCTTTCAACAACAAAAATACAAGACCACCAAATATGTAAAGATACAACAACAATTTATGATATTAAGCAAAAGTAAATAAATGGTGTTGTTGTGGACCAGTGCCAAATGGAGTCAATACATAAAATAGAAAATGTTTTTGAAAGTAAATGTTTTGCAAGTGTACCTTGGTTGCTTTTAAATTATTAGTGATTCGAAGATATTTAGGGAAAAGGGGGGACTCCCGAGATATCGTGAGGTATAGGGAGGAATGTCCGAAAATCAAAAGATGGTGGCTCCTCACGAGAACGTGTGGGCTGGAATGGAGTCTCTAGGGTAGTGTTCAACACTACACCAACAAGGGTGTAGCCTAATTGTGCCTTGAGATCGCCTCCCAGTTGTTCTCGCTTCCTCTAAGAAATTTCCCCACACAAACTTTAATTGTTCGTAGTGTCGGATTTTCACTATGTGAGGGGTTGCATATTTTATTAGGTGAGTTATTAGCTTAAATGTGAAAGATTAAAGAAGTGGATACAATCGTTTTTTATTTCCCACAGGCCCGGGAAAGATGCCCGCAAGGGGAAAGAGCATACTTTGATATGTAAGTCAAATGTTTATTCCAATTGGTGGTTGTAGAAAAAGAAAAAACTTCAAAGCTTAAAACAAAAGTAAAGCAGCACAAAACCTATGTGTCACTTTTCTGATCAACCACCACTAATCGGCAAAGCCTTTGTGTGGTGGTGAGAGCATACTTCGTGGCAACGAGGTTTTTGTGTTATTTCTAATCTATACTTGCAAAAATGAAAAAAAAGAAGTGAAAGCGAAATTATTAAGTTGAAGTATACACTCTGCGAAAGGAAAAGTGTGTGTGTGTTTGTTGTGTTAGAAAAAATTACACCACGAAAAAATAGACAATGCAAATCCCCCCAGGGGGGATGGGGTGTAGGCGTTGAGTATCCCACTGCTCTCGTTTAATAATTACAATAGAAGCAGAAAAGAAAATGCCACTTAGTCCACTTTTGGTTGGATCTAAGGGCTTATAATCATATAGAAATTTGTACAAGTGGATGGGGGTCCACGAAGAGTATTTTTTTTGTTTTTTTATCAGTTTTGGTCACAAATCTGCCCACTTTCGTCACGGACCTCCTAAAAACCAGCGAGCTAAAACGCTGCAAATTAGTGATTAGAACATGCAATATTACATAAAAATACAAGATCTACACTAGTAAAAAATATTGAAAACTTTTGGCAATTACAAGCATAGAAAAATGGGATCTAGATCTAGCTTTTTGATGTAAACTTTGATATTATTCTAGATCTGATTATGCTAAAGTAAAAGAAGATGTTTGATTGTGCAAATGAAAACGAGATCTATATCTTACCAAGCTTGTAGTAATCAAGTAACCGAAGAGTAATTTTAGAGAAAAGAGAGATAGTGGAAGCAAACCCTCAAGCTCAAGGCTTGATGTGTGAACAAGATTGGAGTGTTAATTTTTCAGAATTTACTTCAATCTGATCTAGGATCTTAACTGAGAGAACAACATATTCAGCATATTTACAGCATATCAATCATGGACACAATAATGCAAGCACACAAGAGACATAGAGTTTACTTGGGGAAAACCATAAAGGTGAAAAACCCCAATAACTTCCTCAGAGATAGATAGAGCAATGATACAACCCAAGCATAAGAGATAGACATCTCCTAGCAACAGCTTCTCCTCCTCCACAAGTGTGCCACTCTCCAAAGAGTGTGTGTGAGAATAGAATAATAAAATAGAGTGCCTCACGCACTCTATTTATACTTGACTTGACTTGCCTAATAACCTTTACTAGGTCGGCCTCAACTTAACCACATAACACAATGCTGACTGGGCCGACACCCAATAGGGTGGTCTAATAACCCTTTGACCCACATGGCCAACCCCCAATAGGGTGGTCTAATAACCCTTCGACCCACATGACTTATACAGGGCCAACCCCAACAAGGTGGTCTAATAATCCATCAAGTATAAGTTACGACACTTACAATATAAATGACGACACTTCCGTATAGAGGAATAATAACATCTCTATAGGAATACAATATACATGGGTGAAATACATTCCGAAGTTACATATACATCAACATGGAAAAGAAAGAGGTGTGGATCAATAGCTTGTAGATCCGAAGCTCGAATGTGATGGAGAGAAAGTGGAGTCAAACTGGATCTAAGCTCCCTTCACCTTGAGGCTTCCTGCAGAGCTTGCACAATTCTCACACAAACAAAGTTAAATCCAATATGCTCATCAATCAAAACCAAGAGAATATGTTGTACAACCAAATACTAGTATTACTCTTAAATCTTGAAAGCATGCTCATAAACAAACAAGTTAACAACAGTAAATGTTTGTTCTACAATAGCTAGATCTACACATTGACTTGCATAAAAATAAATGAAACTCAAAAAGAAGTCACCTCAACCGAAATTGGTGCATCCATGCAACAAGACTCACAATTGACCTCCAAAGTCTTCAATCTTATTACTTGAGAAAAATATTACAATACACAGGAGCAGAGGTTCTATGCCCTTCTATCACTGTCAAACAAGCATGAGATACCTTGCTTATATAGCACTTGAGAGAGAGGGGGGCGAATTCCTTGAAGAGGAGATGTGGTGGGCGACATGGAGAAGTGAGGGGGATTGCATGTGATGTGGAAACAAAGGATGGGCACCACCTCTCATGAGGTAGGCACCATCCTCCTTGGGATCTCCACCCTCTACTTAAAAGATGCCACCTCCCAACTTGCGCTTCACATAAGACATGCGCCATCCAATCCTCACGTGGAGTTTTAAACGCATCCCCAAAACTCAACTATTCGCCCTCCATGTCATATGGCCTTTAGAGCACATGCTTTAATCTCTAAATCAAGTCGCCGTCCATAAGAAATGAGTTTCCACCTCATTTAGAACATGCCAATTGCTTTTTTTTTAAATATATATTTTTTGTATTATGGTGCAATTTGTTGCATCTTTAGCATTAAAATGTCATTTTGTTGGCCTGATAAGGAAAAATGCTCCGAATGATAATTTAGCCATCCAAAACATAGGAATACTGGGTCCCAGGGTAAAGAGGATGCCTTGAGTGTGAAAATGAGCATCCCCACGCCAAATTATGCTCCAGACCATGCTTTTATTACACTTTGAAATTTTCCAATTAAACCATTAAAAAATGGTCTAATTTTTGCGAAAAAAATTATTTTATCGAAATTGACTCAAACTCCTAGGGGACCTAGTGCAAGTCCATACGAGTTATTATTGATGGCTAGTGTTGAAATACTGAGAGGGGGGTGAATCAGTATTTGCCAATCATTAAAAATTTCAGTCAAGAGCAAGTTGCTAATCACCAATCATAACAGCATATCATTAACATTCATGAAAGATAACAAGATGCACAGTACACAATATTTTTACGTGGAAACCCAAGTCCTGGGGGTAAAACCACGGAAGCCTTTTATGATAAAATTTGACCCAGCAACAACTGGGTTACAAATTTAATACAACTTCTCCAGCTACAACTGGAAGGGGCTACAACCCCCAGGCTTCATCAGCCACAACCGACAAGCTACTACAACAGCTCAGCTCACAAGATTGTGAGCCCTAGCACCACCCTACCACCCTGAAGAAAAAGATTGCTGAACCTGTGGATCTGTCAAACAACAAACCCTGTACTCTCTGCTGCTGATAACCTTTGCTCTCTGATCACTGCCAAATCATCACTGTATATATATCACTGAAGTATCTGCACATCACTGCGTGATCATCATATCACTGTATACTAAGCATGTCCACTGTTGTCATTGCACTTGTCACATCATGTCTTCTGTCATATTAAATCAGACTATTGCGCATAATCTCTGCTCAATCTGCTACTCAAGAATATTGCTCATAACCCTGTCTGCTTAAATACTAGATAGTCATCAAGTTCTGAAACAATTTGGATAACTCAACCAGTCCTTAACTGTCACTATAATATCAAACTGTCACATCAATGCTTGTCACAGTCAACTCCAGTCTGCTGTTCACATCTACCCTCTGTATGTCATCACTGTGTATTCATCATACTTATCATCACTGGCATATCATATGCATTATTTCATCTCTGTGTATGCAAATCTTCACTGTATATAATATATCATCACTGTTCATGTATATATCACTGTACATTAGCTCATCATATCACTGAATATTTCATCACCTGAGCATTGGAACATTCAACTGTGTAAGTATCACTGAGTATGTATTTCTGAGTAGATGTAACTGTGTGAAGAAAACTATACAACCCACTGTATCACCACTAAATATGTTACTGTGTATACATCATTGAATCACTGATCATATGTATGTCATGCATCACATATATTGCTATCATTACTGTGTGCAGTCATTTCCAAGCAACTGTGTATTATTGTTGAGCATACTGTGTAATCACTTTTGTACTATTGGTTTTAGCATACTACTGTCACTGTTTAAACAAGCTGAGCATATATATATAGCATGCATCTCAGAGTATGTGTATCACTGTGTCCTATCATCACTAAGTCATCACTTAGTTTATATGCAGTACTAGGTACATGTATCACTGTGTAAGGAAAGCTGTGCATATAACTGTGTACTATCAATCCTGAATCATCACCGATTTTATGTGTATTACTAGTAAATTACTGTGTAGACATACATACCATCATGTGAGACATCATTCCATCTCCTTTGCAAAACTTGGGACTGTGCTATCTTCAAGAATGTGAACTCCCTTAAAAATTCTGACTGTAAAAAGATCCCTGTGTAAAAATTATTTGAACTGTGTGCATCTTCAGGGAGAGATACCTGGAAATTGAGGGAGACAGCTTGTATACTGATGAAGGAGTAGCAGCCTGAAGAGAAATAGTTTGAAAACCCTGAAGATACCAAAAAATATTATGTCTAACCACCAAAAATTGCCTAAGTAAAAATCCGAATTTCAGAGCTCGATGAAGGCTTTAGTTTGCTGCAATTTCCTCAGTAGCTGCCACTGTAAATCCGAATTTGAAACTCCTTAAAATCAGACCAAAAACTCTTCTTCAATGCAACTGTCACAGTCATTCGAATTCCTAAGACTGTCCACGATTTTCCACAGAGCTCCACCGAATTTTTCCTTTTCTTTTTTTTTATCCATAATGAAAATTAATAGGGTATTTATACTAGTTTTCCCCCCAAAAAATGAGCCGACCTTGCAATAAATAATTTTTAATTTTTAATTTAATTTATGGGGCCGACTTTCCAATTTTAATTTTGTTTAAATTTTTTATTACTTGCCATGCCATTATTTAAATATTTCAAGCCATTTACAGGGGCTTCTTGAAATTTTATGTGCTCTTAAGCGCTCAAAAACCTCAAGATCAACATGTTTACTTCAAGCATGTGGGGGGTCCAACAGGTGACAGCCCATCATTTGTATGGGTTCCAATTCCAAGATTCAAGGGTTCCAAGGTCATCATCATAAGCACGTGCTCAACCATGATATAATTAAGGGCTTCAATAAATTTCTTTAAAAGGAGCGAGGGCTTCCTCATGAAGAACAAAAGGACTTCATCACCACTATGACCATAACGGCTTCATATACCATGTCTTTGATAACCAAGGGTATCAATGACCCCAAGGAGAAGGGTTCCAAGTGCTTTATCATCATGAGCAAAGGACACCATCATAAGTGCAAGGCTCCACAAGTACAAGGGTATCATTATTATGGGTTTCTTGGCCTTGTTCATGGCACTAAGAGCTTCGACAATAATCAGCAAGTAAGGACACACATCGTTGTAGCAAGAGGGGTTCAAAACTCCACCAAGGGCATCAAGGGCTTCTTCACATGGCGATGTGGGTTCCAATTGCACAATAGCACCATCATTAAGGTTATGAAATTTTTCAACAAACTTATGGGCTTATGGACAATATGAGGGCCCGAGGGTTTAAGGGCATCATTATTTTGACAAACATCATCAAAGTACAAAGGGCAAATAGGGCTTTGTAATTGTCTCAAGGCCTCCAAGGGCTTCAAGCTTGGGCTTAGACAACCACAAAAGGACTCCTTAAACTCCAACAACACAAAAGACTCTCAGGGGCTCCACAAGGGGCACCAAGACACCACAAGCCCTCACCAGGGCACTGTTGTGATCAATGACAAAACCTTATCAACAATCTCCCCCTTTGTCATTGATGACAACACCTAAGCTCCCCCTGAAAACAACGTCTCTCCCCCTTTGGCATCAATGGCAAAGGGTACTACCTTAAAATAACACTCCCCCTCAAAACATGCTTTCCCAAAGACTAGGCACTTCTGCTTGAAGAAGAAGAATCAATTTAGTGGGAAGAAGGAATGACCCCCAATTTTTGTCGGAGGCACTCAAATGTCCCTTTAGGAAGTGGATTGGTGAATATATCTGCTATCTGCTCCTTTGTCCCAATATATTCCAATTTGATGTGCTTTTCTGTGACCTGTTCACGAAGAAAGTGATATTTGATAGGGATGTGCTTTGTCTTGGAGTGCATGACCGGATTCTTGGAGATGCTGATGGCACTTGTGTTGTGACATAGAATTGGATTCGGCTCATCATATGTTACTTGTAGGTCTTGCAGGTTCTGTTTCATCCAAAGGATTTGAGTACAACATGCTGCTGTTGCTATATATTCTGCTTCTGCTGTTGACAAGGATACTGAGGATTGCTTTTTGCTAGACCATGATACCAAACAGTTTCCTAAGAAAAATGCTGCACCACTTGTGCTTCTTCTGTCATCCACACATCCTGCCCAATCCGCGTCTGAGTAAGCTAATAAGTCCAACTCATTTCCTTTTGAATACCATAATCCAAAGTCCATAGTTCCTTTAAGATATCTGAAGATTTTTTTGACTGCAGTAACATGAGTTTCCTTCGGAGTTGCTTGAAATCTTGCAACCTGTCCAACAGCTTGCATCACATATGGCCTTGAAGCTGTCACATACAGTAGGCTACCAATCATTGACCTGTAAAGTTTTTGATCCACTGCATTTGATTCATCGTCTTTGCTTAACTTGCAACTAGTAGTCATAGGAGTGCTCACAGGCTTACAATCTTCCATCTTGAACCTTTTCAACATTTCTTTAATGTACTTGGTCTGAGAGATGAAGATGCCTTCTTCACATTGTGATATTTGAAGTCCCAAGAAGAAAGTCAGTTCACCAAGTAGCGACATCTCAAATTCGTTTTGCATAACCTTGGCAAATTGTTGGCTCAGAGTATCATCATCACTACCAAAGATAATATCATCAACATACACTTCAACAATAAGTATGCTATCATGATCAATCTTGATATACATATTACTGTCTACGGTTCCCCTTTTGAAACCTTGTTTCTGCAAGTAACTGTCCAATCTGGAGTACCAAGCTCTAGGAGCTTGCTTTAACCCATATAGAGCCCTTTTTAATCTGCACACATAGTCCATTTTTGTTGATAGTTGGAATCCTTCTGGCTGTTCAATGTAGACTTCTTCTTCTAGTTTGCCATTCAAAAAGGTTGATTTGACATCCATTTGATACACTTTGATATTTTTAGCACAAGTATAGGCCAATATCATTCTTATAGCTTCCATTCTGGCTACTGGAGCAAATGTTTCTTCAAAATCTATCCCTTCGATTTGAGCATATCCTTTGCAAACCAATCTTGCCTTGTTTCTGATTACCTGTCCATCTTCATTCAGCTTATTTCTGAAAATCCATTTTGTGCCAATCACATTTTTGTCCTTGGGTCTAGGAACAAGTTCCCATGTTTCATTTTTCTCGATTTGATCAAGTTCTTCTCTCATGGCTTTGACCCAATGTTCATTTGCACTAGCTTCCGCAAAGTTACTCGGCTCAACTATAGATAGTAGTGAGAAATATACTTGTTTTGGTCTTCGGACTTGTCTTCGATCTTTTCTGGTTTCTATGCCGGCATTTTTGTCACCAATAATCAATTCCTGTGGATGATTCTTTTGATACCAATTCTTAGGAGAGTTTTGTTGTTCTTGCTGTTGATCCTGTACTTGTTGATCCTGTGTAACTTTTGGCTGAATTTTTCTCTGTTCTTCTTCTTCTTCTTCTTCTACTTCATCATCATCATCTTCTTCTTCATGATCTTCTGAGTCTTCTTGACATTTTGGCAGGCTCGATTCATCAATCTTTACATTGATGCTTTCCACTATCTTACCTAATCTCAGTTTGTAACACTTGTAGGCCTTTCTTGTGGATGAGTACCCAACAAATATTCCTTCGTCTGCACAAGATTCGAATTTTCTAATCTTCTTATCATCTCTTCTGATGTAGCACCTGCTTCCGAACACTCTGAAGTGTTGAACATTAGTTGTTCTTCCTTTCCATAGCTCATAAGGAGTTTTATCAGTGTTGCTTCTAAGCAATCCTCTGTTCATAATGTGGACTGCTGTATGCACTGCTTGAGCCCAAAAATTTTCGCTTAGTTTAGCTTCATTCAACATAGTTCTGGCCATTTCTAACACTGATCTGTTCTTCCTTTCTGCTACTCCATTCTACTGAGGTGTTCTGGCAACTGAAAATTGTCTTTTTATACCATTTTCTTCACAGTACTGATAAAATTCATTTGATGTGAATTCTCCGCCATTATCGGATCTGAGACACTTGATTCGTTTACCTGTTTCATTTTCAACCTGTTCTTTAAAGATCTTGAAGCATTCAAAGGCTTCCGATTTCCTGTTAAGAAGGCATAGAGATGATGGAGATAGTATAGATGTATAGATGAAACCCAGATGACCGTGATGCTGATGAAGACTGAAGAATACCTTACTCGTTGAGAGGGAGTGTTGGATTTTGTGCAACTTCGGAAGATATTATTTATTGTATTTTATTGTAATTGATTGTACCTCCTAAGGGAGATGAACTTGATGTAATTACCTGTTGCACTTTCAACCTGTTCTTTAAAGATCTTGAAGCATTCAAAGGCTTCCGATTTCCTGTTAAGAAGGCATAGAGATGATGGAGATAGTATAGATGTATAGATGAAACCCAGATGACCGTGATGCTGATGAAGACTGAAGAATACCTTCCTCGTTGAGAGGGAGTGTTGGATTTTGTGCAACTTCGGAAGATATTATTTATTGTATTTTATTGTAATTGATTGTACCTCCTAAGGGAGATGAACTTGATGTAATTAATTATGCAAACCCTTGAAAGAATCATGTAAACCTTGGGATGAAAAGCAAGCAAAAAAAAAATTAAATTTAAATTATTTATTGCTCCCCAAGTGAAGTCGGCCCAGTTAGGGTAAAAGCCAGTTTGGCACTTGTATAAATAAGAGGTAAAGTCAATATAAATAAGAGGAAAAGTCACCTCATTATTCGCTCACTCACTTCACACAAGTTCGCATCACTTGGAGAGAGAAGTTTGCACCTGCTGAAGGAGAAGACTATTTTTGGGGTTTCTATCTTTGGAAAGCATTTCCATCTTTTCTCTTTTATGATTGTACATGATCTCGGAATTATCATCTCTATACGAAGGTTGCTGGGTTTTCTCCCGTTTGGGTTTCCCAAGATAAACTCGTGTTATAGTTTTGTGCTTTGTCTTTCTTCTAGTGATCTTGTTTATGCATTTGAATTATTATGCTATGAATGTATGAAAATTCAACAGGTCCACCACGATCAATGGCTGCAATTTAATCACAAGATGACATGACTTAAAGTCACTTTAAGTCATGTAACTCATAAAATCACATTTCTCTAGAAAAGACACCTTTTGTCATTAAATACTAAAAAGTACAACTTAACTTTATAAAGTACAACTAAACTCAACTTTATAAAGTCACTTTATAATAGCTTGGACCCCTGCACCTAGGCACAATGGTGCAGAAGTACCTCTGAGCTACCAAAACTAACGATCGTAGACCCAAGATACCCTTGCCCTTCACAAGATGAGGTAAACCCTATAGCAACAAATGCATTTTGTGGAAGCTAATAAACAAGCTCTAATACAAAACGAAGAACTTTGATCAAAGTTATGCCAAATAGAATCTAAAACACAACAATTAACAATAGCTCACACACACATTACACAGAGATTTACCTTGGAAACCCAAAACCAGGAAAAACAAATTCCTGAGAGTTTCTCTACTCTCTATCTCATTGTATTATCTTTTCTGTTTTCAATAAAATATTATAGCATCCAGAATGCTAATCTAGGTTTCACAATCACAATTCCTTAACTAGAATTAGTTTATAATGGCCCACAAAACCATGGCCGAAAACAACTCAAAAAAGACTGGAAAATGGACCTCCTTGCTTTGGGAACCTACGAAGACTACATGTGTCTAACAAATGCTAAATCTTGAACCCTAATAGTTGTCCAATAAAGGACTCAAAAGTGGATAACCAATACAAAATGACATCAAATATAGCAGCTAGTTATCCTAGAGAATCAATGACCTCTCCCCCTTTTACGAGAAAAAAGTCATGGCTCATTTGCCACTAGAAGGCCTTGCATCATCTATCTTATGCTGACTAGAGGGTGTAGTTGTATTAGCCTATGTAGAAGGCAGTGCTAATGTTGCCATGTCACACTCCATGATGTCAAAAAGTCCTTCTCTGCATCCGATTCTTGTTGCTCCTCCCCTAACCCCTATGTCTGTCATTGCTCCTCCTCCTCCAACCATGCAAGTGCCTCCTCCATAATAAGGGTCATGTACTCCACCCTCCACTCAAGCAATATGTTAATATTGTTTAAGGAATGGCTTCCACATCAAGTATCTTCCTCAACTACCTCATTCATAGTTGAATATTGTAGTGGACATATACCAAATAATTAAAAAACGGAAAATCCAACATGTAAGAGGGTCATAAATAAATTTAATGAGTCTTAAGGGTCAAACATGTTAGAGGGTAATAATTAACAATAATTGTAGTTACTTAGTTAAAGTTCTAACCTGTTGTGTTTTTATGAGTGTTTTTTCAAATGCACTCCAATTGTGCTCACATCCTAAAGCGTTGCATGTTTGGCCGACGACCTGAATGGTGAAATTTCATAAATTTGGTGTTCTTGCACCATAATTTTGCCACCAAACATATACAACCAAAACAAAAAAACTTATACTACATTTCATCAAAACATAATTAAATTTTAAAATAAAACACAATTAAAAATTTTAATTCTAGTGGCTTACGTGGCATCAAAATACTCCTTTCAGCAATAGCATCGACAAAGCCAAATAGTTCGCTAGCCTCTTGATACATCTTCATCTCACAATTAATTGTTTTGCAAGTATCGGCATCAAATACCATCCTTTGGAGACATGTCAAGAGCCCTTCCATCACCTCGCCATCAAAATCAAAGTTGCATGAGTAAGAGTAGGAAGGATTGAGGAAAATTGTTCCTACATGAATGAGCTGATGGAGCATCTAGGTCCATCCACTATCAATCAAATCCAAAATCATTATGTATTTATTATGTTCAGGGGTGCCCTTGCCCACATAATAAGAACAAATAGTTTATTTTTCTCATCCATGGCTTGATACAAATAGCCCATTGTGGGCTTATCCCCATCAACTAAGGAAACAACTTTTACCAAAGGTTCGCTAACCATGCACACTTCTCACATTCCTTTCCAAAAGGAATTGGTGTACACTAGTTTAGAAACAGTTGTCCCATCCTATCTTTTGTTGAATGCACAATCAGGCCACTTGTCATAAACAAACATTTGGTTCAACTCAAACTGACATTGGAGCCTAGACTGAACAAAAATGGAGATGTTGGCAAAACATGTGATTTTAAGGAACAACAACTCCCTATTTCTTGTGAATTTCCTCTTGAGGCTAAGAACAAATGCATGGTTATATATGAATTTTGTGATGCTCCTAGCCTGATCAATGACCTCCTTGATGAAGGATATTTTTCCCATATCCTCAAGCAACAAATCAAGGAAATGGGTAGCACATGGAGTCCAAAACAATGTGGGGTGCCTCTCCATTAACATTCTACTGACAACCACATAATTAGCTACATTTTATGATTTGGACAACATGTTCCAAACGAATCTCTTTGATGAATGCATCCAACAATTCACACAATAATGTTGCATCTTTAACATGCATTGATGCAGCAGTGGATTTAATAAACACTGTACACATAGGACAATGTACCAAGAAATTCAGAAGGGTCCTACCCTTCCCATCTATCTAACCATCGGACATCACCATGCATCCATGGGACTCCCATGACTTCTTTACTTCCTCTAATCTAATATTGATGCCATTATTTTCAGCTTGCATATTGGCCATTGCTACTCCTCGTAGGTAGGGACCTTATACCATGAGACAACAACAATAGCATCACACATTGGCTAGAAAAATAGATTGGGTTTTGTGATCCTTTATGGATTTCTTATTTTAATTACAATGGTTATTTTTATTTATTAAACATTGGTGTTTGTAACAGTCAATATAAGGTCGAAAATGAAGATTACACCCCTATTTTCAACATTACCCCTTAATCTAAACAATGTGGCACAAAGAGAAGCCATTACATCACAAGGTTCACATCCCCACTTAATGGAAAATGTCACACACCAATACGATTCCACAACGTGATGAAGGTGACCTCTCGCAGACGAATAGAAGAAGAGAATTTTGTAGGAGAGGATCCTTGCGAGTCATCAATAAGGTTCTTGTTTTCAACATCACTCTGTCTAGTCACTATAGGGGTATCAACATCATGAAGTGTAGGAGACAAATCCACTGAAACATAATGAGAACCACCTATAAGTGAATCATCTATAAGTAGGGGAAAAGATCTTGGCAGACCAGGAGTAGATACTTCATCAGAGAAGGTGAGGAAGTACTTAGTTCCCTCAAGAGAAAGAGTGGTCATCGTATAACAAAAAGAAATCAAACACAAAGAAACCAAGAACAGAAGAATTTGGAAGAGAGAAATGTTTGTTAGATAATAAAATGAAGAGGGAACATATACTTTTAAAGCAAAGAAATGACAAAACCCCTAAGTGCATAAAACCTAGATGCATGAACCCTAAAATAACTTTAATATAAGTCATTAATACAACACTAAAACATGATTTAGACTTGCCGAAATCTATAGTCGAGATGATTGTTATTAACTAAATAACTCTAGCAATTAGGCCCACAAATGCCACTATGAACCAACTCAAGAGGTTGAGATGCACACCTTGCATCACAATAACATGAGGAAACCATATTAAAACCATCATGTAGGTCCTTCATAATCCATCAATAATTAGAGGAAGGGCCAATATGTGAACTGCACAACCAAATGTGCATTGTAAGATAAGTCCAACAGTTTCAACAATGGTACAAAGAAGAAGCCTCCATAAAGTCTCAAGAGTTTGCCTTGATAGGCCCAAGACAAATACAAGTACCAACTTCTTCCAAAAAAAACACTTTAGTGCACCACCTTTTGTTCCATAGTAAAGGAAGGAAAAGAGCATCGGCCTTAAAGGAGAGTTTAGACACTAGGAAACCCTAAAAAGGGAATGATCCAAAACCCTAATTCTGCTGCCGCAAAAAATCTTTCAGCGATGCCACTAGCCAAAAAGATTCATATTAGTTGCTGAAGTGAGCACTTGAAGGAGGGTTTAAACCCTAAAAAGAGATGATTCAAAAGCCATAGTTCCACATCACTTAGGGGACACCACTAGCCAAAAAACTTTGGATCAACTACTAAATTGAGTGAGGTTCACATCCAGTCTAATACCATGTTGACATTCATATGAGATAGAGGAAGAATAAGACGGAACTAAACACAAACCCTAATTCTGCAATAAAGAGAAATAAACCAGCACTGGGGCAGCCCAACTCTTGAAGAGAAATAAGTCAAGACAGTGCCCTTAAGCAAATCAATTTTATAAAAATCAAATAATAATCACTTGAATTCAACCCACAAATGAGAGTGGGTGTATAATGCCCAACTCAAGAGCTGGGGTGCTTTCCCCAATAGGGATCATGGGCCCTTATGCATACAAGGTTGACCTTAACAAAACCTTAAAGTACAATTAATGATGCAATACAAGGCCAATCATGACTGAAAGTGAAAAATACATCATTTTCAACCATTTTTGGTTTCTTTAATATATGCTTGGATATCTTGTAATGATGTAAGTATATATTTGAGAATTTCCACTCTTTTATCTTCGTAATATTCTTTGATATCAGCAAATCTATTGAGAAAGTTACAGATAACATTCGCCACATTACTAACAACACTCGAGTATTTTCATAGAACCACATAAACCACTAGTATACAAGCCTTCTAGATATTTCGAGCCTATTTTAATTCATTTCTTGTCATCCCTCAACAAATACATCTCAAAATATTTTTCAATTTCGTTGACCCAAATTGTACTTTTGCTTTTGTTTTTTAATTCCTCTATATGATTATGAATGACTCTGTCTGTCTTCCTAGTCATGTTAGTAGGTGACTTTTTGAATATTTACAAACTTAGGTACTTACATGAAACAAGAAAATAACTTCTCTTTATCAAAACCATACAAATATCCATGATACTAAGCTGCTTACTAGTTTAATATATGATTCACAAATTAAACTTTCATTGTCCTTCAGATATGAATTTCTAAAGCTAGAAATCTTGTTGAAAGGACCCACCATTCAATAGAAGAAACAACAGGACATGATAGGTCGCATTTAGTTGATTTTCCACTTCGACTATCACGGAACAAAATTCTATCACACCAAGCAGGAACTCTTCTCTTCTCACTGGAGTCATATCCTGTAAATTACGTCTTGTATTAGACAAAAACAATACTAAACAAATAATCAAGAGAACTATTTAATCATTTAGAACCAATTCAATGTATAAGTAAACACAAGTATCAAAGTTATGATGAACTGAGGATTTATACTCATCATACAAATCTAGTAAAGGACATATTCTCCATGTCATCGAGAATTTAAAGCTCTATATTGTTGAAATAGCATAGAAACTCAACATTGCTAGAACATTAGTGTCCATTCGGTACAAAATATTTATTTAGTAATAAGACAAATTAACAGGGAAAAATAGCAAAGAAAACACCAGTAAAAATAAATTTTGTGAGATTAATTTTGCAAACTTTTGTACTATAATACATGGTCTTTGCCATTGATCATAATGAATAATAATTCTCTTTCCTCTCCTATGCATTGCTTCCATTGTTGTTTCCCCTTGCTCCCCCTATATTTCAAATATGGCATTAAAGCTGAAAGTGACTATTGTTATGTGAGGATGAAGAGTTACTTTTGAGAGAGGATGCAAACTGCAAGTTGGAAAGTACCCCTGCTTTATCCAGTCCTCATATTTTTGGCATGATTTTGCATTTAAATATCATTTTCTTTCAGAATATTCTGCTCTATCTTCAAGTTCTACTCAATTCACAACATCCATCAGACAGAAACGGCAATTAAAAGAAAATGTGCCCTTGCAGTGAAGCCACTGAGGTGGTTGTTGCTATTCAGGAGATCATTCTTGCTGTTGAAGAATGTAGAAGTGTTGCATGTAGCTTAGAATGTTACAGGTAGGCGTAGAAGAGTTGCATGATGTTGAAAAGTATTGCATGCTAGCTGAGAAGTGTTGCATGAAACTGAGAAATATGGTATGTAAATTGAGAAGAGTTGCATGAAGTTGAGAAGTTTTGCAAGTTATCTGAGAAGAGTTGCATGAAGTTGAGAAGTGTGGCATGCTAGTGAGAAATGTTGCATGAAGATAACAAATTTTACTCAACATATTTAGAGATCATAAGAGTAGGACAAGTTGCTGCAAGAACTGACACTGGAGAATTGTGTGTGTTTTCTTGTGGCAGTTATGACAAATACATCTTTTCTTCAACTATTTCGCATCAGCAATATCTGTTAAAATATGTGTTGCAAAGCTCAAAATTGATCAAATCTTGGTGGATTGAGGTTGTCAACCCAAGAATCATAAAACATGGGAAAAAATCAGCAAAAACTCAGGAAAACTCAACAAGCAATAAAAAAATGCAAAATAAATTCATTTTTTAAATTTGAATTTAAATATAAACTAGCAACAACATCAAATACTCACATTACCATATATATATATATATATATATGAAAATAATCTCAAAACCCACTCTCAAATAATGGATATTGAAACTTTGGAACCCTTTTCTAGGATATTCTCCAGCCTTCTTCACTCTGGTCAGGGGATGGATGGGTGTCTTCTAAAGCAGCAGAAGATGACCTATGCATTCGACTTGGAGTTTGGTTTTGGAGTTCCACATTGTTGAATTTGAGATAGTGGGCACCTGTTTTGACCCACGACATGAAAAAGAGAGCATTCAACCTCTCTAGGTCAAATTGCCATCACTCCCGTTGGAACTTTGGACTGAAAAAATATTAGAGTTATCAGTGAAGCACTCGGCAATTTCGAGACCATAGATGAAAGGCATTTGAAATGTAGTCTGAAATCTGTTGCAAGCCTGTAAAAATGTACTTAGACGAAAGACTTCAGGATGCAATCGAGATCTCAGTGGGGAAATGGACCTACCATAAAGTGATGAATATGCTAGAATTCCTTTTTGCTGCTCGAAATGCCATAATTATGGGCAGTTAAAACATGTGTGCACAATTGGCGGTGATAAAAAATATGTTGAAGAAACTCCCCTTCGTGTTGATAATATGGTTGTAGAAGCATATTGCCACCTTTCATGGTGGGTTTCAGAAGATTCCAGATGAGTGTCCAGAAATCCTTGAACAGTATCAGCAGATTATGACAATGGTTTCTGTTATCACATATATAGTAGCCGGGCTACCATACATTATTTTTCAGATTCCAGAGCACTTTTCAGCCAGTTCCTTTACATTGAGATGATGAGGTGAGCATCTATTATGGATCACTATCAGATTTTTGGATAGCAGCCTTTTCCCCATGCCATGATTGAGTCTCAGGACACTCAAAGAGATGACCGATGTAGCTATTATACCATTTGTACAGAGCAGTCAGTAGTGCCCAGAGTTACAGTAGCAGTTTCTGAGGACAGATGATGGTTCATAGGATGAGCATTCAGGTATATGACTCAGCAGGTATATCATGGTGTTGTGGTTATATTGCTTTTATATTCATTCTTATGGCATGTCTTAGCATTTAGTGTCATGATCTGGCGATCATATAGATATGTGGACCTAGTTGATCTTATTATATATATTATGTTGTCCCTACTCAAACTTAGAAGTTCACTATTCATACTCATTGGTTTTACCCTCCTTAGGGAGAATAGAGGTGATCATTCCACCATACCTTGGCTTGCTAGTGTTGGCTCCATTATTCATTGTCTTCATCCATCCATTACCTACCTTTTAGTTTATCACCCTGACTTACTACTTGACTAGTGGCATGGAGGACTTTTCCCCACTGTAGCCTCTGTATTGGATGAGCTTCCCTGTTTATTGTGTCTCGGCTCTGAGTTGGTGACAAAACTTACCTATGGTGAGTTGGATTTTCCTTGTGAATTCCCCCTAGTCACTAAAGTTGTGTTGGCTAAACCTGAAACTTTTAAGCACTGGATGATGAGCATCAGGATGATGTTCTAGTTTCTGCTTTGTATGATCAGTTGGATCATTTATATGTATATGTATGTACGCATCATGTTGGATGTTGGATATGATCAGTTGGATCATTTATATGTATGTACGCATCATGTTGGATGCTGGATATGATCGGTTGGATCATTTATATGTATGCACGCATCATGTTGGATGCTGGATATGATCGGTTGGATCATTTATATGTATGCACGCATCATGTTGGATGCTGGATATGATCGGTTGGATCATTTGTATGTATTTTGTATATGCATCATGTTGGATGCTTGGACCATGTATCTGTATATGTATCAGGTGGATACATTGTATGATCAAGTAGATCATGTATATTGATATGTATCAGGTATGATCAGGTAGATCATGTATGTTGATGGATACATTGTGTGGATCATGTATCTATGTATCAGGTGGATACACTATGTATGATGATATGTATCAAGTAGATACTTGGTGTGCATCACATGGATGCATTGCATGATCATGGTGATCGTGGATGACGAGCTTCTCCAGATGGCATGCAGCAGGATGTTGCAATGATGATGATCAGGATGATCATGTGTACATCAGGATGATGTATGGTGAGTATCAGATGATACTTTGTGGCCTTGGATCAGGTTGTGCAGATGAGCATGTCTGGGAGATCCTATAGGTCGGAGTTGCGTACCCATAACAGCCTGGGATGCTCTTTCGAGACATTGCTCTGGTAGGACATGTAATTTGTGCCTTGGGAGATCTTCAGGTCGGAGTTGTGTACCCGTAACATCCTGAGATGCTCTTGCGAGGTTTTCTCCTATGGCATGTAATTTGCTCCTAGGAGATCTAGACAGGATGAAAAAGGCCTCAGATGCTTCAGCCAGGTTTTGCCATGACCACATGTAATTTGCTCCTGGGAGATCTGGACAGGATGAAAAAGGCCTCAGATGCTTCAGCCAGGTTTTGTGGTGGACCACATGTAATGTGCTCCTGGGAGATCCGACAGGTAGAGCTGTGTGCTCATAATAGCCTGGGATGCTTCAGCCAGGTTTTGTGGTGAGATCACATGTAATGTGCTCCTGGGAGATCCGACAGGTAGAGCTGTGTGCTCGTAACAGCCTAGGATGCTTCAGCCAGGTTTTGTGATGGGTCACATGTAATGTGCTCCTGGGAGATCCTACAGGTAGAGCTGTGTGCTCGTAATAGCTTAGGATGCTGCAGCCAGGTTTTGTGACGCACGTAATAAGTCCTGAGAATTCCACAGTATGGCCAGTGATGATGAAGACCTGCAGGTGGTGGGCCTACATCCAGTATGAAAAAGGACTGGCTCTGTAGAACTTCCTATGACGAGTAGATTCAGAGATTGGTTGAGATAGCAGCAGCAGTGACGATGATGATGACGATGATCCCGAGAAGAAGACTTGTCTAGCAGATCTGTGTCGAGAAATACCTTCCTAGTTAAGAGGGAGTGTTGATGTATATGTAACTTCGGAATGTATTTCATCTGTGTATTTTATATATATTTATTGTACCCTTATAAGAGATGTGTCATTCCTGTATAAGGAAGTGTCGTCATGTGGATTGACAAGTGTCGCAAGTGTGTGTACATGCCGATGGGTTATTAGACCACCATGTGTGGGGTCGGCCCTGAAATATATATTATAATGTGGATGTACCTAACTAGACAAGTCGGCCCCATAAGGTCATTGGGCAAACAGGCTAGTATAAATAGAGATCAGGTGATCTCTATTTAGATCATTCGGAAAGTTACATCTCTCTCACTCAGAAAGTGGCGCACTAGTGAGGAGGAGGATCATCTGCTACTAGGAGACTATCTCAGTGTATTTTGGTTGTACTTTGGTTGAGCCATTTCTCTATCTATCTCTGAGGAAGTTGTGGGGTTTTTCACCTTAGGGTTTTCCCCACGGAAACTCTGTGTCTCTTGTCTCTTATGCTTTTGATTCTTATGATGCTTGTCCTACTTATTGTGACTGTCATGCATTGATATACTGTATATGTTATTCTCTCAGTAAAGATCTTAGAGTATTGTGAATTATTGCTCAAAATTTAACACTACCCTTTCAACTCGCCTCGGCTCCCCACAATTCGCCAGGATATCCAAAATCCATCAATCCATCCACGTCAAACCCTAATTCAATTCCAAAACTAAAAATTATAATATTATTATTTTAAACAATTATTATTATTATTATTTTATTTTTTTAAAATCCCAAATCCTTAACCAATTCAACTTTTCAATAATAATATTATTATCCCAAAAGACTCAAAAACATTATTTTCAAATTATTATTATTCATTAATAATAATAACATAAAAGTCAAGTCAAATATTTAAGAGCTTACATACGGGGTCAAACTAGACATTATTAAAGTTGAGTCTACTCGTTGTCGAAGGAAAGAAGAAATCAAGCTAAGGAAGACCAAACTATCGTCAAGAAATCAAAGATTATTTATCGCCATATCAGTCAAGTCAAAGGGAGACCAAGCAATCATCAAGAAGTCAAAGATTGTTTATCGTCGAATAAGTCAAGTCAAGGAAGATTGCAGGACCACATCAGGGTTCTTACACCCTTGCGCACAATTATTGTTGAGGAAGTTTACGAAGAATAGAAGTCAAAATTATGGCGATTACAAAATCAAAATTACAATCACAATTACAAGCAGTATTGGCTCAGTTAGAACATTACAAAGCGACCAATAATTATCTACAATTCGAGATTAATAAGCAGAAGTGCTTAATTTTTTAATAGAGCAAGAGAATCATCGCTTAAAAGATCAAAATCAAAAGCTGGAAAAAACTAATGAAGATATCGAGAAAATGTTATCAACTAGGAATGACTAAATATCTCGATTAAAAAATCACAATCAAGACCTTGAAGGCAAAATCAATAAGTCCGAAGATGACAAAGAATCACCTTATAGAAGCGATAGCGATTTCGAAGAAGAAATAAAGCGTTTAAACAAGATCATCATGGACAAAGATAATGAATTAGTGCAAGTCCACAGAAAGTTAGAAAGTCAAGAATCAGAGATATGTCGACATCAGCAAAAAATGAAAGAACTCTGTCAGAAATATGACAACACTAAAAAGACGCACCAATTGGAAATTACGAAAATCAATAACACGTTACCAAGCAATACCGAAGAACCATTTCAACTAAGAAATCATAAGTTATAACAAGACATTAATTACGAAGATCAAGAAATTGAAAAATAGTCGAAATACAGAACATTCTAATGAAGAATTTTAAGGAAAAATACTAGAAAAGCAAGAAGAAAATCATTGCCTAAGAAATTTTAATCAAGAAGTTAACAAAGGACAAAAAGTCGCAAGAAGAAAATTTCGAGAAGATTCAGCATAATAACAATCTATTAGAGAACAAATTAGAACAAATCCAAAATGAAGCATCCAGACCCTTCGAAAAACAAACTCAAGTTGAGGAACAAAAAACTGTTAATTTATCGAGAGATCACTACTCCCTTTGGATGCCCTGAGAACTCAAGCGGTTTGAGTCTCTATCAATCAAAATGCAATAATGACTTAAGATACAAACACAGGAGTTCCCTTAACACTTCAACAATAAAGCACAACAATCACACAACTCAAGATGTACCCTGGAAAACCCAAATGGGGAAAACCATCTATCTGTGGGGCTTTCTTCTATCTCAAGCCCAAAGCAAAGTAAGAACACAAGTACATACAAGATACCTCAGAAGGAACAACCGAAATTGACAAGGTCAAAACCCTAGATCTGCATGCACAAAGGAAATGTGCCCTCACTGTCAACTGGATCTGGATCTATCTACAGGTAACTCTCTGTCGATATTGTCTCTCTCTCAGCACTGCTCTGATCTGCTCAGCCAAAGAAGAAGGCCAACTACTAGATCTGAACAATGCGCCCCTCTCTCTGCATGGAAAAGTGTGCCCTCCCTCCAGATGTCAGATGCTCGTACGAAATTAGATCTCAACAGATCTGAGCTCTGATCGTCACAGTCCTTCCTCAAACATTGAGGCAAGGGTACTTTGAAAGCCTCAACTGCTCAATCAGTCAACCGGATGCAATACGAGCTTCTCTCTCCTCGGAGAATGTGCCCTTCTTTCTTAGAAAAGTCGCCCACCTCTCAAACAGATCAAACTTTGATCAGTTTTCTCAATGTCCTTTTTCGGTGACCTCCTGCCTTCTTATAACACCTCACTGGCTAATTAGGTTTACCAAAAACCTAAAGTGAGGGCATGCAAACACTCATTTTCGCATGCAGCTGTGCATGCAAAACTTTGCATGCCCTCTAGAGAACAACTTCCCTGGTTAACATTTCAACACTCCCTCTTAACCAAGAAAGTATTCTGAACCACTCCCATCTTCTCTCTGAAGTACACAAACTTGTTTCTCATCAAGGACTTTGTGAGAATGTCTGCAACCTGCTCATCTGTAGATATGTACTAAAGTTCAACTGGTCCTCTCTGAACATGATATCGAATGAAATGATATATGATCTCTATATGTTTGGATCTATCATGAAATACTGGATTCTTCGAGAGTTTGATGCAACTCTGATTATCACAGTGAATCATGGTAGGCTCCAACTATTGATCAAATAGGCTCACCAACATCTTGTGAAGCCAAATGGCCTCGCAACTGGCTAAGCTAGCTGCCATAAACTCTGCCTCTACGGAGCTCAGTGCTACAGACTTATGTTTCCTACTGAACCACGACACTACTGCCGAACCCAAACTGAAACAACACCCGAAGGAGCTTTTCCTATCACCTGCACTGGCTACCCAGTCAGAATCAGTAAAACCAACTAGCTGCACTTCAACCTTCCTCATGTAATTTAAGCCATACTCTGTTGTTCCATTGACATACCTAAGTACATGCTTTGTTTCCACCCAGTGAACATCTTTAGGCTCTACCATGTACTAACTCAAGGTATTGACAGCAAAACTCAAATCTGGCCTGGTGTTGACTTAGTACATCAAGGATCCAATAAGCTGTCGATACCTGGTGGGATCAACCAACTTACCCTCAGAAGCCACTAGCTTCTTCCAGTTGGTTGTCATCGATGTAGTCATGGGTTTGCAATCTTGCATCTGAAATCTCTTCGGTATGTCCATTGCATACTGGCCCTGACCTAGAATGATATACCCATCCCTCTGCCAAACCTCCATTCCTAAGCAGTAGTGCATCAATCCTATGTCTTTCATTTCAAATTCTGAAGCAAGATCTTTCTTGCAACCACTGATGATTTTTTCCACACCTGTAATGAATAAGTCATCTACATATAACACAAGAATAAGTGGATCCCCATTCCATACAATGAAGTAGAGATTGGGATCAGCTTCGCTCTTCTGAAAACCCAATTGCTGCAAGTAAGTATCTATCCTAGAATACCAAGCTCTAGGAGCTTGTTTCAAGCCGTATAGAGCTTTCTTTAGTCTGCAGGTAACTCTATGTCGGTATTGTCTCTCTCTCAGCACTGCTCTGATCTGCTCAACCAAAGAAGAAGGCCAACTGCTAGATCTAAAGAATGTGCCCCTCTCTGCATGGAAAAGTGTGCCCTCCCTCCAGATGTCAAATGCTCGTACAGAATCAGATCTCAACAAATCTGAGCTCTGATCGTCATAGTCCTTCCTAAAACACTGAGGTAGGGGTACTCCGAAAGTCTCAGCTGCTCAATCGGTCAACTGGATGTAGTATGAGCTTCTCTCTCCTCAGAGAATGTGCCCTCCTTTCTCAGGAAAGTCATACACCTCTCAAACAGATCTAACTCTGATCAGTTTGATCAGTGTCCTCTATCGGTGACCTCCTGCCTTCTTATAATACCTCATTGGCTAATTAGGTTTACCAAAAACCTAAAGTGAGTGCATGCAAACACTCACTTTTGCATGCAAAACTTTGCATGCCCTCTAGAGAACAACTTCCCTGGTTAACGTTTCAACATAGGTTAGGTTAGTGCTGAGAAATTTTAATCAAGAACTAGAAGAACAAATCAAGAAGTTAACAAAGGACAAAAAGTCGCAAGAAGAAAAGTTCGAAAAGATTCAGCATAATAACAATCTATTAGAAAACAAATCCAAAAGGAAGGATCCAAACCCTCTGAAAAACAAACTCAAGTTGAGGAACAAGAAACAAATACACACTCAACTGAATTATTATCAACCAATAAAACGCCAGAAGCCCAAAAAGTTGAAGTTTCTGCAAACACTACTCAAGCAACTAGAGAACCTTATCGCCATCCCAATCACAAGAGTCGTTATGATCAACGACAAGGCCAACAGGAAAATAAACAATATTATTCCTACAAAGAGCAAAGACAAAATCAACAACTATGAACAATCGACCAGCAAGCAGTTCCAATGAAGCTAGATCTCGGTTGGACCACATCACAAATGACGCAACATTTTTACTTCATGTTTAAAAGAACACATCGTCTTGTTTCGTCAAGTGTCATAGCTATCAATGCAGAAGATCACGAGACAACCTTACAAGCAAGAACAAAGAATAAGAGTCTTCCATAATTATGCTTTGAGGACAAAGCATCTCTAAGAGGAAGGCAATGTTATATAAAAAAATATATATAACATAATAAGATATATGAATATATATAAACATTAAATATCAATATTAATTATTAATATTAATATATATTAATATTAATAATTGATAATTAATTAATAGAAAAAATTAATTAAATAATTAGGAAAAGTCAAAAGACATGACTTATGGTTGAAAAGGCACAAAATGGCCTATAAAGCCCAAGCAATGTAAATTGTAAAAATCATCTCGGCTTATCAAATATATATACATTTCATTTTTACTTATGGAGTATTTATTTTATCTTCGTTGGAAGTTTATGTAGCAACAGGTTTTGCTCGTTTCAGTGAGTTTTTGCTCATTTCAATGTTCTTGAAAGACCATTTATGTGATGCCATTGCAGAGGTGGGGCCATCCAATGTCTTTCAAGTGATTACCGATGCATCCCCAGTGTGCAAAGCAGCAGGGATGATGGTCCAAAAGTAGTACAAGTTCTGATTTACAATTCTGATTTTTAATTTAATAATTTAGTAATTCAAAATTTAAAATTTGATTTTGTTAATTTGCTTTTGCGTTTTAAAAAATTATTTGGGTACCTAAATAAGAAATCTGATTTTTTTATTGTTTCATGAATTGTTACATTTTTTGGACACCATGCGCAGTGCATTCTCTCAGTAATGCATTGAAAGACATCGGAAAAATCAAGTGGATTCGGCTGCTAATTGAAAATGGCCAAAAAATTCAGATGTTCATGTGTAACCACCACCATTCACAAGCCATTTATAATAGGCATGCCAAACTAGAGCTTTTTAAACCAGTTGATACCAAATTTGCAACCTACTACATTTTGCTTAGGAAGCTTGTGCAGATGAAAGGGGCTTTAGCTACCACTGTAATCAGTGATATGCGGGATCAATGGAGGTTGTCTAGCTCAGATCCTGCTATGGAGGTGAAGAGATTGATTTTGGATGATCAATTTTGGGGTGATGTCAAATTTGTTGTGGAATTTGTAGAGCAGATATGTGATATGATCCGCTATGCAGACACGGATAATCCATGTTTAGGTGAGATTTATGAGAACATGGACTCTATGCATGAGAGGATTAGATCCATCACAAATGAGAAAGATCTTAATTTATGGGTACAGTTGAAAAATAACATACATGGACAGTGGAACAAATTGAACAACCCACTTCATATGGCAGCCTATGTAGTGAATCCAAAATGGTATGATCCCTCAACAGGAAGGAGGCCTCCTTCCCAAGATAGAGAGGTGGTGAAAGGGTTTATGACTGCAGTTAAAAAATAAATTGGTTCTACAGAAGTGGCCTCTGCGATAATAGGCCAATTTGCCCAATTTTCACATGGGCGAGGTGTCTTTGCCTCACATGCTTAGATGCAAGAAAAATGATCCAATTGATTGGTGGTGGCTTCATGGTGTTGATGCTCCTGAGTTGCAGCAATTTGCCATACGATTACTTGGACAGGTAACTAGTTGCTCATCTTGTTTTTGTATTGATTAAAATTTAATTTACATACTTAACATTGTCGTCCCCTAATAATTCTAATTTTTTATTTGGGCAGGTAGCTAGTTCCTCGTCTTGTGAGAGGAACTGGAGCACTTATTCTTTCATCCATTCAATGAAGAGAAACAAATTAGGATTGAACGCGGCAGAAAATTTAGTCTGCATTCATAGCACACTTCATCTCATATCTCGGAAAGACCCAGGATACAAGGACGGTCCTTTCAAGAGATGGGACCAATTGGTAGATGACGCCACATGTGTGGATGAGGAGATACAGCCGGATGGCCTTGTCGAGATACCTTCAATTGTTATGGATGCGAAGGAGCCTCCACTTGAGAGTGATGACGACCTAGAGAGCTTGTTGACTGAGGACCTCGATGATGATAGTGATGCAAAAGAGGCAGTTGGCCTAGACGACATGGCTTGATGAAGCCAACTTAGCTATGTTGATGTTCATTGTTCAATGTTTTTTTCATTTTGAATTTTGGATGTAGACTCGTTGCATGTTGGTGTATGACATTGTGATTGGACATATATCATGATTGATGAATCATGATTCATATGAATATGCAAACAGTAATTTCACTAATTTGAATTTCCACTTGGTTTATGTCTTAGACTCTTCCGATTATGATATTATCTAATATCATGTTTATACTTAAGGTTCATATGTAATTTCCACTTTATATCAATGATTTATGAACTTTGAAGCAATGTGCATGTTAATTGTATTTGTTACTTATTGAAATTGAATACTAGTGAAAAATAAATTGATTTAACTTTTTATTTCATATATCTATCTATCTATATATATACAGTACCCCCCACGTACCCAAGTCCCATGTTTCAAAAAGTGGCGTCCCCGTCCCCGTACCCAAGTTTCCTGGCAACTTAGGAAAATAGTCAATACCTCGTCCCATTCTACTGGTAGAGTTCGGTGCCCAACCTTTTCTACTGGAGATTGTTTTCAGACTTGTCTCTCTTACATCGCCTTCAAAGCTTCATTTACTCGATAAAGGAGCGACATCAATACCCGTATCTCACCTATCTCTCATCAAAGTTCATTACCTCAGCTAACCCTTTTGGTCGTACTAAGTGTTGGTATTCAGGGGTTGTAGATCTTTTGGCATCGCCTCGTATTGCAATGGATCGGTTTCCTCAATTTAGGTACTCCCTGGATGCACTTGGTTGCCTCTTACCTACTAGGAAGGAGTTAAACAAAATCACGAGAGATGACATTTATAGACAGTATGTGCTTGGGTTCAGCTATGATATCTTGGTCAAGCAGAAAACAGGGATCCATAGCACAGAGTACTGTAGAAGTAGAATATATTTCAGCTAGTGATGCTAGCAAAGAGGCAATATGGCTTAGAGAGCTTATTTCTGGATTATTTGGTGAGAAGCTGGAAACAACTGTTATCAATTGTGATAACCAGAGTTGTTTGAAGCTCACAGAGAATCCAGTATTTCATGACAGATCAAAGCACATAGAGATGAAATACCACTATATCAGAGAAATGATCCAAAGAGGTGTTATAAGACTACATTACATTGCAACTGTTGAACAGGTAGCGGATATATTGACCAAGTCTCTGTCATTGACGAAGTTTGTACACTTCCGAGACAAGCTTGGAGTTGCAAAGAATGTCTCCAACTTGGAGTTGCTTGAGGAGAGAGTTGACATGGAGAATGTTGACCAAGTACTTGTTTTGCATCAAGAGGATCATGAGTTGACTCTATAGGAGAGACTTATGTTAAATATAATGCAGCTGCGAGAGCCATTCTCTAGGAGGATGGAACCCTAGTCAGTTAACTAGAGTTCCTGGTCAGTTAACCAGGAAATGTAAGTCCCTAGCAAGTATCTAGGGCCCCCAGCAGTCTATTGGGGTTCTTGGTCTGGAACATGTTACCAACTATTTTGTACCATAGTTGGACTTCTTGTGAGCCGCCAGTTTCATGAACATGTCAAGTGTTCATCATCGGTGTTCAAAAGTTCAAAAGACTTTTTCAGGGCCAATTTTGGCCCCTTTGTAATAATTGCATGTCCAGACCCCCATGGGAGAATTGTAATAAGTTGGTCTAAGCATGATTATTTTGTAAAAGACTTGGTCTACCTTAGGTTTGGCTATCAGGGGGATACTCTAGAGTGTTTTTTCCTTAGGAATTATGCGTTGCACTTCAGTGGCGTATAATTCCTGAGTTTTTCACTCATACCTCCAAAGCTGGAATATTTACCATGCTGGTCGAACCTAGGGAGGTTATTAAAGTATAGGTGTCTATGTATTTTAACATGCTAGCCATCAATATTGAGTCATATGGACATGCACTACGTCGCCTAGGAATTTGGAATCATTCCGCTAAAAATATTTTCTTTTTTTTTCCATAAAATCAGACCATTTTTAATGGTTTAATTGGAAAAATTCAAAGTGTAATAAAAGCATGGTCTAGAGGTAGAATTTGGCGTGGGGATGCTCGTTTTCATGCTCAGAGCGTCCTCTTTAACCTAGGAACCACTTTTCCTGGGTTTTGGGCAGTTAAATTGTCATTTATGGCATTCTTTCTTAAAGATGCTACAAAACAACACTTAAATGCTAAGTGTGCTACAAAATGCACAAAAGACAAAAATAAAAAAAGTACAAAAATGATTAAAAAAATATGTGGAAAGGGTGGCATGTGGTTTCTAAATGATGTATGACCACATTATTGGATTAGTACACATGTCATAAATCAAGTTAGGATAGTGTATGGTTTTAAAGAAATGAAGAGTGCACCTTTCCTCCTCACGTGAGCGGCTTCCCATACATGAAACTCGTAAAGGCTTTGGATGATGTTTCCAAAGTGAGAGGGGCGCCCCTCTCATGAGGTGGCAGCCACCTCATCACATCCCAACAACCAAATCTCTTAGTTAACTTGTGTCAACGCATCAATCACTCCATTAATTGTGGGTGCGCCCCCTTTCTCAACCGACTCATGCACTCGCCCTCTCCTTCTTTCGTTTGTTATTTAAGCGAGGGCTTGCTCCATTGATAGAAATGGATGCAAGGAACCTCTGCTTAACTCTGTAATGTACTGTGTTTATCATTATTGAATAAAGTTGAGACTTTGGAGGTCCATATGGTGCAAGAACTCTCATGATTGTGAATGCTTGGCTTAAAATCGAGGTGATATTAGCTTAGTTGTATTTCTTCTTATAAAAGTTTGTAGATCTATCATCTAGCTTAGAAGGTTATATTCTAATCCATAGAGTAGGCATTTGAAGTCTTCAATTTGCTTGCTTGTGTTAGGTTCTCTAAGATTTGAAAGTAACAAGTTGTAGTCGGTTATACTAATGTTCTTTCAATCTTAGTTTATTTATCACACTAGATTTGATCTCTTCTTGTTTGAAGTTTTGTAGCTTTGCAGAATCACCAAAAGTTGAAGGCAATCTTGAGCTCGGTTGCATTTTTTTTTACCTTCAATACAATATTTTGGATCTAATGTTTCTTGTCCTACAGGATCTCCCATACCTCAACAATATTCAAGCTTGAGCTTGAGCCCTTTCTTCCTTCTCTTAAAAACTCAAAATTTACTCTTTGGTTACCTTTTATACAAGCTTCGATTTCATTAGAAGTTTTTCATATGATCTTTGCTTGTTTACATGTTAGATCTAAAGTATCTTTAAAATTACTATCTCATGCTTAGATCTAACAATATTGCTTTAGTAGTTGAAGTAGCAAAATATTTCCCATTTTTTGCAAAGTACTAAAGAGTGTATTTATATGTATTTTTGGACTAACAAATACTAATCGTTAACAAGTTTTGTTTGTTGGTTTAGTGTCTCTTTTATAGAAAAGCGAGAAAAATGAGCAAAATTTTTAAGCATAAAAACATTAAAATCCCTCTTCTTCAATCCCCTTGCTATCCCTTTGCCTTTTTAGGCCTAAAGTCTCTTGAATCACGCTGCATAAGCGGATCAAGAGCACTCTCTATCGGAGGGTTAATAAAAAATTTGTAATAAGATTAATAAAAGAGCAAGTGGGATTACGGCTCCAACACCCCTCTCCCCCCATTTGGGGGAAGCCTGTATCTGTCCCTTACATGTTTAGTGATTTTTGCATAGTTAGATCAATAGCATGCTAGATTAAATTTCATTTCTTGCAAAGTTATCATTAAAAGAGTTAGTTAAAAATTTCCTTTTTACAAAAGTAATTAGTTGCAAGTTTTACTCTTTCAAGTCTTTGCATCTTTTTGCTTTTATTAAGTTCATATACAAAATCTCTTCAATCTCGCCATTTGCGAATCAAAAATGCTCTCAGTCGGAGAGTTTATTTTTGTTCATTTTTAGCATACTAACCCCCTTGCTCTCCTGAGTACGATCCAGTACCTGAAAGAGATTCTTGGGTAGTTGTTAGATTATTTTTATAAGTTATATGCTTCTTACAATTTATCATTTTTGTTAAGTCTTGAGACTTTTTTCTCAAAATCTCTTGAATCTCGCTCCAAGTGGATCAAGAGTGCTCTCTGTCACAGAGTTAACAATTGAAACGAACATTTTGCCCACTCCGTGTATGCTCTACCCATCGCAAGCTAGTCTGAACTTTGGGATATCAAAAGCGGTAGTGTCGCAATCATTAATTTTCTCACATTAAGCTAATACTTTCACATTAATAAAATTAAGTCCCCATAACCAACAAAAAATCTGGTGTTGCCTCGTTAGTGATCGAAAGTGGGGAAATTTCAACTAAGGAAGCGGGAACAACTGGGAGGCGACCTCAGAGCACAGTTAGACTACACCCTTGTTGGTGTAGTGTTGAACACCACTCTTTGTAAATTTCCTTAAAATCCACACTAGAGTTAATGAATGCCAAATTAATTAATTAAACCAAATTTCCACAGTTAACCACACATGGATTTCTTCACTATGCAACGGAAAATAAATACTGAAAGAAATATAGCATCAATCACATCAAAGGAGACAACACAATCTTTTTGGGTATAAACCCTCGGACAAGACCCAAGATGGGAAAACCAGTGCAGCAGTCTGAGAAGAAATTTTATTATGAAGATATGAAGCAAATGCAATTCAAAAAATCTATTTAGCCAACCTGGCAAAATCGAACCTCTGCAAATCACTAAGAACACCATGTTGATCTGTACGACCCCTCTGCGCAGCTGTATGGCCTCCCTGCGTCAGCTGTACGAAATCCGTACAGCCCTCACACGTGCGGGCTGATGTACGGCCGAGTTGTTGTGCGGATGTATGGTCGAGCTGTTGTGTTGTGTTGTACGGATCCGTATGGCCTCTTTTTCCGAGCAATTCGTACGGCCCTCTCTCTGCCTGAACACTCTGTCGACCTCTAAATGATTGCTCCTCTGTCTTCTTCTCCGCAAACTTCTCTCTCAAACTTCTCTGTCTCTCTTTTTCTCAATGTGTCCTCTCCACCAAATCGATCCTCCTTTTAACTCAATGGCCAAGCGAAAAACCTAACATCTCACTATAGATCTATGGATGAGATCCTCCGGTGAGATCAATGGCCAAGATTAGATTAGGCAGCACTTAAATTATTTCCACTTGCACTTTATAAAAGTGACTCCAAAAATTCAATTAATAATTAGATCACTTAATGTACTTTTCCTAAGTCTAAACTCTGGAAAAGACATTAAATACATTTGGCTTCCTGATCTAAGTCTTCTTGCATGCAAGGACACATGCAAAGCAAGAAGACCTTCCTTGTTGCCACTTTCTAACACTCTCGAGACTCCATTCCAACACACACGTCCTTGTACGAAGCCACCTAGATCACATTCCGGACATATTCCCTGTACCACGAGGTATATCGGGAATCCCCCCACCCCACAATAAATCAACCTCATCTTTTAAAATCTATAATAAAATAAACCAAGAAGCATTCGCACTCCAACAGACAATGACTCCACTAGCACTGGTCCTTCATCAGCAACAATTGTTCAAGTCTTTGCTATTTATCTATCTCGAATTTTTGTTCATCTTATGATATCATGTTGTGGATGTTATTTTGATTAAGTTGGCAAAGTTGTTGTCGTTTATTTATATGCTGTGGAGGATGTGCCATTGATTCAATTTGGCGAATGAAAACTTGGTTTAATTTTGCATAAATCAGAGACTTGGTTCCAATTTGTCTCAAATCAAAAACTCCTAAAACAACATCCATTCTAATCACATCAAACTTAAACTTTAAAAAGCCTTAGCAAACCTTTTTTTTTAGTAGGGTCCACCCCCTTGGCTTCGTTAGGAGTTTGCCTAAACGGAAGAGTCGGGATCAGGTGACAGCACCTGACTCTTTGCTTGCCCCCAAGGCCACACCGAGCAGCTTCGAAAGATTTATGTTGCGCTCCCCCCAGGTGTGCATCTTGGCAGCAACAGGACCAAGCAAGTTGGAGCCATGGCAAAGTACCTAGCATGTGGCTAGGGCCACTATCTATCTCTAGGGAATTCTGGTTAGGGACCAAACAGTTTCTTGGTCATGTGGACCAAGCATATCCTGCAGGCAGAGACAGGGACATCCTGGTCTGGGACAAGGCAGATTCTTGGTCTAGGACCAACCAGATCCTGCAGGTGTATACCTAGTCAGTTAACCAGGTGGATCTTGGTCAATTAACCAAGATGAAGATGTGTGATGCCCTCCTCTCCTAGGTCTTCGAGATGGTTGAGCTAGGTTGTTTCCTCAAGGGACTAGCCACCCCTTGCTGGAGTCACTGGCATTTGACCGTAGGAGCAGTCATCACATCATCCAATGTGGACCTTCCTTATATGGTGATGATGAACTTTTAGTTATTGTATGGAACACGTGTACATTTGAGAGAGAGATAAAAGGGTTGTCTTCCCACCTTTACACCTTTGGTCTTGTGGGTAAAAGCGTTGTCTTCCTACCTTGTTCTTGTGGTTAGAAGGGGTGTTTACCTATCCTTGATTTATGGTGGTTAGCCTTGTCTTGTGTTGACCCTTCCTTGATGGTCCTATGTGCTAGCGCCCCCCGAGCATGTCACCCTACCCTTTGTCTTGTCCCTAGTACCCTCTCCTAAGGCATCCAAACATTAAATTATATTTTTATAATTGGTAACATTTCTTATTTGAATGACATCTTGACCTAACTTTATGGTAACCCTAAAGTCAATAAAGGTTTAGAAGGGAAACCTTCTAGAAGGCCATTAAGAGGCTATAAATAATAGCCTAGCCCTCATTGTTTTAGCATCTTATAGAGGAGATCTGAGATCTTATTTGCTTGATTGTTCAAGGGTTTTGACACACTGATTTTTGGATGACATCAAGGGTTTAGAAGATTGTTGCTTGCTTTCTGTGGACTAGGGTCTGATTTTTTTTGTGTTGCCCACGTTAAAGTCTGATTAAGGGTGTTGTTGACTTGTTTGAGCCTGCAATAGAGTGTCGTTTCCTTGTCTGAGAGGGTCGAGACCTGTTCTAGGGTTATGCTGCCTGTTTTGAGGGTGCCGCCACCTAGTTTGAGGGTATCGCCACCTATCTAGGCCTGCTTGAGGCTGTCACGGCTTGTTGTGAGGGTGCCACTGCTCATTGTGAGGATGTCGTTGTTGTTTGAGGGTTCCATTGTCCGCTAGAAAGGTACCACTACCTTGTTGAAGGGTTGTTAGGGTTGTCGTTGCTGGTTTGAGGCCTGTTAAGGCCTGTAGGTGACCATCGCTACCTTGTTGAGGGGTTGTTAGGGCTGCCACTACTGTTTGGGTTGTGTTTATTGCTGCTCACTATTGTTTGGACTGTGATTAGGGCTTCCCACTGCTGATTGAGCTGAGTTTAGGGCTGCCACAGCTGTTGGTCACTATTTTGAGGCTGCCTTTGTTTATTGAGGAGTGTTGTGAGGTGTCCATCTCCTATTGACTGTGTTGGTTAAAGTTTTGGGGTTGATCTTGGTTGATATACCTATTATTGTACCTCTTTAACCCTATCCTACAACACTTTATCTCTCTCTCTCTCAGGTTTGTACATACCCTCAAGTAAGGATCAGTTTGTGTTCCATTTGTTGACTTGCCTCTGAGAGGCAAAGACAGATCTGAAAGTTAAATTCTAAGTATAAGGAAGGTTCTCTACCCTAACTTAAACAGATCTGATTTATTATTTGTTAATTAGTCAAAATTTGTTATTGTTTCTATCTTAAAGTTCATGATGGTTTTATTTCAATAATATTTTAATATATTTATACAGTTAAATTCTTGTTTCAAACCCTAACTTTAACACAGTGATCTTTGGGGAGTGTTAAAGTTGAACGAGATGAAAATTATATCTTAATTTGTCAGATCTAAATTTGTCTTGTCAACTAGATTTACTAATGTTACTGCTGTATTATTTTGTTAGTACTAATTTTGTAATTTATTTTTTGCAAATTTTTCAATTTTTTCTTAAAACCCTAACATAACCCTAATTTTAACAACTTAGTCATGGAGGAGGCAGATGTGTACACTTTTTATGGACCATCTAACAAAGGAGTATGTGCATACATGGATTGGGTGGATAGGTCCATAACAAAGATGGAGACACAAGGGAGGTCGAGTTCAGCTTGCATCAATAAAGGGTTTTTTGGTACACCAATTCCTTTCCAGTCTTGTGAGCTACAGCAGAGGCATCTATGGTTGTTTTTTTATGCCTTCATCATTCATGGAAGGATGTGGGAGTTTCACCTAAGTCAATTGGATGGGATAGGTGATAGTGATGTGAGCCTGAGGACCAGTGTGCATGTTGCACAAGAGGAGCTTCATGTTCTGTTGGAGAGGCTCACAAAGGTTCGAATGGGCGTTGGGAGTGATGAACTTCCAATTTGGTAGTGGGATCCTGGCATACTTTAGAGTGGTGGATTGATCCAGATTATAGTATTGATAGGAGGGGTGCAGCATAGACAATGGGATCCTAGTATTACTTCGTTCAGCAGTTTAGCAGTTGGCACAGGAGGTAGAGCCAGCCATTTGTGTCGAGAGCTATGCTGTTGGGAGCGGGGAGTGGGAGTGGGAGCAAAAAACGAAAATTTTGAAAAGCTTCTATTTTGGGAGCCTTTTTTATATAATACATATTTTGATATATATATATGTAGAATTTTCTGCACTTTACTGTTTGCTGGTTTATGTCAACATTTCGTGGTTTTCATTCCCAGTCGGTTATGCATTGACTGGAAACTACTTATGAAATTTTCAATAACAATTAAACACACAGTAAAAATGCACTAACATGCTGAAAAACACATTTAAACATTCACACCATGAAAATGATAGACTTAGAAATTTTTGGCCAAAATCAAGCCCTGGAAAAACCCCCACGGGGAAAACCAGTTAGAGAGAGAGAGAGATTTTATTATCTTCAGCAAAATATCAGAACAGAAATACAGTGAAAAATCAACTTATCTCCACCAAAGATTTCATCTCAAAATCCTTGAAAACTGTGCCCAGCAAATGCCTCGAAAACTGTGCAAAAATTTACAGCAGTCCGTACAGCTGTACGGCCCTCGATTTCTATGCCAGATTTTGCCTCGATTTCTGTGCAACCTTTATCTCAATTTCTGTTCCAAACTGTGCCTCGGTTTCTGTGCAACCAGCTCCTCGATTTCTGTGCACAAACAGTGCCTCGAAATCTGTGCCCAAAAAAATCCGTACAGTACGGATCCGTACAGCTCGAAAACTGTGCAGTATTAAATGGTCGTACCTCTGTCTCGAAATCTGTGCCAGCAGTACTTGCAGTCCGTACTCCTTGATTTCTGTGCAATAATAAATGAGGGTGTCTCGATATTTGTGCCCACCAAAAATCTCTCAGCAAGCTTCCTCAAAAATCGTGCCCTCTCTCTTCTCCAGCTCTCTCTTCACTTCTCTCTTTCTCAAACTCAAAAGTGAGATCTCCAAATGCCTCCCTCATCTTTTTGTCTAAAGCCTACGTGAGTTTTTAATCCAACGGTGAGTATTGAATCTAATCCGATGGTTGAGATTTAATGAGAGTGAAAATACCTTTTATTTAAATCACTTAAATAAATTTCACTCACCCACTTAAGATTTATCAAAAAGTGACTTTAACTTTATAAAGTCTCATTAAGTGACATTTAATGTTGAGGGTCACCTTTTTCCCCCTTCTAAGTGACTTAGGCAAAAGTCACTAGGGGAACACTTCCCTAGGTACAAAACTAACACTCCCTCTTACCGAGGAAGGTGTTCCGCACCACTCCCAACTTATCTCTGAAGAAGACAAACTTCCCCCTCCCCAAAGACTTCGTCAGGACATCTGCAACCTGCTCATTAGTGGATATATACTGTAGCTCAACTGCCCCTTTCTGAACATAGTCCCGAATGAAGTGGTACCTGATCTCAATGTGCTTCGACCTGTCATGGAATACCGGATTCTCAGAGAGCTGAATGCAACTCTGATTGTCGCAATAAATCACCATAGGTCTCAGCTGCTGATCAAATAAATCTACCAATAACTTACGAAGCCACAGTGCTTCGCAAGTCGCCTGACTAACTGCCATATACTCAACCTCAGCAGAACTCAATGCAACGGACTTCTGTTTCCTATTGAACCACGACACTGCTGTCGAGCCCAAGCTGAAACAGTAACCGGAAGTGCTCTTCCGGTCCCTCACATAACCTGCCCAGTCTGAATCTGTGAACCCAACCAAGTTGACTCCATCCGAACCTCTGTAGTCCAGACCATAATCCACTGTCCCTGCTAGGTATCTCAAGATGTGCTTTGCGGTCGTCCAATGCACACTCCTAGGCTGCACCATGAACTGGCTAAGAGTGTTGACCGCAAAGCACAAGTCTGGCCTAATGTTGACCAGATACATCAACGATCCGATGAGCTAACGATATAGTGTGGGATCCACCAACTTACCCTCTGAAGCATGAAGTTGCTTCAAGTTGGTGATCATAGGTGTAGACATAGGCCTGCAGTCCTCCATTTGATAACTCTACAGAATCTCCGCTGCATACTTCCCCTGTCCTAGGAAAATATGTCCAGGCTCCTGCCAAACCTCCATCCCCAAATAGGCCCAATATCAATCATCTCATACTCAGCAGCAAGATCTCTCTTGCACTGTGCAATAAGACGCTCATCTCCAGTGATAAATAAGTCATCAACATATAACAGAAGAATGAGTGGATCTCCACCAACCACAATGTAGTATAGGTTGGGATCAGCCTCACTCTTCTGAAATCCCATCGAAGTCAAATATGCATCGATCTTGGAGTACCAAGCTCTAGGAGCTTGCTTCAGACCGTACAAGGCTTTCCTAAGCCTGCACACATGAGAATCTCTCCCATGTATCTCGAATCCCTGTGGATGCTCCAAATACACCTCCTCCTGCAAAAGACCATTGAGAAACGCGGTCTTCACATCCATCTGATGGATCTTCCAACCCATTTTTGCTGCTATAGATATCACTGCCCTAATAGAGGAATACCGAGCAACTAGAGCAAATGTCTCATCATAGTCAACTCCCTCAACCTGTGAGAACCCCCTAGCCACAAACCGAGCCTTGAATTTCTCCACACTGCCATCTGCAGCATGCTTGATCTTGTATAGCCACTTGGAAGTCACAACTGACTTCCCCTCAGGTCTCGGCACAATCTCCCAAGCATCATTCTTCATGATGGAATGGTACTCTTCCATCATGGCATCTCTCCATACCTGATGCTGAGAAGCCTCCTCAAAGGTAGAAAGCGCAGAGTCACGAAGGCTCGCAACAAGGGCCATCCCATATCTGTCTGGCTCAACAACTGTCCTGATCGCCTCCTGAGGTCTACCAAATGCTTCTGCTTCCTTCAAGGTGTCCTGAAGCCACTTAGGCTTCTTCTTCCTTGAAGGCTCCTCCCAAACTGGTGTATCCTCATCTGAGGAAGTGCCAGAAGCAGAAGGTCTAACACCCCGAGGACCTGTAGTTAATGAACTAATCCCTGAGGACCCTGTAATCTGTGAGCCTGAAACCTGTGATCCTGAACCTGTGCCTATCCCTGTACCTGTAATCTGAACCACTGATCCTGTAGAAGCTGTGCCTATACCCTGTGATCCAGTCACCCCAGAAACCTGCAGACCTGAAACCTGTATCGAAGAAGCTTGTCTCAACTGAGGTGTGGGAGCTGGTGGCTCCCCCTGCTCCATCTCTCTCGACTTCCGGAAGGCCCTCTCCTCATCAAACTTCACCTCCCGCCTCACCACAACTCTCCTCTGGCTAGGAATGTAAAGCCGATATGCCTTCGAAGTCTCATCGTAACCCACAAAGATACCTCTCTCTGCAGTGGGCTCGAATTTCGTCCTCTTCTCAGAAGGGACGTGAGAGTAAGCCAGAGAGCCAAATATCCGAAAATGGCTCACCTCAGGCTTCTTGCCTGAATACATCTCCTCTGGAGTCATCCTCCCCAAAGCACGGTGAGGACTCCTGTTCTGCAGATACATTGCAGTGTTGCAAGCCTCTGCCCATAGAAAGAACGGTAACCCCTGATCATGAAGCATGGCTCTCGCTCCTCCAACGATCGACCTGTTCTTTCTCTCTGCTACTCCATTCTGCTCAGGAGTGTATGGAACTGTCAACTGTCGCTGTATACCCTCCTGCCTGCAGAAAGCATTGAACTCCTTGGAGGTATACTCACCCCCATTGTCTGATCTCAACGTCCTGATCTTCCTCCCCGTCTGCTTCTCCACAAGGGCTTTGAACCCTTGGAAGACACTCAATACAAGTGGGGACTTCTTGTTCCTCAAGAAGTAGATCCAGGTCTTCTTGGAGTGGTCATCAATGAAGCTAATATAGTACTCGTGACCAGTCAAAGATACTGAAGACATAGGACCGCAAATGTCAGAATGAATCAAGTCAAGCACTCCTGCTACTCTCGTGTCACTGCTAGGAAAAGCAGTCTTGGTGTACTTTCCCAAAGCACACCCTCTGCACACATCACTCTACTCAGTGTCGAACTCAGGTAAACCTGTGACCATGCTCCTCAACAATCTCAAAGCGGGGTGATGTAAATGGGCCATCCTCCTGTGCCATAACTCACATAGCTCACTGCTGCTGCTGCTATGTGCTAGAGCATGCTGTGGCTGAAACAATAACTTGTACAATCGTCCACATCTAACTCCAATATCCATGGGGGTAGATACACCTGTGGTCTTGGGAAACACCTGCACTCTCCCATCTGAGAAACACACCCCAAGACCCCTGTCCTCAATAGTGGAAACTGAAACAAGGTTCTTTTTCAGCCCAGGGACGTACAACACATCCCTCAAAGTCATGGGCCTCATGGACTCCCTCTCAAATGTAATGGTCCCCTGACCCACTGCTCTAACAATGGTGTTGTCACCAAGTACCACCTCCACCTCTCTAGCTGTCCGTGATAGCTCAGAGAACAACTCCCGAGTACCTGTCATGTGTCTCGAGGCTCCGCTGTCAATGAACCACGTACCAGTGGTGGATGGACCTGTCTGATGCCCTGTCAACAATGAATGCTCACTCTCCATATCCATGTCTGTGCTGGTGGCTAAGGAGACTCTCTCTCTCTCAATCTGTCCAGCATATAGGGAAAACTCCCTCTGAAACCTGTCACCAAAATCATCAACCTCTGCTGAGGCTGCTGTCTGCTGTCCCTGTCCCTTCTTCTTCTTCTTGCTTGGACATTGTGATCCATAGTGCCCAAACGCCTAACAACAATAGCACTTGATTTTACTCAAGTCCTTCTTCTATCCACCCTGCGGTTGCTGCTGCTGCTGCCCCTTGGCCCCATTCTTCTTGGGACCCTTCTTCTTCTTACCCTTGTCTGTCAGTGCCACGTTCTCCTCATTTGCCCCACCATTTGATGAACTGCCCTGTACGAGACCCCTCCTGGTCTCCTCCTGTACAAAGTCATCCCACAGTCTCTCCCAAGACGGTAGGTTCTCTCTGCCCACTATGGCCTACACAAATACACTCCAGGACTTTGAAGCCCCATTCACTGTTGTGCGTACTAGCTCAGTAGGAGATACCACTTCACCAACCGCTGCCAGTTCATCCCGAACTGCAGAAATCCTAGTGAGGTAAGCTGTGACTCCCTCTCCTCCATTCATCTTGATACTCTTGAGTTTCTCCTTGAGAACCATCTTTCTGTTCTCATTGGAGCTCTCATACAGGCTGGTCAAGGCACTCCACATCTCATGTGCCCTGGTCTTCCCGGAAATGTGAGGGATTATGTGGTCTTTCACTGCATCAAGGATAATCCTCCTAGCCTTACAATCCTTCTTGTTGAAGGCTGAAAGTGTTGTTGCATCAGTGGCATCGGGAATGGTAACCGGGTTAGCTGTAGTGTTTCTCACCACCTCCACCCATAGCTCATTCTCCTCCAATATCAGTAAAATTCTAGCTTTCCAATGCACAAAATTTTCTGTCCCATTCAGCCTATCCTTAATCCTTAGACCTGTAGCCATCTGAACACCAACCCAACAAAACGTTGCCCACTAACAAAAGATAAAAAATACTGAAGTTTCTGAGATCTGAAAATTTCTATGTCTGCAAACTATCACTGTTTTCTGCCCCCTCGCTCTTATACCATGTAGAATTTTCTACACTTTACTGTTTGTTGGTTTATGTCAACATTTCGTGGTTTTCATTCCCAGTCGGTTATGCATTGACTGGAAACTACTAATGAAATTTTCAGTAACAATTAAACACACAGTAAAAATGCACTAACAAGCTGAAAAACACATTTAAACATTCACACCATCAAAATGATAGACTCAGAAATTTTTGGCCAAAATCAAGCCCTAGAAAAACCACCACGGGGAAAACCAGTTAGAGAGAGAGAGAGATTTTATTATCTTCAGCAAAATATCAGAACAGAAATACAGTGAAAAATCAAATTATCTCCACCAAAGATTTCATCTCAAAATCCTTGAAAACTGTGCCCAGCAAACGCCTCGAAAACTGTGCAGAAATTTACAGCTGTATGGCCCTCGATTTTTGTGCCAGATTTTGCCTCGATTTTTGTGCAACCTTTATCTCGATTTCTGTGCCAAACTGTGCCTCGATTTCTGTGCAACCAGCTCCTCGATTTCTGTGCACAAACAGTGCCTCGAAATCTATGCCCAAAAAAAATCCGTACAGCTCGAAAACTGTGCAGCATTAAATGGTCGTACCTTTGTCTCGAAATCTGTGCCAGCAGTACTTGCAGTCCGTACTCCTCAATTTATGTGCAATAATAAATGAAGGGTGTCTCAATATTTGTGCCCACCAAAAATCTCTCAGCAAGCTTCCTCAAAAATCGTGCCCTCTCTCTTCTCCATCTCTCTCTTCACTTCTCTCTTTCTCAAACTCAAAAGTGAGTTCTCCAAATGCCTCCCTCATCTTTTTGTCTAAACCCTAAGTGAGTTTTTAATCCAACAGTGAGTATTGAATCTAATCCGATGGTTGAGATTTAATGAGTGAAAATACCTATTATTTAAATCACTTAAATAAATTTCACTCACCCACTTAAGATTTATCAAGAAGTGACTTTAACTTTATAAAGTCTCATTAAGTGACATTTAATGTTGAAGGTCACCTTTTTCCCCCTTCTAAGTGACTTAGGCAAAAGTCACTAGGGGAACACTTCCCTAGGTACAAAACTAACAATATATATATATGAAAAAACATGCAAGATGCCAAATTAGTTGTAGAAAACATGAAAACATAGATCTAACTATTGGATTAATGATGATTATTAAATAATCAACCATTTAGTACACATATACCATCAATAATCTAGCAGCTATAACTTATAACACTGTCATCATTTTCCATCAACAAACTCTAACAAATAACATTAACCACAATGAAATAGAGCATTATATTCATTACCAAAGAATTGTAATATTTAATCAACAATTCAAACTTCAAAGGTAGGTTCAAACTTCAAACTGACCATCAAAAACAAACCTAACAAGTGCCCAAAACTAACCATCAAGAATACTGTCTTCCACCTCTTGAAATTCATGTCCAAGAAATGTCGATGCAACGTTGTCTTTCAAGCCCTGCCATGAATCACTTGAGACCATACTAGGCAATGACTCATTTACTTCAAAAGGTACCTAAAGGTGAGGTAGTAGCTAGCGAATATGGTCTTTGCAATCTTAAGTAGCTTCAACCTAGAGTGATTGCAAAAAAAGTGGTGGGCCATGCTATGATTGGTAATAAATTTTATTATTTTCTTCCCTCTTGTACAATGCACCATTCTATTTATAACTAGGGTCCTTCATCTTAATTATATCATGCATCAAAAGGTTTTGTGTGTGAACCGAACACCCTGATACATATCCTCAATGATTGTTCTTTCTACCTTACAATTAGTAGCGTTATCAGCAATGACTTGAATGACATTGTTCAATCCAATCTCTTGAATGGTTTTAATTAAAGGTTCTGCAATATTAATACTAGTCTTGTAACATGGTAGTCATTGGCTAAAAGAAAGACCGCACCACTAGCAAGCACACCAAGAATATTTATCAATCGCCTGCCACTACATTTGTCCAAGCACCAAATACAATGTGAATGGATACTAGTACTCCATATTTAGTCCAATCATTTGTAAAATGTCCTAGACCATTATGGATTTTTGGCTCTTTCCATGTTAAGCCCATGGTTTTAGCTTTGTCATACTCGAGGCTCTTGTATCCTTTAGGGGTGTACTATTGATGGCTTGTACCATTTCATGCCAATAGGGTGAATGAAGATCATTGAATGGAACACCACATGCATAGAGAAACCTAAAACATTTTGCATCCACGTCATCCTTGCAACTTTCGCTAAGGGAATCTAATATTGTTTTAAGCATAGGTGAGAATCCACTACCATGGGGAGATGAGGATTGACCACCATACATTCTATGTGAGCTTGAAGTCTTAGATTCAACCCTTGATTTTTTGGATTTGTTTTGCACAACCTCCTCTTCTTATATTTGTTTCGTTTTTCACTGGCACAAGGTCACATGTTTTGACTCCTATAGTCTTACCTTCATCCCATGGCATAATGCCATATAGATGCTTTCTCACATGGGTATATGAACCTGTGTAAGTTTTATTACAATGGGGGCATATAAACTTTGTTTGTGGTTCCACCCTCTTTCCCTCACCAAAGCCTTGTCACATACTTCCAAAAGGGTGTTAAAGTCTCTTTGTGTTTTCGCCCATCATCATTGTTAGCCTCATTATCAACATCCCCTTCCATTTCTTCATCCTCTCAATAGTATGTGCCGCCGCTTACTTCTTCCTCCTCAACACTGGTATTTCAGCTTCCCAACACCACAATCATAATAAAAAATGGAACCAAAAGGAAAAACCACATACCCATCATGCTTCTTGACCCAAGATGAGAATGACTTGCTACCTCCAATAGAATAATGGAGTAGGAGAAATGGGAAAGAGTAGAAGAGAAAACTCAAGATTCAACATAGTGGAATTAAAAAAAAAAAAAAAAGAGTTTTAGAGCCTACTTCTTTAGCTCTCCAACAATGATTGAATGTAACTATGGAAGCCTTCAATCTCCCTTCCAAGATCTCACAAACAACAACCTTCAATCTACCTTCCAAGCTCTCACAAATTTGCTCACTAACACTAGCTAACTTCCCACTCAAAACCTTAGAAAAGAGGAATAACATGAGTGAAATGATAAATAGAATGAGAGAAAATGAAGTGAGTGAGTGTTTTAATCAACTAAAGGAACCCTAGTAATGCATAGACCAATGATTGAATCTTTGTCTTAGTTCACACAAGCAAGGGAGAAAAAAGAAGTGCCTCTAACTGGCGGGAGCTAAGTAGGAGCATTGAGGGAGCGTTTTTTTGTCTCCTGGGAACGTTGAGGGAGCGACCTGGGGGGGTTGAGGGAGCGATCCGGGACCATTGAGGAAGCGTTGAGGGAGCGAAGCTCCCTGTTTTGGCAGGGGGCGTTTTTTTCCTAAGGAGCATGCTCCCTCTGGGAGGGCGCTTCAAGAGCGAAGCATTGACGAGGGGGCGTTCCCCACAGCTTAGGTCAGGAGCCTATCCATGTGGAGCAGTGGATTAGTTTCCTAGGTGGGAGACCTTATGATGGAGGGATACAGTGTTTTCCTACTAGGTGGCTTGGGAGACTACGGGAGGCTCTTTGTGTGGAGACTATGCAGGGCAGAGGTGGATGTGGTAGACACCAATGTTGCATATATCATCTCGGGGAAAGTATCGGCGAGGGTCCCGAATATAACTTCTCTGTGGTATCTGCGGAAAATATCGGAAAATCTCGAAAATGTCGCAAGACCTCAAAAAAATACAAAAATACCCTTTTTTCAAATTTTTAAATATCTAAAGTAACAACAACATCAAATAGACACATTGCTACATAAATATGATGATACAACTAGTAAATAAGATACATAAGATGTCAAGTGGTCACATATCGTTACTAAACTGAAAAATTCTGAAACATGTTCATGATAGGATGATACAAAATCACATCAAATGCTCAAAATAAATGTGTCTCATGAGATGAATCATCATGAGTCATCTAGAAACTAAATAGTGCATGATACAATGAAAATGATGGATCATATGAATCCGAATCATCGATTCCCTCTACCCCTTTTACGGGTAAGGGGCACCACTCTTCCTTTGGAAGCAGTGGGTGGTTGTGGAGGTACTCGGGGTGAGATTGAAGTGAAGGCTCTAACTGAGTCCATATATTCATTGCACCACCATATAAAATCATCAAACGCTAGGAACCACTAACTCCAATATAATAAAGAAGGGTTCAATTGTAGGTCTAGAGCCACAATTCTAAACACAGATCATTGACCATAAAAAGAGTCATGGAAGGATACTTGCCAAAATTCTTAGGGTTTGTTCCTCTTATTCAATGGTTTTGTGTGTCAATTTAGCATTCGTTGTTATCCATTTTGATGCATACACTACAACAAACTGCCATTGTTGTAATATTCCCTACATCTCTCCATTATAGCAGTCATAGTTTCCAATCAAGCCACCATTCGATTGAATTACACAGGAAGCATTGTATACAAAGATTAAATTAAAGAAAACTCCAAATGATTGCCTTCAAATTTGTGGGAAGTTGTCTCTCTTAACCACCATTGAGGGTACTGTTATCACACCATAGTAGCAGGGCTACTATTCTTGTTCAGCAGATATCTGCACATTCCAGAGCTTCCATTATTCCAGAGCAGGGCTATATATATTTTGGATCACTCATGATCAGAGCAGTATATTATTCAGATGTATATTTGACCTTGTGTCAAGGCTGAGCCTTGAGAGTTCAGATTTGATGACCGATGTGACCCTTTATCCCATACAGTTTCAGTTCAGTGCTTAGAGATGTATTGCAGCAGTGTTTCAGATGATACATGATAATTATTATTATGACGATGTTGTATGGTCTATGGATATGTTATCACTGACTGTGGATTATTATCTTGTTGATTTAATCATGATTACAGCATGTGCTTGGTATATTATTCCTGATGTGGCAAACTGTTTAAAATGAACTGTAAATCATAAAATGGACAAATTGCTTGCACATTTAGGTCATTTAACAAAACCCATTGGTTTTTCACCTTACATAGATATGGTCTTTCCCGACACCAGTTGTCTGCTAGTGTAGGCTCCATATTCACTTGACTCCATCCATACATGACCTTCCTGTTTGACTTTAAACCTTGACCTGTCTCATTTGACTTTCTGATACCGAGGACTTCCCCATTTTTCTACCTCTGTGTTTGGACCGCATCCCCGTGTATTCAGTGTCTCGGCTCTAAGTTGGTGACAAAACTTGCCTTTGGTGAGTTGGATTGTAGGCCTAAATCATTCTGGTCAGTTGTCCCGATGTTTGGCATTGGCTCGAACTCCCCCTAGTCACTTGAGATGTTGTTGGCTAAAACTGAAAGCTCATGTTCTACCTATGGAAACTTATAAATTCGCCCATGGAAACAAAAAAAGGGGCAAGAGCGATGAACAGCTAAAAATACTCCTCGAAGAGTATAAGAAAGGTCCAAAAAAGCAATGGTTCTTAAAAGCTATATCTAAACAATTGCTGACCTTATAAATATTTGAAAAACATGCCCTGGATGCAAGCTGCAACTAGTTGTGCTTCTCAGCACATCTGAAATCCGAAGGGTTATGTAGGCCAAAAAGGCCATGGAATAAAATTGAATGATCCTAATGAACCTGGATCAACTTTATGTAGACATGATGCCTGAGTTGAATAAGCACTCTCTAAACAACTTATCCATTTGTAAGGCACAGCCATCCCCCGTGTTATTTTGTCCAGCACAGAGTTTGTAGCTTTCCCTTTTCTCCCAGTCCAAAGTATTTTTGAGTTAAGTTAGACAAGTCAACCCCTTGGCCCAACCTTGTTCCTAGCCTTCATCCTTCACTAGCAGTTTGACCATGTCCAATGGGTGAGTTTGTCATTTGAACTATTGTGCAAGCAATTTTTATATAACAACGGAATATGCTAACTTAATTAATGCCACTGAATGGATGTTATACTTTGAGCTTGGCTGTGAGAATGATTAGAGAAGCATTGTCTTAGTCTACTAATGTGATTTATCCTTGGTTGTATATTCTTGGGATCCGTGATGATGTGGACCATATATATATGCTTTTGGATGATGATTCATGGTCCCACATGCTTGATGATGATATCATATGATGGACATATGATGCAGATGATGATTGATCCAGTTCAACAAGTTTTATTATTACTTCAGATCAGCAGATTATACATTGTCCATATATGGTGGACCCTACATCTGGCCCATTAGGGCAACCCATGGTGTATGAGTACACATTTCTAGTGGATTTGGGTCTTCTGGATCTAATGAGACACTTATCTTTCAGTTCCGGGCACTTCTGACAGTGATTGATGCAGTTTTACACTTGTTGACCAGATTTGGGGCTGATTTCCCAGCCTGAGCAGCAGGGGCCATGATTGGCCAGTTCACCTAGGGCGCTGATGATGGAGGGGGTGGTCCAGCCACTTGTTTTTACCATTTACCCCCCTTTCTGGAGAGCCTGGTGGGCTCAGATGGACAGCGCAGGTGCCCTACGAGGCAGTTTTGGCACTTTCACAATTACCGAGGCAGTAAAAAAATGGGATAAAGTGGTCACTGAGGAAATCGATTTGGGCAATTGAGGTAAGGTTTTGGCATTTGGTCTTCACAGAGGTCTTCCAGGGTGGCATCACTATCTTCCAGTCAGTTTTCACCATGTGGGTATGCCCACATTGATCACAGGAGGTCATTTACTGCTTGACTGTCATGGATTTGGAGGATAGTTTTGGTCATTTATATTATCTTGGACATTATTTTATTATTTTATTGTGCCTTGGGGTGAGCTAGTAAGGATTGATGCCTCCTAGCCCCACCATGTGCTTATGTTGTCATGTCCTAGTCATCATGAGGTGGATTTTGGCACCTATACTTCTCTAGTGGATGACGTCACCCCCTTTTTGTACCATTTAGTGGGGGTGCTATCATTATGTTGGGTGATCCATGTGATATATTGTTATGATTTATTGTTAGCCGTTGATTAGATCTTATGATCTTTTAATCTTAGCCACTCATGTAAAAAGTGGTTATGATTGTACTCTCTCCCCATCCTATTTAAGGAGGGAGCCTCTCATTGTAAAATCATCTAGAGATTTTTGGCTCTTGGCTCTTGGAATAAAATTTCTATCTTTTGGAGTACATGCTTGGATTGGAGTGGATGTTGGTTGTTTCGATTGTAAATGCTTTTGTCCATTGCACTGGAGGATCTATTGTAGCTATCTTGCATGTTTGCCATATCTTATTTACAGGTTAAGAGGACGATTTTGGACAAGTGCGAATTGGTGGGGAGGCTTGCCCTTCAAGCTTGGAAGAAGTCGTTTTGGTTTGACAGGGAGTAGTTTTGCCTTTGTGTCAACTATTCTATGTTTCTCTCTCTCTCTTGCTTGTATCTACCTTCAACATGTTAAACTGATTGATGCTTTGCTCCTTGGCTTGACAGGTTAGAAGGAATCACATGTGGCTTGGGAAAATCGATTTGGCAAGAGGGCTTCAACAATTCTCCATTTGATCTTTGGCAAAGTAATCCTCGTCTCAACTAGCATTCATCTCTTCATCCAGGTATGTTCCAAGAGATATGATCTTCTTCTTCCTTGAATCATCCATAATTTCTAGATCATAAAAAACCTAATTGATTAAAACCCTTGTTTTTGGTATTTCTTAGATCTACTTAGATCTAGCCTTGCTTTTGAAGAGATATTGAAAACCCACCTCTATAGCATCCACCCCTAGTTGAATCTATAGTTTGGTGGTGATTGGCTTAGAATTGACACACTTTTCAAGGCAAAAAGCCCTCTTGAACCCAAATCGCACTTCCTAATGAGAGGCTTGTTTGGTTAGATCTAGCACATGGGTAGGTGAGATCCCACTTGATTTGCAATCTAGACACTTGATAACCTACCCCCAGATTCTTACTTTGGTGAATTCTACCTTGTGGACATCTTTCCATGTTTTAAGAGGTCAAAACCCCCTTTTGAATTTCTTGGCACCTCAAAACTCAGATCTACAAAGATCTAACCCTTGGATTGACTTGATTTTTGGGATTTACATAGATCGGGGTACTAGCTTCTTGGATCTATAGTTTGGTGGCCATTGGACTTGATTTGGTCCACCAAACCCTCATTTTAGCCCTCCTTGAGCAAAGTCGCACTCCCTTGGGTGAGTGAGTTTGCCCACTTTGAGGAGGTGGGTGTTTGAGATTTTCGTGGATTTAGAATGACCATACCTTGAAACCTAGGTCTAGGCTATCTTTTTGTGACGATCCGCCTTGGAGGTAGCATTCCTTGTTTCAAGGGATTGTGGTCCACTTAAGGTCATTACTTGAAAAACCTAGATCTAGTAAGATCCAACCATTAGATCTCCTTTTACCCACTTGACTTGGCTTCTAGGTGTCCCGATCTACACTTTGACATACTTTTTGACCCCATTAGCCCATCCAACAAGGCACTAGTCCTCCTCAAAGCAAGTCGCACTCCTTGCGATTTGTGTCAAACCATAGATCTAGTACATGGGTATTCCTAAAAACAACTTAGATCCATAGATCTAATCATTACCTAACCTCTAGTACCAATTTCACACCCTAGCTTCACCTTGTGGGCCCACTTAAAGCCATTTCACGCATCCCAAGAAAGTAGGACCCACTTGTGTAAACATATGGTACTACACCTTGTCATCATACCCAATCATGTGGCCTAAACCATACGTAGGTTGAAACACTAACCTTACACCACCTTCAACCATACCTCAACTCCTAGGTCCACTTAGCCTTGCATTGGTTTCCGTAACTCATTATTTACTCATCCTTAGAAACCTTTGTTTGGGTCCAATCAACTGTGATTGGTTATAGGGTCTCCCCCTAGGTCTCGTTACACCTTGACCTAAAGCGAAGAGTGCCTCGGTTGACGTGACTCCCACCTTGCCTTGGGAACCGTGGCATCTCTTGGGTCACCTCTTTAGTTGCCTGTCTCCTCTACCGTCCCGGATGGGATACCACTAGGGGCAACTACAAGTTGTGTGATGACAGGTACTTCTCTAGCTCTCTCACACTTTTGAAATCAAACAATGAACCCCAAAAACCCAACCCGCAGACTTAAAACACAATTATGGGTGATTTTTTTGCAATTTTTTTTCAGCAGTCCGATATATACCTTTAACTCGCGATTTTTTCGAATATATCGGAAATCTCAGGAATGTATCGCGATACATTCAATATATCGAAAATATCACGATATTTTCAATTCAATATATCGGACGAGGGAAAATCTCGGCAATATATCCGATATTTCCGATATATCGCCGATACGTGCAACACTGGTAGACACTCCACATTTCTCAGGTTCATTTGGGACCCTGGGATCATTCTTGGACTCAGTTGTTCCAACTGGATTGTTGGCATGACAGTTGGGGAGATGGAGCTATCTCTAGAGGGGATGATTGTGATCATAGTGGCGCAATAGCAACATGGTGGTCCCTCTCTGAGATTAGCTGGGGCAGCTTAGATATACAGTTGCAAAGCAAACTTTCAGCAACAGACTCGAAGTGGTCAGGGGGCTTCCTATGACAGTACTCTGCAGGACCATGCATTGAGCAGAGTATACTATACCTCCTTTTGATTGGTTTGGAACCATGACAACATTTTCAGCCTTAATGTGGTTCAAATTGTGGGATATAGAGTTGATGACTTGGTCCAGAAACCGAGGTGAGGACAGCATTAAATGTGCACAAAATTCAATGCACATACTGTGCGCAGGTAATCCGTAATTCCGCACAGGCAGAAAATGGCACGGTTTTCTATGTTGTTTATTGGCCAACATTTTTCAGCCTTAATGTGGTTCACATTGTGGGATATAGAGTTGATGACTTGGTTTAGAAACCAAGGTGAGGACAGCATTAAATGTGCACAAAATTCAATGCACATACTGTGAGCAGGTAATCCTTACAGGCAAAATTTGGCATGGTTTTCTATGTTGTTTATTGTACTGAGCATTAGTCATTCACAACTACAAAATTTCCAAAAATGAAAACTGACTTCAAGGGGTTGAGATAAGTGGTTTCACTATTGTTTTACTATTGTATATTTCACATTTAAAGAAGAAACAAATACTCTCAATCTCTCTCACAAGTTTTCCCCTTGGGGGTTTTTCCTAGGCAGTTAACCAAAAAAATTTGAGTCTGCAATTTTCATGGTGTGAAATTGTTTTTTATTTCTGCTCAGAATTTTTTTCATTCTCCTAGTGTTTCCTGTACAATTTGTTTATGAGAAAACAACTCGGATGCAGCAAACATGTTCACTGGGTTGGAAAATGACTTGAAACTGGGCTGGGGAATGCACAATAAAATTTATAAGTGGATCCCAAAGTATACAGTCATTTGATAAGATCCGTAATGTATTTAATAAACACCAGGCCAGATATATGTTTTGTTGTGAACAGCTTGAGCCAATTCATGGTGGAGCCGAGGCAAGCGCATTGGGTAGCAGCGATTCGTGAAGCATGTGCTCAAATATTTGAGGGCACAACGAACTATGGATTGAGGTATCTTGGAGGTGATGGACTAAGGTTGCAAGGTTATTCAGACTCAAATTGCACAGGGAGTGCATCAGATTGGAAGAGCACCTTCGGGTGCTGCTTTAGCGTGGGCTCAGCAGTTATTTCTTGGTTCAGTAGGAAACAGACTTCCGTAGCACTTAGTTCAGCAAAGGCGGAGTGCATAGCAGTGAGTATGGTGAGTTGTGAAGCTCTTTGGCTTCACAAATTGCTTACAGGAATATTTGATCAGGAGTTAGAGCCTACGATGATTCACTGCGATAATCAGAGTTGTTTCAAACTCTCTAAGAATCAAGTACTCCATGATAGGTCCAAGTTGAGATCAAATATCATTTCATCTGAGACATGGTCCAAAAGGGAGTACTCAAGCTCTAGTATACTTCCACAGATGAGCAGGTTGTAGACATTCTCACCAAGCCCTTGGTGAAAGGGAAGTTTGTCTTGTTCAAAGATAAGCTAGGAGTGGTGGAGAATACCTTCCTCTCTAAGAGGGAATGTTGATGTTTGTAGATTAGATAGGTATTTCCATGAGTTTATGTCTTATATATGGAAATCGTCATTAATACCTCTCAGGAACTTTGGAAATAGACTTTATAAAAGTCTATTAGTAAAGTGAATGTCTTTTTAGATTAATTGAGGTTAATTTGGCGAAATGCCTAAGTTTTTGGCATTAGTGATTTAAGTTAATTAAATGAACCTTAGCCATTGATCTCAAACGAGTGAGATCTAATCTCAACCACTGAAGTTAGGGTTTTGGATCATCTCAACAGGATAAAAAGCAACCAAGGTGAGAGGAGAAAGACGCATGAGAGACCCAAGAGAAAGTGGAGGACTTCCACTTCTCAAATTATGCAGAGAGAGAGAATGCAGCAATCATAGATCTTCAAGGGGGACCATACCATTCAAGCAAAGGTTCCAGGTAGATAGTCGTCCATACAGCCTGTTAGAAAGTCGTACCAGCCGCAGGAGTATCGTACAACAGGTTGTGAGTATGTCATAAGCAAGTCATGGTTGTACAAACAGAGCCGCGGGAGCACAGTGTAGTAGGGAGTGCAGTAGGGCACGACTGTGCAGGCAGATTTGCAAGGGAAAACATGTTCATACCATCCATACGGACCGTACAGTAGCGCGATATAGGTCATATGACACAACAACAAGCAATGGGGTTTGCTGGGTAGTTTTGCAGTCAAAGGATATTTGTGTGAAGGGCATTTTTGCCAAGTTTGTTGTATTTTCTGAAGGCCATTTTTTCAGTAAGGGAGCCCTTGTAAGCTTGGAAATTATTGAATGAAAAGTTGATTTGAAGGGCAAAAATTATGTGTTTTTATTGAGTAGATCTGTTTCCATTGATATTGCTTCTGCTATTAAAATTCTATTAATAGATTCCATCAAGTGTAAATTATTCAGTGAGTTGAAATTATTTATTTTAGCAAGGAAATCACTAGGAAATATTTATTTAGTGTTGGGGTTAGTAAAATTAACACCAAAAACCGAACCCACAGCTTTATTTCCCAAATCCCATGCATTTTTTATGAGCAGGGCAATATTTTCCAAAAACTCGCACTATATTCCCATCGTGATATATTGAAAATATCGGAAATATCGCAATTTTTTAATGTTCATATATCGCCTTGAGGAAAGTATCACAATATATCACAATATATTTGATATGTAACTATGTTTTCTATTGGTTGTCTACTTTTGAGTCCTTGATTGGACAACTATCAAGATTTAGTCTTCACTATTGACTTTGATGTATCATTTTTTATTTGACATCCACTACATATATATATTGTTGTTTTTACCATATTTATGTGCCAAGGTGTATATTTGATGTTGCTGTTTTATATGCTTAAAAAATAGAAAAAAATGATTTTACTTTGTATTTTTTTATGCTTCTTGTTGTTTGCCAATTTTTTCGAAGATGTTGCCGAGAAGTTGTATTCCGAACCCTTGGCAATTTTTTCAACAATGATTATATATGACTTTTGAGGTACGAAATAAATTTAGAAAAAAGAGCTCACATTATCTTAAGGAGCTCACCTAAGACACCTCATTAGGTAACTTTGAAGGAGCCTAAGAGGACAAGAGATATTGCTTAATTAGGATAAGAGGTGATATGCCTCACTTGTTGCTATTCAAGTGCCTAGGAAGAACTCAAAAAACATGGCAATGAAGAGATTGAGTTACCTTCAAAAAATTAAAGAACCACATGGTCTTGAAGCAGCATTAAGAAGCCCCTAAGAAAATTCATTTTGATCATTTTTGTGGCAATAACTATAATATGTTGCTAAACTAAGATGAGCTTATGCTGGATATTAACCAAGATTCTACCGAAGCATTTCCTTAAAAAGTAGATGACATCAAGAAACTGATTTTACTATTAATTAAAGTTGGTTTGTTGCTGCTCTACTTCAGATTTTCAGCCAATCATACTAAACGTTGGTGCAAATTGTATGTTACCTATGGTGTAGGACCTGATGGTCCAGGTTATGATGAGTCATCCATATGTTAGTTATGGGGATGTAGTTGTGACTGTTAGTCAGAGTCACATGGGAGACCATTAGATATGGTAGATGGTTGTCACATGGATGCAGGCAGTTGTTCCCTGTGCCTATAAATATCAGTTGTATTCAATCTTATGCTTAGATGGTGTACATCTAAAGTATTCTTACTGCAAAACTATCTTTCTCATCTATATTTTATATCATGGTATCAGAGCCAGAATGGGCTTGACTCTCTCATGAGGGCTCAAATTATGGAATTCTGAAAATTGTAATCCTCATAGAAGCAGACAGTAGAGTAGATGCTTTCTGGTCAGAATTAAGTTGCATAGTGTGCATTTGTTGTGTTGAATTTCTATATTTAGTGTGCGATGTTGTAAGCATGTTGCATATCAGATCTATAAAAGATTTGGTATGATTCATTGCTACTAGATTAAGAATAATATTCTTGCACTTGCCTGCAAATCTATGTATTGGTTTGTTTTGGAGAATTGTCATCTTGTTGTTCAAATGTGAAAGATAAGTGAGACAAAGATTGTGAAGACTAATCAAGATCGTTATCAAAATCATCGTTGATTGGTGCACTTAGCACTATATATTGCCAGGCTTCTGTCAATTGTGTTTAGCCCGAGTGGTTGAGTTATCGGATTGTTATCCGCTCCACCCAGGTTTAAGTCCCACCAGTGACACTTGCTCTTAAGTGAGCCGCTGAGCTCTTCAAGAGCTCTGCTAGCCAATCAACTGCCCTTCCTATGTCTCCGGACACCAGGAAGGTTAACGTGGACATAGCGGGCACCGAAAAAAAAGAGGGTGTTCCGTGAACCACATGGAAAATATATATATATATATATATATATATTGCCAGACTTGTGAATGCTCATGTTGGGAACAAAACAATGTTGTCCGCCTAGATTGTGACGTTGTTGAATATAAGACACATTGGTGCTCAAATTGCATCTCCAAAGAAATCCATATGAGATGTTGTGATAACACTTCCATGGATGAACGATTCTAGGTGCCTCCTACTCCTCACTATCAACCTCCATGTGAGATCCTTGTCTCTTGGACCCTCGTCTCTTGGAGCCTCCTACTCCTCACTATCAATATCCATGTGAGATCCTCTAGACCTCCTGAAGGCTACCTCCTCATCAAAAAATAACATACCAACTAACCTCAATCTGACATTGTCCTGGAATGTAGATCCTATAGGGCTTCGAAGTATCGCTGAATCCCACAAAATTGCCCTTCTTCCCAGAAGGCTCTAACTTCTTCCACTTCTTCTTCGGCACATGGGTGTATACTAGACAACCAAGGATCCTCAAGTGATTAACCTTCGGATTCACTCCTGTAAATGCCTCCTAAAGAGTATTGTCCCCCAATATCCGGTGAGGACTCATGTTCAGTGCATAAAATCCAGTATTGATTGCCTTTTCCCATAAGAACATGGGTAGATCTCGATCATGGATCATCGTCTTGATAGCTTCCACAATGGACCTGTCTTGCAATACATGACAAAATTTGTCCACAATAGTTAACCAATACGAATCAAATAATTATGTTATTCATCAACAAAATATCAATTAAATTTTAAATAAATAAAACTTATTGCTTAAAGCATTAAATACTTATCTTGTTGTTGACTCCCTCTTGATCTGTGCCTCCTTACAGAAATCACTGAAGTCCTTGTAGGTATACTTTCCTCCATTATCTGACTTGAAAACCTTGATCTTCTTTCCAATCAGGATCTCTACTTGAGCCTTGAACTCCTAGAACCTGCTGAAGAGTTCATCCTTGGTCTTCATGAAGTAGATCCATGTCTCCGGGAGAAATCTTTAATGAATGTCACATGTACAAGAAGCCACCCAAAGATGATATTGTCACTGGTCTGCATACATCTGAATGCACTAGATCCAAGATCCCCTTGGACCCACTATCATTGCTCGAAAAAGATCCCGTGGCATTCTTGCCCTCAAATCTGCATTTAGATCTGCTTCAAAAAGTGTTCGGTTTTACTCCTTGATTTTCTTGCTTGCTTGAACTCTTAGAAACGTTTATTTTGTAATCTCCAAGTCTGCAATTTCGGACCTACTTTTTTCAGACCTGCTTTTTCGAACCTACTTTTGTGGACCTGCTTTTTCAAACCTACCTTTGTGGACCTGCTTTTTTTTGTAGTTTTGTGCCACTACTTCCTTCAACACAACTCTGATACCATGTTGAATTTTTATCTATTTTCAAATATTGAAAATTATTCCTAATGACATCAAACAATTATTTCATCCCACAGTTTTCATTGAATAATTACACACTGAAAATTTTTGTAGCGGAAACAAAAGATCATAGGAATACAACCATGCACAATAGACACAGATTTTTACCCTAGGAAACCCAAACTTGGGAGAAAACCAAGCCAACTTTTCTTAGAAGAAATCAATCCAATTCAAGTACATTACCATTCCTAAAGAGAAACATTGGCATCCTCTTTTTATGAGGAAACCCTAGCCACAAGAGAGTGCAACCGTCACAAAGAAACCCTAGATAGGGATAGCGAACCTCTAGAGAGGATTAGAACCCCAAAAATTAGCTCATTGTGCCTTTGCTAAGCCTTCTTGACAAGTGTGCATCAGCTAGAAGAGTTGCTATGATGTGTTAGCTGGATTGTGAAATGAAATGCTAACTACTTATTTATACACTTCAATTCACCCTGATTTTTCTTATGGGGCTGTCTTGTACTTTTGCTTTCCACTTTTCTTTTTATCTTCAAGTTCGACTTGTCCTTTCTTCTTCTTCAATATTTTATGGGCTTCTTCAATGGGTGACTTGTCTTCTTGGTTATTTCTTCGTCATAGAAAAGTTGTCCTTGTTGATTATCATCTCCTCACATGCACGTCTATTCATGCATAGAGCTCTAATGTTGATTTGATCCAGGTCCCATACTAAGAAGTCTTGGACACTTCCTAGAGTCTGTCAAATTCAACATTAGATTAGACTTGTATATTCCCCAAGGGGATGAAATCCTCTATCAAATAAACAAGTCAACTCACTCTAATATAGAATAGATCACTCCATCATGGAGCAAGCAATCCGATAGCATCCTAGGGCCAATTTTCCCACACCATATGACTCAAGATAATGGGAGATTGTATGCCCTATGCCTAGGCCAATCTCCCCACACCATATGACTCAAGATAATGGGAGATTGCATATCATATCTATCAAATATTTGGTATGATTCATTGCTACTAGATTAAGAATGGTATTCTTGCACTTGCCTCCAAATCTATGTATTGGTTTGTTTTGGAAAATTGTCATCTTGTTGTTCAAATGTGAAAGATAACTAAGACAAAGATTGTGAAGACTAATCAAGATCGTTATCAAAATCATCGATGATTGGTGCACTTAGCACTATCTATTGTCAGGCTTGTGAGTACTCATGTTGGGAACAAAACAACCGCCTAGATTGTGACATTGTTGAATATAAGACACATTGGTGCTCAAATTGCATTTCCAAAGAAATTTGTATAAGATTTTGTGATAACACTTCCATGGATGAACGATTTCAGGTGCCTCCTGCTCCTCGCTATCAATCTCCATGTGAGATCCTCGTCTCTTGGAGCCTCCTACTCCTCACTATCAATCTCCATTTGAGATCCTCTAGACCTCCTGAAGGCTACCTCCTCATCAAAAAGTAACATCCCGACTAACCTCAATCTAACGTTGTCCTGGAATGTGGATCCTATAGGCCTTCGAAGTCTTTCTCTATTCCACAAAAGTACCCTTCTTCCCAAATGGTTCTAACTTCATCCTCTTCTTCTTCAGCACATGGGTGTATATTGGACAACCAAGGATCCTCAAGTGATTGACCTTTGGCTGCACTCCTGTGAATGCCTCCTCAGGAGTCTTGTCCCCCAATATCCAGTGAGGACTCCTGTTCTGAGCATAAATTGCAATACTAATTTTCTTTGCCCATAAGAACATGGGTAGATCTCGATCATGGATCATTGTCTTGATAGCTTCCACAATGGACCTGTCCTGTAATACATGACAAAATTTGTCCACAAGAGTTGACCAATATTAATCAAACTGTTATGGTATTCATCAACAATATATCAATTCAATGTTAAATAAATAAAACTTATTGCTTAAAGCATTAAATACTTACCTTGTTGTTGACTCCCTCTTGATCTTTGCCTCCTTCCAGAAATCACTGGAGTCCTTGGAGGTATACTTTCCTCCATTATCTGACTTGAAAACCTTGATCTTCTTTCCTATTAGGTTCTCTATCTGATCCTTGAACTCCTGGAACTCCTGGAACCTGCTGAAGACTTTGTCCTTGGTCTTCATGAAGTAGATCCATGTCTTCCGGTAGAAATATTCAATGAATGTCAGATAGTACAAGAAGCCACCCAAAGATGATACTATCATCGGTTCGCATACATATGAATGCACTATATCCAAGATCCTCTTGGACCTACTATCATTACTTGAAAAAGATCCCTTGGCATTCTTGCCCTCAGATCTACTCTTAGATCTGCTTCAAAAAATGTTCGATTTTAGTCCTTGATTTTCTTGCTTGCTTGAACTATTAGAAAGTTAGAAACCTTTATTTGGTAATCTCCAAGTCTGCAATTTCGAACCTACTTTTTTTTGGCAGTGTTGTGCTACTGCTATCTTCAACACTGCTCTGATACGATGTTGAACTTTTATCTATTTCCAAATCTTGACAATTATTCATTATGAATTCAAACAATTATTTCATCCCACGGTTTTCATTGAATAATTGCACACTGAAAATTTCAACTTAAATTGCAGCGGAAACAAAAGATCATAGAAACATAGCCGTGCACAATAGACACAAATTTTCACCCTTGGAAACCCAAACTTGGGAGAAAACCCAACCAACTTTTCTTAGAAGAAATCAATCCAATTCAAGTACATTACATTCCTAAAGAGAAACCCTAGCACATAAAGTTCATCCTCTTTTCATGAGGAAACCCTAGCCATAAGAGGGTGTGACCTTCACAACAAAACCCTAGATAGGCATGGCAAACCTCTAGAGAGGATAAGAACCCCAAAAATTAGCTCCATGTGCCTTTGTTAAGCCTTCTTGACAAGTGCACATTAGCTGGAACAGTTGTTGCGATGTGTTAGTTGGATTGTGAAAATGAAATGTTAGCTGCTTATTTATACACTTCAATTCACCCTGATTTTTCTTATGGGGCCAACTTGTACTTTTGCTTTCCACTTTTTCTTTTTATCTTCAGGGCCGACTTGTCCTTTTTTCTTCTTCATTATTTCTTGGGCTTCTTCAAAGCTATCTGGGACTTCTTCAATGGTTGACTTGTCTCCTTGGTTATTTCTTCGTCATAGAAAAGTTGTCCTTGTTGATGATCATCTCCTCACATGCACGTCTATTCACGCATAGAGCTCTAATGTTGATTTGACCCACACTAAGAAGTCCTGGACACTTCTTAGAGACTATGTCAAATTCAACATTAGATTAGACTTGTATATTCCACAAGAGGATGAAATCCCTTATCAAATAAACAAGCCAACTCACTCTAATATAGAATAGATCACTTCATCACGAGGGAGGCAATGTGATAGCATCCTCAGGCCAATCTCCCCACACCATATGACTTAGGATAATGGGAGACTGTCTGCCCTATGCCTGGGCCAATCTCCCCACACCATATGACTCAGGATAATGGGAGATTGTCTGCCCACTGCTTGAGCCATTCTCAAATCACAAGGCCATTTCCCTTGGTCAAATCACATGACCAATCTGGGAGAGAATGTCTGCGCGATGCTGCAACCTGGAGAAACATCAACACTTCTCAGGCCGAACAAAAGGCATCTACAACTTCAGCAACCAAAGACCTGATCTGTGTTCTCTTGGAATTCCATTTCAGTCCCTCCTTTTCCATTTCACATTATTCATAGGCTTGGCACTCCAAATAAGAGAACAAAAAATTATCCCTTGCCTGCATAAACCATCTTGGGCAGAAAGGAAGACACCTTTGGACTCCTCAGGTCCACATCTAAAATGGCAATAGCACAAATTGATTGTACACTTCTTAATTGTCATCTCATTCATCTATTATCTCTTCCATGATAAACCCATTCTGAATTATTTCTTAATATTATGTTTATGTTTTATGTGTTACTGAACTGGGTTTGTTTGCTTCATGTAATGTGTCCTTCAATCATCCAATCGAAAAGATTCCCACCACCCATGACCATCGGACAAATTATAGTGGTTGACATCGATGGGTTAGGGGGGCAGGAGAATTTGTTCAAATGAGATACCATGGCACAGGCATACCTCATTTTTGGCAGAGCTCACTTCCAACAACACTATCAGTTCCCACCCAATTCTTCTCTCTCTGCAATCATGCACATCTCATCTGTTAACGCTGTAGGTGCCCTATACTACAATGTGTTAGATGGAAAACATTCAACTGGTTGAGAGTTTCGGCTACAACCATTAACTAGAAAAAGAGGATTTTGATATTGGAGTCCGGTGCACAGCTTGGATCCTTTCCAAATACAGGTTATGTTTTGTCCCTCTTTCTTCCATCCTGGTGTTATGGATGCCATGCAAACCAATTTTGATCATCATTTGATCTTGCTCTACCCTTAAACATATCGATTAGTTATACAGAGTGCAATCCAACAATGTCGCATGATATTTGAGGACTTTAGGCCTGAACTAATTTAGGATGCATGTAAGGGGAATATGGTTGATGATTTTCTATGAAGACAATCACAAGTTAACAGTGATCCCCAGTCACCATTGTGATAACCAAAGGAGACAGATGAGAGATGCTTAGAGAAGATATTGTTACCTTTTCACAATTGTGGAAAAAGAATAACAAGGCAACATATAGATTGTGATTACCAACTTAGGTGACGATGCCTCCATCTCTCCATGTTTGCATCTTGAAGAAGACATTATTTACACTTAACAATGCAAAGCCAGCAATTGTGAACATTGAAGAGGATATTCACCATTCAAGGAGCTGAATAGCTGCTTTGGTACACAATCTGATTTTATGGTGCTTATTTTATCATAATGTCTGATAATATGGAGCGATGTTATAAGTATTAAGGACCTCATTGACAGAATACTTCAAAGTTCTTGCCACTTGGTTGTAAAATTGCTATTCACATATAATACGGAACAAATGAAGGGGAAAATATAATTAACAACGTGAAAGTTTGGTAAACGTGGGCCTTTCTATGCTCTTTAGCAACACAAGGTTAATGCAGTTCACATATTTCAAAGATCAAAAACTCCAAAACATTTCTATTTGAACTCATTTCAGGTATTAGAGGTGACAAAAACAGAGGGATTACCATGTGACCTTTGCTCTCCCCGGTCAAATTTATAAGTTGGAGGAAAATTCAAATGTGCTTCACGCATACCCTGAAATACTCGTCCAGCTTTCATCTCCTTTCTTAGTTGATCATTCCTAAGAAGAGTTTGAAAATCTTCTTGTTTGATGCAACTAATGGCATCCTCATAAGAGATATTATCAAGACGGTAATTGAAGTCTCCCAACCAAATAAGCATATCTGCTTCAGACAACTCTGGCAAGACCTCGGGTACAATTCCTGTGGGCTGTGTATTTGAGCAAAAATAATACATCACATTCTTGCTAAGAAAATCAATAATAGATATTATAAATATTTATTTAGTCATAAAATGTGGCAACTTGATAATTGAGAAAAGAAAAATGTTATTCTTGATAGTCTGGAAAGACAGAATGGAGATAGACTGAAGTCTTGAACTTTACCGATAAAGACGATGAATCTCTCTCATACTCGCCTCCTTCCATGTCTAAATTTTGTGGAGGTCGACGCGCATTTACACCTAGGAACATTTGAACTGCAGATGAAACTCCTGCTGCAGGATTAGTTCAAAAAGAGTAAGGAAAAAAGGAAAAGACAGAAACTATGATACAGGACATACTAAGATGCAAGCAAAAACCATGCCAATAAGTTTACTGTTTAAACTTTACCAGAAACAGCATTGGTAGCAACACTAACTCCACTCGGAAAGCGACCAAATACCATGCTTTGATAGACATGCTCAAAATCAGCATTGCGTCGAGCCACAGCTTCTGTGTGAGCAGCAAAGTGACAGTTTATAACACACAATGTCCTGCGGAAGACTCTCATCCTTACTGCTACAGCGCCCTGTGAAGATCAACAATCTTGCATCATTAGTATATTTCTAATCAAATCACAATATTATGCAAGAGACTTACCTTAGAGAACTCTAGATGCTAGAACAAAGATATAGAGAAATCGATAAAAAATATCAGCTGTACATGAGAATCTGCCAAGAACTAACCAAGGTATCGATGTTTCATGACAGCTTAACACAGGCAAGACCTAACGGATACCAAAAATATCATCAGTACAAAAGGTAAAGCCCATCTCTTTGGTTGCCTAAGACTTAGGATTGTATACTACAAAAATATAGTTCTATCAAAAACCACCTCTCAAGAATCGTATCTTATGTGCTCCTTGTTGATGTATTTATTTATGTAACGCTCATTGTGGATAGTAGATACTTTTAGAATAAGTAATAAATAAGTCAACGTGCATAGTTAATGACTTAATGAATAGTCGATAGACTCTTGGTGTTTTGTTTCCCAGGCGACTGTTGGTCTGCCAGCTCTCATACGGGACTTGAGATGTATTGGATTCATATAGATTATTTTTCGAAGAACAATTGAATCGACTATTCTCTCTCATATACAAATGTGTATCTCTATCTATGTTTCCTGTATGGGTAGATCAGAGCCACAGTAATGAAGAGCCAAGGATAAAGTGGGCGAAGGGCCTGTGGATTAAAAATAAAAAATAAAATATAAATAAATAAAAAGGATCATAAAAATTGGCACAAGGAAAGGAGTAGGACAACTCAAGCAGAAATAATTCCCTTCCAAGGCACTCACATGGAAGGAAAATCATTAACCCCTAGCTCTTGAAAGCTAAGGAGAAGACATGGAACTTAGATACCCTCTTATGATAGTTATTTCGCAAACCCCTTTTTCCTAACTTTACAGTTAATTTCCCTTTCATGACATTACATACACTTCATCACCCTCACCTTGCTTAGAAACTTAGGAAGTTCAATTAGTCTTAGGGGTGTAACATGAACTCTGGAACAATTATGGTTGCACCATGATAGTTCTAAGGTTATTTGGACAATTAATTAAATGCTATTAGAAAAATGCACATAGTAGCCTTTTATGTTAATGTTTGCATATAATTAAGTTATTTTCCTAAGTCATTCTTTATAATGTCTAACACTTGGTTGTTTTATAGTTTATTTCCCCCTTCTCCTAGGTGGTGTGCCCCCCCTTTCTTCGGGCCCATGGCATTAGCACGTGGTATTGCCACATGGTATTAGCACATCATATTCATACATAGTTTTGGCACGTGGTATTGACATGTGGTTTTGGCATATGGTATTGATAAGGGCGAGTTGTCACTTTTCACTTGTCAATAATATGGATGAGGTTGTTGCACATTCTTTGTTGGATTTTGGACCAACTATTATTATTTTGACAAGATCTACTTGGGTGCTCCTCTCATGAAACATATTTGTACTTTCTATATAATATTTGCTCCTACCTTGAGAGCAAGTTGTCACCTTTGACTTGTCAATGGTATGAATTAGGTTGTTACACATTCTTAGTTGGAATTTGGACCAACTATTATTACTTCGACTAGATCTACTTGGGTGCTTCTCTCATGAAAGATATTTGTACTTTATGTATATTATTTTCTCCTACCTTAGTGGTGCGCCCCCTCCCTCACATGGTCAAGATAGTTAGGAATTTGAGTGAGTAACTATTTTTTACCATGTCAAGAAATATTATATTATTTCCTTGTTAGAAGGTTGTTGAGCTCTCTTCCTATATAAAGAGAGGATCTCTCATTGTATCTGCATTGTTTTGATGGCTAGAGCTTGTGAAGAATAAAGCATCATTTCTACTTTGTGTCTATTTTTCTTGTATGATAGTATATTGAGTAAATCTTCGGAGCTAACTGTGGATTTAATGATGAAACATAACTAATAACTCCTTCCTTTTGTTCAAAGAATGCATGGAAATTAAGATAATATCTTCACATAACAATACATAAATTCTTCTAACTAGATAGTAATATTTCAGCATTTGAAACCTTGCATCTCTTTGTGGACTGTGTAGTATCTACTGTAGATTTATCTTCAATATTTGCAGGTTTACTAAAGAATTTTCATCTTGTAAAATCCCCATATATTTGCAGGTTTATTGGAATATTTTCAGCTTGTGAAATTCCCATATACTTGCAAGTTTTATTAGTGGGTTTTTAGCTTTTGAAACACTCTATTTTGGACATGTTGCACAACCTAGCAAGCTAAATGATTGCAAGGTAAATCAGTTGCTAACAAGGCAAAACTATGGGATCTCCAACCCAACATGTCACTAACGGAAGGAAACTCCAAGACTTTCCTTAATACTTGTTGCCGCCTAAAACATACTTGACCACAGATAAGTCTCCCAACCGCTATGTGTGTTCTTGAGGGCAACTATGAGTGTAAAACCCACTGTCACCTTGATTCTAAATTCCTCCGTTTAGACCCCAACTCCTAAAGGTCAAGGAGGGTTGTCCCTACTTTCTAAGATTCTTTTATGAGTTTATTTTAAGAGTTGTAAATTATTCAATGTCCAAATGACAAGCAATCGTGCAAGGATGCAATAATTCAAATGACAAGCAAACATTTTTCAACAATAAACCAAATATAATTGCAAGAGAGAAATATCAATTCATTAATAAGACCAGTGCCTACTTTACTTGGGTTATGGAGTCACAGATATAATAAAAACAAGATTACCAAATCATTCACTAATAGTAATCACAATAATCACAATATCACATTTAACATTAACTTGTAGTAAATGATTGAATGAATGAAAGGTGCTTGTAACAAGATCGAACCAAATTTGGATGCCTCAAAGTAAAGTACTGAAAACAAAATAACAATTGTAGTGTTTTGCAAATGGTCCTGTAAATTTTAATCAGTTTTAAGTCTCTCTTTAGCTTAGGGGGATTAAGATTTGTACCAAAAAACTAATGCTACTCTACGTGTCTACCCCAAGAAGTTATCTCTTTCGATTTGAGAGAGATTGTCGGGTGCTCAACAAGAGAACACAAGGTTCTCAACTAGCTCCACGGGTCAACCCCAAAAATTGTTGGGTGCTCAACAGGAGGACACTAAGTGCCACGAGGCTCCCAACAGCCTCTACCCCTCTAGCTCCACAGGTCAAGCTTATTTTTCTTAGTATCTAGTTAAGATCGACTTCTGAGCACCTATTATTCTAGCCAACACAAATCCTTGCCCTTTCTTGTCACCCAAGATCGGTCGAAACAGCAAGGGGCAAGAATCGAGGCACAGTTTATTTTAACCTTTAATAAACAAACAAAAACCAAAGTACAATGCAAGCCAACGCGATTTTACAAGGGAGGCAAAGCCTACTCACTTGTAAGATGCGGACAAAATAAATTAAAGCAAAAAATGATTAGAAAGCAAATCTACTAGCCAGCACGATTTTGCATGGATGGGCAGAGCCTCTTCTCATGCAAGGTGTTGACAAACAATTATAACAAATGCAAAATAAAAGCCAGCACGATATTGCATGGATGGGCAAAGCCTCTTCTCATGCAAGGTGTGGGCAAAGAAAAATACAAGCCAACGCGATTTTACAAGGGAGGCAAAGCCTACTCACTTGTAAGGTGAGGGAAAAATAAATTAAAGCAAAAGAAATAAACAACTATACTAAACCCAAGCCACTCAACAACTGCTTTGCAAGGGTGGCAATGCCTCCTCTCTTGCATGCAATGGATGGCAAAAATGAAAGTGAAGAACTTCTACTTGTAAAGAAAACAAGAAATCAAGCCCAAGAGACTCTCTTGGACTTGTTACAACAATATAGATTTCAGCACTTAGTATTATAGAGAAAATAAGAAAGAAGAGAGTTATTTTCAATGTTACAAACATCGCCGATATATTGGCAACATCGCGATGCTAACCCTCCGGTGATATATCGCAATGCTAACGCTCCGGCGATATATAGGCAATATATAGGCCAGTATTTTCCCCGATTTTTTGCCAATTTTTTGCCGATTTTATCGCGATTTTTTTGAATATATCGCGATTTTTTTCCTTTTTTTTGCTCATTTGCCATGTTTTGGAAAAACAAAATTCTCGTGCCCATAAAAAATGTTGCCTTCTTCATTAGAAATTGGTCATATTAAATGGTAATATTAAAGTCTTAAAGTAAAAGTGACATTCTCCTTAAATTTTTAACATTACCATTAATTGTTTCAGGATGTTTGAGAGTGGTTACAACCTCATCGAACTTCATATGCAAAAAGTAGAGTTTTAAATCCCATTCAGAATTCAACAGACTTAATAGTTTTTCAGGAGTTTAGGATTACAAAGTTTCCACTAGATTTTATCATGTATGAGGGTATGGAATTGTCATTTAATCAAGCACATCAACCCCTCAATATACCTTGATGTTGGTCGTGTTGATTGTTGAACTCCTTTGTCACAACCTTAATAAAAATTTACTCTTCACTCAAGCAAAATCACTTATTAAGCATGGGAAGTTTTTTCTACCTTATTTTAACAAATGGATTAGGAAGTTTCATCAAAATTGTAAAGTGTTGAGTTGTTGACTAATGTCCTTGGAGGATCAACTTTGAGATTTAAGGTAGAGGCAAGGACTAGAGCCTAAAGGAGGGAGGCATAGGGTGTTATTGATGAATAGGATCCCAATATAGACAATGATTCGCCGACATATATTATTTATGGTTTATGTTTCACATTCATTTTTTAAATGTCCTTGCTCATTTATTAATTAAAAATATGCATATCCATACATAGCGATTTAAAATATACATAGAGTCCACTACAACCCCCATGACTGCTAGGGCCTTCTAGCTCTAGAGGTAAAGCCATTACTAGAGGAATTACCTTTGCTTGTAAAAGGGGTAGAGGGAATCAATTGTTTATTTACTTGATTTCATTGTATATAAGATACATTGATTGTATTTTTTTGGTGATTCAATAGTTGGAGACTCAGGATCCAGGACACGATTCATTTTTTATGTGTGATCTATCACTAGATGTCTTGTACATCTTATATATCGGTTTTCTTTCCATAGTCATGTGGTAATGTGTTTATTTGATGTTCTTGTTGCTTTAGATGTTTAGAAAATTGAAAAAAAATGAATATTTTTGTATTTTTTTAAGTCTGCGATATATTGTCAATGTTTGCCGACACTTTCGCTGATAAATCCGATAATTTCTTTTTGGACCCTCGGCAATATATTCGCCGACACGATATTTGTAACACTGGTTATTCTGACCGTTTTTTGCAAGTGGTTGAAGATGGTAGCTTGTGGGTGCCCCTTATGCTTGATGATGGCCAAACTTGAGTAGAATAATACCTTAAACTGTACAAACCTACTGAAAACCAGCAAGCAATATATTACAAAAAATGCCAAAAATCACTCTTGGGCAATGTTAGTTTTATGATACAAAATAGTACAAAAAATTCTGAAATTTTTATGAGTAAATTTGCATAATATAAGAGCTTGTAAATGAGGTTTAAAATCAGATTTCAATATGGAAATAGTATGCAGAAATTTTGAAGAGAAGGGGAAAGTTTGTGCTCTTTGCTCTTCCAATGCTTGAAGTAGTGGAGTATCCAACCAAGGAATTCCACTCTTCAACCCAAGTAACCTGCAACTTATGAGATATTTGCTACACAACTAAAAACGAAGGTGAGAACCAAATAATGAGCTAAGAAATCATAAACTTCAACCGAGAAACGTATGAAGTTCTTAACTACAAAACTGAAAACTCACAAAACCTATGGCAAAAATGCCACAAATCTCACCAAAGCAAAGAAATTTGCTTGTTTGGCCTCCCCAAACTTGAGTAGCTATGAAGTGTAGAAGCAAACCACCATAAAGTAACACCAACACAAGATCTCCTTCAAAGAATTTTATTAACCAAGCCAAATGGCTGAAAATTACAATGGCCCAAATGGGAGCAAAATGGGAGCAAGAGAGTGAGAAAGAGCAAGAATGCAAGAGCATGAGAGATTGTCCTCCAAATGAGGAGGAGGAGCCTCCTTAAATAGGAAAAGAGAGAGGGGAGAGTTCCTTTGCATGAGTGACATTTGTCACTTGGAGAGAAAGGGCGCCCATGGAGGGGTGCACTTCCATGGGTTAAAAATAACAAACAATGGGGAGGGGGAACCCCCCACTCATGTTTTATATTTCATTGCTAGGCCAAGTTTTATATTTCATTGCTAGGCCAAGGGGAGAGAATCATGAAGGTGGGGACCCCCCTTTTGGCTTATTTCAATTTATCTCATTTCCCATGGTAAGAGGGTTTCCCCCTTAGGGAGAAACTTAAAACTTGAAAAACACTTGCTTGGGGGGGGCCTTTTGGCCTTTAATTTTACCTTAGGGTCATAACATAACCTTTGGAAGCTTAACTTGGCCACCCCAAGTGACTTTAGGCACTTTTCCAAAATTTGTCTTACTAATTATCTGCCAATTTTCTTGATTTTCTTGACGGACTTAGGAAAATGTGTCCAAAACCTTAGCAACACTTGTCCGAATGACTTCAAACTTGGTCCAAGGGTGTAGGGGGTCTTATGCCATTTATCTTGAGTACCCATACCCTTATACAACATCAAAAAAGACCACTTATCCCTCTTTTACATTACAACATTTTATGTTGAGGGACACTTTTTAATTACCAAAAATTAAAAAATCCTATGTAAAACTTAACAAAATTCCGCAAGACTATGGATAATGTCTAGCATAGTAATATAGAATATTTCTAGGCTCCAATCACCCCATGGACTCAATCATTAGAACACCTTTCACCACTTTGGAGGTATTTTTGAGTGAAAAACTCAAATAATTAAAATCACTAAAAAGGAATTTTAATTATTCAAAGGAAAAAACACTCGATGAAAGGACTTCCCTAATGATAAAGTCTTAGGCAACTAAGTATACAAAAATTGACCCTCATGCTGACATATCATTACAAAATCCCCCACAGGGGTGTAGTAATTTCATGGAGAGAAGATAAGAAGAAGAGATACCTCACTTGAAAACATTCATTAGGTACTTCTTTCTCATCTTCAAGGCACATGGTACTTGTGCATGGTACATAGTTGTCCACCTAGTTAGTTTGGTGGTCAACAATACTGACCAGCAATTGCTAACTTTCACAAGTACTAGTCTAGTTGGGAGTGTCCCTAGGATTGCAAGGATTGAAATAGGACAATCTTGGAAGATAAGCCAAAGGTTTATTATAATCTAGGATTGAAGTACAAATCCCCTAACTTAGTTAAGTTCAAGGTGAAACTAGGAAGATTGGTGTATAAGTGTGTCGCTACCAAGAACATTCAAAAGATCGTGAATGTATCAAATTAACCCACAATATTTTGAAATGAAATCGCACTAGTATTGATCCATCTTAACTTCGGATCTACCAAGCACTGAGAGGGATCAAATTCCTTGAGATGCAAACCTTTTTTAAAGTGCAAAATTTGAGGAAAAGCTTGAACGTCAAGGGACTTGATCCCTTTAGGTGCTTGGTAGATCCAAAGTTAACATCGATCTATACTGGTTTAATATGTAAATCTCTCGTATGTGCTCGAATCACACTTTTGTGAATCCTAGTTTAATGATGGCTCAACTTCGAGATCGCATATCAAGAAGTATCCAAGTTACATTATTTTTTTTTAGTTTTAAATAATTGGAATACATCTTTTTGGTTTTGAATTTTAGGTTAGGGCCAACATTATAAAAAAATTATTTACTTAATATTTTATTATTTTATTAAAGTGCCATACTTGAGCTCCACATTGAGAAAATAATTACACTTCTCCTCATACCAGTTTTGAACTTTAGGTTAGAGTCGACGTTGTTTACTTTAAATTTTACTATTTTATTAAAGAGCCACATGTCAGCTCCACGTTGAGCACACAATTACACTTCTCCCTCAAACTGGGCTATAGAAAGTACCTCTCGACACAATAAGTCATATATTGCTCAAACACCAGTAAATAACCATTGCATTAAAAAGAGCATCAACATCTATTCATTACTTCATCAGCATCAACAATATCAACCGTGAAATATTCTCACAAATTCACCTTTACTGAAATAAGTACATGATACATCTAAGGCAATTATTTGTCAAAGTATAAATCAATATCGATATGATATGATCAAGATGTGTTAAGTGTATGTGTACTGGCAATAGTGAGTATATAGTTTCAGATCTAACAAGGTAAAGATATGGATTTTTCCAAATGAGAATTACTTGATCTAGGAACTATACAATGCAAGTAATCAAGAGCATTAGCAACATACAAAAGTGTGATTATATGAAGTAGGTCTCAACAATAGTAAGCATGCAAAAATAGCTAATAAAAGGTGTGAAGTGAATTAGCCTAGGTGAGCCTAAGATTTGCACAATGTTGAGATCAATCACACTTGTTTAAATGTTGTTTATTAAGTGTGGAATTTAAAGTATGAACAACAATATGAAAATAAACTATTTGAATGTTTAAAAGATGAATTTTGAATCCAATACTTGAAAAGAACTGAGATAAATCACAGTTACTTCAAAACTATCAGCTACAATATGTGTACTAGCATTCAAATGAAGGAGAAACTTGTTGTAATAAAATAACCTGCAAAAGAGTGTTAGAAATGACAGCAAGTTACAAGTATTCACCATAAACAATGAACCAAAAGACAGTAATTTATAACCAGCAACTTATAGTAATTGACTTCAGATCTTAGTTAGTTGTTTTTGAGTTGATTAGAAGTGTGGTTTCCTTCTTTAATGTGGATTTCATAAGTTGGAAATGATGACAAGGAAAGGGGGGCGAATAACCTCAAGAAGAACGAGTGTCTTTCAGCCAAATGTATGGTGAAATGTGGCAGCAAAGAGAGTGATAAATAGAATGTGGAGGTAAGAAGGGGTTTAGAGACCAAGTGCCTTAGTAAGATGGAGAAGGGTTATGGAGTCATATGTATTTCATAACAGCAGCATTAGTAAACCAAAAGTTGAAGAGGAGCTGCTCAATCTTCAACAAATAATAACTAAGAGTTTTCCCAAATTTGCCTTGCTTCAATCTAATCTAGCTAAAACACCAAACATAAGGAAGATCAACAATCCAAATAGTTAGTATTTCAATCAGATCAAACAAAAATTTACATGCAATAATAAAATATTTAATCTATTGGAATGAAGGACAAGCAATCCTATTCTTTCAAGATAAACATTCTATTAAATCCTAGAAGCTACTAGCAATCTAAGATTCTTTGTTTGCATGAAAATAAAATGATCACAATATTACCTTAGCTATGAGTAGTTTACCAACATCAACGTGAAGCAATAGATACACAACAGCCCAATAACATGAAGAACATTACACAAGGAAAATTCAGCAAGAGAAGTTTCTCTATTCAAGTCCCCGGACTTTCGACCCCTTCCAAATGAAATTGTTCCTTTTATAAGACAAGGTGTTGTTAATTTGGAAGTGTCAATGAGTTATTACATTAGTGGAGTGATGATTCCAAGAAAATAGATCAACAAATGATATTACAATAATTACAAAGATGCCTTCTAGAAGATGCCAAGTCACGTTCCTTAGAGGGGTGCATCACTAGATTTGACTATCTGAATTGCAAGAGAGGAAATAAGTGGACCCTCTTGCTAAGATAGACCATGTCAATGCCAAGTAGTGGAGAATAAAATGACCACATACAATGTATCTTCCTTAGCTAATTAACCCCTCTTTGGAATGCACCCTCCTTGGTCGAATTCGCTCTTCTTAACTAGGCCCAAAACATGCCATGTAATCACTTGGATGTCAAAGAAGCTTCCACATAGTCTTTGGAGATGAGTCACTATGCCAAATCATCAAAACAATATCCCTTTATGGCTTAATTAATCACTCAAATCATACTTAGGCATTTTTTTGTTAAAATTCAATATGCTAAGATAGAAAATAGCAGCATTACATTCCATTTCACAATAATAGCATATACAGGATCACTGAAGAAACAACAAGCACAGCATAAACACAAGAGACAGAGATTTATCCTGGGAAACCCTCATGGGGTAGAAAACCCAGCAAAGCTTCCTCAATATAGATGACCAGCAATATACAAAGATGAAACCCTGAGACATGATCTCCTCCTCCATAATAGCAGACCTCTCCTCCACAAGTGTGCTATCCTCAAGTGTGTGAGTGTATCAAATGAGGAACACACCTCCTCTATTTATACACTACTCTGATATGTATTTTACACAAGTACATGTAGGCTCGTATTTAACCATTAGGTTAAATACCCCATTATAACTAACTGGGCCGACCCCCACATGGTGGGTCTAATAACCCTAGTTACCACAGCCAACTCGGAGGAATAAACATCTCCGGATTTATAGTATAATCACATCGGAGGTATGGAACATCTCCGGAATAAATAATATACAAATATAATATTCTTTGAAGTTACAATATTTCAACACTCCCCCTTAACGAGAAGGATATTATAACAGTATCTGCACGAGCAAGGAGTCATCAACATCATACATGATACATCTATAAATCATTGGAAGCTTTCTCAACATCATCAGTAACTCAAGCAGTTACTGGAACATCTTCAATACTGGAACATCAACATCTTCAGTACTGAGTCTTTATCTTCTGCAGCACTCGAACAACTACAACAACATCAACATCTGGATCCTCACGATCATCAGTATCGTCATCTCACGATCATTAGCATTGTCATCACACGACCATCAGCATTGTCATCACACGATCATCAGCATCGTCATCACACGATCATCAGCATCGTCATCTCACGATCATCAGCATCGTCATCACACGATCATCAGCATCGTCATCTCACGATCATCAGCATCGTCATCTCACGATCATCAGCATCGTCATCACACGATCATCAGCATCGTCATCACACGATCATCAGTATCGTCATCACACGATCGTCAGCATCGTCATCAACATGATCATTAGCATCGTCATCAATACAGGTATCCATAACAATACAAGTATCCACATCATTAGTACACGTATTCATGCCAATACAAGTGTACATATCATCAATACAAGTATCCACACTGATACAAGTAACCATATCATCAATACAAGTATCCTACCGATACAAGTAACCACATCATCAATACAAGTATCCTACCGATACAAGTAACCACATCATCAATACAAGTATCCTACCGATACAAGTAACCACATCATCAATCACTTTCTCGGAGACCATACGTCTACGGATCAATTCAGGGACCGAAGTTCGGGGATGATACAATCCCCACTTCTCGGAGACCATACGTCTACGGATCAATTCAGGGACCGCAGTCCGGGGATGATACAATCCCCACTTCTCGGAGACCTCACGTCTACGGATCAATTCAGGGACCTAAGTCCGGGGATGATACAATCCCCACTTCTCGGAGACCTCATGTCTACGGATCAATTCAGGGACCGCAGTCCGGGGATGATACAATCCCCACTTCTCGGAGACCTCACGTCTACGGATCAATTCAGGGACCTAAGTCCGGGGATGATACAATCCCCACTTCTCGGAGACCTCACGTCTACGGATCAATTCAGGGACCGCAGTCCGGGGATGATACAATCCCCACTTCTCGGAGACCTCACGTCTACGGATCAATTCAGGGACCTAAGTCCGGGGATGATACAATCCCCACTTCTCGGAGACCTCACGTCTACGGTTCAATTCAGGGACCTAAGTCCGGGGATGATACAATCCCCACTTCTCGGAGACCTCACGTCTACGGATCAATTCAGGGACCTAAGTCCGGGGATGATACAATCCCCACTTCTCGGAGACCTCACGTCTACGGATCAATTCAGGGACCTAAGTCCGGGGATGATACAATCCCCACTTCTCGAAGACCTCACGTCTACGGCTCTCTTTAGGACTGAAAGTCCAGGGATGATCCAATCCCCTCAACTGTCCACTAAGGACTTCATTCTCGGAGACCTCACGTCTACGGCTCTCTTTAGGACTGAAAGTCCAGGGATGATCCAATCCCCTCAACTATCCACTAAGGACTTCATTCTCGGAGACCTCACGTCTACGGCTCTCTTTAGGACTGAAAGTCCAGGGATGATCCAATCCCCTCAACTGTCCACTAAGGACTTCATTCTCGGAGACCTCACGTCTACGGCTCTCTTTAGGACTGAAAGTCCAGGGATGATCCAAACCCCTCAACTGTCCACTAAGGACTTCATTCTCGGAGACCTCACGTCTACGGCTCTCTTTAGGACTGAAAGTCCAGGGATGATCCAATCCCCTCAACTGTCCACTAAGGACTTCATTCTCGGAGACCATACGTCTACGGATCTATTCAGGGACCGAAGTCCAGGGATGATACAATCCCTACCTGTCCACTAAGGACTTCATTTTCGGAGACCATACGTCTACGGATCTATTCAGGGACCGAAGTCCAGGGATGATACAATCCCTACCTGTCCACTAAGGACTTCATTTTCAGAGACCATACGTCTACGGATCTATTCAGGGACCGAAGTCCAGGGATGATACAATCCCTACCTGTCCACTAAGGACTTCATTTTCGGAGACCATACGTCTACGGATCTATTCAGGGACCGAAGTCCAGGGATGATACAATCCCTACCTGTCCACTAAGGACTTCATTTTCGGAGACCATACGTCTACGGCTCACTTTAGAACATGTGTTCAAGGATGATACAATCCCCACATGTATTCTCATCAATACATCTATCATCAAAAGCATGTATTCTTACTAATACATATAACATCAAAAGCATGTATAAGTAAAACTAAGTATTCTAAGTATACGAGTCCTAAATCTAAATATTTCTAAGTATCTAGGTGTAGAGAACAGGTTACCTCATCATCGACCTTGTTGTTCGATGAGACAATCTCATCATCAGTGACTATACTACTCCCCCTTTCGAGGACGGTCCTTTTGAGCTACACCAAGCTTGTCTCGAAAGTATTCAAATTTCACTCGAGACAGAGGCTTGGTTAGTATGTTGGTAACTTGTTACGAATTCAAACTTTATAGTTCCTTTCTGTGTCATATCTTGTTAGATCCCTATGATCTTTGACTTATCATGGAACACTGGATTCTATGTCATCTTGATACAACTCTATTTGTCACATAGGATCACAGTTGGTTCTATCTCTAAGTCAAACAATCCTGAAGCCAAACTTCTTCACAACTAGCAGAGCAAACAGCCATATATTCTGCTTGTGCTGAGAGCCACACTAGACTGCTTCCAGCTAAACCACGAGATCATGGCTAATCCTAGACAATAACATCCTCTTGATGTGTTCTTCTTGTTTGATACACTTTCTGCCCAATCAGCATCTGAGTAGCCATCTGAAGTCATGATCTCCAAGATAGCACAGATCAAAGTCTATCGTATCCTTTAGGTGCCTCATCACATGCTTTGCAACTATCAGGTGAAAACATCTAGTTTCCACTAGATACTGACTCAAGGTATTCACAACAAAGCATATATCTAATCTAGTATATGTTAGATACATCAATGACCCAATAATTTGACTGTACAGAGTTATATCCACTAACTCTGATGAGTTATCCCCTAACAACTTCAAGTTGGAATCCATAAGAGTGGCCATTCCAACACCTCAAGTCATATTTCTCATCATACTTTCCCTGGTTGAGAAATATTCCTTCTGGGCCTTGCCATACTTCCAGACCTAGGAAGTAAAGCGTCAAATTGAGATCTTTCATTTTCATTTCTGCATTGAATGATCTTCTGCATATCTATCTGTGCCATCTCTCGTTAGATGGGTCTACTAATATGAGCCTTAATATCATTCGAACTCTGTGGTGAGTTCCTTCTTGCATCCATGTCATTTGTGTATAGAAATCATATTCAACCTTGTAGCAAAGGTTGAGATCCACATCACCCATGGTGATCATTAAGCTTATCAATTTATTATCGATCCTAGGTACCTATACAGAACCTGATTCACACTTCTTCTTTAATTACACCATACTTGGAGCAAACATCTTGTCGTGATTCTCTTCCCCTTTCTAAGAGAATCTTTTAGCCATGAGCCTTCTATATTTTGTTTGATTTGTAAATCTTCTTGCTTGAACATCCACCACTTGTACGGTGTCCATCATTCTTCATGACCTTTCCTACAAATAAAAATTAAGTACATGATTAGTAATACTTCATAATCATCAAATCATATTGACATGATAACCTATTATGCATACAGATATCATTTACATAGTGATGCAACTATTTTGACCAATACTTTGGCACAACACTTTCCCATATCCTGTATGCATACAGTGGCTATCTAGATGCCTTCCATCTCTACCAGAACATACTATCGAGAGTGTGCACAACTCTCAGCATGTCAGCAAAGAGGTTTCATTCTAGACAAGCAACAATGGAATGTTTGTCCAACTTACCAATCATATGCATATTAGTAGTATACTGTTCAATGTTCTATGAATATTTACACTCAGCATGATATATTATAGGAATACAAATATGCATACAATCTATTACAGGCAATATCATTACTATTTCAAATAACAACTCAAATACTTATCTTTTATGTTTGTGTGGTTGCCTCCCGCTTGATCTTCTGTATGTCTTTTGAACTTCTATTCATTCTGAACCACTGTGCATGCTCAAGAGTCATCCTCATGATCTCATACACAAACATACACTCATTAGTATATTCTAAATGCTATCAAAACATTATAGTACTAAATAATCTTGAAAATGTATAGTCATGATTATAGTTAATAAACATTAGTATTCAAGATTTCAGGGAAGTCTTCTTTTACTCATGCATATCATCAATCAAGATAAAAGATATAATATGCATAATCCCTTGATTACTAACTTTATGAATAAGCATAACCAATCATTCCAAGTATACTTATATAAGGGATCCTAATCACAAGGTAAGATTCTAACATGACATAGGAAAACATACCTGGATTAGTATACCTTCTTAGTTATGTGCAACATACCTAAACAATCTCTTCATTGATTTAAAGATCCTGAGCTAGAACCTGCATGTCTCATAGGTTAAGCATAATATAACAAGTTCATACATACCTCGTAAGTAGAACAAAGATTATGGATGAGTCTTTGTATTCATGTGGTCATGGTCATGGAACTTGATTTGTCTTTTGTGATGTACCTGTATCTTGTTAGCAGACAACATCAACCTCACACAACATCATAATGCATTAGTACAATCATAAGTGTCAACACCCTAACCAATGAATATCTTCTATCATGCATTCATAATTTTGTTAAGGTGATACAACAAATCTAAAATCAAGATTGTACTAACCGTAATAACATGAAGACAAACATACCATAAACTTAATCATGAACAAATCTCAAAACATACCTCGATGAGTCATACCTGTCAAGATCGCTTGTAATCTCCTTATGTAAAGCCTTAGCCTCATCTCCCTCTGAAACAGTAACTCCTTCACTTATGCAGGTGACCAATCCATCTTATTCTAGGATTAACCCTATCCACTGGACCTGGAGCTGGATATGGGTTTGTCAGAGAAACCCCAAAAATTTTGAATTTCAAACTTCCGAAAGGATAGAAATATGCGCCTTGATGAGCTGATCAAACTGATATATTCAGAATTTGAAAACTACAAAGTTTCATTCCTCAATTTTGTCTTTGAAACTTCCGGATTCACTGGACGTGACCCTGAACTGGGGTTTGGTGAATCCCACTCTTCTGCCCAATCAAAATGTTTGATCCAAAGCTCTAAGCTTCTATTTTTCTGAGGAGCTTCCAGCAATGGTCACAGATTTCAAAAATTCCCATTTTTACAGAAGCCCTAATTTTCCACTTTTCTGATCAAAGTCCCGAACTAGGGTTTGATCAAGCCCGGCCTTCTGCCCAACCAAAAAATCTGATCTTGGTCTCTAAATTTCTATTTTGATGAGTAGCATTCAGCCGTGGTCTCCGTTTACAAAAATTCCAACTTTCTTCAAAGCCCTAAATTCCGGAAGCAATGAATGAAGGTATTCAAAAATAATTATGTTTTGACAGAAATATGTACCTGATTGTTTCTGGTGTAACTCCAAACTTTTCAATCTACAGGGTCTGAAAAAGTTTTCTGAGATAGCCTGACCTGTTATCTTTCCATCCTGACAGGTCTGACCTCAATTGGATTCTCTGAGAGAGAGTTATGTCAAATGTCGCAACGTGACCTGTTTTGGGATAAAATAGAAGAGCGAAATTGTACGGCATGCCACGTGTCACTGTTTGAACTTCGGCCTTTGAAAAACTTTTCTGAGGTAGCTCGGCCTATTATCTTTCCATCCTGACAGGTCTGACCTCAATTGGACTCTCTGAGAGAGAGTTATGCCAAGTGTCGCAACATGACCTGTTTATGGGATAATATAGGAGGGCGAACTTGTACGGAGTTCCACATGTCACTGGTTCAACTTCGGCCTTTGAAAAAGTTTTCTGAGATAGTACAGACTGTGTACTACCTGTCACTTTTTACGAAATTTCATTTGGAGCTTCCTAGCCCAAGATATGACCTTTTTCCCAAGGTCACCTAATTTTGACTCAGATCTGGAAGAGGCAAAAACCCTATATGGTACAGATCATAAATCACAAAGTACAACGAATTAGAGGTTGTCCTTTGGACACAAGGTACCTGGAGATTTAATCTTCGTCCTGTAACAATTTCAGATCCGAAAACTTCGCCAAAACGGATTTATAGCGAAAGTGCTACGATGACTGGTTTTTGCTATGTAAAACCCTAACCTTCAAATTGTCGTAAGTAAAGCAAGTGTCTTTAGTGCCATACCTTGTCTTCCTTCAGGTTAGCTCTGATACCATGTTAAAATTCAATATGCTAAGATAGAAAATAGCAGCATTACATTCCATTTCACAATAATAGCATATACAGGATCACTGAAGAAACAACAAGCACAGCATAAACACAAGAGACAGAGATTTATCCTGGGAAACCCTCATGGGGTAGAAAACCCAGCAAAGCTTCCTCAATATAGATGACCAGCAATATACAAAGATGAAACCCTGAGACATGATCTCCTCCTCCATAATAGCAGACCTCTCCTCCACAAGTGTGCTATCCTCAAGTGTGTGAGTGTATCAAATGAGGAACACACCTCCTCTATTTATACACTACTCTGATATGTATTTTACACAAGTACATGTAGGCTCGTATTTAACCATTAGGTTAAATACCCCATTATAACTAACTGGGCCGACCCCCACATGGTGGGTCTAATAACCCTAGTTACCACAGCCAACTCGGAGGAATAAACATCTCCGGATTTATAGTATAATCACATCGGAGGTATGGAACATCTCCGGAATAAATAATATACAAATATAATATTCTTTGAAGTTACAATATTTCAACATTTTTAAATCAAAACCTTAGGAAAAGTTGTAATTAAATGCTTCTAATCTGAAATTGATGAATCCTTATGAACCAAGAAGGGAAAATGCTTGTGATGAGTCCTCGTAGTCTCTAAAGATCATACATACAAAAATCCATGCTCAAATTACCCCAAAAATCCCTCAAGATGTGGAGTAACTTGTAACTCGGGCCCTCCATGGACAAATCGGCCCACAAGGGAAATCGACCCCCTGGAAAATCATCCTCCTAGCAAATCATCCCTCTCTAGCAAATTAACCCCTGGAGAAATTAGCCCTCAACAAATCGGCTCACTGAATCAAATCAACCCCCGCATCACCTTTGTACAACTATCGTACAGATCTCTCCCTGTGATTGTACGAATCAGCCCTCTGGATCGACTGAGCAATTCGGCCTTCCTCTCTGCTACGGATCTTCCCTTGCAAAATCACTTCTCTCTTTCTCTTCAGCCACCGAGTCTCTCACTCTTCTCTTGAGAAAATCTCTCTCGAAATGATCTTGTGTTGTTGTGTGTCTTTCTCTTCTCCTTAGGATTTCTTTTATAACATTTCAATGACCAAAACCCTAACTGTCAATCTCCAAAGTGATGGATCCCTAAGATTAAATCTCAAGCCTCACTTAAGATCAACGGTTATGACTTAATTAAAAGTTCACTTTTAGTCATTAGCCAACATTAAATTAATTAATGTGTTTTTCCTAAGTTAGACTTAGGAAAGAAACATAAAAGTCACTAACTCAATAAATTGAGCAAGGACCTAGAGAGGTAATGGACAACTTCTGCATGCTTGACACCTAGCCTATGTAGAAGCACATGTCCTAACCCTCAATCTCCAAATTGATGGATGGCTAAGATTAAATCTCAAGCCTCACTTAAGATCAAGGGCTGTGACATAATTACAAGTTCACTTTTAGTCATTCGCCAACATTAAATTAATTAATGTGCTTTTCCCAAGTTAGGCTTAGGAAAGAAACATAAAAGTCACTTAATAAATTGAGCAAGTACCTAGAGAGGTAATGGACAATTTTTGCATGCTTGACACCTAGCCTATGCAGAAGCACCTGTCCTAACCCTCAATCTCCAAATTGATGGATGGCTAAGATTAAATCTCAAACTTCACTTAAGATCAACGGCTATGACATAATTAAAAGTTCACTTTTAGTCATTAGCCAACATTAAATTAATTAATGTGCTTTCCCCAAGTTAGGCTTAGGAAAGAAACATAAAAGTCACTTACTTAATAAATTGAGCAAGTACCTAGAGAGGTAATGGACAGCTTCTGCATGCTTGACACCTAGCGTATGCAAAAGCACCTATCCAAGCTATAATCATCAACACTGAGGTCTCATAGATATGATGTTCAATGTAGTGTTGTTGTTTGTCTACCTCTTGGTTCCTCTATTTATTAGAAGCACCGAAAAAAATCTTAATCGGTCGAACCGAGTCTGAATAGGGGTGAAAAGGATGAACTAACCGAGATTTAAATCCAATGGCCTCCCTCATGTACAAGGCCAAGCATATCTAGTCTGGGAAATGAAAGAACTTGGATAGAAAGTTTTGGGACTCCCTAAAAGGGCAGTAAAATTGTCCTCTAATCTTGTACTAAATGGGGCACCAGAAGATGAAGTGCTCCTCTATCTCCATCTCATGAAGATGCCAAGGTTGGCAGACCTTGTCCCTCCGGGTGATGTGGTGGTCAGTTTGGATCCGAAGATGATAAGAACCAACCCAAAACTGCTCAAGGGGGATCTAGAGAGCATGTATCCAATGTTGAAGCTTATAAGGGGGCAAACAATAAGGCCATCTCTTAGATTTGTAGAGCATCTTCAATGTATGTGTAGAGTGTCTTTTGCAATCACACAATTGTTTATTTACAACAAGCATTTGTGTCTTTGTGTGCAAATATTTTGTATGTTGAATCATTGCATTTGGGCAATCATGTTCTTTTTGTCTACTATTGAAGCTTGAGATTCATGCAATTTTGCTAATTCAAAAATTAATAGAATCTTCTAACTGTATTTTGTCGTCAAAATACAATATAACATTTAACTTGATTTTGCCCTTTAAGAAAATATAACCTTTTATAATTAGCAATTATGTCTTACCTTGTTTTTTAAGGTCCACAAAATTTTATTCTCTCTCCCTTATTACTCCCTTCAAGTCTTCACAAGTACAATGTCACTTAAATACCATGTTAAAAAGCAAATACACATGAGAGACATAAAAAAGAGTAATATATCATTCATTAATGAAAGAGTTATCGAGTATATCAACATGGCTTTCTTTGTCATGTAATAAGTTATTAAACCACCAATTCTATAACCAACTTATAACTATTGTGGTTCTTTAATAATCATTACGTCTCATGAACCTCTTAACACTTTATTTAGTATAATTTTATTAAGACTCCTCATAACATATTATTGAGTATTACTCATCCTAACACTTGGAAGATCATCACCAATCATGACCCAAAGGCTCATAAAGAATTTATAAGGAATCCCACCCAAGCCTAGGGATTGTCCTCATCCATATACTCTAAAGCCTCACAAAGCTCATCTGTATCCGAGCATCAAAATAGTAAATGCTGCTCAAATTTTGAGACTTCAACAAAAGCAACGGGCCTAATGAGTCCCTTGGCCTCATCTCCGGTGGCATCACAACTGCATAGAATGTAGGTTCTTTGGAAGTGGGTCAAGAAAATTTCCTTTATTTTATCCCCATCCTTTGTCTGGACTCTGAACTCCATCATGATCGCTATGAACCATGATTATTTCATATGCCTGTTTACATTTCCAGTACTGAAAATTTATCTTTGCAGTGTCATCTCCCTCTTTGTCCCAGTTAATTTTGTCTCTGATTTTGGTCCCTTTGGCTCTATATTCTTCAAACACTCTAAGTTGGGCTCCAAAGTTCCAACTAGTCTTTCCTTTTCTAGATTAAAAGACCAATTTATTATTCCTTTGTCGCTTGGTCAAGCTGAAATTTGGGATGACATGCCTTAGCTTTATGGCTACAAGTAATCATTCTCTTCCATTTTTTAGGAAACTTTATTATCTGAATAGAAGCTTCCCACCATAAGATCCAACCTGAACATTTTTGTGGAAGTGATAAAAGGTTCCACACAATTGAAACAGCTTGCACACACTGTGACTTCATTCTAATAAAATAGACCATTCCTGGCTAACTACAAGTATGTACTAGTTCGTTATGGTCATCTAGCTAACTACAAGTATGCGCTAGTTTGTTATGGTCATCAATGTGTAGGATATAAATCTGGAATAACCAAAGTAACAAGTGAATAAGGATTCAACTTCTATTCTAGATTATAGACAGGTTAAGAAGGCCACGAGGAGAATGAGTATTGGATCTAGAAAAAATCATCCTCAAAACCAAACCAGTACCAATGTTTAAACCAAGTAAATGAAATTAGAAGATCAGATATGCTTCAATACTCAAGATAGAATTAGGATTGAAGATTTTCTTGCAACCAGGTGTTCAAATTTTCAAGGCAGACTCAGAAGTAATGAACTATTCAATCACAAAGAAATAATGACAAAAAGAAGCTTAATGCAAATAATAAGAGAACAAGATAAGGCAAGAGAGTTATGGCAAAAAGCAGATAATAAGTTACAAACGCACGAGGGAGGGAGCTGCAAGTAAAGTTGATTGTACCTAGTGGCCCAGTGGGGTTTCAGGTTATATTTGTACTTGGAAAACAACCTATTATCTGGCTACGCTAGACATGTTACAGTTACTTATTATGTTAGTTAAGAAGTTAGCTTTCCATGAACGCAGGATTAAAGAAACCCACATATTTTTTAAATAAAATAGCATGTGGAAACCAAAATGAGAATAGGGTGTAAAACCAAACTTATATGAACAAATTATAAATCTTACCTTATTTCCAAGTGCACGCCCAAAACCACAAGCAACAGCACCAACATCAACATCACCAACATATGGTAAGAGATCCCTTCTAACCCTGAAAAAACAATAATACACAACAATCAGATTGTCATTCCTAAAAGGAAAAATTATAAAGAGGGATACAAGTCCAGTACGATGTTTGAAGAGACCGAGAAATCCAAGGCATGCTTATTAAGACAGAAAGCAGCATTCAAATTATAAGCGCTTTTTCACAAGGCAAAGTGAATGAATTGAGAATGAGAAATACGAAAGCATAGAAAAATCCTGGTTGATTTCAGTATTAAACATGGATTTCAAAGCATCATTATACAGAAATTATGACTGAGGAAAGTTTATCTATCAACCTCTAATAAAGTATGTTATGGAATACTGTCATTGAAAATGGCTTACCATGCACCAATAAGCAAACCAGCCAGCTGGCGAGAGCCCACCTGAACAAATACTGTCTCCACATCTATGGCATGACCAATACTATCCAACCACCAGTGCCCATTAGCACTCCCTTCAATCCCTACCTACAAATATACAAAATATTCTACATTAATGGTGGATAGAGAACCAAGGTTACATAAATTTGATTTAACAATAGTGATCAAGACAAATTTCCTCCTCCCACTATAAATTGTTCAAATTGAACTCAATTACAAGAGAGTATGAACTTGGAAGAAATAAGAAGTTGTCAGTTCTACTTTTGGAACAGGTAACCATAATCCAATGCTGCCATAAAACCTCACGTTTCAATCAAAGCAACCCACATTTTCTTAATCATAAAAAAAACTATCAAACTGGCAAACACTAGAGATTAAAAAAGATACTGTTCCTTATCATGAGCTCACTATGTGAACCATCCCTCTTGCAATTTGATAAAGGAGTTATCTTACTATTCTACAATCTGAACCTATATACGACCAGAATCTGTCAAAAAACACCAATATACTACCAAAATGGGCCAATCGTAGAATAGTTAGACAATTCCTTTGATAAATGGCTTCTAAATTACAAATTTCACTTTGTCAACCAAGGAATTACTAAGGGAGGTAACTTGCATTCAAGGGGAAATGCTGAACCTACAGTCTAAAAGGATTAAAGTGAGTTGCAAGTGTACAGAGTAAAAGCTTTCAAGAGAACCAAAATTTAATTCTTATTTCACCATAAATCACAAGTTAGCATGTGTATGGTCCAAGAAGACATCAAACAATTGTGTATTGAATACTTATGAATTGATTGAAGTCTAGAACTTGATAGGTCTATTCCATTCATATTTCTTTATCTAAAATACAGCAGTTCTTTCCTCCTTCAAAAATTGGCTCCCTAATATTCATCTTAATATACCTAATTGCTGTTATTATATTAAACCAGTATAGATCCATCTAACTCAAGTTCTACAGAGCGCCGAGAGGAATCAAATATGCAAACCTTTCACCACTAAACTACAGCACACATCCCTCTCACCACTATGCTACAGCACATTGATGATGCATGCATTGTTATTTTTTATTTTATTTTTTTTATGAGACAGATGGACACTTCGCCCCACCTGGGCTCCACTATGCTACAGCAGACTGATGCATGCAATCTTATTTTTTATTTTTTATTTTTATGAGACAAACGGACACTTCCCCCCACCCGGGCTGTAGAAATGCACCTTCTCAGCACAACAATTATGATAAAGGGTCATGTCCTTTAGAATAGTCAGATCTCTTTAGGGTGATCCCCATAGGTGGTTTGATCGGTTACCAGCTGGGTCAATTGATGGTTATGACAACTTCGTAACCAAACTCATAGAAGGCTGGTTGGTCAATCTCAACGGCAGATACCTACTTAGCCAACTGGCTGAGATAAAGAAGAAAGAAAACGAAACCATCCATGAATTCAACCAAAGATTTGACCAAACAGTAGCACAAAATTCCTGAGACCATTCGACCAAAGGACCCTCCTATCCTTATACATTACCTCAATTCCTTTGAAGGATGGTTAGGATGCCATTTGAAGGACAAGGAGCCCACCACCTTGAAAATAGCCCAAGATAATGCAAGAAAGGCTGAAGCTAACACAGCATCCATGGGCAAACAAAACTTCTTCGACCACTACGCTCCCTCCTCTTCCCGCACCGATTCCAGATTCCGCAAGGCCAAAGAGTCTGCAAAAGAACAAACAAAATCTGAGACAGTAGACAACATGCAAGAAATGATCAAGACTCTGACTCTTCTAACTAGAGACCTTGCAAAGAGTAGAGACTCGGACCGCTACAAGGCTCCATATGGCCCCAAGCCATATTGGAACCCCAACAGGAGGCCCAACACGGAAGAAAACAAAAGGCCACCTGCTGCCCCTGATGCCCCTGACATAAGAACCGTCCACTGGTGTGACAAATGTGATGACGAGCATCCGAAATCCGAGTATAAATTCATCGAAACTGAAGAACACTTGGAGAAAATCAACTTCATCGATGATATAGCCTTTGACTTAGACTTCGAGAGGATCCTCATGGAAGACGAGGAAGAAGAAGAAGCGTTGGGTGATGTGGGCCCTTCGTGTTTACTTGTTCACCCTGTGAGTGAGGATCCAGTGAGAACAAGAATTTACAGACGACATAAGGACGAACCAAGACCGACCCCCTTCATGGAGAGGCACGAGGCCAATCAACCTGACCTTGACACTAGCCTTCACACATCTGATGAGGTTTTTGGGAGTGGCATCGAGTTGGAAAAGGAATTGGCACGGATCATGCAGAGTGTCCCTGTTACTGAGCTTGTGAAGCTCCCTTCAGTCCGTGACCAGATTGTTGAATTCCTTGACAATATCCCTATGCAGAGAGAGTTACCCACTACCTCCACGAGTGTCCCTGATAGCCCTGATGTTGCCTACGAGAATGAGAAGGATGCGGAGGACCCCTCGATCACCATTCACACTGCCATATATGAGAGAAAGAATGGGGGGGCACCAACCATTTTATCTTACTCTTCGTATCCAAGACATGTTGCTACACAACTGCATGCTTGACTTAGGGGCTTCCATGAATGTCATGCCACTGCGCATCATGAAGGCCTTGGGCCTTGAGGTGACACGCCCTTGCAGGAACGTCTGTGGGATCGATTCTAGACAAGTTCCAGCCTATGGCTTGATCAAGAACTTAAAGGTTGACCTTTTCTCATGTCTGGACATCTCCACACTCATGGATGTTGTGGTCATCGACCTTCCCCCCGTTTACGGCATGCTTTTGTCCATAAAATGGGTTGTTGGGTTAGGAGGACATCTCCAGATGGACCTATCTTATGCCTTCATTCCTAACCCTAATGGAGTGTTAGTGAGAGTTTACCGGGAGCCCTTTTACGAGGGACACATTAAGGGCATGGAGGAGGGCCTTAGGAGGACTTACGAAGAATGTGAGCTGAACACTGAGAGGGTTTTCATGGCCTTTGGTGATGATCGTGAGGATTTTGATGACCAGGCTAGAACCAGGTACTAGTTTGACCAGTGGCTTTCTAGCCCCGGGATGCACTCATCTGAGGATGATTCCGATGAAGAGTGTATACGCCAGCTGGTTCATGAAGATCTAATGAGTGAGCTGAACCCACCTCCTGAGGGATGTGATCCTGTTGAGACACTTGAGGGCACCTCCACAAGTTACCCTCACTGTTCAGACCCCCCGGATGTGTTGGATCAATTATCTTTGGATGGTCGCAATCTTTCCACCCCGACAGATGAGGAGGCGGGACATTCTTCACCAGTCGAGACTAGAGTGACCACTCCTGGACTCCCCATCCCTAGAGAGGGAGCCTTCCCCATGAGCAAAGAAGCTTCCGAACCCTTACTGAGATTCTAGTCGTTGTGGATGACAACCTTGCTAGGTAGGCTAGAGGCCTACCCCCGCGATACTGGTGGGAAGAATCCTCCTCTCAGGATCTTCCCGAGTTGGAGGACGAGCATTCGGAACGGACCACCTTTCAGGAGTTTTCCCTGCCCATTGACATCGTCGGTGAGTTTGAACCAAGACCTATTGATACACCACCTCCTTCACCTTGCCCGGCTATTTTTTCGAGTCTCCTTCTCCCGGCTAAGATTCCCATCCCATCAGGAGAAGGATATAGCACTCACGCTCATTCCTCGCCTTCCGTCGATCCGATCATTGAAAGGTTGTGTCCTTGACCTAGCGATTTCTGGACCATTGGCGAGATCCAGCGTGATGTTATTCATCCTGAGCCCTCCAGTCCCCGTGCTAGCCCTGCCCCATCAAGAGAGGTGACCCAGGAGGTTTTGATTGGTGAGGTTGCTATCCCTTTGTCTGGAGGTTCCCCGAGATTTGCCACGCATATTAGCTGTAGGGACCACCATCCTAATGATAGGGGGAACGCTAATGCCTCAGTCTTCCGCGAAATAGGAGTGGACCTCCCATCGATCAACAGGAGAGCCTTCACCACCGGTGACCAGGTTGTCCTGCCAAACCACGTTTATCACCACATAGCCAGTCACCATAGGGGTCTTTCGGTCGATCCCTTCGGGGTAGAGTTCCATGAGCGAGATATGTATTATCTGTCCACTGAGGATGGGCACCTTTTCTCCATTCTGGTCAGTGGTCATTACTTACGAGGATATGTTCCCGAGTCCACCCGAGGAGATTTCCCTTGATCACGTGATCCGTGTCCCTTTTGGCGACAAATAAGCTCTCAGGAGCAGCAGCTGGTTGTCTTTTACCTTTGATTGTCCCACCTTTTCTTGACGACCTGTTGTCCTTTTTGTCTTAGTCTTTGCTTTTCTTACCTTTGGCGCACTTTTCTTTTATTATTGGTTTATGTAGCCCGGTTTTCCTTTTTCTTTGACTTTCACCTTTTCACACTTTATGTGTCGGCGTAATAAAACTTGAAATGTTGTCATTGTTGAGCTATTAGGGTACATTTCATTTTTGACATTTTCCATTCCAGCATTGTCATTTTGTTTATATTTCTGCTGGATTATATATATATTGCATGTCCTGACGAGTGGTCTGCAGAGATTGGTATAGCGTCTGCATTTTACAGGAATAGGTACATACATGTGATGATGATGCAGATAACATGTACATGCATGCACTTTGATGATATTGAGAGGGGTGCTACAGACCAGAGATTCTGAGGTTCTCAAGCACTCTCTCCCTTAGAGCACTTGTCCCAGATGGAGCCAGATGTTATCACATCCATGTTAGTTGGAGCTACCATGTTGCAAATTGTGTGGTCAGGGACCATACTCCAGATTTTTTTTTCCAGATCAGAGATCGGATGGCATTAAAGGGGCATCGATTGTATTGAGATTGCCCGAAGCAAAGATTGTAGAGGGGACAGTATGTGTTTTGATGGTCCAAAGCTACTACAGAGCAGTGATTACAGGGTCCCTCTTCCTTTCCTACCTTTGCATGACCCCATTGAGAGGGGTAACTTAGCCATATTATGATGAGAGCAGTACAGATTACAGTTGGTTTGCCACTTCTTGCCCGGATACAGCAGAGATTGGATTTCAGATCCACCTTCAGCAGCAGGTATATATGGTATGGGAGGTATATCATTCTATGGTTATTGCTCATGGTTTTGCTTTGAGGGTTGTTTATTTATTATAGTACATGGACTTGACATATGATGGTTGACTTGGTGATCTCATGTTTTACTGTGGTGATATTTTTGGCTTATGGTGATGTCAGTCCACCTCTTTCAGTAGAGACCCTTGTATATGCACACTGGTTCATGTCCCCTATTTGGTATAGACTTGGTCATTTTAGTTGTAGGAAGCTAACTTTGGTTCCACCTGTCACTTTCTTCCACCCATCCAACTCATCCATTTTTGGCTCTTTCCCGACATAGACCATGATATGTGGCCTTGAGGACCCCTTTTCCCTGGTGACCCCTGAGTATGCCATGACTCCATGTTTCTTCTGCCTCGGCTCTTTAGTGTGTGAGATGCATTCTCAAACCTGGGATTTACTCCTGTCGGTTGCCCCCAATGTTGTAATGCAGTATAGGATTGTGTAGACTCACCGGGTGCTCCCCATTAGTCCTCGAAACATGCACACTTGCCACCATTACTTTGCAGTATGAGTATCATTGTTCTATCCTACCAGCATAGATCCATCTTAAACCTGTATCTATCAAGCACCGAGAGGGATCCAATTTCTTGAAGTGTATTTCTTTTTTTAAATTTAAACTCAAGAAATTTGATCTCTCTTGATTGATAGATTCAAGTTTAAGTTTTAAGTTTTTATTTTATAAACGAACATCGATTTTTTAATTACTTTTCATAATATTTTATTTTATGAGCCAACATGGATTTTTTTAAAATACTTTTCATAATTTTTATTTTATGAGCCGACATGAATTTTTTTAATTATTTTGTTACAAACAAACGTTACAACATCTCCCCCATACTGGGCTGTAGAGCACCGAGACTCGGTGCAATGAGATGTATATGAAGCCGGAAGGGCTATGAAAGAAATGAAATGTAAATGAAGCCAAAAAGGCTATCTGAATGTAAATCAAGCCAAAAAGGCTAAGAAATGAAAGTGAAATGTAAAAGGCCAAGCAGCGGTAACACAAAGCAGTATCTAAAGGACTTCTTGGCCACATATGTATCAGAGCATTGTATTGGTTATTTCCTCACCTAGTCCTATGGGGCAAGGAGGTGGAATGGAGTAAGGGATAGCTAATTCTATGTGTCCCCTAGAGTCTCAAGTTACGGTTTGTCGAACACCCAATCATAGCGGCTCTAGAAAAGATCCTCACGTAGTCTATTGAAGGCACGGATGTGAGTTGCAAGGTGTGTGTTAGATGGCTAGTGGTGGTTTCCCTGCACTATACCCATTTGTGAGGCACCGCCCTTCCCTTGTGTTTCTCATGGTCTGCTTATGTCATTGGGTCCCGCTTTCCTCGCTTCTCCAAAGGGTCACACAGTCATGGTCTATGTCATTCCCCTATCCTTTGCCTTGATTATCCACCTCACCCAAATTTAGCTCAATGACCAAATCTATAAGTGTGTATAGCAATAGAGTCTTTGTTGGAGGTGGTGGGCCCACCTCACCTGGGGCCTGTTTTGAGATATTGTTTATTATGATCGCCATGTTCGTCATTGTATGTTTTTAGCAGTGAAGCACCACTCGCCCAAGACTCGCAAGTCTGGGCGAGTCAACCTTTGAACCGAGTAACCGCTAAAGACCTGTCTCAGACCCGACACACTTGGCAAACTCAGAAGACTCGGTTTACTAGCACAGACTCGAAGCGGACTCGGCATTTGGTCTAAATTTGAGTATGGGCTCCTTTTATGAGAGTATTGGGCCCGTCGATGTTAGAGGAAGGAATGAGATCGGTCCCAAGCGCTACCATAATGCAAACAGAGAAATGACCCAACCATCGAACTCTTTCTTTCCTTAATCCCATCCAATCAATAGCTAACGCTTGCATCTGTTCTTATCCTATTTAGTATTTATAGTGGGGCATCAACCCTAATTCCCGTGCCTTTCCGTCTGCTGCCCTAGGTTTCTGTGTGAATAGGTGGCTGTGATTTTTCGTGCTGCCATTATCATAACGTGAAAGCCAACAAAGGGGGTATAACGACATGGGGCTTATGGATAGCCAGCCTCTAGCACAAACCTCTTCTAAGAATAAGAATTAAGATGGATCTTATTCTCTAAACAATAACAATGTTTTTTTATGATTATTAAAGTTAATAGCTTGTGTCTAAGAGACACTCAAATAAAAATAAAAACAAAAGCCCATTAAGCATGTACTTTTAAAATAAAATAAAGAAATAAATGCTTTATATAAATGATTACTGTCATTATTATATTATTTTAATAAAATTTTATAGAATAAAAATTAATAAATAAATAAATTTTATGTTTTATTGGAGGTGATAATTGTTAACTTACATAAAGTTTTTTTAATAACAAAATAGATCCTTTCACTTTTTAATAAAAACTTATCTTATTTTATTTTTTATATTTTTATGGATATGAATAATTTTTGGTTTTAAATGTACCATTAATGTATAAATGTATAGTTTAAGCTTCTTTTCTTTAATGGTATATGGAAGATTTAATGTACATTTTTTTAAATGTATTTAAAAATAAAAAATCTTAACTTAGAAAGCTTATTGTAGGCTTATTCGTGGTCATGGTCAAGCATGAAACTTTCCTGTTCACTATTTTAAAATTTCAAATTTTGCATACAAAAATTGATTGTGTTATGTTGTATTATCGTAGTTTATGAGATCATGTTATGAAATATTGCATAGATTGTAGTTTTATGAGATCATGTTATGAAATGCCATTAACCTCTTTTTTGTGGACAAAATTTACCATATTTTAAGTTTTTTTCCTATTTGCCAAGTCTTGCCGAGTCTATCCCGGGTCTTTCCCGAGTCTTTCCCGAGTCGACGAGTCAAGTGCCAGCCGAGTCTTTGTCGAGTTCGAGTCGTGCAACATTGGTTTTTAGTTATGTACTAACATAAATAAGGGAGCTTTGGCATCGCATGTTGCATGCAAGTTTCAGCCATTGCCATTTTGTTGACCAGAGTTGACTTGGTGAGACTAGTTTGACCATACCAAAAATGGGTCCCGGAAAAAGTTGCAACCAAAACTTCGATTTTGGTTATTTGTTATGTGTTGGGGTCCCATACATGCCCCCAAGCATCAGATTGTGAAAATGTTGAAGCCGCGATTAGATTTTTAATTATCATTAGCTAGCAGGGCCCTGTTTTAATTAAAAATGCTTGGAATTTGGCAAATGGTGCCCAAACAATGGATCTTGGTCGTTCTAGAGACCATTCCTAGTGGATTTGGGGTCTACGATCACAATGCAACAAACGGTTCGTCAATCCAAGCAAGATAAGTGGGTCAAAAGAGAAAATTCCATCTTCAGCTATAAAAACCAGCAAATAATTAATGGAAAATATCAAATTTGGCTAAGTGAACCTTTGAAATGATAAGTGCAATGGTAGGCAAAGGTAAAAGGGTCTCCTATTATCTTTTTCACATAGTTTGGACACATATTATTTTGGTGTGGGGCCATCCATTCAGTCCAGCTATTGATGTGGGGCGAATTTGCCCATACTTGGGCGTTTTTGGCCATTGAAAACTTCATTTTTTGTAAAAATTTTGTAATGAAACTTTGGGCAAGGGGTCTAAGGGGCTAAAACAGCCTAAAGCCACCCCTTAGACACCCCTTTGCTTGTTGTATGGACCCCACAAGTGTTCCCTCACTCCACATGGGCGCATGAGGGTAACTTGCCCCCTCTCTTTAGCTCTTTCAATCTCAACCATTTGGTTTGGCTCTTGTGGGATTTAATCCCAGCCCTTCGTTTTGGTGGGAAGGGTTTTTGTATGAGTTCTCTCTACTTAAGAGAGGAACTCTCTCATTTGTGCTCTCTTCTTGGCACTCTTACCATTTGGAATAGAGAGAAAACGATTTGTAGCTCCATACTTGTGTTCTTGTGGTGATTTTCTTTGAGTAGTTGATTGTCTTGTTATCTCAATGCACTAGGAGAGATTGTAGTTGTCTTCAGCACTTTGTTTCTTACCATTATTTGTAGATTTTCTGAGCTGCATCGAGTGCCATTCTCTGGGAGAATGGAGCCACCTGGTCAGTTACCAGGATATTGATCCAATCTGAGACTGGAAGCTCAACCTGGGGCTGAGAGCCATTCTCTGGGTGAATGGAGGCACCTGGTCAGTTACCAGGATTTCACTATAAGCCCTAGACCGGGTCTAGGCAAGTGGTGTACTCCTCCCCTTGATCTATGGGCCATGGGACCTTCTCAAGGGACTGATCAACCCTTGTGGAAATACCTAGCACTGGATTTTGGTGGAAACAAGGAGGGTGAAGTAAAAGCAATTAATAATTCTCCTAATGATGATGTACTTGGAGTGGACATGAATGGATCATTGAAGACCTTGAAGAACTCCTGGATAACTTATTGTGAACCACTTGAAGAACTTTGAAACCCTAGCATAACTTGGCTTGGTCCATGTACCCACCTTTTGAAGAAAATAAAATAATATATATATAAAGTCAGGTCGGCCCCATGAAAGAAAATAAATATATATTTAAAGTCAGGTCGGCCCCATGAAAGAAAATAAATATATATTTAAAGTTAGGTCAGCCCTATGAAAGGAAATAAATATATATTTAAGTCAGGTCGGCCCCAACATGACTTTTTCTTTGCCATTCGACTCACTATAAAAGAAGGAAGGATTTCTCATTTTACACATTGATTTTGAGTGCATCTTCTCTGCTCAGCTCGTGGTATTTTATTGTCTTCTCTACTCAGGTCGTGGGTGGTTTTATTTGCTGCTGGGTTCTAATTTTTGGAGAAGTAAAAGCCCCATCTCTTCTACTGCTGGTCTAATAGCTGCCACCTAAATTCTTTTGGGATACATCAGCCCTGCTAGGGCTCTACCTGAGTTCTGTGTATTTTAGTAGCCCTATTAGGGCACCCACAACCTACAGCAGGTCACTGCTGCACTAAAAAAGTTTGAACAGAAATTCGACAGTCCTAAAAAAGGGTGTGGACAAGTCACTACAGCCCAGCAGAAGATCTCGGTCCCCTCAGTAAAGTATACCCCAACAACTTTTGGCAGTTACAGGCATGTACAGGTTGACTGTGTTAGACTAAAGTTGCTCCGGGCATCTAGCAACACCTACACACATTCAGTGGCAGATTGGGGACAGCAGACATTATACAGGGTTCTTATTGATCAGTGAAACAAATTCTAATTTGTTGAAAAGGCTTGTTCTTAGCCTGTTGTTGTAAAAACTCAGTCATCTCATTCAGGAGATAAATTATTATTAATTGCTTTGGGGCTTTTGTCCTTGAAAGGTTTCCCCGTGAAAATACTATGTTCAAGTTTTGTGAATGTGTGTTTACTACTAGCTATCTCTGCATTATTTTATTTTACAATCTGTTACTGCTATTAAAATTTTTAAATTTTAACATTATTTGCAACAAACAAGGGTTCTTGGAGGAGGGCGCATCACTTGGGCACCATTGCTGCTCCACTCTCTGGAATTGGTCTTTAAAGGGAAGTGTTTTTACTGTTTATGTCAAGTATTTCCTTTCATTTTCATTTACCTTGATGTAGATTTCATTTGCTTGTCTTGGAAATCTGATTTTGGTCCATTTGTTTTGGCAAGCAAGGAAGGCGAATTGGTGGGACTGGGCAAGTCGAATTCACCTGGGGACTTCAACAACTGCTCTTATTTGATCTTTGGGCCACATATCCTCAACAAATCAGAGATATCACCCGATTCCAAGTAAGTATCTCTCTTCTTTCTCTTGAATTTCATTTTCTGAGTGGTCTAGAGAGAAATCTTCATAAACCAATAACCATAAAAATTCACATCTCCAAATTTAACCGTGAGATTTTATTTATGTTTTAAACCCACTTTGGTTTTGCTTAGAAAACCTTAAATCCCAAACCCCATCTCTTTTTTACTCCATCTACCCTTATTTCCAACACTGGTCCATTTACTGATTTCGCCCTTCTTGGGCGTTTTTTCCCTTCTGCTTGGCTGGGTCATTTTGGGTTTGTGGGTACTTTTGTTTTTGTCTTGTATTGGCCTAATAACATCTAATATCAATACAAAATCACTATAAGTGCTTTTTAAATCGCCGATTTTATTTCTGCTATGCATGCTTGGTTAATTTGACTCATTTTCCCCCATAGGCAGAAATTCATTCTTCACTTCTAGCTAACTTTTGTTTTCTGATTTAATTTCCAGCCAACTACTACTTCAATTACATTGTTTTTCATCTTTAAATCAGATATGAAATTGATCCAATTAGTGTCCATAATCATACACCCAATTTCAGTTTGTCGGTTGGAATAGAGTCTTAGACACTCTAGACACTTTCTCTATGTTTTCTCTTGTTTAGTTGGGGTATTGTGAGTGTCTGTTTTTGAGTCTCAACCATAGCTGGTTGAGTAGGGTCTCCCCCTTGACTAGGCTACGTGCCTCGTCTAAAGTGACAAACACCCTGTCCGGAGTGACAACTGCTCTACCGATCAGTGGACTTGGTGTTTGCAGGTGTCACCTGCCTAACTCCCCTCCTCTACCGTCCCGGATGGGATATATTTAGAGGCAACTAGTGTTTGTGCGATAACAATCCCATTGACAGATGAGATGAACAGGTAGTAGATGGTCGTGTGATTGCACAGGTACCTCTACTCGTTCAGGTTCTCAGCCAGGTATGGGAGTATCCCATCGGCAGATGAGACGAACAGGTAGTAGATGGTCGTGCTCCTCTGCTCGTCCGGGATCTCAGCCAGGTATGGGAGAAATCCCATCGGCAGATGAGACGGACAAGTAGCAGATGGTATAGCTTATATCTCAGACATCCAAGTAGGATGGAGAGACTCTCTTGGACTCACCGAAGGACTAGTGAAGTTGATGCATGATGACACTTCTCGAAGGACTAAGACTATGTGGACAACCTTCAGTATGTATAGAGATGACGGAGATAGTATAGATGTACAGATGAAACCCAGATGACCATGATGTTGATTAAGACCAAAGAATACCTTCCTCGTTGAGAGGGAGTGTTGGATTTTGTGCAACTTCAGAAGATATTATTTATTGTATTTTATTGTGCTTGATTATACCTCCTAAGGGAGATGAACTTGATGTAATTAATTATGTAAACCCTTGAAAGAATCAATGTAAACCTTGGGATGAAAAGCAAGCAAAGAAAAATTAAATTTAAGTTATTTATTGCTCCCCAAGTGAAGTCGGCCCAGTTTGGGTAAAAGCCAGTTTTGGCACTTGTATAAATAAGAGGTAAAATCACCTCATTATTCACTCACTCACTTCACACAAGTTCGCATCACCCAGAGAGAGAAGCTCGCACCTGCTGAAGGAGAAGACTATTTTGGGGTTTCTATCTTTGGAAAGCATTTCCATCTTTTCTCTTTTAGATTGTACTCTAATCTCGGAATTATCATCTCTATACGAAGGTTGTTGGGTTTTCTCCCGTTTGGGTTTCCCAAGATAAACTCTTGTGTTATAGTTTTGTGCTTTGTCTTTCTTCTAGTGATCTTGTTTATGCATTTGAATTATTATGCTATGAATGTATGAAAAACTAACAGGCAGCAAAGATGAAATGGAAGTTACATCAGATGGATTTAAAGAAAGCTTTACTAAATGGAAAGATAGAAGAGGAAGTATAATCGAGCAACCAGAAGGATTTGAAATGGATGACAGAAAAACACATGTCTGTAAACTGAAGAAAGCATTATATGGATTAAAGCAAGCACCCAAAGCATGGTATGGAAGAATTGATGGCTTCCTGATGAGCTTGGGCTTTACCAAGAGTAAAGCAGATTACAACCTTTATTATAAGGTCATAGATGATGAACCTATGCTATTATTATTGTATGTGGATGATCTATTTTTGACAGGAGAAGACAAGCCCATCATTGAATGTAAGAAAAGGCTTGCTGCAGAATTTGAGATGGAAGATGATACACTATTTTCTACGTCTTGAGGTGTGCCAATTTCCAAATGAGATTTTCCTAAATTAAGGAAAATATGTTGTTGAGATTTTAAAGAGATTTGGGATGTTGGACTGTAAGGCCATGACTACTCCGATGGTGACAAACTTGAAGCTCTTGAATGATGCTTAATTAGAGATAGTAGATGTTACGTTGTAAAGACAGATTATTGGCTCATTGATGTATTTGACTAACACTAGACCAGATATATGTTTTGTTGTGAACACCTTGAGCCAGTATATGGTAGAGCCTAGACATGTTCACTTGATTGCAGCAAAACATGTGATGAGGTACCTAAAAGGTACGTTGGACTATGGCCTCAGATATGCATCAGATAGTGAGTTCAGATTGTATGGGTATAGAGACTCGGATTGGGATGGAAGTGCTAAAGACAGAAAGAGCACTTCAGGATGTTGTTTTAGTTTGGGATCAGGTATGATCTCATGGCTCAGTAGAAAGCAGCCTTATGTTTCTCTCAGTACAGGAGGAGAAGCTGAATACGTCGCAACATGTTCAGCTTGTAGTGAAGCAGTTTGGCTTCGCAAGATGTTGGCAGGATTGTTTGATGCAGAGATAGATGTAACTGATATTCTTTGTGATAATCAGAGTTGTATCAAGATGTCAGAAAAGCCAGTGTTCCATGATAGATCGAAGCATATCAAAACGAAGTATCACTACATCCGGGATATGGTGCAGAAGGGAGCTGCAAAGCTCAAGTATGTTCCTACAGAGGAACAAGTTGATGATGTATTGACTAAGCCTCTGTCTCGTATAAAGTTTGAATACTTTCAAGACAAGCTTGGTGTGGTCCGAAAGGACCTCCCTCGAAAGAGGGAGTGATGATGATGAGTCCGAAAGGACCTCCTTCGAAAGGAGTGATGATGATGAGTCTGAAAGGACCTCCTTCGAAAGAAAGAGTGATGATGATGATGGGTCCGAAAGGATCGCCCTTGAAAGAGGGAATAGTTTCCTGGAGCCTTGGTATGGCAGCTCAGTCTAGGATTGGTACGTCAGGCTGACAAGGCCTGGTTGATCCGAAAGGATTGGTATGTCATCCTGGCTAGATCCTAGGGGGATTGGTATGTCTGGCTAGGCTTGGTTGGTCCGAAAGGATTAGTAAGCCGGACAAGGCCTATTTGATCCGTGGGTAGATTGGCTTGTCTGACACATCTTGTAGCTAAGAGATCTTCTCCTTACTTTGTCCCTGACAGGGGGGGAATGACATCACCAAATGACAGTCAAGAACAAGCAAGCGAGAACAAGCGAGCTAGAACAAGCAAGCCTGAACCAAAGTCAGAGCCATGTTCCACTGATCTCAACCATTGATCTCTTGTAATGATGTTTTGATCTCAGCCCTTAATCCATATGGGCTAGCAATGTTGCTCGCCTCCTCTCTATGAAAGTGTGAGCTCTCACTTGTAAAGGACTTTTGGTCATTTTCAACAGTGAATAGAAACCATATTTTATTGTGCCTCAAATCTCTTCTGTTTTGAAGTGTTGTTGATAGATTTTGGTCCTTGCCATCCTCTTTGAGTGCTTAGATCTTAGTTTCTTTGGTTTGGAGCTATTCTTCTCAACATTTACATGCAGGAAAGAGCAACAAATTCGCCCTAGGCACCTTGGTGTTATCAAGAAAGCAGGTTTCTGCTTAGAGAAATCGATTTGCTTGTTTGGTCTTCTATTTCTTGTTATTTCTCTTGCTGATATGCATGCTATTTTCACTTTCTGATGCTGAGTTTAAGTTAGTTTTTGTGATATCTTTCAATCCACGCTCATTGGGTTAAATTTCTGTGTTTCGGGTTGAAGAACTCAGGATCTCTAGTGTGCCCCAGACAATTGTGGAGTTTCTCTGGACTAAGATTTATCCAACTTGCTGCTAGGAAAGGTGGGACAACTTCACCAACCTTCAAGACACAGGTAAGTACCTCATACATGGTTCTAGATCTCTGAAATTTCATTAGTCACTCTCTATTTTATTGCTTGTTTCTCTGTTTTGTGTTGCATGCATATGGTTTTTCTTGTTCTCTTATGGCTGTAGTTGTATTTGCCTTTCCTAGTTATTTTTGCTATTGAAAATCTCAAGTTAGTGACTCAAATTCGCCCTAGGAGTAGGCACTAGTTTTCTAGTGTAAAATTCAGCCATTTAGGAGCTTTTCAAGCAATTTGCGTGTGTTTTGCTTGCTGTTCTGTCAAGAACCAGATCTGAATTTTATAACAGCAGCCCTTTTGTGCTAGGACGCCCTCTAAACTTGACTCAGCCCTTCAACCTTCCAAATCATTCGAAAATCAACCCATCTAGGAGCTGGAATCTTTTGCCTAGCACCTAATCTCACAAGGGACTGTTTTTCTAACCCTCTAGACTTATTTACAGACCAGTCCCAGTTTTCTGTTTAGCTTAACCCTTACGGCAGCCACCTAAATCTAAGTCTAGTGACTCATTTGTGTGCCTTGAAGTGCAAGAGTAAACTGTGATTAGCCCAACCAAGAATGACACCCGGCCTGGGACCTTAAATGTTTCAAAAAGCGATTCCATACAGGTAGCGAAAGGCATCATGATTGGTTACCCTATAGGTGTCTCTGTGTTGAAGTTTTTTCAGTATTGACATCTCTTAAATTTTGTGCCTTGTTTTCACTCAGGTAACCTATGCATCCATTATTACCTGTTTGTTATTTGTTTGACTCTCTTAGGGGTTTTATTTCAGTGTTTAAATCAGATCTCTTTCCCCTTAGAGCAAATCCCCCAAGGGTACCACATTTCCAACTTGTTAAACCTCAAAGTGCCCTTTTATAAATCAGTCCTACAACTACTGTGAGAAAGTTGGTTTCAGCTGCAAGTATCCGGGGACACCTCCCATGGTTAGTCTGGATCTGCTTTCAATGGATCCAGGAAGCCTAAAGAGAGGGGACCCTGCCTAGCGTGACTCTCTGGGGCAGAGTCCCAAGATTCCACTGATCTGGAAATCATCATTCTCTATCGATACAGAGATTGCCACATCATGTGACAACACATGTTTCTAGGAATCTAGTCTAAGATTTTGTCTGTGATCTATTTTCATTGAATGTATTCAAATTACTAAAATACCAGCGGTCTCCTTTACAACTCTAATGTTTTCTTCTTCTTACAACTTTAGCAATGTATATCTTTTGAAAAAGCCCTTTATCTTTTGACCTAATTTTAATAAAGGAGCCTTCTATCATGTGAGAGGAAATTTAGGAAAGTCCTATGCAACTTTTAGGAGCAAAGGAAGACAAGAAAAACCTGTGTAGTTACTAGTTAGTCCCCTACTTCCTTATCTTTATGGTATAGCAGAAACTGATCCTTTTCCCCGCTATGGTGGAATAACGGCTTAAATAGGCAATAAGTTATTTGTTTCTTACCTGACCAAGATTGAGCTCAAAATGCATATTTTTAATGTAGTTCTAATTCTTATCTTCAAGTTGTTATGGTAACTACTTACTTCTATGTTTAAATAGACCAAAAGGTGTTTAGGAGGACCATCTACTCTTGACAAGAATGTTCTTGTCTCACAAATCAATCTGGTTTTTTAGGTCAAATGCCATGAAAAGTGTTTTTGATGTCATAAAGTGTCAACTCAACTTTAGCTGGCAGTTCTCTTACCATCCATTGGCAACTGTCCATATGTAAATCTGTATATTAGTCTTGCAGTCCTAATACTCTGTTCATGCAGATCCTGTTCAACGATTTAATTAGATGCACCATAAAACCTCCACAATATTGAGATTGAAACTTGTCTATGAAATGCATTTTTTTTATTTTGATATTTATTATTTTCCCATGTAACTCCATTATGATGAAAGGACACGTCTGCTTTTAGTGTTCAACAAGCCATAAGTGTCAAAATATCTTCAAATGAAAGGTAATTAATTAGGACAATCACCGTTTCTTTTGCAGCTGCCATAGCAAGGACACCAGCACCCATTTCCATTTCTTGCAACCCAACAACCACAATGCTGGCTTCTGATGATGGAGATGCCAACCAGCGACGTAGTGACTCAAAGGAAGCTCTTCCTTGACTCACATTCCAAGTGCCAGACAATACCTTTATGTGTTCTTGCCTTGTATAAGTTGGGGCCATGTCAATTAGTCTTGTTCTTACAATGCTTTCCAGCGGACTAGGTATTCTCATGTTCCAACCACGAATGCCACCATGAGCAGCCAAAGTGAAAATATGATCAATGCCCACGGCCATCTGCAGAACAGCTGAACTGTGTGCCAACCATCCTCTCAACAACTTACCATCTTGTTCCATGACCTGTACCCTTCCATCTCCATATCCAACCCATAATCTTGTTTTAAAAGTGCACAGGCAATGGACACCTACATTAGTATTTTGAAATTCCTGAACTCGATTGCCCAGATGATCCCAATGCACAAGTAACCCATTAGCATATCCAGTCCAAATAGTTCCATCTTCTGATGCCACCACAGCCTGAACCTTTTTACCATCATCTAAAAATTGGCTTCCTATTGTTGCTCGACAAACTGCATCTGCTGCCCCTAACAATGCATTCCTTGAACGTTGGAAAAAATTTAGTGTTCCTTGCGTCTTTTCTTTCCTAGAAACTTTAGTGAAACTCATCTTAATATCACCTTCCAGTTCAAAGTCATGTACTGACGATACATTTGGACTTGAGAACTCTAATTGTGCATCCGATCCAAACACCTTCAGAATAGCCCTTGTTCGGGCATCCCTGCACAACAAAATTAAAGAATGACTTGAAAGAAATTGAATGAAATAAATTCAAGTGCTTTACATCTGCTTTAACAAAATTCATTAAAAATATTTTGGTCCCAAGGCCATGCTCCCTTGCTTTGCTAAAGTTGAAATACATGCACCAAGTATCTAAGAAAAGACAGATATATACCAGACAGCCAAGGAGTAAGATCCTCCACTCCAAACTCTTCCTCTTGAGTGATCGGATACCAAAAATCTTATATCGGTATTTAGAATAGATGCACCAGTTGTAGCAACACGGCTTCTTAAATCAATGCATGATCCTTCCATCAAGTAAACAGTACTAAAATTGTTTCTTGGGCCAGTAAAAAGAGCTTTTTCAGCAACCTCCCATGGCCAAGCTCTAATAGCACCAATTTCGGATCCTGTCCAAAGCTCACCTGGTAGCAATGTTCATTTGCTATAGATTATTAGATCTATTCTCAACTCTTGAAACAAAGACACAAGGTAAAGTCACTTGACTTACTCAATATTCCAGCGATATCATTACACACTGAATGTCATATTTATCAAGACATAAGATACAACATCAAATAATGACTGGATATAAGCCATCTAGTATTTGAAATCTACGAGCATAATGTCATCATCAACTTTTACCTACCGCTTTCTCATAATTAACTTTGCATCAAATGAACTCCTATCTGCACAACGGACATTCTATGTTATTGACAGGGAACAAACTTTTTGGGGATAATAATATTTTTTTATATGGTCTAGTTCAACACATTAAAATGTTGTAATGTCTTAGTTGTGTGTCCTAGGACTCCTAGGTGATAGATGTTGATATTAAATATTCTATGATTTAAAGCTGTGCATGTAATTAATATGAGAAAAGCAAAAAAATGAAAAAGAGGAATCAATTGTGTGTCAGGTATAAATGGAGTGTGCCACATGTTGTATAACGGAATATTCCAGGTGCGTTGTGAAGTAGAAAAGTACCTTGTGAAGTAATCCCTCCAAAATTAATATATTGGTGAAGACCCCAGAGTCTTTTGGACTGATAGATTCATGTACTTTTATGCCCTTAGTGTGGCAATTTCAATTTTCAATTGATGTATATGGTGCGTTTCTCTAATTTCTTCTTGTTATGGTGTAATATGGGCTCCATCATGCCAATAATGCGGTACCAAATCCACAGCAGAGTAGCCTTTGAGGTTTGAGGAGTGTTCAGTGAGAAAATGTTGCCACTCTTGCTCTGAGAGAGCATGTCTAACTGCCATTGATGCAAAGAGTATAGATTCTGTTAGCTCTGCTGCATATGCTGCTTAATTTGTCAACTTTCTAAAGTGTTGAGAGTTGTGGCTAACAGTTATCAGAGACATGGAAGATAAGATAAGACAAGATAATTTTATTAATGTCCAACAAATGACATTAATGAAAGGCTGTGTGGCTCACTGTGTGAGTATGTGACCGCTATGCCTGTGAGAAGTGGGTTGTGCTGAGAGGTTCAGTGAAATGGTATTTTCCCTGACCTGATGAGCTATTGAGCATTTTTTTCTATGCAACTGAGTGGGTTGACCATAGTTTTGGAAAACAGGCACAAAGGCAGCGAAAGAAACCCTTCGAAGAAAGAGGGAGCACATTCCCTTGCTGGAATGCTGCATTTTGCAAACAGCTGCGAAAACCTGCTATTTAAGGCACTGTGAATCTGCTTTTGAAGGTGATGTAGAAGGCTCTGAGGTTCTGCACTAGTGACTAGAGATCAAAGTAGAATGCTGTGTGAAATTTACTCTTAGGCTGCCAGTATTGGTGCGCTGTAGATTATATCAAGGTGTTAAAAATTGCATTAAAGCACCGTCGTGGAAGGGTGCTGAAACACATTGAGGAAGGCAATTGTATAAAGGTGTTGAAAATCAAATTGCATTAAGGTGTTGAAAATCACATTGGGGCCCTGTCATGCAAGAGTGCTGAAACACAGAGGAAGGGCACTAAAACACTTTGGTAGGTGTTACATGATACCAGTACCAGCGCACCTGCAGATATGCCCCAGGGAGTGAGGGTCATTTTTTCTTGACCAGGAGGGGTGTTATCCGGTTTTTTCGGAATGGGGGTTATGGCCAGACCCTCTGGTTTCTCCCTTGGAAGTACTATGGCTTAGTGGCATTGCTGACTACCTCATGAAAGGGCTTGAAGCCCTGAGGTTGGTGTCTGGGGCTTCCAAGGGTGGGTCACTGGGTCACATGACCCCCACCTTGATTTATCATTCCAGTGGCGCATCTTTCAGCACTTAGGCATATGTCTCTCCTCCAGGTCACCTTCCACACCCTCCTGGTCCTCCAATTCACCAGGGCCCTCTCTCCTTGGGCTCCTCTTGATGATGACGTCATCCTCCAGGCCATGCTGCATTGCTTGATTAGGGGGGGTCGTTGAGGGATTTTCACTATTGTTGGGGTTAGATGGGGCATGACAACCCCCCCCCCCCCCCGCTCTGCATTCCGGCCTTCAAAACGGAGTGATATGCTCATTTTTAGCTATTTAGTCATGTGTGGATAAATTCTGAGGAAAATGTCCCAAATTACCCACAAATTTGATTATTTTATATTATTTTTGTTTTAATTTTAAGTTGACATTTTATAATTTCAAATTGACATTTTAAAGGCATGTCGGCCTGGATATTTTTATATTTTTATAAAGTGTGTGTGAGAACTAAGTATAAATAGACTTCTCCTCACTTCATTTTAACATAACAACCTATGGGATAAAACACTATGCTACTTTTTTACCCTTATTTGGGTTCTTGGAGTGATGCGCACCTCTTGAGGATGGATGTACTTTCTTGAGGATGGATTCACTTAATGCATGACTTCAAACCAAATTAGCATATTGCCATATACACAAAATAAACACACTGCAATTGAACAACATAGTCAAATTATAGGGCAGGGATGGAGAGACTAAGTCGTTCATGACCTTGTTTTCTGTCTTGTGTAGTTGAGGTTGAAGAACCGTTATTTTGAAGCATATAGAAAGCATGAGAAGCTTGTAATCCTTCATGAAATGACTTCCCAGTGATCCTAGAAAGGAAATATCTATCATACAGCACTCCATTGTTGGATTTTATATTAAAGATTGGGATAATAAACTTGATTTATTGCTTTAAGACTACATAAAATAAATTAATCTTGAGTAGAACCTATTTGGTTCTACTAGGAGGAAACAATGAGATTAGAGTGAAATTAAAAGCAAAATTGATTTTGTTCACGTTGAGCACTTCCCCTTGAATAGACAATGGAAGGACTAGGCTTGGGGTGTTTATAAAACAATCCCACACCTAACTTTGACAACTTATGCCATGTTGAACAATGATGAGATGTTACAAACAAGGTTCATGAAGATGTTAAAAACAAGGTTCATGATCTCTAAAACACAAATTGTAGCAAAAGCCTCATAGAGGTAAAGCCGTAAAGGTTTGGTAAGCTAGTGCAATGCACACAATTTAGTTATGTCCCAAGACCAAATCATATGGAAATGGATAGAAATGGTTCTCCCAAGCATGCTAAACTTTAAAAGAACTGCTATAAACGCATTCACTTGGATTTCTATTTTTTCGGAGTTTAAGTCATGACTTGCAATGTCTACACATCAGAGACAAGCCTTTAGAGCCAGAATGTTATTTTATCCACGAAGTGATGTTAAGACCTAAAGGTGGGCACATTTCCCCCTATATTGTGGTGCATTACATTAGTTTTGATGTCGGCTTTGGTCCATTAATTTTAATTATCATTAGTATGGTTATATTAGTTATGTCAATTGGGTCAGTGAGTTGTAATTGTACCTCTTAATCTCCTATATATAGGAAGGATATCTTTTCATTTGAGTATCTTGTCTTGTCGTGTCTTGTGTCCTCAGTACAATGTATAAGGAGGTTGCCCCCTCGAAGTGACTTGCTATACATCTATGTTCTTCATTATTAAGGCATGGAATACTTTCTTTGGTCTATTTCTGCTCTTTTCATGCTCTCTTGGAAATTTATTGCATCACATTTGGTATCAGAGCTCTTTCCTTGGGACTGGTTTCTTCAAAACGAGTCATCTTGGCATTTTCACTATAATTTTTTTTCTACAAAGTTTCAAACAGCAAAACTCAAAACCCATCTAGAAAAAAGGTCGAGCTATCTACAGTCCAATTTTCAAATCCTGAGCCATTACAGGTTCGGAGGTATTTGTCGTGGCTAGGGTTTCTGACTAGTCTAAAAACTAGTTTAAAATAGGTGTTATGGGAAAAAAGGTCATATCTGGGGCATGCGAGATCCAAATTGAGTGAGACATGTTGCATCAGAAAGAAGACGGACCACAATATCTTTGGTATATTTTTCAAAACCAAATCCAAAATATTTGACACATGGAAAACTATACAAATTCGCTCTTCTGAAAGGACCAAAAATAATAAGTGTTGAGAGATTTGCAATATTTTTTTATGGGCACATCAGAATTAGGTCTATTCATTTCAAAATCAGAATTAGAGATTTGCCCCCTCGAAGTGGCTTGCTATTCATCTCTGTTATTCATTATTAAGGCATGGGGTACTCTCTTTGGTCTATTTCTGCTCTTTTCATGCTCTTTTGGAAATTTGTTGCATAACATTTGGTATCAAAGCTCTTTCATTGGGACTGGTTTCTTCGAAGCAAAGCGAGTCATCTTGGCATTTTCGCTATAAATTTTTTCTACAAGGTTTTAGACTGTGAAACTCAAAACCCAACTAGAAAAAAGGTCAAGTTATCTGTAGTCCAATTTTCAAATCCTGAGTCGTTACAGGTTCGGAGATATTCATTGTGGAAACTAGGGTTTCTTACTAGTCCAAAAACTAGTCTAAAACAGGTGTTCTAGGCCAAAAGGTCATATCTTGGGCATGCGAGATCCAAATTGAGTGAGACTTGTTGCATCAAAAAGAAGACGGGCCACAGTATCTTTGGTAGCTTTTTCAAACCCATATCCAAATTATTTGACACATGGCAGACCATACAAGTCCACTCTTCTGAAAGGACCAAAAATAAGAAGTGTTGAGAGATTTGCAATAACTTTATACTGGCACATCAGAATTAGGTCAGACCTACGGCATTGGAAAGAGGACACATCAAGCTATAACAGGTCAAAGTTTCAAACCCAAAAAAGATGAAATTTCAAATTTACCTCAATTCCAAGTCAGCCAAAAAACAGTAATCTAATCAAGGTATGGAAAAGGTATGCCATTTTAAATTTGAATAACTTTGAGTAGAAGGATCTATTTTAGGTGAAACCTAGGGTGTGGTATCTATTTATATTGTTCAAAATGCCACAAAAAAGAAGTGGAAAAAATACACTCCACTCAAACCACCAGAGGACTCATCCCTGATGTACGATGAAAGGGAAGACCTATCTTTTTTAGTGTCCCAGTTGGAAGATATGATTAAAGGAACTGTGAAAACAGTTGATTTAGTTAATTTAGAGGGGAAGTCATTGATGAATTGTTAAATGAATTACATGGAGCAATTTTCTTCACAAAGTTGGATCTTCGTTCCAGGTATCATCAGATTAGAATGAAGGATGAAAACATTTCAAAAACAACATTCAGAACTCATGGAGGTCATTATGAATTTCTGGTCATGCCATTTGGTCTCACAAATGCACCTTCCACATTTCAAGGTTTGATGAATTCCATTTTTGAGTCTTTCCTTAAAAAATTTGTGCTAGTATTCTTTGATGATATACTAATTTATAACAAGTCTTGGGAAGAACATATTCAACATTTGACAGGCTACTACAACTACTAAAGGAGCAACAACTATATGCAAAACCTTCCAAATGTTTCTTTGGGGTAAAGGAGCTAGAGTATTTGGGTCATATTGTATCACATGAAGGTGTAAAGGTAGACCCTAACAAAATTAAAGCCATGATGGAATGGCCAATTCCCAAAACCTTGGAGAATCTTCGAGGATTCTTAGGTCTGATAAGGTATTACCGCAAATTTGTTCGGAACTATGGAAAAATGGTAGCGCCTCTAACAGCGTTATTGAAGAAACATGCATTTTCTTGGACTCCAAAGGGAACTCAAGCTTTTGAACAACTTAAAGAGGCAATGTGCAAAGCTCCTGTTTTGGCCACACCAAACTTCACAAAAACCTTTATTGTGGAATGTGATCCTTCAGGAAATGGCATTGGTGTTGTTCTAATGCAAGAAGGACACCCACTTGCTTTTACAAGTCATCCAATCAAGGGAAAGAACTTATAAAATCCCATTTATGAGAAGAAAATGTTAGCAATACTACATGCTCTTAAGCAATGGCGTCCTTACCTAATAGGTAGGCACTTAAAGGTCAAAACAAATCATGATAGTCATATATACTTCTTGGAACAGAGACTATCTTCGGAAGAGCAACAAAAATGGTTAACCAAGATGTTGGGATATGTCTTTGAAATCATGTATCAAAAAGGGAAACAGAATGTGGTGGCAAATGCGCTTTCCATAAAAGATGAAGATGTTGGGGCATTATTTTGTGCAATTTCCATTCTACAACCCAATTGGTAGTAGCAACAAGGGACGCTCATTCAAAAGCTACAAAACGATCCCAGTGTATCAAATAATTTCTGTGGAAAAATGATTCAGTATGGTATAAGGATCGCTTATATTTATGCAAAAACTCTCAACTCAAACAAAAGGTCCTCTCAAAATTACACACCTCTCCTACAGGTGGGCAGTCTGGAATCCTGAAAACTGACCACAGGGTCAAGAAGGAATTTTTTGGGGAAGTTCTTAAATTTGATGTTCAAAGGTTCGTGGCCTAATGTTTGGTTTGCCAACAAAATAAGATTGAAACAGTTAAGACCCCAGGACTTCTACAACCATTAGACAAGCCTTTCCAGCGTTGGGAGGAAGTCTCAATGGATTTTATCACAGGTCTACCCAAGTTAGAAGGAAAGAATGTTATTATGGTGGTTGTTGATAGACTCACGAAGTATGCACATTTTTGTGCACTTTCTCACCCATTTAATGCAAATACAGTACCTGCAGCCTTTATGAAAACAATTTAGAGTTAGATGGAAATCCGAAGATTATTGTAAGTGATAGAGATCCAATTTTCACTGGATTATTTTCTTGTTTGGGTACCCAATTGGCTCATAGTTCATCTTATCATCCTCAATCTGATGGGCAAACTGAGATAGTGAACAAATGTTTGGAAGGCTATCTTCGTTGCTTTGCATCTGATAAACAAACACAATGGGTGAAAATTGAAATAATTGTCTTTAGCAGAATGGTGGTACAATACTTCCTTCCATACATTATCAAAATGTCTCCATTTATGGCACTTTATGGGTACCAACCTCCATCTATCACATCTCCCTTAAAAGGAAACTCTAAAGTTCAAGTCATGGAAGATCACATAAAGCACCAACAAGAAGTTCTCCAAATACTTAAGGACAACCTAGCTATGTCAAAAAACAGGATGAAACAACAAGTTGATCAACATCGCAGTGAAAGGAGTTTTGAAAAAGGGGATTGAGTATTTCTAAGGCTACAGTTTTACAAGCAGATGTCCCTTAAGCAACTAAATAAGGACAATAAATTAGCACCCAAGTATTATGGACCATGGTTCATATAAAGTGTTGCAGAAGATTGGTAATATGACTTACAAATTGGAGCTCCTTCATCTTCAAGAGTACATCCAGTTTTCCATGTTTCTTGCTTAAAGAAGGTAATAGGAGACAAGATCCAAATTCAAACAATCTTTCCAAAGCTCGATGAAGAAGGAAAAGTCATATTGGAACCTGAACAAATCACTAAAACAAGGACCAAACAGCTATGAAATTGGGCTATTACTGAGTACCTCATCAAGTGGAAGAACTTACCAGTTGAAGATTCGACATGGGAAGATGAGTCCTTCATACAGAAACATCCACAACTAATCAACACTTGTTTGAAGGGGAGGGGCATGTTAAGCCCTAAAGGTGGGCACAATTCCCCCTATATTGTGGTGCATTACATTAGTTTTGTTGTTGGCTTTGGTCCATTAGTTGTAATTGTCATTAGTATGGTTATATTAGTTATGTTGGCTTGGGTCAGTGAGTTGTAATTGTACCTCTTAATCTCCTATATATAGGAAGGAGATTTTTTCATTTGAGTATCTTGTCTTGTCTTGTACACTCAGTAAATTTTATAAGGAGGTTGCCCCCTCGAAGTGGCATGCTATTCATCTCTGTTCTTCATTATTAAGGCGTGGAGTACTCTCTTTAGTCTATTTCTTCTCTTTTCATGCTCTTTTGGAAATTTGTTGCATAACAAGTGAGGTCTTATTTTATCGTCGGGCTTAAATGAATCTACACTTATTAGGTGTCCATATTCTCTACATGGTTTGGAGTTTCGCATTGGTTGTTCGTAAATACAAGGCATTGTCATGGCGACCCAATCAACTTCTCTTGCATGTAGGCGCACTGCAAAAGCCCATTAGTGCATTATTTCATGCCCTGAGGAGATGAAAGGACCTACCTGTACAGGTAACAATTCATTATGACTACCTTTATCAATCCAAAAATAGGCTAAGAAAATTGCTATTTAGCGGGAACATCTTAAGAATTTGACCAATTATCAGGATAATGCACCCTCCATTATTAACATGGTGCCCCTCAATCAAAGCTCGTATGGAGATCAAAGAGTAGGGCCAGGTAAAGGAGAGGTTGTTGATGCAAAGTTCACCATATGACAAGATCCTTCCCCTAAAAGAAGGATAAATTTCCTAGTAATTATTTAGTAATATCCAACAAAAAGGTAGAGAAAAATAAGGAAACCAAGCAAAATGATAGGTGGGAATTGGACCCTGTTGATTAATACTCTGAACATTAACTTACAGCTGGGGGCTGGAAGGATTTTTACATATAAATAAATAAATATTAAATTAATTAATTAATACCCACTTCAACCAAGAATGCCCATTACAAGCCTAGGGTGTTATAGCTCAACCAGCTGTCGCCAATGTTGCTGGTCATTTGCCTAGTTACTAGCTAGAAAGTGCCCGGTTCGAAATCCCTTAGGTTAGGCACTAGTCTAGACTCTACACTAATGAATTTGCTACGGATGCCATCCACGAATGTGGGGAACATCCCTTGGATTTACTCACAAGGTTTTCCTTGGAAAAAAAGCCCATTTTAAACTATTGTTATAGTATAGAAATGTAATGGTGCACTCTATTCTAGGATATTAATTGCTCAATTTTGCTAGTTTGATAATTATTTAGTCAGATATTCAGGATTCCATGAGTTTCATTATATTTTTTCCTTCAAGTAAATTCTAAACATAAATCCAGTAAAAATATAGAAATCCCCCATCTGCCTATGCAATTTAAGCTATAATGATGATTATACTCCTACCAGTATGGCAGTACTATTGAGCATTATTAGTTAAGATCCATATTGCTGTATTTCAATATTAAAATATCCTCCTAATGGAATATGCATAGCACAGATGGTTGAGGTGTCCCTCCATTGCATCTGCCTTTTCAATGTATTAAGATTGTTGATTTCCCTATAAAATGAGACAATATTAACAATAACAGAAATAGATTATTTGTTAGGGTTTTTGGATCGTGTGACAATACCGAGTAACCAATAGAAGAAGATAATATCGTAATTTTATTAATGTCTACAAATGACCAAGGAAAAGGTCAATAAGACTATAAAATAACATCAATAATCCATGGACTATGAGATTGTCAGGGACACTCCTAAACACAACAATCGGAAAAAAGCTCAAAAGAAGATTTGCAAATATCTGCGAATGAAAGAAAAGAGCCTCCCTCAAAATAGTACAGAAGTTCAAACCCTAAAAGGCGTGAAGCTTTAACTCAACTCGGAGATGGAAGCAGAAGTAGAACATACTCAGAGAGAGAGAGAGAGAGAGCCTCACTACAGAGCAAACCCGTTAGAACATAACTTAATTAAAAACCACTATACAAACAAGAACACAAACTGACACAAATTCATGTTTCATTGCACAAAGCATGGAAGAGCACATAAATGACAAACAAGATATAAATAACAAGCATAAGCAATTGGATCCAAGGCCACTTCCCAAAGACTGGAAAGTTTAATTTTCAGTGACGGTACAGGAAATGACTAATCTAAATTCTAAAATGCTACAACAAAAATTACAGTACAAGTGCATGGAATATGGCTCTTACGCATTTGTTTCTTTGTAAATTTTGTAACCCTTACAAGAATTTGTATCTAGCTTTTGGGATTTTATTATCCTGTTTCACATAACTAAAGGAAAAGATGGCTACTCACCATAAGAAGTGACAACCATAGAAAAAACTGGACCCCGATGTGCTTGCCAAGTAAGCTTTGGAACAACCTTGTCACTGCTTGCATCAATTGGCCATGCTCTGATGTTTCCATCCCGATGACCGCTCCAAATTATATTGTGTGCAGCATCAGCTAAGAGGCATGTTGTAGGAGAGTCTTCTATAGGCAAAAACACAAAAGGAGTTGTATCTTCATCTCCAATAAAAGGGCTACTTTCTCTGTTAATGATGTAAGCCTTGTCAATGTCCCAATATCTGATTCCACATTCTAGCCCTGCCCATAGCCGATCCCCCATACAGGTTATTGTGTAAATGCCTTGGCCATCTTGTGTCTCCCTCAGAGGATGAGGCCTTAGTTCAAGAAAAGCCGGTCTTCCAGGATGAATTGCTTCTCGAGTAAGAACTTTGAACATTCCCTTCTCTCCACCAGAAGCCACAAACTCCTCAAAACTAGGGAGACTGAAATTAATAGAATCCTCATTTTTTTGCTTCTGATGAATCTCACCGACAAACTGTACTGTTGAGGCTCTTCTCGAATCAAAGTTTGCAATACAATCTCTCTGTTTAGGCAGGTAATTATCAATTTCTGTTTCCACTGAATGGTGAGTATCTGTCTGCATTCCGTTCTCCGAATCACTGAAGTCTGGCCAAATGCCATCGCCTAATGGTGATCTGGTTTGTTGACTTGCACTATAATGTAGATCTTTGCGGAATTTTTCCCCTTCAATTATAGCAGGGGAACCTTCATTCTCGTAATCCTCCGTCCAGAGGCCAGAACTGGGAAATGGATCTTCTTGAGATATTGACAATTTATCTATTCCAATCCAAGATTGTTCGGAATCTGTACTGGCAGAAGATAACTGGCCTTTGACGGAAGAATTGGGATGGTGATTGGTCAGGGACTCAAATGAATTGCTAGACACGAAAGGAATTCCAAAAGGATTATTGAATTCGGAGCTCAAACCTTCAGACGACCAAATAGCAGATGGATTAGACTCTTCAACTGGGGAGGAAGTAAGATGTAGATTGGTGCCTTTCGAACCCTCGGATGACTCCACTTTTGAAGCCGAAGGAGGGTTGGAGCTAAAACCATCCGACAGAAGATCCAATGTGCTCTGAGGAGATACATTGCCATGTGGAGAACATACATTTTTGTGATACGATGGTGAGATTGCGGAGAATTTTAGATCCGATGCATCGTGATCCAATAAATCCTGGAAGCTCTGATTCTCTAGTCTACCCTGTGGTTCTACTAAACCGAAATCGAACGAATTGGAGGCAATCGGTATCGGCCCTGCATTCGAAGATGAAAAATCCCAAATCCCATCGTCCTCGTCCCCAAAGTCAATCAATGAGGGCATGGAATAATCAACTCCATTAGAATTACCAGAATCCCGACCCCTACCAGCCATATTGACTAAAACAAAAACCTCGATTTCCTGTTACATAAATTCCATGAATCCGAAAGCTTCATTTCAAAGCTTAAAAACCTTCAGAGTCGGTTAGACATCAAGTTATTTAGGAGAAGTATTCGATCTTTGATTTCCGTTTTAAGGCAACGTCCAAGGCTCGATTCCTTCACAATACAGACATTCCTGTGTAAAATCTTCAGTGACAAATCAGCACCCAAAAATTTACAACCACCTACCGCGGAAATCCAACGATATTGCCACGAAAATTCCAACCAGAGGATCGACGCTGTAACCCTTTTCCGAGCTGGAAAAACCTTCTGTAGCTTTCAAGCTGACGGAACATTCCCTGCCGTCAAACACCCTTGTAAGCACGAACGTATTGCTTATCACAGGAGTTGTTCCTCGACCGCCAAAACAAAATCCCAAAAATTTTGGATCAGTACGCTGACTGAGCATACACGGTGCTCGGTTGGCATCTGTGACAGGATTGTGCGAAAATTGCTTTTGCTATTTTATCGACCCACGGAAACGCATTTGTTTTCTTCTTAGGCGAGTGTAAACAAAATTTAGTATAGGTTCAGTCTCAAATTTATACACTTCGAATGTAAATCTATAGCTTTTAAAACAAGTCAAGGCAATAACGAAAGTGTACTTTATTCAAAACAATTTTATTGATAAAATATTTGGATGTTTTATATTTATTGTTATTAAAATCGTTGGAGGTTCAAAACAATTTTATTGATAAAAAAAATTATGGATGTTTTATATTTACGCCGAAGGTGTATTTTAAGGGGCCGGCTCCTCTCAGGCCTTCCTTGTCTATCGACGGCCTATGGGGAGCCGCCACCTGTCGTCTGTCCACAGAGTAGTGTTGGTTATTTGCCCAATCACAAACTCTTGTAACCATGTCATCGCTTCACTCATTCAAGTACAAGTACAGTGTATGTGGGATATAGATGGATTTCTTAAGCTAGCTTTCGGAACCGACTCATTGCCTTCAGCAAACCACCTCCAACATCTCGACAATCCAGAGATAGTTTGTCGGCGTCACTATTGTTCTGCTTCTCTATTTATTTCTACTGTATTTCATATTCTTCAAGGTAAAGAGTAAACAACCAGAGCAACAGGTTTTGGGACTGGAATTGGATCTGCAGAGTTAATAATTCGCATCTCAAGAAAATGGTGATCAGAGTTTATAATTCGCATAACTGGATATGCGACTGAAACCACTAGCTATGGCGCTCCTACCTTCCTGATGCTCCCTCTGTTTCTACTATGGTGCCTCTGACCTAGCTAAGGGTTCTGCATATCCAAGGAAGGCTTTCAAACTGACCAAGATGCGAGTCCTATGGTAGCAAAAGCAAATTTCCAATTACATTTATGTATCCACCATCATGCCCAAATCCGGTCAAAGAATAATTCTTTCTCCAATTGTTGATTTCCCCCCTTCTCGCATGAAGCTTTTTGCATTCATACTATGCTAGGGAGGTAAGCACCTTTTCTGAACTAAACTAAACTAAACCTTGCATGTAGTGAACAACAGAACCAAAGTTTATAGGCACTCATCTAAATGCAAATTCTCCATCCTATGATACATTAAAATGGTATAGAGAATCCATGTTTTCACCTTCACAGCATACCAACAACATAAATCTATCACTTGATCATACCCATCTCCAGCTATGCCACAGCTTCATTCTCCTAGAGAAGCCTATCTCTAGTCACCATTCTTATGAGTGTGTGGAGGCGCAGCAACCCAGTAAAATGGTATTCTTGTCCAACGAAGAGAACAACAATCCAGCCACTCAAATCATTTTTTCAAATGGGGTGGCTGTTTGTTACATCAAACTTATCCAAAAATAAATTTATCACATCAAACATGCTAGATTTGTATAAATAATTCGTTGGCAATTGAAGATTCAGTCCAAAAATAATAAAAAAATAGGGATCAAGCTAAAGGCCAAAAATAAAAATAAAAATAGGGATCAAGCTAAGTATAATTCCAGCGTCGTTCAGTTTTTGTGCCTGTGGTTTTGATTTTTTATAAGTGTGGTAGATTTTCTTACCCATCGTCATATGCATATGGGACTCTTTAGCTTTGTTTGGTTACTCTGATCAATAGAAGGATTGTTGTTTTGGGTTTGAATTGGTATGAGTTGTGTGTATGCTAGGCTGCACATTAAGATTCTGTCAATAAAGTTGATTTACCATATCTATGCTGCTTTAATTTAATTACATTTTGATTTGTTTTTAAGGAACCTACAATTTTATATGTTGAAGCATACAATTAAATGACATGGCTTGTTACAATATTGATAAAGGGAAATCTATTACATGCACATCATGTTAATTACTTTTGTTTATTGTTTCACCGATTTGCAAAATACTTATTTTTTCAATCATGTTAATTACTTTTGTTTATTGTTTCACTGGTTTGCAAAATAATTATTTTTCAATCTTGTTAATTACTTTTGTTTATTGAACACTTTTGTTTATTCTTTCATTGGGTTGCAAAATAATTATTTTTTCACTGATATGTCTTCTCTGTCTTCTTCTTAGAGTGTTTGCAAGTTTGCATTTTCATGTTATAGCATGTGCAACATACTACATTTTATCGTGCCAACATCATGAATTTTCTGCTATGAGAAATGGGTTTACTATGGTATAATTGGGTTTCAGAAGTGGTGTTATTTTTTTACAGAAAAGAGAAAAAACACATAGAGCGAGAGATAGTTGCAATAGATATTTGAAAGAATCTTTGGGCAAATATTAAATTATTTTTATATTTTATGATACTTGCTCAAACTTTTATCTATCCATATGCTTTTATTAGAGTTATAATGCTATTGCTTTCGTAGGCACATTTCATTTAAATTTCTATCATAGTTGGTTGTGATATATTTTGACCCTAAATTTTAAATTTTTTATTATAATTTCAATAGTTAAACGTATATCAAATCTATATTGACTTTGAATGTGAAAATATTTCTTAAAATGGATGACAACCTTTATCCACTCCATTCCTCAAATATATTTTATATCATATGGTGGTGCATTAATGCACATTTTTGTTCCAAACTCGAATACATATGAATGCACACCACAATACTAGGGAAATATCTTCTTTTATTTTTATTATATATATGTAAAATTTTGTGTTATATTTTATTTTAAGAAAAAAATCATAATTTATATTTTATTATAGAATCAAAATCACATATTACACTTACATGAGTATAAGTGAAACTTGTATTTACAAAAATAAAATTACATTACTAATGTACAAGTCATTTCTTATCCTTTATAAAATAATCTTCTAACTTTTCTCTTTTTCATTTCTTCTTTTTTAGTGCTTGTCACCCTTTTGAAGTAATAAGCATAGTAGCTAACTATGGATTTGAAAGTGGGAGAGTAGAATCCATTGAAGGAACCGGTTCCTTATCTAAATTGGAGGCATTAGTTTCATGATGTCATTTAATTCAACCTAGGAGAACATCGGTTACCACAACCTCCTTTGAGGTGGAAAGTCCACTACCCATTTCATCTACTTTATCACCTATGAAATGTGTGGATTCCCCAATCAACACTTGCGGATTTTGATTTACCTTATTCTAATAAAGTTCGGTATCCAAACTTTATTTCTCGAGAAAATTCCAGTGCTTTGGTTCCTTTCATCCTGGAAGGATGAGCTCGAGCACGGGGATAAGTAGCTTGTAAATGTCCTAGAAGATGACATTTATGTGCTCTAGAATTATGTACGGCTTGTACATACCTACATGTACACTTATGTCATGTAGTGATATGAGCAACCTCTGATTCAGGTGCAATGTATCATATGTAAGGCAGTGGACCCAATGTTTATAAGAAATTTAGGTGTTAAACCCAAGATAATTTTACAAGGCATGCATTATATTTAACAGATCAAGCTCCTAAAACATGTTAGGTTCGATTGTATTTCTTTATAAACTCGGCTTTGGATTCTTATTAGCATAGGAGTGTTCAAGATTTGACACAACAATACATCTCTTTGCAATGACATTCTTGCAAACACTCATAACAAATACATGCTAAGCATTGTCTATGTTTATTGCACGATTTTTCACATATTTCACCAATTGTTCAGATGCACAACAAGATGATGGCCATCAACTAGAAAAATAAATATTGATATGTCTCACTTCGAAAAAAGGAAGAAGCATGACTTCATTCTCTATCCCTTTCACACTTAAAATTGCAAGCCTCAATCCTTGCACTCCCCCTACCAAATGAAAATACCAATGTTTATTGCCACTATAATTAGAGTCAAACTTTATCACTACCCAACCCTTTATTGTTTTACTCATATATGTATACTTTCTCGTATGACAAATTAATGTACATAGAATCACAACTACAAACACATAAAATTATATTGTTTATGTGCACCTAACTTTCTCTCATTTTATAACATATTGAAGTTCTGCTCGACGTTTCATTTCCCCCGCTTTGGGGGTATGCTACTTATTGTTATTAAAATCGTTGGAGTAGTGTGAATTGCGAGTAAAAAGGTTAAGGGATCAAGTCTTCCACTTGGTTGTCTTTATGAATATTGTGAATTTGTCCTGGTTGGATTAGGCTATCAAAAATGCAAAACAATATATCAGTATGTTGTATTGTGGAGTTGGAATGACAATATGGGTGAAGACTAACCATAAAATCAACTTGAGAATGGGAATGGGCTTGGGTACTAACATGAAAGCTGAGCTATTTTCCCTTTGGGGCCTTTTGCAATTTGCATTGACGAGGGGCTTTCATTGTATGAAAATCTACAACGATTCTAAGGTCCTAATAGATTGAGCTTTGGGTAAGTATGCGATTAACATACTTCTTTTGTTACCTTGACTGAAGCATACTGCTGGTATGATTGAATCCTTTGATGAGATTTCTTTCCAGCATATCGTCAAGAAGTTTAACTATGAAGCTGACAACCTCTCTAAGGAAGCGTTGGGGCCTTTTGATGGAACTATTTCCTTCGAAGAGTGGGTGGATGATGTCCTAGTGGACCATGTCAAGGTCATTGCCATTTAGTTATCTTCCTATACGAGGGGGTGGTTTTTTCTCCCTACGTCAAAATTGTGTCTTATGGACATTTGAAATATGTTCTTTGATTGTAGTTTTTGGTATCTCTGAAGCTTGGCCTTTTTGTTAATATGTTGCCTCGCCCCAGGGAGGCCTTATTAGTAGATATTGAAAATACTGGCATATATATTGTAACTTTGATTTCATTTTGAAATAACAAGTTACAGGTTTTTCTTTTTGAAAAAAAAAATTGTTGTATTCCTTGCATAAATGTTTCATCTAGCTATCATCATCCTTGTAGAATTGTCTCTTCTCATTGTTGTAAACTGAATTGAGTATTTAGAAATAAGGGAATCTCTTTACAAGCATGTGATATTTAGAAGCGATATATTGAATGGATTGCGAGAGATACTGGGAACTGGAAGAAGGTTGTTCCCATATAAAGCAACCTTGAAATGAAAATCAACAAAGCGAAGAGGGAAAACCTTGTGATGTATGAGAAAAATGCAATCTAATCGCCGCTACAAACATGACAATAATGATGTTACCTTTGCAATTTGTATCAAAACTTGAATTTTGAAAGAAAAAAAAGAACCATGTGTGAAAATATCTAGGATGTGTTATTTGGTAGTAATCAGACAAAACCGAGGGTCGACGAAGCTATAGGGAGACAATCTCCAGCAAAAAGAGTCTCTGGAAAAGTCATGTTATCGGTGTTGTGTAGCATTTTCCTTGCTTGCGAGGTGACAACTAGGCCAATTACGGAAATTTTCTATGTCCCCAATGTTCAGGCATGGTCCACATTAAGTATGGAGGCTCCCCAATCCTATAGGGCATGGTTTGGATCCCTAGGGTTGGTCCCTTATGTGGCAGAATATAAGATGTTCGGTGCATTTGGAACCTCTGTGTTAACAAGCAACGAGGGTTTTGTTTTGTTTCCAACTGAAGGAGGGGCCTTAGTATCATTACCTCTGATTACATACTAACTTGTTGATGTACCTTAGATCCTAATGGATTTCTCACTCTCTCCTATAGTTCCACTGAGCAGACTATTAAGGTACCTAGAATCAATTATTTGTTAGGGTTCTTTCTTCACCTGATGCAGTGATTGATGGAACAAAGGAACTATTTGCTGATGAGAGTTAGGGATATTTCAAGGAGCAAGAGTGGCATACTAGTTTAGGCTCGAAGGATGGTGAGGGGCAGGGCCGAAAGAAGTAGCAGGAGCTATAAAACAAAGGAAGAGGTTCAAAGCTTGTGCTTGGGGAATACATACAACTACATAAAGTAGTAGTTATGGTGGAACCTGTGATCACCGGTAGGGTTAGTGGTCGTTGTTTTAATGTCAAAAACCTTACAGATTGGGCCAATGCACATTAGGGTGAAAAAATCAGATGTACATCAAAGGTTCTTATCCTGACAAAAGGGTGGTTTGCTTTTCTTCTTTAGAAGGCGGAGGATGCTTCGTGGATTCTTCGAAAAACTAGTGTATAGGCTTGGCTCTGATGGCGTTTAAGCTTTAGGCTCCTATTTTTTATGCCAATAGAGAGAAACTGGACATAGCCCCAATATGGGTCCATCTCCCAAGATTACTGGTCTTTGGACATATTCAAAAGCATTGGAAATTTGTTGGGAGGATTCCTTGAGGCCAATATGTCTTTTGAGGAAATGGGTGAAATGTATGTGGTTGGGATCCTGATCCAAGTGGATACCCATGAAGGACTACTAGAGGATATGGAAATTGAACGGGGCCATGTTACCCTCATACAAAAATCGGACTATAAGGGGGTGCCTTTTCGGTGTAGGTAGTGTCACCAATATGGCCACCTTACATAATATTATCATCTACTATTTAGGCCGAGACAAGAGTGCAAGGTTTAAGTAACTCGAATAAGAGGTATATGTCTTCGGATCTACTGGAGTCAGGCAAGCCTGCATCAAAGAATGGAAGGTACAAAGCTATCATTCAGAATGAGGAACTAGTAGTCAGCAGTCCCAACCATCTTCCCCCTGCGGATGACCCCTCTGGTCCAAGGCAATACATTAGAGCTAGTATCCCTTTAGTCTCTGGAGGGGTGGCGTCTCAAAAGGAAGCACAAGTCACAACAGAATTGGGACCTCCAGCATGCTTTGTTTCAAATATGAAGGACTCTATTCTACTGTTATCCCATACTTGCTCTCTTTTAAATGATAAAATTTATACACAATAGCACTCATCCTCTTCTCTTATGGGATCCATGGCTTCACTTTCACTTAGTACCCCCCTATGTTCAGTTCCTTGTCCCAACATTTGGGTGCATTGTGTTTGTGCTAGAAATTGTACCTAGACTACGGAAGTACAAGCTAGAACAATCTCAATAAAAACTGAAGGAAAAGGAATTGTTTTTTTTTCTGTGATTTTGGTTTGAAGGCTTCATTCATAAGAAGGGAATAATTTAATCATCAAACAAATGCAAACACTGAATCATAAAGCAATCTTAAAGAACTGAAACATAAAGCTATAAAGCACATAAATAAACCATAAGCATCATAAAACAAGAAACTGGCCTGTCCACAAATTAGTAAGCATTTACATGAATAATAACTTAACCAAGAAATGAAATCACAAATAGGGTGGTCAGACAGACCATAAACATAACCAGCAAAGATAATCAAAAAGTGGCTGATATATATGTATTAAAAACAATGTTCCAGTCTCCAAAAAGAACTTACACGAGAGTATATAGCATCAGTCTGAGTATAAAATAGTGCATCAGTCTTATAGCCCTTCTCGAACAAAATACCAACCCTTCTAGTATCTTTTTCCTCTCTTTTATAATTACAAAATGTAGTAGTTTCATAACTACTTATTTAGGTTAGGTTTCAAATGTCTTCAGCAGTTACATCCAATAGTTATACAAAATAGTTTTCGAATAACTAAAGTAATTAACCAAAAAGTAACTTCAAACTACTATCAACAAAATGAAATGTGAAAATACTTGGACATCTGTGCACTAGGTGGCATTTATAATTGCTTAGCAGCTTCTGCTAACATTGCTATTCCTTCTAATGCATGAGATTTTTTATCATGTCGAGCTTGCTCTGCCTCCATGCTTTGCACCTTATTTGACAGCATCTTATTTTGTTTGCTCAAATCTTGGATCTACTTGGTTAATTCCTCAGCCTGAACCTCTGTTTCTCCTTTTCTTCTTAAGGCTTCCTTTGCTACTACAATCAACTCTTGATGATGAGCATTGACATCTTCCAGGTCTTCCCTTAACCTTTTGTTTGTTGTCATAAGTCTCTCATTTGATTCAGTCATAAATGAAACCTATGTTCTTTGCTGCTGTAAGGATTTCTTCAAATTTTCAATCTCTAAGTCTATCTGGACATCTCCATGCAATGTTGAATCTTGATCTGAACGCAATGGGATATCCAACTTCTTGAAAATCAATTATTCTTCCTGCCTATTCCTCATTTCTACTTCTGAAAATGAAACCCTTGAACTCATTTCTTGTTCCATGTTGGGAATAATTACCTCTTCTGTAACTTCATGACATTCTTGAACTGGTTCTGGTACCATTGGATGATCCTCTTCTATGCTTGTCTAAACTTGCTATATCTTCAATTCTTCTTTGCTATGTGTATCTTCTTCACCCAAAGAATCCTAAATGATGGCGACCTTCTCCTTCTCTAGCTTAGGGTTTAAAATTCTCCTCATATTCAGTCTGAGTTTATTTGTGGCTCTAGTCTTAGGTCACCATTTAGGCTTTTCAAGCTCTGCCAGAGATTTTACATCAGCACCAAAATCTGGAATATATAATATATTCTCCTTGGTATTTATACTAGAATAAATTAGGGTTGAGCTCCCTTCTTCAAAAATGCAACTATGCATTTCCTCCTTTGAACTGACAGCTTTTTCTTTGTTCATAACAGCAAGGTCTTCCATTGTATTATCCCCAAGAATATCTTCATGCTTTTCTCCAGTCATGTTCTCTTGCTCTGCACCATCAATGTTTATAAACTCTCCCTACACATATCATTCTGCAAATCATCTTGTATTATGTCTTCGGCTGCATCCCTTTTGAATTTCTTCACAAAACTAGACTGTTTATTGGGCATATGTTTCTTCTCATGCTCGTCTTGCTCGATTACAAACCATGACCAAATTAAAAAATGATCCCAACTTCGATTCTCCTTCTGCAAAATTGTCACAACAATCAATTTAATCAAGCCATGATGGAATAATGACTGGTTTATATGATCAACATGGCTTTTGAACTTGTTCGACATCTTTTGAAGGCTTTTGAGTAGGAAGAACGGTAAATTCATCTTAGACTGTTGATTTAAGTGCAACAAAAACCTAATATGGTATTTGAATACCGATGCAAACCTGCCTTCACATGTAATATAACTTTGCACAATTCCAACAACCTCTTTCCACTCTGGTTTGAAATTCTTTAAATGCACTCCTTTGCTCCAGTCAAGGGATCCACAACCTAGTAGCAGAAACGAGCTAGGGTCGAAGTCCAAAGGGGTTTTCTTAAACCATGATTCTCCTTCCAAGGGCACACCGATAGCTTCATCAATTAGACCTTCTGTCAGTTCAAAATTCAGAGTATTAAATCTTACAGTGTCATTGGAAAGGTTCCAGGCAAAATCATGGGTTACATCAACATTGAAACCTGAAATTCGCTTAAAGAAGTTAAACCACCCAGCTATTCTGAATAATTTTGCACACTCAGGGAAACTCGTGGCCCAGCTTGTGTCTGTTGGCTCGAACCGAACTATCTTGCCACTCTTACCCATACTTCCTACAATTAATTACCGACTGGTTTCTTGGAACAAAACAAAATTAGAAATTTTGACAACTCTTTAACAATACGTGGCTTCCAAGTTTAAAATTCGTGGCCTTCCCCTATCTTCAGCGCTCATCATGAATTTGACAAGTGTTATCATGTAACAAACAGCTCCTTAGTGGTCTTCGATCATCAATAAAACGAATATGCCAATAGCTTTTATGAATTCACCACGAACTTCCATGATTTCGGATTCCAGCAGCGCCTTAGTGTATGCAATTTCATTACTACGCTGCGGGAATTTCTCCAATAAAGATTTTGCAAAATAAACTCAACATAGAGGTTAAAATTTGATTATAGGAGTTAGGGAAAATTTTAAATAAGTATTTTGAAGAATATGAAATGAAATGAAATACTTTAATAAGCCACTATATGTAGAGAAAAAATAAAATAAAACGAAATAACATTCATAACATATAAAATAACAAGAAAATGAAAACAATTCAATTTAAAATAAAACAAAATAGAAGTAGAAAGGAATGAAAAATTGAGAAAAAATCAAATAGGGACTAGGTACAATTCTAGTCCTAACATATGGCTTTAGCTGGTGGATGAAAGCCTCCTTGTGAGGTTTCAAGATCCCGTAGACTAGTGCTTTTTGCATTCAAACTTAAACTTTCCCGATATTCTACAAACTTCCATTGGGCAATTGGAGTCTTTATTCAACTTATCTCACACCTATATATACAATGAGTGACACTTGCTACCTTTAGTGACTATAAAAATGCTTAAGGAATCGTCCATTCACTGGATTAGACAATTCCTCACCTTCCAAACTCTACAGCACAAAGGTATTATTCTCCAAAATTTTAGAAATTATGAAAGGGCCCAGCCACAAATTATCAAACTTACCATAATTACCTCTTTGATCTTTCCTAACATCCCACCTGAGCACCATGTCTCCAAGAGAAAAAGTATCTTCTTTAACCTTCCTATCAAATTTCTCTTTAATCGTGCTCCTATGAGCCTGAGCTCTTTCTGCTAAAGCTTCTCGTTCCTGCTAAAGTTCAATCAATGAGAAGATTCTTCTCTGAATACCATTTGGTTCCTCCTGATTGTCTTGAAAAAATTTCATTACTGGAATTCCTAATTGAATGGGAAAAACAGTATCAATACCATATACCAATTGAAAGGGAGACAAACCTATTGTTTTCTTAGTAGTTATCTGATCTGCCCACAGAGCATACTTTAACATTGAATCCCAAGATCTCTTATTCTAACTTAACAATTTCTTGATACTCTGGATGATGTTTTTGTTGGTTGATTCTACCAACCCATTCCCCCAGGGGTAATATGTAATATAATGTTTCAAGATAATTCCATTCCCCTCACAAAAATTAACCATGGCTTTGGACTTGAAATCTTGAGCATTATCAGTCAACAACTTTCTTGGACAACCAAACCTTCTCAAAATATTTTATTGTATAAAGTTGATGATGACTTTCTCAGTTGCATTTCGTGTAGGAATTGCTTCCACCCATTTCGTGAAAAAATCAGTAGCTGTCAGTATCCATTTGTGTTGTCCGCTGGAAGCAGGATTGATTTCACCTATGAAATCCAATCCCCATTGCTGGAAAGGAGCATTCACCGCAATAGGTTTCAAAGGTAAGGATACAAGTTTCTGTTTACCAACAATTTTTTGACATTGAACACAAGCTCTGACTTGCTGATATACATCTGAAAATAAAGAAGGCCGATAATACCCAGATCTTAGAATTTTGTAAGCTGTAGCTCTCCAATATTTGTGACCTCCATAGGCACCTTCATGTAGTTCTGAAATGACTTCTTCTGATTCTGATTTCTCCCAAACACCTGAGCAATAATCCTCTCGGATCTTTCCAATGCAACTGTTGATTTACTAAACAATATTTAGTGGCTTTCAACTTTAATGATCTAGCTGCTTTTTTATATAAATGAGTAGGACATTGCAGATGCAATAAAAAATGAACTATATCAGCATACCAAACTGTTTCTGCATACTTATCCATAATTTGTTCTTCATTTTGCCTTGCTTGTAACTCCTCCTGAGTTGGTTGACTTACCACTAAATGAAGGCCAAGAGCTTCACAATTTGAATCAGCCAAAAGTTTAGCCAAACCCTATCCTTTAACTAGCTTAGTAGGTTTTATCTCCACATCATATTCCATAATCTTAGCAATCCATCTTCCCCTCTTGCCTTCACTGTCTGGTTGTGTCAAAATTTCCTTAATGGCAGCATTAGGTATATAAGCAATAATCTTTGAATGCAAAATATAAATTCTGAAAAACTTCAAGGCCTTAACCAGTGCATATGCTTACTTCTCTAGTATACTATATTTCAATTCTGAGTTTCTGAGAATTTTGCTAAAGAAAGCAATAGGTTGCTCTAATCCGCCAGTATTCTTTTGTAATAAAACTGCTACTATAGTATCATGAGATGCAAAAGAAAAAGTAAAGAATTCTTTCGAAAAATTAGGGCTTACCAGCACTGGGGCTTTTGTCAAAGCCTGTTTGATCTTCTCAAATGAAGCTCTAGCTTCTGCTGTCCACTTCACCTCCTGATCCTTTCTCAACATAGATGTTATTTGTTTGATAGTTTCAACAAAATTTGGAATGAACCATCTCAAGAAATTGATTTTTCCAATGAATGATTGGACATCTTTCTTACTTCTAGGAATATTGATCTTCAAAATAGCTTTGACTCTTTCAGGATCTATTCTAATCCCATTTGCTCAAACTAGATGTCCTAAAAGCTTACCTTCCTGAACAACAAAATGTGACTTCTTAGGATTTAAAGACAGTCCAAACTTCCTACACTTCAAAAATTTTTGTCTGAGATGTTTCAAATGCTCTTCATCAGATTTAGAAAACACAGTGATATCGTCGAGATAAATTACAACAAATTTTTTATTTTCTCCAACAAAGGCTATATCCATAGCCCTTTGAAATGTCACACCAGCATTCATCAAACCAAACGACATCTTGTCATACATAAATGTACCCCAAGGGGTAGTGAAGGTTGTTTTCTCCCTGTCATCCGGATGTACAACAATTTAATTGTAACCCGAGAATCCATCAACCATTGAAATTCTCTGGGCACCTACCACCTTTTGCAAAATTTGCTCAATCTTGGGCAATGGATAATTATCCTTCAATGAAGCTCTATTCAGATTGCGAAAATCTACACACAACCTAATTTCTCCATTCTTTACGCACTGGCACCAAATTTTCTACCCATGATGAATATCTGAGTGGAACAATTATCTTTGCATCTAATAACTATTTTACTTCTTTCTCTATGACTGGAAGCAAAGCTGGGTTAATTCTTCTCAATTTCTGTCTAAAAGGTTTCACATTTGGTTTCAAAGGAGCCTTGTGTTGAATTATGCTAGTGCCATAAGTCTTCAAGTCTTCATAAGACCAGGCAAAAATGTCAACAAACTCCTTCAACAACTTTACATACCTGTTCCTTTCTTCAACAGGAAGAGATTTGGAAACTTTCACCATCTTAGGCTGATCTTCTGTACCAATGTTACAACTTATAATGTTCTCTTCTGACGATTGCATGGTAAGCTTTAGAAAAGTATCATCTTTAGTAAAGATCCTCTCAATGGGAACCAAACCTTTGGGAATGAAGTTTCCCTTCAACTCAATAATCTTGTGTTCAGCAATTGTATTTTCTATATATGCATCAATATCATCAACTTCATCATCTTGTTCTTGGTCAATCAGCGAATTAGAAAAATCCCTAGTCAATTCTAAGAACTTTTTAATTTCCAAATCATCCTCAAAAACCTTCCATTGTCTAATATTGTCTGGTACTGCTGGCCTATACTTAACCTCAATAGGATATTTTAATTGGGTTTGTTTTGGAATTTTGAAATGTGTAGCTGCCAATGCCAATGAATCAACTGTTTGGCTTTGATCCCTGGGAATAAAGGAAATATTGAATGCTACAAAGAAATTGTCAATCATATCCCATGCTCCATTCCTATATACTTTCAACAAGTCCTGTTTTACCTGATAATTGTCCCTCACCTGCTGGACCACTAGTTCGGAGTCGCTAAAAACAGTAAGTTGTTGGATTCCCAAATCCTTTGCAACTCTTAACCCAAGTATAAATGTTTCATATTCAACTGTGTTATTAGTAGTCAAAAACTCCAATTTGTACATTAAACAAATCACCTCCCCTCCTGGAGAAACCAATACAATACCTGCTCCAACTCCTTCCTTAGATGATGATCCATCAAAATACATTTGCCATAATTCATCTCGCTGTTCAATAACAGGTATAACTGGTGCTTTTTTTTTCTACTCACAGTATGCCATTTGTATCTTCATTGCTGAAATGTAACATGCAAGATCCCAAATCTTCATCTACAACATAAATAGGATGGTTAGCTGGGTTTTTATCATCACTTACTATAAAATCCATCTGCACTTCCCTGTACAATCTTCTATGTTCTCCTCTGAATACTGGAATGGTTGCATATGCTAAATCCATTTGCAATGTACCCCTTATTTTCTTTGCCCAAAACCTTGAAAGTAACATGCCAAATTTGGGTGAGATATCAGCAACCACCACATCCATAATCACACTTTTCATGGGTAGTTGGGCCAAACTTACCACGAGATCCTTAATTACCCCTAGGCATTTTACTACTCTGGAGTCAAATGCAAATAAATCATGATAGGGCTTTGTAACACTCAGACCAAGGGCCTCCATGACTGCTTTAGGTATCAGGTTATGAGAGGCTCCGGAATCTAACAGGTAGTTGTGGATCATCTGATCATGGACAATTAGGGTAATATAAAAAGGTGGAGGAAAGTTTGAATTATTTTCAAGCTTATCAGAAGAGGTAGAACCAAGAATAATTGTAGGATGTTCTTCTTGTAAATTTACAGTATCTGAAGGGAAATGATTAGCTTGTGAACTCAACATTTTTAAAGCAAGATTCCTATAACAAAGAGTCTTCATCAATTCACTTTCTGAGTCAAAATATGAACTTTAATGAGAGGATGATTCGCTATCTTGTTCAATATGCTGTGGTGGAGTTGTTGGCAAGTTGTCTTCTTCAACATGGTGGGCATCATGCAATGGCCACTCCTCAAACTGGACACTTCTCTCAAGGAAGGTCTGCATGGCAGACATATATAGTAGTTTGTAGGCCTTTTCATTCTGTGCATAACCAACCAGTATGCACTCTTTGCTTTGTGGCTCTAAGGCTCTCCTCTTCTCGAAAGGAATCCTTGCCCAAGCTCTGGATCCAAATACTCTCAGAGGAGACAGATCTGGCTTGTATCCCATCCATGCTTCAAAAAGATTTTTTCCTTGTAGGCCTTTGTGAGGAACTCTATTATATAGGTATGCATCAGAGTTGATATCTTCTGCCCAAATTCTAGGAGCCAATGCTTTATACTCAAGCATGCAAGTAGCCATTTATTTCAAAGTTATGTTCTTTCTCTTTGCTACACGATTCTGGTGTGGTGTGTAAGGAACAATGTGTTGCATATCAATACCTTCATATGCACAAAATAACTAAAACTCATTCTTCACATACTCTCCACCACTGTCAGTACGAAGGACCTTGATATTCTTATCAGTGAACTTTTCTACAAAAGCTTTAAAAAATTTGAAGTATTTAAATACTTCCGACTTCAAATTTAGAAAATATACCCAACTGAATATTGAACAATCATTTATGAATGTTAAGATGTATCTTGCATTATTCAAATATAGGTGAGGAAGAGGTCCTAATATGTCACTGTGAATCAACTCAAGAGGAGATGAGGCTCTCTTTGCCTTTCCTTTTTCAAACTTGTGCTCCGGATGCTTACCAATCAAGGAACCTTGACAGGCGCCCTTATCAAATATGATGTTTGGAATCCCTTCAACCATTTTCTGATTGTGCAGTTCTTGAAAATATTTGTAGTTGAGGTGCCCAAACCTCTCATGCAAAAGTCTTCTCACTTCATGTGCATGAGTAAGAAGTGCACTTTGTTTTGAATAAGGCAAGAAATGAGAGAACTCATAGAGTTTAGAATGGTGATCTGCAATGCCTTGTGCAATGATCTTCCCAGAAGAGATCTCTTGGTTTTCAACCACGTTAGGAGTAAAAATCACTTTCTTTGGAACTCTTGTATGGGTCATTCGATAAACGTAAAGGAGGTTAGCTACTAGGGTAGCCACATAGAGCACATCATTGAAGTATCCATGATCGAGATTGATCCTTCCAATCCCTTTTGAGGAAACTTTGGAATCATCTCCCATTAGGATAGAAGGCCCAACAGTGGGTTTGAATTCAGATAATAGATCCTTGGATGCAGACATGTGTTTGGAGGCTCCAGAATCTATGATGAAGGAGGATCCATTCAAAGTGCCAGCCATGAGTGCATGAAACCTCTCTTTGTCCTCTGATTTAGGGTCAACTTATTTTCTTCTAGCATTTGCTGGTATTGGAGGATTGTTTTTCTCTAGAAGTCGGGCCATGAGATCAATGGTCTTCTTCATGAAAGCACTTTCTAGATGAAAACCTCTGTTGCAGTATGGACATTTGGTCTTATCTTTCTGGTTTTGCTTGCCTCTCTTTGGATTTGAGGTTCCCTCTGACTGTGTGGGTGTCTCCCTTGACTTCTGATCATAAGGTTTCTTTTCCTTACCCTTCGGTATTCCTTTACCATTCGCATTCTTTCCTTCTCCTGCAACAAGAGTTTGATCCCTCTTTGGTTTATTAATCCCATATGCACCAATTTGTCCCACTCCTTTGTGAGAGAGAGTATGAATGCATTTAGAGTGGGAATTTTCCAGTTTGGGATGGAAAGTTTTTTTGTTTGAAATGTGGAAACAAACACAAAATAGTCTGATCTAAATTTTGAAAGAATAACAAGGATCAACTGCTTGTCTTCCTTCTCAATTCCACATATTTTTAGTTGCACAACCAAGTTCTTGAATCTTGTGAAGAAATCTGTAATGGATTCGAAACTTATGAGGCTCAGTGAGATCAACTCATTTTCCAATTGATGTCCTCTCAAATCATCCTATTTCCCAAATAAGGATTCGAGCTTTGTCCAAACCTCCTTGGGAGTTTTCAGACCGGGGAGATGAAATATTAGATCTTTGGAAATGCTGAGGCATAGCAATCCATATGCTTCATCAAGCTTGTTTAGATACTTGGCCTTCTATGTAGCACCATTTGGTTTGAACTCGATGCCCTGTAACACTCTATAGAGACCTCTGTTGTGCATAAATATCTCCATTTGTTCCTTCCATTCAAAGAAATTGAAAGGTTTGAGCTTGGGAATCAAAGTTAGATCCATAGTAGCCAACTGAATGTGCTTCTGATGATGGAATAACCTGCAAAAACAATGGAAAAATAGCTGGAGGATTGTTTCTGAATCGACTAAACACTGATTTAGTACACTAGGCATTTTTATCCGGATCCTTCACACCTGGCTAGACCTCAAAGGATTTCTCCAATGAATTCAATGCAATGGCACTAGGATTTGCTGTGAAAATCCATAGGCTTCTGGTGATCTACTGAAGGAAACTGCCTAATTTATTGTTGGAACTGCTGCAAAACAATATCCCTCACAAGCTCTAATACCATGACAAATTCCACAGGGGTAAATCACTGAGCTTGAACAAACCTCACAATTTCACAATGTAATTACTAAGAAGAATTAGACAAAAACATGGATCAATTCACTCATAAAACTGAAACACACATGAAAAACTGTTGTTGATACATTCATCAACTGTAAGATGGAAATCAAAGAATGTTACAATAGAATGGATTCGATACACCCAGGAGGATTCAAATTCACCTCAAGTCTAGGATTAGTTTGCATTGGAACCATCTCCCGATAAGGTTCAGTGGCCACCGATGATGAGTAATTAGTTAACTGAGGTAGAACTGAGCATAACTTAATCATGTGGGCACCAAAATAGGGGAGGAGACTCCAAGGAGGTGCATAAATAGCTTTTAGTGGTCAAGGAGGGTGCTCCTACACCCAATAGCAGTCACACTAGGAGATACAGTCAGTTAACTGAGCAAGCAAGGGAACAAGGCGCCCCAAATCATGGAACTAACTGTGCAGTCTCCTAAATATATGCATGAGGGTGCATTGGAACTCCTTTGATGTAAACCATGCGCTCTGAGTGGATAGGAGGTCTAATGATGGCCAAAAACAAGCTCCGGGGTGCCCAAAGTAAGGACTAGGTGCTAGGAGACTCAACTGTTAATGCATGCATGCATGCAAGACCAAAATAAGGTGGTGAGAATATTCCAACACCCCCCTTTAAGCCGGACTATGAGGAAAAATATAAGTAAATAAATGGAAAATAGGACCCTGATTACTGAGACCAAAGGTCACCCCGTACAATCAATCTAGAAAAGTGAGGAAAGAGGGAAAACCCAGTGGGAACAAAACCCCCCCTTAATATAGACTGTAAAAAAACTAATCAACCAAGGTAGCACTTACCCCAAGAAGGGATCAGAGATGACTAAAATTTTTCATTGAAAAAGTCTTGGTGAAAATATCTGCAATCTGCTCTTCTGAAGGACAATAGAGTAGTGTGATGGTACGATCCTACACCAACCCTCAAATGTAATGCATGTGTATCTCAATGTGTTTTGTTCTTTGTCTCAGAACCGGATATGTAGAAATACTGATAGCACTCTGATTGTCACAATAGATGACTGGTGGAGTACCGTAGCAAATCCCAAACTCTGACAAGATGCCCTGCAACCAAATGCATTGTGTGGCTACATTCACTGCACCTCTATACTCATCCTCAACTGATGAAAGAGAAAGAGCGGACTGCTTTTTGCTCAACCAACAGATATGACCAAATCCAATCATGAAGAAAAAACCTGATGTAGACTTCTGATATGAGTTGTCTCCAGCCCAATCTGAATATGTATACCCAACTAGGTTCAATGGAGACCCAATTGCATAGTGAATACCATAGGTCTTCGTCCCTTGCACATAATGCAAGATCCGTTTCACTGCCTTCCAGTGAATCTCATGAGGCTCTTGCATGTATCTAGGGACAACACTCACTACATAGGACAGATCATGGTGAGTATGTGTAAGAAACAACAGACTCCTGATCGGTTGCCGATACAAAGTACTATCCACCAAAGGTGAAGAAGAACCATCCTCGAGACTGATACCTAGAAGAAAAGGAAATGCTATTGGTTTGCATTTTGTCATGTGAAACCTGTCAAGTAGATCTGATGCATACTTGGACTGTGCAATCTTGATTCCTAAATCACTCTGAGAGACTTCAAGACCAAGAAACTTCTCTAGCAGTCCCAAATTTGACATAGAGAAGGAGTTGTGCAAGGTTGTTTTGATAGATATAAGACATGAAGAGAGACTCCCTATAATCAGTAAATCATCAACATAGAGTACAATAAGGAGAAGAGAATTACCATCATGTCTCATGTAGACATTCAAATCAAACTTGCATCTCTAAAAATCTTGTGACAGTAGAAAGGAGTCCATCTTAGCATACCATGCTCGGGGAGCCAACTTGAGCCCATACAATGACTTCCTCAATCTGCACACTAATGAAGGATCATCAATGTATCCTTCAGGTTACTTCATGTAGATCTCCTCCTCTAGATCTCCATGAAGAAAATCACTCTTCACATCCATGTGATACACCTCCCAATGCTTGGATTTAGCAAGAGCCAAACCAAGACAGACGGAGTCCATCTTTGCAACAAGAGCGAAGGTCTCTGAATATTCAATCCCTTGAACTTGTGAGAAGCCTTTAGCAACCAAGCAAGCCTTGTACTTGCTTGTATATCCATCTGAGTCCATATTGGTTTTGTATACCCACTTACATTGAACAAGCTTCCTTCCAGGAGGAAGAGAAACAAGATCCCAAGTCTCATTCCTTTGAAGAGATTGGTAATATTCATCCATAACTGATATCCATCTTAGATCTTGGGAGGCCTCAAAGAAAGTTTTTGGATTTGATCCAATCACAAGAAAACACTTGTCAGAAAGAAAGGGATCTGTATGAGAGAATGGAAACCTTGCATTTTGAAACTCAAATCTAGTTCTTCTTGGATCATGTGGATATCCAACAAGATCACCTGCAGATTCAAGGGTCTTTGAAGCCCATATTGGAAGAGGAGGTGGTTCTTCAGGTGCTAGATCTTCAGGTTCTTGTGGATCTGGATCTAGCATTTGCTCATCTTCACTTTCTGAGTCAAAATATGAACTTTCATGAGAGGATGATTCACTATCTTGTTCAATATGTTGTTGTGGAGTAGCTGGAAAGCTGTCTTCTTCGACATGGTGGGCATCATGCAATGGCCACTCGTCAAACTGGACACTTCTCTCAAGGAAGGTCTGCATGGTAGAAAAATATAGCAGTTTGTAGGCCTTTGCATTCTGTGCATAACCAACCATTATGCACTCTTTGCTTTGTGGCTCTAAGGCTCTCCTCTTCTCGGAAGGAATCCTCACTACAACAAATCCTGGAATTAGCGTCCCATTTAGTGTCCCTTTTTAATGTAATTTTTTTTCATTAAGTGGTCGAAGTAGACGCTAAATGGGACGTGTCATGTACAACACGTAAAGAGTCTAAAATAACATTTTTTTTCTCTTCCTAGATAGCATCCTTTTTTATGTCCAAAATAGCGCTCATTTTTTTGCTTCCAGAGTAACGTCCAATTTTGCTTCCTAAACAACGTCGAGGTTTGCTTCCTAAATAACATCCTATTTTGCTTCCTAGAGATCGTCTTCTTTCGCTTCCTAAATGGCGTCCCCATTGGCACCATATTTGCATCCTTAAAAGCATTGTTAGCATTTATGTTTGCATCTACGTTCGCGCCATATTTGCATCCAAATTAGCATCCATATGTGCTACCACTTTAGTATCCCATTTTGCACCATGTTTTACTTCCAAATATGCGCCAATTTTTGCTTCTAATTTTGCACCAATTTTTGCTTCCTTTTTTGCATCATGTTTTGCTACCAAAATAGAGCCAAAATTTTCTTCTATTGTTGCACCATATTTTGCTTCCTATGTAGCACCCTGTTTTGCATCCAAAGTAATGTCTTATTTTGCTACCATATCAACACCATGTTTGGCTTCCTCAATAGCGTCAAGTGTTGCATCTTTTTTAATGCCTAGTTTTGCATCTCTACTGACGTCCACATTAGCACCATGTTTTGCTACCACTATAGCACCCAATTTAGCGTCCATTTTTACTTCCACACTAGCGCCACATTTTGCTTCCCATTTAGATCCTTGGATTTGTTCTTATTTTGCTTCCTCATGAACGTCGCATTTAACTTCCCATTTAGCATCTAATTTTGCTTCTTTGTTGGCCACTAGTTTAGCTTCTACTTTGGCTTCTACTTTGGCATCCAAAATAGCATCAAAATTAACTTCCAACTTAGAGCCAAGTTTTACGTCCAATGTTGCTTCTAGATCTATGACATAATGGGCTTCTATTTTAGCTCCTAATTTTGCTTCCTTATTAGCACCACATTAGGCTTGCTATTTAACACCTGCAACTATATCCAATTGTGTGCTAATATATTTATTATATCAAATGATTATAATTATTTCATTAATTTCAATAGTTCTCATATATCTTTTACTTCATAGTTCTGAAATAACATAATGAAACATTCAAATTAATTGTAGATACCATTATTGAAATTAATTGCATGGCATTTATGAAGAAATTTAACACAAACATAAAACATTTATCCAAAGTAGTAACATCATCATATATATTAATTTTCCATGAAAATATCATCGCCAACTTCCAATATATATAAATTTACAATATAATAACGATAACATCACCATTATCTTTCATCAAAAGAAGTGAAATTATAAAACATCATCACATCAATAACCTATCATACAAATAATCATATTAAGGTTAAAAGAACAAGTGAATTATATATATAGTGAAAATACCAATATCACAAGAAATATCTTTTTTGATATCCATATCTAGAAATGTCAAAATTATCAAAGGCAATCAAAGTTTATATGTCAACATAAATCCACCATACAAATCAAAATGACCCAGAATGTAATATGAACTTGGATCATCACAAAAATAACAATACGTGTCTAGTAGCATGGAGAAAGCAATAAACATCCACAATCTCAATAGTAGCATCAATGGTTACCATCATCATCATCATCATCATCATCATAATCATCATCGTCATCCTCATCATCCTCATCTATCCCAACATCATATCCAACATCATTTTCATCTGATCCATTTGCATCATTATCAACAATACCTTTCTCTGGTACACAAGAAATATCTTTTTTGATATCCATATCTAGAAATGTCAAAATTATCAAGGGCAATCAAAGTTTATATGTCAACATAAATCCACCATACAAATCAAAATGACCCAGAATGTAATATGAACTTGGATCATCACAAAAATAACAATACGCGTCTAGTAGCATGGAGAAAGCAATAAACATCCACAATCTCAATAGTAGCATCAATGGTTACCATCATCATCATCATCATCATCAACAACAACAACAACATTATCATCATAATCATCATCGTCATCCTCATCATCCTCATCTATCCCAACATCATATCCAACATCATTTTCATCTGATCCATTTGCATCATTATCAACAATACCTTTCTCTGGTACATTGGTGACAACATAATCTAGATCATCTAAGGCGTCATCTTCACCATTTTTCTGCAAACAACAATAAATAATCAATTTAAAACATTAGTATTACTTTCATTACATAATGCATATTTTGTGTTATATTGCAAATATCAGTGATCCGTATTGTGTCTAGGAAGCACGAGGGGGACAACAGTTCGACTGAATGAGTCGGCTCTGTTATGGCGGAAGCTTAAAAACACAGAATGAGCAAAAACAGGATTACGCAATACAGATAACATGAACACACACAGACAATATGCAGCAATGCGAACTGTTCTAGATTGATCAAGATCAAGATCCGATCATATCCGATTAGCTATATATTACAATAGTTTACATGCTTATAAAGAAATCTGAGACGCTTGGGTGCCTGCCCGTTATGTTCAGTTACAAAGAAGAAGTTAGAGCGGTTCAATTGTTCAACCGTTACAGTTGATTGGAAGATAGAAAGACAGTCTGTCGAGGTTCGACAGTCGCTGGTCGCATGTTGACGTTGTATGCCGATGTCGTGAACTGTGAGGTCGTTGAACATGTCGAAGGTGCAAAGTTGTCGAAGTCCTGTTGCGTCAAAACTTGTCGAAGTTGTATCAACTGCGAAGATTAGTCAAGAATGTGTCGAAGTTAGCATCCGACAACAAATGCCAACTGCGATGTGGATCAGACCTCCTTCCTTAAGAAACAATTGACCCCATTGTTCGCTCGTGAAGGTGAGGAAACTTGTCGATCATTTCAGTAGCAGAGTACCACTTTCCTTGAGATGGGATTTGGCCAGCTTTGGCAACCTGAAACAAGGGAATTGTGTTCGTTCTCGTAAAGCATACCCGTCGTCCCACAATGGTGTCGCAAGGAAGAGGCTCCTGAACATCTGGATTGATGTCTGCGGGATCTGCTATTGAGAAATCATTCTGTTCCAACAAGGGTGCATGGTATGGTCAAAGTAGATCCACATTAAAGACTGGATGCAGACCCAGGCAAGCAGGAATGTCGAGCTGGAAAGCGTTCTCGCCAATCTGTCGAAGAATACTGTATGGACCATATCGCAAAGGTTTTAACTTCTTGAAAGGACATGTGAAGCGCAACTTCTTAAGATGTAGCCAGACCTGATCCCCAATGCGAAATGTATGAGGAATGTGATGCTTGTCGTGTCGGGCTTTAGCTTTCTCGTTTGCTCTATGCAACATATCCTGTGCTTGTCGCTGAATGTCGCAAATATGTTCTTGAAATTTGACTGCTTTATCAACTTCTCGTTGACTGCGATATGTGTCATAGTTTGGCTGTGTCGAGGAGTTGATCAAGTCGATAGGCGCTGAGGGTTGAAATCCGTAACAGACTTCAAAAGGACACTTTCCTGTAGAGCTGTGTTGAGCACGATTGTAGCCGTGCTGAATGTATGGAAAACTTTCATCCCATGTGTGTCGATGCTGGTGATTGTACATGCCAAGCAATTGTACTACCAAGCGATTCACAACTTCCATATGTCCGTCGGTCTGAGGATGGAAAGCTGTCGACAATGAGAGTCACGTGTCTAGCTGTTGCCAAAGGGTCTTCCAAAAGACGTTGACGAATATGGCATCTCGGTCGGAAATGATGGTTGTGGGTAAACCAAAGTGTTTCCAAACATGTGTAAAGAAGAGCTAAGCAGTCTGTTGCGTTGTCGTGGTCTTCTTACATGGTATGAGAATGGTCATCTTGGAAAATCGGTCGACTACTACTAATATCACGTCATGCTGATGTTTGGTAGTAGGATAACCCATCAAGTAGTCCATAGAAATAGATTCCCATGGTCGACTAGGAACTGGCAGAGGTGTGTACAATCCCTGTCATCGATTAGGTGGCTTAGCAATGGCACAAACCACGCATGATCGAATGTACTTGTTGACGTCAGATTTTAAGTGTAGGCTAGAAGAAATTCTTCTACAGAATAGCAAGTGTCTTTGCTACTCCAAAGTGTCCTGCGGTCTTGTTGTAGTGCGCGTCCCAAATGAGCTGCTGTCGTTGCTCACCAGTCGGTACACAAAGTTGTCCAAGCTCGTATAGCAAGGTATCTTTCCGGAAGTATTCGGAGTCTAAGGTCGACGACTTGTTAGTCTGTAACTGTCGGTAGACTGCTGAGAAGTCGTTGTTGTCCTCGTACAACTGTTTCCAAGTGGTCGTGTCGTAACCCTGCATACTCATCACTGTCAAGAGGAGAGTAATGGGTGGTCAACTGAGGCAATCTGCAGCGGCATTAGCCCTGCCTTTTCAATACTTAATCACCAACTGAAATTGTTGTAGGTAATTAATCCACTTGAGTTGTCGGTTTGTCTGCAACTTTGATTATGTTGGAGCGAACTGTAGAGGCTTGTAATCAATAAGAATGATCGTTTCCTTGCCAAGGATGTAATGCCTCCATTGCTTGAGAGCTTGCACAATGGCATACAGTTCTTTTTCGTACGTCGAGTATCTTCTAACCGTGTCATTAAAAGTCTCGGAATGAAAAGCGACTGGGTGACCAGACTGAGTGATCACTGTGCCCAAGGCATGGTCCGATGCGTCCGTCTCAATCTCAAAGGGCTGATGCAAATTAGGTAACACAAGTACTGGTGTAGTGCAGAGCTTGTGTTTGAGCTATTCAAAAGCTGCTTGATGTGTTTTTGTCCATTGAAAGACAGTTTTCCCGTTTCCTTTCGTCAACTGATTCAAGGGCCAAACTATGTGACTGAAGCCGAGTATGAATCGTCGATAGAAATTCGCCAAACCAAGAAAACTTCCTAGTTCTTGAATGCTTCTAGGACTGGGCCAATCTTTGAGGATCTGTACTTTGTCTAGATCGACATGAATGCCTGCAGAGTCAATTACATACCCCAAATATTTGATTCTGGTCATCACAAAAGAGCACTTGTCCATGTTAAAATAGAGCTGATGTTGCTGGAGAGTGTCGAGGACTTGTCGAAGATGTCCGACATGTTCTTCCCATGATCGACTGAAAATCAATATGTCATCGAGATAGACAATAACCCATTTTCCTATGAAAGGTCAGAGAAGGTTATCCATATGTCACATGAAGGTCGTAGGTGCGTTGGTTAAGCCGAAAGGCATGACTAGCCATTCAAGCAATCCTTCCTTGGTCTTGAAAGCAGTTTTCCACACATCTGAGGGCTCAATTGGAAACTAATGGTATCCCGACATGAGGTCGAGCTTAGTAAACAATTTAACACCTTTCAGACAGTCGATAAGCTTGTCTATCCACGGCAGAGGGTACCGATTCTTCACTGAGATTTTGTTGAGAGCTTTGTAGTCGATGCACATGCGCCAAGTCCCGTCTTTCTTCGGAACTAGGACGACTGGACTTCCACAAGGAGAGGAGCTGGGTCGGATATGACCTTTGTCGATTAACTCTTGGATTTGTCTGCGAATCTCTTCATTTTCGAGAATGGATCTTCTATAAACAGATGCGTTAGGCAAAGCAGAACCAGGAACAAGTTCAATGGAGTGTTTTACCTGGCAATGCTGAGGTAATCCATCTGGAGCTTGAAAGAGGTTCTGGTACTCATCGAGAATATGATCGACTTGCTGCTTCTGTCGAGAGCTGCATTGGTCAATGACTCGACTCGTTGCTGCAGTCTTCTTAGAATGTTGCGGCTTGATCATGATTAATGCAAATTTCTGAGCATGATTGATGAGCTTCTTTGTCTGTTTGGCAGATATCAGTGCAACCGTCGGTGTAGGTTGACGCTCTGGTATGCTGAACCATCGATTTCGGATTCTGACAATCACCTTCTGAGGCAGTGACTGATAACTTCCATGTCTATCCCAGAGGGGAGGTTTCCCAAATAGGGCGTCGGCTACGGAGAGTGGTGCCACGTCACAGAGTACTTCATCTTCAAAAGGTTTTATGAAGTAGGCGAGTTTGCATTGTCGAGTGATCCATAGTTCTTTTCCATCCTTCATCCAACTGATGTTGTAAGGCTGAGGATGCGGAGTGGTGACAAGACCTAATTTCTTCACCAATTCTTCAGAAACGAAGTTCTTTTGGCTCCCGTTGTCCACGATCAGATGCAATGGGTTGCTATAGACCCATATCTGTGTATGGAACAAGCGCTCTCGTTCCTCCTCGTCGACAATAGTCAAGGCTGCTTGAGTTGTCGAGGTCAAAAGGGTCATCAAGTCTGGATTAAATTCTTCCACAGTCTTGTCGAACGCGTCGGAGGTCGACACTTTCACCAAAAATGTCTTCCGAGCTTTGCATTCAGACGTATCATGCCAAGATGAGTGGTGCTAATCGCACCATTTTCTAGTCGACGATTGTTTGCTACGTTCCCTTTTGTGAAAAGGCTTCTTACCGTTGTCAGGCTTTGGTGGTGTCGGCTGAGAAGATCTCGACTTGTCGTAATTGGCTGGTGTCTTCCTATTGGGTAGTCTTCCTGATGTCGGCTTTGTCGCGAAACGTGCTTTTCCTTTTTGCTTGGTTTCCAATTTGCTGGCGTAGTGGAAAGCATCTGCAAGTGTATTGACAGTAAAAAATTCCATCTCCTGTTGGATGTACTGAGACAATCCACTGGTGTATTTCAGAACAAGCAATTTCTCTTCTTCTTGGACGCCAAGTCTTGCCATGAGTCGGTAGAAATCGTCAGTGTAACTCTGTACTGATTGGTCTTTCCATTGCCTTAGCTGCTGCCACTTCTTATACTATTGCTCGAGGTATTTCGACGGGTAAAATTCCTTCCGGATGTGTTCGACGAATTTATCCCATGTGTCAATGGGATCTTCATTTTTCTCCATCTTTGTCAAGAGGTTCTCCCACCAGCAGTGCACAGAGGTTGACATCTTTAAGGACGCAATGGTGACTTTTTCAGCTTCGGAGAGTTGATTTACAGCGTAATAGGATTCCAATTGTTGCACCCAATTGTCGACGGATTTCGCATCAATCTTTCCTTCAAGATTCGGTATGTCGAGATTCATTTGCACTTTGAAGGGGTTGATTTTATCGGAGTGAGTTCTCGTCGAGGATCCTCCGGATGTCAAAGCGAATCGCAAGAGAATCTCATTGAACTGGGCAAACATTTTAGTTCGTTGTTGAGCCAGAGCTTGCTCAATAAGCTGTGCTGTCTCGTCGACTGCATGTCTATCTCTGTTTCTTCTGTCGTATCTGGAGATCGCGTCTGCTTGGATTGCTGAGATTGCGAGTGAGTTTGAACCGGCATAAGTCAGGTAACTTCGAGAGAAGTGTATATGCAGAACTTAAGCAAGAAAACTGAGTACGCTCTGATACCAATGATCTGTATCGTGTCCAGGAAGCACGAGGGGGACAACAGTTCGACTGAATGAGTTGGATCTGTTATGGCGAAAGCTTAAAAACACAGAATGAGCAAAAACATGATTACGCAATACAGATAACACAAACACACACAGACAATATGCAGGAATGCGAACTGTTCTAGATTGATCAAGATAAAGATCCGATCATATCCAATTAGCTGTATATTACAATAGTTTACATGCTTATAAAGAAATCTGAGATGCTTAGGTGCCTGCCCGTTACGTTCAGTTACAAAGAAGTTAGAGCGGTTCAACTGTTCAACCGTTACAGTCGACTGGAAGACAGAAAGACAGTCTGTCGAGGTTCGACAGTCGCTGGTCGCATGTCGACGTTGTATGCCGATGTCGCGAACTGTGAGGTCGCTGAACATGTCGAAGGTGAGAAGTTGTCGAAGTCCTGTTGCGTCAAAACTTGTCGAAGTTGTATCAACCGCGAAGACTAGTCAAGAATGTGTCGAAGTTAGCATCCGATAACAAATGCCAATTGCGATGTGGATCAATTAGTGTGATAATTTATGCATTCTTGCAAGTTTTCCAACCATGAATATACACATCTTCTCATCAACAAATAGTAACCACACATATAAAGTGTATCGATGTCTGTGCACACACTCACACATATACACACATGTACACCATAAAGTTTCATATCACAATGGAACAAGACATAGAGGCAATGAAAAATAGACATCCTAGTGATTATACATATGGTGAAGAAAAATATGATATCACATATACTATTTGATTCGAACCATTTTTTTGCGTAAAGTTGTTATATCATTAAATATATATATATATATATAACATGTTATTCAATTTATATCTTTAAGAGCATATTAACCATGGTTTTCATCACTCAATCAAGTTCATGAATTGTTTACATTGTAATCTAAAAGTAAATTTAATATAGCATGTTTGATAATATCCCCTCATAAACATGGCTAAAAGAATATTATCATAGATATAGTTTTTAACATATTAATCATATCATTGGTATAATAATCACAAAGTTTACAAAGCTTCATTAGAAACATGTTATCCAAGTGCTTGTAGGAGGTAATAGAATTCAATTCCATTTCTTGGATTGGTTTTTATGCCCCTGGTTGAATTTTCACCTGGTATCCCTGAATGGCCTTGGGAAACGAGTTGAAATTTGCAATAAATCGAAAAGTGAGGCTCATATGGACAAACCATCAGTTTTGATTGATTCTTGACATCCGAGCACCACTAGGGACACCCCTATCCGGTGACTTCATGGACCAAACATTGTTTATTTTGATGGTTTTCTACATTACGGTTTTGATCTGAGACGTGCAGTGCAATTTTTGCACGATGGGATAAGTTGTTTTAAATGTGTCAAGTGAATGCGTGGGCATCGCGGTCCTCTCGCCATTTCCCAAATACACTTGCAAGACGTAACATAACTCAATTATGTTGCTCGGTTTGGTTTTTATGCCCCCGGTTGAAATTTGCCTGGTGTCACTGAATGGCTTTGGGAAGCAAGATGAAACTCTCCATAACTCAAAAATCGAGGTTCAGATGTACAAACAGTTAGTTCCGTTGGATTTGTGACAATCAATTACCGATAGAGACACCCCTATTTGGTGGCTGCATTGGCTGAATGTTGTCTATTTTGACGGTTTTCTAAACTAGGGTTTTGCTCAATGACGTGCAGTGCAATTTCTGCACCATAGGCTAAGATTTTGAAAAATGTGGGGAGCGAGTGTGTGGGAATTGTGGTCATCTCGCCCTTGTCCAAACACACTTGCAGGAGGAAACATAATTCAATTCCGTTACTCGGTTTGGTTTTTATGCCCCCAGTTGAAATTTGTCTAGTGTCCCTGAATGACCTTCGAAAGCGAGAAGAAACTCGTCATAAATTGAAAACTGTGGCTCTGGTGGACAAACCATCAGTTACATTTGATTCGTGACATCTAAGTATTGCAAGGGACACATGTACAGTGGCTCCATGGACCGAAAGTTATCTATTTTGACGGTTTTATAAACTATGGTTTTGCTCAGTGACGTGCAGTGCAATATACATGATAGGCTAAGGATTTGAAAAATGTTCCGAGCAAGTGAATGGGCATCACAGTAATATTTCCCTTTCCCAAACACACTTGTAGGAGGCAACAAAACTCAATTCCGTTGCTCGGTTTGGTTTTTATGCCCTCGGTTGAGATTTGTCTGGTGTCCTTGAATGGACTTGGGAAGCAAGATGAAACTCGTCATAACTCAAAAATCGTGGCTCCGATGGACAAGACTTCAGTTCCGTTGGATTCATGAAATCTGACGGTGGCTTCATGGACCGAAAGTTGTCTATTTTGATAGTTTTCTAAACTAGGGTTTTGCTAAGTGACGTGCAATGCAATTTCTGCACGATAAGCTAATATTTTGAAAAATGTGTCGAGTGAGTACATGGGAATCATAGTCATCTCATCCTTGCCCAAACAAACTTGCAGGAGGCAACGAAACTCAATTTCGTTGCTCGGTTTGGTTTTTATGCCCCTGGTTGAAATTTTCCTGGTGTCCCTGAATGGCCTTGGGAAGCGAGATAAAACTCGCAATGACTTGAAAATCGTGGCTCCAATGGACAAACCATCAGTTCCGTTGGATTTGTGACATCCAAGTACCGCTAGGGACACCCCTTTTTCGGTGGCTTCATGGACCGAAAGTTGTCTATTTTGACGATTTTCTAAAATAGGGTTTTGCTTAGTGATGTGCAGTGTAATTTTTGCACCATAGGCTAAGATTTTGAAAACTATCGGGAGCGAGTGTGTGGGCATAATGCTCATCTTTCTCTTGCATAAAAACACATGCATGAGGAAACAAAAATCAATTCCGTTGCTCGATTTGATTTTTATGCCCCCGGTTAAAATTTTCCTGGTGTCCCTGAATGGCCTTGGGAAACGAGATGAAACGCATCATAACTTGAAAAACGAGGCTCCAATGGACAAACTGTCAGTTTCGTTGGATTCATGACATTTAAGTACCACTAGGGACACCCCTGTCTGGTGACTTCATTGATCTAACATTATCAATTTTGACTGTTTTCTAAAATAGGGTTTTGCTTAGTGACATGTAGTGCAATTTTTGCCCCATAGGCTAAGATTTTGAAAAAAGTAGGGAGCGAGTGTGTGGGTATGGTGGTCATCTCTTCCTTTCCCAAACACACCTATAGGAGGCAACATAACTCAATTTCGTTGCTCTGTTTGGTTTTTATGCCCCCCAGTTGAAATTTCTCTGGTGTCCCTAAATGGCCTTCGAAAGCGAGATGAAACTCCCCATAACTCAAAAACCGTGGCTCCGGTGGACAAACCTTCAATTCCGTTGGATTTGTGACATCCGAGTACCGTTAGGGACACCCCTGTCTGATGGATTCATGAACCAAAAGTTGTCTATTTTGTCGATTTTCTAAACTAGGTTTTTGCTAAGTGACGTGCAATGCAATTTCTACACGACAAGCTAAGATTTTGAAAAATGTGTCGAGTGAGTTTGTGGGCATCACAATCATCTTGTCCTTTCCCAAACACTCTCGCAGGAGTCAATTCCGTTGCTCGGTTTGGTTTTTATGCCCTACTTGAAATTTTCCTGGTGTCCCTGAATGGCCTTGGGAAGTGAGATGAAACTCACAATAACTCGAAAACCATGGCTCCGACGGACAAACCGTTAGTTCCGCTAGATTCATGAAAATCGAGTACCGCTAGGGACATCGTTTTACGGTGGTTTCCTGGACCTAAAGTTGTCTATTTTGGTGGTTTTCTAAAATAGAGTTTTGCTTAGTGGCGTGCAGTGCAATTTCTGCACCATAGACTAAGATTTTGAAAAATGTGAGGAGCGAGTGTGTGGGCATCGTGGTTATCTCGCCCTTTCCTAAACACACATGCACGAGGCAACCGAACTCAATTCCGTTGCATAGTTTGATTTTTACGCCCTTGGTTGAAATTTTCCTGGTGTCCATAAATGGCCTTGGGAAGCGAGATGAAATTCGCCATAACTCAAAAACCCAGGCTCCAATGGACAAACCGTCAGTTTTGTTGGATTCGTGACATTCGAGAACCACTAGGGACACCCCTGTCCGGTGGCTTCATGTACTGAACATTGTCTATTTTGATGGTTTTCTAAAATAGGGTTTTGCTTAGTGACATGCAATGCAATTTCTGCACCATAGCATAGATTTTGAAAAATGTGAGCGAGTGCATGGGTATGGTGGTTATATCTCCATTTCCCAAACACACCTGGAGGAGGGAACATAAGTCAATTATGTTGCTCTGTTTGGTTTTTATGCTCCTAGTTGAAATTTTCCTGGTGTCCTTGAATGGACTTGGAAAGCAAGATGAAACTCACCATAACTCAAAAACCGTGGCTTCGGTGGACAAACTGTTAGTTCCATTGGATTTGTGACATCCGAGTACAATTATGGACACCCCTGTCTAGTGGCTTCATGGACCGAAAGTTGTCTATATTGACAGTTTTCTAAACTGGGGTTTTGCTAAGTGACGTGTAATGCAATCTCTGCACGATAGGCTAAGATTTTGAAATTTTTTCCGAGTGAGTGTGTGGGAATCGCAGTCATCTTGTCCTTGACCAAACACACTTCCAGGAGGCATTGAAACTCAATTTCATTGCTCGGTTTGGTTTTTATGCCCCCAGTTGAAATTTTCCTAGTGTCCATGAATGGTCTTGGGAAGCGAGATGAAACTCACAATAACTCGAAAAACGTGGCTCCGATGGAAAAACCGTTAGTTCTGTTGGATTTGTGACATTTGACTACCGCTAGGGACACCCTTTTCTAGTGGCTTCATGGACCGAAACTTGTCTATTTTGACGGTTTTCTCAAATAGGGTTTTGCTTAGTGATGTGCAATACAATTTATGCACCATAGGCTAAGATTTTGAAAAATGTGGGAAGCGATGTGTGGGAATCATGTTCATCTCGTCCCTGCCTAAACACACTTGCATGAGGAAATGAAACTCAATTTCATTGCTTGGTTTGGTTTTTATGCCCCTATTTGAAATTTGTCGGGTGTCCCTAAATGGCCTTGGGAAGTGAGATGAAACTCACTATAACTCGTCGCTTTGAGGGCCAAACCGTCAGTTTCATTGTATTCGTGACATCCAAGTACCACTATGAACACCCTTATCTGGTGGCTTCGTGGATCGAAAGTTGTCTATTTTGATGGTTTTCTAAAATAGGGTTTTACTCAGTGACGTGCAGTTCAATTTCTGCACGATGGCCTAAGATTTTGAAAAATTTGTTGAGCGAGTGCATGGGCATCATAGTATGCATTCACCAAGAATAGCATTCTCTGTGTATGTTTGACATGCTGGTTAAATCAATTTCTTTGAAATAAGTAGTGCCCAAAATTGTATGACCATTTTCTTCATGAAATTCTTGGCCATAGGCACATCTGATAATTATAAACCCTAGCTTCATACTTAATCATTGGATTATACTTTGAAGGATTTTATTGAGATACAACTTGTTTTCTTCCTAGATATGCATACCACCTATGCTTCAAGGGAACTTCACATAGGGTTTGTGTATGCATGCTCAGTAGTAGTTACAACTAATAAACAAAGATCTAAGGAAGGCCGATACAAGTTGTTGTTCTATTTATTTTTTGTAATGTCCCTTCTTAGGAATTTTATTAAAATGGCAATTTTTCACTTTTTTCCCTAGTTTGACCTTTGACTAGTTTTGATCTCTAGGTCCCAAATTTGCCCCAAATGATCCCAAATTTTCTGAGAAGGTATATGAATGATATTAGAACATAAATATGTGCTTCAAGGATGCCTTTGGACCTTTAAAATACTTCTGCAAATTCTCTTTCAATTCTGATCAATGTAGGTAACTTTACTAGTGATTTCCCTTTGACTAGTATTGGTCTCTAGGTCTCAAATTGACTCCAAATGCCTTCAAATCTTCAAGGAAGGTGTATGAATGATATTAGAACTTGAATATGATGTTTATGGATGACATATGGCCACCAAAAGACCTTTTCAAACTCTCTTAAGATTATGGACCAATTATGCAATTTTACTAATAATTTGGGGTTCAAATCCCCATGGGGTAAGTACTGAAAATGGCTTCCCAAATGCCTCCAAACCCACTCAAATTTATGAACAGAAGTATGTAAGGTGTTAAGTATGTTATTAAGGTCTCATATGCACCATTAATGGATTATTACAACTGTTCTCACCCTCTCCCATTCAACTGCAAAAATACCTAATTTGACCCTTGGGGAAATGGCACTATTTCACCTCCCAATACAACTAAACTAAGTAAAAATGCTTCAAATGCTCAAGTACAGTACATGAAACTTGTAGAAGACATCCATGGCAGTATATTGATCACAAATATATCATATAATAATCCATTCATTCGAAATCATCAGCATTACATTGATTCACAACAAGGTAGTGGGGAAATGGCACTGTTCTTTCATTAAAATTGAGATTTATACATTTCTACTTGGAATTTCGACCTAAAACTTTCTGGAGATGAAGAACAGAGTATTTAATTCATATTACAAAAGAAATGGGGCATTAAAAGCTCTCCCAAAGAGTACAATAGCTCACCAAAAACACCCTCCCTCAAGGATCAAGAATATGCCATCAAAACTGGAAATGGTTGAAGGAGTGAGCTACAATAGAAGAAACCATGAGCTGCCCTGTAGCTTACACTTGCAAATAAAGACTCCATTAAAGCTCCAAATGAAATTTCTAAATGGCCTTTCCAATTACCAACTTGGATGGGAATCTTTCACCCTCGAAATTGGCCAAGGCAAGAAACTAGTCATCCACTAGCTCTCCCTCTTCACAAATGCAATTGCAAATTCTACAAATGATCAAAATCTGGTTTCATTCTTTGTTATTGACATTTATAAACTTCTAATGTCCTCCATGGGTCGAATTCCTTCCAAGAGACTCATGCCAACTCAAGTTGGGAAGAGATTCCAAAGAATGCCACTTGTACAACAATTCATAGTCTCCCACTTCCACCAAATCACATGTGGAAGCATCTTAGCTGCCCTAACACCCTTGAGCGCCCTCTTGGAGTCTATTTTTAGCCCTGACATGTCATATATGTCATATGTCAGCCTTCAGGTCTGATTTGTGTCATAGGTATCATAGCATCTTCATCATTGTTGTCATAGAGCTAGGGAATCTAGCCCAAGTGTCTCACTAGCTCCAAATGGCCTCTTCCTCTTCCATGGGAGTTACTTTTCCTCTATATTTCGACCTTGGATGAGTCATGCAATGAATAATACATTGTGGACTCCCCCAAGTATATTACCATTCACCTTGAATTCGAATTGGTGAGAGAATGATGCCAAGTGTAGTGGGGAAATCTAGCCATATGTGGGTCCCACTTCCTCCATGTGTCTTCATGATCAAATGCCACTTTGATTTTCACTTGTATATATTTATTTAGCTCCTTTATTAAATATTTATGCCATTCTAATGTTCAAACATCATTTATTATCCCCATTATTCCAAATCCCAAAGCTTCCACCCCAAACCTAGGAAACTAGTAATTTTCCTCCTTGGCAATTATTTGACCTTTAGCATCAATTTGACAAACTCTAATGAATAGGGCCAATGTGATTAGGCCATTGTGACCCAATGCCAAATTTGGGACATGACATTTTTATAGAAATAATTAGTGGCCAGACTTTAAACAAGGTGTACATTCTCACAAATTATCCAAACAACAATACGAAAATTTAAATGCCCTTAGAGCTAGTCCTAGGTCCTGAGTCTCAGTAGTTTCCCTTACGACTCAACTTATTAATATTTAAAGGAAGCATTTTCTACAAAAATATTAAAAAGAGCGGCAAACAGTGTTTTCTAAAATCTAAAATGGTCCTCTACTTTAGTGCTTCCATTCTATGTCAAGTTTCAATTTTTGTGCCTAGTTAGTGATTAAGAATATAATCCAGTTAGTTAAACCAAACTGCCTTTACTTTTGTAACTTTTATGTAAACACTTCCATCAGTAAATTAAAATCTCTTCTTCTCATGCTACAGGTGAATTCATACATCCACACATCATATAATAATAATATACACAGACGATAATGTATGGATGGCTATACTCAAGCCTTACTGCTATAGCATGTAATAAAGCTTTTTCTCTCAATCACCATTTCTTAACAAAAAAAATTACCACTTAAAATTCATATGGCCCTCATGGGGCAAGAATGGATGATATAAAAACTTTAACACCACCGTAGATCCATCTTAATCCTATATCTATCAAGCACCGAGAGGGATCAAATCCCTTGAGGTGTAATTTTTTTTATCATTTAAGATGGATCTAGGCTGGTTGTAGTCTCACTCAACTCCGTAGAGCTCATGGGTCTCCTTGCACATGAAGAGGGCCTCACCTTCATAAGCAAGCCTCCTTGCAGATGGGGCCAAGTGCAAGCCTCAGGAATATTTGATAGAGTAGATCCCCTACGGTTGTGGTTTCTTGGCCAAGGGATATTTTTTGAGGTTTGTAAGCCAGCTATATTCCATTGTAATATCAAATAATGTCCTTAGGGTGGCCCTTGTGAAAAGGATATTTTGGCCCTTGGGAAAGCACATCCACAGTAGTTTCCCAACAAAACAAGAATGACCAAGGAAGTGACCAAAATCTACTGGCAACAAAGAATCCTAAAATATGAAGACATGAAATATAGAAATGACCTACAAATTGTAAATCTACTAGCATCAAAGAATCCTAAAATATGACGACATGAAATATATAAATGACAAAAGTCTAAAAGAAACATTGTTTTTTTTTTGCTATTGAAACACAGTAGGAAAAAAAGAAAAGATGATAAAGCTAAAAATAGACAAGGAGAAGAGCCATTAGCTTGAAAGATTGCAAAATGGCATGAATGCTGATGAACAAGAATTGCAACATAAACTGATACAAACCTGATAGAATTGAAACATAAAATGATACAAACCTGATAAAATGAAATGACATGAGTTGCAGAAGTCATTTTTATCGATGGATAAGCAATATTGCAGTATGTTGTGGACCAGAGAAAACTTGTAGTTTTTTTTTCCATAAGCAAATGATGGAAAACATAAAATAAATAGGCTTCACACACTAGAAAACATAAATAGCTTCATCATACTTCAAATAATAAATGGCATTCCATAACTTCAGCTTGCAAAAAAAGGAATGGCATTCCATAACTCTCAATAATAATTGCAAACTTAGTGGCAATAGTGAAAGACACAAGGATGTTGTGAACAATTGTACAAGGATATTTTGAACAATTGCTTCCTTGGAATACAGTAAAATGTTGCATTTATTTTGACCAAATTTTGCAGCATATGTGCATATATAAGACTTAGAAGTACATAGTCTCTAGCAAGACTGATGATACACACATTATCTATATTCCAGAAAATCGATTTTGACAATAGCCACAAAGGCCCAGTATAAAAAGTTTAAAATATTAATTGGAAAGAAGTAAATAGTTACTAGGGTTTGTGGCTTTGAGGATAGATCATATGAGTGGTGCCATAGTTTTAGAAGTTAGGTTTGGTAGTCTATGAGTGCAGTACTATATTAAATTAAAACTTCATGGTTATAAAAATACTTTGTAAAAATAACTGGTTTCAAATTTTCAACAGATTCACTACTTGATTGTACTCTTGTTTTCCATGTGGTGAGTCTTGGGTTCACCCTAGGTGAATAGATATTTGTCTTCACTCCCTATGATAGTTTTGAGTTGTTCAAAGCTATAAAGGATGGAACAAGAACTGGAACTAGCCGAGGGTTAGCCTCAGACTAGACCAGAAGCAACCTACGAAAAATACATAAAATATGTGAAGTTTACACACACATACATTCATGTACATCAATGTAAGCAGTAGACACCAAATATGCAAAGTTTACCCATGTACATAACATGTAAATGTGAATGCATCAAAATGTCAATGAGTACAATACATATATGAAACAAAATACATAAGCATTGAGTCTCAAAATGGCCTCTAGAGTCCAAAAAGAATCTTGTTACAACAAATAACTGCATATTATTATGATAATCCTTTATACTGGAATTCTCATCATCAGTAGCAACCTATGCCTCCTCCTCCTTTGGCATTTACTTTGATCCTCCAGGGACATCGGTGCTAGTGCTTGGTGCTTTTGTGGATCCAATTCGACATTCCATGTTGTTTCTCAAGTTAACACCCTCCAATTGGCTATGTTACCACCTAAAATGCATGTCCATTTTTAGGTATTCTGACCAACAAGAAGCTTAGCTTTAGAGACCATTTTCAGACCTGTTTGTAGTTATTCATGGTAGCAATGAGGGTGCTTTACCTTTGTGTCTGTTCCAGAAAGTGCATATATTATTATTAGCAAGTGGTTCATGTGAGACTTTTCCCTGGAGGCCTCTATTTCAGATTTTGATGTATGTCCCTTCAATGATAGCATCTTTTGAGTGATTTCTTGCTATTTGGGCTCATCTTGCACTTCACAAGGGAAAGTTAATATCGAATACATGACACATCACTCGATGGGGTTTGGCATCATCTACATGCAAAAGAAGAATAAATGCCTTCGTGAGAAGGACACTTGTCATTTAGGTACCTTCATGCATGGTCAAAGTTCCTTCTTGGAGGAAATTCCCATCATTATAAGGCTTGTTTGGAGGTTTTTATGGCATGATAAAAAGTGCACCCAAGATGAAGAGCACTCCACCTAGGAAGGTCTTCTAGGCTTATTTTATGGAAAAGAAGGCATGGTCAGTTGTAAAACTGCCTTAGTTGAGGAGCACCCTAACTAAAAGGAGGGAACATGACTGTGATTTATGTTTTTAAGGATGGATGCAGCTTACCTTGAAGAGTGCTCCACCTACTGTGAATTACGTTGCTATTTTGGGGACATTCTTGACAATCGTGATATGGATAAGAGGACATGTGGAATACAAACCCTATTGACATGGTCAACAAGCATATTTTAAGGCAACACTCGTGAAAAAGATACTTGGCAGCAAGGTCAACCTCATCATGTGCATTCTTCACCTTAGATAAGGAGTGCTCCCTCTTTTGAGGAGATCATTTGAATTGTTTTGTGTATTTTTGTATTTATTCTTGGATAAAAAAATGGATCTAAAAAGCCCTTAATACTATTTTATTGTAAAAGTGGTTGAGCTCAAATCTATAAAAGGAGTTCTCTCACTTGCAAGGGCATGGTTGGATTAATGGGAGATCCCCTCCAAGCTTAGTTGAAGATTTATTGGGAGGAAAAAATAAAGGAACAAGTGCATATGTGAGGTTTTCCATCTCTCTTTTCTTTTTTCATGGATGACTAGGGTTTATTCAAGGATTTCCATTGTTTCGCTACTAGAATGATCTTTGTAGAAGCATATTGTACTCCAAAGAGAAGAGATTAGTGTTGAGGTGGAACCCTCTCTAATTCTTGTCATAAACTTGAATTTTGTGGGGAATTTCTGTTGTAATTTCAGATGAAAGTGTGGCACATTATGGCCCTCTTGATTTTGTGATGGAATCAGATTTGGAGATATGATGTACTGTTGGGTTATTCATTCAATAGAAGACTGTCCTACCTTGTCTACATTATATGTTATGATTGTTCTTTCATTGTCTAAAGGTTTCATGATATTCTTGGTTATAATTTCATGGTTGTGATGGTGCATCTTGTATAACGGCTCTCACTTATTCTTGCATAACTAGAAAATTTGTTTTAGACTAATTATGGCACATTAGTGTATGGATTAATAACATCTTCTCCATTATATTCAAATGATTTTTTCATAGATCTTGACTCCATCACCTAATTGATAGGAATTGGTCTTGGTTCACCATCCTATTTATCTCTAAATTTTTTCTTACACCTCTCATAGGGATTTCCCCATTGTGTTGGAGGAGAGCTACTCTAAAGTTAGAGGAAGAGTTGCTGTGGTGATAGTGGGAAACCATCGTGTGCCTCTAGGGTTGCACTTGGTTTCGATATTTTCAATATCTTTGAGTGGAGGTTTGGGAGCTAACATGCTAATCTAAGTGTTAAAATGAGGCAGAAATCTTAACATGCCCCGTAATCAGTGGTTTTGGATTTGAGTAAAGGGTACATTTTTAATAAGTTCATGACAAATGAGTTCGACAAACAACAGCACCAACATTGGTGTACATAGAAGGTTTGGTTCTCTTGGTTAAATTCCATTCCTATATCCTCATGCATGATAGAATCACGTCCTGAAATACTGCAATCTTGCTAGTCCTGAAATGTTGAAATCTTGAAAACTCTTAAGTCTGAAGGTCTGGGAGGTAATAGGCTACTCCAAGGTTAAAATGAGGCAAAAATTATAACATGCCTAATATAATCAATGGTTTTGACTTGAGTGAAGAGTACATTTTTACTAAGGTCATGATAGATGAGTTCAACAAAGAACAACACCAACATTGGGGTACATAGAGGGCTTGGTATTTGTGATTAAATCAATGTTTTAAAACTCGGACTTGGACTTGGCCAAAGGTCAACTCGGACTTGGCTTTGACTTGACCGGTTTGAATTTTATGACTCAGTTTACTAAAAAATACACAAAATATTAAAACTTTAATGAAAAAAAACATTAAGGATTCCAAACCATTAGAGACAAAACATGCAAAGGCTGCTCATGTATATACCATGTAAGGGTGAATATACCAAAATGACATTGAGTGCAATACATAATTGAAACAAAATACATAATCAATGAGGCTTTAAATGGTCTCTAAAGTCCAAAAAACAACAAGATACAAGCTATTGGCCTACTACATATCACTGATCAACCAGATCAATCATCAAACTAATCACCATTGCTGGAAATGGGATACTTGGCATGAGTTGCAGGACCATTCTCTGGTTCGAAGCCCTCCAAATGCCCACCAAATCTCACTTAGAGGTGTGAGGCAAATAGACACAAAGCATCCCAAACAAATTAACATTAATAAGACTTGTAATAGAGAAATTCAAACTCCAAAAAAGATTTATTAACATAAGCAAATTTGTAAAGGTCCAACAATCCAATCTGACCAGAATGTACTATCATCTAGCTTCATTTCAAATGGAAGACGAGGATTTCAACTTCCTAGCAATCATAACCGAGAGAATGGGAAACTAGATCTGAGCATCCATGTATATCTCGTCAAAAAATTATGATTACACCTAAAACATGGATTCAATACTTATTTGGCCCGCTGAATTTAAATGATTAATTTATCATAAAAGTATTAAAAATAAATAAAGCAACTAGCTTTTCTAGAATCATAAAGACAAATTGATCTTCATAAGTTACTAAAATAAAATAGAGTTGGACCCTTTGATTAACTTTTGGAAGTATCTTTCTTGGATTTTATTTTGATAAATAGGTCTTCTCTTAAAAATTAGGATGCTTCCTACAATCAACCCAAAAAGGATGTTCAAATACAAAATATTCACTGGAAGAAGAAAGGATGATGAAAATTTAACTCGTTGACTTCTCAAACAGAGACCTTACCTGAGATCGGGTAATGATAAGACCATTCAGTCAAGACCTACCCGCCTGGGGAGAGTTAAGGACCATCACCTTATGTGGCCTGTATAGACTTGCCAAGCAACGGTGAGAACAATTATTGAGACTTTTTAGTAAATTCTGAGCAGTCTCAGACTCTCAATAGAGCTGGGACAGGGGCATTTTCTTGTTTTTGGACAAAATCCAAGTGCGGCGTCCAATTTCAAATTACATAACGAACAATGGACACTCTAAAGTTCAAAATGCCTATGCCATTTTTCCATAGTAATTGGCATGCAACATGGGGAACTAGCCTATGGTCTTTCTTACCAAGCATCAAGGCATGAAATATTGCATAGATTCAGTGGGTACTTGATTAGGAATAACAGTTACCCCTTGGATACCTTAGAATCCCTTGGCCTATGCCATCATTATTATCAAATCATCTTAGTGGACGTTGGACTCCATTTTGCTTGCTCTGCTGATGTGTAAGCTCTAGTTTAATATTGCAATATGAACGAGCGCCAAAATTTATGAATTGAGTTTAGAATTGTCATTTAAATGTGCTTCGGGTGATACCAAAGCACTTCATATTCATTCCATTATGGAAATATCCATTCCAAACTAATGGGTGGCTCCAACGTATTTGACAATTATCTGGTTCATGTTCTACATCAAAAATTACCCTTTTCAATGAACTGGTGTCATTCAATATTCAATAATTCCAATCTTGTCACCTTGCTAAACATATAAATTATTATACGAACTTCTGTAGAAAACACATTCATTATATTACCCAAACATAATGAGCAACAACCTGGAACTATTGGTACCCCTATATCTATAGCTATTAGTAATCATCCGCCCTGTGATCTCTGTCCATCACTCACCCACCAGACCTTTTTCGTGCATAGAGCCCAGGGTATGGATATCTTACTGCCCAACCTAGTTAGATGAGAATGGAAGCACCCAATATATGCCTTTAACATGAACCAAGCCAAACCCCACTTCGATAGGGAGCTGTGCAGTTCAATAGGGAGCTATGAATAGTCGGAGGCCCTCCCTGCTAGTTAATTTCACTAGTTAAATGGGTGAAAACCTCCCATATTCCACCCACCCTATAGTTATCTTAGGAATCATCGATTGAAGTTGGTCATTGCGATCGATACAGTGAGTCTCCGGGCGACAGATACAACCATTTGCAGTGTCTTGGTAATCTATCATGTCATAACCATTTGATATAACTTCATTTTTACATATTATTCGCTTAGAAATTGATTTCAATTGTTATTCTTTAAGCAATCAAGTGTATCTCACTGTAATTTGAATAATCATATAACTACTATTGATTTTTTTTTCCTTGATCAGCTTTACTAAAAAACTTGGCATTCTAAGTCAACACTCCCACATTTCGGGTACATGTCCACAACTGCACTCACCACAAATACATCATACTCACATGCATTTTAACTATGTAGCTGTGAATCTTCTTACCAAGATGCGGAGCATCAAGTTCAACACAAGCAGGAAAAACATTGGCAATAATAGTGGAGTTGGATTTCATACCTGACTACTGCAATTGGGAAAAAATTCGCAAGGCTTGGTTAGTCGTCCCATTCTGGACATGCCCACCTACCACATCATTCTACGATACCAAATTTCTCCAATGCATTTTGTCAAACACTTGACCTGCAATCTCAACATTCCCACATTTAGCGTACATACCTACAAGCAATCTCTCTCCACACAAAAAAAATCCAACTCAAACCCACTTTTGATTATGTTAGCACAAATATTTTTGTCCTATTGAAGAACCCCTGAACCCCTGTGCAAGCACATGTCTTGAGAACGAAGGGAAAAGTGAAATTATAAGACTGTATACCTGTGCTTTGCATTTGGTAATAAAGTATGAGCACATCATCAAAATGCCCGTATGTGGCACAACCTCTTATCATGTCATTCCATGTCCTAGCATTTTCCTTCGGAATTTTTTCAAAAACCAGGAATGCATCTGCAAGATTCACACAACCGGCATACATTCTTACAATCTTACATCCCAAGAAAATGACGGGTTTCATTCCACTTTTGATCATGTGAGCATGGACTTCTTTGCCCTCTGCTATGACATTATTGTTGGTACAATCTATCAATAAAGACGCATATGAAGTGGAGTCCATTTGGATTTGAATACCGTGATCATGGTCTATAACATGAAATATGCGCCTGGTCTCCCTATAGAATCTACCCCCACTTCCACTCATGGAAGCAAAGCGAAACTTCATTTGTTTAAAGAGAAATTTGGGCGTGGGAGTCTTTCAAGAGTTTACTAGGGCCATCGAATTTCATGGGAACACCGTTTTCTCTGCAATACGGTGTTACACCATTACAGTTATACCTACGTAGTACTCCATTGTAGTTTTCACATCGCTTATCCCCGTTGAGGATACCAAAGAGCGAATTTCCCCATTGATCACTTCACACCGTTTATCCCTATTGGTCCTCGATGCTAAGAGCAAAAAGGAACATATGGCCTTAAATGGTATTTCATATGTTTTTGGAATGGGATCAATAACTAATTCTTTTACCAAACAATAATAATAAGATATTATCTCTATTTACTTTGACAAAGGTTCTAGTGTGCATTGCAACTCTAAAATATGCATGCAAATTGCATTGGAAATTGAGCAAGAGGTTGTAGCGTTGGAGACATAGTGCATTTTTTTATTTTTTTCTGAATAATAGTGAGTTGATGTGATCGTTGTTGGAGTCTGCATTATTGTTTGTAATTTCTAGATTGCACACATCTGTAAATTTGCTTATTTCTATTTGTGGTTTTTTAATTAACACGTAGAATGTAGATTTTGCACGCCTTAAATTTATTGAGAGAAGTTGTTAGTATATGAAGATCTTAGGCATCAACTATGTTTGGGTTTTTATACTTTGTAAGTTTCATTCTTTTATTGCACCATTGAATTATGGTGTTAAGTTTGACAAAGTATTATAGTTTTGCATCATAAATATTCTATAAATTTGTGTATGGATGACATTCAAGATCAATTATATATACTATCTTACAAAGTTGGTAAACTAGGTATATTTTTCTTTATTTAGTTCATTTTTTGGTATCAAAGAGAACAATCAATGTATTCAGTGGAGTCACGTGTTCCTTAGTAAGAGGAAGGACCCCATAAATGGTGGTAAGATTCTCTTATATAACATTTAGTAATCAAGGTTAGGTTTTGATGTTTTTTACATAATTTGATGTAACTTCTTGTATTGAGAGAAGTGTTCTTATCATATATAATCCAGTTAAATGAGATGTGTAACATATGTTACATGAAAAATTCAAATATTAAAAATGAAACAAAATAATAATAAATTAAATAATTAAACCAGCATAGTTTGATTTTAACCAAAGATGTATGCTACATGTTATATAAGTTCAAATCTTAAAAAGAAAACATAAAAATAGTAAATTAAATAAATAAATAACATAAGTTGACTTTAACCTTGCACCTTTTATTCAAAGAATTTTTACAGTTCTTCTCTATGCATAGATAAAATAAAGATAAGTGAATAGGTTTGTGTTTTTATTTTTGTTGTCCTTCTTGGTGCATAGATAAGATAAAGATAATATTAGATAATTTTATCAATGCCCAACTATTAACCACAAAAGAAGGTAAATGGGACTCAAAAATACATCCAATTTTGCACTTATTGTTACATTGTCAACCACAAAAAAAGAGTTAATTGCATAGCTAAGAGAAGTCCAAAATGAATGTAGAAGCAAAGTCATTGCTACGAACATAAAATAAGATAATAATTAAATAATTAATAATTAGGTTAACTAAAGTTAGGTTATGAAATGAGGCGTCTTCTCAACATCAAATGCTCGAGCCATATTTAAGGCAGGGCCATCATTGTAACATATCATCTTTTATCATATCATCAATACAAATATATTATTATTATGGCTTATCTGGTTTACCAAGTATTTTGGTGAATTATTTGTGTGAAGGAACTATTGTTCGCTTCATTTGGTATTAGAGCCAACCCTTCGTGGGGCTTATGCTGATCTCCGGCTTTTAGCCATCCTATCAAGGTTTCCTTGAACCCGGATCTTTGATCTGACGCGAGCTTTTAGCTATCCATACTCAGATTTATTTTGAAATAAAAACCCCATTCATCTCTCCCCAACTCACTGATCTCGTTCTACCTGCGCTGCCCTCCAAAATAGCTCTTCCACTACATATCCACATCGTTCATGCCTGCACATCTGCCCCACATATCCGCCCAACCTCCCTCCACGCTACATTGCATTTCTTGTTGAAACATTGCACCTCCCTCCACACTCTCCACGCTTTGGGTCTCGTTCCACCTCCCTCATCTCAATCTACGAACTCCACAGTGCCTTATCCCTGTGCTAACTCCCATACACCGTTTCCCACCTCTTTCACGACCGCGATCCCCAAGCACCTGCACATTCTCTCATCGCACTCCCTCACTCCCCTAAACCCTATCACCCTCAACAACTCCACCTTCCCACGCCTACATACATGTGCGCCCTCTCGGCCCTCCCTACACTCCCCCCGATCTACTCGCTCCACACCATGACCCTCCTTCATGCCCTTGCTCTTCCCATCTACCTCCACCTGTAATTTGTCCCCTCCAACGCCTCTCCTTATGCGCTCTCCCTTTGCCCCTGCCACACTCCACTTCCGCCTGCGCCCACCACCTCCTGCACCCTCTCCGCCCACGCCACCAGCTCCATTGCTCCTCCTCCCTCGGCATCCAGCTCTGCCACCCCATCTACGGCTCATCCCCTACGCCACGCCTGCGCTTCCACCTGCTCCTTCCTCCTACTCGCCACCCCTCCCACTCCTGCTTGTGTCCATCTAGTCCACACCATCACACTGCAAGTTCCAGTGCGCGACAACTTCCAGCGTGCCACCCCATTCCCTCCTTCAAACCCTAATTCAAATCCAAAAAATATACAAATTTTAATTAAACAAAAATTATTATAAATTAAATATTATTGTATAATATTTAATATTATTACCATTTTGTTTTATTAAAATTTCTATTATCAAAAGTTTACAATAAAACTAAAATTATATAATTATAATAATAATCATATTATTATTATATTATATATATTTTTACTTCATTCACCCTTATTAAGTAGTTGTAAATTATTACAATTATAGAAAGGCTCAAAGGAAAGAAAAAAAAGCCCCCCCAAAAAAAAAAAAAATCGAAAAAAAGATAGTGAAAGAAGTCACAACAAAAAAAATATTATTATTATTATTTTATTAAAATAATAATTATTTAAAAAAAAAAGATAAGAAAGATCAAAGAAGACAAAATCAAGAAAAAGTCAAAGGAAGACCAGTTAAAGAAGTCAAAGACTCCCTATCATCGAAAAAGTCGAGGACTATCTATCACTGAAGAAATCAAAGAAAGGTCATCGATCACCGAAGAAGTCAAGATCATGGAATCTGGTCTGCGACTACAAATAGAGGAATTACAAGCCACGTTAAAACGTTATCGAAGAGACAATGAAGAATTGCGCGACATAAATAACAATTCAGAAATAAGAATTGAATTACAAGAATGGTGCAATGAAATAAAAATCTCTGACTAGGAAAGGCGTATAGAAAAATTGTATGCGCAAATTGATGAATTAAAAGCCGAAAATGAATTCAATCAGAGGTTAGAAAAATTGTATGCGCAAATTGATGAATTAAAAGCCGAAAATGAATTCAATTAGAGGTTAAGAAATCAAGATATAAAGAAGGAAATAAATAATTACGAAGCAGAAATAATACGCTTGAACAAAATCATTAGCGACAAAGATGAAGAACTAACACAGATACGACATAAATTAGAAAGTCAAGAATCAGAGGTTGGCCAATGTCGACAACAGATAAAATTTCTTCAACATCAAAATGATGACTCTAAAAAGACACATAAGTCAGAGATCGCGAAGAGTAATAAAGCATTATCCAACAACGCTGAAGAAATTTTCAAACTAAGAAATCATAACAAGATACTAGTCACAAAAATTAAGAAGTTGAAAAATAGCCGGAAGATAGAACAATCTATGGATGACATTGAAGGGAAACTTCTAGAGAAGCAAGAAGAAAATAGTTGCATCAGAAGTGATAATGAAGATCTTAAGGAACAACTTAAGAAGTATGAAAATGACAGAAAATCGCAAGTAGAAGTGATTAAGAAGTTTCAAAATGATAACATGCAGTTAGAAAACAAGTTGAAAAAAATACAGAACGAAACCTTAAAACCTCAAGGGACGAAAATACAACTTCCAACTCAGATCAATGCTCAAAAGATGACACTCATAAAAGAAAATGACATTGTGAAAATTCCCTATCGACACCCCAACCATAAAACCGATATTATGAAAAGTGGGAAATGTCGAAAGACGATGGTACTAATGTGATCAAAGCTCTTGACGACAGATCAGTGGGGAATCCCAACAGTCAGCAACAAATCAATTTGGGATGGATTGGCCCATCCACATATCGGAAGTTATGCTCTACACTTAGCAGTTCGTATCGACATGTTTTGTTAGTCATGACATCGCAAGAAACAATGTGACAAAATTATAAGGCTTTGAGGACAAAGCCTTTCTAAGAGAGTGGCAATGCTACAAACATAAAATAAGATAATAATTAAATAATTAATAATTAGGTTAACTAAAGTTAGGTTATGAAATGAGGCATCTCCTCAACATCAAATTCCTGAGCCATATTTAAGGCAGGGCCATCATTGTAACATATCATCTTTTATCATATCATTAATACAAATATATTATTATTATGGCTTATCTGGTTTACCAAGTCTTTTGGTGAATTATTTGTGTGAAGGAACTATTGTTTGCTTCAGTCATAAACAATAATTTGTCAACGATGTCATGCTATGGTCTAGAAACAAATTGGAGCGGCTATTGTGACAATGAATTACATTCAAATCCTACTAGGCATGCTCCTCCATTGCATGGGATCTGTTGGACGTGGTTATTCATTATATCGAATATTAATGATTTAGTATTTAGGGAGATTCAAGGATATTATTGTGTGGCAGTGTGATGCACGAGCATCAGGACCTAGGCGAAACAGTCGAAGTTGATCAACAAGAGAAGTCGACTAGGGGGATTGTCGATGACCACTGGTGCGGAGGAAGATTGGCTGTCGAAGGCAAGTAGTCGAGCAAGGGATGTTGATATGCAGTCGAAAGAAGGAGTGAAGAGGTCGAGAGTCGACATGTCTAAGGTCGACAAACGACATGATTGCAGCGGAGGCGTCGAAGGTCGACATGTTGTCGAATCGCGACACTAACGAGTTGCGGCGAAATCCAAGAGTGGAGGAAGGGGCGGACTAGAAAGCCGTAGACATTAAGTGAAGGCAACAGGTAAGGTCGAAGGATGACAAAGCATTATGGTCAAGACGTGGGGACGACAACTGTCACATAGTCGAAATTCATAAGTCAAGGAAAGTACTTGGTAGCCGTTTGGGGTTGCTAAGGAAGTTATGAGCAGTTAAGAAGGTGGTTGGGATCATGACAGATGACACCACAGGAAGAGGTTGTGAAGCACGACTAGAGGACGCTGAAAACTGTAGGCATGCAGGGTCTGGAGGATTCAAGGGACAAAGGAAGAGTGTCTCGGGGAACGGAGTGACCTCGGGATGAGCAGCAACATCAGAGCAACAATAGAAGATCAATGCGCAGGAATAGGTAGGGGAGTTAGTTCCGTTGGGGATTTAGCAGAGATTGGATCCATAACTCAGCGAGTGCTTTCATTCAGCAGAGGCCGTGAGAGGAAGAAGATCGCACACAGATAGAACACACATTTACTTCTGTATATTGTATCAGGCTAAGGCCGACTAGTTTAGTTCATTTGCTTTGTAATTTGCATTGTAATTTGATTGAAGTAATAGAAGCCAACTTCTCGAATCCTGTTTACACCAAGTCTGTGTGAGCGTTGTGTGTTATTGTTAAGCAAGAAGGTCCAGCCGATCGCACTTGTGCCAGCTGGTATCAGAGCCCGGAGTTGAAATCCGGTTGAGTGCGTAGAACAACTCCAGCTGCAGTTGGGTAGAGTTGTGCACAGTTGTGGAAGTCCAGTTGCGATTGGACGAGTGGGAGTTTCAGCTGTGGTTGAAAATGGCTCACAGAGGCATAAATGTCCAAGGTGTAGGACAAAGAGTGTGTGGTGCAACAGTCACAGTTGATCATGAGATGTTCAACGAGTGCATGCGAACAATGCAAAGTCTGACAAGTGAAGTCGCAACGATCAGAGAAATCCAGAGACGTGGATGCATTCCCGATGCACTATACCAAAACAACGAGGAATTCAAAGAAGTGGGAGCACGGGAAGAGGAAATCGAAGAACTAGAGGATAAACTCATTAAGCTTACGACAAAGATGAGAGGTCGGACAAAGATGGATGTACGTACCTACTCAGGAAGTCTGGATCCGGAAGACTAGATAGACTGGTTCAGAGAGATGGATAAATATTTCGACATAGAGAAAATAGAGGATCCTAGATGGATTAAAAATGCATGTCCGAGGTTAAAGGGTCACGCCTCATTGTGGTGGGACAATTTACAGGATGACAGAGTCAAGAAATGCAAGGAGAAGATCGAGTCTTGCGACAGGATGGTTGCCAAACTGAAAGGGAAGTTCTTGCGGGGTGTCTATGTGATTTCCTTGTTCCGGAGGTTGCAAAAATTTCGACAGAAAGAGATGATCGTGAAGGAGTACACATAAGATTTCTATAGACTGTCAATTCAGTCGGGTCAAACCGACGAAGGAGAAGAAGCTGTCGTGAGATATGTGAACGACTTGAAGTATGCCATACATTATGAGTTGAGCCTGTCGAGGTTTAGAGCGGTCAATGAAGCCTATCAACTAGCTCTGAAGGAAGAAGAGAAATTTTTGAGGAGAACTGCATCGACCAGAGGGAGGAATATGACTGGCCGAGGTGCGAAGACTGTTTCTGTGAAAGGACAAAGTAGCGGAACTAGGAAACAATATGTCGAAGATAGTTGACATGCAGAAGGGACATCGACAAAGGAGAGAGCACAAGGGAACCAACGGGACAGTCAAGAGACCTGCGGTCGGGGTGTGTATGGTCGAAGTGGTCCAACCGACAAAAAAGGAGCCGACAGACCAGCTATAGTCTATTATACGTGTCAAGGAGTCAGACACAAGGCATATGAGTGCCTAGAGAACCTACACATTGCAGAGGAGTCGAAGCCCATATGTCGAAGAGATGAGCAAGTCGATGAGAGGGAAGAGTTGACATCTGACAGCAGTGAGGATGGTAGAAGAAAAGGTCTAATCATGACGGCCAGGAGGACGTTGGTTCAGGACGACCGACGCGATGAGAAAGAGTCGACACATCGAAAGGCTTTCTTTCGAACCAGAGTGCTAATTGGTGAGTGGTATTGCAAAACCATAATTGATGGTGGCAGTACATAGAATCTTGTGTCGACGAAAGTCATAGACAAGTTGGGTTTGAGATGTCGGGAACACCCACAGCCATACAAGATCTCATGGTTGCAGAAGGGTCACCATGTGAAGGTAACTAGATAGTGCTTGATTAACTTCAAGGTCAGGAAACTTGAAGACAGTGTACTGTGCAACGTAATCCCAATGGACGCATATCATCTATTGTTAGGGAGACCATGGAAATATGATTAGAAGATGATCTATGATGGTTGAGACAACACAGTCACAGTGTGGAAAAATGGTATGCGGAGGACTCTAAAGCCGAAGCAGGAGGATCGAACTGAATGCAAGCAGGGCGAGAGAAACTATTGGGAGAAGCGAGTGCTGATATGCTAAGCCAAAGAATTCCTTGCAGAGGAGGAGAAACAGTCAGAATGTTTTTCCATCATTCTAAAAGTACCATGTGTCGAAAGGTCGAAAATGGAGAGGATTCCGGTCAATGTCGAAAAGATGCTTGACTAGTTCAAGATCATAGTAGTCGATGAAGCACTGATGGGATTGCCACTGACGAGAAGCATATCCCATTAGATCGAATTGATTCTAGGATCGAGTTTTCCGAACAAGGCACCTCGCAGAATGACTCCGACAGAGAGTCATGAACTCAATCGAAAAGTCCAAGAGTTGTTGAACAGAGGGTTGATCAGAGAGAGTATGAGCCCGTGTGTGGTACCAGCAGTACTAGCACCAAAGAAGGGTGGAGAATGGAGGATGTGTACAGACTCCAAATCCATCAACAAGATCACGATCAAGTATCGATTTCCATTGTCGAGAATGGATGACTTGATGGATTGCTTGAGTGGAGCGAGATACTTCACGAAGATAGACCTGAATAGTGGTTATCACCAGATTAGGGTAAGAGAAGGAGATGAATGGAAAACAACCTTTAAGAAAAAGGAAGGACTATATGAGTGGTTAGGCATGCCATTCGGATTGAATTATGCACCCAGTACATTCATGCGATTGATGAACGAGGTACTGAAGCCATTCTTGGGAAAGTTTGTCGTAGTGTACCTATACGACATTCTGATTTTCAGTCGAACCGAGACAGAACACTTGGAGCACATTCGACAAGTATTGCAGAAGTTACAGGAAGAGAAGTTGATGGTGAATCTGCAGAAATGTTTCTTCATGAAGGAAGAATTGGTGTAATTGGGATTTGTAATCTCGGGTAAAGGGTTAGTGATGGACCCAGAAAAGGTGAAGGCTATATTGGAGTGGGCAGAACCGACAAGCGCAACTGGAGTGCGAAGTTTCCATGGACTTGCTAGTTTCTATAGGAAGTTCATCAGAGGATTCATTCGGATATGTGCACCTTTGACAGAGTGCATGAAGAAAGGTGAGTTCAAGTGGACAGAAGCTGCCCAGAAATATTTCGAAAAGTTGAAGGAAAAGGTGACTGAGAACCCAGTGTTAGCACTCCCATGTTTTGACAAAGTTTTCCAAGTCGATTGCGACGTGAGTGGAATGGCAATTGGAGCAATGTTGAGCCAGGAGGGCCGACCAATTTCATTCTTTTGCGAGAAGTTGGATGATGCGAAGCAGAAATATTTGGTCTACGACTAGGAGTTCTATGCAATTGTCCAAGCATTGAATAAGTGGAGGCATTATTTGTTGCCAAATGAATTTGTGTTGTACATAGATCACCAAGCACTGAGGTACTTGAACACTCAGTCGAATTTGAATCAGCGGCACATGAAGTGGGTCGAATTCCTGTAGGGATATACCTTCATGTTGCGACATAAGTTAGGCAAGTCGAACAAGGTTGCCGATGCACTGAGTCGAAGAGTTGCATTGCTGAACACGTTGACAGTTCAGGCAACAGGAATAGAGTTGGTGAAGATAGAGTTTGTGACCAACGAAGATTTTGCGAAAGCATGGAAGGCGAGTAGCGAACCATGGAGTGTCGACAGAGCACCATAATTGGATTACTTTATCTGAGAGGGATACCTATTCAGGGGACAACCATTGTGTATTCCTAGAGGATTCGTAAGGGAGAACCTAATACGAGAATTGCACAATGGTGGATTAGCAGGTCATTTTGGCATCGACAAGATCAAGGCATTGGTCAAAGAAAAGTATCATTAGCTAGGAATGACAACAGATGTCGGTAAGTGGGTACGACAGTGTCGAGTTTTCCAGTTGGAAAAAGGAAGAAGTCAAAATACGAGGTTATATACGCCATTACCAGTGCCGAATACCCCATGGGAGCACCTAAGCATGGATTTTGTGCTAGGATTGTCGAAGACACAACAAGGTAACTACTCAATCTTTGTTGTAGTTGACGAATTTTCGAAGATGGCACACTTTATTCTGTGTCAGAAGACAAGTGACGCCACAAGCATTGTTGTACTATTCTTCAAGGAGATAGTCAGATTGCATGGGTTTCTGAAGAGTATCACGTTGGACAGAGATACCAAGTTTATGGCACATTTCTGGAGAACCCTATGGAAGAAATTGGACACGAAGTTACAGTTGAGCTCGACATTTCATCCACAGATAGATGGACAGACCAAGGTGGTGAACAGAAGTTTGGGAAACCTTCTGAGATGTTTGACGACTGATAGACCCAAGCAATGGGAGAACGTGTTGGCGCAAGCAGAGTTTGCGTACAACAATTCTGTGAATCGGTAGACAGGTTTGAGTCCATTCCATATTGTTCAAGGACGAAGACCACATGGAGTGGTAGATTTGGACGAGATACCGACAAAAATCAGGAAAAGCGCAGATGCAAAATCATTCGTAGAGCACATGAAAGAAGTGCATGAAGATGTGCGCAAGTGCATTGAAAAGAGTAACGCGACATACAAGTTGAGATCCGACAGAAAGAAGAGGCTACATTCGTTTAACGAAGGAGACTTAGTCTATGCACATTTGCGAAAGAAAATATTTTCGACAGGAACATACAACAAGCTGAAGTTGAAGAAGATTGGACCATGTAAGATTTTGAAGAAGATTTCGGACAATGCTTATGTGTTGGAATTGCCGCAGGGATTGAGAATTTCACCAACGTTCAATGTCTCAGATCTATACAAGTTTGAAGAAGGTTCAACCAGTAGAAGCACGGAAGTGTCGAACATCAACTAGATAGTGCAAATCCCAGATCGACACGACAAAGAGGAAATCACCAAAGTATTAGAAGAACGCGAAGTCAGACGTACGTGAAGTTCACGAAGGAAATAATACTTAGAGTGATGGAAAGACGATGAGTTGCAGGAGGTGACATGGATTTCCGAAGAAGAGTTCAGGAGACTCACGTAGTAGTCGAGTTATTTTTCACTTGGGGAGTCTGATGCAGGAGCATCGAGACCTAGGCGAAAAAGTCGAAGTTTATCGATAGGAGAATTCGACCAGGGGGATTACCACCGCCGACTAATGCAGAGGAAGATTGGTTGTCGAAGCCAAGTAGTCGAGCAGGAGTTGTCGATATGCGGTTGACCGAAGGAGTGAATAGGTCAAGAGTCAACATGACTAAGGTCTACATATGACATGATTGCAGTAGAGGCATCGAAGGTCAACATGTTGTCGAATCGTGACTAACGAGTTGCGGTAAAATCCAAGTGTGGAGGACGGGGCAGATTGGAAAGCCGTAGACATTAAGTGAAGCCGACAGGTAAGGTTGAAGGATGACAAAGGAAGTATGGTCAAGATGTGGGGATGACAACTATCACAAAGTCAAAATTCAGAAGTGAAGGCGAGTACTTGGTAGTCGTTCGGGGTTTCTAAGGAAGTTATGAGCAGTTATGAAAGTGGTTGGGATCATGCCCGATTTCACCACAGGTAGAGGCTGTGCAGCATGACCAGAGGGTACTGAAAACTGTAGGCTTGTAGGGTTTGGAGGATTCGGCGGACAGAGGAAGAGTGTCTCGGGATGAGCAATAGCATCAAATCAATAGTAGAAGATCAGTGCGCAGGCACAAGGAGGGGAGTTAGTTTCGCTAGGGAGTTAGCAAAGATTAGATCCATAGCTCAGCGAGTGCTTGCATTCAATAAATCCCCTGAGAGGAAGAAATCACACACACAGAGAACACACATTTACTTCTGTATATTGTATTAGGCTAAGGCTGACTAGTTTAGTTCATTTGCTTTGTAATTCGCATTGTAATTTGATTGAAGTAATAGAAGCCAGCTTTTAGCATACAGTTTACACCAAGTCCGTGTGAGAGTCGTGTGTTGTGTGTTATTGTTAAGCAAGAAGGTCCTGCCGACCGCACTTGCACCATAGTGACAAAGTACTAACAAACCATATCTTTTGTTTTAATGTGTGAGGGTGGGTTGAGCTTATTTTTTATATTACTATAAGTAAAAATATGGCATTTCTTTTTCGTAATAAGAATATGTCAAGGTGTATTGGAACTGGAATCCGACATTGAAATATTATCATCGTCATCGTCATCATCATCATCATCATCATCATCATCATCATTATCATCATCATTATCAGCATTGTCATTATCGACATCGTCCTCATTGTCATCATCATCATGGATTAGGACATGAGAACCAACCTTAGTGTGACAAACCTCTAAATGGACACCACATCTTTATAAAATTCCAAATATTCTCTACATAGGCCATGTTTGGTAGCCTCAGGAACCAAACATGGTCTGCGATCCCATTAAGTAGATAACACTGCCTAAGAAATTATATTCCCTCCCACATCATGCCCTCATTGTTAGTGTCATCATCATTGTCATCACCATTATCATTTACATTGCCATGGTCATCATCGTCATCATCATCATCATCATTGTCATTGTCATCATCTTCATTATCATATAATCACATCATCATCGTCATCATCATCATCATCACCATCACCATCATCATTTTCATCATTATCATCATCATCATCTTCATCTTCATTGTCATCATCATCATCATCATCAACATATCATCCTCGTCATCATCATCATTGCCATCACCATCACCATATAATCAAATCATAGTCATTCTATTCATATTCACCGATGTCTTCATCATCATTAACATCGTCATCACCTTCATTATCAGCATTGTCATCACTATCATCATCATCATCATCACTATCATCATCACCATCATCGTCTTTTCCATTTCCATTATCATTGTCATCATCATTGTCATCATCATTGTCATCTTCATCATCATCCTCATCATCATTATCATCATTGTCAACATCATCTCCATTTAATCACATCATCATCATCCTCATTGAATTTTCCATCATCACCATCATCATCATTGTCATTGTCGTCATTGTCACCATCATCATCATCATCATCATCTTAATCCATGCCATTGTAATTGTCATAATCATCAATGACGACGATGATGATGATAGTGATGATGATGATCAACATAATCAATTTCATGATGATGATGATGATGATCATCATCATCAATGCAATGATCATTGTCATCATCATTTCCATCATTACCTCATCATCATAATAGTCATTGTTGTCATCATCTTCATATAATCACATCATCGTCATCATTTTCATCGTCATCATCATCAACATGGACATCATCATCATCATTAATGGCATCATTATTCATGTCATTGTTGATGATGATGACCTAGATGGCGATGACAACAATAATGATCATGATGATGACAACGATGGTATTTTAAGGATCGAGAAGATTCGCCAAGGTCATTGGCTTCATTATCATCAAAGTTATTGTCATCATCATCGCCATCATTGTTGTCATCATTATCATTGTCATTATCATCATTATCATTGTCATTATCATCATAAACATTTTTCATGTCATCATCATTTTCGCCATCATCATCATCATCATTATCGACATTGTCATCAGTTGTTCATAATTACCTTTGGCATACGAAATATCATCAACCCAAAAGATGTGATCAGTGGAAAAGGGTTGTGGAGGACACATATGATATATGCATGAAAAATAACAACTCTATTTTAGAAGACGATAATCATCATTAGTACATTAGGAATAACCATGAGTCCTTGAAGCAATTGTTTGGGATTACATTATTATCATTGGATTGATTCTCACTTTTTTATATTATCATTTTCATTTTCATGTCATTGTCATCATCATTGTCATCTAGGCATTAATCCTCACTCACAAATGTGAGTCGATGGATATGAATTAAAATAAATATGAGAATGAAATCAAGATTGTCATATGAGAAATCCCAAATAATGCCTCTAAGACACTAACCTAACACAACCAACCTGTGTAAATGGCCCATGCAATGAATTGATGCACCTTGGAAGCTTCAACCTCTAACCCCCTCACCTCGTACCTAACCTCAATGTATAACCCCTAACCTAACATGATAACTCAAAAATTAATTGCAAGTAGAGTACTAAAATGGAGTGACAACGTGATGAAAGAAATGGCAGAGACAAAAATGATGGAGATATCTCCCACAAATATCCAACCTTGCACATAAGTACACATATCACCTATGAACCTAACTCATGTGCTAAAAACCTCCTATTGGAACACATATCTAAATTTGGGGGAAAACATACCTTTGAATGTTTTATGAAAGGAGTTTGTATTATTATTTTATTTTATTCCTTCAGACACTGCATAAAACATTTCACATCATTACAAAATCCTTTTGTTATTTCTTGTTTGTATTTAGACTTGTAATATAAGGATTATTTGTGTGGGACTCATGTGATGGTTAGGTTCCCTATGCTTGGGCCATGATCCATAAAGGAAAATATTAAGGTGTAATGCTTTGTATTTTGACCCTGGATCATGGCTTGAATTGTCCTAATAACCTAGATAATTTCATTTTCTAATAACCTAGATTTTGACCTGACACCATGGATTAGGCTCCAAGAACCATCCTTAATGTTGTAAATATCAAAATGGCCATCATGCCCCACTTGTAATCTAAGGATTATTTACTCGGGAATCACCTGATGTTTAGGGTCCCTATGGATGGCCCATGATCCATAAAGAAAATTGTTATGGTGTATGACTCTATATTTTGACCCTGGATAATGGCTTGGACCGTGGGAACCAACTTAATTGGTTTGAAAAAACTCAACAATGATGATGATGATGATGAAAATGATGATGGAAATGATGATTATGGCAAGGATGATGATACCAATGATGACGATGATGATGATGATGATGATAAGGAATGGTGAGGAAGCAGATGAGAATGATGAGGATCAAAAGAGTCCTTATGTAGGGCCTATCTAGTGTTTTTGGGTGTTGTAATGGCTCATGATCCCCTTAGGAAATTCATATGACCTTAGACCCTATGTTTCCTTAAACTCAATGCACACTCAATGGTCCAATATCACCACACATACCTCTAAAGAGAATATTTGGCCTACATGTGTTGCATGGTTGCCATTACAAGTTTTTAAGCACCAAGGATGGTTCTTGATGTATTGGGCATGGTTCAAGGGGGGACAATGATTTCTTAGGTCCTAGAAGAGGCTTTTAATGCTCATGGACCATGCACATTGTATGTTTTAAATGAGTTGGAAGAGGATTGGGCCAATTATGTTTATTTTCTCAATCATAGTACACTAAAATTTCAAAGGAGGAGGGATACCTCAATGGTCAAGGAACAAATGTCACTACATGGTTTTGTACATCAGGGATGGTTTTTAGGGTCATGAACATGGTTCAAGGAGGAAAACAATGTATTAGGGCCTAAAAGAGTCTTTTGTCGCTCATGGACCATGAACACAATAAAAAACCACCACACAACGCATATAGAGTGAATAATTGTCCTACATGGATCATATGATTGTTGTTGAAATATTTCAAATGCCATGGATGGTTCTTAGGGCCTTTTGTAGGGTTTAGGAATAAAAAATGAGGTTGCAGGCCCTAAAAAATTCATCTTTATGTGTTATGGATATTTCCACCCTATGGACAGATGGGAACCCCCTTGGATAATTTTCCCAAGACATAAGACAGACAGGGGTTATAAACCAATAAGTTTCCATCACGAGATCTAATCAATCACATACAACACATTAGAAAAGAAGGAAGAAAGATTAACTCACATTAGATTATAAGTGCTCCTTTGATGATGTCCACGATTGATGTAGATAAGGTTGAATTGGATCCAGCTCCACTTGATGATAAACCTACACACATATAGACAAAGAAAAACCTTCCTCAAACCTTTCTATAAACATGTATAAAATATGCATCCACTTATACTATGAAACGAGAACTATATACTATGAACGAGAACTCTACCCATAAAAACGATGACTTTTGCAAAAAAAACACCCAAAACACCCCCCAAATAGAAAAGTGTTGATACCAGTATACATGTATTTTTTTTTCAGGGTAAAAAATAGAGCCATGGCCTAAACATTCCAGATTGTTGTTTAAAAAAACTTTAAAATCAACCCTAAATTGGAAAAAAAAAAAAATTCTTCAAGAGATAAATTACAACTTTCTGGAAAATTGCATATTAATAAAAAAAAAAATTCTCTAATAATTTCACCACTCTAACCATATAAAAACAAAAAAATTATGATGCGATTCATAATCAGATAATATATTAGACCATACAAGAACAAATGGTTCATATAAATATTCAAAAACTCATCTAGAGTTTCAATTACAAAAACCATACTAGTAAAAAGCATCTAAACTGCTTCTTCAAATTCATCCATGAATTCTGACACCCCATCAGAATCTACATTTTCTACAGATGAAGGACTTGATGAAGATGTAGATGACCCATATTATTCTCTATTATCAATGGGTGCACCATATGAGTCTACATCTATGCCCATCATTTCAGATGTCATAGTCCTTCGGGATCTACGGCTTGGTTTAATAGACTCCCATCTAGCAACTTCTTGTTGTGGCAGCAACCTCTTGATAATCTCTATAGTCTTGGAGAGGAGAGTGTCTTTCTTTGTCAACTTGACATCATAAACAAGTATATCAACTTCCTCTAATTTCAAGATGTCAATGCGACACCGATTTATTTTTTGACCCTTTCTTTTTCTCTTTCTGCAAACCTTTTTCTCAACCACCATCTCTGCCTTGTACACACCATCAAATGGGTCTGTATTTGTTGCATACCAATGTACTTCTACTGATACTACTTCTTCATTTTATTTATTGACCTTCATAGCTTTTGCAATCCAGAATGGATAATGACGTGGATCATCTGTAGCCAAAACTGCAATCATGCAACCCTCCTTGATATCTTGTACTGAGCCCCTGTAAAGGTCTTCCATCTCTCAACTCTTTGCGGATGATCTTCTAGAGCCAATATACATTTCTCTTTCCTCTACTTGAGAAAACTCAACAGCTCGAGGTTCAACATTTGTTACCTCGTTTTCATTTGATAAACTTTGTGGCCAAGCAAATGGAGTCTTCAAAAATATATCTCCATTTGTAGAGTTTGAAATTATGTCACTCTGCTCCATGAAAAAAGACTCCCACCAAACAGAATCAACAACATCAAAGTACTCATATGTATCTTCGATAAACTTTTTTATTTCTTCCAAGCATTGAGAAGAATCAACATCTCTACTATGTCGCCTTGCATTATGAATCTCTGTAGATGATTGCAATAACAATAAATTTGAAGCATACATTTGATGACTTGGGATGAATTTCAGAAATGCTAAACCTGATGAAGGCCCCCATTATGTGCTAGTTGAGTACTTCTTGCCCCACAATAGTGTTTTTCCATCAATATTTTTTATATGAAATTGATGCTGAAAGCTAATGTCATTAAGTCTTTCAATGCACCTTTCTTCACCATGCGATCCAAATAGAAATCTTCGCATGTCAACAGTTTCTTCCAATTTCTGTACAGTAGGCTTTGGATGGTATGCTTTCCCTATAATTTCAATCAACGATGGTAGGCTCCCGACTTTCTTCCTCCTCAATGTCCTTGCAAAATGGCTGAACATTTGATCAATATGATCATGCGTATGTCCAACAAGAAGGAACCCAACTTTTACCTTTTTAAAAATTCCCAATTCAACAAGCATGCTTAGATAACCAAACACGACCTGATTTTTGTTTTCTTGGCTTGTGTTGTCCAATTGTAGATATAGAACTTAGAAGATCACCAGGCCAATGAGTAATGACATGGTGAATTATGCTGATGGTCAAATTTGCATCATTGTGAATATTTGGAGCTGTAAAGTAAACCCTTGGAATCATTTCACCATTAAAAACCATACACCCAACCAAGTGAAACTGAATAAAATTCTCCACCTTTAAATTCTTTGGCACACAGACAAAATGTGGCAAGAGTGGTTTTTTTTTTTTTTTTTTTTTTTTTTTTTTTTTTCCATGCCATCAATTATCAAACCCATGGAGCATCATAACACTTCTTGCGATGTTTGTACAATTTTTACTGTTCATTTGATTGTTGATTGCGATGTTCTTACAGTGCATTGATTATGGAATCTACAAACAACATAACAAAACAAAATTGCTAACTAGCTTCAATAATTGACATTTATCTATTTGTTTTTTTTGTTTGTTTTGTAAACATACCTCTTTCTATCCCTTCTTTCTTTAAGAGAAGCACATGTACTGCAGACCCCCTTTTTTTGACCTCTTGGGAATGCGGACGTTGTTGAACTTCTTTTTCCATATTCTTGTGAAATATGCATATCTGATGAAGTTGACATTTGCTTGACCACCTTGAACATAATCCTTGTATAAGTTGTAGATTTCCTGCCTTGTGAAATTATCTGTAATGTGTATTGTTTCTCTATTTGGCATACTCTCTCCATTCTTGGAAAAGAAATCATGCATCCATGATATTGCAATGTGTGTTCATGGCCCAGTGATTCGTCCCTGATAATCGTCAGTGTAAAATGTAGGATCCTTTTCTAGTCTTGTTTGGATTCTTGATAATCGAAGATTACCAATTGAGTGAACCCATTTGAATGATTTTCTACAAAGCATAATTCTTCCAACGCGATAATCATAACCTGTCTTGGTAGAAATCATGCACCCCACTAAATATGAATTTTGCATGCTTTTGTTCATTGATAGATACATCTTCCTTCTCTCCAAGACATAATTGTAGCCTAAACTTTTCAAACAACTTTTGTGGCAACACTCACTCGAAATCAAATGAGTAATGGAAATTGGACTTGTGAGCAATTCTTTCCTAGACCTTGTATAACTGGAATGCTTTGGATTGACATAAAAAGGTCTAGTTCTACACTTAATCCTGCTCTGCATTGGATTCTGTTGCTGGATCTCCTGGACCATTATGTCTGCAACAACATCCTCACCAGGATGAATGTTTCATTGTGATGCATATGACCCCCCTCATTGAAAATTTCATCACCAAATTCATTATGAAAATTATTGTCATGATCACTAATAAGTTGATCACTTGCTTCCAGATCAATGTGACCATCAACATTATTTGTGCCACTAAATTCTTCACTGAAAGGGAACTCTAGCGATTCAACATTCTCATCATTGTTTCCTGTAAAATCCTTACTTGGAGGAGAATCACTGTCTTCATAATTGGTGCCTGTAACATCCTTACGCAGAGGAGAATCGTTGTCTTCGTCATTGGTGGCTTCATCATCAACATAATGATCATCGGTGCCATTGAAATCCTTGCTCAGAGGGAAATCATCATCAGTGCCATTCAAATATTCACTCAGAGGAAAATCATCATCAGTGCCATTGAAATCTTCAATAGGAGGAAAATCATCATCCGTGTCATTGAAATCCTCGCTCAGAGGAAAATCATCATCGGTGCCATTGAAATAACCTAGATAATTTCATTTTCTAATAACCTAGATTTTGACCTGACACCATGGATTAGGCTCCAAGAACCATCCTTAATGTTGTAAATATCAAAATGGCCATCATGCCCCACTTGTAATCTAAGGATTATTTACTCGAGAATCACGTGATGTTTAGGGTCCCTATGGATGGCCCATGATCCATAAAGAAAATTGTTATGGTGTATGACTCTATATTTTGACTCTGGATAATGGCTTGGACCATGGGAACCAACTTAATTGGTTTGAAAAAACTCAACAATGATGATGATGATGATGAAAATGATGATGGAAATGATGATTATGGAAAGGACAATGATACCAATGATGAGGATGAGGATGATGATGATAAGGAATGGTGAGGAAGCAGATGAGGATGATGAGGATCAAAGCATGTCTTGGAAACTTAAAAGAGTCCCTATGTAGGGCCTATCTAGTGTTTTAGGGTGTTGTAATGGCCCATGATCCCCTTAGGAAATTCATATGACCTTAGACCCTATGTTTCCTTAAACTCAATGCACACTCAATGGTCCAATATCACCACACATACCTCTAAAGAGAATATTTGGCCTACATGTGCTGCATGGTTTCCATTACAAGTTTTTAAGCACCAAGGATGGTTCTCGATGTATTGGGCATGGTTCAAGGGGGGACACTGATTTCTTAGGTCCTAGAAGAGGCTTTTAATGCTCATGGACCATGCACATTGTATGTTTTAAGTGAGTTGGAAGAGGATTGGGCCAATTATGTTTATTTTCTCAATCATAGTACACTAAAATTTCAAAGGAGGTGAGATACCTCAATGGTCAAGGAACAAATGTCACTACATGGTTTTGTACATCAGGGATGGTTTTTAGGGTCATGAACATGGTTCAAGGAGGAAAACAATGTATTAGGGCCTAAAAGAGGCTTTTGTCGCTCATGGACCATGAACACAATAAAAAACCACCACACAACGCATATAGAGTGAATAATTGTCCTACATGGATCATATGATTGTTGTTGAAATATTTCAAATGCCATGGATGGTTCTTAGGGCCTTTTATAGGGTTTAGGAATAAAAAATGAGGTTGCAGGCCCTAAAATATTCATCTTTATGTGTTATGGATATTTTCACCCTATGGACAGATGGGAACTCCCTTGGATCATTTTCCCAAGACCTAAGACAGACAGGGGTTGTAGACCAATAAGTTTCCATCACCAGATCTAATCAATCACATACAACACATTAGAAAAGAAGGAAGAAATATTAACTTGCCTTAGCTTATAAGCCCTCCTTTGATGATGTCCATGATTGATGTAGATTAGGTTGAATTGGATCCAGCTCCACTTGATGATAAACCTACACACATATATACAAAGAAAAACCTTCCTCAAACCTTTCTATAAACATGTATAAAATATGCATGTAATTGACATAAAATACTATATCTATACTAGATCTATATTTTGACCCTGGATAATGGCTTGGACCGTGGGAACCAACTTAATTGGTTTGAAAAAACTCAATAATGATGATGATGATGATGAAAATGATGATGGAAATGATGATTATGGCAAGGACGATGATACCAACGATGAGGATGATGATGATGATGATAAGGAATGGTGAGGAAGCAGATGAGAATGATGAGGATCAAACCATGTCTTGGACACTTAAAAGAGTCCCTATGTAGGGCCTATCTAGTGTTTTAGGGTGTTGTAATGGCCCATGATCCCCTTAGGATCAGGTTGAATTGGATCCAGCTCCACTTGATGATAAACCTACACACATATAGACAAAGAAAAACCTTCCTCAAACCTTTCTATAAACATGTATAAAATATGCAGCCACTTATACTATGAAACGAGAACTATATACTATGAACGAGAACTCTACCCATAAAAACGATGACTTTTGCAAAAAAAACACCCAAAACACCCCCCAAATAGAAAAGTGTTGATACCTGTATACACGTATTTTTTTTTCAGGGTAAAAAATAGAGCCATGGCCTAAACATTCCATATTGTTGTTTACAAAAACTTTAAAATCAACCCTAAATTGGAAAAAAAAAAAAAATTCAAGAGATAAATTACAACTTTCTGGAAAATTGCATATTAAACAAAAAAAATTCTCTAATAATTTCACCACTCTAACCATATAAAAACAAAAAAAATTATGATGCGATTCATATTGAGATAATATATTAGACCATACAAGAACAAATGGTTCATATAAATATTCAAAAATTCATCTAGAGTTTCAATTACAAAAACCATACTAGTAATAAGCATCTAAACTGCTTCTTCAAATTCATCCATGAATTCTGACACCCCATCAGAATCTACATTTTCTACAGATGAAGGACTTGATGAAGATGTAGATGACCCATATTCTTCTCTATTATCAATGGGTGCACCATCTGAGTCTACATCTATGCCCATCATTTCAGATGTCATATTCCTTCGGGATCTATGGCTTGGTTTAACAGACTCCCATCTTGCAACTTCTTGTTGTGGCAGCAACCTCTTGATAATCTCTATAGTCTTGGAGCGGAGAGTGTCTTTCTTTGTCAACTTGAAATCATAAACAAGTATATCAACTTCCTCTAATTTCAAGATGTCAATACGGCGCCGATTTATTTTTTGACCCTTTCTTTTTCTCTTTCTGCAAACCTTTTTCTCAACCACCATCTCTGCCTTGTACACACCATCAAATGGGTCCGTATTTGTTGCATACCAATGTACTTCTACTGATACTACTTCTTCATTTTCTTTATTTACCTTCATAGCTTTTGCAATCCAGAATGGATAATGACGTGGATCATCTGTAGCCAAAACTGTAATCATGCAACCCTCCTTGATATCTTGTACTAAGCCCCTGTAAAGGTCTTCCATCTCTCGACGCTTTGTGGATGATCTTCTAGAGCCAATATACATTTCTCTTTCCTCTACTTGAGAAAACTCAACAGCTCGAGGTTCAACATTTGTTACCTCGTTTTCATTTGATAAACTTTGTGGCCAAGCAAATGGAGTCTTCAAAAATATATCTCCATTTGTAGAGTTTGAAATTATGTCACTCTGCTCCATGAAAAAAGACTCCCACCAAACAGAATCAACAACATCAAAGTACTCATATGTATCTTCGATAGAATTTTTGATTTCTTCCAAGCATTGAGAAAAATCAACATCTCTATTATGTCGCCTTGCATTATGAATCTCTGTAGATGATTGCAATAACAATAAATTTGAAGCATACATTTGACGACTTGGGATGAATTTCAGAAATGCTAAACCTGATGAAGGCCCCCATTCTGTGCTAGTTGAGTACTTCTTGCCCCACAATAGTGTTTTTCCATCAATATTTTTTATATGAAATTGATGCTGAAAGCTAATGTCATTAAGTTTTTCAATGCACCTTTCTTCACCATGCGATCCAAATAGAAATCTTTGCATGTCAATAGTTTCTTCCAATTTCTGTATAGTAGGCTTTGGATGGTATGCTTTCCCTATAATTTCAATCAACGATGGTAGGCTCCCGACTTTCTTCCTCCTCAATGTCCTTGCACAATGGCTGAACATTTGATAAATATGATCATGCGTATGCCCAACAAGAAGGAACCCAACTTTTACCTTTTTAAAAATTCCCAATTCAACAAGCATGCTTAGATAACCAAACACGACCTAATTTTTGTTTTCTCAGCTTGTGTTGTCCAATTGTAGATATAGAACTTCTAGAAGATCACGAGTCCAATGAGTAATGACATGGTGAATTATGATGATGGTCAAATTTGCATCATTGTGAAGATTTGGAGCTGTAAAGTAAACCCTTGGAATCATTTCACCATTAAAAACCATACACCTAACCAAGTGAAATTGAATAAAATTCTCCTCCTTTCAATTTTTTGGCACACAGACAAAATGTGGCAAGAGTGTTTTTTTTTCTGATCCATGTCATCAATTATCAAACCCATATACTTATGTGGAGCATCATAACACTTCTTGCGATGTTTGTACAATTTTTGTCGTTCATTTGATTGTTGATTGTGATGTTCTTGCAGTGCATTGATTATGGAATCTACAAACAACATAACAAAACAAAATTGTTAACTAGCTTCAATAATTGACATTTATCTTTTTTTTGTTTGTTTGTTTTGTAAACATACCTCTTTCTATCCCTTCTTTCTTTAAGAGAAGCACATGTACTGCAGACCCCCATCCTCGAACTCTTTGGAATGCGGACGTTGTTGAACTTCTTTTTCTATACTGTTGTGAAATATGCATATCTGATGAAGTTGTCATTTCCTTGACCACCTTGAACATAATCCTTGTATAAGTTGTAGATTTCCTGCCTTGTGAAATTATCTGGAATGTGTATTGTTTCTCTATTTGGCATACTCTCTCCATGCTTGGAAAAGAAATCATGCATCCATGATATTGCAATGTGTGTTCATGGCCCAGTGACCCTGATAATCATCAGTGTAAAATGTAGGATCCTTTTCTAGTCTTGTTTGGATTCTTGATAATCGAAGATTACCAATTGAGTGAATCCATTTGAATTCCTTTCTACAAATCATAATTCTTCCAACGCGATAATCATAACCTGTCCTGGTAGAAATCATGCACCCCACTAAATATGAATTTTGCATGCTTTTGTTCATTGATAGATACATCTTCCTTCTCTCCAAGACATAATTGTAGCCTAAACTTTTCAAACAACTTTTGTGGCAACACTCACTCGAAATCAAATGAGTAATGGAAATTGGACTTGTGAGCAATTCTTTCCTAGACCTTGTATAACTGGAATGCTTTGGATTGACATAAAAAGGTCTAGTTCTACACTTAATCCTGCTCTGCATTGGATTTTGTTGTTGGATCTCCTGGACCATTATGTCTGCAACAACATCCTCACCAGGATGAATGTTTTCATTGTGATGCATATGACCCCCCTCATTGAAAATTTCATCACCAAATTCATTATAAAAATTATTGTCATGATCACTAATAAGTTGATCACTTGCTTCCAGATCAATGTGACCATCAACATTATTTGTGCCACTAAATTCTTCACTGAAAGGGAACTCTAGAGATTGAACATTCTCATCATTGTTTCCTGTAAAATCCTTACTTGGAGGAGAATCATTGTCTTCATAATTGGTGCCTGTAACATCCTTACTCGGAGGAGAATCATTGTCTTCATCATTGGTGGCTTCATCATCAACAGAATGATCATCGGTGCCATTGAAATCCTCGCTTGGAGGGAAATCATCATCAATGCCATTGAAATCTTCACTCGAAGGAAAATCATCATCAGTGCCATTGAAATCTTCAATAGGAGGAAAATCATCATCTGTGTCATTGAAATCCTCGCTCAGAGGAAAATCATCATCGGTGCCATTGAAATAACCTAGATAATTTCATTTTCTAATAACCTAGATTTTGACCTGACACCATGGATTAGGCTCCAAGAACCATCCTTAATGTTGTAAATATCAAAATGGCCATCATGCCCCAGTTGTAATCTAAGGATTATTTACTCGAGAATCACCTGATGTTTAGGGTCCCTATGGATGGCCCATGATCCATAAAGAAAATTGTTATGGTGTATGACTCTATATTTTGACCCTGGATAATGGCTTGGACCGTGGGAACCAACTTAATTGGTTTGAAAAAACTCAACAATGATGATGATGATGATGAAAATGATGATGGAAATGATGATTATGGCAAGGATGATGATACCAATGATGAGGATGATGATGATGATGATAAGGAATGGTGAGGAAGCATATGAGAATGATGAGGATCAAACCATGTCTTGGACACTTAAAAGGGTCCCTATGTAGGGACTATCTAGTGTTTTAGGGTGTTGTAATGGCCCATGATCCCCTTAGGAAATTCATATGACCTTAGACCCTATGTTTGCTTAAACTCAATGGTCCAATATCACCACAAATACCTCTAAAGAGAATATTTGGCCTACATGTGCTGCATGGTTTCCATTACAATTTTTTAAGCACCAAGGATTGTTTTCGATGTATTGGGCATGGTTCAAGTGGGGACAATGATTTCTTAGGTCCTATAAGAGGCTTTTAATCCTCATGGACCATGCACATTGTATGTTTTAAGTGAGTTGGAAGAGGATTGGGCCAATTATGTTTATTTTCTCAATCATAGTACACTAAAATTTCAAAGGAGGAGGGCTACCTCAATGGTCAAGGAACAAATTCCACTACATGGTTTTGTACATCAGGGATGGTTTTTAGGGTCATGAACATGGTTCAAGGAGGAAAACAATGTATTAGGGCCTAAAATAGGCTTTTGTCGCTCATGGACCATGAACACAATAAAAAACCACCACACAATGCATATAGAGTGAATAATTGTCCTACATGGATCATATGATTGTTGTTGAAAGATTTCAAATGCCATGGATGGTTCTTAGGGCCTTTTGTAGGGTTTAGGAATAAAAAATGAGGTTGCAGGCCCTAAAATATTCATCTTTATGTGTTATGGATATTTTCACCCTATGGATAGATGAGAACTCCTTTGGATCATTTTCCCAAGACCTAAGACAGACAGGGGTTGTAGACCAATAAGTTTCCATCACCAGATCTAATCAATCACATACAACACATTAGAAAAGAAGGAAGAAATATTAACTCGCCTTAGCTTGTAAGCCCTCCTTTGATGATGTCCATGATTGATGTAGATCAGGTTGAATTGGATCTATCTCCACTTGATGATAAACTTACACACATATAGACAAAGAAAAACCTTCCTCAAACCTTTCTATAAACATGTATAAAATATGCATGTAATTGACATAAAATACTATATCTATACTAGATCTAAACTAGATCTATCAAGTGACTATTTATTATTCAAATGATACTTGATGTGTGGTCAATCACACTAGCATTATTTCATGTAATACTTTATTATCTGAACCTCGAATAAACATTTGGGATCTAGGTGCTACTTCTGTCAACATGCCTAGCACTTTCCTTTGCGCAACATTGGAGTTTTCCTAGTGCAATTCCTTTCAAAATTCCTGGCGCAATTCTTGGCGCTATTCCTAGTGCTATACTTGGATCTATACTTAGCGCTATGTCAGATGATTTTCCTGGCGCAATTCCTTTCGAAATTCCTGGTGTAATCCCTGGATCTAGACCTGGTGCTATGCATGGCGCTATTCTGGAAGCTATGCCTGGCACTATTTTGGAAGATATGTTGGACATTATTCTGGAAGCTATTATTGACTCTATTCTAGACGTTAATTACGATGCTAAATAGAGTCCAAAATAACGTCTACTTTAAAAACAGACGCAAAAAACACCATTAAAAGCGCCATCCCATGGAAAAGCACCAATTTTGTCCAAAAATGATGAAAAATACACTAAAAGTGTTAGTGGACGCAAAAAAGGGAGCTAAAAGAGACGCTAATCATAGGGTTTTGTTGTAGTGCCTTGCCTAAGCTCTAGATCCAAAGACTCTTAGATGAGACACATCTAGCTTGTATCCCATCCATGCTTCGAAAGGAGTTTTGCCTTGTAGTCCTTTGTGAGGAAATATGTTCTATAGGTATGTATCATAGTTGACAACTTCTTCCTAGAGTCTAGGAGCCAATGCTTTAGACTCAAGCATGCAAGTAGCCATTTATTTGAAAGTTCTTTTCTTTCTATTTGCTACACCATTCTGATGTGGTGTGTAAGGAACAATGTGCTTCATATCAATACCTTCATATGCACAAAATAACTGAAACTCATTATTCACATACTCTCCTCCATTGTCAGTATGAAGGACCTTGATCTTCTCATTAGTGAAATTTTCTACAGAAGCTTTAAAAAATTTGAAGTATTTAAAAAATTTTGACTTCAACTTTAGAAAATATACCCACCTGAATCTTGAATAATCATCTATGAATATTAAGATGTATCTTGCATTATTCAAAGATAAGTGAGGAAGAGGTCCTGATATGTCACTGTGAATCAACTCAAGAGGAGATGAGGCTCTCTTTTCTTTTCCTTTTTCAAACTTGTGCTTCAGATGCTTACCAATCAAGCAACCTTTATAGACGCCTTTAGTGAATCTGATGTTTGGAATCCCTTCAATCATTTTCTGATTGTACAGTTCTTGCAAATATTTGTAGTTGAGGTGCCCAAACCTCTCATGCCAAATTCTTCTCACTTCATTTGCATGAGTAAGAAGTGCACTTTGTTTTGAGTAAGGCAAGAAATGAGAGAACTCATAGATTTTAGAATGGTGATCAGCAATGCCTTGTGCAATGATCTTACCAGAAGAGATCTCTTGGATTTCAACCAAATTATGAGTAAAAATTACTTTCTTTGGAACTCCTATATGGGTCATTTGATAAACGTAAAGGAGGTTAGCTGCAATAGTAGGCACATAGAGCACATCATTGAAGTATCCATGATCTAGATTGATCCTTCCAATCCCTTCTGAGGAAACTTCAGAATCATCTCCCATTAGGATAAAAGGCCCAACAGTGGGTCAGAATTCAAAGAATAGATACTTGGATGCAAACATGTGTTTGGAGGCTCCATAATCTATGATTAAGGAGGATGCATTCGAAGTGCCACCCATGAGTGAATGACATCTCTCTTTGTCCTCTGATTTAGGATCAACTTCTTTTCTTCTAGCATTTGCTAGAACTGGAAGATTGTTTTTCTCTAGAATTCGAGCCATGAGATCAATGGTCTTCTTCATGCAAGCACTTTCTGGATGAAAACCTTTGTTGCAGTATGGACATTTGGTCTTCTCTTTTTGGTTTTGCTTGGCTCTCTTTGGATTTGAGGTTCCCTCTGACTATTTGGGTGTCTCCCTTGACTTCTGCTCATAAGGTTTCTTTTCCTTACCCTTCGACTTTCCTTTACCATTCACATTCTTTCCTTCTTTTGCAACAAGAGATTGATCCCTCTTTGGTTTATTACTCCCATCTGCACCAATTTGTTCCGCTCCTTTGTGTGAGAGAGTATGAATGCATTTATACTGGGGATTTTCCAGTTTGGGATGGAAAGCTTTGTTTTTTGGAAGGTGGAAACAAACACAGAATAGTCTGATCCAAATTTTGAAAGAATAGCAAGGATCAACTGCTTGTCTTCCTTCTCAATTCCACATAGTTTTAGCTTCACAACCAAGTTCTTGAATCTTGTGAAGAAATATGTAATGGATTCAAAACTACTGGGGCTCAGTGAGATCAAATCATTTTCCAATTTATGTCCTATCAAATCATCCTATTTCCCAAATAAGTATTCGAGCTTTGTCCAAACCTCCTTGGGAGTTTTCAGACCAGGGAAATGAAGATTAGATCTTTGGAAATGCTGAGGCATAGCAACCCATATGCTTCATCAAGATTATTTAGATACTTGGCCTTCTCTGTAGCACCATTTGGTTCGACCTCAATGCCCTGTAGCACTCTGTAGAGACCTCTATCGCGCATGAATATCTCCATTTGTTCCTTCCATTCAAAGAAATTGAAAGGATTGAGCTTGGGAATCAAAGTTAGATCCATAGTAGCTGACTCAATGTGCTTCTGATGATGGAATAACCTACAAAAACAATGGAAAAATAGCTAGAGGATTGTTTCTGAATCGACTGAAAACTGATTTAGTACAGTAGGCACTTTTATCCGAATCCTTCACACCTGGCTATACCTCAAAGGATTTATCCAATGAATTCAATGCAATGGCACCAGTATTTGCTATGGAAATCCAGAGGATTCTGGTGCTCTACTGAAAGCAACTTCCCAATCTACTACTAGAACTGCTACAACTCAATAGCTCTCACAAGATCTGATACCATGCGAAATTACAGAGGGGTAGATCACTGAGCTTGAACAAACCTCACAATTTCACAATTTAATTACTGAGAAGAATTAGACAAAAACATGGATCAATTCACTCATAAAACTTAACCTTACATGAAAAACTGTCGTTGATGCATTAATCAATTATAAGCTGGAAATAAAAGAATGTTACAATAGAATGGATTCGATACACCTAGGAGGATTCAAATTCACCTCAAGTCTAGGCTTAGTTTGCATTGGAACCATCTCCCGATAAGGTTCAGTGGCCACCGATGATGAATAATCAGTTAACTGAGCATAACTAAATCATGTGGGCACCAAAATAGGGGAGGAGACTCCAAGTAGGCGCATAAATAGTTGTCAGTGGTCAAGGAGGGCGCTCCTACACTTAGTAGCAGTCAAACTAGGAGGTACGGTCAGTTAACTGAGCAATCAAGGGGACAAGGCACCTCAAATCATGGGAATGATTATGTAGTCTCCTAAATCTGTGCATGAGGGCACATTGGAACTCTAGTGATGTAAAAAAGGCGCTCAAAGTTGATAGGAGGGCTAATGATGGCCAAAAACAAGCCCTGAGGGGCCCAAAGTAAGGACTAGATGCTATGAGACTCAACTGCTAATGCATGGATGCAAGAGAAAAATAAGGTGGTGAGAATATTCCAACACCCCCCTTTAAGATGGACTATGAGGAAAAATATAAGTAAATAAATGGAAAATAAGGCCATGGTTACTGAGACTGAAGGTCACCCCGTACAATCAATCTAGAAAAAGTGAGGAAAGAGGGAAAACCCAGTGGGAACAAAAACCCCCTCAAGATAGACTGTAAAAAAACTAATCAACCAAGGTAGCACTCACCCCAAGAAGGGATTGAAGATGAGTAAACCTTTTCACTGAAAAAGTCTTGGTGAAAATATTTGCAATCTGATCTTCCAAAGGAAAATAGAGAAGTTTGAATGTACGATCATGCACCAATCCTCGGATGTAATGCATGTGTATCTCAATGTGTTTGGTTCTTTGTCTCAGAACTAGATATGTATAAATATTGATAGCAGTCTGATTGTCACAATAGATGACTGGTGGAGTACTGTAGCGAATCCCAAACTTTGACAAGATTCCCTACAACCAGATGCATTGTGTGGCTACTATCAATGCACCTCTATACTCGGCCTTAGCTGATGAAAGAGCAAGAGAAGTCTGCTTTTTGCTTGACCAATAGATAGGACCAGATCCAATCATGAAGACAAAACCTTACGTAGACTTCTGATCTTAGCTGTCTCCATCCCAATCTAAATCTTTATACCCAACTAGGTTCAATGGAGACCCAACCGCATAGTGAATACCATAGGTTTTCGTCCATTGGACATAATGCAAGATCCTTTTGGATCCCTTCTAGTGAATCTCATGAGGCTCTTGCATGTATCTGGAGACATCACTCACTGCATATGATAGATCAAGGTGAGTATGTGTAAGAAACAAAAGACTCCCGATCAGTTTCCGATACAAAGTACTATCCACCAAAGGTGAAGAAGAACCATCCTCAAGACTGATACCTGAAAGAAAAGGAAATGCTACTGGTTTGCATTATGTCATGTGAAACTTGTCAAGTAGACTTGATGCATACTTGGACTGTGCAATCTTGATTCCTGAATCACTCTGAGAGACTTCAAGACCAAGAAACTGCTCTAGCAGTCCCAAATATGACATAGAAAAGGAGTTGTGCAAGGTTGTTTTGACATATCTAAGACATGAAGAGAGACTCCCCGTAATCAGTAAATCATCAACATAGAGGGAAATAAGGGGAAGAGAGTTACCATCATGTCTCATGTATAAATTCGAATCAGACTTGCATCTCTGAAAATCTTGTGATAGTAGAAAGGAGTCCATCTTAGCATACCATGCTCGAGGAGCCCGCTTGAGCCCATACAAGGACTTCCCCAATCTGCACACTAATTAAGGATCATCAATGTATCCTTCAGGTTGCTTCATGTAGATCTACTCCTCTAGATATACATGAAGAAAAGAACTCTTCACATCCATGTGATGCACCTCCCAGGTCTCTGAATAGTCAATCCCTTGAACTTGTGAGAAACCTTTAGCAACCAATCGATTATTGTACTTGCTTGTGAATCCATCTGAGCCCATATTGGTTTTGTATACCCACTTACATTGAACAAGGTTCCTTCCAGGAGGAAGAGAAACAAGCTCCAAAGTCTCATTCCTTTGAAGATATTGGTACTCTTCATCCATAGCTGATATCCATCTTGGATCTTGGGAGGCCTCAAAGAATTTTTTTGGATCTGATCCAATCATAATAAAACATCTGTCAGAAAGAAAGGGATTTGTATGAGAGAATGCAAACCTTGCATTTTGAAACTCAGATCTATTTCTTCTTAGATCTTGTGGATCTCCAACAAGATCGCCTTCAGATTCAAAGGTCTTGGCAGCCCATCTTGGAAGAGAAGGTGGATCTTCAGGTGCTAGAACTTTAGGTTCTTGTGTATCTGGATCTAGCATTCGTTCATATTCACTTTCTGAGTCAAAATATGAAATTTAATGAGAGGATGATTCACTATCTTGTTCAATATGGTGTGGTGGAGTAGTTGGCAAGTTGTCTTCTTCGACATGGTGGCATCGTGCAATGGCCACTCTTCAAACTGGACACTTCTCTCAAGGAAGGTCTGCATGGTAGACAATTATAGTAGTTTGTAGGCCTTTGCATTCTATGCATAACCAACCATTATGCACTCTTTTCTTTGTGTCTCTAAGGATCTCCTCTTCTCGGAAGGAATCCTTTCCCAAGCTATGGATCCAAAGACTCTCAGATGAGACACATCTGGCTTGTATCCCATCCATGCTTCAAAAGGAGTTTTGCCTTGTAGGCCTTTGTGAGGAAATATGTTCTATAGGTATGCATCACAGTCGACAACTTCTGACCAAAGTCTAGGAGCCAATGCTTTAGACTCAAGCATGCAAGTAGCCATTTTTTTCAAAGTTCTATTCTTTCTCTTTTCTACACCATTCTGTTGTGGTGTGTAAGGAACAATGTGCTGCATATCAATACCTTCATATGAAAAAAATAACAGAAACTCATTCTTCACATACTCTCCTCCTTTGTGAGTATGAAGGACCTTGATCTTCTTATTAGTGAAATTTTCTATAGAAGCTTTAAATTTTTTTAAGTATTTAAATACTTTTGACCTCAACTTTAGAGAGTATACCCAATTGAATCTTGAATAATCATTTATGAATGTTAAGATGTATCTTTCATTATTCAAAGACATGTGAGGAAGAAGTCCTGACATGTCACTGTGAATCAACTCAGGAGGAGACAAGGCTCTCTTTTCCTTTCCTTTTTCAAACTTGTGCTCCAGATGCTTACCAATCAAGCAAAATTGACAGAATCCCTTAGCAAATCTGATGTTTGGAATCCATTCAACCATTTTCTGATTGTGCAGTTCTTGCAAATATTTGTAGTTGAGGTTCCCAAACCTCTCTTGCCAAAGTATTCTCACTTCATTTGCATGAGTCAAAAGTGCACTTTGTTTTGAGTAAGGCAAGAAATGAGAGAACCCATAGAGTTTAGAATGGTGATCTATAATGGCTTGTGCAATGATCTTCCCAGAAGAGATCTCTTGGATTTCAACCACATTAGGAGTAAAAATTACTTTCTTTGGAACTCCTGTATGGTTCATTTGATAAACGTAAAGGAGGTTAGATTCCAGGGTAGGCGCATAGAGCACACCATTGAAGTATCCATGATCTATATTGATCCTTCCAATCCCTTCTGGGGAAACTTTAGAATCATATCCCATTAGGATAATAGGCCCAACAGTGGGTTAGAATTCAAAGAATAAATCCTTGGATGCAGACATGTGTCTGGAGGCTCCAAAATATATGATGAAGGAGGATGCATTCGAAGTGCCACCCATGAGTGCATGAAACCTCTCTTTGTCCTCTGATTTAGGATCAACTTCCTTTCTTCTAGCATTTGCTGGCACTGGAAGATTTTTTTTCTCTAGAAGTTGGGCCAGGAGATCAATGGTCTTCTTCATGCAAGCACTTTCCGGATGAAAACCTCTATTGCAGTATGGACATTTGGTCTTCTCTTTCTTGTTTTGCTTGCCTATCTTTGGATTTGAGGTTCCCTCTAACTGTTTGGTTGTCTCCATTGACTTCTGCTCATAAGGTTTCTTTTCCTTACCCTTCGGCTTTCCTTTACCATTCGCATTCTTTCCTTCTCCCGCAACAAGAGCTTGATCTATCTTTGGTTTATTACTCCCATTTGCACCAATTTTCCCTCCTCCTTTGTGAGAGATAGTATGAATGAATTTAGAGTGGGAATTTTCCAGTTTGGGATGGAAAGATTTGTTTTTGGGAGGTGGAAACAAACACAAAACAGTTTGATCCAAAATTTGAAAGAATATCAAGGATCAATTGTTTTTCTTCCTTCTCAATTCCACATAGTTTTAGCTGCACAACCAAGTTCTTGAATCTTGTGAATAAATCTGTAATGGATTCGAAGCTGCTGGGGATCAGTGAGATCAACTCATTTTCCAGTTGATGTCCTCTCAAATCATCCTATTTCCCAAATAAGGATTCGAGCTTTGTCCAAACCTCCTTGGGGGTTTTTAGACCGGAGAGATGTAAGGTTAGATCTTTGGAAATGTTGAGGCATAGCAATCCATATGCTTCATCCTCTTGTTTAGATACTTGGCCTTCTATGTAGCACTATTTGGTTCGAAATCAATGCCCTGTAACACTCTATAGAGACCTCTGCTGTATCTCCATTTGTTCCTTCCATTCAAATAAATTGAAAGGATTGAGCTTGGGAATCAAATTTAGATCCATAGTAGTTGACTGAATGTGGTTCTGATGATGGAATAACCTGCAAAAACAATGGAAAAATAGCTGGAGGATTTTTTCTGAATCGACTGAAAATTGATTTAGTACAGTGGGCACTTTTATCTGGATCCTTCACACCTGTATAGACCTCAAAGGATTTCTCCAATGAATTCAATGCAATGGCACCAGGATTTGCTGTGGAAATCCAGAGGCTTCTGGTGTTCTAATGAAAGCAACTGCCCAATCTACTACTGGAACCGATGCAACCCAATAGCTCTCACAAGCTCTGATACCATGTGAAATTCCACAGGGGTAGATCATCGAGCTTGAACAAAACTCACAATTTCACAATGTAATTACTGAGAAGAATTAGAAAAAAACATGGATCAATTCACTCATAAAACTGAAACACACATGAAAAACTGTTGTTGATACATTCATCACCTGTAAGCTGGAAATCAAATAATGTTACAATAGAATGGATTTGATACACCTAGGAGGATTCAAATTAACCTCTATTCTAGGCTTAGTTTACATTGGAATCATGTGGGCACCAACATAGGGGAGGAGACTCCAAGGAGGTGCATAAATAGTTGTTAGTGTTCAAGGAGGGTGCTCCTACAGTCAGTAGCAGTCAAACTAGGAGCTAGAGTCAGTTAACTTAGCAATCAAGGGGACAAGGCGCCTCAAATGATGGAACTGACTGTGTAGTCTCCTAAATCTATGCATGAGGGAGAATTGGAACTCCAGTGATGTAAACAAGGTGCTCTGAGTGGATAGGAGGATAATGATGGCCAAAAACAAGCTCCCGGGGGCCCAAAGTAAGGACTAGGTGCTAGGAGACTCAACTGCTAATGTATGGATGTATGGAATGCATGCATGCATGCAAAGCATGCAAGACCAAAATAATATGGTGAGAATATTCCAACAAATTGGAGATGGATTTTGAGGAAGGAAAGAGACCATACAGTCTTGAAGAGGAGTTTGTTGAGGGAAGAAGGTCAAATATGTATAAGAGGAGCAGTGAACCATTTAGCTTGGAGGATTTAGTGAGGAAGTGTAGGGAGGATAACTAAAGGATAATTCATATCTAGGAACAAATTATGAATGATCTAAAATCATTGAATACCATCCAAAGATCTGTTGAAAAGAGTCATAGAAGAGGTTATGTGAGATCTAGATCATCTTCAAGGAGACCTCATCACTCAGAGAGGAGGAAGGGAGAGGAGGAAGGGGTATGCATCAAGCAGTAAATAGAGTAGTCTTGAAAGATCTATGGTGAGATACAAGAAGAGGAGGTCTACCCGGGATGAACTAGTAGGAGAGATGAGAAGAATCAAGCCCCCAACTTTTGATGGAGAAGTTAAGCATGGAGAAGATGTTGAAGCATGGTTGTTAAGACTAAGAAAGTTCTTCCAGTTGCATCAATATACACCTAATATGGAATCAAGAGTATCCATATACCATCTACAAGGTAAGGCATCTATCTAGTGTGATCAGTTAGTTAAGCTAAAATAAATCGACAAAGACAAAATCTCTTGGAAGAAATTTAAAAAGTACTTCCAAAAGGAATGCCTCTCTGAGCATTACTATGAAAAAAATATGGAAGAGTTCTTTGAGCTCAAATTGGGGAGCATGACTATGGATGCCTATGAGAAGAATTTTCTAGAACTTTTAAAGTATGCGGACTTCATCAAAGATGAGAAGGTAAATATTCATAGGTTCCTAAGTGGTCTTCCTCAATCTTATAGAGACATAATCCAGTATGATAAACCAAATAACCTTAAGGATGGCATTTGGAAGGAAAAGCACTTATATGAACAGAATAAGAGCAAGGTCCCATATAAAAAGAATTGGAAGGATATGAAGAAGAACAAACATGAGGAGAGAAAGAAAGGTTTCCAACCTTCGAACATTCAGAAACGATGATTCTTATCAACAAGGACAACCAAGGGAAGAGCCTTTAGGGAAAATACCACCTGTGGAATGTTGGATATGAATGGAAAATCACTTTTCAAGTTAGTGCCCACATAAGAAAAATAAAATTCACAACATTCAAGAGGATTCACTGTTGGGGATGTAGGTGGAAGTGTGTAAAGGATCTATGCATCCCTGGATGGGAGGCAAGCTGACCACCAGTCCCGAATGATTGAGGTAGTAGGTAAGATTGCTAATAAAACCATAGCTATTTTGATTGATTCTGGATATAGAAATAGTTACATTGCACCTAATCTAGTTGAGAAATGTGATTTGAAGAAAAGTATACTTGAAACAACAAGTCTAGTATAGTTAGCTACAGGAGCCAAGAGGAAAATCATAGAATTTGTAAGAGTGTGTCCCTTAGAAATGAATGGATTGAAAACCTTTGCAGACTTAAACATCATACCCTTAGGGTCATATGATGTATTGATTGGTATGGATTGGTTGGATGTACACCATGCCATGTTGGATTGTCATAATAAAACTTATAATTGTTTGGATGAAGAAGGAAACATAGTGACAATCAAAGGTATACCTAGACCCATATCCCCGAGGCAAATCACAACCCTACAATTGAATAAATGTCTCAGAAAGGGATTCCAATTATATGAAATTCATGTGGAAGAGTCAAAAGAAGGAAACGATCCATAACTGTAGGATTATCCAGTACTACAAGGATTTGCAGATATATTTCAAGAACCGCTAGGAATGCCTCCTAAGAGGGACATTCATTTTTCTATCGACTTGGTGCCAGGGATAGTACCTTCATCTACAACACCTTATAGAATGAGTACTCCAGAGTTAAAGGAATTACATATGCAACTAGAGGATCTACTAAAGAAAGGTTACATAAGACCCAGTGTTTCACCTTGGGGAGCTCCTGTGTTATTTGTGAAGAAGAAGGATGGAACTCTAAGACTCAGCATAGACTATAGACAATTGAATAAAGAAAAAATTAAAAACAAGTACCCCTTGCCAAGGATTGATGACTTGTTTGATGAGTTGAGAGGAGCCAAATTTTTATCGAAGATAGATTTGAGATCGGGATACCACCAGATTAGGATTAAGGATGAATATATCAGTAAGATAGCATTTAGAACAAGGTATGGACATTATGATCAGTTCACTATGGTACCTTTTGGGTTAACAAATGCTCCTGCAGTATTCATGAGCTTAATGAATGGGGTTTTTTAGAAAAATAATTAGATAAGTTTGTGATTGTATTCTTAGATGACATCCTTATCTATTACAAGACATAAGAATAGCATGAAGAACATCTAATACTAGTAATGCAAGTGCTTAGAGAACATCAGTTGTATGCCAAGCTAAGCACGTGTTCTTTCTACCAGAGAAAAATTCATTACTTAGGACATATCATATATGAATAACGTGTTTCAGTAGATCTTGAAAAGGTAAGATCCATTATGGAATGGTCAACACCTAAGAATGTATGAGAAGTAAGATATTTCATGGGATTAGCTAGGTACTACTGAAGGTTCATCGAATGATTCTCGAAGTTATCTCATCCTATCACATATTTGCAAAAGAAGGGTGTGAAGTTCGATTGGACTCCTAACTGTGAAGACAATTTTCAAAGACTTAAGGAAATGCTTACAAGTGCACCTGTTCTAAAGAATGCAAATCTTGAAGGAAACTTTATTGTGTGCACAGATGCATGTACACAAGGCATTGGTGGAGTATTGATGCATGTTGGACATGTGATCAGTTATGAATCTAGAAAGTTAAAGGAGCATGAGAAGAACTATGCCACCCATGACTTAGAACTTGCAGCTATCATCCATGCTTTGAATATGTGGAGACATTATCTAATGGGTAAGAGGTTTGAGTTGAGAACTGATCATGATGGGTTAAAGTACTTGTTTGGGTAGCCTAATTTGAATGCGAGGCAAAGGAGATGCATGGAGTTATTATGTGAATATGAATTTGACATCAAGCATATCAAAGGTAAGGAAAATAAGGTAGCTGATGCAATTAGTAGGAAGATACATGTGATGCATGTAGCAGCTATCAGCACTTGTACATCATATTTAAAGGATAAGATCATTGAAGCCAGTGTTACAGATGAAATTTATCAACGGGTAAAAGAAGTATTGGAACAACAGAAAATTCCACAGAATTTTGATAAGTATAAGTTGGGAGAAAATGGGATACTCATGCACAAAGATGGAGTTTATGTTCCCAATGCTGGAGATACAAGGAAGATGGTTATGAAGGAAATGCATGATGTTCCTTATGCCGAACATTTGGGTTATCATAAAATAGTAACAATAGTAAGGAAACAATACTATTGGTGAGGGATGGAGAATTATGCTACAGAATATATAGCTAGGTGCATGGAATGTCAGAAAGTTAAAATTGAGCATCGACATCCAACGGGATTCTTGCAGCCCTGGCCAATACCAGAATGGAAATGGGATGTAGTGGCGATGGATTTCATCACCAAGTTTCCTAAGACAGTATTGCAAAATGATTCTATCATGGTTGTGATAGATAAGTTGACTAAGGCAACATACTTCATTTGTTAATTTTTGAGCATTAAATCAACATACTCTAAGATCTTATCTGAGAGAATAACATGTACAGCATATCAATCACAAGAAGCAATCACAAGAGACAATAAACACACATAGTTTCCTTGGGGAAAACCATAAAGGTAAAAAAACCTAATAACTTCCTCAGAGATAGATAGAGCTATGATACAAAACCCAAGCATAAGAGATAGTCTCCTAGCAGCAGCTTCTCCTCCTACACTAGTGCACCACTCTCCAATGAGTGTATGAGTGAGAAAGTGAATGATCAAATAGAGTGCCTCATGCACTCTATTTATACTTGACTTGACTTGCCTAATAACCTTACAAGGTCGACCTCAACTTAACCACATAACATAATGCTGACAGGGACGACCCCCACTAGGGTGGTCTAATAACCCTTTAACCCACATGAATTATACAGGGTCGACCCCATCAAGGTGGTCTAATAACCCATCAAGTATAAGTTACGACACTTACAATATAAATGATGACACTTCCATATAGAGGAATAATAACATCTCTATAGGAATACAATATACATGTGTGAAATACATTCCGAAGTTACAATTACATCAACACTCCCTCTTAACTAGGAAGGTATTTCTCGACACAGATCTTCTAGCACAAATCTTCTTCTCTATATCATCGTCACTGGATCATCATCATCGAATCATCGTCATCGTCACGGCTACTGTTGTCTCAATTAATCTTTGAGCTACTCATCATAGGAAGTTCTATAGAGCCAACCCTTTTTCATGCTGGATGTAGGCCCACCACCTATAGGTCTTCATCATCACTGGCCATACTGTGGAATCCTCAGGACTTATTACGTGTGTTACAAAACCTTGAAAGAGCATCCCAGGACTGATTAAGAGCATAGAGCTCAACCTATCGGATCTCCCAAGACCCTTTTACATGCCACTACACAACCTGTCCACGGCCATAGAGTATCATCCTCATACTCATGATCATACTAATCATAACATCATTCACGAAGCAAAACCCAGATGCACATCACACAACACTTACATTCACTAGCATGGGAAGACACACTTCAACCATCCATGAAAGGCTCATCACTTATATCTACGCCATGGGAAGACACACTTCAACCATGCTAGAATGGCATCGCACTTATATCGTATCCATGGGAAGAGACACTTCAACCATGCTCGAATGGCACAACACTTATATCGCAGCCATGGGAAGACACACTTCAACCATGCTCGAATGGCACAACACTTATATCGCAGCCATGGGAAGACACACTTCAACCATGCTCGAATGGCATAGCACTTATATCGTAGCCATGGGAAGACACACTTCAACCATGCTCGAATGGCACAACACTTATATCGCAGCCATGGGAAGACACACTTCAACCATGCTCGAACGGCTCTGGCAATTACATCACGACCATGGAAGAACACATCTACAACCATGTATGAAAAGCCCATGTGCATCTGTGTCTTCGAAACTCATCACACATAATCCAACTGATTATGTAATGTATCCAACTGATACATATCATCACATATGATCATCCTGATCATCATCATAGCATCATCCTGATGCATATCATCCAGAGTATCATCCTGATACTCAACTCACATTATCATCCTGATCATCGTCACTGCATCATCCTGATGCATATACATATACATGATCCAACTGATCATACCAAGCATCCAACCGATGCATATACATATACATGATCCAACTGATCATACCGAGCAGTAACTGGAGCATCATCCTGATGCTCATCACACAGCGCTTACATCCATAGCCATGGGAAGGATCCTCCTCTCACCATGCTTGGAATGGCTTATGCAAATGTGTCCCGTCACTTCTTCTTCGAAGTATCTTCAATCTGAAGAACACCAAGCCTCTCTCTGAAGTACTCAAACTTCACTCTGGCTAGTGGTTTCGTCAACACATCTGCAACTTGCTCATCCATCGCAACATACAGGAGCTTTACTTCTTCTCTCTGCACCATATACCTGATATAGTGATATTTGATCTCGATGTGCTTCGACCTGTCATGAAATACTGGGTTCTCAGATAGCTTCACACAACTCTGTTTGTCACAAAAGATACCAGTAGCATCCAACGGGAGATCGAATAGCTCAGACAGTAGCTTCCTCAGCCATACTGCCTCACAACTAGCCGAATAAGCTGCAACATACTCTGCTTCGGCTGTACTTAGTGCTACGCAGGACTACTTTCTACTAAACGAAGAGATCACACTTGATCCCATATTGAAGCAGCACCTAGAAGTGCTCTTCCTATCTGCAACACTGCCTGCCCAATCTGAATCAACATAACCCTCCAGGTTAAACTTTTGATTCACATCATACTTGAGCCCATAATCAATTGTACCCTTTAGGTACCTCAGAATATGCTTTACAACAACCAGGTGAACACCTCTGGGATCTGTCAGGAACTGGCTCAATGTGTTCACTGCAAAGCAAATATCTAGTCTCGTGTTCATCAGGTACATCAAGGACCCAATCATCTGATGATACACAGTGACATCAACCGGATCAGATGAAGTATCACACAGAAGCTTCAGGTTCGATGCCATAGGTGTGGCCATGGCCTTGCAGTCCATCATCCTGAACCTCTTCAGGATCTCTACTGCATACTTCCCTTGTCCAAGGAAGATTCCATCTGCACTCTGCCACACCTCCATGCCTAGAAAGTAGTGCATCATCCCCAAGTCCTTCATCTCGAACTCGGTAGCAAGATTCCTCTTTGTATCGGCAATCAACCTATCCTCACCTGTAACAAACAGGTCATCCACATACAAAAGTAGTATCACTGGATTACCTTCCTCAACCTTGTAGTAAAGGTTGGAATCTGCTTTACTCTTAGTAAAGCCCAAACTGGATAGGAAACTATCCATCCTACCATACCAAGTCCTAGGAGCTTGCTTCAAGCCATACAAGGCTTTCTTCAACCTGCACACATATGAATTCCTGTCATGTGTCTTAAAACCGAGTGGCTACTCCACATACACTTCTTTTTCGACTACACCATATCCATCTGGTGTATCTTCCACTTCATCACTTGCTTTGTATTTCTCTATGCTACCATCTGCAGCATGCTTGATCTTATAGATCCACTTGGAAGTCACAACAGACTTCCCATCTGGTCTTGGGGCCGCATCCCAAACATCATTCTTCATGATCGACTGGTATTCCTCGATCATGGAATTCTTCCATTACTGTATCCCAAATCCCGGGAACTTTAGATTCTTCAATAGATAGCTTTGTTGCTAGAACAAATGTTATAGTCCTTCTTTTGTAGGTGATGGTATACGATCTTTCTGACAAGACAAGTTAAATTGCATGATTAGAAACATCTCATAGTTTTCAGAACAAATTCTTACACATAAAGAAATATGTCATACAACCATGCAATTATTTTAGCCAATGCTTCAATACAACATTTATCCATATACCGTAACTTTCTAGATGCCTTCCATCTCTACCAGAACATTGTTAATAGTTTGCACTACTCCCAACATGTCAGCAAAGAGGTTTCATTCTAGATAAGTAGCAATGGAATGTTGTACAGAACCATAGGCAACTTACCCATTACATGCATATTAGTAGTATACTGTTCATTAATGCAATTATTCTAATATGCATAATACACAACCTAAGTCTAGGAACATAAGTATATACACCATTTAACAATATTATGTAAACAATCAGATATACAAGAAATGACAATTCAAATATTTATCTTTGTTTGTTTGTTGTGTGGACTCCCTCTCAATCTTTGCTTCCTTGCAGGAACTATTGGAGTGTGCTCCCTCTTGATCTTTGCTTCCTGGATTACCTGTCCTTGAACTTATATTCATCCCGGATCACTATGCATGCTTTACTAGTATCATCATTGTGTTATCCTCGAGATCTCATACATAATCATACATTCATTATTATAATCTTAATACTATCAAAACACAATAATCTTAAACATGTATAGTCATGATCATTTCAAACACAGATAATAAGCATTATCTTTCAAAGTTTCAGGGAAGACTTCTCTTACTCATGCATATTCATATTTGACCATAGAAATCTTCTGGTTAGTCATATCATCAATCAAGGTAAGAAACATAATATGCATAAACCCTAGATTACTCAAACTTGCAACGTCATGAGTAATCATTATCAATCATACAAAAGTATAAGATCCTTACATAGGGTAGGATTCTAACTTGATATAGGAAAACATACCTGGTCATCATATTTGCTAGTTATGTCTTCAATGACCTGCATAGCTCATAATTTAACCATTGTAGAACTAGATTATACATACATTTATGTGATCCATGACTATGGATGAGTCTTTGTCTTCATGTCATCATGGTCTTGATCTAGAGCTTGATATGTACCTTTCATGTCAGCGGATAACATTCTCCTCATACAACACTACAATGCATTAGTACAAACATAATACAATCATAAGTGTCATAGCCCTAATCAATGAATGTCTTCTATCATGCATTCATACTTTTACTAGGGTGATAAGACAAGTCTAAAATTAAACAAGATTGTTACTAAACTCAATAACATGAGGACAATCATATTATAAACTTAATCATGAATAGATTTCAAAACATACTTGTAAGTGATACCTGTCAGATTGCTTGTAGTAGTAGTTGTTGTTGTTCCTTTTGTTCTTAGGATAATCTGAGGAAAAGTGTCCTCTTCTTGGTATGTGCTGTGAGAGCTTGACCTTCATTCCCCATCTTCTCTTCTCGAGCTACAATCCGAGCTTCTTCCTGTGAGCATTCTTCCCACAACTTAATGAAAGAGATAAGTTTCTTCCTAGCACAAATTCCTTGGATGAAGGAATCCCATGACCTAGGAAGGCCATTAAGAGTGGTCATTACCACTTCTCCATTCTCTATAACTTCTCCCACAACTTCAATTTGTTCTTTTATCTAGGAGACCCTTGAGAAATAAGACTGCATGGTCTCTGCATTCTGGAACTTGATATTCTTTAATTGTTTCCTCAAGGTAATCTTCGGATTTATATTCTTCCTTTCAAATAGCTTGGTCAAGGAATCAAACATCTCCTTAGGTGTCTTCAGAGATGACACATGTGGCATGAGATGGTTTTTGATAGAATCAGCAATGATCCTTTTAGCCTTGACTAAGTTCCTCTTGTGTAAGGCCTTAGTCTCTTCTCCCTCTGGGATAGGAACCCCTTCACTTATGTAGGTGTCCAACTCACTCTCTTCTAGAATTAACCCAATCCTATACTTCCATGCTCGGAAGTTATCAGCCCCTTCAAGCTTATCCTCAAGCTTGGTGTGGTGAGACATCTTAAATATTACTTCAAATGAAATAGAAAAGATTTAGGTCTTACCACTTGATTTGCAGAAATATGGATCTGGAGCTGGAATAGGGTTTGTCAGAGAAACCCTAAAAATTCAAACTTTGAATTTCAAACTTCTAAAAGGATAGAAAGATGCGCCTTGATGAGATAATCAAGCTGGTATACTCAGAATTTGAAAATTACAAAGTTTCACCCCTCAAATTTGCTTTTCAAACTTTTGGATTCACTGGGAGGACCCTAAATTAGGGTTTGATTTTCCCAGAGCTTCATCCATCCAAAAAGTTCGATCTTGGTCTCTAAACTTTGATTTTTCAGAGGAGCTTCCAGCCATGGTCTCAGATTTCAAAAATTCCAAATTTTGCAGAAGCCTTAATTTCAGGCTTCACTAGACAGGACCCCAAACTAGAGTTTGATTTTCCCGGAGCTTCACCCAACCAAAAAGTTCGATCCAAAGCTCTAAACTTTGATTTTTCCAAGGATCTTCCAGCCATGGTCTCAGATTTCAAAAATTTCTATTTTTGTGGAAACCCTAATTTTTAGGGCCAAAAATGAAAGTGCTCAGAATTGAATTATGATTGGACAGAAAGATGCGCCTTGCTGAGGAGAGTCAATCTACCCTACTGCCTTTCAAGATCTGTGGAGAGAAACCTAATAAACAAGAAGCCCTAGCTTCCACAACTGCACAGTGTCGTCTTCTCAGGTTAGCTCTGATATCATGTTAATTTTTGAGCATTAATTCAACATACTCTAAGATCTTATTTGAGAGAATAACATGTACAACATATCAATCACAAGAAGCAATCATAAGAGACAATAGACACGCAGAGTTTCCTTGGGGAAAACCATAAAGGTGAAAAACCCCAATAACTTCCTCAGAGATAGATAGAGCTATGATACAAAACCCAAGCATAAGAGATAGTCTCCTAGCAGCAGCTTCTCCTCCTACACTAGTGCACCACTCTCCAATGAGTGTATGAGTGATAAAGTGAATGTTCAAATAGAGTGCCTCCCGCACTCTATTTATACTTGACTTGACTTGCCTAATAACATTACAAGGTCGACCTCAACTTAACCACATAACATAATGCTGACAGGGACGACCCTCACTAGGGTGGTGTAATAATCCTTTAACCCACATGACTTATACAGGGCCGACCCCATCAAGGTGGTATAATAACCCATCAAGTATAAGTTATGACACTTACAATATAAATGAAGACACTTCCGTATAGAGGAATAATAACATCTCTATAGGAATACAATATACATGTGTGAAATACATTCCTAAGTTACAATTACATCAACATCATTCTAGTAAAGACATCTCATAAAGAAACTAACATTGCAGATATTTACATGAGAGAAGTAGCCAGATTTCATGGTATTCCCAAGGATATAGTATCAGACAGAGATTCGTAATTTACTTCTTACTTTTGGAAAGGATTGTTTGAGGGTTTTGGAACAAGTCTAAACATGACTACAACATACCACCCTCATATCGATGGACAAAGAGAAAGAGTTAACCAAGTGATTGAAGATATGCTAAGGATGTATGTGATGGATCAACCATCCAAGTGGGAAGATTATTTACACTTGGTGGAATTTGCTCATAATAATGGATATCATTCCTCTTTGAATATGAGTCCTTTCGAGGCCATGTATGAAAGGAAGTGCAATACTTGCATCAGTTGGGATAACCCAACATACATAGTCATCGTTGGACCAGAACTATTAAAGGACATGGAGGATTGGATGGTTAAGATAAAGCAATATCTAAAGGCAGCTCAAGATAGGAAAAAAAGCTATGCAGATCAGAATAGGACTGCCAGATAGTTTCAAGTTGGAGATCATGTGTTCTTGAAAGTTAGACCCAAGAAGATTTCCTTAAACTTGGGAAATTGCTCCAAGCTAGCTGCCATATATTGTGGACCTTTTGAGGTCTTAGCTAAAATAAGACCCGTTGCTTATGAGTTGGCTCTACCTGCTTACATTAGAGTACATAATGCATTTCATGTCTCTTTATTGAAAGCATATATACCTGATGCTAACCATATAATTGATTGGAATGTGATCCATGTAATTAGATTGCTTTTATTTTATTTATTGATATATATACATGTATGTACATGGTACTAATCGTGTGATCAAATGGATTATGATCTAGATGGAACCAGAACGGTATTTTCTGGTACAACATGTTGCCATTTTGAGCAATAAGGTTAAGCTGGTTTAGAATCGAGGAATCGAGCCGGTAAAGGTCCAATGGACCCATTACATCCCCACGGATACGACTTGGGAGCTGGAAGATGCTATGAGGGAAGCATACCCTCATCCGTTTTAAAATTTTGGTGTTTACAGCATGTATGGAATAAATATGCATCAAGGACAATGCATTGTTTAAGGGGGATGGGGATGTAATACCCCGGTTTTTAAGCCTTGGACTTATGATCTTTTATCTGACTATGGGATTATGTTCAATTTGTTAATGTGACTATGGAATTATGCTCATTTGTTTGATGATGTGATAATGGAATTTGGCATTATTATTAGTAATGTTAGTGTTGTTATTGTCATTATTGTTATCTTTGAATGATTGTTGCTATTAATTAAATAAACAACTGGCTGAGCAAACACAACTAAAAGAGTATCAGAGACCATGGATCTCACAGAGTGAGGGGGAATGGAGGACATCCCTAGAACCTTATAGCTTGTTGTTGGATGGTAGTTTTCCATCCTAGTTCATTTTGTGCCTTGGTGACTTTAATAGTGTTGGTCACCGAAACATTGTACAATGAAACCCATTTTCGATTTTTATGAACTATAGAGTTATTATTGCACCTTATACATACCTTAGTGAGCCCCTCTTTCCTAGTGCACCATCCTTGGGAGAAATTCCCTCCTATTTATGTGTTTTTTCATTTATGATCCCTCTCCCTAGATTCTAGGTGCTGTAAGATAGAATTTAGCTTCCACCTCCTTTATCTGTGCCTCCACCTCCATAAATGCGCCCCACTCCTCCATTCATCCCTATTTTTGTGCTTCCATGATATTTATGACCCTATTGGATCCCCTCTCTCACCTAATTCTCCCTAATTCATTTTTTGTAACCCCCCCTTATGCATTAGTACACCTCCTTGTGCTCTTTATGGCTCCACTCCTTGGTTTTTGGTAACTCCTCCTCATGGTGCTAATATGGGAAAAGGAATATCCTAACGAGGCCACCACTCCACTAATTTGAGTTAAGTCTCCATGATGAATCCCAACCACACTCAAACCCATTCTATTTGGCCACCTTGGGTTCGAATTTCCCTCCTTAAGCTATTTATACATGTGCCCTCTCCTTGTTGAAGCTAATCTTGAGCTTTGGATCACTTGTCTTGTGCTATCTCACTATGTTGGGAATTTTGATAGTATTGTGAGTGTGTTGATACTTAGATCTAGTCTATTTGTTTCCATTTTCTTCCATTGTATCACTCTACTAGTCCAAGTTCTCGCACAGGAAGCTAGGAAATGGGTTGGTGAGAGGAGTCACATCCCATAGGCAGTGGAGATGGATAGGAAAGTAGTAGTGGGAAGCATTGTGGTTCTCGGAAGAGGTAGTTCTGAGAGTTGTTAGAATAAGTGTGCCTCTACTCGTGGATCCACAGTATCTGCTCGGGGGTTACATGTTCAAGTGAGGAAGGCTCTTCTGTGTCTACGACTGGGAGGAAAGTTGTCTTGCTGCAGCCAGTTGCCCTTATTTTGAGATAAGTATTTCTCTTATGTTTTGTTTTTATTACATTATTTTATTCGGTATATGTTCATTGGTGGCTGAATTGGTTTTCTACATGTTCATGTATTAAATTTCAGGATCTATATGTAGGAAGGATGAATGTCATATAATATGTTGCTACACTCATTACCTTCTTTCTATTCTTCTTCCTCTTAATCAATAAATTGTAATTTTGGCTCGATGGTATTGAGAAGGGTGCAACCATAGGTTATGTTTATCTCATTTATGCTAATTTTTTAGTCATTAGACCTATCCTATTGTGTCTAGAACAATGTTTTCATTAAGGATTGCCTTTTGATTCATCAAAAAAGCTTTCCGGATGACCAAGATATGCATGTTTTGGTCCGATAATTTTTCGATGCCAAGACCTGTCATTAGATTGTAAAATTTTTGTTTACAAATATGTTATTTGTTGTAGATCTAATGATTATTGATGTATTTTGGATGTAAAAGTGATCGATGGCTGGAGGGTGGTAGCCATATGATCTTATTTTTATTAGTAAGAGATGAATGTAGGGGACAATCATCAGGTGAAGATTTGGAGGGTTGTAGTTGCAACCGGTGTTCTCTGTTTGCTATGGTTTTAGTGTGGCCATAGATTGCAGCTTACATATGTCCCATGATATGTGGTTTTCCGTACTTTATAGCCTCACTAACAACACACACATGACAACACCGTAAAATAGATTAATTTGCAAATAGTTGATGCCATCAATGCTTGGTTATTTATTAACTATGCTATCAAACAATCAAAAGTATATGAAGTAATTATTCACACTGAACATGATGTTTATCATGCCTAAATCATGTGATTGTTGCGATTATGCTCCTTAGATCACACATTTGAAGTTATTAATTAAGTGTCACAAATTTAGTTATAAAACAACCTCTAGTGGTAAAATTTTTAATTATTAGGTGAATGGTTAGTTAGCCTAACCATAATTTATCTATATCCGTTGTGATTAAACTTAACTTAGGCTTATTATTAGCACCCTTAACCTTAGTTAAGGGTTTGGGAGGATACAACACCACATTTGGCATCCCATTTAGCACCTATTGTTTCTTCCAATTTAGCACCTATGCTTGCTTCTTGTTTTGCTTCCACATTAACATCACATTTAGCTTCCCATTTAGCACCCAATTTTTCTTTCTTGTTGGATTCTAGTTTTGCTTATGTTTTGGCTTATAGTTTTTCTTATGCAATAACGCCACATTTGGATTTCCATTTAGCACCAAGTTTTGCTTCCAATGTTGCTTCTGTATTTGTGCCAGATTTAACTTCTAGTTTAACTCCCAGTTGTGCTTCCTCATCACTTCCTCATTAACACCACATTAGGCTTCCTATTTATCGCCTATGTTTGCATCCAATTTTGCCTTGATATTTGCTTCCAAATTAGCGCCACATTTTTATTCTTGTTTATAGTGTCAAGTTTTGCTTCATTGTTATGACCCCCTTATTATATGCAGTGCATTAATTTCAATTAGATAATGATATATATAATTTGAGTATAATATATATAATTTTAGTTTTAAGCCTAAATAAATAGTAGATAATTGGAGTAATTTGTAGAAAAATAAACTAATTCATTATGTATTTAATTAGGCTTAAAATATGTTTAGCAAAATGGGTCCTTACCTTTGGTATCAAAGCAATAAGCTCCAATACTTGGGTTTTCAGGGCCATAACCATGCCTAAAGGTAATGCATGATACGAGTGTAGTAAAAAAAAATTCTATTTAACTTTCTTGTGACTAGAATTGAATTTTATAAAAATAAAATAAAAAGTATCATGGTAAAATAAAAAAACCAGAGCCAACACAAGAGGCAAAGATACTCATATTAGAGTTATCTAAATTTAGGAATAGAAAACTACATCACTAATGGAACCAAGTCTATGTTTATTCCAAGAAACCCAACAACCCATGGTAGGGGCTTCCAATAGACTTACAATTTAAAATTACATTGTATGCAAGAAAAATATTTGCAGTAGTAAGATATTGCATATTTGGATTAGACATCTAAAAGAGGAAAAGTAACATTAATTATCTTAAGAATTTGGTAGCTACATACATATTGTAGTAAAATAGAAACTATGTAAAAAAAACATATATGAAATTTCAAGCTTAGAGCCATGGAAATGTCTAGATCTGTGCTACCCTCAAATTGTACAGTATAGTAAACAAAAAAACCATGAGCAAAACTTAAAATACATTAATAAATCTAAATTAAAGACAAGATAAAAAAAAAATCAAATAGAATGAAGGGTGTTGAGGTTTGAACCCAATATCTCTTGTTGTAGAGAAAGTGTCTTTCTTAGGCCACACCTGTATTTGATTTAAAAAAATACAAAATACAACAATATATAAAGGCCTTGAGGTTTTAGGTGAGGAAAAAAGATATATTTGTATTTTGGTCATAATTTTTGAATTTTTTATTTGTTTGAGCTCTATTGTTGCTCTTTTCAAAGCTAAAAAAATTCTACAACTTTGTTTCTTTCTTTAGAAGCTAAATACTTACATATTTTTCCCAAAATCACTTGTGATAGTTCTAGTTTACCACAAAAATTGCGAAAAAAAGAAAAAAAAAAGAAAAGAAAAATAAATTCCATGAAGAAAACTTAAAACCCATAAATTTAGGAGAATGAAGGAGATAACTTATATATATTAGCTCTTCACCCTGCAAGCAAACAATGCAATCTTCATTCCCTCTTCAAACAACCTACAAAAAAACAATGGAGTCTTCATCCCCTCTTCAACGACTTGTAAGCAAACAATGGAGTCTTCATCCCCTCTTCAAACAACTTGCAAGAAAATAATGAAGTCTTCATTCCCTCCTCCAACAATGTGCAAATAAGAGAATACTGAGAATATTGTTAAAATTAACAAGAATAAAACAAGAAAGCACAAATAATATTGAAAAATCCATGCTAAACAATAAAGGAAAATAATAGCAATAATCACCTTAAGAGGAGAATCCTCATAAAAGAAACCCTTTCCTCCATAATATCCATGAAAAAGGAAAAACACTAGTTAGAAACCCTAAGAGAAGAAGAAAAGACGAGAACAAAGAAAATGAGGAAGAAATAATAGATAAAAAATAATGTAAAATTAGGGTTGAAATCCTTTTAATGGAGGAAATTCCCCAAATTCTAATTCAGAAAAATAAATTCCTCACCCTCTAAATGAAGAAAAGTGGCATGCTTTGAGCTCTTTATTAGGCAGGTGCCCGCAGGCACTGCAGGGACTATAGAAATCTATCGGAGTGGATTTGTATTAATCTTTACGGAGATCAAAGCATTATATCCTAAGTTTTTTGCATAAGTTTGTGCTCTGTCCAATTAATACAATGGAGTTCTTATTTAGCCTCTTTTCAAGGCAGCCTGGACACTTGGAAACCGATGTTAATGCAGGAAGGCACGCGGCCTTGAGCCATGCACGCCTTAAGCCATGAACATAACTTATTGCACCTATACGTTTCATGCCCACAGAAATGGCTCAGGGTTTCATCATTAGATACCGCTCGGTGTGTGCTGAGATCGCTCCACCATTCAATTTTCCCCGGTGTTTCAAAATCCCAAGATCCGAAGCCGTTTTTCAGAAATGTATATGTTAACAGACTTGGAATGCAGGTATTTTATTTCTGGGGCTATTTTCAGTTTCAAAGTCCTTATTCTAGGTTACCAAATTCTAATATGAAAATTGTTTTCGCTGGTATAGGCATTTGATGCAGATAGAAAGCATACAATGGCAGTATTGCAATGAACATGCTTCAAATATATGCACGACATAATATGGAATTCAGAGAATGCTGAATAAGCAGGCAAGCATTAGTGGTGACCACGATTGCTCTTTCACGGCCCTGATCTTTGGCCTAAAATCTTAAGTAGCTTCACAGTATAATTCATAAAAAGCATACCTGCACTCTATGTCTTTTAGCATTAAACCAAAATATATAACAAGGTAGTAGCTTTCTTTGGCAAGGTCAATTCTCATCCATCTCCTTGTATTCCATGGATATTTTGTAGCCAAATCTTTGTTTTGTTCAGGGGTGATAGCCTATGTTTGATTGTACATATTCTGTGGACAGCCTAATCACCCCTCCATCGGGTGCTTTTCTGTTTTGTTCTAAGGGTGCGGCCCTCCGGTGTATGGCGGTTGCAGTAAATGGGAGGGAACTGCTCTAAGAGCTACCATAGTTATTAATCTTTTCAATAAGAATTTTTCTGTTATGCACGAAGATTTTGTCAGAAGCCGACTAACCAAAGTTAAGAGCAAAACAGATCTGGATGTTGAAGTTTGTGTGGACATGTATTTATTATGTAAGTAAGGTTAAAAAGCTATAAATGATGAGTACAGAAAAACCAAGCCAGGATGTGCTAGCCAGGGTGGTCATAGTAAGCGGTGCTGTGACTGCTCCGAGGCTGGCCAAAATTTCTTTCTTTCGCACGCTACCTGGATATGTCATTGCTTCCTTGGATGCTTTCAGTATGTCAATATCTCTCCCATTTCCTTGGAATAGTTATAACTAAATGTTGTAAATGGTAGGAATGATAATAATGATATCTCTCCCAATTTCTTTAAATCAATGCGATTTGATGTACCTTGGGATTTCTCACTGCCTGTATCATGTATTTTATGGAGATTCGATAAAATTGTTTTTTTTTCTCCGTCAGATCGATAAAATTGTTTTATTTACTCTCTTCTTTTATGCTTATTAAAAATATTAAAAAAAAACAAATAAGGTAATTATCACAACAACAAAAAAACGTTTGAAAATATATACAATAGCCTCCCAAGCACTAGGGACTAGATAGAAATATCTTGCATCTTTACTTATTAGTCCATGCCTAGCCTCCCAAGCACTAGGGACTAGATAGAAATATCTTTGGGTGATTTTATTATTCTTTGCACAATATTCAAAAGTTTGTTTTGGATGATTTTATTACTCTCTGCACAATATTCAAAAAGTTTTATCCTAAGTTTTATGACTGTCATTTTCTTCCGATGCAACATATCATAGCAGAATGCAACATATTAACCCGGCGGGGTGCTACTTCAAGGTGACAACTCCACGTAAAGGTGATTGTTGTGACATATGGAAGGCATGCAATTAAGGAGGACTTTCAATCTAATTTAAATTGTGTCCAAAATTTCCCAAATAAATAGTGCACACTTTGAAAAGTGAATATTGTTCTTGGCCTAGTGGAGTTTGCATAACCATAACCAATTTTTATTCTAGGATTGTAAGTTAATTGAACACATCCCAAGATATTAACATACTTTAGTCTAAATGGGCACTTTACAAATTCAAAGAGGAAATTAAGTTTTCTTTTTATCATGAAAATAAAATACTAGGCTTTAGATTTGTATCATCGAGGAAATTAAGTTTTCTTTTTATCATGAAAATAAAATACTAGGCACTAGATTTGTATCATCTTACATGTTATATGTTGGAGGTTTGAATGTACAAGACCTTATTGCATTATTACGTATGTTTTTTATTATTGAATGGCTATAACCAAGATTTGTATCATCTTACATGTTATATGTTGGGGGTTTGAATGTACAAGACCTTATTGCATTATTACGTATGTTTTTTATTATTGAATGGCTATAACCAAGTATGCAAGTATATTTTGTAATTGTAAAAATTAGGTTTTATAAATGAAAAGATTAAAAATAATAAAAATAATTAAATACTAGGCTCTAGATTTGTATCATCGAGGAAATTAAGTTTTCTTTTTATCATGAAAATAAAATACTAGGCTCTAAATTTGTATCATCTTACATGTTATATGTTGAGGGTTTGAATGTACAAGACCTTATTGCATTATTACGTATGTTTTTTATTATTGAATGGTTATAACCAAGTATGCAAGTACACTTTGTAATTGCAAAAATTAGGTTTTAAGTATGCAACTACACTTTGTAATTGCAAAAATTAGTTTTATAAATGAAAAGACTAAAAATAATAAAAATAATTTTCTTTCGTAAAAACAATGTAAATATCTTCTCTATTTATAGGAGTTACTTATTTCTATGTTCATCTCATTAGGCATTAGTTATGTCATTAGGTCATTATAAATTTTAGGTAGAAGATTGAAATTTGGAGGATTTTCCAACAGCTTTAAATCTAATTTAAATAGTGTCAAGAGTTTCTCAAATAAATATTACACACTTTCAAAAGTGAATATCTTTTTTGGCCTAGTGGAGCTTGCATAACCATAACCAATTTTTACTTCTATGATTGTAAATTCAATTGACCACAAAATCTTAATCATCCCGAAATATTAACATACTTTAGTCTAGATCGACACTCTAAAAATTCAAAGAAGAAATTAAGTTTTTCTTTTTATCATGAAAAGAAAATACTAGGCTCTAGATTTGTAACATTTTGCATGTTATATGTTGGGGTTTCAATGTACAAGACCTTATTGCATTATTAGTTATGTTTTTATTATTGAATGGCTATAACCAAGTATGCAAATACACTTTGTAATTGCAAAAATTAAGTTTTATAAATGAAAAGACGAAAAATAATAAAAATAATTTTATTTCTTAAGGACAATGTAAATATCTTATCTATTTATAGTAGTTACTTTTCTCTATGTTCTTCTCATTAGGCATTAGTTATATCATTAGGTCACTAAGAGTTTTAGGTAGAAGTATGAAATTTGGAGGATTTTCCAACACTAATCACATTCTTAAGACAACGAAATGGAAGGTATTGATTATATATGTTTGATTCCTTCACTTCAAGTGAGTGACAACATTCATGAATTATGAAGTGTATGTGATTACCTATTTTGATGGGATATCAAATAACTTGTTTTTAAAGTGCATTACTAGTGTTTGTAAGGATTGCCTTCAACCACTGGGTTGGTAGGTGCGGGGGGAGTTCTTCTTGACTCCGAAGGAAACAAAATGTATGACTTTGCATGGGGGATTGGGAAGAGAACCAATAACGAAGTTGAATGGCTAGCCATGGTAAAAGGGATTGAAATGGCCAAGGAGAAAGATATAAATGACCTAGTGGTCTTTGAAGACTCTATGTTGGTAATAAAAGAAGCAAGGGATTTAGTCAGTATGCGACGGAAACCTATTTCCACATTGCATCAGCACTTCTTCTACTCGGTTAAGGAATTTCACACTATAACCTTCTTTCATATTCTCAGGCATTGCAATAGTGAGGCTGATACCATGGCCAACCTTGGTGCTAGTTTAAACTGTGGTCATGCTCTTCTAAATGGTCACCAATTTACCAATGTTTGGGTGCCATAGGACCCCCCCCTTGTTCCACCCCACTTTCCCCCCTTCCAGCTATCATGGGATGACCTCATTAACTCTCTCGATCTGCTCGAGATACACCTGCTCACTTCGGCTGTCCCTTCGATGTTCTTGGTGGTCATTCCTGACATACACCACCTGGCCAGCATGCGAGGAGTTATGGCAAATGAGGCCCAAGGCAAGGAAATGTTATTTCATGTAGGGTGGTGGCGGTTGTAGCACCTTGCGTTTGCATTTGAACCTCCATCTTCCACATCCTGCTATGATTTGCATTTTCTCCTGTAGCTTCAATCTAGGAAGGTTTATGTCTCAGGGAAATATGGGAGATGGCAATCAATGCCCTGCTGCTCTGCATTGCCGAAAGTGCAGGAAGAATGATTAGCACACTCAGGAGGGAAACGGTATTGGCAGTAAGAAGCGTCTTTTAGCTGAAATTCTTCAGGAAGCAGGCTGTGCTGACTCTTCTAGGGGGGGTGGCTCTAAGTTGGCCTTCCATAACCATTTGAAGGTTATAGACTCTGGAAATGCTGGTGCGTGGACTCCCCTTGACAATGGCTACGGCAACAGGAGTACTGTCTTGACTCCTAATTACGGCTTCGCCCGTGGTCAATTTACGGTCCATGGTTTCCACACGCCTCCATGTGACAATAGCAAAGGGTCTTACCATCAGCATTATCGCAGTAGCCCTGGAGCCTTGGGCAACAGGGGTTCTCCCTAGGGACAGGATAGTCCCTCTCCTAACTTTCACATGTAGGTATAGGACCTAGAGACTCAAGTTCGCTGGCTGCGGGGGGATCTTGCAGACATGAAGAAGTCCGTCTCTCAGTTGGCTAGTTTCGTTCAGATATCAAACTCGGAGGTAAGGGCAAGTACTAGTAAAATGAAAGATTTATTTGAGAATCTTATGGACAAACATCACACCTTTTATAGTTGCCTGCGAATTGTTGAAGCAAAAGTGGATTGTGTAAGAACAAACAGTGGGAGCAGCCCCTCGGTGATCCTGAACATTGACGACGACAACAATGGTGCAACGACTGGCACCAAAGAGAAAGCTGCTCGTAACCACCATGCAAATTAACCTCAGCTTGTGCAACTGCCTTTTGGCATGATGTGTACTATTCTTATGTTATATTTACTATGTTGTTCTTCTACTGCTTAGTTTTAGGTCAGTTTGTTAGAATCTACAGTAGTGGTAACAATACTTATGAATATAGATGTAACGGGCTTAATGCCTTTTTTGAAGTTCAAAGGTTGGATTTTTTCAGAGACTACCTGGACAGCTCTGATTTTTTGGGAACAGCCTCCCTATCCACTATGTAATCTGCTCCATCTTTTAATATAAAGCCTGTTATCCGTTTGTGTTAAAAAAAAAGGATTGCCTTCAACCAGGTCTACAATGTCATTACCTATTTTGATGGGATCTCAAATAACTTACCTCAAATAACTTATTTTTAAAGTGTATTACTAGTGAATACTTTCATTTTAAAATTATTTCAATTTATTATCTTTATTTTATGGAAAGGACAAAGTCCAAACATGTAAACATTTAACATATTTAAAATTATTTCAATTTATTATCATAAGGCAGGGACCACGGGGGGTTCACCTAGTAAACTTGTTTTATTTGAAATGCTTTTTCCTTCTTCACATTAAGTAAAATTTTAATTTAGTGATTATATTTATGATTAAAGATACATGACTTTTAATATTATTATCGAAAGATACATGACTTTTAATATTATTATCGAAATTGAAGTTTTGAGGGAGATATGTGCGACTCGAGTTGCAACTTTGGTTAGGGTTTCACGTCTTGTGTTGGTTTGTTGATTCCGAAGAGATCTTTTGTTTTTTTCTGACATTGTCGAGGTGCTTAAGTGGTGGCCGTGGATGGGGGTTTGTGAATCCCTCCCCCATTCCTCAAAAATACGGCGAACGCTTTGGTTGAAGGCTCGACATCGGATCTAGAAAATGAAGGAGATTTCGTAGGAAAGGGAGGAGATGGATCAGGGTTTCAACGATATTCTAACACTTAAACCATTGGAGGCCGCTGGAAAAGACAATGCATTCCCAATATTACACCAATGCCAAGATACCAAATAAAATCAAACAAAATAAAAGAGCGATAGATACCACCAGTTCAAGAAGATAGTGATTGGATCCAAACCATCAATTACAAACATAGCTTGTTTCGTTGCAAAAGATGCCATGAACATGGGCATCACTTCCAATATTTCCCTCTGAACATACTAGCTCTAACAAATAAATATGAAGAGAAAAATGATGTAGATGGGTTTAAGAAGGTTCTAAATAGATGAAGATAACCCAAAAGACATCAAAATACAAATATGTAGAAACCTCAAATGACCAACAGCTTTGAAGTACTTAACCATATCTCGAAAGACAACAATGATTTGGCAACAGGGGATGTGAGTATGAAAAGGAACCTATCTAAATTCAAAGCAAATAAAATGTCTAAAACCTTCTTGGAAAATCGACGGAGAGGACGGAAATGTTGGAAGAGGATGGAGAGGATGTGGATCGAGGTGATCTAGATCTTCAAAGTCTTGAAGAATCCTATTAATGGAAAGATCCACAATATATTCCACCAAAAAAAATGGAACTCATGAAGGAAGCGCTTATTAAATCTTGATCAAAATCATGGCTTGGGGTTAAAACCAGAAAGCAAAAATAAATAGTGGAAGGTCACAAAGAAGGCTAGAAAAGACGGAAAAAAGCAAAAAACAACACATTGAGGAGGTAGGCGCCAATCCCATTAACTCTGGATAGTATGCACAACTAATATAGATATTCTCCACCAATCCTCCACATTCTAAATGAAATTGATTTCATGGAATATTAGAGGTGTGAATGGACCTCAAAAAACCAGAATCCCAAGGAAACAAATTCTTTAGAGCAAGCCAACGATATTAATGCTACAAGAAACAAAATGTTCAACTGGAACCATAGAAGAATTGACCAATCGGGTATCTAGAGAAAGTCGATCTGTTGATACTAATGTGCAAGGAGCTTCGGGGGACTTGGCCATCATCTCGAACCCTAACGAGGTATTGTTACCAAAGTTTTTTGTTACCCCTTTTTCCTTATCTGCTACCTTTCAGGTAGTGGGCATAGAGATCTCATGGATAATTACAAATGTGTATGGCCCCAATTCCCCACCTCTTAAACAAAACTTTTTGAACTCTCTTTGATGGATCAAGGAACAAGTTGAATACATGTATTGAATATTAAGGGGGATTTTTATATGATCACCTCACTCCTAGAGAAGAAAGGTGAGTGGAGAAGGCTTGATATGGAGAGCAGAGCATTTGGAAAAACTATAGAGAAACTGGGTCCAATTGATATGGACAAAGATAATGGCCCATCTTCACCTGGACCAATAAAAAAGGTAGGGAAACAGGGCTCATTAGATTGCTTCACGCCTCAACATATTTTTGGTTATCGACAACATTTTAACAACAAGGGGAGATCTCATGGAAAACATTTTGCTGACGATCGGATCAGATCATCGGATGATATGATTATAGTGACACAAAGTTGGACTTCCTTCTAAACGACCTTTTCTGTTTGATAAATTTTGGCTCACCTATCTGAATTTCCAAGAAATGATTCAAGACAACTGGAACACAGTTGACACTCCAAGAGGAAGTACGATGTTTTGACTCTAGCATAAGCTAAAAATCCTCAATTTTAAGTTAAAATGTTGGAACAAGGAGGTACTAGGCAACATCTTTCAAGAAAATAAAAAATTGGAAGAGAAGATGAGCACGCTACAACAGGAAATAATTAACACATGATACTCACAGGAAGCTGTCAATGAGGAAGCCATAATCCAAGCTCAGATTGAGGAATGAAACGGGCATGAGGAGATTCTCTGGAACCAATCAATAGTTCAACATAGACATAGGAACCATATCATGGAACTTAAATCCTTACCAAATTTAATGATATAGAGTAGGATATGGTCACCTATTTCAAGGACATTTTGATTGAGCTTAAGCCTAACATGACTGAAGCAATTAACAAAATTACTAGGCACATCCCTCTGCTTGTCTTGCCATATCAAAACGATAGCTTGATAAGGCCAATGGAGATGAAAAAGGTAGAATAAGGAATCCAACAAATGGAAATAGGGAAATCTCCAGGACGTGATGGTTTCACTATGGATTTCTTCCATCACTGCTAGAATATGGTCAAATAGGAAGTCTGGAAAGTGGTGTAGGAATCCATAATATCCAAATTAGTGCTATTGGCGTTCAATGGCACTTTTCTTGCTATGATCCCTAAAGAAAACAATGTTGTGATTCCAGGTAAGTTCGAGCCCATTTCCCTCTATAATATTCTTTACAAGATCATTACAAAAGTGTTGGAAAATCGACTAAAACCACTTCTCCCTCAACTTGTTTTGTCGAAGGAATCTAGCTATGTTGAGGGTAGGAAAATCATGGATGGCATCATTTTGGCCCTTGAAGTAATTCACTCCCTCAAAATCATAAAATATCCAGACATGCTATGAAAGCTTGACATGTTGAAATCTTTCGATAACTTAGTTGGGAGTTCATTAGTAATATCTCTTAGCCTTTGACTTCAATAAGGATTGGACTGATTGCATCATAGCCCTTACCTACTCATCATTTTTATCTATTCTAGTCAATGGTTCACCATTGCTTAATTTCAGAGCTTCCAGGGGCATTAGGTAGGGTGAACTACTCTCACATTTTCTCTTTATTTTAATGGTTGAAGGCCTTATCCAAACTATCTCTACCATGGCCAATCAATGGGATATTAGAGGCCTTTCTTTGCACCCACATAGAAATGCTCATACTCACCTACAGTTTGTGGATGACACTTTTCTTATGGGTCAATGTTCATTGAATGAGGCTTGAGCTATCAAATATGCTCTCTGAATTTTCATGGAAGCCTTAGGAACCTCCATTAATGACGATAAGTCACAAACATTTTTCTTCAACATGCTTGCTACCACCCAAAGAAATATATCTCGAATTCTAGGCTTCCCTGGATGCTCCCTTTCAGCAAATATATTGGAGCACATATTACAGACTCCACTCTTCATAGATCCTCTCGAGAAGTTCTCCTTTCCAAGCTTGCAAAGAAACTATCCAATTGGACCTTTAGACCTCTCAACCTGAACAGTCAATTGATCTTGGTCAATTCGATTTTGCAGACTATGCCCTTATATTTTTTTTATTCTGTATGATCCCAAATCCGTGATTATAGACATTAGAAACTTGAAAATAACTTTCCTATGGGGAGGGATAGATGCTCATCCTGAATGGGATTTGGTTAAATGGGAAACTTTATGCATGCACAAACTTGTTGGTGGACTAGGTCTGAGAGACCCAAAATTCATGAGTAAGGTGTTTGGTGCAAAGACCTGGTGCTGTTGGGTCACCTATACATCTAAACCTTGGGAAATCCTATGGAACAAGAAATACACACCTCATTGACAAGCTAAATCTTATTCGATATGCAAAAGAGGAAGGAGGCTCGTTAATTTGGAAAATGGCCTCTCATAATAGATCCTTAATTCAACAACACAATTTTTGGGAAATTAGAGATGGTCAAACGACTTTCTCTTGGGATGAATCATGGAAACAATTGCTCATATCTCTCAAGTATAATGCCTCTACCAATCACCATGCTCCAACTTGAGAACTCTGAACTATCCAAATTTTAACATTATTGGAACATGGATGGAGAAAGTGAGTTTAGAAGGTGGATACCTCCAAACAAATGGCCGCTATATGACACTCAGGAAGATACCTTGGTTGTGTAGGAAGAATTATATGGCATATCAATCAAGAAGAAACCAAGTACATATAATCTAAGATGGGGCTATCTCCCTAATGGAAACTTTAGTGTAAAAGAATCCTATTCCATAGAAGTTGGTTAGAAGAACCTTCCTCCCGATCCAATATGGAAAAATATTTGGTTAGGTAACTTATGGCACAAGGTTTCTACTTTCCAATGGATTCTTCTCAAGGGTCGTATTCTAACATGGTCCAAACTTCCTAAAAGAGGCTTTGTTGGACCATCCATGTGCCCCTTTTGTAGAAATGAGGAAGAAACTATTACACACTTGATGGAAATTTTCCCCTCTGCCTTGAAACTATGGGATAAATGTGTTGAGATATTTAGGTGGACGAATCATGCCAATGGAAATCATGAGCCCACTATATCTAAATGGACTATTGACCCCTTTCACAATGCCATTCTAAACCGAAATCAACAACTCTTTCCAGGTTTGTTGGTTTGGGTGATCTAGAAAGAGACGAAAAGAAGAATCTTCAATAATGAAACCGAAATAATCAAGTAACCCGGGGAACTCTAAAATCTCATATGCATGAAAAACTTCAATTATTGCATTGGTTAGACTAGGATTTTCAATTAAATCCCTAGGACTAAATCATATGCAAGCTTGGAACCTACCCACTCTGGTTAATCATTGTACTATTAGGAAATATTGTCGCATTATCTCTAGTCCCTCTAGATGGACACCCCCTCCTCTAGGATTTATGAAACTCAATTTTGATGGAGCTACGAAAGGGAACCCATGGCTGACTAGTTTTGGCGGCATTTTCAGAAATAATGTTGGCGACATATTGCATGTATACAAAGGTTATATTTCTAGAGAGAGTAATAATGTTGTGGAACTTGATGAACTTATTCAGGGCCTCAAACTAATAAGGAGAGTTAAATATTCAATATTAATTATGGAGGGGGACTCTTAGATTATCATAGACATGGTTGCACATCTTCAAAATGAAACTCCTGTGCACTCCTTATCTAAAAATTAGCACTTAGAAAGTTTAATTCAGTAGCTTGAAACTCTTATTTCTCAACTGGATGCTCTCACAGCTTGTCATGTGAAAATGTAGGGAAACAAACTTGCAGACCTCCTTTCAAATGAAGGAGTTCACTGGAAATACATGCTAAGGGACCAATAATTCAATGAGCTTGGAGAGGATTAGCTAAGACAAATATGTTTAGAAGTGGATATCATGGATTTTAGGGCCCTAAATGTGGGTGGTTTGGAGGTCTCTGTCCACATTGATCATGGTGTGTGATAGAAGGACAACTGGGGGGGAGGAACGGGGGAGGCGGTGTCAGATGTCAAGTCCTTTTATCTCACACTCGATAAGCATATTGATGAGCAAAGGTGGAAGCTTCAAATACATGGTAAAAGGGAGTAATATCAAGACAAGATGGATGAAGCCATTATCCTACACAAGTGGGCTCCTGTTACCTCTACCATGGTGGATTTGGAAACATTTAACACATGAGGATTTTCCCTTATGTGTAAGCTCTGTTTGCATGCCCGAGAGGATAAATTCTTAGATGGAATAGATAGGAATAAGAGGATGCTAACCAAGTATGATAGTTTAGACAAGATCTAGTTTGCATGCAACCTCGATCATGGTTTTAAATGGTTCTCAGTTTGGGACGATTGGGATATTGGTGCTTGCCGCAAAAAGTTTTAAAAGTCCATTGGACGAAATCCAATATGCTATGTAAGGTGTGGAGGTTGTGGGTATAGGATATTTCTCCCAGTCGTGGTCCATCTAGGAGGATCGGTTCCCCTAGATGGATATATAGCGTGTTGCTCTCAATTGAGGTTCATTTGGATCATAATCCCTATGGCTCCTCACCAACAGACTCAAATCCGCAGAGGTGGTACGAGGAAAGGGATACTGAAGGCCACAAGGGAATATCTGTGGAATTCCTTTAGCCAGAATGTCCCTTTACAGATTGAGAGAACAATAGAGGACATGGAGGCTCTTGCAATTGAGGAACACGTGCAGGTGCAAGGAGGTAAGGAGATGACCAACCCTTATTGGTCCATTAAAAATATTTTGGCAAGAGTCTTATTAGAGAAGGAATTATTCCATCACTAAACCTTACATGATGTTAGTTGAATTAGGGAAGAATTGGACCAAATTCAGCATTAGCTTGACAACTTGGTGGAGGATTTAGATACTTGGTATTGAATTAGGGTGAATCCATGAAGATGAGTAACAATTTTTGGCCAAAAGTGATGGTGAAAATTAATTTTTTTACTTGTTCATTAAATTGAAGCCCTCAAATCTCATATATGCCTTGTGAATTCCGACACACAACAAAAAAAACAAATTGTAGGGAATTATGTCATCTTTCCACCTATATATATATATATATATATATATATATATATTTAAAATAATCAAATTATTTAATATGCTAAAATTGCATTTAATGATAGGTTTGTTATTGTAAATTTCAACAAAAGTTTACAAGTGGCTTGTGTGCATGTAAAATAATTTAGTGATAAATGCATAATTTTTGAAAAAAAATATTAACAAAATGTACACAAAATGCATTGGGGCACACTTTTTTTTTTAATTTTTGATGGAAAATGATATATTTTTTAATTTTTGAAACTGACCGTTGAAAATTTTAATTGCATTTCGTATATGTATGTGCACGTAAACTTTTTTTTATTGGTTACAAAAATCGATAAATAAAAAATACCTTTTTGAAGGGCACATGTTGGTCTGGGGCATATGTATTTTTTGAAATTATTTTGTTGTGTAATTTTTATGTTGTTGATTTATCTTTGCACCGATTCAAAGTTGTAGACATGGTTTTCTAAGTATAATTTTCATAAGAAAATAACAAAAAATTATCATATGTCAATTCCCGCTAGCTCATTTTATTAAGGTGTGGGTCTTGTCAGCAACGCGACCTGAGTTCAATTCCCCTCAGGGGTGACTTAGTAGTGAGGCGACACCCAAAATCCCAGTCAAGTTGAGGCTGGTGCGGTCCAGGACGGGTGCGATCCCCAGGTGATTTTGACGACTTAGATGCCCCTGGGTTGTGGTTTCTTCGACCACAGGCCAGTCCTGTAAGTCATGGAGATTCAAGCAAACAAACAAGAAAATTATCATATGAACTCAAAAAATTGAAAATTATATGCCAATGGATAGACGATTTGTTGATGGATCCATTGGTATGAAGTCCACCATCTAAGGTGTATCCTAGGATAGGGTTCAGGTTTGGAAAAAAGAGGAGAAAAATGGGGCTAAAAGTCTGTTTTAAAGCCCTCGATCGGGCTAATAGATCGATTGAGGTTCTTAAAAATCTCAATCGATCATTTGTGCGCGTTTCTTAAACATCTCGAGCGAGGGTTAAAGTGTGGTTAATTGAACGCTCGATTGAGACATTAGCTCGTTCGAGCTTATAAACGCTCAATTGAGAATACAAACTAGCAATTGCCCCGGAAGGTGCAAAGAAACGATGAAATTTAAAAAAAAGGAAAGTAAGGTGAATGTTCTTAAGTGAAAAAGAGATAAGGGAAATAGATATCATGAAAAGATTCCTTCTAATCATTGAAATGTCAAATCCCTTTCCTCCCTTCCTTTTTGCAATGAACATATTGTAAAACATTATACTACTATTTTTTTTTTCGTGTGGTTCACGGAAAACCCTCTTTTATCGGTGCCACGCTACGTCCACATTAACCTCCCCGGCGTACGAAGACATATGAAGGGTGGTTAATTGGCTAATAGAGCTCCTGAAGAGCTCAACGGCTCACTTAAGAGCAAGTGTCACTAGAGGGACTTGAACCTGGGTGGAGCGGATAACAATCCGATAAATCAACCACTCGAGCTAAACCCAATTGACAAGACATTATACTACTATTATAACTGTGTTGTAGGTTTTTTTTTTCAAATTGTAAAGTTATTAAAATTCTTGACATTAGAAAGTTTCCTTTTTTCCAATTTATATAGCTCTCAAATTTCTTAACATTAAAAAAATTAGGATATTAGATATGCTTTTATTCACTTTCTTATAACATACTTTTCTCCAACTATAAATCTATTATGCAACTATAAATCCACTTCATACTTTTCTCCAACTATAAAGTTATTATGCAATTATAAAGCTAATATGCATAACATGTTTGGGATTATTATACACAAAATAAATAAAGTTATTAAAATTCTTGACATTAGAAAATTTCCTTTTTTCCAATTTATATAGCTCTCAAATTTCTTAACATTAAAAAAATTAGGATATTAGATATGCTTTTATTCACTTTCTTATAACATACTTTTCTCCAACTATAAATCTATTATGCAACTATAAATCCACTTCATACTTTTCTCCAACTATAAAGTTATTATGCAATTATAAAGCTAATATGCATAACATGTTTGGGATTATTATACACAAATAAATAATAACCACTAAGTTATATATCCCACTCAATTTGTTCCCTCAATTACTAAAAAGATCTCTAGCAATAAATGTCTTGCTTCTTTCTATGGCATTGAACTATGCCCAAAATTTGATTTAAAAGTCATTAAAATCATAAACTATTGAATAAACATTCCTAGTCCATCCTCATTATTGTCCCTTATAGTTGATGCATGAAACCTCTATAGCTTAACTTTGAATATTTGTGTATATTTGATTTTACTTTGAGTTTGTGTGGTCATACATCATAGTCACATCCTTGAAACATTGAAACATTAATAGTGGAATTCACTAAAACATTTGATCCATGTCTAAAGATTGGATTTAACATTTTCTATATAATACTTTTCAAGCACTTCACTTAGCCCATGAGTTGAAGTCAGGGATAAACAAATAAAAGGAAGATGGTTGGGTAGTATCATGCACAAGAGAGTGCTTTAAGACTTCATAGAGTTCATTTTGCATGCAGAGACTTAAGTATGAAAAAAACCAAAAAGAAGATGGTTGGGTAGTAACATGCACAAGAGAGTGCCTTAGGACATATAGAGAATTTTTACATGCAAAGCATTAAGTATAAGAATTAATGCTCTAGGGAGGGACCAAGTAATTTCACATCCTTTTCTCTAGTGCTTCGTGATGAGTTTGCACCATAGCTTATGAAACGCATAGGCTCATTTAAAGGCCAAACATGTTCGTGCATGTGATCACTCATGATCTACTTCCTTGTGAGTTGTTTCCCTTGCTTTCAATCTGCTGACAAGATCTACTTGCGGGTCCCTCTCACACTTATGATTCAATAGTAACTTTCCTTGATATTTTTCTTTTCTTTCACTCCACCAACACCATCTGATTGCAGGTCTCTCTCTCACACTTGTGCTTCCATAAAAACTAAGTTTGCACCTTCTATGGGCCCTCTTGTAGAACCTTTTGGGACATGTGGAGATTTACATGATGTATGATTTCTTGAGGATACGGTTGCCTATCTTAATGGATGATTCCATTTAAAGAAGTATCGTTTCTCAATTTTCCATGAAATACATAATCCAATATACTTATTAAGAGGTTATCTGGTTTGTGGGAATTAAACATTGGTGGGTAGGATAACACTCCTTCACATAAGAACTCGATTTATATTGACTTAGTATATCTTTATTAATGTCATTGCATTTACAAAAGAAATAGTATTAAAATGAAAAAATTAATTAATTAATTAATGTTTTTGTTAAAAAAGAAAATTAATAAAATATATTATTTTTTCTTCAATATTTTAAAAAACTTAAAATATAATTTTAAAGATTAAATTAAAAATATCTTTTACACATATTGGTTTTCAGGCTACCCTATTCAAACTCCCCATGTAAAAAAGGGAGATGGATGTGTTTGCAAGGGGAGAGGACATGTGATCCCAATAGGAATAGATGCCAATTTCACAGTAAAAAGGTCGGGATCTCATTATTAGTTGTCCAGACTTAGGGTAGAGGGACTCACAAAAAGATTAATGATAGTCTATGATGGATATTTTTCTTTCGAAAGGAGAGGTGGGAGGTTGCTTTGTTTCATATTAGTAATTAGCAACTCGATCCAAAGAGAGAGAAGTGAAGCTCTTATACAAGCAATCAACTAGAGGTGGAGCCCTTAATTATCCCATGTTACATCTCCAGTGTTGATCCAAAATGACAAGATAGATGAGAATGATAAATGTTGTTTGTTTGTAATACTTATATCAGTAATTGATTATCTTAGAATTAATTTGCTAACCAACATATCTCAACCCATATCAAATATGCATACCTTCCCTCCTTTGTTCAAATAAAATGATGAAATTTTGTTTCCAATTTTTTCTTCTTCGAAGGAGAGCTTATAAAAGATTTCAAGAAATCCCTTGCTAATGATAAAGCCACTTGCATGAATATAAATTCCCTCAATACAAAGGAGGCGTTGGGTATGTCAAATTAGTCTAAATATTGCTTTGAGCAAATGCCAAAGCTCATACTCGATGAATCTTTTTTGAAGCCCATTTTTTAGGCTAAGCTCTCAACATGGAGCTCAAAGTGTTTATTCTTTGTATTTTGTCTATGTTCATATGTGCAAACCCAAACTTCTTTCCCAATATAAAAAGTTGAAAATAGTTTATTTTCAAAGTCATAATGATGCAATTATATTAATGATAATATTAATGACATTTCTTTTTGTTTGCTAGATTCTCCTTGGCTTGCAAGAGTGACCTTTGATCTAAGAAACCACGAACCAGGGAATCTAAGGCATCCAAATTACTTGGGTATCGCACTCGACATGGGCCGCATCAACCCTCAACTGATTATATTTTGGATGTCTCCTCCCAACTAACTCACTCCTAAGGGAAATTGAATCCGGGTCACCCTATTAACGAGACCACACCTTAACCAAATGAGCTAACAAGAATTGACAATATTAACGTCATTTGATAAATATATAACCTATGCTTTTTATTTGATTAAGAATAAAAAAGAACTAAAACATAATTAATAATAAATTATTAACCATAAAAATGTAAAAACTAATCATTTACCATTATTATTTAAGAAATAATTATTTATTGTCTTAAATTATTTTAAAAATATAATTTATTATTTATAGTTTGAATAGGATTTTATGTATTTCCTATTCCATAACCTACCTTAAAATTAGATAATATAATAAATAATAATAATAATCCACCACCATATATAAAAAAAAATTAAGATATAAAATAAAGAAAATGAGAAGAATAGAATAAAATTATATTAATGAGAATGGAGTGTTAAAATAATTATTAATAATTTGTTGTACACAATAAATATAATACATTTCAAAGAAATAACAAACAACATTGAATTTCAAAATAAAATAAAAAGTAAAAAAAAAAAAAAAAAAAAAATATTGGACTTGAAAAAAATTAAAAGGTACCTCATCATCTAATACATTAAGAAAAATGAATGTGGAGGTTTTTTCCTCGGAATATAAGGTACACAAACATATAACAACAACCAAAAAGGGCTTTGTGAATGTTTATTTTGAATGAATTGTAGTAAGAATAGAAAGTGGATATGAAATTGTTGGTGCCTTCTTATTTCAATTTGAAAACGGTTACAGGTAGCTATTGTAATATCCTTGGAAATATTAGACCAAGATATTAACTCAACTTCATAAATTTTAATAAAATTCATTGGATAAATTTCTTAATAATCTTTTCAAACCAAGCAGGATGTTAGTGAGGGGGATGGAGACTGAATCTGAGGATGGTGGGATGAAATTTTAGTTCTGGAATTTGTATGGGGAAATGTGCAGCAACAAATATTAATATCAGAGGGAGAGTCCTAAGCACAAAGCACTGGGGCCATTTATGTTTCGGACATCAGCTACCGTTGAAGCCTACCGCAAGGATTCCTGGGCGCACCAGCATATGATTACTAGAATGGGTGGGTACAAAAATGAGTTATGATGGTAAAATAGGCACAATAGATACTCTGGACAACAATCAGAAAGATTCGGGAAGAGTAGGGGTGGTTTGAAGATTTTAGACCCTGTTGGGATGACAGAGCTGGTCAATTTTTAAGCTTTACAAACAATGGGTAAATCCTTCAAAATTCTTAAAGTATGAGATGATATGGCTATTATGGTGTATTAATGACCTCCTACAACTTACAGAAATTAGATCTGACATTTGGAATAAATTTGACAGTCATTTTAGTGAAACTAGTCATTAAACAATGCTCAATGAGCTAGTCTTCTATTATGAATTAAGTACTGACTTTATTTAAATGTAAAACTCTGTTCTGAAATATTAGAGTGATCTGATATAATGTAATTAGTAGAAGCAGGTCGAAATGTTACTCACTGAACTAATTTTACACTCATTTAATAGCTCCTCCTTAATACAATGAATTATAGGCTAGGAAACCCCCTCATAGAGCCATAGAATGACTGGAAGAAGAGAAGTAATGACCCAATCTCTGTTATGAAGGTGTAATATGATATTCAACAGGTCTGAAACAGAGGATATGGATGCACACTGATTCTCTGGAAGAGTATGGAGAGCAATCCCCAGATCTTCTCTTCCTTATGGGGAAAACACCTCCAAATCTAGCTGTGGTTGTGAGAATGAAGGAGAAGAAGAGAATGGATCAGTTCTGAGAATGATTTATGATACTGGACATCACTGTTGACTGAACATAAGGCTGAACCAACCCTCCATCAGTTCTTGGGCGCATTCACTGGAGCATTCATCTTCAACTTGAGAAACTTCACCAAAACTAGCTAGAATTTCACCGAATGAGAGATCTTCTCTTGGAACTGACTGTATGACTTCATTGCTGAACTGATATGAATGTTATTGGCTGTAGCATCATGTTCTGGACCTGCATAACACTCATAAGAAACTCACATGGCCTTGGGGCACATCTCCCAAGCAAACTTGTTGAGGCACATCACTCAACTAGAGAGGCTCAGAGCTCGCAAACCAAAATTGCAAATGACAAAAGTTCTTGAATGAAGTTGGAAACCTTCTTAAATAGAATTCCTGTTGACCTGTTGAGCAAGTTACTTAGCTTGGTGACCTGTGAGAATAGGTCACCCAGGAGTGGACATACTTTCCTTGCTTTGCTTGCTTGCTTTGCTTTGGCTTTCCTTATTTTTTTCCTCTTTTTTTGACTTTCCTTCTTTTCTGAACTTTCCTGCTTTCTGGATTTATGCTGCTTTTCCTGAAATATTCCTCTTTTCTCATTTTTGGCAACATTTTTGGACTCTAGTGCTTACTTGACTTCTACTCCAAGTAATTCCTTGATTTTCTAAGTTTCATCACTTAGTAAAGTTTGGCTCACTTACCAATTCGAATTTCCTGGCCAAGTCATCAACCACTTGGCACATTTATTAGCAATAATTATTTAAATGAAAATAATACCACTCAGAAATAATTTAACTTAGCAATTAATTAATTATCCAGTAATTAATTAATTAATAAGGTGTAATGCCTCAAAATTTCCCCAATTAACTAATTTCTCAATTAATTAATAAATCACCTTAGCACTTGAATTGGGGTTTAATAACTTCATGGGGGCCCCTCCTTATCCATTTAATTCCTCAAATTCACCCTTAAGAATCTTACTTCATCCATCCATTATTTATTTAATTAATGCCTAGGTGACTTAGCCTAAAATCATCCCCATGGACCGTAGGAAAATTTGGGAACATGACAGTCCTCCCTTCCCAAGATTGCATGTCCTCAAGCAATGTCAAGATTCCACCAAGCTTCTGCTGCACCAACTCTGATTATCATTGTTTCCCATCCATTGAACAATCTGTAAATTACTTGGGCCTTCAGGAAAAATGTTTATGTAAAACAAAATGTCCTGTAATTTATATCTATCATTAGCGAACAAATGAACAGAATTTTAACCCCGTTAGGATAACTGAGTAGAATTCGTGGGTCCCATTGTTTCTCCTGCAAGGAGTAGAATTCTCCTATCATCTTTGGCAATCTGTCAGTCCAGTGTATGCCAGGATCCCAAAGTATCAACTCCATTTTCCCCATCATCAGAATAATTTTAAAGAATCTGTCATCAAACATGTGCCTTTTCATCCGGGGAATAACTGCTAGGGAATTGCTTCCAACCAAACCAAGTGGGGAGCAGAATGTCTCTTCCAGTGAAAACATCCAATGGCTCAACTCTCTGCCATTGGAGAAAAAATTCAAGCATCATTCCCAGCATGTGGATTCCCTCCACATAGGCTAACCTCTACAAGTAAAATGTTCAGTTAATTTAACTTGGCAACTTGCCTGCTTAGCTGCCTTCCCTTGACCATAAGCATAAAAAAATTGCAAGGAAGTTTCATGCTTGTCTGGTAATCTTTCACCCAATCGATATGTGGATGAGTGACATCAAATGGATGCAAAATATACTTTTGTTGCTGCTCACAATTCAAGACAATGTCAGTTATAATAAGAAATTTATTACAGAAACAAGTGAACTTTTTACTTCGAGATTTTCTTTTCTAGTGAGACCTCTATCCATCCATCTAGTGGGTGAATCAAAGATCCTGCTTGCTGATTCACATGAGCTGAAATCAGCCATCTCTGCTACAATAAGATCTATCTCCCATAGGAGCAGATCATGATCCACCCGTGGTACATGTGGCATCAACAAGAAAAACTTCTTCACCCATTGTTCATTCCCCATTGTTATTGTTGAATCCATGACATGAGGGGAAGTACTATGAACCTTCTTTGTATGTCTGTAAGCTTCAGTAATCAGACTTATGGCTGCAACTTCATCATTATTGGCTGCCCAAATTGGATGCTCTCATCCCACTTTTCCATGGGAGAGTGATTGTTTCCAAGGAACAACTCAATTTCCCTTAGGAAATGATCAGGTGCTTGGTTTTCATCAAAATGTTCTGCACACTCCTCAAGCACATGTAAATATAAATGATCCTCATGATCCACCATCTCATGAGGTTCCTCCTTATTATCATGAATTCTTTCACCCCAATGAAATTGACTGAATGGTGTGTAGGAGGGTAGGGAGGATCTTTGCAACTTTTCATGAAGCAATAACATCTTCGTCTTGGATTCTTGGAGGGCACTTTGAGTGCTTCTCAAAGAATCTTGGGTGGCCATAAATTCATCATTGAGCTTATAGTTCTCTTTTTCATATCTGCAAATGATTTCTTCATCATGCCATGATGCATCCCGCAAACATGTAATCTTTATCTGAAAGCAACTGTGAGAAATTACCTTTGATTGTGGACATTGCTTTCTGGATATTCTCCATGGCTGCAAAAGAGATATTGATCTTCCCTTGAAGCAGCTTCCCAACACAACCTCGACACTGAAGAATGAGTGTCATAGAGAATTTTCAGGGCCTCTTGGATCTTCTGTTCATTTATCTTCAATGACCCTGCAAGAAGATGAGGTTCTTGCAGATGTTCCTCCCCTTCATTTTCCATCACCAGATTGATTTTATGCAGTGCACTCGAAATTTGGAAATATGATCCATATATTGCTGCTGCAATATATTCATCTCTTAGGTCCTCAACAACATAATTTGGGATGCAAATTAATTGCTCATTCCTCCTGGGTATACCGGAAATATCTTCTCTCAAGTTCCATCCTTCTCATTGCATTTCTTTTTGACATCAGAATTCCGAACCTCATCACTAGGGAGCTCAACCACTCTGAACCTTTTACTATAAGTGGATTCCATATCAGATTGAAATAATGACACATAAAAATCAGAATTTAATAACTCACCAGGTGTCATGTTATCCTCTTTGTGAGGTGGAGTGTTGGTGGTTTGTCCTTCCATCAATTTCTCATTTTCAGTGTCTGTTGTTGCCAGAACTTCTTCTTTCCCCATGGATATTGCACCCACAACACCTTCATCAATGGGAATCTCCATGTCCCCCACATATATGTGAGAGTACAAATATTTAGATGCTTCCTCACACTTCAAACATTCCTTAGTAGAATCTCTTTCGTCCATGTAGGCATCCTGCAAACACCCTTCTAGTGATTCATCTTGGTCACTACATTCACCCTTATCACCCAGGATATGAAACTCAACATCCAGGGAATCCCTTATGCAGTAATTGTCTTCTGATGTGGCTGCAACATCATCATGACACAATTTAGTACAAAAATATGAAAGTGGTCCATTCCTATGCATCATGCTTCTCTCTTCAATGGGTGGGGTTATGGTGCCTTGTTCTACCACTGATTCTACTCGTTCACATCTAACTGATGTGTGGTCAATTTCTACTACCTTGTGAAGCTCATGTGGTGTCTTTGGATTTGATTTATGTTCTACTTTTAGATCTGATCTGCAATATGTCTCACCATCATTAAGCTTACCAATCTCTTCTAAGGTGATCTTGAGATCCTCAACATAGAATCTTGTAGTAGATTCTTCTTCCATTGTGTCAACAATCTCATGATTGGTTTTTGGGTCTTGCTTCTCACTGGTTATCTTAGGATGAAGATTCTTGGAGGTTCTTCTTGAAGAGGATCCAAAAATTCTTGTGAATTCACATGAATCCAATAAATCTTTCATATCTTTTATCAGCTCTTCCATAGAAGGTTGACCTTTGAATGTGGAACATGCAACGTTTTCCTGAATATGGCTATCAGAATAACCATAGTATTTTCTTCCAATCATGATCTCATGGGAGATGCTTGTGGGGTACTTCTTGGGAATTATCTTCCTCATACTGTTTGCAATATTCTTCATACTGCTCATCATAATCATCATACTCTTCATAAAAGTAATCTTCTTCTTCATGCAACTCAAACTCTAAATCTTCCATGAATGGAACTAATTCCACAACTGCAACTTGAAGATAGTGTTGAGCTGCCTTTCCACTGAGAGTTATTTCCACAGGCTGAGCCAAGGAAAGTGCTCTGATACCACTGTAATATCCTTGGTAATATTAGACCAAGATATTAACTCAACTTCAGAAATTTTAATAAAATTCACTGGATAAATTTCTTAATAATCTTTTCAAACCGAGCAGGATGTTAGTGAGGGGGATGGAGATTGAATCTGAGGATGGTGGGATGAACTTTCAGCTCTGGAATTTGTCTGGAGAAATGTGCAGCAGCAATTATTAATATCAGAGGGAGAGTCCTAAGCACAAAGCACTGGGGCCATTTATGTTTCGGACATCAGCTACCGCTAAAGCCTACCACAAAACTTCCTGGGCGCACCAGCATATGATTACTAGACTAGGTGGGTAAAAAAATGATTTATGATGGTCAAATAGGCACAATACATACTCTGGAAAACAATCATAAAGATTCAGGAAGAGTAGGGGTGATTTGGAGATTTTAGACCCTGTTGGGATGACAGAGTTAGTCAATTTTTAAGCTTTACAAACAGTGGGTAAATCCTTCCAAATTATTAAATTATGAGATGATATGGCTATTATGGTGTATTAATGACCTCCTACAACTTACAGAAATTAGATCTGACATTTGGAATAAATTTGACAGTCATTTTAGTGAAACTAGTCATTAAACAATGCTCAATGAGCTAGTCTTCTATTATGAATTAAGTACTAAATTTATTTAAATGTAAAACTCTGTTCTGAAATATTAGAGTGCTCTGATATAATGTAATTAGCAGAATCAGGTCGAAATGTTACTCACTGAACTGATTTTACACTCATTTAATAGCTCCTCCTTAATATAATGAATTATAGGCTAGGAAACCCCCTCATAGAGCCATAGAATGACTGGAAGAAGAGAAGTAATGACCCAATCTCTGTTATGAAGGTGTAATCTGATATTCAACAGGGCTGAAACAGAGGATATGGCTGCACACTGATTCTATGGAAGAGTATGGAGACCAATCCCCAGATCTTCTCTTCCTTATGGGGAAAACACCTCCAAATCTAGCTGTGGTTGTGAGAATGAAGGAGAAGAAGAGAATGGATCAGTTCTGAGAATGATTTATGATACTGGACATCACTGTTGGCTGAACATAATGCGGAACCAACCCTCCATCAGCTCTTGGGCGCATTCACTGGAGCATTCATGTTCAACTTGAGAAACTTCACCAAAACTAGCTAGAATTTCACCGAATGAGAGATCTTCTCTTGGAACTGACTGTATGAATTCATTGCTGAACTGATATGAATTTTATTGGCTGTAGCATCATGTTCTGGACCTGCATAACACTCATAAGAAACTCACATGGCCTTGGGGCACATCTCCCAAGCAAACTTGTTGAGGCTGGTATCATGTTCCCAAATTTTCCTATGGTCCATGGGGATGATTTTAGGCTAAGTCACCTACGCATTAATTAAATAATTAATGGATGGATGAAGTAAGATTCCTAAGGGTGAATTTGAGGAATTAAATGGATAAGGAGGGGCCCCCATGAAGTTATTAAACCCCAATTCAAGTGCTAAGATGATTTATTAATTAATTGAGAAATTAGTTAATTGGGGAAATTTTGAGGCATTACACCTTATTAATTAATTAATTACTGGATAATTAATTAATTGATAAGTTAAATTATTTCTGAGTGGTATTATTTTCATTTAAATAATTATTGCTAATAAATGTGCCAAGTGGTTGATGACTTGTCCAGGAAATTCGAATTGGTAAGTGAGCCAAACTTTACTAAGTGATGAAACTCAGAAAATCAAGGAATTACTTGGAGTAGAAGTCAAGTAAGAACTAGAGTCCAAAAATGTTGCCAAAAATGAGAAAAGAGGAATATTTCAGGAAAAGCAGCATAAATCCAGAAAGCAGGAAAGTTCAGAAAAGAAGGAAAGTCAGAAAAGAGGAAAAAAATAAGGAAAGCCAAAGCAAAGCAAGCAAGCAAAGCAAGGAAAGTATGTCCACTCATGGGTGACCTATTCTCACAGGTCACCAATCTAAGTAACTTGCTCAACAGGTCAACAGGAATTCTATTTAAGAAGGTTTCCAACTTCATTCAAGAACTTTTATCATTTGCAATTTTGGTTTGAGAGCTTTGAGCCTCTCTAGTTGAGTGATGTGCCTCAACAAGTTTGCTTGGGAGATGTGCCCCAAGGCCATGTGAGTTTCTTATGAGTGTTATGCAGGTCCAGAACATGATGCTACAGCCAATAACATTCATATCAGTTCAGCAATGAAGTCATACAGTCAGTTCCAAGAGAAGATCTCTCATTCGGTGAAATTCTAGCTAGTTTTGGTGAAGTTTCTCAAGTTGAAGATGAATGCTCCAGTGAATGCACCCAAGAACTAATGGAGGATTGGTTCAGCGTTATGTTCAGCCAACAATGATGTCTAGTATCAGAAATCATTCTCATAATTGATCCATTCTCTTCTTCTCCTTCATTCTCACAACCACAGCTAGATTTGGAGGTGTTTTCTCCATAAGGAAGAGAAGATCTGGGGATTGCTCTCCATACTCTTCCAGAGAATCAGTGTGAAACCATATCCTCTATTTCAGACCCGTTGAAGATCAGATTACACCTTCATAACATAGATTGGGTCATTACTTCTCTTCTTCTAGTCATTCTATGGCTCTATGAGGGGGTTTCCTAGCCTATAATTCATTGTATTAAGGAGGAGCTATTAAATGAGTGTAAAATCCGTTTATTGAGTAACATTTCGACCTGCTTCTGCTAATAACATTATATCAGAGCACTCTAATATTTTAGAATAGAGTTTTACATTTAAATAAAGTCAGTACTTAATTCAGAATAGAAGACTAGCTCATTGAGCATTGTTTAATGACTAGTTTCACTAAAATGACTGTCAAATTTATTCCAAATGTCAGATCTAATTTATGTAAGTTGTAGGAGGTCATTAACACACCATAATAGCCTTATCATCTCATACTTTAAGAATTTGGAAGGATTTACCCGCTGTTTGTAAAGCTTAAAAATTGATTAGCTCTGTCATCCCGACAGGGTCTAAAATCTCCAAACAACCCCTACTCTTTCTGAATCTTTCTGATTGTTATCTAGAGTATCTATTGTGCCTATTTGACCATCATAACTCAGTTGTGTACCCACCCAGTCTAGTAAGCATATGCTGGTGCGCCCAGGAAGCTTTGCGGTAGGCTTTAACGGTAGCTGATGTCCGAAACATAAATGGCCCCAGTGCTTTGTGCTTAGGACTCTCCCTCTGATATTAATATTTGCTGCTGCACATTTCCCCATACAAATTCCAGAACTGAAAGTTCATCCCAGCATCCTCAGATTCAGTCTCCATCCCCCTCACTAACATCCTGCTCGGTTTGAAAAGATTGTTAAGAAATTATCCACTGAATTTTATTAAAATTTCTGAAGTTGAGTTAATATCTTGGTTAAATATTCCCAAGGATATTATAGCTGTGATATAATACCATTTTCTATGTGTCTTTCTGCTTCCACAAAATGGGAACTCAAGCTTCTACTCTAACATATCAAATTTTAAAATCGGAATTCTCTAAATCAAGAGATTGCGTTGATGCTTGAATGCTTCCCTCTTGTTTTCACGTAGCTTTTATTTCTTAACATGTTTTATTTTTAGAAATAGCTTTAGATTGCTTTGTTTCTGTCACCGTTACAAGTTCAAGATATTAAGCTCTTTGGAGGAATTAGAGAGCACAAGATGATGGTGCAATATTCTCTATACATGTTTCTTTCACCGAATCACCATATAAATCAACAAACATTTTATTAGTGGATGTAAGCTACGATGTGTGAGTCATGTTGATGGCTAGCAACAAACTACACATTTTGCTTGCTAATTTGGAGGTTAGGATGAAGCAAAGTCTGGATGAGAACTTACAATTAATGCCATCAATATCCCTTCTCTTCCTCTTCAGGTTTTCCCTAAAAGTGTTTTTGTTCAGTCCTACTATGTGTTGTTCCATTCATTGTTTGAGAGTATGAAAAACCATCACGTTAAAGGATGGATGACTCTTTCCATACGTTTTCCAGAAGGTGCAAAGGAACGCCGAAAGAAAAAAAAATGGAAAGTAAAGTAGATGCAATGAAGTGAAAAAGAGGGCAATAATAGAGATGCCATGAAGAGTTTCCTCCTCATCATCAAAATGCCATTTTTTCATTTGATAAAGCATTATAAAAAATACAAAAGAAATAGCAAAAATTGAAGTGAATTTGAAAATTTCTTAAAAATATAGAAACAAACAATGAAAACTCTATAAAGCAATATTAACTATAGTAGATTAGACTTATAATTTCAAAACAACTTAAAATTTTATAGAGGACAACATTATTTTTGTCATTTTGCTAGACTTTTCTTTAAAATAAAAAAGGCTGGAAAATTGACAGACTTCAATCAACTATCAATTACAACAACTTTTTCATCCCAAATTTACATCAATCCCAATCTCAAAGAAAGTCATGATTTGCGAACCTGGCTTGATAAACCGGAAACATGCCTTTAATCCCACTCATTATTTGCACATGGTGCTTTAGGAGGTCATCCTTCCATACGAAAGAAACTAGCTGCCATTAAAAATGAAGGAATCAGTAAAGGGCCAGAACCTACATACATTTTAGTCGAGGAAACTATATCTTCAATGGATACAGACAATTGCTGGTATTCTGCATGTCCTCTTACATTTAAATACTGCCTTTGCAAAAACAAACTGACACCTATTGAGGATGGTGTCTGGAGCTGCCAAAGGTGCAATCAACATGTCTATGAATGTGACTACAGGTACATTTTCCAATTCAGCATTGAAGACCAAACAAGCAAGATCAATGTAACTACATTCCAAGATGTTGCAGAACAACTTATCGGCATACCTGCTCAGAAGATGTTTGACTATGACTATGAAGGAAATACCAAAGAGACCACGAACATCTTTGCCAATTTGTTCTTCAATAGTTACTTATTCAAACTAGTAGTACACGAAGAAACATTTTCCAATCAGAAACAAATCAAACACATTGTAATTGCATGTGATAAAATGGATTGCATGCAAAATCCAAAAGAAAACATTCCTACCCATGAAATGTTGCCTAAATAGTGAAGGCATGTGTTAGGGTTTTTTCTTCGAAGCAAACAACTATGTTTTTTGCTAGCTTTGTACAGTTGCATATTCCATTTTCCCTAGATAGTAAAGCATGTGTAAGGGTTTTTCCTTCGAAGCCATAACTTGTATTTTGGCTTCCTTTCTACAGTTACATATTAAGTGTTGCTCAAATAGTGAAGGTATATCTTAGGGTTTTTTCTTCAAATAAAAAAGTTCTCACTTTGTACAGTTACATTAAATAAAACATGGATTTTATAAAGTTAGCATATTTATTTCACAACTTATGCATCCATATCCTACATATCATAAAATTTGAATTTTCATCTTTCTAAAATATTACTCCTATATGTATCAAATTAGATGTTATCAAACAAATTATATGCAATATAGAATTTAATATATATATTTACAAATTTTTCATTACTTTCCTTACAGGCACCTTCACATGTTGCAATAGAAAACATGTACAATGATTTCCATCCTAAAGAGCATGCCCTCTTGCTCCAACAGGACTAGCAAGTATATCGTCTCAAGAGTATGAGGTTCATCGTAAGAATCAATACAACAGTCATCGACATAAATTCCAAGCTACAGAAATAAACAAGAGAAGAAGAGATAAATGGAACACTGAAAGTACCACAAGCAAAGACATTGACCCAATTGCTACAAAACCATCAACATCCAAGGTCCAATGAAATGAACAACGCAGAAGAAGATATGCTGAAAAGAAAGATGAAAAAATTAGATTTCAAGAGACTACAATGAATACTAATCCGGAACCTCATTTGCATTTTCCAACAGAAATTCTTCAACAACGTGGCCATCCAAATTCTACCCAGTCTTTCCGCAAACGGATTGATGCCTTGTCTAACATGCATACATGTACTACTTGTATGGAATCATATCCTGGAATTCTTACTCATATGTCTCTCAATGAACACATTTGCAACCGATGCCATAGAGAAACGAATGGTCATCGATTCTCAAAATGGAACAATATGGACCCCGGTGACCAACCCATTGTACTATCCATACTTACTCAAATTGAAGAAATGCTCATTGCTCGTGTTAGCCCACTTTTACAGGTCAGACATGCTCGTGGTGGACAATACAAGTATAGTGGTCACACTATTAGTTTCCCCAAGAAATTGTGCAGATTGCAAATTTCCTTCCATGCCCCCTTTCAACTATTGATATCTTGGTAGTGAGGAGGCATGGAATAGAAGGTAAATGTTATGATTGTTATGTGATAAAATCACATGTCGTTGATGCATTGCTCTATAAGATACAGAATGACAGATACTATAGTGATGTACAACTCAACTATAATACAATTGCATCACTTCCAATATCGTGCACTGATGTCTCGTCTCAACTGCATTCTATCTCTACAGACTTTGGCATGCCCTCCTCTGCAGATTCAAATATACCCAATCTTGACAATCAAAGTGTTACCCAACTAACACAAGAAGTATCTTCTTTTGCCTTCAGATTGCCTAATGCAGAACGAGAAATGGAAAAGATCAAAGAATTTGCTCAGGTTTCATCCAATGCTCTACCTACTATTATTGATTGGCCATCTATTGGATCATCACAATTCAATGAGTACAACACAGAGGGTCTATTTGACATGGCATTCCCAACTCTTTTCCCAAATGGGGATGCACTACCTCGCCAGCCACGTATCAAGAAAATTCCACTCGATATATATGCGTTACACTTAATGAGATACCATGACAATAGATTTGGTACTCATCCACGCTTCAGATACTACTTGTACAATTTGATTATGCGCCACAGGAGTCAATCTACAACCAACTTCTTTGTTAAGCAGAGCCAAGAACACAAGACACCAACCACCATTGAGGAATTGTGTGCACATCTACAAGAAATGCCTACAGACAACCTCCCAGAACATGTCATGCACTTTGGAGTGCACCTTCGTGGGACCAGGGCATACTGGAAACTACGCAGAAGCAATCTTACAAACATGATCACACAATTGGGATTCCCTACATTGTTCTTCACTCTCAGCGCGGAAGACACAAAATGGCCAGACCTACATGCACTTATGCAACAGAACCACCCTTCCGACCCAGTCGCGCGGCAACATTGGCGTATTCGTAACATCATTGATAGGACCCACACTGTGGCTGCATACCTGCATAAAATATTTTCAATATTCCATGAGGAGATACTTAAAAAAAACATGCACACAACAGATCACTGGTACAGGTACACATTATATCCTACCTCCACTTGTCTCTACAACACCTTTACATATATGTAAAATGTTCTAATCTTCTTAAATTCCTTTTGTAGGTATGAATGGCAACATTGCAGCTCTGCACATATACATAGATTCCTTTGGATTGATGGAGCTCCTAACATGGAAACACTAAATTGGAAAGACCCGGATCAAATCAACGATGCAAAGAATTTCTTTGATAAATATGTTACAGCATGGAACCCAAGAGAAATCCATGACACGCAGATTCATGTGCATCAATCCATTGAGGATGACCCTTGCTTTCCTAGATACAAAGGATATACTTTCATCCAACCCACTTCAGGAGTATGAACAACTCTTAAACATAATACAAAGGCATACAAAGTTCACTGAACAATCATGTCTACACAGAAAAGGGAATACACTTGAATGCAGATATAAATTCCCTTGGAATGTACAACATGAATCATCACTATACATTGATGAGAAGGGTAAAAAGACATATCACCCTGCATGCAATGATCCTCGGCTGAACATCCATAATCCTAACATACTTCAAACATGGCGAGCAAATGTGGATTTCCAACCAATACTCTGAACACATGCTGTCTTGAATTACATCGAAAAATATGCTTCCAAAAAAGAAGGTAAATCAGAGACCTACCATCATATGTTGACCAGAATCACAGCTACATTATCTCCACAAGACCCAGCCTCATATGCCTATCGTCGCTTATACTCAGAAGCAATTGTTGATCGAGACATCAGTGCTCAAGAAACTTGCCATATGTTGCAAAAATTACCTCTTGTCACATGCAGTCGAGCATTCATCAAACTAAATGTTGGTCGCCAAATATTCCGTCATGTATCTCTTGACTCAGACGATTGCCTATTTGGCTCCAGTTTCATAGATGCGTACTTGCAACGCCCTCCAACATTGGACCCCTTTTGCCTTATAGAACTTGCACAACAATGGTAATATAACCAAGCATGTAAAACTGATAAGTGGAAGAAGAGAATTGTCCCTGCAATCGTCCATGTTTGGCCTCGATTTACTTCAATCCTAGCTGAAGATTCCAATGCTTTTCTAGATTTCTGCTGGAGCGAGCTTCTCTTATATAAGCCCTTCTATTCCTTCACTAAAGACATCGGCCTTACAGAACCAGAAATTCTAACAAACTGGGAACTCATACGAAATACCTATCGTGCATGGCATGTTAATCGAATCCCTGCACCCACTCCCGCTGAGCCAACATCTGGAGATGATGATACCAATCAAAACATGCATCCCGACATGGACATGAATGAATGGCAAGTTTTCTCAAGGTTAGTCCCTACAGGTAATGTCCACATCAATGAGCTTGACATGCTTGTCCTCCAAGATTTTGACACCAACCATACATGGAATGATCCAGAAGTATCAGCATATACATTGGAGACTGTACCAAAGTACATTGACTACAAACGAAGGAGTGGGGAGGTAATACAAGATAACACCCCCCAACCTGCTTCCACAAATACATTATCTCAAAGTCAACAACTTGCATTTGACATAATCATACAGCATTCACAGGTATAGGGAAGTAAAGATCCATTGAGGATGATCATCCAAGGAACAGCAGGCACAGGTAAATCCTACCTTATAAACACCATAAAACAAACATTATCTTCTCAAGCACCCTCTAGCCATAGCCCACTACTTCTCCTCGCCCCTATTGGAGTTGCAGCTTTTAACATACATGCAATAACTATACATGCAGGCCTCTAGATTCCTATAAAGGACATGAAGCCTTTGCAGGGCCAGGCCCTATTGGTATTCCAAGAAGAAATGAAACATATTCAATACATTCTCATTGATGAGATGAGCTTCATAGGGTCTACAATGTTTGTGCAGATTGAGAGTCGCTTGCGTGAGTGCTTTCCAGAACAGAACAATTGCTCATTCGGTAACCGATCAATAAATCTTGTCGGTGATTTGGGACAACTCCCACCTATGATGGAGAAACCTCTATATACAGGAGTAAGTGTGGGGAAGTGTTTGTGGACGGACTTTACAACTGTCATCATTTTAGAAACAACATTCCGTCAACGGGGCGCTGATGCCACACAACTTCATTTCCGTTAGTTATTGACAAACATCCACAATGCTATACCAACCTTAGAAGACTGGAGCCTCCTCCAGTCTAGGACTAATAGATTCTTGTCACTAGAGGAGCGTTCAACCTTTGACAAAGCAATCCATCTCTTCACAACAAACAATCTTGCAAAAAATCATAACAAGTCCATGCTCCAAGCATTGGCCATGCCTATTGCACGATCTGTCGCATCTTTCACCAATGGTTCAGATACACAACAAGATGATGACCATCAACTAGAAAAATAAATATTGCTAAGTGTGGGGCAATGAGTAATGTTATCTTGCAATTTATGGGTCCAATCAAGACTAGTTAATGGCGCACTTGGAGTGGTCATGCAAATTGTATACACACCTGGATCTAGCCCTCCTAACTTGCCAGCCTATGTTTTTGTGGCATTTGATAAATACATTGGCCCTCCATGGGACCAGTCTCAACCAAATCACATACCGATTCCACCCATAAATCGCAGTAACAAGAAAAAAATCCCCCTCAAGATGGCTTGGGCATTGACTATCCATAAATCCCAAGGATTTACATTGACAAGATCAACTGTTGACATTGGTAACACTGAACTTCAAGGCTTGACCTTCACTGCAATGTCACGCACTACAACATTAGAAGGAATGTGAATTGCACCATCGTTCTCCTTTGAACGCTATGCAAAGATGAAAGACACTTCATATGTCACACTTCGCAAAAAGCAAGAGGCATGTCTTCATTCTCTTTCCCTGCTTCAAAATGCATCCCTCATTCCCTATACTACCCATACCAAATGAAAATACCAATGTTCCTTTCCAATATAATTAGAGTAAAACTTAATAACTCGAATTATATTGCATATGTATACTTTCTCTTTTGACAAATAAATGCACGTTTCATTTTACTTTCCACCAATTACATCGGTTTCTATTTATTGCATGGGTTCATATTTATTGCTTATTAGTATTTGCACTTACATTTTCTACATACACACAACTTTCTCTCATTCTAGACATACTGAAGTTATTTTCGGCGTTTCATTTCCCCCGCTTTGGGGGTATGCTAGTTATATATATATATATATGATATGCAATGATGTAAGATGTATAAAGATGTGTATATATAATGACATATATATAATAGTGTGTATATATATGATTAAACATATGAGATATGGGTAATATGTAATGTGTATATAATTTAGATAAATATATTATATGTAACATAATAGAATAATTACAAGTATAATTGTGAAGTATTTTATGTATGTATTAGTATGATATCTATGTAAAGATGATGTAGTATTACTATTACTAATATGAATGTTATTAATGGGAAATATACTCTCTATTTCCTTTAGTGCTTCTCTCGAGAGAATACTTTTATGTTTGGGCATGATTTGCCCCTTGAAAGGTAGTGGTTACCTCAATGAGTAACTCCTTGTCTATTTTCGGAAATGGGACACTTGTCTAAATGTTCTTTTCCATTCTCCTTTATTTTATTTTATGCACATAGTATGTTTATTATTGCACTATTGGTCATTTGTGCATGTATGTGCATGATAATCCAAGTGGCATTGTCATTATCCTAACTTATCTAATTGATTCTTAGTGGATTTGCCACTTGGGAGGCAAGGATGGTTATGTGCTATTATTTTAATTCTCTTATTATTGATTAATTGTTATTGTGATTTTATTTGTGTGAGTGTTTCATTGTTGAATAGAAGTTATGAGAGATGTGTAAATGGTATATGTACACATATATATAATAACAATGTAATGAAATAATAAAGTGCATAAAGTATCTTTGTGGTCTTTGTTAGAAACATACATTTTTTATCTTTATCTTTACGATCTTGTTGAAAATATATCTTTTGAAAAAGTATCTTTGCTAGAAAGGTATCCTTGTGGTATTTTCTTATACCTTTGTTGAAAAGTATCTTAGTGATAGTTCATGCATATTTATTGGAAAATATCTTACCTATAAAAGTATCTTAATGCAATTCATGTGTTTTTCATGCATTTCAAATAACTTAGAATATGTACCTAATGCATGATTGAAATTGGTTAGAATGTGTTTCGGGTAGATGCTTTTCAAGTGTTTTGATTTCATGTTCTTTTGATAGGTGAAGTAAAGTGAAATGGAATAAAAATGAATTTATTTAATGATGTGATTTCATGTATTTTTGAAATATTTCATGTGATTAATTAGAATTTTATTTCTTGAAAAATGAAATTTATGTTGAACAGTATATATATGTTTGATGCTAACCATGCGGCTGTTACAATGTGAAGAAAGTATCTTTGTAGAATAATATATTTATATCATGTATCACATATTTTTATACTTGATGTTAATAATATGAGTGACTGAAATATGCTTTTCAGGTGGATGTATCTTTGTTGAATATTGAAGGCCTTGTAATGAGGTTTAAAGACCCTGTGATGGGGATTGAAGACTGACCCTTGCTTCCTTGAGTCCACTCTACTAGTCTCGGTTCTCCCTTAGGTAGTGGATATGGGAATGCAAGTAGGTGGTAGTGGGAAGTATTGTGGTTAGAAATATGTTATCTTTCTGAGGCATGTATGGACATGTCTATGAGAGTTTGAAAGATGTTATCTTTCTGAGGCATCTATGGGCATGTTTGTCTGAGTTTGAATGATGTTAACTTTCTGAGGTATTTATGGGTATGTCTTTTATCCTTTTGTGAAGGCATGTATGGAATATGCATTGAGGATGATGTATTGTTTAAGGGGGAGGGGAATGTAATACCCCATGTGCTAAGCCTTAGACATATGTAATTTGTAATTGTATATTATTGTGGCACTAGGTGCCAGAACAAGGGTCTTTAAGGACTTGGAGACATTATTATTTTGTAAATAATCAATTAATGAAAACAATTGGCACACCAAAGACCACAAAAGAGTATGGGAGGCCTAGATCCACAAGGTGATGGGGAATGGGGACATTCCTATCACTTTAGAACTTGTTTGGTTGAGCTTGGTCTGTATTTATGCTTTAGTGACTTTACTAGTTGATGGTCACCCAAAGATTGTACAATCGACCCAACTTTTGATTATTTTAGCCTATGTTGGTACTATTGAGCCTAAGTCATGGTTTAGTGAGCATTCCTTGGTGAATGCACCCTCCTTGGCGCTTGGATGGACCCCACTTGTCATTTGAGCCCCTTTGGTGGTTTTGTAACTCCTTTTTGGGCGGTTACACTTGGTTTTGTAACCCCCACTTGCAAAAATGTGCCCTCACTGGCTATTTTTAGCCTAGACACCTCAAAGGTTGGATAAATCCTTGTGCAACCCCACCTTTGCTATTTTGGGAAGATGCCTTGGCTTGTGTGACACCTCACCTCACTAATTTTGATTTCTCTTCATGGATGATGTGTCCACATATGAATTTGAGTTGGGTAGAGTGACTTGGAGCCACTCTCCTTGAATTTTGAATTGCTTGGGTTGGATTAGAGTTAGCCTCTTATGGTTGAGTTACCCCCCTTGGTTTGACTCAAGTTGGATTACCTTGGTTTGATTTTACCCTCTTGGGTTAGCATTAATTTCTTTGGTATATAAATCCATGGTTGATCTCCTTGGTTTGGGCTGTTGATGGTTCTTTTGGATGGTTCTGGATGGTTGATTATTCTTGATTGTTCATGCCATTGATGGTGAGAGCTTGGTAAGATTGTTAGCTTGGGAAACCATGTATGCTCTGCTATGTGGATGAAATATGTGCTTAAAGCACTCTAATCTTGTATGGTGTTTGTCGTAAGCCTGGAAAAATATGGTATAGTTCCTTCGTGTCCATTGCTTGTCTCCATCCTTGACCTACACATAAATCGTGATGGTCAATGACGATGTCCTAAGGGACCTAGGGGGTGAAGGGATTGCCATTGCACCTGGTAGTGAGGTGGAGGAGAAAGTAGGTGGTGATAAACTGAGTTTTGGCTTCTTGAACAGATACTTGAGCTATTTTTTAGTGAACCTATGCTTGTGGATCAGTTTCCTCAGCTCAGGGGTGGCCTGTCTAAGAGGATTTGGCTTAGTAGTTCCTATGGCTAGGTAGATCGTGGTTTGGATGATGCCATTTGCACATTATTAAGATAAGTGGATTATTTTATGTTAATTCATATTTTTATATTAATTTTCCATTGATTCTATAATGCCCCTAATGGATGATCTATTCACAGTCAAATGTATATGGATTTGTATAATTGGTTGGATGCAGATTTGATGGTTTAACTGTTGGAAACTTGTACATTTTCCTTGACTATGAGATTTGATCTTGTCCGCAGATTGACATATGTGATTTATGCGTTTACTTTTTGTATCTTACTCTACAAATTCTCCCTCTATGGCTGATCAGATGTAATGTCCCTTATTATGAATTTTATTAAAATTGCAATTTTCCACTTTTTTTCCCTAGTTCGACCTTTGACTAGTTTTGATCTCTAGGTCCCAAATTTGCCCCAAATGATCCCAAATATTCTGAGAAGGTATATGAATGGTATTAGAACATAAATATGTGTTTCAAGTATGCCTTTGGACCTTTAAAATACTTCTGCAAATCCTCTTTCAATTCTGATCAATGTAGGTAACTTTACTAGTGATTTTCCTTTGACTAGTATTGGTCTCTAGGTCTCAAATTGACTCCAAATGCATTCAAATCTTCAAGGAAGGTGTATGAATGATATTAGAAATTGAATATGATGTTTATGGATTACATATGTCCACCAAAAGACCTCTGCAAACTCTCTTAATATTCTGGACCAATTATGCAATTTTACTAGTAATTTGGGGTTCAAATCCCCCTGGGGTAAGTACTGAAAATGGCTTCCCAAATGCCTCCAAACCCACTCAAATTTATGAACAGAGGTATGTAATGTGTTAATTATTTTATTAAAGTCTCATATTCACCATTAATGGATTATTACAACTGTTCTCACCCTCTCCCATTCAACTGCAAAAATCCCCAATTCGACCCTTGGGGGAATGGCACTATTTCACCTCCCAATACAACTAAACTGAGTAAAAATGCTTCAAATTCTCAAGTACAGTACATGAAACTTTTATAAGACATCCATGGCAGTATATTGATCACAAATATATCATAGAATCATCCATTCATTCGAAATCATCATCAATACATTGGCTCACAACAAGGTAGTGGGGAAATGGCATTGTTCTTCCATTAAAAATGAGATTTATACATTTCTACTTGGAATTTTGACTTGAAACTTTTTGGAGATGAATAACAGAGTATTTAATTCATATTACAACATAAATTGGGCATTAAAATCTTCCTCAAAGAGTACAATAGCTCACCAAAAATGCCCTCCCTCAAGGATCAAGAATATGCCATCAAAACTGGAAATGGTTGAAGGAGTGAGCTGCAATAGAAGAAACCATGAGCTGCCCTGTAGCTTACACCTGCAAATAAAGACTCCATTAAAGCTCCAAATGAAAGGTCTAAATGGCCTTTCCAATTACCAACTTGGATGAGAATCTTTCACCCTCGAAATTGGCTAAGGCAAGAAACTAGTCATCCACTAGCTCTCCCTCTTCACAAATGCAATTGCAAATTCTAAAAATGATCAAAAGCCATTCTCATACTTCATTTCTACATTTTATAACCAACATTAGCCTTCTAAGGGTCGAAATCCTCTCAATAGATTCAATAGATTTCCATTTACTAAATATTCCACATTTGCCACTTGTCTCCTAGTTCCAACCTTCCATCTTCTCCCAAATTCGATTTTGAGTCTCTTTGGCTTCTCCAACTCCCAAATTCGCCTTCCTTGAGCCTATTTTTAGGGCTGACATGTCATAGTGGTCAGATGTCAGAGGTCATGTCTGCAATTTGTCATAGTTGTCATAGATGCTCCATCATTGGTGTCATAGGGGCTAGGGAATCTAGCCCAAGTGTCCACAAACTTCCACTTTGACTCTTTATCTTCCATGGAGGTTACCAATCCTTCCAAATTAGACCTAAGATTATCAATGACATGTTTTATGAATTACCAACTCACCCAAGAGTGTTCACATTCCCATTAATTCGAATTTGCAAAAGAGAGATACCATGTATTATGAAAAATCAAGCTAGTGTGGGTCCCACATCCTCCATATGTCTCCAAAACCATTTGTCACCTAGGATTTCTCTTGAATTTCTTTATTCACTCTATTTATTAAATACTTGAACCCTTCTAATGTCTAAACATCATTTATTATCCCCCTTATTCCAAATCCCAAAGCTTCCACCCCAAACCTAGGAAACTAGTAATTTTCCTCCTTGGCAATTATTTGACCCTTAACATCAATTTTACAAACTCTAATGAATATGGCTAATGTGATTAGGCCATTGTGACCCAATTCCAAATTTGGGACATGACAAATCCTCCCTTCCCAATATTGCTTGTCCTCAAGCAATTTCAAACATGGGTGTTGAAGAACTTGCTTTCTGTATAATTGTTTGAAGTTGCCATTGAATTGCCAAACCTTGAGTCTTTGAGTTTCCATGAATATTTTAGAGAGGAACCACCATGCTTGCTGCTGCACGACTTTAATTAAAATCACTTTATTAAGTGGGGAATCCATCTCCCATACTGCTTGCTTCCCCTAAAAAAATGAAACCAATGAGACGAAAATTATTCCAGGGTCCCATTGCTTGTATTGCACCCCAACAATTAAGAGTGCTCTCCAACCTACACCATTAGATAAGAGAATTCCTGGATCCCATTTTCTTGTATGCATTCTTCCAAACATCATGAGTACCAAATATATATCATCAAAGTATATAACAATATAATGAAAATGTACATCAAGGATATGCTTCATCAAAGAGTCATGAAAGTGCTTATACCTCCAAGCAAGTAGACCACCATTTTCCAAGTGCATACAAGCTTCAAGTGACCAATCAAATCTTCTCCAAGGACATAGGTGAGGATCCCATGTCCTATAATGTTGCTCCAAAAGGATGTGATATGCATCAAAATATTCAGCCATATATTCTTTCATCCAAGAAGTGAATGAAGAATCTCCACTAAAATCTGAACCAAATAATGAGCAGAAAAAACAAGGAGACTTCAAATGACTCAAAGAAGTCTCACCCATACATCCATGAATGTGAGAATCATAAAAATATAACAAAGTATGTGGCTGCCAACAAAAATGTTCTCCAATCATAAATCTATTCTCCCAAGTATTGGATTAAGTTCCTCCAACATCAAATGAATCAAATGTTGAGCAAGAAAAACCATGAGTCTTCAAGTGACTCAAATGCATATCATAGGTGCATCCATGTAGATTTGCATCATCATAAAGTGACAAATAATGTTGCTGCAAATGTGAATAAGAATGTGCTCCAACCATGTCATTATAAAAGGTAAATCTAGGAGTTCCATACTCCTCATGTGGCAGCATAAAAAAGAACCCTTTCACCCATACTTCATTGAGACTAATACTGCAAAACATGGAATTGTAGGATGTAGGAGAATGAACTAACTCACCCAACTGATCAAAAAGTGCAGAAGTTTCATCATGGGAAGGATCCATGTGGGTAGTATCATGCAGCTCCTTCAAAAGTGGGAAACCTTTGTCATAGATTGGTTCCCATGTAGAGGAATCATGCTCTTCTTTAAAAATTGCATAAGCTTCATCAAGAGACAATTCAAGTTCCTCTTCCACCACATCAAGTGTTTGGATCGCTTCAAGTTCATCTTCAAACACATTAAGCACATTCAAATTTCCACATTTTTCATGATCCACCATGTCATGAGAATCCTCCAAACAATCTACCATTTGACAATCTGAAACATAGGAGGAAAAACAAGTATCTTGCAACTTTTCAAGAAGTTGCTCATTTTGAATTGTGAGCTTATGAATATCCTCATTATTTTTCAAGTATGCATCATGTAACAATTCATTAAGCTCAAACAAATGGTTTCTATCAAAAAGCAAAGACATGAAATTACCTTTGATGTGGCACATTGCTCTTTGAATCTTCTCCATGTCTTTAAGGAAGGATGTTTCCTCCAATGAAGTAGCTCTCCAACAAGAATTTGACACCAATGCTTGAGTGTCATGGAGAATGATGAGGGACTCTTGGATCTTATTTTCATTCATCTTTAAGGACCCTTCAAGAAAATGAGGCTCTTGCAAATGAACCTTCTCATCTTCTTCAATTTTGCTTGGACCAACTTCATGAAGCTCAAGTGGTGATGGGGAAGTTGATCTTGGTTTTTCTTCAACTGCTACAAGGCCTTCATTATCATGCTTAATGAAACTTGTACTTGTAGAAACACTTTCAAAAGTGATCTCTATGTCACCAACATAGAGGTGTGAGCACCCATCAGTAGGTACTACTTCATAGTTTAAGCATCCATCAGTAGATGCTCTTCGGTTCATGTCTAAGCTAGAAGGTGTCTCAAAATGATCTTCCATATTTTCAATAGAATCTTATTCATGCTCTTGTGATACCTCTTCCTTTTGCTCCTTAAAGCAAGCTAATGCATTTTGCCCCTTGTTTTCCTTAGGATCAGTATATTTGGAATCTCTTCTTGAATAAATCTCAAAAGCTCTCCTCAAGGAGGACATCATTTCATGCACACATATATGATACTCGCTCCAAGGGTTTTTACAAGAAGGGCATAAACCTTTCTTCACTAACTCCACATCTTCATTTTTGGGCCTATTTTCAAAAACATGTTCAGCATAGTACTCAAAAGACATGGCATTTTGTGTATTTTTGCTAAAAGCAAGATATTCTTGATATTTTTGATATTGTTAGGGCAAGGTTTTATATTTTGCTCTCCATCTTTGGAACTCACTCATAGAATTATCCTTGGTTGGTGTGACACACTCATATTCATCAGATTTAAAGTCATAAGAATAATCTTCATTTCTCTTGAAATTGTAAGAAGTGTTGCATGATGGCACCTCTTCCTCATACCATTCACATTCTGCTTCATATTGCTCATAAGCATCTGCATATTCCTCATAAGAATTGTACTCATAGGATTCATCATAATAGTAAGACATGGCTGCCAATTATTTTTGAATGTATGTACCTAATACACAGGTGCAAGGACCATGCTCTGATACCATTGTAATGTCCCTTATTAGGAATTTTATTAAAATTGCAATTTTCCACTTTTTTTCCCTAGTTCGACCTTTGACTAGTTTTGATCTCTAGGTCCCAAATTTGCCCCAAATGATCCCAAATCTTCTGAGAAGGTATATGAATGATATTAGAACATAAATATGTGTTTCAGGGATTCCTTTGGACCTTTAAAATACTTCTGCAAATCCTCTTTCAATTCTGATCAATGTAGGTAACTTTACTAGTGATTTTCCTTTGACTAGTATTGGTCTCTAGGTCTCAAATTGACTCCAAATGCATTCAAATCTTCAAGGAAGGTGTATGAATGATATTAGAACTTGAATATGATGTTTATGGATTACATATGTCCACCAAAATACCTCTGCAAACTCTCTTAATATTCTGGACCAATTATGCAATTTTACTAGTAATTTGGGGTTCAAATCCCCCTGGGGTAAGTACTGAAAATTGCTTCCCAAATGCCTCCAAACCCACTCAAATTTATGAAAAGAGGCATGTAATGTGTTAATTATTTTATTAAAGTCTCATATGCACCATTAATGGATTATTACAACTGTTCTCACCCTCTCCCATTCAACTGCAAAAATCCCCAATTCGACCCTTGGGGGAATGGCACTATTTCACCTCCCAATACAACTAAACTGAGTAAAAATGCTTCAAATGCTCAAGTACAGTACATGAAACTTTTATAAGACATCCATGGCAGTATATTGATCACAAATATATCATAGAATCATCCATTCATTCGAAATCATCATCAATACATTGGCTCACAACAAGGTAGTGGGGAAATGGCATTGTTCTTCCATTAAAAATGAGATTTATACATTTCTACTTGGAATTTCGACCTAAAAATTTTTGGAGATGAAGAACAGAGTATTTACTTCATATTACAAAAGAAATGGGGCATTAAAAGCTTCCTCAAAGAGTACAATAGCTCACCAAAAACGCCCTCCCTCAAGGATCAAGAATATGCCATCAAAACTGGAAATGGTTGAAGGAGTGAGCTGCAATAGAAGAAACCATGAGCTGCCCTGTATCTTACACCTGCAAATAAAGACTCCATTAAAGCTCCAAATGAAAGGTCTGAATGGCCTTTCCAATTACCAACTTGGATGGGAATCTTTCACCCTCGAAATTGGCTAAGGCAAGAAACTAATCATCCACTAGCTCTCCCTCTTCACAAATGCAATTGCAAATTCTACAAATGATCAAAATCCATTCTAATACTTCATTTCTACATTTTATAACCAACATTAGCCTTCTAAGGGTCGAAATCCTCTCAATAGATTCAATAGATTTCCATTTACTAAATATTCCACATTTGCCACTTGTCTCCTAGTTCCAACCTTCCATCTTCTCCCAAATTCGATTTTGAGTCTCTTTGGCTTCTCCAACTCCCAAATTCGCCTTCCTTGAGCCTATTTTTAGGGCTGACATGTCATAGTGGTCAGATGTCAGAGGTCAGGTCTGCAATTTGTCATAGTTGTCATAGATGCTCCATCATTGGTGTCATAGGGGCTAGGGAATCTAGCCCAAGTGTCCACAAACTTCCACTTTGACTCTTTATCTTCCATGGAGGTTACCAATCCTTCCCGATTCGACCTAATATTCTCAATGACATGTTTTATGACTTACCAACTCACCCAAGAGTGTTCACATTCCCATTAATTCGAATTTGCAAAAGAGAGATACCATGTATTATGAAAAATCAAGCTAGTGTGGGTCCCACATCCTCCATATGTCTCCAAAACCATTTGTCACCTAGAATTTCTATTGAATTTCTTTATTCACTCTATTTATTAAATACTTGAACCCTTCTAATGTCTAAACATCATTTATTATCCCCCTTATTCCAAATCCCAAAGCTTCCACCCCAAACCTAGGAAACTAGTAATTTTCCTCCTTGGCAATTATTTGACCCTTAACATCAATTTTACAAACTCTAATGAATATGGATAATGTGATTAGGCCATTGTGACCCAATTCCAAATTTGGGACATGACATCAGATATGTAGATGAATTCATAGTTGAAATGGCTTGGTTTTTGGAACACTAGTTAAGGAATCTTGCTTGGAAATTGGAGTTTTCTCCTTGTTTTGAGATATGATCTTAATGGAAGATTTAAATATGTTTGTGAATGTATTATTTGTTGTAGCATACTCTACAAGTTTTTCCTCCATGGTTGATGAGATTTGTTATATGACCTACATATGAAAATACTGAGTTTTGATTGCTAGAAAGTGGGCGTTTCTGCTAGAAAACTAGATTGAATTGATAGTTTCTTTGGAAAATTGAATATATGATGTTGTCTGGATGTATGTGAATTCTATAGTGCACCCTTGGTGTCTGCAAAGTGCCCCATATGTTAATTTTTTAGAATTTACTTCAATCTGATCTAGGATCTTAACTGAGAGAACAACATGTACAGCATATCTACAACATATCAAACATGAACACAATAATGCAAGCACACAAGAGACACAGAGTTTACTTGGAGAAAACCATAAAGGTGAAAAACCCCAATAACTTCCTCAGAGATAGATAGAGCAATGATACAACCCAAGAATAAGAGATAGACATCTCCTAGCAGTAGCTTCTCCTCCTCCACAAGTGTGCCACTCTCCCGAGAGTGTGAGAGAGAATAGAAAAAAATGATGAAAGAGAGTGCCTCCCGCACTCTATTTATACTTGACTTGACTTGCCTAATAACCTTTACTAGGTCGTCCTTAACTTAACCACATAACATAATGCTGACTGGGCTGACCCCCAATAGGGTGGTCTAATAACCCTTTGACCCACATGGCCGACCCCCAAGAGGGTGGTCTAATAACCCTTCGACCCACATGGCCGACCCCCAATAGGGTGGTGTAATAACCCTTCGACCCACATGACTTATACAGGGCCGACCCCAACAAGGTGGTCTAATAAACCTTCGAGTATAAATTACGACACTTACAATATAAATGACGACACTTCCGTATAGAGGAATAATAACATCTCTATAGGAATACAAACACTTACGTATAGAAGAATAATACCATCTCTATAGGAGTATAGTATACATATATGAAATACATTCCGAAGTTACATATACATCAACACTCCCTCTTAACTAGGAAGGTATTTCTCGACACAGGTCTTCTAGGACAAGTCTTCTTCTCTGGATCATCGTCACTGGATAATCGTCATCGAGTCATCGTCATCATCATTGCTGCTGCTATCTCAATCAATCTCTGAATCTACTCGTCATAGGAAGTTCTACAGAGCCAGTCCTTTTTCATACTGGATGTAGGCCCACCACCTGTAGGCCTTCATCATCACTGGCCATACTGTGGAATCCTCGGGACTTATTATGTGTGTCACAAAACCTTAAAAGAGTCTCTTGACTAGCAAGAACTTTAAAGAGCATCTGAGGCCTTTTTCATCCTATCCAGATCTCCAAGACTTATTACATGTGACTATCACAAAACCTTAAAAGAGTGTCCCAGGAATGTTTATGTGCATAGTACGACCGGCAAGAACTCTAAAGAACATCCCAGGAACATTTATGTGCCTAAGAACGATCGGCAAGATCTCCAGGACTTATTACATGTGACCTCTACTACAAACTCTCGAAAGAGCATCCCAGGACTTATTACGGGCACACAGCCCAACCTATCGGATCTCCCAGGTCTTACATGTAGCAGCCCATCACAAACCCTCGAAAGAGCATCCCAGTACTTATTACAGGCACACATCCCAACCTATCGGATCTCCCAGGTCTTACATGTGGCTCACTATCACAAACCCTCGAAAGAGCATCCCAGGACTTATTACGAGCACACAGCCCAACCTATCGGATCTCCCAGGTCTTACGTGTGATACACAGTGCCATTCCTTTTTCATACTGGATGTGACCTAGAACAAATCTAGGATTTCCTTTGCACAACCTGTCCACGACCACAGAGTATCAACCTGATACTCACCATACATCATCCTGATGTACACATGATCATCCTGATCATCATCACTGCATCGTCCTAATGCAAGTCATCTGGAGAAACATCCTGAACCTCGTCATCCATGATCATCCTGATCATACAATGCATCTACCTAATGCATACCAAGTATCTACCTGATACATATCACCATACATGATCCACTTGATCATACAATGTATCCACCTAATACATACATAGATACATGATCCACACAATGTATCCACCTGATACATATACAGATACATGGTCCAAGCATCCAACATGATGCATATACAAATACATATAAATGATCCAACTGATCATATCCAGCATCTAACATGATGCGTACATACATATACATATAAATGATCCAACTGATCATATCCAGCATCCAACATGATGCGTACATATATATACATATAAATGATCCAACTAGTCATATCCAGCATCATCCTGATGCATATACAAAGCAATAACTGGAGTATCATCCTGATGCTCATCATCCAGCGCTTACATCCACAACCATGTGAAGGATCCCCCTTCCACCATGCTAGGAATGGATACAGCAAAATGTCTCCATCACTTCTTCCTCGAAGTGTCGTCGATCTAAAGAACACCAAGCCTCTCTCTGAAGTACTCGAACTTCACTCTGGATAGTGGCTTCGTCAATACATATGCAATCTGCTCATCCGTCGCAACATACAGGAGATTCACTCCTCCTCTCTGCACCATATCCATGATATAGTGATATTTGATCTCTATGTGTTTCGACCTGTCGTGGAACACCGGGTTCTCAGACAGCTTCACACAATTCTGGTTGTCACAAAATATACCAGTAGCCTCCAGCGGTAGATCAAATAACTCAGATAGTAGCTTCTGAATCCATACTGGCTCACAACTAGCCGAACAGGCTGCAACATACTCTGCTTCGGCTGTACTTAGTGCTACACAGGACTGATTCCTGCTAAACCAAGAGATCACACCTGATCCCATACTAAAGCAGCACCCAGAAGTGCTCTTCTTATTTGCAGCACTGCCTGCCCAATCTGAATCAACATAACCTTGTAGGTTAAACTTTTGATTCGCATCATACTTGAGCCCATAATCAACTGTACCCTTCAGGTACCTCAGAATATGCTTTACAGCAACTAGGTGAACACTCCTCGGATCCATCAGGAACTGGTTCAATGTGTTCACCGCAAAGCAAATATCTGATCTCGTGTTCGTCAGGTACATCAAGGACCCAATCATCTGACGATACATAGTGATATCAACCGGCTCAGATGAAGCATCATATAGAAGCTTCAGGTTTGATGCCATAGGTGTGGCCATGGCCTTGCAGTCCATCATCCTGAACCTCTTCAGGATCTCTACTGCATACTTCCCTTGTCCAAGGAAGATTCCATTTGCACTCTGCCACACCTCCATACCTAGAAAATAGTGCATCATCCACAAGTTCTTCATCTCGAACTCGGCAACAAGCTTCCGCTGTGTGTCGGCAATCAATCTATCTTCACTTGTAATAAACAAGTCATCCATATACAAAAGTAGTATCACTAGATTGCCTTCCTCAACCTTGTAGTAAAGGTTGGAATCCTCTTTACTCTTGGTAAAGCCCAAACTGGATAGAAAGTTGTCTATCCTACCATACCAAGTTCTGCACATATATGACTCCCTGTCATGTGTCTCAGAACCAAGTGGCTGCTCCACATACACTTCTTCTTCAACTACACCATTCAAGAAAGTTGTCTTGAAATCCATCTGGTGTATCTTCAATTTCATCACTGCAGCCATATCAAGTATGGATCTAATGGAAGTGTATCTGGCTACAGGAGCAAAAGTCTCTATGCTACCACCTGCAGCATGCTTGATCTTGTAGATCCTCTTGGAAGTCACTATAGACTCCCCTTCAGTTCTTGGGACTGCATCCCAAATATCTTCATGATCGACTGGTACTCCTCGATCATCGCATTCTTCCCAGATCCTGAGAACTTCAATATCTTCAATATTTTCAATAGATAACTTTGTTGCTGAAAAAATGTTGTAGTCCTTCTTTTGTAGGTGATGGTATACGATCTTTCCTACACAACAATTTAAATTGCATGATTAGAAAACATCTCATAGTTTTCAGAACAAATTCTTACACATAAAGAAATATGTCATACAGTCATGCAATTATCTTAGCCAATGCTCCAATACAACATTTATCCATATCCTGTAACTTTCTAGATGCCTTCCAATCTCTACCAGAACATTGTTAAGAGTGTGCACAACTCCCAACATGTCAGCAAAGAGGTTTCATTCTAGATAAGTTGCAATGGAATGTTGTACAATGCCATAGTCCACTTACCCATGTATATTAGTAGTATACTGTTCATCAATGCAACTATTCTAATATGCATAATACACAACCTAATTCTAGGAACATGAGTATATACATTATTGAACAGTATTATTTAAATAATAAAATATGCAAGGAATGATAATTCAAATACTTATCTTTGTTTGTTTGTTGGGTTGACTCCCTCTCAGTCTTTGCTTCTTTTCTGCAACTCCATTCTGATGTGGATTGTGAGAAGTGGTCAACTCCCTTTGAATATCTGTATCCTTGCAGAAACTACTGAAGTGTGCTCCTTCTTGATATTTGCTTCCTTGCAGGAACAACTGGAGTGTGCTCCCTCTTGATCTTTGATTCCTTGCAGGAACAACTGGAGTGTGCTCCCTCTTGATCTTTGCTTCCTGGATTACCTGTCCTTGAACTTATATCCATCACTATGCATGCTTATTAGTATCATCATTGTGTTATCCTTGAGGTCTCATACATAATCACACATTCATTATTATAATCTTAATACTATCAAAACACAATAATCTTAAACATGTATAGTCATGATCATTTCAAACACAAATAATAAACATTAGTATTCAAGGTTTCAGGGAAGTCTTCTTTTATTCATGCATATTCTTATTTGATCATAGGACTCTCCTGGTTAGTTAAATCATCAATCAAGATAAGAGACATAAAATGCATAAACCCTTGATTACTTACATTTCTAACTTTATGAATAAACATAACCAATCATACCAAGTATACTTATATAAAGGATCCTAACACAAGGTAGGATTCTAACTTGATATAGGAAAAACATACCTGGATTGGTATGTTAGTTGGTTATGTCTAACATAACCACATAATGTCTTCTTGTTCTCTTCAAGGACTTGTGCTAGTAACCTGCATATCTCATAGGTTAACCACTATAGAACCAAGTTATACATACCTCGCAAATAGATCTTCTCAGTGATTCATGACAATGGATGAATCTTTGTCCTCATGTCATCATGATCATATGTTCTTGAACTAGAACATGATTTGTCTTTCTTGGTGTACCTTTCATGTTAGTGGACAACATAAACCTCATACAACACCAGAATGCATTAGTACAATCACAAGTGTCAACACCCTAATCAATGAATATCTTCTATCATGCATTCATAATTTTATTAAGGTGATACGACAAGTCTAAATTTAATCAAGATTGTACTAACCATAATAACATGAAGACAAACATACCATAAACTTAATCATGAACAAATCTCGAAACATACCTGGATGAGTCATACCTGTCGAGATTGCTTGTAATCTTCTTATGTAAGGCCTTAGCCTCATCTCCCTCTGAAACATGAACTTCTTCACTTATGCAGGTGACCAATCCATTCTCTTCTAGTATTAACCCAATCTACTTGATTTGCAGGAACTGGATTTGGAGCTGGATTAGGTTTTGTCAGATAAACCCTAAAAATTCAAACTTTGAATTTCAAACTTCCGAAAGGATAGAAATATGCGCCTTGATGAGCTGATCAAGCTGGTATACTCATAATTTGAAAACTGCAAAGTTTCACCCCTCAAATTTTCCTTTGAAACTTCTGGATTCACTAGACATGACCCTGAACTAGGGTTTGATAAAGCCCACCCTTCTTCCCAATCAAAAGGTTTGATACAAAGCTCTAAGCTTCTATTTTTCTGAGGAGCTTCCAGCCGTGGTCACAGATTTCAAAAATTTCCATTTTTGCAGAAGCCCTAATTTTCCACTTTTCCGATCAAAGTCTCGAACTAGGGTCTGATCAAGCACATCCTTCTTCCCAACCAAAAACTTTGATCTTGGTCTCTAAATTTCGATTTTGATGAGTGGCATTCAGCCATAGTCTCCGATTACAAAAATTTCAACTTTCTCCGAAACCCTAAATTCCGGAAGCCATGAATGAAGGTGCCAAAAAATAATTCTGTTTTGACAGAAATATGTACCTAATTGTTTCTGGTGTAACTCCAAAATTTTCAATCCACAGGGTTTGAAATATTTTCCTGTGATAGCCCAACCTGTCATCTTTCCAACCCCATATGTCTGACCTCAAACGGATTCTCTGAGAGAGAGTTATGCCAAGTGTCGCAACGTGACCTGTTTATGGGATAAAACAGGAGAGCGAACTTGTATGGCGTGTCACATGTCACTGGTTCAGTTTCGGCCTCTGAAAAAGTTACCTGAGAAAGTACAGTTTGTGCACTACCTGTCACTGTTTATGAAATTTCATTTGGAGCTTCCTAGCCCAAGTTGTGACCTTTTTTCCAAGGTCACCTGTTTATGACTGAAATCTGGAAGAGGCAGAAACCCTATATTGTACAGATCATAAATCACAAAGTACAACGAATTAGAGGTTTTCCTTTGGACACAAGGTACATGGGGATCTTAGCTTCGCCCTATACGATTTTCAGACCCTGAAAACTTGCAAAAATTTATTTATAGTGAAATTTATACGATGACTGGTTTTTGCTATATCAAGCCCTAGCTTCGCAATTACAACAAGTGTCATACATGCCATACCATGCCTTCTTTCAGGCTAGCTCTGATACCATGTTAATTTTTTAGAATTTACTTGAATCTGATCTAGGATCTTAACTAAGAGAACAACATGTACATCATATCTACAACATATCAAACATGAACACAATAATGCAAGCACACAAGAGACACAGAGTTTACTTTGGGAAAACCATAAAGGTGAAAAACCCCAATAACTTCCTCAGAGATAGATAGAGCAATGATACAACCCAAGCATAAGAGATAGACATCTACTACTGGCATCTTCTCCTCCTCCACAAGTGTGCCACTCTCCCGAGAGTGTGAGAGAGAATAGAAAAAAATGATGAAATAGAGTGCCTCCCACACTCTATTTATACTTGACTTGACTTGCCTAATAACCTTTACTAGGTCGGCCTTAACTTAACCACATAACATAATGCTGACTGGGCCGACCCTCAATAGGGTGGTCTAATAACCCTTTGACCCACATGGCCGACCCCTAGTAGGGTGGTCTAATAACCCTTCGACCCACATGACTTATACAGGGCTGACCCCAACAAGGTGGTCTAATAACCCATCAAGTATAAGTTACAACACTTACAATATAAATGACGACACTTCCGTATAGAGGAATAATAACATCTCTATAGGAATACAAACACTTCCGTATAGAAGAATAATACCATCTCTATAGTAGTACAATATACATATATGAAATAAATTCTGAAGTTACATACACATCAACACCATATAGCTGGTATCCGTTTTATTTGCGACTCACAGTTGGTTTTGCAGGGATTTGGATGGATCCGGTAGTGATTTTTATAGCAATAGTAGATTTGATCTTTGTATGAATTAATGGTTGTATATGATAGATTTGTTTTTTCCATTTTACATTATTGTATGGCTATAGGTGTTAGTTTCATATCTGACCTAATGAGCAATGCAAAATTGTTAATAAAAGTGTCATAAATTGGATTGACGGGAGTGCCATAAATTGCATAGTTTTACAGCGGAAAGATCTGGTTTGTAATTGTTTTAAGAGAATTCCGTAAATCTGAGGAGTTAGAATTATTGGATTGATTATGGTCACTTTTAATGCTTTAATAATGCTAAGGTCCATGTTTATTAAAGTTTGCAAATCTAGTTGCATTATCATGCTTGCATGGTGTTGCATCTGCATGAGCTTTTGGGGAGTTTTATAATTGCTTTTAAAGTATTGCATTTATTTTTAAAGGCTGTATGTTTGTTTTGATTATCTCGATGGTATGTTATCCCAGCCTTTGGTTGACCCTATTCCGTTATTCTATACCTTTATTCAACATTCCTTTGGGTTTATATGTGCCCATGACCTTGTTTTCGGGGTCAGCTACGTTACATCAACAAAGTGATAAAATTTATAAGATTTATTTTTCCTTGCGTATATAAAAATATAGTTTATCAATTAGTTAGCCTTTAAGGCATTACTGTTTTCATTCTTTGAACCCATGTGGTCTCGTAGTGTTTTAACTTCGCCATGATACCAATTTGTAACATCCCTCCTTTAAACATGCTTTAAGCACACACAATTTATTTTATTTTGGAAAAAGTCATTGTTTACATAACATATAGGAAATTTTTTTATCTATTTTTTTATGATTATTAGCATATAAGTTTTAACTAACAAACATAATAAATAATTATGCCATGGTTAATAATCCATATGCAATATACTTTAACTTTCACTTGTTATGCATCGCTTCGCTTTTCTTTTTCTTTTTCTTTTTCAGATCAACATCTATCTGAATTTAGTAATTGAGAATGAATCCGAATGTTTATGTTTCTAATATAATTTGTGGAAACAACGATATTTTTGTTAATATTATTTACATATGCATGGGCTTGATCACACGTCAAATACTTTGTGTGGAACACATATCCTAATTGCTTAAAAATAGCCATGGTTTATTTATTGCCTTGATATAATTGTTATATATGTGTGTTCTAACACATACCCTATACCTTCATATACTTATATGCCCACGGTATAATTTTACCATGGTAAAAACTTGTAATACCTATGAACAAGTAACTTATATTCAACTTGTAGAGCACCTGAGTGGGCCTAATGGTTTAGAACATGTGTTATCTCCGTGGAGGTCACAGGTTCAAAACCGATGGGGGGTAGGGTTGCTCATTGGCCCGTTGTGACAAGGCTTGAAGGGTAGGCGACCCCTAGGATAGAGGCTCACCCCGGTGGGTTTCGAGACATCTCGAACCCTACTGAGTCACAAGTTACTGTTATATCTGGCTTGCGGGCTGTTGGATATACCCTTGGAAGGTTGTTGTTCCCATAATTAAAAAGAAAACTTATATTCAACTTGTAATTGTAACTCATTGTTTCAATAGTGACAGAGTAAATGAACTAACGACTATGGTTTAACCTAGGAATACCAACCATATCCTTGTTAACAATTTTTCTACCTCATGTTAACGAACATTTGGATTTTTGTTGCATATCATTGTTTATGTACTTCAATGGAGATTAATATGTGTTTTAATGTACATATGTCTCGACATTTTTTGAGTTTGACATGTGGACTTCTCGTACGATGTGTTCAATGTATTCAAGTTGCCTCAAACATTGTTAGTTCATGTATACACTACCCACTCAATAAATTTCTTTGTCGGTTTTTTTGTCCGAATTCTTGAGAAAGGAGGGTTTTGCAATGGAGTTCCGAGTATGAACCATAGCTATGCCAGGTTCCATGAGTTTGTGATGAGAAATATTTTTCTTATCATTATCGAAAATGCCGAGTTTTGCAACAAGGATTATAGAACCATATTATAACCTGCGTCGAGATGTTAGCATTATTGGTTATTATTCAATTTTAATGGTAGATTGAGTTTTATTTGACTATTTTAATATTTATTATGGCTACAATTAACATATATCTATTTTAAATTCGGATCTACTAAGCACTAAGAGGGATATTATTTTTTGAGGTGTAATTTTTTAAATTTTTTTTAATTTTAATTTTTTTAACATCAAGAAAAAATTTACATCTCAAGAAATTGGATTTCTCTCGGTACTTAGTAGATCCAGGTTTAAGATAGATTTATGTTTTTTTTTTAAAATGTTATGAGCGAACATGAATTGAATTTTTTTAATTTTTGAAAAGTTATGAGATGACATGGGATGTTTTGTTAGGTAACATGGGATGTTATGTTAGGTAACATGACTAACGTGACAAACACAACAACATCTCCCCCATACTGGGTTGCAAGCACCTCGCTATTCTCAATGCAAAAATCATTGTGAAAAACTATTTATTGAGACTCTTGAGATTATAGCTAATATATCTTTTACTAACATTCGAAGGTTTACAAAGGTAAATAACATTTCTTACATTTCTTCCTTGAATGACTTATATTTTGCAAAACTTTGTTAGATTACTCATTATTAGATATGATATTTAAGCTATGAGCTTTGGCTATGCCATTTATTATTCCATGCAGAATTATTGACTATGACTTAAACCTTGTTTATTATTTCAGTGTCATATATGGTTAAGGAAATATAGGGAAGAACCCTTTATTGTGGCTCATGTGGCTATTATTATATATCCCTATATCGGCTCATGAGTCTACCAGCTTTCATTCTAGGTTTTGACTCATGAATTGCACAGGTACTATTGGTTCACCTTTGACATTTTATACATTTTATACTTAATAAAATTATAGTTAAATAGTTCTTATCAAATATGGGCATAGTGTGGTTTTTAATAAAATTTATTCTTGAATTTGTAAAGTTTTCTTTCGTCGTCGATTGTCTGTCTACTCTAGGTAAACACATATCTCTATACCTCGATAGTGTATAAGAGTTTCTATTAATCAAATTATGCTTGTGTTTGCAAGATACCAAGCGTTTTTCCACTCATCAAAGGGTCTATAGGTAAATCCTAAGGTCCTTTGTTCATTAATATCATTAGATCACAAATCTTACACCGACGGTTGAGGGTTCTATTGCTTCTTTCATAATAACCATATCATGGCTTGAACATGGAGAACAACCTTCGAGGCTAGCTACAGAGGTACTCCTACACTTCAAAAGCCCTTTTAGGTTCTATTACTAGATCATAGAGACAATGAAGAAGAGGGTTTTTACAATGAAATATAAACAAGGTACTTTCACTATGTTCTAAATGTTAGGTACTCCTACCCTTCAAAAGCCCTTTTAGGTCTATTACTAGATTATAGAGACAATGAAGTAGATCATAGAGACAATGAAGAAAAGGGTTTTTAAAATGAAATATAAACAAGGTACTTTTACTATGTTCTAAATGTTAGGTAGTCCTACCCTTCAAAAGCCCTTTTAGGGTCCATTACTAGATTATAGAGACAATGAAGAGGAGGGTTTTTAAAATGAAATATAAATAAACAAGGTACTTTTACTATGTTCTAAATGTTAAAGAATATATTTGAGGATATAATTTGTTCTATATATTTTTGTGTTTAAAAGAAAATACAAAATTAAATATACCTGTCATGAATGTATAATCAGAATATGTTTTTATCAAGGTTATGGATATTTTTTTCTTTAGAAGATTATAGTCGAAATATTTCTATCAAAAATATATAAATAGAATGTGGTTCTACTAACACTTTGAGTTAATAGTCTTGGTAAGACTTATGTTCATCCTACATATATGCACATGATTTATTTTCCATAATTTAATAAACATTTCTGTATGTACTTTCTATTTAATTTCTAAATCGGTGCACTTGAAAAAATTTGAAGTACTACTAGTGATGCTTTAAAATCTATAGAGCACCACTATTAGTGCACTACTAATCCATTAACGCACCAAATACATAACGATTATTTTTAAAAATAACCATGCACGATGCGCTTTATAAAATAGACGCACTAATGCAAGGGTAGTAACGCAAGCACCAGAACGGTGCGTTTATGAATCTAATACACACCGTCCAAAATATTTTTATAACTCTTATAATGGTGCATCCCAAAGTAGGGAGAACTAGTTATTTATAAAGACGTGTCCGCACCACGAATGGTGCGTAAAGTAGTTGTTAATGCACTAGGAAAAAATATTATTTTTAAAACTTGGTCGGTGTGTATTATAAGAAGGAATGCACCGTCTGGACAGTGCGCTTCCTCAACAATAGGCCCGATGCATTTAACAAAACACAACATTAATTATGGTGCGTATGTAATTATCAAACGTGATGGCAGATGTTGTGAAATATATCAATTTTTTTTGGTTTGTGGTTCTACTGTTGCACTTAAATTAATATCATGCACTGGTGCTTTATTTCCATATCAGCACCGGTGCACCAAAAAAAGTGATGCACCGAAAACATTGTTGTTAATTTTAATTTAGTTTATTTGGTGCATTATTTAAGATATAGCGTACTATAATAATGGTGTGCTATAATTTACAAAAAATGGCTGCCTTGCTCATGGTGCACCCTGTAAAATTAGTCATAGCAGATCTAATGAACAAGTAAATCAATCACAATAGATGAAACTCAAAAAATATGGTGTAAACTGTGTAAGAACATGCATCAGTGCTCAATATCCCAATAAGGGTGAAAAATACAATACAATAATGTCACAATGAGTGAGCAATTCAAATTGCCTAAGGAGGTCATTCTAATTAACTGAATGGCATAGCTTGGCTCCAACTAGGAGTCCTCATCATCAATTAGTGGTGGTCATCAATGCACAAGTCACTGTCAAACAGGTGTTAAACTGAGTCTAACTGAGTGTAATAAGTGTAACTGATGGTAAGTGGCACTAATATAGGGATGGAGGCTCAGTGGAGGGCGTATGAAGGCTTAACTGTACTCAGAACTGTCATTCATGTCTCATCGGAGGTCAATCGGAGTGATAACATCAGTTATGGGTCAATCAGAAGTAAATCAGAGTGATAACTGAAGTGTAACTAGATTGGTAGGTGACAAATGCGCCCTTCTTCAGTGGCAGGTGAGAACTGGGTGCATGACAGGCTAGGAGGGCTTAAACTGAGTGGAAATTAGCTCCTGAGTGTTGGGAGACTAAGGACTAGGTGCTGGAGGTACCATACTGATGACTGGGCAGCATGCGGGTGCATGCAAAGTACAAAAGTGAATGATGAGATATCCTAACACACCCTGTAAATTTATAAGATGCACCGTTATCGCGATGCAATCTAATCAGGTTGAACACGCCGCACATAAATTTTAAGATTTTTTTTAAAACTGTGCAAATTTAAGTTGAATTTTAAATTTTAATCCGCTAAAAATTTAAATTAAAAGGTAACAAAGACATTACCTGGACATTTGTGCGTCGGGGAGGCATGGTTTCCATGTAGACCTAAAATCCAAATTTGTCCAATGTTTGGGAAAATTTCAAATCCACGTGGCGAGCAACAGATTCAAGCACGGGAAGCATCAATGGCGGGGTGCTTCAAGGAGGAAAGACAGCACCGGTGCTTAGGAGGTATACAACACTAGAAGACAATAAAAATGATTTTATCGTCTGGTAAATTTTTTATTTTATTTTACCCTATTACGGTGCGCTAGATAACAAGACTCACCGGTGAGTCTAGAAGTTATAACTGCACTGACAGTCAAGATAAAACATAAAATTCTGACCCATAAATTTTAAATTTAACCCTAACACAATGCACTCTACTATAAAACACATTGGTGCGGTCGAGTTATATAAACACACAATGCACAAATATTAAATTATTTTAAAAAATTTCATCGCTTTTTTAAAATTTTAACCTAAAGTGATGCTCCCAAGTATATGATGCACTGGTGCTTTTGGAAGATATAAACACACCATTAAAGAATATAAAAAAATATGCGCGGAAATTGTTTTAATTTCACCCTTCACCGATGCCCTTAAATATAGAATGCACCGGTGTTGTTGTAACAACAAAACACATCAGCGAGGTATTTAGGAATATAAAATTTGTTTTTCCATCAGTACTCTAGTATAAACAACGCACCGATGCTTTATGTATATAGAATGCACTTTATTTGTTGTTATTTTTGTTTTTTTAAACATACAATTTTTTCCAGACAGAGGTTTTTTTTGGTTTGAAATATTTTTCTTCGCATTGAACAAGGATTTTCGAAATCAGTGCATTGTTTTAATAGACACACCAATGTGTTTCGTATTTATAAAAGCATCGTACTAAAACATCTGCGAAAACCTCCACTCCCTTGCCTCTTCTAGAGACCTCCACTACAAATTGTTATTTGGGATATTTTTATAGGAGTTTCCGCAAAAACCTCTGCTAGAGGGTGTTTTCCTTGTAGTGCAATAAGCATTAAACTCCAAACCCTAGAGAACAATCTTTTATATGTCAAATTGTTAGAACTAGAAATTCTTGATGATAAGCATCTATAGGCACAACAATATCATGAAGACTGTGAAAAGATCCTAACTTCTTAATTGAATAAGGTCCAATCACACTCTTTCATCATGGGTGACCAAGTCATTGTTGACGTTGGGGTTTTGGTCCGATCGTCAATGAAAGGAAAGCAATCCGATCCAAGAAATTCAGAAAACACTTGCAAGAGTTTCCCTATTTTCCAGTCGTCTGGGATGATTGCTTTCGACGGACATAAGCCTCCGTTGGCCTTAGGGTTTTGCTTCTTGAGAATAAGACTTAGGATTTAGGTGAGTACTACAATAAATGACCTAATTATCTAATGGAAATTGGGATAAATTTGGTTAACAAATTCAAGCAAGAAAACCTACTTGAAATGGGTTAAAATTATGTCACTTGATTATGTTAATTAAATAGGATGCAGTGAAAAAAATAAGGATAAATCTATGTTTTCATCAAAAGAATTCCTGCTGGTAACATTTAAACAAAGACATTATTCAACTAAACCAGTTTTAAGATACAAAATCAATTGCTCAAAATAATCATTAATAAAATTAGTAAATAATCAAGTAAAAAAGATTAGTATTTCAAAATGTTGATAATCTGCAAAGGACCCTGTCATAACAGAGATGCATGAACAAATTCACTTCACCGTGTCATAACAGAGATGCATGAACATATTCACTTCACCCTCTCATAACAGAGATGCATGAACAAATTCACTTCACCCTATCAAAATAGTTCACCATAATAAAGAAATTCACAATGGTTGATTAACCTCTGCACTTATTAACATCTGAAACATATTAAATAATGATTGAATTAAAAGGAAACACAAGGAGAATGAGAAAGCTTCATCTCACATTATGCCAAGAACCATATGCAGGAAATGTTCTACCTTCCATTCACAAGTCTGTAAATCATTACATAACAGGTTTCAAAAGACAAAAAGTTCTACAAACACTGGTACAAAAAAATTCTACTAGCGGTTCGACAATGTCCCCCCTTCTCTTTGAGGGATAAAAAATAAACACAATGAAGTGGATAAAGATAGATCCACATGCCTTGAATTTAAGCAAGAAATACTAACTACCTTGATCCTCATTAGTAATATAATATTTCCATTCAGCATAAACATTCCACATCTCAGTCACAGCAGGATAATCAACATGTTCCGGCTCTAGCTACGCTTTACACATATAGGATCTATTTCCTTTATTTTGGCTCTTGGACCATGTGTTGAGAAATCCTTGCAACATAGATTCCAATTGACCCGAGACTAAAATAAATAATCTGAACGAAGAGATGTCCAGCTGAGTGGCATTCAATATCATGTTTGCAAATTGGTCCCTTTGCTCATCCACCTCAACAATTCTTACCTTTGCTGGCACCGATTATGCCAACTCAACAAAGACAGGCATTCCCATATTCTCCATGTGATAATTTTTTAACATCCACTGTCTAACACAAATCTTCTGGCCCTTCTCAAACATGGGAGCCACTTCATCATAGACAAGTTCCTAGGATTTGATCGATATTTGGGTTCTCATCAGTTTCACTAAGTCCAAGCAAGAAAGGGTCTATGGAGCAGCCTTCAAGTGGGTTTTCCACTCACAAAGCTACTCATAAGCTAAATGAGCCTTCTTCCTTTTATCAATATGGTCTGCAATGATATCTGACAAACATTCAAAAGAATTGAATTCATCCTGTACTTCATTGAGGCCTTGAAAATATAGGGTCTGAATCTGCCTTAAATTATAGTTGTAGGAAATGGCTTCATCCTTGAATTCTTGTACAGTCGATTTGAAAAATTCTGAAAAGGGATTATGATCTTTGAGTTGTTCCATTTTAATTTTGAGATTAGCAATATTAGAGGCTTGCTCAATCACCTTAGCTTTTGCAATGTCCTTTTGTTGAGACAACTACTGAATCTGATCTTGCAAATTTTGCACCACTAGATTGTGTTGGGTTTTGAAGTCTTCCATTTGCTTGATAATATTCTTATGGAGGGATTCCTTCTTTGCCTGCAATGCCATATTATTAGCCTTTTCTTCTTCTAATGCCTTATTTAGAGTGGACATAGAATCAAAATTAGCCCCAACAAAGGATTCCATTGCTGCAACAACTTCTATGGCTTCTCTTTGTGGGTCATCAGTGGTTTGCTTCCATATGACATGGTTAGGAACTGGCCCAACTTGTACTTCCCCTTACCTATTTCTTTTAGAACATTTTCTTAGCACTGATTTCTGCCTCTTGCTAAAAAATAGTCTCCAAGTACCACTACAACATCGTCACCAAAATCTGTTGAGTCTTTAACTGTGGTAGCCAAAAGTTCTATGTTATTGGAAATAAGAAATGGTTGACTATCATTGGCAGTTGCTAATTGATATGAATCTTTAGGTGGTGGTAGGATGACTTGGGGAGAAGCAGTTGTAAGTAAATTTTCATTAGGGAGTTCAGTGGGTTAGGTAGTACGAGTAGTAGTTTCAGACTGTAAAGGAATGGCAAGGGTATCAAATTCAACCAATGGGATATCTGATTGAGAGGTTGTAGATTGTTGCGAGACAATAATGTCAACCAACATGTCTAGCCTAGTCTGAGTGGGCGAATTAGGAGATTGTGAAACTGAGTCCGAAGGGTTGAGAGTAGGAGGAAAATTGTGTGGTGAATTTGAGGTAGACTGGTGAATAGGGTCATCAACAACAGGGAATTGTGATAGAACACTATCTGGATATGGATGAGAAGCATCACCATTAACGGTTTGGATATTATGAGAAGCATATGTTTGATGAGGTTCCTAGACTACTGGGGTTGGATTGATAACTTCCACATGTTTCTCTTTTTCTAAATCAATAATCATTAATGGATGTTTGGAATGGAGGAATCACAACTAAATTAGTTTGTTTTTCAACCTTGACAGAGATATTTGGTGCTATCTTAGGAATAGGAGCAACATTGTAAATAGACTAAGTATGAGAGATAGACTTACGTTGAAGGATTTCGGTTTGTTGAATGAGGGTATTGAGATTATGAATGGGAGTGGAGGACTTAGTAGATTCCATAGGCTTCTTACCTTGATTATTTTCTAACTGCTCCTAGGCAATGGACTGAGATAACAAATGAAAAACTTATTGGCAACCTCCATTTCTTCCCTGGAAGACTCTTGCCATTGTTGAAAAATTTCTTCTCTCTCCTCCACAACCCTAAGCCTCTGTTGCTTCTAGGATTCATGTATGAGGATCATTTGGTATGCATCAGTCACTTTACTCATACCTTCTTCAAAACTATGTGCCCCTGGGTATACAGAATCATCTGGTTTTTGCTCATGTAGATAAGAGTTTTTCAAATGTGCCTGTACAAAGTGTTCTGCTATAAACCCCTTGGGGTCATGCATTATTTTCTCCACAAAAGACAATTTAAACTAATCGAATTCTTTAGCTAAAAGGATACCATGGGTTGCATTCTGAATTATTAAATGCCCAATGTACAGAGGTAATTTAGGCCATTCTCTTCTCTTTGAAGAATGACATTGACCATGAACTCCATCATAAATACTCTGGAAATATACCTCAAAAATAACCATCCTGTCAGGGACAAGCCTTGGAAACAAATGCACCGATTTACTACCCCAAATTCTGAGGTAAGTAAAATACTCTCCAACGTACTGTCAAGTCCCCTCCCATCAGACCGAGACAGGGATAGAACATGGCACTAAAACTGGGCATCTAGCCCCATATCCATTAAGTAAAATAAATTGATAATAAAAGACATATACATATGCATATAGTAATTAAACACAGTGGAATTAAAATCATGTTAATATCTAACATACATTCAGCATTTTTCATGACAGCCATTAAATAAAGAGATTGCAGAATTATAAAAGAGAGCACTTATCTTGAAACAAAGTAGTCCCAAGTAGCTGGCTATGCAACTGCAACGTTCCACCCAACCACTAGGCCAATTATGCTCGTTAATCTGTCAGCACAATTTCCACCCCCGAGCTAGGCATGATTTCTACAAGGAACAAGGGAACAACAGACTCACACATAGCCAAACATACACCAAAATGAGCCAAGCCAATCTACAATTGGATTTATCAGGCTGCTAAGGAAACGTAAAAGAATGAATTGCTAAGCTAGTGGCTCACCCATAGAGCCATGGATGCCTCTATCAGATCTATCTAGCTTGGTACCCACATTACCTACACACCCAATACAAGGAAGTATTCCCGTCACCACTACACAGTCCCTTAGGCCATACCTTCCAATCTAGTATTGTTCAAGGTGTGCATAGAAGAGTAGCCATCCCTTTGGATCTTCTTGAGAGGTTACCTCCTCACTAGGCTTATCAAGCCAATTCTGTCTTCTTCCACTCCTAAATTCTTGCTCACAGTATCAAACCAAAACAGGGATGCACATAACAGCAAAAATCACAATTTATGGGCATGAAGAAAAACGTTTCTACAGTGGAATGCCCATAATGGGGTTTCTGTCAGTTTCAGAAAAACGTGGGCAACCAAAAACGGAAATGGCAATTTGGGAATCAACCCTAGGAGAGAAAAATCGTTTCCAGAAAACGTTTATGGGCATTCAAGGGACAAAAACGGCCTCCATAAACCCCAAAATCGTGGCTCCCTTCCTCCCAGCCATTGTGCAAAACAAAAATGAGTTCCCAGGCATGCAAAATGCAGGAAAATGGTGAAAAATGTGATGGGGAAAGCCCAGCTAGCTCAGACTGCGTGAGAGGGCAAAGGCCATGGGTGAAAGATGGATTTGGGAACCATTTCGTGGGTGTTTTCTTGCCCAAGAAGCAAAAATACGAATTCTCAGGTTGATGGCTTGCCCATGCACGAAATTGGATTCCATACCTCTCCATTCCCAAGGCATTAACTGCCTCAACCAACTCTTGGAAGAATGAAATGATTGGTTGCATAAGTCAAAATGGGTAGTTGGTGGTTTATGGGTTTTCCCATGAAATTTGGATTAACACTATTGGCTCAAGGGTTTGAATAATTTCCCTCCCAATTCCTTGCGAAATCATGCCCCCATATCTTTGTTGCATTGCTTAGCTAGTTGTGGGTATTTCATTAAAATTTGTATTTACATGATGTATTAATTTACATTGTGCATGTCCAGCACAAGAAACATAGGCATCTATTTTAATTGCCGATACATAAAATGCTAAATCAATGGCGGGGCCTTGGCCTTGAGCTCCTCACCATGATTAGATAACGATATTTACATCATTTACAATTTTAATGTAATAGGGTCAAAATCAGGATATTACACGTACCAATAACCCATAGTAGAAATAAGAGAAATGGCATTTTTCTGAAACCCTAGGAGCATTCTTTTTTAAGATGGAAAAATAAACAACACTAATGAACTTGTCACATATGTCATAAATGTAGGGTTTGTAGTCATCTTCCAAGAGAATTAAACAATACATGTGGATTGGAGGCTTTTATCCGATCTAGTGCTAGTTCATGGTAGGATAAGAGAAGGAAGCACATACAATATCCATTAAATAGGCCAACATGTAAAAATTAGGCTTCCTAATGGATGGAGTCTTCTGTGCTTGAGCAATTGCATCTTTAAAGGTGACAGAATTTTTTTTTTCCCAATTGAAGATTTTACGTATGGTGGATATGTAATATGTTAAGGGGGGGAATTCCAACTTGAAGTACTGGCAGGTATCTGCACCATAAAACCTGCAAAGCATGGTTGCAAGTAATTTGTACAACTCTCTAAGTAGAGAAATCAGATATCGCCTATTTGGCTTGAGTATGAAAGTATCAGGGTCAACCATCCAGGTTTTCAGAAGAACATATGGCTCATATGTGTTCTCAAACGCATTTATGAATTCCTATGTGAGGAGCTACTGTGGGGTCTTCAATGCATAGATTCTCGTGAATGTATCTGGCTTAAACAAAACATAAACAATCTGGTTGGAGTCTCTAAATGTGTTGTTTGGAATATCTGCGTAGTCAATCATCCACTTAACCAAGTTCGTATATGGTAGGACGACTGGGCGCGGGACAATGGCATGGAGCTGGGAATTGCTAATGTTTTGGTCGATAGGGGCATCATCTTTGAATTCTGAAAAATCTTCACTGTCAAATATGCTATAGATTTTGGCCTAGTCCAGACAAAGTGTATCATATATCGATGCATCTATGTCCGAATAGAAGCCAAAATTGGGATCTTTTAGCTTCAATTCCTCTACAACGACTTTAGACCTGGTTCTTTTAGCCATGATAGGAGAAACGATCCTGCAATGAGGTAAAACTCAAATAAGGAACTCGAAATATAAAAAAACTGAGAGAAACTTGATAAAACCATATAATACTTGCAAAATCCTGGAACAAATTCACAAAAAGTGATAAAACCTTGTTGCATAAACAAAATATATTGGTATGCTAGAATCCCAATTCAGTGTGTCGTAATGGCGAAAGAAATTCAAAAATTGATTAAGTAAATGTCACATTAGGACCAAATCAATTGCATATTAATTACACCCGAATTGCTTTGAAATCGATGGTTAGATCTTAATCGTTCATTGATTACATTGATTTGGCCCGTGTGTTGAGGTGTTTTGGCGCGTGTTAAATATGAATTTTGGATTCGAAAATAGGAGTGCCAACGTGGGACCCCAAAAATTTGAAAAATTAGGGAGTTAGGAGTTGGGAGCAAAACTAATATAACAATTAATAACACCCCAACTTTCAACTTCCGCAATTTGTTATAAATAGTAAAATTCAAGAGTTGAGAGTTGAGACTAAAATTCGATCATAACAAATAGCTCCCCCGACTTCCGACTGTCGATGTTAAAACATAAATATCGGAGTTGAGAAGTTGGAAAAATTCAATAAAATTAACCAAATTTCATGTCGACTTCTGACTTCCCTAAGCATCAGAGTCGGGAAGTTGGGATCGTTAATTTAACTTTTATAAAATAAACTCCCGACTTCTGACTGCCAAAATTGAACAAATGAAGACTTTGGGATCGGAACACATGGATAGTTAACATGAGCATATCATCATCCTGACTTCCGACTTTCGCAATTCATTCTTTTACTTAATTAAGTGAATTAGCAAAGCCAGAACTAGTGTTATTCAAAACTCAATTTGTTTGAGATTTTTCTTTCAAAGTATCATTAAGCAAAACCTTAAACAAGGTTAAGAGAACATCTTGATAATAAAGTGCTTTGGAGAAAAATAAACTATGTTAATGAAAAACTAAAAATAGGGGCTCCCATCTTATTTGGACAAGATGGGATTGTTGTGACTACAACAATCCTCAAACTAAAAAAACCTTTATGAAAAGAAATAAAAGTGAACATGATGATAATAAAGTGATTTTGAGAAAAATAAACTAGGTTAATGAAAAACAAGGTTAACCTTGTTTTTCATTAACTTAGTTTAAGTGAACATGATAATAAAGTGCTTTTGAGAAAAATAAACTAAGTTAATGAAAAACTAAAAATAGGGGCTCCCATCTTATTTGGACAAGATGGGATCGTTGTGACTACAACAATACTCAAACTAAAAAAACCTTTATGACAAGAAATAAAAGTTTGTTCCTTAATGGTTGGCTTGTTTATGATATCTCAAGACATAAGCATTGGATATTATCATTGAGTAACTCACCTCAATGTCCAAAGGTGAAGAATTGAATTGAATGAACTCCATGTAACTCAATAACCTCTTCGCTTGAGGAGTTTTCCTAGCATGATGGTGTTGGCTATGATGGTGTTTGCACCCTCTCCATACATAGGCCCTCCTTAGATTAGGATTCATTCGAGTTGCCACCATGTTGTGGGTTCTTACATTCACACCTCTAAGTACCACCTTGATTGCAGTCTCATCATGTAGGTCTTAAAGAGGAAAAATAAAGTCGGGTAGAGGAAGAAGAGGTGAACTCATATCAAACACTCCAAGTGAGTGTAAACTCATAGAGTTCCATATATATGGAGTACCATCCTTCCACGAGGAGAGAAAAAGTGTAAGAATGTAGGAGATTGGACGTTGAAGAGAGAGTCATATCTAGAGGTGAAGGCTCAAGAGGACCCTCTAACTTCTCAAACATGGATCCAAATCATACCAAAACAAAGAGGAATATATTAATCAAGGAAGAAATGGATTCAAAATGGATAATAAGAGACATGATTATGAGACTGGTTAAGGACGATATTCAAAGCGTGGAGGAAACTAGTGAGAATGTTTATAACTTGCTCAAATCCTTTAAGAACAATTGGATAAGTACAATTAAAAATATTTATATCTTGCTTAAAATGATGTTTGAAATCAAGTTTTTCATGCAACAAAGCATTGAGTCATATTGTAAGGGAGAGGAAGGACCCTACAAGTATACCAATACAAGATGATTAACACTACACTCCATTGAAAACATTATAATTGATTTGGAAACCATGACCAAATACTATTAGAATAACCCTATTCTAAGTCCTAAACACACCTTAACACATATCTAGTTATGATACAGTTGTTAGGAAGTTAACAAATTTGTATTATAAATGTATTTTTTTATACATATTAATATTAGCTCTATGCTAACATTTTCTGCAATATGATTTTGTTCTTGCTTTATTTATATTCTTGGCTAGCCATTCTAATAGTGGTATCAGAGCGGTTAGAGTTTCAAAGGTCTGGTTGCTATGTAGTAGTTAGATATGTGCAAGATGAGACTATTTGCATAAAAAACCTGAGCATGTTGATGTTGAGGAGCTATTGGATTGTAATGGATGCTTTCCAACAAGAACGAGAAAGATACCCTAGAGGTGCCATATAATTAGCAAATACATAATCTGAAGATGGCTTGAAGCACATGAAAAAGAGTGTTGTCCAATTTAAGTGTTGGTTCTCATAGTGTTTGTGTTTCTTTGAAGGATTGGTTTGCTACTGTTGACTGTTGAAGTTGTCATTGTGTATGAATAAGAGATTCCTACATGGAGTACACTATTGAGAGGAATTTTCTATGTTCGTAGAAGGGTCCATGGGTGTCTTGAGGAGTAGATGTGTAAATATATTATGTTTGAGATCCATGAGTGCAATCTATTGAGATCTTAGCATTTGTTGGTTGATATTTCCTATTCACCAAACCTTTTGAAGGTGAAATTTGACATTTGACCTCCACATCCACACCAACACTAATATCAAGCTGAGAACATGATTTAAAATTCCAATTGATAAGGTAAATAATGACGGCTCCATCTCTTTCATGATTTTAGTTATTTTTTAATATTGCAACATCAACATCAATCATATCATCAAAATTATTCAAATCCCACTGCCATTGTCATGATCGGCCATAGACATTGATTAAATCATTATATGCTTCCATGTCTGCTTTTCACTTCCATTTTTTGCATTTCAATAGACCATGATCTTGATAAGTAATATTATGTCTTGCATATCAAATCCCGAACATCATGCCTAACAAGAATAGGAAAATTATGAGTTTGGAATCTTGTTTTTGTTGGTTTGGCAATCCAAGAAAATAAAAATAAAAATGTGTCAAAACCAAAATATGTTTTTAAAGCTTGGTTGTTATTTCTCTTTGCTATAACCCCATCATATCCTTTAAAAAAATTCTACATGACAACTCGATTCGTTGTTTAGGGAGGTGTTTTGTTCATATTTCAATCTTGTGTGAAAAGAATTCCATCAAGTTGCATGCAAACATCTGTGGCCTTTTTTAATTGAAGAGCCAAAATGGGAGATGGCGGAACCCTTCCTGTATGCATTACCATGAAAATTAATATGCTTAATGATCTTTCCTCGTGCTATAAAATCTTTGCTTCTTGCATGTTTTGAAGCGAGGCTACTAAAGAAGAAGAAGAATCACTAGTAGATAGCAAGGATAATCAATTTATAGCAAGTTCATCCTTTTTTTTTTTTCAATGAGACTCTAATTTTCGTGTTGTGGTGCTTCAAAGTTTTGTGCTCATTTTGCTTTGCTCACTAGAAGTGTGGAAGGGGTACTCCATATCCGGACGGTGAAAGATAATCACTATTTCTCCTCTATGTTTTGGAATGTCTGTTAGGATGGTGTGCGTAGGTTCTCAAAAAGGAAGTTCATATATTACAAAGGTGCATGAAACAACAGTATTTGTGAAGAGGTCTATCCCATTTATTTTAATCATGCCTCTAGTAGAGAATTAAATAATTATCTAATTGCACCGTAGGCGTTCAAACAATGAAAGACCATCCATGCCACTGTAGCATATTCCTCGATCACTGAGCCAATGGAATGATGCCACGTGTATCTTCTCCTTTTGCTTTTATCCATCGATTTCAATGAGGATCACTGCATGCTAAATAAGTTTGTGTGCTGAAGAATTACTCTAGAGTCTAGACCAAACTTCCATGCAACCTGGAATGGAGCAGTTCTGGCAGATACATTGTTCCTGATCATGCCAAACCACTCTCCTTTCGCGCTCTCAAATGTCCCCTGGCCTTCCCAATGCCGATGAAACTCATTGGACGCATTAAGTTAGCAGATAATATATTCATTTGAGCAAGCAGAGTTGGATGAACATTACCAACACCTTCCATGAATTGGAAGGAGATCATCTTGATGAATTTCAGAAGCGCTATGCAGGCCCTGTCAAACCCATCATCCCTCTACTACTGGACTCTTTCCTAAGCGGCCAATATCTCACCACGCCAACGACTTGACTGGCCTCAGTAAATTTAGAGTGGTTGGACTGTCATCTCCAAAATTAGTCGTTTACGTCTCTTTTGGCAGCGAAAGTTTAATCTCTCTTCTGAGGAAGGTATTTTGATTTTTAGCCTAATTGTTTTCTGATTTCAAATTTATCATCATATTCTTGTCGTTCTATCTTCTTTCTCTTGAATCTTCATTGTCCATGTCTCACAAGTCCAAAATGCAGCTTGATCAAGCATATGGACATGCTATTAGAGGTTAGACAATCCCCTAGCTTGTTCCTTTGTTTACTATATAAACTTTCAAACCAGAAACACAACTCAACCCTCAACTCGAGTGCATCAAGAGGTGCATGGGAAATGTTTATGTCATTATTGTGCTTATGAAATATGTAGATCAATAAAACAAATAGAAACCAAAATTCAAGATGCTGATTATGATCCCCCAAATCTAAAATAATGGAATATTTCATCCATTTCAAGACAAATCTCCTAAACACTAAAATAAATGCAGAACTTGGAAAGCAGAAGAAATCAGGGGGAACCTGGGAAACAATCTCGGAGTTGGTTTGGAAACAATAGGTATGGGTTGCAGGTCCAAATCATTATTCATAGAAGGATGAAATACTTGACAACGCAGGTATGTTTCACACATCGCAATCCCAATCAGCCATAGAAGACCAGTTCCTCCATATAGAGAGGGGGTGAGTATAGGAATCTCACTAGAGATTCTATGATCTCTTCTACAGTGTCCTTGGAGAAGCATTTGTCTATAAACGAACGACTTCATAGACAGAAATATCTGTGAGACTCAAGCTATGTTTGGAATCCTTAACAAAACAAAACACAAATGCAAAACAAAACACAAAATGCTTCCATTAGTACCACTCCTCGTCCATAAATTGTTATTTGCTTACTTATACATAATGCTTTTCTCCCCAGGTTGGACTTGAAGAGACAATTCTTCCATTGTTGCTTGACAATGTTCCTATCTCCAGAGTCCAGATCAATCAACCGCTTCTCCAATTATTCCAATTTCTGATGTAAACAGAACACCATAAACATCTTACATAACAAAAATAGCACTGCTTCAAATGGAGACGATTTGCATTGAACTTGTACTATAATAGACTAAGCGAAGGGATTGAACAAAGTCGGTGAAAACAGGGCCTTGCTTCATCACATAATGTAACCGGAATATTTATGTAATACAAACAAGCAATCCAAAATTAATAAATATGTAAGCAACGTAATAACTACAACACTGCCTAAACTCCAGAACATTGACATCGTTGTTTTAATTACCAATCACCGTTAAGAATTATACCCTTATTCAAATGCCCTTCCACCATTTGGTCCAATTCCCTGAACTTCATAGCAAGGTGGTCTTTATCTTTGTTTCTGGAAGAGAAAGCAAATATCTTTGTTTCAATGGGAAGGATTTGAAGTTGCGCTGCAAACTATAGAATTGTTACATGTTCAGAATCTATGATAATACATTTTTGTAGATGACATAGCTGGTTTTGTTGATGGCCCATGCAGAGTCCCTCCATGGTCACAAGTCCTCCCCTGATTATATGTTTTTGGACAAAAATGTTGCCAAAATCTTAATAAAAATCATTATGGAGTCTTGCAATGCCGTAGAATACAGGAAAGAATCTCGACATTATGGGCTAAACATTCCCGTTAATGGAATATCCGAGATTCCCGTTATTTTAGGATTACGTCGAGGAATTTCCTGGCCTTCTTATTGATTCCAATTATCCTTCAATTGCTCAAGCAAGAAGAGAATAGTGAGGGTTTTCTTTGATCCTGAATTGAGCATGAACTGAGCGTAAAGCTGGTCGCCTACCAAAGAAAGCATCGAGCTTCCAAAAGCTATTATAAATTTTCCCACAAAGGTTAATAAGACTCCAGATGAAGGGGGCAGAGTCACACCTCTCTAACTGGTGATCACAGTAAATCTGTTTTTCCTTGTGTTGATATGCACTGACACATTTTTTTGCATCGTATAACATCAGATGGTCGGTGAACAAGGCAGTTTTGGCAGTTTTTGATATTATAAAGGCTCTGGGTGTCTTCAATATCTAAGAACAGCTCATCAATGGACAAGTCAGAGCTCGAAAATGGTTTCTAGAGACTTGTATACATGCAATGGAAGCTGCGGCCAAGTGGATTGTGATCCGAATCAATCTTAGACACCAATCTTGCTAATGGACACCAATCTTGTTGATGGACTGTTGGGAGGATCAACATTGCCACACGGATACCATTCATCAATTTAATTCCAATGAGGGGATCAATTTTTCTGTTATAAGTTATTTTGGTCATGATCCTTTATTTTCTTCATGCTAAAGCATGAGTCGAATCTTTGATATGCCACATGGGATGGCCCAGCCTGAACTTTCTTTGCTTCTCTCCATATCGGCCCCTTCACAAAATACCTTTTTGGAAGGAAAAATATAAAGGGGTGGCAATTTCACAGTTCACCAAATTTCTTCCTTGATGCATCTCCTCATTTGAACTCTTCCCATCCGGTTCTGCGTGCTAAAAAAATAGAATACTTTGTTCACTAAAACCTGAACTTTGATGCATCTCCTCATTTTGACCTCTTCCCATCTGGTTCTGCATGCTAAAAAAGCATAATACCCTGTTCACCAAAACCTTAAACTCAAAATCGGTGGTACAATTCAATGTCTTACATTTTTTAAGTTGGCTGCAACTAATTTTTCCTTCTAAACAAATTTATAATTGTGCCAGATCTTTTCACACAACACATTATTTCCATATTGAATAATCGATTTCAAAATTAAAACCTACAGTGTAGTATGCAGAGGTCGTGAGGACAAGCTGAAAGGGTGAATGATAGATCATAGTAGAAGCAAGTATGTACACCATTACACATTAATTGGGTTGATCGTGTTGCTTGGGAATTTCCATAGTTATTTGATGTCAGGGTGACAAACAAACGAAATCATTGCCTGCATGCTCGGATTACACAGACAATACACGTAATCAACACCATAGTCATGTTTTATGTTTAAAAATTCAAAATATGATGGATACTGCATAAATGTTTAAAAGTAATTCAAATCTAATAGTATATATCTTATCTTAGTACTTTCATATTTTATATTTTACTAGCACATCCACTTAACTTGTGGTTGGTGATAAGTCACAAGTTAAGTGTCATGAATAAGTTATCTTTTACTTATTCTCCATTCTTAGTTGTAATCACCTATTCTTCTCCATGCCTCATCTACCTGCTACTTGTTACCTTCTTTAGTTAAATGGGTTGGACAATACACTTGTCTCATCATCCTTTAATTTATGAAAAGCATAGATGGTAGTCCACCCTAAATTCTAAGATATAAATACCTATTTGTGTAAATATACATACCAAAAGCATCCTTAATCTCCTTTAGTAAATCCATTTATAGAAGTTGTATTAAAATTGCATGGAAAATAGTTTTAAGGTTGTTAGATTAAATTCAAAAAATATTTTTTTACAAATAATCCTACACTCTATTTTCCATGACTATGTTAACATGGAAATATGTTAAATGACAAAAGTGGTTAAGCATGGAACACAACACTAAAAAAACCCCAATTTATAGGGAAACGAAGAAAAACAAATCTTAACCTAAATTTCAAGGCCTAAACCAATGCAAATATCACCAACCCCACTCAACAATAAGGTGAAACGTTGGTCCTCCTGAAACATCTCAAATGGATCCCTTCACACCATGTGTGGGACGTTAACAATTTCCTAGTTGAGACTTTTGATATCTTTGAATCTTTCATGAACTAACGAGGCATATTCTTCTTCAAAGTGGAAGAAAAATATACCACTTGTTTGCATTATGTGAGGAAGGAGACATGAATTGTAGTGATAGAGCTTGAGCACTATTTATGCTAATATTTTATTCTAGGGATTCACAACCATGGGAAAAGCATAATAGCATTGATGCCTTTCATAGTCTTAATCTTTTTGTTGTTGTTTTAATTTGAAGAGGGGAAGAATCTTGGGTAGCGAATTATGATTTTCCACCATTGTCAATGCAACATTATTCCTCCTCTCTATAAGTTGTTGGCATGTCGCAGATTTCGCAGGAAAACATGTAGAGGCCAAGCAAGTGGTAGTAGTTGCACATCAACAATTTGCATAAATGGGCATTTATTAGTGAATCTTTGTTTTATGTGTAATGATTAATAAAAAAAAAGCACAAATTTTTCCACCATGTCACCTTGGAGTTTCTTAGTCTTTAATTATGTGTCCTTCAATCACTTACCATGTTAATAAATCTCTCTTCTATGGCATAAATGTCTTTATTGTTTGGGTTGTCATCATAGGTGTGACATTCTGCTACTATCGTGTGACGACCTCTTGTCTTGAATAAACTATATGTTTCCATGTGGTAATGTGGCTATGTTCTTTAGAGAAACAATATTCAAATATTTTAATAATAATTAAAAAAAAAAAAGCAGTTTTAGTTGAACTAGAATCATGTTCAACGCGAGTGTATCTAATGCCTATGCTAAAATTGTGTATATTGATGCTTGGATTACAAAAACTATTGAAGTTGATGTTGGCATTGCTGCTATTACATATTTGAAATATATTTTGCTGAGTAAAAAGTAGTTGCTATTGTTCTGGAAAGATAATTGGTTGTGGAGCCATATATGCATGTTGGCTATTGTATAATAATTGTTGTGATTGTGTTGCTTCCTAAGAATATCCTGTCGATGTTGTTGAAGGACAGACTGAGATTCTTGTTGTACACTAGATTATAAGTTTCTAGAAGGATGGATTGTTGAGTATATTGTAGAACAACACGCTAATATTATTGTAGTATAGATGGTTGAGTAAGCTATTGAGTTGGTTGTAAAATAGATCATTATGACAGATGGAGTTGAATCTTTGGCAAGGCTAATTATTGTTGCTGAAGGATTGATGGTTGCATTTAAGACAACTATTGAAGCTTTTATTTTAGAATATTTTGTTGTTGGTGGTGTTGCAACTGCTATTGATAATGAAATGGATGTTGTTGGGCCTATGACTATTGAAATTCTACTACTTCCTGGCTGGTGTCATTGTTGTCTTGAACATAGCTACCTTTGAACATTTGCAAGATAATAATTTTGATATAAAGATTGACATGTTGAGCTAGCGATTGAGCTATGTGATATTCCTAGCATAGTTAGCAAACCCTAACCCAATTTGCTAACATTATGAATCAAAGACAAGGAACATGCCAAACCAACTAAGGTTTCCATTGAACCTGAACCCTGATAATCAACGCATCATTATATTTTATCTGCCCCAGGAGGTGCAATATACCAAAAACTATCTGATAACTGTATTAAGGACAATTATTGAAGCCAAAAAGAGTTGCTCAAGTTCCGACCTTTAATTTTGAATTGAAGTATTCTTACCATTCACAGAGGGGATACTCTCTTGAATCTCTCAACAACGCAAACTAGGATAGATTCTGCATTCATATGCAGTTTGGTAACAACTCAAACGATCATTTTTTCGGGGTGTTCAATGGGCGCAGAGAATTTAGAGCGTAGTACTTGCAGTTCGCAAAGATACATTTATGCGAAAACTTGCTTGGGGATCCAGATTTCCAGATGGATGTTATTAAGGGATACCATTCATATTTTGAAGTCTCTAATGCCGATATACATCATCACAACATAGATGATTCCATGACTGGTGTTAAGATTCGATATGATAAGATAGAAAATATCAGTATTACATTCCTTTTCACAACAATAGCATATACAGGATCACTGAAAGAACAACAAGCACAGGATAAACACAAGAGACACAGATTTATCCTGGGAAACCCTCATGGGGTGGAAAACCCAGCAAAGCTTCCTCAATATAGATGACCAACAAATACAAAGATGTAATCCCCAAACATGAGCTCCTTCTCCTCCATTGCAGATCTCTCTCTCACCTATGCGCCAATCACAAGTGAGTGAATGTGTGTTAAATGAGGAACACACCTCATCTATTTATACACAACTCCGACTTGACTTTTACACTAACTAGGTCGGCCCCAACTTAACCACTTAACATAATGTTAACTGGGCCGACCCCACAAGGGTGGTCTAATGACCCTTTAACCCACATGACTCATACAGGGTCGACCCCACTAAGGAAGTCTAATAACCCAAGTTACCACATTCTTCATGGAGGGACAAAACATCTCCGGATATACAATAGGGTCTCCACAGAGGAATGAAACATCTCCAGAATAATAAAGTACAAATATAATATTCTTAGAAGTTACAATATCTCAACACTCCCCCTTAACGAGAAGGATATTATAACAACATATGCAGGAGCAAGGAGTCATCAACTACATGATACATGATACATCTATAAATCATTGGAATCTTTCTTCATACATCATCAGTAACTCAAACAGTTACTGGATCATCTTCAAGATATTCAATATTGGATCTTCATCTTCTGCAGCACTCGAACAGCTACAAAAACATCATCATCTGGATCTCTCGATCAACATCATCAACATCTGGATCCTTTCGATCAACAACATCAACATCTGGATCCTCTCAATCAACAACATCAACATCTGGATCATCTCGATCAATAGTATCATCATCTGGATCATCTCGATCAACAATATCGTCATCTGGATCTTCTCAATCAACAACATCATCATAGCAACATACTCTGCAATACACATGAACCAATTACAGCATGATCAATCCTGCTCACTGTAGGACATAGGTCCAAGGATGATACAATCCTATCACGTGCTTTTTGAACCAAACGTTCAGGGACAATGCAGTCCTATCACGCACATTTTGAACCAAATGTTCAGGGACGATGCAGTCCTATCACGTACATTTTGAACCAAACGTTCATGGACGATGCAATCCCAATCTGCTTACAGGATGATCGATCCTTCTCACTTTAAGGCACCTCTCATGTCTAGGGACAATTCAATCCCGATCTACTTACAGGATGATCAATCCTTATCACTTTAAGACACCTCTCATGTCTAGGGATGATGCAATCCCAATCTACTTACAGGATGATCAATCCTTATCACTTTAAGACACCTCAACTTGTCTAGGGACGATGCAATCCCAATCTACTTACAAGATGATCAATCCTTATCACTTTAAGACACCTCAACATGTCTAGGGATGATGCAGTCCCGATCTACTTACAGGATGATCAATCCTTATCACTTTAAGACACCTCAACATGTCTAGGGACGATGCAATCCCGACCACAGTGCCAGTTCTTTTTCATACTGGACGTGACCTAGATTAAATCTAGGATTTTACCACCTGTGAATGATCACCTGCTGCTGCATTGAGCAGTCCAGGAGCGAACATTACATCATTACAGGACCTGCGAATGATCACCTGCTGCTACACTAAGCAGTCCAAGAGCGCACATTACATCATTCCAGTCAACCACAGAGCCAGTACTATTTCAACTGGGGTGTGACCTAGATCAAATCTAGGATTTACAACCTGTGAATGATCACCTGCTAATCCAGGAGCAAACATTACATCATTACAGGTTTTGTGAATGATCACCTACTACTATGCTGAGCAGTCCAGGAGCGCACATTACATCATTCACCAACATCTTTCTTGAATACAAGAATCTATGGATCAATTCAGGGACCAAAGTCTGGGGATGATACAATCCCTCTCGTACACTAGGGACCATTCATCGACCTCATCGTCGGTACAGGTATCCTCATCATCGACCTCATTGTCGGAACAGGTATCCTCATCATCGATACAAGTATCCATATCATCGATACAGGTATCCTCATCATAGATACAAGTATCCTCATCATCGATACAAGTATCCACATCATCGATACGGTATCCTCATCATCGATACGGTATCCAAATATCATCATCGACCATATCACTCCCCCTTTCAAGGAGTGTCCTTATGAACGACGCTAAGCTTGTCTCGAAAATACTCAATTTTTTCTCGAGACTGAGGTTTGGTCAATATATCAGCAACTTGTTCGTCAGTGCTCACATACTTGATCTTTATAGCTCCTTTCTGCACCATATCCCGTTTATAGAAATATCGGATCTCTATGTGCTTTGACTTATCATGGAACACTGGCTTCTCTGTCAGCTTGATACAACTCTGGTTGTCACACAGGATCACAGTGGAGTCCATCTCTAAGTCAAACAGTCATGATAACAACTTCTGAAGCCATATCGCTTCACAACTAGTAGAGCAAGAAACTATATATTTTGCTTAGGCTGTGCTGAGAGCCACACTAGCCTGCTTCCTGCTAACCTACGAGATCATGGCAGATCCAAGACAATAACATCTGCTCGATGTGCTCTTCCTTGTTTGATACACTTCTTTCCCAATCAACATCTGTGTAGCCATACAATCTGAAGTCATGATCTCCAAGATAACATAGATGAAATTCTATCGTACCCTTTAGGTACCTAATCAGGTGAACACATCTAGGTTCTACTAGATACTGACTCAAGGTGTTCACAGCAAAGCATATATCTGGCCTGGTATTCGTCAGATACATCAATGACCCAATAATCTGTCTGTACAGAGTCACATCCACTAACTCTGATGAGTCATCAGCTAATATCAAATCTTTTCAATATTTCCACAGCATACTTTCCTTGGTTGAGAAAGATTCTTTCTGGGCCTTGCCATACTTCTAGACCTAGGAAGTAATGCATCAATCCGAGATCTTTCATCTCAAACTCTGCAGCTAGCTTCTTCTTGCTTGCCATGATCTGTTTCTCATTTCCTGTCAGAAAGAGATCATCCACATACATTAATAGTATGATAGGTTCATCATCCTTAACCTTAAGGTAAATATTAGGATCAACTTATCAAGAAGATATCAATTCTCCCTCTATGACTAAACATCATTCACACTCTGCATTGAGTGATCTTCTGCATATCTATCTGTGCCGTCTCTCGTAAGATGTGTCTACTGATATGATCCTCAAGATCATTCGAACTCTGTGGTGAGTTCCTTCTTGCATCCATCTAAGAGAAGAATGCCATATGTATATAGACACCATCTTCAACCTTGTAGAAAAGGTTGAAATCCGCATCACCCATGGTGATCATTAATCTCATCAAATGACTATCGATCCTAGGTTCCTGTACAGAGCTTTCTTCAATTACACCATTAAGAGAATGGTCTTATCTAGCTACTTGGATCAAACATCTCGTCATGATCCTCTTCCTCTTTCTAAGAGGATCTTCTAGCCACGAGCCTTCTATAGTATGTTTGATTTGTAAGTCTTCTTGTTGAACATCCATCACTCGTTCTTTGGAACAGGTGTTCATCATCCTTCTTTTGTAGATCATAGCACATGATCTTTTCTACAAATAAAAGTTAATCACATGATTAGTAATACTTCATAATCATCAAATTATGTTAACATGATAACCTATTATGCATACTGATATGATTCAAATAGTCATGCAACTATCTTGACCAATATTTTGGCACAACACTTTTCCATATCCTGTATGCATACAATGGTTATCTAGATGCCTTCCATCTCTACCAGAACATACTATCAAGAGCGTGCACAACTCTCAGCATGTCAACAAAGAGGTTTCATTCTAGACAAACAACAATGGAATGTTTGTCCAACTTAGCCATCATATGCATATTAGTAGTATCTGTTCAATGCTATATGAATGCTCACACTATGCATGATATATTCTAGGAATACAAATACGCATGCAACTATTTACGAGCAATATCATTAACTATTCAGAGATAACAACTCAAATACTTATATTTTATGTTTGTGTGGTTGCCTCCCGCTTGATATCTATTTTCCCTTTATGATAGCATCATGATTATATGTCTTTGAACTTCTATCCATCCTGGACCACTATGCATGCTTAAGTGTGCACTAGTGTCATCCTCATGATCTCATACATAATCATACATTCATTAGTATAGTCTCAATACTATCAAAACATTATGATTCTTAAGTATGTATGGTCATGATCATTTCATACACAGGTATACTTACCTAAGATCCTAACACAAAGTAGGATTCTAACTTGATATGGGAAAACATAACTGGATTATCATGCTTGGTTATGTCTAACATACCCAAACAATATCTTCTTTGTTCTCTTCAATGATTTAGAGACCTTGTGCTAGAACCTGCATATCTCATAAGTTAATCATAGTAGAACAAAGTCATACATACCTCGTAAGTAGAGCTTATATGGGGTCAAATACTATGGATGAGTCTTTGTCTTCATGTCATCATGGTCATAGAGCTTGATTTGTCTTTCTCGACGTACCTATATCTTGTTAGTAGACAACATCATCCTCACAGGTACATTAGTACAATCATAAGTGTTATAACCCTAATCAATGAATGTCTTCTATCACTCACATGCATTCATTATCAACCAATAATAATTTTACTAACCTCAATAACATTAAGACAAACATATTATGAACTTAATCAAGAATCAGATTTCAAAGCATACATGTGTCTTCTCAAGTCATACCTAACGAGTAGTCTTCTCTATAGGGGTAAAACCCTAACCATCCAAGGTAGATTAATTGTAAAACATCTTGTATAGGTTCATGGTGCTAGGATGATAAATATCAGTTCCATTTAAACCTTCTTCATCGCTTCCCTATGAGTCTCCCGACTTTGCTAGGGTTTCTTCTTTCTTGGAAACCCTTATTTTAATCTCCTTCCTCCCACAACATTTTGATGGAGGATTAATATCTGTGATGAATGGATTCCAAATCCATTATCAAAGTTCCAATGTTTCATCAGGTGTCTCCAACATTGTATCAGGTCCTTCCATACCTAAGAACTGAAAACCCTAAGTGAGAGCTTCTTCCTCCTCATCTTAGATTTCCTCCGTTTAGCCATTTCAGATGTGTCGTATTGTTTCTGGTGCATCTCTAAAATTGTGGATATGCAGGGTCTGAAACTTCGGCATGTGGTAGCCTGACTTGTCATCTTTCCAACCCCATAGGTATGAACTCAAATGGATTCTCTCAGAGAGATTTATGCCAAATGTCGCAACGTGACCTGTTTATGGGATGAAACAGTATAGTGAACTTGTACAAAGTGCCACATGTCACTGTTTCAACTTCGGCCTCTGAAAAGTGGACCTGCGAAACTAAAGTCCGTTCCCTACCTGTCACTTTTTACTAAATTTCATTTGGATATTCATATCCTGAGATATGACCTTTTTTCCTAGGTCACCTGTTTATGACTGAGATCTGGAAGAGGCAGAAACCCTAACTTCTATTGATCATATCTCATAAAGTACAATGAATCTGAGGTTTTCCTTCGGACACAAGGTACAGGGGGATGTTATCTACGACCTATAGAAGTTTCATATCCTGAACCTTCTCCAAAATGGATTTATAGCGAAAGTTCCACGATGGCTGGCTTTTTCTATATAAAACCCTAACTTTCAAATTGTCGCAAGTGAGACAAGTGTCGTAAGTGCCATGCATTGCCTTCCTTCAGGATAGCTCTGATACCATGTTAATATTCAATATTATAAGATATAAAATATCAGTATTACATTCCATTTCACAACAATAGCATATATAGGATCACTGAAAGAACAACAAGCACATCATAAACACAAGAGACAGATTTATCGTGGGAAACCCTCATGGGGTAGAAAACCTAGCAAAGCTTCCTCAATATAGATGACCAACAAATGAAAAGATGTAATCCCTAAACATGAGCTCCTTCTTCTCCATAGCAGATCTCTCTCTCACCTATGCGCCAATCACAAGCGAGTGAATGTGTGTTAAATGAGGAACACACCTCCTTTATTTATACACAACTCCGACTTGACTTTTACACTAACTAGGTCAGCCCCAACTTAACCACTTAACATATTGTTAACTGGGCCGACCCCACAAGGGTGGTTTAGTGACCCTTTAACCCACATGACTCATACAGGGCCGACCCCACTAGGGAAGTCTAATAACCCAAGTTACCACATTCTCCACGAAGGGATAAAACATCTCCGGTAGGGTCTCCACGGAGGAATGAAACATCTTTGGAATAATAAAGTACAAATTTAATATTCTTAGAAGTTACAATATCTCAACAAGTGGCACAACTGCGATAACTATGCTAGTGAGAGGTGATACATTATATGTTGTAAAAGTAGGTGATTTGAGGGAAGTTATTGCAGAAAGAAGGGGAAAGGACCTTGTTGCAATGGACCTTTCTAGTGATCAGACACATTTCTGACCAGATGAGTGTGCGCGTGTGAGAAGCTGTGGAGTAAGGGTTTTGAATATGGACTAGCTCGAAGGGGTGAAAGACCAGAATGCACAGTGTTGGGGAGGCGAAGAAGATAACAATGGAGATCCTCCTCACCTTTGGGTTCAAAATGGGATGTATCCTAGCACTTCCTTTACTAGTAATGTTGGAGATACTATTGCTGAAAACATAGGGTTTATTTCAGTTCCTGAGGTTGCTATGATGCAGCTCACACCTATGCATCCATTCTTTTTTATTCGCTATCAAGACACATCTCTCCTCTATGTGGCCTTTAATAAGGGTATCAATGGACATGTGCAATAGTGTTTTTGAAGATCTATATGCATATTATTTTGCTAGCAATTAAAGTAAAATTATTCAAATATAAATTTCAACTATGATAATTTTTTTCTCCTTCAACATTTATGATATGTATTGAACACCTTTTACAAATGTTAACCTTGTCTAAGTTAGGGGATTGCAGGAATGTGAGCTCCTGAGAAACTAACTTGTTGGGTCCTTCTAAAAGTTGATTGGTTGTCTCACACTAGAAATGATTTCCTAAAGCAAGGTTATTTGTGTTCGTCTCACTTTATGACATGGTCATATAGAATGATCTTCTAAGAGGGATCAAACTAGTTAAAGCTATAGGAATTGAAGCTTTTTTGTCAACCTTGAACAAGGTTCTCTTAAATGGAAGGGTGGGGCAAGTAGAGAGAGAGTTGTGTAGTTGGTATATGGTTTTCAGTTGCCATCTCTTATTGATAGAACAATTTGTTGATATGCCATAGTTTTTTTACATGAATGAATGTTTAATGCTATCAATACCATGAATAGAGTTAGGTTCACTTAAAGGGAAGGGTCTATCTCTCATTGATAGAACAATTTGTTGATATGCCATAGTTTTTTTACATGAATGAATGTTTAATGCTATCAATACCATGAATAGAGTTAGGTTCACTTAAAGGGAAGGGTCTATCTCTCATTGATAGAACAATTTGTTGATATGCCATAGTTTTTTTACATGAATGAATGTTTAATGCTATCAATACCATGAATAGAGTTAGGTTCACTTAAAGGGAAGGGTCTATCTCTCATTGATAGAACAATTTGTTGATATGCCATAGTTTTTTTACATGAATGAATGTTTAATGCTATCAATACCATGAATAGAGTTAGGTTCACTTAAAGGGAAGGGTCTATCTCTCATTGATAGAACAATTTGTTGATATGCCATAGTTTTTTTACATGAATGAATGTTTAATGCTATCAATACCATGAATAGAGTTAGGTTCACTTAAAGGGAAGGGTCTATCTCTCATTGATAGAACAATTTGTTGATATGCCATAGTTTTTTTACATGAATGAATGTTTAATGCTATCAATACCATGAATAGAGTTAGGTTCACTTAAAGGGAAGGGTGGGGCAAGTGGAGAGAGACAACTGTGTAGTTGGTCTATGGATACAATTATCATCTATCATTGATTGAACTACCTACTCATATGATAGAGTTTTTTTTTACATGAATGGATGTTTAATATTATCAATACTATGAATAGAGTTCTAACCTATACATATTGCATATGATATTATCACATAATGGTAGACATGGAAAAAGGTAGACTTAATGATAAGAGAGAGAGAAGAGAGAATGCAACGACAAGTATTCTCATACACTTTCTTTGTCTTATGCAAGCATAGGTACATACTTATAGTACAATATGATGCCATATTGGACATTGAGGATAAATATAATCCTAAAGATAAAATTTATCTTTAAGATAAGATTTGGATATTAAACTCACCTTCAACTCTGAAAATAAACTTAGTTTCCTAATACAATATTCCTTACATGGGACTTCTAAAAATACATGAGCAGGCCTTATGATTGTTAGGAGCAACGGGTCTCATTGATATAGGGATTCCCCTGGGATCCCTCCTAGGATTTCACAGCTAGGCTCCCTTAGCACTAGATACACTCCAGAGTCCAATTGTCCTTCTCAAACAGTGTGTTGGATCCTCATAGTGATGTAGGACTCGGATGAGGAAACTTCTTTTGCCCCCCTTTTTAGCCCTTCATGTGACATGGTTATCACCATTTACCATAATATGAACACTCCAAATATCTACTCACCCTTCATTAATTGACAACGAAAATCAAGAAAAATTTTGTACTAATTCACTGACAAGTAATTTCAATTGCATCTTTATACCATCGTAGGCAAATTGATTTTCAGGACACATCAAGTTAGTTGAGTTTGTAAAAGAACTTGCATGGTTTCCTTCCATTGTCATTGCAGATTTATAAAATATCTATAGCTAGAATGTGTATCAACCTATTGTGAAAACTAAGTCATAATGGACATGCTTGGTCGCAGATAATAAAGACTAATGTGATTGGCACATTGAATATATTGGGACTTGTGAAGTGAGTTGGTGCAAGGCTAGTTCTTATAAATCTTTGATTGTGATTTTTTCTTGAGACTAGAATATCGTGTTATTTTTTATGTTAATTCTTAGTATAGGCTCTTTCCTAATAGCCTATATAACATATCATTACTTTGTTCAAAATTTTGTTGTCCTCAACCTATGAAGTTTATGGTGATCCTCTTGAGCATCCTCAAAATGAGGAATACTAGGGTAATGTTAACCTTGTTGGTAAGTATTACTTCTGAAATTTAATTTCAATTGAAATTTTACTATCTCAGTATTTTGCTAAGTAAATATCATTTGACATAGGTATAAGAAGTTGATGTGATGAAGGAAAAGGTGTAGCAGAAACATTAATGTTTGACTATCATAAGTAGCATGGCTTAGGTGTGTTTGATTGCATTGGGTTTATTTTGCACATGTTTCAACCCTGGAGGCTGCTTCTTGATTATGTTTTCTAAGAAATTTCAAACTTTCAATTTGTCTTGTGGATCAGAAATTCGCATTGCTCGAATTTTCAATACATATGGTCCTCGCATGAACATTGATGATGGATGTGTTGTCGGTAATTTCATTGCACAAGCACTCAGGTACTTATATTATAGGACACATTTGTTGCAAGGTAAAAAAATGTGCAATTGTCTTTTGCAAGTAAAAAAGAAGTTGGTCTCCATTCCATAAGAAATTTTGTGCCACGGTATGCATTACCCTGCTATTATTTGTTGATTGGGCCTGAGCACTCAATCTATGAAATGATTTAAGGATTCCAAATATCTTGTCATGAAAATTGACTTCAAGATTTGTAATACCTTGTGGATCAAACATTGGTATTATATTATGAATTGGATTAATTATGATTTCACATGGACTGGTTATCGGGAAATTTGTCTATTTGTATTTAGTTGGTCTTGCTTTATTTCTCTTTCCAAGCTATAATTGTCTTTATTTCATATCTTTAATATCATTTAGTGTTGTTTTTGTCCAATTAGAGGCTTGCCATTTGTTTGTTAGACATCCTTATGATATCTCTTTTATCAACATGCAGGGGTGAAGAATTGACAATGCAAGCTCATGGAACTCAAACCTGCATCTTTTGCTATGTTTCAGACATAGTGAATTTTCTTTCATCTTTGCATTGGTTCTCTTTGGAAGTTTCTGTTACCTTGAAGCTAAATGTATTATCTGATGCTGTATATTCTTGTCCCGGTTTCCATTAGAAACCTTGAATTGTCAATTCTTGTAATTTACTAGGATTAATCAATAGTCAATGCTGCAGCATGACTAACTAATAATTGAGCCAAATGCTAGAAAAATGTTCCAAATTTGTTTCTCATGAATCCTTTCCCTTTTTCTATTTCTACCCTTTGGTAGCATTACCCATATAATAACTTCATTTTCTACACTGTTGACAAGTATCATCTCACTAGACAGACTATCCCTAAAGAAAAAGGTTTTGTATTTTTTCATATGTCTTCTAGCTGCATTAATTTTTCCCGTCGAACAAAACATATTTACTAATACCATGGAGTTGTGATATTGCAAGTAGTGGATGCACCTTAGATTTTGACAATGAATAGAAAAATACCACATATTTTAGACTTTTTTAATTCACTTTATTGGTTGTCAATACAAATCATTCTTTGTCGCACTTTGTAAGCACTGCCCTTGCTTTTTATCTCTTTAAAATTCTTACTTCATTGCAGAACAAGAAAAACGCTTACTCTGAATTTGGTGATTTCCAGAAGTTGCTAGAATTTTAGGTAGTTCCACTTCTTTCCTTCCAAATACTAACACATCTATTCAAATTCATCAGTTTTAGCTATCACATGTATAGAGTATATTTCAATCAAGCAAAAGGCGTAAAATAATTGAAGTGATTTTTTTTTCAAGGAAATAATGTATTGAAAGTATATTTTTTCATTTTTAGCCCAAGATTTAATATTCAAATTTCACTCAGAAACATAAATCATTGACCTTTGATGCAGGAGCATAAATACATTTTCCTCAATTACTTAAGTTACAAAAGTTTGCAGGATACCTACTTTCTTCTTTATCGATGCTTTATTTCATATTTTGAATTAATGCTTCAGAAATTTTTTATCCTGATTGCACTTATTAATTTAATAGTTTGTTTTCTAATCATGACATACAGATATGCTAATTTTTATTTTCCTTTTGGCATTCATTTGAACCTCCTTGGGAAATTGCTTGGATCTCTTCTTTTCCTTCCTTACGCTCTTTTCCACTCAACGTTCCTTTTGCCCCTCATGGGGCAATTGCTAGTTATTGATTAGTTGAGAAAGCTTGGGATACTTTAATTGCATAGAGTTGATTGAAGGAAATTTTTTGTCCATGTATATACCACATTCATAAAGGGTTCAAAATCTTCCTTATTTATATTAAAAGATATCCATAATTAATGTTAAAAGATGTGAATAAGAGGTATATCATCCTAGAGTTGATGGGTGAAATAAATACTCTTCATCGTAATGAGGGTAATGGAGATGAGTGATGTTAATGTATTTAAACATTGTAGGTGATGTTGAGATATTTTTTAAACATTTTAGGTGATGTTGAGATATTTTTTAAACATTTTAGGTGATGTTGAGATATTTTTATAAAACACATTGTAATTGTATTGATGGTGGTGGATAAAAAAAGAGATGAACCCAATTTTGTAAGGAGTTATAAGATTGTTTTTGCAAAACTCGAAAATAAGTTTTTGCAGATCATGTCTATAATGGGGATCTAAGGAGTTTTGTAGTCTCTACAAAGAATTCATTCAAAAATAAGCATTCATTGTACTTACAATAGTTCTTTTTGTAAGTATTAAAATCAAATTTGCTTTGTAAACAAGCACATTTTTTGTAGAAGACAACACCCTCCAATTTCTGAGTTTGAATTTAAATTGTTGAGTTTGATTGAAGGGTGGAATTGAAAGAATCCCTCCAAGGTCTAAATTAGTATTTAAATGGCTCAAATTAATAATTCAATAGAGTTATTAAACACTCTACTTCTCTCTTTTGATGACAACTCTGTAACAAAATATAAGACAACTCTCAATGATATGCTCACTTGTTTACAATATTCACAAGACATAATTGAACTTCTCCAGACTTAGCTCCATCATGATCAAACAAAGCTAAGGAATCAACATTCTAAACTAGTTCTTGTTCAGAAGAAATCTCTTTTTGAATCCAACGATGACTCTTATCAGTTGTAAGTACAAGACCAATTCAGTGAAACGACGACATATATAGAAGATGAATACCATCATTAACTTATTCAACATAAAATTTCCAATCCATTTGCCATACCATGGGAAGAACTCAAGAACAACAGACACATAACATGTATCGGATATGATAATGAAGTGACTGTTAGTATTCTAGATTATTCCAAGCCAATCTAGTTTTAGAGTTCTGGATTCCTTCAAGAAGATTCAATCTCACCTATTCATCATCAGTGCCAATATTGTCATCGAATTGGCCACATGAAGGATCGGTGTTTCAATATCCATCCTTGTCAACATTGTGAGAAACACAATCATCCTTCATATAGATGTTCAAAACTGAAGAAACCTGCAAGAGAGAAGATTCACTATGGGTGGATCGCTTCTTAGCAATGGTCGTCAACAACCAAGAAGATATCTAAGTCATACTAAAGAATTTGTTCATGACTAATGACGCATCTTGTAGTTGAAATATTTTCTATTGATGTTGTTCCTGATAGGAAGGAATGGATTGACTGTCAGAAACAAGAAAGCAAGAGCAAGAACCGTCGATCCAGAACCAGAGTCAGAGACAAGTTCTAGAGGGAACTACTAAGCCAGAACCAAAGTCAGATCCAAGTTCCATATTTGGGTTTTGGTCATCCTAAAACCACCTTTTTGGTTTGTGGTCAGCCAAAAACCATCCATTTAATAGAATATTTTCAGATTCTTCTAGACATCAGTTTTTGGTCATCCTTAAACCACAAGTTAGTAGAAAAATTGCAACTTCGACTAGCTTTCAAAATTTTCTAGGAATCTTTGAGCCTTAAAGCTAAGTTCCAGATTGGTTTATGGTCAACCCAAAACCACCTTTTTCAGAGCACCCTTCCATTAGCAAGAAGACACTAAATTCTAGCTAATTTACTTGGCGAATGATCAGATTGTCAAGTAAGAAATGTTTAGCCTTTGGCAGTTGTTCACTTCAAGTTTTCAACTCTTTGCATTTTGCTTGACACATTGATTGTTAGGCATTTTTAGTGGCGGTTTTTCAGGCATATCTTCATTGAAACTCATGAAATTTCAAACCATGAGTTTTAGGTTGAAGACTTGTATGGACTTATGATCAAGGGGGGGATTTTTAGAATAAACCTAATATAAATCCTAACATATCTTAACACACATCTAGTTATGATGTGGTTGTAAGGTAGTTACCAAATTTGTACTATAAATGTATTCTTTTATACATATTAATATAAGCTTTATTCTAACCTTTTCCACCATATGATTATGTTCTTGCTTTTTTTATCTTCTTGACTAACCATTCTAACAAATACAATCTTGGAACATGTTGGCTCAACATACTTATTGGTAAAGAAATTAGTGAACCCAACATAAACAACAAGTAAAAATTAGAACACTTATTAAAAAAATTTAAGTAGCTTGTGCTTATGTCATAATCTTTATTTTGAAAACTTTTACTTGCAACTAATAATATCTTCAATAATATTTCACACCCCAACCATCATTATAATACTTAATATCTATCAATGTAATAACAAGTTTGAGTATTTAGTAAAATATACTAATTTTTTTATAAGCCAACAAAACCTCATGTTACTGATAATGTACATATGTTACAAAAATGCCTCATGGCTAACCTGCCCCGTGGGAAACCAAGTCATCCATGAGTGGTTGTTTAAGGTGGCTTTACTACTAGTAGCTAGAATTTCCAAAATAACAAAATTAGCCATGCCATCTGCCCCTGTTTATGGCAAGTATTGCAACCAAAATAACTATGCATGCCCCAAGAATAAACAGAGAAACTAAAATAAGCTAGCAGCATGAGCATTAGAACCATAACAAACCCACTAACCCTCCTAATCTTGGTGCGAATAATTTTTCGAGAGAGGAACTAGATTCAATGTCTCTTCTCCCTGCTTGTTCTTTGGTACAAGAAGATTGACTTGTTGCTTTAGGTAGAACATCCAAGTTGCATCGAGTGTTCTCCAAGTCCACCTGAGTATCTTGAATTACTTGAAGCACTCCATATTTGAGTCGGTCTCATTCCATCAAGGCTCGACCTAATATATTCTTAACCACCCAATAAGGGTTAACAAGACCCTCACTTAGATTTTCTAGTGATTGAGCTTCAATACTTTCAATCTTCAACTGAATGTGGGAAGAATGCCAGAGGCATAGGTGTTCAAACCATCCTCACCTCACCCAAATCCCTCTCGATTTCCAGACCCTCCTCGGTTGTCAGAATCACCTTGGTGTGAGCATCCACGCTGATGTGGAGGCATGGTGGTCACTCCCAAGACCCCTTTCTCAACTTTGCCACAGACAAAAATAGAGCCACCAATCCTTAGACTGCCAAGGTTCCCTTTTAGACCCAAAAGCACATGAGAGGGAAAAAATTGTCCAAACAACACTTAGATCGACCTCACTAGTGAGCCACCCCACACTACAGAGCAATATATGAGCATAGGGCAGAGAAGGGATGAAGCGGTTGAGCTAGACCCCATCCTTTTTATAAACCATAGGGGTTGTCTTCTCCCTAAAACAACATTATTGGGTCGGATCAAGATTCATACCTCTCATATACTTCTCACGCTCCCACTGCTCTAGCACCTGATATGAATTAACACTTGATATGTCCCTCACATTGCTCCCCATAACTATGAGTCCCGTTGAGGTCACTAGCTGAGTGTTGTCCATCCCATCCACACTCCCCTGCATTTAAGTGTTGTCTTGCTCCCTGGTGAAATGTTTCTAACCTGTCACCCTTCACCCGCCCACATGGATGTACAACGTTTGCTAGACCTTCTATTTTTTGTGTCGTACTTGAGTGGGTGTTAGGAACATCAACCACATCAAAAGATAAAAAATATAGTTATAATTTATATTTTAACAAGTAAAATTAGCGACAAAACAGCATAGTAAAAAATACGTGAATAATACAATTGAATACTTTATAGTAGATGAATAATACATATAAACATTATTACTAGACTTAAATAAATATATTTTTATAAGTTGAATTATTCATTTTGATATTTCTTAAAAAAGATTGCAATCTTGTAAATAAAATATGCTTCAATATTTTAAGATAAAACTTAAATACATGAGAATAATGAATTGTTTCAATATATATATATATGTTTGTTATATTATAAATTTTAATAAAATATATTTAACTACATGAGATCATTTATTTAAAAAAAAGTTATTTGGTTGTACTTGAAAAAAATTTGATTATAATAACTGAAAACTCGTAGAAATAAATAAATATAAATAATAAGTAGCTTCTATCTTTCATATAAACCCATTTTAAAAAAACTTAGATCTTAAAAATAAAATAAAAAATGCGCACACATATATAATCGATATAAAAAATTATTAATTATATATATATATATATAAACTTAAACTTTGTACATTTAAAATAAGTGAAATGAGTATAAATTTTTATTTTTTTTAATTTATAAAAATGATACAAAGCTCAAAAATTTCTAATACACTAAAACATTGTGTATTTGATATAGTAAAACTTGTTAAATTGATTTTTCGTAAGCATGTAGTTGGATTGCCCAAGGCAATATAAGGTAATTTTATATTCTTGTTTTCCAAAGGCAAGGTAGGATAATTTTATATCTCGTTAAGTAGGAAGACTTACATCTCAAAGGAAAATGCTCCATTGAAATTTTGAAATGGAAAATAGCCACCCTGGGCTCGCTGCACCTTTGTATGCATCCAAATGTTGTTGTTTAAGTTGTTTGAAGTTGTCTGCAAACACCAGAAATCTATTATAATGATGAAGTTAAGGAGGTATTTCATGTGACCACGATATTTGTGTGGATAACATGGCCTTGGTGCTAGTAAGTAGATTGGATATAAGAGAGGCCGGAGTTCATTTTTGGGTTTGAAAATTGAATTAGGATTGTAGACAAACAAGAAGGCAACGAAGAAGCATACTGGAATTTGGGAGTCGCCGTGTATTGTTATCGCTCGTATTATTATCATCTATGTATTGGATGGGATGCTCGCCGACTCTTTCACAGAACATAAGTGAAGACTCCTATTTTCACCTAGCGCAAGTGACTCCTTACTAGTAGCAATGATTATGTTAATAATATTAGCTCAACTCGACTTAGATCCACTCTATTCACTTTTCATTAAAGTCCTCCCTTTAGATGATGCAATGCCACTCATAGAATATGCAGATTGCACTCATATGGCTTCCAAACTTAGTCTTAGCTCAGCCCATCTTGATGGTCAATGATAATCCCATAAAAGACTAAAGGGCCAAATTTAACTGTTGCAATAGTTTTTAATGGTTTGGAAGCTGAAACTTATCAAAGGAAGTGAATACTTACTGAAACCTAAGGTGATGATGGAACTACTTTATCGACTTTATCCCCCTAGTACCTGTAACAACCTGGTGGTGCAAGTAGTGGTAGGGAAACCTGGTGGTGTAAGTAGTGGTAGGGCCACCATGATTGTACACATGAACATTTATTTTCCCACTAAGCACCCAACTGGAATCTTGTCTACCTCCTATGTAGTTCATTCAGAACAAGTTTTGTGAGTTCGCAATTCTTCTGTGCTTTTCATCGAACAAAATCTAATTTGTGTTTGTCAAGTGTCACGTCCCCATCCATCAATCCGACCCTTGGGAGGGGTCATGAACTAATTATGGGTTTCTAAATTTCACCCCATAGCCATATTACGAATTCATAACATTTAAAATGTGTGTGCATATTCATAATAGAAATACACATCGGAATTAAACTCTATCCACACAAATACATGCATGCATATACAAGCTTAATCATTACATGCATCAAATAAAACATTGCATATTCAAATGCAAAATAATACTTATCTTTAAACAAAGAAGATCCAAACAGCTATTTGTGTAAGGGAAATTTTCCACCCAACTATAGGTACTCTTTCTAGCATGTACTTTTTCTACTAAGAGGCCACCCCCAAGCTGGGCTATGAGGCCACCGGGGTGAAAGAAACACCTACATGCTTCTCTCTCTTACCCCACAACTTGCAATCTCTCTCTATGCTTAGCCAAATGTTCATCTAGAGCTCTACATAGATCTCACTCAACCATCACAACCATGGCACTCCTTCCAAATACCCCAAACAACACAAGGAAGGCATTCCCCTTCACTGGTCCACAGTTCCCTCAGGGAATCCAACCCTTATAGCGCTTACCAATTTGTGCAGTAAAAGTCCAACCTACTGTTCTATTGGAGAACCTCTTGTAGCATAAATAATGGCTTCTCAAGCATATGAGAGTATCAAAACTCAATGGGTAAGGGTTCCTAGCTTTCCCAACTTCTATGATCACCTACAACCATCTATTGTTTCCTTCAAATATGAAGTCTTGTCTCTAAATTCAAATTTCAGGGTTGTACACAGTTTGGTAATGGTCATGAGCATAAATGGGAAGCTCTACGTAGTATAGATATGCATGAGAGAATGAATAGAATGAGTGTTGACTCCAACGGATATAAGATGATGGTTAAAAGACAACATACATAGCTTTTGAATATAGAAGAAAATGATTTCTGAAAGCTGACATAACTGTCACAAATGTGCATTCAACCCCATGCCTCAATAACTAGATGAAGTGACTTTTACCACCGACGTCACACATGCATTCAATGATTTCATTTAACAGTCAAAAGAGGGTAATTGGATCATTTAAAGCACATGACAACAATTATATGAGTTCTAAGGTTGACACTTGGCAACAAAGGATTTAGTCTCCCATAAACCCTCCTTTCCTCTTCCCCTCAGGTGGAATCATAGCCCCTCTAGTGCTCTTTATAGAACCATCTTGGACCATTTTATTATTCATGCAACATAATGTTTACATATATTTTGAGTTAGCATGATAAGCCAACCATATGGTCCAAATAACAATATTTACATCATACATGCCTAGCCATTCATTATTCGGGCCTTGACCTTGAGCTCTGCACTAGGTATCCATACTAGCATATTTACATCATTTACATAATTTTTGATTAAATACATTCCAAATCAAAATTGGGGGTATTACATCGGGATTTGATGTCTCAATCCAATATGCTCGAACCCACGACAAATCTAGAAACAGATTGGAAGGAACAAGTCTTGCACGAAGGCTCTCTATAACAGATGAATCCTGAAAATGGCATCAATGGTTGGTTGTCCCCACCAAGAAACTTACTTCACATAAGGGGTTCCAATCATTTCACCAAGAGATAGAAAGTCCCTGCTAGAGATTGGTTACTGAAACCCCTGGGAACGTACTAGCTCAAGTCCGATTCAAAGCTCAACCACGTCCTCGGTCATCCTAATAACAAAGTGATAACAACATTGAGCAAAGAAAACCATGATGGGAAAGGCTTGAAAATGTTCATTTTTGTGGTGAATTTGCAAGTGATGATGATGAATGTTCTTACCAATAAATGTTAATGAGATGATGAGACCCCGAGAACTCGAAGTTCTAGCTCTAGTTAGTAAGTTACATGAAATACAGTTTGATTCTAGAGGTTTTCAGAAGTGTTCAACAAATTTTGATTTCTATAACTAGTCTAGAAAATTTTCTAGAGGTTTCAAGGAATTTGTGGTAATTTGTTGTAAATGCTACAAGTACCATCATCTCCAACACACTTGAGATTTTAGGATCAATGGTTCTTGTACAAATAGGGAATGGGTCAATAAAAAAATGTAATGTCCCCTACCCAAAAACCAAGGCCAAGGTCACCAGGAAACCCAAGGGAAGGATGAACAAGGTAAATGCACAATGGAATAAGGTTATCTAATGCTAGACTGTAATGTACCCACGTTACACACACAAACAATTTATAGTATAAAACTAAAACAATAATTTTTTTTTTACACATCTAGTTAACAACTTCATAATTTTCATTATTTTCCCATAAACATTATTCTACACCCAAACAACCTCAATCATAGGAAAAACACCCAATCAGGCATACAGACTTCATAACCAAATTTATACCTATCTTTCTAAGAACATTACATGAACCATCCATTCGTGAATAAGGTTGTGACAAAATAAGCATACATGAGATTAATAAATGAAGTATAAGTAGTGCATCTTTCACATATGAGATCCCTAATGCAGATATATCATGCAATTAAAGGAAACATCATTCATGAATACAACTTTCTACATAGGCTTAAGCATAGCATTATCATGGCTTACATTTAATTATTCTTTCATTCAACAATTTGAACATAATAAACATAATAATTCACATGAATATTAAAAATCATCCATAGATAAACTAATCTGAAATTCACGTAAAGTTGGAAACTTGTTGCGTGTGAGCCACACTCCACTCAACCTTAGAACTTGTCCATCCTGTACTATTTCAGTTCCCAAGTTCACCCCCGAGCCGAGATCCAGTGTCACGTCCCCTCCGTCGATCCGATGCAAGGGAGGAAACATGATCACACATACCAGGCTTATTTGACAATCTCATCCCCATACATTACTAAAAAATTCATGGATAAATAAAAACTTGTGTATACATATTCATACTCAGCAAACACAGCGGAATCAAACACTATATCTCTACACACAATTTCATCATGCATATAATAATCATCAATTATCACATTGCATAAAACAGGATGCCTTTCATTTCATCAACATGAACAATTATTAGTCAGAATTAACACATTGCAGAACACATAATGCATATAATTTAACCCACAGAGAACACTTATCTTTGAGATGAAGTTGTCCAAACAACTGGCTATGTGAGAGCAACGTTCCACCCAACCATAGATCTTTGTCCAGCCTATATTCTTTCAGCTGAGATATCACCCCCGAGCTGAGTTGTGCATCCACTAAGGAGGAACTAGATGGGCTCACTCACAGCCATGGTTTTACTCAACAACTATGTTAAGCCAACACACAGTTGGGTTTATCAAGCATACAAAAGACAAAGGAGGGCAATGCTAATCCAGTGATCTCAACCACATAGCTACAGGCATCTCAAGATAATTCAAATAGTCAAGGCACCCACAGTACCTACCACACCCAACACAAGGAAGGTCCCCTTCTCTGCTGCACAGTCCCTCAGGCGTCCCTTCCCTCTAGTGCTCTTCATGATGGGCATAGAAAGGTCCAAACTGCTAAATTCTTGAGATTCCAGCCTTCACTGGGTTTAACAAGCATTCCCAACCTCTGTTCTAGAATTCACACTTGGAATTTCTCAATTCGGTGATCAAATGACTCAATCTTGTCACTAGAATTCGAGGCTATAAAAACTAGGTGTTTCTATGGATTTCGGGGTATCTAATGCTCCCAAATTCACCCTAAGGTTCATATCTATGGATCCCCCATTGGATTTTACTGTCCATACCAAATTCTGGGCGTTTATGGCTCTTCAAAACGTGGGTTATTGCAAAGTTGTGATTTCTAGTTTTTCTCATTGCTGGGCATGTGTAATGGAGGAAAACTGATGCTGGGATGTTCAACAATGGAATGGGAATGAGGAAGAACCAATTCCCATGAGGTAGAGTGACTTGTGGTACAAGAAAAACAGAGCCCATACCTGCCATACGAATTTCTGGGATGCCCATGCTCCATTGAAGCCATGGATTGATTTCTCAACAACTTTCTTACAACTGAAATAAATGTCAGCAAGGAAAGTCAAAAGGGTTCTCAAAATGACATTTGAAAGCATATGGTTCAATCCCACATCCCCCTCACCACTCCCTAGTGGAATACACATGGCCCCTTCTCATTAGTTGCTTCCATAGCCAGTGTTGGTACTTTATTGCAATATCAAATATTTACATCATTTACAATATTCCATGGCTTAATAGCTCATGGATAATAAAATATCAAATACTTGTCCATTTTAAATAAAATCCGAACATACACTAGCGGGGCCTTGGCCTTGAGCTCCACGCTAGGGAAACATACATCGCATGTATACAATATTTACATTAAAAGCCAATATTTCATAAGGGTCAAAATTGGGGTATTACATCCATAAATTAACCCAAGGTGTCTCACCGACCCCCTCAACTCACTCACAAACTCACTCACAGAGTCAAAGGTGGAAGAAACAGAGATAGGATGTGCACAGGGTTCTACAAACAGCAGTTTGGTAACCAATTCCTTGTCAATTCCGCAATTGACCCACCTGAGTTCTTTCCCAAAGCGCACAGCGATACACTTCACTGCAAGCATCAAGATTCCCTCTGGATCTCATGCATAATTTCCAATTGACTGGTGTATGCAACCAAGGAATTCATGGCCAAATCAGGTTAACTCAACATAACGAGGCTCAGGTTTCATCACAGGGATTCTTCCCAAGTTTTCTTCACTCTCTAAGAACTCAAAGACGCAGAGTGATACTCTTCACTGTCCGCGTCTAAATTTGCTTCCCAAAATTTCGCACACCATGATTTTCCCCAGGCCACCCTCTTTTGTTTGTGTCCCCCCTACGCGTGCATCCTCCGATTGGCGTCCCAAAACAACAACAACACCCAGCCTTTGACTTTTTCTGGTCTGTCCACACTGTTTCCCCAAAGCAACCCCGTGTCCTCCTTTGGGATCCCATGTGGCTGTCCCAAAAGAACATGTTCCTCCCATCCATAATCACGATTAGCCACTAATATCCAGATTAATTAATAATTGATAATAATTAATTATTAATTAATTCCCCACTAAGAATATGGCTTAGGAGTATAGGTTTTGGGATTTTATCATAAGGTTGAGAAAATAAGGTTTAAGGAGACAAGGTACATAGGTCAACCCTTACCCCTCACAGCCCTTGGTTAATATCTGGATCTCCTCTTCAGCGTATTTCTCATCATGCAGCTAGCTGGTATTTGTATTAAAATAATATCTTGCTATGTACATATCTATAGAAAAATGTTCAAGATATAGTATCAGTACTTTATCTGGGCCAGGGGTATTACATAGGCCAACATTCCAACAAGCCAATTAAATAAAACAATGAGACTTTTTAAAGACAATGCAAACTTGCGATGCATATCATTTTCCATATGCACATGCTATGCAAGGCAAATGAAAGCATGAATGTAAACAAATCTATGCAATCTATTAACATGTAATCAAACACCAAATAATTAGATCTACTACAACCATATAACCATTGACAAAATCATATTTGCAAGCTAACTTAAACAATATAATAAATAGATTTACAAGCTACCATCTACAACCACAATAACATTATTAAAAATCAAATCTACTGACCACCACGTACAATCATATTAACATAAACAAAACCATATATGAAGGATGCCATCTATATCCATATAAATGATAATAACATCAAATCTCATTGCTGTCACCTACAACCATAAAAACCATAAGCAAACTGGGTCCAAGAGCACATATACATTAGAATTACATTAACAAACATATATTAAAATACTCATCGTTAACTACCAACCATAGGCATATCAACATAAAAGAATTTAGATATGAAAGATGTTATCTACAACTATATAACATCATATCTCATGGCTTTCACCTACAACCATACAGATCATAAGCAAATCAGATCCATAAGCACATATATTTTCGAAATTGCAGTAACTAATCATATAGTAAAATACTTATCTTAATCATGGGAAACTAGCTTCAACAGGACAACGTTCCACCCTGCCATAGACATGTCATGCTCATGCATATTTCAACATGACAGTCACCCCCAAGTTGAGGCCATAAATCGATAGGCGAGGTACTCTCAAATCAACAGGCGTGGTGCGCTCATCTCAACACCGAGAACACTGCCACACAAAAATAGTTGTATCTCAGTCAAACATAAACCTTTTTCAATGAAACAAACAGTGTTCCTTACTGGAAATGTTGCTCCGAACGCAATGGAACAGGTATCACAACACAAAAATGATAAAAAAATGGTGAACCAAAACATTTGGTTGCGCCCTTTTCACACCGTCAGAAACCACAACTACACTTTCTCCATCTTAACTTTCCCTTCCATCTACACTACCTGGTGCAATGGGATTCCCTTCACTTCTCAAGTACCTCGGGACATCACCATATTCTGTCGGGATTCACGTACTAGATTCAGATAGGGACAAGCAATGGGATAAGGACTCGCATTGTGTTTTGCACAATCAATCTTCAATCCCCATTATAGGGTCTTCAAACCTCATTACAATGCCTTCAATATTCAATAATACAATGCATCTCCTACTCAAAAGCATGCATTTTTCCAAATAAGAGAGCATTCCACTACACTGGAGAGCTCAAGAGAAAAAATAGAGAAGAAGAGCATCACAAGAGGCTAAGGAGGGTTCACTAGCCAAGTAGGCCCACCAATCATCAAAGAGGACTCAATAGTTTCTCCATAACCCAAAATAATAAAAAATAGGGCCCAACAAGTAATGTTAGGGAAAGCAACAACTCCTAGTCCCCAACCCCCTCACAAGTGGAATCCACGACCCCCCATTCTCATTAGTTGTCCTTATTGAAGCTAGTTATTTAATTAAACAACAACAATAATAATATCCGAAGTCCATAGTCGTGGTGCCTAGCACCCAATAATAAATAAAATAATAACATATGTCCGGGGCTTAACAACCAGGGTATTACAACAAACAATCAAGATGAATGTTATGTTTTGTTGGCCGAATTAGAGCTAGTCCTTTCTCTTAACATTCCTAAGGTTGCGATACTTAGGGATTTGTTATTAGTGATTTTACAAGCTAGAAAATCTCCTAGTGTTGAAGTTGATGAACAAGGATGCCTTCAAAGAAGGATTAGCAACCATTTAAAAGCATTAAGGAGGTGAATTTATAGGCTTGCTAATAGTTCTATATCCTTATACCATGATGAAATGGTTGTTAATGGGGGTCATCCATACCGTCAATGGCTCCCTTAGCCGGTCAACTTGAATTTTTGCTCCCATTTGAAACGATGGTGGCTAAGGTGAACATGTGGTTGGGAATAAACTGATTGGATGGGTGGCAGGGAGTTCATTTACTCTTTCGCATAAGGGAGGCCTCTTTGAACATGTAAGAGACACTTTTCAGCTAGAGTTTGCAGCGAGGGTGATTCATATGGTGTCAGTGGTTAAGGGTTTTTCTTTGTCGTGGAGGCTACCATCTTGTGTAGGTTCTTGGAGGTCTTGGTAGTTCATGTCATGTGAAGGAGGAAAGGAGGGATGTGCAAAAAAATGTTTGGATCAGGGAAGGTACAATGTTTATGAGTCCATGTCTTCACCTCATAGTCTTTAGTGGAAAGGGCCTCACCCTAGCTAAGCTTTATGTTTGCTCTAATAGCGGCGTTCCTTGCAACAAAGACATCCAACTTCTATCATGTAGTGGCAATATTTGCATTTCTTGCAGCGATAGGACTAAATGAGGTTTTGCAACTATACAAGCTTGGCTTTGGGGATCTAATGTGTTTGTGAAAGAGTGGTCGGGATCCATAGCCAACAAAGGTAAGGAGTGGGGAATTAGTCTTGGTGATGTTTCAGTTAAATAGTATCTGTGTTTCTCAAACACCGTGGATGTTCCTTGTGGGTGCTTGGGTTGGGAGAGATTCAAGGAGTTATTCATGACTTCAGGATTACTCTAAGATGCCTTAATTCTCAAATTGAGGGGATTTTGGCTACGATTGATGAAATCAACAACATCTTTGCACAGTTGGACCATCGCATTGACGATTTGGGGAAATAACTTAGAGTATAAAGAGGGAAGATTGATTTTTTTTTTTGCAGATACATATGTATATCATGAGCTTTTGATGGGAGGCATTCTCAAAATACACTTGGTGAAAATTCCTGAGATATGGACTTAGAGGATTCGACGCAACAATTGGATATGGATCCGATAAACATCTCTAGCTCTTTGAGGCAAGAAGATGGAGAGATGGTTGTTCTAGAAATAACTAGTGAGTCAAGCCCCCCTTGGTTTGTTTATGTATTTTTTATGTAAATTTTTGTTTGGCCAATTTGTTAGGATTTATAGTACTAGGTTGGATGTCAGTACTCTATTTAGTGATATACCATATCAAATAAATGGACATTTTTGTGGGAAACCCCTCTCAGATTATCAACCTCTCTAGTTTTGGACTTCTTTGTAATAATCACTATATATATATATATTGTGGAGTTTTGCAATTCTTTGTAATGTTGACTTTTACGTTGCTCTATTTACATATAAAATCATTTTAGTAAAAAAATCCAAAATTGTAAAGTGTAATCATTAATAATAAATATGAAACACAGACCAATTTACTTTTCAGTAATCCAAAATTTATAATTTCATAATAAATGTATCTTAACATTTTTGAAACCATATTGATATATAGATCCTATATGCAAGGAAAGAAAGAATGAATAAAATCAAGAGGTTATTTCATTTGTTTCAATGTGACTTTAGATTTTTTTTTGAATGAAAGAAATGATCTGATGCTCCCGGAGGTTATTTTTTTTTTCCAGTGAAAAAAAACATACCATTGATATTCAAAGCTTTGAATCAAACATTACAACGATAGATCAGTCAAAAAACTGATAAAAGTCCCAGGATCTCAACCATCATAGATCCTGATTACAAAAAACTAACTTCTCAAACTTTCAACCAAATCCAAAAAAACATAAGGTTACATCATACAACTGCTAAACATTTGAGTAAAAACCACTAATCCAGGAAAAAGTAAGAACCATAATCCTGAATTCTGTTTCCAAAAAATTCTTCCCATATCAAGAAACCTTCATCACCTTCCAAAGCTAACTTTGAAATCTTATCTGCCAAGGAGTTGTTTTCCCGGTATATATGCTCCAATGTGATGCTGCTAAACTTTTCAAGCTCAAATCTTATCCTACTGCACCAATGTGATAATACATTCACATTCAAATTGTATTCACCTTTAGCCCATTTGATTGTAACTTTGGAATCACTGAAGATCTTAACCTTCGTCAGCCCGAACATGTTTGCCACTCGAAGGACACACCAAAGTGCTAATAATTCAGCCTTCATGTTGGTACCTTTGCCACATTTAAACCGTAAAGCATAATAATGATCCTGGTTTAAAATTACCACTCCTCCAGCTGCACAATGTCCAAAAGCAGCAACTCCATCAAATAATAAAATCGGATCATCAATGATCAGATTAAAATTTCCAATCTTCCTTATTTTTATAGGTCTTGCCCCCTTTTGAAATGTCATAAAAAGACTCAGGGCACTACTGTATGCATTATCCACACAAGGCACTTGATTTTCAAATAAAGCCCGATTCCTTTGACACCAAATAGACCAAGAAATGAACACCGAAAGTGTATGAAGTTGCTTGTATGATCTGCACCACTGTTTAAGACTATGTTCAAAATTTTCAGTACCCCAGCTCCTACCAATGCTGAAAGTACTATAGAATTTCTCCCAAACCTGTTTAGTAAATTCACATTCCAGGAACAGATGTTTGGTAGTTTCAGCACAACATTTGCATAAAACACATTGGCTTGGGCCAATCCAACCTCTTATTCTCAGATTATCCCATGTCTTCAGTCTATCTTGTAAAACAAACCACATAAAGCACTTAAACTTATTCGGAATTTTCCATTGCCAAATTTCTTTATACCACCAATGATTAGGGTATATACATTTCCTCTTGATTATGGACCTGTAAGCAGTGTTAGCAGTCACAACCCCGTGACTTTCATTCGCAGCCCAAGTAACAATATCATCTTCTGAAATTAGTCTACAGCCTGCCGAGTTCAAGGATAAAATATATGAATCCCATTCATAAGTTGATGCTCGAGTCAAACCAAGATCCTGTGCACTGAGCCAATAACCGCCGACTCTGTGATTTTTAATACTATCCAAAGTTACAAAACCAGTCGCCTTAATAATTTGAAGAGTTTTAGCCGACGGAGTGTATGAATCTTCTAGCCCCACTATTGGATCAACTCCAATAGATATCTCCTTTCCATTACCCACCTTCCAAAATAACTCCTTAGCAAGCCAAAAATAAACCTTTAGAAACCCATTCCAAATCGGGGACGCACCTCTGATTTTCTTCCTAGGATTCCTGAGCCAGTTGGAAACCTTCAATTTAGTATATTTCAATTGGATTACCTTTGACCATAATGTATTACCAAATAAAGCTCTCCAGAAGCTTTTGAGTCGTAAAGCTTCACTAAAAGAGCCAAGATCTTTTATCCCCCAGCCTCTAGCACATACCGGGAGGGACAGTCTCTCCCATCCCACCATAACCAACCGTGAATTGTTTAGTCCACCAGTCCAGAGAAATTTAAAAAATAACTTCCTCAAAGTATTTATCACTAAACAAGGAACTAGGAGCAACGAAAACCAATAAACAAGAATACCTGTCAAGATTGCCTTAATCAAAGTGAGCTTACCTCCAATACACAACAAACGATATGTCCATTGAGAAATTCTGGCTTCAATCCTCCTCACCAGCCACTTCTCGTCTTTAATGAGATATCCATTTGATTTAAGATAATAACCAAGATAAGTCAAGCCTTCTTTGATAGAAGAGTACTTATATGGCATGATAGAAAGGATAGCATCCATCCTTTCATTAACAACATCATTTCCATATAAACAAGATTTCCTCAGATTAACCAACATACTGGAGGCTTTACAAAATAGTGCAATTATTTTCTGAAACCACTTCCATTCTGCAATGGAATCATTGCCAACGAAAAGAACATCATCTACGAACAAGCCATGAGAAATGCATAAATCTTTAGAAATGCATAAAACTTTAGTTATCTTTTGACCTTTATTTCATCATTCAACCTCGCTTGTTTTATCATCCTACTTACCCATAGAAATAAAAGTGGTGATAAGGAACACCCATGTCTAATCCCTTTGGAACAGCTGAAAAGACTTGTTGGGACACCATTAACCAATACCGCTATGCTCATGTTGTCACACAGCCCATGATGATGACAAGTGCCGTACACATTTGTTTCAATGTGAGTTAAATTTTTTTTTCAAAGAAGAAATCTGATGCTTCCGATGTCACCATGTAAATGTCTTTGGGATCGACCCTGGATTGAGAACAGCCCGTGTCCAACCCGTTGACATGTATGAGTTTAGATTTCTGAAATATTAAATAAATAAAAATAATTCAAATTTACAATTTATATTTTTAAAATATAAATAAAAAATTTAATTAAAAGAAAATGAATTCCGACTTCAATCTTTTTAAGTTGCATAGATCAGAAATTTACCATTTACCTTTCAAATTTAAGATTTACATTTCTTAAATTTATATCGAATAACATTAGTTATTAAAATTGCTTATTGTTATTCTATTAAAATGTTATTTGATATAAAACCACTGGCAACAGAAGATATATCGATACATTGAGACTGAGGTTTTCATCGCAGGAAGGAAGGAACTTAAGGTAGGAAAGATGAGCATAAGCTTGAGGAAGGCCAACACTCGGCTGCCGCCGGAGGTGAACAGGGTTGTGTATGTGCGGAACCTGCCATTCAACATAACGTCGGAGGAAATGTATGACATATTCGGCAAGTACGGGGCCATCAGGCAGATCCGAATCGGTGTCAGCAAGGATACCCGCGGGACCGCCTTCGTCGTCTATGAAGACATATACGACGCCAAGAACGCCGTAGATCATCTCTCAGGCTTTAATGTCGCCAACAGGTATCTCATCGTCCTATATTACCAGCAGGCCAAGATGACCAAGAAGGTTGACCATAAGAAGAAAGAGGAGGACCTCGCCAAGATGCAGGAGAAATATGGCGTCTCCACCAAAGATAAATGATCTTTCCTCTTTTCTATCTGCATCCGATTAAGAACTTGTCTATTCGGAGTTTCTAGGGGTTTGCTGAATTGGGGTTTTAAAGAATTAGGGTTTTTTGTGAATTGGGGTTTCAGAGTTGCAGTTTGCTTAATTGGGGTTCACTCAATTAGGGTTTGTCTGTATCCTATCAGCCTCCTTTATAATGGAAAGTTGCTATTTTCTGTATTAATATGCATATGATATTCAATCTCATCCTCTCTGTAACCTTTCTTATTTACTAAGCAAGAAGGGTCTCAAGAAAACCATACGCGTAGTCTAACTTGCGTACATAGTTACATACATTCATGGAACATGATGCAACGAAAGCTTTGTCACCATAGGTTAGTATGTAGTCAAACACCATGAGCCTGACCAGAACTATTAAACATTCAACACATGTACAAATTGCAGAAACAGAGAAATTGCAAAAACTGCAGACAACTGCATTTTTCACTTTGTTCTTCATATTTGAAGCCATCCTTCAACTGTTGGCGCAGCTGCTCAATTACTCCCTCACTCCACTGCAATTCGGGACACTTACAAGCATTAAGAATCTTCAGTGACATCAAATATTCCACACCCGCCAAGCCTTGTAACTCGTAACATTCACAAACATTTAGCTCTTTAATCTGTGAAAGTCGGCCCAACCCTTGTATGCTCTTCAGCTTCTCCAGTCCACTAACATTCAATTTCTCCAAACAAGTCAAATGTTCCAAACCTGGCAGCCCTGCTATCTCATGGCAGTCACTAACATCTAGTTCTCTAATCTGTGTAAAATTCTGCAACCCTTGAATGCTCTTGAGCTTCCCCAGCCCACTAACATTCAGCTTCTCCAAGGAAGTCAAATTTTCCAAACTGGGCAGCTCTTCTATCTCATGGCATTCACTAACATCTAGTTCTCTGATATGTGTCAGCTGCCCTAACCCGTGTATCCTCTTGAGCTTTCCAAGTCTACTAATATTCATCTCCCTTAATAGAGTCAAATGTTCCACACCTGGCAGCTCTGGCATTTCACGGCATCCACTAACATCTAGTGTTTGCAGGATCTTGAGCTGCCCCAACCCTGGTATGCTCTGGAGCTTCTCGCAATATTCAACATACAAGGACTCCAAAGAAGTCAAATGTTCCACACTGGGTAGCTCTTGTATCTCAAGGCATCCATTAAGCTGCAGTTTTCGGAGGTTTGTGAGCTGCCCCAACCCTGGTATGCTTTGGAGCTTCTCACATTGATTAACATACAAGGACTCCAAAGAAGTCAAATGTTCCACATCTCAAAGCTCCTGTATCTCACGGCATCCACTAATCTGCAGTCTTCGAAGCTTTGTGAGTTGGCCCAAACCTGGTATGCTCTGGAGCTTCTCGCCATCCTCAACACACAAGGACTCCAAAGAAGTCAAATATTCCACACTTGGCAGTTCTTGTATCTCACGGCATTTACCAACACTTAGTCTTTGGAGGTTTATGGGCTGCCCCAACCCTGGCATGCTCTGGAGCTTCCCGCAATCCTCAACACACAAGGACTCCAAAGAAGTCAAATGTTCCACACTTGGCAGCTCTTGTATCTCACGGCATTTACCAACAGTTAGTCTTTGGAGGTTTGTGAGTTGCCCCAACCCTGGTATGCTCTGGAGCTTCTCGCAATCCTCAACATACAAGGACTCCAAAGAAGTCAAATGTTCCAAACTTGGCAGCTCTTGTATCTCATGGCATCCAATAACCTGCAGTGTTTGGAGGTCTGTGAGCTATCCCAATCCTGGAATGCTCTGGAGCTTCTCGCAGTCCTCAACATACAAGGACTCCAAAGAAGTCAAATGTTCACCTGGCAGCTCTTGTATCTCGCAGCATCTACTAACCTGCAATGTTCGAAGGTTTGTGAGCTGCCCCAACCCTGGTATGCTCTGGAGCTTCTCGCAATCCTCAACATACAACGACTCCAAAGAAGTCACATGTTCCACACCTCGCAGCTCTCGTATCTCACGGCATCCACTAACCTGCAGTGTTTGGAGCTTTGTGAGCCGCCCCAAACTTGATATGCTTTGGAGCTTCTCGCAATCCTCAATATACAACAACTTCAAAGAAGTCAAATGTTCCACACTTGGGAGCTTTCCTATCTCACGGCATTTACTAACAGAGAGTCTTTGGAGGTTTGTGAGCCGCCCTAACCCTGGTATGCTCTGGAGCTTCTCACATTGATTAACCTACAAGGACTCTAAAGAAATCAAATGTTCCACACCTAGCAGCTCTTGTATCTCACGGCATCCCTTAACTTGTAGTGTTCGGAGCTTTGTGAGCTGGGCCACCCCTGGCATGCTCCGGAGCTTCACGCAATCCTTAACATACAACGACTCCAAAGAAGTCAAATGTTCCACACCTAGCAGCTCTCGTATCTCACGGCAGCCACTAACGTGCAGTCCTTGGAGGGTTGTGAGCCGCCCCAACCCTGGCATGCTTTGGAGCTTCCCGCAATCCACAACACACAAGGACTCCAAAGAAATCAAATGTTTCACACTTGGCAGCTCTTGTATCTCACGTTAGTCTTTGGAGGTTTGTGAGCTGCCCCAACCGTGGTATGCTTTGGAGCTTCTCGCAATCCTCAACATAGAAGGACTCCAAAGAAGTCAAATGTTCCACACTTGGCAGCTCTTGTATCTCATGGCATTTACCAACAGTTAGTCTTTGGAGGTTTGTGAGCTACCCCAACCCTGGTATGCTCTGGAGCTTCTCACATTGATTAACATACAAGGACTCCAAAGAAGTCAAATGTTCCACACCTGGCAGTTTTGTTTGGAGGTTTGCGAGCTGCCCCAATCCTGGTATGATCTGGAGCTTCTCGCAATCCTCAACATACAAGGACTCCAAAGAAGTCAAATGTTCCACACTTGGTAGCTCTTGTATCTCACAACATCCACTAATCTGCAGTTTTCGGAGTTTTGTGAGCTGGCCCAACCTTGGTATGCTCTGGAGCTTCCTGCAATCCTCAACACACAAGGACTCCAAAGAAGTCAAATGTTCCACACTCGACAGCTCTTGTATCTCACAGCATTTACCAACAGTGAGTCTTTGGAGGTTTGTGAGCTGCCCTAACCCTGGTATGCTCTGGAGCTTTTCGCAATCCTCAACATACAAGGACTCCAAAGAAGTCAAATGTTGTTCCAAACTTGGCAGCTCTTGTATCTTACGGCATCCAATAACCTGCAGTGTTTGGAGGTTTATGAGCTGCCCCAATCCTGGTATGCTTTGGAGCTTTTCGTAGTCCTCAACATATAAGGACTCCAAAGAAGTCAAATGTCAACCTGGAAGCTCTTGTATCTCATAGCATCTTCTAACCTGCAGTGTTTGGAGCTTTGTTAGCTGCCCCAACCCTGGTATGCTGTGGAGCTTCTCGCAATCCTTAACATACAACGACTCCAAAGCAGTCAAATGCTCCACAATTGCCAGCTCTCGTATGTCACGGCAATCAGAAACAGTTAATTTAAGAAGATTTGTGAGCTGCCCCAACACTGGCATGCTTTGGAGCTTCGGACATTGATCAATAGCCAAACTCTCCAAAGATATCAACGTTTCAAGACCAGGGAGCTCCTCAACTTTTGGGTAGTTACTGATCCTGAGTTCTTGAAGTTTTGGCAAACGACATAGCCCTCCTATTTGCCTCAATTCATAACAACCACTCAAGGTCAGTTGCTGAAGGTTAGGGCAAACTCTGTCATCAAAAAATACCTCCCTTTCTGTTTGGGACAGAACTAAAGCCTTGAGCCCGAAAATGAATGTGTTGTTGTAATTCTTCAATTTATTCAAAGGTCTCTCCCCTCCTTCTAACGATAAGAGTGTTTCTCTTTCTCCTTCAGCCTCCTTTCTAAATGGATGTTCCTGTAGCGGATAGTCTGATACTACTAAAGACTCTAGATTGTTCATCTTGAGAAGATGTTGTGGTAAGTATTCTATCCCACAACGCAGTATTTCCAACCGAGTCAACTGTCCAATGGAATCTGGCAAGGATTTCAATTGCGGCGAAAAAGATAATGATAAGACCTTCAAAGTCTTGATGTCACCGAGCCGAACTGGCAGTACTTCCAACAAATCGCTACTTAATTTCAGAACTTCCAAATTGCACAGGTCTCCAATAAGGCCTTGGAGTTCTTTTAACTTCGTTCCCTCCAAATATAATGTTTGCAGCGATCGTTGATGTGCAATTTGGGGAGGTAATTCTTTCACCTGCTTACAATATGAAAGATTTAAGTATTCCAGCGTTGAAATATTTTCCAGTGTTCCTTTGGAGATTGTCAAATTCTCGCACCCAGTCAAAGATAGATGTTTGAATCGAGTTAAGTTTGCAAATGAATCTGGTAGCATCTGCAAACTGGAAGCACCTTCCAAAGATATATGTTTGAGTTGATTTAAATTCCCAAAAGAATTTGGAAGAATCTGCAAAGAGGAAGAACCTTTCAATTCGAGGATCTAGAGATTTATTAGCGCTCCGAAGGAATCAACCAGCGACACCAATCTTGAGAAACCCTTGAAAATCAAGCATTTCAAAGATAGCAGATGACAAAATTCGCTGGCCAACATTTTGAGTGTGACTGCTTCGTGAGAGTCCAGATGGCAGATGACAATGCTTTCTAGGTGCTTCAGTTGCCCTATAGACTTTGGAATCTCTGAAAGCGGAGCACATATATTTAATTCTCGCAGTTGGAGAGGCACCGCCTGCAATGTTGCCGTCTCAACACAAGAGATCTATGATTGTAGTCTACAAAATAAAATTAGACAAAAAATATTAAAGTATTAAAGGCATTTCTGATCTACTTGAGTTTGATGTGGCCACAGTATGTTCAATCTGCTCCCATCCACTTCTAAAACTCTCAAATTTTTCATCGGAATCCAATTAGGCAACGAAGCGTAGCAACATCTATACTAGTGGAGCCATATCAGGTGCGGTGATATCACCCTCCTCAATATATCTTGTAAATAACCTTCTTCCGTTGCAACAAGTCCCACGTAGGGATGATTTTAAGAACCCCCCCCAAATTTATATGTATAAAAAATTGGCAAATCTCCCCGATATATAGGAAAATTTGAAGGCGATTTTATCAATAATATAATATGTATATATAATTTTTTGGCAAATCTTTCATTTTATTATATGATATTGTAAAACCTTGGCGAATCTTTCACTAAATTATAAGATATTGTAAAATCTTGGCGAATATTTCACTGAATTATAAAATATTGTAAAAATTTGGCGAATCTTTCACTGAATTATAAAATATTGTAAAAATTTGACGAATCTTTCATTGATCTATAAAACACATTGAATGGCACTCAGCTTGTTAATTATGAGTTCAAGGCTTCTTCAAATGTTGAGTTCAATTGCTCTATTTCAAGTTTTGGTCTCAATACCAAATGGTGGTGGCCTTAATGAAGCCTTCATATCCAAGCAAAGCCGAATAGATCTTGGAGACATGTATTCTAAATGTGGGTGTTTGGAGGATGCACATAAAGTGTTTGGCCAAGTGCCAAAGCGAAATACAGCCTCATTGAATGCAATGCTTTCAAGATGTGCTCAACATGGACATGGTAGGGAGGAACATTATCAGAGGGGTTCTTCGAGTGGAGATTGTCATTCACTAGAGGAATGTTGGTCTTGTGCCAATAGGTCTCCTACGATCAATGCATAGGAACCTAGTGCATAGACCATTTTTCTATTCGCTTAGCTATGTAGAGCTCATTTATTTTTCTGAATAATGATAATATACAATCAGCATAAAATAATCGAAAAAGTGAAGACAATTAACTCATGCAAATAAAAGATAATAAAAACTTATTTTCTCAAACCCTAAATTAATGGAAATCAACTAAATCTAATATTGATTCAAGCTACAACAAAGGGTTAAATCAAGCATCAAATGAGAACTAGAAGCATTCAAAGGTCTAACACAATAATTAACCAAAATACATTCAAACTCCACAAATCGACAAAATGCTTCAAATAAAAGCAATAAACAAACCATAAAAATTTGCACAAAATATTTGAGATAAACACCAACATGGTTTCATGTACTTGAATGAGCTCATTCTTGCTTAGCGAAAGTGTAGTCAAATTAGTTATTTATCCTTTAGTTCTAGGACACTATCTATGTGAAGAGATAGCTCCTAGGCCTAGCTTTGTCAAGTTCTTGTGTCATTTCCTATCACATACAAGAAATGACAGGACTGCTGGCCAATGTTGCAATTAATCTTGCTTTCTGGCATCATTTTCTAAGATGATTTTTTTGATCAAATGAGAGGGACAGTATCCCTAGCATTGAATGCTGATAAAATAACTACCTGTATGTATAGTTGACGGGGTTTAGAAAACTGTGAATATTATTATCAATATTTTACGAAGTAACAACCTGAATTTCAGTTCCCAGGTAATATGGTCGATTTCCATGTATCTAGACACATTTACTAGCATCTATAATAACATCAACTCTAAACATCACAACAACATCGATTAAAATATATTAGGAACTATTGCTTATTTAAATAAATTGCAAAGACACTATTTATCATTGATGCCAGAAATCGAATTCCAAAATTTCCCTGTAGTTTTAAATGGCGATAATAACCTATTAGAGCAAGAAAAATCTCTGGCATATCCATAAAGTTTCAGGATTAATTGCAAAAGTTTATAAAGTTGCTAGTTGACTTTTGGCAAAAGACATTGCATCCTTGTCCAAAATAACAACATACAGCAACAGGTCCTGCCCATGAATACACTCCTCCGCATGAATATAGTCCGACACAAGGAGATTATACAAAGATATTGGGATACTTTATTCATCTGTTTGAAAAGATCTTTGACAAATTGAAAAAAAATAGCTCAATTTCTGAGATCCCAAATTGCATAGTAATTTCTCTCATTAAAGATCTCTTGATGACTATAGAAGATTTGTCATAAAAACACATTTTCCTTGGCCCACAAGAACATGATCACAAGGGATGAAAATGTTCGATAATTTTAATCAATCCACATATACAATGCCTACAAAATTGTACCTCCTATTCAAGATACAAAATGAAAAGTATTATATGTGCTACTGCTGACCAGCAACTATTTCTTATCTTCTGGTTTTGTCATGAAGCTTAACAGAACTCCTATACCAAGTATCGTTGCTACAAATCCCAAGAAAATCTCCATCAGTGTATGATAACCTAAGCAAATCAGAGACAACAAAATTATCCAAAAATAGTTAGTGATACTTCTGAAAAGAGCATAACATAAAAACACATTATTCTGATGCACTGAATTCTCCACTAGGTTCATATTAAGGTTATATGAAAACTATGTCCACACTTAAAAGTTTACATCAATAGCAAATTTAATATGCAGGGATGCAAAACCACTAGAAGTTGCATATCAAAAAATGGATGATTCTCCAAGTTAGCTGCCAATGATGTGACACTCACCAAAGTAATCTGCAACCATTTTGCAGCCAATGAAGCCTAAAACCGCACCAACAATAGGCTGCATGGATTTGAGAATGGGAGACAAGACATTATGATACAAAACCAAAAGAGATTATTCTGATTTCAGATTTCAATTTTTTTATGACTGCACCCACAAGCAAAAGAAAGTAGATTGATTTGAAAAGAACTTTTGAAAGTTCTAAAAACAAAGCATATCACGATGACCAAACAATGAATAACAGCTATGTTACCTCAATGGAAAAATGACTTCCTAGAAATGGTACAGGTTTCAAAAAAACAATATCAAAATTTCAGGCCAGCAACAATATCAAAATCTTAAGAATAACAGGACTGCTGGCCAATGTTGCAATTAATCTTGCTTTGAATAAATCAAAATCTTAGAAAATCTCCACTTGAGTCAAGGACAAAGACTTACTCAATAATTGAAATTGGAGAATCTATTGTCTGTGTGCCACCAACTCTCTTTAATATTTGAAAAGAAAGGATTTAGCTCAAAAAGGCATGACAAACCAATTTGCAGTGAAGGTAAGGAATTGTAAAGAACACTTTGTGCACTGCCCTGTCTTGTTGTTTCATTTGCTTCATTCTAATCTCAAAGACTTCTCTGCAATGGCAAAGCCAAAGGTTGAGGATCTCAAAGTAGCATATGGGAGAAAATATGAGCCTTTGGTGGAACAATATGAAGCAGCCCCTCATCTTAGATGAATTTACTGTCATGGGAAGAAGAACTCACAGCACTGCTGAGGCCAGGGGGCTAACAATGTAGAAGATCAATCTTCTTCCAACATAATGAAGAAAAACTGAAACTCTCTAAAATAGAAAACTTTGAGACAAAGAAAAATGTCTGCATAGTGGCCTCATAAATGCCATAAAATTTCCAGCATTTTCTAACTGAATTGGGAGAAATACTTTCCTTGATCCATAATGGCATCACTGCCCAGCTAGACAAATACAACGTAATGATACAATAATGATATATGAAATGTCTTAATGACTCAAATTGTAGTTGCATTTTGTACCATACTTTATTAAAATTTGCTGCCATGCAATCCATAAAAAGATGTGAATATATTTCTCCTTCTTCCTTACAAAGAACACTTCTTGAAGGCATGACTTTTGGTATAGAATTTCAATTTACACTCAGAATTTCAGGGGGATGGACTGAGATAATAAGTTGTGATGAATTTCTCCAACCATGTATTTTCCTATCTTCATTTGTTTCCTCCAAATCAAAACATCCTCTCTATCTTCATCTTCCAGCTACCATGTCTTGATTATATTGAATATCTTCCTAGTCATCTTTCTCTTTCTATTTCCATTTCTTTATTGCTTGTTCCTGCAAACAAAAGACCACAACCAATGTGGGTAAGTTTAGTGAAGTTATAAAACTGTTTTTCAAGTGGACAAGGTGTTGTAGGACTTTGACCTCAATACATTGAAATTTTCCAAAGTTGGTCAGGAAGAGGTGCTATTTCGTTTTGATTAAAGTGAGGAAAACAGAGTTCATTAATTGGAAAAGGACCTTGTCTTGGACAATCTAAACCTGATCTCTATTAGTGTAATAGAAATAAATGATGATGCCAGTACTTTTTGATGCAGTGTTTGATGTGTTCTGAATTTTGAAAGATGATGTTCATTGATCGTCTTTGCTCTACTGTAGGAAAATATAATTCAATATGGGTATGTGCTTCTTGTGTTAAGATTATTGGATTGCTTGACCCAACCAATTGACCATGATAGCTCACTGTTAGCTATGCATTTGGCCATTGAGGTTGGCAATCCTTGTTTTTGTCTTGGGTTCAACAACCTGGGAGCTTTTGCAACTATAAACCATTTGTGGCTGTAGGTAAGACCACTATTTTATTTACAATATTTGACTGTCATAAAACTCATATAACTATTTCCCCTACCTGCTATAACTACCAAAAATCTATGGAGTGCCAACAAGTTAAAGGAAAGTACTTGATTGCATGAATTATGGAATCTACTGGAACTCTATCAGCCATAATACTCATAAGTTCTCTAGATATGTAGGCATAGGCATAAATGTGCAAATCCCACAAATTTTGTGTAAACCCAGACGAGACATCTACAATGGACCAAAAGTCCCATAGGTTGCTCAATAAAATAAAAGTGAAGGGGCAAGAGGGAGGAAAGAAGTGGATCCTAGATGAGGGGCACACAACATATATAAATGAAAAGATGCCTTCAAACCTTCCTCTTAACTCATGTCAAAGTAAAAATCTAGGTTACATTTGTATCATGAAGTATTTGGAAGGCTTTGGGAGCTATCGAGCATTGAATTACTTGGAAAGGAAGTTCCTTATGAACTGGTTTGTCTTTTATTGATCATTCCATCTGGGATCTTGGATGTTTAGAGTCATGATCGGAAGCCTTAGCCAAAGTTGAAGATAGATTTTTCAACTCAATACTATTGATAGGATCATTGTTAACATGGTCAAGGAACCTCATTACAAAGGATTTGTTTCTTAAGTTAGACTCACCTTCCCCAAATGGTGGAGAGACTAGAGGTGGAATCATATGAATTGGTTCAAAAAATGGACAAAGCTTGTAAGTTTCTTTCTAAGCAGACCACATGGTTGTTTCAACTTCAATCCATGTTGGAATCATACATTGAGCAGAAAAAAAAAAACATCTTTTGCTTGGTCCTTAATTTTGTGCAACCTTCTATTAAGGCTATGTGTAAAGTACTTTGGAATTACCTAATCTAAATGCCATTTTTTTCATAAAGATGAAATGGTAAAACACGTGTTCTGGTTTTGTCCTTTTGACAAGCCTTGGGAATGGGCCTCAAATCTTTGTTGTTAGCATCTTACCCACTTCCATCACTTGGAAGTCTGTACTTCTTGGTGACAAGATCCCATGGGTCATTGATTTCATGAAGTTGATACGTGTTATCCATTACTTGAGGTTGTAGTTAGTGCTCTTTAAACTTAGCCAAGTATTGTTCCCTTTGAAATCTTCGCATGGTCAAACTTGGCATCATTGATTATGCTATAGAAAATTTCTTTATCATCCCTGATTTTTTGTGTTATATTATTGCAAAGCTATTCCAAATGTTTACAAATACAAGAAGTATTGCATAAGGTGCAACTTTTACTATTGATGGAGTATTTTTTCATTGCATTGACTCATATGGAGTTGAGTACATGAGATCATAATTTATTATAATTAATTGTAAATATATTAAAGAAACCACAATTTTTTGCACAACTAAGACTCACATTCACCAAGTCATTGAGTGACTAATTTTATTTCTTGAATCAGCATCTCAAATAGTACAATAACTCGAGGTTGAATTAATTTCACATCTTTTTGTTGAAGAGTGTTTTCAACCAGATATTTTGACAGAATGAGTTGTTCAACTTGCTCACCTTTTGGGTTTCTATTTAGAGTTTACAAGAGAAAGGAGTCTGTATAGGCCATGCCATTGTTTGGGCATTGCATAATTTTTCTTTTTGATTAGTCATAATTTTTATTGTAGCATTAAAAACTTTTATGCTACAGGAGTCCTACAAGAGCATGGGTGAAATGCACCTATCTACTATCCTCTAGAAGCAAGGAGGCCATGTTGATGAGGGGACCAAGCAATGGCCTTAACAACACAGGCACTATCATTATATCTACTACTGAAATATAGATGTAGAGCTACAAATATGATCAAAATAAAGCAGGCTCTAAATATAAAGCATTGGGAGTTAGAACTTATGATTGAAAACTTCAAACATAACCCATAGGTGATGGAGGTAGGACGAATGGGGCTTTGCCCCAAACTCAAGACAAAGGGGAGGTTGTGGACCAAGGAAATCCTAGAAAGAGATCAACTCAAGAAATAGTTGATGAGGAGGAATCTGCTATGGTTCAGGATCCCTTAGTCCATCCTTGAGCATGGATAAGACAAACACCATTCCAAATATCCTGTAATTGTGACATCAGGCCTTGAGGGAGGACAGCCAAGATTTTGTGTTGGGCAAGTTGTTAGCTATATTTCTGAACCATTGCAACTAGCTACATTGTGAAGAAGCAAACAAATACTAGGACTATCCTGGCACTCTGAAGGAGCACTTCAGTGTATAATAAAAGGAGCATAGTGATATTATAAAGGAGCATAACATTGTATAATAATTGGGGTACACTGAGTTTTTGGGACAAACTTATGAGGAAAATATATGATCTAGATTGAGTGTTCATGGGGAAAATACACACACAGTCATGTACTAAGCTATTAGCGGAATGAAACCAACCCAGAGTATTACTAGGATAGTTGTAAATCAAAACCAAGCTGATTGGGTTGTACTGTTCATCTTCATAATCAAACTGATCTCACTTGGAGTATATATTGTGGTGCAGAAAGCACCATGAGGGTCCTGACTAAGGTCACAGAGTAAACAAATGGATATTACACATCAACTGTTTATGTGAGCCAATATGATAGTAATAACTAATAAGTACCTAACAAGTTTTTTAAAGAATGAAAAGGTGCAATTAATTGATAGTCGTGTAAATTGATAGTTCAGTCTTCAGGTGTACAAGTTGTTCATGTTGTAGATAATAGTAAAAATAAAGAAATCAACAGTGAAGGCCAGATATAAAAGACAAGCACTCGAATTTGTAAATTGATAAATGAAATAAACATTGTAGCCAAATGTGTGTGTGATACAATTCTTTTTTGTGTGTGCATGAACTGCTTGGACTTCATAATGTATTAGAAATGTACATGCTTTTTAGAATCATTACGTAACAAAGTTGCACAAATCATAATTGTGGTCTTTCATGATGTATATCTATGATACTCTGCATGACCCTATTTGTGTATATAATAGACTCTCAGTAGACTAGCCAGTTTAGACCCAATATTCCAGTGTTGTTCTTCTCCTAGCAATGCATAATTCTGAATAGACATTGAAACTGACTGTGTTTCCTAACATACAGCAACTGGTGACCATTAGTTGTCCATTTTCTTCTACATGCAGCCGTTGATTGGATTATAGTCATAATTGTTAACTTGAATTTTATTCTATATGCACATTATGTTGGCACAAAATGACTGAGACTAACTTGTAGGGGATACAGGTAAGCTCTATTTGCTTATTGATGATGTCAAACTCTTTGATGAAATGCAATGGAAAGTACTTACGTTGGGACACTAGGCAATGGATGAGAAGATTGTAGCAATCTTTTATTTCTGACCATGGTTTATATTGATTATTAGAGGGCTTTCTGCATGTTACTGGAAGCTTTGTGGAGCACATGTGATGCTATAATGATGTTGCAGGCCAAGTGCAAGAATCTGGTAAGCAGCCTCTAACCTTGGAGGCATGAAGGGATTGCATTAATTGCATGGTATGCACTACACATGCACTTCAAGATAACTTGCTAAGTGACATGCATATATTTTCGTGATGGTCTGGACTTATGTACAATTTACATTGCCACCATGATGCCCAATCCTGTGTTCTAGATCAAAGTTAAGGGTCTTCGATACCACCATGAAGGGGAAAGTACTTCATGTTTTCTTCATGCAACAAACGAGTTGCAATTTCTAGCAGTGCCAAATTAGGTATCTGAGTTGGAGCTTCTCCTTGTCCCAGATAGGTATAGGACACAAGTAAGCATTTGAAGAAGTTTGTATCATACAAGATCCCTGAAATGTTCCATCCTGAAAACAAGCAGAAGATGGGTGCAGGGTGCAGCGAACTGTTAATGGAAGACCTATCTAGCACCTCATTTTTGCATGATTGGACTTGCAACAACCATTTATTTTGGTTATTAAAGGGGGAAATCAAGGAAAGATATTGAAAACGAGAAATAAATCACTTTGCATCTCTTATTGGCGCCCCTACACACCAACTTAACTTGTAGACCAAGCATTGAGCAAATGAGGAGCGAAGTCAAACCAGTTAGGATGGGATAAACTAGCCAGTGATATGGAAGAAGCCTACTTTTGGGCCTCTTGTTAAAGTAATCCCTTTGAAGATTTTCTTTTTCAATACCTATTGGATCAACTATTATCCAATATTAGTTGCTTTAGTGTGCAAAAGACCAACTGAACCTGCAATTTAGCCAATTTATGGTTGGCAGGGTTGTGACAGTTGTAATTTGAATTTACTTGAAGTGGCTGTTTGTGAGTCCTTATTTTGACCTAGAGCACTTCCAGAGTACGAATGCCTCTATGATGGAATCAAGTGTCTTGAATGTTGACAATAAAGGTTTACTGTTAAACATCTTTAACTGAGCAGTAGCACCAATCTTTCTCCCTCCGATGGTTCAACCCTAAAGTATTAAAGAACTGGATGGAAGCATTTGTTCTGTATCTAACCCTTAAAAAGATAAAAGCTGATGTTTATGGTTTCTTGTTTGGAAACACATCTTAGTTTTACTTTGTACACCTTTAGCTGTTTTCTTTGACTAACATATGTGACAATATTTCTATATTAGTTTAGTATGTTTTTGCTGGAATGTACCTTGTGAATTCCTTTCCTAACCAATGTGGATCCTGTAGTAACATGCATATGGCTAATTTATGTTCATCTTCTCTGTGACTATATCACAACACTTGATGCAGCATCAAAAGGGAACCGCTTCATTAACGCATGTATGAGCTCTCTCTCTCTCTCTCTCTCTCTCTATTTTTCTCATTTCTCTCTCCCTCTCTCTCTCTCTCTCTCTCTATTTTTCTCATTTCTCTCTCCCTCTCTCTCTCTCTCTATTTTTCTCATTTCTCTCTCCCTCTCTCTCTCTCCCTCTCATAGACACAGAAACACATGTGTTCACACACTCCTACACATGCATGTTGACTTGTGGTCTAACTTATCAGTTCATGCACACACAACCTTGTGGTAAAAGAGAGGAAGATGGTTGTATCCAAAATGAAACATGCTTGTATGTGGTGGATTGAGAGGCTAGAAATTTTCTATGGAAAGAATACAACCTGTGTATTTCTCTAGTGCTTATATCCTTGTGTAGTCTGTCGACGATTGTCTCTATATGCTTGTGTGTGGTGGATTGAGAGGCTAGAAATTTTCCATGGCAAGAATACAACCTGTGTATTTCTCTAGTGCTTATAGCCTTGTGTGGTCTGTCGATGATTGTCTCTATTGAAAATTAATGTTACAGGCATTTGATTTCCTGCATAGTATCAGACTAGTATTTTAGGGGATCTAAAACTCTTGTCATCTTGTCAGTTTTGTATGTTTATTTAAAAAAATGTGGGTGCCAAGTAAACTTAAGAAATTCATGTTAGACTTTTACCAAGAACGTTTCTTGGATTTAATGATTTACTATATGAACTTAACCTTATTTCTTTGTAAACAATTCTTTGTATTCTTTGCTTAACAAGTATGGCTTAAATACACTCAGTTCTTTGAGGGGAAAATACTTTTTTGAAGCATTAAAATAATTATTCCAAAAGATTATTTACCTAAGGCCAATGTACACTTACAAAATAATCTTGGGTCCCTTCTAGGGTCCCCTAACTAAGAAAGTCAGAATTCATAAGTACATAACATCTAAAATGGAAGAATGAAACAAAAGTCAATCTTCATTGGTCATGTTCAAATCTGCCTGATAACATATAATCCAGACTAAATGGTTTTAACTTTTAAGGTGGCTGAACCTACATGGACAGACCTTTTTGACAAATATTTTGTGTCACTGTTATGAAATGCTTGATTATTTACCTATGAATCATAGGACTCATGAATCTATGAAGAAGCCTCTTCCACAGTCCATGAGATATTGGTTGCTTTCTTTCTCTACAGTTTTGTAGGTACTGAACATCCAAGCTTGATTGAAGACCAGACAATAAACATGGAAATGTGGCTGAGCACAGGTCTAATGTTATAGCTCAGTTGTCTACCCCCAAAATACAAGCACAACGAAATATATAATAACTATGGTAGTTAGCCTGCAAATGCATGCCTACTCAGTCAACTATGGGAATGTGATGACCAGCCCATGCATTTTCTACACAGTCAATGGTCATCCCACCATTAGGGGAAACTAAATAATTAGCTCAAACCATGCACTAGAAACATTTCTCCAGATGTTAGCATCACGTGGTCATCAGTCATTCCATACAATGAGATAGCTAGCATGTGATATGACTCCACTGCAGTCATCATATAGCTATGGGCACATTATGTCCTTGCACCATTCAGGAAAGCTATATGGTAAGCTAAAACCTTGCACTGGAAAGTTGGAAACATTCCTCGACAATGAAGAGACTCCGCAAATAAGTGAGGTGTCAGGGTGGAAGGAAGAATTGACAAAAATAATTGAAAGGGAAATAAAAAACAACGTTGGGATGACAGACACTTGGAGTTTTTTTTTGTTATAAGGTGTTGGCAATCTTAGGAATCTATCTATTTTCATGTTGGGGGAAATCATTAAAGAATCGATGGGACACCAGCAACCTGCATTTACTGCATTCTTTTGACTCATAGGTACATCCAACTTTAAATGGAGACATTTGTCATCTTGCCCATCTAAATTTGCAGGTTTCTCCTGATGTGCTTTTTGTCTGTCACTCTCGATTCCACAACAATGGTTGAGTAGCAGGAGCATTCCAAAAAAAAGGCTTCCCATGAAGGATGTCACTGGGATTTCTATGCCAAAGCATCCCTGCTTAGCCTTGAAGGGTCAAGGCAGAAGGGGTTCGAGGATCATTGGAAGTTTCAACAAAGAGGAAAACATTGGACTATTAAACAGAGATTAGGGGAGCAATTTGGAATAGAGAGATGTGAACCATTAGAATGGAAAGACACAAAAGATTATCAAGGCCACTGACATGTTTACCTCAATGCAACTGAATACAAGGAAATGCATAAGAAGATAGCAAGTCTGGGTGAGAGAATGGCCAAAGCAGATGAAGATAGAGCAAATTAAAAAATGAATTGAGGGAGATAATGAGAGGAGTGTTCTGAGATATGCAAGTTTATGTAGGAGGTATGGAAATTCCCTTTCAAAAGGCTAAGACTGGATGCCTAAAGGCAAAGGATGAGTGCAGAAAGGAGCACAAAGCTTTAAGGGAAAATGTCAAGAATCTCTTGTCGATGCAAGCACAAGCCCAACTAATAGAGAGATGTGAACCATTAGAATGGACAATGCACCATAGAAACTGACAAAAGTCTAATGAATAGGAAAATACCGAAAGCACATATCCAATATCACTTGATTAAAAATATCTCTCTTGATTTCCAACCTCTGTTATTTTATAAACATGGCCACACTCCTTCAACCTTGAAGTTGAAACCATCGAAATAAAGAGAAAGAGAAGGGGAATTTCAGATAAGGAGTTTCTTTGTTATGGGAGGAGTAATAATGCAGAGACACATGTAGGATTTATCTTCTATAGGTGATTAAATATCCAAAAATATAATAGAGGAGAGCGACAAGCAATGAATTGAGACAAAACCAAGAGATCCCATGGGAAATGACTCTTTGTATTGATAGATTTATCCATGCAATTACATACTAGGGAAGGGTGTTGCATTGACAATATGTCCAATAACATCCATGAATGTCTGATATGATAGTTAAGTGAGAGATTAATGGGATAAATTGGCAGGATATCAAGGGTGCAAGGTTGTATAAGCATAAAGAAGTGGGTCAAAACTCCAAAATAGCAAGTAAATGGTGAACATAGAAATAAAACTCTAAACAAAGAAGACAATAGCACCAATAAACTCTAAATTGATAGCCAAACCCTGAGCATAGAAGCTATTTTTTTTTTCTGGAAGACATTACGTGAAGTGATGGCAAACCAGGAACAGGATTATTTGTGCACATGTTGAATTTTTCATAGTGTCGTTGATAAAATGGGCGTAGGGTGAAGTAATGGTGAACCAAGAATGTGTGTCATTTTGTATGGAAAGAAAGGTGTGTGAAGTGATAGGGAACCAGAATATGGAGAGAAACTATGAACTAGAAAGAAACCCAAAATGACAGATGCATGGTGATGCATGTGGCACTTATCTATTCACCCAATAGATGAGGAATCTATTATAGTTGATTGTGAGTCAATATTATCCTTTAGTGTGGAATATTGTTGCTCAATATAAACATAGTGTTGTCCCGAGCTTAACTGGATAAGGCACATTGCGACTGCACAGGCTCAACTCCAGTTGAGCACGAACCTGCTAAGGATCTCGATTGAAAGAATGGACCTAGACAATTACAACAAGATAAAAAAGATGGGAAGCTTTCTTAAAAAAAAATGCCACACCTAGAGTTAACCTATCTATAGACTATTATGTAAGTGAATTCTTTGAGTTGTTGATTAAAAAGGATAATTGTAAGGGAATGGCCATACTCAGTGTGTTGATGCAATATATTGGATTTCATCACAAGTACTATCTTACAGTTTTGGCATCCAGTAATAACATAATTGAGCAGTAAAATAAAAATAAAATAAAAAAATATTGGGATTTATTTAACACAGAGTCATGGGATCATAGAGGCTGTATCCATGAAAGCTTCACTGTAACCAACCAAAGTGGAGTAAGATTTTTAAGATGCTGATATGATCCACCTTTCATTAGGAGCAGAGGCCCATAAACGAGATCCAAAAATTCTAAAATGTTAAATATAGGGTTTGTTTTAAAACCTTTTTTGATGCAGAGTCATACCTTTAACATCACCAGTGGGCATTCAGTGATGATATATACTGTGCAAACAACCGCCTCCCCCTAGATCAGTTGCCTAGGCCAAACTAGAGCTCTATATTGTGATTAGTTCTCATAGTCATCGGAGATACATCAAAAATAGGTTTTGACAAAGGTTGAGGAGCTACTCTGACCCGTCCCCCGTCCTCTAGTGACTGTCGCGACCCATCCACAGCCCGTGACCCGTTCTCTCAGCTCTGGTGTGCACTGGAATCTTTGTTTATAAAAACCCAGAAAAAAAAAGTATAATAAGATGAACAACACCAGACTATGAGTAATGTGTGCAACCCTCAACCGAGCGGGGTTAGAACCAGCTTCAAATGAATTTGCAGGGGCAAAGCTAACTGTCAAAGCTAAGTATAATAAGATGAACAACACCAGACTATGAGTAATGTGTGCAACCCTCAACCGAGCGGGGTTAGAACCAGCTTCAAATGAATTTGCAGGGGCAAAGCTAACTGTCAAACCCTCTCAAACCACGAAGCTAACTGTAAAACCATCTCAAACCATGAATTCAACACTAATATGGGCGAAATTCTCCCAGCAACCACCATTCTTGAAACTAGAAAGGGCGAAATTGCCCCAAGAAACCACCACGGATGAAAATCGGGGGCGAAAATGCCCCAAGAAATCACCAGGGATGAAAATCGAGGGCGAAATTGCCCCAAGCAACCACCCTTCCTCGAAATCGGGGGAGAATGCCATTTTGGTGGACTACAATTCGATTTTTGAGCGGGCTAATCCCAAATTGCTTAGTAAATACGAATTGGCTAATCTATATTGAACTTTTTTTTGCTAAATAAATTGTGGGCTATATTTTAACAATGAAAAAAAAGAGTTTAATATAAAAAATTTGCCCAATAAATTTTAAAACCCCCCTAAAATTCGCCCATGGGCTATAATTCGCCCCTAAAATTATCCCTGGTCCCACGTATTTAAGCCTCATTTCTAAGCTTTTGGAGGATGATAGGTGCAACTTTTCTATGTTTAAAAGGTCCCTGTAATAATGCCAATTTTTGGTATCCTTGAAGAAATCAAAGAAGTGACTAAGCATCTTAAATTGGCGAACTTCGTTTGTTACCTGTTCATTGATAAGAATAACACAATAGATACATCTCCTTGAGTAAAGAAGCTTTAAAGATTAAAAATTAATTAAACACAAGACAAAGTGTCACGGATGGATGTACTTACAGTTGACGGTTGCTCCACCAAATCCACCATGCTATTGGTTGTGCAAAGACGAAGAGGCATGGATCCATCCTCAGCAATTTTTCTTCCCATATCTCTAATGTGATCATGCATATTTATTTTATTTTTGCTATCCACCTCTACTAAACACCTGTTTTGTAGATTTTGAATCCCCACGTTGCCCCATATTCTCACTGCTTTATCTGCTTCCACTCCAAGGAAAAAGCAAGCAATATCTAAAAATATTTCCTTGACCTCGTGACTTAGAGAGTCATAACTAATCTTTAGCCTGTCATGTATCTCAGCAAGTAGTATCTTGTCAAGTTTATCCAATATCTCTTGCCAGAAAGATCTTTCATTTTCTCCACAAACCTATGCCCCTAGCACTTTTAAAGATAATGGCAGTCCACCACTCGCCGTTACAAACCGATCCACAAGATCTGCAAATTCTGGTGGTGGAAGTGGCTTACAGAAGGCATGGAAGCAAAAGAGCATTTGGGAGTTCGGTGCATCCAGCACCTTTAGATCATAAATAGATTTCTGTGAGATTCCTGAGCTTACAAGGACATGCTTATCACGAGATGTAATTAATATCAAACTATGTGGGATAAGGATATCTTTGAGTGGCAAAAAGGCTTCTAATTCAATGATATGATCTACATCATCTAAAACGATGAGAGCATGACATAATTTAAGATGCTTTTGAAATAACCCTATTCCTTCGTGACGGCTAACTGTGATATCCATATGTTTCAAATCCCTAATCAAGTTACTCTGCAAAGAATTCAGAGACATTCTCAGAGCAAACTCTCTCACATTAGATAAAAATGAAGATGCATCGTAACATGATCTCTTTCGGTTGAAGAATTTTTTGGCAAGTGTAGTTTTTCCGATTCCACCAATACCCACAATCCCGACAATCTTGGTCTCCTCGTGTTTCCTCTCCTCCTACTGCTGCTGGGAGAGCACTGTTTTTTCAAAGTCTTCTAATTTGAGCTCCAACCCAATAGGATATATTGCCACATCCAACAGAGGTTTTGGAACATTTTTCAAAATGCTTCTCAATACGTGATCCAAGAGCTCCCCTTCGTCTGGTTCCACTACTTTATCCAGGTGCTTCCCTTTGTCATCCTTGTCCCTGAACATAGTAAAATAGACAAGTGAAAAACGAGTGTGTAAATATATCAATCCCACAATCGAAAACTAACACGGATCGGAAGGAACAGGAGATAGACTAGCTCACCCAAAAAGTACGAAACCGCTCAGTTCCGCAACATAGGCAAGTGCGCTTCTCCACTTCTGAATAGTTTGGGGGTTGTAGCGTGGCTTCTCTTCACCAGTTTCAGAATCATGTGATCTTTTTTGTTCAAGTTTACTCAGGGTTTCAACATACACTCCTCTTTTGACCGTCCAGCGGAGCACAGAAGGGTGAACCTTGTAGAACATTGGAAGAATGGGAGCCCTCGAGTCAATCATGAGGACAAGTTCATCCAAGCACCAATTAGATTCCACATACCTTGGAGAAAAAATTGCAATGTGGACGGAGGCAGCGTTCAAATTTGAACCCTTCCCGGCCCTTCCAAAGGGTTTTAGCACTTCTTAGAAGTGTAAAGTTAAAATTTCCCTTCAAATAAAATTTAAAATCTGAATTTTACCCTTCCAATAGGAAGGACATAATTTATATCAACATTTCAAAAGAAGGGCAACATTTGAAATTACCCATCCATATAAATTTCAATTTCTATGTTGAAATTCCTATGCCATAAAATTCATTCAAAATATTGGAAATATCATAAACTATAATTATTCACTCACTCATGCCATGCACTCACTACTTAGCTTTGCAAGGTGAAGAGTGATGACTGCCGACTACGAGGTACTAACCACTGGGATTTGACTCTGAATCCCGAGTCACTTCGGGCTGAGATCTAAGGTGTGACAATGTGTCAATGATTATGGCTGTAACAATAGAGAACCACTACTAGGCCCAAAACAAGGCTGAAACATTGTGCCTACTACCTATGTGAACCTGGCTACCAATGTCCACTCGTTTTTCGTCAAAATGAAATTCAAATTGCCGCTTTGATGAGTCCTCCTCTACAAGACTTCATTTCTTGCATGAATGTCACAGACACACGACAAATCTAAACAACACTCAATGGCATGCAACTACAAATAATGGCATGCAGCTAGAACCATAGACCAAGTAGAGGTTGATTTATGCATTGATATAGAGAGATGGCACTAGGCACACAATATGGAGAAACAATGAGTTAGAACAAACATTTGGACCAAAGTACCACAATGGTTATTAATACAATTAAAAAAAAAAAAATTGGCTCAGGAATTGGCTTCAATTTGATGGGTGGCATGATCATGATCATGTAATCTCCCTCCATCCTTCCAAACATATGTGGTTTTTCACCACGTTTGTCTTCGACACTTGCCACCAAAATACATATAAAAATTACATGTCTTTACATCCTCTTCCATTTAAATCATCATCGCATAGTCATAACTAAGGATTATTATGCATGCACACCCTCACCTTATAATATCAATTGGGTCAATGCGCAAAGACAACCATAAATTATCAAATGTGTCAAGACTCAAAGAGTAAGAGACAACTATAAGTAAGTCTTATATTAAATTTACCATATAAGTCTTTAATTGGCACTATCATCTGAGATTTGACACGTTGGATTGTTGTGATCTTCTGATCACTCCTTACCAATGTGATCGTAAGGCTTCTGTGATGGTGAAGTCCATAATTTTAAGTCTTCTTCCTCGTTCTCATTCCTTTTGGTAAGACAATAAGGAGGGCAGTGGCCCGCAACAACATGGAAAACAGTTTTGACATAGAGGTAGATACATTAATTCTTTCATTAAATAACTTAAATTTCATGCCACTGACAATGAATTCACTGAATCGTGGATTGGTAAAAAACACATCAAATTTTAGAGCCTCGAGCTCTTAATTACTCATGTATATAGAATTTTCGCAAATCGAGCCATTAACAAACTTCTTTGGTTGTTCTGGTTCAATTTAAAAGATAGATTGTCGAGACTCAAACATGCAGCGAGTCACAAGGATCCAATTGACTTAGGCTTGATTCCATTTCCCCTCCATCCCATACCTATTTGTTGTCGCAACAAGTGTTGAACAACAAAATTTGATGCCAAGGCCCATGTGATGCTAGCGTTGCTAACTTGCTTGGTATGGAGGATTTTTTTAATGTTTTTTGAGCTATGTATTATTTTTTCTTAGGCTCCTAATGTCCATCATTCTTACATCTCTCAAGCTTGGATGGTTTCCCTCTCTCCGGGTTGAATTAAGGTTTTGGTTGGTTTTATATGTATATTTTGGTTGTAGGTTTATTATAGCCTCGTTTTGCTTAGTGGCATCTTTTTGTACATCGCTAACAGTAAGTAATTTTCTCATGGTTCTAGTTTTATTTTAAGACTATATCTAGTTACAACGTCTTGCACTATGCATAAGATCCCGCAGATGCCCCAATATGGTTATTGCATAGTCTAAGTAGTTTTTTTTGTATAATGAAGTGTGGTCTAACCCATAAAAATACAACAAAATAGTTGTTATTTTAATGAACATTAAAATTAATGTTACATATATGTCAAATTAATGTGTTCAAATTTGGTTTTACTGTAAAGATACCATTTTAGTGGCTTCTTTTTGTACATCGTTAACAATAAGTAATTTTCTCATGGTTCTAGTTTTATTTTAAGACTATATCTAGTTACAACGTCTTGCACTATGCATAAGATCATGTAGATGCCCCAATATGGTTATTGCATAGTCTAAGTAGTTTTTTTGTATAATGAAGTGTGGTCTAACCCAGAAAAATACAACAAAATAATTGTTCCCAGCTAAACAACAAAATAATTGTTATTTTAATGAACATTAAAATTAACGTTACATATATATCAAATTAATGTGTTCAAATTCAATTTTATTGAAAAGATACCATTTTATCATGTAGATATTAAGAAATGCTCAATTGTTTAAAATTGTAAAAGTTTGGATAGACAATATTTGTTTTTTGAGGAAAAAGGTTTAGTTAATTTATATTTTTCAATTGAAATACAATTATTTAAATTGCCTTTCATCGGGCTCCAAGAACAAATACCCAACCAATAAAAATTAAGACCCACCCTTCAAATCTGATCACTGGACGGAGGCACCACGGATGGCGTCTTCTGTCTGGTAAGGAATGTTGTGTCCTGCTTCCATTTCTAGCTTGTCCAAAAAGACTCTCAATCCACGATCAACAAGGCGTCGGTAGAGATGGCTGGCAAAGCTGTGTTTTACATCAGGCCCCCGATTGTTTATGAAGACGTCAAAAGAGGAACCAGAAGTCGATACAGAAGAGGAGGCCGTAGAGGAAGAAGCAGTAGCGGAAGCAGTGTCACCGTGGTGGGAGGCGGTAGTTAGGTTAGCCATTGGCATTGGAGCTGTAGGGAAACTGTATGACTGATAAACAGATGTTGGCAAGATGATGGAGCAAACTGCAAGCAAGCACGCACAACTGTGATATGTGGAGAAACTGCAAGCAAGAAATATTCTTCGTCTCGGTGAGCCCACCGTCGGTTAGGAATTTAGGAAAAATCCCACCCGTTGACAATATATACAGACTTTTTACTGGTTTCTTTGTTTTTATATACAGATTTTTTTATTGGTTTCTTTGTTTTTATGTACAGATTTTTTTTTATATACAGTAAAATCCATAAAAATTCTCAATGCTCATGTCAACTGACAACAAATATGTGACAACTAATATGTAAAACCCTTGCACAAAGAATTGACAACTAATATGTAAGACCCGTGTGTTTGTTAAAAAACCATGCTGTCTAAGTCTCGTTACTTGTTATACTATTTAATATAATAATAGTATGGATATTTGAAAAAAAAAAAAACCCTTTCACAAAGAATTTACAACTAATATGTAAGACCATTGCACAAACAATGGCGGCACACCAAACCTATGAAAACGTGCCACTTTGTTAGGTAAGGTATGTATTGAATTATTAGTAATCCTTTTCCCATTCGAATGAGTACTGTGAAGCATTATGGACATGATTATCATTTCATTAAGTTTCACTAATATGTAAGGACTTGTATTAAAATATTATGAATTTAGTTAGTTAGGATTATGATATAATATTAAATTAAATTTAGTAAGGAGTTGTTAAATTTTTCAAGGGTTATTAGTCCCCCCTTAGAACAGGGTAGATTAGCATTGACTTATAATTAGCAATTGCTTCAAAAGGTGCAAAGGAACGTTAAAGGAAAAAATAAATAAAAAGTAAAGTAGATGTGATTGCATTTTTATCAATATTTAAATACTTTCTTGAAACCCCAAAATGTTGAATCTTTTGGATATACTCCTCATCATCGTTGATATTTCTCCAATGCATAAGAAATACTCCAGAAAAGAAGGGGGGCTTGGTTCAATTAATGTTACACTTAAGGGAGAATTTTGATATCCAAGTGGGTGGCGCAGTGTCTTGAGGGGTCAACTCCATAGTGCATATTATTTCATCATTGGGTGGCTTTAGCACATCATTCAAGTAGAGTCTGAGGGATTTTTGGATTGTGTGATATCATCTCATAGCCTCATGTTCTCTCATGTTTTAAAGCATTTGTGTTGCCTAGAAGATGATTTTTGGTTTGGTTCCTTGGAAGTGGAAGGGAAATAGGGATAGTTGGGATTTATCTTGTCGTCCCATTTGGAGTTGGAGGGTTTAGAATGCATGTGTGGTAAAGTTGCCCCATTTTTTGTCTTGTAGATTGAGTAGGAAGGGCATATTTATCTCTAGTGATTTGTGGGATTCAATCTCTCATTCTTGGGAGGAGTGGTGTGCTCTTGCTCAAGAGTATGATCTCCTTGCTTCTAATTGTCCTTCGGTTATGGAGCTTCGAGGGCTTGTCCAGAGGTTGAATGTATAAATTGGACATGGGAATGCTTGGGCCTTTTTGGAGAGATTGGAGTTGGTGTTTTCCCTAGTTATTTCAATAGTATGACTCTCATCACTTGTATTATGTACTTTGTAAGAGACATGTATTAGCCCTAGTCCTAAATGCTTTGTTAGATATTCAAGGATTGAAATGATAGATAGATTCACCAGTTGCATAGTGTTTGGTCAAATAGGATTTCTTATAAGTTGAGAGTTTTTGCATGTATGATGATTTATTATGGGGTTCCATCCTAGGCTATATTGGCCAAGAGAATTTTTGTTTTATGTCCTCAATCATATTTTCTAGCATTCTGAGATAGTAAAGCATATATGTTGGGAGTATCAGTATGTTAAGCAGTATTGAAGGTTTCTTTAGGACTATTACTCAGAGATGGTGGGATGATGTTCATCATCAACTTCTAGCCCAAGGGGCTCTATTGATAAAAGATGCCGACTCTTTAGACACAAACTAAGATATTTTGACTTTCTTTCAATGCCTATTGCTATGAGGAAGATGATAGATATCATCTATAAATACCCTTCTATTCTTTGTTTACAATTTTTTTCTACAATATTTTGCAATTTTTTTTATGTAAATATACAACTTATTTTAAAAATAATAATAATTAATTATTAATTATTAAAAGGTATTTTTATATTATAAAAACTTCATATACATTTTAATACAACGGAATTTAGAAACTCAAAATATATTTAAACAGAAAGAAAGAAAAGAAAAGTAGTTTGACAAATAAAGATTAACACAAATTCCAATCTTTGTAACAACGGAGATGGAGGTTGTGGCATGTATTAAATAGTTCAAGTAATGTTGTTAATTTTTTGTTTGAAATATCATTTCTTAGAAATGTAGTTTTCATGTCTCTTCATTTTATTAAGAAAGAGGTTAATGGGTGGAGACCTTTAAGAGGTAAGTATATATTTTTGTATTAGGTAAGAGGTTAATGGTTAGAAACTTTTAAGAGGCAAGTTTATGTTTGATCAAGATTATGTTTAATTCAATTGATTGAAATTGAAGCATGGTGACTTTGAATTGACTATAAATATGATTCTCATTATTGATGTCGATGTATAGATGAGTTGTTCAATAAAAATAATGAAATATGTCATCGTGTATAATGAGTTTACAATTAAAACACAAAATGATGAGCCATCTTCAAATTTACATTCTCAGACATAAACAATATATGAATCATAAATTTGGCTTATGATCTAATTACTTTTGATAGAGTTATATGAAAAATACAAAACTGTTTTTCTTGGTGCAATGTCTACATCTAGGAATATAACACATACAACTACATTTAGATAGTGAAACACATCTTCCAATATATGATACATTCAAAATAATATTAAATTAATAATTACAACATACAAATGAAGGTTAATAAATATACAAGTTTAAATTCCCAATTGTTTTAATTCGAAATGGTGAGATTTGAAGAACCTGAGATGTGAAATTTAACTATAAATCGAATCAAATCCTTTTACTATTGAATTGCCTAATGAAAAATGCAAAGCACACAAGGATATAGAACTATTACATAAATAATAAGGTTAAATAGCTTCTAAAAAGAAAGCGCTAACCCAATATATATCCACATTATAATTTATAAAAGAAAAAAACAATTTATAAAGTTTAACAAATTTATAATCATTCTTTTGTTTGCTCATGAGATAGGTTTCCACATCAAATGATTTCCAAGAAAGGAAATAGTTGTAAACAAAGAGAAAGGAAAGTGTCATATATTAGTTGACTCAATTGGTGATGGTTTTTAAGATTGGTGGTTTTGTAGATTAAGATTAGTAGTGTTTGTTTTTTGGGTTTTGTTATTATTTTTATTTAAGTTTTAAGTTTTTTTTAGAATACTAAATAAACAATGATTAAATTCATATGAGTCGTCCATTTGTTTCAGTAAATAAACAATTAATCTCATCTTGGTGATCATAATAAGTGAAACTACAACATGTATTCATTACACCACACCATGTGTTGATACTCATGTCACCCCATTTTTTCTCCATAACTTCCCATTCTCAGTCCCTAGCTTAACATATGCTTTGTCTTTGTAGCTGAGAAACAAATGAGTGAGACTCAAGTTTATTATATTTTTTGCATTGACTATCCATAAAGGGTCATCTAAGCAGAGAATTGGAGGAGCCTTCCTACCATTTTCAATAGGGAGACAAAGCAATCCATAAGTTTCTACAAGATCAAATACTATTATTTGTTGACTTCGTTGATAAAGTTAATGTTTTTTATTGATTTGGATAGTTTGCAACTCCATGCTCTATCTTGTAGCTTCTTGACTTTGACATGGGTCTTGCCAAAAATGAAGAAGCTTTAATGATTGATTATAAATTTGCATGAAGAGTCTTTAATGATTAATTCTAAATTTGTAGAGTGCTATTGCAATATGGCTAATACCTCTAAGATGTGGCATAGTATTATGTAGCATTTATCAATTCTTTTGCTATATAATTGCATTTTCAATGTTTTATTTGATTGAATAAAATAGATTAGAATATTGAATGATTTATTTAATGTTATTTATATTATCTACCCATATATAGTGATATATATAGCCTTGTATAGCAATTTCTAATATAAAGAATTTGGTACCAATTTCTCTCCATTAATTTGTTTTCACTCAGGAAAAATAAAACATTGATTTGGCAATCGATTCTGCTCAATTGCTATCAAGGTATTTGGCAATTCGATTTTACTCAATTATTTTCTTTAATTTTATAGAGTTTTTAGTGAATTTAAATTAAAAAAACTAGCAAAACTAAAAGCTGAGTGCTCTGTTCCACAACCTCTTCTTGCTAGCTAACTGGTGGGTTTTATCAATCATTGTAATCTTATTAATCTTATTACAAAGACTATGTGAATTATGTTTATGTTAATGATTACAAAGATCAAATTCATATAGCTTTCTTCACATTTCATTTTCAATCTCAATGCCCATGGTCGATATATTTGTGTAAATGCACTTCTTTTAAAAGTTTTAATTTTAAAATTTTAAAATTTTAAAATTATTTTCTGTACACTAATTTATTTATATTATATTATTATATTGATTTTATTGAATAGCTCATTGTGCAAGGTGTGAATTATGTTTATCTTTAATGATAATAAAGATCAAATACACCTACTTTCTTCACATTTTTCAGTCTCAATATCAATGTTTTTGGTTGACAAAGGGTACTCAAAGGTTCATGGTTTGGACTACAATGAGTCATTCGCTCCAGTAGCAAGAATGGATTATAAAAGACTTATTTTGGCAAATGCAGCTTCAAAATAGTGGGAGGTACATCAAAGGAGCAGATCCAGATCTAGATCCGGATCCAACACATGCATTACTATCCTACATAGGAGTAGATTGCCTACATTTTTACAAAGTCTTCCACTCAAAAGAGATTTCCTTCGCTGCTTGGTGTGAAGGCTATTTGAGTTTCCTGCTGTTCATTTTTTAGGGGGGGTATTTTTCCCATGAGGTTTTCCCCATTTCCTTAGTTTCATGAACAATTCTTTTTTATCATTTATTTGATTGTATGGGTGACCTTTGGTCTCAGTAACCAGGGCCCAGGATGTCCAATATGGATTAAGGGGAGGTGTTAGGATAATTAATACTCCATCATTGTCCTACTTAGCATTATTTTATTTTCCATAGTAGTTGATGATTCCATTTCCCCCCTAGTGGTGTGCAGATGTCATCTAGGACCCATTAGCCACCTAATGTGCCCTGCATACATCACTTTAGGACCACCAGAGTCAGTTCCCTACATTTTAGGAGCCAATTTAGTGATCTGGTTCAGTCCACCTGAGTTAGTTGATTCTTGTGGGGGGTTTGAATCTGATTACCATTGTTTGTGATCTAATGCACCCTTTTCTGAGTGATTTGCATGACACTCACTAATGCACCCTTCTTGGTTAGTTAACTGACAGTAGCTTCAATTAACTGAGTTTTGGTTGAGTTAAGTTAAGTTTGGGTCTTCCGGAGCACTCCAGTGGTGATAATTCCTATGCTAGACAGACTGAGATTCGAATTCTCCTAGGATATTCGAATTCTCTCTATTGTAACATATTTGTGTACTTTACTGAATAATGGATAATGTTACACATTTCTGCTTCCATCTGAGTTCCAATGCATGATTAATTTTACTGCTATTTTCACTATAATTCACCTTTTTTGTTCATTCTTTCACTGTGAGGTATTCTCAACTTTATGATCTGTTGTGATTTAGAATTCACAAGAGAATCAAGAGCTATACCTAGTGCTAAATGTTTTTGAATGGTGTTGATATCCCAACTTAGAGGCAAATGATATTCATGGGAGGTTAGATGTGATCATTCGAGGCATTACACTTGGACTTGGATGCCCATAAGCTTAGTTTAGGTCCTAATGCTTGAGTCTCCTCCCTCAATCATGTTTGTGGACCTATCCTTGGCCCATATAGGTGTATATATATGGCTATATAAGTGTAAATACTCTACCCGTTTCAATTTAAACCTTTGATCTACAAAGAGGAAATACATGTTCTTATAATATATATAATCCCCTCTCCCATTTATATTATAAATGTTTAATCAAAGTTCATTGCTAAATTAGTCTAATTGTGGTATCAAACTTCCCTCTAGTAAACTAAAATTCCCATCAATCTAGAACTATTTTTTGATGATTTGGATATTGGGAAAAACACTTGAGAAGATCATTCCAACATCACTCTAAAAACTACACTTTCATGAGAAGATCATTCCAACATCACTCTAAAAACTACACTTTCATGAGAAGTTCATTTTATTCTCAATATTAATTTTATTTTAAACAAATAATATGTAGATGAGAAATTGAAAACAATGTTTATACTAATTTATATCCATCTTAATTTCTAATTTATTAAATATGGAAAAATATATCCAAAAAACTAAAATGAAAATCTATGAATACGTTAAAAAACCCTTATTTAAGAATAATTTAAATTAATACATACATAGAAAAAATTATATTACTTTTTACAAGCAGAAAAAAATAATTATATCCATCTTAACTTCTAATTTATTAAATATGGAAAAAGATATCTAAAAAAATAAAATGAAAATATATGAATATGTAAAAAACCCTCATTTAAGAATAATTTAAATTAATACATACGTAGAAAAAATTATATTACTTTTTACAAGCAAAAAAAAATTGCAACTTTGTATAGGAATCAAAAGATTACATTTCTAATGTTCAAATAATAACTTCAATGGAGCCGGTTATATGTTCCAAAAAAGTATCAAAACATAAAGTATAAGACTTTCAAGGTCATACAAAAAAGTTTTCCAAACTAGACTATCCAAGTGACTAAGGCCAACCAGATATAAGCAGGAGGTATGCAAATTTATAAGAAAGAAATGATTGTTCCCTTCATCTCCAATATGTTATGTATGTTTTCTTCCCAAAAAAACTCACCACAACAAAGCTTTAAAGCCAGCTTTGAGAGGTGGTTTGTAGAAGTGTTATGTTCCTTGTAAATATGTATAATATCCCATTCATGTAGAGAGTCCAAAGTATTTATAATCCTGATGCCCCATTGGGAGAGATCCAAAGTTTGAATATTATGATTCTTCTTTGCCCAGTTTACTCTGACTTGTGAATCGCCATAAGTTTTTAAGAAATCTATGCCCAAAATAGTTGTAACACGAAAAAAAACCCACCATAAGCTTTTAAGGAATCTATGTCCAAAATAGTTGTAACACGAAAAAGAATCCAAAGAGCAAGCATAAGCTTTTAAGGAATCTATACCCAAAATAGTTGTAACACGAAAAATAACCCAAAGAGGAAGCATTTCCCCTTTAGTGTTCATACCCGATCCACCATTGAGAAGTAGGTTGAAATAGTGTTCTTCATTTATTTTCAGAACAACACCAGCTGCATATATTCCATTTGTAGCAATGCCATTAAAAAAGCCAAGTGGACTAGTCTCTTGTGTGAGATCCAACATAACTTTTAGTTTCTTCGGAATTGCCACATCAGAATAAAACTCCTTGAAATTATAAAAAAAAACATTTCCCAGACATAACATAAATTTAAATATAAAAAAACATAGATAATGTTAATAATTATTTGTGAAAGACTAATTTTTTTAGTCTTTCCTCATGTAAAGCTAGTATTTAAAATTTAGCACTCCTTGAAGGATCAAAATCGCTCCTTGAAGGATCATGAAGTACTTGGATCAGCCCATGATCAAGCTTTAACAAAGAGCATTCAATGCCGTGGAGTCAATCTGTAAACAACCTCAATTGAATCCATAACTTGAATCTATATATGTTATTGATAGCTTTGTAATGAGATTTTCTAGTCAAACCGGGTAAGAAATGCCTGCTACTATGCAATTAACCATTACAATTTCAGTGGAAAAAAATTGTGTAATAGATGTACTTACTGTTACCTCCATTTAGGCCTTATATTGTTACCTCGTCGTTATGCTTACCTCCATCTAGTTGTTATGCTTTTTGGTGCAATAAAATATGTATAGTGCGAATTGAAAGGAAATTGTTTGGATCATTATATGACCATCGATATGGTTTGGCTTTTTTCAATGTTAGAAAGGGTACATCGTTCAGTCATTCCTCTATGTCCATACTTTCCATCATTAGCTCAAAACCAGTCCTTAGACGAGGCCTACCTACATAAACATATGGATTTGTTCAAATCTGTGTTTCCCAGACAAGCAAAAAACCACAAGAATAAGACATCTGTACTTATTAGTAGGAATGGAATTATGGCATCAAAAATAACAAATCATTCTTTACTTTTTGTCTCTTCTCTGGTTCCTTAAAGCCAGCTCTATAATATCCTTAGTGGGTACAATCTTCCATGTAGGGATTATAGTAGTCAGCCTCTTTAATATGCTCATAACCACAGGATTACGCCTTATCTCTTCTGCAATCTGTAGGTATTATGCATGTCAGTTTAAACAAAAGAATACATATCAAATCTTGACCTACGTACTTGGCATGAATATTTATCTTACCTTACACATAGGGACGACAAGCACAACACCATTCCAGTAGTTAGGTTGCTTTCTATGTATGAGAATAGCCACGGCTTCTCCCATGGACTCGCCATAGAGGAACCTCTATTTGTTTCGATAATTAGCGCGCTCTGTAATTTTCATGGTCCATAATAATTATGTGTTACTATATGTATATGGAAATTCAAACTCTGAACCAACAATAGGAATGATACTATCATTAGTGTTATAATTATAGGTATTATTAGAATCTTATGGATGATAACTGCCTGCTATGGCCTTGAAAAAAGCTGCATAGTTGTTTCCAATGTCATGAAAGCTTTGTATGTAACCATGTATTCCATCGGATTTCCCATGACCTTCAAAATCTATCCCAAATAGTGCATACCCGACCTTTGCAAGTCTGATTCCAATGTTTGAGAATCATAGGAGTAAGCGGGTTATTAGTTTTGGGGATAAATTAATTAACACAATGCTACTCATATTGATTTTTATCTAGTGTTTTGTTGAAACTGTAACTTGGTAGACAAAGTACGAATTTGTACCTTCCATGAAAATGCTACACTCCATGGCGTAGCCTGAAGATGACCTCTGCACTTTCTTAGGCTCACAATGGATGGGAAACTTTGCTTAGGAATCACGTTGCATGGGAATCTGGATGAGTAGGAGTCGGTCTCACTGGAACAATGGACTATTTTGATAAACAGGCCTTCTTACCTCGCTTGCAGAACAGACACACAACCTTTCTCAAAGTTAAATGTAGTGGTGCCTGACACCAATTTGGTCATCTATAGACTGGGCAAACAGTCTCAATGGGTTCCATGAATTATTCATTGATTTCTGCTAGCAAACAGTGAATTGTCGTGGACTTCCCATGTTCCATTTGTCTTGACATGCACAAGGACAATGTTCCATCTGGCCTAAGATGCATCACAGTCGTTGTATTTGTGGGCCAGACTACATTCGTGATGGCATGTCACGTAAATTGTATTGTACACATGTTCTGTACCTCCGTGTAGTGAATTTTTGTGGCCATGTGTTAGTTCAAAATGTTGTATGTTATTGCGACGAAAGCTAAGAAATATTAGATTCTAGCCGCATGTTCCTTCGAGATGTTGGGTGTCATTAATTCTGGGATGTCTTGTCAAATAGATGTTAAGGAGTAAACAGGATGATTTAGCCATCTGTTTCTCGAGCTTATAAAAGGTATTATCCCACGTTACCCTTTTGCTATTCACATTGTTTGCTAATCATGAATAAGACAACTTATTTCCTTGCCTCGACTCCAATTCCGACTCATTCACAGACTTGAAGAGTAATTGGGAGAGGTTGGTGGCAGGTTCAACATCTGTTAATTAAGTTTTCTGCTTAGTTCTGGATTTCCAATATTTTATGGATATTTGGTTTCGAATCTAGATTTTTCATTTATAGTCGTGATAGTGTGCATTTTAAATACAATATATAGTACAATCACATGTACAACAGACTGTCAATCACATGTACAACACAATGTCATGTATTTTCTTACAAATTCATCATGTTTTAGCTGCACTAAAGGTAATGTGAAAAAACCTCGTACATTTTTAGGATTATAGTCTAAAGTTGGTCTTTTGTGAATACAAGCTGAACCATCACTTCTTTCAAGAATATCCATAATAACTTTGATGCTTTCAATTCATTATATGAAGTCTAAATATCACAAATTTTGCTTTTCTGATGTTCCTGAGAACAAGTCCATCAGTTATAGGTTAGGGTTCTCATATGCATCTGCCACCACATCTTCTTTTGTATTCTTGTTTTGTTGTCATTTGTCTATGTCGTGATCTTTTGCTTTTGGAATTCTTGTTATTTTGAGGATTGTGGAGGAAAAATAGGTTTTCATTTGCGTTGTTCATCGGTTCAATTTGGTGCATGGTTTTCCTTCATACATCGTAAGATTTGGTACCTAAGCAAGCTTTGTGCTTATTTGCAGTGTTTTCAACAGCGTTTCAGATTTTTTCGCAAATTCGTTGTTCTTGGATTTTCTAGTTTTCATCCCGTTCCTTTTTTTCCCAACCTTGAATGATTTAATTTGATAAAAGACAAGCATGCAAAATTTTTAGATTTTATGCGTGACAAAAGTACATTTCCTCGCACTATTGTTCTTGGTCTCTTTTATTTTATTCTGGCATCTTTGTTAAGTTGACGAAACCATTTGAAAAATCAATAAATTTTCCCAGCCCTTCTTGCCTGCATGGTACACCCATTGCAACATAGACGTTAATGTTCAATTCGTAATTAAGATTAAAAGTCAATATACATATGCTACCAATGGTGCAACCACCACAACTCAAGAAGCCTCCTTTCTCACATTTAAAGTCTCAAGAATGACAAAAATTAAGGAATAGTCTGCTAGTGGGACTACCAAGGATTGAAGTGGTAGGCATCTACGTTGAGTGAATGAGTCTTACCAGCGAGAAAGTCGATTAATGATATATTTTATTGATCATACGGTGGTCGAGAGAGGAAAGTATTTAACCATGTAAAAATCATGCCAATTTTCAATGTGGAGAACCGATCTCTTTACATTCTTTTAACAATCTTGCTCCTGCTTCACTTTGAAATGCGGCTTTCACAATGTTTAACTATGCTCTACCTCTTGACTCTGTTGTATTTTCCTAGTTACACCTAGACAACATCCCATCCATTAGCTACCCAAACTACGTGTCTACATAACAAAATTGACTCTCTAATGTAAGGAGATAAGCTATGAAGTTCAATACTTTTCCTACTTTATGCATTACTTTTAGAAAAAGCTATCTTTTCTCTTTCTGGCAGGCAGTTCATTGCTCAACGCATGTAAGAGGGATGTAAGATCGTAATGAGATTAATATTTTATTTTAGAGCTCAATACTAACCAGCTTACAAATTACTCTATACTTGGACTAAATATGAGTTATAATCTACTAAGCCATACAGGGTAACATACTTTGACTATAGTCCATAGACCCCACCCCTACATTAGGGGAGTTTTGAGGTCTAAAATGGGCCTCCTAAGGGAAATAATAAAATAAGAGTTATAAATTTTAGAGAGGAAAAATAAAAAATACTTTTTCTTATCATATTTTTGACATATCTTCATAACTGTTTACCCAAATTTCAAGTTTGGGCACTTGTTGGATGCATATTTTAATTCCGCATCCAACCCATACCCACACTGCATACTTCTGAGGCACCCACGACATGAAAAAATGAAAATTTCTATAAAAAAACTTTTTTTATAGAAATTTTCATTTTTTCATGTCGTGGGTGCCTCAGAAGTATGCAGTGTGGGTATGGGTTGGATGCGGAATTAAAATCCTCATCGAACGAGTGCCCAAACATGAAATTTGGGTAAAGTGTTAAGAGATATGTCAAAAATACGATAAGAAAAAGTAGTTTTTTCTTTTTCCCTCCAATTTGTTTTACAAATTTTACCCTTATGGTTGACTTCATCATCTTGAATCCTATTGGTTCTTATAAAGTGAATTTTTATGGTACATTATTTGTTTTGAGGTTCATTTTTTACCTCAAAACTCCCCTAATTTCATACAAGTTATATACAAGCCTTACCCTTTGGACCTTCGAAACTATGACTATTGTCCATAAACCCCACCCCTACTTCATGCGAGTTATATACAAGCCTTACCTTTCGACCTTCGAAACCATGAATATTATGAACTTCTCCTTTTGTATACGACTTTGATTTTATGTTCTTTCATATAATATTTTATTGAATACATGTATTATATTGAGTGCATTGAATACTAACACCAACAAGCCAACTTGGAAATTGGAATAGCTCTTTTCACAATTTCCCACTTCCTAGCTAGATGTACATTTTGTGTACTGATATGTGGAATCTAAACATTGCATTGAATAGAAATGATAAAACAAATCCATCCAAATCCATATCTCAATTTGATAAAAACGTTGTATTTTTATGAGATAATCCTGTCACGTTTTTTAGTATAAAGAGTAAGTGGATTTTACTGTAAGCATAAAAAATATAATTGCAATGAACTCTTAAAAGATTTGTACATGCCATACATTTGAAATAATTGCAGCAATAGCTATTAACAACTTTTTATTAGATTTTGGGTTCACATAGATCTAACCTATTACGTAATTCTCACAAAGGACAGACTTAATATTGGAACCCAAATACACAACATGGAATAGATGGACGGATGTGCGATGTTCATATGATCTCCCCAACATACAAAGATATTTTCAACAAAGAGGATATTGGAGCCTCACTATAAACGTTAGATCTTTACAAAGGCATTAGCTGACCCTTAGAACGACACTGAAACAATATATAACAAGTGCGAACTTATGATACACTGTGCATGCTGCTTAAATAAATAGAGATCGGGCTGCTCAAACAGCTGGATACAAGTCCCAAGCATTTGACATGATGGCCTCCTGCGCAACAATTTCAACTTCTCTAATAGCATTATAAATCTTACCACAGGGACATCGCACCCCGTGGCACTTGTTTTTTATATATTAATAGTAATTAAAAATTCAACATATAAACATAAATTAGGAAGGTTTAAATTAACTTTTAACTTATCGAATAAAAATAATTTCAATGTTTATAAAAATAAAAAGAATTATTTTTTATTTTATTGAAATATTTTTTTTTAATTTTTTTAATAAATTATTTTAAAAAATAGTTTATAATAAATTAATAATAATAATAATATTTTACAAAAGAATTATTTTTATTTTATTGAAATAATTTTTTTTAATTTTTAATTTTTTTTATAAATTATTTAAAAAAAATATAATTGTATAATAAAATAATAAAATAATAATAAATTTTTAAATATATTCTTAATTGCTAAATTTAAATTAGAGATTGTTTTTTGGATTTTATTAAATTAAAAACATGTAAATCTTACATAATTATAAAACAAAAAATATTTTTCAAAATTGGTAAATAAATTAAAAAAAACTTTTTAAACAACTTAAAGTTGACCCGATTTTTAAATAATCTTATTATGTCACTTAAAGGTGACATACATGGTTTTTCAAATGCTAATATCCACTTAGTTTTGGAATTTTTTTTTTTTTAAATTATGAATTTATGTGATATGTGATATATGTTTTGTATGTTTACATTTGCATTTTTAGTAGTAAGTTTGATGTTTTTTTATTTAATATTTATTTACATATTTATATGTTTATATGTATGATTTGTTCAATTCAAAATAATCACTTATAATAATATTATACTTAAATATATTATTTAAATCCTTAAAACTTATCGTGTTAAGCTGAAAGATGGATTTGGCTTATAATAAACAATAATTCGTGCAAGTAGCAGATAGCTGTAATGTAGCATTCATGGATAACAATGAGTTGGAAGCCCATCATAACAAAGAGACATTCAAGTTGCACTAAGGAAACAATTAATATTAGTTGTACAAATTCATAAGGAGTAGCAAAACCAAGCAAAAGACATTCAATTTGGCAAAAGACTGGTTTTTAATTGCATGAAAAAATTGCATCCCCATCCCTAACAGATAGGGTTTGCACATGAAGCAGAAAAGCGCGCTCACAGCGCACTCCAAATGCGCTTTGGTGTAATGATGAGTGCTTCACAACAAAATGTGGTGCAACTATAGTCCGCAGAAAGTCCTTTGACAAAATTGATAGAAAGTATGCAAGATAAAGTTGCATTCAGAGAAAGTACATTGTATAAGACATGAACAATTAATTTTATGTCTAAAATTTTGAATTCGTGGACGGAAAAGTACCAACGGAGTGCTTCTCATTCAAAACTTAGAAATAACAATACACAATGAGCCTTGCCTCGTTCAAATTGCACCGAGTCGAGAATTAATATTAGCTGAACAAATTAATTGCGAGCGACAAAACCAACCAAAAAAACATTCAATTTGCAATTTGATAATGAGAACACTACTTTTTAATTCTATCGAAAAAACTCCATTTGCATCCCTAAAAGAGTTGTGTTTTTTCCAACGTATAGACTATCGTGAGTGCAACAAATAGGATAAATTCCTCTTTTTCCATTGACTACGAGGTGATTATGACAGGACTAAAACTTGAGAGCATCCAAACTGTAAACTTTAAGCACACATTGAAATTGTTCAAGAAGGGTCATTTTGGTTTTGTGGTTTATTGTATGTCTGGCATCTTTAGAGCTATAATGTGGTATTCTAGGAAATGCCTGGCGCAAATCCTCCTGACAAGGTTATTTTATATGTTTTGGATTTTTAGTCGTATCATCATGTGTAGCAAGCCTAAAGAACATTGAATCAAATCACTATCAAGAATAAATTTATCGTGCTCTTAATAAATTTTGATTGAGGAGCTATATGGCACCCGATTCTTTTCTAAGATTGACCTCTATTCATGTTACTACGAGATACCTGTTCGACTCTAGGACCAAAGAAGAGAATGTATGTTCGGCTGTGACAAAGAAATCCATACAAAAACCAACCGTCGAGAAAAGCCTATTATAGGCATAACGACATATGAATTTTTTTATTGTAAACCTGTTAATTTGATTATAGAAATGTGGTAAGAGATGGAAACAATTTGCCCAAAACCTTTGTGCAATGATCTCTTAATGTTCTTCATTGTTAGAAAATAGTAATTAATTCCTACTTTTGTCAGTTCTATTATTAGAAGTTAAGATGAGTTCAGTTAATAAAACATAAAGCATGTATGCATGAACTAAGCTAGTTTTTTTTAGTTTTTTCAATAAGTGTTTAAATACATTTTTAGAGGTTCATTGTAATAGTATCAATTAGATCTTCCTTGTTTTTATCAATAAAGAATGAAGAGCCGCAACTCATTCCATATATTTTTGTGTTGAATTTATTTGCCTCCAACCTTCAGATTGGTATCAGAGTAGTTGGAAGAAGAGTCAAGAGCATTTGGAAGAAGATCCAAGAGCCAAGGAAAAAGATCGAAGAGAGTGCCAAAGATTGGAGGAAGGTATGAAGCACAAAGAGTCGATTCAAAGTTGTATAAGGCTCAGTCGCGGGTGATCCTTGTGAGAAAATGCAATCGAAGCAGTGAGACTTACGAAACAAAAATTTTCAGGATCAGATCGTGACCTCTCCACAACCAAGGTGCGACCAAGATCTGGTTCGATCTCAGCATCCCCACAGGAAAAGTGTGATCCGATCGCAAATATCCCTTTGCAAAGGTGCGATCCAAAGGTTTGAATCGCAGTTACTCTTTGACCAAAGTGCGATTGCAATTCAATAATTCTATCAGAAAGCTTGTAAAAGACTCTGCAACGTCTGATGGCTTCTAGCAGCTATAATTACTCCTAGATTTCTCCTCTTATGAGAAAAAAGGACTATCATATGTGGGTTTCAAGGATGGAAATCTATTTAAGATCAAAAGATGCGTGGGAATACATTGTGCGTAGTTATTCCGAACAAACAGATGATGCATAAGAGCAAGCCTTGTCAAATGGAGTAAAATATGTGTTGCTGATTCATAGGAAGAAGGATGCAAAAGCACTGCACCCTATTATGAACACATTGGACAACAATGTATTTCCAGAGATCTTGGCCTCACTTCATTCAATAGATGCATGGCATACTTTATCTACCGGCTACTAGGGTGTTGGTAAGGTACAAACTGCTAAACTTTATAATTTAAGAAGAGACTTTGAAGATTTAAATGATGAAAGAATCAGATACAATAGACCAATTTATGACTCAAGTCATGGGCATAGTTAATCAATTGGATATATATATGGTGAAAATATATGTGATCAAAGGGTTATTAAAAGACTCTTGATATCCCTACCCAGTAAATTTGATCCTTTTGTTGTAACTATTGAGGAAGCGAAGGATCTAAGCCAACTATCCATAGATGAGTTGAGTGGATCACTTCTATCATATGAATCCAGACTCAATAGAAACGAGGATTCTTCTTTGGAAAATGCCTTCGAATCCCATGTCTCATTCTCAAAAGGCAAAGGAAGAGAAATAGGTAGAGGTGGATCAAGAGGACGAGGAAAAGGGGGTTGAAGTAATGTTAAGGAAGATCAAGATCAAGATCATCAACATGAAGATGAGAATTGTAACAAAAATAGGTTAGATAAGTCCAATGTTAAGTGTTATTATTGCAATAAATTTGTCCATTATGCTAATGAATGTAAAAATAAAAAGGCTGATCAGGAAAAACAGAATGCTAATGTGACTAACACCTCTAAGAAGAATGAAGATTTGTTATTTCTTATATGTCTTGCTGCACACGAAATCTCAAAGGGACTTTGGCTTTTAGATAGTGGTTGCAACAACCATATGATTGACCTGATAGAAGTCTAGTTGTAGATCTAGATGAATTAGTGAAGACAAAGGTTAAAGTCGGAACTGATGAAATGGTTCCAGTAGTGGGAAAAGGAGTGGTCAACATATTGACCAAACAAGGCAAATAGAATACTATCACAGATGTATATTATGCTCTTGGGTTGAAGCATAATTTGCTTAGCATTGGGAAGGTCACTAAAAAGGAATACATACTTGTCTTTGAGGGATCATACTATGCCATATATGACAAACCCCAAAGCAAGCAGTTGATCATCAAGGTACAAGTGACTAGGAACATAATGTATCCACTAGTCATGAGTTGCAGCAAGCAAGTAAAATATTTTGCCCAAAAGGAAACATGCATGGATGATATTTGGTTATGGCATTTTAGATTTGGACATCTTCACTTTTTGGTCTAAATTGTTGCAATAGAAATATATGATTAAGGGATTGCCTCTTATTAGAGAGCCAATGCGCACATGTGAGTGCTTCCTTCTTGGAAAGCACATTGGGATAGCTTCCCTAAAGGTGAGTCTTGAAGGGCTCATGCACTCCTAAAATTGGTCCATACTGATTTGTGTGGTCCAATGCAAGCTCAGTCACTTGGTGGCAATTATTATTTTCTTACATTCATTAATGATTTCAACAGAAAAACATATGTGTATTTTCTTCGTTAGAAGTTGGAAGCTTTTGGCAAGTTCAAGGAATTCAAATCCTTAGTTGAAAACCAGAGTGGCCATCAAATCAAAATACTGAGATTAGATAGAGGGAGAGAGTACGATTCAAAGGATTTCAATGCTTACTGCAAACAACATGGAATCAAAAGGAAATTCATGACAAGCTATACACTTCAGCAAAATGTACAAATGGAACTATTATGAATATGGCAAGAAGCGTGCTGAAAGGGATCTAATTTTTTCCTATGATTTTTGGGAAGAAGTAGTGGCTTGCGTTGTTCATGTGTTGAAGAGACCCCTACCAAAAGTGTGAAGAACAGAGTTCCAAAGGAAGCATGGACAAGTATGACTTGTGACGTTTCAAATTTCAGAATATTTGGTTGTGTATGTTATGCTCATGTACCTAACAACAAAGAAGAAAGCTAGATGACAGAAGTGAGAAATACATATTTCTTGGATATGGAGAAGACTCTAAAGCTTACAAGCTATATAATCCTGTGACCAAAAAGGTCATCATCAACAGAGATGTATTGTTCAAAGAACAAGAGACATGGGATGGAACCATAGAGCAGCATAGATCCAAATCCTAGGCTCTATCAAGCGTCGAGAGGGATCAAATCTCCCGAGGTGCAAACCTCTACTTGAATAGATCCTTGCGTGGAATACTGGAGCCACCTAATCCTAAGCTCTAAAGTCTCTAGTTTAAGTCTCATATTTACTTTTTACTTTGTATTATTCTTTTTTATTTACTTTGTATTATTTTGTTACTTGACAAACACTTTAAAATCTCATATTTACTTTTTACTTTGTATTAAAAGTAAAAAGTAAAGTCTCTAGTTTAAGTCTCATATTTACTTTTACGTTGTATTATTCTTTTTTGTTTATGACAGACATAATATTTATCACCTAATCCTAAGCTCTAAAGTCTCTAGTTCAAGTCTCATATTTACTTTTTACTTTGTATTATTCTTTTTTGTTTATGGCCGACAAAATATTTATTACTTTTTACTTTGTATTATTTTGTTTATGGCCGACAATATCAACAAACACTTATTTATGGCCGACAATATTGACAAACACTCGACTTACAAGATCTCCCTCATACAAATGTTATTTATGGCCGACAATATCGACAAACACTCGACTAACAAGATCTCCCTCATACTGGGCTATAGAGCGCCTCTCGGCGCAATAAGGTTGTTGAATTTGTGGTACCTCAACCAAAAGATGAAGAAGAAGAAGAGTAGATTGAATAGATTCCAATAGCACCAGGAGCAAGTACTCTAGCAAAGACACCTAGAAATTTGGTTTGAGGTGAAGTATCAATATTAGCAGATCGATACACTCCTAGTCCTCAATCAGGTAATGAATATGATCACAGTAATAAAAAGACTAGAAGTTTACAAGAAATTTATGATGAATTAGATACAAATACCAATTTTTTCTTTCTTGCTAGTCAACCTATGTTTTTTGAAGAAGCTATAAAAGAAGACCGTTGGGTAAAATCTATAGACGAAGAGATAGATTCCATTGAAATAAATGGTACAGGTGATCTTGTTGACTTGCCTAAAGATAATAAATCTATTGGTGTGAAGTGGGTTTATAAGACAAAACTCAATAAAAAACGTCAAATTGACAAGTACAAGGAAAGGTTAGTAGTAAAAGGTTTCTCGCATCAACCTGGAATATATTTTGGAGAGACTTTTGCACCAGTAGCTAGATTGGACACAGTGAGAGAAGTCTTAGCAATAACAACTCAGAAAAAATGGAAAGTGTATCAAATGAATCTCAAGTCGGCAATCTTGAAGAAAAAATTTACATGCAACAGCCACAAGAGTATGAAACAAAGAACATGAAGAGAAAATTTACAAGTTGAAGAAAACTTTATATGGGCTCATGCAAGCTCCAAGACCTTGGCACAACATAATTGATTCTTATATGATCAATAATGGTTTTAGCAGAAGCAACAACAAACCTACACTTTACACAAAGGTAAATAAGAATGGACATATTTTGATTGTTTGTTTATATGTTGATGGTATGATTTTTATAGGTAATCTATTAGTAGATGAATTCAAAGCAGTTATGAAGAAAGAGCTTGAGATAACAGACCTAGGTTTGATGAAGTTCTTTCTAGGCATAGAAGTAGAACAATAAAAAAAGTATATTTATTTGTCAAAGTAAATATGCTAAGCATGTGCTTAAGTGATTCAGAATGGTTAATTGCAAACTAACACCTACACCAATAGCAACAGGTACAAAGTTGAGCAAAGAAGATGACAGTCCCAAAGTAGATCCAACACTATAAAAGAGACTTGTAGGAAATCTCATGTATCTCACAGCCACGAGACCAAATATTATGTATGCAGTCAGCTTGAGTTCCAGTTTCATGGAGTCTCCCAAAGACTCACATTGGCAAGTTGGCAAAAGGATCTTACAATATGTTGGAGGGAATTCAAGCTATGGGATTTTATACTCAGGCACTAAGCATGATGTTTTGACAAGTTATACTAACAGTGATTTTGCAGGAAGTTTGGATGACAGGAAGAGCACTTCAGGTCGTGTTTTTCATCTTCGTTTAGGGGTGATTTCATGGGCATCCAAGAAACATCCCATTCTGACAATTTCATCAGCAAAAGTGGAATATGTTGCAGCAACATCAACATGTCAAGCAGTATGGTTACGTAGATTTTTGGAGGGACTTCAACAAAAACAAGAAGGACGAACAACAATTTATTGCGGCAATAATTCAACAATTGCCCTGTCCAAGAACCATGCATTTCACCAAAAGAGAAAGCACATTAATACCAGATATCACTTCATAAGAGAGCTTGTAAACAATGGTGAAGTTCATGTGGAACATTGTAAATCGATTGATCAATTGGCTAACATATTCACAAACCCATTGAGAAAAGATATTTTTGAGAATCATAGAGATAATTTAGGCATTGTAAAAGTTGCAGTAGTCAGCGGTTGTAATTAAGGGGGAATGTTAGAAAATAGTAATTAACTCTCACTTTTGTCAGTTCTATTATTAGAAGTTAGTATGAGTTCAGTTAATAAAATATAAAGCATGCATGTATGAGCTAGATTAGTTTTTTTAGCTTTTTCATTAAGTGTTTAAATACACTCTTAGAAGTTCATTGCAATAACATTAATTAGATCTTTCTTGTTTTTATCAATAAAGAAGGAAGATTCCATATATTTTGTGTTGAATTTCTCTGCCTCCAACCTTCATTCATAATGTTCCATCATTTCAACGTTAGAACAAGATAAATACAACTAGTCAATCAATAATTGAGCACTTTCAACAAATGACAACATCGACGCAAGTTAACAGTTATGAGGATTTGTACTATCACGATAAAGGCTAATGGAATTTATCTATCAAAACGAGAAAGGCCATCGACGGGGTTGTAAACCCACCGACTTAACCATAGGAGATGCGTGAAAACAAAACCATTGCCCGATTAAGTAAATTTTGCTATAGTGTTGGCTAATACTAAGTTAATGAATGCATGCTAGTCCTTTTTTTCTTTGAAGAAACATAGTATCTTCTCTGGGATAGGCTTACACAACAAACACTTTGTTGTCATAGTGCTATTGCTTTGTTGTCATAGTGCTATTAGCAATAGTATCAACAGGTCTTTGCACTGGCAAGACTAGGTAGTAAAAGAACTTTCATATGGAAAAGAAAGTGTGCTCCTCATATGTTTTAGAAGTGCCTGTGGAAACAATATTTATTCAATGCTTAAAACTTTCTTTATACAAGAAAAGATATGAATGAGAGCATAATCATTTTTTATATGACATGGCATTGTTAAGTTGTAACAAAAAAAATTGACAATAGTTTTCTAATCAACAAAATTCATAATAATTTTCTAATTAACAATAATCTTCTAATTAACAAACTTCATAACATCGTATTAGACAAACCATCTTTGAAATAATTCATTTTGTAATAGATGATTGCGACCGTGTCATTTTATTTTTCACACTCTAAAAATTCATATATATTTGTCATTATTTCTTCTTAATTCTCTACAAAACAAGTTGCATCAATTCAAGTTGCAAGTTGGTTGCTCACACAAAACAAACTTACCTATATATTTTAAGATGTCTTAACGGAATAGAACCCGGGTGGATAGAATGAAATCCATCTATCCCCACCAACATAGAACCATATCCTTGACATTCTTTAAATGTCTTATTGGTTTAACAATCATATTAACAAAATATAGTTGATATATGTTGATAGAAATGTTTATTAAAGATTGATAATAAACATGTTATTGAGACTTATTATAGCAACTAACTTTAATTAATTTAGTTTTACTGGTTTTGTTTTTATATTTACAATTATATAATATATTTACAATTATATAATTTACAAATATTGACTTATGGTCAAATATATATACAATGGATCCTAATCAAGGTAATGATGAATCTTGGACTAAATCTTTTCTTGGAATTATATATATATATATATATATATATATATATATATTGGACATTTGGTGGTTGAATCTCAAATAAAGTAAATGGAATCATGAACATCGTCGGTGGAATCATGAGGATCATTGGTGGAACCATGAGCTCTATTTATGGAACCATCATTGGTTGAACCATGAGTAATGGTATCGAGGTGGTGGAGAAGGAATTCTTCTTGAATGAAATGAGTGTTATTCATTGATGTCATTTGTTTGTAGATTCTTGTAATAAGTATCCAAGCATGGGGAATGTTAGGCATGAATGAACACATCGATCCAATTGATGGTGATCTAAATTCAATCTAGGCTATGTCAATTTTTTCATTTGTGTAGTGTTTGAAAATGCCTTCTACACCATGCACAAGACCATCTTCAATGCAATAATTGCCTCCAATTAAATTTACAAGCATATTTCGTTTGAGGAAAATTGTAGAGAACAACTCCATTTTCTTGTTTGCATAACTATTTTCCTCCATTGCATCTATTTTCATATTGTATGATTTTAATGTATATGTGTCTGATTGCATAAGTGCCAACACGTTTTGATTATGTTCTTCAACATCTTTGTTTATGTGAAAAACGTACGGAAATGTTGGATCATTTGGTGGGGATCTATGGCAATGTTTGTTTAGGTCTAGTCCATATCATAGTGGTTGGAGTCCTTCAAAGGGTGCAATTTGTATGATTTGATTCTCCAGATCATATATTAGGTGAGCTTGTCCGTAGCTATGCACTATTTGTTTAGAGATAAGTTCAGGATCTTCATCTCAACCACTAGAGCTCAACAATTCTATGTTCAACAAATCATGAATGTGATTTTCAATCTTTTTGTTGAACATTTATTCCCACTTAGTATTGATCATAACACCCTTGGTTCTATAAAGTGATTTGTTGCACAACTCATTTAGTAAAATTATGGCATTTCTTGGCCAAACATTGCCATATAAGCAGGCATTTTTGTATTCCAATTTTATTTTTAGCATCACTGCAATTGCCATGAAGTCCGATAAACTTCTAGGAAAGACCTTTCAAACTCTATCTAAGTTTTCATGAACATTTATGATTTTCCACCTAGTGCAATTTGAGCTTTTTTTACCTTAGTTTCCTTAGTCCATTGTTGTTGACACCAACCCTTCTTACAAAGGTGTTAATGTCGATACATTCTCCAATTTGTTGTTATGCTATATTTGCAAAGGTGTTGCCAAGGGGGGATTCTTGATTGCAAAGGGCCTTTTTGCAATTTTTGCATATTTCTTCGTTGACTTCAATGACTTTTGATTCCTCTCCGGTTGTTAAAGATCTATATAAGTCAATATCATGTTATTGTCAATGATGTGCATGTATTTCTCGAATTGCATACGTTTACAGATGGCACATCCATGAGTCAGCGTGTCTTCGATTGAGTCCAAATATGCTTTGATTGCATCGACTATTTTTGCATATTTCTTTTTTCTTTGAGTTGTAAGATGTTGTTTTGTTTGTATTTCTTGTTTTAGATGTTGCAATATTGTAATTTTCTCATGGTAGTAACCTAAAATGATAGCAAACATATATCCGATCTAACATTTTAAAACAGAGTCTGACCATTGGCGACTCACATGGCCTTTCACTCTCATCTAGCTATGATTATCGTGTTATTGGAAGGCATCATATCTCATCATGTACGCACTTTATGCTAATGAATGGGTATCCGACATTCATATTGTTCACCATGTTGCACGTAGACAAATGCATGTATGATTTCCGAAATATGGAGAAGGAATTGGTACGATTGAGTAGATTTGATGAAATTGCTAAGGGAATTTCTCTTGAATAGCGTCGTTGTTTATAAGATGAGTATCCAAAAAAACATTTTGTGCCATAGAGATAAAACTATGCCCCTTGTGGATACCTCAAACAAGAATGTATGAAATTCAAAATGCTAAGAGCGAGGATAAAAAAATGTAGATATGGCAATGCTCTTGACATCACATAGATCTCTTACGCTTACAAGCCCTTATGGGAGGGTTCAATTGAATGGTGTGCACAACAACCTACAATGATCCACCCAAATAGATACCATTCCTCCTCATCATTATATATTTATCCAAACTCAAGCGAATGGAGCCATCAATGAAGCTCTGGGTGTAGGAGATATCCCATGAAAAATCATTGGAAAGAAATTCAAAGATCAAAATCAAACGTGTCAGCCACAATCTCCATGGATTATTCCAAGATCGATTCCGAAAGTGAGAAGAAGAAGAGAAGGATATGTACTGCAATGTCCATTTTGGATACTATAGCATCTTTTACACCCTCCTCATGGACTAGGTTCATGTTCTTTTTCCATCGCCATGCATCTATTATCTCCTGCTATTCGAGGATCCTCTTCTGTTATCACCATGCATCAACCAAACCAAATATTTTTTGAAACAGGTTTTGGGGGAAAATGGAAGGCAGTATACTACAACATTTGAAATTTGAAATTTTGCATGCATTAAATGATGTAGATCAGTAGGTTACCTATTCGACCATGCCTTGGTATCACATACACGGTGAAGTTGAAGTTAAAGAGGAGCGCATTTGGGTGAAGAAGCGGGTGGATGATGGATGGTCGGAATAGTAGATAGAGGATGTATGGTCGGGATTGACATATGGATGCATGTGGAGTGCATATGGTGGAATGAGAATGGGTTGGTTAGTACTATAAATCCCCCACACCAACATTAATGAGTCTGATGCGGGGTGCATATTTCTTGCCAATTTTGAATGGTGGGTATTGATTTCAATTTGAAGGGAATATATAATTCGATCCATTCAAAGATGAAGGGTCATATAAATAATTGTACTTCAATAAACAAGTATAAATTAACTCAACACTTTAAAAAAATGCAAAAAACAAATATTGCCCTTCCAAATTTTTACAATCTTAAACAATTGAACTATCACTACATGAAAAAACGATAAATTTTCTGTAAAATCTAAGAATAAACCAATTTTTCTTTGAAATTAGTAAGGTCCAAAAAGTTATTATTATTTTACATAAATGAATACATTCCAACAAAACTAATAAGAAAACATATTTTTCCTGGATTCATTTGATATTCTTCAAAAGTATTTGAATTTATATCACTGAAAACATCAATCTAGTTTTCATACATCATAAATAGCATTCCAATCTACCTCATTTAGAGCTCATGAGGTGCACTAAGAGAGAAAAAAATTAACAAATCCAATGTCTCCAATGAAAGTCTTGATTTATCATCATTTTTATCATGTTTAATTTTGAGAAGCCTCTTTCTCACACTGCTATACTTGTTGGAATAGCAATGATAGCTTGCCATAATTGCATCAAACAAGGAAAGCCTTCAAACCATTCAAGTTCATATCCACATAGATACCATGCTCCAAACATATGCATTTTAGGGTATGATTTATAAATAGTACAATTAAATTATTTCATTTCACCAAAACATTTAGCAATATCCACAATAGGTGAGTCCCTAACACTAAACTTTTCAGATAAACATTTCAACTATCTTTTCACTTCAGAGTCTCTATCATCTATTTCTTCGTAGTAATGTCGAGGATTGAAAAAATAACATCATTAAATATAGGTATATCTGTGAACCTCATATATAGAGATCTAATCACCTTCATCACAAAACATTTTCCTAAAAGAACACAATCATATAGTGTCCCTGATCTTTGTAAAACCTCAATGGATGTAAATGTACCATACCTGTTCTATCTACAAACTCAAGAGTTTGTCATTGTGCTCTAATTAAAAAAGAGGATATATGCATTGCACCTACCCCAAATATGTCCCCCAAAAACCATTTATGGAGGATGTTAATAGTAACATCTAAAGTAGTGCCAATAGAGGTAATATCAGTTCAAGATCCTCTTGGAACTTTTGATTCAACTTATTTAACTCAATGAGCACATTTGCAAGCAAATGGATGCAAAATTGTAGTTGAAATATTGCTGTGAACTCATACATAGTTCTCTCCCCTAACTCCCAATCCTTTAACAAAGTGGGCATGATTTTGACAAGTATTACCATGACCTTTCTTCTAGAAAGCCACATAATTTGATGAATTTGTAAATCCTCTAACTTAGTGATTTGAAATGATTCCATATCTCTCAGTTCTCCATGTTTTTTAGGAGATTTCCCAAGCCATGAATACATTTTGTTCGCAAATTTATCAATATACCGCAACTCTGGAAAATGAGACGTAGCACCATTTGCTACTAATGCTTCTCTATGAGCTATGCAATGGATATCTAATAAATGAGAAGCATCTCGACATATCTTAGAAGATAAACCTCCACGACTACCCCTCATAGTAGATGACCCATCAAAGCCAAATCCAATTAACTTTATCAAATATAGATCCATGTTTGTTATAAAATTTCTCATTCCATCATACATAGATTGAGCTACATACCATCTTTTATTTGAAGCAAGCATATGAATTTTGTTACATGTTGACCTCTTCCTTCGAGCAATGCTTTCATCAACTAAATTTCAGGGTGTATTTGTGTATGCAAAGATGAAATCTATTAAAGGAATGTGTGGAGTGCACTTATACCTATTCAAATCACAAACGGTGCCGGTAGATGGTAAGTTACCTGTTATGTCAGTAAACTCTCATAAATTCCTCCTAGATTTCTATTGCTTACATTTCTCACAAAAATTAAAGTAGGACTTAACATTTCATTATTTTGGGATGTGATAGGCTATTTTAAAGGAAATTTGAACATAAAAGAATGGATTCCTACTCCCAAATCCCAATTTCCCACCATTAAAGGGTTTGCAAATTGAAATTAATATTGATGGATAGTTTAAAAAGTTTCCCTTCCTTTGAAATGTTTCTATAAATTATGCCCTTCTTAATTGGACTAGTAAAAATAAGAGTTTAATTTTTTTTTAAGGACAATTTTAAATTAGCACTTCTGGAATAGGCCATAACCCTCTAGAAGGGATAAGACGGGTATTGATTTTAATTTTGCAATTAATATTCGTGATATTTTCCTTTTTATGGTCAACCAACATGACAAGAAGAATCATGAGTCATGGTTTTACTAAACACAATTAATTGTCCTTTTATGGCCTATAAACACAGCAAGAAGAGTCTCGAGTCATGGTTTACTAAACATAATTAATTGGTAAGTTAATAATGAGAAATTTTTTTATTTTAAGGGAATTGTTATCTCCAACTCCTATTTCAAACAAGAGCTACTAGGTGGCAATGTCAGTGGACATTGGTAACAAGGTATTTTAAAATTTAAAAACTATTGTTTATTTTTTATTTTTTCAGGTTATAGGTTATGGATTTAATTAACCAGGTTCATAAAAATAGTCTATTCCAATCACTTCAGGCTATTTGCAAAACAATTTTCCACGTATATTCTAAACAAACAAACCGAAACATTCCTTTTCATATTTTTGAAATATCATAAACAAATACAATGAGGTTTGATTTCTATGTGGAACCATGATATTCCAATGAGAATCAGATTTTGTAAAACCACAGATACGACCACGCTAGGCAGTTCCAAGCTACAAGGCACAACTTTGTCACATTTATCACTAGAATAAGACAGTCCCACCTGGAATTTTGATTTATCATGTCGTAAGGATTTTAGATATATCTAAAAATCGACATTAACTAAAACCTCGACCGAATAAGAAGGAAAAGATTGATCCCAGACTCTGAGGTAATTAATTTGTTCGAATTCCAACCCTGTCTGCTGCTTTCTGTTTAAATTCAGATTCCATTGTAATCATCCTTACAATGCTAGCAAAGAAAGGTTACACAAACTTGTGTTCCCTAATTTTGGCCCAGATTTTAGATTTGTAAATTATAGAAATATTTATATTCAATCTTAACATATATGACTTTAAAAGTCATATTTTGAAGTACACTTCTATTTCTAAAATGCATATTTAATAAATATGATTGAAAATTTCATGACTTATATGTTTGACCAGTAAAACATATCAAAACTTCCTTAGATTAGATAGAGATTCATTGTTTCTTCATAGAATTCAACGTCGTGACTATTTTTTAGTCTAAAAAGGTGAATTTGTTCTCTTGTTGCAATATATTAACCTATATTGTTATGGGATGAAATCGAAATCACCAATTATCATACATGCTACCTTAAAACTTATCGAATATTCCAATGAGGAAATATATATGGCCTTAAGATTAATGCAATAGGAGAACGAAACCAAAATCAACCCTCGTATTTGCAAACCTATCTTGAACCAAGTCAATTTATACTCTTGTGTGTGTGAAAACAAAGTATCCTGTGATGAAAATTGCATAGACCATGAATCAAATCCAAGGCTTAGGGCTTCCCTACTATTGAGCAACATGCTTATTCTATAATAGGTATCTTAGTAGATCCATCAAGGTGTAGATTGTTTTCAAACAACGTTTTGGATTAGGTCTCCTAGCTATTTCCAAACTATTGGTTATTGGATATATTAGGGAAAAACTCAGCTAGCACGCTGCTCTACTTGGATAATAACTACTACTGCAATCTAACTTTACATGGAAAATAATTAAAACAAGCGATAACCAGTAATCTGTATATATTCTTCTCTTTTACACTAGTAACATGTATATATTCTTATCTTTTATATCAAAGTTTCTAACATCCACTCTTTATATCAAAGTTTCTAATATCTGCATAAAACCACATCATAACTATTTTATATAAAGAACTAGGGTTTCTAACATCCACTCAAAACCATATCATAACTACTTTCTATTTGGAGTACCATGATTTAGACACTTTTAAAAATAGAGTTTACACACTAAGTAGCTTACTATGTTCCAAATGAAAAATATTTAGTAGCTTCATCCACTTGATGTACTACCTTAATAGGGATAGCCAAAAGAACCAATTAAACTAGTTCGACCGGATGCAATATAGTGCCTCCCAACAATGGAAGACCCCTTCTCCTCTGAACATATTGTAATATGGCCAAATATACAGATACTCTAAATCCTTTAGTTGGAAATGGTAGGACTCTAGCAAATCGTTAGGGAAATGAAATCTTACTTTTAGTACGAAGAGAAAAAATATTAAACAAATACTCAAGAGGATCACCTTATGCAGTAGTCCCTTTCTTTGTGATGCCGAAGAGTGTTAGAAAAACATGATTACATGGCAATAAAATAAAATAGATGAGGAAATAAAACACATGGAACAAAATACAAGAGATACATCAATATACATGGTTCACTTGATATGGGCTACATCCACGAAGAAACAACCTATCCTTTCTTTTATCCTATCCATCAAAATGAAGGGATACAACCTACAACACATCCACAGAAACCTTCTCATCACTCTCTCACAGTCTCTCTCATACACCCCACACAACCAAAATACAATTCCCTCTTTTCAAAGAGGGTTGTATTCTAGGTAAAAAATACAAAAACATAATCTCTACCATCAGATTTGTAACCTAATGACGAACGGTCTAGATTGAAATTCAATTAAATTAGATATGAAATCTCAATAGGATATCATGTGGTGTCAATGGTTGACATAATTTTTTTATTTTTCTTTTGAATTTTACAGAATAATAGTATATTGATCTTACAGTTCATTGAACAATTGTAAATGGCACTCTTTATTGCATTCCAAATATAACCATTAAATTCATCATTATACCCACCAGTGATTGCTAGTGATTAGTATAATTTTTAGATTAGAAAGTTAAGTAGCATAGATTTATGTATCCAAAATATCATTAGGTTTTCACTTGACATCAATGCTCTAAGTAATTTTCTATTTAATTCATCCTTATAACACAGAGTGATTGTGAGTTATTATGTTGTTATTATTCAATTAAATCTCCAAATTGTGAGTTATTATGTTGTTATTATTCAATTAAATCTCAAAATTGTGAGTTATTGTGTTGTTATTCTTCAATTAAATCTCCAAATAGAAAATTCCTACACTGTGATCAAGCAATTTTAATTCTCATATAGAGCATTTCTCTAACCGAATCCCATCCTCATCGAACGATTAGCCGTTGCATACAGAGCTGACATTTTTCCACAACCATATCCCCACTCCAAAAGCTGAGGCATGTGTCAGCTCTACATGATCCAATGAAATTTTAAATAATTAAGTTTTTACAAAAAATTAAGAATTAAAAAAATTAGAACATTAGCTAAACCATGGGCGGGAAAAAAATTAAATTGATGTATGACTCGATTAATAGTTCTAAGTCATCCCTATATATCTAGGGACATAATTATAGTTTGATTTTAAATTTTAAATTTATTTAAAAAAATCTATATAATTAAGAATTTTGAAAAAAAATAATACATCAAGATTAGATTTTACTTTCTATAGAAAAATATTTTCATAGGAATTTTATCTCTATATAATATTTAATTCATATAATTATAAATGATGTAATATAATATTTCAAACTAAAGACTAAGCATTTAATACTTTACATATAATGTGATATTTTCCATATGCTATTGCATTCTTTGTTTGGTGACTCACCCACACATACATCAATTTTATTTTTTTTAAAGTTGGCGGATGTGATATTTTGGTCATCTCTAATGAATGATGTGATATGTTTCAATTTTCTTTCTGATAACAGTAATTTGTGCAGGGATGTGTCTACACATATTAAACCATCTTAATAAAGATTGGTGAGATCTTACGTCAGAAATGAAGTAATTAACAAAAGTTATTTCGAAATCTAAATTCATTCATCATTTAAGATAAGCAACCTTCAGATTTACAACCATTTAACAGTTTAAATCATCTGACATAAGCAATGTCTAAACATCATAATGGCAGAAACTTGAATTACTTCATATTGAAACAAGGAAGAAGTACAACTTTACCAATAAGCTTGATGTGAATCCTTCCTCCATTGTCATGAGCTTCCCTTCCTTCACCCTTGCTCTTGAAGATTTGAAGCTCTTCTTCCTCCTCCAGAATCTCCTCATCATGCCTTTGCTTTTTTTATTACCTTATACCATGCCTCCCATGCCATTCTTATATAGCATTGGGAAATGAGCCTTAGGTCTTTCTAGTGGATGTGGGATTAGTCACTTTTCTCAATTTTGATTATTTTCAAGTGAAAACCCACTTCTGAATAGTTTTTAGGCCCTTTTGCACCATTTAGAATTATTTAATCACAATTAATGCATCTTAATGCTTTTCTCAGAGATGATTTGTCTCTGGACGAAACTGTGTTATGACTTCCTGTTGCAAGTGCATGGCAAAAATGTGCCTCTTCCGTCACATGACGAGGGTGCTATTTTGATTGTTGACACTTTCCAACTAACATGTAAAGAGATATCCACCACTTAACACATTCCATTACTTTATTTTCACAATTTTGATTTTTATCGCCGCCTAATTTTCTTTTTCCTTGGAAAAAAGTGTAATTTCATTAAATGATAATCAAATTACATACTGTATAAGTGCTTCAGTGAGCTCTTTCAGATATAAAGCTTTACAACTTTAAGTATCAAAAAGTGCAGAAATAAAAGTTTTGATCTCAAGAGATCCCGATTATTTACAACCAAAATGCATCATTTATAGTGCTATAATGAGTAGCCAAAGTCCAGAAAAGAGTATAAATAGTATGAGTATGTCGATCAAAAATTTTGAAGATTTTGAAGATCGAGTCCTTTGATGAAAGGCCTGTGATAGTATTCATGATATGTGTCATTGATCTGTTCCTTGATCTTCCATTGACCAAGATGAAGTGTCATCCCCTGTTTGGATAGGAGATTGGCATCCACATTCCTTTCCCTGTAGACATGTTTACAAGTGAAATTGTCAAACATCCCAATTATTCTCAAAGTGTCTTCAATAATTGTGCTCAAGACCAAATGGTGGCATCGCTGAATTTGATTAATCCAATTAATGATGATCATGGTGTCACCAAAAACTTGAAGATGAGTGCAATGTGTTTCCAAAGCAAAAAGGAGTAGTAGTTTTAAAGCAAAGAGCTCAGCGAAATTGTTAGTGTCGCTTCCCAACCCCATTTGAATCTTGTAGTAGTGTGAAGAGGTGAGGTAAAGTATTGCTCCCCCGCCGCAATTGTTGTTCTGTGAGGCTCCATCAAAGTAGGCCCAGGGAGTAGAGGGGATGATGGTTTCAGCACTAGGGATGTGGGTAATGGGAAGGGATTTTGCCCGTGGAAAATGAGAGAGGATCATGAGGTAATGACTAATCATGATGGAGGGAGTGGAGATTTTATCACAGAAAATCTGTTGGTTCCGGGCGAGCGAAATGCCCCAGATAACAATCATGGGAAGAGCGCGGAAGTAGGATGTGTCCGGGGAGTCATGTCATCATTTCCAAGCCTCTTCAATAGTCGGCCCCATCCACAGACCAACAGTAGTGTGAATATTTTTCATCTCGGACTAAATGTTAACAGTGAATAAACAGTCAAGAAAGAGGTGGGGGATGGATTCATCGGCCTGTTTGCAGAGAATACACCATCCCGGGCCTTCAATATGTTTGTTCTTGATATGATCCCAGGTGGGAATACGATTTGCAAGAGTACACCACATAAAAAAATTTGACTTTGAAGGGCAATGTCATTTCCAGATCGATCGCCACCACCATTTCATCTCAGCCTGATGATGTTTGAGTTCCATTAAGAATTTATAGCCCAATTTTGGGGCATATCTGCCATTTGAGGTCGGCGTCCAGAAGAGTTCATCAGAGGTATCAGAGATACGAGCATGTGATAGTAGTAGAGCAAGGAGGTATTTACTCCAATGGATGTGTAAATATATCAAGAGGTTTACGTCCTCTGCATTTAACCAGCCCTGTTTCCACAAGTTGGTAGTCAGTGGATCAACAATTTGTGAAAGGTGGAAAAATTTGTTCTGTTGTAGAAAATGAATGAGTGGAACAGGTAAAATGTGACGATTTTGACATCCAATCCATGGATCCGATCCGATGCGAATTTGTGACCCAGTACCAACTTTCCAAGCAAGTCCCTGAGTAATGAGTGGAAGTGAGTCCAATATAGCTTTCCAAATGACAGACATCCCAGTCAGGGGTTTTGTGGGATTCCAAATCCAATTGATGAGGGAATTAGGAGCAATATATTTTTGTTTGATGACCTCTGTCCACAAATTTTCAGTAGTGAGAATTATCCATCCTACCTTTGTAGCTAAAGAGGTTGCGAAGGTATGTATGTGCTTGAGGCCCCATCCCCCCAGTGATTTCGGCAGAGCAATGCATTCCCACTAGACCCAAGGTTTTGTATAGGAATCCGAATGACCATACCATAGAAACCGAAAACAGAGCTTTCTGGCCTTTTCCCTGTTTCCCTTGGGGATCCAAGCCAGTGACATCCAGTACACGGGGATGGCCTCTAGAACAGATTTGATGAGGACTAGGTGATCGGCTCTGGAGATCCATCTCTGACTCCAAATCATTAAACGTTTTTCCAATTTTGCAATGAGCCAATTCCAGTCACACTTCTTGTAGCCATTTGGTTTCAAGTGAAAGCCCAGATATTTGAGACCTTCGTCCAGAAGCAAGATTTCAAAAGGGAAGAGAGTGAGATACCTGTGATGTTCAGTAGTAGTCATTCCGTAGAGTGTAATAGAATATTTGTGGAAATTTATGACCATCCCAGTGGCGTCTTGGAAGAGTGTAAGAAATATACTATGACTTAACAAGGGTCGATACATCTGGAGGCACACCCAAGAATACCTATATCTCAAGGGGTATCTACCCTTTTATCCTAATCACAATGAGGCAATGTTTCATTGGGTATTTGAATAGAGGTGGGGAGAGTGCATAACTTACCTCCCTACCAATCAAGCTATTGGCCCCTTAACTGTTAAGATTAGATGTTATTATAACGCATATCACTCATTGTAAGTAGTCTCAATGATGACCACAAGTTGTCTTTCTTGCAATACTATTTAGGTTGAAATCATCTTTTTGTCCTGGATTATGACCTAAAAATACCTTTGATTAACTAATAACTCATTTTCCTAAAACATAAGGAAATAGGTTAATGGCTTGAGACCTAAAGGCATCTTGTAGGAGTGGATGTTTTCCCCCTTATAGACCAACAATGTATTATTTCAAGTGGTCAAGTTTCATCTATACCTCCTAATGTTGTTGCACATAAGCTCTTGAAATTGCATCCATTTGAAGGCTAGGTCAATAACTTGAAGTACTGTATCCTTTTTCCTACTTTCGATATATATATATATAATTGGATAAAATTTCATCTTCCTTGAACATAAGGATATAGGTTAATGACTCAAGATCTAGATACCTCTGACAAAAGTGGAAGTTTTCCTCCTTACATACCACCGATATGTTATTTTAGGTAGCCAAGTTTTGTCTACACATAATGAGGTTGTTACACATTGAGGCCTTGAAATTGTATCAACAAAGGATAAGCCAATAAATTTGAGTATTGTAGATATTTAGTCTCTGTTGTAGGCACATGACTATATGTTCCACTCATTTATATTAATAGGAATCCATACAAAAAATCAAAATTTTAAAACTTTGTTTTCATAAATTTTGTTTGTAATTTTTTAGTTATTTTTTATATAATAATAATTTTTTTTCTTCGATTTGGACGATTGGATTGTAATGATTTGACGAGTTTTGTCATTAAATTTTTAGATAAATATTAAATATTTGATTTTAAAAAATGTAATGGTTTAAAATTATAGGTGACAAAGCACCGGTTTGGTGGGGGTGGTTGGCGGTCTTTTCACAAGAAAACTGATAGTTAAAGCATTTCTTATGTCTGTAGTTGCAGGGAAGCCATGGAACAAGACCTTCATACCTTCATGCTCAACTTTCAGTTCCCTCAACTAAGACCTAGGCATTGAATCGATTGTCTTCCCCCCCCCCATTTAGGTTTTGTTTTTGTTTACTTACATAATCTAACATTGGCCATAATCATGGGTTCAATCTGTGAATTGTTGCTTGGTGTTGAAAGGAGAGGTTTTCTAGTCAAATTTTGGTTGAAATCTGCACCCAAAGTTCAATATTTGAGTTGAAATTGATGAGACGCTTTAGGTTGTCAAATATCATTAAATCTTTCAGAAAGATTTTGGATATTGTAGTTAATGGTCTTAGATTTTGTGCTCTTGGATTTTTCCGACTTTCTCCTTTGGTTTTCTCAATAGCTTGGCTAACTTTTAGAAGAATTTTTGGTTGTGGCTTTCGAGTTGAACCTTTCCTATTTTTTCACTACCTTTTTAGTTTCTTTCTTTGAATAATTTCGTTGTATGAAGGTGAAGGTTCTTGATTCACAGTTGTTGAATTTCTTGTGTCTCTGGTTGAAGCTCAGATGCTCCTAATTGAAAGTTATTAGGCTTCAATTTTTTTTGTCTTTAGTTCCAATATTGTTCCTCTCGATGAAAAATTCTTGTTTCATTTTTGCATGGTTTTTCCAATCCTTTGATCCATTTCAAAATTATTCTAAAGTTTTTTTTTTAAATTTTCATGACTAGTTTCATTATTACATTCAGTCCTCGGGGAGAGTTCATAGTGAAATCTTTTTTAAATATGCCATCATGAAAATTGTCTGAAAATAACTTGTTTTTCAAGTGTCTAATTTCTTGAATCTATGTAATGTCCTCATCACAACAAGGCTTCCATGTTTAATTTCACTTGTTTTTTTTCAACTTTTATGGAAACCATTGACAAAGTCGTTGAGTTTTAATAAATTGTGCCTTGTGTTGTGCAGTAGGAAAAATATTTCCAAAAAAAGCTTGGAAGCAGGTTGGCATCATGGCGAAAAATCAGCTAGAAGGCTTAAATACCTTGGGCTTGGAAAAAATAGATTGGTACCAATTTCATTTTCCACTCTCTATTACCTCTTCCATTATCCACTCTCTATTTGGTTTGTGCTTCAATATTGCAATGACAGATTTGGCTTATGTTGGCCTCCAAGAAATCTATTTTAGTTGTTCCAAGCATTCTTGAAGTATGCAAAAGTTCTTTCAATGATTCTTGAAGTATTCAAAACTTACTAATTCTTTCAACTAGCCTCAATGTTTATTAGTCTTCAACTAGACTCATGCATTTGCTCAAGAAAAAAATGTTCTTGATTTTAATCTAGTGTGTGCGAATGGATTTTTATTCTAATTAGTCTACAGGATAACATAGCTTTTCTCATCTCATTGTAAAGGGGGATTTGCATCACTCTCCCAATTTTCTTTATGGGATTTTCCCTTTTACATTTACTTAAATAATGCTGTGAGACTCAAACTCAACAAAAAATTGGCCAACTTGGGACTCTAAAAACTTAGCGACTTAACAAACCTCAGTCCAAGACACGATGAAATTCAAAAAACATTCTAAGCAAGAATTAGAAAAAATTGGTTCAAGACTCTCATAAAAGGAGTTAGGAATGTTTTTTTGTTCTAAATCAAGCCTTAGAACCAAGAGTTTCTCTTCTCCATTCTTGAGTAAGGATCAATAGTGCATAGTAATTATAATATAACTTAGATCTCAAGGCCACTCACTAAAACTACACAAGGAAATTGTTCTATTCCTTTATATATAAGGAATTATTCTTCTCTTGTTGGCAACTTCTCTCGAGCATGGTGCAAAGGCACAACCTTACCAGAAACCCCAAAGGTAAAAATTATGATTTGGTGTGCTCAGATCCATGGTAGGTACAATGCATTTGCAATGGATTTTCTCTGGTTTAAGTATTGATGGTTTAGAGATTGAGTACTGTATAATGTATTTTTATGGCAGGGGCCATTTTTTCAAACCCTTATTTGAAGGTGTTGTTTGTCTCCATCGCTCATACCAAGCAAACTTCCCAAAAGTCCACCGGGGGAAAGGCTCCCAAGAAGCAACTTGCAACCAAGGTTAGTGGGTGCTTCTAGTTGGGCTTAGTTTTATTCGTTCCATTAATGATTTCTAGGGTTTCCATTGTTGACCTTTAGGGTTTCAATTAATTGTTGTTAGGGATTCTTAGCATTAGGGATTTTGGTGTTTCAGGTTGCTTGTAAGTCTACTCCCATCACCAATGGTTTGAAGAAGCCACATAGATACCATCCTGTAACTATCACTCATCAGTGAGTGTTTTTTCCTTCCAAATTATGTTAATTTTTTTTTTTTTTTCTCAAGGTTTGGCCTTTTTTTCTAATGATTAAAGCATCAATTATTTTTAGAGTTCCAAGATATTAATTAGTTTTCTTAAATGCCTTAAAGAAGTAATTATTTTCCTAGAATTTCACAATGGGCTTTGTATTATTTTGCAAAATTGTATCTTTTTTATTACAAACTTTTGGAACCGATATAATCTGTATTGTTGGGTTGTAGTGAAATTCTAAAATACCATAAAAATACCCGGCTTCTTATATGAAAGGTTCCTTTTCAAAGACTGCTTTAAGAAATTGCAAATGGTTTTAATGTATGCTATGGAACTTCGGAAAATTCCTTATTAAGGTTAAGATTGTAGTGTAGAATGGTTTTAGAACTTTAAGTGGTTTCTACATTGCCTAGGAATACAACACATCACTTCGGTGGCCTGCTTTGCATTAGCCCCCCTTTCCCTACAATGTGAAGCCTTTTTTTCCTAATTGTGGAAGTGCGAATAACTACCTCCAATATCCCCTTTAATCTTAACTTTAATATGGAATGGTTGGTGCCAATATTGTGAAAATGGCACACAAATTGATGGTAGCACAAAACTATTTGATGGGGTTAGTTCATGGGTTCGATTTCTTGTCTTTTTATTTTATGTTTTTAAGCATGGGAAGAAAATGTTTGGTTGTCTTTGGGACAGATGAAGAAATATTATTGATTCTTATTGATGGCTTGTTGCACCAAGAGTAGCGAGGTGCTCTATAGACCAATATGGGGGAGATGTTGTAACTTGTATGTTCTATAACATTGTGAAACATGTCGTTCCCATTAAAAAAGAAATAGAAATGTAAATGATGTTGGCTTAAATAAATAAAATTTAATTATATTGATTTCATCTTAAACCTGCATATATCAAGCACCCAGAGGGATCAAATATCTTGAGGTGTAAATTTTTCTTAATGTTAAAAAAATTTGAGAACAAATAATTACACCTTAAGAAATTGGATCCCTCTCGGTGCTTGATAGATTTGGATTTAAGATGGATCTATCCTAGTTTTTAAATTTTATATTCTAAAGTTGTTTCAATTTATTGATGTTACAAATGGATTTGTGTTTCTAGAGCCATGTTGATTTAGGTTTGTAGGAGGTTTCTGAAGCATACCTCATGGGAATATTTGGGGATACAAAATTGTGCGCTATCCATGCCAAGAGGGTTACTATCATGCCCAAGGATATACAATTGGCTAGAAGGATTTGTGGTGAAAGGGCCTAAGATTCCTCTGAGACATAAGAACCATTGAAGAATACCATTTTTTTATTATATAGATTTTTATATGTATTTAGATGCAACTTTGATGATGTACTAGTTAGATAATGCCAGTTTTGCAATTTTGTATTTTTGGTCACATTATATTCTAAATGGGCCACTATATTGGATTTTTTTGTTTGTGATGAAACTTGATATGGTTGATTTTAGCCGTTGGACATGCTTGATGCTTAATCCTAGTTCATAAGCACTATTAAGAATATTAATTATTGTCTTTATTATGATATGTTTTTTGTATTGTCTTGTGGGTATTATGAGATAATTGTTTTTGAATTGATTATTTTTCTACTAGTGATCAAGGCTTGTAATGTGATTGACTGTCGAACTATCAATATAACATTTGTTGGTTCATGTGCTTCCTCGTTTTAGCATATGAAAATGTTGATGGATCGATTCACTTCTTATGTAGATGACTTATTTTCCTAAAACATTTACATAGCTAGATGGATTAGTTCAAGGCTCAATAATTTGGCTTGGAAATGTTCAGTTCAAGAATCAATGGATCTCACAAGTTTGACTTGGGTCTCATAGGTTTTGGCGATTTGCATTTACAGGAAATCTTGGGGTTCTGTTCCAGACTTAGCGAGGATCTGACAAGTTTGAGTTGGGTTCAACAACTTTTGGAGATTTTCATTTTAAGACAAGTTTTATGCCAAGCTTATACTAATTGCCCATTTCAGGATTGACCCAGAGAGACCCAAAAAAACTCCTAGGTCATGGCGAGGTCTCAAAACATTGCTCCAAATTTGTTGACCAATGATAGCTCAAACCAGGCCAACTATGATTGGATATTGTACCTACTCACAACTACTTGAATAATTTTGTTTCCGAATGAAAATAAACTAAACATCAAACTAAAAAAAATGAATGTAAGCAATGCCACTTTGCATAGGATTATGTTGATCTACATTACAAAGGATGATGTCAAATAAGGTGAACTAAATTTTTGATATTTCAAAAAGTATTTTAGAGAAATATTGTAAAACATTTATTTGATTATCAATTATTTAATGAGAGATACTTTATTTTGATTTTAATCAAAGGTATCACCCTATGATAAGGTGCCTATGATGCACTCAAAAAGATATAGGTCCTTGAGAATCCTTGAAGTGCCTTTGAAGTTATATTAAGGATCGAAAATATATTCTATTTCATTTGTATGACAAGAGGCTCTCACTGAGGTACTGTTGTCAATGACCTTGGAATTTTATAGTAGTTTCACTCTATGATATTATAGAAGAAGATAGTAATTATATAAAAATTAAAGAAAATAATTGATATCAGTTGGATAAAGATTAAAGAAAGCAATGCTTTTGCTTTAGTGGTATGTTTACTTATGGGGATTTTTTCTCTAAATATAAATTATGCATGTTGTACTATACCTTGTTTTTTTCAATTACGATCTTTTTGTTTTCATCCATTAAAGTTAGGATAACATTTATAGAAACCCAAAATCCATAAAACACAACTTTTTTCTTGTGAAAAAAAGCATGTAATTTTATTCATGTTGAAAAAATTACAATAGTATATGATGTAGCATTCCTTGGCTTGTTCCCCACATATGAAAAGACCAGGAGTTTTTTTCTCTTACCTAAAACTGGTATGTTGGCCAAAAGGATTATTTTGATCCTTCATTTGAATCATCAGTTATGTTTTTTGTTTATGACAAATAAAAAACTTCCACATGTTTTCCCTGGTTTATATTAGTCCCTTATTTTGTATATATAAAGAGGAGACAACCCAGATGAATTAGCTTACATTCAAATTATTGTCTCTATAAATATAGCTTCAAGCCTAATGGATGAAAATTTTTATTCAGATAAGGGACCAAAGGTTGTGAAGAAATTTTGTGGAGCAAAGTGGGAACTTTTCCCAGATTTTCCATCTTCCTTGGTCCAGGTCCAATCTAAATTTTGATAGTTTGTCCGCACCTTGATTCTAGATCCTACAGACATGGGAAAATGAGACATGAGTGAAGGATAATAGGAGCCTCCTGATTTCGTCCAATATTGCCTAAAGTCTACAAGTTTGCAGAGTTTGTCTTCCATTCAATCATTTTATCACAAGCATTGAGTCCCAAAAAATGTTTATGTGTGTGATTCTTTTTTCAATTGGCAGAGTTAAAAGGATTTTAACTGCCATAAATTTGTTAAAGTTGTTGGTCGCTTCCCCTAGATGTGTTGCAAAGGAAATTGTGGTGGAAGCATCCAAATGTAGGATACCCCCTCCTGCTCCTGAAGAGGGGAAGCCTTGAGAAACACCATCAAAGAATTCCCAGGGGGAGGAAAGGTCTATAAAGGGGGGTTGGCGAAGGGGGGAATTTTTTGGGGAAGGGGATTGAGGAAAATATTGGAGGATGTTCAAGGAAGAGATGGAACAATGGGAGGGGGAGGGCTCATGATATTAAAAAAAAAGCATGATTCCAAGCAATCCAAATGCCCCGATCCATAATTAGATGGAGAGATTTGTGGGGAGAGGTGGTAGGGGAAGAGAGCCAAGATTAAAGGGCCTGCTCAATTGTGGCACCTTCCTAGCAAGTTATGGTCTCAAGCAAAGTGTATATTCTTACCTAGACTTATTTAGTGAAAGCACAATGCATGAAAAGGTGAGAAATATTTTCATTGTCTGGTTTGTAGAGGGCACAATGACTAGGTCCGGAAAAAAATCATTTTTGTATATTTTCCCAAATGGGAGCTTTATTTGTGAGAAGAAGCCACATGAACATTTTGGATTTTGGATTTCATTGGGCATTGCAACAATGTGCCTTACTTTTTTAATCACATTCACAAAAAAAACCTTCATGAAAACATCCAGTAGTGCAAAAACATTAATTTTAGTGAAAATCCATCAAACCCTTTGCTAAAACCTTTGTTATCAACTGTAGAGGTTTTAGTGGTGGTATTTTTTAGGATTTTTCCCAATCTTATAACACTAAGAACCTTTATAAAAACCTCTACTAGATTTTTTTTTCCTTGTAGTGTATAAGGAAAATATTGCTACAAAAGTATTCGACTAAAGAAGAGATATTGCTATGAAAGTTGTTGCAAAAGAAGTACTTAATCATAGAATATATAACAATAGATGATACTTTCTATGGAATGTTTTGCGTTGATCTTCCCAATTGTCGCATTCATCATGGATGGATTAAATATCTACAAGCTACCAAGTGAAAATATATACTAGCTACAAGTACATATAAGGTTTCAAATTAACCATTGGAGATCATCAAGGGTGAAACTTGGGTAATCATGTTTATATGCAATGGAACCATGATGATAGATGTTGATTCATTAGGGTTAAATAAATGTCAAAATATGTGTTATGATTATGTAGATATAAATAATAAACTACTAAATAAGACTTAACTATTGGCAACAATAGAGATTTGGACTTCGACCACAAGACAAAATAACTTACAACATTGTATCACATGTGCATAAGTGTAACTGCTAGAATTTGAAAGTTTAGAAGTTGTAACATGTGGATCTTGGTTGATGACCATGACCACATGATAATATAACCCCATGAGAAAATAAATGAACCAATTCATTTGGAAACTAGATAGCATGCAACTAAAACAATTGAAGTTGTTTGAATTCCAAGTTTATGTATAACATTATCTTCCCACAATAAGAAAGACACCTTTTCTTGAGTAAATATCTATTGAATGGATGTGGTAGTGGATAAAGGCACTAGTCATTATTGTTGAATAAGTTTAGGTCTTAATCATTCGAGTGGTGGTTGGTGAGAAGTTGTTGGCTTATAAATTGTAGTTGCATGAAGAGTGGTTGTGGTGGTGTTGATCAAGCATAATCTAGAGATGGAAACAATTCCTTAAAATTGCTGTAATAGGATTGAGAGCTCGGCCTTGATTAATAAAAGAAATCAAATATCGTGGAGATATCTATTTCTTTGTTTTATGTTGTGTATTTTTGCTTGTTCAATTAAATTTTTTACGATGGTTACCTTTATGTTTGAATGCCTAAGTCAATTGTTGTTATAGTGATCATGAGAATTCCATTGTATGTCTAATATTGTAGGGAGGTGTATCCTCTCCACATTTATAGAGATTCTATTACACACATTATGGAATACACCATTAGGGAGATATGCAAAGAGTATCAATCTAATGATGAGGAGTGACCAAACCATAGTGCTCATTTTTTAGATTTATTTTTGTTGTGGAGAGGCATGCAAACTTCTAGTTGGGGGTTAATGATGGACCCCTATATTATAATGTGTTTCCCATCCTTTTTCCATTAATTATTAAAATATTTGTCTCATGACTGAAGAATTTCCTAAGAACTCTTGTTTTAATGTCCAAACTAGATGATGTTGACATATGCTTATTTGAATGAATATGATAGACACATTTCAAGAGAACGTGATGAATTTATAATGTCTTAAGTATTTTTGAGTTGATTTTGAGATTCAATTGTATGGAATAATGTACATTGACAAGCAAGAAGTTTATTGAAGCAATTATTGGGCACTCTAAAATCAATCCCATGACCATGAACCAAAAGAGGGTTCAACCCTTGTATACTTGGCCATATTTAACATGAAAGCACATCTCATTCAATGAACAAGGATTAAGGAAATCAAGGGATCTTGTCCTCTTTAATTTTGAAGGTGACTACTAATATGATAGTGTTAGGAGACAACTGTGACATTTTTAACCAATGGATCTATAATATAAATGAAGTAGTAATACAATTGGCAATACATAGAAGAGAAAATAATACAAGTAATGATACAAACAATGTAATCTTTAATAACTAATGAATTCCTAAAGAGATTACATGAATGAACACTTGATCTATGAGATGAAATCCTTCATATATAGGTCTCCAAGCTTAGGCTTAATTACGTGCAAAAGCATAAGAGCTAGCTAAACCTAAGAGAAATCACTCTGAATGGTCAAATGTTCCCTCCTTAAGGATTTTTGTTGAGCACGCAAGTTTAGTTAGGGATTAACTAGGCCTAGAATTGATAAAGAGAGGTGAAATTGTGCTAATATTAGATAAGTGTGCCCTCCTTAGGAAGTAAACTAGGTCATGCATGTGTAGGCCTATAACTACCTCATATGTTAGTCAACTTAAACATACATGAGCAACCAATGTTTAACTTGTTAGAATTATTACTGATACAGAGATGGGGGGTGAATCAATATCATGCGCAAATTAAGAAATTTCACTTTTAAAACATGCACCAATTACTATTTAAAACGACATCAATAAAACAAACTGTGCACAAAATGTTTGAAGAAACTTCTCTCTCTCTCTCTCTCTCTCTCTATCTATCTATATATATATCTATATATATATATATAATGAAATTACATAGAAATATGGGAGACACTAATCTCCACTGATGTGAGAACCGACACACTCAGACAACCATCTGATTATATATATATATATATAATGAAATTACATAGAAATATGGGGGACACTAATCTCCACTGATGTGAGAACCAACACACTCAGACACCCATCTGATTGGGACACCAATCCCACTGGAAAGCACCAACTTTCATACTACATGCTTCAACCTGTGAGGACACCAATATTCCGTGCAAGTACCAACTTGCTGATTCATGCTCCAACCTGTGAGGACACCAATCCTCTATGCAAGCACCAACTCGTAGTGTTCATGCACCAACCTAATTGGAGACAACAATTTCCTTTCCTTTCCCCATCCAACCACCCTGAGATATAATGTTGTTGTACATTGAATTCATATATGCGTGCACTTTGATTTGTACTCATTTGCTTCACTAACTGCTGCACTCACTTATGATGTATTCTGGTTCAAATCTGATCACTACTTCTCTTATATTGTATTCTTCTACAGTTCCAATTACTGTACTAATTCTGTGCACATATACATTCACATACTTCTTGCGCCCTTTTCACAAATTATCCTTATTTCTGCGTGAATGCTCCTTATTCTTCTGCATATCTTGTAACCTCGTGTACTTCTTCAAATCATATTGCCTCTAATTCCCTTGATTATTTCATCTATCTCGAAGCTTTCAAATTCAGAATATTACTCCATTTGTTCTTCCAAGCTTACTTCTCATTAATCAAATTCACTTGTATTTATAGTCAACTTGTTCAAACAATGTGTCCACAAATTGGGGCTTCTCTAAACCGTAACACCCCTTCTTCCTTTCTTTACGATCAAGCTTACCTAAGCATCTTCCACTTGTCTTATCTTGTGCGAATGAGGTACCATGAATTTGTGGGTCTTGCACACACTAGTTTGTTGGATTAGTGGGACTTGCGCACTGGAGTACCATGACTAGGTGGGATTTGTTAATTTTTTTATCTTTAATTTAGAGCTGCAATAATACTTGAAATCAAATGGCAATCATACACATAAGCAATCACATTCTACACATGAATTTACCCTGGGGAAACCCTCTATGGCTTGAGGGAGAAAACCCCTGGAAAACCTTCACTAGTATATTGATAGATAGAAAATAATGTCTTTTACATAAATCACCCCCGTTGCAATTACAGAGCAAGAGAAAGATAAAGAAGAGAGACCCAAAATAATATCCCGCACAAAGAGAAGCGTATTTCCTTCAAGAGAGAAGAGAATTCGCTTCACATTGAATTCATCAATCCTGTATAACATATTTATATATTCTTCACATGCATCGACTTCTATTTTTATCTTCTAACTTCAGGATGAACTCGCCCTCCATCTGGTTGCATCAACATTGCATGAAGAAGTGTGCCCCACTTCTCATGCAATGCATTAACTCATTGAACTAACTCTTAGGATGAACTTGCCCCTTAACTAAAATCTTTCCCACTTAGTGTGGTGGCTAACTTAAGTGTCATCATGCAAGTGTTGCAACTCAAGTGTCGTCTTTTAGTTTAACATAAGTGTCATCGTGCAATAACACTTAGTTAGCTAGATCTTCTTTGTTATCACCTAGTTAACTCTCTTAACTGATGATTTATTGTTAACATCACTGTAGTGATCAATTCGAGTTCTCCCTTAATTTACTGAAGTCTTCACTAATGTTTAACAATTTGAATTCTCTCTTAATTAATTATTTTATGTGCAATTCGAATTCTATCATATCTTATCACATCTTATCTTTATCTTTTTTCGTATATGCATGGTCCATATGTGCCAGCTTAATTATCATATCAAATATACTAAGGAGATTTTTCCAATGATGTGATCATATTGTTCTACTATCATTTCAAGTAGTTATATGCTAAAGTAATTCACTCTAGAGGTGGCCAATATCTAGAGGAGACTTAATAGCTCAACCATTGTTAGTAGTACATTACACACCATACATGCTTTGACATGCGAAGCATCACCTCAACACATGAGGCACCACCTCAACACATGAGGATCTATCTTGACACACAAGGCCTTAGCCTTGACTATCAAGACTACACAACATCCTCACTTTGACATACAAAGCACTTGCCTCAACACATGAAGCTTAACCATTCTTGAGTCCAACTCAAGATTCTTCTCCATGTTTCCTGAGTCCAACTCAAGATCCTATAAGGCACTACCTCGACACACAAGGCTCAATCTTGACACACAATATTGACCTAGAGAATGACTCATGATGTTGTAACTTTAACACTCCTCTCAGCGAGGGAGTCATTCTCTACCATGCCAAGCTTGTCTTAGAAGTACCTATACTTCGTCACCGACAACGACTTAGTCAACATATATGCTATCTACTCGTTGTTAGAAATGTATTGAAGTCTTATGGAACTTCTCTAGACCATGTCTCTGATGTAGTGATACTTCGTCTCAATGTGTTTCGATCTATCATGAAACATAGGTTTTTTCTGAGAAATTAATGCAGCTCTGATTTCAAAGCAAATGACAGTAGTCTCAAGCTTCTCACCGAACAACCAAGTAAGTAGCTTCTTAAACCACACAGCTTCTTGGAAGTTGGTACTAGCCGCAATATACTCTGCTTCTGTAGTACTTTGGGCTACAGATCCTTGCTTCTTGTTGGACCAAGAGATCATAATTTCTCCCAAGTTAAAACAAAATATGGATGTACTCTTTTGGTCCACAATACTTACACCCCAATTGGAGTCGGCATATCCAAGTAGCATCACTCCACCACTAGAAGAATATTTGAGTCCATAAGCAATAGTAACTTGAATTTATCTAAGAACATGCTTGGAAAAAAACCAATGTTTATGTCTTGGCTCAGACATGAACTGACTCAAGATATTCACTGCATAACATATGTCTGGTCTAGTATGTATCAAATACTTCAAGGAACCAATGATTTGTCGATACATGGTAGGATCCACTAGATCCGATCCGGAATCTAACTCATGTAGCTTCTCTAGATTAGACATCATAGGAGTAGACATCGACTTACAGTCCATCATACCAAATCTCTGCAACACATCAACTGTGTACTTTCCTTGTGAAATAAATATTTCATCTTTCCTTTTCGAAACTTCTAGACAAAGAGAATAGTGCACAAGAACTAAGTCTTTCATTTCGAACTCAGAAGTGAGCTCCCTCTTGCACCAAGCTATTTGTTGCTCCTCTCCAGTAAGGAACATGTCATCAACATAGAGAACCAAGATCAATGGTTGGTTCTTCACAACCTTGAAGTACAGGTTGGGGTCAAATTCACTTTTGGAGAATCCTAAGCTCATAAGATAGTTGTCAATCCTCGAATACGAAGCCCTTCAGAATTGCTTAATCCTATACATAGATTTCTTAAGTTTGCATACATGGGACCCCTTCCCATGAACTATAAACCCCTCAGGTTGTTGTATGTAAACCTCTTCCTCAACCACACCATTGAGGAAGGCAATCTTCACATCCATCTAGTGAAGTTTCCAACCCAAAGATGAAGCAAGGGATCAAATTATGGTTAGGATGGTAGAGTACCTGGCCACATGAGCGAATGTCTCATCATAGTCTATCCCTTGTTTCCGTGAGAAGCCATGAGACACAGATATTTCTTTATACTTTTCAATACTTCCACCAGCTACATGCTTGATTTTATAAAGCCACTGTTGAATTCCCGTCGGGTTTAGGAACCACTTCCCACACATCATTATGCATGATGGATTTGTATTCTTCCACCATGGCATCTTTCCATACTTGTTGCTTAGCAACTTCTTCATAGGTAGAGGAATTTGAATCACTGATGTGACTCATCTGTGCTACATATCCTGAAAATATTCCAGGTCTCTTTCGCTCTTTGTATGATCCTAGAGGTGCTCCATGATTTTTTGCCTCTTGCAGAATGTCTCGACACCATGCAGATCTCCTGTTAGAAGGAGGTTCATCAAGTGATCTTTCTATCAGATCTTCTGTTTCTTCAGGATCAGGAAGATCTATGGAATCTTTTGGCTTCTCCCTCTCAACATCTGAAAGGGTAGAATCAGAATCTAGATTCTGAAAGCACAAATATGCTTTCTAGTATGATTCTCAACTAGTGCTTTAAACTCTTGAAACTTGTTGAAAGTTTCACTCTTTGCTTTCAGAAAATAAACCCATGATTTGCGAGAGAAGTCATCTATGAAAATCACATAATACAAGTAACCACTCAAGGATTGTGCAGACATAGGACCACATAGATCAGAATGAATCAAGTCAAGAATCCATTTGGATCTATTGGCACTACTTGGAAAACTCTTTTTTTTTTTTTTCCAAGAGCACAACCTCTACAAACACTCAAAATCATTTTTAAATATGGGCATACCTTTCACCATATTTTGTAATCTAGGTAGCACTTTGAAGTGGACATGACTAAGCCTTCCATGCCATAGCTCACAAGGACTGGCTGTGTCATGGATCATGGCTTGAATGAGTTTTTTTGGAATTTTGTAGAGACCTTCCTCTCTAACTCCAATCACTGATGCAGATTTCAAGTCTTCATGCTTAGGCTACATGAGCACTTTGTTTTTCATAAAGATAAATCTAAATCCTTTATCTTATAGAAACGAAACAGACATGAGGTTCTTCTTCAATCCAGGGACAAACAAAATTTAATCCACATGCAGTACATCTCCTGAATCCAACTGAAAAGAAGTGGATCCAACTCCTTGGATCGAATAGGTGGTATTATCTCTAAGATCCACCTTACAAGATAACTTCTTCTCCTTTAGATATGTGATAGCGCTCTTATATCCAATCATGTGCTTGGATGTGCCACTGTCCCACCAGTCATGTCTCAACACTAGTGGTAATGGATCCAGATAGTACTCCTTCCTTGTCTCTTGATTATCAAAAGAATTCTTTCTTGTAGGTTCATCTTCTATAGCAATAGAAGCATGAAACCTGCCCTTGAAATTTCCTGTTTGCTTTACACGAAATTCTCTTGCATAATGACCCTCTTTTCATCCATGCCGTACGAGCGAGGTTCTCTTATTTGGAGGCAGTATAATTGCTCTATATTCACCCTTCTTCTTGTATGCAATCATGCCATAGCTCTCGACGTTAGGCTACATTTATCAACCATTTACTGTAGCCAAGAATGTCTCCCATGAAGATGAAAGGCCATCGACAAGAGTTTGTATGAGATCATCATCATCGACCATCACACCAATGCTCATTAGCTGACCTCTTACTTGGGAGATATTGTGAAGAAGGAAGCAATAGCTTTGTCCTTCTCCATATTTATATTTCGAAGCTTGTTCTTCAATTCCCTATTTTTACTGGGTGCCTTCTTCTCATAAACATTTGTCAAAGTGTCGAAGCATTCCATTGCAGTATTCAATGGAGTAATCATGAGCATCAAATTGCCTTTCACGGAATCATAAATGTTTCTCTTTGCTTTGGCTTGATTCTTCTTGAAGGTAATGCACCCTGCATTAGAAGTAGGATATTCAACAACACTGAATACATATCCATATAAATCATGCTCTTCCAGGATATTTAGGATCCTGGCCTTCCAAGTATTGAAGTTCGAAGTTCCTTCAAGACGGTCTTCCGGTCTCACTAAGATTGAGGCCATTGTTCTTCAAGTACTGTGATCACTCAGTATCTACATAGGCTCAAGCTTGATTATTTAACTTAGCTCTCTCACGCCCTGATCTCTGATACCATGTTAATTTTTTATCTTTAATTTAGAGATGCAATAATACTTGAAATTAAATAACAATCATACACATAAGAAATCACATTCTACACATGAATTTACCCTGGCGAAACCCTCTATTACTTGAGGGAGAAAACCCTAGAAAAACCTTCCTTAGTATATTGATAGATAGTAGAGAATGTCTTTTACATGAAGCACCCTTGGTGTAATTACAGAGCAAGAGAAAGATAAAGAAGAGATACTCAGAATAATATCCTGCACAAAGAGAAGCGTATTGCCTTCAAGAGAGAAGATAATTCTCTTCAAATTGAATTCATCAATATTATATAACATATTTATATATTCTTCACATGCATTGGCTTCTATCTTCTGACTTCAAGATGAACTCGCCCTCCATTCGGATGCATCAATATTGCATGAATAAGTACACCCCACTTCTCATGTAGTGCATTAACTCACTGAACTGACTCTTAGGATGAACTCACCCCTTAACTGAAAGCTTTCCCACTTAGTTAGGTGGCTAACTTGAGTGTCGTCATGCAAGTGTCACAAATCAAGTGTCGTCTTTTAGTTTAACATAAGTGTCATCATGCAATAACACTTAGTTAACTAGATCTTCTTTGTTATCACTTAGTTAACTCTCTTAACTGACTCTTTATTGTTAACATCATTGTAGTGATAGATTCGAGTTCTCCCTTGGTTTACTGAAGTCTGCACTGAAGTTTAACAATTTGAATTCTCTCTTAATTAATTCTTTTATTTGCAATTCAAATTATCTCGTATCATATCACATCTTATCTTTATCTCTTGTCTTATCTGCATGGTCCACATGTGCCGGCTTGATTATCATATCAAATATACTAAGGATATTTTCTCAATGATGTGATCATATTGTTCTACTATCATTCCAAGTAGTTATATGCTAAAGTAATTCACTCTAGAGGTGGCCAGTCTCTAGAGGAGATTTAATAGCCCGTCCATGTTTAGTAGTACATCACACACCATACATGCTTCGACATGCAAAGCATCACCTCAACACATGAGGATCTGTCTTGAAACACAAGACCTTAGACTTGATTATCAAGACTGTAAAACATCATCACTTTTGTTAGAAAAACATGATCACATAGCACTAACAAGATGAAAATATAAATCACATAAATGCATTACAAGAGAGACACCAATATAATGTGGTTCACCCAATCTGGGCTACGTCCATGGAGAAATTTCCAGTCCTTTTATTATTATACCATCCAACAAATGAAGGAATACAACTTGCAGCACATCCACTGCAAGTTCCTCTTCACTCTCTCACAGTCTCTCTTACACAATCACAGATATCTTTACAATACTACAATACATAGGCGCATTACAATCTCTTCCTTATAAAGGGGAATTACCATGGATACCCAATACCATGGGCCTGTAAATTGTTGGCCAACAAAAAAAAACCCAAAATATTATTTCGGGGGCTTCGCCCCTGAACCTCTGTTGTGGGGGGGGGGGGAATACCCCCCATTGGGATGAGTGTACATTCCACCTGCATAGCATATAAAAACTAGGGTACAAACATAGCTGAAACAACATCTCTAAATCAGGAAGATCATGCCCCACAACCAACAACTTTGGCATACAAAGTACTTGCCTCAACACATGAAGCTTAACCATTCTTGAGTCCAACTCAAGATTATTCTCCAAGTTTCCTGAGTCCAACTCAGGCTCCTATAAGGCACTACCTCGACACATGAGGCTCAATATTGACACACAAGATTGAGCTAGAGAATGAATCATGATGTTGTAAATTTAACAAGATTAAAGACTTGTGCACATATTTTTATATACTTCTTCAAACTGGCACATAGACACCAAGTCCAACAACCTCTTTGACATCATCCAAAAAAATCTTTGCAATAAATGACAACACCAAAGTTCAACAATATCCCCCTTAGGAATTGATGTCAATACCTTATGAAGTTGTGCTCCCCCTAAATATAGATTCTTCTATTCTACTTGCACACAATACAGTGCTCCCCCTATATTCATGTCAGTTTGAGCTGTGCAACCTTTGATCAATATTTCTCTGCTATATTTTCTCTTCTTGTGCTTCTTGTGCAGGTCTTTATTGTCGATACATGCTTCATGTATAGTTATCTATTTCCGATACATGCTTCACAATATCTCTCCCCCTTTGACATTAATGGAAAAGGGATACTCCCCATAACTTTATGCTTTCTTCTCTAGACTCTCATCATGTTGTGGAATGGGAGTGACACCTAGTTTCTATCTAAGGTATTCAAAAGTATCTCTTGGGAACGGATTTGTAAATATGTATGCAATTTGTTCATTGGTGTCCACATAATCTAGTTTGATTACGTTTTCAATGACTTGTTCTCTCACAAAATGATATTTGATTGGAATATGCTTAGTTTTGTTGTGCATCACATGATTCTTGGAGATGTTGATTGTGCTTGTGTTTTCACACAGGATCAATATAGGATGATCAAATTCAACTTTAACATCCTTCAAGGTTTGTTTCATCCATAGAACCTGCGCACAACAGGTTGTTATTGCAATATATTATGCTTTTGTTGTAGATAGCAATACAATGGACTATTTCTTGCTCAACCAAGACACTAAGTAGTTACCCTAGAAAAATGTTGCTCCTCTTGTACTTCTTCTGTCATCAATACTTCCTACCTAATCTGCGTCTGTATATGCCACTAGGGTCAAGTCATTACTTCGTGGATACAATAAACCAAAATCAAGTCCCTTTCAGATATCTGAAAATTATTTTCACAGCTTGAACATTTGTTTCCTTCGGTGCAGCCTGAAATCTTGCAACCATCCCTACAACTTGCATTATGTATGGTCTTGAAGCTGTTGTATATAAAAAACTTCCAATCATTAATTTATAAAGTTTTTGATCAACTTCCTTTGCTTCATCTTCCTTACTTAATTTGCAGCTAGTAATCATGGGGGTAAATACAGGCTTGCAATCTTCCATGTGAAATTTTTTCAACATTTATTTTACATACTTAGTTTGAGAGATAAAGATACCATCATCTAGTTGAGAATTTTGGATTCCTAGGAAGAAGGACAGTTCTCTGAGCATTGACATTTCAAATTCCTTCTGCATATTCTTAAATATAATAATGGAATTTCATAACCAATAATAATTCCATTGAACTTCTCACTTCAAAACACATGGAAGAGAGGCTTGCTTTCCATGTGAATCAACACATTAGCCTCACTAATAGTGTCTACTCTTACATCATTATAGCACTTATCCGTTGTTTCCCAAATTATTGGGATGCCTTCATGATTTATTTTTTTTCTCAAATAAATGATTTCATCACTCTAGAATTTCCACAAACGTATTCTTTTGATTTCACAAGAGTAACAAATTAACATAATTCCATGAAAAGTATATAGAATTTGATGATTTGGTCTATGTGTTATAAAAGTTGTAGGTACTTCACATTAACATCATAATTATTGCACTAATTAAAAAAAATCCATTTTAAGTTTGAATATCTTTTTGCAAACAAGGACATGCTTGTATTTGTATATTGCACCATAAACAATTATATAGTAAGTCTTACCCATTTTTCTATTGGGTTCTTCAAATCCATATCCCATCTGCAAAACCAGGGTTAAGTTTCTTAATATAATTGTCCAAAACATTCAATTTTGTTACTATTTTTAATTGTTCATCTTCTTCTATAAATTTCCTTTCTACACATGGCATCTATGCTGTTAATTCATCTTGATTTGGGTCCATTTTTATAGCAAAATCACCTGCAGAAATAGCCTAATCAGATTTAAAAGCTACACCTTACCCCCGATCTACTTTACCATGAATCTTGTTGACATAAGAGTTTAAGATATCAAAATGTATAGATTTTTTTTACTACTAAGAATTAGAAACTGCCAAGTCACTATCCTCTCTCTCTTGGGATCTATTTAAATTTAATTTTTCCAGATTTTGTTTTGCAAAGGGACCTATGTCAATCTCACTACATTAAGTAGAATTGAGATCGTGGATCTTTTTCCTCCTCTACAAATTCCAAAGCCTCTATTATTTTTCTTATTCAATTTTAAGAATCCAACTTAAGACACTTTTGTCTCTCTCCTTTGCAATCTAATCCATTCTTCAGACTTGCAAACAATATGTCACCTTCGATTTCAATTTTCAAATAGAATCCCATATGTAATTTTCAAACAAAATTCCATAATTTAACACACTTCCTTCAAAGACAACCACTAGATACACCTAATTACATACCAAATCCTTGCAGAAACAGTTGCAATATAGTTGGCCCATGCTTCTCAAAGAATATTATTTAAACATCTCCACCATAGTCTTAATTTGGGTTTTGTACAAATTCATCCCCTAGTAATCAACCAGAAGATGGTTGAAATAGCATGCAACTGAGTTATACATATCAAATGAGCAAGGGTTGTATTAGAATTTTGCAAATTTCTTGATGATATGGGTTTATTTAACTCTAATGTTTTGACCGAAAATTATGCTCATCATGCAAAAATTCAAGGATCAATAATTTTCTTAGTGTAAAAACCTTGGTGAATCTTAATAATTCTTAAATTTCCAACAATAAAATGTTTGGTGATATTTTTGTTAAGATATTCAAATTTATAAGGACTTTATATAGTTTCAAAACAGCTTTGGCAATGTTTAGAGTAGATTTTTTTTTATCTTAGGCAATTTGGGTGAATCTTTTAGAAAAAATGGAAATTAGCGGATAATTTTTTGGACAAAAAAAAATCAAAAATTAGCCCATGGGCTAAATTTATTTCCTAAAATCCCCCCTAATTCTCATCAACAAGGATAGAAATAAATGTAATAAACCCATATTACACTTCAAAATGGATTCCAATGATCTAAAGCCTAAAAACGGTTTAAACATGGATTTAATGATAGCCGACCCAAGTGAAAAAGAATTCTCTAGAACACGATTTTTACATCTAGGTCCATCTCCTACTACCCTTTCATAAATTTGACTTCTTCCAATTCTAGGGTAGTAATGCAAATGGCTATTCAAGAAGAAATGGCATAAGGAAGAATTAACGAGACATTGGATTGCATGTAATGATATCCATATATATGGCCATTATTACAAGTAAGGTCATTTAAAGTGTGACTACCATCTGAACTGCATAGTGATTAAGCCCATACAACCCAGGTGATGTAACCAATGGCTCTAATACCAAATGTAATGCCTCTCTCTCTCTCTCTCTCTCACACCTTGGGAGGTAGGCTCACTTTGGTGAATGTTGTACTAGAAAGCATCCCTGTGTATTGGCTTTCCCTTGCAAATATTCATGTGTCTATCATTCATAATATGAGAAGGAAGATGATACACTTTTCATAGTCTAGTAATGGGGAAAAGTCAAAGTTTCACTTGGCTAATTGGGAAAGAATTTATTTTCCAAAGTCATTGGGAGGGTGGGGTATCAAGATCTTGTTATAGTTTAACATTGCATCGAGTCTAAAAAGTATGTGGAGAGGCCTATTTGGGAAGGGCCTCTGGAGGAACATACTTCATGCTAAGTATCTAAAAAATATTCCTATTGTACATTGGATAAGATATAGTAAAAAATCCGTGTCAGAAGCCTTAAACTTTTGGTCTGGTTTTTTTAAAGCATACCCATGGATGGGCTCAATACTTTCCTGGAGAGTGGGGAATGGTAAATATTTATTTGGGGGTGGATCCTTTTTTTGGTGGGGAGGATATTTACATACTTTCTCAACCTCTCATTTTTCAGCTAGCAGCATGTGGTTGTTCCATACTTGCACATGTTAGGAATTCGATTAATGGCTCTTGTTCTTACTGGTTTTCTATAGGTGACCTGGGATTATCAAGTGATTTGGAAAATGAATGGACTCAATTTATAGTTGGATTAAGCCATCTTGGTATCAAACTCAATGAGGAAGATGATTGTCTAATGTGGGACATGAACAAAATTGATGGGAAAATAAATGCAAAATGTGCCTATAATATTATTGTTGCAGATTATGTTGATCCTACAGGGAAGTGGTGGTATAAGAAACTTTAGAATTGGAATCTACCTCAGAAAATCAAGTGTTTCATCTAGCTATGTATGTATAGAGAACAAGATCTTGACGGGCGACAAACTAATCATCAGAGGTTTTATTGGTCCGAATATCTGCTCTCTGTGCAAATAGAGTTCTAAATTTATCGACCACCTCTTTGTAGACTATATATTTGATCATTCTATCTAGTTAGAGGTTCTTTCAGTTTTACATATCATTCATACCTAGAAGGAACCATCCCTTGAAGAAAATATAAAAAATTGGGTGCATAAATTTCCTCAGCTAAAGGACCTTCCATCCTTTGTGTGTTGGGGCATCTGGAAAGCTATAAATGGTTGGATTTTTTTATGGCATTTTGATACAAGCTCAAGTGACCAGTGTTAAAATCCTCAGCTATAATACCACCAGTTTTGACTTGGAAGGTATTTAATCAAAATTATGTAAACAATGTAAATATGCTAGTATGGATTCCTAGTGTGGAGCTCAAGGCCAAGGACCCACTTGTGAATAGCTAACCAAATCCTTTGTTTCCACATTTCAACCTTAGAACTCATCCAAAATTCTGCCATGTGCTTTAAATGAGCCAATTACCTTCTCTTGACTATTAAACCCAATCATTGAATGCATATGTGAGGTGGGTGGGAAAATTTGCTTCATGCAGTTATTGAGGCATGGGGTTTGTGACAGTTATGTTAGCTTCCAAAGGTCCTTTTCTTCTATGGTTAGAAGTTATGTCAGTTGTCTTTTCACCCTACCTCATATACCTTGGATTCAACATTCATTCCATCATTCTCTCATGCAAACTTCTACACTACGTAGAGTATTCCTATTTTTGTTCATGACCATTACCAGAGTATTTTTCAACCCAAAAGTTCGAATTTGGAGACAGAGCTGCATATTTGAAGGAAAAATAGATGGTTGTAGGTGAGTATAGAGGTTGGGAAAGCTAGGAACCTTTGCCAATTGTGTTTTGTTACTCAAAGATGTTTGAGAAGCCATAATTTAAGCTACGGGAGGTTCTCCAATGGCATACAGTAGATTGGACTCTTACTGTACACATTGGTAAGCACGGTAAGGGTTGGATTTCTTGAGGGAACTGTGGATCAATGAAGGGAAATGTCTTCCTTGTGTGGTGTGGGGTAGTTGGAAGGAGTGCCATGGCTGTAATGGCTTAGCGAGATCCCTGTAGAGCTCTGGATGAGCCTTTGGCTAAGCATAGAGAGAAGAATGGGTTGTGGGTTGAGAAAGAGAGAAGCCTGTAGGTGTTTCCTTCGCCCTGGTGGCCTCATAGCCCAACTTGGGGGTGGCCTCTTAGCAAAAAGAGTATATGCTGGACAGAGTGCCTATGGTTGGGTGGAAAATCACTATTATACAACCAATTATTTGGATCTCCTTTGCTTAAATATAAGTATTCTTTTGTATCTGATGTGTTGATTTTATTTATATGCCTGTAATAATTATGCGTGTAATTGCATGTTGTGTGTATGTGTGGATTGAGTTATTTATGCTGTGTGTTTTGATTTACATATCTGCACATGCATTTTTGGAGGTTATAAATTCGTAATTATGGTTATGGGATGAAATTTAGAAGCCTTTAATTTAGTTAATGTCCTCTTTGCTGGTCGGATTGATGGTTGGGGACGTTACATCAGTTTTTTCAGAGAATACCATGCAACGAAAGGGAAAAAAACTTAAGCTTGTTACATAACCTATTTTTCCTACGGAAGGTATTATTGGATTTTTTAATGGTGCTTCTAGTGTTGGTCAAGGTGGATGTGGGATGGTGATCAAAGTTCTTGGAAATAAACAATCTTTATTATGGATGGGTGTTGGCATTGACTCTAATACCCGAGCAAAGTTGTTGGCGTTGTGGGGACTCCTTTTTGCTAAATGCAGGAATTATACTTCACTCCATATTTTTGGGGATTCCAAAACCGTGGTGGACTAGATAAAAAACATGGCTACTCTCCATGTGGCAGCCTTGGACTAGTGGTGCAATATGATAAAGCTTCTCAACGACTTCTTCTCTCACTTATCCTTAACTCATATTTATAGGTCTTTCAATCACCTGGCAGACCAACTGTAAAAAAGGGCAATGAATGCTGCTGAGGGCATCCTCTACTATAAGGATTTTGATGATTACATTAAGGTTGTTGAAGGTTCTCTTATAGCATACTAGATGGCATGGGACAAATGTCCTAATATGTTGATGTATTGTGCTTCCTCCTGGATTATATTGTTCTACTTCCATATGTTTTTTGTTAAGGGACTTTGGCTTTTGCTCCTTGTTCTTGGGAGCTTGACTTGATTTTTGATAGATAGTGGACTACTAGCTTGCATGATATCCCTCATGTAGGGCTGTTATCTTCAGCTTATTATAGAATTGTGCTGGTTTTTGAAAAGTCATACTCATGTTCTTGTAATTATAACTTTGATTCAAACATGAATATCAAGTTCTAACTTTTTTTTGTTTGATATATATATATATATATATATATATATCCTACTTCTCTCTACATATCCTATCTCTCTCTAGATTTGAACTGTAACCTCTTAAGAAAGAAACACATGTTCCAAACTTTTATGGGACAGGGGTGTCAAATTATCAACCTCTCTAGTTTTTGACTTCTTTGTAATGCTGATTGCTTTTGCAGTTATATATATATATATATACATTTTTTGTGGATAGCGTGCCAAAGTATCAACCTCTAGTTTGAGACTTCTTTGTAATGCCGAGTGTTTTTCTGTTCCTCTCTCTATATATAACCATTTCTTTTTGTTTTTAAATCCAAAATTGTAAACTGTAATCATTGTTACTAGTTATCAATAATATATATGAAACACTGAACAACTTACGATCCTTTGCAAAGAAAAAATGAACAAAAATAAGAGGTTGTTTATTTACCCATTTGTTTCAACGTAAGTTTAGATTTATAATAAAGACTTCCCCAACTTCATTTGGTTGTCTTTGTCTTAATTTAGAATTTAAAAAGTAAATATCTATGGAATAAAAAATATCTTAAAATGAAATTTCATTTTCAATCTTTTAATTTACACATTATAATAAATATTTCTTCAATCTTCTTTGTCTTGATTTAGAATTTAAAAACCAAATTATTTCTTCCATCTTCTTTGTCTTGATTTAGATTTTAAAAACCAAAATGTAATATATTTTATACATCTAATATCTCATGCAATAAAAAAAATCTATTTCATCTTCAATCTTTTAATTTACACATTTGTTTGAGTTTAAATTTATAATACATCTATTTCTTTGTGTTGATTTAAAATTTAAAAACCAAATTGTGAATGCTTATAGTGACCAAATTGTGATTGCACTGTCATGATAAGCACATCTAACATCTATCATCGTGTATAAAAAGAACCTTAAAAAGAACTGAATTCCATCTTACATTTACATTTCTAAAATTTAGATCAGATATTTACCATTTACCTTTCAAATTTACGATTTACATTTCTAAAATTTAGATAAAAAATTTACCATTTCCCTTTCAAATTTACGATTTACATTTCTTAAATTATATCGAATAACATTGCTTATTGTTATCCTTTCTAATTATCAATACAAATAATATATTTTATTTAAATTGTAAAAGCTGGTAAAATGATATTGCTGTAAAACCACTGGCAACTGAATGAACAGTTTAATTTTCATAAATTGGACGATCTTTTACAGAAGGCCGTTTATCATTGGAATCACCTCGATTTAATTGTTTGTCTATTGTAGTATTGACTATATAATCTAATCATATTCTCACTTGCGTACATAGAGACATACATTCATGGAACATGAAGCAATGACAGCTGTGTCACCATAGGTTAGTGTGTAATCAAACATCATGAGTGTGATTAAACCACTTAACACAGAGAGATTGCAGAAACTGCAGACAACTGCATCTTTCTCTTTGTTCTTCATATTTGAAGCCATCCTTCAACTGTTGGCGCAGCTGCTCCACTACTCCCTCACTCCATTGCAATTTGGGACACTTACAAGCATTAAGAATCTTCAATGACATCAAATATTCCACACCCTCCAACTCTTGTAACTCGTAACATTCACAAACATTTAGCTCTTTAGTCTCTGTAAGTCGGCCCAACCCTTTTATGCTCTTCAGCTTCTCAAGTCCACTAACATTCAATTTCTCCAAACAAGTCAAATGTTCCAAACTTGGCAGCTCTGCTATTTCATGGCATTCACTAACATCTAGTTCTCTGATCTGTGTAAAATTCTGCAACCCTTGAATGCTCTTGAGCTTCCCCAGCCCACTAACATTCAGCTTCTTCAAGGAAGTCAAATTTTCCAAACCAGGCAGCTCTGCTATTTCATGGCATTCACTGATATCTAGTTCTCTAATCTGTGTAAGATTCCGCAACCCTTGAATGCTCTTGAGCTTTCCCAGCCCACTAACATTCAGCTTCTTCAAGGAAGTCAAATTTTCCAAACCAGGCAGCTCTGCTATCTCATGGCATTCACTAACATCTAGTTCTCTAATCTGTGTAAGATTCCACAACCCTGAAATGCTCTTGAACTTGCCCAGCCCACTAACATTCAGCTTCTCCAAGGAAGTCAAATTTTCCAAACCGGGCAGCTCTGCTATCTCATGGCATTTGCTAATATCTAGTTCTCTAATCTGTGTAAAATGCAGCAACCCTTGAATGCTCTTGAGCTTGCCCAGCCCACTAACATTCAGCTTCTCCAAGGAAGTCAAATTTTCCAAACCGGGCAGCTCTGCTATCTCATGGCATTCACTAACATCTAGTTCTCTAATCTGTGTACAATGCAGCAACCCTTGAATGCTCTTGAGCTTGCCCAACCCACTAACATTCAGCTTCTCCAAGGAAGTCAAACTCTCCAAACCAGGCAACTCTGCTATCTCATGGCAATGGCTAACATCCAGGTTTCTAATATGTGTCAGCTGCCCTAACCCTTGTATGCTCTTGAGCTTCCCAAGTCCTCTAATATTCACCAGCGTTAAAATAGTCAAATGTTCCACACTTGGCAGCTCCTGTATCTCACGGCATTTACCAACAGTTAGTGTTTGGAGGTTTGTGAGCTGGCCCAACCCTGGTATGCTCTGGAGCTTCTCACAATCATTAACGTACAACAACTCCAAACTTGCACTCAAATGCTCCACACTTGGCAGCTCTCGTATCTCACGGCATCCACTAATCTGAAGTGTTCGGAGCTTTGTGAGCTGGCCCAACCCTGGTATGCTCTGGAGCATTTCGCAATCCCAAACAGACAACCAATCCAAAGAAGTCAAATGTTCCACACCTCGCAGCTCTCTTATCTCACGGCATCCCCTAACATGCAGTGTTTGGAGGTTTGTGAGCTGCCCGAACCCTGGTATGCTCTGGAGCTTCTCACATTGATTAACAGACAAGGACTCCAAAGAAGTCAAATGTTCCACACCTCGCAGCTCTCTTATCTCACTGCATCCACTAACATACAGTGTTTGGAGGTTTGTGAGCTGCCCCAACCCTGGTATGCTCTGGAGCATTTCGCAATCCCAAACAGACAACGACTCCAAAGAAGTCAAATGTTCCACACTTCGCAGCTCTCTTATCTCACGGCATCCACTAACATGCAGTTTTTGGAGGTTTGTGAGCTGCCCCAACTCTGGTATGCTCTGGAGCTTCTCACAATCATTAACGTACAACGACTCCAAACTTGCACTCAAATGCTCCACACTTGGCAGCTCTCGTATCTCACGGCATCCATTAATATTCAGTGTTCGGAGCTTTGTGAGCTGGCCCAACCCTGGTATGCTCTGGAGCATCTCGCAATCCCAAACAGACAACGACTCCAAAGAAGTCAAATGTACCACACCTCGCAGCTCTCTTATCTCACGGCATCGACTAACCTGCAGTGTTTGGAGCTTTGCGAGCTGCCCCAACCCTGGTATGCTCTGGAGCTTCTCCCAATCCTCAACATACAAGGACTTCAAAGAAGTCAAATGTTCCACACTTGGCAGCTCTTGTATCTCAGGGCATTTACCAACAGTTAGACTTTCGAGCTTTGCGAGCTGCTCCAACCCTGGTATGCTCTGGAGCTTCTCGCAATTCTTAATAGACAACGACTCCAAAGCAGTCAAATGCTCCACACTTAGCAGCTCTCGTATCTCGCGGCATTTAAAAACGGTTAGATTTCGAAGGTTTGTGAGCTGACCCAACCCTGGCATGCTCTGGAGCTTCGCACATTCATCAACAACCAAACTCTCCAAAGATATCAACATTTCAAGATTGGGGAGCTCCTCAACTTTTGCGCACCTAAAGATGCCGAGTTCTCGAAGTTTTGGCAAACCACACAGCCCTCCTATTTGCCTTAATTCATAAAAATCGCTCAAGGCCGGTTGCTGAAGGTTAGGGCAAACTCCGTCATCGAAAAATACCTCTTCTGTTTGGGACAGAACTAACTCCTTGAGCCCGAACATGGATGTGTTGTTGGAATTCTTCAATGTATTCAACGGTCTCTCCCCATCTAATGATAGGAGTGTTTCTCTTTCACCTTCAACCTCCTTTCTAAATAGATGTTCCCACAACGGACAGTCTGATACTACTAAAGACTCTAGATTGTTCATCTTGATAAGATATGGTATGTATTCTATCCCACAATGGTGTATTCTCAACCTAGTCAACTGAGTCAACAGTCCAATGGAATCTGGCAAGGATTTCAATTGCAGCGAAGAATATAATGATAAGACCTTCAAACTCTTGATGTCACCGAGCCGAACTGGCAGTACTTCCAACAAGTCGCTACCTAATTCCAGAACTTCCAACTTGCACAGGTTTCCAATAAGGCTTGGGAGTTCTTTTAACTTCGTTCCTTCCAAATATAATTTTTGCAGGGATCGCTGATGTGAGATTTGGGGGGGTAATTCTTTCACCTGCTTACAATATGAAAGATTTAAGTATTCCAGTGATGAAATATTTTCCAGTGTTCGGTTGGAGATTGTCAAATTCTGGCAGTGACTCAAAGATAGATGTTTGAGTCGAGTTAAGTTTCCAAATGAATTTGGAAGCATTTGCAAAGAAGAAGCACCTTCCAAATCGATGTGCTGGAGGTTTATTAGCTCTCCGAAGGAATCAGGCAGCGACACCAATTTTGAGAAATTCTTGAAAACCAAGTATTTCAAGGATAGCAGATGACAAAATTCGTTTGGCAACATTTTGACCGGGCATGCGTTGTGTGGGTCTTGATAGCTCATGACAATCCTTTCGAGGTATTTCAACTGCCCTATAGACTTTGGAATCTCTGAAAGGGGAGCACAGATATTTAATTCTCGCAACTGGAGAGGCACCGCCTGCAATGTTGACGTGACAACATAAGAGATCTATGATTGTAGTCTACAAAATAAAATTAAATAAAAATATTAAAAGCTGACAAATATATTTCCCTACTTGAGATTGAGGTGGCCACAATATGTTCAATCTCGTCCCATCCACTTCTAAAACTCTCAAATCCTTCATCGGAATCCAGTCAGGCAGGGAAGAATGGCAACATCCATACCAGCGGAGCCATATCAAATGCGGTGATTGCACCCTCCTCAATATGTCTTCTAAATAACCTCCTTCGGCTGCAACAAGTCCCACATACTTGAGCCTCATTTCTAAGCTTGTGGACGATGATAGGTGCCGCTCTGGTTTGTTTGAAAAGTATGCACTGTTAAAACGCCAACGTGTGTAGGCATACCGGAAGTAATCACTGGAGTGGCTAACCAATTTAATTCCGCGAACTTCGACCTTTGTTCCCTGTTGATTGATAAGAATAACACAACAAATATATCTCTATTGAGTAAAGAAGCAACAAATATATCTCTCGAGTAAAGAAGCTTTAGACAATAAAAAATTAATTGAACCTAAGACAAAGCTATCAATGATTGAAGTACTTACACTAGACCCTTGCTCCAACATATTCTCCATGCTATTGACAGTGCAATGCCAAAGCCGACCAGGCATGGATCCATCCTCAGCAATCTTTCTTCCAATGTCTCTAATGTGATCATGCATTTTTATTTTATTTTCACCATCCACCTCCAACAAACACCTGTTTTGTAGATTTCGAATCCCCACGTTGCCCCATATTCTCTTTGCCTTGTCTCCGTCCTCTCCAAGGAAAAAACAAGCGATATCCAAGAATATTTCCTTGACCTCGTGACTTAGCGAGTCATAACTAATCTTTAGCCTGTCACGTATCTCATCAGGTAGAATCTTGTCAAGTTTATCCAGTATCTCTTGCCAGAAGGATCTTTCATTTTCTCCACAAACCTGCGCCCCGAGCACTTTTAAAGATAATGGCAGTCCACCGCTCGCCGTTACAAACCGATCTACAAGATCTGCAAATTCTGGTGGTGGAAGTGACTTACGGAAGGCGTGAGAGCAAAAGAGCATTTGGGAGTTCAGTGCATCCAACCCCTTTAGATCATAAATAGATTTCTCGGAGATACCTAAGCTTATGAGGACATGCTTATCACGAGATGTAACTAATATCAAACTATGTGGGTTAAGGATATCCGTGAGTGGCAAAAATGCTTCTAATTGACTGATATGATCTACATCATCTAATACGATCAGAGAATGGCAAAATTTAAGATGTTTTCGAAATAACCCTATTCCTTCGTGACGGCCAACTGCGATATCCATATGTTTCAAATCCCTAATCAAGTTACTCTGCAAAGAATTTATAGACATTCTTACCGCCTCCTCTCTCACATCAGATAAAAATGAAGATGCATCGTAACATGATCTCTTACTGTTGAAGAATTTTTTGGCAAGTGTAGTTTTTCCGACTCCACCAATACCCACAATCCCAACAATCCTGGTCTGCTCGTGCTTCTCCTCCTCCTCCTGCTGCTGGGAGAGCACTGTCTTTTCAAAGTCTTCTAATTTGAGCTCCAACCCAGTAGGATATCTTGCCACATCCAACAGAGGTTTTGGAACATTTTTCAATACGCTTTTCACTACCTGATCCAGGAGCTCCCCTTCGTCTTGTTCCACTACGTTATCCAAGAGCTTCCCTTTGTCGTCTGTGTCCCTGAATAGAGCAAAGTAAGCAAGTGAGAAACGCCTATATAAATATTTCATGCAGCTTATATATCAATCCGACAATCCAAAACTAACACGACATGGAAGGAACGATAGGAGATGGATTAGCTCACCCTGACAGGACGAAACCGCTCAGATCCGCAACATGGGCAAGGGCGTTTCTCCACTTCTGAATAGTCTCGGGGCCGTAGCGTGGCTTCTCTTTGCCAATTTCAGAGTCATGTGTTGTTTTCTTTTCAAGGATCCGCAGGGTTTCAGCATACACTCCTGCGTCTTTGACAGTCCAGCGGAGCACAGAAGGGTGAACCTTGTAGAACACTGGAAGAATGAGAGCCCCCGAGTCTATCATGAGGACAAGTTCATCCAAGCACCAAATAGATTCGGCATACCTTGGAGAAAAAATTGCAATGTGGACGGAGGCACCACGGATGGCGTCTTCTATCTGGGAACGAATGTTGTGTCCTGCCTCCATTTCTGGTTTGTCCAAAAAGACTCTCAATCCACGATCAACAAGGCGTCCGTAGAGATGGCTGGCAAAGCTGTATTTTACATCAGGCCCCCTATGGTTTATGAAGACGTCAAAAGAGGAACCAGAAGTCGATCCAGAAGAGGAAGCCATGGAGGAAGAAGAAACAGCGGAAGCACTATCACCGTGGTGGGAGGCGGTAGTTAAGCACTATGGAGACCGTATGACTGATAAACAGATATTAGCAAGATAATGGAGAGGACTGATAATGGAGCGAACTGCAAACAAGCACCCACAATTGTGATCTGTGGAAACTGCAAGGAAGAACATGAGCGGTTCTAAGATACAGTCAACGCGTGTGTTTGAAGGTGCGGTGCAGATGACATTTACGTGGTGACAGGTGTAATCACTAATTAGTGGATGATGTGACATAATATTCCCAATACCGACTACTCGTTTAGTGCTTTATTACTGATTGTGATATTTGCAATATGTCATGACTCACCACACACATTTAAATCCTACTTTTTTTCTGGGTGTATATGATATTTGGCCATCTCGCCGGGTGAATGATGTAACATGCAACTACCACTCACATATATTTTTTAATTTTTTATTTTCCGCTGACAGACCCGTGAATGAGTTATCCACCACAGCAAGAGCGGAGTCACGAATCACGACCACATTAACCACAATTAATTGGTACTTTAGTAAGGAGTAAAATTTTATTATATGGGAACATTTCTTTATAAATTAATGACAATTGTGATGATAGAATTGTATCTCAAATTATAACTTTATTTGATTATTAAATATTAAATATTTATAATTAAAAAATTTGAAAATCAATACACCCCACCATTCAAAATACATCGATAAGATACATCCACTGGACTATATAATTATAAATGATGTAATATAATATTTCAAATTAATGATTAAATGAGCCTCAGACGTTGTAGCTAGACACACTTAGTTTTGGGGTGATGAGCTTCGCCCTCCGAAGCCGATCTGCGAGTTTGTAATGAAGCTTCTGCATACTTCAATAAAATTCTGATGCTTTAAAGAGGAATTGCTATCATCAAAGTTGCAAAAGTCGATCTCTGGCGTGCTTGGAACATGCCATCACATTCTTTGGTTGGTGATTAACCAACACACATCAAAGTCTTATTTTTTATTTATAAAGAATGATGTAATATAATATTTCAAATTAATGATTAAGCATTTTAGACTTGACACTTTTTGTGATATATTCACATGCCATCATATTCTTTGGTTGGTGATTAACCCAACACACATCAAAGTCTTATTTTTTTTTTCTAACGATGAGGATGTGGTATTTTTTGTTATCTCTAATGAATGATGTAATATGTTTCAATTTTTTTTCCAAATAACATGTAAACATATACCTATTCACTTAACATCTTTTATCTTTATTTTCCTAATCTTATTTTTTTATCGTCGTGCAATATGTGAATAGAGAAGATATATTTGTGACTTAGGAAGAGTCGAGACGTCCGAGGCACACCCACAAGGACCTCTACCTTAAGGGGCATCTATCCTTTTAGCCTAATCACAACAAGGCAATGTCTCATTAGGGATTTGAACCGAGGTGGGGAGAGTGCAGAACTTGCCTCCCTACCAATTGAGCTATTGACCCCTCAATGGTTAAGGTTAGATGTTATTATAAAGCACATATTCATTGCAAGTAGCTTCAACAATGACCACAAGAGATATTGCCCTTCTTGCAATACTATCTAGGTTGAAACTACCTTTTGGCTTTGGATTATGACCTAAAACTACCTTTGATTAGCTAATAACTCATTTACCGTGAACATAAGGAAATAGGTTATAGTGGCCTGAGACCTAGAGGCATCTTGTAGGAGTGGATGTTTTCCCCCTTATAGACCACCAATGTATTATTTCAAGTGGTCAGGTTTCATCTATACATGATGATGTTGTTGCACATAAGGTCTTGAGATTGCATCTATAAAGGCTAGGTTAATAGCCTGAACTATGGTAGGAATTTTCCTACTTTATATATATATATATATATATATATATATATATATATATATGTATATGACTGGCTAAAATTTCATCTTCCTTGAACATAAGGATATAGGTTAACAATTGAAGATCTAGAGGCCTCTGACAAGAGTGGATGTTTTTGTCCTTACATACCACCAACGGGTTATTTTAGGTGACCAAGTTTTGTTTACACATAATGACGTTGTTACACACTGAGGCCTTGGAATTGTATCAACAAAGGTTAGGCCAATAAATTGGAGTATTGTAGATTTTTAGTCTCTGCCTTAGGACGGTGACTATATGTTCCACTATTTTATATTAATAGGCATTCGTACATAAAATCAAAATTTTAAAACTTTTACTTTCAAAAAGTTTGTTTGTAAATTTTTGTTGTTATTTTTTATATAATAAAATTTTTATTGTTTATTTTTTTTCAATTTGGATGGTGGGATTGTAATGATTTGACAGGCTTTGTCATTGTATTTTTAAATAAATATTAAATATTTGCTTTTAAAAAAAATGTAATGGTTTAACATTATAGGTGACAAAGCACCAGTTTGGATGATCCACAATTTTTTTCTGAAAACATTAACAATATTTGACAACCTAAAATGACTCATCAATTTTAGCTTAAATACTGAGCTTTGGGTGCGTATTTTGACCAAAATTCGACCAAAAAACCTTTCCTTTTGACACCATGCAAAAATTCAACAAATTGAACCCATGATTTTGACCAATCTTAGATTATGTAACCAAAAGACGACCAAAACTTAAGGCGAAATAACACAATTGATTCGACAACTAGGTCTCATTAGGGAACTGGAATCTGAGCATGAAGGTATGGAGGTCAAGTTCCCTGGGATTCCCTACAACTATACATAATAAATGCGTTGACTATCAATCTACTTGTGAAAAGAGAAAAGAGACCGCCAACCACCCCCTGGTTAGTTCACATGTCAGACAAAGACGTCGAAGAAGTTGAAGGAGATGTTGGAGGCAATGATTTGGATGAAGATGATGCCGACGATGTGTCAAAGGAAGAATCTGATGAAGAAGTAGAACCAAATGTAGGAGACAATGTTCTTGATGATGATATGGACTATGATATGATTGGAAATGACGACATTGATGATGATGTTGATATGGCCAATCCTTTCAACATCGATTATGAACCAAATTATACAAATGATGAGTTGGTTGAAGAAGAAGATTACTGATATCGACATATTCATATTTCATATAACATTCCAAGTTTTGGTTCGGCTTGCATTTTGTGAAATTTGTGTAAAGTGGGGAAAAATGGTTATGTAGGATGCAAGGTTATATAGGTTAGGTATTTCTCTAATATTGTCGCATCTACGGTCACCGCGCACTTAGAAGACGTATTGAACCTCAAAGACACTAAGACTGAGGAGATTCAAGTAAGTTTGCAACAAAATATCACCACGCTGCAAGGGATAGCGTCGAATTTTGAGCAAGTACAGCGTGACTTGACCTTGGCTCGAGAATCAGAATCAGAAGGAAGGTCGGGGGACACTTTGCAGCCAAAGAAAACACCTCTAGCCCTGACCTTGGCACCAAAACTGCGCATCGTCATAATTGACCCGCTAAGCATAATGTTACTGCGCGCAGTTAGCTTCGAGCATGCAGAGCGTAGAGCATGTGAAGTTTGACATCGTGATGCTACCCCTCGAAGGCCTACAAAATCTACATCTGCAGGTTGTCGAAGAGATCCATGATAGAAGTGTGGTTGCTCTGGACCAACACCATCAGTTGCAAGAAAATTATAGGCAGCTGCAGGAAGCAATTTTAAAGAGAACTAAGGCACTTGAAGCTGAACAGGACCACTGAATAAAAATAGAGCATACTGTGGCTTCAGTCTGCACATAGATACCAGAATGTCACAAGAAGCTAGAGCTTGCGGATACTATCCTTAAGATCGGCTCGGTAGTCAGCGATCTTAAGTCTGGAATGAAAGACATGGATACTGATTACCAAGCAAAGATCGCCGCTTTGGAAGCACATAATCAGCCAAAGACGCCACTAGACCAGACAGAGCTCAAAGCGGAAGAAGTAAAAGCAGCCACAAAGACCATATCCAGTGAAGTGGCTAAGTGTCAAAACTTGCTAGACGAAGCTACGAGAGTGTTCACTACGATGCAAGAGGACCCCGAGCTACTACAGGTCCAGACAATTTTGAAGGAAAAGGAGGCAGGGTTAGACACACTGAACGCGGAGATAAAGACCCTGCTACCAATAGACAAACTCCGCAGATTTCTAGAAGTCATAGAATTAAAGAGACAACTTGTAGCGTTAAGAGAACAGGAGGCTGAAGTCGGAGACAAATCACAGCCTTGAAGAAGGAAGCCCATGAACTAACCCAGCATATCGAAAGAATTATACAGGAACTTTGCAACACGTAGGCGTCAGTACAAGAGAAAACTCAGGATGATCTAACACCGGAAGTGTTAGAAACCATTAGAGCAATTGAACAAGATTCCAAGGATACGGTTGCTAAGCTGAGCGCAACGTATCAAGAGTTCGCTGCTAAAATAGCTCCGCAGGACGAAGAGTAGCTCATGGAACCAGACGTAGAAAGTGGTTCGGGGACGAGCCACATGTAAGTGTTAGGGGCCTGTTGGGCCTAGCCCAAGTAAGGCATTTTCAAGGAAGACAGTTTTGAGCTGTGAAGTTACAGCGCAACCCAAAAGAAGGTAGTTTTGGCAAGACAGTTTTGGGAAGCTGCGAAGTTGAGCGCAGCGCAATACCGACAGGGTAAGAATCGCACGGCTAAGTGCCAGCTCCACGAAGCGGTAGCACCGCGTAGTTCCAGTAGAGCACCTATCTTGGGCAAAGAAGATAAGGAAAGGTCGAGCTGTGAAAGCGACCTGTTTTGGGTAAGCGACTCTAGGATTCCCGAGAATGGGTATGGAGCAGCGGGAAGACGACGAAAGCGACCTATCAAGAGAGTGGCGAAAAATAGTTAGAACTTAAGCCATCGGATCGACAGCGACAGGCAGGCCAGATGGACGAAAAGCGACACGCCACGATGCATTGTAACCGTTTCAGGAAGGATGCGGCTGTCAGAAGGGCGTGCAAGCTGCGAGTGGCCCAGCAAGGTGGCCAAAGCGTGTGAAGCAGCTATCGACTGCGACAGGCTGAGTCGGCGGGTAACCACACCATTTTGTAACCTAAGGGTTTTTGCCTATGCATTGTAAAGACATGACCTATGGGCAGGATCTATAAAATGTTACATTTTGTAAGGGAAAGGGTTAATCTTCTATTGAGCAATGTTGAATAATCTTTGTTGTTGATTAGATGAATATTGATCTCTATTGAGAGAAGGAAGATTGTAAAAGGCTCTGCAGCTGCGTGCGCAGAGACCTACTGAGAGAGAAGAGAGTCTGTAGCTGAGTGCGCAGACTGGAACTATTGTACCCTTCCCAAAGATAACACAACAATAGTTCCTATGGACATAGCTCCCATCCTGGGGGTGAATCATGTTAAATTTTGTGTTATGTGATTGATTATGCATTTGTTTATGTGCATTTGCTTATGTTGAATGGTTAGCTCTTGTTTATGAGTTCATGTGTCCTCGCTTTTATATGTATTCACCTTAAGGATAAGGATGGGAATAATATGTTAAGTAACCACTGAATGAATTTCGGATGCACCAATATTTCGCAGTCAGATGAATGCATGAATTAATCGAATAAACACTTAGTGTAGCACCGCAAGTGCGCAGTGATGTTGTTGTTGTTGTAGTGTATAAGTTTGCAAGGTTCAATCTAAGGTGTTGTTGAATGCATAACTTACACTAGGTAAAAGTATATCAAGTTGCATAAGTATAGACGAGGAAGCACAGTCCTCTGTGGCGCTATCCTATCAACAAGTAATCTTTCCGAATGTGCAGTCCATGGATGCGCTAGTTGTATAAGAGTTAGCCATGAAGAAAGTAACTTCATGCAGCCCCCAGTTCGCAACGCGAGTCCTGTAGTGCGGTGCTCGCCAGTCTGTTAAATACTCATCACCTGGTTGTGGAAACCTGATTCTGCAACCACCCCATCAATTTCGCATTGGGTGAGACTTGAGTTTGTTTGCAGGCTGTTGCAAACAAGTCTAGAAAGGGCCAGTGAATAAGGATTTTTGTTGGTTCCTCGAACCGTGCAGAACCTGGGTCTTTCTAGTAAACCTCAAGAACAGTTAGATAACCAACAAGTCCCTTTCAGATATCTGAAAATTCTTTTCACAGCTTGAACATGTGTTTCCTTAGGTGCAACTTTAAATCTTGCAACCAACCCTACAGCTTGCATTATGTATGGTCTTTAAGCCGTTATATATATATAAATTCCAATGATTAATTTATAAAGTTTTGGTCAACTTCCTTTGCTTCATCTTCCTTACTGAATTTGCAGCTAGTAATCATGGGGGTAGATACGGGATTGCAATCTTCCATGTGAAATATTTTCAACATTTCTTTTACATACTTAGTTTGAGAGATAAAGATACCATCATCTAGTTGAGAATTTTGGAGTCTTAGGAAGAAGGACAGTTCTCTAAGCATTGACATTTCAAATACCTTCTGCATGTTCTTAAGAATAATAATGGAATTTCATAACCAATAATAATTCCATTGAACTTCTCACTTCAAAACACATGGAAGAGAGGCTTGCTTTCCATGTGAATCAACACATTAACCTCACTAATAGTGTCTACACTTACATCATTATAGCACTTATCCATTGTTTCCCAAATTATTGGGATGTCTCCATGATCTTATTTTTTTCTGAAATAAATGATTTCATCACTCTAGAATTAGACCTTAGCCAAATTATACTCAAAGGTAATGAGATCTTGTAATGAGGTAAACACATCTGTTATAAGATTATTTGGTATATGAAAATGGATCCTTCAAACCAATAATAATTCCATGGAACTTCTCACTTCAAAACATGTAAGAGAGGCTTTCTTTCCATGTGAAGCAACACATTATCCTCACTATTGGTGTCCACACTTACATCATTATAGAACTTCTCCGTTCTTTCCAAATTATTGGGATATCTTCATGATATAATTTTTTTCTCAAATAAATGATTTCATCACTCTAGAATTAGACCTTAGCCAAATTCTACTCAAAGGTTACAATATATTGTATCGAGGTAAAAACACTTGTTATAAGAGTATTTGGCAGATGAAAATGTATCCTTCACACCAATAATAATTCCATTGAATTTCTCACTTCAAAACACATGTAAGAGAGGCTTTCTTTCCATGTGAAGCAACACATTAGCGTCACTATTTTAGTGTCTACACTTACATCATTATAGTTATTCTCCGTTGTTTCCCAAATTATTGGGATGTCTTCATGATTTAGTTTTTCTCTAAAATAAATGATTTCATCACTCTAAAATTTCCACAAATGTATTCTTTTGATTTCACAAGAGGAACAAACTACCACAATTCCATGAAAAGTATGTAGAATTTGATGATTTGATCTATGTGTTATAAAAGTTGTAGGTACTTCACATTAACATCATGATTATTGCACTAAGTAAAAAAAATCCATTTTAAGTTTGAATATCTTTTTGCAAACCAGGACATGCTTGTATTTGTATATTGCACCATAAGCACTTATATAGTAAGTCTTACCCATTTTTCTATTGGGTTCTTCAAATCCATATCCCATTTGCAAAACCAAGGTTAAGTTTCTTAATATAATTGTTCAAAACATTCAATTTTGTTACCATTTTCAATTGTTCATCTTCTTCTATAAATTTCCTTTCTACACACGACATCTATGATGCTAATTCATCTTGATTTGGGTCCATTTTTGTAGCAAAATCACCTGCAGAAATAGCCTAATTAGATTTAACAGCTACACCCTACCCTTGATCTACTTTACCATGAATCTTCTTGACATAAGAGTTTAAGATATCAAGATATATACATTTTTTTTTGCTACCAAGAATTAGAAACTTCCAAGTCACTGTCCTCTCTCTCTTGGGATCTACTTAAATCTAATTTTTCCAGATTTTGTGTTGCAAAGGGACCTATGCCAATCTCACTACATTAAGTAGAATCGATATCATGGATATTTTTCCTCCTCTACAAATTCCAAAGCCTCTATTATTTTTCTTATTCAATTTTAAGAATCCAACTTAAGACACTTTTGTCTCTCTCCTATGCAATCTAATCCATTCTTCAGACTTGCAAACAATATGCCACCTTCGATTTAAATTTTCAAATAAAATCCCATATGTAATTTTCAAACAAAATTCCATAATTTAACACACTTACTTCAAAGACAACCACTAGATACACCTACTTACATACCAAATCCTTGCAGAAACAATTGCAATATAGTGGGCCCATGCTTCTCAAAGATTATTATTTAAACATCTCTACCATAGTCTTAATATGGGTTTTGTACAAATCCATCCCCTAGCAATCAACAAGAAGATGGTTGAAATAACATGCAACTGAGTTATACATATCAAATGAGTTAAGGTTGTATTATAATTTTGCAAATTTCTTGATGATATGGGTTTATTTAACTCTAATGTTTTGACCGAAAATTATGTTCATCATGCAAAAATTCAAGGATCAATAATTTTCTTAGTGTAGAAACCTTGGTGAATCTTAATAATTCTTAAATTTCCAACAATAAAATATTTGGTGATATTTTTGTTAAGATATTCAAATTGATAAGGATTTTATATAGTTTCAAAACAATTTTGGCAATGTTTAGAGTAATTTTTTTTTAATCTTAGGCAATTTGGGTGAATCTTTTAGAAAAAATGGAAATAAGTGGATCATTTTTTCGAAAAAAATAATCGAAAATTAGCCCATGGACTAAATTTATTTCCTAAAATTCCTCCTAATTCTCATCAACAAGGATAGAAATAAGTGTAATAAATCCATATAAAACTTCAAAATGGATTCCAATGATCTAAAGCCTAAAAACGGTTTCAACAGGGATTTCATGATAGCCGACCCAAGTGAAAAAGAATTCTCTAAAACACAATTTTTACATCTAGGTCCATCTCCTACTACTCTTTCATAACTTTGACTTCTTCCAATTCTAGGGTAGTAATGCAAATGGCTATTCATGAAGAAATGGCATAAGGAAGAATTAACGGGACATTGGATCACATGTAACGAAATATATCCATATATATGGCCATTATTACAAGTAAGGCATTTAAAGTGTGACTACCATCTGAACTGCATAGTGATTAAGCCCATACAACCCAGGTGATGTAATCAATGGCTCTAATACCAATTGTAATGCTTCTCTCTCTCTCTCTCACACACACACACACACACACACACCTTGGGAGGTAGGCTCACTTTGGTGAAAGATGTACTGGAAAGCATCCCTGTGTATTGGCTTTCTTCATGTGTCTATCATTAATAATATGAGAAGGAAGATGATACACTTTTTATGGTCTAGTAATGGGGAAAAGTCAAAGTTTCACTTGGCTAATTGGGAAAGAATTTATTTTCCAAAGTCATTGGGAGGGTGGGGTATCAAGAACTTGTTATAGTTTAACATTGCATCGAGTCTAAAAAGTATGTGGAGAGGCCTCTTTGGGAAGGGCCTCTGGAGGAACATACTTCATGCTAAGTATCTAAAAAATATTCCTATTGTACACTGGATCAGATATAGTAAAAAATATGTGTCAGAAGCCTCAAACTTTTGGTCTGGTTTTTTGAAAGAATACCCATGGATGGGCTCAGGACTTTCGTGGAGAGTGGGCAATGGTAAATTTTTATTTGGGGGCGGATCCTTTTGTTGGTGGGGAGGATATTTACAGACTTTCTCAACCTCTCATTTCTCAGCTAGAAGCATGTGGTTTCTCCATACTTGCACATGTTAGGAATTTGATTAATGGCTCTTGTTCTTACTGGTTTTCTACAGGTGACCTGGGATAATCAAGTGATTTGGAAAATGAATGGACTCAATTTATAGTTGGATTAAGCCATCTTGGTATTAAACTCATTGAGGAAGATGATTGTCTATTGTGGGATAGGAACAAAATTGATGGGAAAATAAATGCAAAATGTGCCTAAAATATTATTGTTGCAGATTATGTTGATCCTACAGGGAAGTGGTGGTATAAGAAACTTCAGAATTGGAATCTACCTCAGAAAATCAAGTGTTTCATCTAGCTATGTATAGAGAACAAGATCTTGACGGGGGACAACCTAATCATCAAAGGTTTTATTGGCCCGAATATTTGCTCTCTGTGCAAACAGAGTTCTGAATATGTCAACCACCTCTTTGTAGACTATGTATTTGATCATTCTATTTAGTCAGAGGTTCTTTCAGTTTTACATATCCTTCGTACCTAGAAGGAACCATCCCTTGAAGAAAATCTAAAAATTTGGGTGCATAAATTTCCTCAGCTAAATGATCTTCCATCCTTTGTGTCTTGGGGAATCTGGAAAGCCATAAATGGTTGGATTTTTTTATGGCATTTTGATACAGGCTCAAGTGACCAGCATTAAAATCCTCAGCTATAATACCAACAGTTTTGACTTGGAAGGTATTTAATCAAAATTATGTAACCAATGTAAATATGCTAGTATGGATTCCTAGTGTGGAGCTCAAGGCCAAGGATCGACTAGTGAATAGCTAGGAATGTATGATATATATATATATATTATTTGGACTATATGGTTGGCTTATCATGCCAATTCGAAATATATGCAAACATTATGTTGGAAAATTAATAAAACGGTCCAAGATTGTTGTGTAAAGAGCACTAGAGGGGCTATGATTCTACCAGAGGGGAAGTGGAAATGGGGTCAATGGGAAACCAAATCCTTTGTTGCCACGTGTCAACCTTAGAACTCATCCAAAATTCTGCCATGTGCTTTAAATGAGCCAATTACCTTCTCTTGACTATTAAACCCAATCATTGAATGCATATGTGAGGTGGGTGGGAAAAGTTGCTTCATGTAGTTATTGAGGCATGGGGTTTTTGATAGTTATGTTAGCTGCCAAATGTCATTTTCTTCTATGGTTAGAAGTTATGTCAGTTGTCTTTTCACCCTTACCTCATATACCTTGGAGTCAACATTCTTTCCATCATTCTCTCTCGCAAACTTCTACACTACGTAGAGTATTCATATTGATGTTCATTACCATTACTAGACTATTTTTCAACCTAGAAGTTCGAATTTGGAGATAGAGATGCATATTTGAAGGAAAAATAGATGGTTGTAGGTGAGTATAGAGGTTGGGAACGCTAGGAACCTTTACTAATTGAGTTTTGTTCCTTAAAGATGCTTGAGAAGCCATAATTTAAGCTACAAGAGGTTCTCCAATAGCATACAGTAGATTGGACTCTTATTGTACACATTGGTAAGCACTGTAAGGGTTGTATTTCCCGAGGTAACTGTTGATCAGTGAAGGGAAATTCCTGCCTTGTGTTGTGTGGGGTAGTTGGAAGGAGTGCCATGGCTATAATGGCTTAGCGAGATCCTTGTAGAGCTCTGGATGAGCCTTTGGCTAAGCATAGAGAGAAGAATGTGTTGTGGATTGAGAGAGAGAGAAGCCTGTAGGTGTTTCCTTCGCCCTGGTGGCCTCATAGCTCAACTTGGGGGTGGCCTCTCAGCATAAAGAGTATATGTTAGACATAATGCCTATGGTTGGCTAGAAAATCGTTAGTATACAACCAGTTACTTGGATATCCTTTGCTTAAATATAAGTATTCTTTTGTATCTGATGTGTAATGATTTTATTTATATGCCTGTAATTGCATGTTGTGTGTATGTGTGGATTGAGTTATTTTTGCTGTGTGTTTTTATTTACATATCTGCACATGCGTTTTTGGAGGTTATAAATTTGTAATTATGGTTATGGGGTGAAATTTAGAAGCCTGTAATTTAGTTAATGTCCTCTCTGTTGGTCGGATTGATGGATGGGGACCTTACATCATTTTCTTCAGAGAATACCATGCAATGAAAGGGAAAAAAAAGCTTAAGCTTGTTACAGAACCTATTTTTCCTACTGAAGGTATTATTGGATTTTTTAATGGTGCTTCTAGTGTTGGTCAAGGTGGATGTGGGATGGTAATCAAAGTTCTTGGAAATAAACAATATTTATTATGGATGGGTGTTGGCACTGGCTCTAATACCCGAGCAAAGTTGTTGGCGTTGTGGGGACTCTTTTTTGCAAAATGCAGGAATTATACTTCACTCCATATTTTTGGGGATTCCAAAATCGTGGTGGACTAGATAAACAACATGGTTACTCTCCATGTGGCAGCCTTGGACTAGTGGTGCAATAGGATAAAGCTTCTCGAGGACTTCTTCTCTCACTTATCATTAACTCATATTTATAGGTCCTTCAATCACTTGGCAAACCAACTGTAAAGAAGGGCAATGAATGCTGATGAGGGCGTGCTCTACTATAAGGATTTTGATGGTTACATTAAGGTTGTCGAAGGTTCTCTTATAACATACTAGAAGGAATGGGATAAATGTCCTCATATGTTGATGTATTGTGCTTCCTTCGGGACTGTATTGTTCTACGTCCATATGTTTTTTTGTTAAGGGACTTTGGCTTCTGCTCCTTGTTCTTGGTAGCTTGACTTGATTTTTGATAGATAGTGGACTACTAGCTTGCAAGATATCCCTCCTCTAGGGCTGTGATCTTGAGCTTATTACAAAGTTGTGCTGGTTTTTCAAAAGCCATACTCATGTTCTTGTAATTATAACTTTGATTCAAGCCTGAATATCAAGTTATAGCTTTTTTTTGTTTGATATATATATATCCTACCTCTCTCTAGATTTGAACTTGTAACCTCTTGGAAGAAGGAAACACATGTTCTAAACCTTTAGACCCATTCAAATTGTAATATCCAACCAACTTGTTTTACTACTTTCAAGCCTTCATTAGTTAATGACCGACTTTCTAATAAACACTTGCTTCAAACTTAGGTAGCTTTGTTCAACTACCTAAAAACTCATATCTATTAATACTCAACGATTAGTAATTGAAAGATGTTTCAACTTTTGCAAACCAATCACATTTCCCATGATCAATAAGCCCATCTCTGTGACATAAGAAGGTCCCCCAACCATAGATTAGTTAAAGACTTCCATGATGTTCAATTGTAGCAAGAGTAATATTAGTCAATTTTAGAACTTGTAGCTTTAACTTCATCAATGTTTTGGCATTCGACAGAATTGTAATAACCCCTTCGTCACTGACAAGGAAACAATAATTGATACTCAATGATTGAAGTCGGACATAGTTCTATCCAATTTTTTTCAGGGTCTTGTTTTATTTTTCATTTTGTATTATCATCATATTCTAGGTTGTAAATGGTCTTATTCCTAAAAGACACCTAAGCAATTCAATCTACTATCAACTAGACTTTCTTTCCATCACCTGAGCAATTCAATCTGCTATAAGCTAGGCTTTCTTTTTGCCATAGAACAAATGAGGTCTTGCTATCTATGATCTAGGTTTGCAAGTTCTAAAATCAAATTGAAACCGTGACACTAATTGTGTCCCAAGCTAGCTGTCTAAGGTAGGAAGATGAAGTGATGGTTGTTCTAGAAATAACTAGTGGGTCAAGTCCCCCTTAGTTTGTTTATGTATTTTTGTTCTTGTTTGTTTATGTATTTTAGTTTGTTTATGTATTTTTGTTCTTGTTTGATCAATTTGTTAGAATTTATAGTATTAAGTTGTACCTTAGTACTTTGTTTAACAATATAATATCTCATATAAATGGCAATTTTTTATGGGATAGTAGTGTCAAATTATCAACCATTGTTTTTGCAGTTATATATATATATATGCATTTTTTTTTGTAGAAAGCGTGTCAGATTATCAACCTCTACTTTGGAACTTCTTTGTAATGCCGACTGTTTTTCTGCTCTTTCAATATATATAACCATTTCAATTTTTTTTTAAATCCAAAATTGTAAACTGTAATCATTGTTACGAGTTATCAATAATAAATATTAAACACTGAACAACTTACGATCCTTTGCAAAGAAAAAATGAACAAAAATCAAGAGGTCGTTTATTTATCCATTTGTTTCAATGTAAGTTTAGATTTATAATAAAGACTTCCCCAACTTCATTTGATTGTGTCTTTATCTTAATCTAGAATTTAAAAACTAAATATCTATGGAATAAAAGACATCTTAAAATGAAATTTCATTTTCAATCTTTTAATTTATGATTTAAACTTTAAAAACCAAATTGTAATATATTCTATACATCTAATATCTCATGCAATAAAAAAAATCTAGTTCATCTCCAATCTTTTAATTTACACATTTGTTTGAGTTTAAATCTATAATACATCTATTTCTTGGTCTTGATTTAAAATTTAAAAACCAAATTGTGATTGCACCATCATGATAAGCACATCTAACATCTATCATCGTGTATACAAAGAACCTTAAAAAGAACTGAATTCCATCTTACATTTACATTTCTAAAATTTAGATCAGATATTTACCATTTACCTTTCAAATTTACGATTTACATTTCTAAAATTTAGATAAAAAATTTACCATTTCCCTTTCAAATTTACGATTTACATTTCTTAAATTATATCGAATAACATTGCTTATTAAAATGGCTTATTGTTATCCTTTCTAATTATAAATAAAGATAATATATTTTAAATTGTAAAAGCTAATAAAATGATATTGATGTAAAACCACTGGCAACTGAATGAACAGTTTAATTTTCCTAAATTGGACGATCTTTTACAGAAGGCCATTGATCATCGCAATCACTTCGATTTAATTGTTTGTCTACTGTAGTATTGACTATATAATCTAATCATATTCTCACTTGCGTACATAGATACATACATTCATGGAACATGAAGCAATGACAGCTGTGTCACCATAGGTTAGTGTGTAATCAAACATTATGAATAGGTTAGTGTGTAATCAAACATTATGAATCTGACTAAACCACTTAACACAGAGAGATTGCAGAAACTGCAGACAACTACATCTTTCTCTTTGTTCTTCATATTTGAAGCCATCCTTTAACTGTTGGCGCAGCTGCTCCACTACTCCCTCACTCCACTGCAATTTGGGACAGTTACAAGCATTAAGAATCTTCAATGACATCAAATATTCCACACCCTCCAACTCTTGTAACTCGTAACATTCACAAACATTTAGCTCTGTAGTCTGTGTAAGTCGGCCCAACCCTTGTATGCTCTTCAGTTTCTCGAGTCCACTAACATTCAATTTCTCCAAATAAGTCAAATGTTCCAAACTTGGCAGCTCTGCTATCTCATGGCAGTCACTAACATCTAGTTCTCTGATCAGTGTAAAATTCTGCAACCCTTGAATGCTCTTGAGCTTCCCCAGCCCACTAACATTCAGCTTCTTCAAGAAAGTCAAATTTTACAAACCAGGCAGCTCTGCTATCTCATGGCATTCACTGACATCTAGTTCGCTGATCTGTGTAAAATTCTGCAACCCTTGAATGCTCTTGAGCTTCCCCAGCCCACTAACATTCAGCTTCTTCAAGGAAGTCAAATTTTCCAAACCAGGCAGCTCTGCTATCTCATGGCATTCACTGACATCTAGTTCTCTAATCTGTGTAAGATTCCGCAACCCTTGAATGCTCTTGAGCCTTCCCAGCCCACTAACATTCAGCTTCTTCAAAGAAGTCAAGTTTTCCAAACCGGGCAGCTCTGCTATCTCATGGCATTTACTAACATCTAGTTCTGTAATCTGTGTAAAATGCAGCAACCCTGGAATGCTCTTGAGCTTGCCCAGCCCACTAACATTCAACTTCTCCAAGGAAGTCAAATTTTCGAAACCGGGCAGCTCTGCTATCTCATGGCATCCACTAACATCCAGTTCTCTAATATGTATCAGCTGCCCTAACCCTTGTATGTCCTTGAGCTTCCCAAGTCCACTAATATTCACCTCACTTAAAAGAGTCAAATGTTCCACACCTGGCAGCTTTAGCATCTCACGGCATCCACTAACATCTAGTGTTTGGAGCATTGTGAGCTGCCCCAACCTTGGTATGCTCTGGAGCTTCTCGCAATTCTTAACATACAAGGACTCCAAAGAAGTCAAATGTTCCACACTTGGCAGCTCTTGTATCTCACGGCATTTACCAACAGTTAATCTTTGGAGGTTTGTGAGCTGCCCCAACCCTGGTATGCTCTGGAGCTTCTCACATTGATTAACATACAAGGACGCCAAAGAAGTCAAATGTTCCACACCTAGCTCTCTTATCTCACGGCATCCACTAATCTGCAGTGTTCGGAGCTTTGTGAGCTGGCCCAACCCTGGTATGCTCTGGAGCTTCTCACATTGATTAACATACAAGGACTCCAAAGAAGTCAAATGTTCCACATCTCGAAGCTCCTGTATCTCACGGCATTCACTAATCTGCAGTATTCGGAGCTTTGTGAGTTGGCCCAAACGTGGTATGCTCTGGAGCTTCTCGCCATTCTTAACACACAAGGACTTCAAAGAAGTCAAATGTTCCACACTCGGCAGCTCTTGTATCTCAGGGCATTTACCAACAGTTAGACTTTGGAGGTTTGTGAGCTGCCCCAACCCTGGTATGCTGTGGAGCTTCTCGCAATTGTCAATAGTCAACGACTCCAAAGCAGTCAAATGCTCCAGACTTGGCAGCTCCCGTATCTCACGGCAAAAAATAACAGCTAGATCTCGAAGATTTGTGAGCTGACCCAGACTTGGCAGCTCTCGTATCTCACGGCATTCAATAACAGTTAGATGTCGAAGATTTGTGAGCTGACCCAACCCTGGCATGCTCTGGAGCTTCGCACATTCATTAACAACCAATCTCTCCAAAGATATCAACATTTCAAGATTGGGGAGCTCCTCAACTTTTCGAAGTTTTGGCAAACCACACAACCCTCCTATTTGCCTCAATTCATAAAAGTCGCTCAAGGTCGGTTGCTGAAGGTTAGGGCAAACTCCGCCATCAAAAAATACCTCCCTTTCTGTTTGGGACAGAACTAACTCTTTGAGCCCGAACATGGATGTGTTGTTGGAATTCTTCAATTTATTCAACTGTGTCTCCCCATCTAATGATAGGAGTGCTTCTCTTTCACCTTCAACCTCCTTTCTAAATAGATGTTCCCACAACGGACAGTTTGATACAGTTAAAGACTCTAGATTGTTCATCTTGATAAGATGTGGTATGTATTCTATGCCACAACGCCCTATTTCCAACCGAGTCAACTGAGCCAACTGTCCAATGGAATCTGGCAAGGATTTCAATTGCGGTGAAGGAGATAATGATAAGACCTTCAAACTCTTGATGTCACCGAGCCGAACTGGCAGTACTTCCAACAAGTCGCTACCTAATTCCAGAACTTCCAACTTGCACAGGTCTCCAATAAGGCTTGGGAGTTCTCTTAACTCCGTTCCTTTCAAATATAATTTTTGCAGGGATCGCTGATGTGCGATTTGGGGGGGTAATTCTTTCACCTGCTCACAATATGAAAGATTTAAGTATTCCAGTGATGAAATATTTTCCAGTGTTCGGTTGGAGATTGTCAAATTCTGGCAGAGACTCAAAGATAGATGTTTGAGTCGAGTTAAGTTTCCAAATGAATTTGGAAGCATTTGCAAAGAAGAAGCACCTCCCAAATCGATGTGCTGGAGGTTTATTAGCTCTCCGAAGGAATCAGGCAGCGACACCAATTTTGAGAAATTATTGAAAACCAAGTATTTCAAGGATAGCAGATGACAAAATTCGTTTGGCAACATTTTGACCGAGGGTTTGTGTGGGTCTGGATGGTTCATGACAATCCTTTCGAGGTATTTCAACTGCCCTATAGACTTTGGAATCTCAGAAAGGGGAGCATAGATATTTAATTCTCGCAGCTGGAGAGGCACCGCCTGCAATGTTGACGTGACAACATAAGAGATCTATGATTGTAGTCTACAAAATAAAATTAAATAAAAATATTAAAGGCTGACATATATATTTCCCTACTTGAGATTGAGGTGGCCACAATATGTTCAATCTCCTCCCATCCACTTCTAAAACTCTCAAATCCTTCATCGGAATCCAGTCAGGCAGGGAAGAATGGTAACATCTATACCAGCGGAGCCATATCAAATGCGGTGATTGCACCCTCCTCAATATGTCTTCTAAATAACCTTCTTCGGCTGCAACAAGTCCCACATACTTGAGCCTCATTTCTAAGCTTGTGGACGATGATAGGTGCAGCTCTGGTTTGTTTGAAAAGTATGTACTGTTAAAACGCCAACGTGTGTAGGCATACCGGAAGTAATCAATGGAGTGGCTAACCAACTTAATTCCGCGAACTTCGACCTTTGTTCCCTATTGATTGATAAGAATAACACAACAAATATATCTCTATTGAGTAAAGAAGCAACAAATATCTCTCTCTTGATTAAAGAAGCTTTAGATAATAAAAAATTAATTGAACCTAAGACAAAGCCATCAATGATTGAAGTACTTACACTAGACCCTTGCTCCAACATATTCTCCAAGCTATTGACAGTGCAATGCCAAAGCCGACCAGGCATGGATCCATGCTCAGCAATCTTTCTTCCAATGTCTCTAATGTGATCATGCATTTTTATTTCCATATTCTCTTTGCCTTGTCTCCGTCCTCTCCAAGGAAAAAACAAGCGATATCCAAGAATATTTCCTTGACCTCGTGACTTAGCGAGTCATAACTAATCTTTAGCCTGTCATGTATCTCATCAGGTAGAATCTTGTCAAGTTTATCCAGTATCTCTTGCCAGAAGGATCTTTCATTTTCTCCACAAACCTGCGCCCCGAGCACTTTTAAAGATAATGGCAGTCCACCGCTCGCCGTTACAAACCGATCTACAAGATCTGCAAATTCTGGTGGTGGAAGTGACTTACGGAAGGCGTGAGAGCAAAAGAGCATTTGGGAGTTCAGTGCATCCAACCCCTTTAGATCATAGATAGATTTCTCGGAGATACCTGAGCATATGAGGACATGCTTATCACGAGATGTAACTAATATCAAACTATGTGGGTTAAGGATATCCGTGAGTGGCAAAAAGGCTTCTAATTGACTGATATGATCTACATCATCTAATACGATCAGAGAATGGCAAAATTTAAGATGTTTTTGAAATAACCCTATTCCTTCGTGACGGCCAACTGCGATATCCATATGTTTCAAATCCCTAATCAAGTTACTCTGCAAAGAATTTATAGACATTCTTACCGCCTCCTCTCTCACATCAGATAAAAATGAAGATGCATCGTAACATGATCTCTTACTGTTGAAGAATTTTTTGGCAAGTGTAGTTTTTCTGACTCCACCAATACCCACAATCCCAACAATCCTGGTCTGCTCGTGCTTCTCCTCCTCCTGCTGCTGCTGGGAGAGCACTGTCTTTTCAAAGTCTTCTAATTTGAGCTCCAACCCAGTAGGATATCTTGCCACATCCAACAGAGGTTTTGGAACATTTTTCAATACGCTTTTCACTACCTGATCCAGGAGCTCCCCTTCGTCTTGTGCGACTACGTTATCCAAGAGCTTCCCTTTGTCGTCTGTGTCCCTGAATAGAGCAAAGTAAGCAAGTGAGAAACGCCTATATAAATATATCATGCAGCTTATATATCAATCCGACAATCCAAAACTAACACGATATGGAAGGAACGATAGGAGATGGATTAGCTCACCCAGACAGGACGAAACCCCTCAGATCCGCAACATGGGCAAGGGCGTTTCTCCACTTCTGAAGAGTCTCGGGGCCGTAGCGTGGCTTCTCTTTGCCAATTTCAGAGTCATGTGTTGTTTTCTTTTCAAGGATCCGCAGGGTTTCAGCATACACTCCTGCGTCTTTGACCGTCCAGCGCAGCACAGAAGGGTGAACCTTGTAGAACACCGGAAGAATGAGAGCCCCCGACTCTATCATAAGGACAAGTTCATCTAAGCACCAAATAGATTCCGCATACCATGGAGAAAAAATTGCAATGTGGACGGAGGCACCACGGATGGCGTCTTCTATCTGGGAACGAATGTTGTGTCCTGCCTCCATTTCTGGTTTGTCCAAAAAGACTCTCAATCCACGATCAACAAGGCGTCGGTAGAGATGGCTAGCAAAGCTGTATTTTACATCAGGCCCCCTATGGTTTATGAAAACGTCAAAAGACGAACCAGAAGTCGATCCAGAAGCGGAAGTCATGGACGAAGAAGAAACAGCGGAAGCACTATCACCGTGGTGGGAGGCGGTATGGAGACTGTATGACTGATAATGGAGCGAACTGCAAGCAAGCACCCACAATTGTGATCTGTGGAAACTGCAAGCAACAACATGAGCGGTTCTAAGATGCAGTCAACGCGTGTTTGAAGGTGCGGTGGAGATGACATTTAGGTGGTGACAGGTTACTCACTAACTAGTGGATGATGTGATATAATATTCCCACTACCGACTACGCGTTTAGTGCTTTATTACTGATTGTGATATTTGCAATATGTTATGACATATTCTTTGTCTCGGTGACTCACCACACGCATTTAAATACTACTTTTTTTATGTGAGTGTATAATATTTTTTGTCGGGGTGACGCACCACACGTATTTAAATACTACTTTTTTTCTGAGTGTATATGATTTTTTTTTCAAAAAGAAAAGATTCTTGTTATCTATGATTGAATCCAAGAAACTACACAATAAATTATTTTAGCTATTATAATTTTTTCAATCAAAACGATATGTCATACCAATATTTTAGATCTTTGCTCTAAAATATTCTTTATGCCAGATTCCTATGATGCTAGTGTCGGTAACTTGTTTGGTATGGAGGATTTTTTTTAATGTTTTTTTGAGCTATGTATTATTTTTTCTTAGGTTCCTAATGTCCATCAATCTTACATCTCTCAAGCTTGGATAGTTGCCCTTTCTTCGGTTTGAATTAAGGTTTTGGTTGGTTTTATATGTATATTTTAGTTGTAGGTTTATTATAGTTCTCATGGTTCTAGTTTTATTTTAAGACTATATCTAGTTACAACCTCTTGCACTATGCATAAGATCATGCAGATGCCCCAACATGGTTATTGCATAATCTAAGTAGTTTTTTTGTATAATGAAGTGTGGTCTAACCTAGAAAAATACAACAAAATAGTTTTTATTTTAATGAACTGTAAAATTAATGTTACATATATGTCAAATTAATGTGTTCAAATTCGGTTTTATTGAAAAGATACCATTTTATCATATAGATATTAAGGAGTGCTCAATTGTTTAAGATTGTAAAAATTTGAATTTGCAATATTTGTTTTTTGCATTTTTGGGAGAAAAAATTTAATTAATCTATACTTGTCAATTAAAATACAATTATTTAAATTTCCCTTCATCTTTGAAAGGCTCCAAAAACAAATACCCTTCCAATAAAAATTAAGACCCACTCTTCAAATTTGATCTCTGATACCAATACCATGTTTCTACATCTCCTATATTATAGCCATCTCCTACGGTATGTATATGATATTTTGGCCATCTCGCCTGCTGAATGATGTGACATGCCACTACCACACATATATTTTTTAATTTTTTATTTTCCGCTGACAGACCCGTGAATGAGTTATCCAAAACAGCAAGAGCCGAGTTACGAATCATGATAACATTAAACACAATTAATTGGTATTTTAGTAAGGAGTAAAATTTTATTATATGTGAACTTTTCTTTATAAATTAATGAGAATTGTGATGATAGAATTGTAACTCAAATTATAACTTTATTTGATTATTAAAAATTAAATATTTATTTTAAAAAATATCTATAATTAATTTTTTTTTAAATTATTACTCTAACCCTTCAAAATATATCCAATGGACTATATAATTATAAATGATGTAATATAATATTTCAAATTAATGATTAAGCATTTTACACTTTACACATTTTGTGATATTATACATGCCATCACATTCTTTGGTTTGTGATTAACCAACACATATCAAAGTCTTATTTTTCTAAAGATGAGGATGTGGTATTTTTTGTCATCCCTAATGAATGATATGATATGTCTCAATTTTTTTTCCCAATTAACATGTAAACGTATACCTACTCATTTAACATCTTCTACTAGAGGTAACATTCATATTTTGGAGGTCCCGAATGAGCTTATGTGGTCCAGCAATACTACAAATGGTATTGTAATTGCACATCTGGCTTACCAAAGTTTCTTCCCATTATGTGGCTTGGGTATTTGGTGGCACTCGGCAATCTAGAAATGGTCCATTCCTTTGAAGATCAAGCTATTCATTCAATCTAGAAATGGTCCATTCCTTTGAAGATAAGCTATTCATTTGGTTGGCATTGGACAACAAATTATTGTTCTGGTGCAATCTTCAAAAATGTGGTTTTTTGGGTCTCAATTTTTGCCCACTTTGCAGGGCTGATAGTGAATCGGATATGCACCTGTTTACTCAATGCCTCCTTTTCTGCGCAGATTTGGTTGGAAATCTGGGTGGTATTACTTGACTTTCCTCTTTGGCTTGGGCCTGCCTTATCGGATGGCTTGCTCCACTGGCTCAATTTAAAAAAACATTTTGTAATCATTGCTTGATTTGTTTTCTGGGAGTCTTGGAAAGCCAGAAACGCAACCATTTTTGAAAATAAGGTTTCAAGTCCTAGGTGGATAATGTGCAGAGCATTTGCTGCTTTTCGGGATTATGGCTGTGATGCTTCGGGTACGGATGTGGTTTTGCCAATAGCTCAACCTTCTGGGAGATTGGCTCCACCAATTTTCACATCCCCATATGGGACATCCGATGGGGCATCACAGAATGATGCTGGTAAATGTGGGGCAGGTGCCTGTATAATTTTGGATGATCATCGTTATTACAACATATGGTGGTTCGTTGGTCCACGTACCAATACTAAAGGAGAACTTTGTGCCCCGTGGTTACGCTCTATTTTGCCAAGTTAAAATGCCTGTCTCTTCAGCCCTGTGGTTACGCTCTATTTTGCCAAGTTAAAATGCCTGTCTCTTCAACAAGCTGCTGGTGACTCCTGGACAGTTATTAATTGGATCAACGAAAATGGTTCCCTGGATGTCATTTCTTTCTCATCATGGATGGGAAAGATTTCTTTTCTATTACAAGATTTTAAGGAGACCTGGTTTCTCCATTTTCAGCGGGCACATAATGCAGATGTGGATTCACTCTCGAAGTTGGCTCTCCTCGCGGTGGAGGGTCATATATTTTTTGAATTCTGGGTGCTTGGAGCCATTTCGGAGGTTGGCTCGTATTCTCTGTATGATCCCTGAAGCACATGCAGCGTCTGGGTCACTATGTTATTCTTTATCACTGTATCCTCCAGCATTATTTATTTTTTTGTTTCCATCATGCTCGGGTCTGTAATTTTCTATTTTTGATTTCTGTTTGGACATCTCTCAGCTGTGGGTCGTTTTAGACTTCTTTTTTCTCTGTATTAGACCATTGTGCTGGTCGCTTGGATATTTATTTTCCCAGGTGGGCGTTATTATCAGTTTTTTGTGCCCAGGTGGGCGTTAAGTTCTGGATTATGCGCCCAGGTGGGCCTTGTTTGTAGTGCTGTCTCCAGCGATTGTAACTTCTTTTTATAATTAAATATAAAGTTTAGCTCCTTTTCCTTTTGAAAAAAATCTTCTACTATCTTTATTTTCACAATCTTAATTTTTATTGTTGTGCAATACGTGAATAAAGAAGATATATTTGTGACTGAGGAAGAGTCGAGACATCTCAAGGTACAAGGACCTCTACCTTAAGGGGCATATACTCTTTTATCCTAATCACAACAAGGCAACATCTCATTAGGGATTTGAACCGAGGTGGGGAGAGTGCGGAACTTGCCTCCCCACCAGTTGAGCTATTGACCCCTCAATGGTTAAGGTTAGATGTTATTATAAAGCACATATTCATTGCAAGTAGCTTCAACAATGACCACAAGGGATATTTCCCTTCTTGCAATACTATCTAGGTTGAAACTACCATTTGGTCTTGGATTATGACCTAAAACTACCTTTGATCAACTAATAACTCATTTACCTTGAACATAATAAAATAGGTTAATGGCCTGAGACCTAGAGGAATCTTGCAGGAGTGGATGTTTTCCCCCTTATAGACCACCAATGTATTATTTCAAGTGGTCGGGTTTCATCTATACATGATGATGTTGTTGCACATAAGGTCTTGAGATTGTATCCATAAAGGCTAGGTGAATACCCTGAAGTATTGTAGGATTTTTCCTACTTTGGATATATATATGACTAGCTAAAATTTCATGTTCCTTGAATGTAAGGATATAGGTTAACAACTCAAGATCTAGAGGCCTCTAACAATAGTGGAAGTTTTTGTCCTTACATACCACCAACATGTTATTTCAGGTGACCAAGTTTTGTTTACACATAATGAGGTTGTTACACATTGAGGCCTTGAAATTGTATCAACAAAGATCAGGTAGTAACTTTGAGTATTGTAGATTTTTATTCTCTATTGTAGGCAGGTGACTATATGTTCAACCGTTTTATATTAATAGGCATCCGCACATAAAATCAAAATTTTAAAACTTTGTTTTTCATAAAGTTTGTTTGTGATTTTTTTAGTTATTTTGTATATAATAAAAATTGTATTGCTTATTTTTCTTCAATTTGGATGGTTAAATTGTAATGATTTGACATGCTTTTTCATTAAAATTTTAGATAAATATTAAATATTTGATTTTTTTAAAATGCAATGGTTTAACATTATAGGTGACAAAGCACCGGTTTGGTGGGGGTGGTTGGCGGTCTCTTTGGTCTTTTCATGAGTAAAATGATAGTTAGCGCATTTCTTCTATGTATAGTTGCAAGGAAGCCCAGGGAACTTGACCTTCATACCTTCATGCTCGGCTTTCAATTCCCTCAAATGAGACCTAGTTTTCGAATCAATTGTGTTATTTCTCCCCCCTTTTCAAGTTTTGGTCGTCTTTTGGTTACATAATCTAAGATTGGCCAGAATCATGGGCTCAATCTGTGGATTTTTGCATGGTGTCGAAAGGGGAGGTTTTCTAGTCGAATTTTGGTCGAAATACGCACCCAAAGCTCAATATTTGAGCTAAAATTGATGAGACATTTTAGGTTGTCAAATATTGTGTGATGTTTCCGACCCCAAAACCAAGGCCAAGGTCACCATGAAACCCAAGGGAAGGCTGAATCAAGGTAAATGAACAGCGGGATAAAGTTATCTAAGGCTAGGCCATCATGCCAACAAGCCAATTTAATAAAACAAATCTTCTTAAAGACAATGCAAACTTGCGATACATATCATTTTCCATATGCACATGCTAAGCAAGGTAAATGCACGAATGAAATGAAACTAGATATGAGAAAGCTATTAATATGATTTCAAGCATTATATATCAAATCTATTACAACCATTTAACTTTAAAATAATCAGGTTTACAAGCCACCATAAACATTGTAAATAAACATATCTATAGGCTGCCGCAATCAACCATATTAACAATATTAAAAACTAGATCTACTGACTCCCACCTACAACCGTAATAACATAAACAAATTCGATTATGAGGACTGCCATCTACATCCATATAAACAATAATAACATCACATCTCATGGTTGTCACCTACATCTATACAAACCATAAGCAAACCGGGTCCAAGAGCACATATACATTGGAAATACGGTAAATAAACATATAATGAAATACTCATCACTAAATACAAACCATAGCCATATCAACATAAACAAATTCAGATATGAAATATGTCATCTACATCGATATAAAATCATATCTCATGGCTGTCACCTACAACCATACAATCCTTAAGCAAACCAAATCTATAGGCAGATATATTTTGAAAATGTAGTGAACAAACATAATAAGAAATACTCATCTCAATCATGGGAAACTAGCTTCAACAGGAGAACGTTCCACCTGCCATATAAATTCCATGCTCATGCATATTTCAACATGAAATTCACCCCCGATATGAGGCCATGGATCCATTGGAGAGGTGCTCTTAAACCAAAGGTATGGTGCGCTCATCTCAACACCAAGAACACTCCCATACAAAACAACTGTATCTTTGTCATACCGGAAGCTTTTTTAGTGAAACAAAAAGTATTCCTTACTGTAAACATCGATTTGGACATAATGGAATAGGTCTCACAACCCAAAAATTCTTAAAAACATATGAAATAAAAGGTATGGTTTCCACCTTCTCAACATCGTGAGAAAACCCTAACATGCCAAAATGACCATATCTTAGTCATACAGAAAGCTTTTTCAGTGAAAAAAAAGTATTCCTTACTGGAAACGTTGTTTTGGATGCAATGGAACAGGTCTCACAACCTATGAATGATTGGAAATAGGCAAACCAGAACATATGGTTGTTCCCTTTCCACATTGTCAAAAACCACAACTACACCTTTCTCCATCTAAACTTTCCCTTCCATCTACACTATCTAGTGAAATGGGATTCCCTTCACCACACAGGTCCCTCAGGACATCACCATCCACCATCGGGCTTCACATGCATATATTCAGACAAGGACAAGCAATGGAATACGGACTCATGTTTTGTTCTGCACAATCAATCTTCAATCCCCCTTATAGTGTCTTCAAACCTCATTACAATGCCTTCAATTTTTTGCAATACAATGCATCTCCTCCTCGAGAGCATGTATTACCCAACATAAGATAGCATTCCACTACAATGGAGAGCTCATAGAGATAAGAAGAATGAAAGGGATCCCCTTTCCAATCCTTCTATAGCCATTCAAATTCCCAAGTAAGTAATTCCAATTCCAAGAGAGGTAACTCAAATTTATTGGGTGTTACTGAATTCATGAGAGGGATGTTACAATTAGAGATTCCCTTTCCAAAAATAGAAAAAGGTGAAATAGAGAGGGGAGTTACACTTTTTCAAGGAGTGCAGGATAAAAATAGTTAGTGAGCGTGCATTATCACATGAGGAGCATCACAAGAGGCTTGAAATAGCCAAGGAGGGCACACTAGCAAAGAGGGTCCCATCAAACATCAAGGAGGGTGTAATAGTACCTCCATAAACCAAAATAATCAAAAATAGGTCTTGGCAAGTAATGTTAGGAAGAGAAATGACGCCTAGTCTCCAACCCCCTCACATGTAGAATCCATGGCCCCCCATTATTGTTAGTTTTCCATGTTGAGATAGTTATTTAATTAAACAACAACAACAACAACAATAATAATAATAACAAATTCCATAGTCCCGACACCTAGAGCCCAATAATAATAATAAAAAATAACATATTTATGGGGCTTAACAACTGGGGTATTACATATTGTTAAAGCTTTCAGAAAAATTGTGGATATTATAGTTAACAGTCTTAGATTTTGTGCTTCTAGCGTTTTCCGACTTTGTCTTTTGGTTTTCTCAATAGCTTGGCTAACTTTTAGAAGGCTTTTTGGTCATGGATTTTAATTTGACCCTTTCCCCTTTTTTCAGTGCCTTTTAGTTTCCTGCTTTGAAGAATTTTGTTGTATGAAGGTGAAGGTTCTTGATTCATAGTTGTTGAATTTCTTTTGTCTCTGGTTGAACCTCATATGCTCTTGATTGTAAGTTGTTAGGATTTAGAAAGTTCTATCTATAGTTGCAATATTATTCTTCTTGACAAAAAGTTGTGTTTCATTTTTCCATGGTTTTGCCAATCCTCTGATCCACTTCAAAATTATTCTGATTTTTTTTATTATCATGACTAGTTTCATTATGACATTCAGTCCTTGTGGAGAGTTCGCAGTGAAATATTTTTTAAATCTACCAACACAAAAAATGTCTGAAAATAACTTGTTTTAAAAATGTCTAATTTCTTGAATTTTTGTATTGTCCTCATCACGTCGAGGATTCCATGTTTAATTTCACTTGTTTAGTTTTCTACTTTTCTGGAAACCATTGACAAAGTCGCCGAGTTTTATTAAATGGTGCCTTGTGTTGTGCAGTAGGTAAAATATTTCCAAAAGAAAGCTTGGAAGTAAGGTTGGCATCATGGAAAAAATTAGCTGGAAGTATTAAATGCTTTGGACTTGGAAAAAATGAAATGCCACCACTTTCATTTTCCAAACTGTGTTTGGTTTCTACTTCATTTTTATAATGAAAGATTTGGTTTATGATGACATCCAAGAAATCTATTTTAGTTTTTCTAATGATTTTTGTTGGATCCTTCATATTGTAGTAAACCAAGAAGGAAGAAGAAGTAGTGGAAGAGGACCGAAAGTCGTGGAAATAAAGGAAGTAGCAGAAGTAGCGGAAGAAGAGTAGTAGAAGTAACGGAAATAGCGGAAAGCACTGGAAGTTGTGGAAGAAAGGCAACCACTGCAACCGTTTTGGATCAATTTTGGACCCAACACACAACTATAAAAGGACGTGGAAGAAGAAGATGAGAGAGAGAGAGAAGAGAGCCCGAAAGACAGTTTAGAGCAAGTAGATCTGATCCAATAGCAGAAGAGATATCTAGTTCTGGTTGTATCCCGCGATGAGCAATTCGACGGTGAATGTATGGTTGTCGTCGTGATGTTGTGATGTTGCAAAACTAATGATATAATGAAAGAGATTATTCCTCCCCCCAAATTTTGTGGAATATGTGTGTTATATTTCCGCAATTGCCTCTGTGATGATCTCTTTCTGGTTAAATAACATTTAGTACAATGAATGAATGATGAGTCTGTTTAACTGTTGATGCAAAATAATGACTATTGATGTTATGCTTGTTGTTGTAAAACCCACCTCACAACCATACAGTTAAATAAGCCTCACTCTATGCTGGTATTTGATGTGCTTCGGGTGAGACCTTCCCCCCTAAGGGGATTGAAAATTCCAACACACTAGACTACAACAACGCCCTTTTGTTGTCCCATGCGCACGAACCCTGGTCTCCATTTTGCACCAACAATTCTTGAAGCATGCAAAAGTTTTTCCAATGATTTTTGAAGTATTCAAAACTTACTAATGTTTTCAACCAGCCTTCAATGTTTACTAGTTTTCAACTAGACTAATGCATTTGCTCAAGGTAAAAAATGTTCTTGATTTTAATCTAATGTGTGGAAATGGATTTTTATTCTAATTAGTCTACCGGTTATTGTAGCTTTGTTGATATCATTGTAAAGGGGGATTTGCATCATTCTCCCAAGTTGATTTACGAGATCTAATCTTTTACATTTACTTAAATAATGTTGTGAGACTCGAACTCGACAAAAACTCGACCAACTTGGGACACTGAAAAACTCAACGAATTGGAAAACCTCAGTTCAAGACTCAGTGAAACTCAACAAACATACTAAGCAATACTTAACAAAAATCAGTTCAATACTTTCGTAAATGGACTTAGGAATGTTTTTTGTTCTAAATCCAAGCCTTAGAATTAGGAGTTTCTCTTTTTCGTTATTGAGTGTAATATCCCGATTTTGACCCCATTGCATTAAAATGTAAATGATGTAATATTGTTATAAAATCGTGGTGAGGAGGTCAAGGTTAAGGCCCCGCCATCGATTTAGTGATGCATATGGTTTACGTGCTAGCCAGGCACAATGGAATTGCAAATATCATGTAAATATGAATTTTAATGAAATACCCGCAACTAGCTATGCAATGCACCAAGAGATGGGGGCATGATTTTTACTAGGAATTGGGAGGGAAATATTCAAACCCTTGGAGCCAATCAAGTCAAGCCAAGTGTCAATGAGAGAAACCATAAACCATCAACTACCCATGTTGACTTTTGTACCCAATCATTCATTTCTCCCAAGAATCGGTTGAGGTAGTTAATGCCTTGGGGAATGGAGAGGTATGGCTGTCCAAATTCAGGTATGGGCAAGCTACCCTTCTTGGAAATTCATGTTTGGATTCCTTGGCAAGAGAAGAACCATGAAATTGCTCCCCAAGCCATTCTTCACCCATGCGTTTTCCTCTCTCACGTTTTTGGAGCTTCCTGGGCGTTTTCCCTCCACGTTTTTCTAGTTTTTCATGGTTTTCTAGCTAGGAAGAGGGTGTTTTTGTGTTATAGAGTTGCTGGGAGGAAGAGAGCTTGATTTGGGGGTTTCATTGAGGCTGTTTTGGCCATTGGAATGCTCATAACCTGTGGGAGAAATTGGTTTTTTTTTTCCTGTGGTCGAATTACCCTTTCCACAATCTGTTTTTGGTATGCCCACAATTTGGGGAAAGCCCATGGCCATATTGTTAGTAAATCCCATTGTTAAAAATGTGTATCCATGCCCAATGATTGTGCTTGTTGTGTGTAGATAGAGTATGTTGGGGTATGGGTTATGGGTATCCATTGTTTTGGCTTGAACTTGAGTGCAAGCATCCAGAAATGAAGAGGGTTTAGATTTAGCTTGATAAACCCAGTTGCGGGCTGGCTTGGCTTAGATGCAATCTTTTTTTGGATGTGTATGAACTTGAGTGTCCCCTTTTCCTTGTATAAATCATGCCCAGCTTGGGGGTGCTCTTTGAGTGCTGAAAGAATACAGGATGGGCAGAGACCTATGGTTGGGTGGAATGTTGTAGCGACATAGCTAGTTGCTTGGGACCATTTTACTTTTGAAATGTTATAATTTGTTGATTGTTATTAATATGTTGAATGCATATGAAATGTGTGTGGATGATGTTTTATTCCGTCGTGCATGTTTGCTTGATTTGCACCTGCACACATTTGTTTATTTCGTATGAATCTAATAAATCGGGTTGAGTTTATGAAAAATCCACAGAAGTGTCGCCATGTTCTCTTTCAGCATTGGAGAGATGGGAGGGGACATGACATTGAGTAAGGATCAATAATGCCTACCAATTGCAGTATAACTTAGATCTCATGGCCACTTGCTAAGGCTACACAAGGAAATCATTATATTCCTTTATATATAAGGAATTATTCTTCTCTTGTTGGCAACTTCTCTCAAGCGTGGTGTGAAGGTGCGGATTGTGACTAGAAACTCCAAAGGTAAAACTTATGATCTTGTGTGTTCATATCTATGGTAGGTAAGTTATGCATTTGCAAGGGGTTTTCTCCAGTTTAAGTATTTATGGTTTAGATATTTCAGTACTCTTTAATGTATTTTTATGGCATAGGTTGTTGTTTTAAACCCTTATTTGAAGGTTTTGTTTGTATGCATGGCTTGTACCAAGTAGACTACCCGTAAGTCCACTAGAGGAAAGGCTTCTAGGAAACAACTTGCCGCCAAGGTTAGCAAGTGCTTCCAATTGGGTTTAGTTTTATTCATTCCATTAATGATTTTCAGGGTTTCTAGTGTTGACCTTTAGGTTTCAATTAATTGTTGTTATGGCTTCTTATGGTTAGGGATTTTGGTGTTTCAGGTTGCTCGTAAGTATTCTCCCACCACCAGTGGTGTGAAGAAGTCACATATATACTGTCCCAGAATTGTCACTCGTTGGTAATTGATTTTTCCTTCCAAATTATGTTAAGGACTGTATTTCTTAATGTTTGCATTTTTTCTTCTAATGATTAAAGCATTGATTCTTTCTCAGAGTTCTAAGATATTAATTAGTTGTCTGATATGCCCTAAAGAAATAATTATTGTCCTAGAATTTCATAATTGGTTTTCTATTATTTTGCAAAATTGGATGTTTTTTAATGTGGTTTTTGGAACTGGTATAATCTGTTTTATTGGGTTGTAGTCATAATTCGAAAATACCATAAAAGTATTGAGCTTCTTATCCAAAATTTTCCTTTTTAGAGATTGCTTCGAGAAATTGCACAAGGTTTTAAGGTATGTTATGAAACTAGGAAAATTCCTTATTAAGGTTAAGATTGTAGTGTGGAATGATTTTAGAACTTTAAGTGGTTTCTGCATTACTTAGGAATACAACACATCACTTTTCCCGTCTGATGGCTTGCTCTACATGAACTCCCCTTTCCCTTCCTAATTATGGAAGTGCGATTAAATACCTCCAATATCCCCTTTAATCTTAACTTTAATATGGAACGGTTGGTGCCCATATTATGAAAATGGCACAAATATTGACGGTAATACAAAGCTATTGGTTGGGGTTAGTTCATGGCTTTGATTTCCTGCCTTTCTATTTTTTGTTTTTAATCACGGGAAGAAAATGTTTCAATGCAAAATCTTGTTCAGTTGTCTTTGGCCCACAAGAAGAAGTACTATGGATTCTTATTGATGGCTTGTTTTTTAAATTTATCTTCTAATGTTGTTTCAATTTATTGATGTTACAGATGGATTTGTTTTTCTAGAACAATGTTGTTTTAGGTTTTCAAGAGGTTGCTAAAGCTTACCCAATGCGGCTATTCAAGGATACAAACTTGTGCACTATCCATCCCAAGAGGGTTACTATCATACCTAAGGATATACAACTGGCTAGAAGGATTCGTGGTGAAAGGGTCTGTTATCACACAACTTGTAGTTGCCCCTAGAGGAATCCCATCAGGGACGGTAGAGGAGGCAGGCAACTAAAGAGGTGACCCAAGAGATGCCACGATTCCCAATGCAAGGTGGGAGTCACGTCAACCGAGGCACTCTTCGCTTTAGGTCAAGGTGTAACAAGACCTAGGGGGAGACCCTATAACCAATCACAATTGATTGGACCCAAACAAAGGTTTCTAAGGGTAAGTAAATGAAGAGTTACGGAAACCAATGCAAGGCTAAGTGGACCTAGAAGTTGAGGTATCGTTGAAGGTGGTGTGAAAGATTGTTAGTGTTTCAACCAATGTATGACTTAGGCCACTTGATGAGCTAGAAAGACAAGATCTAGTACGATGATTTACACAAGTGGGTCTTATTGTCTTGGAATGTGTGAAATGGCCTTAAGTGGGCCCACAAGGTCAAACTTAGGTGTGAAATTGGTACTAGAGGATAGGTAATGATTAGATCTATAGATCTAAGTTGATTCTAGAAGTACCCATGTGTTAGATCTAGGTTTTGACACAAATCCCAAGGAGTGCAACTTGCTTTGAGGAGGACTAGTGCCTTGTTAAGTGGGCTAATGGGGTCAAAACGTATGTCAAAGTGTAGATCGGGACACCTAGAAGCCAAGTCAAGTGGGATAAATGAGATCTAATGGTTGGATCTTACTAGATCTAGGTTTTTTAGGTAATGACCTTAAGTGGACCACAATCCCTTGAAACAAGGAATGCTATCCCCAAGGCGGATTGTGACAAAAAGATACTCTAGACCTAGGTTTCAAGGTATGGCCGTTTCAAATCCACAAGAATCTCAACTACCCACTTCCTCAAAGTGGACAAACTCACCTTCCCAAGGGAGTGCGACTTGCTCAAAGAGGGCTAAAACAAGGGTTAAGTGGACCAAATCAAATCCAATGACCACCAAACTATAGATCCAAGTGGCTAGTGCCCCGATCTATGTAGATCCAAAAAATCAAGTCAATCCAAGGGTTAGATCTTAGTAGATCTGAGTTTTAAGGTGCCAAGAAACTCAAAAGGGGGTTTTGACCCCTTAAAACATGGAATGATGTCCACAAGGTAGAATTCACCAAAGTAAGGATTTGGGGGTAGGTTATCAAGTGTCTAGATTTCAAATCAAGTGGGATCTCACCTACCCATGTGCTAGATCTAACCAAACAAGCCTCTCACTAGGAAATGCGATTTAGGTTCAAGAGGGCTTTTTGCCTTGAAAAGTGTGTTAATTTTAAGCCAATCACCACCAAACTATAGATCCAACTAGGGGTGGATGCTATAGAGGTGGGTTTTCAAAATCTTCTCAAAAGCAAGGCTAGATCCAAGTAGATCTAAGAAATACCAAAATTGGGGTTTTAATGAATTAGGGTTTTACGACCAATGAAGATAGAATGGATGAAAGAGGCACATACCTTGTAGATCTTATCTCAATTGCTTATGGCCACCTTGCAAATTGATAGCATTCTCCCGTGTGTATATTCAAGAGTGAGATCCAAGAGCTCCAACCAAAACGTCCTTCTCCAAGATAGCCAAATCGTCCTCCTCCTACAAGACAAGATCAAAGAAACAAGTCAAGCAAGATGATTATGAAAATGGTAGAAAGATGTAATAGAAAGCATCAACTATGTCACTAAGATACAATAATGACAACATAAAATTTCTTTTAAACAGGCAATCTCAACTTGCACAGGCAGCCAGACATATAAATGACAACATAAAATTTCTTACTTGCATGTAGGAGAAGAGACAAGCTTAGGAAGGAGCATGGCTCAACTCAATCAACAACAAGAACAAGTAGACACTCCAAGCAGAAAAGAAAAGGGGTAATACTCATCACACAGAAAAAGAAAAAGCACGCAAATCCTACTGCTCAAGTGAGCTTATTTGGTCCTACCTACCCTACTCTAACCATTCAGCACAAATGTTAGGTAAAATCATAAATCCAGTGCAACCATTCATCAAATAAGTTAATGATTTTTCTTTGATTTCTGTTGATAAAGCAAGTCAAGATTGGATTAAAGATTACTGAATTTGATAACACAATCTTTCTGGCTTGTTCAAAAATTGAAGAAGGGTTTGAATGGTGCAAAATGAAATTATGCCAAGGAGAAGACTGTCTAATGCAAACATCCTCCATCAAATAATTGATAGGATCATAAAATTTATGCAAGTTAAACTCAGGGATGGATGGAGGGAAGACATAAGACATGTGATTCGATTCATTTTCACACAAATTAACTTCTTTATTTACTTCTCTCACATATTCAATTTGATTCTCCTTGGGACTGATGATCAAGTAGAAACCAAGTGGGGACAAATTAAAGCTTAAAAGATGAAAAATCAAAGTTAAACCCACTTGATGCTCAAAAATGGAGAAAAGATAGAATTGATCTTTAAACACCTTTTCTAGCCACCCAGAATGATTAATAACTTGACAACAAGCATTATGGTTCAAAAGTGACTGAAAAGGGAAATGAAGTGCTTTTTCTCCAAACATGTACTCATGCTTATACTTTCTGTTGAAAATTTCAAAAGCAAAAGATTGACTAGACCACCAACCCCAAAAAGATTGAAAAGGATGGGTAGGGAGGGTGGAAGCAATTTCTCCCAGATGGATAGAAAAATTTGGCCTTGGAATTTGACAAAAGGAAAGGCCTTTTAAAGCAATATCGTTTATTCTGGGAATGATAAACTTTTGATCAAGTTTGATATTTACAAACCGAGGACAAGATTCTAATAAATGGATGAAGCTGTTTTGACTAAGGATGGAAAATTTTAAAGACTCATTATAAGAGGTGGAACAAAGATTAGAGCATCTAGTGTGATTCACTAATTCATCCTCATCTTGACCTTCTATTGATTCATCACTAAATTTATTTGAGGATAAATGATCATTTTTATTTAAATTGTCAGGGATAAAATCAACAAGTTCATTTAAAGCATCCTGATTATTTGCACAATGATCATGTGAAACCACCACTAATGGATCTTGGTCAATGTCCCCACTTTCTTCTTCTGCAAAAAGATGATGAGAAATTAAAGGATTGTTAATGATAGAATGATTAAGGAGTTCTTTTTCTGAAGGATCCACAGAATCAGAAATTTCTTCAAGGTCAAAAGAGGGGCTACTTAAGGACTGATTTGAAGTGTCATTATTATCATCACGGTCCCTATCAAATTGATCCTCAACAGTACACTTATTGCTTGATGTCTTTGTTAAGGATTCTTCAATATTACTACCCCATTTATTCTTTAATAACCCAACAAACATATCATATCCAGTGATGGATCCTGGGGCTAAATTATCAAACCATAATCCAGCATTTCCACCTAATGTCTCACCCAAGGCCCGCATATAAACATCTTCATCATCAGCACCCCTAACTTCCATATAATCCCAAAATCTTTGTAAGTGATTTTCAATTGACTCAAAATAATTTCCATAGAAACGAGGCAACCTTTCAGAGTAATTATTTGGCATAAGATGAGGTGCCCCATGGATTTCAGAGAAGTCAAAAGGAGATGGATTGGCTGGATTTCTAATAACTTTGGCCATTCTACTAGGGATTAGTTTTGGATGCCTAACTGGAATGCTACAGTCATTTGACTGAATGCTTTGGTTGTAAGGCCTTGGTTGAGATTGAATTTTGTTTGAATTAATTGGGTTAATATTTTTACTTGAAGAATGAAAAGAATGATGAGAGTCATAAGAATTATGTACATAATCACTCCCATATTGATATGTTGACTGACTTTCATTACTTTCTTCCAACTGCCCTCTATAGCGAGATAGATTCTCATATATTTCATTCATACACCTTGTCATTTGGAAGAAAATGTCTGAATTCATTTATGATTTACAAATTACAAAATTGAAGGATGGGAATGGGGCCGATCCTCAGCGGAGTCACGAATTGGAGTCGCCAGGTAGATTTTTAAACTCTTCTACCAAGATGTATGTCGTAAATAAGCAGGGAGAAAATGAGACACAAAGGTGTGTTGAACCAAGGTAGGCCTCTACCTCCCCGGCAACGGCGCCAAATATATTGGCAAAGAGAACGGGAGTAGGGCTTGAAAATATATGTCGAACCAGGGTAGGCCTCTACCTTCCCCGGCAACGGCGCCAAAAATGTTATCACACAACTTGTAGTTGCCCCTGGAGGAATCCCATCCAGGACGGTAGAGGAGGCAGGCAACTAAAGAGGTGACCCAAGAGATGCCACGATTCCTAATGCAAGGTGGGAGTCACGTCAACCGAGGCACTCTTCGCTTTAGGTCAGGGTGTAACAAGACCTAGGGGGAGACCCTATAACCAATCACAGTTGATTGGACCCAAACAAAGGTTTCTAAGGGTAAGTAAATGAAGATTTACGGAAACCAATGCAAGGCTAAGTGGACCTAGAAGTTGAGGTATGGTTGAAGGTGGTGTGAGAGATTGTTAGTGTTTCAACCAATGTATGACTTAGGCCACTTGATGAGCTAGAAAGACACGATCTAGTACGATGATTTACACAAGTGGGTCTTATTGTCTTGGAATGTGTGAAATGGCCTTAAGTGGGCCCACAAGGTCAAGCTTAGGTGTGAAATTGGTACTAGAGGATAGGTAATGATTAGATCTATAGATCTAAGTTGATTCTAGAAGTACCCATGTGTTAGATCTAGGTTTTGACACAAATCCCAAGGAGTGCGACTTGCTTTGAGGAGGACTAGTGCCTTGTTAAGTGGGCTAATGGGGTCAAAAGGTATGTCAAAGTGTAGATCGGGACACCTAGAAGCCAAGTCAAGTGGGCTAAATGAGATCTAATGGTTGGATCTTACTAGATCTAGGTTTTTTAAGTAATGACCTTAAGTGGACCACAATCCCTTGAAACAAGGAATGCTATCCCCAAGGCGGATCGTGACAAAAAGATACTCTAGACCTAGGTTTCAAGGTATGGCCGTTTCAAATCCACAAGAATCTCAACTACCCACTTCCTCAAAGTGGACAAACTCACCTTCCCAAGGGAGTGCGACTTGCTCAAAGAGGGCTAAAACAAGGGTTAAGTGGACCAAATCAAGTCCAATGACCACCAAACTATAGATCCAAGTGGCTAGTGCCCCGATCTATGTAGATCCAAAAAATCAAGTCAATCCAAGGGTTAGATCTTAGTAGATCTGAGTTTTAAGGTGCCAAGAAACTCAAAAGGGGGTTTTGACCCCTTAAAACATGGAATGATGTCCACAAGGTAGAATTCACCAAAGTAAGGATCTAGGGGTAGTTTATCAAGTGTCTAGATTTCAAATCAAGTGGGATCTCACCTACCCATGTGCTAGATCTAACCAAACAAGCCTCTCACTAGGAAATGCGATTTAGGTTCAAGAGGGCTTTTTGCCTTGAAAAGTGTGTTAATTTTAAGCCAATCACCACCAAACTATAAATCCAACTAGGGGTGGATGCTATAGAGGTGGGTTTTCAAAATCTTCTCAAAAGCAAGGCTAGATCCAAGTAGATCTAAGAAATACCAAAATTGGGGTTTTAATGAATTAGGGTTTTATGACCAATGAAGATAGAATGGATGAAAGAGGCACATACCTTGTAGATCTTATCTCAATTGCTTATGGACACCTTGCAAATTGATAGCATTCTCCTGTGTGTATATTCAAGAGTGAGATCCAAGAGCTCCAACCAAAACGTCCTTCTCCAAGATAGCCAAATCGTCCTCCTCCTACAAGACAAGATCAAAGAAACAAGTCAAGCAAGATGATTATGAAAATGGTAGAAAGATGTAATAGAAAGCATCAACTATGTCACTAAGATACAATAATGATACTCCCTGTCACAAGATCAACCCAAGAGAGACTATGTGGATCCCTCCAACAATAACCCTCAAGAAGTCGCCCTCCTCTCCACCAATTCGACTTTCCTGTAAAAAGATTAGTAGAAGCACCAAAATCCACAATGATACATAGAAGAGATACTGTATATTCAATATGCAAGAGAATCCACAATACAAGAGAGATGTGCTCCACAAAGAATTTTTCTATTCCAATATTCCAGAGCTCCAAAGGTGAGCTATACAATGGGGGGTCTCCTCCTTATATAGGATAATAAAAACCAAAACCCTATACCACTCTACAATACTACATCAAATGAGTGGTTGAGATTAAAAGATCTCATCATACAATCAATGGCTAAGATGAACCATAACAATATATCACATGGATCACCCAATATAATAATAGCGCCCCCACTAAATGGCACAAAAAAGGGGGTGACGCCATCCACTAGAGGGGTAAAAGTACAATGATCCACCTCATGATGACTAGGACATGACAAAATAAGCACATGGTGGGGCTAGGAGGCATCAATCCTTACTAGCTCATCCCCAAGGCACAATAAAATAATAAAATATGTCCAAGATAATATAAATGACCAAAACTGTCCTCCAAATCCATGACAGTCAAGCAGTAAATGACCTCCTGTGATCAATGTGGGCATACCCACATGGTGAAAACTGACTGGAAGATAGTGGGATCACCCTGGAAGACCTCTGTGAAGACCAAATGCCAAAACCTTCCCCCAATTTCCCAAATCGATTTCCTCAGTGACCACTTTATCCCATTTTTTAACTGCCTCGGTAACTGTGAAAGTGCCAAAACTGCCTCCTAGGGCACCTGCGCTGTCCATTTGAGCCCACCAGGCTCTCCAGAAGGGGGGGTAAATGGTAAAAACAAGTGGCTGGACCACCCCCTTCATCATCAGCGCCCTAGGTGAACTGGCCTCTCGGGGCCCCTGCTGCTCAGGCTGGGAAATCAGCCCCAAATCTGGTCAACAAGTGTAAAACTGCATCAATCACTGTCAGAAGTGCCTGGAACTGAAAGATAAGTGTCTCATTGGATCGAGAAGACCCAAATCCACTAGGAATGTGTACTCATACACCATGGGTTTCCCTAATGGGACAGCTGTAGGGTCCACCATATATGGACAATGCATAATCTGCTAATCTGAAGTAATAATAAAACCTGCTGTACTGGATCAATCATCATCTACATCATATGTCCATCATATGATATCATCATCAAGCATGTGGGACCATCAATCATCATAAATAGGCATCTATACATGGCCCACATCATCACAGATCCCAATAATATACAACCAAGGATAAATCACATCAGTAGACTAAGACATGCTTCTCTAACCATTCTCACAGCCAAGCTCAAAGTATAACATCCATTCAGTGGCATTCATCAAGTTAGCATATTCCGTTGTTATATAAAATTACTTGCACAATAGTTCAAATGACAAACTCACCCATTGGATATGGTCAAACTGCTAGTGAAGGGTGAAGGCTAGGAACAAGGTTGGGCCAAGGGTTTGACTTATCTAACTTAACTCAAAAATACTTTGGACTGGGAGAAAGGGGGGAAGCTACAAACTCTGTGCTGGACAAAAGAACATGGGGGATGGCTGTGCCTCACAAATGGATAAGTTGTTCAGAGAGTGCTTATTCAACTTAGGCATCATGTCTACATCAAGTTGATCCAGGTTCATTAGGATCATTCAATTTTATTCCATGGCCTTTTGGCCTACATAACCCTTCGGATTTCAGATGTGCTGAGAAGCACAACTAGTTGCAGCTTGCATCCAGGGCATGTTTTTCAAATATTTATAAGGTCAGCAATTGTTTAGATATAGCTTTTAAGAACCATTGCTTTTTGGACCTTTCTTATACTCTTCGAGGAGTATTTTTAGCTGTTCATCGCTCTTGCCCCTTTTTGTTTCCATGGGCGAATTTATAAGTTTCCATAGGTAGAACATGAGCTTTCAGTTTTAGCCAACAACATCTCAAGTGACTAGGGGGAGTTCGAGCCAATGCCAAACATCGGGACAACCGACCATAATGATTTAGGCCTACAATCCAACTCACCAAGGGCAAGTTTTGTCACCAACTTAGAGCCGAGACACTGAATATATAGGGATGCGGTCCAAACACAGAGGTAGAAAAATGGGGAAGTCCTTGGTATCAGAAAGTCAAATGAGATAAGTCAAGGTTTAAAGTCAAATAGGAAGGTCATGTATGGATGGAGTCAAGTGAATATGGAGCCTACACTAGCAGACAACTGGTGTCAGGAAAGACCATATCTATGTAAGGTGGAAAACCAGTGGGTTTTGTTAAATGACCTAAATGTGCAGGCAATTGTCCATTTTATGATTTACAGTTCATTTTAAATAGTTTGCCACATCAGGAATAATATACCAAGCAAATGCTGTGAACGTGACTAAATCAACAAGATAATAATCCACAGTCAGTGATAACATATCCATAGATCATACAACATCATCATAATAATAATCATCATGTACCATCTGAAACACTGCTGCAATACATCTCTAAGCACTGAACTGAAACTGTATGGGATAAAGGGTCACATCAGTCATCAAATCTGAACTTTCAAGGCTCAACCTTGACACAAGGTCTAAATAATATACTGCTCTGATCATGAGTGATCCAAAATATATAGCCATGCTCTGGAATAATGGAAGCTCTGGAATGTGCAGATATCTGCTGAACAAGAATAGTAGCCCTGTTACTATGGTGTGATAACAGGGTCTAAGCTTGCTTTGAAACATAAGAGCCATTGAAGAATACCATATTTTGATTATGTAGAGTTTTCTATGTATTTTAGGCTACAACATTGATGATGTCCTAATTAGATAGTGCTAGTTTTGCAATTATGTATTTCTGGTCACATTGTATTTTAAATGAGCCACTATATTGGATTTTTCTTTTGTGTTGAAACTTGATATGGTGGGTTTTAGTCACTGGATTTGCTTGATGCTTAAGCGTAGTTTATAACAATCGAATGTGATATTTGAAACAAGCGTGTTGTTATTAATATTAATTACTATCTTTATTATGATATGTTTTTTGTATTGTCTTGTGGGTATTATGAGATAATTGTTTGTGAATTGATTATTCTTTTACTTTTGATCAAGGTTTGTAATGTGATTGAATGTCGAACTATCAATAGAACATTTATTGTTTCATGTACTTCTTCATTTTAACATATGACAATTCTTATGGAGTGATTCACTTCTTATGTAGATGGCTTGTTTTCCTAAAACATTTACATAGCTAGATGGATTAGTTCAAGACTCGGTACATTGAATTGGAAAGGTTCAGTTCAAGACTCAGTGGATCTGACAAGTTGACCTAATTCTAACAGGCTTTAGTAATTTTCATTCATAGGCAATTTTAGGGTTTTGTTCAAGACTCATCGGGGAATTGACAAGTTTGAGATGGGTTGAAGTCAAACTTTTAAAGTCATAATGTTACATAATGTCACAATGTTAGAATGTTTAAGTCAACCTTTTAATGCCATAATGAAACAATAACCCATGATAAATGTCGTAGTGTTACATACCCATTGAAGAACACAATGATTTGACAAAAAAAAGATGAACATTGTAATGCGACATAACCATTAATGAATGTTGCAATCCAACATAACCCTTTAGTAACATTCTAATTTGACATAACCCTTAATGAACATTGTAATGTTGCATAACCATTTAGTGACATAGGAATTCAACATAAGTCTGTTGATGTATATGTAACTTCGGAATGTATTTCATATATGTATTCCTATAGAGATGTTATTATTCCTCTATACGGAAGTGTCGTCATTTATATTGTAAGTGTCGTAACTTATACTTGATGGGTTATTAGACCACCTTGTTGGGGTCGGCCCTGTATAAGTTATGTGGGTTGAAGGGTTATTAGACCACCCTATTGGGGGTCGGCCATGTGGGTCGAAGGGTTATTAGACCACCCTATTGGGGGTCAACCCAGTCATCATTATGTTATGTGGTTAAGTTAAGGCTGACCTAGTAAAGGTTATTAGGCAAGTCAAGTCAAGTATAAATAGAGTGCGGGAGGCACTCTATTTGATCCTTCTATTCTCACACACACTCTTTGGAGAGTGGCGCACTTGTGGAGAAGGAGAAGCTGCTGCTAGGAGATGTCTATCTCTTATGCTTGGGTTGTATCATTGCTCTATCTATCTCTGAGGAAGTTATTGGGGTTTTTCACCTTTATGGTTTTCCCCAAGTAAACTTTGTGTCTCTTGTGTGCTTGCATTATTGTGTCCATGATTGATATGCTATAGATATGATATGTTGTACATGTTATTCTCTCAGTTAAGATCCTAGATCAGATTGAAATTCTGAAAAACTAACATGGTATCAGATCTAGCCTGAAAGAAGGCATGGTATGGCATGTATGACACTTGTTGCACTTGCGAAGCTAGGGCTTGATATAGCAAAAACCAGTCATCGTAGCACTTTCACTATAAATAAATTTTGGCAAGGTTTCAGGGTCTGAAAATCGTACAGGGCGAAGCTAAGATCCCCATGTACCTTGTGTCCAAAGTAAAACTTATAATTCGTTGTACTTTGTGATTTATGATATGTACAATATAGGGTTTCTGCCTCTTCCAGATCTCAGTCATAAACAGGTGACCTTGGAAAAAGGTCATAACTTGGGCTAGGAATCTCCCAATGAAATTTTGTAAAACGTGACAGGTAGTGCACGCACTATACTTTCTTAGGTAACGTTTTTAGAGGCCGAAACTGAACCAGTGTCACATGGCACTCTGTACAAGTTCACTCTCCTGTTTTATCCCATAAACAGGTCACGTTGCAACACTTGGCATAAATATCTCTCAGAGAATCCATTTGAGGTCAGACCTATGGGGTTGGAAAGATGACAGGTCGAGCTATCACAAGAAAAATTTTCAGACCCTGTGGATCGAAAAGTTTGGAGTTACACCAGAAACAATCAGGTACATAGTTCTGTCAAAACATAATTATTTTTGAGCACCTTCATTCATGGCTTCCGGAATTTAGGGTTTCGGAGAAAGTTGGAATTTTTGTAATCGGAGACCACGGCTAGATGCTACTCATCAAAATCGAAATTTAGAGACCAAGATCAGATTTTTTGGTTGGGCAGAAGGCCGAGCTTGATCAAACCCCAGTTCGAGACTTTGATCGGAAAGATGGAAAATTAGGGCTTCTACAAAAATTGGAATTTTGGAAATATGTGACCACGGCTGGAAGCTCCTCAGAAAAATCGAAGCTTAGAGCTTTGAATCAAATCTTTTGGTTGGGTGAAGCTCCAGGAAACTCAAACCTTAATTCAGGGTCCTCCCTAGTAAATCCGAAAATCTAAAAGGTAATTTCGAGGGGTGAAACTTTGCAGTTTTCAAATTCTGAGTATACCAACTTGATTAGCTCATCAAGGCACATCTTTCTATCCTTTCAAAAGTTTGAAATTCAAAGTTTGAATTTTTAGGGTTTCTCTGACAAACACTAATCCAGCTCCAGATCCAGTTTCTGCAAATCAAGTGGATTGTGTTAATCCTAGAAGAGAATGGATTGGTCACCTATATAAGTGAAGAAGTTCCAGTTTCAGAGGGAGATGAGGCTAAGGCCTTACATAAGAATATTACAAGTAATCTTGACAGGTATGACTTGTCCAGGTATGTTTCGAGATTTTTTCATGATTAAGTTTATGGTATGTTTTTCTTCATATTATTATGGTTAGTACAATCTTGATTAAATTTAGACTTGTCATATCACCTTAATAAAATTATGAATGCATGATAGAAGATATTCATTGATTAGGGTGTTGACACTTATGATTGTACTAATGCATTATGGCGTTGTATGAGGTTTATGTTGTCCACTAACATGAAAGGTACACCAAGAAAGATGAATCATGTTCTAGTTCAAGAACATATGATCATGGTGACATGAAGACAAAGATTCATCCATTGTCATGGATCACATAGAAGATCTATTTACGAGGTATGTATAACTTGGTTCTATAATGGTTAACTTATGAGATATGCAGGTTACTAGCACAAGTCATTGAAGAGAACAAGAAGACATCATGTGGGTATGTTAGACATAACTAGCTAACATACTAATCCAGGTATGTTTTTCCTATATCAAGTTAGAATCCTACCTTGTGATAGTATCTCTTATATAAGTATACATGGCATGATTGATAATGATTGTTCATGAAGTCATAGGTTTGAATAATCATGGGTGTATGCATATTATGTTTCTTACCTTAATTTATGATATGACTAACCATAAGAGTCCTATATAAACCTTGAATACTAATGCTTATTATTTATGTTTGAAATGATCATGACTATACATGCTTAAGATTATTGTGTTTTTATAGTATTGAGAATATACTAATGAATGTATGATATCTCAAGGATAACACAATGATGATACTAGTAAGCATGCATAGTGATCGAGGATGGATATAATTTCAAGGACAGGTAATCCAGGAAGCAAAGATCAAGAGGGAGCACACTCCAGTAGTTTCTGCAAGGATGCAGATATTCAGAGGGAATTGACCACTTCTCACAATCCACATCAGAATGGAGTTGCAGAAAGGAAGCAGGGACTGAGAGGGAGTCAACCCAACAAACAAACAAAGATAAGTATTTGAATTATCATTTCTTGCATATTTGATTGTTTAAATGATAATGTTCAATGATGTATATACTGATGTCCCTAGAATTAGGTTGTATATTTTGGCATATTAGAATAATTGCATTAATGAACAACATACTATTAATATGCATGTAATGGGTAAGTGGCCTATGGCACTGTACAACATTCCATTGCTACTTATCTAGAATGAAATCTCTTTGTTGACATGTTGGGAGTTGTGCACACTCTTAACAATCTTCTGGTAGAGATTGGAAGGCATCTAGAAAGTTACAGGATATGGATGAATGTTGTGTTGAAGCATTGGCTAAAATAATTGCATGACTATATGACATATTTCTTTATGTGTAAGAATTTGTTCTGAAAACTATGAGATGTTTCTAATCATGCAATTTAACTTGTTTTGTAGGAAAGATCGTATACCTTCACCTACAAAAGAAGGACTACAACATTTGTTCCAACAACAAAGATATCTATTGAAAATATTGAAAATATTGAAGTTCCCAAGATCTGGGATGAAGTAATGGAAGAATGCCATGATCCGTCGATCATGAAGAATGATGTTTGGGATGCAGTTCCAAGACCTGAAGGGAAGTCTGTTGTGACTTCCAAATGGATCTATAAGATCAAGCATGTTGCAGGTGGTAGCACAGAGACTTTTGTTCCTGTAGCCAGATCCACTTCCATCAGATCCGTACTTTCTCTGGCTGCAGTGATGAAATGGAAGATACATCAGATGGATTTCAAGACATCCTTCTTGAATGGTGTAGTCGAAGAGGAAGTGTATGTGGAGCAGCCACTTGATTTTGAGACACATGACGGGAAGTCATATATGTGTAGAACTTGGTATGGTAGGATAGACAACTTTCTATCTAGTTTGGGCTTTACCAAGAGTAAAGCGGATTCCAACCTTTACTACAAGTTTGAGGAAGGCAATCCAGTGATACTACTTTTGTATGCGGATAACCTGTTTGTTACAGGTGAGGATAGATTGATTGCCGAAAAGCAGTGGAAGCTTGCTTCCGAGTTCAAGATGAAGAACTTGGGTATGGTGTGTTAGGATATTCCTATACTCCATCCTAGTTCCACCAGTAGTTTGATCATTCACATTTTCAGTCATGCATGCACTTTTAGGGTTTGCATGCATTTTGCATGCATCCCAGTCATCAGTCTAGCACCTAGCCCTCAGTTAGCCAGCCCCCAGGAGCTTCTCACTATTCAGTTTTATCCCTCCAGTTGCTTAATGCGCCCTTCTTCCTTGATTTTAGGAAGCAACTCGCTCATCTTCACCTACCAGTTCAGTTGTCTTCAGTTTATACTCAATTACACTCAGTTACACTCAGTTACACTCAGTTACACCTACCAGACTCATTTTGACTGATGGTTGATAGTTCCTTGAGCATTGATGACTCCACTGATGATGATGAAGACTTCCAGTTGTGCTCCCCGATGATCATGATGTCACCTAGTTGTGCTCCGATGACACTCTATTGATCTTATGATCACTCTGAGAGGCTAATTCAAATTGCCACCTTAGGCATTTGAATCCTCTCTACCATTGTACTATTTATTTGTCCATATTGTGATTAATTAATTAGTGTGTGTGAAGTATTATTGCTTCTATCCGAGTTCTACTGTACCATATTATTCTGTTGTTCATTATACTGTATTGACCACTCTTCTTCTATTTTCTTGCTTAATCATAATCATTCTCTTGTGAGGTATCCATCATCTCTTAGATATAATGTGAGGATTTTCACATTGTATCAGAGCATGTTGAGAGTATTGTTTGTCTCCATTCTTGAGAGTTTTTTGCAGGTTATTACCAAGATTTCGAGTGTAGCAGTTTCTGCATCTTTGCAGCAATATTCTCTATTGTTTTTGCAGGTCTTCTACAACTTCAATGTATCCAGAATTAGAAGAAATCACTCCTCTTTCTCTTTTCAACTATGATGAATGGAAACCAAAAATAATAGCATATTTGAAGAGCCATGATCTCTTTGATTGTTATTTTGAAAGAGAGTTCGAATCCTCTGTAGAGAATATTGACTGGTTGAATAAAGGTGACATGCACATTGGAATAATGAAGCTTACTATGCCAGATTACATATTGTTTCCAATCATTATTTATATTGAAACTCCACAAGAGCTATGGGCCCATCTGGATGAAAGATTCGGCAAACAGAATGAAGGTTTTGGTCCAAACCCCTTCAAAAGCAAGCAAAGTGATGCATTCCCTCCTCTTGATGGTCTCTCAGATCATGCACCAGTATCATCTCATATTGAAGTTGTTGACAGAGAACTTGCAGATTCTACACTCATGCTCAAACTTTCTTCTCTTTTTGTGCTAGCTCACACTCTAGATATTGCAGAAGGTCCTAAATCCTCTCTTGCACCAGAGTCTGTTGGTTTGCAACATGATCACATGATTATTTCGGAGGTCAAAACAGCTATTGAAGGTAATGCATTCGCTCCTCTCCGACTATCTCCTCTTTTATAGTACTATATGATCATAATTCCATGCTTTCAGAAGGTCATTGAAGAATATGGCCATTGCCATTCACTTGGGAAGATTTCTCATGCATCTACTGGTTTTGATCTCACCTCTCATGGTTCAAAGGAGATCTCAAGAAACCATGATTCAAGTCTTGTATCTAATTTGGGTTCTAAGCAATTACTGCTTGGGAAAATTTCTCATGCATATGATAGTTTTGATCTCACCCCTGCTGGTTCAAAGGAGATCTCAAGAAATTGTTTTTTAAGTCATAAATCTGATTTTGATTTCAAGCAAACATGTAATAGTTCTTTTTGGCATAATCTCATCCATGGTGGTTCGAAGGAGAAGAAAAAAGACTATATGCACATTCAAAAATTTGATCCTACCTCAGCTGATTCAAATCACAGGTTCAAGGATCATTCTCATACTATTGGATTTGTTCTCATCACATTTGAACTGAAGAGCAAGTACAAACACATGCTTTTTGAGCATGATTCACTTCTTCCCAAGAAGAAGATACCTCCAGACATATGACCAAGCATCACACCTGCTTGAGTTTGGAGCATTTATTTTTGTGTGTGCCTTACAGTTTGTTTTTTGAGGAGGGGGTATGTTTCCCATGAAATTTTCCCACTTCCTTGGTTTATTGACTATTATTATTCATTGTATTGGGTGACCTTTGGTCTTAGTTACCAGGGCCTAGGATGGATTAAGGGGGGGTGTTAGGATATTCCTATACTCCATCCTAGTCCCACCAATATTTTGATCATTTACATTTTCAGTCATGCATGCACTTTTAGGGTTTGCATGCATTCTAGGGTTTGCATGAATCCCAGTCATCAGTCCAGCACCTAGCCCTCAGTTAGCCAGCCCCCAGGAGCTTCTCACTATTCATTTTTATCCCTCCAGTTGCTTAATGCGCCCTTCTTCCTTGATTTTAGGAAGCAACTCGCTCATCTTCACCTACCAGTCCAGTTGTCTTCAGTTTATACTCAGTTACACTCAGTTACACCTACCAGACTCAGTTTGACTGATGGTTGATAGTTACTTGAGCATTGATGACTCCACTGATGATGATGAAGACTTCCAGTTGTGCTCTGATGATCATGAGGACACCTAGTTGTGCTCCGATGACACTCTATTGATCTTATGATCACTCTGAGAGGCTAATTCGAATTTCCACCTTAGGCATTCGAATCCTCTCTACCATTGTACTATTTATTTGTCCATATTGTGATTAATTAATTAGTGTGTGTGAAGTATTATTGCTTCTATCCGAGTTCTATTGTACCATATTATTCTGTTTCTCATTATACTGTATTGACCACTCTTCTTCTATTTTCTTGCTTAATCATAATCATTCTCTTGTGAGGTATACATCATCTCTTAGATCTGTTGTGAGGATTTTCACATGATGCACTAATTTCTTGGTATGGAGGTGTGGTAGAGTGTAGATGGGATCTTCCTTGGACAAGGGAAGTATACAGTAGAGATCCTGAAGAGGTTCAGGATGATGGACTTCGAGGCTATGGCATCGAACCTGAAGCTTCTGTGTGATGCTTCATCTGAATTGGTTGATGTCACTATGTATCGTCAGATGATTGGGTCCTCTATGTACCTGACAAACACGAGACTGGATATCTACTTTGTGGTGAACACATTGAGTCAGTTCCTGACAGATCCCAGAGGTGTTCACCTGGTTGCTGTAAAGCATATTCTGAGGTACCTGAAGGGTACGGTTGACTATGGGCTCAAGTATGATGCGAATCAAAATTTTAACCTGCAGGGTTATGTTGATTCAGATTGGGCAGGCAGTGCTACAGATAGGAAGAGAACTTCTAGGTGCTACTTCAGTATGGGATCAAGTGTGATCTCTTGGTTTAGCAGGAAGCAGTCCTGCGTAGCACTGAGTACAGTCGAAGCAGAGTATGTTGCGACAGATGAGCAGGTTGCAGATGTATTGACCAAGCCATTGGCCAGAGTGTAGTTTGAGTGCTTCAGAGAGAGGCTTGGTGCACTTCAGATTGAGGTTCCTTCCAAAGGGAAGTCATGAGTCCGGAAGATGCAGATGCACATGAGATTTTCTGACATGGTTGACGTGTTCTCCCATGGTCGTGATATAATTGCTGAGCCATTCTCACATGGTGGTAGATGTGTTCTCCCATGGTGTAGATGTAAGGGCTGAAGCCATTTTTTCACATGGTGGTAGATGTGTTCTCCCATGGTGAAAAAGTAAGGGCTGGAGCCTTCCCCGAATGGTGGTAGATGTGTTCTCCTATGTCGGTGGTGTAAGTGCTGGATGATGTGCATCTGGGTTGTGCTTCATGGACGATGAGATGATCTAAAGAGGACGATGCTATGATGATCAGGAGGATCATGGATGATGAGCATCAGGACGATGCTCCAGTTACTGCTCTGTATATGTATATGCATCATGTTGGATGCTTGTTATGATTAGTTGGATCATTTATGTATGTATGCATCATGTTGGATGCTGGATATGATTAGTTGGATCATTTATATGTATGTATGTATCACTACTACATTTTGACCCAAAATCTGACGGAAAAATCCGACGGTGCGTGGATTTATCTTTATAAACTTACCAAAAAACACAAGTGTACAATTTTTTTTTTTAAATGTGGCAACAAGCGTCGGATATGCGACGGCACATTTAGTAAACGTCGGTTAAGCGACGTCTCGTTTAGTACACGTCGGTTAAGCGATGGTTAAGAGAGCACGTTTAATAGGTCAGATATATGAAATATGTATAGTCGTCGCATAGCCGACGTGTACTAAAAGAGACGCCATTTAAATCCACGCGTCCTAAACGCGCCGTCGCATATTCAACGCTTGTGGCCATTATTTGCAAACACTCATATAAATAGAGATGTAGGCCTAGGTTCATAATCTCACACACTCACTCTTGCACAAATCTCTTGGACAATAAATGCGAAATTCCTAAGGAGTATTAGGGTTTGGTTTTTGGCCTTGTGCTTTTGTGAGGATCTTCCCACTTGGTCTTGGAATTTGGTCTTGCTCTTTGGTGACTTCTCTCTTGAAGTATCTCTTGGTTAATTTCTTGGTTTAGGGTTTGGTTTTTGGCCTTGTGCCTTTGTGGGGATCTTCCCACTTGGTCTCGGATTTTGGTCTTGCTCTTTGGTGACTTCTCTCTTGAAGTATCTCTTGGTTAATTTCTAATTGGTTTATCATTGGTAAATCTTTCTTGGAGAAAGTTTGTCCTCTTGTGTTAGGGTTTACCCTCACTAGTTAGGGTTTTCTCTTGTGGATTTGGTTTTAACCATTGTGGAAAAGAAGACTCATTATATACTTGGTCTTGTCTTGAGTTAGGGTTGACTCATATATTGTGGATTTGGTTCTAACCCTTGTGGAAAAGAAAACTCATCATATACTTGGGTTTGCTCGTACTTTGTTCTTAGGGTTTGAGTAATAAAATGCCACGTAACAATAATTTTACAGGTCATCAAGATCATCTAGAACAAAATCAAGAATTGCTTGCTAGGTTGTGGGATGGAGTGGAAAGAAGGGGTGATGGAAAATGTTATTGTCCTTGCAATCGATGTAGGGGCTTTAATAACAGAAGGTTATTGATCTCAACAGCTAAAAAACATTGTAGGGAACATGGACATGTTGAGGGGGGGCATGAATATCATCCATTGGTAAGTCATAATTCATTATATATCATGTGGTCTGTTTGTGCCAGAAATTGTTTCCAGGCCACAAAGAAACAAGCCAACACAATCTCAAAAATACAATAAAGTAAAAGTAGGTTTTAGGGTTTTTTGATAGGTTTTCTGGTTATAAAGTTTGATGATTGAAGGGAATACATTCATGAGCCAAACAGGAACTGAATCACAAGCAAAAGAGAACAAAGATGCATAATATAATTACTAGTATCCAACAGAATATGATTTTGAAGTTCATTCATAAAAGACAAGCACTACCAGCATACAAACCATAAACCAGCAATGAATTTATCAATTATGTAACTAAACAAGTTAAAAATGAAGCCAAAACACAGACTGAAGGGTAAAAAGGATCATATATTTCATAATTCTGTTCAGCAAATACACATGAGAGTTACAATACTTAGCTCATAAACAAGTCACAGACCTCCTTAAGCCAGCCAAAAATCGAACTCCGTTTCTGTCTTTCTTCTCACTCTAAATACTATTTTTTACAAAATTCGTTAGGATCTAAACCCTAACTGCTTTCAACCAAATCCTCGATGGGTTAAAGTGAAATAAAGTCTTTCCTCTAGAACATAACTAAAAAACTAACTAATTAAAGCATCTATTAAAAGCTCCATAAGTAACTAACTAACTGCCAACTCAAAGGTCTTTGGTAGCTTTGACTAGCAAGGCTATTCCATCCGAGATTTGAGCGTTTTTTCTAGCTCTTTTCTGCTCAGCTTTTGTCTCTGCTAACTTCCTTGTAAGCTTTTCATTCTTCTGCTGCAAGTCTTTGACATTCTGCTTCAATTCTGCATAATGCAAATCTGTCCTTCTCTTTCTCTTCAAAGCTTCTTTAGACACTGTTATTAACTCTTGATAATTTTCATTCACTTCCTATAAGTCTTCTCTTAGCCTTCTATTTGCTAAGACTAGGGCATCATTAATCTCTTGCATGCATTCCATTTGATGCCTATATTGTTTGATGGTTCTTTGCAGGTTCTCCATGTCTGAGTCAAAAACCTTCCCTGTTATGGTATTTTGCATCTCACTGGGCAGCCAAGGGACATTCAGTCTTCTGAAAATATCCTCATCTTCCTGTAACAACTCTGAAGATACACCATGAAAAATAGGGTTTTCCTAACTTGTTGTTTCAATGGGTGTAGTTTCATTTATCAAGTTCTGATTTTCAGAATGAGAAACCTCAATTTCCTTCTTTTGTTGTTCCTTTATTATTTCATCTTTTAATTCTAGAAACACAGCAGATAATTTTGTTTGAGTGAGACTGGAATCTTCTGCTGACTTCAATGACCTTTTTTATTTTGTATGCTCAGAAACTGGACTGTTTATAACTACTTCCTTCTTGATCTCGAGTTCTTCATCTGAAGATTCATCATCAAATACATTTATCTCTTCTGTCTTCATTCTAGGGTTTAGCAACTTTTTCATATTCAGCCTTAACTTGTTTTTAGATCTGGTTTTTGGTCTCCATTCTGAAACAAGTTCTTTTACCATCTTCAAAGTTTTTCCTTGATGCTTAATTGTGGCTAGCTCTATACCTTCGATTTTGGTTTTCTTTTTCTTTGGCTTCTTTGTTTTATCTTCTTGACTGTACTTTTCTATGTATTCCATCCCAGCTTCAGTTTTGAGAGTGAATTCATCCTCTTCTAGTAAATATCCCTCATCCTCAGATAGGACAGTGATGGGGCTTCTTCGTTGAACCTGAATGTCCTCTTTTTCTAGAGCACCCTTTTCTGTGACAACAATTTTCTCTTCACTGAGAGTTTCTGCTGGCGCCATGTGTTTCTCAGGCTGATCTTCTTGTTGTGGAAACAATGAATATTTACCTTTACTGTCGGCTACAACCCTTTGAGGTTCATTGTTACCCTTCAAAGGTTCTGGTTCTTCTTCAAATTTAATCTCTTTTTTGTCTTCAGACTTGCTCTCCTGACCTAGTTTTCTGACTAGAGATTGACCTTTGTCTACACGCTTTTTAGCTTGCTGCTCTTTTTGCTTGGTCTGAAAACCAGACCAAAACAAGAAATGCTTCCATGTCTTCCCTTCTCGTTGTAGAACTGTACTGATAATAAGCTTAATCAGACCATGATGGAAGATGGATTGTGTAGTATGATCATGATGCCCCTTAATCCTGCTTGACATCTTTTGTAGACTTTTGAATAAGAAGAAAGGAAGGTTCATTTTGGATTCACCAATCAGATGCTGTAGAAATCTAAAATGGTATTTGAAAACATAAGCATATCTGCCTTCACAAGTGATATAGCTTTGTAGAATTTTAATGGGTTGCACCCATTCATCCCTAACCTCCTGGATTAATACCCCTTTGCGCCAGTCTGGAGTAATACCAGGTAAAAGGTACCTTTGATCATCAAAAGTGAAAGGCAATTTTTTGAACCACATTTCACCTTCATTCTTGACTCCTGTAGCTTTAGCAACTAAATCCATAGTCAGTTTAAACTTTAAAGTATCAAATACTATCATGTCCTCCTTATAGCTTTGGGCAAATTTATAAGAAACCTCAATGTTATAGCCATTGATTTTCCTGAAGAAATCCAACCAACCAACATTTTGAAAAAGATTTGCACAATCTGGAAATTTGTCAATCCAATTTAGCTCAGTGGGTTCGATTCTATTTGTTTTGCCACTTTTACCCATCTGCTTTCAACAACTGAAACCTATGTACTTTTGGAGTTCTATTGATGAGCTAACAGGCTGCTTTCAGATTTTGAAGAAGTAGTGGCTTAATGTATCACTAAATTTCAAATTTCCACTTGTCACAGCGTCTCAAAGAACTCTTAAACTGATCTATTTTTGATAGGAGCTTTGTTTAGAACCTATATTCATGTTTTCCCTAATGAATTTTAAGAAAACAAGCTTTTCTGAGAAAAAACCCCAATTTAGCAGCCGCTATCGGTTTAATGCGGAATACCCTATTCTCGCTTTGCTGTGGATGTTTAAATCAATTTTTTAGGTACCTGGTTGTTCAATTCCTCTGTGCAAGTGTCTTCTGGTCTTTAATTCGCTACCAACTGGCAGAACGAGCAAGCCCTAATTTCTCTGTAACTGCAACTTTTGGCTTTCAGGCACTTGTCCTCTCTCCACCTATTTTCCAGCTTCGTGATGTATCTGTGAAATAACTCCTTTCACGTCAAATTCGTCTAACACCTCCTCCTGTCATGATATGCACTGTTCCAGCTAATAATCTCCATGATCTCTTCCATGATCCAGTAGCACCTGTTTTCATAATTACTACTGGAGCAACACATATCAACAGCAGTCATTCATGTGATTAGTCACTTAGCAATGAAACCATGCGAAAATTTAGCTTAAAAAATAATGATTTCGGCTGGCGCGATATTCTTGTAGCGCCACTGTATTAACTTTTCATGATTGCGCTACAAGAATAATCTGCATTCAAATTTTGGCCCAATTTCAACTATTTTTCCAGTTTAAATGATAAACCACACTCTTTGAGTATGTTTGTGACATCCTTACTTAATATAAATCCTATTTATCCCTTCAAATCCTAAAAGAAAATAATAAGAAATCTAAAAGCAAGCAAAAAATTAAAAATTTCATTTGAAAATCAAAAATTTCCTAAAGGAAGCAAAATGAAATTTTTTTAGCAAACGAGCAAAATTAAAATCAAAATCACAATCAAAATATAAAATTGAAGGAAACAAGTTCATGACTTAACACGGTCTTTATATTGAGAGTTTTTGTAATTGTATATTGTATCATTTTTATTTTTGTTACTTATTAATTGACATGACTAACATTCTTTGTTTGATGTTTTAATTGTAATTATAAAGCAAGGGCCTCCTAGGGCCGTTCCGAACATGGAGAATGTGGTAATTGCGGAACAACTAGTGCAGGAAGAACAATATGCAGGTCCTTCGAATATTGATCATGATCAAGTTAATGATGATCATATGGAATTAAACGATGATCATGACGATAACATAATTGAGGATGATGGTGCAAATACATTAATCAATGATGCATTTAATGTTAGAATGGACGATGATCAACATCATGCATCGCCAATTGATGACTTTGAAGATATTAATGATTTACCTACACTTGAGAAGGCGATGGAACCGCTTTTTGAAGGTTCCCGCATAAGTGTTCTCTCTGATGTGTTGCTGATAATGAACTTGAAGGTTATGAATGGTTTTTCAAACATATCCATCATGCTGGTGTTAAGGTACGCATGTGATTATATGTGATTTGTCGGATCTCAACTTTAGTGCATATACTCCAAAACTATGTCACACCTTTCAATCAAAACCACTTTGATCTTATAATATACTCCAAAAAATAAGGATGTATTTGTTGTCGTTAGTATTATGCTCTTCAAATATTTATACTAACCATTTTTTTTAAATTTGTTGTAACAGCTTGATAGGTGAATATTTGTTACCGGTATAAAATAAATTACCTCGCACATATCGAGATTTAACTTCCATCATGAAATATGTTGGAATGGAGTATCAAGAAATTGATGCATGTCCTAATGATCATATTTTATATTATAATCAGTATGAGCTTGCAACAGAATTCCCTATATGTCATAGCAGTAGATACCGAACAGATCAAGTAACCAAAAAGGTGTCTCGTAAGGTTCTTCGTTATATTCCCATTATTCCACACTTGCAACTACTGTTTAGGTGCAAAAACATAGCACAATTTATGGATTACCACGCACGGAATAGAAGTGGAGATGATATTCTTCGAATGCCTGCAGATGGTTCTGCATTTATAGACATGGAGGAAAAATGGCCACACTTTAAAGAAGAACCTCGTAATGCTAGACTTTCTTTGGTAGCAGATGGTGTTAATCCACATGCAAAGATGAGATCTACTTACTTGGTCTGGCCTGTTTTTGTTATCAACAATAACATTCCTCCATGGATGTCAATTAAGAGGGAGCATATAATGTTGGCAATGATTGTTCCAGGTATAATTTGTACTTTAGAATAATGTTTTTTTAATGCATTAGTATTTAATTTGTCATGAAGATCAATATTGTTGCATATTCATGTCATATATATATTTTCATTTACTTATATGTATTGTATTTGTTGTTTTCTTTAGGTAAGTACCAAGTTAAAGATATGAATGTATATATCGAGCCTCTTGTTGATGAACTACTTAAGCTATGGAATGGTGTCACTATGTATGATGTCTCTAGACCAATATGGCAAAGGGAATTTCAATTCCATGCAATGCTTGCCTGGACAATTCACGATGCTCCAGGGCTAACACATTTTTGTGGTCTTCAAACAAAGGGAAAATTTGCATGTCCAGTTTGTGGTCCCAAGATGAAATCTCCTCATTCAAAGAGTTTGTCAAAGGAAGTGTTTGATGAGTATAGGCACTTCCTCTCTAAGAATCATAGGTATCGAACTACCGAAAAACATCTTTTTAATGGGAAAGAGGAGACCGCATTAAAACCACAGAGAATGACACCTCACATATGGAAGTTGCAATATAATAGAAATTGTGAAGGTATGATTCAATTTGTCTATCTTATATATTCGTATTGATCATCTCTTATATGTTTTTAATGTTTTATTTTGGATTGTATTAATTTTTTTTACTGTAATATACTACATTTGAATCTCTTTAACTTATATATTGATTACTAATGGTCTGTATGAACATCATGAAGGTGTAAATGGGCTTCCACGAGGAATGGAAAGTTATCCGAAACAATTTAGTAGGTTGCCTTACTATGAGCACTTACTAGTTGTTCATTTGTTTGATACAATGCATATTGGAAAGAATGTAACTGAAACACTATGGCGAATATTAGACGGAAGGAGTGACAAAGAAAAAATTGTCAAAATTTGCAGTGACATTCATGAATCCAATCATGAAATGAAAGATATCATTGAACATTTAAACAACGATGGAGACCAAATTAATATAAGGTCACTTCCATGGTTATTGATTGAGCAACAAAGCAATGCAGTAAAGAAGTGATACAAAAAATGAAATTTCCCACAGGATTTTGTTCGAACATAAAGAATATCTTAACAAGGAAAGGTGATTTTGGCGGGGTAAAAACGCATGATTGGCATATCTTCATTAAGGTAATTATATTTTTGGTATATATATTGGTATATTACAATACTGCATGTTTTTTGTTTACTTCTTTTCTTAATTTTGAAAAATATATTGATGAGACGTGTTCATTGTTACAGTATGTTCTACCTGTATCTGTCCCAGACAACTTTGACAATAATGTCAAACAGGTCATATATGATCTTGGAAAATACATGTGTAATTAGAAACAATATTTTTCATGCATCATCATGTAATTTGTTTAATTCGTTGTATAACTTATATGAATTGACATTTGTTTTAGTCAATCATGTAGATTTCTACTACAATCTTAAATTTTCGTTGTTAAATGATATCATTATTTTCTTGCTTTACATGTAGATGGTTGTCATCGAAAGAAATCCACAAAGAAGATATAAAGTATTGGAAGAGAGAAATTCCTCGTTTAATGTGTCAAATGCAGAGATTTCTACCTTCGGCATTTTTCAATGCACAAGAACACTACCTCATACACCAAGTTGAGGAGATTGAATTGTGTGGACCTATACATGCAAGGTCCATGTGGATGGTTGAGAGGCACTTGAAATTTATGAAGGCTTTAGTTAGACAAAGAGCACGTCTAGAGGGTTCTATGGTGGAGGGATATATGGTATTTCAGGCCATGGTGTATATTGTTGAATATCTTCCAGGGTTGGGGTCTATTAAGACCGAATTAGATCGATGCATTGGTGATCCAAACTCCACTAATAAATTAGAAGGAGAGTACCTGATGGGGAAAGGTAAATCGAGGAAGGTCAAAGGTAATTATTAAATGGTGTTATAGATTAATAATGTTAATACATTTTAATAGTATCGTACATAATTATTTCATTTTTAATATTCATTAATGATATGCATCATTAATATTTATAATGTTACACTGCGTTAAGTAATTATAAAATTTTGAGTTGATTTATGTAATTTTTATTTTCATGCAGTTGGTTGCGAGTGGGATGCACTACATTTGTATGTCGCAAACAATCTTGATTGGATGAAGGTATGGATTGAACGATGTAATCAATCTAGTCGAGGACTATCATGGGAAGGTGTGGCTTCATTGGTTAAAGAAGCACATCGCAATGGAGATGTCAATCTAACAGAAAGGGAAATCGATTTAGCATATGGTTTAAAAGATAAACAGGTAAGCATGATATTATAAATATATAAGCCATAATATTTTCAATTACGTCGATATTCATGTTCATCTTGATTAATTTCATTTTATTTGCATACTTTAAGAACATAAAATACTTACTAGTTCATTATCAATTGCAGGTAAAACACCACAAGGCTATGTGGTGCAACGGTCGTAAATATCGCATTAAAAAGTTGGATGACACAAGGAAAACATGTGATTCTGGGATAAGTGCAGTCTTTGAGGTCACTAATGTATCATCTAGAAGCAACAGACATCCATAATTGTCAGAAAATCGATATTATGGATATTTGGAAGATATCATTGACTGTGACTTTAAATCATTCAAAATAATTCTTTTTGTTTTGAAATGGTACAGGCTACGATTGAATCGATTTGATCCCAATAGAACTATTATTGAACATGCTAATGGATTTACCATGGTCAATACAAGGTCGCTTGAGTCACGAACGTCAGAGCCCTATGTTCTTCCAAGTCAATGTGAACAGGTATTTTACTCAGAAGTTCCTGGTAGACAGGGTTGGTCGTTTGTTATTAGACATGATCCAAGAGGAAGGCCAGTAAAGTATAATATTGTAGAGGAAGCTGATCAAGAGGGTGTTGAAGAAGAAGGTGATCATGTAGAGGATCAACATGAGTTGGATGTTGATGATCATAATGTTACGCAGGAAGATGTTGAAGAGTTAGTTGAAGCAGATGATGTTAGAGACAATGTTCATGATGAAGATGATATTGACGATCATGATGATCAATTTATTGAAACTAACAGTGACGACGATGATGATATAGTTGCCTCTAATCCTTATAATGTTGAATCTGGATCAGATGATATAGATGCAGACTTGGATGGAGAAGATGATCATGAAGTGCATTGAACATCATTCCAAGTGATGTGGGGGGGGGGGGGCAGATGAGCTTCCACCTTCACGTGGTTGTCCTTGTTGAGTAGAGAATATTAAGATATTCTTGAAACAAAGAGAAGCTCGTTAAGGTATTTTACTTAGAAGTTCCTGGTAGACAGGGTTGGTCGTTTGTTATTAGACATGGTCTAAGAGCTGGAAGGCAGGTAAAGTATAATATTGTAGAGTAATGCTTTTACTAGTTTGCTTAAATACATGAAATAACATTAATGTTCAGAGTTCTAAACAAAATAACAACGTTCAGAGTTTTAAACAAGGCCGAGCTCCTGGATTTATTGGCTAGTATCATGCGGATAAGACTTAGTGGGAGGATAGGTCATGGGTTCGACTCGTCCGCCTTATTCATTTTGGCATAACAAATGTTGTTTTTAAATTATGGTTACAACCATATGCTACCCGCCAAAATGTTACTCTTTTACATATTTTAATACATAAAAGTTTTTAAACCCACGCCAACAGTAGCAGAGCTATAGGGTTTAAACAGTCCCATGCCAACAGTAGCAGAGCTATAGGTTTTAAACCCACGCAACATTCGTTCCTTTTCCTCCCTTGTTTACGCATACGCAGTACCAGATGTGATGCAATATGTTGAGCTTTAATAGGTAGAATAGAGGTGGCTAGAGCTTGGGTAGGGGTTTAAGAAGCAAAGTAGGTAGCAGGAGCAGTCCGTCGTTTCGATTTGGATCAGTCCGCTATTTCGTCGGTTTGGAGCAGTCCGCCATTTTGATTTGGAGAAGATTCAGTCCGCCATTTCGATTTGAAGCTCAATCCATTCAGCCCCGCCATTTCGATTTGAAGCTCAGTCCGCCATTTTGATTTGAAGCTTAGTCGATTCAACCATTTCGATTTGAAGCTCAGTCCATTCAGCCATTTTGATTTGGAGCTACCATTCCATTCCAAATGTCTTCAGTAAGTGACATTCTCATCCATAGCTTCATTTGCCTGATATGCACACTGTGTGGGACATTACATCTATAAATGTTCATTCTGTAGTCGGTTCAAGTCCTCCAACTAGAAACTTGGCTTATTGATGCAGGCACCACCTGCAATACCTAAGCAGACCCTTGATTCCCAAATTTTCTGTACTGGAATCTTCACTTAATACAGTCCTTTACCATTCTTCTCTTAGTTTTTCTTAGTTTCCAATTAACTCTGTAACAGAACTAAAAATAGATGACTGTCACTATACTTGGAAATTCTATCAAAATTGAGCAAGACTTCTCTATTAGCGAATTAAACACTTTACCTTTTTCTTAGCCCTCAACGGAATTTACTTTACACTCAAAGGTTAAACGCCACATGACCATTCGTCATGACCTAAGCCCCAACGGAAAATCACTTATCATACCAATTGTACCTTCTTTTCATTTTTCGCTTCCACCTAATGCACGACACGTATCTCTTAGCGAAAAATTCCACTTTGCCTCGAGCTTTGAACCGTCACTTTCCGCTGTGATCGTGATCGTTGATTTCTGACTTCACAACTCCGCTCTCATCCTGATCATTAATCTCCTATGTGATCAGAACCATCCATTACTTAGCTCATCAATCTCCGCTTTGTTCTCGATCGTTGATCCCCAAATGTTATACATATGAGCGCCACTTATAGACTGTACATGTGAGCTAGTGCTTCTACACTGTGACAATTATGATGACTCACAAACCATTACAATATTCCATGGAATCGATGTTTCCCTTAACGAATCAGATGTATACTCGAAATAGAAGGATAATCAAATCCCACACGGCTGAACATAATGTTAACATATATATAGACTGTATTTTACCCTAGGATATACACTGTAACGTTTCCATTAATTCACACTTCATTTCACTATTCCTTAAACTCGATGCTTTCAGATGAAATTGATGAATCATATGTATCCAACCAATGATAACAGAAATATCACAACATATACAGATGAGATGAATCATATATACTGTGATTTTACACAGTAGAGAGGAAATTTAATGATTCTCCATCATTTTATTACATTTCACTGTATGTAATCAATCACACTCTACACCCTGCTCTCTCTTCTCGAGCTCGGTAAGCTAACCTTCATCTAGGCTAAGCTACCTATTCAAAATACTAAAGACTGCATTTATTTACAATGGATTTCTGTTTCCAGATCCTATGATTAAGGAACAGAGTTCTTAATAACCTCAACTGACCCCTATGAGTCATCATTGACTCACTAACAATTAACAAACCCTATCTTATCTTTTACAAGTGGAAAGGATCTAGAATCCTTGACCATTATTCAAATTTTTCACAAAAATAACAATTTACACAAATGTGAGACCCTAGGTCTCTTTGAATTCTCTTGACCTTGATGAAGTCATGGGTGACTTCTTTTTCATGAGCCTATGCTCCTGCATCACTTATGTCACCCTATACCGATGCCATCACATCCTTCCAAAATGATCTCTAAGGACTTTGTGACTAGTGCAGCAAAGTTGTGTTAGAAATCATGAGATAGAGGATCTGTGATTAATTCAATAAATACCCTATCCCAATAAGATAAACACAAGATAGATGTATCGCATACCATAAACACATATAAAGACTTCAAGAGAGTGTGCAATAGATAGGATGCCCTTGGGCTGATGAATAATTCAATTGAATGAGATGATTACAATCCACAACCACCCACAGGTCCACCCATTAAGGGCCTCAATTACCCACCTAGTGGTTTGGCACATGGCCACAAGTGAATATTAGCCAAGATATCTCAACACCCCCGCCCCTGATTTTCCCCATGTATTGGTTTCAGTTCGAAATTAATGTTTTTAATTACTTTTTTGCAGTCAGCTGATCGGGGCAAGTCCCTAATGGAGCCTGAGAGGCCGACACCCCCCTACAAGCGACAGGTATATATACCACATTTTTACTTACCTGCTTCTTTAGAAAGTACATTTGTTTAATTATGATATCAACATGGTCAATATTTAAATATGTTTTTAAATAAGATTTTCCCCGTGTATTGGTTTCAGTGCGAAATTAATGTTTTTAATTACTTTGTTACAGTCAGCTGATCGGGGCAAGTCCCCAATGGAGCCTGGGAGGCTGACACTCCCCTACAGGAAACAGGTATATATACCACATTTTTACTTACCTGCTTCTTTAGAAAGTACATTTGTTTAATTATGATATCAACATGGCCAATATTTTGTTTGTAGGCTGAGGGTCGAGGTAGGAGCCCCATGACAGATGATATGTCGACAGATGTTAGCACGCCACGCTCATCGGGTCATGAGCAGGTATATAGCACGTTGTGAATTTCAGAAACTGTATTTATACATATTTATGTTATCTAATTATATTAATGATTTCAAATTGATATTAATGTTTTCTATTTTTATGTCGGATGATACTTATTTATAGATGGATCCAAAGGATATGGATTTGGGGCACATTCTTGATGATGTTGACCTCAAGAATTCAAAGAATATCCGGGATGCAGTTCAAAAAGCAAAAACAAAATTAAATCAGGAGGTCGTCAATCTGCTTATATCGAATACGCAAATGACGTAGGATGAGACTCAAGCAAAGATAGATCGTGTGTTGCTTAAAGTAAAGCGCTTGGATGTAAGCTGCAAACTATTTCATTATAAGTCTATTCCAAATGCAATTTTTTTTCCTATTCGTATATGAGTAACTAAAATATTATTTGTTTCTACAGGAATATTTTTTCCCCGGTGAGAGGCATGCTGGTACCATTGAGCATGACACCCCCTTCACCACTGATCATGTATCGTTGCCATCTGGCCAGTTGAAAACACAAAATGAGACACCCCAGACAGAACATGAGAGTGCCGACGAGGATCAGGGGCCAGTACATGGAGAAGAGCATGACTTTGATGCTGCCGTCCCAGCATTTCCTGGATCTTTCCGTGTCACTAGCACGAGAACATTTGAGACTACTTTTTTGGTGGATGAAGATATCATTCCCTACAAGATGGAGAAGATTCCAAGTACTATTTACAAAATGTTTTAACTATATATTATAATTTTATTGGAATGTAATTATGCATCATTCTTTTTACACTAATTAACACATACTCGTTTTTGTAGGAAATGATGTCTTTTATAAACATCATAATGATTGGTCTTTAGAGCAGTTTGGGCCCACTATCCGCACATGGTGGAACCGGCAGAGTAAGTTTTGAAAGATGAGCTTATTGCTCGCTTGGTTGGGTTTTTTGGTGCTGAAACCTTCAACCGAAAAAAGGTTCTCGAAAAAGCTGGCCAACATTTACATTATGTACGGGAGCAATATCGGAACAACTTAACAGATAATCCAAAGTATGAGCGCCCTTCGATGATTACAACAACGGAGTGGAAAGGCTTGCTGGATGATGCAAGGGAGAAATCTGTGAAAATAGCGGGCAAGCCAGTACCCGAGTCAGCTAGAAGGCATGCAATACTTTCAGCAATGCAATTATATGTTTATTACACTTTATTTTTCATTTTTTTGCAATGTCTAATGTATTTAAAAATACTTTTATAGGCTACCAGATACATCGAAGGCCACCCAGGAAAGAATAGAAAAACATGGGCAACACAAGCTTGGCCCTTGTGGATATTCCAACCTGCAAGCACGAATCGTAAGTATGATCAATAATTATTTTATTGTATAGAAATTATAGATTGCATTTAAAATTGTTTTCATGATGATATAACAACAACAATGATGATCTAATTGAAAATTACAGGCTCAAAGATTCCACGATTTGCCAACGGAGGAAGACATGAGGATCGGCTACCAACGCGGGTTTTCAGGTGTTGTTGAACATCAAACAAGCAGCCGTGGTAGCCAAGCAAATTCTTCCAGTGATCCATCTTGCGAACAGGTAACTACAATAAACAAATTCTATTTAAGATTGATTCATTGTGTTCTATATTCATTAATAAACTAGTACATAAAATATTGAGTCTCTTTGTGTTAAGCCGCACAACGAAAGTAGAGCAAATGCAGAGGATGTAGGAGAAAGAGATATTGAAGTTCATGTTGATCGAAATCCAGGTAATAAATATTCTTGTGTTAAAAAAAAACTAGCATGGATTAAAGTCTCAAATATTAAATTGCAAATACTATATTGTTGTAAGTGTTGATGTTTTAATGCAGAGGGTCTTCATGTGCAACTTGAGGCAGCAGCAGAAGATCAAAAGCAGGAAATTCATGTCACCCATGAGTTTCCAGGTACAAAGCACCGCTCTAATGTTTTTTTCTTAATGAAGGACTTACAATGATTATAATAGTAAAAACACGTCAAGTAATTAATATTTCTTCATTTTTCCAGTACATCCTGGCACCTTACAGCAGCCGCATACACGTCGTGAGCACACGACCCGTCGACAAACACGATCACAGGCAGCTACAGAGGGCATAGGAAACAAAAAACAATTGGTAGAAGCGGATGTCACACTTAGAGAATTTGTGGAGAGAAAAAGCGTAAAAAAAAGTAGTGATTGTAATAAGTACACTATTACATTATTTTTTTATGCATTGTCCTCGGATATTATTTTTGATATTATGGAGTAATGTCTTCAACTATTTATTTTTTTCTATGTATGAATGAATGAATGAGTTAATTAATGAATGCTATAAACTAATTAATGATCGAATGCACGTAATTCCTTTAAGACAAGAAACTCACGATGTTCGCACAAAAGATCATTTATTTCCAAGCACGTGCATTGGGTATGGGGAATTGAGAGTGATGTGAGGGGGGGGAGGGGCCATATGAGCTTCCACCTTCATGTGGTTGGCCCTGTTTAGTAGAGAATATTAAACTATTCTCGAAACAGAGAGGAGCTCAATAAGGTAAAATGCATGCATTATTACAATGTTTCTTTCTTATGACCAGATACATTGTTTCTTTCTTTTAGCTAACTATAGACATGCATTTTCTTTATACTGCAAAGTGAGAATCTTGATGGGTTGGAGCTTTCTAGTTTGGAAGATCTTCAAAGTCTCAGGATGAGGATCGTTGGAATCCATTCTGTGCATCAATACCTCAACATCTTTTGCAAACTCTACATCCAGCTCCAAATCCACAAATATGAAGAGGTACCCATCCTTCAATTTAATTTAGGTTTTCTATTGATTTTTCAATGTGAAGTAGAAAAGAAGGGTTCAGTGAATCATTCCCAAGAAATAGATGAAATCCAGTGGATGAACAGCAGGCCTGTAGCAGAGGTATTGAGGTTTTATATAGTCTTAGTGTGTTGCAACTAACGAAGTTCCTAAGGTAAATTTCATGGTAGTTCCAACATTGATAATCTGGAATTGGTTTGCTAATATGATTAGTGGGTTGCCATTAGACATTCATAAGGTGGAGCTTGCAAATCTCAATAATGGTGATTTGTCATTCTTTAAACCATTTCATCTGTCCCAGGGTATAGAAGACCCTAGAATATCCTATTAACCAGCACAAGGTCATGTTGTCAACAAACCCAGTGAGGACTTGTGATGATCGATAAATACAATACGATAAGTCTTGTATTTTTGTCCTATTTTTAAATTAATAATTTAATATATGTGGTGGATTTGATTGAAATTGCCCATAACACTGACTTATGCATAGTTGAGACCTGCTTTTGAATATTCTGTCATATGTAGTTATGTATGTAAGGGCTTGGTATGAATGGATGACATGTGTACTATATGTGTAGTATGCTTCCTCTTGCAATTGCTATGCGTGTAGAACTTTGTTGTTCTTGACCTCTGTTGTTGATATTCTCCTAGTTATAGCTGTAACAAAAGTGTATTTTCAAGGTATTTGAGGGAAGTTCCAATAGCTTCTCATGTTTGCAATTGGGATTATACCATCTGGACATCCAATTGGAATGGGATCAAAGTAAGAATTTCTTATTCTTCACGTTTGTTTGAACATCATTCTTCATTTGTCCCACAAAGTTTAAAGGGATTGAAATGAGATGCCCCCCCCTTCCTCTTCTCAAATTCATGGGTGCTGTTATCACTCTGTAATTTCTTGAGGCTGTGTTCAAGAAACCCAAAGGTAACCTACAACCAATCTTTAGGATGACTGTCTAACTCAGCCAACCAGAGAGGGCTCTCTCTTTGTCACTGTATGATAAATGTATCAAGGAATAGGAGAAACAAGGCCAGATTCTCAAGGTAACAAGTGTTTTCAATGGTGATCAAGGTGTTGGGAAAGTTCAAGAGTAAAGAACATTGGGCAATGGAGTCAAGGATTGAGGCTTAAATCAAATGAAAGAGTAAATTAGGTCACAGAGGTTTAAGGCCTTTTGCATGCATTTGGCACAGATCATTAAACTTTAAAGGTGATAGCAGAAGGTAGAGAAGTGATTGTTTATTTTCAGGAGCATGTGACTATGAATTCCTTAAATAAACAGGAAAGACTTATGAAAGACAGGGAAAAGTAAATTATAATAGAGCACCAGAACACCAACGATGAATTCTATTACAGTTTATCTTTCAATGGTATTTACTGTAAATACTGTGGAGCATGGAAACATGAATTCCAAAGATTTAAATTAACAGTAAAGAAGAGGAAATAACACAGATGAATGAATTTCACATAGAAGACATTCTGCAACAAAACATGGAAGGAATCTTAAACATGAGAAAACCTGTATGTATGTTCTTTCATTGAAGTTCACAAAATCCCAGATACATGAGTCTTTTCTTCTTTACAATATGAATTTCTTCGACCAAAGACCAACCCTCTCCCTATTGAAGTAGGGTCTATTTGTAGTTAATCTATTCAAAGGAGAGATGCAAAAAACTAGGACACAGTTACATACGTGGGGATCATGTCCCAACAAAATAGCTTAAATCCTATCTTCTAAAACAGATGGCATAGTGACCATTTATTACATAACCAACTCTAAAAATAGAAATGACAGCTGTATGAATATTTATGAGGTCGATAATCCTTTTAGGATCAACAATATCCTATTCATTTCCAGGATGGAAAGAGATATCATTGATGTTTTCTGATAATTTTAGCCTTCAAAGGCGCATACTGTCTGAATAGGCTCGCTTGATTTCAGGCTCGCTTGATTAACTTGTCATCTTCGTCTGAATATTTCCAAAACAACTGTAAATAAAGTATCTGTGTGACTGTTGCTTACTGTAGTAACTGCAGACAGTAAGCTAGCATCATGGATTCCCTAAAACTTCTTCTGTAGGATATAAACTTTATAGTTCTTAGCAACAGTATCAAATATCTGACAACCTTGACTTACTTATGCTTCACGGACATCTAACTGGCACTTCCTGGACCTGAACTTGGTATAAGAACTCGTGCTACCACCCTGAATACTTCATTCCAAGCATCATCCTTTGGAACAGAAGCATCAGATAATTCTTCCATTAGCACATCAAGCTCTATTAAAAGACCTTCTGTAAAGACAGGCAATTTAGATTTAACCTCCCTGAAAAGTAATGGAAGTTCGAAGTCCTGCCTCATTTTGCTTACTACCACCATGCCTTTAAGTCCTTTTACCATATCATTAAATTTGCTATGGTCTGATCTGGCTTTAATCAACATTTCTTTATATTCAAGCCATGCTATTAGCATATTCTCATCATCCCAAAAGGATGGTAAACCATAACCAATCAATGGTAAAAAGGTTTGCTTGAACTCCTGCACTTGCTTTTTAATTTGGGACATCTTTCCTCTGACTAAATTCAACAGAGTATATTTCTGCAACACCCTCCTGGCATCTACTAACAGAACAGTTCTGTTACTCACCTTTAAAACCTGTAACTCAGAAGCAGGAGCTTATTGAGGAAAATAATTACGTTTTGAGCTACCTCTTGAGTTCTGTTAATTAGCTTTTCCTCAGCTAATTTACATTTGTTGGATGCCACTCCCAATGCCTTCTCATGCTCCTCCACAATCATCAATTGAGGCCTAAAAGCATTTATATCTGCTATCAATTCATCCCAAAGCAAATGCTTTGCACCTTCCAGTGGCAGAACTCCCTTGGTTTTCTCTTTCAACTTATAAATCTTATCTTTTAGTTTATCATTTTCTTCTTTGAGCTTGATGATTTCTTGCTCTCTAGGATCCTGAGCTTTAATCTCTTCAATCTGCAGTTTAAGTTCATAAATTATGTCCTCTAAGTCTGAAAGCTTCTCCTTGAAATTCTCAATTTCAGCTTCATGTACATACATATCTGCAATGTCATGTATGATTTGGTCAATTGGTGACAAAGGACTAGTTCCCCTGTTTGATTTCAATTGTTCAATTTCTTGAAGCAATTTACCTTTCTCTTTCTCCAATGCCTCTTTCTGCTCCTGAAGGACTAGAATTTTGGCATTATCTTCCACAACCTTTGTATTCAAACCAGCTATCTCTTCATGTAACTTAACCAAATTAGGTGAAGGTGTAGTATCAACATTAACATTTACAGCTTTACCCCTCCTTCTAACTGTCTTAACAATTTTGACTTTGACTGTTGGCTGGGTTTCTGCCCCTTGTGCAGGTGGAAACTCTTTATATGAAGCCAGCTCAGTTTGTAAATAAGCCACCTGTGTAGACCATGCTTTGTTTGCAGCTTTCTCCTGCTTCAGGTGAGCTTCCAATTTTTCTATTTTCTGCACTGCATTCTTATGTGCCAAGGTCTCCCTAGTCAAGTCAGCATAAAGGACTTCACTGGCTTTTTTTTGGAACCAAATCTTGTCAGGAGCTGGTAATTGATCCATTTCTAAATGAATCTCAGAAGCCTTTTCATCATCAGTGATGGCCAAACTTAAAGATCCAGTTGTTGAATCCCTCACTGTCATCAATGTTGTCTTCATATCAGATTTTTCTTTGAGTTCATTCAATTGTTTTTGCTCTTGCATCACCGACTCATTTCTCTGATCAATGTAATGTTTGAGGAGACTCTGCTTGTTTTGAAATTGACCTTCAACAGCTGCAGCATAGCTATATTTCTTGTATTGCAGGACCGGTACAGGGGGTAGTTTACTGCTTTCTTCAGGGTTTGCGGTAGTATTTTCAACTCTGGTTTGTGATACTTCTTCTTGAATAATAGTACGGGTGATAACTAGCTCCCTTATCATATCAACATCAATGATCTCTGTATCCATGGTAGTTTTCTGCTTTTTAGATGTCTCAGGTTCCTTTGTATCCATCTCTGTGGCCTCTGGTTCTGACCTTTTCTTGGTAGATATCTGCTCCACTTTTCCCTGTGCAGTATTTGACTGTGAAAAATCTATATGATCTCTATCCTCTACAATCTCCTTTAAAGGCTCACTGATCCAGATCTGATCATATATAAGAGAATTGGCCTCTCCCATCCAAGTTTCAGCCCGACTATGCTGAAATATACCTCTGCCATACTCCTGTCTCCTTTGTGAAATAACATGTTTAGGGTCATATTTTATAGGTGGTACTTGAGGGAAATCAAGCTGCTTCAGAACTTCTTCAATAATGGGCAATGCTGCTTCCTTCTTTAAATTCCCACAGTCATAGGATATTTTATCCATGAACTCCTTTTCAATGATGGGGTAGTGAAATGTTCTTTATCTGCAGAGATCCTTTTCCTCATTACCTCTAAAGCAAATACATTGGTAGTTAAAAATATAGGCAACACATATGGTGATCCAGTGAATCCAAAGACTCTGACAAGGGAGAAGTTTTTTGCCAGGAACCAATATCCAATCAAATCAGGGTTTAGGATTTCTTTCAAGTCATTTGAAATTCTGCTGATCTCTGGATTAAACACTCTGAACAGATTAAGTACGATCAAATCCATGAATTTGGCATAAGACCAGGCATGGTAAAATGGTGAAGAAGGAGGCCATTTCTTGAAGGTTTCTGAGTCTGTAATGGCTAGTGCTCCTAACTTAGCATGAATTATCAAAGCATATAAGTATGCCTGATACTTGAAATGATAGATTTTGGAGAAATTGGACAACTGAAAACACATTTCTTTGGCAAAATATTCATCAAACCTAAGGGGTGCTGTTCTAGGTCTATCTAGGTATAGGAAAATTCCTAACATTGCTTCAGTTACCTCCGAACTAGTGTCTGACCCTAAAATTGAGTTAATAGGGTTACAGCAACAGCAATAACTGGTAAACAAAGTTTAGATGAAAAAGGAACAGACAGGTTCTCCACTGGTTTCAACAAAACCTTCTGATACATTCATTCTTTATCCTCACTAGAAACTTTCTTGTAAATTTGGGATATTTCAGCTTCATTTTAAGAGATAGAAGTTGAAACGAAATCAGCAAAATATTTCAGGGTTTCCCTAAGGGTTTGAAGGTCTACTTTGCAGATAATTCGGTCACCCTGGTAATTCATAATTACTCCCTCTGAGGTTGAAAAATGTTCAACACATAAGGATACAAATTCTGGGCAACTAGGTAAAGGATACAATGTAGAAGGGATCAAAGTACTGTACAATTTGGTATGGAACTCGGAATTGTCAAGGGAAGCAGTACTGAGGTCATTGTGACTGGTAATGATATCAAAGGGTTTTGAAATTGGGTTATATACATCCCAGAAATGGTCAGAAATCAGGTCTTCGGAGGAATCTAAGGTTTTTACAGTGGCAAACATGGTGAAAGCAGGTAATTCAACATAGGAATACTCAGAAATTATGTACCGGCTGAGGGTAAGGGCTGACTTTAGTTACTCACAGTTGAAATGTTGATAGTATATTTGGTATCTATAGCAGACGAACCAATCGAACCTTGATCTCCGAGCAGAAGTGGCAGAAACAGTCTTTCAGCGGTCTTTGACGGTAACATGTACGGTGGAGCCTCCTTAGTTAGTGCCCTGGTAGATTGGGCTGAGTACTATTGTTGGACCCCCGCATGCATATCAGAGAGCTATAGCACCTGGCACTCCTTTGTCCGTAGGATCCTGTGAAACCTAGCCCCTGCAGCCAGATTACTTAAAAAATTAATACCCTAGACCAGGATACCAAATTTTATGAATTTTGTCAGCATAGTATTACTTAGGGAGGATTAATATTCCGATAGGAGTAGTACTCTAAAAAAGAGTTCAGGTCGTAACCACACCCTTCTTGGGGCCCATCTAAAAATATTCCTCTTGTTGCACTAATTGTAGTGGTACCACTCACAAATAACTTATTTTCAATGGACCCACTCCTACCATTATGAGTGACCTATATAAAAATACTCCTGGAAAGACGCCATGGAGTACAAGCTCAATAATCTGGAAACCAAACTTGAACAAAGCTTCACCACATAGGTCACCGAGAGTCATAATATGCTCCTACAATAGATTGTATCCCTACGAGATGTGATTATGAAAGATAACGGTATTTATCAAAACCCCTCGAAACACATGGATAGAGGTTAATCTTCCTATGGGGGAGGTTCATTACATGGTTCCCACTTTCCTGAGACTCAATATAATGTGTGGCATCAATATACCAAATTTGACATGAATAAGTTTTATGGTTCTGACCCCACTGGCTGGATGACCAGATGGAACACTACTGTTATCCATCCACCAGATTACTGATGATCTGCTCAAACTCAATGCGAGTTAACATGTTAAGCTAGACCGCAGCGGAAAATAGGATATCGTACATTTCTGTACGGGTATCCATTTTTCGCTTCCACTCAGCGACAGCCACGTATCACCCGTCACATCTCAGCGGAAAACGGACTTTCTTTAACCTTCATGATAGATGTATTATCCGTTGAGATCTGAGCCATAAGATCTTGGTGGAAATTAGCGCTGCATCTACAGCCCTTGATCTGTTCTGGCGCTTAACCTCCGTCGGGCCCACTGTACTTTATAGAGGAGATTTGACCGCTCCGCTATTTTACTTCATTATTTGGGTGTTCCGACAATTCTCTTGCCAAACTAACAGCTCCTCCAATGTTTTAAGACCTCCGCTAAGCACAGAAAAGCATTTCTTCATAGAAATTTTCCAAATGAGAGTCTTTTTTTAATGAACAACACTATTTTTTCCATCGACCTTTGCCAGAAATTTATACTGTGATAACAGGTGCCTTATGTTATCACTCCTTAATTTCTTTGTGGAGTAGGAGGAGATAGAAGAGGCTCCTGTACCCCGCCTAGATGTAGCAGCTATTCAACTTGGCAACCTTTTTTATGTTTTTGCTGGATACAAAACTATTGATATTGTAAGTTAACAAGCCCATTATCTGAATAGACTGGTTAATAATCTGTTTAGACTCTTAGATGTCATATGCGTGTGCATTAGCTTTATGAGTTGGGAATATGATTTTTTTTAATGTTTTTCTGTACATGGCACAATTGACTTTGAAGGTGAGCATTGCAACAAACTAAGTAAACTGAGTAGGCTAGGAAATATTTTTATAGAATTCCCTCTCTTCTAGCTTTTTTTCTCTATTTCAAACACCTTTACTACTTCATGTCCAATCTCACTGTGTTTGAAATTGGGTTACAAAAGTTGTTTGTGCCAATTGTTTGAATGTTTACATCTTGAAATTTAATACATCATCATGTGATTTTGGTTGTAATATATCCAATAATACTTTCTCTTGAATATGATCTACAGAAATTTCAACCAATAGTTTTATTTTGGCAACCTTGAATTTTGTATTCCACCATGTGATTCTTGATGTCTAATATGAATATATTCTTGAGAATAGGTTAGAGAAGTTATTTGAGCCAATATTTTCCTTTTTCACACCTTGAACTATCATAGATCACCATGAACTTCTTGTTTTACAATAATTAATGTTGGGAATCCTCCAATGTTGAAGAAGAGCATACCAAATCTAGAAGAGGAGTCAGTATTGAAAATTGCACTTTGATCACAATTCAATTTCATTGATGGCTTATCAAGAAAACTAAAAAAACATTCTGAAAGGAAGTAATGAAGTGATCATCCATAACTTTAGTCGGAACCAATTTGTTAAAAACAAGTGATAGATCATCCATCATACAATAAAAGATATGAAATCTTCATTGGGTTATTTCACCTAAAAGATATTCCAATGGCAAGAAAAGAAGATTGATTAAATTTGTAGACTGCCCGCCATTTACACAACTTTCAGTGAGGACATCCAAAGAAAAATATTTAGGGTTTGGAGTTAATGGGGACTTGAAAACACAAAGTAGCCTCGACATAACTAATTCATTGGAGCACATAGCTCTAACCATTCCAAAAATGGGTTTGCACCTCGAGAAATTTGATCTAGAGCAAATATTAGGTCTACAGCAAATATGTGTTTCATAGTTCTGTTTTTCTGCTTTGAAGATTTCTCCTTTTTAGTGATGGTACACATGTTTAAACTTTAAGCATTTACCTGCAGGTGATTGAACATATGGAGGTATCATATCATCATTCGACTGTTATCATTCTGTGTAGGTTTGTGTTGCCTCATCTTTGTATATCTCTGTAATTATCATGCCTCACCTTTGTGTTGCCTCATCTTTGTGTAGGTTTGTCGTGCCTCATCTTTGTAATCATGCTGTTGTTCTCATCTCTTGGTATGGTACAGGTACACTGTATCTCTTCTCTGGTCTGATCTTCATTGTAATACTGTACAGCTCTGTCCAGATGATAGGGCCATCAATGACAACATACAGATTTGTCATCAACAATATCTTTCTATGGTTGGCTTTGTATTGTAGTATATTGTTAAATTTCTCACTCCTTAAATTATGATTGTATCTGTAATATGTACATTTGTCCTGTCCTGAGAACACAGAAGATAATTGCTTTTGAGAGTGGAATATATGGACTGCAGCATACTAAGTGAAATCTTTGTGGTGTGTAGAGTTAGGAATTCAGTTGACATTTCTGCAAAAGATATAGAAACAACAAAAGGCAGAGTGTCTCCTAGGTCAAAAAACATATCAAATGGGTCTCCTTTGTAAAGAGACTCACAAATCATTGACAAGATTACAAAAGTTGATATAACAAGCAAATAATCAAGGGTACAAATTTGCACAGAGAAAGATGAAAGTAGCAGCAGCAGTGAGAGTGATGATCATTCCTCTGACATGGATATTGAACCCAGCTTTTAGAAGGTGAAGAGAAACAAAAGAGAGTGTGAGCCTACTGTAGATAAAAATTCTTTACATCAAACATAATCTAAGGTAGTGCAAATTTATCTATTTCATGAGTATTATTGCTTCTCCTAATCTCTGGAATTGTAGCACTATCTTTAGACAAATATTTTAGAAGTTCCATGGTTTGTCTTCATAGAAATGTTGACTTGCTGCTTTTGTACTTTTAGGTGGACTTGCCTATTCAATATGAAGATTTTTCTATTGAATGTCTTGGTACCATTGATCCTCGGCCTACAAATCTGTGCATATATTTATTAATTTAAAAAAAAAAAAACGTTTACAGCTTGTCGGTTAACCGACACCTAGAACATCTACAAACTGTCGGTTAATCGACACCTAGAACATCCACAGACTGTCGGTTAACCGACCCCTAGAACATCTACAGACTGTCGGTTAACCGACACCTATAACATCTACAGACTGATGGTTAACCGACACCTAGAACATCTACAGACTGTCGGTTAACCGACACCTAGAACATCTACTGACGCCTAACCGATGCCTTGGAGCATTTGATCGACGGTAAGAAGCCGTCGGTTTGTTTTTTTAAATTGTTCTAGGCGTCGCTGGATTTACGTCGGTTAACTGACACCTCTCCAAGGTGTCGGGTAACCGAAGGTATGATTAACCATCGCTAAACTGATGCCTTGGAGTGGTGTCAGACAACCGACGAAAATCCAGCGACGCCTAAAAAAAAACATAGTGTCGTACATGCGACAGGGAAATGTTGAAAATCCGACAATACAACCGTCGGATTTTGGGTCAAAATGTTGTAGTGTATGCATCATGTTGGATGCTGGATATGATCAGTTGGATCATTTATATGTATGAATGTACACATCATGTTGGATGCTAGATATGATCAGTTGGATCATGCATATGTATATGCATCATGTTGGATGCTTGGACTATGTATCTGTGTATGTATCAGGTGGATACATTGTATGATTAGGTAGATCATGTATGTTGATATGTGTCAGGTATGATCAGGTGGATCATGTATTTGTAGATGTATCGCGTGGATACATTGTATGATCAGATAGATCATGGATGATGATATGTATTAGGCAAATACTGTGTATGCATCAGGTGGATGCATTGTATGATCAGGATGATCATGGATGACAAGCTTCAGGATGTTTCTCCAGATGACATGCATCAGGACGATGCAGTGTTGATAATCAGGATGATCATGTGTACATCAGGATGATGTATGGTGAGTATCAGGTTGATACTCTGTGGCCGTGGAATAGGCTATGTAGATAAGCATATAATCCAGCCCTGGGAGATTTGCAGATGCTCTTGCTAGGTTTTGCCACTAGCATATAATGGCTCCCTGGGAGATCTGGCAAATGCTCCTTCGAGGTTTTGCTTGGAGGGACATATAATAGCACCCTAGGAGATTTGCAAATGCTCTTGCTAGGTTTTTCCGCTGGCATATAATAGCTCCCTGGGAGATCTGGCAAATGCTCTTGCTAGGTTTTGTCCATGGTATATAATTTCTCCCTGGGAGATCTTGCAGGTTGTTCTGGGCACGTAATCAGTCCTGAGATGCTCTTGCTAGGTTTTTCTTGGTAGCATATAATTTCTCCTTGGGAGATCTTGCAGGTTGTGCTGGGCAGGTAATCAGTCCTGAGATGCTCTTGCTAGGTTTTGCTTGGTAGCATATAATGTCTCCCTGGGAGATCTTGTAGGTTGTGCTAGGCACGTAATCAATCCTGAGATGCTCTTGCTAGGTTTTGCTTGGTCACATGTAATAGCTCCATGGGATATTCGATAGGTTGAGCAGTCTGCTCGTAATCAGTCCTGGGATGCTCTTGCTATGTTTTGTTGATGCACGTAATAAGTCCTGAGGATTCCACAGTATGGCCAGTGATGATGAAGACCTACAGGTGGTGGGCGTACATCCAGTATGAAAAAGGACTGGCTTTGTAGAACTTCCTATGACGAGTAGATTCAGATATTGATTGAGATAGCAGCAGCAGTGATGATGACGATGACTCAATGACGATTATCTAGTGACGATGATCCAAAGAAGAAGGCTTGTGCTATAAGACCTGTGTCGAGAAATACCTTCCTAGTTAAGAAGAAGTTTTGATGTATATGTAACTTCGAAATGTATTTCATATATGTATTCCTATAGAGATGTTATTATTCCTCTATACGGAAGTGTTTGTATTCCTATAGAGATGTTATTATTCCTCTATATGGAAGTGTCGTCATTTATATTGTAAGTGTTGTAACTTATACTTGATGGGTTATTAGACCACCTTGTTGGGGTCGGCCCTGTATAAGTTATGTGGGTTGAAGGGTTATTAGACCACCCTATTGGGGGTTGGCCATGTGGGTCGAAGGGTTATTAGACCACCCTATTGGGGGTTGGCCCAGTCAGCATTATGTTATTTGGTTAAGTTAAGGCCGACCTAGTAAAGGTTATTAGGCAAGTCAAGTCAAGTATAAATAGAGTGTGGGAGGCACTCTATTTGATCATTATATTCTCACACACACTCTTTGGAGAGTGGCGCACTTGTGGAGGAGGAGAAGCTGCTGCTAGGAGATGTCTATCTCTTATGCTTGGGTTGTATTATTGCTCTATCTATCTCTGAGGAAGTTATTGGGGTTTTTCACCTTTATGGTTTTCCCCAAGTAAACTCTGTGTCTCTTGTGTGCTTGCATTATTGCATCCATGATTGATATGCTGTAGATATGATATGCTGTACATGTTATTCTCTCAGTTAAGATCCTAGATCAGATTGAAATTCTGAAAAACTAACAAAGTCAACCAAGTTGAAGGTCACAATGCAGTGTATCCATTAAGGAATGTTGCAATCCAACATAAGTCTTAAGGAACATCACGATGTGACATGACCCTTTATGAATGTTGCAATGCAACATAAACATTACAAAATATAGCATTTTGACATACGTAAACCAAATTATACATTATAATGCAACATAACCATGGTCAATCATGCCTAACCATGATCAACCAAAGTCAAATATGGTCCACCAAAGTCAATCATGGTAACCATATTCAACCATGGCCAATCATGTTCAACCAATGTCAACACTATACAATATTTAATATATAAATTTTAATGATAAAAACTTACAAATTAATTGACTAAATGTTTAGATATAATATATCAAGTAAAACATGGTCAATCATAGTCATGGTCATACATTCTTAACAAAAGTTAAACATGGTTAATGAAGTTCAACCATAGTAAAAAATGGTCAACATATTGAAATATGGATGACCATGCTTAATGAATATTAACAATGGTCAATCATAGTCATTCATACTCAAACATAGTCAACCATATCTAAAGTCAACACAATCAACCATGGTTAGCCAAATTCAAGCAAAGTCAAACATGGTTAACTATATTCATCCATAGTCAACCATACTAATGCATTTTCAACCATAGTAAAACATAGTCAACAATAGAAGGAAACAACATTTCGCAAACAATGGATTGTTTTCTTGCTTTTTCTCTGATGCAAATAATTTTCTATAAATATAAGAATTATTTCAACCCCAAAAAAACATAGACAACTACAGTAGAACATGGTCAACCTTAGTCATCCATAGTTAAACATGTCCAAACATGGCATGTGAAAGTGATCCATGGTCAACCATTGTCAAACATGGTTGACATCGTCAACCATAGCCAAACATTACCAATAATTCTCAACAAAGGTCAACCATGGTCAACTATAGCCACCTAGAGTCATACATACTCAACCATATTTAAAATTGGTCAACATGGTCAACCATACTCCACATGATCACTCATAATTAATAATAGTGATCCATGGTCAACCATAGTCAATGATTTTCAACCATGGACAACCAAATTCAATCATATTCAAGTGTAGTAGACATGGTAAATGATAGTCAAACATGGCCAACCATGCTTAACAAAAGTCAACTATGGTAAACCATAGTTAGTCATAGTAAGTCATTGTCAACCATAGTCAAACATGGTCAAAACATTAAACCATAATAAATCATAGTCAACATGGTTAACCATAGTCAACCATGATCAAGCATGCCTAACCATATCTAATAATGGTTAACCAAAGTCAACTATGGTTTACCAAAATCAAGAATAGTCAAACATTATCAATGATGGTCTTCCATAGTCAAAGTGGTTAACCATGATCAACCATTGTTAACTAAAGTCAACCATAATAAACCAAAGTCCACCTTGGACAACCATGGTTACCCATAGTTAACCATAGTCAACCATAGTCAAAACTAGTTCAACCGTAGTCAACCACAAACAAATGAAGTCAATCATAGTGAACCATAGTGAGGCATAGTCAAACATACTCAACCATGAGAAACCACATTCAACCATGGTCAAACATGGTAAACCATATTCAAGCATAGTCAACCATGGTCAAACATAGTAAACAATAGTCAAATATAATACATATTGTAATATGAAATCCTCCCCCCCTCAGATTAGTCGTCAACTAACATGATGATATTTAATTTTATGTGGTTGCACTAGTTTATGAAATCCTAAGACTAATATTTGTCCTTGTATACTTGTAGGTTGTGACATAATGTTTGTATCCCTTCCCTAGTTTTTTTTCCTTCTTCTTCAACATTAACCTTATTTGGAATATAATATCATACAATATATTTACAACATTTTAGGTGCAAGGTGATAATGATCCATTTTTTTAATAAAGAGAAAGATAAATGCATTATCTACATGCATGCCTCTTTGAGACAACAAGGATCAACTCTCATCTACCAATCAATTGAAAACCAGTCACATATGACATTGTCTTGCCCAATGACACAAATTAAGAAAGGGTCTCCCATATTTTACCTTATTTATGCCGTAGGATGAATAGAAAGCACTTTCTAGGAATGACTATACCACTAGTAGAAAAAGTGAGCTAAATGACTACGTGACTAAAAACGGTATCCGCGTGATTAGTTTAAAGCTAAAAATGACTAAATAAAATCTATTTTAGTAATTGGATAAAAAATACAACTAAATAATTAGTCACATAAATTAAAATTACTAAAATTGTTAATAAAATAGATTTATTATATATTATATAATATTAATATAATAATTTTTTAATATATAAATATATTATATTAATATATAATATAATAATATTAACAAATTTAGGGGGGAGAACATTTGGGGAAAAAAATTTCTATGTCTAAATTAGGAATTGCCTTTTGATAGTCCTGCTTACATTCAATATAAAATTTGCAAACTCCAGGATGGATCTCCAAGGGTGGCTTGGTGAAACGATGGATCTTCCATGGTGACTTGGTGAAAAATAAGTCTATGAATGATGATTTATGATAAATCAAATCTAGGGTTTCTGTTATGAGGAAAAGTTTACAAGGTTTCTGTTATGAGAATTCGACTGGGAGGTAGATGATTTCGATCATTTGGAACTGTTCGTGCAAGGCAAAGACCAAGAGGAGGATATTGCCTACAGGGTTCCCCAGTTGTCTCCGACTAGACCTATAGGAGGGAGGCCCAACTTTACTATGAAAGGGAATTCCAAGGCATAAATTCCAACCGTTCCCGAATTCGATGAAGCTTGTATTGTTCCAGTTGGAGATGATAAGCGGTAATCAAAGGCGGACTCTATTAGATCGAGTCCTTTGTCTCTAGATCCAACAAACAAACAATGAATTCAAGTTCTAGCAGATTAAAATATCTGGCCATGCAAGTTGATTCAGATTTCAAAATAAGGGTATCTGAAGGGTTCTCTCTACTTTCTAAACTCATTTTGAAAATTAATCGCAAGTATTTTTTAAAATTAATTGCAAATAGTTTTTTATAGGACTAAGCTTATTTACAAATTCTTTATGATGATTTAATCTCCTTCATCCAGGATTGGATTATCTAGTATGATACTCCCAATGATCCAAGGGTTTCTCAACCATTCTCTTTGTATTTTTGTCTTAACTTTTGTTCCTAAAAGCATAGACATTTAATTTTTTAAATGTCAAATATGGGAAATTTCAGGAGTACATCCAGAGTGTGGGTCAAATTGCGTGAGCCTTGAAGGTGGGAGAGGCAAAGATTTGTTATTTCTCATTCCTAAGGAGTTATATTTTCTTCAATACCTAAAGGTTTTCCCTTTCACATTCTTCTCCCCTCCCCCGCCTTCTAACTAGAGAAATCGATCCTAAACCAAAGGGATGGAACACATGTCGAACCCCACCACTTGTTCTTATTGAAAACCTATATAAATGTTGTGTTGGCGTACTAAAATTTTAGACCTATCTCATTGTCCCTATTCTCCCACTTATTTATCTTTAAATGCAACCTAGGCGTACCTCTTACTAGGGAACTTGTTTAGGGAGACTACTTCCACTTTGTCACCTTTATCACCACCAACATAGACCCATCGATTCCCCTTGTGATTGAGGTTATTTATACACCCAACTTGAGAGGAAAAAAGCACCAACTTCTCTTTCTTGAGGGGCTAAAGATAGTGAGTAGTGTTATGGAGTTCTCTTCTTTATTTATTTCTAAAATGAGCAACTTCAAAGTGCTTCTAAAGGCATATGCTATCCTGAAATGGGTAAGAAAGCAGTGCATCGTGAGGCTACCCCAAACATCTCCTGCTGGAAGATGGTAAGCAACAAATATCGAGCCATCCTATTCAAAACCTAGGATGACTAACTGGACCTACTCGAATGCAGTGTCTCAGTATCAGGGTGGTTTTCTATTGCTCCACATAATTCTGCCTAGTAAATATTTATTTGTTGGTTGATTGATTAGGTTCAAAGCATTTCTCTTTCTTGTTTCAGTTCACAAAGCGTTTCTCTTATTTGTATCTGCTCAAAAGGTGTTTCTCTCTTTTTGTGGTGTCACATGATGGATGGATCAGTTTCTGAGCAGCTTGTTTTATCTCAATGGAATTCCTCCATCTATATCCAAATGACCAAATTGCAATCAATGCATTGATAAAATATAACTTTCCATTGTTGATGTTTCTCTAGGTTGTAGCATCGGGAAAACATTCAACAGACATTCTCCTATAGGAGTCATGTGTTGACTAATGGCTAGTGGAGAATAGCCTTGGTGTAGCATTTATTATTCATGTGTGTTGACTAAGAGTGAATAAGGCTCGAGGTGCATATCCTTGATTAGTCATGTGTGTTGACGAAGAGTGAATAATCCTAGAGGTCACATTGCATACTCTATGAGAGAGTGATCCATGATAGAGTGATCTATTCTATATTAGAGTGAGTTGACTTGTTTATTTGATAGGGGATTTCATCTCCTTGTGAAATATACAAAGTCTAATATAATGTTGAATTTGAAATAGGGTCTAAGAACTAGAAGTGTTTGGGACTTCTTAGAGTGGGGTTAAATCAACATTAGAGCTCCATGCATGAATAGATGTGCATGTGAGGAGATGAACATCAACAAGGACAACTTTGCTATGATGAACAAATAACCAAGAAGTCAAGTCAACCATTGAAGAAGTCCCAAATAACATTGAAGAAGTCCCAAGGAAAGATTGAAGACAAAGAGCAAGTCGGCCCTGAAGATAAAATAAAATATGAAGATCAAAATAGCAATTCAGCCCCACTGGTGAAAAATTCAAGTGAACTGAAGAATATAAATAAAGTGCTCCAACGTTTCATTTTCACACTCATCATCCAACACCATCTCTGCTACATTGGTGTGCACTTTTTAAGGAGGGCTAGTGAAGATCACAAGAAGTAATTTTGGGGTTTCTTATTGTCTCTAGAAGATTCGCTACCCTTGCTAGGGTTTCATGTGAAGAAGGATGCACCTTTCCATGTGCTAGGGTTTCTATTCATGATTGATATTGTACTTGAATTGGATTGATTTCTTCTAAGAAAATTTGGATAGGTTTTCTCCCTATTGGGTTTCCCAGGATAAAATTCTTGTGTCTCTTGTGCATGGCTATATTTCTATGATCCTTTGTTTCTACTGCAATTTAAGTTGAAATATTTAGTATGCAATTATTCAATGAAAACTCTGGGATGAAATGAATGCTTGAAATCATTGTAAAATAATTCTTAAGATATCGAAATAGAAAAAATTCAACATCCATTTAATTTACTCTATTTGGATTGTAGAGTGATAAAGTTCCATTGCAAGAGTATCAATATGATAAGAAGAAGACCGCAAATGTGTAATCACAACCAGTATTATTTCTTTATGGAAGTCATGACATTTTTCATTGAGACTACTCTATCGAGCGGACACAATGTTGGTTTCCATTTTGATATGGTAGGCACTTTTTGTTTATTGAAGGATTATGGCCATGTTGCATGATTGCAAGAGAAAATGATTGAAAATAATTATTATCTTCGCCAATCTAATTGTGATGCTTATAGATATTACCTATTAGCATACAATTCCCATTCAATGAAGGATATATTCAATATACATTGTCTTGAACTTCAGGTAATACCAAGTTTGAAATTTTTATATGTTCTCATACAGAAGTGTTGCTAACATTTTATGGCGATTGAATTATTCTTTATGATAGGTTGTGGCTACATATTTTGGATTTGGTATTTGTACTATTAATATTGAATCTATTTATCACAAAAATCACCTTGCATAGTTGGGTGTGATAATTGCATGGTTCTCTATCTTAGCCTGAATGGGACTTCTATAAGCATTTGAGTTGGAAATTCTAATCAGGGTTGAGCCATGAGGAACATTTGTGCATCTTATCTTGACATAGATAGAGCTCCAATGTTAAAAAATATTTTAACTGATCTGAGTGCAGGTTGCAGAGACTAAACATCAAGATGTAGTTTGTCATGTCAAAAATAGTGCAACTCTTATCGGTTCATTGTTTACAATGCATGCCTATCAAGTTCATATTCTTCCAACACTAAGTGATACATATAAGCATGTAAGTTATCACAAGACTAGAGTTTACTTTGTTAGTTTCCAAATGAAGATATAATGCTTTTGGACAGAAGTTACATTGTCATGACTGACTATGGAATTGTTTTAAGGCTGGAATTTCATGTTTAGTATGTAAAATTACAAATGGGTAAGGTGAAATGGTTATGTTGTTTCCGGTAGCCGATGTGTCAAAATTCACTTTTTTTTAGGTTTTCAAGTTAGATACTAATAAATACTGGCTAGGTCTACCTCATGTATGGAGGCTTAAGGAATGTAAGAGTTACCTAAGTATGTGTTGAGAAAGTAGTCTATGTGAAGACCAATTGGTGTAGGATTTATGTGGGTATGAAGCACATTTAAATTTTGTAGTTTGCATGGGCATATATTGTCACTAATTTCATAGAGTATTTTTTCCCCTTTGGCCTATAAAGTGAATATTTGAAGCGTTATTTTCCAATTAACACAGTTTGCTTTGATTTTGTTTAGGTGTGTTCTAGCCATTACACACCACAAAAAAATGGGCTTTGCAATTAAGAAGAGACTTAAATATGTCGATTGACAGGAAAAAAATAACAAAAGCAAACTTCTACAAGGAATCTTGTGCAGATATACCCACATAAGACTTTTGAGGTGACCATGAAAGTTGATCTTTCTTGGAAAATTTTAACTTTACTTTGTTGTTAGCATGTTCAATAGTGTCCCTAGTTACAATAACAACTACTTCTGGCCTTCTATTGCTATAATTTTGCACCACCTTCCTCAGAACTTTAGAAATACTATGTTGTATACAAGACACTGAAGCATTTAAAGGGAAATATGATAAAGCCACATGTGTTGCACTCGGCAGTGCTTGAGTAAGTTTTCCTTTGTCAATCCAAAGGAAGTGGGTTGTAATATGTATTCTTCCCTTTAGTTGTTGCTGTGACTGAGAGTCAACATTATGCAAACCATCTACAAGAGCTTCCTGATAATGTTTGATTTCAATACTACAACAAAGAAGATTTGGTAAATAGTGGAAAAGGGTACAAGTTTACATGTTCTAAACTACTTACACCTTTGTAAATGATGTAACATGCAATATCTTGAAGAAGCAGTTAGCAATCCAAGAACAAAATTTGAACATCTTAGAAGTGACTCAAAATAATTGTAAATACATACAATAAAATTTCCTTAAATTAGATCCCTTAAGATTTTGTGATTGGGAATCTATTAAATCATAGAAAACTATTCTTTTTGTGAAATTATCTCACATAAAGGGATCTCCAACAATAAAACTATCCTCACAAGTTTAACATAGATCTACAAAAAAATAGAGAAGAATATCATAGAGAAAAGAGAGTTCTGAGTGTAAAAAAAATTCATGTTTTTCATCCACAATATGTGGGAAATTAAATAAGATTACATGCAATATAATTCATGAGCCTCTGATGGAATTTGAATTCCACTAAAGAGACAGGCTTAGTTAGCATTGGATCCCTCTCTCGACAAGAACTGGTGGAAACTAATGATGAATGACAAGTTAACTAAAGGTGTTTGGCACATGATCACTAGGATAGAAATTAGGGAAGGAGAACCCAAGGAGGCGCATGAGGTGACTTGTAGTGGCAAAAAAGGGTACTACTACAACCAATCTCATTGAATCTAGGTAGAAGGGTCAATTAACTAGGTAATCAAGGGGACAAGGTGCCTTAAATCAAGGAAATGAATCAACTAACTCCTAAAATAATGCACGAGGGAGCATTATATCTCAAATTATGCGGATGAGGCACTCTGAGTGGATAAGGAGGCCAATTATTACCAATATTAAGCACAGGGGGTTCAAAAGCATAGTCTGGGTGCTAGGAGACTCAATAATTAATGCATGGAATGCATAACTGGTCCAAACAACAAAGGCTAAGGTCACCCTTTACAAAATTTATTTGTCCATATTAACTGAGGAAAGAAGGAGAACCCAGTGGGAACAAAACATCCCCTCAAAAAAGGACATGGAAAACAAATGAAAAAGGTATTAAAAGTGTCTTATTCTTCACTTAAATGAGATTAATATACTACTTCTTAGTGAGAGACTTGATGAAGATGTTGTTGATGCCTTGATCATGCAAAAACATTTCAATGCAGTGTAGACAAAAAACAAGTGTAGGAGCCCCTTTGAACTCAACTTCTGTTGATGGAGGAGAATCAAATGAATGTTTCTTGATGTGAACACATACATAATCGGATTTGAAAACATAATTAAATATGGAAAATAGATCTATCCTAACCAAAAAATATCAATGAACTCAATAGGATCAGGAACTTGTGCAACTGCAGAATGGACAATGTAGCCATGCAATGCCTTTCCGAACCGATTGATCAACTTCTTAATTTCACAATGGAGCTTATGCAACTCTTTAGTAGAAAAATAAGAATCATATGGAGCATCAAACATCAATGGTGAAGTGTATCCATGATAATATAGGATCTCAGAAAAGAAAACTAGGTGCAACAGAATTATACTGATTGTTGAGTGAACCTGCGGGGTCTTTAGACTGTGTAACATTGAACTTCAAACCAAAAAAGGTGATATCAGGTCCAAATATGTGAAATACCAGTCCAAACAAATCTAATGTGATGGAATACCAACCATTTAAATGTATTAAAGACTGGAATGCAACTTAAATAAGTGACATGATTTCGGAAACCATGGGTTTGTCAACTAGTGCACTTGGGGGTTGAGGAGTTTTTCTGGATATAATGGTGGGAAGGATGAATGTGTGGGCCATACAACATTCTTATGAAATTATGAATCAGAATCAATGATTTGATAGGAATGATTCAAATGGGCTTGGAATAATTTTTTGGAAGGTAGGTCAGAAACATGTGAAAAAACACAAGGATTGAGAGGTGGTTCTAGTGGACTGACTAGAGATTCTTCTAGGGAAGGGATGTAGATTTCTGATTCTGATAAATAAGAATGTGCATCTAAATCAGAAATACCAAAATCATAATAAAGTGGTTTTACTCGAGCACTCAAAGCATAAAAATGATTACCTTCATGAGTAGCACTGAGACAATGTTCTTGGTGAGTAGAAAGCTTTTCTCGTTCATTGTTTCTTGTGAGATTAGGAACATCAATGTTATGCATTTTTAGAAATTGAGTCATTATATCCAATTTATTCTTCATACCTCAGAATGGAAACCTTTGCTACAATAATAGCACTTGGATCCCCCTTTCTTGTTCTTCTTCTTGGAATTGGAACCTTCATCAATTGAATTGGAACCCTCATCATTTGACAGCTTCTTATCTTTGAAATGCTTCTTCCCTTTGGATTTCTTGGAATAACCTGCAGCAATCACTTAGTCCTTTTATGTCTTGATGGTACCCATTTGAACCAATTTGTCTAGCTCCTGGGTGAGGGCCTCCATGAAATCTACCAAGGAAGGCATCTTCCAATTTTTCACTGCAACTTGGTTGCATGAAAAGCAGACACAAAGGTTGAGTAGTCTGAGCCCAAATTTGAAATTATGGATAGAACTAATTGTTCCTCTTTCTTCTCAATCCCAAATTACTTGAGTTGAAGCACCAAATCTTTGAATTTGGTTAAGAAGTCTTGTAGGGAGTCAAAACTGCTAGGGCTCAAAGTAAGCAACTCATTTTCTAGCTGATGGCCTCCCATCTCATCAGTCTTTCCAAACAGAGTTTTGAATTTGCTCCAAACTTGATTTGGAGTGGTCAAATCATTGAGGTGAAAAAAATATCTCTACAAGTACACTTCATCCATCCTATTGAACCACTTGGCTTTCTCAACTGTTGAGTTTGGCTCGTTTTCAGTTGCCATTGTGACTTTATAAATCCCTTTTCTTCTCAGAAGGATCACCATCTCTGCTTTCTAATCAAAGTAATTGTATGGAGTAAGGGGAATATGCTAGGACTGCTCCACATTCAACAACTGCGCTATTGATGAGCCTAAGACCTGTAAACTACAATAAAACACTCTGGAATAAATTTAATATCAGCTCACTCAATCTCTACTTTGACACTGAGCACATTCGGGATTCCACCACACTTGGGTAGACTCCAAAGGATTGCTCCAAAGGCTTCAAGGTAATTGCCCCAAGGAATTATGTGGAAACTTCGTAGCTTTTGGTGCATCAATGGAAGTATATGAGATAAAATACATAGCTGGTCCGCTCTGATACCATGTGAAATTATCTCACATAGATGGATCTCCAGTAGTAAAACTATCCTCACAAGTTTAACACAGATCTACAGAAAAATAGAGAAGAATATCATAGAGAAAAGAGAGTTCTAAGTGTATAAAATTTTCATGTTATTCATCCACAAGTTGTTGGAAATTAAATAAGATTACATGCAAGAGAATTCATAAGCCTTTGAAGTCATTCGAATTCGACTGGAGAGACATGCTTAGTTAGCATTGGATCCATCTCCCGACAAGGACTAGTGAAACTAATGATGAATGGCCAATTAACTAAAGGTGGTTGGCGCATGATTGAGTCACTATGCTAGAAATTAGGTAAGTATAACCCAAGGAGTCACATGAGGTTACTTTTAGTGGTAAAAAAGGGCGCTACTACACTCAATCTCAGTGAATCTATGCAAAAGGGTTAGTTAACTAGGTAATCAATGGGGACAAGGATTCTTAAATCAAGGAACTGACTCAACTAACTACTAAAATCATGCATGAGGGCGCATTAGATCTCAAATGATGTGGATAAGGTGCTATGAGTGGATAAGGAGGCCAATGATGACCAATATTAAGCACTAGGGGGTGAAAAACATAGTCTAGGTGCTAGGAGACTCAATAATTAATGCATGTAATGCATAACTAAGGTATGGCCAAGTTCTAGATGGATAGAATGTTCCAACACTTTTAGGCTACGTGTCCCCATGTTAGAAACCTGGACACTCATGAGTGACTTGACTATTGAAATCACAAGACATGTGTCCTGATGAGGGCATGTATCTTGTACAAATATGATATTCTGGTCATGTGTGTCCCAACATTGTCCAACAGCTAATGTCCCATGCGTCACCATTGATCAATTACTTTAAATTGATAAATGGCATTTCTTTTTTCATAAGTTTCACAAGTGAGCATAAAATTTGATAGAAATATTTAGGGGAATGTATTTACTCATGTTTTTCACCCAATATTTGGCTTCTGAACTATATAACATATGCATGCATTTCAATCCCACAATTTAGAAAGTGAAAATTCAAGGTTGAATTTATGTGCAGAGGATATCAATGAACATATGGAAATATCTGGAAGCACTCCAGAGTTATGTTCTCAATTGGGATATGTTATTGGTATGCTTGGGGAGTGCTGGTCTCTCTCTCTCTCTCTCTCTCTCTCTCTCTCTCTCTCTCTCTCTAATATTCATACACATGCCCACTTTCACATCTTATGGTAAGACAATTGAATATGGAGGGACAATGACTTGTAGAACCTTGGATAGTTTATTAAATAATATTCTCAGTAGGGGATTCCACATCTCATAGCATACATATAGAAGCATATGCTTGAGGACATAGTGGCCTTTTCAATATTCTAGATACAACTCTTCAACTCTTCATTTTCCAACAATGAAATCCTCCATCTCGCCTCATTTGATTTGATATCTGTTATAGGTCAAATATGCACTTCTCCGTCCGTGGTCACATTTCTCGGTCGATCACACAAAATGACACTATGGATGGAAGAGCTAGGTTGACCTTGGATGAGTTATTGCTAAGACTCCACTCTTCAGCTGAAAAACATATTTTTTCTACAGTTTTCACCATGTGTGCTCTACTATTGCCATAGTCATCCTGCATTCTGAATGCTGGTCTAGTTGATGACAACCCGCGCACATCCTCCAAATGTTGCAAACACTGGTTGTCAAATGTAGAAGTTGCATACTGTGCGCTAGTCTGGTTGTATGAAACCTACACATATCTTAAGATGAAATGAAAAAATATATTAATATTACGAATTGGGATTAGTTGAAGTTGGTTTTGCAACTTCCCCAACCTCCCAATTCAACCACCTCTCGAATTCAATTACCAACCTTGTGCCATAAATACAAGGGGAAGTCATGAGAGAGGGACCTAGAAGGAATGATAAGCTGCTGTTACACTGGAGGAATTCTTTAGTCATTGTGAGGAGTAGGATCCCAAGACTCAGTTGCAGAAGTGTCTAGACATATCAGGTATATATGTACTTATCTACATTTCTTTGACAATAAAAGGTGGAAATTCCCTTCCCGTCCCAATCGAATGTCTATTTGATGGAATGTCTTTTTGATTGAATATCTGATTGTAGTTGACGTTAAGTTATTTCCAATTTCATCACATTTATTACAGTCAAGATACGTCGAGGAAGGTTAACTTTGTTTTGCAGGTTCATCATTGTGGAAGAGCGAGTGAAAGCTAGGACCAGCCATCGTTAAAAAGGTACAACTTTCGGAATCCTAATATCTTTCCATTTGTAGTAATTAATGCAAAACATGAATGTATTTACCTGTCACCCCATGTCAATTGGTAGTGTAGTCTCCCCCACTATAAGGTATTTTCCTACACAACAGAACTGGCGACTACGCTATTTTCCTTGTTATATGTCAATGGAATGATCAATTCTGCGACTTGGACATGTTCCAAGGCAATTATTGGAACATTAAAAATAATGTTAAATAACTGTCAAATAAAACTGTGAAGGAACTTATCTAGTATGGAAAAAAGTAGCATTTTGAAATAAAACCATGTCCAAAATATTCCTATTGAACAACTTCTAGTTAAATCATGTAAAATGGAATTGTTGTGAGGAAAATGCACCTAAAGTTTAGGGGAGAGACTACCAACTTACGGTGATAAAGATAGACTTACAAGCATTCTGCAAGTACAACAAATAAATGAAGAGATTAGAGTTTAGAGAGATATGCACCTTATTTAGAAGGTTGATCCTAGCTTTGCCTCCCTCGCTCTTCAATGCTTATCTAGTGTCGCAATGCCCAGACCTGTAAAACAACTTGATACCCTTCTCAAACACATTTGACTACATATATAAGACTGATATTCATAACAAAAGAAGACATCAAACTACAAGCAAACTGTAATCAAATCCAAGACACACATGAAATAGGTCGTATTTGGAAACAGAAGAACGTCTGATCTTTATTGATGAATGAAAGCAAGTACATAAATTTATACCTTCCTTCAAGCTTGGCACTTCATGAAACCTAGATTCAAGGTCTCTTGCTTCTGTTCTCCAAGGATCCTAGCCTCTAATCAGCAGTGCTAGGGTTTATCAGAAACTAAGCACAAGAGAGGGGGATGAGGGTCTCCATTTCTCCAGCATAACAATGTTATATACTTTCTCCCCTCACATGGCCCTTCTACCCTCCTTATATAGTCAGTGAAGGATAGGAAAAGAAGTTATAACCGAGTAGGAGGTTCCCCAACCAACTTAACTTCCCAAAATTTTGAGATTTTGACTTGTACAGGAATGTACTCTACTCTACAGTAGACAAAGTAGCGTACAACTGGAGGTGGGCGCTACTTTAATGAAGCAGAGTAGGGTATATACGCTACTATCATGCCTGTATACCAGCGTCCATGTGAAAAAATGGCCAAAAACAAGCTTTTCTGCTCATTTTCAGGAGATGGTTTGGTCTGGAAAAATGTTCCTGAGGGTTGTAATCATCAAATGGGTCAAGAATGAGGTAATTTCAACCATTTTTAGTGTCCCAAATGACTCCTCCATCCACAAGTGTCCTTTTGTGTGACTGAACTTGATTTCAAGAAGTGTAGTCATGCGACCAAGGGAAGAAAGTGTCGTCACGAATGGAGAGGTGTCATTTCAAGCTATAACAGATGCCCCCTAATGTATGAGGTCAGAGGGAGTGCGGGAAACGATGGACGAAATACATTATAAATAACAAAGAGTTGAATCATGGAGGAACTGGAGAAACCGAGAATCAGAGGCTCAAATGAAGTACCTGAAAGCAAAGGCAATGTCAGACAAACTTATCCTTGGGGTAACTGTCCATGTTCAAATAGTGGAACATGACCTCCAGGAGGATACAATAATGATCCAAATACTAATCCATATATCATGGCCACTAGAATACAAGTGTGGATCCATGAGAAACATAAGTGTAAACATAGCCACATAAATACAAGGTGGATCTATGTCAAAACTGGAGAACATAGCCATAAAGAACAAGCTAGATCTATGTCTCATCAAGAGCCAAAAAGAGTGTGGCTCAGTCTTGTGCAACTTGGGTGATAACATAAATGAGGTGATGCTATCGAGGATCCCAAGGTCTTCATCCAAAAACAACCCAAGGTACAAACCTATCCATGCGAATAAATGAGTTGATGTCGAACATGGGAGGTATCGTTTGATTACCGGTCATTGATGTATACCGTTAACAAACACGAGGGTGTCCACCAATAATGAAAATGGATCCCAAGGTACCTAGTACATTCAAGCAAGTGCGAATATATGGTCTTGCTGTCGAACACTTGAAGAATCCATCGGATAGGAGACATTGATGTATACCCATCTATCCAATAGCGAGGGAAACTGCCACTAATGGCTGCAATCCCCAAGGTACTAACCGAAACTATAAACTTCATTCCCAGAGCACAATGAGTTGAAGTCGATGGGAAGAAGTCTGTTGGAAGGGAGGCCTTAATGCATCCTCCATCATCCAACACGAGGGACACTCAACAGGTATGAGCTGATTTAGAGTAGGACTGAATACATGATGAAACATACTGACACCAAGGAATGGCCGACACATGAGGTCAAGGAAACTGCAGAATAGCCGACACAGGTTATATACTTGAACAGTGAGCACGACACAAGAGTGACTTAGGCAGCTTTAAACACAAAGAGACCACGATGCAAATCTGCAATGTAGGAGACATTAACAGATTCTCCATATGATTGGAAGACTAACCAAATGGAGGAGTAAGAACTCTGAGATCAGGTTTATCCTAAGGCCAACTCTGGAAACCAACTTGTTTGATAGACTCAAAACAAGTGCTTTGTTCAAGGAGATAGTTGACTTGCTGCCCTCATATTGAAAGATATTTTAACATTCTTCCCTTCCCTTTCCTTTTTCATTTTTTAACGAGCTTGACAAAGAACTAAAGCATGCTCGACGGTATTTTCATATTTAAGGAGTCTGAAAAACCTAGAAGAAAACTCCATATACCTATCCATGGATTTTATATCGAGCCCGGATTGTTCTGTGCTTGGCGGTGTTTTCTTACTTATAGAGTTGAAAAACATAAATAGTCCTCTATACACCTACTCATGGATTTTAATATAGAGCCCAAGTAGGTTAATGCTCGCTTACTGTTTTCACATTTCGAGAGTCTGAAAACCCTAAAGACGACTCCAAAGGTCCTTTTTCGTAAAGTTAGTCTCCTTCCCCGAAAAAGTGTAAAATGATGGAAGAAGAACTCTTCTAGCGCATACAAGAGTATACCTAGAGTATAAATTTTCTGTAAATTATCCACCAAGGCCCGGAAAATGGGTAATTCTATACCTAAGTGGATGTCGGTTCAGTTATTTTAACGAGCCCGAAAAGACAACTATGCTCGGAAAAATTTTCCTATTTAAGGAGTCTGAAAAGGGCTTAAAAGAACTCCATAGGGATCTTTTCCGTAAAGGTTTAACCAGTTCGAAAAAGTAAACTCATGACCTCCTTACTATTTTTAACGAGCTCAAAGGAGATACAGAAAATGCTCACAACTTCCTTATTGTTTTTAATGAGCTCGAAGTGAAGATGAAAGAAATGCTCATAGCCTCCTTACTGTTTTTAACGAGCTCGAAGGAAAGGTGGAAGATTGCTCATAACCTACTTACTGTTTTTAACGAGCTCGAAGTAAAGGTAGAAGAATGCTCATAACCTACTTACTGTTTTTAACGAGCTCGAAGTAAAAGAAGAATGCTCGAAACCTACTTACTGTTTTTAACGAGCTCAAAGTAAAAGAAGAATGCTTGAAACCTACTTACTATTTTTAACGAGCTCAAAGTGAAGGTGGAAGAATGCTCGAAATAGGAGGAGACGAGTGTCAGGGACATGTGACACTAGTTCCAAGCGCATGGAACAAAGCTATGCCTAATGCAAGGAACATGAGCAATATAAGAACACTCAGGGTGTGTCTCCTCCAGGTAAAAGGTGTCAAATTGCGAAGGAAAAATGATACAGGGCTTAGCGGAAATGAGATCAGAGATGGAGGCTTATACAACGAGCCAAAAGCGTGGAAGCTGGCATCAAGCTCATTAGCGCAAGTGGGATCATAACAGATGCATCTGCAACTTAAACACAAATATGGGAGCCTTATCAGGGATGGCCAGAAATATATGAGGAAGAAAGATATGAGGCTTCTTCTCAAAGTCATGGTAAATCTAAAAAGGCTCCCAAGCTTATGAGAAAAACTTAGCATGGGCACCAGAATGGCATGAGGGTGCTGACTAGGGTGATCCATGTTAGGTAGGCTCTGCTATCGGACTGGTGCACGATGCATAAAGAGATGGATAACACACCAATATCCAATAGGTTCGATCCTATGGCGAATTTGGATGGAAAAAGGTTCAGATGCAACATAACAGCGGGTAAGCCTAAACCTATATGCAAGGTTCCGAATATACCTGACATGGTCGAACAAGGTGTCGAAAAGTACTAATAAGCGAGTATAAATCCAGCTAAGAATCCTGTCTCCAAGAAACATTAGTACCAGGATCATATCTAAAACATATGTAAAGAAAGACCCAATACAAGTCACTGTGGTAGAAATACTTTCAACTTCACTATCATCAACAACAGGCATAAACAAGGTAGAGTTTTCAAATGAAGACTCTATGGTACCCAAGCCCGAGGACTTACAATCAACAAGATCAAATTCAGGATGAAGATCAAAGTTGAAGGACATGATGGAATCTGCAGAAACAAATTCATCATCACGGGAGTTGAAAATTCTAGAAGTAGAATCAAACTCAGCAGGAACACTGATTTGTGGATCTATAGGAGAGTCCAAAGACTCAACAGTAGGAAGATCAGACTTTAAGGTCAAACCGGGGCTGGACATAATTGCGACTGGATCAACATCCAAATGAATGGTAGACTATACTATGGACTCTACGAAAAATTCATCAAAAGGAAGTATATCATCCTAGATAGAACACATATCTAAACATTCAGATGGAGGTGTCACTTGGTCAAAAGCTGGGACTAAGTCCCGAGAAGGTAAGCATGAACTCAGAGACTTCTTCTCAGTAGTAGTTGAAATCAAGGAACAATATGCCACATAAGCACCATGTGACATAGTAGTGCCTAATGACAAGGGATCTGACTGGTCTATAGTTGGGCAATAAGGAGGATCAACGAATGCAAGCTGGTCGATAGTGACGATGATTTCGTTATGAGGAAAATGTACACACAAAATAGCGTAGACACCACAACATGCATAGCATAAACGTAATCACGCCCGAGGATCATATCAAAGTCCACGGGGTCCTTTAAAACCATAAAATCAACTAAGACTATTTTTCCAGCCAAAGTAACAGGTGCCTAACGGAGGAATCCGAATGGTTCACTAGGTCTTTTATCGAAGGTCAACGGCCAATTAGAAGTTGGAATAACATTAGGGAAACCCAAATATCTCTAAGCATAAGCAGATAAGATACTAACAGAAGCACCTTCATCAACAATGCATCGATCAACCGTATGGTTCCCGATATCAACCTTTATCTAGAAAGGTGTCGAAGAAGGAAGATGAGGCTCGGATAGACTATTCCAATCAAAGGAAACAATCCTAGGGCTTGGTAGGGGCTCACATGGCACAGATGAAGTGTCCCCTTTTTTAGAAACATCCAAAATGGTAATGTAGAAGACTTTTGGGATAGGTGCATCAGTTTTCAAAGGATTGATGGGATCGGTCGAAGATTGCATCGATTCGATCACTTCACTCTCCGAAGGAAGAGTGGGGTCGACCAAAGATTGCATTAGTTCAACCACTTTATCAACCAAAGATTGATCTGAATGTAGGGAATCTATAGACAACTCAAGAACAGAGGTTCCTTCAGACATGGACCACACTCTTCGTACCTCTAGAATGGCAGGGCATCGGTGAGTAAGGTGATCTCCCTTACAAAGTTTACAAGGGAACTTTGGTTTCCGTCCTATAGGTCAAGACTCCTTTACAACGTCAGTACTCTCAGCATGACTAGCATTGGCTGACAGATTGCCCCCAGCATGACTAACAGTGGTTGGTTGCTCAGAAGCAGAAGACTTTTGAACTAAGGACCACACTTTTTGCACTTCTAGAAGTACAGGGCACAAGTAAGTAAGGTGATCTCCCTCGCAAAACTTACAAGGGAACTTAAGATTCTGTTTGTTTGGTTTGTCAACAATGTTAACTCCCTCAGCATGACTTGCAGTGGATGATATGGTGTCTCCAGTATGACTCATAGGAACTGGTGACTTGTCATTAATATGACTAGTAGTGATTAATGACGTGTCCTCAACATGACTGACAGTGGTCGAAGAAAAAATTTCAGTGTGATTTTCAGTGACTAAAAGTTTTCTCCCAGCATGACCTCTAGAGGCTGGGTAGGTGCCCCCCGCATGATTTGCAAAGGCAGGGTGCTTTCCCCCAACATGACTTATAGAGGCTGGGTTGCTGCCCCCTTGTTTTGGCATCTTCTTCCTATTCTTCCCCCGTCTATTCCTTTTAGAATGTTGGTTACTAGTATTGCTACTTTCGCCACATGAGGTAGAAGGAGGAGGAGAAGATGTTACTAGAAAGGGAGGCATCGGGTTCTGATGCTCTTGATTTGAGGTGCTCACAAAAGAAGCGTCAGGAGCATGCAAGGAATTTGGAGTGGAAAACAACCAAACCGACAGCCCTATAGTGAATCCAGGAAGATTCAGAGTAGCCATTAAGGGAGTACCAATGTTTCCAATGAATGGAACAGCACAAGGATCCCTTGGAACAGGGGTACCTTGATTGGCGCTCGCTGGAACGCTAGACATAGTTTCCTACTCAAATGAGCAAGAAATTCTCTAAGGCAAACTAAGACAAGTAGCACAAAGAGCACACCACTAAAAAAGGTCCTAGGTAAATCAAACCAGGCAAACAGATGCCTTTCGGAAAAGAGTTTGGGATGATGAGGGCCCAAAATATATCAACAAAGGATGAAGAACAGTTACCCGGGGTCCACAATACAATGACTAAGGGTGCAAGCGCTGGAATCACCCAACCGCCCTCCCAAAGACCTGCAAGGGATTTCCTCCCACGTCTGTCCTAGGTACAACAGATATACCCTCCACTGTCACCTGTGTATGAACCTATGGTCAGATACTAAGGATACCACAACACCAAAAACTCCTGGGGGAACAGTCGCTGGTCGAATCAGAAGGCGTGGGCAGGGTAACTGAGCCCGAAACTCAAAAGAGTCCCCAAACGTGATCCAATCCTGGTATATGCTCGAAATAGAAAGTAGGAGGGGTATTCCCAACAATCTGATCTCACAAGACCTAGTGCATAGGTTCCCAAGCAAGCTTTGAATGAGGTGGGTTTACCTGTGATAGTTGAACTACGATTTTTGCGTAATGTGTGATCTTGGGTGGTTTTAGGTGATTTAAACCCAAGATCCTAACCAAGACTAGTTGGTGTAGTGTATCCCTAAAAAAGAAAATTGTTGCTATTTCATTTTATTAAATTTTTTTAGGGTTACTTGATTACTAAAAAAGGTAGTGGGTGTGTGAGAGTGGTTATAATAGAGATAGAGTACTGAAAATGAAATATTCACCACTAAACAAATCTTTTCTTTTCCAATGCAAGTCTTAAAATTGCGATCTAGAATGCATATGCAAATGCAATTTTTAATCTTTCGAATGCAAAAAAGGTAAAAATAAAGTCTAAATGTACAAAATTAAACTCAAAACCTAAGAATGTAGCTACTCAAACAAATAGGTATGCAAAAGAAAACTTGTTCTTTTTGATGCAAAGCACTCTAAAATCTTTTAAGCCACTTACAAGGTACTCTATTCATAAGATAAATCAAAATTCTTTATGCTTTTCAAAGGTAAGAAACAAAACTGAAACTGACCTACTATCAAAGCAAAGCAAAGAAACTTTCAGGTTTTCTTTATTGAAACAGTAAAAGCTACCAAATATCACTTTCAAATTCTTATTGATGTAAGCATGCCAAACATTGGGAAAAGAGTACAAAAAATACTTTTAGACCCAAACAAAGCAAATGACCTACAAAGAAGTATGGTTTGGTAAATTCAGGCCTGCACATAAATAATGCAAACAAGGTCTTGAACAACAACCAAAACACTTGATCTTTCACTACAAAAGAAAAACTAAAAGCATAAGGGAGGATAAAAAACTGATCTAAAAGAGAAATTTCACTCAAACAGATACAAACAAGGTCAAGAAGAATCAAAAGGTTTCAAATCCAGTGGAAATGGAGCAAGCAAGTTCAGTCAGACTCAAATTAGGGTACAAAACACCAAACTGGTCCACAACCCCCCAACTTGGGTCAACAAGCCCCAAAACTTTCCAAACAAGCCCAAATTGATCAAAAGAGGTTCAAATCATGAATGTAGGATCAGTACAAGGATGGGAGACCACTTACAGTGGTTTAACACAGACCTAGGGTCATCAGGGACCCCAAAAAATGCAGTTCCAGCCCCCCAAAATTTGGGTCCACAACCCAAAAACTCAAAAAATTCAAACCCAGATGTGTACGCTACTATCTAGTAGGTAAAGTAGAGTATTTTTTAAGGTAAACGCTACTATATGGCTATAGAGTAGCACACAAATAGGGGAAAACGCTACTGTGCTGCACAACAGTAGCGTACAGGTTGACAAAGTTGAAAAAATGGGGTTAAAACCCCCCACACTTGGGTCCACAAGGGTTTGCAACGGCTGGGAAGGGTCTGTAAGAGCCAAGGAGGGTCAAACAGAGCCTACTAACTGATCCTAATCAAGAAAATGAAAAAATTCCATCAAATAAAATTAAATAAATGACCTTGGATACCCCTAAGCAGTTAGGCTTTCCCCAGTGGAGTCGCCATTCTGTTGTGAGGAAAATGCACCTCTAGTTGAGGGGAGAAACTACCAACTTACAGTGATAAAGATAGACTTACAAGCATTCTGCAAGTACAACAAATAAATGAAGAGATTAGAGTTTAGAGAGGTATGCACCTTATTCAGAAGGTTGATCTAGCTTTGCCTCCCTCGCTCTTCAATGCTTATCTAGTGTCGCAATTCCCATACTTGCAAAACAACTTGATACCTTTCTCAAACACATTTGACTACATATATAAGACTGATATTCATAACAAGAGAAGACATCAAACTACAAGCAAACTGTAATCAAATCCAAGACACACATGAAATAGGTCGTATTTGGAAAGAGAAGAACGTCTGATCTTTATTGATGAATGAAAGTAAGTACATAAAGTTATACCTTCCTTCAAGCTTGGCACTTCACGAAACCTAGATTCAAGGTCTCCTGCTTTTGTTCTCCAAGGATCCCAACCTCTAATCAGCAGTGCTAGGGTTTATCAGAAACTAAGCACAAGAGAGGGGGATGAGGGTCTCCATTCCTCTAACATAACAATCTTATAGACTTGCTCCCCTCACATGGCCCTTCTACCCTCCTTATATAGTCAGTGAAGGATAGGAAAAGAAGTTATAACCGAGTAGGAGGTTCCCCAACCAACTTAACTTCCCAAAATTTTGAGATTTTGACTTGTACAGGAATGTACTCTACTCTACAGTAGACAAAGTAGCGTACAACTGGAGGTGGGCGCTACTTTAATGAAGCAGAGTAGGGTATATACGGTACTATCATGCCTGTATACCAGCGTCCATGTGAAAAAATGGCCAAAAACAAGCTTTTCTGCTCATTTTCAGGAGATGGTTTGGTTTGGCAAAATGTTCCGAAGGGTTGTAATCATCAAATGGGTCAAGAATGAGGTAGTGTTCCAAATGACTCCTCCATCCACAAGTGTCCTGTTGTGTGACTGAACTTGATTTCAAGAAGTGTCGTCATGCGACCAAGGGAAGCAAGTGTCGTCACGGACGGAGAGGTGTCATTTCAAGCTATAAGAGGAATGTATTGTTGTTTGTTGGTCTGTCTCTACAATTTCATCTGTTCGTTCCATCATCCATGTTTCCAGCTTCAAAGCTCTTTTTGAAAGTATATCAACCTACTCATTCAATTATATGTAAATATGAGAAAAGGAAACTACATATTCAATTATCTGTAAATATGAGAAAAGAAAATGTATGTGAAGTTTTCTTCTAGGAGTTTAATTTGTTCAATTATGGGTTGTAACACCAACTTCCACATGCCTATAGTCCCTTTAACTTAGTTAATAACTAGTCTTGACTTTTCAAAGATGTGGATTTGTTCAACATTCCTTTTCACAACTAGCCTTTGTAAGACAACCATGACATTTCATTCAGCCCAGTTTGTTTCTGATTTCACCTAGATTTTCACTAAAACAAAATTTGTGTGAATATGAGAGGAACACAATTTCTCCAACTAGACATTCTCTAAGAGTGCCTTGGCATGTGCCAAATAAAAAAAAAACAATTTTGATTTGATTTTATCAATGGTTTTTTTTGACATATACATAAGAACATGTTCTCTTGCAATAAGGTTAACTACTTTATAAGTAAAATTAATTTGATGACAACCTGGGTTGGTGGAATTATTTTCCTTGAAACAAGGAAGCATTACTTGCTGGCCAAAAATCACAAGAATCCACATAGTGAGGTAGAGATCTATGTTCCTTTAATGCATTATCATTAAACCATTTTTTTCCATCCTTTCTACAAAGGAGGCCTCCTACCCTGTCCCTTTAATACCACCTTAGTTTAGATAATCATTCCATAATTCCAGAAAAATGAAGACATAAGCAATAGGTTATTTATGGATTCCCCATATTTTTTACATAAAGAACATATACTAGTCATTTCTATGAAGAACATCCCATATGAAAATTAAGGGGCCTTACCTTCCACATGGATTCAACCACCATAAATTTTCTTCTTCCAACTCCTACAAGAAAATAAGAGGATTTTACTTTCTATATGAATTTCGACCACCATACTTTAAAAATCATTACCTTCTGACCTAGATTTGTTGTAAGCAAGCTACGATGTTATAGTAGTTATATGAAGAAAAGATCCCCAATCGACTCCATTGTCGATCAAATAGTCTCCTTGCTAGAATAATTGTTTTGGTATTTATTTCTAACTTGAATTGTTTTCAATTGCTATAATTTCAATAGGATATGCATATATATATATTTTTTCAATCATATCCAATGAAATTTTACATTTTGTAGTCGAGCAATGGGATATGTCGGTGGTGCAGTCAAGCACTATAATGAGAGTATCGAGTCTCTTTCAAAATTATCTACTGATGATGTCGAGGTGTCTTTCTTCCTTTCTCATGGGAATCCTCTCTGTTGACCTCTTCATGTGTGCATTAGGACATATGTAATGTGTAGTAGTTCGACAAAAAAAAACAGAAGAACAATGCATAAGCATTATATTACTTCTATGAATAGTTATAATATGCAACTTGTTATTAAATATATCTATGCATATGTGGATAGTGGATTATGTGACAAGGTGTATGATTTTGTTTATGGATTTAAATTTTAGATTATGTATAGACATCCATTTTGTTACTTTTTTACAAAGTTTTCAGACATTTTGAGTGGGCAGTCTCTAATTTTGTTGGCAAATTTCAATATTTTTGTGTGTTCTAAAGTTGTGTCTTTTGTTCTTTGGTAAACTGTCTTGGTGATACTATTGTTGCAGGTTGTGCATGCATTTTCAGTGTCTCTCAACAAAATTGGAGACCTTGAAGTACTATGATGATGATCTTTTAACATCACAATCATACTAGTCTCAGGTGTTAGATGTTCGTATAAAGGCCATTAAATATTTTACAAAACTATCCTCACGGGTTAGTTTTCACAAGATACTATGATGTAAAACACTCTTCTTTTGTATCTAAATATCTTTGCATCTATTTATTATTGCATCTAGAAACATTTATGGTTGGTGACTCTACAATGTTATTACATTGTCTTGTTTCTTCTATTAGAAATAAGTTGATGTTTCATTGTTTTTACATTGAATGGAACCCTATGGGGAACTTATTGCTTGCTCTATTTAACATCCTAAATTTTCATTTGCAATGGATATATTATAGATATATGTACATGATGAAGGCCAAGATACGTGGCAGGTTTATTTAGAGTTGAAGGAATATGTTGCTTCTTTACAGCACAATAGGAATGCTCTTTAGAGAGACCAAGCTTAGTTGGCATTGGTGATATGACTGTGCTACATTTATTTAATGAGATACATGTTATGAATCTTTTATTGTACAATTACGTTTTTGAAATATCTTTGATTTTTTCAATTATGCGGTGTTCATTTTCAAGACCAATTATCTTAACTATGTTGTGCTGAGTGGTTTTACATTTCATTATGGTTTTATGGAACACATTGGATTTCATTGGGAAATATTCTAGTTATTGTTTGTTACTTACAAGGAAAAGTGTATTCTATCTTAGTCAAAATAAATATCATCACTGAATTTTGCGGATGTGTTTCTCTTGTAGGCTGAAGCTTCCTTCTCTGCTAAATATTTCATGAGAGTGGCATCCTTTTATGCTAAGGTGCCTTTTCTAAATTTCTTCGTGATATGTGATTGATTATTAAGGCTATTACCTATAAGTATCTTAATTTATTAAGCGTTAGATCAACTTCTCAATCTATTATTTAAATTTTGAAAAAAATCAAACATAATTATTTACAATCATATGCTAATTAGAAAATGATAACGGGGATAGACAATGTTTAAAAAAATGATTTTAGTGAAGCAGTGTTCATAACTCTTTCATTTTTCTAACCGAACATGATGTTTTTGGTACTGGAAATTTTGGTTTTGAAAAAGGTTTCCATGTAGTACTGGCAACAAATAACAAGTGCAAACTAGTTAAAGTCTCTAGGAACATTAAGAACATGAGCTCATTCCATATCAGGGGCTTTCCTTTTAAAATTGTAAATTCTTTGACAGGTTGACTATTAGAAAGGTTATATTGAGTCTAGCTTGTAGTATTAAGAGAAGTTGAAAGTTATGGGGGTTGTTGCTTATTGGTGTGGTACATGTTTATGAAGACCAGTTCTCATGTTTGAGGACTTTGTTTGCAATGGCTACAATGCTATTAGAAGTTGTCTTAGACCAGTGTGGCTTGAGAATGTTCCTGATGTGAGGGTCTTATTCCCTACTAAATATTTCTTATTTAATTCATATTCGTATAAAGGAAGATAAAGGAAGCATGCATATTATAGCTTCATGTGATTTTCAGTGTAATAATATCTATTCATAGCAGGATAATGCTAAGAACTCATTTCATTACAATTGTCCATGGGGAAAAATGGTTGTATGACCGCCATTAGTATATTTTGTATTTTATGGATCTTATATGTATCTCGGTTGGAGATAAGATGTGAGAGATACTCCAACATATGGATTTGTGTGAAGCATTCTTTTGTAAAATATGAAATTGTAGGGAAAATATAATGGAATGTGGTTTAAAGGTGAAAAAGTCATAAATTGTGCATTTTACTAAATAAATGCGTCGAGTGACCTTGGACAAAATATACATGTTTGTGTTAGTAACAATATCGTTTTGGCCATCCTTAGTCCCATTGGTTATGCCTAACATGCACAAGTTGTGAACTTTGATTCTTCTATTTAAGGGTGCTAGCTCAATGGAAGAGCACTTGCCTTACATGAAGGGGGTTAGTGGTTTGATTCCTCCGTTCCCTATCTACAAAAATCAATGATTAATTAAATGACTAGTTAACAACAATCAATGACTAAATAAATGACTAGTTAATAATAATCAATGACTAAATAAATGACCAGTTAACTGCACTTAATGACTATCTAAATGACCAGTTAACCATAATAAATGACTAAATAAATAACCAATTAACATCAATCAATGACTAAATTAATGACCAATTATCAACAATCAATGACTAAACAAGTGACCAGTTAACAACAATCAATGACTAAACAAATGACCAGTTAATAACAATCAATGACTAAATAAATGATTAGTCAACAACAATCAATGACTAAATATACGACCAAATTGATCAATCAGAACAACCAATAAATGATGAAAAAAATTTAGTCACATATTTAGTTGCGTTATAAGTGACTGGTAATAAATGACTATTAGTCACGTGACTAAATTTAGTCATTTATATGCAATTTTTAGTAGTTTTTTTAGTCATTTATCTCACTTTTTTCTACTAGCGTATGGAATTCAAACTAAAGAGATATCTCAATAAAGGATTTTTTATGAGTTAGAATGTGCATAAGTACACCATGTTCAATGGAGGTCCTCAAATGTGCTTAGGGAATATTTCACTTGTTTGCAAATGAAATATTTAGCAACACCCAACTCATGTTTGTTTAAAGTGACAACAATTGACAACATTAAATGTGTAAAATCTATACTTGAAGTGACTTGTTGGGTTAATCTTGACTTAGTCATAGAGTAGTTAGGCAAACCTTGATACAATCAATGATGGGTTTAACGTTCATGGTTTTGGACCCATGGCATTGGGTAACCCATGGTATTCAATGTGTTGAATCCTATTTCATTGCTTGGTTGTAATTGATCCTCACATTTGAGCCTTGTGGAATAGGCCTAAGGAATTGGCTTGTTGGTCGTATAGGCCTAGGTGGTTAGTGTAGTCTTGGAGTGCATAGTGTAGGCCTAATTTGGTCTAGAGAGCTAAGCAAGAAGGAGCTTAGTGAAGATTACTCCTATTAAGAGAACAACTCAGAAAATATATTGTAACTACATTGTTGAAGAATACATTGAGCTTGGTTTGGAGTGTGGGTTTTTCTCTCATAATGGTTTTATCCAAGAAATCATGTTTTCTAATGGTTTGTTATTTCTTTCCTTTGTTTGCAACTATTCAATTTATTTTTTTTGCATATTCTTCTCCCAAAGATTAGTGTAAGAGGTGTATTTTGCATATTCACTTCCTTACATTTGGTATTAGGGTTGATCACTTTAGATCCAAGGTGTTAGGGACATGGTTTTTGATCTAATCTTGGTTTGAGTGCGAGCTTGTGTAGAAGGAAAACTTGTTATAGGGAAAAAAGAAAGCTTAGTAAGACTTGAAAATGAGAGTGAGCTTTAAGCATGTGGCTTTTCTTTGAACGTGCTTGGATAAACATAGATCTATAGGTGGATCTACAGATTTGTTGTTCTATTTGGACATGTAATAGAATGCATGGATCTATTGGGAAAGGTATCAAAAGTAGGTATCATGCTTAGTGAAGAGAATTCATAGTATATGTTTTTTTTTTCCATGGTGATAGAAAAAAAACATTGGAGCTATCCACTGGTAGACATCATTGGAGGCAGCAATGTTCAAAACTATTGTGGTAATTGTGGTCAATCAGTTGTGTGATTTATAGTGACTACATGGACCTCAAAGGGCATGTCATAATTTCCCTATAGTCATGGCATCTGCAACAATCCATTCTAGAGGTCGTGGGTTCGAATTCTTTATCCTCCTCTATAATGGTGGATTCTTTGGCATAGATTAAGGTAGTGAGATGAGTAGCAATTATTTGAACGGAAAATGATGGCTTTTGTGGTGTCTATTGTTGATAATATGCTTGGACTACCATGGGAATGATGGAAAATAGAGAAGAGGATGTGGACATTGTTTCCAAGACGCCTCTCATGGAAGAGTGACGGTAGAAATTTCGGTGGAGGACGTTGAAGGTGCATTATTGCAAAGAGCTAAAGGAATATAGAGAAGAACATGATAGAGTTGATAATATCGATAGAAGGGAGATACAAACATGAATATCGATGGTAATAAATCTCCCAATTTGTGTGAATCTAATTGGTGGGTTTAGGTCATGAAAATCATGCTATTCACGTGTTAGTGCATTGGGGTTCATGTATTCATTGCACACTCATTGAATAACGTTTTTTGAGTGTCATAAAGCGTGGGTTTTAAATTAGTTTAACATTAATTAATGAAATGAAAAACATGGCATTGGTGATTGAGTATCTTGTGGTGGACAAGTTGGATGTTGGTGCTAGTAGGATGTGTGGGACAAGTCTGTGCGCGGTAGTGTGGACATGACCATGTTTTTCATACCAAATCTTGGACCAATGAAAGTAAGCTAGAACATGGGATTGCTGATTGAAGTGGATCATCCACCATTGCTATGAGAATCAACATGAAGTGTTGGCCCCGAAACATGAAGTTACTGTGCATTGGTGAAAATCATTGATTGTAATCCATGCATGTGTATATGATGCCCTTGTGGAAATCATGTACTGAAATGGTTATTGTCCATGTGTGGATAAAAAAAAAATGTTGACTTGAATGGTGGAGCATTGGATACACATGATGAGGTAATGGTTCTTGGGTCTATGAACAATGTTTAATGGCACTTGGAAAAGCATGGAAATAATCAAGGATGAGAATGGTAAATGGCACATAAAATGCACCAGGAAGATTGATGTGAAGCATTGGCAGAAGAAGCAGGCATAGGATAGTTGATGAAGAAGTACTTGATTTGACTCATCATATTTGGAACAAAGATGGATGTTGGTAAATAAGCAAGTAGACACTTCCTTCATCATTTGATCAAGAATATAGGGGTATGACAAGTACTCTATTAAAAAGTACTTGGTTTATGTAATTGTATTTGGAACAAGGATGATATTGTGATGCATGAGCATCAGGCCAAGTCCAGATGCATTGAGGTTAGGCACTGTTGTAGGAACAAGTTGGGAGGTCTCAAGTGTAGTCACAGTCACTCACAAAAGAGTTTGGGCACAAGTGAAACATCCCAAAGGAGTATTAGGGTGCCATTGTAGGCTTCAAGCAGGAGTATGGGCGCATCGCAGCAATTCATGGGGAACATGAGATGATATATTAGTTGTCTACTAATATATTGGGTGCAACAATATCCATCTAATTAAAAGGGTTCCATTATAAGGAGCACAAGCTCGAAAGAATGGATGTATGTGATCATCTATTGGGATCTGGAGGGAACGATCCCAACCATCAAATCAAATAAAAAAAGATCAATAGTGGATTAATGAAGCCATATCATAGGTTGTCATCAGAGATGGAAAAAGTGCACATTGGAGGAAGGTCTAATGAAGAAGTCCCAATAGCCTATTGGGACAGGACATGTGTATGCATAAGAGGTTGGTGTGAAGCACAATTTCTGAAAACCCACAATATTTCTAAAACGCCCACAAATATTCGAAATCCCACATTTTGATAAGTAATAATATATAGGATGATGATTTTAATGTTTACAAACATGACCTTTTTATAGGCCAATATGTGTCGTTTCAATGGAACGACATGACTCACAAACTTTATAATTTAATTAATTACCCTAATTCATGATTTAATTATTATATATGTAACATTGCCTTCCCCTTAAGGGAAGATTTTTCCTCAAAGATGAGAGTGTTGATGTCCTCTTATTATGAATCGTATGAAGCGTTGACTTGAACACTACAATTTGGATCAATTTTGTTCCGTGGATGTGATTCTGGGACTTGTGTTGTGATGCTTTTTGCTTAATTGGTGAGTTTTTGAAACAATACGAATTGTACTTATTTGTTTTCCATGTCATCATTTGGATTCCACTTATGAGCCATTGTGGATCTTTACTTCCAATTTTTGCACTAGTTGTGGACCCTACATCGGATGTCATAATAATGGAAATGTTTTTAAGAGATGCTTTTTTATCTTGGAAATTGAAGTGATGGTCATCCTTAAGTGCTTGGAGTTTTAAGACATCAATATGGGGTGGAAACGTGAAGGTGGGTAACAGTTTGGTGAGAATCGGCGGTGGAAGAACACTAGCGGAGGTTATTCGGCCGAATAAGTTCAATTATGCGGCCGAATAAATATATTTATTCGGCCGAATAATTAAATTTATTCGGCCGAATAACTTAGTATTTATTCGGCCGAATAACTGTTAACGGGCCACCGTTAGACTTAACGGAGGCCTCGAAATATGTGCATTGTTTTAGCCAGATGGAGGAAACCCACGGCGGTGTGAACAATTGTTCGGCCGAACACTTGTTCGGCCGAACAATTATTCGGCCGAATAATTGTTCGGCCGAACAAGTGTTCGACCGAACAATTGTTCGGCATAAAAGCTCAGTCGCGGCCCCTCACCTGTCATTTTCTCTGCTCGCGTGGACCCGTGTTCCGCCGATAGGGGCCCTTACGCTCTGTCATCTGTCCGCCCTGTCGCTTGTTTGCAAGCCGGTTGGTCGCAGGCGTGTGTTGTTGATCCGCCACCCTGCGCGTAATCTGCTATTCGTCGTAGCCCGCCCCTTTGTCTATCCTTTGTGAGAAAGAATTCGTTCTCATCACCTGCACGTAAGCGAGGTTCCCTCTGTTCTGGGTGTTTGTGTTATCGTTTCGGGTGTCGGACGTTCTTGTCACCTGCAGGTTGAACGTTGTTGAGGCACTGCAGCTGGGGACCGATCGACGCGGTGTTTGTAGAGGTATGAGTTTTCGTTTTTCGATTATGAAAATGTGTTTTTCTGTTTTAAAGTTGCGTATTGAAGTTGATACTGTTATTGCGGGAAGTTTTATTGAAGCTGATGTTGTTAATGCAGGTCTTTCGATTCGTCTGCGACGGCTGTCTCGGGTGTTTCGAATTCGGATTTTGCGCTGTGTTCGGGCAGATTTCAATTTTCCTTCTTTCGTTTTGGTTGCGTTTTGGAGGTATGGAGAATAAATTTTTGACAATTGTCTTCTATTTATATTTCCTGTAATCGTTTTGCTTGAATTATGTGTCTGCTGTGTCAATGGACAGAGTCCATGGACTCTGTCCAACTGGGCAGAGTAAATGGACTCGTCAAACTGGGCAGAGTCCATTTACTCTGCTCAGTTGGACAGAGTTCATGGACTCTGTCCACTTGGGCAGAGTCCATGGACTCTGTCAAGTTCTGCAGAGTCCATGGACTCTGTCCAGTTCTGCAGAGTTGTTAAGTTTTTTCAAATTTTTGTATTTGGCTGTGTTAAAAAAAAAAATTTAAGTAGGACAGTAATTTTATTTGGAAAGGACATATCCTATTTATATGCAGGCTTGTTTTATTCATTAACTCTGTCAACTTGGAAAGGAGAATATATTTTTGTAATTCTCTTCAATTTATATTTTTTGTAATCGTTTTGCTTTAATTATGTGTCGGCTGTGTCAATGGACAGAGTCCATGGACTCTGTCCAGCTGGGCAGAGTCCATGGACTCTGTCTAGTTCCGCAGAGTTGTTGGAGTTTGGACGTATTGAATGTTGAAAATGATGTAAATTTAAATATAAAAGGAATATTGTTAGTGTTAAGTTGTTTTTTGAAATTGTTGTATTTTGCTGTGTTTAGAAAAGAAAATTAAAGTAGGACAGTAAATTTGTTTGGAAAGAACATATCCTATTTATATGCAGGCTTGTTTTATTCATGAACTCTATCAACATGGCTAAGTTGGCAGAGTTCATGAACTCTGTCAACATGTCCAAGTTGGCAGAGTTCATGAACTCTGTCAACATGTCCAAGTTGACAGAGTTCATGAACTCTGTCAATCCCCAAGTTGACAGAGTTCATGAACTCTGTCAACATGTCCAAGTTGACAGAGTTCATGAACTCTGTCAACATGTCCAAGTTGACAGAGTTCATGAACTCTGTCAATATGTTTAAGTTGACATAGTTCATGAACTGTGTCTGTTTACAGAGTGCAGAGATCTATATATTACTTATATTACAAACTGTGTTGATAGATAGCTTAGATACAACCAAATTTTAGACAGTTAAACTCTATTTTTGATAAAACAATAATTTAAATGGACTTTAGGTACAATGCAACTATAGACATAAATAGGCTTTAATCTAGATGTACTATAGTAAGTTTTATGTAATTGAACAATAATAGTCAGTCATTTTATAAAATACTAGGTGATATTATGCCACAAAGGTTTTGAGTTTTATTTTAGTAAAGGTGGTGATCTTGGTATTATGTTTTCTGTTGTTTGCAACATGGCAGACTTGGAGAACATAATACCAAGAATCGTTACTGTTATCAGATTGAAATTAAAGATCATTGTTGAACATGGCCAATATGGGAAACGTGTCATTTAATTCAATCATAATACTATTAACAGTAATTTTCTTTTCTATTCTATGGAATAATGAGAATATTTGTAGATATAATTTATGTGTAGAGTATTAAAATATTTTGTTCAAATTATTAGTTTAAAAAACTGAAAAGTTTATCGAAAATGGCAAAGAACATTTCAACTCAAAACACGATACATGAATTGTCAATTTTTATTTTATTTTGTGCAATAATGAAAATATTTTGAAGATGTAATAATGTTTTAGGTATTAAGTTAGGTATTAGGAAGTTAAAATAGAAACATTAACTCTTTTTTTGACATAAAAAAATAAACCCATTAACTATATTGGTTCCATTCATTTTAAACATAAAAAACACTTGGAAAATTGGTACATTAATTCATCATTTAACAATATTAGCTAGACTCTTTCTTAAAACTATTAGATTATAAATTAGGTAATTCTAGGTACTTGTTAAATAACTTAGTCTCTTTACTAGTTAGGTTTAAGAATTCATAGAATTAACATGCAGGATTTGAATATGTAATTAGTTGATATTTGTGTTTAGGTGTAGGCATTATATATTAAATGGAAAGAGAGGATTCTTTGAGGCGAAAGCGTAGGAGGTCTTCACAATCTTCTGGGGTGGGTGGTACGAGTGATAATCGGAGGTTGTCAGCCTCTCCTCGGGACTCTAATTTATTGTATAGTTCGCATCGACGAGGTGAAAGGGGTACAAATGATTCCCCTGTATCTTCTATGGGAGAACGTCGATCTCGACCCTCTATTGGTATATGAATATCAATCTTTTAACATTTATATGCAAATTGTCTTTTTGTGTGCAAAATTTGTAGTTGTGTTTAAACAAAACTTTATTTTCATTTGAAGCAGAGCATGGTTCGGAAGATGCTCGTAATTCTATAGGGAGGGAGACAGGGCAAGCAAGGGAGACAGATGACGGTGCAGAGCAAGATTCTCAAGAGGCTCACCATTCTACACGAGGTGATGATGGTCGTGCTAGGATGCAATATGTTGAACTAACCGAGGGTTGTACACCCATTACGACATATCCATCTGATCTACCTTGGGAGCTTCCATGGGAAGGTGGTGATCATCAAATGACTCTTGAAAGATGTAGATCCCACTATGAGAAGTTGCAAAATGATTTGTTTACTATGGATCTCCCTCCGGAGAGTAAACAAAGTTTGGAGATTGTTTTGGGATCATTGCAAAACTTCATTCAGACATATGAGAATCTCGGGCCAACTACAGATGGTTTTGTAGATTTGATGCGAAGACGAAGGGATCAAGTGATGGGTCCAGACAAATGGGATGTTGTGAAAGAAAGAGTGACAAAAGAGCATGCCAAATCAATGTTTAATTTCAAAGAAGGTTTGAAAAAAGAAATGTTGAAAGTGCAATATTTCAAACATCCTCATCTGGCACATTTACTTTATGATCGGTTTCTTGCAGCCTACGGTCGTTTTCCATGGAACGATGAGGTTTCTCAGTATTTTGCTAGATTTTTTTATGCTGAGTTTTTTTTAAATATGAAGCCAGATTATACTAATGTTCATTCAAAATTTTATGGAGTTGGAAAGGGTCGAATATATGATCGAGAAGGTGCACATAGAGATCCTGCAACTGTTAGACCTCCACCTCAGATATCTCGTCCACCTAGGTTGGTGGCATTAAAATCAGAGATGGAGCCCACATCTCAACTTGGGACAACAGCAAGGAATTTTGTTGGCGATGGGTTATCATCAGTATTAGTGGGAGTAGATGTGGGGTTGGTTAGAGAAAGGGCTCGTTCTGCTATTCGTCAAAAGTTTGTTTATAAAACTGATGATGAAATAGATGGAATGAGCATTGAAGATCTCAGGGCATATGCGAAGATTTGTCGTGACTTAGCGGCAAATGTTATATCCAATGACACATCGAGTTTGGGAGAGGTTTGTTAACTACATGATATGATTTGATTTGAAATAAATATTTTATTTATTTTGATTTTATTTTTTTTGTTACATTATCATAGGTACATTATGTAAATGTTTAAATTGGTTGCAGTTTTCAAGAATGATGAATGAACATTCTTTCCACATTTCACATAGCGAAAATCTAGAGAGAGAGGTACATATTTATTATCAACATATTTGTAATTATGTTTGAATTTGATATATATATATAAATTATTATTTTTTGAATGATAATTTAACTATGCATCTTATTGTTAATTTGACTTATCCATGCAGGTTTCTTTAGATACGAACTTTATAAATGATTTACCATCTATTGTGAGCTAATGTTTTTTAATCTTTTTGTTTTAGTTTTAAGTTAATTGGTATAATAATTTTTTTGGTTTTCATTGTATGTTTTATTTATTAATACAATTTAAATTTTAGGGTGGAGATATAGGTTCTTTGCTTAATGAAGCAGATATTGGTAGAGAGGTAATTTTATTGACTGCTTTAATTTTGTTGATTGTTTTAATATTTTAATTTTTGTGGATTTAGATTTATGAGATTCATAAATTGATTTTATATATGTCGCAGCTTGGGTCTCTCAAATCTTTTGGAGGCAAAGGAAAAACTCCTTTGGAGGATGGTGGTGGACAAGCATTTGGAGAATTTGATGTAATATTGTTAATATTTGAATTGTTTTTTGATATATTAGTTTAATATTTTAATATTTTGATTATAGTTTAAATAATTTAAATGATATGAACATAATTTTCTTTTACACATGTTGCAGGGAGGGTTGAGTCCAGGGGAAGGCCCGAGTGGAGGATAGCATGGCACGGACATTTTATTTTTATAGTTCACGGTGGACAATTTTTTGTTGTTGATATGCATTTAGATTGGAAACATTTGTTTTGGACATGTTGAGGAGGTTTATTTTTGGACTAGATATACATATATGGATGTACATTGAATTTGCATGTTCATGAGTATTTTTTTGGAGATTATACTATACATGTAAATTTTGAACTTGCATATTTCGTGAATCATGGTTTTTAAATGATTTAGTTTATTTTTGCTTATTTGACATATTTGGTGTTAAATCTAGTTTAAAATATGTATTAATTTGCATGTTTGAAAGAATGGATGAATATATGTAAAAATGAATGTTAAGAAACATGATGTATTCTTGAATATTATTAAGTTTAAGAAATGTTATTTAGGAAGTTTAAAAATGGATAAACATAGGTTTAAAGTTCATAAATGAGGAAGTTTTGATTAAAGTTTAAGAAATGTTATTTAGGAAATTTTTAATAGTGGATGTTCACATATAGGTTTAAAGTTTATAAATGAAGAAGTTTTGATTGTTTGACATGAATGAATGATAAGATTGAGTGTATTAAGAACAAGAATGTTAGGAAGTTTAATAATTTGTTAGAAGTTTTGATAGAAATATGAATCAGGAAGTTTAAAAATGAATGTTGTCTTTGAACGTTAGGATGTTTAGAAATGTTAGAAGTTTTCATACACAAGGATGAATCAGGAAGTTTAAAAGTGATAACATGTTGAGTTCAAATTTTAGAGATGTTAGGAAGTTGAAGAATGTTTGAAGTTTTGACGAAAATATGGACGAAATATAAAGTTTAAAAATGAAATTTAAGTACTTGAATGTTATCTTCAAGGATGTTATGAAGTTTTAAGGAATGTTAGAAGTTGATAGAAATATGAAAGAAATAGAAAGTTTAGGAATTTGTTATAAAGTTTTAGGGAATGATAGAAGTTTTGATAGAAATGTTGGATGAAATAGGAAGTTTAGGTTCATGTTATGAAATTTAGAAATGTTAGGAAGATTATGAATGTTAAATATGAGTTTTGATAAAAATATGGATCAATTAGGAAGTTTAAAATGTTAATAGTATATTTAAATGTTATTTTTAAATGTTAAGAAGTTTATGAATGTTAAAATTTTTGATAGAAATATGGATGAACTAGGAAGTTTAAAAACGAATATATGAAGTTCAAATTTTGATATAATGGATTTTTAATTGATTTAATTTTTATTTTCAATGTTCAGGTACATTTGAAGTGGCTGAAATCATAGCAAATGGGGGTAACGGTTTTTTGTTTTTTAATCATAAGCGAAGATTACAGGATTGTGAAGTTTGTGTTAAATTAGAGCAATGATTTTAAACAACAATTTGATGAATTTTCATTGATTTGTTGTAAATAATCATTTCTCTAATTTAGCATAAGCTTCACAATCCTGGAATTTTTTCTTGTGATTAAAAATCAAATGATCGTTGTCTCCATTTGCCATGATTTCAGTTATGTGAATTTGCATAAGCGATATTTTAAATTAAAGATTTGGGGTGGAGAATTTGGTGACAATTATAGATCTGTTAGATCTTATCATTTAATTGGTCTAATAGACATATGGGTCCATGTGAATAAAGTATTTGAGATATCTATTTAAGACATTTTATACATTCAGGTTTTCGTTACCAAATAATTTTATACAAGCGATCATATTTTAAATTAAAGATTCGGGGCGGAGAGTGGCGACAACCACAGATCCGTTATCTCATCCCTTAAGTGGTCTAATAGACATATGGGGACCCGAATAAAGTAAATTTCAAACAGAATTAAGTCAAAAATTTTACACATCGAAGTTTTCAATATCAAATAATTTTTGAATTCAAATTTAAGCATACTAAAATACAATTATTTAAATTTTTATATATTATAGTTTTTTTCAAGATTATAAACATGAAAATAAAAAAATATATTGTACACATTTAACAATGACATCGATAGGTGCAATCTAAAGTTAGGAAATGTTGAATGATGAGAATGAATGTTATAAAGTTAGGAAATGTTGAATGATAAGAATGAATGTTATAAATTTAGGAAATGTCGAATGATGAGAATGAATGTTATAGAAGAATGAATGTCATGGAAGAATGAATGGGAAATGAATGATAAGAATGAATGTTATAAAGTAGGAAATGTCGAATGATGAGAATGAATGTTATAGAAGAATGAATGTCATGGAAGAATGAATGGGAAAGAATGAATGGATGGGGTTAGGAATGTTTAAATGTTAATATATTTAAAATTTATATAGATGAACAACTTGTTTTAAAAAATTCATTCAGATCATATTTATGGTGAAGTACATATTAAAGAAACATGTTCGATGGATTAAAAGAATACCAAATTTAATAGGTTTTTTTGTGATTTTTCATTAGCATCAATCAATCAAAAGTAAAAATTCGGGGCGGAGTGGGGATAACCACATCCGTTATCTCATCCCTTAGTGGTCTAATAGACATATGGGGACCCGAATAAAATACTTTTGAATTTCCAAATTATATTTCAATTCATTTTTAAGCATGTTAAAGTACAACCATTTAAGCTCTTATGTTGTCATTCAAGAAAATATTCGTAAAAACTCAATGAAAAAATATATTGTGCACAACAATTTTGATAATTGGACAAAAAATATATTGCACACAACAATTGACATAGACAAAAATATAGATCAATTCATTTTTGATATGTAGTTAAAAACATCGCAATGGAATGCCATCTTCAACTATCCGTTCATGGTCACATATGGATAGTTTTCATTTTTTGGTTTTTAACTGTTTTTTTTATGGAACTTGTACCAATTTTATTCGAGATGCACATACTAAATGACTATACTGACAACATATAACATCGGGCTCATAATCTTGAAAGTAGACATAATTTTTATTCATATGCGTCTGCTGAAAAAAGTAGCCTTTTAAAATGATGGATCCTCTTTCGTATGTAAATCCGTTGTCGTTGTAGTCCTCCAATAATTTCATTTTTCCTTCAGTGCATCGCATCAAATAATATTTGACATTTTCGTTGTTGTCTACAGGTGCAATCACAGCGAAAACATCTCCTACGCAAGTTATAATTGGTGTTAGCGTATTTAAATGAATTAAATTGACTATACTTATGGCGATGAACTAGAATGAACAATTAACTTAAAAGTCAAAAACAAGTTTATTACCTTCTCTTACGAGATCTGAAATTCTATCGCCATCAGACGATATTGCTATTTCTTCTGATTCTAATTCTTCTACACTTGCCAGTGGCATTTTTCCTTTTGGATTAATCTCTGTGCGTCTCCAAGCTTTTACGTAGTTGTTTGTTATGTTTTCACAAATTTCTGTAGACTCAACATTTTCAATGCAAATATGACAAAAGCATGATTGCTTTCTACTGTCAAATGCAAACACGTTGTGAAATGATTTTGTTTGAATAGAGTGAAGATCTCTAGTTCCATGTATGGTTCTAGCATCATATGGTATTGATCTATTTATATCTTGGACCCCAACAAGCCAAAAAAACCTACACAATAAAAGATGAATCACTTTAAAAGAACAACTTTTAATGTTAGTGTACACACGTACTTAAATGTTAGTACATATATTTTTTTAAATTTCAAGAAATAATATAAATTAAAAAAATAGTGGACATACCTGCGCACATCTTTTGATTGTTGATTATAATCATGGCTTAGATTTAATTGACACCATTGGACAACCTCTGCAGTTGAATGAAACCGTGCAGAAGAATAGTTCATTTGCCATCTTCGAAGTGCTCTTTTCACGCATGCTCCTGCACCATCATGTTCACCTTTTCCATGCCCAGTTTCAAAAAAATTTCAGCGATGTTTAATGTTCAGCGCTTTATGAAGTCGACATAACCAAAAAAATGATCGTGAAGATTTAAATTGACCCGCACATCCATCAGACCATATCCAATGCTCATTGAATTTGATTTCGCATTTTTTCAGTGAGTCATAGAAAATATTTTCTATACAATGTTGAACAAAATGTGTATCGTGTGTACGATCATCGTAGATATAGAAGTGATATTCTTTAATCACATCTTGATTGTCACATGTGCTTTCAATGCCATCAACATCTTGCTGAGAATGTCTATATACAACATGGACAAATATCGAAACTTGGTCAGAGTGATAGTATTCACTTTGTATCTCTTTTTGTGCAGCAAATGTATAGTTTTCAGCAAAATCAACCACCGACAAAATTGTTCCGGGTGGACAAATTTCACGAGACTGTTTGAATTAAAGATCTTGCCATCGTGCTCTATGTGAATGCTGGGTGTATTTATAAATTTCGCTTTCAAATTTTTTGAGAAAATCTGTGACGCATATCTTGTCTTCTAGCAAATCAATTATTTTGGAATGTGAATCACTAGAACTTGTACTATAGTTGATGTATTCGTATCTCCTCCAATCAACATTTACATTTGACAACGATTGATCATTATCGATAGGATATTTATTGTGGAATAGCACCAAATTTCCACAATGATGACAATGTTTTCCATTGACACATTTCTTTGAATAAAATACTTCATCGTGATTTCTCTCACATAAAATTTGAGATATGAATTCACGTATCGTCGACGGAGGTGGTGAATTTGTCCAAAACATTTTACCAAATTCAAGAAACGTGTCATAATATAACTGAAATTGCACATGATAATGGCAACAACATGTATCACGTATAGTTATAGGTCGAACATACCATGGTTTTTGTTGCACAAATGTAGTGATTGATATATTGATTCCACGATGATCTTCCTTGAATTTATTGAACAATTGTACTTGTGTCATGTCCATTATATGTTTTGGTTGGCTTTCATATACATTTCGTGATATTCTTTTGCGTATCACATCTCTTGAATTTGGTGAAACGCGAGCATGTTCCAACCAATATTCTCGTACAATATCTTTAACACCTGCTCCTAATCTATCTTTGTAAGGTTGTCTACAAATAATTGCCCAACAAGCAAGTTCATTATTTTCATCTATTTGCATTCTGAATATTGCTATGTTTGTATAATGTCTTTCTTGATGTTCCAACTGCTTTTTCTAGTTCTGTTGTCAAACGCTTTTGTTTAGTACTAGCTGAAAGAATTGCTGTATGAATTGCTTTACGTGCAGCACTGATATCTTTCTTCCTGGATTTTCCAAATATTTTTATTGCATCACCTATATTTTCCATCACATTTTGTTTCAATTTCGACTCTTTTGTTGCTTTGTGAATACCCAATAATGATGTAGCACCTTCTAACTTCTTGGACACTAATAAACATCTCAAAATTTGTGCTTGTCCTGCTATTGAGTAATCCTTGAGAACTTCATCATAAATTTTTGTAGCACGATATCGTGCAACATGTATTGGTAGTTTTTCTCCATATTTGTCGCAATCAATGTCTTCTAACATTTCATCATCAATAGTAAAAGTACCTATACATCAAGTTAAATTTAATTTAACATATATCAAAAAATAAAATTCATTATAAAAAAATGAATTTGGAAAATATATGATATATACATACCAGGTCCAATTTCTGGATCTTGAACTTGATCTTCAATATTGATTTCATCGGCATTAGCATGTAAATCACTATTTACATCTTCTACAATGTTCTTTTCAACTTCAATTTGTTCTTCTTGTACTCTATTTTCAATTTCCATCTCTTCAACATTATCATGTAAATCTGTATTTATATCTTCAATAGTTCTCTCTTCCGTTTCGGCAACCCTTTGTTTTTTGACAATATATCTGAGTTTTTGTTTCTCTCTATTATCATCATCATCACGTTTACGATCAGCTTTTCTTTGACGTTTTCTCTTATTTCCCATGGTTGTTTAATCTATAGATGATAAATTAAAGAATCATGTTACTTTATAGTAAAAATAAATAAATTAAGATTTAAAAACATTTACGGAATTTATAAAAACATGAACTAAAATTTACTTTACCTTGTAAAAATTTTGTAAGAGTCTTTCGAAGAAGATTTCTTTGGAATTAACTTTCCTTTGAAAAAACTCTCTGAACAAAAATCTTCTTTGGAAAATAATAAAAATACCTTGTAAATAAATCTTTGTTGTAAAAATCATTGCAAAAAAACCTCTTTGAAAAAATATCTACGAAAAAAACCACTAGAAAAAGTACTTTGAATAAAAACTTATTTATAAATATATCTGGGAAAAAATCATTGTAAAGAAATAACTCTTTGAAAAAAAACCCATTTCAAAGAAATAAGAAGTACAAAATTACCTTGCAAAAAATCCTTTGCAAAATACCTTAGCAACATAACTATTTGAAAAAACTCCTTTCAAATAAATAAGAAGTGCAAAACTACTTTGGAAAAAAATCATTTGCAAAATACCTTAGCAAAACAACTATTTGAAAAAACCTCTTTCAATTAAATAAAAAGTGCAAAGCTACTTTGAAAAAAAACCATCCTCGCAAAGAACCTCCTTGCAAACATGTCTAAGAAAAGAAATATTTTGAAAAAACTCCTTGCAAATATGCCTTAAAAAAAACACTTTCAATGTGTCTTTTGGAAAAAAGAAGAAACATACTTTGTAAAAACCTCTTTTTGCAAAAAATGTCTTCTTTGCAAATATACAATAAGAAAAGAAATATTTTGAAAAAACTCCTTGCAAATATGCCTTAGAAAAAAATCACCTTCAATGTGCCTTTGGAAAAAAGAAGAAACATACTTTGTAAAAACCTCCTTTTGCAAAAAATGTCTTCTTTGTAAATATGCAATAAGAAAAGAAATATTTTGGAAAGACTCCTTGCAAATATGCCTTAGAAAAAAAAACTCCTTCAATGTGCCTTTTGTAAAAAAGAAGAAGAAACATACCTTGTAAAAACCTCCTTTTGCAAAAATTATCTCCTCATTCCGAAATTAGTTTGACAAAAAAATGCGAAGTTAAAACATGCGAAAATAATGAATTAACTTTAGGTTTATTTATATGAGTATAAAATATATATATATATATATATATATATATTTTTCGGTCGACGTGATTTTTTTTCCGTTTAGTTATTCGGCAGAATAACCTTCGGCATAATTTACGGAGCCGTTACGGAAAACCGTTCTTCGGTCGAATAATTATTCGGCCGAATAATTATTTCAGCCGAATAATCTCTGAAACATGAAAGATTCAGATCTCTGCAAAATTTTTAGGTTTCTCCATTTTCAGAAGGAGAAAACCACCTCTTACACAACAAAACGAATGTCGGACTTCATACCAGTAGATTCATCATTGAATCTACTTTACGAGGGTATAAATTTTGTTGTATATAGATAAGAACTGATATTTTTTAAGTTTTATTTTCGTAACATGTGTCGAGTTATGATTCAGCTCTTTAAAAAAACGGCGAAAAGAAAAATCCATAACTTTGAAAATACAACACCAAAAAAATTGAAAAAAATGTGGGACTCTTCATTGACGTGTCTACTTCAAAAGGGTGTTAGTAGATTTTTTGCTTTTATAGGGGATTGAGAGAAAAGTGGTGCAACAAAAAGGTTGTTGAAAATCGACTGAGTTTCCCCATTGGTCGACTTTAAAAAAATATAATAATTAGTATAGAGATCCAGTGGATGCAAACTTATAGTCAGGCACTAGTACATTGTGTGTAGATTGTCGTAGCATTTTCTGTTTTTGCAAAACACAAGTCTAACAACGATTTTAGTGGTGCAAAAAATCATAACTCTTTTGTAGTCTTTTCATTTTATAAGAACACACTGTCAAACATTTGCGAAATCGACATATCAAATCTTAATAAAAAAAATTGAAAAAATTATGAGTAGAAAGCTAACATAATTCTACAAAAGTTTTCTTTTTACGACAAAGTGAAATTTTAAACAAAAATATCACTTTTGTTCGCCCGAAGTTGAAAAACATGAAAAAACTAGAATTATTTTCTCACGAGACCCCCCAAAATAGAAACCCATCTTCATTTTTTCACCCTGTCAAGCCTTCTTGGTTTCATCAAACCATATTATTGTAGATGGATTCCATCTTACAATTTTCGGGCATGTGCACTTTAATTTTAACAATGCCATAGTTGTTTGGTGGTTTTCACAGAGACGAAACACATTTAAACTGATGTCAACTTGATTGGAATTCTTTACGTCTGTTACTAGTTTTCTTTGAATCGTAGCATCCATGGATTCTTCATTGAATCGTAGTGTCCTTGATTTCCTCATGATTGTGTCCAAATCTTCATCCTTGGAGAAAAATAAAAATTGTTCCTCTACAGTAACTTGCTTAATAGGACTTCCTAAACATGTAGATGCAATAACTATTTTGTCATCTGGTTCAACAACAATAGGAACTCTATATTCATATTTTTTAAGATGAAAAATGGATCGTGATATGGAACTGGCCGTGTCATTCAATTTAATGTATAAAACATCAATTTCACCTTTTTCATATTCTTTATGAAGTTTTTCCTTGTCATCATTGAATGAGTATGCAACATCCATATAAACTTTAGAGCTTTCAGTAGTTGCAATTTCAGGACCTTTATTGCAACAGTCAACTCTTGTACTATTTTCTGCTTGTGTTAATTCATGAGGTTGCTCCTCTCTATATGGTAGAATCATTCTATTTTGAGGACCTTCATTGCTTTCACTCTTATTTTCATCTTCAAATGGTTGTTCGGACCTATTTTAAACGTGACATATTTTTATTATTCTGTCTATAGTTTTTGAAAGATCTCCCATTATTTCTTCTTTAAGTTTCCTCATTTCTTCAACTAAGTTGTCATGTTTGGAAGACATTTTTTGTGAAGATCTAAATATAATAATTGGATTGTGTTCCTAGTATAATGAGATGAGTTTACTTGATGCAATTTTTTGCTTATGGTTTTGAATAATAACTTTTATTTTTAATAATACTAGTAATATTATAATTATTAATAAGTTTATTATTAATAATATTTATTATTAAAAATAATGAAACTTTTATAATAATAATGGTTACTATTATTATAAAAATGTAAACGTTTTAGAATTAGGGTTTCAACCTAATTCTGGTGGAGATGGAAGACAGATGGGCTGCAAGTATGAAATGAGGGGCACGAAGAATTGGGCTAGCAGGTTGGGGAGTAGCGTGGACTGTGGAGGGCCGAGGTGAGGAAAGTGGGCGCGAAGAGAGGGAGGAAGGCTGGCCACGAGAGAGGGCAGCGATGGGTGGTCGGGAGTTTTGGAGGAGCGATATGCAGAGAAGGGTGGCTAGCGGAAATGGGAGCATGGAATAGGAGGTAGAGGGGGATCGCATGGAGACGAGGATGATGGAAGATGGGGTGCGGTGGTGAGTGGTACAGGTGTGGGAGGGAGGACGGAATGTGCAGGCGCAAGCAGGGTGGGGGAGATGAGAGGAGAATGGAGGCGGATGGAAGGGTGTGAAAACATGAAGGAGGGAGGCACGGGCAGATGAGAGGGTAGAGGGAGAGTGGGTGTGTTGGATGGCGAGCAGTGTGGAGTAGAATGGAGGTGGTGGATGGGTAAGATCCGGAGGGAGGGCAATGCGGGAGCGTGGGAAGAGTGTTGGGATGCGGGGGTAGCAACAACGGTGAAGGGATGGGAGACTTAGTGCGATGGAGTGCGTGGGATGGAATCACGAGGGCACAACTGAGGTAGTGGAGGTGGAAACGAAGGGGCATGCGAGATGATGGGAGGTGATGCAAGGGAGAAAGAAGTGTAGGTTGAGTGAGAGTGCATATGGAGGTGCTGCGTGTAGGTGAGGCAGGTTGTGGATGAGTGGAAGGAGAATGGAACAACAGAAATGGAGGAGTAATATGGAAGAGGAGTGCAAACAGAGGAGCTGAACACGCTTCTTATACCAACTGGTGGGAAGCACAATTTTTGAAAATCACAATATTTCTAAAACGCCCACAAATATTTGAAATCCCACATTCTGAAAAGTAATAATATATAGAATGATGATTTTAATGTTTACAAACATGAACTTTTTATAGGTCAATATGTGTCGTTTTATAATTTAATTAATTAACCTAATTTTACAATTTAATTATTTAATTATTATATATGTAACATAGGTCATCCAACAGGGTTGAAGATGAGAAGAAATGTTTGGATGGCCAATGGAGGAGGCCTGACAGCCAATTGGGAGCATGCATTTGTATGGATGAGATTAGGTAGTGGTGACTACCCAACAAAGTTTGGAATGGGTGCAAGAGTGGAAAGGGTTGATAGCTTGCGTCAATGGTAGGGATACAATGATGTATCGATGTTGCAAGAGCACAACACGATAGGAAACCCTAATGCAGTAAAGCGATACATTGGAGCAAGTTTATCGAGGTCCATGGAGTGTCCACCAATAAACGCGACACTGGGAAGGTGCCAATAGAGCATTGACGAGAAAACATAAGAGGAAAAAGAGGATGTGTAGTTTGGGAGTGTTGATAGGGAATTTAGATAGTGAGTTGGACGAGGACACGTGGCAGAATATTAAGAATGGATGTTGTAGGTCGATGTCGGATTTGTATGAAGGAATCGATTAGGATAAGGGATGATAGATAGGTGTTGATAAGTGGGATATCCTTCTATGAGCGATGGGTAAGCGAATAAGGATTATTGGGTTTGGAATCACGGGGAAGGCACATAAGTGCTTGTAGGGTACATATAGTTGTTCGATGGCTGATGGGTAGAGAAATGAGAGCCACTAGATCGAATTACAATGAAACTGTGGTTATTTTTTTCAAAGAGGCCAAAGAGGAGGGATGAAGGAGCAAGAAGGATCCAAAAGATGAATTGATGGTATATTTGAATGTTTCTGGTAAAAAGAGTAAATGCAGATAGAAGAAGAATGCCACATGTATGTTCCAGATAAATTTGGGTGAGGCTTGAGGATCTCACCATGAATGCATGAGTAAATGCAAGAGGAAAATAAATGATGAAGTCGTGGGATTGGAATGTAGCGAGAAGCTTATGGAGATGAATCTAGACAGTGGAATCTTAGAGAAGAAGCTAGAAGAAAGAAAAGAAGAAAAGAGTGGAGGGAGGACATGAAAAAAGGGGGGAGTCCCGAGAACAAAGGGAAGCTCCAGTCACGAGCAGGAAAGAGAGAGAAAGAGAAGAGACTCGGTTACAATAATATCCTAAGAAGAAAAAACATAGTAAGAAGACTGCACAGAATAGAAGAAGAATACAACAACAGGTGAAGAAGGATACCCAAAGAGCACATAGGTGAGGAAAAGAACAAAGCAGTAGACTCTGTTGAATTATAAATGCTTGGTTGAGACTTATACCAATAGACTGAGTGAGGAAGATTGAAGGGTATAAGAACCCCAATGAATATTTGTGTATAGAATCCCCAAGAGGCCACTGCAAACTGTAATTTGTTGAGCATTAATAGAAAGGCTAGTGAGACACCTTCCTATTTATCTTATCATGTGCTTATGTTTTCTATTTTTTTGGGTATCTGTTGTCTGCTTGAGTGTTGAAATTAAGAACTATTGAGTCCTACATATCCAGTCAAAGTAACGGTCGGCACAATAGGTATTAGAGCTACACGAATCTTAGTTGTGAACAACATAGGGTGGCCACTTTCCATCAAGTTGTATCAGAGAAGGAGAATCATGTGAGAAGAGGAAGAGTTGAGGCTAATACCATCAAGTGGTATTGGAGTAGGATCATCCTACATGAGGAGTGGAAGAAAGGATAACTCCCATAGTGAGACGGGGTAGAGTTATCCAAGATGTAGTTCCATAGTTGTGATTATGAGTAGATTTGTAGGAGGAGTGAAGGAGGTTGTAGCTCCAATATTGTGGTTGGGTAGAGTTGCAGAGTAGAGGAAAAGGGTTGAAGAGACATCTCCATCTATGGTTGGGTAGAGCTATAGAAAAGGGGATAACTCCCATAGAAGGAAGTGGGGTAGAGTTATCCAAAATTGTACCTCCAACAATTGTGATTATTGGGTAGAGTTATAGAAGAGGGAAGAGTTAATAAATTGAGAAAACTCCAACAAGGACATTGGGTAGAGTTGTCTAGAAACAACAACATCATTAGTAGTAGCATTAGAAGATGAAAGGACCATTTGAAGGCTTGAAGACTTGTTGAGGCATAATGGAGGTCTGAAAGTATTGGGGTATCTCCAATGGTGGATTGTTGGGTAGAGTTACTTGGTGAAGAAGAATAAAACCAGTTAGGGTTTGAAGGTTGAGTTGCATAGATGGGATACGAAAGGTTGTTGAAGTTTAGAATCCTAATCAAGAATAGGTCTTGTGAAATGATGGCCCCTGATGAGATTTGTGAAATGATGAGGGTCAAAATAGAGAAGTTGGAATCCATGGAAAGAGTTCAAGTGATTAAGAAACCCTTGAAGAAATAAAAATTGATGAATACCTTGATGGAGAGAAGAGATCCCTCACAGTGGAGGATTTGGATCTTAACAAGGAGTTAATTGTGGAGATATTCAGTGTGTTGGAGCAAACATAGAGAACGTGCGAAGTTGAGGCATGTGATGAAGAGGAGGATGATGCTGAAGAAGGGGTAGATGTATGCTACCCATAAGAAGGAGAGATAATGGACAATGTCCATTGTGGGACATTGGATGGATGGGGGAAAGTAGAGGACTCCCAAGGGAACCAAGAGAATCATGTTGTAGAGAACCTCCTTGAGGAGGAGGATGACCTAGAACTTTATGCAGGAAAATTGGAGTAGAGTTAGAGGAAGAAGCAGAGGGTCATGACACCCTGGATGTTACAGTCATGGTAGGGATAGAAATAACAGATGAAAGTGTCATTAAAGGAACATGAGATGAATATGGAAACAATGATGAATCTACATTTAAAGAAGAAGAACAAGTTGATGAGCTTGAAGTCAAATATGATGGATATGAGGATGAGCTAGAGGATGGAGAAGAAGAATACTTCGAGGCTGAAAATGGGTTTGATATAGATGTGGCTACAAAGGAAGATATAAATGAGAAGATGACAACCCATCAGGAGAATGAGATTAAATTTGATGAAGAGGACATGGATGAATAAAAGGGGAGTAGAATCAACGAGAGGATGAAGCTAATTGAAGAAATACTGAGTGGAGCAGAAAAAAAATATGAGGATAATGGACATGTAGTGATGGAGGAGACCGTTGAATAAGTTGAGAAGAAGAATCCATGGGAGGTAGAGTTAAAATACATGGAGGAATATCTACATAAGCCAAGAAATGGCAAGGAGATGGCCAATAGGGCCATAACAAAAGACGAAGGCAGAACATAGGAGAAGAAGGAAGAGGACCTTGAGGAGGTCCATGGTTTTGTCAACAATTTAAATGTTTATGAATGTGTAGGTATAAAAGAAGAGAACAATGTTAAAGTTGCCGCAAAATATGAGAAGGGATGCAGTGTTGAAACTGCAGAAGTCAAGTATAGGGCCAAAGGTTATGTTGTTCAAAACATGCCAAGGATAAGGAAATAGAATGAGGAAGCTTCCAACAGTAAAGTGGAAAGAAATGAAAGGGTTCAGGATCGGCATCATGTAGGAATGAGAAGTATACACCAGCCGCATAGTGAGTGTAGAGGATAATGTAGGAAGAAGGCCTAATGAGTCCATGGAGGTTTAAAGAAGGAAGAAGAAGATGAAGAAGAAGTATAGAAAAATGAAGAGGAGAATAGCTAAGTTCAACGTGTGTAGATCTGCATGAGGCCATGTATTTTCTTGTTACCTGGAGAGGTTGATGCAGGAACATTAGGCCGAGTCCAAACATGTTGAGGATGGGAATTGTTGCAGGCACATGCTGGGAGGTATTGGGTGTAGTCACAGTCCCCTGTAGAAGAGTTTGGGTTCAAGTGCAATAACCCAAAGGAATTTTAGGGCTCCATCATAGGCTTGGCGCAAGAGTATGGGTGCATAACCACTAACCATGGGAGCAAATGAGATGAGATCCTAGCCATTCATTGAGATATCGGGCATAGCAATAACCATCTGATCGAAAAGGAACCATTAGGTAAGGAGTGCAATAATGAAGAATGGATAGATTCGATCATCCGTCGGGATCTGGAGGGAATGATCCCAACCGTTAGATCAGAATGGGAAATGCCAATATTCGATCGAAAAATCAATATCATAAGTTACTATAGGAGTTGATAAAAAGTGCACATTAGAGGAGGGTCAGATGAAGAAGTCCCAATATCCTATCGGGATAGGACATGTGTATGCATTGGAGGTCACACAGTGGGTTTGATAGTGAGAAGAAATTTTTGGATTTCCGATGGAGGAGTCTTGATAGTGTCATGTCCCCAACCCTTCTATTACCTTCAGAGGTGGTGGTAGAGCCTCAGATCCATTTCTTTTTTTTTCTCCAAAACCTTCCATTTTCACACACAGCCACAATTGTTTTCAATCAACAACCTCCCTGCAATCCGCAATCCGTAATGCAGAACTCAGAAGTCGGATTGCCAAAATTACCTGCTTTGTAAGGCATCTCCTCTGCAATCCGCGATCCACATTGTGGAACTCGATACTGTGGGAATCCAAAATTCATACTCTGGTAAAAACACCCCTTTCGCAATCTGCATTCCGCATTGTGGAACTTAGAATTGCGGAAGTCCAAATTTTCATCCCGGGTGAACTTCTCCTTCCGACTTTCGCAATCCATAATCCACATTGCGGGTGCAAAAAGGAGGAATTCCAACCACACGAATCCAAGTTGATGACTGGCCTCCGCAATTTGCAATCCGCATTGCGGATGCGGGAATGCAGAACCAAACTCTCTGCAACAAAAAAATTCCCAGGGATGTAACTTCCTCCTCCTTAATCCAAGTTGGGAAAGGTTGGCACTGTTGGAAATCTCTTGGAGAGCTCTATCCATTGGTGTAAACTCCTGCCCCAACTGAGGGCTCTAACCTTGTCAATTTTCCAACTGAATTGATTTCTTTTAAATCTCTTCAACAAGAACTCTACTTGCCTCCTGCCATAACTTCATCCTTCCTCTGACCCACAGAGAAGCTATGAACACCACATAGCCATATAAATCTTCCCCTTGTCTAGGTGAGGCCAAGCAGTTCTTCAAATCATGTATGCAATGCATAAAGGAACATATAAGGTGAATAAAACTAAGGTCAGCTCATACATATAACACATGTAAAATTAGTAATGCATTAAACTCATGCAAAGGAATGAGGTATTCTATATGAACTCAACCCTATACTCAGGATTATAAACAACCTACTTATCAATCAAATTCATATAAACATTCATTCAATAACATGGAAATCCACGCAAGAGCATAACACATGAAACATCAACATTTACTCCATAGAAACACTTATCTCTGAATCCTTGAAGCTGTCCAAGCAACTAACTAAGTGAGAGAAATGTTCCACCCAACCTAAGGTCTCTGTCCAGCCTATACTCTTTTAGCTGAGAGCTCATCCCCGAGCTGGGTTTTGTATCCACTAAGGAGGGCTAAGGGCTCTCTCGCAGTTAAGATCTCATCCCCATGCTAAACAATCTATAGTTGGTTTGATCAAGCATACTAGAGAACAAGGATGCTAAGCCAACCTATAGTGGGTTTATCAAGCATATAGGGTAAACATAACCATGCTAAGCCAACCTGCAGTTGGGTTTATCAATCATACAAGGGAAACATAACCATGCTAAGACAACCTGCAGTTGGGTTTATCAAGCATACAAGGGAAACAAGGAGGATATTGATAATCCATTGAGCTCAACCACATAACTACAGGCATATCAACTCTCAGCAGATATGACACCCACATTACCTACCTCACCCAACACAAGGAAGGACCTCTTCTCTGCTGCACATTCCCTCAAGTCCCCTTCCCTTCCGATGCTATTCATGGTGGGCATAGAAAGGTGCAACTGCTAGTTCTATGAGATTACAACCCTCATTGGGTTTAGGCAAGCATTCCAACCCTAAATCAACCTTCTATATATGTTAATCCAGCTGGCTCTTCTTAGGGTTTCAGACTAAGCTCTCTCCTGCAGTTTAACTCTCTGCAAACATAACCCAGGTATTCTCATGAATCTGTAGTTCATCTCAAGGTTTTCTTTCATGGATTTCCCAAACAGATGAGGTTCACACACAGGGTTTCTAAGGCATTCCAGTCTGTAATTTCCGCTCACACAAAAATTGCATTTTTTCCTTCTCTGCTCACGGCTTGGCTCTGCAATGAGGGTCAATGACTTAATGCGTGAATGAATGAGTGAGTTCCCCCCATTTTTTGGGTCAACAATGGGTAGTCGTCCGAACGCCGAATTCTTAGGTGGTTGAGTTTCTTAAGGAACAAGCAACACAGGCCATGCCATGACATATAGATGCGCAGGGTTGTCCCATACTCAATCGACTTCATCAATAGGGTTTCTCAACCACTCTCTTACAACAACAATAAATGTTAGCATGGATGTCAAATGGGTTCATAAATGGACAAGTGGTAGCATCGGCTCCCATCCCATAACCCCCTCACCTCTCCCTAGTGGATACACATGGCCCTTTATCATTCGCTGCCTCCTTATCCAGTTTTCTTGGTAATTCATTGCAATATTTAAATGTTTACATCATTTACAATATTTCATGGCTTAACAACCCATGAATAATCAAGCTGTCAAATACTTTCCTATGCAATTAAACCTTAATCATCCACTATTGGGGCCTTGTCCTTGAGCTCCACACTAGGGAAACAAACTTTGCATATACACAATAGTTACATTAAGACCGATAATCACTAAGGAAAAAATAGAGGTATTACAACTCCCTCCCCCTTAGAACAAAACCTTCCTCGGTGTTCCCAAAATTGAACAAAAAATATGGGAATGCTTCTCTCATGGCATCCTCCAGCTCCCATGTAGCCTCTTCGGGACTAAGGTACTTACATTGCACCTTCACCTGCCCTATGGCCTTGTTTCAGAGAAAAATAACCTTCTTGTCGAGTATGCACATAGGCTCCACTTGGAACTATCCTTCGGGTTCCACCTGTATCACATGCCAATGAATTATATGATTAGGATCATGTACATATTTCTTAAGCAAAGAGACATGGAAAACATTATGAGCTTTCATGTTGGCAGAAAATTCAATCCTATATGCAACAGGTCCTATTCTATCAAGGATTTCAAATGGCCCACAACAGCTGGGTGCCAACTTGGCACAACTTCCCAACTTCATGGAACTCTTCCTGGGTCTCACTCTCAAGTAAACATGATCCCCAATCTGAAATTCCTTGTTCAGTCTCTTCAAATCTGCATAACTCTTTTGCATGTCCTGAGCTTCATTCAAATTATTCCTGATCTTAACAACTTCTTGCTCCATCTCTTCAATCATTTCTGGTCCAAGCACTACTCTATTCACTAGACTATCCCAACTCACTGAAGTTTTGCATCCTTTGCCATACAACACTTCAAAAGGACTCATATTCAATGATACTTGATGTTCATTGTTGTAGGAAAATTATACCAAGTGTAGATAGTCTTCCCACTTGGATGATTTATCCATCACGTACATCCTTAACATCTCTTCAAGAATCTGATTCACCCTCCCAGTCTGACCATCAGTTTGAGGATGATATGCGGTGTTGAAATTCAACCAAGTTCCTAATGCCTGGAACAATCCTTTCCAAAATTTAGATGTGAAATTTGTGTGACGATCTGAAATTATTGCCTTGGGATATCCATGCAATCTGAATATCTCTTTCATGAAGATATTTCCAATATCATTTTCCTTGTGGGTGGACTTAAATGGAATGAAACGAGCTACCTTTGATAGCTTGTCCACTGCTACTATGATTGAATCATGCTTTTTCATTGTCATTGTCAAACCTTTTTATAAAATCCATAGAAATCACTTCCCACTTCCATTATGGAATGGGAAATGAATGCAACAATCCTGTTGGATGTTGATGCTCTGCCTTGACCTGCTAGCACTTTTGACACCTAGCAATATACTATGCTACGTTCCATGCCAGAAGTATTGCTTCCTTGCTGCTATTTTAGTTTCCTGATATCCTGGGTGACCAAAATATGGCTTTTGGTGTATCTCATCCAACACAAGCTCCTTCAATTCTGCACAATTTGGAATGTACAGTCTGGTACCTTTATACATAAGAACATCATCTTCTCCAATCTGATATCCTGCACACTTGCCATCCACATTACCTTGATGTATCTTCTCCCTAATTTGGAGGTAAGCTTCATCATTAGCTTGAGCTTCAAGAACCCTTTCCTTCAAATCTGATTTACAAACACTCACTGCTGCAATATGAAGCCTCCTCCTGAGTGCATCTGCAACCTTATTCTCCTTACCTTTGACATGATTAATATCCAAGTCAAATTCACAAGAAACTCCATCCACCTGGTTTTCCTAGAATTCAGATTTGGCTGGTCAAACAGGTATTTTAAACTCATGTGATCAATTTTGAGCTCAAATCTTCTGCCCAAGAGATAATGTATACACCTCTTGAGTACAAGAACTATGACTGCTAGCTCTAAGTCATGTGTGTCATATTTCTTCTCATGATCCTTCAAATTCCTTGACTCATAACCAATGACAAACCCTTCTTGCATTAGCACTCCACCGAGCCCTTCAATGCAAGAATTTGTGCACACGACAAAGTCTTTATTTGGATCTGCAATATTTAAGACAGGAGCACTAGTAAGTAATTCTTTTAATTGCTGAAATCTCTTCTCACATTTTTCAGACCATATAAATTTGGTGTTCTTCCTCTGCAATGAAGTGATTGGATGGGCTATCTTGAAGAATCCTTCAATAAACCTTTTGCACTAACCAGCAAGACCCATAAAATATTTTACATCTGCAACATTCTTTGGAGTAGGCCATGTTAGGATATTCCTATACTCCATCCTAGTCCCACTAGTATTTTGATCATTTATATTTTCAGTCACGCATGCACTTTTAGAGTTTACATGCATTCTAGGGTTTGCATGCATTTTGCATGCATCCCAGTCATCAGTCTAGCACCTAGCCCTCAGTTAGCCAGCCCCCAGGAGCTTCTCACTATTTAGTTTTAGCCCTCCAGTTGCTTAATGCGCCCTTCTTCCTTGATTTTAGGGAACAACTCGCCCTTCTTCACCTACCAGTCCAGTTGTCTTCAGTTTACACTCAGTTACACTATGTTACACTCAGTTACACCTACTAGAGCTAGTTTGACTGATGGTTGACAGTTACTTGAGCATTGATGACTCCACTGATGATGATGAAGACTTCCAGTTGTGCTCCAATGATCATGAGGACACCTAGTTGTGCTCCAATGACACTCTATTGATCTTATGATCACTCTAAGAGGCTAATTCAAATTGCCACCTTAGGAATTCGAATCCTCTCTACCATTGTACTATTTATTTGTCCATATTGTGATTAATTAACTAGTGTGTGTGAAGTATTATTGCTTCTATCCGAGTTCTACTGTACCATATTATTCTGTTGCTCATTATACTGTATTGACCACTCCTCTTTTATTTTCTTACTTAATCATAATCATTCTCTTGTGAGGTATACATCATCTCTTAGATCTGCTGTGAGGATTTTCACATTGTATCAGAGCATGTTGAGAGTATTTTTTATCTCCATTCTTGAGACTTTTTTGCAGGTTATTACCAAGATTTCGAGTGCAGCAGTTTCTGCATTTTTGTAGCAGTAGCAGTTGCAGTTATTCTATATTGTTTTTGCAGGTCTTCTACAGCTTCATTGTATGATTAAGAAGGAATCCCTTTTCTTTCTCCATTCAACTATGATTAATGGAAACCAAGAATGATAGCACACTTGAAGATCCATGATCTTTTTTATTGTCATTTTGAAAGAGAGTTCGAATCCCCTGAAGAAAAGATTGATTGGTTAAATAAAGGTGATGATGCCATTGGAGCAATGTTGCTTTCTTTGTGTGCATACCAGAGATTCCAATTCAAATACCGTGATGGTGTTGAAACTCCAAAGGAGTTATGGACTCCAAACGAGTTATGGGCTCACTTGGATGAAAAATTTGGCAGAAAGAATGAAGGACTTGGTCCTAACCCATTCGAAAGCAAGCAAAGTGATGCATTCGCTCCCCTTGATGGTCTCTTAGATCATGAACCAGTATCATCTCATATTGAAGTTGTTGACAAAGAACTTGCAGATTCTCCACTCATGCTCAAAATTCTTCTCTTTCTGTGCTAGCTCACACTCTAGATATTGCAGAAGGTCCTAAATCCTCTCTTGCACCAGAGTCTGTTGGTTTGCATCATGATCACATGATTATTTCGGAGGTCAAAACAACTATTGAAGGTAATGCATTCGCTCCTCTCCAGCTATCTCCTCTTTTACACTACTATATGATCATAATTCCAAGCTTTCAGAAGGTCATTGAAGAATATGGCCATTGCCATTCACTTGGGATAATTTCTCATGTATCTACTGGTTTTGATCTCACCTCTCATGGTTCAAAGGAGATATCAAGAAACCATGATTCAAGTCTTGTATTTAAATTGGGTTCTAAGCAATTACTGCTTGGGATGATTTCTCATGCATATGATAGTTTTGATCTCACCCTTGCTGGTTCAAAGGAGATCTCAAGAAACTGTTTTTTAAGTCTTAAATCTGATTTTTATTTCAAGCAAACATGTAATGGATATTTTTGGCATAAACTCACCCATGGTGGTTCGAAGGAGAAGACAAAAGACTATATGCACTTTCACAGATTTGATCCTACCTCAGCTGATTCGAATCACAGGTTCAAGGATCATTCTCATACTGTTGTATTTGTTCTCATCACATTCGATCTAAAGAGAAAGTACAAGCACATGATTTTTGAGCATGATCCACTTCTTCCCAAGAAGAAGATACCTCCAGACATATGACCAAGCATCACACCTGCTTGAGTTTGGAGCATTTATTTTTATTTGTGCCTTACAGTCTATTTTTTTGAGGGGGTATGTTTCCCATGAAATTTTCCCACTTCCTTGGTTTATTGATTGTTATTATTCATTGTATTGGGTGACCTTTGGTCTTAGTTAACAGGGCCCAGGATGGATTAAGGGGGGGTGTTAGGATATTCCTATACTCCATCCTAGTCCCACCAGTATTTTGATCATTTACATTTTCAGTCATGCATGCACTTTTAGGGTTTGCATGCATTTTGCATGCATCCCAGTCATCAGTACAGCACCTAGCCCTCAGTTAGCCATCCCCCAGGAGCTTCTCACTATTCAGTTTTAGCCCTCCAGTTGCTTAATGCGCCCTTCTTCCTTGATTTTAGGGAACAACTCGCCCTTCTTCACCTACCAGTCCAGTTGTCTTCAGTTTACACTTAGTTACACTCAGTTACACTCAGTTACATTGTGTTACACTCAGTTACACCTACCGAAGCTAGTTTGACTGATGGTTGACAGTTACTTGAGCATTGATGACTCCACTGATGATGATGAAGACTTCCAGTTGTGCTCCGATGATCATGAGGACACCTAGTTGTGCTCTGATGACACTCTATTGATCTTATGATCACTCTGAGAGGCTAATTCGAATTGCCACCTTAGGCATTCGAATCCTCTCTACCATTGTACTATTTATTTGTCCATATTGTGATTAATTAACTAGTGTGTGTGAAGTATTATTGCTTCTATCCGATTTCTACTGTACCATATTATTCTGTTGCTCATTATACTGTATTGACCACTCCTCTTCTATTTTCTTGCTTAATCATAATCATTCTCTTGTGAGGTATACATCATCTCTTAGATCTACTGTGAGGATTTTCACAGGCCAATCCATTATGGCTTCAATATTCTCTGGTTCCACTGTAATGCCTTCTGCTGATATAATATGACCCAAATACTGCACCTTCTTTTGATAAAATTCACACTTGCTTAACTTGGCATGCAATTGGTGTTCTCTAAGATGGAATTGCAACACCATCCTTATATGCTCTTCATGCTCTTCTTCATTCCTTGAATAGACAAGAATGTCATCCAAGAATACAATCACAAACTTATCCAAGTATTGGATGAAGACATTATTCATGAGGCACATGAATGTGGTAGGTGCGTTGGTAAGACCAAATGGAACCATTGTGAATTCATAATGACCATCTCTAGTTCTGAAAGTTGTCTTATGAATGTGTTCTTCCTTTATTCTCACTTGATGGTAGCCAAACCTAAATTCAATCTTGGAAAACATGCTAGCTTCCTTCATCTGATCAAACAAGTCATCAACCCTTGGCATTAATGGATACTTGTTCTTGACTGACACCTTATTTAACTTCTTGTAATCTATATACAGTCTCAAAGTTCCATCTTTCTTCTTGAAAAACAACACAAGTGCACCCCAAGGAGATACAGTCGTTTTGATATACTCTTTATCCATTAATTCTTTCATCTGCATCTTCAGTTCTATCAGCTCTGGTGTGCTCATTATGTAAGGAGCTTTGGAGAGGGTGCTTCTCCTAGAACAATATTAATGGAGAATTCAATATCTCTCTTGGGTGGTAGTCCTTCCACTTCATCTAGAAACACATCTTGGAACTCTTGCAATAGATGCAAGTCTTCTATTCTTAGTCCCTTATCCCTTGATGATTCTAATATGTGCATTGCATATAATTGACAACCCTTTCTGTAAAAATTTCTCAACTGCAGGGTTGAGATCTGCCTCACCGAAACCTTCCTTGGGATTCCTCTAACCAACCTTGGTCTTCCTTCTTCATCAAGGAATTCAAGTACCTTGTCATAGAAACAATCTTATCTCTATGTCCTTCCAACTAGTCCATACCTATTAGGGCGTCATTGGAGCCTAATGGTAGAACATTCAAATTTTCTTTGGTAAGGAACCCATTCAACTCTATGGGACACTCCTTCACTAATTCACTCACTTTTCTCTTGGTACCCATGACTAGTTGGACTAACCAAGGATTACTATGCTTTACTTTACCAAGAGAACAACCTTCAACTATCTTAGGAGACACATAGCTATGAGTATATCCTAGATCAATTAAAATAGAAATAGTTTGCTTACCAATCTTACCTTCAAATTCTACCACTGTTGATTGGTGGTCTGCTTGGTGATCATCCAATGCTACATAAATTCTAGGTGCTTCTCTTGACATATCTTCCACTGTGGTTTCTTCTTCAAGGTTGTGCAAGCTTCGGGGATTCTCCCTTCTAGTTGGACAATCTCCAAGCATGTGGTTGCCTCCACAACCTCAACATAGAAGTGGTCTTTTTGATGTCTTATTTGCTGCTACATCTAGCTTGAATCCACTTCTTACTTGTTGTCCATGTGGCAAAGTTTTGGGATGATTTCTGAATGGTGGTTTGAATCCACTTCTCCTTGGTTCAAACTTTCCTTTGAGATTTTCTTTCCATGTTGGTTGCACCTATGAATTACCCTTGCTCTGCTCATAGAAATGCATGGCCATTCTAATAGCTTCATCCAGAGTAGGTGGATTGACAAATTCAATCCTATCTCTAAAATTCGGTGGTAGGCTACCAAGGAAACATTGAATCTTCACTCTTTCATCCTTGATGTAGTCTACTTACCTCAACAAATCTAAAAACTTATGAACATGATATTCCATGGAATTTTGCCCAAATCTAAGTTCATTGAACTCCTTTATCTTGCTTTCATAATACCTAGCTGATACGTATTTTTCCTTGAAATATATTTGGAATCTCTCCCCATTGATCCTTCTTTCACTGGTTCTGTTAACTTGTATGAGGTGTTCCACCAAATGGAAGCTCTACCATTCAGATTGTAGATGGAAACTCCAGATTGATCATTCCCTGAGTAGTCATGCATCTTGAAGTACTTCTTCATTCTGAGAAGCCATGCCTTAGCCTCTTGACCTGTTTTGATTTCCCCATCAAAGGTAGGAGGTATTTCCTTCCTAAATTCTCCTTGTGGGACTCCTATGGATTTACATGTTCTCTTAGTTCTGATGGAATTTTTCCTAGGGATCTTTTGAGAATATATGGAGCGTCATGACCTGCTGGAAAGTGATCCAAAAGAGGGTGTTTTGTGCCTTCTGCTTGCATAACCCCTTTTAGGGATTGGAGACCTCTGCCTAGAACGACCTCTGGAGTGACTGCTTGCATTTAACTCTTCTCCGTCCAATTTGATTGGGTTATACACGAGATTTACCCTCTGATGCATATCGGTAAGCCTCTGCAAAATGGATGCATTAAGCTGGTGCTGCTCTTCCTAAGACTTCATCAACCTCTCACTAAAACTTACCATTGTCTCAACCAAGTTCTGGGGAGTTAGTTGCTCCCTTCTTCCATTGGATTATGTTTCAGTATGTGCTTCTTGCACATTCTCTCCTAGATCATCTTCCTCATGCTCATAAGGATGCTCATAAAGATCCTGCGCGTCGTTAATGGTCACCATTCTTTCTTTCCTGCATGCGACCTTGTTGTACGATTCAACTATCAATCTGTTTCAGTCACTGTGCATGAATATATAACATTTATTAGACAACATAAGAGTGCATAAAACTTAAAACATCCACACAATATGGAATCAACCAGTCAATCATAAATTTTTAGGTTAAAACAACGCCATGACGCTTCTTTGCTTGCAATTTATTCCACGGTTTGGCCCTAATAGCCTTAGTGTTGCAATGAATCTCTGATACCACTATGTCATGTCCCCAACCCCTCCATTACCTTCAGAGGTGGTGGGATACCCTCAGATCCATTTCTTTTTCTTTCTCCAAAACCTTCCATTTTCACACACAACCGCAATGGATTTCGATCCGTAACCTCCCTTTCGCAATCCGCAATTCGCATTGCGAAACTCAAAATTCGGATTACCAAAATGACCTGCTTTGTATGACATCGCCTCCGCAATCCGCAATCCGCATTGCAAAACTTGAGACTGCGAGAATCCAAAATTTGCACTTCGGTAAAAACACCCTTTCCACAATCTGCATTGTGGAAATCGAAACTGCAGAAGTCCAAATCGTCATCCTGGGTGAACTTCTCCTTCTGAATTCCGCAATCCGCAATCCTCATTGCGGGTGCGAAAAGGCAGAAGTCCAACCACATGAATCCAAGTTCATCACTGGCCTCCGTAATCCGCATTGTGGATGCAGGAATGCAGAACCACACTCTCTGCAACAACAAAATTCCTAGGGACATAACTTCCTCCTCCTTAACCCAAGTTGGGAAGGTTCGTACCGTTGGAAATCTCTTGGAGAGATCCATCCATTAGTGTAAACTCCTGCCCCAACTAAGGGATCTAACCTTGTCGATTTTCCAATTGAAGTTATTGATTATAACTTTCTTCAACAAGAACTCTACTTGCCTCCCCACAGAGAAGCTATGAACACCACAGGATCATATAAATATTCCCCCTGTTTAGGTGAGGCCAAGCAGTTCTTCAAATCATGTATGCAATGCATAAAGGAACATATAAGGTGAATAAAACTAAGGTCAACTAATACATATAACACATGTAAAATTAGTAATGCATTAAACTCATGTAAAGGAATGAGGTATTCCATATGAACTTATCCCTCTACTCATGATTATACATAGTCTACTTATCAATCAAATTCATGTAAACACTGATTCAATAACTTGAAAATCCACACAAGAGCATAACACATGAAACATCAACATTTACTCCATAGAAACACTTATCTCTGAATTCTTGAAGCTGTCCAAGCAACTGACTAAGTGAGAGCAACATTCCACCCAACCTTATGTCTATGTCCAGCCTATACTCTTTTAGCTGAAAGACCACCCTCGAGCTGGGCTATGTATCCACTAAGGAGGGATAAGGACTCTCTCACAGTCAATATCTCATCCTCATGCTAAGCCAATTTGTAGTTGGGTTTATCAAGCATACCAGAGAACATGGATGCTAAGCCAACCTAAAGTGGGTTTATAAAGCATACAGGGTAAACATAACCATCCTAAGACAACCTGTAGTTGGGTTTATCAAGTATACAAGGGAAACATAACCATGCTAAGCCAACCTGCAGTTGGGTTTATTAAGCATACAAGGGAAACATTGAGGATATTGTTAAGCCAATGAGCTCAACCACAAAACTACAGGCATCTCAACACTCAACATATATGACACATACATTACCTACCTCACCCAACACAAGGAAGGCCCTCTTCTCTACTGCACAATCCCTTAAGGACCCTTCCATTCCAGTGCTATTCAGGGTGGGCATAGAAAGGTCCAAATTCTAGTTCTATGACATTACAACCCTCACTAGGTTTATCAAGCATTCCAACCCTAAATCGAACTTCTATCTCTGTCAGCTGGCTCTTCTTGGTTTCGGACTAATCTCTGTCCCACACTTTAATGTTGATGTGTATGTAACTTCGGAATGTATTTCATCAGTATATTATATGTATATTTATTGTACCCTTATAAGAGATGTGTTATTCCTCTATAAGGAAGTGTCGTCATGTGGATTGACAAGTGTCGCAAGTGTGTGTACTTGCCGATGGGTTATTAGACCACCTTATGTGGTCGGCCCTATTTAATATATAATATAATGTGGATGTACTAAAGTAGACAAGTCGGCCCCAGTAGGTCACTGGGCAAAAAGGTGAGTATAAATAGAGATAGGAGATCTCTATTTTACTCACTCGGAAAAGTATCTATCTCTCTCTCTGGAAAGTGGCGCACTAGTGAGGAGGAGGAGGATCATCTGCTAGGAGACTATCTCTGTATTATTTGGTTGTATTTTGGTTGAGCCATTGCTCTCTCTATCTCTGAGGAAGTTTGTGGGGTTTTTCACCTTAGGGTTTTCCCCACGGAAACTCTGTGTCTCTTGTCTCTATGCTTTTGATTCTTGTGATGCTTGTGATGCTTGTCATATTATGATTGTCATGCATTGATATACTGTAGATGTTATTCTCTCAGCAAAGATCCTATAGTATTGTGATTTAATACTGAAAATTTAACATGGTATCAGAGCTTAACTGAGAAGAAGACATTTTGTAGTGACGGAAGCTTGTATTGCTTGTTTATTGGGTTTCTCTCCACAGATTTTTGAAATTCAGTATAGTAGATTGGATCTACTCATCAAGGCGCATCTTTCTGTCCAATCAGATTTCAGTTCCGAGCATTTTCAGTTTTGGCCCTAAAAATTAGGGTTTCCTCAAAAATAGGAATTTCTGGAAACTGAAGGTACAGCTGGAAGCTCCTTGCAAAAATCGAAGGTTTGAGCTTTGGATCGAGATTTTTGGCTAGGTAGATCTCCGGGAAACTCAAACCCTAATTCAGGGCTCTCCCCAGTGAACCCGGGAGGACAAAAAGGCAATTTTGAAGGACAAGACTTTGCTGATCTCAAATTCTGAATGTACTAGGCTGATCAGCTCTCCAAGGCGCATCTTTCTATCCTTTCAGAATTTTGAAATTCACATTTTGAATTTTTACGGTTTCTCTGACAAACCCTAATCCGGGACCAGATCCAGTTTTCAGCACTTCAAGTGGTAAGTTCTAAATCTTTTCTATTTCCATTTGAAGTACTCTTAAAGATGTCTCTTCACACCAAGCTTGAGGATAAGCTTGAAGGGGCTGATAACTTCCGAGCCTGGAAGTATAGGATTGGGCTAATCCTGGAAGAGAATGAGTTGGACTCATATGTGAAAGAAGACATCCCTATCCCAGAGGATGAAGAGGCCAAGGTATTGCACAAGAAGAACTTGGTCAAGGCAAAGAGAATCATTGCTGATTCTATCAAAGACCATCTCATACCCCATGTGTCTTCTCTCAAGACACCCAAAGAGATGTTTGAATCTTTGACCAAGCTATTTGAAGGAAAGAACATAAATCGGAAGATGACCCTGCGGAACCAATTGAAAGCAGTGAAGTTTCAGAATGGAGAAACCATTCAATCCTACTTTTCAAGGGTCTCTCAGATCAAGGAACAATTAGAAGCAGTAGATGAAATGGTGGAGAATGGTGAAGTGGTGATGACCACTCTAAATGGCCTACCCAGGTCATGGGATTCCTTTATTCAAGGAATTTGTGCAAGGAAGAAGTTGATCTCCTTCAGTAGACTTCGAGAAGAATGCTCTCAAGAAGAAGCTAGACTTATAGCTCGTGAGGAAAAGATGGGAGGAGAAGATCAAGCTCTTGCAGCTCACACCAAAAGAAGCAAAATCAAGAAGGATCCCTCTCGACTCAATAGGTCCTATCAAAAGAAGAACAGGAAAGACCTAAGATGCTTCACATGCAATGAGAAGGGTCACTTTGCTTCAGATTGTCCTAAGAACAAAAGGGATAATAACAACAACTCTAGTAAGAAGAAGAAGGGCAGCAAAAGAAGGTTTCATGCTCATGCTGCTGAAGATGATGAACCTCCAAAGAAGAAAGCTAAGGCAGAAAGTAGTAGTGATAATGATTCATCAAGTGAAGAAGAGTATGTTCTGATCTCTGCACTCACTGGTACCATCTCCCATGGTTGTAATGATTGGTTGATCGATAGTGGGGCTTCCAAACATATGACAGGTTTCAAGGAATCTTTTGTGAACCTTTCTGAACATGAATCACCCCATAAGGTGAAACTTGGGGATGATTATCAATACCCAATCAAAGGAAGTGGTGAAGCCTCTTACAACCTAGATTCTGGAAAATCTCTAAAGATGAAGGAAGTCCTCTATGTACCTGGACTCAAGAAGAACTTACTCTCCATCTCTGCTTTAGATGCAAAAGGTATGAGGGTTGCATTTGTTGATGGCCAAGTACTAATGTGGCCAAAGGGAAAGACTATTGATGATGCAGTAGTGATTGGAGAGCAAGAGGGAGGCTTGTACAAATTAAAGGGTCAACCCGAACATGCCATGGTACATGGATCCATGGAGCCAAGTGAACTTTGGCATAGAAGACTTGCTCACATGCACTATAGAGCACTTCCAATTGCAAGCAAGGCTGTAGAGGGTCTTCCTGAAATCAAGACCAAACATGAAGGTGTTTGCAAAGGATGTGCAAAAGGTAAGAACATTAAGAAGGCTTTCCCAAGCAGTGAAAGCAAGGCAAAAGATATTCTAGAAATCATCCACTCAAATGTATGTGGCCCTATGTCATCCAGCTCCCTGAGTGGGTATGTTTACTATGTATCATTTATTGATGACTTCTCTAGGAAGACTTGGGTATACTTCTTGAAGGGCAAAGATGAGGTGTTTGATAAATTCAAGGAATTCAAAAACTTGATGGAGAATCAAACTGACAAGAAAATCAAAACATTCAGATCTGACAATGGTGGAGAATTCACCTCAAATGACTTCAAGAAGCTTTGCAGTGACTCAGGAATTAAGAGGGAGTTGACTGCTCCATATAATCCTCAACAGAATGGAGTTGCAGAAAGGAAGAACAGAACTATCATGGAAGCAGCAAGGGCAATGTTGCATGACCAGGATCTTCCTATGCATCTTTGGGCAGAAGCAGCTAGAACAGCTGTATATGTACAGAATAGAACACCCCACAAGATATTGGACAACAAGACACCAGAAGAAGTCTTTTCTGGTAAGAAACCTGAAGTCAGCCATCTCAGAATATTTGGTTGTCCAGTATACACTCATGTCCCAAAGGAGAAAAGGACTAAACTAGATCCTTCAGGAAAGAAGGGCATCTTTGTGGGTTATAGTGAAAGCTCGAAGGCTTACAGAATATATTTTCCAGGGTTCAAGAAGATTGATGTCAGCAGGGATGTAACATTTGATGAGAATTCAGCATTCATCAAATCAAGAAAGGCACCTATCGAAGTGTATGAAGAACCTAAGGAAACAAGATTTCAGGACACTACGATGACTGATGCAGTTCCAGAAACTGGTCGTGAGTTTGAAGATCCACAAGAACCTGTAGATCCACCCCGTGAGGATAACTCTCACAAAAGGAAACCTGTATGGGCTAGAGAGCTCATTCATGATGCAGAAAGATTTGGCATTCCAGAAGAAGAACACAGAGCAAAGAAGAGAACCAGATCACACACCAGTTATGTTGCTTTACTCTGTGACATCATGAACAAAGAGCCTTCCAGTTATGAAGAGGCAGCAGAAAAGAAAGAATGGAAGGATGCTATGGTTGAGGAATACCAATCAATTATGAAGAATGATGTTTGGGATGTTGTCCCAAGACCTAAAGGGAAGTCTGTTGTGACTTCCAAGTGGATCTACAAAATCAAGCATGCTGCAGATGGCAGTGTGGAAAAATATAAAGCAAGATTCGTAGCTCGTGGTTTCTCTCAGAAGGAAGGAATAGACTATGAAGAAACCTTTGCACCTGTAGCCAGATATACTTCCATCAGAACAGTACTTGCCCTGGCTGCAGCAATGAAATGGAAGATACACCAGATGGATGTCAAGACTGCTTTCCTGAATGGTGTAGTAGAAGAGGAAGTATATGTGGAACAGCCACTCGGCTTTGAAATACATGACAGGGAATCTTATGTATGCAGATTAAAGAAAGCCTTGTATGGCTTGAAGCAAGCTCCCAGAACCTGGTATGGTAGGATGGACAGTTTCCTATCTAGTTTGGGCTTTACCAAGAGTAAAGCGGATTCCAACCTTTACTACAAGGTTGAGGAAGGGAATCCTGTGATTCTACTTCTATATGTGGATGACCTATTTGTGACAGGAGATGACAGAATGATTGCAGATACTAAGAGGAAGCTTGCAGCTGAATTCGATATGAAAGATTTGGGAATGATGCACTATTTCCTAGGTATGGAGGTGTGGCAGAATGCAGGTGGGATATTCCTTGGTCAAGGGAAGTACACAGTAGATATCCTGAAGAGATTTGGGATGATGGATTGCAAGGCCATGGCCACACCTATGGCATCGAATCTGAAGCTTCTTTGTGATGCTTCATCTGAGCCAGTTGATGTTTCTATGTATCGTCAGATGATTGGGTCCTTGATGTACCTGACGAACACGAGACCAGACATTTGCTTTGCTGTGAAAACATTGAGCCAGTTCCTGACGGATCCGAGGAGTGTTCACCTTGTTGCCGTAAAGCATGTTCTGAGGTACCTGAAGGGTACAGTGGATTATGGGCTCAGATATGAGGCGAATCAAAAGTTTAACCTGCAGGGTTATGTTGATTCAGATTGGGCTGGCAGTGCTGCAGATAGGAAGAGCACATCTGGGTGTTGCTTCAGTATGGGATCAGGTGTGATCTCTTGGTTTAGCAGGAAGCAGTCCTGCGTAGCACTTAGTACAGCTGAGGCAGAGTATGTTGCAGCCTGTTCAGCTAGTTGTGAGGCAGTATGGCTACGGAAGCTACTGTCTGAGTTATTTGATCTTCCGTTGGAGGCTACTGGTATCTTCTGTGATAACCAGAGTTGTGTGAAGCTGTCCGAGAACCCAGTGTTTCATGACAGGTCAAAACACATAGAGATCAAATACCACTATATCAGGGATATGGTGCAGAGAGGAGCTGTCAAGCTCCTGTATGTTGCGACGGATGAGCAGATTGCAGATGTGCTGACGAAGCCACTAGCCAGGGTGAAGTTCGAGTACTTCAGAGAGAGGCTTGGCGTTATTCAGATCGAGGACACTTCGAGGAAGAAGTGATGGACACATTTGCTGAAGCCATTCCAAGCATGTTGGAAGGAGGATCCTTCACATGGCTGTGGATGTAAGCGCTGGATGATGAACATCAGGATGATGTTCTAGTTTCTGCTGGATATGATCAGTTGGATCATTTTATGTATGTATGTACGCATCATGTTGGATGCTGGATATGATCAGTTGGATCATTTTATGTATGTATGTACGCATCATGTTGGATGCTGGATTTGATCAGTTGGATCATGTGTATGTATTTTATATGCATCATGTTGAATGCTTGGACCATGTATCTGTATATGTATCAGGTGGATACATTATATGTATCAGGTGGATACATTGTATGATCAGGTGGATACATTGTATGATCAGGTGGATCATGTATGGTGATATATATCATATGTTTTGTATTTGTATCAGATAGATACATTGATGATCAGGAGGATCATGTATGATGATATGTATCAGGTAGATACTTGGTATGTAGCAGGATATTGCATTGATGATCAGGATGATCATAGATGACGAGCTTCAGGATGTTGCTCCAGATGACATGCAGCAGGATGTTGCAGTGATGATCAGGATGATCATAGATGACGAGCTTCAGGATGTTGCTCCAGATGACATGCAGCAGGATGTTGCAGTGATGATCAGGATGATCATAGATGACGAGCTTCAGGATGTTGCTCCAGATGACATGCAGCAGGATGTTGCAGTGATGATCAGGATGATCATAGATGACGAGCTTCAGGATGTTGCTCCAGATGACATGCAGCAGGATGTTGCAGTGATGATCAGGATGATCATAGATGACGAGCTTCAGGATGTTGCTCCAGATGACATGCAGCAGGATGTTGCAGTGATGATCAGGATGATCATACACGACGAGCTTCAGGATGTTGCTCCAGATGACATGCAGCAGGACGTTGCAGTGATGATGATCAGGATGATCATGGATACATCAGGATGATGTATGGTGAGTATCAGGTTGATACTCTGTGGCCGTGGATCAGGTTGTGCAGATGAGCATGTAATTCGTTGCCCTGGGAGATTTGCAGATGGTCTTGCGAGGTTTTGCCTATGGCATGTAATTCGTTTCCCTGGGACATCTGTCAAATGCTCTTTCGAGGTTTTGCTCTGGGAGGACATGTAATTCGTTGCCCTGGGAGATCTGCAGATAGTCTTGCGAGGTTTTGCCTATGGCATGTAATTCGTTTCCCTGGGATATCTGGCAGATGCTCTTGCGAGGTTTTGTCCTATGGCATGTAATTCGTTTCCCTGGGAGATCCTATAGGTAGAGCAGTATGCTCGTAACATCCTGGGATGCTCTTGCGAGGTTTTGCCATGACCACATGTAATTCGTTGCCCTGGGAGATCCTATAGGTAGAGCAGTATGCTCGTAACAGCCTGGGATGCTCTTGCGAGGTTTTGTGGTGAGGTCACATGTAATTCGTTGCCCTGGGAGATCCTATAGGTAGAGCAGTATGCTCGTAACAGCCTGGGATGCTCTTGCGAGGTTTTGTGACGCACGTAAAAGTCCTGAGGATTCCACAGTATGGCCAGTGATGATGAAGACCTGCAGGTGGTGGGCCTACATCCAGTATGAAAAAGGACTGGCTCTGTAGAACTTCCTATGACGAGTAGAGACAGAGATTGGACGAGATAGCAGCAGCAGTGACGATGACGATGATGATGCATCGATGACGATGATCCAGAGAAGAAGACTTGTCTAGCAAATCTGTGTCGAGAAATACCTTCCTTGTTAAGAGGGAGTGTTGATGTATATGTAACTTCGGAATGTATTTCATCAATATATTATATGTATATTTATTGTACCCTTATAAGAGATGTGTTATTCCTCTATAAGGAAGTGTCGTCATGTGGATTGACAAGTGTCGCAAGTGTGTGTACTTGCCGATGGGTTATTAGAACACCTTATGGGGTCGGCCCTATTTAATATATAATATAATGTGGATGTACTAAAGTAGACAAGTCGGCCCCAGTAGGTCACTGGGCAAAAAGGTGAGTATAAATAGAGATAGGAGATCTCTATTTTACTCACTCGGAAAAGTATCTATCTCTCTCTCTGGAAAGTGGCGCACTAGTGAGGAGGAGGAGGATCATCTGCTAGGAGACTATCTCTGTATTATTTGGTTGTATTTTGGTTGAGCCATTGCTCTCTCTATCTCTGAGGAAGTTTGTGGGGTTTTTCACCTTAGGGTTTTCCCCACGGAAACTCTGTGTCTCTTGTCTCTATGCTTTTGATTCTTGTGATGCTTGTGATGCTTGTCATATTATGATTGTCATGCATTGATATACTGTAGATGTTATTCTCTCAGCAAAGATCCTATAGTATTGTGATTTAATACTGAAAATTTAACATTTAACTCTCTGCAAACATAACCCAGGTATTCTTACGAATCTGTAGTTCATCTCAAGGATTTCTTTCATGGAATTCCCGAACATACGAGGTTCACACGCAGGGTTTCTAGGGCATTCCAATATGTAATTTCCGCTCATGTAGAAATCACATTTTTTCCTTCTCTTCTCATGGCTTGGCTCTGTAATGCGGGTCAATTACTGAATGCATGAATGAATGAGTGAGATCCCCCCCGGTTTTCTGGTCAACAATGGGTAGTCTTCCAAACACCGAATTTCCAGGTGGTTGAGTGTCTTAAAGAACAAGTAACACAGGCCATGCCCTGCCATACGGATGCATAGGGTCTCCCCATACTCAATTGGCTTCATCAACAGGGGTTTCTAAACCACTCTCTTACAACAACAATAAATGTCAGCATGGAGGTCAAATGGGTTCATAAATGGACAAGTGGCAACATGGGCCCCCATCCAATAACCCCCTCACCTCTCCCTAGTGGATACACATGGCCCTTTCTCACTCGCTTCCTCCTTATCCAGTTTTCTTGGTAATTCATTGCAATATTTAAATGTTTACATCATTTACAATATTTCATGGCTTAACAACCCATGAATAATCAAACTGTCAAATACTTTCCTATGCAATTAAACCTTAAGCATCCACTAGTGGGGCCTTGGCCTTGAGCTACACACTAAGGAAACACACTTTGCATATACACAATACTTACATTAATACCAATAGAACTAAGGTAAAAATAGGGGTATTACAGATAGCCAGTCGAGAGCAACCACATTTAGATTGGGTGGCGATGACCACCCAACAGAGTTTGGAATGGGTGCAAGAGTGTAACTTAAGGGCCGAAAATAGGGCATCGATGATGTATTGGTGTTGCAAGAGTGCAGTGCGGGAGGAAACCCTGATTCAGTGGGGAAATACATCAAAACAATTTTATCGGGGTCCACCGAGTGACCACCAAGAGTATCAACGATGGGAAGGTGTTGATAGAGAATCAATGAGATGACGTTGAAGGCAAACGAGGATGCACTATTTAGGAACAGCGATAGGGAATTCCAACAGCAAATCAAACAAGGATGCAGGTGGCATAAGAGTGGACGTCGGAGGGTTAGCATAAAATTTATATGATGGCATAAGTTAGGGGAAGGGCTGACAGAGAGGTGTTGATAGAGTGCAATAGCCATTGATGAGTGTTGGGTAAGTGAATAAGGATTGTTGGGTTTGGAAGCGTGGAGAATGTGCAAAAGTGATTGTAGGGCACAGATAGTCGTTGGATGGCTAGAGCATTGAGAAATGAGATTCATTCGATTGGATTACATTGGAATTGTGGTTCCCATCGAACAATGAGGCCAACGAGGAGGTCCAAAGGAGTAGGAAGGATCCAAAAGATGAATTGATGGTAGATTTGAATGATGTTGGTATATGGAGTAAATGCAAATCGAAGGAGAAGGCCATGTGTACATTCAGGATAATTCTAGTTGAGGCTCGAGGAGCTCACCATGAATGCATGATTAAATGCAGGAGGAAAATAATTGATGAATCCATGGGATTGGCATGCAACAAGAAGATTTTGTAGATAAAGCTAGATGGAGGAAGCTTCAAGGAGAAGTCAAAAGCAAGGAAAGAGGAAAAGAGTGGAGGAGGGAGGAAATAAAAAGAAAAGGGGGAGCCCTGAGAAGGAAGGGAAGCTCCAGTTGCGAGCAGGAAAGAGAGAGAAAGAGAAGAGAGCTAGCTACAATAATGGCTTGAGAAGAAGAAACATAGTAAGAATATTGTGCAGAAGAGAAGAATACAACATGTGAAGAAGGATACCCAGAGAGCATAGAGGTGAGGAAAATAAAAGAGCAGTAGACTTTGTTGAATTATAAACGCTTGGATAAGATTTAGACTAGCAAGTTGAGTGATTGAGTGAAGAATATTGAAGGGTATAATAACCCCTATGAGAAATTGTGTATAGAATCCTTAGGAGTCCATTGTAAAATGTAATTTGTTGAGAATTATAGAAAGGCCAGTGAGCCACCTTCTTGTTTAATCTTCCGTGCTTATGTTTTTTGTTTGTTTTGGGTATTTTCCGTCTGCTTGAGTGTTGAGCCTAAGACTTGTTGGGTTTTGCAAAGATGGTCATTGTAACGGTTTGTAGAATAGGCATTAGAGCTGCATGACTCTGAGTTATGAACGACATATGGTGGTTGTTTTCCATCATGTTGGCAATGAAACATGTAGATGGTTCATAGCATCACATGATCGAGCATACAATTGTAAAAATTCATTTTGGAATTGCATGTTAATCGCGTATATAAATGAGCATATGGTTGTAAAACTGATTTAGGCATGTGTACCCTTGGTTTGATCATTCACTGATGTAACGTCTAGATGTAGACTTAGGTGATAGCACAGGGGATTCACCTTATTTAACAATATCTTATCATGTTCTTTCATAAAGGGTTTCTTTTTAATTGTGAAAAATAAGGTCAATATATTGTAGGTATTGGTGGGGAGGGAAGTAAGGTACGAGAGGGTCTACAGGTATTGGGGGGTATAAAAAGGGGTACATAAAAAAAATAGGGAATATCTTGTAAAAATAGGGTTTTTGTAATCAGAAATATGTATTGGGAGGGGGGCTCACTAAAAGGATTTTGGTAGGTATTTATCAGTATCTAGTGAAATTTAGGGTATTCTTTAATATCCCATGAACAAAGGTGCTACGGTATAGTTTCACTTAGTGAAGACCTCGTGGGTGATCGGGGGCATGTTGTATTCTCGGATATCTTGTTCATAAACTTTGAGGGGTGTAGAGTTTCTCTTAAGTCAAGTTTTGAAGGGGGGAATGTTGGGTTAATCTTGACTCGGTCATAAAGTATTTATGATAACCCTGATATAGTTAATGATGGGTTTATCATTCACAGTTTATGGGCCCATTGTATTGGGTAATCTATTGTATTCTCCGATGCTATTAGACATGATTAAACATATCTTATGGCTTGTAATACTCCATTATAAGTGAGTCTCATGGAATAGGCTGGAATTGGCAAGGAGGAATTCACTTCCTTCACATACGAGCCTCACGAATTGAATTGTTGGCCATATAAACTTGGGTGGTCAAGACTACAGAATAGGATGGAATTGGCAAGGAGGAATTCACTTCCTTCACATATGAGCCTCAAGATTGACCTCTTGGCCATATAAACTTGGGTGGTCAAGACTACTCTTGGAGTGCATAGTGTAGTCTTGTTTTGATTTGGAGAACCAAGTAAGAAGGAACTCAGTGAAGACTACTCATATTAAGAGCATAGCTCATAAAATATCTATGTAGCACATCAACTATTCCCGACCTTTAGGAAACTCGTTCCTGAAGTTCTGGCATTCCAGGGAACTTGGGAACTTGTAAGGAATCTTCCAAATCTAGCAAGAACCATTCTGGATGGTTAGGAACTTACCGCGAAGTTTTACCCTCTAAAATAGAGAACTTGGGGACATTTTCTTGCACATTTCCTTCACTGGGAGCTTCAACGCATTCATAAACACCACCAATCGAATTTGAAATTTTCAAGGAAGAGGAGAAGGAGACGTGAGGATGTAGCTGAGGCATTTTGCATCCTGGGAGTGAATGTATGCAATAATAAAGACAAAACAATTGAAGTTACAATGTAATAATTTTTTTTTATGAGTACTTTTTGAATTAAATACATACATGACCCACCAATCATTGTCTGTGAGATCATTTCATCTTTATCATGTTTTGGTTTATTTGTGCATGTCTTTGAAAACACGGGATCCTCTCCTTGGAGGGTTGTTAACGACATTCCTATTTCCACGCGATCATACATATACATGGTTGACTCCAAATTTTTTCTCTAGAAAACTAAGTTGCAATAAAAGTTTATTGCTTCCTTGTGAAGTTGGTGCACTGATCTCTTTGTACGGTTCGTACTAGAATATTCACTCGTCCCTACGCTAAATTGCAGTTATTGCTAATGATTAATAAATGTAAATCTATTTTGACTTTTTATATATTAAATAAAAGAACGTAAAATTATATATTTAACTATTTACTTTATGAATAAAAAAAATAAACGTTTAACTGATTGAAAAAAGTTTTAAATCTTACTTTAAAACTAAATTCAAATGCCCTAACATAATCTTATAAACATATAATATTCTAATCCATTTTAATCATAATTACACAATACTCAAAACTTATTCTATACTTATAATCACAAATATAAAGACTATAACTTTTAAAAATCCTCACTTTAGAAAAAAATCTACCTAGGTGGGGGTGGGGGGAGTCGAACAAGCGAGCGCTCTACGAGATGGGCTAATAGTAGCCACATTTTATGAATTTTACTTAGCAGTCAATTCCTAAATTTAAATTACATGCTCATCCTTACTCCTCTTGGTTGGATGTGACATATATATATATAAGAGAGGAGAGTTCAACTTGAATACGAACCTTGGGCAACCAATAAAACACTTTTAAAAAACATAAATAATTGATTACTTACGATTTAATTGTTTTAATTATTGATATAGATAATAATATCTATTACTGTAATTTTTTATTTTAAATTCGAAAGGAAGGTAAATCTCCGCGAATCCTAAATTGTATAAGAACGAGATAAATGAACTCTCTAAATTGATATTATTAATTGCGTTAACTATAAATATAAAAACTAAAATTTGATATTATTCTCCTATTTCTCTTTTAAATGATGTTACATTTAGGTAATTTCTCTTTTCTTATCGAGCAATCTAGATTTTAATATTTAAAGGAGCAACCTTTGTATGGCACATTGAAAAAAAGGGGTAGCCATACGTCACTGCTTTTTCATTGAAAAAAACATTTTAATTTGCAAGCTTTAAAGAGAATGGTAAGAGTGCAATTGGTGAATATAACATTTATTTAAACTATTTTTCATATATATATATATATATATGAGAATGAGTAAACAATTAAGATATTTTTAAAATATAATATAATTTTAATATAAAATATATTGGATTTGGATTTAAAGGTTAAATGGATAATTTAAAAGTCATTTTAAAGATTTTTATTAAGGTTTGTATAGAAATTTTTTTATTCCTACTCAAAAAAGAAAAAAGAAAAAAGAAAAAAAGAAGTTGTTCCATTTTTACGAGTGGTGACATAAATAACTTTTAAAATTATTGAGTTATTATAATCAATCCTCCTCAGACTAAGCTCCAAGGATTCATATTGCATAAAAATATTATTTCATGGTTATATAATCATAATAACAGAGTTAAGAGGAAGGTTGGTTTTCGAAGTTATCATTAATATTTAACAACTTAATTATTCTTAGGATTATATTGAGAGAATTTTAGAGCAATAATGTTAATTTTCCTTGTTATGTTGTCAAATTTAGAATAATTAAGTTATCATTAATATTTAACAACTTAATTATTCTTAGGATTATATTGAGAGAATTTTAGAGCAATAATGTTAATTTTCCTTGTTATGTTGTCAAATTTAGAAAATCCTTTGATACAAGATCCTAGAAACAACTTCTAGATCAAGCTAAAAGATACTAGGGTACCTTTGGTGTTGAGTAACATAGTAATAATTTTGTACAAAAAGGTCATTAGCAAGTTTAGAAATAAAAAGAGAGAGTCAAAATAAATCAATTGTAATATAAGACTTAAGCAAGGATGTCTTTATCCTTAACTATTTTTGGTCCCCATATTGACAAATTAAATAATTTCCCAAGGGATGCGGGCTATGTAGGAACAGATTTGGGAGGCTTAATCATCATCCTCTTGCTTTTATAAACATATGATATTGTCCTTTAGGCAAGGATCCCCTATGACCTTCACAAGCATTCTAAAATTCCCAATGCCTTTGGTATTAAGTTTGGGATGCTAGTAAACACTGATCAAAGAATGGTAATGATTATTAAATCCAAGAAAATCACCTAGCCTAATTTTGTTTATGATAATAATAACTTATAAGAGGTTAATTTTTACAATTGATTTTCATCATAATGTAAATTGGAACTATAGTGTTGGAATAAGAATCAATAGAGGTGTTGGCAGGCGGTTTGGTGAGTCAGCATCGCAGCATCGTGGATGCTGCGCAAGGCCAAAGATATCGCGGAAGGCGGAAAGTAGCGAGCAAGGCGACAAGTATTTTTGTAGTTTTTGGGTCATTTGGACAGCATTATGTGGGATTTTGGGTTAGTTTTTGTAGAAGTTTGTTAAGAAGTAGTTAGGCGGTTGCCTAAGTGGACCATAGATGTAAAGGCATAAGCCTATAAATAGATGTAGGTTTGTAAGTATGGGGATATCTTTGGGGGAGAGCTTGATTGTTGAATCTTGACATCTGAGAGATCTTGATCCGATGCTGAAGACTGAGTATTTTGTTGTATATGGGTTTTTGCGGAGATAATATGATGTGACAGAGCTTTTGAGTAGAACCTTTGTGTCACTTCCGTCTTTTTATGGTAAATGCATTATGTGATGTGACTTTATGAATGATGCAATGTTTCCTTGCTGCGATTAATGCTTTACTATTATATCTGTTGCATATTTATGGTTCTATCAATGGTGAGATCTGTTGAATGATATTCAACCTATGTTTAGTGCTTGAGTTGAATGCATTAGATATAATCCTGAATGTTGTAATAAGTTAAGTAATTGATCCACAACATCCTCCTTCATTCGGTGGAAACATGGTTCCATCAACTCTCCCTTGAACATCTCGGGCGAGACCTCATCTGCTCCGTAGGTGTTGCTGGACAGGTAAAACCTGTCTAGGACGGTGCTTAGGGAGATCATGGTGGGTTGGTGTCGACAGCGTGTGGAACCCTTGTCGACTAGGTTTGTGTCAACAAATGGTTCCATTGCCGGGACTGTAGCGCGAAGGGAAAGGAGGATATGTTGTTGCATCCGACGAAACCGAAAATACAAGACTAGTTTGATCAGAAGTTGCATGAGTTTGCTAAAAAAGAAAACTAGAACCCTCGGCCGATGATAGATTAGTGGGTGAAGAGGTATATTCACGATGGACCACACGAATACTTTTTCTGTGAGTTCCCAGTCATCTTGTTCGAGTGGTTGGAAAAATTGACCTTCCAGAAGAGGAACTTCCAAGGTGGTGAGCCGATAGCCTGGACCCTAGAACTGATCCAGGAACTGCAGGAAGTTGACAACAAAGCGTTGCGGGCTGTCGAAGTTTGGATTGACAGCATACTGGAATTCTATATCAATGAGTTTGTAGTTGATACGAACAAATCCTATAGTGAAGCCGAAAGATATTTCTTCCACGGACCATGGGGAAGGTTTCTGTTGTCGCTACAACTTTCCATTAAGATGCTCATTTGCGAAAATGGCATATTGAAGATGTATCTTGATTAGTAAAAAACCTAGTGGGTGGAGGCCGTGGGTACCATGACGGCGGGGGGGGCGGTACATGGAATGATAAGGGGTAGATGGGTGCGGGTCATGACGAGACTGTGAGGGAAGCTGAGGAAGAGAGTGGTCTTACAAGAGGAGGAGCAAGGTTTCGATAAGAGAAGAGGCAGAGGACAGGGGAAGATCCTGCTGCGATCGAAACCCAAGGCCGTGAAGGAAGACCACACGAGACAAAGCGACCTCATAGTGTCGACAAGGACAACCGAGTTACGCCCAGGATAGAGGCAGGACCAAACCCCAACACCAATGTACCCACACCTCTGCTCACTATCTCTCAACCAGTAAGAAATACAACTTCGACACCACCATGTTCATCAAGTCAACAGAAGTTAATTGCTAGTAGCTCAGCGAATAGAAGAAGGAAGCCCAGGATGGCAGGTGAGGATACGAAGTTACTATTGTTCCATGGAAACAGAACAAATAACCCTGAGCAGTACTGGTTTTTATGTGAAGCAGTATGGACTATGAAGCAAATTACTGATGACAATGCCAAGAAAGGACAGTTGGCGACAACTCTTCGGGGTTGTGCATTAGACTGGTTCATGAAGTTTGTGCAGGTTCCTATAGGTGCTCCAGAGAAGACGCTAGACAAAGTTAGAGCTGGCTTGATTACTGAGTTCAAAAACCCCAAGTTTGAAGCACAATATATTACAGAACTCAAAGAGATTAAGCAGTATCCCAATGAAACCGTGTGGGATTTTGACCAGCGATTTAAAACACTAATGGTGAGGGTCAATTTCGACATGAGCAATGTCCAACATAAAGAATGGTTCATTGCGGCATTGCTCCCGCATATTCGACTACCGTTGATGCAACAGAACATTACAACACCTAGCGAAGCACTAGAAATTGTGATGCAGTTAGAAGCTTCGCCGATCATAGAGAATGCAGCAGGTATGTCGCATATTCAGACGCAACTGGCCAACTTGACAATACAGCTGCAATATCTTAAGAAGGGAAAGGAATAACGAGAAGAAGTATGGTGTACGCGCTGTCCCAGAGAAGGGCATACTAAGGATAATTTCCCAGACTTCTGCAATTATTTGGTTTCAGGGGCACCAAATCCATTGAGTGGAGGCGGTATGCCGTGGTTTTGCATCTGTCAGGTATATGGGCACCATCATGAGGAGTGTCAATACATGCAGAAGATGGTCACAAAATCGATGAATCTGTATTGTACCTTCTGCAAGTTTGTGGGACATGAAGACAAGGACTACCAGGCGTATGGGTTACTTCAGGAGCGAACATACGATGCATGTGATAGACGACCAGCATGCCATACAACAACCGCAACTGCAGCCATAGGTCTCCTTGCCACTACCTCAACCGCAGGTGCAGTTTGTACCGCAGTAGCAATTGCAGCAGTTTATGCCGCAATATGCTCCGATGCAGATGGCTCCACAGCAACCATAACAGCCACAGTACGTTCAACAGCTGCAGTATGTGCAACCCAGGCAACTGCAACCGAATCCCATGCAGCAACAATTTAATCAACCATAGTATCAACAACATGGGGGATTCCGTGGAGGCTTCCAGGGAGGACGCGACCGAGGATTTGGTCACGAAGGAGGACGAAGAGGTCGAGGACCTGTTTAGTGTTACAATTGCAGAGTGTGGGGACACTACCAGCGAGATTGTCCACAATTGCAAACACAATGTATGTTTTGTTTTGTTGCTGACCACATTGTTGGAACATGTTCGCAGTTGATTACGCGATGGCAATCGGGGAATGTTCCATAGTTACAGAACTAGAATCAAGTGCAGCAACCAGTACAGAATCAAAACCCACCGCAGAACCAGAACCAACATCCAAATGCCAACCAACAAGTGAATCAACCTGGGAATCCACCTCTGAACCAGACTCAGGGTGCGACTATTGCGACAATTTATGTGGAGTCAAGGACACAATATGCTGTAGTCGGAGTCATCACTCGTGGAGGTGTGACAACAGGTGAAGATAGTCCACATCCACTCATCCGGGTAGCAGGGCAGAATAAGGTGTCTTTTGACATTGATTCCGAGCATGATGCATTCTTTCAGGCACGACATGTGATGGAAAAAGATCATGGTAAGGCCATTGTTTGTGATATGCCTCCTGTTTTTGATGCCACTTTAGAGGCCAGTCCATCAAGACAGTCTGGGAACTTGTAGACATTTTTTATAGTTATTTATTGTTGGAAAGGGATCCTGATGCCCTTGCCGAGATTGAGGGACTGTTGCAGCAATCAACCAGGGGATGGCAAGAGTCTGCGGTAAACTCCTTGCAGAGGCAGAAGACTAGTAAGGAGATGTGCATGAACATTCAAATCAGAGACTAGGAATTTTATTTGGTTATTCTAGATCTTGGTTCGGATGTCAACATCTTAACCAAGTAGGCCTGGCAGAAAATGGGGAGTCCCACATTAAGCTGGTCTCTTGTACAACTCCGTCTGGCTAATCAAGCCAAAGTGACACTGATTGGGAGAGTTCCATGCCTGGTGGTGGACATTGAGGGAATGAAGACATACACGGATTTCGACGTGATCGAAGTAGTTTAAGGGGGAAGCTCCTATCTCGCGTTACTCGGGATTGGATGGGCTAACGACAGTGTAGCAATAATCAACTTAACAAGCAGATGCTGACTTTTGAAAATTGTGACCTCAGAGTCGTAGCTGCATTGGATCTAGTTGAAGGACATAGGTACATTAAACTAGTTAGGGATGATGATCCCATCGAATGGGACCAGGCATACAACATTTCAAAATATTATATTCATCCAACTGCCAACGGTGAGCTTGAGTGGAGCAGCTTCAGCTCTGCATCTTTCGACTCTGATGATTCTCTAGAGAATTGGTAGAACTGCTTGCATGAGGTGTTGCTCCGCAAGTGTGAGCTAATCACACAGTCATTATGTAGTGTTGCGACTGAGACTATTGCACTGCCAATATATGAAGGACTTCCCGGATTGTCCAATTTTCTTGCGGCGTTCGAGGAAAAGGTCTCAGAACCACAGCGCTTGCTGGCATTGGGGGAAGTGCTGAAGGCTGCTCCAGCATGTTGGTGGGCGGCACATAAGAAGTCGATTACAGGATGGGTGTAGTGTCGAATATTGATGACCATTCGCTTCAGCAACACTAAAGCTTACCACATAGGGAAATATGATGGCCAGAATAACCCTGGCAGTCATTTGATGGAGTGTCACATGTTGTGGGCATCGCGATCGAAGGATGAGTGGGTCCATGCTTTTATCCATACTCTGGATGAGATACCGCGATCATGGTATACTGCATCCGAATTGTGAGTAGAAATCGCCACCTAGTTAGAATTGACAGTGTGCTTTACTCATACCTTCAGCTTCGCGGATGCCAACCCGGATGTCCACAACGCTTTGCAGCTCATCCGCGACGTGGTTGTGAAGGTTGTTAAAGTGACATATCCTGCGGATCCACATATGCATTGCTAGATGCAGTCCATGATGGAATGTTAGAATATCATTGGTGGGCCAGAAGATGGTGATGATCCGTAGAATGTCAATATTCCAGAATCTGAAGGAAGTCGCGATATTGTAGCACCAGATGCACCAACTGGTCCGATCAACCAGCCGCTAAAGCTTCGGAAGGTCAACATTGGGACAGAGGAAAATCCAAAGTTCACGAATGTTGGGGATTATTGGGATGATGAGATGATGGGGAAGGTCACAGACTTGTTGCATGAATTCCAAGACTTGTTCCCCATGAAGTTTTCTGAGATGAAAGGAATCTTGGTGTCAAAACCCGAAAATTTCCTAAAAATTTAAAAGTTTTAAGATAGCAATTAATGTTATTAAATGCATTCCTTGATCTGTTTGATTTAGTTAAGTGATCATAACTATGTCTAAATGATCCGTCATTGTACTTAAATTTTAAATGTGAGTCTTATTTATCGTTACTGATGGTTTTTCTGTTTTCAACCACAAGGGGGAGTTGTCATCGCAGACTGGGCTTACTTAGCTTCCGAGCTAATGCATCCAATTATCTTTCCCTTACAGGTATACAGGTAAAGTACGGGTCGCTGCAAATAATTTTTAAAGCATTATAATTCCTTTAACTGTACCAAAATGTCCAGTAAAAGTCTAAACATGCGAGACAGGTTGTCAAGTGTAAAAAGGTAGAAGTTCCTTCCTGTAATATTCATGTATTCTTACTGATAGAGAGTTGACCATTTTGCATGAGAATATGATAGATATTGTTCTTTATCAGAAAGACTTAAGTACCACTATGGAGTATTGATCTTTGATATTATTATTGTGTTGCAATAATCTCTCTTATCTAGCACTGTGTAATGTCACTGGAATATGATATTCCAACCATTTTACTTATCTGCTGTTACTGCGTGATTTACTTGTAAGGATCTAGAAATTTTTAACGTATAAATTTACTTATTACTTGCACTGTATAATATTCTGTCAGTTCATATCTTCTTATGATAATCCTTTAGGGTTTGCTTTGATTGCACCACTATTCCTATGTCTAGAAATAATAATAAACAAGGCTATCAGCTATTTCAAGTGACAATGGTATAGTAGATTTGTAAGTCATATTACTTATCTTCATCTTAATATTTCGTAGATTTATAGATTTTGATGTACCCCTTGCCGATTCTCATGAGGCGAGGGTTAAGACATAAATATTGATAGGTTGTTCTATACTATTTAAAGACTTACCTTACATATAACTTTTATAATGTAATCGTTTTCTCCATGACTAGAGTACCTCATGACTGAGTTTTTGAACAATAATCAATTTGCATGAATTAATAATTCATTATTTAATCTATACAATGCTAGGTTTAAAAGTATTATCCTAATGTGTGATTATAAAGGATAACATGTATCTATGTTATTGTTAATCTTTAAGAATAACCAAGCAACAACTATATTACTCATACTATGATTTGATTTCATCAAACGATGATGAGGATCTCATTAACCTTGAACGTTATTGACGAGGTATGATTTTAATGGTTGTAGGGTAATATATATTATGGTTTGCCTATTCGTGTTCAAAGGCATAGTTTGAAATGAGAGAAATGGTGCAAATTTTCACTATGGTACCATGACCATAAAGGAATATCCAAACCATGATTAACGTGCATCTACTCTATGATTTTTAATTGATGAACAATCGATTGTAGCACATCAAGGGACTATAGAACGTAACCCACTGCATGGGAAAATATTAAAAGGCGACGTGGAAGTTTCTACGCCAAGTGTTGAAGATATTTAAGTGTTGATTCAACCCTAAACCCGGCATTTTTCCTTTGCCTTCGAGCCTGGTCCTTCTGTAGAAACCCTCCTGTCCGAATCCGAACCCTACTGAGATGTGAAGGAACACAGCTTTTCTGCAACTTTGAATCCTTCGTGCTTATCCACCTCGTTACAAGAGAGTTAATGTGTTTTTGTTAATGGCGACTGTGGTTGGGTAAAATCCCAGGGTTTTATCCTTTTCATGTCAAAATTTAGCCCTGGTATTGCGTTGCCATACTCTCGGTTTGGTCCTGATAAAGCTTTCAATGTGATAGCTGTCTTATTTCTGCCAGCTCGTGGCATTTGTTGATGAGGGTTGGGGTTCTTACACTTCCCTTGCTTACAATTAACATGCTGAATACAGTGTTAAAGCTGCTTCCCGAAAGTGGTAAGTTACAGGACTTCACCCTTGTCTTTATAGTTTAAAGATTTGGATTCTATATAATTACGTTTATTAACTAGTACCAAAATCTTAATGCAGGACTTGTCTGCTCACTATGGTGTACAGGGCGTTTCCCTCAATCGGTGGGCTTCTCCGGGTAAGCCTGGTCGATAGCCATGGCATTCCTCCTTGCTAGTTTGTAGGTCTTAGGGTCTGTATTGCATGAAGTGATATAGGGATTTACGACAGCATTTGATATGTGTTTTAATGAAAGGTTATGGGCTTAGATCCCGGGTTGTATAGAATGTTACGGCCATGGTTCAATTTTTAATTCTACTTTTGTTTTTGTGTGGATAACTCCTATGGAGGAAATACTGTGTAAAAACATGAAGCTAGATGAGAAGACTTTGGAGCCGGCCTGTAGATGGCATTATGGCCTCGTAGTTTTTAATACAGGGCTCAAACAATTGCACTCAGGGTTTGTTAATACGTTTTTGATATTAGAATTACTTGTATAAACGAGTTTTGTTGAAACGTACATTGTTGCTAAACCCTTACATTTAAGTCAGGGTTTCCACTCCAGGGTTTGATATACGAATCCTTATAAGGGTTTCTCCTATATGATTTAACTGGTGTTTAACGCGTATGTTTGTAATTTCTAAGCTCTTATAAATGCTTATATTAGGTATTTAATCTACTGCCATAGGTAAAATTCGTTGTCTGCAACCCTTGTGTTTATTTTATTTAAAAAGAAAACGAATGCAGAAAGGATAGGGTTCCATACGACCTCCACAGTCGTGGATGGTTTTTTTGTGACTTAATTTATTTTTGTGAAAATTAATATATGAATAATAAGAACTTGATACAGAGATTGGAATAAGGATTTGCTGTTTCGGTGATTTGTTTTTAATAGTTGATTCTATCGTCATGATTTTCTTCTGTTGATAGTCATGAAACAAACGAAAGGTAATGTAATGCTAAAGGAGCTCGACAATGAGCAAAAACAACCGTTCTGATTGTTTCAGTTTTGTTGTGGATTTAATATCCAGGTTTGCCTCTGCTGCTAACTTCTTATTATCAAAAACTTGGAATAAAAAGGGTTTGAGTGAACACACCTTCGTATTTTGGTTTAGTTACTTGTTTAGTTGTTTTGAAATTAGACTCTATCAAGGAAGTGAGTCAAGTGGAAGTTAATAATACATTGAATAGGCTCGATGCCGAGCCTAAGAGGTTCCTGCTAAACCTTTTGTTTTATTTATAAAATTCTCAGTTAGGGTTTGATGAGATGAATTTATTGTAATGTAACGGTTTGTTGAAATAAAACAAGTAGGGTTTGAGCAATGGTAGGTAACCTAACTGTAGCTTCCTTTTCTCTGAAATAATATTTACCAGGCTAACAGTACTGTAATTTTCATGGTTAAAGTTTACTATTGTTTTCTTATGATTCATTAAATAGCTTTGGTAATTTACAGTTTACAAATATTTATATATATATGAACATGGCTTATCTATTCAAAACTAGGTTTATGATTTTATCTATAATCTAAAACTAAAAGTCTTACACTGGTATTGAATACAGGATAGATAGTTATTATAAATGGAATAATAAATTACCCTTTTTAAAATTTTACTAGTGATGCTAATAAACAACAATAACTCAACCAAATCTAACTATGACTATTCTGAGATACTATCATCCTAAATAATTTCTCCTTGGACATGTAGGAATTTAAACACAGCGTATATCCATTTATAAATAAACATAAGAATAAAATAACAATCATATAAGAAACAAACAACAGAACCTGTAGGAAGGTGGACAACAACAGCAATGGGAGGTTGTTCCTCCCTACCAATTCCTGGAGAGTGCCCAGATAGCACTTCTTAGGACCCCCGAGCTTTCTCTGGTCTCCCTGGCTGGAACTAGGTGCAGCAAAACAATTCACTCAACCAAAACAGATACACTGGAACCAAGTTACTGCAGCATCCCTCTCAAACAACTTCCTTACTGTATTTCCCTCTTCCTTGATGGGACTCCTGAATAGCATTCACCTGAATGTATTCTCCCTCCAGAACCCTTGAACCCCAGCTCAATTCATTGAGTACTATTTAAAAGATTGGCTAGGTCTTTGTTGGGTTATCTGTCATTAATGAGCCACCTGCTCAGATTCCACTTTCTTGGGGAATCATGACCCCAAAATATAGGGAAGTTGCCTCCTGCAACTTAGGAAGTGTTTGAGGATGCTGCCACTTGTCTTTTGCCTTTCCACCTAGTTCCATCCACCAATTAGACCAGTAACCTCTTTTAACAGCTCTCCCATGCTATTGTCTCCATAATTTATTTATTAATAATAAAATATTCAGAATTACATTCCATTTCTAGTGACTCTGCTGAGTCATCAATTTATACTAAGCATTAAATTTAACATAATGTCTTAGAAATATGATAAAAATAATTACATTATTTTCACAAAATTGGGGTATGTGACACTTGGGCAATTTTGGGGAGATGAAGATCACGTTGAAACCAAATGCAAAACCAATTAGGTAGTGACCCTACTGTCTGAATCCACACCATAAGGAGAGGTTCAAAGTAGAACTTGACCGCATGTTGGATGCTAGCATTATTGAATCGGTTGAGGAATCAGACTGGATTAGTCCTATGGTGGTGTATGTCAAGAAGACAGGGGAAGTGCATATTTGTGTCGACTTGCGGAAGCTGAATGATGCATGATCCATTTCCGACCCCGTTCACTGATGAGGTACTAGAGGGTGTGGGTTGCCAAGAGATGTATTCTTTCACGGATGGGTTCTCTGGCTATCATCAAATCAGAATCGTAAAAGAATACCGCTACAAGACAACCTTTGTAACATAATGGGGTTGTTTTTAGTACACGGTGATGCCGTTTGGACTGAAGAATGCACCTACGATATTCTCTCGAGTCATCGTTGCTGCTTTCAGGGATTTCATTCATAAGTTCTTGCAGGTGTACATGGATGACTGGACAATCTATGGCTTGATCCGTGATCATCTGGCCAATCTGTGGTTGATGTTGGAACCTTGTCGACAACATCAGATATCGTTGAACTTGAAGAAGTGCATCTTCTGTGCACCATTTGGAATATTATTGGGTCACATTGTGTGCAAGGAGGGATTGTTGGTCAACCCAGCAAAGATTGTGCTCATTTTGAGCTTAACACCACTGAATACTATCAAGCAGTTGAGAGAGACATTGGGACACATTGGGTATTATCACAAATTCATCAGGGGTTATGCAACGATCACAACCCCTATGGAGAAGTTACTGAATAAAGATTGGGTATTCCAATGGAGCCCTGAATGTCAAGTAAGCTTTGAGACACTGAAGGATAAGATGGCCTCGGTGTTGATACTGGTATTTCCGCACTGGGGCAAGGAATTCCATGTCCACATTGATGCATCATCGATCGCGCTGGGAGTAGTGCTTACGCAACCTAGGGAGGGGGATCTGGATCATCCCATTGCTTTTGCAAATCGAAAGCTGTCATCGGTAGAGTGGAACTATACAACCACCAAAAGGGAAGGTTTGGAGATGATCTACGCATTGCAGAAATTTCGACACTACTTATTGGGAAGACACTTTAAGATGTTCACAGACCATTTTGCATTAAAATACCTGGTCAATAAGCCTGTGTTGGGGGGGAAGATATGTCGCTGGCTACTTCTTTTTCAGGAGTTTGATTTTGAAGTGATTGTGAAGCCAGGATAGCTCAACGCAGGGCTAGATCATCTATCATGGATCAAGATAAGAGAGGAGCCAACTAATATTGAAGAAGGGTTTCCTGATGGACAACTATTTAAGGTTGAAGTAGCTGATAACTACTATGAAGAAATCATTCAGTTTCTGGCGACAGGTACCGCATCGGAGGGGTTTACCACTAGTTAGAAAAAGCAGTTGGTGGTCAAGGCTGCCGATTTCCAGCTGATTGCAGGACAGTTGTACAAATTAGGATCAGATGAGATCTTGAGGCCCTGTGTCCTACCTCATGAGCAAGGGAAGATCTTGTTGGAAGCACATGCAAGAGTGGCTGGTGGGCACTATGGCAGTCGTGCGACTGCCAGAAAGGTGCTTCATGTAGGGCTCTGGTGGCTCACACTTCATAATGATGCGACAAATTATGCACAGTCCTGCGACGTCTATCAGAGAACTAGAAATCCTTCTAGGAGGGATGAGATGCCACTAATATCTCAAGTAACACTACAACCATTTGATAAATGGGCAGTGGATTTCGTGGGCCCTATAAACCCACTTGGGAAGCGCACTGGTGCAAGATACATCATCACAACAACATATTATTTGAAAAGATGGGCAGTGATTGCACCAGTCATAGATTGCACTGCTACAACAACAACACAGTTTCTATTTGACAACATTGTCACTTGGTTCGGCTGCTCGAAGGTATTGTTGAGTGATCTGGGCAGTCATTTCATCAATCGCACCGTCAGCGCATTAACAACAGAACTACATTTCATCATAAGAAAAGTAAGCGATATCATCCACAAGCCAATGGGACAATAGAAGCTTTCAACTAGGTCTTGGAGGACGCGCTGACAAAGGTGTGTAATGAAAACAACGATAACTGGGATCTAAATATTCTAGCAGTCTTGTGGGCGTATCGCAACATGTGTAAGAGATTGACGGGAAAAACACCATTCAAGTTGGTATATGGGAAAGAAGCGATTATTCCTATGGAGTACATCCTTCCGAGTTTGCGCATAGCGATAACAACAGGTATGGATGATGAAGCAGCATTCAGAGAATGTATGGCGTAGTTAATACAACTTAAAGAAGATCGCTTTATCGCAGGATTCCACCAAATTGTGGAGAAGGATCGACAGAAGGCCTGGAATGATATCCATATCAAGAAAAAATAGTTTTAGCAAGGTGACTTGGTGTTGTTGTATGACAGCAAGTTTATGAAGCATCCAGGGAAATTGGAGATGCATTGGCTTGGTCCATATCACATCAGTAGCATAACTTCAGGCGGAGCAGTACAGTTGCAGCAGTTAGATGGAGCGATGCTCCCAAAGTTGGTATATGGTAGTAGGTTGAAGCCCTATTAGTCAGGCTAGGAGCAACGCGATGCCTGAGTTGCGTCGACAAAAAAAAAATGATGGAGGATGCTTGGTGGCAGGATGGCGCACCAACAGGGATAGAATTCACAAGCAAGAGGGCTTGTGTTGCAAGATGGCAGTAGGTTCACGACAGAGGTAGAGTTGCGACTAGGTCATATCAGCAATCATTCTGAATTATTAAGTGAAGGGACTTTCTTGGCTTGGAAAGTATGATCGTGAGCTAGATCGGATTAGTGTCGGAGTAACGCACGTTTGTCACATGGACCACACCATGGCATAATGGTCGGGGGTACCAAGGATAATGGTTCACACGATTTTGCATGCACGACAGCGGAAGAGGGAGTATGGTCACCATTCCTCCTGTTAACAGTCGGGTCTACACATGTAGGAACCAGTGGGATGGCATGATGGGCACCTTATGAGACTAGGTTTACAAATGATGTTGAGGAAGACAAGGGTGATGCATAAATACCGGACCCAGAGGATAGATACACAACGTGGTATTTACCAGAAGAGAGTGTTGGGCCTAGCCCAAGTGGGGCATTTTGAGCAAGAAAGATTTTGGAACTGTGGAGTTAGGCGTAGTTTAGTAAAAGGATTTTTGGTATAAGTTTTTGGGATGCTACAAAGTTGCACGCAACGCAGCGTCGGAAGAGTTGTGAAGTTCAGTGCTGTGAGGAAACAAAACTGCGATGTGTCTAGTCTATGGGGATCCGAAAAAGAAGAGTGTTGGATGGAAGATGACACAAATTCCAGTTAGACCGTCAGCAGTCTATTTTTTGTAAATATGCTCCAGGAGTACCAAGTGGTAGGTAGGAGCAAAGCAGAAGAAAGCGACTGGTTGCACATGCGAAAGACACCACTACTTGAACCAGTCGCACGAGACCATTAGAGGAAGAACAACTTGGTGAAAGTGACCTGTTGGCATGCACGCAACAGGAAGGCCGATAGTGACGTGAAGCATGTGTGGAAGACGACCACGATGGAAGATTCGCTACCAGAAGCTAGCAAGTCCGGTTTTGGGAAAACCATGTCAGTTTTTGTAAACCTAAGGGTTTTTGCCTTCGAATTGTAAAGACATGACCTACGGGCATGATCTATAAATAAGGCATATCTTGTATGGGAAAGGGTTGTTGGGTTGTTGTTACTCTTCATTTTGTTAAGCTTTGAACATTATTGAATAGATATTTGTTGAGAGACATCTTTGTAAAGGCTCTACAAGCTGAGTGCACGGAGGCCTATTGAGAGAGAAGAGAGTCTGCAACTGAGTGTGCAGACAAAGAATTGTTGTACCCTTCCAAAATATCAATACAACAACAGTTCTTGTGGACGTAGCCTCCATCCTAGGGGTGAACCACGTTAAACCCTGTGTAGTGTGATTTTTTACGTTTTGCACTTATCTGTTTGCTTATATTGAATGCTCGTATTCTCATTTACCAGTTTTTATGTTAATGCTTTTATATGTATTCACCATAGGAGAAAGATGGGAATAATATGTTAAGTATTATGTGAATGAATGAATGTTGGATGCACAGTATCTCAAGTCTGTGAAAGTATCAGCTTAATGAATAATCACATGGACATGTAAAGGTTAGGTTATATAACTCTTCGACGCGTAGCATCGGGTGAGTGCGGTATTGTTTATCTCGTCTGTTTGCATCAGTTTAAAGATAAATATCCTAAGGCAGTAGATGATCGAACAAGTGTTAAGTGAAGTCTTCATAGTGGTTGAGTTAAGTCCGCAGAGGGAGCGTATAAGTCAGTTGCGCTGTCCTATTACTTGCAACCTGTCCGAACCGTGCAGTCCATAGATGCACTGGTTTCACAAGTATCTTAGTTTGTAGGCACGAGGACTGCGACGCAATCTATCATCGTGCAGTCTTCAGTACACAACGCGAGCCCCACACTGTGTTGCGCAGTAGATATTTCCAAACAACTCATCACATCTCTGTGGAAACCTGATTCTGCAGTGCCCCCAGAGCTACACCTAGGGTGAGACCTCATCTTGTTCCCAAGCTATTGCCGAAAGGGCTGGTGAGAAGGGGTTTTGTTGGTTCCTTAAAACTGCAAAGAACCTGGGTCTACATTGGAAACCTCTAGATCAGTATTTAAGCCAACAAATGGTTCCATTGTTGCACTAACAATCCGTGATGAGTTGAAGTCGGGATGTACGAAGTAGAAGAAGTTGAGCTGGGTGTCGACTTTTGGTATCTAAACAAGAAAGAAATATGGGCTTGGTGTGACAAGATAGAGAGAGACTTTGCAAGAAAGGAAAACAGACACCCACATCTCTCTAACATTCAGTGGTTGAATAAGTACATGTGGAAAGACGTTCACAAGATATTTTGGGCATATTTTGGGAACAAGCTACACGAGTGGTTGTCAAGGCTCGTAGAACACAGAAACGGTAAACCATGGAGCATACCGACCGAGTGGACTCCAGAGCTTATTGAAAGGCTCAAATCACTAGATAGTCCATTCACGAGAGAAGTCAACTTCTGGGTTGACAACACATTACAAAGCTTTGTGACAGAGTTCGTTGTGGACATGCTAAAGTCCTATAGCGTAGCCGAAAGAGATTTTTTCAAGGTATTAAGAGGTAAGTACTTGAATAACCTCAGTTTATACATTAAAATTCTTTTAGCTAAGAAAGGTGTTTTTAGAATACAGTAAAATTTTTGGAATCTGTAATGATCAATAGCATTTTTAGTGAGTCTGACGAAGAGATGCATAACCTAAGAAGTGGGAAAAGATATAAGTATACACCTAAGAAGAATTCTAGTGGATATGGACTTCGCATCGACATTGATTCAGAAGATGAACCTGATAGCCAAACTGCACCTCTATCTTCTACCTGTCAGCCTATTACGCCACAGAATCCACCAGTTGTGAACACCGCACCTCTCATTGCACATACCCAACCAGTTCAGAACCCCATAGTCATGAACATTCAACACAATACCACATGCCTTTTTGCCACGCAAAACCCTCCACCATGTAGAAGAAGCATGACTGAGGACATTAAGCTGCCGATATTCAAAGGAACGGGTCTAGAAGACCCTGATTAGCATTAGTTTCTATGTGAAGCTGTATGGAGTGTAAAACAAGTACAGGACGATGCCGTGAAGTAAGCGCAGCTCGTTACCACTTTTAGAGATAGAGCCTTGCATTGGTTCATGAAATACTCACAGGGACAGAATAGAACCTTGGTATAAATCAAGGATGCACTCTTAGTAGAATTTAAGAAACTGAATTCAGAGTCACAGTGTATAAAAAAATTGAAAGAGATAAAACAGAAACTTAATGAAATAGTCTGGGAGTTTGATAAGAAATTTAAGACTCTGTTGGACCAAGTAAGATTTGTCATAGCACCGCAACAACACAAGGATTGGTTCATAGCTACACTGTTGCCTCATATCAGACAACCATTGATGCAATAGAAGGTGGCACAACTACATTTTGACCCAAAATCCGATGACAAAATCGTCTGATATGCGACACTTGTCTGTTGCATATATGTCACTATCTTTTTTTATAGCCGTCGGTGGTTTTTTGTAGGTTATCCGACACTCCCTTTTACTGTCGGTTAATCGATGGCTTATTGGTACTATCGATGGTGCTTTAACTATCGGTTTTGCGACGTGTAGTTCTTATTTTAAAGAATTAAAAACTTAATGCAGGCGTCGCTTCACCGATGCATAGCCAATTTACAAGCGTCGTTTAACGGACGCCTTAATCCATTTTTTAAAAACAATCTGACGGTCACCTTCCATTGCACGTATAGCAAGGCCGTCGGTTGACTATTCCACGGCGTCTATTAACCAACGGAAAGAACTATTTTTAAATAAAAACAGACGGTCACCTGCCGTCGTAGGTATAGCATGGCCGTCGGTTAACCGACGACCTGTAGCTTTAAAAAAATATATATATATTTCACAGGACGTTGAATAAGCGACGACCTATAATTAAAAAAAAAATAAAAAAATTGACCTGACATCAGGATGAGATTATCCCAAAAGAATATCCACCCAAAACTTAAATTCTAATGTCAAATAAAACAATGGATGAGATTTAGTTTCTTAAACCTTGTAGTACCTATGATCAAGTCTATGTTATTCTAATGTCCTAATGATGGTCATATTGAATTATTTTCTTAGAGTGTTATACAGGTTCCACTCAGGCTTGCATTTATTCCAAGTGGTGAGAATCCAGATGATGTAGTATCATAATTAAAAAATTGTATTTTTATAGTTAAATTTCATAATACTTATTAGATTTTATTCTTGTTGCACGGTGGATATACTTTTGATGCTGGTCCAAATGTAGTAATGTATGCACCTAATAGGAAATTTGCAGGCCTTCTTCAGTGACTACTTTTCTATTTTCCTCCAGACTCTAAGAAAACATTGTCAAGGTTTTCCTTTCCTCCTGGTTCTCACTTGGGTTGCTTGTTTTATTTCTCACTTGGATTTTATTCTTTATAGAATTTGGACTCCAACTCACCCATTTGCTCACAATCTCATCTAGTTAACTAGACCCAATGTTTACCCCTCCAAATAGAGGAATCATAATGTTGTTCACACACACATGCATAGGTATTTTGGTTGCTTAAACTGAATTTTTTTATCTTTTCAGTTATGTAATAGGTGACGATGGCATTAGAGTCATGGATTTTTTTGCAACACCTCTAATTTATCTAGGGCCAGCAAGCAATGCAGCAGTAGTTGCACCACCCAAAGAATGTGTAAGTACAGTGCTTCCTACCAATCCTGGAGTCATCCCAACATTTGTCCTAGATACAGCTATAGAATAAGATGATGATGAAATTGGTGGTGTTCGAGGTCTAACATTCGAATTACTATCTTGGGAAGTTGTGTCATCAACTTGATCTTTAGTACTACTTCCTTGCAGAGTAACTGAACTTGGAGAACCCTACAAAAGGATTGTCAGTATTCACAGATCCATTCAAATTAAATAGAAATCCCTAAAAGAAATTAGACAGAAATGTAATGAAGCACTTTCTCTCATAAGTATTGCACTTGATGAACCCATATTTCCAACTATTTATGTCACAAAATGATCTAAACAAGCATGGATTATAGTAAAGAATACTTATGAAAATTAAGCAGTAGACAATCTGAATACAATTGATGTGAACATTGTATGTGCATAAGTAAAGGATATTGATAATGATATGGTTGAGTTCAGGAAGATGGAGGGGTTTGAACATTAAGGATAGAGTTTTAACAATGGAAACGCTAACCAATAAAGACCATGATATCCAATTAGTGGATTATTCTGTTCACTCAATAGAGGGCATACATGTTTTCGAGTATTTTGGTTCCAAATCCTATTACTCTACTGATTGAATCATTTCTTCATCTGAACCAGCAGGAAAACCATGATCTTGCTGAGAAAATCACTGATTTAGGACTGTTATGGGATATCATAGGGAAACAAATTATTGTTATTGTTTAAGGGCTCATAAATGAGGCTTGAGGTCGCTGCTTGTGCATAGATCTGATATTTCATGACTAGACTGAGAATAGGGTTGTTTGTGGGATGAAACATGCCCAACAAAGCCTAGATTATGCCCAGAATGCAGATACATGGATGGAGCTGCTTATTCAAGTGCCCAGAACTGGCCTAAACATGCCCATAATTCTCTTCTCATTGTTGTACTTGTCTACTATGTGCCCAGAATTGAGAGTCACCATAATTTGTTGCTTTTTTTGTTCATATTCATGCCCCAAACCTCCTCAAAACTGCCCATATTGCTGATTCTTTGTTGTTTTACTGCCCAGCATTGGCGATTAGCGCTATTAGTGTGTCCATATATGTTCATAAGCTAAGGTCTGTTGCTTCTGTCCAAAAAAGTTAGGATTTAACCTAGGTCAACCCAGAAAAGCTCCAAGTGACCAGCCATGCAAATAGGGGGGTCACAGGATTCTTGTTGATTTTGCAGTAAATAAAAATACCTAAAAGTATACTAAGAAAATATTTCCTATATTTGATACAAATACATCACAAAAATAAATTAGAGACTACAAGAGATTGGGAGTTATTAATGCTCAAGTCGGACTACTTCCATATAAATAAAGTTTTTGACTGTGTTACCCAAGGGACATGTGACATTTGGATCTCCTTTTTGAGCTGTGATATTTTGGAGAGTAAGACAATGTTGATTTGGGAATTAGTTGTAATGCACTGATCTTTTTAATATGTATTTGGATATATGACTAACATTTGTAGCGTTGGGGACCCTTCAATCTCATAGTTTTTGTTTGTGGATGTTATAAATTTTAGAATATTAGATATAAGCTTTTTTAATTGCTTCTTGATGTTCTACCTTCTAGCTGCAACTTGTCCCATTCCTAGCTTCTGGTTATCTATCGATGTGAAAATTTCTTTCCTCTTTTCTTTACAGGTTTTCCATCACTATATACGTCGATTTCTAGAAGCTTGTCTGAACTGGAGTACCTTCAGGTGATCTCAAGTTGGTTTTACACACAAAGATGCTTTGTAAAAGTTTACAATTTAGATCCTATGAGAGCCTTGCCTACTGTGGTTGCATGACTTTCATATTTTTCCACCACTTTACCTATTTCCTTGATTTCTATACATTTTAGTATATTGTAATTTATTTTCCCATGATGTTCATAGTGAGAAGAAACATTAGTCATAGTTAATCATGTAAGTTGACATAGCATTTGAGATAAATTCAATTTTCTTGGATTTTTACCATTGAGAGTAATTAAGAACAAGCATGCATGTGTTGTTTCTTAGAAGGAATTTCGAAACAAGATTTCTGAGATATTAAAAGATATTTTAGTTACTAGTAGTATATGTTACCAGGTTGTAGCTACAAGTTGGTTGTGGGATGCAACACTTCCACAAATGGAACGGGTGTGGAAAAACTACATTTTCATGGTTGAGACATTAGTAGTTGTAGTATCTGGTGCTTTTGGATTGCTTCTGGCACCCTTGGTTCCATTCCTAGGCTTCAAGATGGGTTGCTTCTAAGAGAGATGTGTTTCCAATGTGGAAAGATAAAGTTTGAATTTGGCTAGTGGAAAACCAATACTTTTCTTTGGCTGGAAAGATGTCGACAATCATATTACAACCAACCTTAGCATAGGTGAAAAGCTTACTCATAGATGCTTGATGATAATCAAGATATAATGAGGAATTACACATAGTAGAGGAGAACTTGACATCTTAGATTTCTCCATCACTTGTAAATATAAAGTACAAGATGATAAAATTAGATAACTAGTCAATTAATAAAGTATATACATGTGTGTGGCCATATACCTTTGGTTGAGAAAATGCTCATGTTATTCAAAAACCAATATGTACAAATAGAAGATCAATTACTTTATTGCAGCCAGTGCTGCAGTATGGCTCAGATATGCAGACATGGAAACATTTTAAACATCTTGGAGAAGCAAGTAGCCTTTGGTTTTGATTTGGGTACATACCTCATCAAGCCATAATATTAGGAAAACAGAGGCATAACTAATAGAACCATCAAAGATATGCTTACAACACATTTTCCAAGGAGGAACAATGCTGCAATTCATATTGGATGCGACATGCCAACATACCGACTAGGGGTGAGTGAGTTGTCTTCTCCAATCAAAGTTTCTCTCTAGTTGTTTCTAGACTCTTTCCAGCACCGTGTGAGGATACAAACAGAAAATCATCTTACTTTTCGTTTCCTTTATCAATGTTGCCATAAATAATTATTTGCATGCCACACCTTAAACAATTGATTTATTATTGGACAAATTAGAATTTCGCACTTGCTTTTGTTCTTCATTGCTTTTCCTATAATGGTGGATCAACTTATCATAGCAATAAATTAGAAGCAGAGCACACTTCTATGCAATCCAATTCCCTCTTCTTGCACAAGATCGGTTTGCTGTTCTTCGTTCCACATCAATTGATTGACAGTGTTCAACTATTATACGCCTAAGTTTACACTTTATTACTAGAACACAACGTATAAATTCCCTTTTTGACTGCTGCAAATCACCATAAATTTAATTAACCTGATTGCTGGAAATATCATTAACAAAGCACACAAATTATGTTCAATCACTGGAACAGAGCAAAAAGTTCATAAATGCTGCTGAAGATTAATATGCTATTTCCCATGAATCTGAAACTATGTAGATCGCCGAAGTTTGCACTCAATCATTTACACAAGAAAATTTCAGAGAATCCATAGTAAATACTATCAAATAAGACGTGAAATTTAAACCCCAACGCTGAAAGAGAGCTGCTCTTTTTCCCTTGCACAAAAATAGAGTATATTTCATTCAAAATCACTATAGAATACATGACAGAGAGCAAATTCTATTAACCTACAGGAGTTTCATGTCAAACCCTCATACATTCAATTAATCATCAACAGATTAATACATATCATTTATCTGGCTTGATTTCTCATTCTTGGCATCAAGGCCTTGGCCATTTTTTTAAATTTCTCTCTCTAACCTCCTCTCCTTATTCTCTACTTAACAACTTTATGAATATAATAAACCGGTGATTAATTCAAATCACAAAGGAAGATTAGTATCCTCCAAGTTTAGATAAAAAATCCTTGATGTCCCTATAATTTCTCAACATCTCTAACTTTATGCTAAAATGGAAAATCTGTTACATTATATGGATTGGTTATATCTAGATGTGGGTTGTTGAGCTGAATAAGGATTTGAAATTGGTCCTATGCAAGAGTAGTTTGAGTTTGCTGTCATTCAAATTTTTCCCACCAAGGGCATTACCTATTCTGTTGTCATTCAAATTTTTCCCACCAAGGGCATTGCCCATTCTATTGTCATTCAAATGTCAATGGGTTCAGTTCCTGGGTATTTTTCCCACCAAGGGAATTGCCCATTCTGTTGTCATTCAAATTTTTCCCATTTTTCCCTGTACAGGACCTACATTTTCCTCGGTACATGCAAAATTCATGCTCAACAAAAAATTCGCAATAATGGTTATGCAGTTTTAACGGAGACCTTGCTACAACAGAAGAGATAAATTCAAGCCTTAGAGGCTAAGTGCAATATGCTTCATCATTTGGTTTCAAATATTGCTAGGGGCTCACAGTCCAATGCTATTCTTGAAGTTTATGAAATTGACACGAAGGTTGTAAACTTGAAATCTAAATATCTAAATCATAATGTATAGTAAGCATTACCATAGTGATGTGGCTTCTTCCATTTGTAAAGAAACATTTGGTGCTGCTTTATTTCCTTCATTTCCTTTATCCTCTTTGTTCATTGTTTTCATCATAGCTAAGCTCATCAATGAAAAATGAATGATATGGTTTTGAACCTTGCAGTATGAAGAATGAAGGTTTTATAAATATGAATAATTGACAAAAATCTATAATAAATATGAATAGAAGAGCATTTTAATTACCTTATTGAGCTCCTCTCTATTTCGAGAATAGTTTAATATTCTCTACTAAACAGGGCCAACCACATGAAGGTGGAAGCTCATACGGCCCCTCCCCCCCCTCACATCACTCTCAATTCCCCATACCCAATGCATGTGCTTGGAAATAAATGATTTTTTGTGCGAACATCGTGAGTTTCTTGTCTTAAAGGAATTACGTGCATTCAATCATTAATTAGTTTATAGAATTCATTCATTAACTCATTCATTCATTCACACGTAGGAAAATAAATAGTTGAAGACATTACTCGATAATATCAAAAATAATATCCGAAGACAATGCATACAAAAATAATGTAATTGTGTACTTATTACAATCACTACTTTTTTTGACGCTTTTTTCTCTCCACATATTCTCTAAGAGTGACATCCTCTTCTACAACTTGTTTTCTGTTTATTATGCCCTCTGTAGCTTCCTGTGATCTTGTTTTTCGCATCATGTGCTCACGACATGTACGCGGCTGCTGTAAGGTGCCTGGATCTACTGGAAAAATGAAGAAATATTAATTACTTGACGTGTTTTTATTATTTCATTATAAGTCCTTCATTAAGAAAAAAACATTAGAGCAGTAATTTTTACCTGGCAACTGGGCCACATGAATATCATGTGTTTGCTCTTCTTCTGCTGCTGCCTCAAGTTGTACATGAGGACCCTCTGCATTAAAACATCAACACTTACAACACTATAGTATTTGCAATTTAATATTTGAGACTTTAATCCAGACTAGGTTTTTTTTAACAGAGGAATACATTAATTACCTAGATGTTGCTCAACTTCAACTTCAATATTTCATTCTCCTCCATCCTCCATATTTTGTCTACTTTCGTTGGGCAGCTTAACACAAAGAGACTCAATATTTTATGGACTAGTTTATTAATGAATAGAGAACACAATGAATTAATGTCAGAACCCGAAATTTCTGAAAAATTTAAAATTTTTATTATAACAATAAATGTTAATTAATTTGCATTCCTGGTCTTGTTTATTTTATTTAACTGATCGTGATTTTTGTTTAAAAGATTCTGTTATAATACTAATGTGAGTTTTGAGTTTAGTTATTGATTGTTTTTGTTCTTAACTTCGAAGGGAGAACTAGCCATAGCTGACTGGCTTACTTAGCTTACGAGCTAATGCATAATTCGTCTTTTGTTCACAGGTACACAGGTAAAGTATGGATCACTGGAAATTAATTTTTTTAAGCATCAAGTTCTTTTCCCTGCACTGTAAAAACTCAGAGAAGATTTAAATATTATTACTGGTTGTCACGTTTAATACGGTAGAGTTCTTTTCCTATAATCTCCATGAAATTTATGCTTGATATATAGTTGATAGTCTGCACGACATGATTTCTCTTATTCTGGATAGTATCAGTAGGTGTTTCGATGAATTACAATCTCTTAGACATATTCATTGCGTTGTGACAATGACTCTTTGTTACTGCTGTATACTGTCACTGGAGCAAATTGTTTGTAATATTTTCATCGTATGCATGACGTAGCGTTAGCATTGTGTGATGATCTGCCAGCTATCAATTGTGACTATGTCTGTGACCCTTATTAAGTGCATGAAATTTGAGTTGTGATAACTATAGCGATGTACGGTTATACTCATTTATAAATCATGATACATCGTCTACTTCATAATTTTTATGATTTTACCAAGTTTATCTCATGCCTAAAAACTTTGTTTACTCCACGTCCATGTATGGGATTATAGATGAATTTATTTCTCTATCTTACAAGACTAAAGGCTATTTTTCTTATTTGTGTTTGTTAACAAGGGTGATAGAAAATTTATAATAATAAGATCTTATAGATAACCAATGTATCCATTTATATTTGCCAAGGTAATATTTAGAATGTTAAAACTATGAGGAACTCTCGTTTGAGTTGACTACATCTCTTTTAAATGATTGTAGGGGATATATATAATGTACCTTCGAAACTATCGATGGCTTGTTTTCATGACATACACTATGCGATGATTGTGTATCAATCATAGTGATTATCCATACTATGAATAAGACTTTTATCCATGCAATGATATAAAATTGATGAGCAATGATTCGAGCTGCAACTGGACTATAGGAAGTCGACCCATGGTAAGTTGATAATCTTAAGGGCTACGTGGATGGCTCTCATCCTTGCATTTAGTGATATATAAGCCTGTCTTGAAACCCTTACCTGGTCATTTTCTCTGCCTTCGGGCTCGGGTTGTAAGAGAGAAACCCTTCATGTCTGAGTTCGTTCAGTAGGGCACTGTAAATTGCAATTTTCTTATGGCTATGGTCACGTAGTTCAATTCTCGTATGGTTTATAAGTCTGTATGCTCCTCGGGTGGTTTAAAAGTCTGTAGACTCTGCTACAGGCGTCTGCTACAATTCATTGGGCATCTTGGTATCGTTTGCTGTCACTGTGTTTAAGTCGCATGCTACTTACAGTCTTACACTATTGCTGGTGTGAGTTAGAGTCAGGGTTTTCTTGTTGTCTTTAACCATGAGGTGGTCGTGTAATGGGTTTTTAATTCGTGCTCCCCAAACTGGTTCATTCACAGCTTAAGGGTTTGTACAGTATGTTACCTGTCACGGCTATCCATAGAGAGGAAACTTGAAGTTTTCCTTGCTCATCTTTCTGACGAATATGATGAGGTTTTTCTACCTGGCTCAACTCGTGGCTACCAGGTTGTCCACTGGGTTTGCTTCCTCCGATAGTTCAGGTAAGAATTATCAATGGTTTCGTAGATTTCAGTTTTGCAAAAGATTGTTTATATTTAAATTAAATGTTGACAATACTCGTCACCTGGTAATGTGCAGGTTTTAACCTCTCCTGAAGGTGTACGAGGCTTCATCACTAGCGCTGGCTCCTCCGGGTAAGCCTGGTTATACCATGGCTGTGTCTCCCTTTGATAGTTTTGTTTTGCTAGGGTTCTGTCTGGAAAGACCTCCTTTGTAACTGGTTGTTGTCGTGTTTGTGGACATGATTGTGGTAATATGTAATCTTTGGGTTGCTAGCAGTAGCTAGGGTTTGTATACCCTGTCATGGTTTCGAGAAACAAGTTGAGGCTCGGTCTGTCATGACGGCCTTGGGGTTTATTTATCATTGTATTTTTTTTTAATGTATAGGGTTTTACCCAACCCTGTAGAAGTTAATAGATACTTAAATGTTTGGCCTGTCAAGTGGCCGTGTATTATCTGCGTTTCTCTTAATGAACACACTGTTTAGTTATAGGATTGTTTTAAGTTTTCTCGGATGCTTTCAGAGAATGATAACTCAGTCTGTAGGTGATAACAATGTATTAGTTCTCTGCGTTTTCTTTAGTTTTGGGTGTTAATGATAGTGTTGGGGTTCGCTCCCAGGTTAAAATATATGAGGAAATATGAAAAGTGTTTAAGTTCGGTTGTGGATGGGAACGAGTTGTAAATATTTGGTTTTATGTTTACATACGGTGACGAATGTCTCCTTGTCAATAATTAATAGTAGGGTTTGTAAAAGCCAACAATGGCTGAGTTCGATGATAACTTCTCTGCATGTGTTATGATGTTTGAATATTGTTAAGGAAACACCGTAACAATGCTGTGTATTGTATGTAAAAATGAGCTCGATAATGAGCAGTAACCTATGTTTGTGATAATGGAAAGATTTTGAAAAAGAACAATGAAATTTCTAGGTTGTAAGACTCGGCTTCGAGCTAGTTGATGTGTTTGTCTTTTAGATAGCTCTGTCAACTCTGTTGTAAGCATCCTGGCTATAATAACTATAGAGATAGGTTTTAAATAAATCAACTTTCGCCACGATTCTTTATTTACAGTTTACTTGTTTGTATTGACTAAGAATTTATCGAATAGGATTGTATGGGAAAGTTTAAAAATGAAATCTCATTGCAATTCGCAACTTATGGAGAATCGATAACAGTCAGATATGTTCTGAATATAGATAAATTTACTTATATAAATTTTGTTTACCTATAGCTTGATACAGAGAATAACCTGTATTCTGGTTTAACTAAAACACGAGACAAATATAAACTGATATATTTGCTCAGCTAGAATTTATACCTGTTAATTTCTCTGTGGGAATATTCCACTGAAATTCTAAAATTTGTCTATGTGCCTATTCCTATAATTGTTTTTAATAAGTGTATTTACATGAATGACTACTGTATAAATATTCTATATCTATTATTTAACTATTAATAATAAATCTATCTAAAGTCACCATAATATTTTATTGCTGTAATAATCACAAACATATCCTGCATAAAATAATTACTCGATCTGTGTGATAAATAGAGAAATTCTAAGACATATTAGTTCTACAAATTCTATCGAATGACAATACAGAGAGGCTAACTTTACTGAAATAAATAATATTCAAACACAGATGAGATAGTCCATTCTACATTTAAATTTAATCAATAAACAGCAGGAAGAGTGACAGAACCTGTGTCAATGGTAGACAATAACAACAGTGGGAGGCTGTTCCTCCCTACCAATTCCTGGAGAGTGCCCAGACAGCACTTCTCAGGACCCCCGAGCTTGCTCTGGTCTAACTGGCTGGAACCAGGTACAACCAACAATTCCCTCAGCCAAAACAGCTACACTGGAACCAAGTTACTGCAACTTCCTGACTCAAAACACTTCCTTACTGTTTTTCCCACTTCCTCAAAGGGACTCCTGAATAGCATTCACTTGAATGTATTCTCCCTCTAGAACAATGTTGAACCCCCAGCTCAGTTCATTGAGTACTATTTAAAAGATTGCCTAGGTCTTAGTTGGGTTAACTGTCATTAATGAGCCACCTGCTCAGATTCCACTTTCTTGGGGAATCATGACCCCAAAATATAGGGAGGTTGCCACCTGCAACTCAGGAAGTGTTTGAGGATGCTGCCACTTGTCTTTTGTCTTTCCACCTAGTTCCATCCACCAGTTAGACCAGTAACCTTTTTTAACAGCTCTCCCATGCTGTTGTCTCCATAATCTATTTATTAATAATAATTATTCAGAATTTACATTCCATTTCTGGTGACTCTGCTGAGTCATCCATTCCTACTTAGCATTAAATTTAACATAATGTCTTAGGAATATTAATAAAATAATTACATTATTTTTGCAAAATTGGGGTATGTGACAATTAATCTTAAATAGAATTTGTTTATTGTAGTTACCTATGTGTAGGATGGATTAACGGAAGACTCTGTTTGGCTAGCACTTTTGCTTGTTCGATGTTCAACAACACCTAAAAACTCGCATTGGTAGCCAATCCTTAGGTCTTCCTCCGTGGGCACTTCTTTGAATTTTTCGGCCTGTAATTTTCAATTAGATCATCATTGTTGTTATATTGTCATGAAAACAATTTTAAATGCAATCTATAATAATTTCTATACAATAAAATAATTATTGATACTTACGATTCGTGCTACCAAATTTGAATATCCACTAGGCCCAAGCTTGTGTTGCCCATGTTTCTCTACTCTTTCCTGGGTGGCCTTCGAGGTATCTGGTAGCCTATAAAAGTAATTTTAAGTACGTTAGACGTTGCAAAATAATGGGAAATAAAGTGTAATGATGATATAATTGCATTGCTAAAAGTATTGCATACCTTTTTGCACCTGGTGCTAGCTTGCCCTCTTTACCCATAGCGATCTCCCTTCCATCATCTAGCAAGGATTTCCACTCCCTTTTCAGAATCATCGGAGGGCGCTCATACTTTGGATGCTTTGCTAAGTTGTTCCTATATTGTTTCCTTACAATGTGTAAATGTTGGCTAGCTTTTTCGAGGACCTTTTTATGGTTGAAGGTTTTAGCACCAAAAAACCCAACCATGTGAGCAATAAGGTCATATTTCAAAACTTTACTTTGTCGGTTCCACCATGTGCGGATGGTGGGCCCAAATAGTTCTAAAGACCAATCATTTAGATGTCTGTAAAAGACATCATTTCCTGCATAAACGAGTATGTGTTAATTAGTGTAAAAAGAATGATTCATAATTACATTCCAATAAAATTATAATAAATAGTTAAAACATTTTGTAAATTGTACCTGGAATCTTACTCATATTATAGGGGACGAGATTTTCATCCACCAAAAAAGTAGTCTCAACTGTTCCTGTGCTAGTGACATGGAAAGATCCAGGAAATGCATCGAGGGCAGTATCACTGTCATACTCTTCTGCATGTACCCCCTGATCCTGGTCGGCATGACCTGTCGTGCTTGGACCACCAGAGGGTGTAGTACTCTCATGTTCTGTCTCGGGTGCCTCAATTTGCATTCCCGACTGGCTAGACGGCAAAGATACATGATCAGTGGCAGTGGGGGTTTCATACTCAGTGGCACCAGCATGCCCCTCACCAATAGTACCGGGGAAAAAAATGCCTGTAGAAACAAATAATAGTTTAGTTACTCATATACGAATAGGAAAAAAAATGCATTTGAAATAGACTTATAATTAAAGAGTTTGCATCTTACATCCAAGTGCTGTACTCTAAGCAACAGAAGATCTATCTTTGCTTTAGTCTCATCCATTTGCGGATGAGATATTAGCAAACGGATGGCCTCATCATTTAATTTTGCTTTTCCTTTCTCAACTGCCTCTTGGATATTCTTTGAATTCACGGGGTCAATATCGTTGGCAATGTTCCCCAAATCCATATGCCTCGGATCCTGTGTCGATAGATAAGTATCATCCGACATAAAAATAGAAAACATTAATATCAATTTGAAATCATTAATATAATTAGAAAACAGAATGCTTAAATACAGTTTTTGAAATTCACAACGTGCTATATACCTGCTCATGACCCAATGAGTGTGGCGTGCTAACACTATGATCCATTGGGGTCCTTCCCCATTGGATGACTGCAACACAAGAATTGAAAACATTAATTTCGAAGTGAAACATCCAATACATTGATAAAATCTTAATTAAAAACATATTTTTTATATTCAATTTCAAAACTTTACAATGGGGTATACCTGCTGTGGCATAGTCGATGCATCTGTCCTATCATTCGTCATGGGGATCTTTCCCCAATCCTCAACCTACAAACAAAATATTGACCACGTTGATATCATAATTAAACAAATGTACTTTTGAAAGAAGCAGATAAGTAAAAATGTGGTATATATACTTGTCGCCTGTAGGGGGCTATCAGCCTCCGAGGCTCCATTGGGGACTTGCCCCGATCAACTGAGTGCAACAAAGTAATTGAAAACATTAATTTCGAACTAAAACCAATACACAGGGAAAATCTTATTTAAAAACATATTTTAAAAAAAAGTAATGGAAAACATATTGCGAAATTAATAACATAAACAAAAACGAAAGATACTATATTCATTGATTACAGGTTTGGTGAAATGTTATATGTACCACTCTCGAAGTATCTGCATATGTATCTATCCAATTCAGATTGTAACTCATCATCAACTCTTCCCCTGATGCTATTGATTTTATAGCGCAGACAAAAACACGATTTCCTTGACGCCCCTCGAATATGCAATTGGGTTGTTTATTTGTAGACCCGGGTTGTGTGCTGTTTATAAACCCTGCAATATTACCTGATGCTTAGGGCCTTCCGTCAATGTACATACTTGCTCCTTTACTTTGATTATTGTTTTTTAACTCTAAATAATTTGCAGACAATCCATATCTATGCAGACTGCGTGTATATTGGACCAACTGCATCCAATCTTTGTAATTGTAGCAGGGTCCGACATACTCCATCAATTTGGTACATCTGTCGTAACCCACCTTTATGCCATCCATGCAAAACAACCCCAAACTGTGTAGTGATGAAGGTGCAATCCGAAATATCCTCTTGTTCACGCAAAAATATATGTTTAGAGGAGGAAGATCCTTCAGTACCCATTGTTTGACTAAATGTTTGTACCTCAAGGGCACATCGATGTCGCCTATGGTCTCATCATCATAAGAGCATGAACCTCCTTCAGTGAGAAAAAATTCCATTCGTTTATTGAATTTACTTCTAATATTTTGACATCTAGTTGATCTCGCTCTTTTAGGCCTACTAGATGTTTCACTTTCCTCTAGTCTTGTTGATCTTTCCTCGCTCGAGGATGACATATCTGACAAATACCAATTTGGTTGTACCTACACTCCATCGAATAAGAGAAATAGTTAGCAAACATTCGTAGAATGCTACAACAATCTCATGTATCAAAGGCAAATCATGCATACATCATTGATAAATGATGATCACTCTTGGCCCAATAGTACGTGCATGAGGCCTAGGCTCACAGGTTTAAGAAGGCACTTTAATGGGTTGAAGTAGGCACTGTTTTCAAGATTGAATTGGATTTGTGACTGAGTGTAATGTCTGTACGAACTTTTGAAGTAAATTCTTTTTGTTGTAATCTTTATTCAAGAAGATAAATAAATCTCCCACTTACTAGTTTTCCTCAAGGTGTGGGGTTTTTCTAGAGTCATGGTTGACCAAACATTATGTGTCTAAATGCTCTTTACTGCATGCTGATATAATTTATTGCGCATGATCTTTTAGGAGAGTCTATTGTAAATTATTTGTTTCCACTACTAAATTCACTTTTAGTACTGTATATAAGCTATAGGAGTAATTTATTAATCATTGTATGTGAGACTATGTGAACTAGATCAATATTCCTTTGATTAGCTTGTGGAATCCATGGAGGAATTAGCAAAGGAAGGTATAAGCCAAGTTTGTGAACGGACAATCAAACAACAAAAGTTGATTTAAGGATCATGACCTACAAAGAGTTTGTTGCATAAACTAGAATTGGTAGACATTGTGAAACGTCACCTATGAGTTGAAAGTTGTAGTAGGCAAGCTAGATTCTCAATTGAAAAACAATGTATAGCTAAGAAATTCATCCAAGAGAAATTTAGAAGTGTAAGGCATTTGATATGCAATACTATAGAAGTGGAATCATAAAAGCAACACATGATTGCATTTTTAAACAATTACTACTTGACTTATCTTATATTGAAGAATATATTGGAGTTTATTCCCCATGAGGAAAATATTGTTATCTTGTGTATGAATGTTTTGTGTATGTTGATTCTATCTTTTTTTGTTGGATTCTAAGTAAGGAAATAATCTAGATTGGAATAGATCACAAGAAAATTATTTTATTTTAAACTGAAATCCAATTTGATTGCCATTGCTAATGATATCGAAGGGACCCTTACTTTGACTCTATAAAAAGTATCCTTCTATGGTTTATCGAACCCTTCTTGTACACACCCTAGGGATTTGGTCTTGAAATACCTATTCCAAGATTAGGTAAGTAATGACCTTACTATACACAATCCCACCTATTGATCACATGGTCTAGGAGTAAAATGCACAACAAAGGAATGTAGTCCAACAATTGGAGAAGGAGAATCAAGTGTTGGAGAGGGAGAATCCATAGTTGAGGAGAATCATGAGCAAATGCACAACATTTTTTGGTATTCTGTATATGCTTGATATTAGGGGCACCTAATGTGTTTGAAAAAATTACTGAGTGATTGTGTGTGAATATTGGATAGATATTTTCATTTTTTCATCCATAGTTGTATCCATTCTACAACTATGGATTGTAGAATGGATTAAGCATTTATCCTTACTCCATTATTCACTCTTCTTTTTCTGTTTTGAGAAATATTTCTTGTAGGAATATCCTCTTTGGCTAAGCCACCACACTATGAGGGGAATTTTTATGTTTTCAAAGTCACTGAGGAGTCAGTATTTGCACCTAGCCTCATTGGAATCCTCTCAGGGGGTTTTGAACCTGTTACTCCCCCATTTGCATGGGGTAAATCATGAAGTCATAACAGGCCTCATTAGATATTATGGGAACTGTTGAACAACAATGGTGAGGGTGATGAACCGTGATGCTATGCATAAATTTGGATGAAGGTCGCCATCCTGGGAACTTTGGGGATGAGTTTGTGGGCTGGAATTGCAACAGGCCTTTGCCCCTGGGCATAATTTCCCTTTCAAGCAGTAGTAAGCAAGCAGACCTGGGAAAGCAGTTGTTTTCTGTAATACTTTAAATTATTTTCCTATAAAATCCTCATAGTTAAGAGCATTACATCATTTCAAGGTTGTTCGGTCGGTCTTACTACCCATAAGCCACGAGGGTAATCCCCTTTTAGTTGAAAACTAAAAGAATATGTTACAAATATAATTTTAGAGATTTTTCCCTTTCCAAAACTATGAACTAAAGCTGTCTAGCACAGCTAAAGGAGATTTGCGATATTCCACAGTGGGGGACAATTTTTGGATTTATATTAGACTCTACTCTAGACGGAATGGGAATCATCATCAAGCGGAAAGATATATAGGGGAATGATGGAAACCCTAGCGGGAGTGTCAAAGATAGCACGAGTTAAATTCAATTGCACTAGAAGCTTATTGGGATGTTAGAAATCAAAGACTGTATGATTGAATTTGAAGTCTCTCATTCAGAATTTATTTTGCTTAGTTAACAGAGATTTAGAGACAGTTTCCGAAGATTGATTTACTTATCAAGAAAGTTTTTTTTTTTTTAATTTATCGGCAATAATGTGAGCAGAACTAAGCACAGTGTAGCAGATGCTAACCCAGGAGGCGGCTCCGATGTTTTTGGTAGCCCCTGCTAGCCATCTGCGCCAGGCTTGCTTGGCAGCGACTTCAAAGTTTAGGGGTTGGTGCTGAAGCCACTGGCAATAGCAATGATGAGATTAGAAGACTCATAGAAATTCAAAACATTTAATATATATTGGGCTTCTTCATTACGGATTTGGAGAATTTCTAAGAGCAAGAAGGAGAGATCAAGGGTGTCGAAATTTGGAGGGTTTCTTCAACTACCAAGTTCAATACATTAGTAAGTAAGCAAGCAGACCTCAGTAGAAATTCCATGAGATGAAGGGTTTGAACTTACCAATGTCATTGTTGGACGAACTTGCTAACAATCTTGCTTGTTGAATATGCTCCCGAAGCTCCCCTTGCTTTGTGATCCCAATGCTTTTGTAGAGCAGTTGATGTTACCTTCACTCTTGAGCCGAGGACCGTAGAGAGCAGGGAAGATGAACAATGGCTAGGGGCACCTTCAGGGAGATGGGAAACCAATAAAAAAAACCATCATTTGCCCCGAGTTGCAGACGCCGAACCAAAAAACGAGTTGCAGACATCGAACCAAGAAACGAGTTGCAGACGCCAAACCAAAAAACCTCAGCTTGATGAACGATGATCGGGTGCCAAGGAAATGGTAAGGGAACGAAATGGAAATGCTTAGTTTTTGTTTTTAATTTTTTGTTTTGATTTTTTTGTTTAATTTTATATTTTATATTTTATATACTTTTTATTTTATATATTTAATAATATTTTATTCTAATACAAATTAAGGAGGATTAATAACTAAGATATAGCATTACTCAAACAGCTTGATGTCACATTCAAATTTTAATCAAGATTCTAAGGAAATAGATCATCCTCATTTCCTCTAGGAAGATGAGATCCTAAGATAATATGCATCATTATTAAAATATGTTGCTAAATGTTGAGGGGTCTCTAGCTAAGGATGAAATTCCCAAAGTTGTACTGCACCCAACTAGGGAAAATACTAAATAGTTCCAAATCTCAGAAAATAAAATGACGATAAGAGTGCTTGAGCCACTGCAGAAGAAGCGGTTGATGAACTAACTCCTTTATAGGATAGTTGGGTAGTATACATTATATGTGCCTGAATTTCCTGAATCAGATGAGAGATAGAAGTTGTTTGAAATGACTGCAATTATGAAGAAGAATTGCACATTAATTGAAAACAAAGATATGAATAATAAAGGGACTCAAACTTTGATAATAATCATGGTAAAAAAGCAGAAGGAAGAAATAACTAAACAAAAATGAAATACTTATGTGCCTAATTTATTAAATATACTAAAACTAAAGCAATCAAATATTAAAAATGTCGGCGATGACGATGATGATGATGAGGATGAGGATGAGGATGAGGATGAGGATGAGGATGAGGATGATGACGACGACAACGACAACAATGATGATGACGACGACAATGATGATGATGATGATGATGATGATGATGATGATGGTGATGGTGATGATGATGATGATGATGATGATGATGATGATGATGATTAGGATGCTGCTGCTACTGCTGATGATGATGACGACGACAAATATTACAATGATGACGACAATATTGATGGTCATTGTGACAATATTGAGGATGATGGAAATGGCAACGTGATGATGATCATATTGATGATGATGGGAATAAGCACAAATGTGCATTAACCTTAACGAGATTCTTTGTTTCGAGAATATCTTAATATTCTCTACTCAACAGGGACAACCATGTGAAGGTGGAAGCTCATCTGCCCGCTCGCCCCCCCCCGCACATCACTTAGAAATATTCAATGCTATTCATGATCGTCTTCTGCATCCAAGTCTACATCTGTATCATCTGATCCGGATTCAACATTATAAGGATTAAAGGCCATATCATCATCATCATCGCTGTTAGTTTCGATAAAGTGATCATCGTCAATATCATCTTCATCATGAACATTGTCTCTTACATCATCTACTTCAACTAACTCTTCAACATCTTCCTCCGGAACATTATGATCATCAACATCTAACTCATGTTGATCCTCTACATGATCACCTTCTTCTTCAACACCCTCTTCATCTTCCTCTACAATATTATACTTTACTGGCCTTCTTCTTGGATCATGTCTAATAACAAACGACCAACCTTGTCTACCAGCAAATTTTGAGTAAAATACTTGTTCACATTGACTTGGAAGAACATAGGGCTCTGAAGTTCGTGACTCAAGCGACCTTGTATTGACCATGGTAAATCCATTAGCATGTTCAATAATAGTTCTATCAGGATCAGATCGATTCAGTCGTAGCCGGTACCATTTCACAACGAAAAGAATTATTTTGAATGATTTAAAGTCACAGTCAATGATATCTTCCAAATACCCATAATATCTATTTTTTGACAATTATGGATGTTTGTTGCTTCTAGAGGAAACATTAGTGACCTCAAAGACTGCAGTTATCCCAGAATCACATGTTTTCCTTGTTTCATCCAACTTTTTAATGCGATATTTACGACCGTTGCACCACATAGCCTTGTGGTGTTTTACCTGCAATATATTGCAAAACATGTAAATGAAATGATCAGTACATCATCAATTGATAATGAACAACTAGCAAGTATTTTATGTTCTTAAAGTACTATGCAAAGAAAATGAAATAAATCAAGATGAAAATGAATATCATAATTGAAAATATTGTGGCTTATATTTATATTAATATCATGCTAATTACCTGTTTATCTTTTAAACCATATGCTAAATCGATTTCCCTTTCTATTAGATTGCCATCTCCATTGCGATGTGCTTCTTTAACCAATGAAGCCACACCTTCCCATGATAGTCCTCGACTAGATTGATTACATCGTTCAATCCATACCTTCATCCAATCAAGATTGTTTGCGACGTACAAATGTAGTGCATCCCACTTGCGGCCAACTGCATGAATTTTTTTTTACAAAAATCAACTCAGAAAAATAATTAATGCGGTGTAACATTATAATATTAATGATGCATATAATTAATGAATATTAAAAATGAAATAATTAAGTACGATATTATTAAAATGTATTAACATTATTAATCTACACCAATATTTAATAATTACCTTTGACCTTCCTCGATCTACCTTTCCCCAACAAGTACTCTCCTTCGAATTGCTTAGTAGAGTTTGGATCACCATTGCATCGATCTAATTCCATCTTAATAAACGCCAACCCTGGAAGATATTCAACAATATACACCATGGCCTAAAATACCATATATCCCTCCACCATAGAACCCTCTGGATGTGCTCTTTGTCTAACTAAATCCTTCATAAATTTCAAGTGCCTCTCAACCATCCACATGGACCTTGCGTGTATAGGTCCACACAATTCAATCTCCTCAACTTGGTGTATGAGATAGTGTTTTTGTGCATTGAAAAATGCCGAAGGTAGAAATCTCTGCATTTGACACATTAAACGAGGAATTTCTCTCTTCCAATACCTTATATCTTCTTTGTGGATTTCTTTAGATGATAACCATCTACATGTGATGCAAGAAAATAATGATATCATTTAACGACATAAATTAAACATTGTAGTACAAATCTACATGATTGACTAAAAAAAATTCATATAAGTTATACAATGGATTAAACAAATTACAAATTTAGCATGAAAAAATTATTTCTAATTACCTCATGTATTTTCCAAGATCATATATGACCTGTTTGACATTATTGTCAAAGTTGTTTGGGAGAGATACAGGTAGAACATACTGTAACAATGAACACGTTTCATCAATATATTTTTCAAAATTAAGCAAAGAAGTAAACCAAAAACATGCAGTATTGTAATATAGCAATATATAATACTAGAAATATATAATTGCCTTAATGAAGATATGCCAATCTTGCGTTTTTACCCCGCCAAAATCACCTTTCCTTGTTAATATATTCTTTATGTTCGAACAAAATCCTGTGGGAAATTTCATTTTTTCTATCACTTCTTTTATGTGATGCACCTGCAACAATTAATTAATAAGAATATGCGAAATAGCAGAAATGACAGAACTCAGAATCACTTTTATATTGATCATAGGCCACTTCGAGGGGGAAACCTCCTTTGAGCAAGCTCAATACAATTAACTTCACGGTGCCTTCATAGGCCTCAACACACACTTATATACTAAATCTAGGAGCCAATACCATGGGTCAATACTATGTGTCAATACAAACCATGGGCTAATACAAACCATGGGCTAAGTCTAGGTGCCAATACTATGAGTCAAAACCATGGGCCAGTACAAACTATGGATCAACAAAACTATGGGCGACTTACAAAGCATATGCGCCAACAACAATAACACAAACTATGGATCAACAAATACTACGGGACAACTTACAAAGCATATGCGTCCAACAACAATATACTAACAAAGTAAAGACATGGGTTCCTAACATCCCCTCTCCCTTAGAAAAATCTTTGTCCTCAAAGTTTTAGATGTGGAAATTGATGTAGAATCTGAAGGAGTGGGTCCCCTGTAGCATCCTCGGGTTGCATTCTGAGCCACTGGCGCCTTTGGAGTTTCAGGGAGGATTGCGTGGAAGGCTATAGACGAAGAAGAACCATATCAGCGATGTGAAAAGTGCGCTTAGAACGGTGCTGATCGGCTTGTTGTTTTAGTCGAATTCTTGCCATGTGAAAATTATCCTGCAGAATGAGAAGAAGCTGATCACGGTTTCGAAGAATTGAGTCAATTGCCTGAACTGGGGAGCTGCTGAAGGTGTATGGAAGAAGAACTGGTGGTGCCTGTCCAGAGACTGCTTCATATGGTGTCCTTTGAGATGTGGTACTATACCACTGGAGCGCTTCTAGGAAATCCATAGAAATAGTTGTCCAAATATGTTGAGGGATGGGCAAGGGTTCAAGCAGTCCTGAAAGGAGGGTTGTTTCACCCTTATTAACCTGGAAAGTATCACAGTCAACCACCATCCGTTGAATTGTCCTTTTGAGTCCCTGCCAAAAGAAGTTACATTGTTCCTGGTCATATGTTTTGAGGAACCTAGAGCTACTGATGAAGAAGCATGGAGTTCATAGAAGAGATAGCCCCATTGAACAGATTGCAACCAATTTGGAACAAGCAAAGAAATAACTGTAAGAGAAACTGGGTCATCAAATGTGCGAGGAGGAGCATCTTCCACCATATTGTCCTTACCCTTCTGGTAAGTGGTCGCATAGTCATAACCCATGAGTTGGATAACCCATTTCAGGTGTGTTGGGGAGGAGACCCGTTGTTCCAGGAAAGTTTCCAGACTCTGGAGATCAGTCTTGATGCAGAAATAATTCCCCAATAGGGATGGATGCCACTTCTGTACTGTATGAAAAATAGCCATCATGTCTTGTTGAGATGTAGATGCGGCTAAATGCTTACCTGAAAGGTCTCGTGAAGGCGGCAAGCCCACGGGTGCAGCAAAGACACCTGCATATCTATCCAAGGAAGTAGTGGAGACCATTGGTGGGTGCATCTGAAGGGAATGGAGATGAGAAATGACACCATGTGAATTCTTCTTAAGGATATTTTCCAGGCAATGTGAACTGATGATGCAGAGAGACCCTGGTTGTAAGCCCATAATTTTGTGTTGTGTCCCATTGGCTGAAAACTGCATCCAAAGTTCAGCAAAATCCCATAAGATGGGGCCAAGTGTGCGTAACCATTGAACTCCCAAAACCACATCACATCCGCCTAAGGACAAGGCAAACATGTCAGAGCGTAGGTTATAATTTTCCATAGAGATACGCACATTGTGACACTTCCCCTTGCAAGGTAAGGTGCCCCCATTGGCAACCATGACTTAAAAGTTAGAGCAAGGATGGACAAAACAATCAGCCTATTTTGCAATCCGAGGGTCAATGAAGTTATGAGTGCTACTAGAATCAATGAGTATGGTAAGAGGGAGCTTCTTGAAGTATCCCTTGACCCGCATTGTTTGTGGGGTGGTGACGCCGGTTACAGCATGGAGAGAGATCTCGGGTGGGTCGTCCTGAGATGGGGTGTCAACAGGCGGGTGTTGAATGTTGACCTGATCATCTACTGTATCTGTAGCTTCTTCACCAAGTTCTAAGGCAGGTGGAGAATACACATCCAAGAGCTAGAGATTTTGTTGAACACATCTATGTCCCCGAGTGAATTTCTCATCACAATTATAGCAAATCCCTTTTTCTTGGCATGCCTACATCTCTGTTTCAGACAAATGCTTGATAGGAGTTGGTTGAGGAGCAAGCGTGGTGGGAGGTCGTTGGGAACCCATATTTCTGAAGGGAACAAAGGTGGGTTTGGAGCATTGTTGAGCTGCGATCTTGTCCTCTTCCAGCTTAGCCAACCCTAGGACTTCCATCATTGTGTTGGGATAGAACATTTTGACCTCTGAGCAGATTTCATCCTTGAGACCATTGATAAAAAAACTCCTGTAGAATTCATCAGACAATCCTTCTGTGTGATTAGCCAATTTCTCAAATTCTGTTTGATACTCTCTCACTGTGCCAATTTGGTGAAGTTTAGTGAGTGCTCCTGTGAAATCATAAAAAGCACTGGGACCAAATCGTGGCAAAATGAGTTGGCAAAAATCTGTCCAATTTGGCTCAGGATGAGCTTTGATGTACCAACGGTACCATTGAAGGGCTTCATGTTCCAAATGAAAGGATGCAAGTGGAACTTTCTGGGCATCAGAAGTATTATGCAGAATGAAATATTGTTCTACTCGATATATCCATCCAGTCGGATCAGTACCATTGAAGCAAGGAAAATCAAGCTTCGACCCACGAAAATTGCTGGAAGAAGAGAACCCGGTGGTTGCAAAAGATTCTGGCTGTCTGGTTTTGTTCATGGCTGAATGCTGAAGATGGAGGCTGAGAAATTTTTCATCCAGATTTTGGAGCTTGGTTTGGATGGCTGCAAGTGCTTCCTCCATGGTTTTTGCTCTTGCACGGGTGACAACCACAACCAAGAGTTTTTTTTTTGGGGGGAAATGGATAGAAAAACACAAACAAAAGCTTATTTAGTAAAGGAAGATTTGGATTTGGAAAAAACTCGGATGGGTAATTGGGGTTTGACTAGGTTTTTGACACTTTCTGATGGACAAGGAAGCTAAAAATGGGGATTTCAGAAGCGGGGTGAAAGAATGAGAAAATTTGGTAGAGAGGGACAAAGAAGTAGAATTAGGAAAGGAACACGGTGGCAAAATTTGAAGGCGTTTGGGTGAAAATTGAAGGAGTTATGGTAAACCCTAAAAATAGACAAATGTGGGATTTCTGGTCTTGGAATGTGGAATTTGGGATAGGGTCTTCATGAATGAAATATGTAGAATGGGATTGCAGGGATGTCAGTGAAGTTTCAGGGAAAATAGAGTTGAAACAAGGGAGATATAGCCGAAAAACAAAATTTTATACTTTTTTTTTTTAAGAAATGGATCAGCAACAGCAATGCGGAATGGATCCGCAACAAATGGATCTACAATAGCGTGGAAGAGATCGAAAACAGCTATATCTGAAACAACGAATGGATCTGGAATGAATTTCAGAATAGATCTGAAACAACTGGATCTGGAGTGGAAGTGATCGGCAACAGTTCAGCCGAAAATAGATATGGACCCCAGGTATGTGCGGCTTCCTATCAGTTCAGGGGATTCACTCGGCCACCAATGCTGTCTGACGAATTGCGTATTGGGGCAGTACCCCTCACTCCACGGCTCAGGTAAAAGTGATAACCACTTTTCCACAAACGATAGCTCTTGGTTTAGCTCACGGGTGGGAACTAGTCAATCAGGTAGGGGTCGTTGCCCTTTTTGCTGGCAGGTCCTCTCAATGGGCCTGCTACTTTGGGGTTCCTATGGTACTCCTCACAATGAGTTTTAGGGCTTATTCCCAAGTACTTCCCACAATTAAGCAGATAGGGGTTATCCCCAGATCCGAACTTGCAACAGCGCGAGAAAAAAAATGGATGAAATTCCACCCAACGAGCCCAAGGAAGTGCTCTGATACCAAATGTGATGCACCTGCAACAATTAATTAATAATAATATGTGAAATAGCAGAAATGACAGAACTCAGAATCACTTTTATATTGATCACAGGCCACTTCGAGGGGGCAACCTCCTTTGAGCAAGCTCAATACAATTAACTTCACGGTGCCTTCATAGGCCTCAACACACACTTATATACTATCTAGGCGCCAATACCATGGGTCAATACTATGTGTCAATACAAACCATGGGATAATACAAACCATGGGATAAGTCTAGGCGCCAATACTATGAGTCAAAACCATGGGCCAGTACAAACTATGGATCAACAAAACTACGGGCGACTTACAAAGCATATGCGCCAACAACAATAACACAAATTATGGATCAACAAATACGACGGGATGACTTACAAAGCATATGCATCCAACAACAATATACTAACAAAGTAAAGACATGGGTTCCTAACATTTTACCGCATTGCTTTGTTGCTCAGTCAATAACCATGGAAGTGACCTTATATTAATTTGGTCTCCATCATTGTTTAAATGTTTAATGATATCTTTCATTGCATGATTGGAGTCCTAAATGTCACTGCAAATTTTGACAATTTTTTCTTTGTCACTCCTTCCATCTAATATTCGCCATAGTGTTTCAGCTACATTCTTTCCAATATGCATTGTATCAAACAAATGAACAATTAGTAAGTGCTCATAGTAGGGAAACCTACTAAATTGCTTGGGATAACTTTTCATTCATCATGGAAGCCCATTTACACCTTCATGTTCACGACCATAAGTATTAATCAATATATAAGCTAAACTAGAGATTAAAATGTCGTATATTACAATAAATAAAATTAAATATACAATCGGCCAAAACAAAACATTAAAAACATATCAGAGATGATCAATATGAATATATAAGATATACAAATTGATTCGTACCTTGATGATTTCCATTATATTGCAACTTCCATATGTGAGGTGTCATTCTTTGTGGTTTTAATGTGGTTTCCTCTTTCCCATTTAAAAGATTTTTTTCGGTAGTTCGATACCTATGATTCTTAGAGAGGAAGTGCCTATACTCATCAAACACTTCCTTTGACAAGCTCTTTGAATGACGAGATTTCATCTTGGGACCACAAACTGGACATGCAAATTTTCCCTTTGTTTGAAGATCTACATGGATAAATTATGGTAAGTAAAATATATTTTATATAATATCATGATAATTATTTAAAAAACATACGTATAACTGATTAGTATATCACTAAATAAAATTAAAAACTATCTTAGTGCAGTACGTTACAATTACATACCATAAAAATGTGTTAGCCCTGGAGCATCATGAATTGTCCAGGTAAGCATTGCATGAAATTGAAATCCCCTTTGCCCTATTGGTCTAGAGACATCATACATAGTGATGCCATTCCATATCTTAAGTAGTTCATCAACAAGAGGCTCGATATATACACTCATATCTTTAACTTGGTACTTACCTAGAAGAATACAACAAATACAATACATATAAGTAAATATGCAACAAATATCACAAATTAAATACTAATCATGCATATTTAAAAAATTATTGTTCTAAAGTACAAATTATACCTGGAACAATCATTTCCAACATTATATGCTCGCTCTTTATTGACATCCATGGAGGAATGTTATTGTTGATAACAAAAATAGGCTAGAACGAGTAAGTAGATCTCATCTCTGCAAATGGATTGACACCATTCACTGCCAAAGAAAGTCTAGCATTACGAGGTTCTTCTTTAAAGTGTGACCATTTTTTCTCCATGTCTGTAAATGTAGAACCATCTGCAGGCATTCGAAGAATATCATCTCCACTTCTATTCCGTGCATGGTAATCCATAAATTGTGCTATGTTTTTGCACCTAAACAGTCGTTGCAAGCATGGAATAATAGGAATATAACGAAGAACCTTACAAGACACCTTTTTGGTTACTTGATCTGTTTGGTATCTATTGCTATGACATATAGGGCATTATGTTGCAAATTCATACTGATTATAATATAAAATATGATCATTAGGACATGCATCAATTGCTTGATACTCCATTCCAATATATTTCATGACGGCAGCTAAATCTTGGTATGTGCGAGGTAAAATATTTGATGGTGGTAACAAATATTCACCTATCAACCTGTTACAACAAATTTAAAAAATAATGGTTAGTATAAATATTTCAAGAATATATAATTAACGACAAAAATTTCATCCTTATTACTTTTTTTGATGAACTTATAACTATAATAGAAATATTATAGAAACATAAATATATGTAATTTATCGTGATCATATATATGCGATCAAAGAAAAATATAATCACATACCTTAACATTTGCATGATGGATGTGTTTGAAAAACCATTCATAACTTTCAAGTTCATTATCAGCAACATAGTAGAGAGAAGAGTTATGTGGGAGCCTTCAAAAAGGGGATCGTCTGCCTTCTCAAGTATAGGTAAATCATGAATATCATCAAAGTCGTCATGATTTTCATGATGTTGATCATCGTCCATTCTAACATTAAATGCATCATTGATTAATGTATTTGCACCATCATCCTCAAATATGTTATCATCATGATCATCGTCTAATTCCATATCATCATTAACTTGATCATCAATATTCGCAGGACCTGCATATTGTTCCTCCGGCGCTAGTTGTTCCGCAATTACCACATTCTCCATGTTCGGAACTACCCTAGGAGGCCTTTCCTTTATAATTACAATTAAAACATCAAAAAAAGAACATTAGTCATGTCGATTAAGTAACAAAAATAAAAATGATACAATATACAATTACAAAAGCTCTCAATATAAAGACCTCATATATAATATTGAATTAGGACTTACCAATGGATGATATTCATGCCCCCCTTCAACATGTCCATGTTCCCTACAATGTCTTTTAGCTGTTGAGATTAGTAACCTTCTTGGATTAAATCCCCTACATCGACTGCAAGGACAATAACATTTTCCATCACCCCTTCTTTGCACTCCATCCCACAGCCTAGCAAGCAATTGTCGATTTTGTTCTTGATCTTGATGACCTGTAACATTATTGTTACGTGGCATTTTATTACTCAAACCTAAGAACAAAGTACGAGCAAACCTAAGTAGCATAAAATATGCCCTAGAGAGATTTTGGTTGGCCTACTTCTCTTTACCTTATGCGCATGGCCTAAGAGAAGTGGAATCACAAGTGAGTTTATGTAATTGGCCTACTTCTCTATTTATATCACTTAAGCATCGGATATTCGATGGAAGCTCAAATTATGGAATAAAAAATTAATATAATTAAAAATTTGACCGAAATTTAAGGGTTGACCAACGGTCAAATTTCCCACTACCATCGAACATCCGATGGCCCTTCAACTAACTGTAGCAAAACTGATGGGTGTTAAACACACCATCGCAAAACCGACAGTCAGGGCCATTTTAAAAAAAAAATTACAAACTTGTGATTTTTGATAGGTAAAAATAGAGAGATCGACACGCCGTCGGATTTTCCCGTCGATTTTTAAGTCCAAATGTAGTTGTGTGGATTCACAGGCAGAAGCCTTGGAAATCGTAATGAAGTTGGAGGCTTCACCGATTGGAGAAACTAGCACTAGAAAGTCTTAGATTCAGAACTAGTTGGCTACCTTAACACTACAACTACATGATATTAAGAAAGGAAAGTAAGAGAGACAAGAATTTTGGTGTATAGGTTGTAAGGGAGAAGGACACACTAAGGATCATTGTCCTTTATTCCAAGAGTTGCTTAACATGGGTGGACCAAACCCATTAAATCCAAACCCAGGACATCGGCCAGAAGACTGCCACATGATACAGAAATATGCAAGAACACCTAAAAATCTATATTGTAATTTCTGTAAATCAGTATGAGTCCAATTGCCACACATATGAGCTCATGTTAGAAAGAAAGAAATATATTGAGCATATGTATGGAGGAATGTACAAAGTCCAAGAAGAGACTCCACAGAAACAAAATAATGTCCAACCTGATTAGGGAGCATACAAAGGTCACAAAGGATACCATGGGAGAGGAAGGAGTAATGGTCCAACGCAGGGACAAGGCTGAGGTCAAGTAATCTGTTATAACTGTGGCCAAGCAGGCCATGTATCTAGAGATTGTACCAACCCATGCACTACATGCAGTTATTGTCAATCATTCGATCATGTTATTGAAGACTTCCCAGTGTTAGAGGTAGAAATGCAGAAACAGAAGCAGCCAAAGGCCCCAAAACCAAATATCTAGTTGATTGCAGCAGAAAGGAGACCTACGAATCCAAGTGTCAACATAGTGATGCGAAGGGGCGCTATGACAGGGAGAGATAGAGGAGCAGAAGCTTCAACTTCTGGAGACTTTAACGCTAAGCAGACTCCTCTTGAAACAATATGGATAAGGAAAGATGCTGGGAAAGCACCTGCTTTCAACCTGAAGAAAAACAAAGAAATCTTTGAAGAAGCACGGGATCTCTTTGACAACACCTAGATCGCCGAGAATCCCGTTGTGTAGCGAAATACCGCATATAGAAGACATGCCGACTGCTTATGACAGAATGAGCATCACAGCAGAGACATGCACCTCTGTTGCATAGCTCCTTAGGAGTTGCATGAAGTTGCTGAAGAGTCAAAGTGCTATTGCAGAACTGTAGAAGTTGTCAAATTAGTATGAATCGTGCAACGAAAGTGAAACTACCGATAGCGTAGTTCACCACATCAAGAAACACAAGAGAACAGGGAGATAAATGAGGCTTAGTGCCCAGATATGAAACTATGAAATGGATGAGATCATCCTTGGTCTGGGATCTGAAATAAATGTCTTAACTAAACAGACATGGCAGCAGATGGGCAGACCAAAGCTGTTATGGTCACCTATCCAATTGAGAATGGCCAACCAGGAGAAAGTCATGCCCTTTGGATGGTTAGCCAATGTGGTTGTTGACATTGATGGAGTGCAGAGTTATGCAGATTTCGAGGTTATCAAGATTGTGGATGATAGTCAACCTTTTCCTGGGCTGTTGGGAATTGACTAGGCTATCTATAACCTTTCCATCATAAAATTGAAGAGAGATAAGAAGATCTTCAAAGGAAAGCATCTCAGGGTCATCGCACCACTGGACCCTGCATACAGAGACAGATACAACGAGCCGATTCCATAGGAATCAAGAGCTCAATATTTGGACCCATTATACAAGATGAATGCGAACCAGGAATATTATATTAATCCTACTACAGATGGAACACTCATCTGGAGATGTGATAGCTCTTGCATATTAGACTCTGATGCAGGATTGGAGAACCAGAAAATTCGCATGCATGAAGTATTTGGAAGGAGATGCGCGCAGGTTACAAAGTCACTGCACTGGATTGGAAAGGAGGTAAGCCCAATCCCCACTTATGATGGTTTATCTAACGTCTATTCATTTATCAAAGATTATACTGTAGCAATTGCAGATGAGCATCTCTTACCTACACTAGAAATGGCACTGCGCGAGACACTTTCCAGATGGTGGGTTGCGCATAAGCAGACATTGACCACATGGGATCAGTGCAAAATCAAGATGCAGATCAGGTTTGCTGATAAAGTTACACTACCATTTGAAAAATATAATGGACAGAAAGATCCAAGAGAACATATTGAAATCTATTCACAAGCATGGGGGGAGAGACCAAAGACAGAATGGGTGCATTTGTTTGTGCACACGCTGGAGGATAAAATTCCGAAGAAATGGTACCTAGACTTGGAGTTGCGCAGAGGAACCATAGATTGGGCCATGCTGACTCTGAACTTCTAGAAGGACTTCAGTTTTGAATATGAGAACCTGACCATAAATGAAGCTTTGCAGATTATTAAGGAAAGAATATTCAGACCAGACTGCACACATAGAAACATGACACTAGAAGAATTCTTTGGCACAGATAGCATACCTGTGAGACTACAGTGAGATGGAAAGAAACAGGTAGAGCATGCTATGGAATGTTATAACCTAGCTGAAGAAGATGAAGAAAAATAAGACAATGATGAGGAGGATACGCACAACTTAAACATACCTCAGTCAGAAGGTGCGTGTGATGTAGAGGGACCTCCGTTGGAAATTCCAGACATGAGCGGAGCTGTGAAAACAAAGAAAGTGAACATTGGCACTAGATAAGAGCCAAATTTCACGTCTATTGGAGACTACTGGGATGATCAGACTGTTGCCGAGATCGCAAATACATTACACGAATATCAGGAGTTGTTCCCAACTAAGTTTACTAAGATGAAGGGCATTTTGGGGGACTTAGGAGTTATGAAAATACCTCTTAAGCTAGGCACAAAGCCTATTAAGCAAAGGCCCTATAGACTGAACCCACGATACAAAGAACGAGTCAGGGGAGAACTTGATAAAATGCTTGACACAGAGATCATTGAGCCAGTTGAAGAATCTGAGTGGATAAGCCCTATGGTTGTCCAAGATAAGAAGACAAAAGGTGAGATCAGGATTTGTGTGGATCTTAGAAAGCTGAATGATGCTTCAATGCATGACCCATTTCCAAATCCCTTTACTGATGAGGTACTTGATAATGTTGGAGGAAATGAGGCATATTCCTTTACTGATGGGTTTTCGGGATACCATCAGATAAGAATCGATCCTATGGATAGACATAAGACCACCTTTGCTACAGAATGGGGGTCGTTCCAATACACAGTGATGCCATTTGGTCTGACGAATGCGTTTTCCATCTCCAGAGTTGTCGTTGCAGCATTCAAAGATTTCATGCATAAGTTTTTAGAAGATTATTTTGATGACTGGACTGTGTTCGGACTGCTGAAGAACCATTGCACGAACCTAAGAATGATGCTAAAAAAGTGTAAACAACATCAAATATCCTTGAATCTGAAGAAGTGTGTTTTCTATGTCCCCTATGGGATTCTACTAGGACACATTGTCTGTAAACAGGGCTTGATGGTTGATCCTGCGAAGATCACAGTCATTGTAAACTTGCCCACACCAAATTGAGTCAAGCAGTTGCACACCACATTGGGGCATACGGGTTACAGGAAATTTATAAAGGGTTACGCACAGATAACCACAACAATGTAAAATCTATTGAAGAAAGATGCGCCGTTCATCTGGAACGCAGAGTGCGAATAAGGTTTTGATACATTAAAAGAGAAAATGGTAACTACGTCGATCTTATTTTTTCCATACTAGGAGAAGCCGTTTCATGTCCATGTCGATGCTTCATATACAACATTGAGAGTTGTTTTAGCACAACCAGGAGAGCGAGGTATTGACCATCCCATCGCATTTTCGAGCAGGAAGCTCTTATCTGTAGAAAATATATATACCACTACTGAGCGAGAAGGATTAGCTATGGTCTACGCACTGCAGAAGTTCAGACACCATTTACTTGGTGCGCACTTCTTTATGATTAGCTCTCATTTGTAGAAAAGATATATACCACTATTGAGCGAGAAGGATTAGCTATGGTCTACGCACTGCAGAAGTTCAGACACTATTTACTTGGTGCGCACTTCTTTATGTTCACTGACCATTCTGCTTTGAAATACCTAGTCAATAAGCTAGTGTTAGGGGGGTGAATATGTAGATGGTTATTACTCTTTCAGGAGTATGACTTTGAAATAGTAGCTAAGCCAGGAAGATTGAACTTGGGACCTAATCATCTGTCAAGGATTGAGTCAAGAGAAGAGCCTACGAACCTTGAAGACAATCTGCTTGATGCGTAGTTGTTTTCTATCCAGATAGCTGATGATTATTATCAATACATCATATACTTCTTGACTACTGGGTTAGCACCCATAGAGTTCACTATGCAGCAAAAGAAGCAGTTGGTAGTGCAAGCAACAGACTTCACCATAATCGCAAGTAAGTTATACAAATTGGGACCGGATGAAGTACTGTGCAGATGTGTATTGGAGCATGAAAAGCCGTTCATATTGGTTGATGCACATTCAGGAGCAGCAGGAGGTCACTATGCAGGAAGGGCCACTGCGCAGAAGATATTGCACGCAAGGCTATGGTGGCCTACAATTCACAAAGATGCAAAGGAACATTGCCAGAGCTGCGATGTCTGTCAGAGGACAGGAAGGCCATCACGAAGAGATGAAATGACATTGAATCCACTGTTGACATTATAGGCATTTGAAAAATGGGCAATTGATTTTGTGGGACCTATAAACCCACCATGAAAGAGAACTGGTGCAAGGTACATTATTACTACAACCGACTACCTCACCAGATGGGCAGAAGCGAAACCAGTGAAGGACTGTAGCACAGGTACTTCCACACAGTCCATATTTGTAATATCCTTGGGAATATTCGACCAAGATATTAACTCAACTTCAGAAATTTTAATAAAATTCACTTCTTAAATTTTTAATAATATTTGAAACAGAGTAGGAAGATAATGATGGGGATGGAGACTGAATCTGAGGCTAATGGGATGAACTTTCAATTTTTGAATTTTTATGGGGAAATGTGCAGCAGAAAATAATAATATCGGAGGGATATTCGTAAGCACAAAGCACTGGGGCAATTTATGTTTCGAACATCAGCCAGGCTGAAGTCTACTCCAAAGCTTCCTGGGAACACCAACATATGCTTACTAGAATGGGTGGGTGCAATACTAATTTATTATGGTAAAATAGGTTCAATAAATATTCTGGAAAACAATCAAAAATATTTGGGAAGAGTAGGAGTGGTTTGGAAGTTTTAGACCCTGCCGGGATGACAAAGCTAGTAAATTTTCAATCTTTACAAATAGTGGGTAAATCCTTCCAAATTATTAAAGTATGAGTTGATATGGCTTGTATGTTATATTATTGACCTCCTACAACTTACAGAAATCAGATCTGACATTTAGAATAAATTTGACAGACATTTTGGTAAAACTAGTCAATAAACAATGCTCAATGAGCTAGTCTTCGATTCTGAGTTAATTATTGACATTATTTAAATGTAATACTTTGTTATAAAATATTATAAGGCTCTAATATAATGTAATTAACAACAGCAAGTAGAAATATTACTCACTGAACCAATTTTTTACTCATTTAATAGCTCCACCTTAGTACAAGGACTTGTAAACTAGAAACTCCCCTCATAGGGCCATACAATAACTAGTAGAAGATAAGTAATGCCCAAATATCTATTCTGAAGGTGTATTATGATTTGCAACAGGTCTAAAACATAGTATGGGCTGCACATTGAATCTCTAGAGAAGTATGGATATCTATCCACAAATATTCTCTTCCTTATGGGGAAAACACCTCCAAATCTAGCTGAGGTTGCAAGAAGTGATGAGAAGAAGAGAATGGATCAGTTCTGAGAATGATTTATGTTATTGGACATCACTATTGGCTGAACATATGGCTTTACCAACCTTCCATCAATCCTTAGGTGCATTCACTGGAGCATTCATCTTCAATTGGAGAAGCTTCACCAAAACTAGCTAGAATTTCAATGTATGAGAGTTCTTCTCTTCAAAATGACTGTTGTTAACACTCAAAAAGTGCTCACTGCCTCATCGACCCCATTACATGACTCATTTGTCCATATTTCCTACCATATTTGCCTCCAAAACCTTAAAAACCCCTTAAAAAGCCTCCAAAGGGCCAAAAAACCATTCAAAACGCCTCCAAAAGGCCAAAAAAACTCTTTTCCCCCCAAAATAATCCAAAATTCCTCCAAAATAGCAAAAACCCTCTAAAAAGGGAATAAAAAATACAAAAAAGAAGAAAAAGAGGGAAAAAGGAAGCAAAAACCCTATACACCTGACCTAAACCATATGGTGCCCAAAACCATGGTCCAGCAATCCACTACTAAAAAACCTATAAATAGGTGATGGAGGCCCCTCATTTCACATCCACAGTCAACCACACCCTTACTCTGCCAAAATCACTCCTGAAACCCTAGCTCACCCTTGAGATACTTTCACATTTGAGTGCCCCTTTGGCCCATTTCCAAAACCCTTTGGAGAAAGAGAAAGGAACAACACTGGAGCTTGGAAGCAACCCTCTTGGACTGCTGCAAAGGCTTCATCAACCTTCACATTGGAGGTATAATCAATACAAAAAACATTTTTATTATCTTGTCTTTTCTGTTTATGCACATGCTTAGAGTAGTTTACTGTTTTACAGTACTATCTTTTATTTAGTGTATTTTCTGAATTGCTACTAAGGAGTCCCTTCTCCTTAGTAGGTGCTCATTTGCACAAGCTAGGGTGAAAACCCTAGCTACAACTGTGTGACTTCAATGCTGAACTGATATGAACGTTATTGGCTGTAGCATCACGTTCTGTACCTGCATAACACTCATTGGAAACTCATGGGGCCTTGGGGCACATCTCCTAAGCAAACTTGTTGAGGCACATCACTCAACTAGAGAGGCTCAGAGCTCTCAAACCAAAATTGCAAGTGACAAAAGTTGTTCATTGGAGTTGGTTGGATTCTTTTATAAACTTCATGATGACTTGCTGAGTAAGTTAATTAGCTTTGGTGACCCGTGAGAGTAGGTTACCCACTTTCCCATCCTTCTCCAAGCCATGTGGGTGCCCTCTTGGAATAATTAGCAAGTTTAGCTCATTCATAATGGAAAGTGCTGTGAAGAACCTACAATAATTAATTAATGCAAATACACGAGATATCAGAAATAATAGAACTCAGAATCACTTTTATGTTGATCACGGGCCACTTCGAGGGGGCAACCTCCTTTGAGCAAGCTCAATACAATTAACTTCACGGTGCCTTCATACGCCTCAACACACACTTATATACTAAGTCTAGGTGCCAATAACATGGGTCAATACTGTGTGTCAATACAAACCATGGGCTAAGTCTAGGTGCCAATATTATGAGTCAAAACCATGGGACATATAATACTATGGGACGACTTACAAAGCATATGCATCCAATACTATGGGTCAATACTATGGGCTAATATAAACTATGGATCAACAAATACTACCGGACGACTTACAAAGCATATGAGTCCAACAACAATATACTAACAAAGTAAAGACATGGGTTCCTAACATCCCCACTCCATTAGAAAAAGCTTTGTCCTCAAAGCTTTAGATGTGGAAATTGATGCAGAATCTGAAGGAGTGGGTCCCCTGTAGCATCCTCGGGTTGCATTCCGAGCCATTGGTGCCTTTGGAGTTTTAGGTAGGATTGCATGGAAGGCTGTAGACGAAGAAGAACCATATCAGCGACATGAAAAGTGCGCTCAGAATGGTGCTGATCAGCTTGTTGTTTCAGTCGAATTCTTGCCATGTCAAAATTGTCCTGCAGAATGAGAAGAAGTTGATCACGGTTTCGAAGAATTGAGTCAATTGCCTGAACTGGGGAGATATTGAAGGTGTATGGAAGAAGAACTGGTGGTGCTTGTCCAGAGACTGTTTCATATGGTGTCCTTTGAGATGTGGTACTATAACACTGGAGTGCTTCTAGGAAATCCATAGAAATAGTTGTCCAAATCTGTGGAGGGATGGGCAAGGATTCGAGTAGTCCCGAAAGGATGGTCGTTTCACCCTTGTTGACCTAGAAAGTATCACAGTCAACCACCATCCGTTGAATTGTCCTTTTGAGTCCCTGCCAAAAGAAGTTACATTGTTCCTGGTCATACGTTTTGAGGAACCCAGAGTGCCCTACTGATGAAGAAGCATGAAGTTCATGGAAGAGATAGCCCCATTGAACATATTGGAACCAATTTGGAACAAGTAGAGAAATAGCTGTAAGAGAAACTGGGTCATCAAATGCGCGAGGAGGAGCATCTTCCACCATATTGTCCTTACCCTTCTGGTAAGTGGTCGCATAGTCATAACCCATGAGTTGGATAACCCATTTCAGGTGTGTTGGGGAGGAGACCCGTTGTTCCAGAAAAGTTTCCAGACTTTGGAGATCAGTCTTGATGCAAAAATAATATCCCAATAGGGATGGCTGCCACTTCTGTATTGTATGCAAAATAGTCATCATTTCCTGCTGAGAGGTAGATGCGGCTAAATTCTTACCGGAAAGGTCTCTTGAAGGCAACAAGCTCATTGGTTCAGCAAAGACACCTGCATATCTATCCAAGGAAGTAGTGGAGACTGTTGATGGGTGCATATGAATGGAATGGAGTTGAGCGATGACACCATGTGAATTCTTCTTAAGTATTTTTTCTAGGCGATGTGAACTGATGATGTAGAGAGACCCTGGTTGTAAGCCCATAAATTTGTGTTGTGCCCCATTGATTGAAAACTGCATCCAAAGTTCAGCAAAATCCCATAAGATGGGGCCAAGTGTGCGTAACCATTGAACGCGCAAAACCACATCACATCCACCTAAGGATAAGGCAAACATGTGAGAGCGCAGGTTATACTCTTCCATAGAGATACACACATTGTGACACTTCCCCTTGCAAGGTAAGGTGCCCCCATTGGCAACCATGACTTCAAAGTTGGAGCAAGGATGGACAAAACAATCAGCCTGTTTGGCAATCCGAGGATCAATGAAGTTATGAGTGCTACCAGAATCAATGAGTATGGTAAGAGGGAGGTTCTTGAAGTATCCCCTGACTTGCATTGTTTGTGGGGTGGTGACGTCAGTTACAACCTGGAGAGAGATCTCGAGTGGGTCATCCTGAGATGGGGTGTCAACAGGTGGGTGTTGAATGTCGCCCTGATCATCTACTGTATCTGGAGCTTCTTCATCAAGTTCTGAGGCAGGTGGAGAATCCACATCCAAGAGATAGAGCTTTTGTTGAACACATCTATGTCCCCAAGTGAATTTCTCATCACCATTATAACAAAGCCCTTTTTCTCGGCGTGCCTGCATCTCTGTTTCAGACAAATGCTTGATAGGAGTTGGTTGAGGAGCAAGCATGATGGGAGGTCGTTGGGAACCCATATTTATGAAGGGAACAAAGGTGGGTTTGGAGCATTGTTGAGCTGCGATCTTGTCCTCTGCCAACTTATCCAAACCTAGGACTTCCATTATTGTGTTGGGATAGAACATTTTGACCTCTGAGCGGATTTCATCCTTGAGACCACTGATAAAACAACTCCTGTAGAATTCATCAGACAATCCTTCTGTGTGATTGGCTAGTTTCTCAAATTCTGTCTGATACTCTCTCACTGTACCCATTTGGTGAAGTTTAGTGAGTGCTCCTGTGAAGTCATCAAAAGCACTAGGACCAAATCGTGACAAAAGGAGTTGGCAAAAATCTATCCAGTTTGGCTCGGGATGAGCTTTGATGTACCAACAGTACCATTGAAGGGCTTCCTGTTCCAAATGAAAGGATGCAAGCGAAACTTTCTGGACATCAAAAGTATTATGCAGACTGAAATATTGTTCTGCTCGATATATCCATCCAGTCGGATCAATACCATTGAAGCAAGGAAAATCAAGCTTCGGCCCACAAAAATTGCTGGAAGAAGAGAACTTGGTGGCTGCAAAAGATTTTGGTTGTCGGTTATTGTTCATGGTTGAATGCTGAAGATGGAGGCTGAGAAATTTTTCATCCAGATCTTAGAGTTTGGTTTGGATGGCTGCAAGTGCTTCCTCCATGGTGTTGGCTCCTGTGCGAGTGACAACCATAACCAGTGATTTTTTTTTTTGTGGATGGGGGGGGGAAATGGATAGAAAAACACAAACACAAGCTTATTTAGTAAGGGGAAATTTGGATTTGGGAAAAACTCGGAGGGGTAATTGGGGTTTAACTAGGTTTTCGACACTTTCTGAGGGACAGGGAAGCAAAAAATGGGGATTTTAGAAGTGGGAACTCTATGGTAAAATTTGAAGGCAATCGGGTGAAAATTGAAGAAGTTATGGCAAACCCTAAAAATAGAAAAATGTGGGATTTCTGGTCTTGGGATGTGGAATTTGGGATAGGGTCTTCAGGAATGAAATATGCAGAATGGGATTGCAGGGATGTCAGTGAAGTTTTAGGGAAAACAAAATTGAAACAAGGGAGATATGTCCAAAAAACAAGGTTTTTTTTTTTTCCCCAGAAATGGATCGGCAATAGTGGCGCGGAAGGGATCCGCAACAGATGGATCTGCAACGATGCAGAAGGGATCGAAAATGGCTGGATCTGAAACGACGACTGGATCTGGAACGACTTTCAAAATATATATGAAACGGCTGGATCTGGAGCGGAAGTGATCGGAAACAGTTCAATTGAAAATAGATATGGACCCCAGGTATGTACGGCTTCCTAACAGTTCAGGTGTTTCACTCGGCCACCAATGCTGTTTGACGGATTTCATATTGGGGCAGTACCCCTCACTCCACGGCTCAGGTAAAACGGATAACCGCTTTGCCACAAACGACAGCTCTTGGTTTACCTCACGGGTTGGAACTAGTCAATCAGGTAGGGGTCATTGCCCTTTTCGGTGGCAGGTCCTCTTAATGGGCCAGCTACTTTGGGGTTCCTGTGGTACTCCTCACAATGAGTTTTAGGGCTTATGCCCAAGTACTTCCCACAGTTAAGCGGATAGGGATTATTCCCAAATCCGAAGCTGCAACAGATATGAAAGAAAAAAAAAAAAGGCAGAAATTCCACCCAACGAGCCCAAGAAAGTGCTCTGATACCAGATGTGAAGAACCTGCAATAATTAATTAATGCAAATACACGAGATATCAAAAATAATAGAACTCAGAATCACTTTTATATTGATCATGGGCCACTTCGAGGGGGCAACCTCCTTTGAGAAAACTCAATACAATTAACTTCACGGTGCCTTCATACACCTCAACACACACTTATATACTAAGTCTAGGCGCCAATAACATGGGTCAATACTATGTGTCAATACAAACCATGGGCTAAGTCTAGGCGCCAATACTATGAGTCAAAACCATGGGACATATAATACTATGGGATGACTTACAAAGCATATGCGTCCAATACTATGGGTCAATACTATGGGCTAATATAAACTATGGATCAACAAATACTACCGAACGACTTACAAAGCATATGCGTCCAACAACAATATACTAACAAAGTAAAGACATGGGTTCCTAACAAGTGTGCCTTCCTTGAGAAAATAGCAAGTTTATCTCACATAAGATGTTTCCTTTCTTGAAAACCTTTGGTTGGACTAGAAACTGTGCCCTCCACTTGTTTGCTTTTGGGGCTGACATGCTTTTACCTCTTTTTTAGAAATTGCATCTCCAAAGTTTCCTGCTTTTTATCTATGAAAACTTTTTTGTAGTTGCTTCCTTTTTCCTAGCTTTCCTCTTTGATTCCTTGCTTTTCCTGAGATTTGCCACTAAGGCAACTTGGCCCACTTGAACTAATTTTGACCTCCTAGCCTTTTCATCACCACTTGCCACTATTTATTAGCCAAAATTATTAATAAAAATATTACAAACTCATAATTACTCCAAAATTCAGAGTTTAATTAATTAATTAATAATTAATAAACCCCTATGGTATAATTGCCTCAAAATTACCCCATTAATGAAATTCTCATTTAATTAATCACTTAGACTTAGTCGTGGGGTTAATAACTACATGGGGGCCCTCCTTGTCCATTTAATTCCAAAATAAAACCTTAGGCATCTTCCATAAGGTAGTTTCCATTCATGCTCATTAATTAAATAATTATTGCCTAGGTGTCTTAGGCCAAAATTACCCCATGGACCATAGCAAAATTTGGCAACATGACAATATTTGAAGACATCCTAATGAGGTTTGGATGCCCGAAGATTTTGATGAGTGATCAAGGGACTCATTTCCTGAACATAACCATTGAGGCATTGACAGAAGAGTTTCACATTCACCATCAGCGCAGTATGCCATACCATTCTCAGGCGAATGGAACTGTGGAAGCATTCAATAAAGTACTGGAGAATGCGCTCACTAAGGTATGCAATGTTAATAGGGACGATTGAGACATGCGCATTCCCGCTATATTATGGGCATATAGGATTACATGTAAAAATTTGACTGGCCACACACCCTTTAGATTGGGCTATGGACAGGAAGCAATAATTCCAATGGAGTACATTGTTCCCAGCTTGAGAATAACTGCTTTCACAGGCATGGCAGATCGTGACGCACTGGAAGAAAGGATTCTACACTTGGTTGGTCTAGAGGAGGATCACTTCATCGCAGGATTTCACCAACAAGTGCAGAAAGAAAGAGAAAAAGCATGGCATGATCACCACATCAAGAACAAGTTTTTTCAGGTAGGTGATCTAGTCCTCCTGTATGATAGCAAGTTTATGGAGTTTCCTGGAAAGTTCAAAATGCATTAGCTTGGTCCATATACTATTGTACATGTTACTAATGGTGGCACAGCTTAGTTAGCCACATTAGCAGGAGATAACTTGCCCGGCCTAGTAAATGGGAGCAAACTAAAACCCTATTAGGATAGTCCTGCTTCGCAGAACCCTTGATGATCAGAAGGAAGAAAATTTCTAAGTGCCAAGTACAGTTGAAAGTGGGCACTGGAAATGGGAAAGGGTCTATACACAATGTATGATGAGGAACATGTATATACCGTGCAACACTGTTAAGATGTGTCGCTGTGCCAAAAAAAAGAAAAAAGAAAAAGAAAAAGAAGAAAACAAAAAGGAGGCCCACATAGTTGCGAAGTTCAAAATGCGACTGTGATGATGAAGATGAACGAGGGAAGAGGCTAAGCTCATAAGCAAGAAATCAGGCACTGCGAAGTAACTACGTAGAAGTAATGATGACCTGTCATGCAGTTCGACGCAACACTCCAAAAAAGTAGCCATTACAATGTCGGTAAAAAATATAGCTGTTATACAGTACTTTGCTAGTGACCGCTTGGGCATTTAACGCACAAAGAGCCGTTCTGAACAAATTTATGAAGGAAAGGACCGAGATATCCGCCAGATTTGGCCAACAGATAATGCACTTAATGCTTATCAAGCCGTTGAAGGGCACGGAGGGAGTCCGTTGCGCCTATAAATAATGTTGCATTTAGATTCGCGGGCGTTACCGAATAGTTAGAATTTTCTTGCGAGCACTGCATTGCGAGTTGTTTTCAGCAAGCTATCCGAAACCCTGTGAGATTTATATAGTGAATGTCTGAGAGGTCTTCTATTGAAGAAGAGTTCACGGTCCAAGAGACTATGAAGGTATTCAAATATGAAGGGATCAAAGGGTTAATGAGAACCCCAGCCAAGAAGGTCATCATAGAACAAGGGCAGGCTTCAAGAAGATCACCGAGACATGGTCCAACAATGCAGGACAAAGGCAAAGATCTAGTGGGGGTGAGAACAAAGAAACCAAAGATGAGTTGGACAGTATCGAAGCCGCTAATAGCTGATAAGTAGATACCATTGACAATGAACTCGGACTATATCTCACCGCGTGCACTGCATGCACCGGTCTACAAGCCAATGAAGAATTCCAAGTACGACATCCTGCTATCACCAATATCAAAGCATGTCGAGGTGGAAAAACATTTGCTAGGAAAGATTCCATAGTATAAATGGGAAGATTATGATATGCTTCAGATGCAAAAGGATCCCAAAGAACCTAGGTTCCCACAGTTCCAGCCTGATCAGTACATGTGCTGGAAGAAAGATGTGAAGGGCGACCTCACCTTGGACATGGAAAGCTGGTTATCCGGAGTAGTCAAGTCGGGACTGCTCAATCTGCTCAGACTCCCACATTTTGACAGATTTCCGGAGCTGAATGTGGTGGTGCGAACTCTGATGGCACGCATTCACCAGGGATATTTGTGGCTTGACCATAATGTCAACCTGACTATTGACATTATCTACCACATCACTGGGTTGAGCAAACACGGTAAAGATCCGAAGCAGTTTTTCCAAGGGAAAAGCAAAGATAAAGAAGTAGCCGTGAAAATGAAGAAAACACAAACTTTCGTCAAAGGAAGGAGAGGCTTTCAGATGGATGACATAGAGGATAAAGCAACGAGGTTCGTCACACAGTTGTTAGCTGGAAAAATTCTCAGAAAATGCAGGCCTTTGGAGGTACCTGCTGGGGAAATACTACTTGGTGTCGTAGCTGCGGAGGGTGAACAATTCAACTAAATGACACACAGCTCAATGGCGGTAATTTCCATTTCACATGGTTAATAGTGTTGATTGCCTTTGTAGGACGGAAAGAGTTGAAGGATTACGTTGGCATGATCACCGACAACAATGACTGCAGAGGAGCCCGTTATTCGAACTTATGGGCAAATCTGAATTCACAAAGAGAGCACGCGATAGCTGAGGTATTCTACGCATACTGTGACCAACTGGACGCAAAAATCATGCTAACACCACGGATAACAAAGCAAATAATGAGTAAGTATATTCTCACTGTTGATTTTTATGCTGACATGCGTTGCATTTACATTTAAGCTAAAGCACAGAAGAAGAACACTGAATGGTACCAAGGAAGGGACCACATGTATGAAGAAGATATTGATAATATCATGAAGGAATGCCCCACAGAGTTTTGAGTCAAAATTGTAGATGTCCAAAGTGACTCCGGCGAGGACAATCCCATTCCATGTATTATTACTGAAGAAAAGGAGACGGGAAAAAGAAAGGAAACTGAGAGCCCGACACAGCCAAAGGCGCTGACGAAGAAGCAAAAGGCCAATAAAGGACAATCAGACACAATACTCCATGATGATGATTATGAAATGATCACGGAAAGGGTCACGAAGCATATGGGAGATATGATGACTGAAAAGGAGAAAAAGGACAAAGCGATTCAGGATAGTCTGCAAAAGAATTTGACCGTGCAGCAGGGGATTACGGAAAAAATCGAAGTACACAAAATATTACCCTTGCCATGGGACTCAGAGTCTGAAGGGAGGTTGGGAGGAACTTCACAGCAGAAGATGCTGTAGGTAGCCATCACCGTGCCTGCGAAGTCTCGCATCGTCCATCTGGATCCATTAACCATGAGCCTGCCACTGCCAGAACAACTAATGTTAAATACAAAGGATGTAGAGCATGTGGAGCTCGATCTTGCGAAGATACCACTACCTGGCCTACACTATTTTCATCTATAGGTTGTCGAAGAAATGCATGAGAGAAATACAGAAGCGCTGGAAGGACAAGCTGAAATGCAAGCAGCTAATAGGAAGTTGGAGGAAGCTAGCTCGCAGAGAGCTATGCAGCTACAGGATGAGCATGATCAATGGACAAGGTTAGAAACCATGATCATTACCGTAGTAGATGATATATCAAAATGCGAGGTACAGACAGACCCCGAGGACACTATCGTGAAGATTGACCAACTGGTCAAGGAGCTTAAGGCAGACATGGACGATATGGAGATCATCCACGAAGCTAAGATTGCTGCCTTGGAGGCACAGATCAACCTGCAGAATCTACCAGATTAGTAGTAGATAAGAGCAAAAGAAGTGAAGGCTGCAACAGAGACTATAGCCACCAAGGTGGCTAAGTGCCAAAGTTTGTTAGATGAGGCATCAAAGGCATTCAATGCCCTTGAAGAGGATCCAACGTTGCTCGAAGTAAAGAACGTTGTGAAAGACAAGCAATCAACATTAGAACAGTTGGATGCAGAAGTTAAAGCCTTGCTACCAAGAGAAAGACTTCACAGGTACCGGGAAGTTACCACGCTGAAAAAGGAAGTTCAGGCCTTAAGAGAAAAAGAGACAGAAATGGGAAATAAATCGCAACCCTTGTTGGAGGACTCCGACATGATCTCGTAGGAGATCGAGGAGAAGTTACAAAAGTTGCGCGAAGGAAAAGAGCGAGTGGAAGGACAAGTAGACAATGAAATAACACCTGAGATGCTAGAAACAGTAAAACAAGTTGAGTAAGACACGAAGGAGACAATTGAAAAGCTGATTGTCAAATACAACGAGTTCGCTGCGAAGCTCGCTCCGCAACCGGAGGGATAACAAGGGGAAGTCGAAGTTGAAGGTGGCTCGGGGACGAGCCATATGTAAGTGTTAAGGGCCTATTGGGCCTTGCCCAAGTGGGGCATTTTGAGTAAGACGGATTTTGGAACTGTGGAGTTAGGCACAGTTCAGTAAAAAGATTTTTGGTATAAGTTTTTGGGATGCTGCGAAGTTGCGCACAACGCAGCGTTAGAAGAGCTACGAAGTTCAGTGCTGCGAGGAAACAGCACTACGATGTGTCTAGTCTATGAGGATCCGACAAAGCAGAGTGTTGGAAGGAAGAAAGCACAGATTTCGGTTAGATCGTCGGTGGTTTATTTTTGGTAAAGATGCTCCAGGAGTACCAAGTGACGGGTAGGTGCAAAGCTGAAGAAAGCGACTGGTCGCACATGCGAAAGATACCACTACCTGAACCAGTCGCACGAGACTGTTAGAGGAAGAACGACTCGGTGAAAGCGACCTATTGGCATGTGCGCAACAGGAAGGCCGATAACGACCTGAAGCATGTGTGGAAGATGACCATGATGGAAGATTCGCTACCAGAAGCTAGCAAGTCCGGTTTTGAGAAAACCATGACAGTTTTTGTAAACTTAAGGGTTTTTTCCTTTGAATTGTAAAGACATGACCTATGGGCATGATCTATAAATAATGCATATTTTGTATGGGAAAGGGTTGTTGGGTTGTTGTTACTCTTCATTTTGTTAAGCTTTGAACATTATTGAATAGATCTTTGTTGAGAGACATCTTTGTAAAATCTCTGTAAGTTGAGTGTACAGAGGCCTATTGAGAGAGAAGAGAGTCTACAGCTAAGTGCGCAGACAAAGAACTGTTGTACCCTTCCCAAATATTAATACAAAAATAGTTCTTGTGTACATAGCCTCCATCCTGGGGGTGAACCATGTTAAATGCCGTGTAGTGTGATTGTTTACGTTTTTCACTTATCTGTTTGCTTACATTGAATGCTCATATTCTCATTTACCAATTGTTATGTTAATGCTTTTATATGTATTTTGCATAGGAGAAAGATGAGAATAATATGTTAAGTATTATGTGAATGAATGAATGTTGGATGCACAGTATCTCAAGTCTGTGAACGTATTAGTTTAATGAATACTCACATGGACATGTAAAGGTTAGGTTATATAACTCTTCGATGTGCAACACCGAGTGCACGCAGTATTGTTTATCTCATCTGTTTGCATCAATCTAAAGCTAAATAACCTAAGGCAATAGATGAACGAACAAGTGTTAAGTGAATACTTCATAGTGGTTGAGTCAAGTCTGCAGAGGGAGCGTATAAGTCAGTTGCACTGTCCTATTACTTGCAACCTATTTGAACTGCACAGTCCGTAGATGCGCTGGTTTCTTAAGTATCTTAGCTTGTAGACGTGAGGACCACGACGTAGTCTATCATCGTGCAGTCTATCGTTGCGCAGTCTTCAGTCCGTAGTGCGCGCCCTGCCCTACACTACGCAGTAGATCTATCCAAACAACTCATCACATCTCTGTGGAAACTTGATTCCATAGTTCCCCCAGAGCTACACGTCGGGTGAGACCTCAGCCTGTTCGAAGGCTGTTGCTGAAAGGGCCAGTGAGAAGGGGTTTTGTTGGTTCCTTGAAACCGCAAAGAACTTGGGTCTACATTAGAAACCTATAGATCAGTATTTAAGCCAACAGGGAGGAATTCATGCTGCGAGAGGGTTAGGCATCTAGTTAAGTAGGAATTACAAGGAGGCTGTGGAAATGATCCATTTTATTTCGCATGGGAGTGAACCAGGGGTGCTGAGGGTCCGAACAACAATTGTGCATGCGTGCCTAGAGCAGGAAGCGCCGTGGACACTCGAGTGTCACAGAGACGAAGTCTCATCCAAGATGTATATGCATATGGTGGTATTTTGAAACCCCGTGGTCCCTGTGACCACAAAGATGATGGGGGGGAATCCCTGGGGTCCCGGTAGTAAGTACTTACTGGTGCAAAAAAAATGTACAAGAGCCGTTGGCCTGTTTCGCACCTCGGTGTTGTTCGTAAACCTCTCCTCATTCTGCACCAGGTTCTTAGAGACTGGAGGATGAGTTTAAGAGGTACATGAAGAAAACTGGAGGATGACCATTTTTGGGTGAGAATTACATGATAGCAAGCCGACGATCATCGTGGCAGCGAGATCCATATCCAACAACGAGAGGCAGACAGCAAGAATAGTTACACAGACGTAATCTAACCACAGATGAGACCGAGTACACCATGTTTGCTTGACATGGCTCGAGGGAGAGCCACAAGATTGTCTTGGGGGCCTATTGGTAGGCGGTTTGGTGAGTCAGCATTGCAACATCGTGGATGCTACGCAAGGCCAAAGATACCGCGGAAGGTGGAAAGCAACAAGCAAGGCGACAAGTATTTTTGTAGTTTTTGGGTCATTTGGACCGCGTCATGTATATTTTGGGTCATTTAGACCGCACTATGGGGGTTTTTGGGTCATTTGATCGCATTATGTGGGATTTTGGGTTAGTTTTTGTAGAAGTTTGTTAAGAAGTAGTTAAGCGGTTTCCTAAGTGGACCAAAAATGTAAAGGCGTAAGCCTATAAATAGATGTAGGTTTGTAAGTATGGGGATATCTTTGGGGTAGAACATGATTGTTGAATCTTGACATCTGAGAGATCTTGATCCGATGCTGAAGACTAAGTATTTTGTTGTATCGAGGTTTTTGCGGAGATAATATGATGTGACAGAGCTTTTGAGCAGAACCTTTGTGTCGCTTCCATCTTTTTATGGTAAAGGCATTATGTGATGTGACTTTATGAATGATGTGATTTTTCCTTGCTGCGATTAATGCTTTACTATTATATCTATTGCATATTTATGGTTCTGTCAATGGTGAGATCTGTTGAATGATATCGCAACTATGTTTAGTGCTTGAGTTGAATGCATTAGATCTAATCCCGAATGTTGCAATAAGTTAAGTAATTGATCCACAAACATCCTCCTTCATTCGGCGGAAACATGGCTCCGTCAACTCTCCCTTGAACATCTCGGGTGAGACCTCATCTGCTTTGCAAGTGTTGCTGGACATGGTAAAAACTGTCTTGGTTGGTGCTTAGGGAGATCACAGTGGGTTGGTGTCGACAGCATGTGGAACCCCTGTCGACTGGGTTTGTGTCAACAAGAGGCTAGAAATCATTTTTTTTTCCATGAAGAAATGTAAAATTGCATAGATTTGGTCTTGGAAAAGAAAATAAATTCTTTAATAGACTTGCCACTCAAATGATTATATATGGTTGTGAGGTTTCAAGTTTTATCATTTCCAGAGAAACCTGATAAAAAATGAAGCAAATCCAAAATCATTTTATGATATATAACATTCAAATTAAAGGCAATACACCCTCTTCAGTCCTCCTTTTACAAGTTGGTATTCCTCCCATTGAGAGTAAGGTGATGATCAAGTACTTGATCTAAAATGATAAGTGAATTAACATGAATATTGAGAGGCTTTATGTCATTGCTTCAAACATCAAAAATTCATTCAAGACTTAAATGGTTTTAATGGACTAAAGATACATTTTCTGAGATTAACCACTAGGAGATAGTAGGTGAGGTCTCTCTTTGAAACATTAATACAATTAAAATTACTATTATAGCTAAATTTAAAGAGAAAATGTAGAGTGTTCGTAAATAGAGAATAAGAAAATGATGATTTACTAGAAAGAAATTATTATCCCCAAGTTAGAAGATCAAAGCAATCTTTTCATTGTTGTGCCTATCAAAGAAAGTAAATATTGCAAAGATAAGACAACATTGTTTGATCTAAAAATTGACATAGTGTTAGAAGATAAAAAAAGAGACCATGGAAAAGGTATCCTCAAAATAGGATGATCACTCATAAACTCTTACTATAGTTTCTAGCACCCCTACATCCTATATCTAATGCTTGGCCTTCCCCTTCTTCCTCTTTTAACACTACTTGCCATAATGTCCCAATCTATGACACCCAAACTATTTCACCATACTCAAATATTTCCTTTTTGGAATTTGAATCTTCCATCTTACCCTAATTGTATAATTTCTTGCTTTGCTTCCTCATCATCCCAATGAGGGATAGCTATTGTAATTTCTATTTCTAGGCTAAACATGACTCCAACTTGATCTCTTCATACACAAGGTTATCCCAAAGCTTCACAAAATATGACAAGTTCTCACATGCATAGACACCTTTGACAAAAGGATTCAATGATGGAACACATTCATTTAAGGAAATGGACACCAAGTCCTCATCTTCGACTTTCATCCTTATGGTATTCAATTGATCTCTCAACTCTGTGACCTTAGGCAATTAACTCATTACTATATCCATCTTACTCATGGTGACAACTGAAAGCTTGTTCTTCAAGAACATCTATCTATAAACACAAGATATTTGATATAAGCAAACCAAGGCACTAAACATATCCTTACCCATAATATTTTCTATAGCATGAGGGATGTGTTGGGTATGTGCTATATTCTTTGCATGAGGGTAGTGCCAACCTATGATGAGAGGGTTCGGGGCAACTCCCAGATTTTTTTTCCTAAGCTATACTTTCAAAATTGGGTAATTTAATCCCAGTTAAGGGATTGAAGTTGTAATCTAATAAGGTTTAATGGATTAGGGTTTCATATGTTATGGAATACCTAAATATTTTATTGTAAATGGTTAAGAATATACTATGAGAAGAAACAGAGGTGTGGCTCTATGTTGGTTTTCACAGTCAAGGGTTTCCAGAGTAGATCTTTGTGTATTGTTTGTGTGTCAATATTTTAAGTATTTGTTTGCTTAAGAATATCTATGCATTGTTTCATTTCACATGTTAAAACTTACACGTGGAATTAGAGATCAATTATTGGCTTCAAGGGGACACCTTTATGGATAAGGGTTCAACTTGTTTGATAGAGCAAGTTTATCTTGGTATGATAAATTTTCTCCAATAGGATATGAAGTGGTGATTCATGTGTTGAATTATAATTTGGAGCAATTCTATAATCAATATTGAGAAATTTAATGGTTAGAGCTTTGAGCTATGGAAGCTCAAATTGGAAGATATATTTGTAGACCAAGAATAGTGGGTTGTTGTGAATTTCTATTTCCATTAGGTTTGGTATTATAAGATGGAAGTTAGCTCAAATGGCTATTATTTTATAGTACCAAGCCTCATAGAAATGTGGCTTAACCATATTTAAAATCCAATTTAGACTAGGAATAAGTCCAAAATTAATGAAATTGGGGTTCGTTATGGAGAAAGAATATTGGGAGAAGATAGAAATAAAGGAGAGAAGTATGATTTGACTTTGCCTATCAGATTTGACTTTGAATGTCACTAGAGAAGATAACACAAAGAACTCGCAGGATAAGTTAGGGAGTTTGTATAAGTCAAAGTCCCTAGTAAACAAGTTGTTTCTTCAAAAGAACATGTATCATATTAGGATGGTTGATAGTGACTAAATGATAAATCATCTAAATTTCTTTAATGCTATGATAAGTCAAATCATCTTTGTTGATATTAAGATGGAGGAAGAAGATAAATCCATTACATTATTTTGTTTTTTGTTAGATTCTTGGGAAAATTTGATTGTAGCAACTGTTAGTGCTACTCAAACCACATTGAAGTTTGAGGATATAATAGTCTCTTAGTTATCAAAGGAAATAAGGAAAAAAACCATGTGTAATCATAGCACAAATGCCTTTTTTATGAGAGGTCATCCCCAAGAAAGAAATAAAAATAATCCTTTAGGGGGGAGATTTAAATCTAAATGTATATCTAAATATCCATGAAAATATTTGAGGAAAAGTTGGAAATGTGGTAAATATGGGCATTATAAGAAGGTCTGTAGATATAAAAATGTTGATAAAGCAAAGGGATACGATGATGCCCCTTCCACATAGGTGAAGATATCCTCAAAAGAAGGACATATGTGTGCTTGGAACTTGTAGGTACCCATTTAGATTGTGATCTATGCTTGATTAAATTAGGTGCATATTTTCATATGAATCCTCATAGGACGTGGTTCTGTAAATATGAGAAGTAAAATGGAGGTTATGTTTTCTTAGGAGATGAATCAATAACCCAAATCATAGGATGTGGAAGAGTTAAGTTGTTGCTCAAGGATGGGAGGATTAGAGCACTCCTTAGGGTTTTGAACATTTCATAGATTCCTAGAAACTTGATATCCATCAGTAAGATGGGTGATACATGCGTACATATTGTATTTGAAAAAGAAACACACATAATGGTTTGAGGATCAATGGTAGTGATGAGGGGATTCCTAAATGGAACTCTATAAAATCTATTGAGAATCATTATCATCAATGGTTATAACAATTATGTTGTTCCCGAGGGTGGAAATAAAGAAGATAGAACCCCTATTGTCTCTGGAGAAAAGATGATGCCATGGCATCAATGACTGGGACATAATGGAGAGAACGACCTTCGAGCATTACGTGGTAAATGTATGGTTGAAGGTATGTCTGATTGCACAATATATTTTGAGTTTTATGAACATTATATATATGGAAAACACAATTGGGTAAGATTTGCATCTAGTGGTACAAGAGTAAAGGGAATTTTAGAGTTAATATACAATGATGTGTTTGGACCTATGCATGTTCCATCATTAGGTAAATCTTTGTATTATATTTCATTTATAGATGATTTCTCAAGGAACACATGGATTTATTTCCTTTGAAAGAAATCATAGCTATTTGATAAATTTAAAGAGTTTAAGGCTCTTGTAGAGAATCAAATAAAGAAGAAAATAAAGGTGTTGATGATAGATAATTGTCGAGACTTATGCAGAAATGAATTCAAGGATTTTATATTAAATGTAGAATAACAAGGTAGAAGACCACTCCATACACTCCTCAACAGAATGGATTTGCATAAATAATGAATAGGAAGTTGATGGAAAAGTCAAGGAGCATGCTCAATGGTGCCAGGTTAGGACAATGTTTTTGGGAAGAGGCAATGAATACTATGTGTTACTTGGTAAAACAGTCACCCACATCAACATTGGTTGACAAAAATATACATGAGGTATGGAATAGTAATAAAAACTATCTTAAACGTATGAAAGTTTTTGGGTGTGATTCTTATGTACATTTTCCAAATGAAAAAAGGGATTAAGTTGGATAAAAAAGCTAAAAAATGTAGCTTTATTGGTTTAAACTTTGGAACCCATTTACTAAGAAGATTGTTTACAGTTGAGATGATGTTTTTAAAGAGGTTAAAAATGTTCCCAAATAGGAAGTTGTAATAGGGGAAAATGAACCAGATAAATTAGAGTTTGATTTGGAGGATGGAGAATCTAAATCAACAGAAGAAGATGAATTAGAAGAATAAGAACCTCATACTCAAAATTTGACGAGGTCATCTTGAGAAAGGAGGCAACCGAAAAGTAGTCCCCACTTGATATTTGTTCTTTTTTATTTATTAGTTATCGATGATGATCCTAGAATTGTTAAGGCGGTAGTGGGATTAGAGGATAATAAAATATGGAATAAAGCCATAGTTGAAGAAATTGATGCCTCAGATAAAAAGAGGCTTGGGATCTAGTTGAGTTTCCAATTGGAGAAGTATAAAGGCCGCTTAGTAGCAAAGGGATATTCCCATGTAGAGAGAATTGATTTCCGTGAAATTTTCTCTACAATTACTACATTAAATTCTATCAATTTTATTTTTTCTACGGTTGATGCTATTGATTTTAAAGTATAATAGATGTATGTGAAGGCAAAATTTCTACATGAGGATCTTGAAGAGGATATCTACATGAAACAGCCAAAAGAGTTTACAATGATGGGAAGGAAAGAGATGGTCTACGAGATAAAAAAAAGTCTTTAATATGATTAAACCCATAAATTCATAGAAAATTTTACAAGAGAGAATAGATAAAATAGATAGATATGTCACTTGCCTCTTCAAGAGGGAAACATACAAGAGAAAATCTCCAAATACAATGACAATTCTTGACTAAACATTACATATCTTACTACTATCTATATAATGTTTCAATAGCCAAAGTCCTAACTAATTGTGGTCTTGCTATTAATGAGGATAAAACACATAAGGGCCTTTATTTAATAAAGATGATCCTTTTTCATTAAGTAACTATCCACTAACTATATAATGGGCCTTATGTTCTTGTATATTGATATTGTAAGATTGTTAGGGTAGGAACCTAACATGCATTTCTTTTCAAAATTAACATTTCCCTTAAGGTCGGAGATGGGGAAATTGATGCAAAATGGCTGACGGTTCCCAAGTAGCATATTTTGGCGAGGTTCATGTCAAATCTTCATGGGTAGTGCACTGATGTAGTTGACAGTTCCCATTGTCCAAAAATACTTCAGATTGGATCCAAATGGATCCTTCTTAATCCAGTTCTAGTATTGTAGCTTGAACTTGACAATTCTCACTCACTACCTTCTTCAAACATGACACATAAAATATTGATTGGATCTTGGAGTTTGTTGGGAGTGCTAATTTGTAGGACACTTGATTAATGCACTAAACAATTTGATATGGGCCATAAAAATTTGGTGAAATATTTTGATGGACTTTAACTTTGAGAGATGTTTTCTTATAGTGTTGGAGCTGAATAAAAACCTGGTCACCTTCTTCAAATGAACGCCCTAAGTGGTGTTGGTTTGTTTGTTGCTTCATGCAATTTTGAGCCATTGTTAAATTTTTCTTAAGTATGCAAAGAGAGACATCAATATTATGAAGTAGATTATCAATTGCATGTACTATGGAAGTACCTAGTAGATAAGAAATCACAGAGTGTGGTTGTTTTCCATACAATGCTTCATTTGGAATAATTTTTGTAGCCTCGTGATAAGTGGTATTATACCACCATTCTACCAAAGGTAACCACTATGCCTAGTGAGCTTCTTTTTAGATGCAAAACATATCAAATAGGTTTGAAGCCACTTGTTGATTGCTTTTGTTTGGTCATCTATTTTAGGATGATAAGAGGTGCTCATTTGCAATTGGGTTCCCAGCTATAGTCCTAAATAATTATTTCCAAAATTTACTAGTGAATGTGGGATCATGATCTGACACAATGGAGGTAGGCATTCCATGGGATTTGAAAATTTGGTCTAAAAATATGGGCAACCTTTTCTAGGGTAAATGAGTATTAGAGAGAACAAAAATGAGCATATTTGGGAAGGCAATCAACTACCACCATGATGATTGATTTTTTACCTGCTTTCAAAAGACCGATAATAAAATCCATGTAAATGTTGGTACAAGTAGTGGTTGGGATTAATAATGGTTGCAATTCCCAAAGAGTCTTTATTGTCTCACGCTTGTTCCTTTGGCAAGTGTCACATTCTACTACAAAAGTAAGGATACCATTTTCCATGCCTTCCTAGAAGAAGGAGAACCTAGCACATGCATAATTTTTCTAAAAGATTGAGTGATCTGTAAGAGGAGATGAATAGAACTCTACTAATATTGTTTGTTTTAAGTCAGAGTTAGGTAGTAGAAAAAGATGACCCTTATATCGCAATGTATCTTGCTTGAAAATATAACCCTAGGGAGGTTTGGGATCCTCCCGAAGACGCTTGATGAGAAGAGTTCTAGCAACATTAATTAGCCATTCTTGTCATGATTCTTCTAACCATTTAGGTATTAGAGAGGATAGGGAAAAGAGTGATCCCTATTCCTCATGTTTCCTTTACAAGGAATCTTCCATAATATTGTATTTTTCCTTTTTGTAGATGATTTCATAATCATAGCCAAACATTTTGGTGACCCATTTTTGTTGTTCTAGGGATGACAAAATTTGATCCAAAAAATACTTTAGGCTATGGTGATTTGTCTTGCACTAGTACAAAATGAGAAATTAATGACTAAAAAAATGACTAAAATTCGACTATAAATGACTATTTTTGAGTCGGTGACTAATAGTATCTGATTTCCACTATCTTATCTCTAGTCGTATTTCACTAGTCATTAATTGGTTGACTTATTAGTCATTGATTTAGTCATTGATAGTCACTGATTAAGTCATTGATTTAGTCATTGATACTCACTGATTTAGTAATTGATACTCACTGATTTAGTCATTGATTGTCACAATTAATGACCAAATATACGACTAAATAAACTACTAGATGATAACATATTAGTGACTAAGCTAAATATGACTAAACGTTAGTCACGCTATAAGATACTGGAAATTAGCTACTAATAGTCATATATATGCGAATTTAGTCGTTTTCTTAGTCACTAATTTATGATAGGGTATGGAGGAATCGAACCACCAATCTCCTGCCTATAATTAGGTAGGTTCTTTACCATTGAGCTAGCACCCTTTAAGAAGTTGTTATTGCTTGACAATGATGATATTCAAACAAATTTTGCATGGGAACAAAATGAATGTCAAACATATTCAAGAATAATAGAATATAGATGAAGGTTCGATACATATGCAACAAATTTTTCAAATAAATACATGATAGGCATGAGTATTTATATGCTTGCAAAATACAAACTTCTATATACAATTCACTTGGCCATAAAAATTTGCGAGTTCATCTACAGTGTTGATTTCAAAGCAATACAACAATTAATACTCATCACAATTGTAGCTGCCCTAGCATCCAAACCAGATGTGGGCTCATCCATAAAAGTTATAGAAGGATTTGCAACAAGCTCCACAGCTATTGTTAACATTTTCCTTTGTTCAGTAGACAATCCAGATATACTAGGAAGACCTACGAATGCATCCCATAAATTATGTAACTCCACAAGTTCCATTACCTCATCAACAAAGGCCTACAAATTGGAATCGTTTGGAAGTTAGTAACATAACAATTTGGTGTGATGTCAAAAGAAAACACTATTAGACGGTAGACCAGAGAAAATAATAGTGGTAAACTTAAAATTTTGGTATCATTGTCAACATCCTTTGGAAGACTGAGAAATGTTGAATATAACAAGGATTCCCATACAGTGACCCGTGGAGGGTGTATATCATTCTGCTCATAGTAACCAGAAATGCGAATAAAGGTTTCTTACTTTTTGGGAAATACAGAGATTCAGATATCACCCTCAATGTATCCTCCAGTCTTTCTTCCATCTAAGACACTTAAGAGAGTTGTCTTCCCATCACCATTGACCCCCATCAATGCTGTAAGAACACCAGGCCTGAATGACCCTGTAACATCTCGGAGAAGTTGAATTCTATCTTCAGTCACTCATTCCCTCATTTCCTGCAAGCAAATTCAGAACTTGTCAACCAAACCCTTCAAGCAAGAGAAGCCACAAAAATTGGCAATAGCTGAATCACATAATAGATCAATCTCAGGGCTCAAATTCCATACAAGGGGCATATCAGAATTGGCATCTTCAAAATACATGGCTAGTGCTTCAAATGGAAGAATGATTCCTCACTTATATCTCATCAATACAAACAGAGAAAGAGACACAAGAAATAAACTAGTGTAGATATAATCCTAGATCACCAATATCATTAGGAAGAGAGGTTGAGAAATATTTTTTATTGGTCGATGTGATGCAATCTAGCTTTGCTCATTTGCTTGACAAATTCACAATCATAATAATCGAAGTTATAAAACATCATTAACTCTATTCTATATCAGATTCTAGGACTTGTTCATCTCCCATGTTTCCATCAAATTCATTCATGAGACCAGTTTCTAGTACATAAAGTCCTATATTTTGAAATGTGTGTCTACCAATGTTAGTAGCGTTTCCCACAATTTCTAAACTATAACAATGAACTGCATAGAGGCTATGCAAATAATCTCAAAATATTGAAGTCTAGCAACTCTCTACGTTATTTGAAGGGATCCAATGCAGATCTAGGTGGCAGCTACAGGGTCTTCAAAGCAATCAAATTCCAACAGATAAACATGAGATCCAAGTCTATACAGATCCGTGGCCACAAATAATTCATCACTATTTGATTTACCTATCAACTGTTTTATAAGCCAAAATGGATGAGCTAGGTATGAAAATCCTCACAGCAAATCTAAGAGATGATGTATACCTCACAAGAGTAATTATGATTAAGCAGAAAAATAGAAGAAGAGTGGTCAATGCAGTATAATGAGCAACATAATAATAATACAGTAGAACTTGGATAGAAGCAAAAATACTTCACACACACTAATTAATTAATCACAATATGGACAAATAAATAGTACAATGCATGAGGATTCGAATGCCTAAGGTGGCAATTTGAATTAGCCTTCATGGAGTGATCAAAGGATCACTGGAGTGTCATCAAAGCACAACTAGTAGTCTATCTCATCATCAGTGGAGTCATCAATGCTCAAGTAATTGTCAACCATCAGTCAAACTGAGTCTAACTGAGTGTGGTAGGTGTAACTGAGTGTAATTGGAACTAACTGAATGAAGGAGGCTCAGTGGAGGGCGCATGAGGAGCTAACTGAAGTCAGAATGGGCAGTTAAGTCTCACTCGAGGTCCATCAGAGTGATACAGTCAGTTGAGAGTCAGTCTAGCCTTAAATCAAGGAGAGAACTAAAGATAACTTAATGGTAGGTAAGGAAGGGTGCCTTTCTCATGCAGTAGGTGAAAGGAGGGCTCACTAAGCTCTAGGAGGGCTGAAACTGAGTGGAAGGAAGCTCTGGGGGCTAGCTAACTGAGGGCTAGGTGCCGGGACTGATGACTGGGATGCATGCAAACCCTAAAGTGCATGCATGACTTAAAATGCAAATAATGAAAATGCTGCTAGGACTAGGATGGGGTATAGGAATATCCTAACACTAGGACTTTGTCTTTGAACACTTAGTTTTAGGTGCCGCTTGTCATATAAAAACAATCTTAGGCATCTCACTGGCCTCCATTCCTCAGTTTCCTGTATGATACTTCCTTTACAATTGACTCTTTCATATGTCATATTTGGTAATCACAACTAATGTATATCACTAGTTAGTTGTAAGACAATAAATGCACAAAGAACCTTGAGCATTGTACAACTTGTGTTTGTTATGTTTATATTAAAATAGGGTAGTTAAAAGTTCACTGTCAAATAAACTCTAGATTGATCCTTTGTAAACTATATATAGATATTGCTAGAGAAATAAAGGATTAGAAAAATATTCTAGGCCACTTATTTTGTTTTGTTTTCTTATATGTATCTCTTTCTCTTTTGTAAACACTATATAGATATTGCAAGAGAAATAAAGGATAACAAATGTATTTTAGACCAATTATTTTGTTATGTTTTCTTGTGTCTCTTTCTCTATTTGTATTGATGGTTCTTGTCTCATTCCTCGCTTATTTGTAGAGATAAATAATGATGGTTCTCATCTAATATCAACATTTTGAAATAAAATATCATTTATCTAAAGTCAGACCAAATTCTAGGCTGTGAAACATCTCACATGTGCTATCTTGAAGATGTAAAGAAAGGAATTCCGGTTGACTAGAAGCCATTCTTTTGCAAAACATGCCTTGAATATATCCATTTTGGGGATAGGGTTCCTATTGAACACCAAAGCTGCTCTGTCATTTCTCTTCTTATCATAAGGGACAAAGCGCTCATTTCACCACAACTGCCATTGTAGGGCATGTAACCAATGCAACAAACATATCTGCAAAAGGTGGTAATGTTATTAAAACAGTGCTATAAAAAATCTACTTCATAAATTTGGAAAGCAACAAGATTTCCATCATTTAAAAAGTACTTAAAAGAAATACTTTTTCCAATGGGACAATTACCTTGACATGTCATTGCATAATGCTCACTTCCGCATTAAATAAGAGGCCCAAGGTCCACTAAACCAAAATAACATATAATATTCTAGATAAAATGCCAATTGTACAGATCAAATAACAATATTATTTGTTAATAAAATATAAATAAAATGACAGTCACTGAGATATATTTTCAAAATCATAAAGCCCACATAAATCACATTCTAGACATCCTAGTCCAGTATTACATATAAAGGAAATGATGAAAAAATCCTTCCATAAAGCAGTCAGAAGCTACAAATTCGATTAACTCAATTTCTCAAGGCTCAAGAAGCTTCCAGTCAAGAATAGACTTTACAAATTCAATTAGAGTGACAACGACACCAAAATTTCCGTACAATTTCACCAAATATGCCATGGCACATATACTTGTCACAAAATTTGGCATTGAGATATTGATTAGAGGTACCAGGTTTGCATTAGCATTCTGAAGCCAGTTGTATCTCTCCAGTGAGTAGAGGATCATAAGAGGATGTTAAAAAATCATTTTTTCAAATATACATTGTTCAACCAATGAAACAGTTTCCACATGTTATATTTATGGTACAAGAATCCATTCATGTTGAAATTGAATTGCATTTCTTTTGCGCCTCATTGTGAACAAAAAATTGGTATTCTATGGTTGGTATGGCTGCTGCTATTTGTAAGTTTGAGATTACCGAGTCTTGACATTTGAGAATGCAATTTTTTGTAGACTTTCTCCAACTCCTTCAATCTCCACTGCATTCCCTGCATGTCTGCCTTCAACTCTTGATTTTCCTCGCAAATCACAGAATTGTAATCAAGCTCTTTTGAGTACAAAATCACTAGGATGATGCATGTAACTTATTCGTGGGGAAAATGCATGCTTCCATCACTATCAGAAGTAGAAGAATCTGTATTTTTCATATAATAACTGTGAAGTGTGCTTCTGAGCTTTGCTTGTTGCAACAACAAGACCTGTATTGCTATTTTTTATGGAAATCGAGAATTTTTTGCAACGTGTTTGCTTGCTTCAAAGGAAAGCTTCTAGTAATTAATTGATTTTCAAAGTCCCATTTCTTCTTCTTCAGACAATGTTGGGTGTACCTGTTGAAAAAAAAAAATTAGATCATTCTGAATAGGCAAAGAATCATATTCAAGGATATTTTTTACAAGCAATAGAGATTCTGAGAATCACAATTTATGGAAACCAACCTCTATTAAACAAATTCATTGTAATGATTTAGCTTCAATTCTAAGAAATCAATGAAAGTGTCCTCGTAAGCTGAAGAACCCATTTTTTAGATGTCTGTTCTAGCTCAAATATCATTACGCACAATTCAGGCCAGATAAAGGAAACCATAGCTGTTGATACAGGCTTAATTTTAAGGACCCAATTGTATTGATTCATATTGTCTAAAAAATTCTTATGATCTTAACTTGTGACTTCAACTTAAGTCAAAGAACTGAGTGGCATTGATCGAGGCTACATTAATGAACCGAGTTAAAGAATTTGGGTTTGATTCAAAGAATCCACAATTGTTGTCCTGAATAAACATGAGAATACTTGTTGCATTTGTCTCATGCATATTTAGAGAACCAATTGATATAGATTCAGATCAGGTTAAAAGCTTAACATACAATTAACAAATTTTCAAGCTAAATTAATGAAACACATTCTAATAATTTGATATTGATACAAGGAACTTATGCATATTCTCTCATGCTAAGCTAGGAATTATTTTCAACTGATTCGGGCTAAATTCATGAAACTATATAGTATTCATTTAGGTACCATAAAGAAGGCATGCATATGACAGACAACGCCAAACCAATTCATATGAAGCAAGTTTAAAGAACTTAATCATATCAATGCAGGTTTACTCAGACAATATATTTGCAATTTTAGTTGCCTAGTGACTAACAAATTTTCAAGCTAGGTTTGAGACATCCTATTAGCATTCAGATATCAAAGACATGTCAAGAGCGCCAAGGAAAAATTCAAGAGGAAACTCCATGGAAACATAACACGTTGGATGACAATTTCTCTTGTTCATCATGCATGAGGGGCTTCATCACCAAGTATCAAGCCCTCATCACACAGGTGTCCAAGCTCGAGATCTAGTGATAGAGTATTCATAGGTTCCAAATAAGTGCCCAACAGTGAATGCCAAACACTTGAGATCAAGAGCCAAGCACTAAAAATATTCAAAAGATCAAGCGTTGACCTACCGAGGAGATCAGATAAAGTGATAAATCGAACACCATAGTCATCACCAAGTCATCAACAGTGTGCCAACCATTAAAGGCGTTAAACCAAACATCACTCAAAGCAACCAAGTGTCAAGCTACATCATAGCATGCACTCCATCCTCCAAGTGTTGACGAAAATTTTAAGTGTACAGGGGAAAAGAACCCATAGGGTTACAATATCAAACATTGAGTTTGTTATCAACAATTTCATAGGGATCTTTGAAAATGTTGGCAAGCCACTTTCACAATAGGCTACAGCTTTCCTCTACAAGATTTTATCTTTCAAGTAGATGATGGTAAGCATTATCTTAATATTACTTTTGCATCTTCATCGATAAAATAATTGTGAATATTTCACTATCGAAAGGATATAAAGATCCTTATGCCTTTGTTCCCTTCTTTGCAGACCGACATTGGGGGATAAAATACTTCTATCTTGACTCTATTGGAAGGAATGTTGTGGTACTATCCAAGAAGAATATGGTGCCTGAACATAATGTGTTCTTTCATATATTTTTTTCAATTTCAAAGTCATTGGTTCCATACCATGCTACACTGTGGCGTGAAGATGTCCAATACGCCATTAAGTGCTTACAAAATGTCATGAAAATTTGCCTATCTATCAGTGAAAAGCTTGAGATGTCATTGCGTGATCTTCCAAGGACTAGAGATGTATGAGCTTGCAAGTATGTTCACAAGGCAGCTGATGCTATATTGAAGGATACTACAAAGGAGTTGAAGGATAATGCTGTATCTGAATGCTAATGGTTGCCAATGTGGATCGTGTGAGGGCCATTGTGAATTACAGGTTTCCACATAATAATTGATTTGTATTATGGTCAACTCTTTTGGTCTTTGGGAGGCTGAATAAATAGTTGTCACTCCTAAAACATTTAGGTCTATGTGGTTGAACCAAACGCCAAGCGATGAAGATGTGCACACTGTCCATGCTTCTGTAGGTAGATCTTGGTTCTGTGTAAGCATGGGAAGAAAGCATGAAGAATATTATTGAAGTGTGAACACCCTAGTTGATTTGGGTCGAAGTGCAGGGAATCTGTATTGATGGTATTAAACTCATCAGTGATAAATAGTGCCAAGATTTTGGTTGAAATCTACTTAGGAAGATGCGATATGTTCACTCAGGAATATGCGAGAACCTAAAACCAAAACCCTTAAATATATTTTGATTAATAAATAAAAAATGGATAAAAATATGAGATACATTTTAAGCAATGCATCACTTCAAGAGTCCATTAAAATCTGATATGCCGTGTGGATAAAAGTGAATAATTTTTTCTCTCCTAGAGAGATTCATATACCTCTTTGAAATACAACAACAAAATAAAGAAAAAATAAACCCTTACCGTGATAGGCGATCTCCTGTTCAAAACCTTCTGAACACTGATAATCCCCTTACTTTCATCCATGGAAATGGTCTTGGTGTTCTCTCCAAATGCTGAGCAACCTAGGGCACTACACGATGCCCATATGTGGCAATCCCGTGGAAAAAACAATAGTATATCCGCAAACAAAGCAAATCAAGCTATTTGTTTTGCAAGGATTCAAAAAATAAACCCTCTAATAATGTTGTAATAAGACAAACCCTAGAACCCAGTGTTGATTTCCTTAGTTGTTATGCAAGAGAAGCGAAGGCGGCCATGAGCCCACTCCATTTTGGAACTTATCCCAGAACTCCACCCAATTTCTCATCTATCCAATCCCTTTCCATTTTCCTTATCGAATCATGATAATGCTTCCTCTCCTTCATGCAATTCTTCATATTAGATCTATTCTATTGGAGTTTTCTTTTGGAAAATACCCTATTTTAATTTATTTTTCCCTATTTTCCCTCCTAAACTTTTTTCTAATTTACTTATTTTTCAAGTTGATTAATTTTTCCCTCTTTTATTTATTTATTTAGTTTTCCTTTTTTTATTATATTTGTTTCTTTTATATTCTTGTTTTTTAATTTTTTTTAATAATAATAGCAATATATTACATATATTAACTATATAAATATATATAATAACTATATAATATATAAATATATTGAATATGGGTGAAAAAAGGAATGTTAATAGGGATATAAGGAATTTTAAATGGGTAAGGGAAAGCTAAGGGGTTATGGATTATGAGGGCATATTTAAATTATTATTATTATTATTCAAGGAGATGCCAAATGGAAGGATTTTTACAAAAATGGAGGAATTTTTTTCTTTTCAAAATGGAGGATATTGATGATTTTTTGCAGCGGACGGACTTGGGGGAGACTTTAGAACTTTTTCAACTCAGGCATGAGGAGAAACAGGATGAATGGATGCATATGTAGAATTAATGCATGTTGTGAAATTGATCATTTTTAGCTAACATGATGCAAAATATATAAACTTGCCGAAACTTTAATAGACTACCGAGATGGTCAAATGACGACGATTTTGTTCAAACAAAATATGAACATGACCAATATGATGGGTTGAAGATCGAACAATAAGGCCATCTCTCAACTCGAGAAAGAACTCTACAATATAGAAATCCATCTTGAGCTTTGATCATGATCCTTAAAGATGGGTACTGGAGTGTCCACTTGAAACATCGGGCGCCTCAGATCAAACCTCCACACAGACGTTATATATCCATAAACTAAATATCTATATATTATATGGTGGATCAACTCAAGTATAACCTTGATAAATAAACTATTTGATGATGTCCTCTATGATGATCCTATTCAACTCATGCATGTTTGGGAAGGGTCATGGACCAAAGGCATCAAGAGAGGTTATGAATTATGAAGGTCAGAATTTGTCAATTGAGATACCAATGTATGTCCGTCGACTAAATTAGAAGATGAATGGACTTTTCAAACCAACACCAAGCTCATGAACCAAAGGCACTGGAAGTGGTTATGGCCAGCTTTAATTAGGACCAGTGGGCAAGAATACAATTATAATGAGGGTATTGATCTCTATTGGTTAAAGGGCTCGCAAAGTGTCGAACATGGTGCAAAAGGGAAACCAATATATATTCCAAAGATGGTTTCAATCCTAAAGTAGGGTGTTGCAAACTCTACTTGGACTGCAATGACCTAATTAAGTACAATATATTCTTGGATAATGGCCTAGGGAACAATCTTCTTGCATTTCATGATGATGCAACTAGGCATGCGAGAACCTAAAAAATTAATAGACAAGATGTGTAAGTGATGGTGATCTTGACCTCCACCCCCGGAAAATTGAAAATGGTACTCTAATAGTACTTAGAGACCCCCTTTAAAGGGGTCAAGGTCTCTAAATTCCTCAGCATTGTTAAAATTTAGTAAAATATTGAACAATTAATTCATTATCAAAATTGTTAGTGTCACACAACTAAAGATGACTAACATAAATGACTAATTCACAATAATCGTTGTTAGCTAGTCATATTTATATTCCCTTGACTAAATTGGTCATTCATGTTAGTCATTTTTATTTTAGTCACTTATTATCTAGTCATTTTTTAATCTCGTGACTAAATTAGTCGTTTATCTTAGTCATTTTTTGTTGGCTTATTTAAAGTTGCTCAATTTTAGTCGTTTATCCCTTGAAAAAAAAGTGGTGACTAACTTTTTTAGTCGCCTAGTCACTTATATCTCATTTTGTACTAGTGTTGATAAGGAAGTGCCTCCTTTTGAGATATGACTGCCATAGGCATGTTGGATGGCCATCATTTCTTTCTCATAGATAGACTTTCCCTATTTCTTGTCACACAACTACTTACTTGTGAATGTTAAGGGTCGTCCTTCTTGGATAAAACTAGACCCAAGCCTTTTCTGGAGGCATCACATTCCAATAAAAAAGTCTTAGTAAAATCAGGCATATCTAAGATTGGTTTGGTGCACATGGACTTCTTTAGAACTAAGAATACTTGTTTTTCCACTTTGTTCCATGCAAGGGAATTTTTCTTGAGCATGGTTTTCAATCATGGGCTGTAATTTTACCATAGTTCTTCACAAACTTCCTATAGTATTTTGTAAGGCCTAAAAACCCACATAATCTCTTTAAGGTTTTAAGGATGGGCCATTCTCGCATTGTCTTAATCTTCTTATGGCCCACTCTCACTCCATCTTGTCCAATAATGTGACCCAAGTATTCAACCTATGAGACCCCAAAAGCACATTTGGAGTGTTTGATGAACAACCAATGATCCCAAAGGAGTTGCAAGGATTTATCAACATGTTGTACATGGGCATCCAAATTTTTATTGTAAATAAAAATGTCATCAAATAAAACTAGCACAAAATCATGAAGATATGGTCTCATTTTTTTTTATGAAGCCTTTAAAAGTAAAGGGGGCGTTGCAAATTCTAAATGTGAATTACCAAGAACTCACAATGGCCTTCATGTGTCAAAAAATACTGCTTTTGGAATGTCAACCTCTTTCATCTTGTTTTGGTGGTATCCTAAATGAAGGTCGATTTTGGTGAAAAAATTAGTGCCATGGAGCTCATCCAAAAGATATTTGATGATTGGGATGGGGAATTTATCTTTGATGGTCAATTTATTTAGGGAACAAAAATTAGGACACATGAACCAAGTGCCTTATTTCTTTAAAACCATGACCATTGGGGGTAAATACTGGCTAGGACTAGGACGTATGACTCTTTCCTATAGTAGCTCCTGAATTATCTTTTCATTTTCATTTTTTTGTGCAAATGAGTGCCTATATGGCCATAACTTTGGTGGTTAACTGCTCAAAATCAAGGGAATACCATGATCATTCTCTCTTCTAGATGGGAGTAAACCCTTTGGTGTCTTAAAGACATGTTGATGTTTTTCCAAAACCCTCTACATGTCAGGATCAATTTTGGGTGTGGTGCTATCCAGGGTATGGATGGCATGGAAGTGAACAATAATTCTAGAGTGACCTTTATTCAATAATTTTTCCATATGATGAGAACTTATGATTTCATGGGAGCTTTCTTGGATCCCTTTGAGGGCATGAGTATGAGAGACCTAAGTAAAGCTCAAGTATAATTCCTTGAAGTCCATGGCAAGTAGACCCAATGTGCATAGAAATTCTAGCCCCAAAACTATAAAACAACCACCCATATCTATGGCCAACATATGAGTTTTGAGATTATATAGTCACCCATTTGGAGTTTTATATTTTAACAACATACCCCACATTTATTCATCCCGCCATTAGCTATCGTAATTTGAAAGTTGGGTATTGGGTGGACATAACAATGGAGCTCTTCATCCAATCAAGTTATGGGTGCTGCCACTGTCAACCAAGACTACCACTTTGTGATGCTTGATGTAACCCCTAAGTTTCAAGGTTTGTGGGGAAGAAATACTTGATAATGTGTGAAGAGTGATGAGTAGTTATTCTTGATGGACTTTGGTTTCCACTTATTCTTGCATCAAAGGTTTTTCAATCTAGGGGATTACATCCATTAGTTATCATTAATATACATTAAGAGAGACATACATGCATAAGGAGAGAAGAGTAGACATGATGCCAATCATTTGTTATATTATTAATAAAAGGATTGATTTACACATAAACTAATATCCCTTTTTGTACATATGAATTGACATTTATAAATACACATGATTGTTCACATATGTTGATATACTTGCAAGGCCAGTCGATTAGTTGAATTCTGGTTGACTCATAGGCCTAGTCAATTAATCGATTAGGCCAATACAACATCCACCCAACTCTCAAAATATTCTTCATCTAGAAGAAGGGAAATGTTGGAACAAATATATTTTACAAAAAGATATACTTTTACAAAATGTATATTGCAATTTCATAAGGTTTATCAAGTTATATTCTTTAGGTAGGTACCGGTTCTTGATTCATAGATGTACTAATCTAAAATAAATTCTCGACTAGTATTGGCTATGTTGGTTGTGGTGGTGGATATGGATGAGTATCATGGAAGCCAATAATAATTTTATATATGTGAGGCACTGACACTTAGAGAATATTTTGCATCCTCTGCCATTCTTTGATGATATCTTTAATAGAAAAATTGGTAGTTTTGAATTCAGTTAATGTATTGACTGTCTCTACAAGAGGAACTTGTGCTCGAGCTTGGAAATTAGCATTGGCCTTGTCATTCATTTGGTGTATCCTTATATCTAATAAATACATGAGCTAGAGTATTCTTTCGACTTCAATATGCATCGATCTTCCTTCCTGAAACCATTCTACTTCTTACTGTTGTAATTCTGCTTGTTGTTGTCTTTATTTCTGGATTAATGTTCTAATGCTTTCCATTCTCTATTTTCCATTTCCTTTTGTTGTCGAGTAGTTAGGTATTCCACCAAAATTTGATTATCCCTGAGTTTATTGCAGACATGAGCAAAATGTGATGCCCAATTGTTAAAAATTGCATTGGTTGTTGTCATGCATGCTTATGTTTGTGCAAGTTGTCATTTGATATGGTGTAGTCTATCATATTCTTGAGATACCATGGCTATTTGTTTCATATGATGTAATCTAATTTCCTGTGTGGATATGGTGATGGTTTATAATTTCAGATAATAAAATTTTGAAGGAAGTTGATGGGATCCGTGGATTCTTGTTGCATCTCGATTCCCATGGAATATTTTTCTTTTGCTTTGCATTCTACCTAGGCATTTGTTGTTTTTTAATGCTTTTAGTATTTGGATTTGAGAAGGCCCTTCCATCTTCTATCCTTCTCTGTTAGGAACCCATGTCAACCCTTCTATTTACTTTGTTAGTATATTGTTGTTGGATGCATATGCTTTGTAAGTCGTCCCGTAGTATTTGTTGATCCATAGTTTGTTTTATTGTTGTTGGACGCATATGCTTTGTAAGTCGTACCATAATAATTGTTTATCCATATTTTGTATTGGCCCATGGTTTTTATGGACACATGGTATTGAACCATGGTATTGGAACCTAGACTTAGTATATAAGTTTGTGTTGAGACCAATGAAGGTACGGTGAAGTTATTTGTATTGAGCTTGCTCAAAGGAGGTTGCCCCCTCGAAGTGGCCTGCGATCAATATAAAAGTGATTCTGAGTTCTGTTATTTCTGCTATATTGTGTGTTTTCAATAATTAAATATTACAGGTTCTTCACATCTGGTATTAGAGCACTTTCTTGGGCTTGCTGGGTGAAATTCTGCCAATTTTTTTTTTTCGCATCTGTTGCAGCTTCGGATTTGGGAATAATCCCTATCCGCTTAACTATGGGAAGTACTTGGGAATAAGCCCTAAAACTCATTGTAAGGAGTACCACATGAACCCCAAAGTAGTTGTCCCATTGAGAGGACCTGCCCACGAAAAGGGCAATGACCCCTACCTGATTGACTAGTTCCCACCCGTGAGGTAAACCAAGAGCTCTCGTTTGTGGCAAAGCGGTTATCAGTTTTACCTGAGCCGTGGAGTGAGGGGTACTGCCCCAATATGAAAGCCGTCAGACAACATTGGTGGCTGAGTGAATCCACTGAACCGATAGGAAGCTGAACATACCTGGGGTCCATATCTATTTTCAACTGGACTGTTGCCGATCACTTCCGCGATGTTTCAGATCCATTCCAAGCCGTTCCAGATCCAGCCGTTTCAGCTCCAGCCATTTTCGATCCATTCAGTGTCATTTTAGATCCAACTGTTGTCGATCCCTTCCGCGTCGTTTCAGATCCAATTGTTCTGATCCCTTCCGCGCCATATCTCCCTTGTTTTAACTCTGTTTCCCTTGAAACTTTCCGGACACCCTTGCAATCCCATTCTGCATATTTCATTCTTGAGGACCCTATCCCAAATTCTACTTCCCAAAGCCAGAAATCTCACATTTGTCTACTTTTAGGGTTTGCCATAACTTCTTTAATTTTCACCCACTTGCCTCCAAATTTTGCCACCATGTTCATTCCCTATTTCTGCTTCTTTATCCCTCTTTGACAAATTTTCTCATTCTTTCACCCCACTTCTGAAATCCCCATCTTTTACTTCCCTATCCATCAGAAAGTGTCCAAAACCTAGTCAAACCCCAATTACCCATCCGAGTTTTTCCCAAATCCAAATTTACCTTTACTAAATAAGCTTTTGTTTGTGTTTTTCTATCCATTGCCCCCCCCCCCAAAAAAGAAAAACTCCTGCTTCTGGTTGTCAGCCGCGTAGGAGCAAAAACCATGGAGGAAGCACTTGCAGCCATCGAAACCAAACTCCAAGATCTGGATGAAAAATTTCTCAGTTTCCATCTTCAGCATTTAGTAGCAACAATAACCGGTAGCAAGAATCTTCTGCAACCAATGGGTTCTCTTCTTCCAGCAATTTCCATGGTTCGAAGCTTGAATTTCCTCGCTTCAATGGTACTGATCCGACTAGATGGATCTATCGTGCATAATAGTATTTCAGTCTGCATAATACTTTTGATGTCCAAAAAGTTCCACTTGCATCCTTTCATTTGGAATAGGAAGCCCTTCAATGGTACCGTTGGTACATCAAGGCTCATGACGAGCCAAAATGGACAGATTTTTGCCAACTCCTTTTGCAACGGTTTGGTCCTAGTGCTTTTGATGACTTCACCGGAGCACTCACTAAAATTCGTCAAAGTGGTACTATGAGAGAGTATCAGACAAAATTTGAGAAACTAGCCAATCACACAGAAGGATTGTCTGATCAATTCTACAGGAGTTGTTTTATTAGTGGTCATAAGGATGAAATCCGGTCAGAGGTTAAAATGTTCTGTCCCAACACAATGATGGAAGTCGTAGGGTTGGCTAAGTTGGTAGAAGACAAGATTGCAGCCCAACGGCACTCCAAACCCACTTTTGTTCCCTTCTGAAATATGGGTTCTCAACGACCTCCCATCGCGCCAGCTCCTCAACCAACTCCTATCAAGCATTTGTCTAAAATAGAGATGCAGGCATGCAGAGAAAAAGGGATTTGTTATAATTGTGATGAGAAATTCACTCGAGGACATAGATGTGTTCAACAAAAGCTCTATCTCTTGGATATGGATTCTCTGCCTGCCTCTCAAATTGGTGAAGAAGCTCCAGATACAACGGATGATCAGGTTGACATTCAGGAGCCGCCTATTGACCCCCCATCTCAGGATGAACAACTAAAGATATCTCTCCATGCTTTGTCTAGCGTCACCACCCCCCAAACAATGCGGGTTAGGGGTTACTTCAAGAAGATTCCTCTTACAATACTCATTGATTCTGGTAGTACTCATAACTTCATTGACCCTCGGATCGCCAAACATGTTGATTGTTTTATCCATCCTTGCTCCAACTTTGAAGTCATGGTTGCCAATGGGGGCACCTTACCTTGCAAGGGGAAGTGTCACAATGTGCGTATCTCTCTGGAAGATTATAACCTGCACTCTGACATGTTTTCCTTGTCCCTAGGTGGATGTGAAGTGGTTTTGTGCATTCAATGGTTACGCACACTTGGCCCCATCTTATGGGATTTTGCTGAACTTTGGATGCAGTTTTCAGTCAATGGGAAACAACACAAATTTAAGGGATTACAACAAGGGTCTATCCACATCATCAGTTCACATCGCTTGGAAAAGATCCCTAAGAGGAATTCACATGGTGTCATCTCTCAACTCCATTCCATTCAGATGCACCCATCAATGGTCTCCCCTACGTCCTTGGATAGATCTACAGGTGTCCTTGCTGAACCAGTGGGCTTGTCGCCTTCAAGAGACCTTTCAAGCAAGAATTTAGCCGCATCTACATCTCAGTAGGAAATGATGGCTATTTTGCATACAGCACAGAAGTGGAAGCCATACATATTAGGGAATTATTTCTGCATCAAGACTGATCTCCAGAGTCTAGAAAATTTCCTGGAACAATGGGTCTCCTCCCCAGCACACTTGAAATGGGTTATCCAACTCATGGGTTATGGCTATGCGATCACTTACAAGAAGGGTAAGGACAATATGGTGGCAGATGCCCCTTCTCACACATTTGATGACCCAGTTTCTCTTACAACTATTTCTCTGCTTGTTCCAAATTGGTTGCAATCTACTCAATAGGGCTATCTCTTCTATGAACTCCATGCTTCTTCATCAACAGGGTACTTCGGGTTCCTCAAAATGTATGATTGGGAATAATGTAACTTCTTTTGGTAGGGACTAAAAATGACAATTCAATAGATGGTGTCTGACTGTGATACTTTCCAGGTCAACAAGGATGAAATGACACTCCTTTCGGGACTGCTCGAACCCTTGCCCATCCCTACATAGATTTGGACAACTATTTCTATGGATTTCCTAGAAGCGCTCTAGTGGTACAATACCACATCTAAAAGGAAACCATATGAAGCAGTATATGGACAGGCACTGCCAGTTGTTCTTCCATACACACTCAACAACTCCCTAGTTCAGGAAATTGACTCGGTTCTTTGAAACCGTGATCAGATTCTTTTGATTCTATAGGACAATCTTCACATGGCAAGAATTCGACTGAAACAACAAGCCGATCAACACCGTTCTGTGTGCACTTTTCACGCAGCTAATATGGTTCTTCTTCGTCTACAGCCTTCCAAGCACCCCTCCCTGAAACTCAAAAGGCATCAGTGGCCCAGAATGCAACCCAAGGATGCTACAGGGGAACCACTCCTTTAGATTCTGCATCAATTTCCACATCTAAAGCTTTGAGGACAAAGCTTTTTTTAAGGGAGAGGGGATGTTAGGAACCCATGTCAACCCTTCTATTTACTTTGTTAGTATATTGTTGTTGGACGCATATGCTTTGTAAGTCATCCCATAGTATTTGTTGATCCATAGTTTGTTTTATTGTTGTTGGACGCATATGCTTTGTAAGTCATCCCATAATAATTGTTGACCAATATTTTGTATTGGCCCATGGTTTGTATGGACACATGGTATTGACCGATGGTATTGGCATCTAGACTTAGTATATAAGTTTGTGTTGAGACCAATGAAGGTATGGTGAAGTTATTTGTATTGAGCTTGCTCAAAGGAGGTTGCCCCCTCGAAGTGGCCTGCGATCAATATAAAAGTGATTCTGAGTTCTGTTATTTCTGCTATCTTATGTGTTTTCATTAATTAAATATTGCAGGTTCTTCACATTCTCTTTGGTAACTGTTTTTCCATCTATTGGAGTTCATGGTCAATTGCAGTTTTGGGCTTGAATATTATTGTGACATGACCATCATCCTGCTCCATCATATGGAATGGTCCCTATGCCAACATTGATTCCTTGGCTTCTTCCTATGCTTCTGTTGGTATTGTAGGATGTGATGTTTGTGGTTCTATGCCTAAGCAGTCAATGTATGCCCTTGTGGGGTTGGTGGATTTTGTAATGGGGTCGACTGCTGTGGGGTGGACTACGGTGGATCTGACTGTGGTGAAGCTAATTGTGGTTCTTGAATAATCGGTGTTGGCAATGGAGGTACTGATTCTTGTGTCAACTCAACATGTTAGGTAGCCACCAACTTTGTAATGTCCCAAATTTGGCATTGGGTCATAATGGCCTAATCACATTGTCCTTATTCAGTAGAGTTTGTCAAATTGATGTTAAAGTTCAAATAATTGCCAAGGAGGAAGATTACTAGTTTCCTAGGTTTGGGGTGGAAGCTTTGGGATTTGGAATAATGGGGATAATAAATGATGTTTGAACATTAGAGTGGCATAAATATTTAATAAAAGAGCTAAATAAATATATACAAGTGAAAATCAAAGTGGCATTTGATCATGAAGACACATGGAGGAAGTGGGACCCACATATGGCTAGATTTCCCCACTACACTTGGCATCATTCTCTCACCAATTCGAATTCAAGGTGAATGGTAACATACCTGGGGGAGTCCAAAAGGTATTATTCATGGCATGACTCATCCAAGGTCGAAATATAGAGGAAGAGTAACTCCCATGGAAGAGGAAGAGGCAATTTGGAGCTAGTGAGACACTTGGGCTAGATTCCCTAGCTCTATGACAACAATGATGAAGATGCTATGACACCTATGACACAAATCAGACCTGAAGGCTGACATATGACATATATGACATGTCAAGGCTAAAAATAGACTCCAAGAGAGTGCTCAAGGGTGTTAGGGCAGCTAATATGCTTCCACATGTGATTTGGTGGAAGTGGGAGACTAGGAATTGTTGTACAAGTGGCGTTCTTTGGAATCTCTTCCCAACTTGAGTTGGCATGAGTGTCTTGGAAGGAATTCGACCCATGGAGGACATTAGAACTTTATAAATTTCAATATAAAATAATTAAACCAACTTTTGATCATTTGTAGAATTTGCAATTGCATTTGTGTAGAGGGAGAGCTAGTGGATGACTAGTTTCTTGCCTTAGCCAATTTCGAGGGTGAAAGATTCAGACCTTTCATTTGGAGCTTTAACGGAGTCTTTATTTGTAGGTGTAAGCTACAGGGCAGCTCATGGTTTCTTCTATTGCAGCACATTCTCTCAACCATTTCCAGTTTTGATGGCATATTCTTGATCCTTGAGGGAGGGCGTTTTTGGTGAGATATTGTACTCTTTGGGTGAGCTTATAATGCCCCATTTATTTTTTAATATGAATTAAATACTCTATTCTTCATCTCCAGAAAGTTTCAGGTCTAAATTCCAAGTAGAAATGTATAAATCTCATTTTTAATGGAAGAACAATGCCATTTCCCCACTACCTTGTTGTGAACCAATGTATTGATGATGATTTCGAATGAATGGATGATTCTCTGATGCATTTGTGATTAATGGACTGCCATGGATGTATTTTACAAGTTTCATGTACTGTACTTTAGCATTTGAAGTATTTTTACTCAGTTTAATTGCATTGGGAGAAGAAATATTGCCATTTCCCCAAGGGTCGAATTTGGTGATTTTTGCAGTTGAATGGGAGAGGGTTGGAACAAATATAATAATAAATTAATGGTGCACATGAGACCTTAATAAAATCCTTAATACATTCCCTATCTCTTTTCATAAATTTGAGTGGGTTTGGAGGCATTTGGGAAGCCATTTTAACTACTTACCCCAGGGGGATTTGAACCCCAAATTACTAGTAAAATTGCATACTTGGTCCAGAATATTAAGAGAGTTTGCAGAGGTATTTTGGTGGCCATATTTCATCCCTGAACATCATATTCAAGTCCTAATATTATTCATACACCTTCCTTGAGTATTTGAAGGCATTTGGAGTCAATTTGAGACCTAGGGACCAATACTAGTCAAAGGGAAATCACTAGTAAAGTTATCTACATTGACCAGAATTGAAAGAGGATTTGCAGAAGTATTTTAAATGTCCAAAGGCATCCTTGAAACACATATTTATGTTCTAATATCATTCATATACCTTCTCATAATATTTGGGATCATTTGGGGCAAATTTGGGACCTAGAGATCAAAACTAGTCAAAGGTCGAACTAGGGAAAAAAAGTGGAAAATTGTCATTTTAATAAAATTCCTAACAAGGGACATTACAAACTTGTTGACCATTGGTTTTATAGATTTTCATGGTCAAGTTGGGACCTTAGGTGGTTTCATTGTGCTTTTCTTTGGGTGTTCCATGAATGTCCCCTATGTTTGGATTTCTACCTGCAATTGTTGTCATGGCATTGATGCTTATTTCTTTTTCTCTTGTCATTGCTTGCATTTAGTCGATGCCAAAACTTGAATCCATGATTAGTTTCCCTCCTTTTCTTGTTTTCAAGTAGATTTTGTACCTTCTATTGATGATAATAATTTTACATCCATTAGTTCCATGTGCTTCTTTAGCTTCGATTGATCCTAGTTGATAGGTTATGTTGTGGGGATATTTATTTGTGGGTCACCTCCCATTTTCTCACTAAACTCATTGGTATGGAATGTTGTTTATTTTGTATTATTTCATCCTATTGTACTCTTAATTAGAGTTAGTGCTATCAACTCCTTATGAAAAGTAAATGTAGTTGTGATATTTTTTCTTCCATTTCTTCTTCCAACTCCCCATTTTGAAGTGGATTTATGAATTGTTGCACTTCACCCCTTACTGATGGGGGCACCCTATATTCTATGTTTTATTTTCTTGATAAATCCATAAAAATATAGTCAATTGATGGGTATTAGTTCAGTTCTTCAGGATCCCTCCTGCCCCATGTACGTATCACACTTTAGTGCAGTCCAAGTTGAGCTGGATATGAGCAGTTAATAGTACGTTTTTCCTTAATTTTTGTGGTATGTGCCGTTATATGCATGCTACTTTTAAATTTTTGAAAAAATGAGAAAAAATTTCATTCAGGATGAGGCCAATGGTCAATCCTATCCATCTGGTTAAAAATCATTGGAGGTTTATCATAGCTAGCACAATATCTGATGTTAACATTGGTTCTCCAACTAGTAAGATTCTTAACATTGCTATCCAAATCAACAAGGATGTATATCTAATTGCTTTAATTGTTTCCTAACATTCTCATAGTTTACTCTTATTAAGTCAACAACATCCTCAACCCAATTAAACACTTTCCCCTATTCTACAATCTTCTTGATTGCTTCAAGCATGGTGATCTTGATGTCTGTGGCTTGAACTGTTCTTGTTATGCAAAGAAAAGCTTGATGTCAACCCATTTTATCCTAGAATGTTTCACCATACTAATTGTAAGTCCCTTTGAGTTTTTAATATGATGTGACCCTGTGAATTCCTCTACCAACGCTAATGGTTGAGTCATGATCTGGACCAAGTCACTTAACATCAACAACACTTTTACTTGTCTGATTATGGCTACATTAATTTCCACTACTTCATCTATCCAAATATCCCCCCCTATGATATAATCAAAAGGAACCTTGTTTCCCATTCCTTTAACTCGTGGAATCCTAATATCAAAGGTGCATCGAGGTATGACTTGATACCCACTTTTTGCAGCATTCAAATTTCCTCACCCCATATTCCCTCGATCACACCAATTATTAAATTCTTGACTCAGTTGTTGTCTTCTACTTTGGCTCACCGGACTTGGTCAATTCTCCTTTCCATATCAAACTGAAATGTGGTGTCTTCTCTATGTTTAGTTATGGATTCTTTGTCACCCATTTTGAGGTTTTATTACTGAGTCTACCACTCCCTTAATATTTGGTGGCATTGTTACTATATGGGTTCCTTCTGTCGCTTTTTATTTTGCTATGATATTCACTCTACTCTTGTTTTCACTATGCTCTATTCTTCTCTCTACTCGGTGTTTTAACACACAATTTATTCAAAAGAGTTTCAATGCATATGATTTGGTGTATTTATGGTTGATTTTGGTAATGACTCAACTTATGAAATTTTTAATGTTTTAATTGATGTGGATTTGATCATGTGATATTCTTAAATGATGACAGTAGTGGTATTGTTGGTATTATCTATACTGTCATTACTTGATTATCATTCTTTTTAACTCCATGTTTGTTTCTAGTTTCTGGTCAACTAGTGTATCGATTACTTTGGTTGATATTCTTGGTTAATGGAGTGCCCACTTAATATTTCCTTGTTACTTCTGTCGAACGCCTATATTCCTTATATAGATGGTCACTCATTCGACAACCCAAGGTCAATTTTCACTGATTCGATTATTCATTCATTTGTCATTATTGCTTAAGTTGCCTACAACTACTTTATAGTTTTTATATCCAACTTACTCATTTTTCTAACTCCTCTCTCTCTCTCTCTTATGATATTTCTATATATGATACTTTTTTAGTCAAGCACCACTTATTACTTTGGCAAGTAGTTGATCTTGTAGTGATTTTAGTTTTACTTCCCCAGTCAATCTTATATCTTCTACAACATAAGGCCCAAGCCTTGTTGTTTTAGTAGATTCTTTGGTTTGTCTTTTACTCTATTGTCATATAGTAGTACTAAGTCCCCTATGGAGATATATTTTTTCCTTAAATTTGGTCATGCCATTCTTTCTGTTAGTATTTTTGTATCTCTTGATGGTGAAGCGAATTCAGCTACTCCTCTCCCATTTTATGTAATTGAAATTGTTGTTCGTTTGTTGCTTTCATTGTGATAAGTCGAAGGACTTAGGTAACCTAGTTGGTGTTTTTGTCAAAACTGTAGGGGGAAACTTCTTCTTGGCCATATACTATTTTAAATGGTGTTTGACTCGTCAATCTCATATATGTTATTATTTATTCCCATAGCACAGCATGAATCTTATCATCCTAGTCATCTAAGTTACTATCACATATTTTTTCTAGTCCTTTTGTTAGTATTTTGTTAAAAGATTCACTTTGAACCATTTGATTGGGGGTGGTAGGAACTTCTTTTATAATTATTGATTATGAATTCCTTTAGTAATATTTCAATTGTTTTGTTTATAAAATGTGTCCTTTTATCACTTATCAAGATGGGGGGACAAATGAATCTAGTAATTATATTTTCATAGATAAATTTCGCAACGACTTCTTTTGTGGAATATTCAATTGGTTCATCCTCTACCCATTTTGTTAAATATTCTTCTCCTATAATGATATATCTTGCCCCTATCCTTCTTCCTTATTTAGGGAATGGTCCTATAAATTCTATTTCCCATATATCAAAAGGTAGGTTGGGATTGATTGATACTAATGGAATATCATCATGCTTGAGTGGTCGACCAAGTCACTGACATTTATCACACTGAATTGATATCATTCAACAATCCTTATGTAAAGTGGGCCACCATAATCCATCCTATAAAAAATTATTTATTGCAGTGTCAACATGGTAGTGTCCTTCGACTAGTCCTACATGTGCTTCATTAATGATTTCTTTCCTTTCATACTCAAACGCACACCTTATGAGGATATCATCAAGCCCTCTCTTAAATAGGTATCCATTGATTAGTAAAGGTAGCAACCTTCATTTCCATTATATTTTTATTTTTCTTCGACATATTAGCCGATATTGTTCCTTCTTGTAGGAATTCGACTATGTGAGTTAAATATACTAGGGATGCTTCTATTCTAAGTAGATTTGCATGTTGGAGGTCATCCTCATTTCTTGTTGGATCTTCTATGACTTTTAGTATTCATAAATGGTTTGGTCCCATTAGGATTCTTTCATGGATAGACTATGAATTCAAATTCATTTTCTTGTAGTAACAATGACAATCGACAAATATTTCCTTGGTGCACTAGTTTGTTCACTAGGTACTTGAGTGCTTGGTGATTAGTGTAAAATATAAATGGATTCACTAATAGGAAATTTTGGTATTTCTGTAAAGAAAAATCATCCATAAGTTTTCTCTTTCAGTTGTTGAATAATTCATTTCAACCTTATTTAGTTCTCAATTGGCATAGGCTAATGTATGATTGAAGTTATCCTCCCATGGTTGTGCTAGGATAGGTCCAATTGCTATGCCCGATGTGTCAATATGGATGTGAAATTTATTCGTCTAGTTTGGAAATCATAGTATCATTGTTTTGACTAATTTTGTTTTTACATTTCGAACAATTTGTTACACTCCTTCATCCATTTAAATTATATATCTATCTTTAGGATTTCTTCCATAAGATAAATTATGTTAGAATGATTTCTTATGCACTTCCTGTAATAACTTGTATGGCCCAAGAATACTCGTATCTGCTTCTGGTTAATATGGGGATTCAAGTTGAGTATTAATTTTACTTTTGTTGAGTCGACTTTTCAATACCATCCTTACACACTACATGACCTAGTAGTACTCCTATGGGTGCAACGCTTATGCATTTCTTTATATTCAAGGAAAATTGGATTTATCAACAATGTTTAAGCATTAGGTAGAGACAATGGAGGTGATCCTCTAGGAGGATGTATATTGTTTAATCGTCAAAATATATTTCCATGTTCTTGTACATATATTCTTGAAAGGATTTTACTATGATTCTAGAGAGCACATTAGGTGTGTTTTTTAACCCAAAGGGTATACTATCTATAAGCAGATGATCTGAATTTTGTAACAAAAGTTGTCTTTTGTTGGTCTTCTCTAGCAATAACAACTTGATTTTATCTTGAAAATAAATTGTTAGAGTAAATAACCCTCCTAGAGCATGTCCTGATGAGTCTAATGGGCCAAACCACATGCAAATCCACCTCCTAAGTAAGCCATCAATCAAATCCCTAGTTTTTGGGATCCTTCCATGATTTGAGGGCGCATTCCATGGTTTGGGGCATTTTTTCCTTGATTTAAGGAGGAGTTTAGTTAGAACTATATTCACTCCACTGATTTAGTTCTAATTGAACCATAACACTCATTATCACCCCAGTTAATTCAATAGATCCCCATTTGAGTGATTTTAGGAACATGCATGGTCTTAGTCAGTTAACTGAGTGATTAGTGAGTTCCTTAATTAGTTAACTCAATATAGGAGTGAATGCATGGCTAATTAGTTTAATTAATGAAGGATTTTGCAGTCCCCAAAGAAGGCTTTTGAAGCCACCAAAGAGCCCAGTTATAGTACTCATTTGTAGCAATCAAGAAGTGCAATTGCAACCATTGAAGGAGTGCTAATTTATAACCATCAAAGAAGTGTACTTGCATCCATTAAAAGGATCATTTGTATCCATCAATGAGTGATTTTTCATCCATCAAAGAACTCATTTACAACCATTAGAGAGCTCTTTTGTAGCCATGGATCTCCAATATCCCCAGCTCAGTTGCTACGTAGTTGGTATACTAGATCTAGTCTTGTTGAAGGAGGCCCTAGAAGCTTCACAACTCATGTCCTATGATGACTTGTTCACATACATTCATAAGATGAAATAGACCATTGGAGAGCTTGTCCCACATTAGTTTCTTGTTGCAAAATACCTCCAATTTTTTTTCTCATTCTCCAAATCTACAACCTTTACTCTTACAGGTCACCATGTTCCGCACAAAAGCTTCAAGGGATTTTCTCCATTTGAAGCAAGGAGTGGTGAAGAACCACCATTCAAGCACTTCAAAGTGTTTGGATCTCGTGAATGAGATCACATGCACTTCAAAATAAATAGGAGTTCACAAAGGTTTGCATGGATCTTAATAAATACCTTTACTGAGGAACAATTCACCCAGTTGAGCGCTTCTTTGGGAGTAAAGGGATTTTATGAGGAGGCTCCTTAAATTCTTCCTTTTACATTCTCCTTTATGGGGGGGGTTCCCAATGGGTTTTTTCCCTCTTTTCCAACTTTCATATAATTTATTTGTTTTTATATACATGGGTACCTATTATGGCTTAAAATTGTTGGGAGCCATTTTATTTACTTAGTTAATTTTACCTATTTAGGCTTATGGAGGGGTGTTATAGTAAACAAACCTCCTATAACATGTCCTAATGAGTATAATGGGCCAAATCACACTCAAATCCACCTCCCATGTCATCCATGAATCAAAACCCTAGTTTTTAGGGAGCCTTCCATGATTTGAGGGCGCATTCCATGATTTGGGGGATGTTTTCATTGATTTAAGGAGGAGTTCAATTAGAACTAGATTTGCTCCACTAATTTAGTTCTAACTAAACACTAGATAACCCATAACACTTATTAGCACACCAGTTAAGTTGGAAGCACCCCATTTGAGTGATTTTAGGAAAATGCATGGTATTATTCAATTGAATAAGTGATTAGTGAGTTCCTTAATTAGTTAACTCAGTATAGGAGTGCATGCATGGCTGATTGGGGTTATCTGCTCTAAATTAATCCTGAATATCCCTCTCTGCATGGCATGGACAATTAAAATTTCCCTCCAAACTAATTCCAATTGTCTCTCTCTATATTGTAACTATCTCCTCTCATTCAGTCAATGAATTTGATCATTCTTTTCTCTTCCATTATAAGTTTCTTATGTAATAATTAATGTTATCCATTTATTACATTATGGTTTGATGGGTGATTTGTTTCTCATTGCATATCTAGTTAGTTTATGTAATTAGATCTATACATGCACAAATATTATACAATATGTAAAGGAATAACATTCATGGCATGCAACTTCATTTATAATTTCATCTACGAATGGGGTGGGAAATGGATCCGTAAGAGTGAGTTTACTTAACCCTCTAAAATCAATGCAAATATGTATTCATTTTAGATCATATTTCTTGGGTTGAATAACCATAAGGCTATCCCATTCTGATTGATTGATTAGATAGATAATTATTTCTACTAACATACTGCCAATTTCCTTATTTACAATTTCTTTGTATTTATGGGCTAATTTATATGTGTGTTTCTTTACTGGTTTTGCATCTAGTATGAGATCAATTTTCATGTCACCCTTCCCTTCTACCAATCCTTTTAAGTCCTTGTAACCCATGGAAAATATGTCTTGATATTCTTTAAGTCATTTATTTCAGTTGCTTGTTGATTTGACCAGTAGTCTCCTATCTTAGCCATTTTTGGTTAATCATCATTGAAAATGTTGATTCCCTTATTTTTATGTTTACATCCATCCATTTCGTTGCTTTTGAGTAATCTTTATTCCGTTTTCCCTCTTTAAATTTGTTATGTGCTTAGGGATTCAATTCATTATTTTTGTCATCATCTACATCAACTAATGTTGATATTAATCGAACTACCTTGATCCGCTACAATACCATCACATGGTCCCTTTCCCATCTAAAGACTTTTCGCAGAATATTTTTAGTCTCTGGATTTATCCTTCTTAGTATTGCATATTTTTTATTTTCTTCTTGGTAAATGATTCAGTTATAGGTCAAACTCAACATCATGTCGGCTAGCTACTTTCCTTGCACACCCTTTAGTTGACTGTTTAGTTTTTCAATAAAATTCCATATTTCTTATAGTATATCTTTTAATTCTTCCTTTTAAGGCATAAATGAGAAGTTATAACATAATTTGTTTTTATTGCTTCCTAGTTTTTGGTTTCTCCCTTAGCTTCTTTGACCTTATACCATTTATTAGGTAATTCATCTAAAGTATTTGGAATCATGTGTGGCCATGTTATTTAATATTTGTAGACTATCCTACACCATTCTTGTTCACATCTATGTATATGAGCTACTAGGTGACGGGTCCAAACCAGGTATACGTTTTTCTATATAATCATTTTCTTCTAGATTCCCTTCAAATATTTCAATGAAATATGTTGATGCAGTTGTCCACATCTGAAGCCATGCTTTATGAGTGTCCCACCATCTCGTGAATTTCCTTGTAAATGTATGGACAAGACTTTGTAGATTTCCCTACTCACCAACGTTCTTTGTTACTTAGCTGACATGTGCTAACAATGAGTCTCTTTCTTTGTATATTAGGGGAGGAAGAACTATTTATTTTATGTCATTTGGTATGAGGATTGGGGTCTGAATTTCTCTTCTTTCATGAATTCATGGGACCATTGAGACCGAGAAACACTCATGATAACTAAATTTTGGTATGGCTTCTATTGTTCAATAATCTTTATCTTTTGATTCATAATTCTCCATTTTCTAGTCATACAACTGTGTATATGAGTTATAGCCAATAGATAAAGTTGTCCCAATATATAATTGTCCTTCATTATTAGGTTCAATTGCGTCTTGATCACCTTGAATAAACTGATATAACTTCCTTATATTAGCTTCTTCACCATAGGGTCTTGTCCATGGATTCCCTTCATTAGAGTCAAGGGGTATTATAATTAATTTCCCCTCCCCTTTAATATTTATCCAATGAGATGGATGCCTTAATATTCCTTCCCTATGTTCGACCTACCCAAGTTGTATATGGTACCATTCCATCGACTAATTCGATGACCTCATAGTCGATTGTTGTTGATGTTCCCATAATACTTGTTCATACATCTTTTAACACTCTAATTGGTTCAATCAGAGCATGATCTGCTAGTTTGAGGTAATTTAAATATCTCACCTAGTTTTATTGTCTCATATTTACCCATGCTGCTTGCGGTAGTATGTTTTCTTGTGATACAAAGTTGACTAGAACCTGCCAAACCTGATAATATTCTATTTCGAGGTCAACTAAGGGGTCTCAATCCTCTGAATTTTTCACTTCATGATTTAGGTTACAGTTTTTGAACTTATTCCATTTTCTTGATAATATTTTAAAAGACTTAATAGCTCAATTAATCTATTGACTTATTCTACTTTAGTTAAGAGGAAGAGAAATTCATTTAACATAACGTGTCTATTAGTATGTTCTTGTGGAACTTCATGTAACTTATTTTCTTAAACGATGTCTCAAAATAGTTTTAGTGCTTCCTTGGATATTCTTTTTTGTTTCTTGGGGTTAGGGTACTACACTTATTTATTTTTCCTTATTCTCGCAATAATATTATCTTATGTGGTTTCATTCCCTATTGTGGAACCAGACTTTGTGATTACTTGTAATTTTTTGGAATTTAACTTTCTGTATTTCAGGAATCTCTGTAGTAGGTGAATGTTCTTTTTATTTCAATTTTTTCTAACATGATTGGAAAATATTCTAATTAATGATCTCCAACACCACATTTTGTGCATAATTTTAGGTTGGATTTGTCTTTTATGGGACAATCAAGACTAAAGTGGTAAGTTTTTTAGTATGTAAATAAATATGATTTTCCTGGTCAACCATCACAATGACCCCCCCTGTTTCCATTTTGCCCCCTATAACCACCACGATTTCCATAACCACATCTACCACCATATCCTCCTTGATCATTATATCCATTATCTTGGTAGCTATTTTTTTGTTGATTTTGGTTAGTTACTTGGGTGTGATAGACATTTATTTTATTTCTTGCATTCAATTGGAATTCAAAAGTGTTATGGGATTCCTCTTCATAGATGGAACACCATTTTCTTTTATTATTCTTGGATTTGTGTGGACAAATATGGGCTACATGGTTAGTTGTACATTCACAAATTTCACAGTAACTCTCCACATACATAGTGGTCTGGTATCTTGGTTTCGAATGACCTACTTCCTATAGTTTTCCTTGGTGTGGCCATCATACAAATAGTTTGTACACCATAACTCTAAACATTGTATGGTAAGGTACTTAATAGATATTTGTATCATGTCAATTATTTCTTCTATTATATTTTCAGTGTTTAGTGTGACCCATTCATCATCAATCTCAATAAACTAAGCTATTCTCAAAGCTCCCTTTTAAGTTTTAGTTTCATGCATTCTGAGAGATGACCCGACTCTAAGAAGTAGTCTTGCAACAAACCACTGAACTAGTAATTGGTTTCTATTGCTTATGGTATTTGAATACGAAGATATTTTAATCTTTTATCATAATCATGAACATATTCTATTGGTAATTGCTTAATTTATTTTAGCTTTTGTGTTGCTAGATGTTTTTTATCTTGTGTTTCACAAAATGTGAATATGTTCTACTTGATTTCATTCTTTATCCTTTTATGGTTTTCTATGTAGTTCATGAATCATGCCAGGCCTTGTTTTCTCAAGGCTCCTGCAAACTATGCCACATGTTTTCTTTGTTGATGAAATAAGTCGAATCCCAAATATTTTTGCATAAGAACCAATGTCATTTGGGATATTCATCCCTTTTGTAGATGGGTATTTGCATAGTGTGGTTGATCTCCATTGCCGATGCAATTAGTACGATTTTTTTGAAGTTTGGATTTCCAACTCTTTATAACTAGTGATTTCAAAAGCTCATGAATCTTTGACTTTGTCTCTTGTCGATTTGTTGGTGTTTCTTATTCTTCACTAATGAACTATGGTAGGCATGTTATTGCATGAGGCCAGAGTACTTGGCAAGGATTCCAGATGGTCCCTCACCTAGAATGATGGAAACCCAGTTTCCATCCCCAAGCATCTCAATTATCATCCTAATAATTTGAATTGTTTCATCTAGTCAATTCCATATTGATGTTTGACTAGGTTCAATGCACAAGTTATTGGATTAAAATTCTCTAATAGTGGCACTTTGAGGAGATTGTGGTGGTGTTTTAAGAACTGTAACCTCTTATCTATTAGTTTCTTCTCTACCTCGTGATTCTAGCAGACGTAGTGATCCAAATCATGTGACCACTTTCTATAGCTCATCATCCAGGGTTGGATTAGATGTGTTCACTACCTATTATTCCTCTAGTTGATCAAACTTAAAATTAGGTAGTTCCACACTTGTGCCAGGGTAATTTTTAGGGGCAAAATTTCACCAATTGGCTATTTTTGTTGTTTTTTTTCAAAAAATAAATTCACAATTTGGTCATTTTTAGTCTCTAATATCGCCTATATTTACATAAAATATGCTTTTTTTATCATAATATTTGCCAAAATCTACATGTTTCAGTAGTAAATTGTAGGTTTCATATTTAATATTTGCCTACCTATCTATATATATGTTTTTTTCAACCCGAAATAATCGCCTAGAATACTATCCTGAAGTATAATATTAGAATCCTTAAAAAATACCCTGACTTATGCCTTCCTTTCAACCAATAGAAACCTGCAACTTCTTGTAATTCTTCCCTTGTTTTCCTTCTTTTTTCTCTTTCAATTTTCTAGATATATTTTGTTGTGTTATGTGTTGAGATTTTGATTGTACCTTGATCCAACTTGCATTATATATTGGTTATCCTTTCTATGTAGCTCGACTAGTGTGTCTCTTTTACAAGAAACTTGTGGTAAGAAACCCCCCCATTGATGACTTGAATTAATCTATGTCAAATATGGTGCTAAGCAAGTATATTGATTTCATTTCCTTAATAAGTATTCCCACATGGATTGCTTCTTTTCCTAGTGAGTAGAAATGATTGTATTCAATGGTGGCCGAATTTCTACAATATGACCTATCCCTATGTATTACCCATTTATCAATCGATAATTTGTGGAGGATTATTGGTACTATGCACATAAATAACTCATCTAGGTCCTCATAAAATATCTTTTTTTTATGTTGTCAACAAAAGTTATTTCTTCAAGCACTTGTTATTTACAAAATTCGAGTGTAATCCTCTTGACATTCATAAAGATTATTTTGACCACTGTTATTTAGTTTATGTAGAATTTTTATATCTTCTTCACTTGTGTAATCTATAGTTTGTTTAATAAATCTATGGATTAACATAGGCACACCTTCCAATAATTTTTCGTGGGTCTTGGTGAAAAATATTTCTTCTGCTTGCACGATTGTTGGCCAGTTCCTTCTGGTGTAGTTGTTGATGTAGTTTTTAATTTTTCTATACCACCATCTATGCACATATTCCAGGGTCAAAATTTATGAATACATGTCTCTACTCCTTATCCCAACTATAGTTTCAGGCCCTGGAAATAGAGCCAATGTTGAAATCTAGGGGATTACAATCATTAGTTACCATTGATATACATTAAGAGAGACATACACGCATAAGGAGACAAGAGTAGACATGATACCAATAATTTGTTATATTATCAGTAGAAGGAATCATTTACTCATAAATTGATATCCAGTTTTCTACATATGAACTAACATATATAAATACACATGGTTGTTCACATATGTCGGTTGACTTGCTAGGCCAACCGACTAGTTGACTAACATTTGATTGGTGGGCCTACTCTATTAATCATCTAGGCCCATCCAATGGGATGAGTTTCATTAATAGCTTCAAACTTAGGGGTAATTTTCATAATGATGTCTTTATAATGGGTAGGAGTTGTAACATCAATATGGATTAATTTTTTTTCTTTAGATTTATAACCTAGAGCACACTTTTAATCACAATTATAGTAGATTCCTCGTATTTTTTGGTCTACAATTTCAAATGGAGACATTCTATACTTTTTAGGGAGGATAAGGAATTGTGCTTGAGGAATTTACCTATGTAGATAGTGAGAAAGGAATGAAAGAGGGTTTGTTTGCTTGTGCATTGATTACTGCCTTTATTTCTAGATCCCTTTGCAATGCCTCCAACTAGGTAGTATGATTTTTCATTATGAATTGTGATTTAATTACATTTATGAGGCCACTAATGAAACATTCTTTAGAGAAAGAATCCGGTCAGTTATCTATATGGATGGCTAATTTCTCAAAGGTTGAGATAAATTCCATGATTGAGCATGTTTGGCATAACTCGGTAAGCTACACCAAATAGAGTGGATCTCACTAATAATTCTGATGGAGAGATTTAAAAAATAGACTCCAAGCAATGTAGATCCCATAGGAAATTTTATGCCACTTCCACCATTTCCATCACTCTAGATACAAATATAAGACACCCCCATTAAGTTTCATCATGTCAACATTAATATCATAAAGGGTTAAGTGATGTTCCATTTGAGTAGCCCATCCTGATGGATTGGAGCCATCAAACTTGTTTAACTCTACTTAGGAAAATAGTTCCATCTGTTATTGTCCATAGAGTCTTATTTATCACTATGAGGAGTCAGGACCTAAAGGATGTTGTTGTTGGTTAAATAGTCCTGAGTGAGAAGTTTCTTCATGGTGTAGCTCATTGTGTTGTGCATTCCCATGTTCTTTCGCATGTGTAGAACTACCTGTCAATTTTGTCAAATTCTTGTACAACTTCTTCTACAAGTGGATCAATTTTGTATCCAACTTATTTTCCCATGTCTAATCCTAGTTGTTGATGGTTTGTTGAATGTGTTGAATCTAGTCTTTAAGATTCGTATATTGATCGTGTAGGTTTTCCAACCTACCAACAATACAATAGGTGGTAATATTGTTTGGGATGTTGGAGTGGGGTGGTTTATAGGGTTCCACCATGAGATTTTGTTATGGTTTCTCCTCCTCAATCAAAATTGGTGGTTGATGATCTATTATATCCTTGGGATTGATACACTTGTGTTTGTATTAAATAGGTCACTTTGAAGTTTCCTAATTTTTGAGGCATTGACTCTTTGATCAATAACCATTTTTTTCGATCAAGTTCTTGACAATTTGAATTTTAATCCAAAATATGACTTACACCAAAGCGATATGCCAATTTACAGCTTCATTGTTCTCTCTTGCTAATCTTCCTAATGGGTCTAGCTTTTGATCACTGTTTCAAAGAACAATTAGCACCTGATCTATAACGTCCTATAACTACCTCTGTAACTTCAATTAGAGATTATATGTAACTACCTCTAGCCCATTCTCAACTGTGTTAATGTTATCACTAGAATTGCACTAAAGTTCCTCTAGCCTCTACCCAACATTGTCATAAACATTCCTAATTTCCTCATTTATTCTACAATGATTGCTCGAGCATTTGGGTGCCTACCTCATTTGTGTGTAGGATATCTATGCCCCAATGTCTTCCACAGGAAATAGTTTGCAAGCTCAAACATTGTTATAAATATTTTTTTCCTTGGATAATAATCCTTTGTCATTATAACATCTATGTTCCTGTCTTCCTTTCGTGGGATCTGTATTAAATGTAATTTGTGGGAGATAAGATGAAATAAGAAATTTTTATTAATATCAAATGAATGACCATGATAAGGAGGTCAACCATACTTGAAAGTAAATCCATTATACATTCCTAGGTTAGAGTGGGGCCCTAACATTCAAGGTCAATTGGAAGAAACTCTAAATGGAAGATTGGGTGCTTGACCAAACTTGGATAGTTTTGTTCGTAGAGAGAGTTTGGATATGAGACCTCCTAGGGATGATTCGTCTATCGTTCTTGTGATGACTTCCCTAGGGTCTAGAATGTGATCTCCTTAGAAGAGTTGATCCATCAGGGGAGGGGGTCAAGAGGAAATCCATGTCTTACTTATTTGAAATCCAGAGTGGTCTAGGCCTCTGTATGTTGTTTGCTGCCTTAAGTGAATAGTTAACATGGAATAAATAAGAGATACTCCTTACAGGATCTGGATGGGGATGTCCATCCGAGTATTGTGATCTATGCTTGAAAATATCCCTCATGAAAAGAGCTAGCATATTTGTTTTGGACAATGAAAGAATGGGGATAGGGAGCCACCCAAGTCTTGTTGAAGGCAATAAAAAATCCTTTTGACCAAATAATGGATACTAAGATAGGACATTTAGAAATGATATGTTCCTCTTACTTGTTCTATTGTAAGTGGTATAGTTTGTGTTTTCTAATAGCACGTGAGATGTGGTGATCAGTCTCAACTCGAAGTCAATGAGAGACTACCCAAACCTGCAAATTTTCAAGGAGGATCCTGAGGTCATGCATCCATTGTTTATGAATAAGTGTAGGAATGACAATACTTCCATATCTCAGTTGCATGAACTGCTCAGATTAATAAGATATTTTGGGACTAATACATTTAGGATGTGTGATTCAATTGTAAATCCATCTCTAATCATCTGGTTTAGGTCTTGCTTGCATTGTAAGAGGTGACCTAAAGTGTCCAAAGAGTACTTGAAGGGGGGAAGGAGGAAAGGGATAAAGAGAGAATGGATTTAAATACATACTACTCCAGGATATGAGGGATGACATATTTTTTCATAAATGCAACTATTATTGCACCTCAATATTCCATGGAAGCCCCATTTTACTAATGTTGAAGAAAGAGGATATTGTGTCTACAGAATTCCCCACGAGATATAGGATTGAAATCTTAATTTCATGCCCCTTGACAGGGATTCCTAGTTTCTTGTTCATATGTTAAATTGATTAGAGCTTAGATCCATAGATTCAATTTTGTATTGATTGCCCTGTTTTTGACCAAACAACAAACAATTTGGTGTGATTCTCTTTTTACATGGGAACATGATACTATAAATTTTCTTTAGATTTATATTCAGGAAATTAGTTAGTAGTTTCAAATCACCTTCTTCTTCTAGATCACTGAATCCTTTATTGAGGCTAATTTTTTATGCCCCCCCCTCCTGAAGTGTTTTGAATTATGCTTGGTTATTTAAGGCATATCCTTAGAATTTGTTGAAAACCTTCAAGATTGTGCCATCTTTCTCTATAAAGACTCCTTCCCCTTGGTTTAATTTTAATCTCTATTGAAGTTTGGATTTATCCATCCTTCCCTTGGGGGATTCCTGATCTAACTAGTTATTTTTGGGTTTTTAGGGTATTGATAAATGGGCTTTAGGTCATTTTCAAAGTTTACTTCATATCGACTTCTTGTTGCATTATTAAAAAAAATCAATTTCCTATGTTGTTTGTTTTGTTTTATACCCGATAAATAAGATTTTATATTAACAAAGGAAACTATACAAAGTAGTAATGTCTACACCCCCCTACCCCATAAGAAACTTTGTATAGTACAAACGAGGATGTTTCCAAGGCGTTTCATCCATTTTTAATGGCATTTCAGGCATTTTTTTGGATGTTTCTAGGGCCACCCAAGTTCCCAGGAGGGATGTGGGATTTGTAGAAAAATATTTCCTTGGGGATAGGGTTTCAGGATCTAAGGAGTTTGTCACCTTGTAATTAATGGTAATATTACACATCCTACAATACACCCAAGGATGTTTCCAAGGTGTTTCGGCCATTTTCAGTGACAATTTGGGCATGTTTTGGGATGTTTTTAGGGCCACCCAAGTGCCCATGAGAGATGTGGGACTTGTAGAAAAATATTGCCTTGTTCATCTTGATGAGCCTTTAAGACCAAACATAGATAGGGGAATGGGCTCTAGGGATTTTGTCACCTTGTAATAAATAGTAATATTAAATTAATGTCATGTGGTACAAATAAGGATGTTTCCAAGGCATTTTGTACTCGTATTCATGTTTCTAAGCATTTTAGGGATTGGTACACCACCATTCTAGGAATTTCGTACAACTTAGCTATATTTTTTTCCTCCATTGACCTATTAGTTTTGTCATCTGTGGATGATAATGAATTTCTTTATCTTATCTCTATTGAGACAACTTCACTACATCCTGCCATTTGAGATTTTAAATTAGATGGTTTCAACTGAGTGTATTTAGTTCCAAAAATGCTCTAGGACAGAAATGTAGGCTGAAACCCTTCAAGACACAAGTTCTCACTAAAAAGAATGCTCTACTCTCGCAATTTTTGGGTGAAGAACGAATCCCATATGTTGCTTTTTGTGTCTAGTTTTTTTGTTTCTTTAATTCATTATTAAAAGGATCATGTTTTTGAAAACGTGCCTTGGGAAACTAAATTATTGAGAAGTTCCTATCAAACTAAATGGCCTGCTATTGATTAGTTGTTTCTTAGTTGAGAAATGTGTTTCTTAATAAACTTGACTGTTAGCAAAGAAACACCCCTAGAAACGACTAGAGAAAAGACGAGCCATTTTGAGATGATAGGAAACAAATCAATGTCCAATCTGGTAAACATAGATTGAGACTATACTATTCCTATTAAGTATGAATTTATTGACCTCTTTTTGTTGGAAGTGTGATGAAATAAGGTACTGCATGAAAAATATATGATGTTCTTTACGAGTTTGAGGCATGTGAATTAGTTTGTATTTACCTTAATAACGTTATCACATCTTCCTTTCAAACCTTTTTGAGATCTTATTTATATCACGGTGTGCAATTTAACCAATAAATATGTGAAAACATTGAAGACATTTTCAGTTCATACATATTTTTTTTATTGATGTATGGGATATATCAAACTAAACTTGTAAATTTGGAATTTTATTCGTGTTTACTGTAAAATACTTTGAGCAACCTACTTTTTTTATTATAAATGATGCAATTGAGTTTCCTGAAATTTTTGCATTTTATTTTTATTGAAATCAAAATGTTCCCACTTGTTCAATTCTTTTCAAGCCTTCAAATTTTATCTTGGTTTCCTTAATACTTTGGGCTTGGCACTAAAGACCAACATTCCACCTCCATATAAAAAAATAGTGTGCCAAAATTATATAGATCCCGAAGAAGAGATTGAAAATGCAGTTTTTCCAACCCATGCTAGGGTCTAACTTTATCTGAACTTTTGACATTATATTATAGTAAATCCTTAAAACGTGGTGTTGATATTATTGTTTTGAAAATTATTAAGCCATGAGTTTAATGGATGGAATCTTTCTTCATTTTTGTTACATATTAGTCCTTAGTCTTGAATATGAAATGAAGTATTTTCTAGGTCGTGATAGGTTTGTAATGGCCAATTTTTTGTTCTAATGGGGTTGTATGTGATTATAAATTATGTAATTCAGTCTTATGAAATTTGTCTATTTTATTTTGGTTGAACACAATAATTTAACTAACCTTTAATTCTTAGCAAGCCCAACAAATTTGATCACTTAGAACCTTAGTACTCTACACTTCGAGCCTTGTGCTAGTGTCCATGTTTCCATTTCCACGAAAAGCAGTGTGTGAAATTTGAACATTATATAGATCCCCAAGAAGACCTTGGCAATGTAACTTTCCCAACCTATGATGGGATCTAACTCTAGCAATTTTGGCATTTGACTATAATAGCTCTAATGAATAAGGGATGTTGATCCTGAGGTTTTGAGGACTACCGAACCATGGGTCTGATGTATGGATTCTTTGGTTGATTATGAACATATTAGTTCTGAGGATTGAATTTGAAGTGCAATATTATTTGGAAATTGGGTTGTCATAGTGTGGTGATTTACAATTTTGGCTCTAATGGAGTCATGTTAATTTGATAGACATCATTATGTAGTTCTGGAATCCAACTCGAAGGAGGTTAACCATTATTGGATGAGAAGGATTGTGGTCTTTGATAGCATATACAAGATATGCTTCTTCTTGTAATGAAATAAATTTCACTATTTGGTGCCATTTCTCTTTATCCTGTCCCAATTTCAGGATATTATTATTTTCTGTAAATGCCATAATTCCTCTGGAATTATGCTCCATACATTCTATACCAGCTCTGATTTTCTATCTATTCATGTATGCTCTTGTTCTCAATGTTTTTATATAATTATCCATATTAGACTTATCATGCATCAACTTCATCTCATGCTGACACCTAATAACATTACTATGCATAAAAGATGCTACTTTAATTTATTCATGTTCATGCATGAAAATTGGTTCTAATTTATGTTTCCACACACCTAACGTTGTCACAATGGTTGTATGGCTCTGAATGCTTATGAAAATTCTTTCATCCTTAATGCGTTCCTTGTGTAATTTTTGGGTGGGGAACATATGTTGAAAGAAATGTATAGAAAGCAAGAGAGGGAACTGATGATAAGAGAGGGAATAGGTTGGAGTCATTTTGAATAATTTACAATTGTTGTAGTGAACAATGATCTAAACAAATCTAAATACTGAGGTAATTGTCATCTTTTTGGTATATTGATTTAGTTGTTTTACTAAGGATTTTTATGTTCTAGGAATTCTATATTATGCTATATTATATTTTTGAAAAGCCTATTAAAATTGATTATTTGTAGATACACTCCATCGATTTTGTTAAACGGAACATGATTAGGCATGGAAAACGTTTAAGGAGATACAAAAAGTATCAAATGGCTTCATTTCACAAGATAATATCCTTGTGATTTAGGCTCAAGTTCAGCTTATTAGGTATGCATCAATACATTATCTTGTTCTCTAAGACCCTTTTGCGGACCACTTTAATAGATTGCATAATTGTTTCAGATATTCTTTCACTTGATCATAGTAGATTTTTTTGCTTATTAGTGTGTTTGGAGAAATAAATTGGATTTTAAGCATGGCTATATTTGGATCTTATTATTTTTTTTTAGAATTACAAATGATGCAATATGGGTGTTAATATTGCTCCTCTCCTGAATTCTTAAAGGGTGATAGCTCAATGGAAGAACACCTTCCTTACAAGCAAGAGGTTGGTGGTTCAATTCCTCTATTCCCTAATGATATTGCAATGTATTTCTAATAAAATATTTTTTATGATGATTTATATTAATTGTAAGCCATTTTTTATACAAGGGGGATTCAAACTGTCTTTGTATGTTTCTATGAAGGGGGCTCCACACCACCTCTGTAAGTTGCTATGAGGAGGGTTTATAACATCCCCAGTAGGAGTCTATAAGGGGAGTTTTAAAATTCCATTGTAGGTTTCTATGAGGAGGGTTCTAAATTGACCTCGCAGGTTCATAACCACCCTTGTAAGCATCTTGGGGGGGTTATAAACTGTTTTTTTTTGTTGCTATGAGGGGACCGGTTCTAAATCACCTTGTAAGATGCTATGAGGGGTGTTCATAACCACCCTTGGAATATGCTATGAGGGGGTTTCATAACCTCCCTTGTAATATGCTACAAGGGGGCAGGTTCTAAACTTCCCTTGTACATTCCTACGAGGAAGGTTCTAAAATTCCCTCATATGATGCTACAAGGGGGGATCGCAACAACCTTTATATGTTACTACAAGTGGGGTTCAAAACCACCCTCGTAGGTATTTAAGAGGAGGGTTCCAAAATTCCCCCGCCCCATAGGTTTGTAAAAAGGGGTTTAAGAGGGGGAGTTCAAAACCGCCCTTATAGGCTTGGAAGAGGGTGTTTAAGAGGGGGGTTCATAACTGCCCCTATAGGTTTGTAAGAGGGAGTTTGGGGGAGGGTCAAAATGGCCCCCGTATGTTTCTACAAAGGGGGGCTTAGAACCGTCCCCAAAAGTCACTTTTTGGGGTGGTTTAGATCTCTTCTAAAACTTCCCCTAAAATCCCATACTTTTAATGTTGGTGCTTTTGGGGGCAGTTTTTTCAAAACCACCTCTAATGCCAAAATCAAACCCAAAAGTCACTTTTTGGGGCAGAAGGAAATGCCCCTCCATAAAGGTAAAAAATGTAGTAGTGGAACCCCAAGATGCAATGAGGTTGTATGGAAGAAGCACAATATCAACACAAGTAGAAGTGGAGCTTCACACTTTCATGCATCCCAACATTAATCACTTCCAATGCACTAAACTCTCTAACATTCACTGAAAGTTTATAAATCCTCAACCATCTCGTAAGAGGAAAAGATTCATAGCTCTTGTCCTTGCCATTTTGTTTTAGGTTTTTGTTGCATGTTCTTTTTCCTACATGTGTGTGTACACTTGAGCCTTCTTTTTATGCATGCATTGTTGAACTTTGGTTGTCATTGATGTCAACTGATGTCAAAGAGGACTCAGTATCCTTGTGCTAGTTTGAAGAAATATATGAAAGACAATTTGAAGAATGAATAAGTATATGAAATCCAGTTTAAAAAGGTAAATACGAAGTACATCCAGATTGCAGAAGAACTTCCAGTTTGAACAAGTACATAAGAAGAACTTCCAGTTTGAAGAAGTACATAAGGTACATGTGCAAGTCTCAAGTCCACCTAGTCATGCTAGTTCCAAGGTATATGCCAAAGAGTTGGTTGGACAAGTTTCGACAGTGCACAAGAGGATTGGGAGCAATAAGTGGTTGTAAAGGTATGCAAGTATCGGAATTGCGCAAGACCCACAAATCAGAAGAAGTATACCGGTTGTTTAAGCGTGCAAGAGTCCCGAAAGAAAGTGGAGGTTGGACAAGCCAAGTGCGAAAGACCCAAAAGCGATCATACTTCAAGGGAACAATACCACACACAAAGTGATTCCAAAATGCGCAAGACCCACTATGTGAAGGAACAAGTATGCACAAGTCCCACAAGGTGTTATACCTCAGTGACGTAGAATATGACAAGTGTCGGAAGAGTGATTTAAGCTTGACTATGAATCAATGAAGAAGGGACACTACAACTAGCTTGTGGACATACCGTCTATGCAAGACAAGTATAAATAAGAAGGAAAGATAGAGATTTGAAGTAAGCTTGAAGATGCGATTGTGGTAGTACTTTAATTTGGAAAGATTCTAATTTAGGGGTATCAAGTTCTTGCACAACCGAAACAACATGATCTAGCAGAGATCCAAGTGTGCACGAATAGAACAATTGGTGGTGCACATGATGGTATAGTTTATATATGATAGTTGCGTGAAGAAAAAAATGTAACATTGTTGATGATGTGCGAAATGATGGGCCAAGTGTGTGAGAACATAAAGACAGTATCACATACAATACTGTTGCAGTCGAGGGGGTCGCAATGTTACCAGTGATACATAATATATTATACAAGCATGCACAAGACACAGATACAAGTAGACAAGATGTGGAGAGAAGTACAAGCCTTTATTACTCAGTAAGATGCAGAATAGTACACAGAACATATCTAAGTTAACCCAGTACATCGGATCAACAACCTATATATATGCTTTACATTCAATTATGTATCTATCTTGTCGGATCAACTGATCGACATAACCTGACTGGTCGAAATAGCTGTCGACATACATTACAACAGGTCGGGCGGGGAGCCTACTCGACAAGCCGACTTAGGCTCCTCCAACATCTCCCCCACCTCGAAATCTTTCTTCGTCTTGAAGAAACGAGGAGATGCAAAATTACTGTACAAAAATATGTATAACTGTTACTATGATGCATGATTGGAACTGGCTGTGGTTTGCTGCTGGATGCAAACCTCAACGATGGATTCGGCCGAAATGGATAACTGGTGCTAGAATTCTTCCCATGTGCGCAATGTATTTTGAATTGCAATAGTAAGTGTGGTGAGGCTCGATAGATTTGTTATTTTCTCTTGCGTCGACTTGTTTTGTAAATGAATTAAGTCAGGACCAAACAGGTTGATCTTGTCATTAGAAGCTGCAAGTAATCTTTGAACATGCGTTCGAGGTTGTTCAACTTTAAGGAGGCTGGGTTGGGCCTGACTCATCCACTGTTCTTCCCTTTTTTCTAATTTCTCAATATTTCTATTCTCCATGATAATTTGGTCTTCAATAGTTTGAGTCATGGTGTTGTCGACTACCTGTCATTGATGATGGAGATCATTAAGTAGCTCACGTGTCTCCCACATTTCTCTAAAGACATTACCATAATGAGTATACTAGTTGTGGAGGACGTTGACGACTGTAGATGCCTGATCATTATACTTGATTAACTGGTTGTTTGCTGAGGCGAATGCTTCATATTGTGTTGAAAGCAGGGAAGATGTTTCGGTATTTTTTTCTTGTCGATACTTGTTGAGTTCATCCTATAGTGTCGACATGACAGATTGGAATAGTTGGAATGCTTTGTCAAGGGCACTGGTCATGTCAAAACTCACTGGAAGCGGGACAACTTGCTGTGCTAAGTCTTGACACTTAGCCAAAAATAATACTTGATCCTCCTATAGTTTTTGGGCGTGTTCTTCTGCTTCCAGTCGTCTATTCCTTTGTTCTCTATTGAATGTGTCGGCAAGAAGGTCGATCTCTACTTGCATTGCCTCCTGTGGGTTATATGTAGAAATATTCCCGAATTGATCAAGATGCACAGATAGGCGACTCTCTTTGTGAATGTAGTCGAGGTGCTTCTGCTGTCTCTGTTGATGCTACTCTTTTTCTTGTCAGCGTTTTTATTTGTGCTACTTCTTGTTATTCTGGCCTTGTGACTTGTTTGTAACCTCTGTTTGCTGTACTATTTTGTTCTCTAGCCCGACTGCTTCTGGTGGGTGATTTGCATATTTTGTGTTACGGTGGTGGTTTGTTATTCTTGCACTTGGTTGACTGGTTCGGCTTCTTTGATTGATGTGTATGCTTCCTCGACTGCTGCTGCATTGACTTGTTCTAATACGAGTAAATCAGTTTCTGCTACTGTTGAATTTGTAATGGCTTCGTCGGTAGGGAAAGGGGATGACATACTACTGACAAATTGAACGGCTGGTGGCGATAGGGGGGTTTTCGTCGACTGGGGATGAAGGGGATGGAACGGGGCTTCCAGACAGACCCAGACTAACCAAGGGTGATAATACTTCAGGGATCATTGTTTCGAATTCATCAAGGTCTTCAAGTGCTAACCGAATCTTTGGTGGGTCGATGAAATGTTGGGGAGGTAGGGGGTATTCCACCGACGGGTTAACTCGGAAAGCAATAAAAGATGAATTTTGTTGGGAAACAATAGGACTGTTCAGATTGGGGTTTCTTTGGAGGTGAGTGATGTGCATGCCGACCACTTGTGGTATTAAAGTTTCTGGAGGGGATGGTAGGTCGATTGAGGTAACACCAGGAGGGGCAGACTCAGTCGGTAAACTAGTGTTGGTGAGGACTGGTTTCTTAGTGACTAGATCTCTCCATTGTGGAAAGATAGGAGGGAGTTGGGATATGAACTGATTAATATCATTGTCATCTTGAATATTTTGTCGAAGGGGGAGGGGAAGGAACTGCACAATATTTGGAATCTGAAGTGATGTTGATGGTGTAGGTGGAGTGGATGCCAGGGGTGTGGGGATATTTGTGTCCTCCATCACAATGGTCAGAGATGGTGGAGGGGTACTTTTTGTCAGGTCGACATGAGGTTCGACCGTTAGCTTGAATTTATTTTGTAAGGGTGTTGGCTATGTGATTGTTCTGCCTCCGCAAATTTCTTGAATTGTTCCTCAACATATACTTTATTCCTTGCTGCATTGTCCAAGATTTGCGTAGTGCCGTCGAACAATTCAGCTTTGTCCTCTTCAGTCGGATCTTTGATAATCATCTTTCTTTTCCCTTTTCCTTGTATGTTAGTGTCCCTATTTTTTCGTGCTTTTGACAACTCGTCTGCTATTCGTCGAACATTTTCTTTAGTGAGAACATACTCAGGATTGTCGGATTGAGTACTCTCGTCGGAATGCTCAGCTGTGTTGGGTGGATCTTGATGTTCTGTAAGAGTGATTGCTAGCGGATTTCTCTCGGAGGTTGGTTTAGCTTGGAAAGTGAAATTGCTCATATACAGTTGGCTTTCATATTCTTCTTCTTTCTCTGCATCTGTCAAAGGTTTGACTATGGGTACATCAAATTTGCGTGCCTTAGGGGGAATTATCAATTTTGTATTCGACTGTTTGCTTAGCTCTGTGCAGATTTCATCGAAAGAGGGTAGTATTCATGAGGTTCTGCCGCACCAGTTGCACCCTGCAAGTTCCAGATCGATGTATGGTTGAGCGCCAGTTGGATATGCGCTATCGGGGGAAGACTTCTTCAGACAATCTAATGCACCCTCCATCTGGTCGACTGAATTTTGAGATTTTGGAACCAAACATCTAGCCAGATCTTAGATGTCCATGGTTCCAATCAATTTCCTTTGTATGTAAAGAAACAAAAATTTTCCATCAAAACATTCCTTTCCGCTGTGAAGTCCTTATTTCTGGTTGGCCTAATGTGTGTCATGGAAATCCAAATTATTAAGGATGGGTATCGAATACCCAAACCCTATTCTTGGAAATTGAAGCAGATATTCTTGATTATGTCGACCAAATAATCATCCCATTTATACACTTTTCCTCACATTGCCATGTTCATAACCGCCTCTAGCATGTTGACTTTGAGATCTGAACCTCAACCGAAACTTGAAAGGGCATGTTCATAACCGCCTCTAGCATGTTGATTTTGAGATCTGAACCTCGACCGGAACTTGAAAGGGAAATCGAAATGATTCTAGTAGTTATCTTATAGTTGGCATACTTAATGTGATTTACCACTAGACCTCTGGAATTTTTACCAGCAGGGTGATCTATGAATTCTTTAACCAGTTCTGGTCTTTGTCGTGTAGGTACATCCTCTCCTTTGTTTGATAAGCCCATGATCTTGTGAATGATTGCACCGTTTATTTCAACATGGACATCGAAATAAAACTTCCTGTTGTGATACCTATTGATTATAAATTGTTCTATAATGTATTTTAATCAGACAAAATGTTCAATCATGGGTACGTGCATATACTGTAAGATTGTAGCTGTCCATAGCTTATTAACTTCATCCCTCCAGTGGCCATCTGATTCCTTTCCCCAAGTAAGAATGTCGCTCCAGGTTCTTCTCCAATGTGGCTCTAAAACCTTAGAGTTCTAGATCAGTTGCAAACGGGTTTCCATAGGAGACTGGGCTTTCTCAAGTTCTCACACTTTGGATACGGCGGACCGAGTTATCGTCTGACCTTTCTTGGGTACCATGGTCGATGCAATGTTATCTGGTTCAAGATTGGGTTCTGGTGGATCTAAGTTTTGGTTCTCAATCTCTCGACAAAAGAGTATCCAGGAATCCTCGAGCTTCGGATTTATAGCGCAATATTTTGGCACGGGGGAATGGGAAGTAGATGGCCGCATTAAAGACTTTTTTGACAAGGAGATTAAATGAGAAAGACAGGCTGTCGGTGCCTCGATAGTTGCATTCCGGATTTGTTGTCCTATTGGTCGGCCATCCCGACTACTTTATATGTTGCTTCTACGTCAGAGGGATGTCAGTGTGTTTCTTTTGTGTTGTCATGTCATCCAGAATTGGGATGGCGATGTTGATGAGCATATTCATCTAGTTAGCTAATTATATCCTGTCGACATCTCTCATGTCGACGGTCATGCGTCGGTCTCTTTTCACTTCGATCCTTTCTTTCGCCGCTATTGCTCGCCTACCTTGTCATCATGTATTTGATATAACTTGATTTTGGATGAATTGCTTATAACACTTTTCTCTCCAAGGTTGGTTACAACCAGTTTTTTTTTTTAATGTGTCATGTCTTGTAGCGCTTAAGTCAGGCACCATTAACAAGTTTCTTGAAAACACTACCTTGTAACGTCTTCAATCGGATTGAAACGTTGGGGTTGACAGTTTCAACCATGTAAGGGCCCATCCACTCTATGTGCAATTTCTGGGGCTTGCCCTTAACGCGGCTATTATATAGCAAAGCTAAGTCACCAGCTGATAGATTTTTCTGCTTGATGTTTCGATCATGCCATGGATTTTGTTGTTGTTTCTGGATCACTTGGTGCTCGATTGCTATCTGTCGGGACTCATTGAGCCTCGATAGTTGAATAAAGCACTCTTTTTGTGCATCTTTGACATCAATATGTAAAACTTCTACGATTCTTGGAGCTTGTCGTTGAAAATGAAAGGGGACGACTACTTCTTGCCCAGAGACAAGCGTGAAAGGTGTTTGGCCCATCGTTCTCTTATACGTTGTTCTGTATGCCCATAGAACAAAAGTTATTTTATCGTCCTAGTTGTCTTTATCCATGTTGCACATTTTTGCCAGTCCTTTGGTGAATGTTTTATTGAATGCTTCGATGACGTCATTTGATTGTGTGTGATAGGCTGTGCTTATTTTATGCTCAATTGCAAATTGTTTTGTTAGTGTATCAATAGTCTTACAGACAAAATGCGTACCTTGGTCACTGATTAAATTCAGTGGGAATCTGAATCGTGTAATGATATTCTCATAGATGAATTTAGAGGTGACTTCGTTGGAACATGTTTCGATCGGTTCTGCTTCTTCCCATTTAGTGACGTATTCTACTGCAGTGATAATGTAATGTGCACCTATACGTCTGCCAATTATAGGAAATGGTCCACTAAAGTCAATTTCTCATATCTCAAATGTTTGGCTTGGATTAACTAGAATCAGGGGCATTTCTGTGCTTGGCAGAGGTCAATCCATGCATTGACATTTATCACATTTGTTTACAAACTCTAGACAGTATTCATGAACTATTGGCCACCAAAGTCTAGGCTGCAGAATATTTCTCACCATTATATCAACATCATAGTGTCCTCCTGTCGGTCTGTAGTGTGCTTATGAAATTATGCTCTGTTGTTCATGTTCAAGTGCACATTGACGCAATACATCATCTAGGCCAAGTTTGTACAGGAATCCATTGATGAGAGTATAAGGTGCAACTTTCATTGCAAGAATCTTCTTCTTCTTCTCTGGAATTCCTTCCGAAGCTTGTCCGTCCTTGAGGAATTGTGCGATCTCTGCAAGTTCTAAGGGGACAGCTTCAATTCTAAACAACTGTGCATCTGGAAGATCATCTTCTATACATGTCGGCTCCTCTTCGGTGGCAATTCTTGAAAAATGGTATGGTCCAACATTCTCCTTCCTTGGTCTGATTATTACTTCAAATTCGAACTCCTGGAATAGTAATAGCCAACGACATAATATCCCATGATGCAATGGTTTATTAACTAAATACTTCAAGGCTTGATGGTCTGTGTAGAATACAAAAGGATTAGCCAATAAGTAATGTCGGTATTTTTGCAGTGCAAATACCATTCCTAATGCTTCTCTTTCTGTGGTAGAATAGTTCCTCTTTGCTTTGTTCAGCTTCCTACTGCTGAAAGCATTAGGGTAGTCCATTCCATCATCTCTAGGTTGTGTTAAGATAGCACCGAATGCTATTCTGGATGCATCAATATGGACATGAAACTTAATCGACCAGTTTGGAAAATGTAGGATGGGTACTTCGACAAGTTTTCTCTTCAATATGTCGAATGATCTATTGCACTCATCAGTCCACTTGTACTCCTTATTTTCTTTCAAAAATTCTTCCAGAGGATATGTCATGTCAGAATAGTGTCTGATAAACTTTCTGTAATATCCCGTATGACCCAACATGATTCGCACTTGTTTAGGATTAACTAGGGGCTTCAAGTTGAGAATGATTTTTATTTTGGCATAGTCGACCTTGTTTCCTTCTTTACAAACTACATGGCCCAGTAGTATTTCGATAGGATTCGCAAAGATACACTTCTTTATGTTCAACGAAAAATGGATCTGTCGACAATGTTCGAGCATTAACCAAAGCCATTTACAATGGTCTCTCAACATAAAGTAAATTGTCCAATCATCAAAATAAACAACCATCATTTTGTAGATGTACTCTTGGAAGGCTTTGACGACAATACGAGAGAAGACCGTTGGTGCATTTTTTAGACCAAATGGCATGACTCTATAAGTGAACGAACCAAATTCACACACAAATGTGGTCTTCTTTTGATATTATTTTTCTATAGGTACTTTTTTGTACCCAAAAAATCCATCCGTGAATGAATAACACTCGTGTCCTGCAACTTCATTTTTGATTTCGTCGACGAACGGCGTAGGTAATGGGTCGATGAGTGTTACTTTATTTAGTTCACAAAAATTGACACAAATCCTCAGTCGTGTTGGGTCATGCTTCTTTGGATGAACCACCATTGGACTCACCCATTCTGATTGATCAATGGGGTATATAATTGCGGCTTCAAGCATATTGTTAATCTCCTTCTTCACAATATCTTTATACTTATGCACAATTTTATACAATCTTTTCTTCACTAGTTTGGCGTCTGGTCGGATGTCAATATTCATTTCACCCATCTCCTACACGATTCCTTTCAAGTATTTATAGTCACGTGCAAATACATCCTGAAATTCTTTAAGGAGGCTGGTGATATCTGCAGTCTGCTCCTCATTCCACTAATTGCCCTTTTTTGCCATCTTAGGTCTGTCGTCATTTGAAATATCAACTTCTTTGATTTTAACATTTGCGTCCATCCACTTCGGGGCACAACTTTCATTTATTGGTCTCTCACCTTCCTTGATCTGCGTGAATTGTGGTAGAAAATATTTTTCTGATAGTCTTTCTAGCTCATCTTTTTCTGTAATCTCCACGTTGAAAGCTGTTTTGACAGGCTTCGATGTAGCAGGGTGATCTTTTCCCCACTGAAATATTTTTCCAATAGATTTTTCCATCTCTAAGCGCAGTCGTGTCGAATGCTTGATCTCCTTCGACTGAATATTATGGCAGGAAGCTATTTGTCGAACAATTTACTTCTTTTCTATAGGTACATTTTCTGTCGGAGGCATAAACTCTTTAATTTGGTTGCTCGCTTCTACCAGCTACTCCTCCTTCAGGGAAAAATGGAAGTATTCGATGAATTTTTCTTTAATTTCTTTCCATATGAACTTCTCTCCTCTTTCTTCCTCCATTTGATACCATTTATTCGGTAAGTCAGGGAGTGTGCTTGGAAAGAGGTGCAGCCAAGCCCTTTCATCCTTGTATCCCAGTCTTTGCCATTCTTTTTCGCATCTGTCAACATGGGCCTCAGGATCTTGTCCTTGAGTGAAAGTTGGGATATCTGCCTAAGTTGTTAACTTCTTGCCTCCAAACCGTTCAACAAAATATGTCGACGCACTGGTCCATGTTTGGAGTCATGATTGATGAGTATTCCACCATCTCGTAGCCTTTCCCGTGAAAGTATCGACCAGACTCTGTGGTATTCCTTGTTCACCGACATGTTTCAAAAATTCCTCGACATGTGCCGTCGGTAATTGTCGTTCTTTATATCGCAATGCAGGATGATGTGCAGGTTATATCTTCATTAGTGTAAGAGTAGGATATTCACGAATTTTTTGTATGGTCGAGACCGAGAAACACTTCTTGAGTTGTTTCTTCAAGATGGATTTCACTGTCCAACATTCTTTTGTGTGAAGATTATAATTTTCCATTTGCCAGTCATAAAGTTTAGCATCATAATTATATCCGACTGAAGCAGGGTCTCCCAGATGGATTTCCCCCTGAGAATTTGGTTCAATATAGTTTGCATTGTTGTCTATTCAATTAAGCTATCTAATATCATTATCATCCTCAACAGGTTCAGACCAAGGTTCTCCCCGAGATGGGGAAATTGGTACTATTAGCTTCTGACCATTTCCTTTTAATTTGATGTGATCCTTATCAAGTGATATCAAAGCCTTCATCTTTCAGCTCCATGGTCGACCAACCGGGGCTGGAAAGGAACTTGCACCATCCTTTGGATTTATGATTTCAAAATAAATTTTTGTCTTTATTGCCCTTAATGGATGTTTCCACTTCTCTCCAGACTCCAATTGGCTCAATGAGTCCTTGATCTGTGAGCTTTAGATAAATTCTTGATTCTTGTAGTCTTGTTCGACCTAATTGGTCCCAAGTATCACGAGTCATGATATTAACTTGAGATCCAAAGTCGAGTACAACTTGTTGGATGTGATATCCATGTATCTTGAGGTCAACGAGTGGGTTGGCATCGTTTTTGTCTTTTTGATTAAGTCAAAAAATATTTTTAGCTTGTCTTTACACGACAGGTTTATTTTTTATTTTATGCAACAAGTCAATTAGTTTTCCCATGGCTTCATCTTTAGAAATTAAATTAACCAATTTGTTAATTGCTTCGTGTCGACTTTCTTCATTGTCTTCCTATGCTTCCAAATCAGAGAATATGTCGGATGCATTTTTATACAAAGATTTTTGCTTAACAGGATTTGGATAATCCTCTTTACTTACCACTTTGCTTATTTGAGGTTTATCTTGACCAATTTAAGTGCCCTGTCTAGTTACAATTTGCAAATTTTTAGTTTGAATCACGTCACATTTCGATACACAAGAGAAGGCGTTAACATTCTTTTTATTCATGATTTTTTCAATCATAATAGGACAATCCTCTAAAAAGTGATCGCCTACTCCACATTTAGTACAAAATTTTAGATCAGTTCTATCTTTATATGGACATTCTGCATGGCGATGATCTTCACTGACATAGGTGTAGCATTGGCCAGGTCAGTGAGGTTAGCCGTCACGTCTGCCATTTCCTTGATCTCATCCTGGATATCCTCCGCGGTTATAATTACCATTCCACCGATCATATCTTCATCCAACATATCGCGGGTATCTTTCATTTCTGTCATTGGGGTCATACTGGTCATTCCTTCCATTTCTATCATTGCAATCATATCTGTCATGTCTATCATTTCTATCATGTCGATGCTCGACAGAATTTGTTTGGTACACTGCATGATAGTTTTGTTTGTTCTTCAAGTTTAGATGACATTCTGTGATAGAATGTGTGTCGACTTCACAGATTTGACACCACTTTGCTTGTTTATTTTTCATATTATATGGGAATTTTTTAGTCTTGTGTAAGTCATAGTCTTGACATATATCACAAAAGCATCTTGATTGAACAAATTTGACATCTTGTCGTCACTCCTCCATACGACAAGAGTCCTTGTGATGTCATGCAGTGGAGCATTTCGTACACCACACTTCTGACCCTTTCAAAGTGATATCTCATATAGACTGTTGCATTCTATCCAGTCGCTCTTCAATGTGTCTTTCGACGGGGACCAAGGGATACTCACCATCCATTTCAATCTCCAAAGCCTTTGTCAAGGAATCTTCATATGAATTGACACTTTGCTAGCGAACGTGCACTTTAATTTTTCTAATCAGTCCAGCAAGGAACCATTTGATTAAAATTTTTTCTTCAATTTCATATTCAATCTGGCTCAAGAGATCTTTAAATATCTTATCGTATTCCTTCATAGTCTTCATTGGCCTCTGGACTGTTGTCTTCAATTTTTCAGCAGCCAAGTATTTTTCATTTGAAGTCTTAAAGAAAGACAGGAAGTGTTGTTTAATTTGTGCTTTCATTGCATTCGATGTTTTGTTGATATACCCCATGTACCATGTAAGTGCTCTCTTTCTCAGGGAGCCAGCAAACTAGGCCAACTAACGTTCTTCACTAGTGAGTTGATTGGCTGTCCAAATTGATTCGAAAACGGACCAATGTATTTTTGGATCTTCATCACCTTTGTAGAATGAAAGGTGAGATGTCATATGCAACATGTTTGTTTCTATTTCAACTGCAAAATTATCTGGTGGTGTCGGCGGATTATCGTTGGTGACAAAATTAGGTGCTTGTTTGATCTCAACGGGTACTATAGTCAACTGACTATCAAGAGTGGGTTCCTTTCCTTCACCACCAATGTCTGGAACTTCTACTTCTTTGTTAGGTCTTGGAAATCTATTTTCTTCAACTGATCCAAGCAAAATTCTGTGCTATCTGGGTTTCGCTACTCCTCGGACTTTCCAAAGTACTCAACGACTCGCTTAATGCTGGTAGTGGCGGGGGGGGGGGGGGGGGGGTGCTTCTGCATGATCTAAATAGAGTAAGTGAAAAATTCTATTGGAGAACTCGGGTCTAAAGGTCACCTTGTTTCCTTCTTCAGGTTGATGAATCAACAATCTGTCGACTTCATCACCTTCATTACTGTGTTGACTCCAAATTCCTGACTGTCCAGTGTGGAGTCCTAGATCTTCTTCGACTATGTCTTGCAATCAGATACTCTGAGTTAACTGCAATGGGGAAGGGGGTGTTCATACCTCGGGTATTCGGACTTCGAGAACACTACCTCGCTCTATCCACAAGTCCTCCTCCATTGGTGACAGGTTGTCATCGACGATCCTTTCTTCGTGGGATTGACTCAGCTTCGGAAGATTTCTTTTTGCATCTGTCATGACACCCGATCCTCGCTTCTTCCAGAGAGCATTGGATTTCTCCCTCATCTCATCACGTCACTTCTTCCTTTTTTCTCTTTCAATTTTCTGTATGTCCGTAGTGCTTTTATGACTCATCATTCTATCTTTGTCGAATTTATCGGATATCACACTGCTGGTCATATCGCCTTTTTATATGTCAACCTTCATCAATTCTCTACTCCATCAAAACATTTTTCGTCACCCCCCCAATGCCAGCCAGAAGTTCTCTAGGAAGCTGGGGAAATGTAGGGCGTCATTTGTTCAGAAAATACTCCCATTCGTGCTCACGCACAAATTTTTCCTGCTGTCGTTCTTTTTCGTCCCAATTTGAATTTGGAATGGGTGGGATCAATAATGGTCGTGTCTCAACAATGTGCGCAGCACCTTTGTCGATAAAAAATTTGAACAAAAGAGTTGGAAAGGAACACAAGAAATTGTCAGTAAGGTCGGTGAAGAACCTTTTCCTTACTTTGTGGAAAGAGACTTGCTCTTCAATAGCCCGTTCTTCACAGAACTCGTCAACAATCTTCTTGCACCATTCGGACAGATTTGTGCGACTTCCGTTAATCAGCTTCGAAATCAAATTTCGCTCCTCTTCATCTATTGTTCTTCTCATCCAACAACTTCTTTAGCGCAAACGAAATGGATTCTACGAATTTTTCATCGGTCTCGTAAGAAATTCTCCTTTGCTTGAGAAATCGTCAGGTTGTTTCTCCTTGCATAGTTTTGCAGATAGTAGCAATCTTCTTCTCCCACCATTATTTGATCTCTTGCTTTGGTATCATTGATCATGCTCACTATTATTTTGATATATGCATCACCAGCAACATAACCAATGTTGTATTCGAGGGGGTTGCATTCTTACCAATGATACATAATATATTATACAAGCATGCAAAAGACATATACAAGTAGACAAGATGTGGAGAGAAGTACAATCCTTTATTACTCATCAATATGCATAACAGTACATAGAACATATCTAACTTAACCCAGTACATTGGCTCAACAACCTATATATATTCTTTACATTCAGTTATGTAACTGTCTTGTCGATTCAACCGACCGACATAACCCGACTAGTTGACACAACTGTCGACATACATTACAACAAGTCGAGCGGGGAGCCTAGTCGACAGGACGACTTAGGCTCCTCCAATGAGTATGCAGAAAGTCACAGATGATATAATATTGCGAAGACAGAGATGCAGCACAACATAAGATGTACAGTATGGTGAGGTTAATATGAGACATGTGCAAAGAACAGAAAGGTAGTATCGCAAATGGTACACAGAAGGTCATATATAATCTAATATAGATGCACCAAAATAGAAGTGTAACATATCATAGGATGCACATAATGGTGTGAGAGATCTGATACATATGCATGAGATCATAATCGCAACACAACAAAGGATGCATAGTATCGGTTGACTTTTTTGATGTGTCAAGACAGAAGTGTATCATAGTAGAAGGTGCACATATTGATCTGATATAGATGCACAAAGTCATAACAACATCACAATAGAGGATGTACAGTATCTGTTGAGTTTGCATATGCATATAAATAGAACGGTACGTTGAACCAAAGTGCAGATTGCAGAATGTGATGAAGTATGAGATCAAGTGTGTAATGTTGATGTAGTGAGGTACATGATACAATTCAATGATTGCAAGATATCAATATAAAAAAGGTGTGCACAATGGAATAAACTGCAATTAATCTAAAAAGTGAACATATTAGTAGAACAATAAGGAAATATCTTCTATATTCATCTCAAGGTGACATGACGGGGCAAGGAACATGGTTCGGTGCCTCCTTCTAGCTGAAGCTTTTAAATTAGGGAGTCAGTATTTCCTTTAGGTCGATGCCTGTAAAACCAGGGTGTTGGAGATTCCTTCTAGTTGGTGTTGGATAACTTCAGAAGTTGGTGCTTCCATGAGCGCAATCTTTTTAATATAAGAGAGCATTCCATGGTTTTATCCCATTTGGGTTTCCACATAAAAATCCTTAGGTTATGTGTATTGTGCATGTGATGTTGAATGTTTCTATTTATGGTGAATTTGCATAATTTAAGTTCCAGTTCAAATTGATAAGAAGTAAAAATTGTTCATAACTGTGCTAATACTGATTCACCCCTGCTCTCAGTATTAATAAGATTCCAACATGCGTGTGTGCACTTGAGTCTTCTTTATTCCTTTAATTGATTTTCTTAGTTTATATATTCTCCTTAATCATGTTAATTTTTTTATCTTTAATTCAAAGCTGCAATAATACTTGAAATCAAATAACAATCATACACATAAGAAATCACATTCGACACATGAATTTACCTTGGGGAAACCCTCTATGACTTGAGGGAGAAAAACCCAACAAAACATTCTTTAGTATATTGATGTGAAAATTCTCTCACGGATGGATCTCTTGCAACAAAACTAACCTAACAAGTTTTACATAGATCTATAGGAAAATAGAGAAGAAATAATGTGAAAAGACACAAGAAGATTGGAACTCAATTGGAATACTTTCCATTCTTCAATTATTCAACATTGTGTATACATTTATAATACATCATCAATAGAGAAATTCATGAGCCTTAAGAAGTAGTTGGAATCCACGCATGTGGAAAGCTTACTTAGGAAGATTCACATCACTGGACATGAGCATCAATGCAACTATGATGAAATGGCCAGCTAAATTGATGGTAGGTGGCTTGGATGGTGCATTAGTTAGTTAACTAACTGTTGGTAGACCAAAAGGGCGCATTAGGGAGTTAGAGGCTCAAAAATAGAAAATATATTATCTCAGGAGGGCGCATGAGTGAGTTAACTACCAGTGGTCTTCAGTGATTAAATCAAGGAAGGTGCTCAAAATCCCTAAATTTAAGGAGGACCCTAAAATTTAGGAAACTAAATCAACATGTCCAAAAGGTAAAGCATCAGTCGATAATGAGGCTAAAGATGAAAAATCAATATCTGGTGATAATCAAAATGATGAAAAAGTTACTATGCACTAGGAAAAACAATTTTTTTTTATGGATAATGGATCGATGGGTAATATATTCCAACAATTGATAGATAGCATAGAATTTCTTTTACATCAAGCACTTCCAGTGCAATTACAGAGCAAGAGAAAGATAAAGAAGAGAGACTCATAATAATATCCCACACAAAGAAAAGCACATTGCCTTCAAGGGAGAAGAGAATCCACTCCACATTGAATTCATCAATCCTGTATAACATATTTATAATTCTTCACATGCATTAGCTTCTATTTTTATCTCCTAAATTTAGTATGAAATCACCCTCCATATGGATGCATCAATCTTGCATGAAGAAGTGTGCCCCACTTCTCATGTAGTGCATTAAGTCACTAAATTGATTCTTAGGATGAACTTGCCCCTTAACTAAAAGCTTTCCCACTTAGTTAGGTGGCTAACTTAAGTGTCGTCATGCAAGTGTCACAAATCAAGTGTCATCTTTTATTTTAACATAAGTGTCGTATTTTAGTTTAACATAAGTGTCATCATGCAATAACACTTAGTTAACTAGATCTTCTTTGTTATCACTTAGTTAATTCTCTTAACTGATTCTTTCTCGTTAACATCATTGTAGCGATCAATTTGAGTTCTCCTTTGATTTACTAAAGTTTAACAATTCGAATTCTCTCTTAATTAATTCTTTTATTTGCAATTGGAATTCTCTCATATCTTATCACATATTATATTTATCTCTTGCCTTAATTGCATGGTCCACAAGTGACAGCTTAATTATCATATCAAATATACTAAGGATATTTTCCTAGTGAAGTGATCATATTATTCTACTATCATTCCAAGTGGTTATATGCTAAATTAATTCACTCTAGAGGTGGCCAGTCTCTAAAGGAGACTTAATAGCTCAACCATGGTTAGTAGTACATCACACACCATACATGATTTGACATGTAAAGCATCACCTCAAAACATGAGGCGCCACCTCAACACATGAGGATCTGTCTTGACACACTAGACCTTAGCCTTGACTATCAATATTGTACAACATCATCACTTTGACATACAAAGCACTTGCCTCAACATATGAAGCTTATCCATCCTTGAGTGCAACTCAAGATTCTTCTCCAAGTTTCCTGAGTCCAACTCAGGATCCTATAAGGCACTACCTCGACACACAAGGCTCAATATTGACACACAAGATTGATGTGGAGAATGACTCATGATGGTATAAATTTAAAACTCCCTCTCATTGAAGGATGCACTCTTTTCCATGCCAAGCTTCTCTTGGAAGTACCTATACTTCGTCAATTACATAGTCTTAGTCAACATATCTTCTATTTGCTCGCCAATATCAATGTACTGAAGTCTTATGGAACCTCTATGGACCATTCCTTTGATGTAGTGATACTTCATATCAATGTGTTTTGATCTGTCATGAAACACAGGGTTTTCTAAGAGCTTTATGTAACTATGATTGTTAGAGAGAATGATAGTAGTCTGAAGCTTCTCACTGAAAAACCTAGCAAGTAGCTTCCTAAGCCACACAACTTCTCGGCAGGTGGTACTAGCTGCAATATACTCTGCCTGTGTAGTACTTTAGGTTGCAGAGCCCCGCTTCCTTCTAGACCAAGAGATCATAACTGATCCCAAGCTAAAACAAAATCCGGATGTACTCTTTTGGTCCACAATACTACCACCCCATTCAAAGTCGGCACATCCAAGTAGCATCACTCCACCACTAGAAGCATATCTAATTCCATAAGCAATAGTACCTCAAATGTGTCTAAGCACATGCTTGGAAGGAACCCAATGTCTATGTCTTGGATTAGACATGAACTGAATCAAGATACTAAGATCATGACATATGTCTGGTCTAGAATGTATCAAATACATCGAGGAACCAATGAGTTGTCTATACATGGTACGATCCATTAGATCTGATACAGAATCTGACTCATGTAGCTTCTTTATATTAGACACCATTGGAGTAGACATGGACTTACAGTGCATCATACCAAATATATACAATACATCAATTGTGTACTTTCCTTGTGAAATAAATATCTCATCTTTCCTTTTCCAAACTTCTAGACCAAGAAAATAGTGCATAAGACCTAAGTCTCATTTTGAAATTATAAGTGATCTCCCTCTTGCACCAAGCTATTTGTTGCTTCTCTCTAGTAAGGAACAAGTCATAAACATAGTTAGCCAAGATCAATGATTGGTTCTTCACAACCTTGAAGTATAGGTTGGGGTTAGCTTCACTTTTGGAGAATCCCAAGCTCTGAAGATAGTTGTTAATCCTTGAGTACCAATCCCTCGGGGCCTACTTAGTCTCATACAAGGATTTCTTAAGTTTTCATACATGGGAATCCTTCCCATGAACTGCAAACCTCTCAAGTTACTGTATGTAAACCTCTTCCTCAACCTCACCATTGAGGAAGGTAGCCTTCACATCCATTTGGTGAAGTTTCCAACCAAAAATTGAAGCAAGGTAAAGTATGGTTCAGATAGTATTTTACTTGGCCATAGGAGTGTATGTATCATCATATTCTATCCCTTATTTCTGTGAGAAACCTTGGGACACAAATATTGCTTTATACTTTTCAATGCTTCCATAAGCTACATGCCTGGTTTTATAAAGCCACTTGGAAGTTATTATGGAATTCCTATCAGGTTTAGGAACCACTTCCCACACATCATTCTTCATGATAGATTTGTATTCTTCTGCCATGGAATATTTCCATACTTGCTTCTTTGAGGCTTCCTCATTGGTAGAGGGTTCTGAATCAGTGATGTTACTCATCTGTGTTACATATTATGAAAATATTTCAGGTCTCTTTCGCTCTCTGGATGAGATTGGAGGTGCTCCATGCTTTTCTTCCTCTTCCAAAATGTTTCAACACCATGCAGATATCCTCTTAGCAGGAGGTTCATATAGAGATCTTTCTATCATATCTTCTATCTCTTTAGGATCAAGCGGATCTACAAACTCTTCTGTCTTCTCCCTATCAACATATGAAATGGGATAATCAGAAACTGGATCCTCCATCATAGAAGTATCATGCTTCTCCATATCTGAATCACAATGAAGTTATTTGGGGCACTTGAAGGAAGCCTTTTTCATGGAATGTTACATATCTACTGACTTCAATGTTTCTTTGTCTTGGAACATATATTCTTTAAGCTTTGGAGGATTCACTATATACAACAAATGTTTCTTTATTTTTGGATGGCTCCATATTTGTCCTCTTCTAGTATTTTGGTATGTGAATGTAAACATGACAACCAAAAATATTCACGTGTACAACATCTGGTTTTTCACCAGTGAAAACCTCTTCAGGAGTCTTTTCTCTGGCCAATATAGCATGAGGGATTCTTTTCTAAATATAAACAACAATGTTGGAGGCTTTTTCCCATAAGGATGTGGGAAGATCTTGATCACACATCATGGCTTTTGCAGCCTCGCATATTGTTATGTTCTTTCTTTCAACAACCCCATTTTGCTAAGGGTTGTAGGGAACAATCATTTTTCTTTTTATTCCCGCATCTCAATAGAAGTCATTGGATTTATTGGAATCAAACTCTTATCCATGATCATATCTCAAAGCATGAATGTGCTTTCCAGTATGATTCTCCACTAGTGCTTTAAACTCTTTAAAATTGTTGAAATTTTCACTCTTTGCTTTCAAAAAATAAACCCATGACTTGCGAGTGAAGTCATCTATGAAAAGCACATAACACAAATAACCACTCAAGGAGAGTGCACACATAGGAACACATAGACCAGAATGAATCAAGTCAAGGATCCCTTTGGATCTTTTGGTACCACTTGGAAAACTCTTCTTAATGTTCTTTCCAAGAGCACAACCTCTAAAAATACTATCAAAATTAGATTTAAATATGGGCATACCGTTCACCATTTTCTACAATCCAGATAGCACTTTGAAATGAAGATGACCAAGCCTTATATGCCACAACTCACATGGAGTTATTGTATCATGGATCATGGCTTGAATAAATTTTCCAAAAAAATTGTAGAGGCCTCCCTCTCTAACTCCAATCGCTGATGCAAAGTTCAAGACTTCATGCTTAGGCCACAACAATGCTTTGTTGTCCATAAAGATAACTATGAATCATTTATCTTCTCAAACATAATTTCATCCAAATGTAGTACATCTCTTGAATCCAACTGAAAGGAAGTGGATCCAATAGCTTGGATCGAATAGGTGGTATTATCTCCAAGCTCCGCCTTACAAGAAAACTTCTTTTCCTTCATATCTGTGATAGCACTTCTTTATCCAGTCATGTGCTTGGATGCACCACTGTCTACCAGCCATGTCTTGGCACTAGTGGTAATGGATCCAAAAAGGGCTAAGACAAGATAACACTCCTTCTTCTGAGACAAGATAACACTCCTTCTTCATCTCTTGATCATTGGATGAATTATTTCTTGTAGGTTCATATTCTGTAGCAGTAAAAACATGAAACCTACCCCTTGAACTTTCCTCTTTTCTTTTCACAGCATTCTCTTGCATAATGACCCTTCTTATTTCAATTGAAACATTTAACTTTAGACTTATCAAATTTCTTGAAATCATTCTCCTTTTGATGGGATAATTTCTTGTGAGATTTCTTACCTCTTTTCATCCATGTCGCAAGAGCGAGGTTCTCTTCTTTGAAAGAAGTATACTTGCTCTGGATTCACCCTTCTTCTTGTAGGAAATCATGCCACATTCTCTCGAAGTTAGGTTTCACTTGTCGACCATTTACTATAGCCAAGAATGTCTCCCATCAATATGGAAGGCCATCGACAGTGGTCTATATGAGATCATCATCATTGACTGTCACACCAATGCTCATGAGTTGATTTATTACTTGAGAGATCTTTTTGAAGAAGGAAGCCACAAATTCATCCTTTTCTACATTCATATTTTGAAGCTTGTTCTTCAATGCTCTCTTTTGACTAGGTGCCTTCCTCTCATAAATATTTGTCAAAGTGTTGAAGCATTCCTTTTCGGTCTTCAATGGGGTAATCATAGGAATCAAGTTGTCTTTCACGGAATCATAAATGATTCTCTTTGATTTGGCTTGATTATTCTTGAAGGTAATGTGCCTCACATTAGAAGATGTCTATTCAATAACACTGGATTAACCATCCAAATCATGCTCTTCCAAGACATTCAAGATCCTAACCTTCCAAGTATTGAAGTTTGAAGTTCCTTCAAGACGGTATTTTGGTCTTACTGAGATTTAAGCCATAATTCTTCAAGTATTGTGCACACTTAGGATCTATGTAGGCTCATGCTTGATTGCTGAACTTAGCTCTTTCATGCCTTCAGCTTTGATACCATGTTAATTTTTTATCTTTAATTCATAGCTTCAATAATACTTGAAATCAAATATTAGTCATACACATAAGAAATCACATTCAACACATGAATTTACCTTGGGGAAACCCTCTATGAATTGAGGGATAAAACACCAGCAAAACATTCCTTAGTATATTGATAGATAGTAGAGACTGTATTTTACATCAATCACTGTCGGTGCAATTACATAGCAAGAGAAAGATAAAGAAGAGAGACCAGAATAATATCCTGCATAAAGAAAAGCGCATTGCCTTCAAGGGAGAAGATAATTCACTTCACATTGAATTCATCAATCCTGTATAACATATTTATATATTATTCACATGCATCGACTTCTATTTTTATCTTCTGACTTTAGGATGAACTTGCCCTCCATCTGGATGTATCAATCTTGCATGAAGAAGTGAGCCCCAATTCTCACGCAGTGCATTTTCTTAGGATGAACTCGCCCCTTAATTGAAATATTTCCCAATTAGTTAGGTGGCTAACTTAAGTGTCGTCATGCAAGTGTCACAACTCAAGTGTCATCTTTTAGTTTAACATAAGTTTCACCATGCAATAACACTTAGTTAACTAGATCTTATTTGTTATCACTTAGTTAACTCTCTTAACTGATTCTTTCTTGTTAACATCATTTTAGTGATCAATTCGAGTTCTCCTTTGAATTACTGAAGTATTCACTGAAGTTTAACATTTTGAGTTCTTTCTTAATTAATTATTTTATGTGCAATTCAAATTCTCTCATATCTTATGACATATTATATTTATCTCTTGTCTTATCTACACGGTCCACATGTGCCAATTTAATTATCATATCAAATATACTAAGGATATTTTCCCAATTATGTGATCATATTGTTCTACTATTGTTCCAAGTGGTTATATGCTAAATTAATTCACTCAAGAGGTGGCTGGTCTCTAGAGGAGACTTAATAGCTCAACCATGGTCAGTAGTACATCACACACCATACATGATTTGGCATGCAAAGCATCACCTCAACACCTAAGGCACCACCTCAACACATGAGGATCTATATTAACACATAAGACCTTTTCCTTGACTAGCAAGACTGTACAGCATCATCACTTTGACATACAAATCACTCGCCTCAACACATGGAGCTTATCCATCCTTGAGACCAACTCAATATTCTTCTCCAAGATTCCTGAGTCCAACTCAGGATCCTATAAGGCACTACCTTGGCACACGAGGCTCAATATTGACACACAAGATTGACATGTAGAATGACTCATGATGTTGTAACTTTAAAAAATTAAAGAATGTGTTTTAGTTCATCTTCTCTTTAACTAATCGCTTGACTTTCTCATGCACATGTTTTTATTTTAAATTAATTTATTATTTATTATTGTCATGCACGTGTTTTTATTTTAAATTAATTTATTATTTATTCATTTTCTAAATTATTTGTATCTCATTTATCTTTTATAATTTCTATATTTTAATGTACTAGAATTTACCAAGGTGCTATAAAGGCTGCCATGATCATACACATGTGCTTCAAATAGACTTTTTGTTTTCCTGTAGTGGGGATGTGATATGATGATTGGGACCATGCTAATTCAATCTACCTATATCTAGTTGAGAGACTAATGGTAACTAAAGAATAAGGTTGAAACCTTATTGCATGCCCCTCATTCAAGCCTCATGAGTGACCAAATATAAGGCCTACCTTCATAGAAACATGCATTTCATGGGAAAAATTCTCACTCACTTTTCAACCCATCCCATGGAAACCTATGCTATTTATGGTGTGCAATCCCCTATGCAACCTCGTTACCCATGTGTGGAATTATTGAAAATCATGATCCTGTCCCTACACATACGAAATCCACGTGCATCAAATAACTCATGCAAAATAGTCAAAATCTCATTTTAGTACATTATATCACTTGATATCATATCTAGACTTAACTCAGAGTCCACGTGACCAATATGCTCTCGTGTTTCCCCTGTCATGCTTGGAAGAACTCGTAGAAGCATCTGACACTTATTACAATATATATTTACATTATCATTTTCATGCGTCATATCGCCAATGGTTAGTCATCATACATAAATACATTATGGCCTGGCATTTATTTCTAACATCAGCAAAAGAAGTGTTGATGTATTTGTAACTTCGGAAGATATTCTTCTATGTATTGAATTTCTACTTTGTTATATGTATGATGGAGATGTATTATTCCTCCAATCAGAAGTGTCGTCATTTGTATTTGTAAGTGTTGCAAGTGTCGCAACTTATATTTGATGGGTTATTAGACCACTAGTGTGGGGTCGGCCCTGATTATATTATGTGAGTGGGTTATTAGACTTCCTTAGGAGGTCGGCCCAGCAAAAGTAAAAGGCAGGTTAAGTTGTGTATAAATAGAGAGTGAGTGTGTCTCATTCTAACCATTCACTCACTCATCCAACTCGCATAGTTGATAGAGAGAGTTGTGCACAAGTGGAGGAGGAGTATCTACTAGAGACATCTCTCTAGGTTTGATCATTGTGATCTTGTATTGTGGCTTATTCTATCTCCGAGGAAGTTGCGGGGTTTTTCACCTGCTTGGTTTTCCCCGAGGAAACTCTGTGTCTATTGTCTCTTGTGTTTTTGATTGATATGTTGTACATGCTATTCTCTTAGTGATCCTAGATAATATTGAATGAAATTATCGAAAAATTAACATGGTATCAAAGCCGTGCTAAGACAAAGACACTGTGCAGTTGCGGAAGCTAGGGATTCTTAATCCTTGGGTTTCTCTCCTCGGATCATCAAAGGCAGGAGGCTAAGATGACTCTACTTGGAAGGGCACATATTTTTGTCGAGACAAAATTCAATTCTGAGCACTTTCAGTTTTTGGCCCATCACTGCTACAGGAAATTAGGGTTTTGGAGAAAGTTGGAATTTTTGGAATCCGAGAACACGGCTAGATGCCACTCAAGAAAATCAAAGTTTAGAGACCAAGATCGAACTTTTTGGTTGGGCAAAAGGTCGTGCTTCATCAAATCCTAATTCGGGATTTTGATTAGAAAGATAGAAAATTAGGGTTTCTGCAAAAGTTGAAATTTTTGGAATCTGTGACCACGACTCGATGCTCCTCAGAAAAATTGAAGTTTAGAGAACAAGATCGAACTTTTTGGCTGGGTAGAACCCTGTGCATTATCAAACCCTAGTTCGGGATTCTGTCCAGAAGATTTGGAAGTTTCAAAGGTAGTTTTGAGGGGTCAAATTTTGCAGATTTCAAAATTGAAGTATACCAGCTTGATCAGCTCAGCAAGGTGCATCTTTCCATCCTTTCAGAAGTTTGGAATTCAAAGTTTGAATTTTTAGGGTTTCTATGACAAACCCTAATCTAGCTCCAGATCCAGTTTTCAGCAAATCAAGTGGTAAGACCTAAATATTTTATTTCCATTTGAGTTTCTCATTAACATGTCTCACCACACCAAGCTTGAGGATAAGCTTGAAGGAGCTGACAACTTCTGATCATGGAAGTATAGGATTGGGTTAATCCTAGAAGAGAATGAATTGGACACCTACATAAGTGAAGAGGTTCCAGTTCCAGAGGGAGATGAGGCTAAGGCCTTACACAAGAAGAACTTGGTCAAGACTAAGAGAATCATTGCTGATTCTGTCAAAGACCATCTCATACCTCATGTGTCTTCCCTAAAGACACCTAAGGAGATGTTTGACTCCTTGACCAATTTGTTTGAAGGAAAAAATATAAATCAGAAGATGACTCTACGGAATCAATTGAAAGGGGTAAAGATCCATAATGGAGAGACCATCCAATCCTACTTTTATAAGGTCTCTCAAATCAAGGAACAACTTGGAGCTGTGGATGAAGTGGTGGAGAATGGAGAAATTGTAATGTGAAAGGACACTTTGCCTTAGAATGTCCCAAGAAAAGAAGAGAAGCTACCAACAACAACAACAACAACAACAAGAGATATCATGCTCATGCTGTTGAGGATGATGCAGCTCCTAGTAAGAAGACTAAGGTAGAAAGTGAATATTCTTCAAGTGACGATGAATATGTTCTAATCTCTGCTTTCACAGGTACTGTTACACATGGCTGTAATGATTGGCTTATCAAGAGTGGGGCTTCTAAACATATGACGGGATTCAAAGAATATCTTATGGACCTATTTGAACATGAGTCACCTCATAAGGTGAAACTTGGGGATGACTATCAATACCCCATAAAAGGAAGTGGTGAAGCCTCCTACAAGTTAGACTCTGGGAAGTCTATAAAGATGCAAGATGTTCTATATGTACATGGGCTCAAGAAGAATCTTCTCTCCATATCATCTTTGGATGCAAAGGGAATGAGAGTTGCATTTATAGATGGCCAAGTACTCATGTGGCCAAAGGGTAAGATAATAGATGATGCAGTGGTGATTGGAGAGCAAGAGGGAGGATTGTACAAATTGAAGGGACAACCTGAACATGCCATGGTACATGAATCCATGGAGCCAAGTGAACTTTGGCATAGAAGGCTTTCTCATGTGAACTATAGGGCACTACCAATTGCTAGTAAAGTAGTAGAGGGTCTTCCTGAAATCCATTCAAAGCATGAAGGTATTTGCAAAGGGTGTGAAAAAGGAAAGAACACAAAGAAGGCATTTCCAAGCAGTGAAAGCAAGGCGTAAGGAATCTTGGAAACTATCCACTCCGATGTATGCAGTCCGATGTCATCCAGTTCTCTGAGTGGGTATGTATAGTATGATGATTTCTCTAGGAAGACTTGGATTTGTTTCTTGAAGAACAAATATGAAGTATTCGGAAAATTCAAGGAATTCAAAGCCTTGATAGAAAACCACACTGGAAAGAAGATCCGACAATGGTGGAGAATCCATGTTAGAAGACTTCAAGAAGTTATGCAGTGGTTCAGAGATTAAGAGGGAGTTGACCACTCCTTACAATCCACAGCAAAAAGGAGTAGAAGAATCTAATTCAGAATCGGACTCCAACAGCTCCTGTAAGGAAGCAAAGATTGAGAGGGAGTCCACCCAACAAACAAACAAAGATAAGTATTTGAATTCTCATTTCTTGTATATCTGATTGTTTAAATAATATTGTTCAATGATGTATTTACTTATGTTCCTAGACTTAGGTTGTATATTATGCATATTAGAATAATTGCATCAATGAATAGTATACTACTAATATGCATGTAATGGGTAAGTGGCCTATGGAACTGTACAACATTCCATTGCTACTTATCTAGAATGAAACCTCTTTGCTAACATGTTGGGAGTAGTGCAAACTCTTAATAATGTTCTGGTAGAGATGGAAGGCATCTAGAAAGTTATGGGATATGGACAATTGTTGTATTGAATCATTGGCTAAGATAATTGCATGACTGTATGGCATATATTCTTATGTGTAAGATTTTGTTCTGAAAACTATGAGAAGTCTCTAATCATGCAATTGAATTTGACTTGTAGGAAAGATCGTGTACAATCACCTACAAAATAAGGACTGCAACATTTGTTCCAGCAACGAAGTTCAAAGAAAACTATCTATTGAAGATATTGAAGAATCTAAAGTTCACAAGATCCGGGATGCAGTAATGGAAGAATGCCATGATCGAGGAATACCAGTTGATCATGAAGAATGATGTTTGGGATGTGGTCCCAAGACCTGAAGGGAAGTCTGTTGTGACTTCCAAGTGGATATATAAGATCAAGCATGTTGCAGATGGTAGCATATAGAAATACAAGGCGAGGTTTGTAGCTCATGGCTTCTCCCATAAAGAGGGAATAGATTATGAAGAGACTTTTTCTCTTGTAGCCAGATACACTTCCATCAGAACAATACTTGATCTAGCTGCAAAGATGAGGTGGAAGATACACCAGATGGATGTCAAGACAACCTTCTTGAATGGTGTAGTCGAAGAGGAAGTGTATGTGGAGTAACCACTTGGTTTTGAGACACATGACAGGGAGTCATATGTGTGCAGGTTGAAGAAAGCCTTGTATGGCTTGAAGCAAGCTCCTAGGACTTGGCATGGTAGGATAGACAGTTTCCTATCCAGTAAGGGATTTACTAAGAGTAAAGCGGATTCCAACCTTTACTACAATGTTGAGGAAGGCAATCCAGTGATACTACTACTGTATGTGGATGACTTGTTTGTTAAAGTTGAGGATGGGTTGATTGCCGACACCAAGAGGAAGCTTGTTGCCGAGTTCGAGATGAAGGACTTGGGGATGATGCATTACTTTCTAGGCATAGAGGTGTGGCAGAGTGCAGATGGGATCTTCCTTGGACAAGGGAAGTATGCAGTAGAGATCCTGAAGCGGTTCGGGATGATGGACTGCAAGGCCATGGCCACACCTATGGAATCGAACCTGAAGCTATTGTGTTATGCTTCATCTGAGACAGTTGATGTCACAGTGTATCGTTAGATGATTGGGTCCTTGATGTACCTGACGAACACGAGACCAGATATTTGCTTTGCGATGAACACTTTGAGCCAGTTTCTAACAAATCCTAGAGATGTTCACCTGATTGCTGTAAAGCATATTCTGAGGTACCTGAAGGGTACAATTGATTATGGGCTCAAGTATGATGCAAATCAAAATTCTAACTTGGAGGGTTATGTTGATTCAGATTGGGAAGGAAGTGCTGCAGATAGGAAGAGCACTTTAGGGTGCTGCTTCAGTATGGGATCAGGTGTGATCTCATGGTTTAGCAGAAAGAAATCCTACGTAGCACTTAGTACAGCCGAAGCAGAGTATGTCGCAGCTTGTTCGGCCAGTTGTGAGGCAGTATGGCTTAGGAAGATACTGTCTGAGTTATTTGATCTCCCATTGGATGCTACCTATATCTATTGTGACAACTAGAGTTGTGTAAATTTGTCAGAGAACCCGGTGTTCCATGACAGGTCAAAGCACATCGAGATCAAATATCACTATATTGGGGATATGGTGTAGAGAGGAGCAGTGAATCTCTTGTATGTTGCAACGAATGAGCAAATTGCAGATGTGTTGACAAAACCACTAGCTAGAGTGAAGTTTGAGTACTTCAGAGAGAGGCTTGGTGTTCTTCAGATAGAATATACTTTGAGGAAGAAGTGATGGGACACAGTTGCAGGAGCCATTCCAAGCATGGTGGTAGGAGGATCCTCCCATGGCTATGGATGTAAGAATTTTGTGCCAAGCATCAAGACGATGCTTTAGATGACATACATCAGGATGATGTTATGATGATGATCAGGATGATCATGTGTGATGAGTATTAGGATGATACTCTAGATGATATGCATCAGGATGATGTTATGATGATGATCAGGATGATCATGTGATGATGATGTGCATCAGGTTGATGCACTATGCGATAATGATCAATTGGATCATGAGTATCAGGATGATACTTTGAGGTCATGGATGATATGTGGCAGGTTGTGCAGGTCCTGGGAGATCCGATAGGTTGAGCTATGTTCTCGTAATCAGTCCTGGAATGCTCTTTCGAGGTTTTGCTAGGGAGGAATGTAATCAGTCATGGAGATCCGATAGGTTGAGCTGTGTGATCGTAATAAGTCCTAGGATGCTCTTTAGATATCTTGTCAGTCGTGCTTAGGCACGTAAAATGTTCCTGGGATAATCTTTTAAGGTATTGACTATTCACATGTAATCAATTCCGGAGATCCGATAGGTTGAGCTGTGTGCTCGTAATAAGTCCTGGGATGCTCTTTAGAGATCTTGTCGGTCGTGTTGCGGCACGTAAACTGATCCTGGGATTCTCTTTAAAGGTATTGTGAAGAGATGCATGTAATCAATCCTGGGAGATCTTGTTGGTCATTCTTAGGCACATAAATGTTTCTGGGATGCTCTTGTCAGGTATTGCATCAACATATAATTAGTCCTGAGATTCCACCTCTATCAGACCGTTCACACAGATGATGAATACCTACAAGAGGCTAGGCCTACACCCAACATGAAAAAAGGGCTGGCTCTGTAGAAATTCCTATGACGAGAAGAATTCATAGATAGCCCAGTGATCGAGATGTTGGGTACAGTAGCAATGATGATGATGATGCTCCGTGATCCAGTGACGATGATCCAACTCTAGAATTGAAGACTTGTGCCAATATGTATTGATGACCTCTGTCTAGAGAATAACTTCCTAATTAAGAGGGAGTGTTGATGTATTTGTAACTTTGGAAGATATTATTCTATGTATTACATTTGTACTTTGTTATATGTATGATGGAGATGTATTATTCCTCCAATCAGAAGTGTCATCATTTGTATTTGTAAGTGTCGTAAGTGTCGCAACTTATATTTGATGGGTTATTAGACCACTAGTATGGGGTCAGCCCTAATTATATTATGTGATTGGGTTATTAGACTTCCTTAGGAGGTCGGCCCAGCTAAACTAAAAGGTAGGTTAAGTTGTGTATAAATAGAGAGTGAGTGTGTCTCATTCTAACCATTCACTCACTCATCCAACTCGCATAGTTGAGAGAGAGAGAGTTGCGCACAAGTGGAGGAGGAGGAGTATCTGCTAGAGACATCTCTTTGGGTTTGATCATTGTGATCTTGTATTGTGGCTTATTCTATCTCTGAGGAAGTTGCAGGGTTTTTCACCTTCTTGGTTTTCCCCGAGGAAACTCTGTGTCTATTGTCTCTTGTGTTTTTTATTGATATGTTGTACATGTTTTTTTTTCCTCGGAAAAAATTGTAATTTTATTTCAAATAGATGAACAAAATTACATTCTGCACATGTAGTAGAATCACTGAGATCCCTACATTGTCACATATTTACTGTCCCATATTATCATCATATCTAATGTCCCATACATACAACAGAAACTATATGTTGTACATGTTATTCTCTTAGTGATCCTAGATAATATTGAATGAAATTATCGGAAAATTAACAAGAAAGTATAATAATCATCATGCAATATAATTAGTTAGCTTTTAGAGTCAAGGCACGTAGCATCAACCAAGTCATTTGTGATAAAATGCCATAAAATAATAACATAACATAATCAAAATTTCTAAGAAAAGAACATAATCAAAATGTCTAAGCATTTGGGTCACTACATACACCCCCACTTTGGAAAACTTAATCTCGGAGTTCTAGAATAAGTAAGGAAATTACTGATGCATTTCCAATGCGTCTTCCCATGTCACTAATTTGGGACTATAACTATCCCATTGTAACTTTACCTAGTTGATGAAATGATGTCGAAGATGTCGAGTTCCTAGGTCTAGTATATGAATCGCTTCGTCCATTAAGGTCCCCTCGTCTGATATGTTGGAACCTAATATTATGCAGGTTCATCACATCTTTGGATCTTCTCGAGACAATTAGTCGATAATAAACAATCGAGTAGTGGAGCAATCAATTAGAGTCTCAACTAATTTGTTGATTAAAGGGTCGACTGAATGGTCAATGAGGCTGTAGTCGGCCCGACTGCAAAAACCAACTAAACTATGGGACATTGCAGATTTTGTGGAAACTGTTAGAACTAACGGCCCCTATTTGTGGACCATATCCTAGTCATTTCAATGGACTTTTTTAGATATGGATACTATAAAAGAGATACCCTGTGGGTTGTGTTAAGTATGTATGTATGTTCGAATCATGTATCGATAATGCATTGTGATGTTTTGATCATAGTGCGATGTTCTGATCATAGTGCATTGTGCTTAAGTGTTGTAATAGTGTCTTTAGAAACCACCTCTTTTCTTGGAATATTGTTCCCTTCTCTATTTTATTTTATGTTCAATAGTTCATATGAAGAGGTTCCCCAACATGGTATCATAGCTATTGGTTTTGACCTATTCATGTTATCTACAAATCGTGCTGAGTCAGATCTAGGACTAATAAACTCCGGGATAAATGTTTGTTGATTGATACCTCTTCTTTGAACTTGGATCAAATTAGTTTGATCATAAGGATGAATTCCAAGATAGAACCTGTTGTTCTAAAGAGACACAATTTTGTAATCTGGGCACTAGATATGGAGACTTTGTTGAAAAGTAAAATATTGTTTCAATATACTAAGGTTGCTATTGTAGATTTGAAAGATGATGATGCTAAGTTTATCATCAATGGAAAGAAGGATAAGGCTGATGGGGTCATCAAGACCTACATTTCAAGGGAGATTCGCTTTCATACAAGTGGGATTGACTGTCCTCATGCCATATGAAATAATATAAATTCATTGTTCAACAAGGTTAATGAAATTCAAGTAATGCAGTTAGAGAAAGAGTTGATCTCTCTGGACCCCCATTCTTTTGAAAGGACTGAGGATTATTTGGCTCATATCAAGGAGATATAGTTGAAATTAGGTGAATGTGGAAAGGATTTTCTGAAGAAGAATGGACAACTCAATGAATTGGTCTTTATGAATTTGAAGAAAACCTATGATGTCTTCTACTCCTCCTTTCACACCAGATGGATGTCACCCAAGCAAGTTGGCAAGTAATTTACCTTTGATGTATTTTGTGATTTGTTGATTAAATACCAATAAATGTTGCTTGAATAAGGGAAGCTTGATATAAAACCATAGAATCACTTGATCAAAACCAAGCTCAGTTAAACTTGTAAATAACGTGGTCGACTAGATCATCGACCAGAATGCATCAACCAACATACTAAAGAAGAATCAAAAGAAGAAAACCTATCGGTATTTCAGGAAACTGGGACATGTCAAGAAAACATACTAGACAGAGATGAAGGACATGGAAGGGCATACCAAACACCTTGAGGATAATGCATCAACTGGTTAGCCGATCAATTGACTTGTTTAAAATTTTACCTTTTCTGTTAGCACCTCCCAGACATTACATGCCCGTACCACTCAAACATAATGGATAGTCGCTTTTGATTGTACTCATAACATGTCTAAGTATGCTTCTTTGTTCTCTTCCTTGAGTGGAGCTCCAGAATAGGATATTTATGTATCTGATGATTTTTCTCTCATAGTTCCTGGAAGTGACAATGTTGAATTCCAACATGTTCAAATATCCAATGTTTATCATGTACCTAGATTGAGCACAAATTTGTTTTCGGTTGCTTAACTTACACACACTAAGAAGACTGTTGAGTTTTGGTTAGATCACTTTATCGTAAAGGATATGAGGCTTGGGGGGGTTATTGTTGCTTCAACATTTCTTGATCCCAAAGACAGACTTTACAAGTTCTATGATTCTCCCAGACATAATGGCCCGACTGCACTCATTGCTCATACTAATGACATAAGTTGAATTTGACATGAACGACTTAGACATATAAAACTTTGAAGTTTGAAGATGATGGTAACATGTAATATGGTTACTAGTCACCCGAAGACTGTTCAACTTGATGGATTTTGTAGAGGATGTATTCTTGGAAAGCATCATTGGGCACCCTATGATTCCAAGAAAGCATAGCGAGCATAAAACCGACTAGAACTTGTTCATAGTGATCTTTGTTGCATGAACAAACCTTCATTAGCATCTGTGAAGTATATTTTGACCTTTATTGATGATTGCTCTAGAATTTCTTGGGTATATTTCTTGAAGAATAAGAATCATGTCTTTGAAAGATTCAAGGAATTTAGGGGACTGGCTGAAAATAAATATGGTTAACCCATCAAATGTTTGAGATCAAATAATGGTGGTGAATATGTGAGTCGACAGTTTCACAAATATCTCTTTCAAAATGGAATTTATTGGTAGAGATATATCCCTCACACTCCTTAGTAGAATGGATACGTAGGGTGGAAGAATCTAACTTTGGTACAAATGGATTGGTTCCTACTGCAGACCGAAGATATCCCAGTGAAATTTTGGGTAAAATTCATTTACTGTTCAAACTATGCCCTAAACCTTGTTTTGACTAGAGTAATCAACGACATGATTCCATTCAAGAAGTGGAATGGAAGGAAACCCTCTATCGAACACCTCAGAACCTTTGGATGTGTTTCATGGGATCATATTAGCGACAATTGCAGGAATAATTGGATGCAAAGAGTCATGCTTGCATCATGATAGGCTATTCAGATGAATCAAAATCCTATCAACTATTTGACCCTACCAAAAATCAATCATCCTGATTAGAAATGTGATCTTTGATGAGAATATTTTGGGTAATAAGCTATTGAATTCATGTTCTAGTTTATTTCACAATGATTTGTTGGATATTCTTGAAGAATCTGTATTGACTGTAACCTTATATGGATTTTTGACCGGATCGACAAATTCTACTGTTGAGTCAACTCGTATTCGGTCTACCTTGATTGATGACATCAAAACACCTAATCATTCGACTGGCCATCACTGAATTGAATCAATTCTAACTTGGCTACCTCGGTGGGATGCTAAAAAAACTGAAGATGTTGGACTAGATTTTGGAGATGTTTGTATCGGTTAGTAGACCCACATTCAAAACCAACATGGCAATGTTGTATTGATGACATGTGTTCTTGAAACTTGTTATCCTGGCACTTATGCTGATGCTTAGGGAGTGCCTGAATGGGAAAATGCTATGGCTACTAAAATTGATTCCTTGAAGAAGAATCAAACTTGGGAACTTGTTTCTTGACCGCAAGGAAATAATTTTGTGAAGTGTTAATGGGTCTATAAGACCAATTTTACTTTCAACGGTGATGTTGTACACCACAAGGATTGTTTAGTCACCAAGGTAGTCCCTTAGAAAGAAGGCATTGACTACACTAAAACCTTTTCCCCTGTTGCAAAGATGAACTCTATTTGACTGATCCTTTCCTTTGCTACTTGTTTTGGATGGGAACTTCATCAAATGGACGTTAAAACTTCTTTTCTTCATGGTGATCTGTCTAAAGAACTTTATAGGGAACAAACTCATGGTTTTGTGAAAGGATTGTGGATCTATTTGTGGACTCAAAAAGTCTTTGTATGGTTTAAAACAAGCACCTCATGCTTGGTATGAGAAGATTAATCATTTCTTAGTCAATCAAGGTTTCAAATGTTATGAATCTAATCATAGTATTTATGTATTACATGTTCATGGTGATATTTTGATTGTGGCATCATATGTTGATGATTTAGTCATCACTTGAAATAATTTCATCGTAATTTTGGGTTTGAAGAAACAACTAGGAGATACCTTTGAAATGACTGAACTTGGTTTGTTGCATTTATTTATGGGCATTCAAATTTTGAAAATTGATGATGACATCTTTCTTTCTCAAACAAAATATGCTTTGGATCTTTTGAAATAATTCAATGTGGATGATTGTAAGCCTTGTGCTACACCTTATCAATCAGGCATAAATTTTTCGATAGACTGTGACTCTCCAAGAGTCTATGCTACTCTTTATCGATATTTAGTCAGTAGCCTAATTTACTTAACTAATAGTCGACTGAATCTATCCTTTGTTGTTAGTGTGGTCTCCCAGTTCATGCAATATCCTCGAGAAATCCATTGGAAAGCTACAAAGAGAATTGTTCTCTATATTAAAGGAACTTATTAGTATGGTATTAAGTATTGTTGATGTCCAAAACTGCTAGTCGAGTTTACTGATTTCGACTGAGGAGGTGACATTGACGACTGAAAGTACACTTTTGGCTATGCGTTTCAACTGAGTTATGGACCCTTGGTCTAGTCATGAAAGAAACAAAAGGTAGTCTCTCTTTCAACTGTAGAAGATGAGTATGGTGGAGCCATCAATGTAGTTGTAGAGGTAGTTTGGATCCGCCAGCTTTTGGAAGAGTTTGTTTTTCCTCTTCAGGCCTCAACTATTATACATTGTGATAACCATAATACAATACATCTTTTTGATAACCTTGTTTATCATAGAAAAATGAATCATGTTGAAATACATGTTTATTATTTGAGAAATTTGGTATAGGACAATGTTTTCTCACTTGTTTATTGCACGAAAGATGATTAAATTGCTGATATATTTATGAAGCCTTTACCAAAAGCTAATTTTGTGAAACTTTGGGTTGTGCTTTGACTTCAAGAAGCTGCAATTACATGGGGGTGTTCAGGAAATGTAATTACATCTCTTGTATCTCCAAATCATTGTGTTGATGGGAGGGTGTTGGAACCTAAGGTTATGCAGGTTCATCAGACCTACAGATCTTCTAGAGACAACCAGTCGATAGAAAATAGTCAACTGGAGGCTCGAGTGAGTCATCGATTAAATGTTCGATTGAATGGTCGATGAGGTTGTGGTAATCCTGACCACAACAATCGACTAAGCTATGGAACATTGCAAACTTTATGAAAACCATTAGAACCAACAACTCATATTTGTGGACCAGATCCTTTTCACTTCAATGGAGTTCATTATATATGGATACTATAAATTAAGAATGAACCAATGGGTTGTGTTAAGTATGTATGTATGTTCGAATCATGTATCAACATTGTGATTTTTTTATAAGAATGCATTGTGCTCAAGTGTTGTAACAGTGTCTTTAGACACCACCTCTTTTCTCGGAATATTGCCCCCTTCTATTATTTTATTTTATGTTAAATATTTCATATGAAGAGGTTCTCGAACATGATATCTACAAGTTACTCAAGTCTATAATATGAGAACGATATGAATTATAATGACAAAAAATACATACATGAAAAACATTATGCATGTGACTCAAGGATGATGGAAATGCAAGACAATATGTAACCGATCCCAATTTTCCCATCATTGTAAATGGCCCCACAAATCGAGGAAACAATTTATCTCCCTTGCAAAATTTAATTGTTCTCTTTTGCGAATTAACACACAAAAATAATTTATCACCTTGATCGTAACTTCTATCAATCCTATGTGCATCTGTGTAACTCTTTTTTCTATCTCGTGCCTCTTTCAACCTTGCACATATAGTCCTCATATGCCCTTCCATCTCTTGAATAATTTATGTTCCTATTAGAACTCTATCCTCCACGCAATCCCAACTAATGGGTGTCCTACATGGTCTACCATATAAAAACTCAAACGATTCCATATTAATCGAACTTTGATTATTGTTGTTGTAAACAAAATCCACCAATGGTAAACATTCTTCCCAATGCTTATGTTGATCCATTATGTACATATGCAACATATATTCCAACACTTAATTAACTCTTTCTGTTTGACCGTCCATATGTTGGTGATATGTCGCACTGAAGTTAATTTGTGTGCCCAAATCCTCTTGAAATCTTGTCCAAAATATTCCATTAAAAACTGAAACTCTATCTAAAATTATATTCCTTGGTACACCATGTAATCTCACAATTTCATTTATGAAAACCATCGCAATTTCTGGTACTTGTTAAGTAACCTTGACTAGAATAAAATGTGTAGTTTTCATTAATGTATATACGACGACGAATATGGAGTTGTTCCTTCTTGGATTCATTGGAAATCTAGCTATAATGTCTATCGATAGGATTTCTCATTTTGTATTTGGACTTGTATGTGGTTGTAATAATCTCGTGGGATGTCTATGTTCATATTTCACTAGATGGAATTCTAAGAACTTTTCCATATAGTTAACCACATATTTCTTGATTTCACTCCAATAGAATAGTGATCTTAGCTCTGCATACATTTTCTTAACACATAGATGGGCCATAAACACTACCCTGTGTGACTTAGATAGAATCAAATTTTGGATTTCCTCGTTTGATGGCATATATATTCGGTTATATCATAGTAACCTGTCTTCTTCTAATGCATAACCTTCATATTTTGGAACTCTCATCTCTTGATTTTCTAATTATATCTTGACTTCTTTATACCATTCATATTCTAATTGTAAGTTCAACTTCTTTGGATTGTCTTATGTCATTGGATGTTTTTCTTGGAGAGGTTCATGGAAAAGTTGAAGGGGTGTGTTAGACAGATGGAAAAACTCGAGGGGTATTTGGTGAAGGGGTACATAGTATATGAGTTGTTCTATTAATCTAGTAAATACACCAAGCAAATCAATGGCACACTAGGCAGAGCAGTTTGGGATGACCAACGAGACGAGGACAAAAGGAAATGAGAGCTACTCGAAACAAACAAACAAAATAACATTATAAAGAGTAAGTTGCTTATATTTTGTCAATTTTCCATAGAGTAACCGTTTACGGTTAAGTTGATAATATATATTTGATCTCATACTAACCGTTTTCATTTCATGATTACATCAACGAATGTAGAATTTGATGCCATCAATAAATTTGTTTGTTCCAATGTGGAAGCAATGCAACCATGGATCAATTTGTATGAAGAGAAGATAAGGAAATGGGACAATGACAAGAAATAATTCATACAATTGAATGACATAAGCATGCATTATCCTGATCATTTAAAAGAAAGCATGCCAAGGATATGTCCTAATAATTGGATGGTTGACTAGATCATATAGGAATATGGTGCATCTAGTCATTACCCGCGTGGTGAATAGGATGCACTAACATAGGGAGTGGGTGCAACAACTCTGTAATAATATCTTTATATAGATTGTTCATTTAATAATGCATGTTTCAATTGTAACATGTATTATAGTTTTGCTAAAGTCAATTCTTTGGATTTTTTAGGTGCATTTGTTCCCATCCATGTGGGCATATGGACATCATTTTCGTACTTAGGATACCAATGATGGATGTGTTGCAAGTGAATGTGGCGTGGAGGTCAAGTTCGACCAATCTAGTCGTGCTAGCCATCGTGATCATAACATAATGGAGGGGAAGCTAGGTTACATAAAAAAGATACAGGAGATCATGCAAGTGGACTTCTCATATTTCCAATGTGTTATTTTTAGGCGCAAGTGGTGGGATACTTTCGATCATAATAATGTAAAGGAATATACTAATAGTGGGATAATATGTATCAACTTTAAAAACATGTTGGATGAAAATAAGGAGCCTTATGTTTACCCAAAACATTGCTACCATATGTTCTTTTACTTGGTTGTGTTGGATAGGGATTGGTGATTTGTACAAAGACACAATCTGATGTCAAAACATCTTTTTGAGAACAAAAAAATTATCATGCCAAGCGAGGAAGATAATCTAGGCAATGGCAATGAACAATGATACGTACATGTTTCATTTTAAAAATTACGTTATGGTCATGTTTTATACTAATGAAAGTGTGTTTCAATTATATCTTCATTGTACAATATCAAGTTGGTTAGTATTCTATTAATTTTTTCGTAGTTGATGATGGTTTGGGTGTAAATGTTGTCATTTTCTTTACAATATATAAGTGTTAAATCCATTGTACTTTCTATTTAAATATGGACCAACACAAACTAATTTACACTAGTTATGTTGAGGGCTTCTCACAAAGTTGCTTTTGAGGGTTTTGACATAAATATTGTATACCAAAAGTAAAAAAATAAATTATGAAATCCCAATCAAAATTTTGGATAGTAAGCCTATGTGCATCACTAAGGTCCTTTGGGATATTATTTAAAATTTGCATATCCTCCTTGGTATACCTGAATTCAATAGAAAAATGAATATGTATATATATATTGAAAATTTGAATAAAAAGAAGTCATAATATATATTGGAAATGTGTATATCGTCATTGGTCTAGTAGATATATATAAATTAAAGGAATTCGGTAGTATATATTAACAAAATATGTGTGAATATTTGTATATTAATGTTTCTTTTTGAGGTGTTCGTTGCCAATATATCTAACATAATATTAGGTGAATATTTAACTATAGTATATGTTTTCTTCTCTAGTGGAGTGAGAACATAATTTGTAAGACCTGCTCTCATAAAATCAATTGGTAGCTCATTTCCCTATTTTTTTATCATCAATATAGATGCCAAGTATAATGGTAAATAATTCTAGTAGGACATTAAATTTTATGGGATAATATTTTTTTATAAGTTCGAAATTCTATTAAAAACCTAGCTAATTGTACAAGGAAGAGAGAGCCAGATGGTTTCCAAATAAAATACCAAATGTTTTTTGAAATCAACGATGTCCCACAATTTGGGAAAAACTGAGACTCATGTTGAACTACCAAATGGACTACAAAAGAAAATATTTTTGAGTGTTTTCCAGGTTCCCCCATAAGCTGGGGGTTATGGCCACAAAAATAGATAGAGAAAATCCAAACCAAACAACAGAGATAGGACTAGACCTAAAGAGTTGTCTGCTCAGTCTAAAACTATTCATCATAAGAAATTAAAATGGGCGGAGAAGCAAGCTACTCATCAATTGGGAAATATTTTTTGGCACCCAAAGTCTTGCCTGGCTCAAACACCTGAGGAATACGGAGAAAAATCAGCCGAGTATCTTGAGGTTTCTTAGGGGTGTGCCAGAAGGAATTACCGGTTAATTCATGGGAGAGGGAATTGATTTTGGAAATAACAGGAGCATCTGAGTCCATGTTCGCCCAGGTAAGACAAAAAATTGAGTTCTCCAATTGGTCCATTCAGGCATGCAGGCTTGGGCCCTAGGAGTCTTCCTGAAAATGCTCCCCTTCATAATATGATATTTCTTGCCCCAACAATGCTTTGGTATGCCATAGTAAACCTAGAGTTTTAGTGTAATGAGTCTTCCTAGTGTGCGTGGAGCTCGCATCCTCCACCATATCTCCCAATTCTTCTAGTAATTTTCCTAACTCAAGATTCCAACAACGTCCTTATATATGGGTCTCCATATCATGATTGCGACCTATGATGGGAGGATGGACCATAGTATCGAAGCAAGCCTTTGATTTCTCCCACTCACGAACACCATGAGGCATGTGTGAGTAGCGAGGACCTACAATGTTCTTCCGCTCGGTTTGCTTGGAGCAAACTATGTTTGAGGCGGAGCCAGGAATGAAACAAGCATAATAAGACCAAGGATTTTGAGGGCCCGAAATATGCAAATCCAATTTGGAGGAGTGGTGCAAGAGAAAATGGTGGCGACGAGGGATACCAAGATGCTAATAACCAACTCATTTCCTGAGCATAATCATCAACCATTTCATCGCTTGATTCGGGCCTGTAAAAGAATTGGAGAGGGGAATGATCGGCATGAATTCCAAAGTAATGACCAGCTCATGTGGATGGAAATTGGATGGAGAGCTGCAGTCTCACTCGAGTGAGTCAGACTTTCCAAACATTGACATAATGCCTACCAAGAGCAGGCCCTCAAACTTTATGAGAGCCTTGACAGACCACACTCCCATTAGTTGTCTTCGTAAACTGCCTAGTGGTTGTTTCATGATCCAATCACATGGGCCTACGTGGAGAAACACCAAATGTGGGGAAATTTTATGAGATAGCTTGCCAATGAAATTGGTATTTATATACTTGAATTAAAATTTATGGAATTAAGGATAACAATATGTAATTTAAATATTCTATAATTTTGATTTAAAACTTGCAAATTTAAAATGCTTTGTTAAGTATATATTTTGATGCAAAAAATTATAAATAATTTTGATCAAAATTTTGTATATTTAGAATGCTTTAACCACTATGCTTTCATTTGAAGAGGTGTACAATTTTATAAAAAACATAATTTTATTTTGAATAAGAGGTGTAATGGTTTTTGAAAAAAATAAATCCCCAAACATTATAAAATATACAAATTAAAATTAAAAGCAATAACTTCTATTACATTCTTATAAAAGTTGTTCTTTTTCCCATTAAAAGAATGACTATGAATAGAGACTTAATATACAAGCATAAAACAATTCACATTGTTTTTTCTATTCTTTGTATGTTTCAGTCACATTGTAATTAAACAATCAACAACATTTCTTATTCATAATTAAAAAATGCATGCCCATCAAAAGAGTAGGGAGTACATGCCCCCATGTGGCTCTTCTTAATATAATAGTGGAATTATAATAATGGCATCCAATGTTGATAACTCATACTATTTGTAACTTTACTAATATAAAATTATGACCATATTATTCATTCTTTAACCCAAATGTTTTTTTATATGAAGAGAACATTTTTTTATAGAAAGGAAAAGTAATACATGACACAAAAACATTGAAATAATTTTAAAGAAATTTGTTAATATTGTTCCACATAATATTTTAAATGAAGATTAAATTCACACTTAATCAACCTTAAAAAATGCATACATTTAAGTCATGTCAAACCAAAGATAAATTATGATTAAAATTCATATAAATTTTAGTATTATAATTTTTGGACTATTTTAATAATAAAAAAATATTTTTGTCAAAATAAATTATTAACATAGTAAAATCATATCTTCACTAGTTAGCCATCTAAATAACTCAAATAAAAAATCAATTAGTTATCATATAATGAAATTAAATAATTATTGATCCATGAGATGTAGAACAATTGGTGGCGGGTGATGGTTAAGACACCCCTAAGCGGAAAGGTCGCCAGTTCAAAACCCTGCGGATACTAAAATCCAACCATATTAAGGGTTGGTGTGGTCCAAGCTAGGTGCGATCCTTGAGTGATTTTGATGGCTTAGATGCCCCTGGTTTGTGGTCTCTCAGCCAATGGTGAACCCTGCTAGTCAGGGGGTACTACCACTTGCCAACAAAAAAAAGAAATTAAATAATTATTGCAAAGAAAGGAATTAAATGATCTTCAACTACAGTCAAACATTATGTTGTGTCTCCAATTTAGATCACTGACACACAATACATTTTATAAATCAAACAACATCAACATAACATGAAGTGACATAAGGGTGAAATGTAATGATACCCAATTATGACACGTTAGTTGCAATGACATTCTGGAAAAACAGAAATATTATCATTAAAATGAATTATTAGAGGTACCTACAAAACTTTTTTGGATTAGTTGTAAATAGATGAAACGTACAAAAACGGATGACCTTCCGGAATATATAAATTTTATTTATGGAAAAGTGGTATAAACACCCCAAAATGTCATTATTCAAAGATTGGTATGTTATTTTTTTCTCAAACATAATGCACATGTTTTTGTTGAGCCACCTATTTGCTATGTAAATTTTCAATTTACAAGAAAAAAAGTATGGAGAGGCGTAGGCAACAGAAGAATCTTGTGTGGGACTATTTTTCCAAAATTTTAAAAGTCAATTTTATATTTCTTTTTAAATTAGCGAAGTCGGTGAAGCCCTAAAACGACATGGTCAAGTGTTGAGCCACCATATCATGGTCTAAAAGTAATCAAAATAATTTTTTTTAAGGTTGTAGGTATTTTTGTACTCTTGTGTGGGTTCTCTTCCATTTTCGAAATAGGTAAGCCAATCAAAAGTTATAGGCCAAATAAACGACCTATGTTTTTTACAAATTTGACATGAGTGCAGTTAAAAATGAATTAAAAATAGAAAACAACAACATATCTATTCAAAAATTATATATTTAGAATCTGCACACAGAGCTCGACAAGCATGTGCAATTTCATCTGCAGTGCACTCATGGAACTTATGTGGGACTAGTTGTGAAAAAATGAAAGTTATAGCATTTGATGTTTTCTGCTATAAATCAGGCATAAATCAAACCGAGCCTAAAGGTGCAATCCAAAGCTAATTCCAAGCCTGCAAGGGCGCAGAAAATAATTTGAATTCAAGCAAGCGCACGCATCTATGCGCACGCGCAAACACATGCACACGTGACTGACAGCATGCTCGCGTTAAGAATAGTGCGCACGCGTCCTTGCGCGTACGCGCTATTGTATGCCTTTGTATGGTTTATTTAATTTCCTTTGTCAAGGGGATACATGAATTTGATGAAGATGTGATGATGAAAAAGATGACGATGATGGAGATGTTGATGAGGAAGGGGGAGATGACAATGATGTTGAAGATGTTGATGATGTTGTTGATGATGATGAGATGATGGTGATGGTGATGGTGATGATGATGATGATGACAATGGTGATGAAGATGACGATTAGGATGATGGTGATGATGATGAGATTATCGTGATGGTGATGATGATGATGGAAATGGTGATGAAGATGATGATGAGGATGATGGTGATGATGATGATGATGATGATGATGGTGATGAGGATGATGGTGACGAGGATGATGATCATGATGGTGATGAAGATTATCATGATCATGACAAATATGATGATGATGATGATCATCATCATCATCATCACCATCACCATCATCATAAACATCTTCATCATCA